>OX463226.1:2960000-5460000 GCA_949820135.1 Sylvilagus floridanus
TGTGCTCGTAGGGTTGCCCAGGGAGGCTGGAACCGGGAAGAAGCTTCTGAAGCCACTGCTACTGGGACTGAGTGCTGGGGGAGAGATTAGCTCCAGGCACAGGAGGCGCTTTCATGATCAGGAAGGGAATGTACACGGGGCTCCCACATGGCATCCCCAGAGCTGCCCACTGTCCTGACACGGTGGACGCAGAGGGCGAGCGATGTCCTCGTGCTTCCCAGGTGCTGGAGAGCAGCCCAGGTGCCTTGGATGCACCGGCTCACTCTGTCCTGGCAACGACTCCGTAATGTCCACACATCAGAGAGAAACCGAGGCTGTGAGCCGTGAAGCAACTCGCCCAAGGTCCCACGGCGAGTGTGTACTTGCATATCTGTGCAGCGAATGCAGGAACGCATGTCTTCTGGTTCGGAGGGGAGAGACCGGCTTTCTGCAGGGCGCTGTCAGGAACTGTGGGACTAGAGAAGCGTCAGGGCAGGACTGCAAGCCCGGGCTGCTCACACACGTGCTGCGTCCCCTCCTCTTTACTGCACTTTAAACCAAAGGATGGGACTGGATTCCTCTTCGTAGCCCATCCACCCTCTCTACTATTTTGTCATTCCACTTAAAACGGTGTTTCTTTAATAAAAAACATTTTTACTACTTTCAGTTTTGAAATCTAATACTTGTTTCATTTTAACAGTCATCACTGAGTTACCCTTTAAAACTGCATTGTATACATTCTAAGTATTAAGAGCATATTTAAGATAAATAATTTTAAATGGCTAAAATGCTTAGAGACTGCATTCTCCTAACCGTTACCCCCGCCCTGCATATTTAGTTGCATGGTCACTGTCTACATTTAGAAAGTTTCTAAGCATTGGAAAGTGTTTTTACACTTAGAAAAGGCAGAAATAAGAAATGATCAACCTTGAGAAAGTTACTGTCTTTGGTACTTGCAGAGATAAGTAGATTGTGGGATCTTATCAAACTCCTGAATGATTCTGACGAGCTGTGAGCTGCTGCAATATCAAAAACCTCTTGCTTACGAATTTCTTTTGAAGATTGTGCTTTACGGTTTCCTTCTGACATGCGCGTGCCTCTTCCTACCACCCTATATGGGGCGTCCAGGCCAGGTTAGGGGGGAGAGCGGGCAAGAGGGCAGTGTCCAGGCCAGGTTAGGGGGGAGAGCGGGCAGGAGGGCAGTGTCCAGGCCAGGTTAGGGGGGAGAGCGGGCAGGAGGGCAGTGTCCAGGCCAGGTTAGGGGGGAGAGTCCTAAGTAGCATAGAGTCACATTTTCCGACCAGAGAAAGTAGATCAGGTTCAGTGCTACCATTCCACAAAGAAGAGCTGAACATAAGACACTGGAACTAAGAGGCCCCAGCAGCTTCCCCTCTCAGTGTCCATGGAGGTGCTGCAGTTGTTGGGAGCACTAAGCTCTTAGATCAGCCAGCATCTTGGAAGTGCTTGGTCATCGGTGCTGCTACAGTGCTAACTCTCAGCACAGCATCTTCACGCATCATCAGCGTGCTTCTTGACCACAGGAGGCTGTGTAACCAAAGAGGAGCCACCTGGTAATCAAGTCCTGGAGACCCTTGGCGACCCCGGGCGTGCTGGCCAGGGCAGGATGCTGTGGCTGAGCCTCTGCAGTGCCCCTGGCTGTAGTCAGCAGGATTTCCATGTGTATGTGAGGGGAGAATCATGCCTACTGTTGCCCACACTGTCCTTGAATTCCATGGGAGATGGAAATAATGGTTTACAGGGAACTTCGTATCCGTTGTGTTGCTTGATCCTCAGAATCGAGGCTTCCCAAGATGGGTGGTGGCATTTACACGTAACTGGAACCCTCCATACCCTTAGCTTGGAGACAGACGCAAACACTGGCTGGTCCTGTGGGCTGCGTGTTTTGAGAAAAGCACATAGCAACCCTAGGGACTAAGTATCAGCCCATCTTAAGGATGGGGGGAAATGCCAACAGGAGGATCTTTCCCGGTCCTTCACGCACCCGGGAGCAGGCCCCGTGAGCTGGGTCTCCCTGCGCTGCCCTTGATTTTCCCGCCTGCAGTCCAGCATGTGTCGTGGTCATCGAGGGTTCTTTTTCCATCACGGTAATACCGCTGCCCCCAAACAGCTCCTGAAGGGGAAAGGCTGGAGAAGCAGGTGGCACGTGTGAAATGCACTTGGCAAATACTTGCTGAGTGAAAGAAGAGATTTCTGTATCATGAGTCTGTTTCATTTTGTCAATACTGATTCTTCTAAATAACTCCTATAAAATGATTTCTTCTGTGGCTTGCGAGGAAACGAGGAGTTCATACAAGTGTTGCCGCCAGAGATGTGGGTGTGGTGCTGCTTCCCAGAGGTTATTATGGAAGGTTGCACTCGCTTGAGAATGCTTTTATGATATCATTGCCAAGCAGGAGTCGTTAACCCAAGTCTTCACTGAGTGCCTGTGGATAGCAAGTGCTGTTAGCAGGGTGGTGGGCGGGGAGGACCGTGGACATGGCATCTTTCCTATCCAAAGTGAGAGTCCAGGCTTCATGGGGAGGGAGACTGCGGAAAAGGAAGACAGAATAATTAAGGGAGCGTCTGTAGAAAATCCATTGTGAAGTAGAAAACAGCAGGCTCAGACCAGATGAGGGCGGGTTTGCATCGCAGCTCTGTCACACTTGGCCATGCAGTCTTGTTAAAAGAGTCATTGACCCCAGGTGCTCCCGTCTATAAAATGGAAGCAACCCACAGCGCTGCTGTGAGACTATCTGGGAAGGTCCTTGGTAGACTCTTAGAACATGAGTCATCTGCATGGACCAGTGGGCAGTGACAGCATCCCTTGTGTGTGGATCTTGTGTGGGCCGTGAGCTGAGGACACGGTGGTCACCACGGCACTAAGATGTGCCCCTTGCCACGCAGAACTTGCTGTGTGACGGGGAGAATCAGTGATCCGATCGAAAGGACGGCTGTAGCAAGTGCTGTGAGAGAGAAATCCTCGGGGCTGGGGCAGTAACGTCGTGGAGGCTTCTAGGAGAGGACCTCCTAGGAGAGAACTTCAGCACTGACACCAGAGCCTGAGTGTGAGCCTCCGCCAGGTGGAGGCGTGCGGAGGCTGCCGGGAAGCTGGTGAGTGAGCAGCGGAGACCGGGTGGCTTCGGACGGGATTAGGAGGGAGGCTTTGCTTCTCCCTGCTTCCAGAGTAGCCCTGGCGTTCGGAGAAGACAGCTTGCCCAGCGTTCCGCAAGGGGGCGCTGCTGTGACGACCAGCGGAGGTACGCTGCCTGGAGTCCTGGCAGAGAGACAGCGCCAGAAGGCCTGACTTCCTGCAGCGGGCAGTGGTGAGAGCGGTCCTGCCGTGTCCGGGCTGCGCGGTGGGACGGCGGTGTCTGACCTTCGTGGACTGGCAGGTGATGAGCGGCAAGAGGAAGGGCACCAAGGAGAAGGCCTCCCTCCTGCGTTTCTGTGTGACCTCAGCATGCCGCTGGCCTTCCTGAGTCTGGCTTGTTCCATTGGAGAGTGACGAGAAGCAAGGATGCCGGGAGGGTGCCTCCGTGCTGGGGACTGAGCTCCTCTGTCTGTTGCCACGCCCACCCCCACTGTCCACTGTCCTTTTACTGTAGATGAAGCTTCGATTGAGATGTTAATGTGACTCACAACGCAGCACCTGTGTTGCCCAGAGATGTTGCATCTTCATGTACTGTAGGTATCGCCGGCATCGGCCCTAAGGTGTGGAATACCACTGTCGCTCATGCTCTCCTCGGCCACACGGAGCTGGTGGGGCTGTGCGGGGTCCTCTCCGAGCTGTGGAGTGCGCTTCATTAGGGCTCCCATCGCACGTAGGTGCCAGTGATTGGTCCTCAGTGCAGAGATCTACTCTGTCCAACCTCAAAATTATTCTGGTTCATAACACTGAGGTCATTTCAACACCCAGTTAGCATGTTACCCCTGTAACTGAGTTCCGTCTTGGAATTGACTCAGAACTAACTCCAGATACTGCCACAAAGTAGTTATCAAGGAAGATGGTGGATTGAGTCAGTTTTTTTTCACTGAGGCGCAGAATTGACCTTCACGCTTGTGCCATGATTTACGGCAGTCAACCTCTGGTTCCCGCCACTCTTATATTACTGGCCTGCTTTTCTCTCTGTGCCTCTTGAGATCTTAAGAAATCTTGTTACTGGATCTTATGAGGAAAACTCCCTAGCCGTAGCCTCACGGCCAAAGCCCACTCCTGAACATCACCGAGGAGCTAAGAGGGACCAGTGTCTCCTCAATCCAGAATCAGCTGCAGTTGTCCGAGGGGAAGCAGGGCCTTCGGCAGAAGAGCAGGAACCAGGAAGGGGAGTGTCAGCCTCTCCCTGTCCCGTCACTCACGGGAACCCATCCAGCCTCTGCAGTGGCTCCTGCTCTTGACCTGCCCAGTCTTGGGAGCCTTGTCTCTAAGCCCCACCCCTTTCTGGACAGGTCATCAACTGTAGGGCCCAGTACTTGATTGTGTAGTTAGGTTCCCTAAACCCTGCCATGCAGTTCTTCCTCTTTGTTCCACCACTGGTCACCCCTCATGTAGCTCTTTTAGGTGCTGAGCTGGAGTTGCCGGGATCCATTATGCCCGCTCTCCAGTCTCTCTTAATCACGACTGTCGGTTCACCTTTCTGAACTACGGAAGTGACCCCGCGGTTCTCCTGGGCCGTGCATTTAGTTGTCCCCGCTGCCCGTAGGATTGTGCTGAATGTCCCCGACGCCCCGCATACGCACCCTCGGCATCAGGGGTGGACAGACTGGCCGTCTGGTCTCCTGCTGGGCTCTGCTTCCTGTGGCAGCCAGCTCACCGCTGCTGGGCCATCTTGAGCCTTGCCCACTGCTTGTGTTAGACTCTGTATTTATCCCCCCAACATTTATATGTTGGAATTGAAGTACCAAGGCGATGGTTTGGGGAGGCAACTCGGTCATATGGGCCTCCCGATCCTGAACGATTAGTGCTCTGAGGACAGAGGGGAGGGGTGCTCGAGTCTCCTCTGCCACCGAGGACCAACCAGAGGCAGCGTCTAGGAAGCAGAGCACAGTCCTTGCCTTGATCCCGAGTCCCAGGCCGGGAATGGGAGAACATAACTCTGTTCTTACTAATCTCCCAGTCTCGGGAATCTTGTTGCAGCAGCAGGGGTGGCTCTGACACCTTGTGGATGGTCCCTTTTTAAAACCTTGCTTCCCTCAGTCCCTGTTGAGTGTACCCTCTGATTTCTTCTACGTCTCTAAACAAGAGTAAGAAATGAGAGAAAAAGAAACTTCCTTTCAAAGCATCAGAGTTGCGCCACATCAGCACCACCCTACATTTCCGTCTCAATTTCTGTTCCTGTCTTGGAACCCTTGAAATCCCATTCAGAATGAAACTGTCCTGTTGCGTGTAGCTATCCCAGGTCTGCTGCTCTGGGGCCTCACCCCAGGAGTGTGCCCGGAAACATTTAATAGCTGGCTCTCCATAAGAAAGCTCTGATTTGCAGGACCGGTTTTAAGCTACTGACGCCTTCATGGCTCTGAACTCAGATCTGGAAAGGAGTGCCCACCATGGGCCCATACCTCTGCTGTGCACACAGGTCCCCTACCTGGGCTTTTCTAACCCCTTCTGCCCCCTCTCCCACCCCAGGGTCTTACACAGAAGAGCTGCTGGATAAATGAATTCACTTCTGTCACTTCTGTAGGAACAGTGCAAAAACCTACTTCTTAGGCACATGTTAGCAGTGGTGTTTCTCATGGTGAGTGCTAACATGGATGCTGGTTAGATTTCGGAGACTTCAAAGCCCTAAAGTGTAAGTAAGCTGCTTGTGCACATTTTCTGCCAAGTGGCTGAAGCTTTCTGCTTAAACTTGCTCAATTCCCTAAGAAAATAATTCTCATTTGTTTTCAAGTTATATCATCATTATCCTTATTTAAATATAATTTGAAGTAATAAGTCATCATTAAAATATATTTCCTCACTAATAAAACCATTTGAATATTCCATAGTTTATGTCCCCTTGAGACTAGAACTCTACAGAAAATTTCTAAGGAACATACTGGTCTTAAATTCATGAGATTGTACTGTAATCTGTTCTCTTTTCTTCCCAACAAAATACCTCACATATTTAATCCCAAATTGACCTACTAGTGCCTTGCACACAAAGGGAAAAACCACACTGTCGGTGGAAGATGTCCAGGTATGCAGACAGTGGCGGCCCTGAGACACCGAGAATGTGTGTGCCGTCCCACGTGCGGTCAGCACCTTCCAGGTGCCGTTTGGAGCTGGCTTCTCCCGAGTCTCCCCTGAAGTCGTCCCTGATTTTATTACTGGTTTCCATCCAACCCCACTGGGGAACGGGATGATTTCGCTTGAGTGCCTTGCCAGGAATCCCTGCTGAGATTGTTGTGAAAAGCCATGGCGAGGAACAGCACCGACCTCACGCACAGGGTGGTGTGGGCAGGGGTCGGGGGTCTGCGGTTTATTCCAAGTTGTATTCTATCGAGAGAGCCCCTTTAGCGAGCCAGGCTTTCCAAGAGACAAGTTTAACTTTGCTTCATTAAAAAAAAAAATGCTTCCTGTAATTAAGGCTCAGAACCTAAGTGTAATATCTACTAGAAGCTGCTGAGGTGAGTACATAACAGAGGTGACAGCATACTAGCACGGCGTTACTCTACGGTGAGCTGCTAAGGATGACATTGTGTGTATCCAACCAGAATGAGTCTTTGTACTTCGAGTGAAACATGAATCCAAGAGAAACTGTGGAACAGACTGATTTATAAAACCTGCTGCCCTTGCAATGGTATCAGCGGTTCCTTCGCATCATTTGATTGCACACAGCCTAAACTGTGTCATGAAGGGCCATCCCACTAATGTGCACTGGTGGGTCTATGGTGTGCAGGTCATCAGAGATGCGGGCACTTGGGTTGGCTCACTAGTCTCAAATGCATGCCAGGGGAACACGCTGGCATCAAGGAGACTCTGTAAGAGGAAACTGCTTCACACTCACGGCGCTCGCTTTCACCTGGTTTCCATTTACCAAAACAATTTAAAAACCTGATTAACAGAAATCCTAATTAACTAGACTCCCCCCCTACCCCCCCGAGAGTCCACTTTTAAGAGAAAATGGAAAGCTGGAAGAAAGTAAGTTAATATCCAGGACTTTGGAGTAACAAAAAATAAAAGATTTCCAACATGAGTTCATTATCAGGGCCTTGAAGAAAAGTATGTCTTAAATTTTTTTTAAGTCTTGAAGCCTTGAGCTGACCAGAAAATTCAGGTTGCACCTTACCTAACCTGATCTTCCGCTGGCCAGGGCTTCTGCGCCGCGTGTTTCCTCCGTGATCCTGAGCATGCTGCAATGCACTCTCACTGCTTGCAGGTGGTCTGGGACGACGCTGAAGGGAGCTGGACCACAGGAAAGGCACTGACTTCACAGCCCAGCCTCTGGCTTTCACTGACAGCTGTGGGATTGACAAGTCGCTCGGATCAGTTTGGATTCCCTAAGAAACAGAAGCAACAGGGTGGGCGGGTGGGCAGATGGAGGGACATCTGATCAGAAGATTTATTACAATGATGTCCTCAAAAGACTGGAGACAGAGCGGTTCACCTCTGCCGCCTGCAGAGCGGAGGCACCGTCCAAGTGTTGTAGGAATCTAAGTGCTGTGATGAGCATTGCCCACACGGGAAGGCTCATGTGTGGGGAACGTGCTCCCCAGTGCAGCCATGTTAAGAGTTGGTGGGCCTTTAAGAGGTGTAGGTTCATGGGAAGTTACTAGGTCACCACGGGATGTGCTTGGAAGCACTGCCCAGTTCTCATGGGACCCCACTCTCTCTCTGGCATCCTGCCTCCCCTAAAACCCCAGCCTCCCCCAGGCTCCCTGCATTGTGATGCCATCTGCCATGAGGTCCTCCCTGGAGCTGTGCTAATGCCCGCAAACCCAGCTATTTTGTGATAGTCATGGAGAAGTAACTGATACGGCAGAGGAAGCACCTTGCACGGTTTTTGTATGTTACCTGCTCCACACCCCTGGCTGGCCTAAGTTAGAACTGCTCACTACAGAGCCATTGGGGCCCCCAAGCCTTCAGGGGGGGCACAGAACAGAGGGTGAGGGGAGGGCTGAACAGTCAGCCACATGTTTCTCCTCATTCTTGTGCAGTTAGAGTTCTTTAAGTCCTTATCAGAGTGAATCATCACATAAAAATAGTTTATGAAAGGGATTTAAACCAAGTTTCAGAGTTTGGGGACACAGGGCTTTCCTGTGATAGATACTCAGCATGCTCGAGTTCCCTCCACAACGAGGGCGAGGGCACGGCCGCCTTAACCTCGGCCAGCAGGAAACCCGGCTCAGGGTAACGGACGCTACCCTACGTCTGCTCCAGGCTTTAAGGGAACATTTTAATTTGGAAGGGATGTGTTCTTGACATTTTCCCAGTCTAAGGTTTAAACAGCTCTCAGTCTTCCAGTTGGCAAATTCTAAGCAGTCCAACTCTTGGGAGAAATATCAGTGGATCAGAGCTGTTGGCTCGCATATTATTGGATTTTTTAATAACATTTTTTAAATAAGAATGCTTTTTAAATAAAAATGTTGTTAAAATGTCAGATGATTAAAGATTACTGCTGTATTTTAAAATATAGCGCAAGACAGGGCAGAACAGTGGTTGAGCAAAGAAGATCACGGTGCATGTTCTGAAAGGCCGTCTCCCCGATGAGGAAGGTTGTTTTCACAGTGACTGCTGAGCCTTGGCCTGGTCTGGGAGCGAAAGCAGGTCTGGCAAAGTCTGCTGAAACTGCCTGACTGCATCCTGCGGCCGCCGGCTGGGGCCTGTCCCCGCCCTTCACGGGCACAGCCATTGCTGCCCGTGACCAGCCTGGCTTCCCACTGGTTCTTGGGCAGTGCTCCCTGGCCAGTCCAGAGCCGTCGGATCACCCGCTCGTGCTGCAGCCTGTATGAACACAGCACGATGGCGTCCATGGCTGAAGGGAGAGACCACACTGTACACTGTGAAGTACTGACAAAGAAGTAAGGAGACCGGTCCTTCTAGGCCTATGAAGGCTGCCAAACTAAAGATTTGGCCCTTATTTCACATTTAATCATGCTGCTAATTACAAAGCAATCATTTCATATAGTCGTATTACAGGAAGAGAATTAAAATAATCTGTAAAAGCCTAACATTACTTGATTTCATGGTGGTTTTTATGTCGCTGCACTTGCTGGTGCTAGGGAGGAGGAGGAGAGTAGCCGCAGCCCGTGGCTGGTGTTCTGTCCTGTCAGTCTCTCCATTCAGCGATGGGAAGTTGCTGCTGTATGAGTCCAGCGATGCAGATAGCCCATTTCCTACAAAGGAGAAAAAGCAAACTGTCTTGACTCCACAATGAATTAAACAGAAAAAACAAACAAAAATACAACTTTTTTTCCTACTCTCTTTCCCTGTCAAAGAGCCTCGGGTTCAAAGGGGATTTGAAAAACCAAAGGTCCAAGAATTCTTCTAACTGGTTCTGGTGTGTGACGTTCAGAGCGTCGTAGGGAGAGTGATCCTGGCGTGCAGTTGAGACAGTTCATGAATAATGATGAGTCTCGCCCACTGGGACCCAGAAGAAGCTGCAGAAATGAGTGAATTTAGCGCAGTTTTTTCACCTGGAGAAACTACAGCCTGCCTGGTCAGAGGCTTACAGGCGGCAGTGCATACGAACTCCCTTTATGATCACTTAGGGGCACTCGAAAGGCAGGGGGGACACAGGGAATGAGCGACTCTAGTGCACTAAGTGTCAAGTAAAATAAGCATTCATGCAAAATAACTTAAAAGGGTGGTTAGGACCCAGATGGGCAGCTTTGAAATCCTACACTTCGCTGGTCTTGTGGGGCTGCCATGACCAAGCACCACCGTCCGGGCAGCTTTAAACAACAGCAGTGTTGGTTCCATTGTTTCATCACCGGCCCAGAGGCTGGGGGTCCAAGACGAAGGTATCAGGGTTTCCACAGCATCACAGCTCCTCTGAAACAGGTGAGCGAATCAGTCCTCCTCCCTGTCTGGCTTCTGGGCGTTGCTGGCCCCCAGTGTCCCTTGGCTTGGCCCTGTGAATCTCCACTCTCTGCCTTCACTGTCACGCGTGATCCTCTCTGGAGCCCACCTCCACGTCCTCTTCCCTCTGTTAAGATCACTGCTCGTGAGGTTAGGGGCCTGGCCTACTCCAGCCGGAATTTATATTTACATGTTACATACGCGGCAACCCTACTTCCGAACGTGGTCCATCACTCAGTGTCCTAGTTCCTGGAGGACACGGTTCAACCAGTAGCAGGCAGCTTGGTGCAGATCAGGGGACGTCAGTAAGAGTCAGTAAGAGTCCTAGGTCTTCTTCGCACAGCATGAACTCATCGTCTCCACAACCCCATGAGGAAAGGAAGCCAGCACCTGTCTCCAAGGAGACGTGCAGCCTGGGGAGAGAAGGTGATGTGCCCGGGGCTGGCCTCGGCCTGCACAGCCTGTGCCCACCCCTTCTGCAGAGCTGCCTTCTCTAATGTCTGCTCCCCCTCTTCTTGTTATATGGAGAAAGACAGGCAGGATACAAATGACAATGATCTCCCGAGTTCTCAGAAGTCATTCTCACCTTTCCCGCAGCAATGCTAATTTGCCTTGCTGGGTTTTAGAATTACTTTTCTCTCCGGTCCTCTGCAATCCTCTTGCCTGAGGACACGATCCAGAGAAGGCAGATGTGTCTGAGGGGAGGGTATTACCTAGACAGGCTGATCTGTTCATTCAACACCATTCTGGGGTGCTGCTCCGTGTTCTAGCAGGCCCTGTGCAGCAAGCTTGCCCTCAGCCTGCCTCCGCTTTAGGAAATCCGGCTAGCCATGGCATCTGGCACAGGGCTAAGTGTTCTCTGTTCGGGTTATTTTCTGTGCAGCGTGTTCTTCAGCCCTGGGAACCTCACATACAGCTGTAAGGAAAGCCGCGGGGTGCGCAGTCGCGTCTGAGAGGTTCTGCTTGCTTCATCCCGAGTGTCCAGGCAAACACGTCTTTGCTTATGGTTCCTTCACAAGCTACAAACTTTTTTTCAGAAGGATTTAGTTCTTTATTTATTTGCAAGGCAGAGCAAGAGAGAGAAGCAGAGAGATTTTGCCATCTGCTGGTTCGTCCTCCAAATGGCCACAATGGCCAGGTCTGGGCCAAGCTCAAGCCAGGCACCAGAACTCCATCCCAGTGTTCTGTACGGGTGCCGGGGCCCGAGCACTTGGGCCGTCAACTGCTGGGTTCCCAGGAGGTCAGCAGGGGGCTCTGATGCAGAAGCCAGTGCCACAGCAGTGACCTAACCCACCTTGCCACCATGCTGCCCCTCCCAGGACGGATGTTTGGATCGTTTGCTGGCCTTCCTGCACTGACTTTTGCACACATGTCATCCAGACATGCGTGCAGGAGGCTTTGTGCTGTCCAGTGTGGGAGAGCAGAGTGAAGCCCAGGATTTGGAAGGCTGAGTGTGTCTGGATCTGACGTGTCGAATGCTTGCAGGACAAGCCTCCCAGGACAAGCTAAGCTTGGGTTAAGTTAGGCTTAGGGTTAGGGTTAGCCTGGGTCCCCTCTGAGAACACCCAGATGGCTCCACAAAGTCAAGTCTCACTGCCTCTGTAGTTAGCAGGCCTGGCCCACACAGTGCTGGCCCCTCTGAGCCCGCGAGTGCTGGAAGCCAGGATGGCACACGCTGGGGTGCTTACACTCGGCTGCATTAGAGCCCTCCACGGAGCTTTGAAAAATTCCCTCCGCAGGGTTCCCGAAGATGACTTACAGTTTCTCAACTTCACAGTGGTGACGGTGTGGGAGGAGCTCTGAATTAGGCTCTTCCCGGGCTCTGGGGGGCTGGCCACAGTAGCAGCATCTCAGCTGGCCCCTTGACCACGGCGGGAAGCAGCCCACACTCAGCAGCTTGCTGTGTTGCTGAGCTGGGAAGCTGTGCCCGTCCGGAGAACACCTCCAGAGGCTCTGCTGGGACGTGACACCGTGGAAGCTAGGAGCATCTGTTTATTCCCAGACCTACTTCATCGAAATTGACACGAGGCACAAGAGTCTGTGTTCTCCAGGAGATCCCCGGGTTAATCAACAGCTCAATTTGGCTGTGTATTGCTCTGTTACCCAGTATGGTAGTTAGGGTGACATCTGGTACTTTAAATTTATTTGAAATCAACTGAAATAATAAGATTTTCACTCTTCATTCCCGCCGGCCACATTTCAGGTGCATAGTGGCCTTTCGAGAGCTGCTGCACCAGGTGGAGGCGACGTGGACATGGCTGGCATTGAGGTGGGCAGCCCGCACCCCCATACTCCTCCCTTGGACTTCTTGCTGTCTCACAGAATACCTGTCGTGTTCCTTTCTCACGAGATGGTGAGCTCTTTAAGGGCAGGCTATGCACACAGTAAACACTCACTGGATATCTTTTGAATTGAATTAAATTAATTTGCCTCAATCAGGGCCATATTAGCAGATCTCTTTTGCAAGTCAACTGACTATGATTTCTATCAAGGTCTAGAGAGAAGGATGGGTGGGAAATTTGCACACTCTTTCCTTAAGAGCAAGACTTTTTAAAGCACAGGGTTTGTAACACCTGAAGTGCAGGAAACACCCAGCAGATATGTGAATAGTAACAGTCTTAGCACCATTGTCACTGGACACCCGACAGCATATGCTCCCTGCTTGTGCTGTGACTTGCCCTCCGTGTGGAGTGCCCACTACGGAACGTGCATTCTCACTGGCATCAGATGTCCGGCTCCACATAGGACCCTCCCCCCTCCGCTGCCTGAGACCTTGGCCAAGTCACTTTATTTGCCTGGGTCTCCATCATCTGTCAAAGTTGGAGGCATACTGGTACCCACCTCATAGTTTTGAATATCAAATTATCTTAATAAGTACTAATCGCTATTAGTGTTCCAGCTGCTCCTCAGCCAAATGAACATGGAGATGTTAGAAATGAGAAGTGTCTCCAAGGCTAGAATACTTCATTCAGAAACACTGCTCCTCCTGTACTGTCAGTTTAATTCTGTGAGCTTCCTGCTCACATCTTTGCGTCCGAATAACTAAGGCAGAGCTATAAATGTTGTGGTAGATGCCTAACTCTGACTTCATTTTTGATTGGTTCATTTCCTCGGTGAAGGATTCGGCTTGTAGAGGATGGGACTTCTCAAGACCACTGGGCACGTGGGCAGCTCTGGGTGTTGCCAGCCTCTCGGGCAGAGGGGAGAGTCCTAGAACTGCAAGCGGAAAGCCTGCCTTCCCAGAACACCATGGCTTAATTAGCATTGTCTCATTAAAATGACCATGGGTTATTTTCTTACCTTCAGAAATGCTTCTGGGAATGAGTTGGGAAGGGAGGCGTCGGGTTGTGAAGGCAGTCTTATAGCTGGGGAGTCTGCAGGTTGAGTCTTCCTGAGACGGGCCTGGTGCTGTGTCTGAGGGAGAAAGACACATGTTTATGCTTTAAAAGCCTTCTGGTATTCTAGAGACACACTCCATCCTTGCCCGAGGGGTCGAGCAGGGCTCTGTGGGACCCAAGCTGTTCGGCGACAGGTGAAGCATCCTGGGTCCCCACGTGGTGTGCCGGGCTCAGATCGTTCCGGAAGGCAGTGGCCTTCTAGAGCGCTGAATGCTGAGGCAGCTGATCGGGCTTGCTACGCCCCTGATGGTCCTGGTCCTCAGATCCAGAATCGGGTTCCTGGAGGCAGGGCTTTAATGAAGATGCTCAGTTCGCATGCTGGCTGCGCCGCTTCGCAGTCGCGTGTCTGGAGCAGGCCACCTAATTTCTCAGTGCACCCGTTTCCTCAGCGTGGGCACAGAGCGTTCCCATCCTGGGGATTTCCAAGGGGAGAATGATGCACCCAGTACACGATTTTAAAAAGAAGAAAGGCTGTCCCAAATAACTGTAAGGAAAGACGTTCATTTCCTCACAGGAAGAGCAGATACTCACCTGGGTTCTCAGCCCTCACTCTGATTTTCAGACTGGGAGCTGGAAGTTTCCGTCTGCTGAGATCCTACCAGACACTCCCCAGCATGTGTTCTCTTATCTAACCCTCAGAAGGCTCACACAAGGCAGACACAGCTATGCGTTCCTTGGTCCCTAACGCTTGGTCCAGTGCTCCAGGTCTTGTACCACGTTGCTTCTCGTGGCACTGGGGACCCAGGGCAGATTCAGGGCTAGACAGCTGGTGTGCAGCACTGAAGGGCTCCCTGGACACAACTGCACTTGGACACCATGGCTGATGACACACTGGACCACACATTCAATGTAACAGCGGATGGTAAGGGAGTCAGGCAGTCAAGTTAGCCATGCTGAATTATTACTCCTGAGGCTACTCCTGTCCTGAATGCCCACTTCCAACTCCTACTCATATTTCAAACCCTCTTTACACTTCTTTCATTTGAATTTCTACGCGCTTACAGAGCTGGCAACACATGATCCATCACCAATTTAAGAGTTTATTTTCTGGCCGGCGCCGTGGCTCAACAGGCTAATCCTCCGCCTTGCGGCGCCAGCACACCGGGTTCTAGTCCCGGTTGGGGAGCCGGATTCTGTCCCGGTTGCCCCTCTTCCAGGCCAGCTCTCTGCTGTGACCCGGGAGTGCAGTGGAGGATGGCCCAAATGCTTGGGCCCTGCACCCCATGGGAGACCAGGAGAAGCACCTGGCACCTGGCACCTGGCTCCTGCCATCAGATGAGTGCGGTGCGCTAGCCGCAGCGCGCCGACCGCGGCAGCCATTGGAGGGTGAACCAACGGCAAAGGAAGACCTTTCTCTCTGTCTCTCTCTCTCACTGTCCACTCTGCCTGTCAAAAAAAAATTTTAAAAAAAAGAGTTTATTTTCTGCATTTTACATTAAACTTGCAATCTGGCTCTGCTTAGGAAGAACAGATCAACCATTACAATCAATTCTCACTGTATGGTCTTTTTTAAAAATCAGTGAGCATTGTTTAGCTGACCTGACTAATTTTTTTGAATAACTTCGCCATCAGCATCCTAGATTGAGCTGCCTACCTACACATGATCTACTGCAAAGGCTTAAAGAAAACCAGCCTCTGCCTGCACTGCCCTACACTGAATGAAGTTTCCTATTCCTAACGAGTAACTGATTAACGGAGCACTAACGGCCAGTGTCCTTGGGTGAATTTCCAGTCCTGCCCAAGTGACAGGGACCTGAACTTAAAGTAACTGCATGTTGAGTGGAGCAGTGCAGGATTCTGTGAGCAGACAGTATGGAGATGGGGAATGGAGTCAACCTCGCTCCTGCGAACACGGCACTTCCTCTCCAAGGTGCTATTTTAGACACGCCCAGTGACCTCGACGGCCCTCTCTGACTTGAACAGTTTGTGCCACTAAATTTTCCCTGGCAGGCTTGCCCTCTTGCCTTTGGTCAGTACACAGAGTCTGAGGGGGTCCATGTTATTCTCTAACACCCTCCCTGGCATGCCAAGCCGCGCACGTGGGTTTGGATTCATGCTAGCTAGCCCAAGCCTTCAGGTTTGCTTTTCTTCTTCTCCTTTTTTAATTTGCTTTTGCAATTCTTAACCTCAAACTGGTCCAGCCCTGCATGTTCAGCATGCTTGACCAACCCTCCTGAAAAGGCTCCCACGCTGGCCACGGCCAGCTCCTCTAGGAGCGGAGTGACCTGTGACCCCAGCTCGGATGCTCGGCTGGAGACCAGCTGTGCTTTTGTAGTTTTCCCAGAGCTGTTGGTCGAGGCTGCACCTGCAGCACGATGGATCCGCGCTGCCCTGAGAGAGGAAACCAGATGAGCACAAGCACCAAACCACTGTGTCTGACCTCGGCACACTCGTGTGCTTAGACCAACCACGTACACGGGAGAACGTAGGGCCTGTCATCAGGGTATCTGTTACAGATAGAAAAAGAAGAAAGTAAAACTAGGCAAAGAACAAATACTCTCTGAGAACCAAGAAAACGCTCACGGGAAATCAAAGGGTTGCACGGGGATCGCTGAGCTGGGGAGGAAGGCAGGTGGATTTAGCTTGTGTCCCTGCCGGTACCTGGGTGTCTGGATCACCTGGGGGTCTCACCGTCCCATCTGCATTTCAAGTGGCTCTTGCAAAGGAAGAGCAAGCAAAGTGAACTCCCATCAGAGTCCTGCTGCGTTCAGTAAGCTCCAGGGACTTCTTCAGAACCAAGGTCATCGCTCACTAAACGGGATTTATAATGATGAGTTTTCACAGGGAGTGTTTGCCTGTGTTATTTTGGATTTGTAGTGATCACGTAGTCACGCAGTGCCGCCTGGCGTCAGTGTTTACAGGTGGTGGTTCTGTGAGTCAGGACACAGGCTGGCCACAGCACGCACAGGCCTCCAAGAGCAGCAGTGTGCAGCTCCCTCAGCTGAAGCACTCTGGACGCCTTGTGGGGTGCACACCCTCTCTGGCTGTTCACGTGACCACAGCTCTCTGTTGTGTGCGACCCAACTGCCTGTACCACCTGGCCCCAGAAGTTCTCCAAAACAAGTTTAGAAGAAAGAAGAAAATGGAAGAAGACAGGGAAGGAAGGGAGAGAGGACAGCTTGGCTGCAGTGTGGTTGACACCGAGGGAATGCTGAGTCGGCCAGGAGCTTTTCCTCAGAGCTCTCTTACTACAAGAGGAATAAAATAGGACGGAAAGTCACATGACATGCTCAAGGTCACCCACAAAGTGTGGGGAAGCCAGAGTTAAGAAGCCCTCACCCTGCTGCCTGCTCCGCGGCTGGCCGATGAGTGGCGTGGGCGCTCAGCTGCAGTCCCTTAGCCAGCGAGCCTGGGCAAGCCCCACTGCGTCCTTGCAGGGGATGCACTTACTGCGTCCTGAGCGCAATATGAAACTATTACAGCGCTTCCTCCCTGCAGATCCTCCGTCCGCGATCACCAGCACACCACAGGTGTTTGGCTCTGGAAAGTGAGTGAACTACAAAGATAATCTTGGAAAATGAAAGAGAGAGGAATCTAAGGGTCAGAAAGGGTCAGAGGTCAGACAACAGTGCAAGAAACTAATGTCTTCAGATTCAGAGCACAACTATAAGTGCCCCCCCCATTCTCCTTCTCTTTCTCACCACACACCCGTCCCTCCCCAAGGTTAATAAAATACACCTCACATGAAGAATTTGCTGTAATTCTCCCTCCCTCTCTCTCTCTCTCTGACTCTACCTGCACCAGCCATCTACATTAGGGTAAATAATATTAGTATTAAATAATATTAGTAGATATTATTAGGAAATAATATCTCAAAGCACCATCTCCCAATCCAATATCCAATACTTTCTTTCCTCCTCAACATCCATAAAAAAGACTTAGATTCAGTTTGAGACATCAACTTGCAAACAATAGTAGTGAACATCTATGGGACAACTGCTCTGTGCCAGGCTCTCTGCAGACTCTCCATTTAACACTGAATTCTAATTCTCACTGCCCTTGCAAACTAGGTTTTACGATCTATTCTTTCTAAAACAAAAAAAGGAAACTGACAGTTAAAAGCTTCAGTGAGTCGTCCGAGGTCACGGAGCTGAATCTGAAGCCAGGTCTGTCTCTCCAGATGCCGCACGCTTGATGCTCGGCCATTTCCTGTCTCAGCTTGCCGGCCTCTCAAGTGGGGCAGCACCTGTGCCTGCAGAGGGCAGGCGGCCTTCAGCCACTGGGAGACTCTGGTGGGTCCCTCCAGAGTAGCGTCTAGCTCCACCTTGGCTCCTGTGGCAGCAGCACATTTTTAAATTTTTAATCTGATAGAGCCAAAATGAAAGCTTGCTTGGACAGAAATCCCATTTCTCCATTATTCAAGCCAAGCAAAATTGAATGCTGCATTAACCCTGGATCTATTTGAAGACCAAGAAAGTTAAAGCGGTGTTTTTTTTTTTCCTGAATATTATCCACATTGTGAAAATTTGCCCACCAAAGTAACTATGCATAAAAGCATGGATCCTAAGAAGATATTTTTATTCATTTTGGGATCTAATTTTATTTCTTCATCATTGTGACTGCACTGTCTATGATGTGATGTCAATTTCCAGATTGGAGGTTTGTGTTTTATAATTTGCTTGCCTGCATAGCGTTTTAATTTAGCTCTAACGAGATGTTTGGTTTCCAGATTTCCAACACTATTAATTCCAATAAACATGGATGGAAATATATTGACAATGAGAAATAATAATAATAATGACTGTACCAAACACCTGCTGTGCCCAAGGGTTTTAAGGAAATTTGCTCATTCATCCTCTCCCAGTAGCAGGGTGAGAATGAAATGTAAAATGGCAAACTTGAGGAAGTCCTGGAGGGTCAAATAAGCATGTGAGGGCCCACGAGGGGGCACACTCTTTCCCCTACTTTCACGTAGGTGATTTTTCCTAGTTATCATAGTTTTAATACATGCAGAATATATCATTAGCCTTAATTTTATCTCTGGAAACTGAGACACAAAGAATTCGAAGATTGCACAAAGTAACACACCTCATAGGAAATCAGAATATAAAAACAGGTCACTGGACACCCAGGAAAGAGTTCTCCCTGCAGCCCAGAGCTGCTGCAGCTTTCTCCTCTTCCCTACAGAACCAGAATACACAACCATCCTGATTCTGTGAGTGGGTATTTCTTTTTGCCCAACTCTGTAAGAACTTGGAACAAAAGGATCCTCGCCCAACTCCTACCAAGTACTGACATTTATTAGACCAACGTAATTCCATGGAGAAAACCAGAGCCAGTGCCAGACTCACTGATACTGATGAGCATGCAGTCCTTTTCCTTTGGAATTTTTATATTCAGAGCAGAGTGTCCCGAACAGATCTTGTTGGTGGTGGTGGGGGGGGTGATCATCAAATTTAATTGCATAATTGTCTGTGGGCTTCTTTTAAATGGGTTCCGAGCCAATTCCAGGACTTTAAAGCTGTGTTTTGTTATTTAAGGGATTGTTTCTTCAAGCTGCCAGACTTGTTTGTGGACCCGCACTGTGGTGACAGTTTCTTCTTACGGACTTAGTCACACCCAGAATAAAGCAATTTCACTTTTTTTTAATCTATAGCAGCCACTTTTTATCTGTTACAGACTGAATTCGTATGAGAAAAGCTGGCCTGCATTGCAGTGGATTTCCTTTCTCTTTTACTGTGGTGAATGCCTAGTATTAAGTAGGCTCTCTCCCATTTTTAGGATGCAGTTTACTCACACTGCTGTGCAAGAGATCTGTCCCTGCTCAGCTCCTGGCAACCCCCTTCCTACTTCCTGCTTTTACAATTTGCACAACTTTGGAAACTTTATGTGAACGGAATCATACAACATCAACTGTTTGGTGACTGGTCTGTTCCGTAATGTGCTCGAGATTTGCCCATGTTGTAGCCTGCGGGAGGATTTCCTTCTTTTTAAGAAACTCAATGATGTTCCATTATGTGCAGTGAGTGGTCCCTGGTATCTGGTATCCATGGGATGCCCGTAAAAGTGCAGTACTTTTATGAAATAATGGCCAGAGAAAAGCACGTGCACATGATTGGTACAACTCCTTTTCTGAATGTTTGCAGTCCACAGATGTGGGCAGGCTGCACATACCACACCTCCTGTGTGCCTTCACTTGCCAGTGGACACTTCACTTGCTTCCCCCCCTCAAAGCTGTTGAGAATACTGTGGCAGTGCACACAGGCAGGCAGTGTCTCTTCAGAGCCTGCTTTGGATTCTTGTGGGTTTCTATGAAGAAGCAGAACTGCTGGACAACACAATGATGTGTTTTTTAATTGTCCTGAGGAGTCTCCATGCTGTTTCCCATAACAGCTGCACCATTTCGCATTCTCAAAAACAGTGCATAAAGGTTCCTTCCTCCCCCTCCTTGCCAACACCTGATGTTTTGGTTTTCAGATAGTGGGGATAAAGTGATGTCTTGTGGTGATTTTTATTTGCATTTGTCTTAAGATCAGTGACGTTGAGGATTTTTTTTAATGTGATTGTTGATCATTTGTGTGTCTTCTTTGGAGAACTGTTGATTAAATCCCTTTGCCCAATTTTAATCAGGTTATTTTGTTGTGGCTGACATCCTCATGGTGGAGTTAACGCAGTTCCTTACCTATTTTGGACATTAACCTTTTATTTTGGATATTAGTCATTTATCAACCATATAAATGATTTTAAATATTTCTCATTCTGTAGGTTGTTTCTTAAGTTTTTTGATTGTTTCCTTTAATGAATGTAAGTTTTTTAAGTTTGATATCATCTCATATGTCTGTTCTTGCCTTAGCCACCGGTACTTTAGTTGTCATATGCAAGAACTCATTGCCAAATCCAATATGCTAAAGTTTTTCCTCTGTATTTTCTTCTAGGGGTTTTAGGATGTTAGATCTTACATTTATGCCTGTAATACACTTTGAGTTAACTGTATGGTATGGAGAGTCAGTTTATTTATTTTCCCATTTGCCCAGCACCATTTGCCGGAGAGACTCTTTTCCCCATGATGGAGTCTTGGCCTGCTTGTCAAAGATCAGGATCCAGAAGGGATTATCTGGGGCTCACTGTTGCATCGGTCTGTGATCCGTCTTCATGGACAGCATCTTGACTACTGGTGTTTTGCAGTATGTTTTCAAGTCAGGACTTGTGAAGTCCCAAATATTGTTCCTTTTTTAGATTTTATTTATTTATTTGAGTGGTAGAGTTACAGAAAGAGAGAGGCAGAGACAGAGAGAATGGTCTTCTATCCTCTGGTTCACTCCCCAAATGGCTGCATCGGCTGCAGTTGAGCTGACCAAAGCCAGGAGCAGAAGCTTCCTCCAGGTCTCTCATGTGGGTACAGGGCCCAAGCACTTGGGTCATCCTCCTTTCCCAGGTCATAAGCAGAGACTGGATCGGAAGAGGAGCAGCTAGGACTCAAACCAGTGCCCATATGGAAGGCCAAGGCTTAGCCTACTATGGCACAGCACTGGCCCCCAATATTGTTCTTTTTGAAAATTATTTTTTGTGATTCAGAACAGTATTAAGTCTTCAGGCCACAAACATGGATGTCTTTCTGCTATTTGTATTATTTTAAACTTCCTTCAGGGCGCCAGCATTGTGGTGCAGTGGGTAACCCCGAAGCCTGCAATTCTGGCATCCCATATGGGCACTGGTTCATGTCCCAGCTGCTCAACTTCTGATCCATCTCCGTGCTAATGACTGGGGAAAGCAGAAGAGGGCCCAAGTGCCTGGTCCTCTGCACCCACATGGGAGATGCAGACGAAGCTCCTGGCTCCTGGCTTCCGCCCAGCCCATGCCCACCTTTGTGGTTGTCTGGAGAGTAAACCAGTGGGTGGAAAATACTTTTCTCTCTGACTCTCCCTCTCTCATTGTAACTCAGGCTTTCAAATAAATAAAATCAACTTCTTTTAGTAATGTTTTGTAGTTTTCCATATACAAGTCCTTCACCTCCTTTGTTAAATTCATTCATAAGTATTGTATGTTTTTGAAGATTTATTTATTTATTTGAAAGGCAGAGCAACAGAGAGAGAGACAGAGAATGAGAAAGAGAAAGAGGGAGAGAGAGATCTTCCATCACCGGTTCACTCCCTAAATAACTGTAATAGACAGGTCAGTGTCAGGCCAAAGCCTGGAACCAGGAACTCCATCCTCAGTCCCCACATGGGAGGCAGGAGCCCAAGTACTTAGGCACCATCTGCTGCCTTCCCAGGTGCAGTGGCAGGAGGCTGGAAGTAAAGCAGCCAAACTGGTAGCCGGCATTGCAAGGGTGGCTCGACCTGCTGCACCATGACCCTGGCTCTACTAAGTAAAATTGTAAATGGGACTGTTTTCTTGATTTCCTTTTCAAATTAGTGATTGTTACTTTATTGAAACACAACTGATTTGCATGTCGATTTTGTATCCTGTTATTTTGCTGATGTCATTTATTAGTTTGAACTGGTTTTTTGAACTCTAATTTCACAAATTAAAAGAGCATGTACTGTGTGCACAAAGGTAATTTTCTTCTTTTCAGATTTGGATGCCTTGTGCGTCTTCCTCCTGTCGGATTGCTCTGACTAGGACTTCCCATGGTATGTAGGGTGGAAGTGGCAAGAAGAAACATACTTTCCTTGTTCCTGATCTTGGAGAAAAAGCTTCCAGTCCCTCACCACTGAGTGTGACTGGAGCTGTGGGCTTTCAGCGTGCGGTTTTTATTATGCTGAGGTAGCTTCCCTCTGTTCCTAGTTTGAAAAGTGGTTTTATCGTGAAGGAATGTTGGACTTTGTCAAATGGCTTTTCTGCATCAATTGAGATGATGATTGTGTTTTCCCTCCTGCTAATGTGGTGTATTCATTGGTTTTCATATACAGAAACTTACTGAAATTCCAGCTGTAAACCCAGCTTGTTCATGATATATAATCTTTTTAATGTGCCGGTGATTGCAGGTTGCTAGTATTTCCCTGAGACATTTTATGTCAGCATTCATCAGTGCTATTGGTCTATCGTGTTCTCATTGTGACAATAGGATTACTTTTAAACAGTTATTGAATAGTTCCAGAGAGGTGCCCTGTATTTTAGCATTTAAAATGGTTTAAGGACTATTAGGCTTTGTTCCATGAATAATGTCCTGTTTAGGTTGGTGATATGTACTACAGGTAACTCAGAAGGAAAAACAAATAGGGATGTCTTCAACACCTTTTCTTTTAAGTAAGTTTAATTCTCCTCCCAAAGGAGTTAGATTCAGGTTTGGGCAAGGAAAATGTCTTCGTTCTCTGTTTGATATAATTTCTGGGTTTCTGTAATTGGTTGATTAGTTTGTTTAAAGAAGTATGTGTATGTGTCAAGGAGAAACATGACTCTCTGGAATTATATAAGAAACTAAAACGGGGGCACTACCCGTGGCAAAATTCAAGCTATGACCCACAAAAGTCACTTTTCAGTACACAAGAATGTATTGGGAGTATCTCACACAACCCTAATACACATGTGGCTTCTCCATACATTTCCTTGAATTCAATCAAAACATAAAAATTAGTTGAAGTTGCATCTCAGCGTTGTTGAAAGCAGGTGTATTCTTTTGTTCTTCTGCATTGAATTAACACCGAAGGGTAGCTGACAGCAGAAATGCCCTCAATGCTTATCCTGGCTCTTGCAGCTGTTGGAGGATCACCATAGAAACGAGTGGGAAATGTGTGGAGATGACACTTGCAGCATTTGGGAATCGTATTTTCTGAGATATATTTTCATTTCATGGTGTTAAGTTTTGCAGATACATAGGAGATGATGAAGCAGGCAGACGTGGGTGTAGGGGAGGAGAGGAACACCCCACCTGTCCCCTCCCCACAGAGGGCAGCAAGCTGCCTGCAGCACATGGTCTCCCTCCTGCCTCAGACTTCCCAGAATGTGCACTGAGCGATCTCCTCTTGTTAGGCCAGTAACTTAGTGTGCATTTTTGTAAAATGGCAAAAAAAAAAGTCTAGTACTTTTTGGTTCTTTATACTAAAGCATGACTTAACTATGTAACTGTCAGTTCTTGCCATTGGCATTGTTTACTTCTTGGTCAGTCACCAGGATACTAAGAGCAGCGCTGTGAGCTGAGAGCCTGCTGCATGTTGAGCACTGGGCTTGGGCACATTGCTCACACTGGTGCTTTTACGGACTCTGCAGTGATCTTGTGCAGGTACAGAAAACACTGTCACTGACTTGCATTATAACAAGACAAGTAGAAAGAAACATGCAACTCTACTTTTAATACCTTAACAAGAGACTGGCCTAGTCTTGAGAAAAGAAAGCAGCCGGTGCCGGCACACTGGGTTCTAGTCCCGGTCAGGGCACCAGATTCTGTCCCGGTTGCCCCTCTTCCAGGCCAGCTCTCTGCTGTGGCCCGGGAGGGCAGTGGAGGATGGCCCAGGTTCTTGGGCCCTGCACCCACATGGGAGACTGGGAAGAAGCACCTGGTCCTGGCTTTGGATCAGCGCAGCGCACCAGCCGCAATGCGCTAGCTGTAGCAGCCACTTGGGAGGTGAACCAATGGAAAAATGAAGACCTTTCTCTCTGTCTCTCTCTCTCTCTCTTACTGTCTAACTCTACCTGTCAGACAGAGAGAGAGAGAGAGAGAGAGAGAAGGAAGAAAGCAAAAGTAAAAGCAAACACTGGATCCATGATGGCTTATCCCTGATTGGAATCTAAAAGATGAAGCCATTAACCATGAATCTTAGCTTCACATATCAGACCTCACAGGATTTTTAAAACCAACAGATGGGGACCAGCATTGTGGTGCAGCGGGTTAATCCACTGCCCATGATGCCAGCATCCCATATCAGAGCACTGGTTCATGTCCTGGCTGCTCTACTTCTTCTACAGCTCCCTGCTAGTGTGCCTATGAAGCAGTGGAAGACAACACCAAGTACCCGGACCCCTGCCACCCACATGGGACAAGTGGTGGAGTTACAGGTCCCTGGCTTCAGTCTGGCTCAGCACTGGCCATTATGGCCACTTAGGGAGTGAATCAGCAGATGGGAGATTTTTTTCTCTCTGTGTTTTTCCCTTTCTATCACTCTGACTTTCAAATAAATAAAATAAAAAATTTTAAAAAACAAATAAAACGGACACAGATGGCCAGTAAAATGAAATATTCTTAGCTTTCCTTCTTCTACTTATATTCTGACAACTATCATTTAGCAACGACTAGAATGGGTGAGGGCTATGGTCATATGATAATAAATATAATTAATTTTTGAGAGCTTTTTTTCATGTGCTAGTCACTATAGCTGGAGCTGCATGGAGATTCGTTTGACTCACTCAGTAATCCTATGCACAGGGTACTTGTGTGACCAAGCTTACTTCATAACTGAAGGAGATTAAATAAAATCTCCATGCTCCACAGCTACTAAGTGGCTAGCACCTTTCTCTTCAGATTGATGACATCCTGCGGGTGAGTTCCACACATATGTATAGTAAGTACGCCTGTGGTTAGTGAAGGCTAGTGGTGTGGTGGAAGAGGCTTTCATTATTTAATTCAGACAGGGCTGTTAGCATACAGGATAAACAGGTATCTTCCCTTCATAGGTAAATCAAAAATAAAAAATAATTGCACAAAAGTAATTGAGCCTGAAAAGCACTGATTGAATATGTATACAGACTGTACTATTTGGAAAAGAAGGGATGCCTAGAAGCAGAGGAGGTATTAAACAGAAACCGGTTTTCAGTCTTTAATAGACTACCTACTGTGCATTAAGCGGGCATGCCCTTTCAGTGTCTTGGAGCCATATGCATGCCTAATGCTGACGCCGCCTTCGTTTTTAAAGAAATGACCTCTGCGTGCATGGTTCGTGTCTGTGGGTTAGTGACTTCCCAGTGCTTTCTGTTCTGATGCAACTGTGAGAGTGAAGGAGCTGGGTCTGGAGTGTAGTAGGTGGGACACAGCAAGAGTGCCCTGCCATTTACGCTGTTTTGTTACTGTGAATGCATTTTGAAGATTTCTGCCATCTCATTTGCGAGTGGCTGTGCCTCTGTAGTAAACACAAGGGGCGGGGGAATGATGTGGGAAGTGTGGAACCGGTGTAACGTGTGTCTTCATCTAACTTTCAGGCACATCTCCAGAGTTTGGTTTGGCTGCAGTAACTCACGCCACAGAGCCGTGCACATGCCTGGGCTTAAGAAACACAGTTAAAAAACTGCCCGTTGCTGCCTGCCTTTTAGACGCTCCAGGAAATCACGTTTGGATTCTGGAATTCCTCACATCTCAAGCAGGACCTTGCGTGGATGCTGACACTTTCTGCTTGCTGTCTAGGCTGTGCATTCTTCTGGAGCTCACGAGGGCCTGGCGTCCACCTGACTCTGCGAGCCAGCATGGCGAGGATGATGAGCTGTGCGGCGGCAGCTTGCGTGTTGGTGCTCGGCTTGCTAATGACGTCGCTAACTGGGTCTTCCGTGCAGAACAGTGAGTGTCCACAACTTTGCGTCTGTGAGATCCGGCCCTGGTTTACCCCACAGTCGACGTACAGAGAAGCCACCACCGTGGACTGCAATGACCTCCGCCTCACCAGGATTCCCAGCAACCTCTCCAGTGACACGCAGGTGCTGCTCCTGCAGAGCAACAACATCGCCAAGACCGCCGACGAGCTGCAGCAGCTCTTCAACCTGACGGAGCTGGACTTCTCCCAGAACAACTTCACCAGCGTTAGGGAGGTGGGGCTGGCCAACCTGACCCAGCTCACCACCCTGCATCTGGAGGAAAACCAGATCACCGAGATGACGGACTACTGTCTGCAAGACCTGAGCAGCCTTCAGGAACTCTACATCAACCACAACCAGATTAGCACCATCTCTGCCAACGCTTTCTCAGGCTTAAAGAATCTTCTGCGGCTCCATCTGAACTCCAACAAACTGAAGGTTATTGACAGCCGGTGGTTTGATTCGACACCGAACCTGGAAATTCTCATGATTGGGGAAAACCCTGTGATCGGAATTCTGGACATGAATTTCAGACCCCTCTCGAATTTGAGAAGCTTGGTTTTGGCAGGCATGTTTCTCACCGATGTTCCTGGAAATGCCTTGGTGGGCTTGGAAAGCTTGGAGAGCCTGTCTTTTTACGATAACAAGCTGATCAAAGTCCCTCAGCTTGCCCTGCAAAAAGTCCCAAATCTGAAATTCTTAGACCTCAACAAGAACCCCATTCACAAAATCCAGGAAGGGGACTTCAAAGACATGCTTCGGCTGAAGGAGCTGGGCATCAACAACATGGGGGAGCTCGTGTCTGTGGACCGCTACGCCCTGGACAACCTGCCTGAGCTCACGAAGCTGGAGGCCACCAACAACCCCAAACTCTCTTACATCCACCGCTCGGCTTTCCGAAGCGTCCCCGCCCTGGAGAGCTTGATGTTGAACAACAACGCCCTGAATGCTGTTTACCAGAAGACAGTGGAATCCCTCCCCAACCTGCGTGAGATCAGCATCCACAGCAACCCCCTGAGGTGCGACTGCGTCATCCACTGGGTCAACTCCAACAAGACCAACATCCGCTTCATGGAGCCCCTGTCCATGTTCTGTGCCATGCCGCCCGAATATCGGGGGCAGCAGGTGAAAGAGGTCCTAATCCAAGATGCAGGAGAACAGTGCCTCCCCATGATAGCCCATGACGCCTTCCCCAACCACTTAAACATGGATATTGGCACTACGGTTTTCCTAGACTGCCGGGCCATGGCTGAGCCAGAGCCCGAAATTTACTGGGTCACTCCAATTGGAAATAAGATAACGGTAGAAACCCTTTCAGATAAATACAGGCTAAGTAGTGAAGGTACCTTGGAAATATCTAACATACAGATTGAAGACTCGGGAAGATACACATGTGTGGCCCAGAATGTCCAAGGCGCAGATACGAGAGTGGCCACAGTTCAGGTAAACGGGACCCTTCTGGATGGCACCCAGGTGCTGAAAATCTCTGTCAAGCAGACGGAGTCCCATTCCATCTTAGTGTCCTGGAAAGTGAACTCCAACGTCATGACATCGAACTTGAGGTGGTCATCTGCCACCATGAAGATTGACAACCCCCACATAACCTACACTGCCAGGGTCCCAGTCGACGTCCATGAGTACAACCTCACCCACCTGCAGCCATCCACAGATTACGAGGTGTGCCTCACGGTGTCCAACATTCACCAGCAGACTCAGAAGTCGTGCGTAAACGTCACCACCAAAAACGCGGCCTTTGCCCTGGACCTCTCTGATCAAGACACCGGCACAGCCCTCGCTGCCGTGATGGGGTCCATGTTTGCCGTCATCAGCCTCGTGTCCGCTGCTGTGTACATTGCCAAGAGATTTAAGAGGAAAAACTACCACCATTCATTAAAAAAGTACATGCAGAAAACCTCTTCCATTCCACTCAACGAGCTGTACCCTCCGCTCATCAACCTCTGGGAAGGTGACAGCGAGAAAGACAAAGATGGCTCTGCGGACACCAAGCCCGTCCAGGTGGACACATCCAGAAGCTATTACATGTGGTAACTCCGTGCATATTTTGCTTCTGGTAGTAAGGAGCACAAAGACATGTTTGCTTTATTCTGCAAAAGTAACAAGTGGAAGACTTTTATATTTTGACTTTGCTAGTTTGTGCCAGAGTGGAGACAATGGGTGGATAGTTCAGATTTTTTTTTAGTATAGCATATTGCAAGGGTTTGACACAGCTGGCAGCAACTCAAGGCTTCCAGCTTGTGTTTGGTTTTTATTCTTATCATTATTATGGTTATATTATTATTATTGTTATTATTATTATTATTTTAGTTGGTGTGCTAAATCTAATAATGCTGTCCTAACTACGATGCTCAATAAATGGATTACTGACAGGTTGGGGTTCCCCTGTGCTTTCACCAGTAGCATGACCCCTTCTTCGGAAGCCATCAGAGAAAGCACCATGTCCTCCAAAAAGCTAACATACAGCTCTGAAGCAGCATTGAACCTTTTGTAGCAATCTGGTCTACAGACTTTTAACTCAAGAAGCTAAGTATAGACTTGCTACTTCCTTGAATGATGTTAGTTGACTGTACTGTAATGTTGTATCAACTGAATTGAATGTTTGCCTTTGAATCATGATTTTTCTTTCTTGTTTTATTTTTTTGTAATAGTTAACCAGGCTTAGAATAAGCTAACAGGCAATAGAAATATGTAAGCCAGAGTTTTTTAATGTAACAGACTACATGTTAATTGTTACCTTATTCTTTTTATCTTTAGTAGACACTTTTAAAAGAAAAGACAATAATTTTGTTGTGTTTCACTCACCAACATGTGGTGTATAATGAAGACAGAACTATAATAAATTAGTTTTGTTCTGATTTTTTAGAACAGTTGCAATAATGTATCATTTATAGTTCTTGCTAGTTGAAGTGGTAATGTTTTTCACATCTATGAAAACAACAACCAAAATAAATCAGTTAAGGCATGTTGCTTTTTAAAACTAGGCCATAAAAAGTTTTGAACTCTTTTTCTAAGGGAAGAAATATATATTTTAATGAAGATATTATTCTAGTGAATAGGATTTCTATATTTTCAATATCACTGACCAGAACCGAAGGGGGGAGGTGTGGTTCATATAAAGGAAAAAGGTGTATTATTGTAACCATGCATAAGTAAACAAACATGCAAAAATATATTTGAATACTTTGGATATATCATTTTCTGCAAGGCTTTTGCTAAAATCTGATTTTATTCCTTTATTTTTTAGTGTCCACATTCTCCATGCAGGTGTGACAGAGCTATGGGGTGCTGTAGCTCATGTGACATGGTACTGCTCCCTACCAGTGGTCTGTGCTGAGACTAGTAAGGGGTTAACAGGAAGCAGAACAACCTCTGCACAGTTGGCATTTTTCATCCACAGATCTAGAATACATAGATGGTTTTGATCAAATTAAGTGAAGTTTAGAGCGGAAGGAGCTGGGTTTGGGTGGAAGACCAGTTCCACAAAGGGCAGAGTGAGGGGTCTGAAAGTACAGAGCGGAAGCAGACTCACTGGACGCTGGAACTGGGAAGGCTCAGCAGAAAGAAAGCTGGCTCCGACGGCAGCTGTCGTCTCGCCGAAATGAAGAGGCTGAGGGGACCGAGAGGAAGCAGGCGGCAGGTGCACAGGGAGAGGGAGCGGAGGGAAGTCCTCATGAGCAAGGGAAGGGCTGTCTTCCTTCCTAACTCCTTCTTTGTGAGTCACTTCAGAAAGAGATCACCAGTTTACTTCCCACCTGGGGCGGTGCGGGGGAGCACAGGTGTTGGAACAAGGAGTGTGGGACCTGGAAGCAGCCCTTCCCTCAGAGGAAAACGGGGGCACAGGGAAGGCCTGAGGCTGCCCAGGGCAGCCCCTGCTGCCTGCTTGGACTTCCCACTCTGGGTTGCTCTAGCCCAGTAACCTCCCAGACTCCAGGGCAACACTCCTTATTCACAGCTCTGAATAACCTCTGATTCCCTGTGGACTCCAATTCCATTTAATCTACTACATTTTAGTACAGGGCACTCCAGAGGGTCAGGATGCGTCCGCATTGCTGTGGAGAAACACAGGACTGGAGGCACTTTAGCTGCAACCTTGGGGCCATTCCTGTGGCGGCGGAGGGAGGGGTGTTACACTGAGTAGCGGACCAGCTAACAGCTTCCCTGAAGCGTTAGACCACCAAGGCGGCCACTGCAGGTGGAGGCATCGCCTACCCCAGGAAGCAATGATGGAGAACACCCGAACCGTTTCTCTATTTTGAACATACAGCAAGCACCAGAAAATCCAAGCACCGCCTTGGCAAATCAGCGGAGGGGGAAACCTTTACTTTGCTCTCCCACAGTAAAACACTGGAGCTCATTTTCCCCGTCTGTGCCCTTTGGTTTGTTTTCAGCTGATAGAAAGCAAGATGGCAGAGTTCTTTCTTCCCTAGCCAAGTAGTTCCTCCTTTGTACTTAATTTAATTTGATAAATTAGCCATTGAAATTAGACATCACACTAGGTCCTCAATGATAACGGAGGGTCTATCACCTTCCCCAGTGAAAGGACTGTCACAGGTCACCTGCTCACTTCCATACTCTCTCTTGCTTTCTGCTGCCCCAGGACATACCACTAACCTGGTTGTTTTTGGAGCTGTTTCTTAAAACAAGCATTCCCTAATTTGCCCATTTAATTAACAGCAAATCAAGCTGATGCCAAGAATCTAAAAACAAATGTAAAGGTTGTTATCAGTTTTTCTAATTTGGCTGTGTGACTGGCCAAAAATCAATGTATCTCCCTGCTGTTGCAAACAGTACTTGTCTGTTTTCTCCCTTGGCTTCAGTCTGTTCCTTCCTCTGCTGGGGACACCACAGCCAGGCCTTCCCTTGATGGTGGCTTTCTGTCTCTGAATCTGTTTTCTAAAACATTCTCTTCTCTTCATTACTGCTCTTACCATCAGGAGAAAAGCATTTCTTACACTCCGCTGGAAAAACCATACTTTCTGCCTGTCCAGTTACCGAAAGGGGGGCTGTGTTCAACTCCTTGTGCACACGCATGCTTCCTGAATCCTGTCCCTCCAGCCCTGCTTGCAAACAGACTCTAGTTTCTAATTCCAAAGTGGTTATCTGGGAGGAAAGATAGGTTTTAGAATCACCATCATTCCAGGGAAGGATTTTGGCCGAGAACCTCTGTCGGACTGCACCAGATCTGGCGTGGACTCCCCTGCCCTCCCTACCCACACCAGCCCTTCTCTATTCTAGGAGACTCAGGAGACCGTGCGGGAACAGAAGGCTTTTGTCTTTGCTGGTGAGGGCTGCCCAGCACAGCCTCACAGAATGAAGCAGGCTGTTGTTTCAGGACCCCTCAAGAGCCTGGACGGTGCTGACACCAACGATGCAGCATTTGGCCATTGGTGCATCTCAGGGAACTGTACGACAGGCAGGAGCAGCTGCGAATCCAGCTTCATCCTGAGAAGTCTGGGAAACTGGCTGTGGTTCTTTCCAAGTTAGAGAGGACACTAAGGAGCAATCATTTTTCCGATAGCAGACAGCTCTGTAAGATGCAGACCGGGACAGAGCTTCCTGTTTTCTCTCCCTCAGTCCACCACCTGCTAAGGGGGAGGGAGGGGCTCGTGTGACAGAGCAGGTGTTGGGGGTCACAGCACGGCACCCAGATACCTAGACAGAGGAGCACTAAGGGAGAGGACACCCAGGACTGTTGATGTCAGGACTTCTCTCTCCTTTCAGAAATCTTGCATGCTAGGAATTTGTGAGATACACAAGAAAGCTTTGTTTATACCAGGCCAAATTTAATTCTAGTCTTCAACTGCCTTACACTACCCACTTCATTACACACTTCATGAGACTTAAGAATGTCAAAGTTTTTGAGGAGGAGACTCCAAGCTCATTCTTTCCTTCGCAGGAAACTAGCAGGCTTTCATAAAATTAACGACAATCTGTCCAAAATTCAAATGAGGAAATGTGAAGTTCTTATGTCTGGGTGGAAAATGATATACCCCAAGACACAAACAGCTCTTGAATCATCACAAGATTTGTGGAGTATGTAGGTGTGTTCATATTTTCAAAATCTTATCCCCCCAAATCCACTTGGATGCCATGATACATTAAAATTGTATGGATTTTTTTAAAAAGCAAATGAAGTTGTCCTCCCAACATACTCCATTTACCCAAACGTGCTTCTTGTGAAAGTAACTGGACACAAACTGGAGCCAGGGGCCGTCCTTCTCTTCTCCACCTTGGCCTTCCACTTTCTCTCCTGTAAGAACACATTGCCGGGGCTATCACTATGCCACAGTGAGTAAAGCCAGTGCCTGCATTGCTGCCATCCCATAAGGGTGCCAGTTCAAGTCCCGCTGCTTCGCTCTCTGCTAATGCATCTGGGAAAGCAGCAGAAGATGGTCCAAGTCCTTGGGCCCCTGCAACCATATGGGAGACTTGAAGGAGCTCCTGGCTCTTGGCTCCTGGCTTCAGATCAGCTCAGCTCCAGCCATCACGGCCATTTGGGGAGTGAACCAGCAGATGAAGATCTCTCACTCACTCTCTGTCTCTCTCTGTGTGTAACTCTGCCTTTCAAGTAAATAAATAAATCTTAATTTATACATTGACAAAGTAAATTTCAGCAGGGCCCTGATAGAATGGTCACGAATTCCTCAGAAGGAGGCATTTTATTGCATCAGTTTGTGTATTAGCTTGTCTCCCTAAAACACGCAGAAGCCAGGTGGCCCTGAGCAGAAGGGAGAATGGACCTGTCCTAGCATGCTGGCCTGCTTTTCACAGCAGGGACACTGGAAGGGGGAGAGAGCCACTGACTGTGTGCAGCCCTATGCTAGGGGCTCCACACAGGTTGTGTACGTTGAATCCTCCCATTGCCTGGGACACGAGTGCCGTTGTCCTCCCCACATCAGCCAACAGTGGTTTATTCAGGCCCAGGGAGTCCAGGAACCTCCCTGAAATCATGCAGATGGCAAGACACAGAGCCAGGACTTGCACTCGGCGCTGTTCTAAAACATGTCATTTTTCAACTACAGAATGGTCCACAAGCTATTTCAGAGTCAAGAGCACAGAATACGTAACCCAAAAGCACAGCTGGAACTTGAGATGAGGAGAGTGGAGCACAGGAAGGCTCTGACCTCAAGAGAGGCCTCAGAGCAGAGGGTCCAACATAGGACCCAAACCCGAGATCAATGCAGCCAGCTCCCATAGCCACAAGTCCTTCATCTGTGGACTCAGCCAACAGCAGACGGAAAGGACTGGTGCAGAATCTCTTACCCAAAATGTTTGGGACCAGAAAGGTTTTGGATTTTGGAAGATTTGTATAGTCTTTACCGGTTAAGCATCTCCGACATGAAAACCTGAAATCCAAAATGCTCCCAAACCCCCAAATGTTGGCACATTATTTTGGGGCTCAAAATGTTTCAGGTTTCAGATTTTTAGATTCGGAATGCTCAACCTGTATTTGAAAAACAACGCATCTGTACTGAATATGTATAAATGGTTTTCTCATCATTCCCTAAGCAACACAGTACAACTACTTACCCAATAGTTACATTGTATTAGGTGTTACACAGAATATAGGGATAATGTAAAGGTTGCAAGAGGGTGTGCACAGGCCATGTGCAAACACCACGTCAGAGACGTCAGCACCCTCAGATTTGGTGGCGATGGGCAGGACAGTGTCCTACAACCAACTCCCTAAGGATGCCAAAGCACAACTGTCTATGGAAGTCACAACAAGCTACAGAGGACAAGGTAAAGGTTTTTGACAACTGCACACAAACACCTTGAGGAAACTGAAGCTGAAGAGAGAAAGACAGTAATAAAAAAAATGGAAACCACGTAAGGTGTAGAGTGGGTGGGACTGAAAGCAGATCCCAGAGCTGACCTACACCGAGCATAGGCAGACATCCCATGCCGAGCTGCGAGCGTGGCCTGTGCCATCCTGGGATCCTCCTTGGCATTGCAGGCACGTGTTCATAGCCCCGTTCCTCACCCAGAGCAACAGACTGACTTCACTGTCACACGTGACGAAGCCAAGCTCTTGCCTTTGGCTGTCAGACTCACGGCTCAAGCCTGACCACCAAGCAGCTCTTCACCAGGAGGCTTCCGGGGCCCTGGGCTGGCTGTCAGCTCTGTGTGACAGACTTGGTTCTTCCCTGAGTGGGGGAGTTAGGGAAAGAGCAGGCTTCCTGGTCTCCAGAGGACCTTCTCAGAGGTCTGTCGACAAAGCACTCTACACCACAGGCACAGGAGAAAGAATACGGCCTCCAACTGTGAGGGTCCATCCCACATTTTAGCCCTTCCTCCCACCTGCTTTTCAGAGCTATCCCACACCATTCAGGACGGACCTGTGCTGAGGCCTGAGGTCGCTGACTCCTGTAAATCATGCCATGAGGAGGTGGGGCTGCGGAACTGTAGGGAAGACTTTCAAGCCACACCCAGCGCCGTGATCTCTTACTTTACAAACACACTATTTCCTGTGTTCCAGGGGCACACTGAACCCTTGTGAGAATGCCACACGCCCCTTAACAACGCGTAGGTGTGAAGGCCCCATGGAAAGATGGTTCCTGTCTTCCATTTGTTTAAGAATAGCATGTTTCTTCTGATTATAATAGCAATCTATGTTCACCAAGTGAAATCTAGAGAAAAACCTGAAGTGAAAAATGACATATTATTCCATGATTCAAAAAACAGATGAGATATTGATGCACATGTATATATATATATGTGTGTGTGTGTGTGTGTGTGTGTGTATCCATACAAGTATAAAAACACACTATATGATTAAAGAATCAGAATCCTGGTAAATATGATATTTTTCTATTATGCAAAACGTAAGCCTTTTTCATGTGACTAATTTCTCTTGAAAAAATGGTATGAAAGGCCATACCAGTGTCATTGGATATTGAGTGACTGAACAGTTCCTTCCTCTGGAGGGATTTTGCCCCTTTTATGTCAAGTACCGCCGGCCTGCCCAGGGGACAGTCAGCGAGGGTGACAGTCCATGCAGTGTGATCACAGCCTCAGTGGGACAGGGTGGCGGGGAGGCTCAGGCAGAAGGGAGCGGGCAGCTGGGAAGCTCACATTTCAGGCCTTTGGCCGAGCTGGATGAGGTTGAGTGTCCCACAACCAAACATGCAAAGGAAGAGGGAACAGATCACCATGACTACAGGGTGGGCAAGGACAGGGACAAAGCTCCCCAGAGCACCTGGGGATTCTGGAGGCACTCAGAGGGAGAGGAAGGGGCTGCCAAGAATACAGAGGACCTGAACAGGAGCTGAGGTCAGAGGGAAGCTGCAGCGAGGTTTTGTGCAGAGGAGAGAGGAGCAGGTAAGTCATGCTAGCAATGCGTGGTCCCAGAAGGAGCTTTGCTTCCGGTTTCTTTGTCTTTTACTGTTAGCCATTCCTCATAGCCTCTGGGAGATGCCTTCCTAGTGAGGTAAGAGGTGCTTGCAAGAGTAGCTTGATAAATCTTCCTGTGTCATTGGCCTCAGTGTGGAATCAGCTGTGGTAGTATGGAAGGCACCAGCATGAACCAGATGTGCGAGTAACCTAACTTCTTCAGTGTAGCCCAGCCCGTGGCCTGCTGTGGTACAGGTCTCCTTCGGTGCACGGTGTAAAGGAAATAGGATACATACCTTCGGCAAATTCAAACTGATAGTGCGGAGTTTTAAAGAACAAATGAACTCTGTTCAACTTGTCCCTTGAGCACTAGATATAAAGATTTTTTGTATATCTGCTTAGACAGAATTCTGATTTTTTTGGTATTGAAACAGTCAAGGCCTTAGGCTGGGAATGAGAATAGTAATGAAGAACAAGCCATACTTTGATACACCTACCCCCAAATTCACTTATTGCACTTCCTTTGTTTCCCAAAGTAAAATAAGTAAAGACATTGTGACATCAGTTACTACAAAATACTCCTGAATCTAGACTCTCTTCTGACAGAATTTCCTTTGGATTCTTAATTGAATTAATTCCAAAGAGCAGAAATTCAGGGTCGCAAGAAGAGACCGACAATCTTTTGCTGGGGGCCAATACAACACTGCCTGTTGTTTTTTTTTTTTTTTTTTAAATCACCGGGAGCTTTGTCCAAACCCGTTTTCGAATTCCATCAACCCAGCCTCGGAATTACCGACTCTCTTTGAGAAAGATTCAAATGACCATCTTACAGATCTTAATTCCAGTCCATTTCCCCAGACAATGTATGTTATAGTTATTTTCCCATTGGCCACATAAATTGAGACAAAACAGTTTGTGGACAATGAAAAGCACTTGACAATCCAAAGTCAACAGCGCTTGACTGAATGAATGAAGTCTTCCGCAGTGTGCCTCTGAAGGAGGAATGAGCTGTGTGGAAGCAGATGCCTCTTCGTGCTTCGGCTTTGTTTTGTCTGGTAATGGATTTTTGGACTGTTGCAGAAAGCAAGCTGGCATTTGGGAAACAGACTGCATTTCTTGAATTTTCCTTTTTTTTTTTTCTTCCATATTGAGACCTAGGAAATGTTGCCTTAACTCCATTCCAAGTTTGTGAAATCATTCAGCCTGGGACATCTGCTTCTGCGGAGCCATTTGTAGTCATCTGGAATAGTTTGGATTTGTGTTCTGCTCCCCAAGGTGCTATCCTGAACACACCAAACAACAGCCTACATTTTCTGGGCCTATAGCAGCTCTCGGTGGATCCAGTAGCCATGGACACCCCCGGCGCAGACAAGCACATGCTCTTTATCATGCAGGGGGGTCCACTTTCACAAATCCCTCAACTCTGGAAGCCTTATGAAAATCGTTCCCCCACCAAATCTTGCCCTTTGAAGATGACTCACAGGAATTAAGTCTCCGTCAAGTTCCACATGTACCAGTGGCTCAGCTGGGGAGGAGCAGTGACACAGGGACAAGTGGAAAAGCCACACTGTAGGGTCAGCATAGACAGAAAATGCTGCTTAGGGACACAGTGGCCCACATCTTCCTCACTGAACTCTGTAACAGGCAACCTTGCTTGGACTGCAGAAATTGCATAAAGTTTGCTCAAAGAGGAGACTCTGAAGCTGGTCTTGAGTGAATCCATGTTGCCGTCCCCCCTCCTCATGTTCTCTAAGCATGTCTACAATCACTCCTAACCCCTGTCAGGACACTCCTCTTCTCGGTAGGTGACATCAGCTCTGGGGAGGGAAGGAAACTCATCTGAACCTGGGAAAGCTGATGCAGGGCTTGGACTCTGTGGGTCCCCATCTCTAAGTTTCCTTCTAAGCGGTCCTGGTCAGTTCCCTGGGGAATTTGGAAAGAGACATCCAGAACAGCTGTGTCCATGAACTCTAAAAGACTGCATATGGTGCCTTGACCATCCCTTGGTTCTTGACCTTGGAGACCAGAGAACGGCTGACAGGACAAGAATGGCCAGCGGTTGTGGTCCAATGAACTGGACAGTTCACTCTCTGCCACAGTTTTGGTCTCTCTTCCACAACAGGTATTAAACTGCTGATGTTTTCTAGCCCACTAGCTTCCATCTCCACATCACTGCTTTCCAGCCTCGGTCACACCTGCCCACCTGACCACACACTCTCCCCGGGCACCTCTTCCTCAGCGCCCTGCTTCATTCTGTTTCGGCAAAGCTGCTCGGGCACGGCGGCCCCCGGCCCCACATCCAGGTAGTTCAGCCTGTTACGCCTTCTTCAGCAGGTGCTACCTCTCCCTTAGCAAGTCAGCCACCACAAGGGCTGTGAGGCGGAGCCACGTTGCCTCCTTCCCTACTGCACCCCCAGAGCCTACGTGAACATCTGGCCCCTTACTCATAGCTTCTTAACTGTTTTCTTCCCTTCCTCAGCTAATGGGTGAATCTATGTCCAACTCCTGACCCGAGGACCGGGGCACTCGAGGGGCAGCCCTGCAGTCTCCCCTCTCGTCCCAGGAGCTTCCTGGAGCTCTCCGCCAGCACAGGGGGTTTCTGCTGTTCCCTGGCGAGTCCTTGCGCCGGTTCTGCGGGGCTGCCGTAACTGAACACTGCAGGCTGCAGTGGTCTCCACAGCAGGAACCGATTCCCCTCTGGGATGCAGGCTGGCAGCCACGGCAAGGGCCGCAGGGTCAGTGTCCTCTGTCCTCTGAGCCCCTCGCGGGGCTGCTGGGTGGCTGTCTTCTGGTCTTCAGCGTGGTCCGCTCTGTATGCCTCTTCTGGTCTTCAGCGTGGTCCGCTCTGTATGCCTTCCCTTCCCCCATTCTTGTAAGGACAATGGATTAGGGTTCATCTTAATGTTCTTGATTATCTCTGTAAAGACCCCCGTCTCCAAAATGGCCACCTTCTGAAGTGTCAGGGGTTATGAACTGGGTGGGAGGAGGATTCAGCCCCGGCAGTCCTGTCTGGGAGGCCTGCTGGATGAGGGCATGCAGCTGACCACCGGGTTAGGGACCCCTGCCTGGGGAGAGTACACCCTCCATGACATACAAAGTGCGCTCTTCTTTCCACGTCACCACGTGGGTAACCCTGGCCTGTGAGAGCTTGCTGATGGAGGGAAGCTGGGGACTTCCATAGACCTTTTAGTTCAACAGCTTTCCTTCACAGATGGAGAGACTCAAGCCCGTGGGAAGCTCTCCCAGCCACTGGGTGGGGAAGCTAGAAGTAGAATCAAGTTCTCCCAAACTTCAGAAGTGAGCAAATGCTGCTCCCCCAACATCTCCTGTTGTGCATCTGCAGGAGAATTGCCTAAGGCCTGCTGCTTCTGCTCAGTGGAGACGTGTAGTCCGGGTCGGATGTGGTTTGGGCTCTGGGAGCCTTGCTGCTGGCACCCATGGCACGTGTAGGAAGATCCTTTCTGTTTCCAGCCCAATACTCTGCCTGGATCAGAGGTGCTGAGCAAAACCGCAGGGAGCCACCACCCCTCCAGCCTCTTTCTCTTCCTGAAGAAAGACACAGTTCTCAAAGTATGGGGCCCTCATACTTTTCCTGCCCCCTGTGAGGGGGGAAGATGCCAAGACATAATCCATCACTATCTTTTCAAACACCATTGTTCTTGACCTCTGCTCCAGGCAGAGAGATGGCGGTCATGAGAGAAGCATCAGGGCTTTGAGGAGGTTCCACTTTCCCCACCTGAACTGTGAGCCACAGGCACATCAGACGTGCCACCAGTCTCCCTACCGCGCCCCAAGCCACAGAGTTCCTGAGGCCGTGCTACCCACCTACTGAGGAATTTCAGCTTGAGAAGAAGCTGGGTCTTCTGAGGGAAGGAGGCCTGTGGCGGCCACAGGAAGGTCCCTCCTCTGATCGTCCCTGCGCATCCACTGCTCTGGGTAGGACCACAGCATAGCTCTGCAGCCTGGTGACAGCCCATCAGCATAGTACAGGGGACCAACGCTGCCTTAGCCCAGATGCACACGAGAAAGGAGGAACCTACACGGGAGTCCAGAGGAGTAGCCAATTCCAGTGGCTCCTACCTTATCTCCGAAAAAGTGAATTTAAGCAAGGAGACACCACTCGAACTGTCGAGAGAAAAGAAGTCACTTTGGGGGGGGGGGATTGCTAGCGGTGGGAGCAAGGCGAGCCGGAACTTGGGAGGGTGGGGGAGAGACGAGGCAGCGCAGGAGGCAAAGAAGTCTGAAGGGAACTGTGGGTCCTGGGGCTCACAGCTCTGCCTCGAGAAGGTGGGGGTCAGACACAGTGCTTTCCCAGGCTGCCCCGACCTGGGCCCTGGCCCCACCTGAGTGCTTTAGATGCACACTTCCATCTAATCTTTGAAACAGCCTGCAAGACAGGTTCTGTTGCTTTTCCCTCTTACACAGGAAGCAACAGAGGCTTAGGAGGGCCAAGCAAGTTGCCCCAGGTCACCCACGAGGCAGAGCTGGATACCTAAGCCCAGAATCTATGCTCATCACCACTGTCTTGGAACTGGATTAGGAGGAAAACTGAGTGCATGGGGAGGACTGAGGAGCCAGTGCAGGGTTCGGGACGCTGCAAGGTGCACACGGTGTCATTCTTCAGGAAGGCCGGGATAGTAACACCCACCCGCAGACCAGGCGTCCACACTCACGCAAAACACATCACCCTGGAATTCCTGCAAAGAGTAAAAAGGAAACCACAGATTTCAAGACGAAAGGTTCTTTGCCATCTTTAGCTCCCACAAAGGAACAGATGTAGTCAGCAAGAAGGAAGGGGGTCTCCCTCCCTGCCCACTGTCTTTCTGAGAAGGCGCCAGTCGTCAGGCCGTGGGGCCACAGCACGAGGGAGGCTGCAGGAATGGGGTGGGTCCTCGCAGGTGGCTGTTATGGGTTTAACACACAAATCACTTCATCTTTGGATCTGTACGGATGCAAAAATTCCCCATGGAGGAAGTACGGGGATTATCCATGGCAACTGATTAATCTTGTTGTGTAGCCTTACTGCCGGCTCACTTCCTTCAACGGCTCGTGAGTGATTACGAGTGTCTCCACAAAGGTGGCCAAGCCTTGTCACGGAGGAAGAGCGTCATTCACTCGTCCTCACCAAGCCTGTCTCTGAGGAGCCCCTGCGCTGTATCAGGGCACAGGGACAGCAAAGCAGATCTGGATTCTGCTCCTCTTGAACTTTCGTTTTTAAGAAACAACCAGATAACACACACGTTAGATAATCAGTTGACAACAGCAGCATACAGCAAGTGCAACAGAAAAAAGAAAAGAACGGAGAGGAGAGTAAGTGGTGTGGGCCTGGGAGCCGTCCATTCAATCCCCAGCTTGGCAACCTACAGAGCGTTCTAGATTACTGATATGAGGACGCTTTGTTACCTAGACAGCTCCCTAGCAGAGGATCACAGCAGCTTGCAAATGGCATTTCCATTCATCACGGCACACTCCTGAGAGGCAAGAGAGGTTGAAGCCTCATTACCTCTGTTCAAGCAAAAGCAGGGCAGTGACTGGAGAGCCACCTTCAGCCAAACATTCAGAGCCAGCAGCTGTGGGGCTGCTGCGCGTCGAGCTTGGATCCCCACCTCCCTTTTTCCACTAGCATGGTCATTCCCCCCTTCAGAGCGCTTGGAAGAAAATCACATTTTTCTTAACTCAGAAAAAAAGGGACATATTTGTTACACACACAAAAATTGTTTATTTAACTAAGTTTATTTAACTAAACTTAAAAAGCTTCCTGTGTGGGAAATTCAGCAGAGAGAGTCACAAACTGAGTGACTGTGCTGAATGGCACAGCTGGCTTTCTCCTTCTCTGCAACAACAAACAACCCTACAAGATTCCTGGATGTGAATTCATGGTCCCCGCTTCAAGTGGGATCCGTTATAAGGCAAAGTCGTCACCACCCATATCCTGAAGATCACCTATCAGACATACTGGACATTAGAGAATCATAGATGAGGGGCCGGCACCATGGCGCACCAGGTTAATCCTCCACCTGCAGTGCTGGCATCTCATATGGGCACCGGTTCTAGTCCCGGTTGCCCCTCTTCCAGTCCAGCTCTCTGCTGTGGCCTGGGAAGGCAGTGGAGGATGACCCAAGAGGCCCCTGCACCCGCATGGGAGACCAGGAGGAAGCACCTGGATCCTGGCTTCAGATCAGCACAGCTCCGATCTGAGTGTATCAACGGAAGGAAGACCTTTCTCTATGTCTCTCTGTAATTATGTCTGTAATTCTGTCAAATAAATAAATCTTTTTTTTTTTAAAAAAAAGAAAGTCATAAATGAAATATTCTGGAAAGGAGGAAGAAGAACGGCTTAGCTCAAAGCTTGACGCACCAGACAAGGGATGGGTGTCTGGCATGGCAGTTAAGATGTCATTGGAAGGCCCACATTTCAAATCAGCATGCCTGGGTTCGAGTCCTCGCTCTACTCCCATTCTAGCTTCCTGCCACTTTGGGCCCTGGGAGGCAGAAGGTGATGGCTCAAGTGTTTGAGTCTCTCTGCCGTCCATGTGGCAGCCTCCTGGTTTCAGCCTGGCCCATTTCTGGCTGTTGGCAGGTGTTCTAGGAGTAAACCAACAGAAAGAAGAGTGTCTGGGGGCTGCAGCATGGCATCGTGGGCAAAGCAGATGGCTGTGGTGCCAGCATCCCATATGGGCAACAGTTTTAATCCAAAATAAAATGTGAAGTGACTTATCAACGCCAGACTTAAGCTTCTGTTTCTTGAATCCAAATCCAGTGCTGTACGTGGCGAGGCAGGCACCACCGTGGGCTTGTGTGGAAGTCAGGGTTCTCGTGGCTCAGGAAGGCTGAGGACGTCTGCCTTCCTCCTAACTACTGGGCAAGCCAGTCACTTGTTACCTGTTCAAAGTTTGATGCCACTAAAGGACACACAGGAAGGAAGGACATAAACATACAAGAACAAGAATGGTGCAAACAAGTCTCAGAAAGTTTTTACACAGATTCTCAAAATATTACTATTTTACTGTATTTGTTGTCTCTCTGCTCCTCTCTGGAGCTCTAAAAATAAGTTAGAATAAGTTAGAGACACAATGTCCCTTTATCATTAAGTAGCTCAGTGTATATCCCCAAAAAACAAGAATGCTCTCTTCTCTGACCCCAGGATAATTTACAGTATCAACAATCAGCACAGATGAAATACGATGACCTAGTTTATACATCCTTTGTTCTGATAGCAAGAGAAAGCTCCCAATGATGAGCTTCATCTGTTTCCGCATCTTGTTTGCTTCCTCCCGTCTGGAGTAGCTGGGTCTCTCGCGTTCTACAACACTGACACTTTCAGTGAGGACGGGCAGTACTTTCCAGAATGCTCCTCAGTTTGGTTCTGTCTGAGCCTTTTTCCATGACTAGATTCAAGTTTTGCATTTTTTGGCAAGAATCCCACGGAAGGGGTGCTGACTTAGGGTGTATCGCCTCGGAAGCCACATTCCACACAGGAGTACCATTAGCTACACGGATCACCTGCTGAGGTGAGTGCTTTCTCCTCCATAAAGTTATTCTTTTGCCCCTTGTCATCTCTGAAACTTGTGTAGTCTTAAAGACAAATACTCTGAAACTATGTCAATATCTTCTGATTCCTCAGACTTTCACTCATTAGCATGTATTGAATATCTGTGCCAGAAGCAGATATTTTTATAAGGTTTGCCAAAGGATGATCTGCTTCACGCTCAGTCGTGAAAGCAGACACAGCCCAGAGGTGCACTACTCCTTCTGATTCTCCTGCTCTCCAATTCCTCTTTCATATTCTGTTTTTCTTCCTCCCTCTCTCTAGAAACACAGTCGTTCTGGGAGTTAAAGACTGTTTTCAAAATGAGTCAAAAAGAACGGATTATTTTTGCCTAAAGAAATAAAGTTGAAAAGCAACAATAATCATAGTGACTTAAGAGGAGACGGCAGACTTCTATGTTATATATTTTCTTTCTGTTAAAGATTTATTTTAGTTATTTGAAAGGCAGAGTTTCCGGAGGGGGGAGGGGAGAAAATCTTCCATCTGTTGATTCACTCCCCAAATGGCCAGGGCTGGGCCACACTGAAACCAAGAGCCAGTAGCTTTCCCAGACACATTATCAGGGAGCTGGATGGGAGGTGGAGCAGCCAAGACTTGAACTGGAGCCCATATGGGATGCTGGTGTCACAGATGGAGGCTTTACCCACTATGGCACAATGCTGGCCCCACACATGGCATATTTTCCACAAAGCCTGTTTTTCACTAAAATGATCTTGTAAAGTTGGCATCTTGAAACATGAAACAGAGGTACTCGAGATGAGGATGCTGGATTTAAAGCCCTCATTTTGGTAGCTGCATTCTCAGGGGTGTGGGCTCCAGGGTCAAACAGTCTAAGGTTAAATACAGGTTGTCCCACTCATTCATCGAGAGTCGACAAGAACTGCTGCTCTGCAAGTCTTTTCCCTCATCTGCAGAACAGAGATAACAACAATCATTGTCCTTATGAGAAATGACTATAAATATTGAAAAGACACTGCAAGTAAAATAACCAACACAGAGCCTATTTGTGGCCTGCACACCTAGCCACCATTTCTTGAATAGTATCTAATTTGGAGACACTGCCTTGGCCACCAGAGACAGAGTCATAAGACAGACCCATTTTTGCTCATGCAGAGCCTGCACATAACAGTGTAAACACCTACACACACATACACACACGCACTATAAGGGATTATCATCAGCACAAACATAACCAAGGCATGAAGAGAACGCCTTGGAGAGCGAAAGCCGAGGGTAAACCTTTCTTAATGAGGACAATGAGAAGATTTCAAAGAGATTATTCTATGATTGATCCTTTAAGAAAAGTAGAATTTTGCCATTTCGAAAAGTGAGGATAAAATTGTAGTTGATAGCACAATACAACCACAGTACAGAGATATAAAAGTAGATGACATGTCTGGTGTGACCACCGCCTGGATTTTGAGGTGGAGAGAGAGAAAGCAGGCTGCACAGGTAGGCTCCTCCTCCACGCAGTGACCAATCCACTGACTGACTGAGTCAGCAGTCACTGAGCGTCTTCTAAGCTCAATATCACGCAGGGCACTGAACACACAAGTGGGGGCTAAGACAGATATGATGTCTCTCTTCATGGAACTTACTTTCCAGAACATGAGCTAGAGGGGTGCCATCTGAGATTGCATAGCAGGGTGGGGCAAACCTTTGAGCTCATGTTATAGAAAGTATCAGTTTCGTTACTCAGGCATTTGAGAGGAAACTCATTGTTAAGGAATACAAGGCCCATGTTAGTAACCACAGTAACATCAGATGCTTCTATTCACATGAGTACAGGTTACAGTGCAGCTCATTCTTATCAGTGACTTCTTCATATAATCTTGAATTAAGTACGAGAAGCATTATCTAGTATCTCAATTACAGATATGGAAGCTAAGGACCAGAATATCAAACAGTTTGCTCAGGTCACTGCAAACTCTCCTCTCAACTCCCTGACAGAGGACAGGTTACCTGGGAGAGGGCTTCAGGAGGGCCTAGAGGCCAACACTCCCTTCATGGCACTGAACTACAAGTACAAACCTGAGAAGAATCAACCAGTTCACAGTTTGGGGAATGACTGTACCTTCCAAAGAAAATCTTACTGAATAAAGATGAATATCACAATCTGAATATTAATAACAATAGCTAAGACTTTTCAAATACAAGTATTCACAGATTCCCCAAAAAATTGTCTGCACCAAAATAAACTTATCTTTTCCCTTCCATTTTCCATGAGCTTATCCAAGTCCCTTCATGGCACCTACACTCAAGGCTCCTGCCCTGGGTTATTTCCGTTATGCCCAACACAATTTGACGAAGTAGATATTATTCACTGTTATAGCTAAAAACATGGAAGACAGAAATGGATTTAGTGACTTGCCTGACGTCACAAGAGGGGGCAAGGGAGTTAGGTACAGGGTTCTGCAGGATCTCCACACTGATGCACCTGCTGACCGCGGCACCCTGAAATACTCTAACACATGGTGCCGTTCTCAGCTGACGGGCATCATGGGCAATGCTGACTCCTCTGGTAGGAGCAAACGTCATCCCTTTCCCTCACCCTGAAGGTGAGTACTTAGCTGACAGTGAAGGTGTGTAGGGAAAGAACAGTGTTCCGCGGTGGCCAGTGCTTGATCCACAATCATTTTCTTTCCTTCCCCATAAACACCCTGGTGTTTGTGGCTCACTGCTTTCTACCAATTCTCCTGGACACAGGCTCTTGCAGACCCCTTGTCACTCCCTGTTGTTCTTGGAGGTCACTTTCCCCACTGTGACTGCTCTCACAATTCCTGATAACTTTAAACCATGCAGATTGATGCTCCAATGCCTGCCATCTCTCTTCCTTGACATACTCTGTCTCCTCCAATGACCTTGTGCCCCACAGCATCTCAGCCACTCACCTCCACTCAACCTCATTATTCCAAACAACGTTCCATACTCCTGGTATCAAATATGCCCCTCCGGAATGGAGATCCACCATGCCCCATTTTCTGGCTCACTGCTATTATTCTTCGTCCTCAGCCAAGATAAGCAATCATCAGTCCCAATTCCATTTTCCCACCCCTTTAGCCTCCCACGTCTCCACTGCCTTCTTCATTACACCACTGGTGGGTAGTCAGATTCCTTGATGTGCAGCACTCTCCACTCCCTTGCTCTTTCTTGCTGTCATATTGTCCAACCAAACCCTACCCTTGATAAATCCAACTATCTAGCAACCCTGGATTTCTACCTATTCAGCCAAACATGACTGGGGTGGAGGGAGGAATCTACTACCTTGCCTTGCTGTAAGTTCATGACCAGGAACCTCAGAAAGGCCACAGGTGTGTGCAGCAGCCCCACGGCATTCGCAGCCAATTCCCGTTCTCCCTAACAAGAGAATGGCATCATGCTTTCTCACACACCCAATCATTCCTTCACTCTTGACTAATCAATGACCTTGCTCTTCATTTCACTAGGAAAACAGGAGCCGTCAGAAGAGAAATCCCTGTGTTCTTACCTCCATATCTCCTCCCCAGCCCACTCTCACACACCGACATTTGCGTCCACAGCTCTGCCTTCCTCCGAGTTACTCCTGCTTACTTCCTGGACAAACCGCTCTTGCTCCTACCTAAATGCATTTCCCTGGTTGTGCACTAGATCTCATCCCCTCCTCCCCTTGGCTCCTTTAGGATATTTCCCTAGCAAGTGTTCCTTGGCTTTCATGTATAATTAAATTTTTCCACTCTACCAAACTATACTCTGCAACATTCAAATGTTCTATGATTTTCCCCATTTCAACAAAACAATCTTGACCTATATCTCCTTCTACCTCCACCTCAGTTTTCAACTACCCATTCTAGCAAAACCCTCTTAGCTCTCTCCTCCCATTCTGTTTCACAACCACATCCCTGAAAGTGGTTTTGACCAAGACGGCAGTGGACTCCATGCTGTAGATTTGCATGGCTCATGTTAAGTCTTTATCTTACCTGGGCAGTGAGCAGTGTTTGGCACAGCTAACCAGCCCCTCTTAGTAACACCCTCTCCCCATGGCTCCTGTGACTCCACACTACCTATACGTTCCTCCAGTCTCACTGGAGACATGTCCTTCTCAGTCACCTTGCTGGCTTCCCCTGACCCCCCCCCCCAGCCTCTTCACAGGGGAGAGAACCAAGGCTTGTTCTCACCGTTCGCCCCCTCCACTCCACTCTCAGGCCTTGTCACCTACATCCATGACTGTGAAACTTTCACTGCAGTCCAGACCTCTCTTCTGACCTCCAGTCTTCAGTGTGCCACTGCCTACTTCACACCTCTGCCCTGATGTCTAATAGGCATTTTGCAGATAACACATTCAAAAATGTGGCCTGCCAAAACCCTTCCCCAGATCACTTAGGAGCAACTCCATCCTACATGTTCTCATCCTGGGTTCTTCCTGTCACACTGTGTCTAAAAGTGTGTCCTTCTGGCATATCCTGTCGGCTATACCTTCAGTGTACCATCAGAAGTCAACTACTTCTACCACTTCCAATAATAAAACCCAATCCACGTCAATGTCTTAAATTACTGGCGAATTCTGTTGGCTCCATCTTAAAAACAGCAGGCATCTGACTGAATCAAATTAGCATCATCTCCCCTGGCTGGCTGTAAGCCCCCTTAGTGGTCTCCCTGCCCCCACCTTCGCATCTTCAGGCTTGCCTATTTGTTTCCCTGAACTCAGGAATTTAGTCCCTAAAGGGTTATGTTAATGGAGGTAAGAGCGTGGAAACTTAAGTCAATTACATGTCTTGAGGTGGGAGCTGCAGAAAGTTATTAGATTGGTTAAGATTTTAGGATGATAGAGACACATACACTCCCTCTTGCCATGTGATGCTCTGAGCCACCTCCAGTCAGCCAGTAAGAAGCCGTCAACAAAGGCCAAACTTGTGGAGCCCACTGGATCCTGGATTGTGAGCTTCCAGCACCATGAGCCAAAATAAGCCTCCTTTCTTTATCAGGTTAGCCTGACTTAGGCATTTCCTTATAGCACGTAGCCCCATACTGTATTGTCAACAGGGTAGCTAGACTGATCCTCTTAAACGTAAAGCTGAGCATGTAATTTCTTCACTCAAAACCCTCGAACAGCTCCCCTTTTCACTCAGAGTGGAAATCCACATCCTTACCATTGCCCTCAAGACCCAGAAGGAGCTTAATCCTATTTTACTGACTGATGAGAAACCTGCCATCAACCATTAACTTTGGAGTGCTCTAGGACTAGTCACCCTCCATCTCTCCACCTCAGCTCTCCTCTTCCTCTCATCATTCTCTGGTTTCAACCTTGTTTGTTTTCTTCTTAGTAGTTAGACAGTTTACAAATCCTTCAATGGCTTGTTTACTTACTTACTGCCTGTCTCTTCACAGACAGATAAACTCCCAGAGGGCAGGGACTAGTCTACCTTGTTTTGCTAACTCAACATCATGTTTAACACAAGTCATTGCCCAAAAGATAACGTCTTTCTGGGTTCTGAGGCAATAAAGAACAAAAAAGTATTTGTTGACTGTGGTGTTATTGAATGTACACAATCAAGGTTTTTGTGGTTGTCATGCATGTTAACCCATTGTAATAGGCTGCAGAGGTCTCAGACAGCAGCTCTTCCATTGACTAATCCTCCAGCTCCTCCGGCCTTTGACGGCAGACTTCGCTGTGCAGCCGGAGTGGTGGGCTCAGTCGGCACCATCAGCTGCTGCTTTCACGCAGGAGCAACCGCAGTGCCAGATTCCACAGCTCCTCTCTTCATGTTGGCTTTGCCACAGAAGGAGCATGTGTACTTGGCATTCTGGCAACCTTCACTTTTCATCATGACTCTCCAGAGGGAGACAGCCTGGTGGGTCCCCAATTTCCTGGCAATATCAACTTTCTTGCTGCATTGAGCCATGCTGTCACCACCTTGGTCCCAGCTCAGAAAGCAAAATGAAGGGTCTTAACAAGCTGGGGTGAGTAGGCCCCTCTGCCTGGGCACTATTTCTCACTGCAGTGTCTGTAACGGGTCAACATAACTGCACAGATGTCAGAAAGAGACGCACTGCAGTGTGACAGTCTCATGAAGCACTGGAGGATGTGAGGGTGGTCGGAGAGAGCTGGCACATGTGACTGGGGCCTGCACTCCCGCCTTTTTCACTCTTTCATTGTCCTGCATGGTTTTTATTGTGGTGGTTTTCTGAAGCAGCCCTGGAGGGCATTCTTGTATCCTTAACACAGCCATCTTCATCACACCTGCCAAGCTTGTTAAATGGCTGTCTCTTGCTTGGTGCCGACTTACTGCCACCCTCGGCCACAGTTACAAGGGGGCAATTCCTGTTAACAGGTCATTTCTTCCTCCTCTATGGTAAGCTATAGAAAGTGGCAGATACAAACACTAAATGGCAGTAAACTTGTCCGTTCACCTTTAACGCTGCAAGTCCATTAAATGTGCTTTACTGCTACTAGACAGTGGGGAGTTTTCCTTCTTGCTGCACAGAATTTTTACAGAGATTTAGCATTTCCTAAAAGGTATTTCATAAAGCCTTAACCTATTTCCCACAAAATAGAACTGGGTCCTAGATTTTCATTTTCATTTAGAAATCCAGTCTATCAGGATCAATTTTACCACTTTTTAAATCATTTTAGAAAGATACACACTTGCTTCCCAGTCATCATACTACAGGAAAGATGACACTGGGGCTGATTTTGATGTCTCCCTGAGTGGCTTTTCTTCTCGAGACCTTAAAGCTGCTAACAGCAATCAATAATTGAACAGATGTAGGTGGCATTATTTTTTTCTTATTTAAGGGTCAAAATTTAAGCTTACTTTATTCGCTACAATTTATGTTTCTATTTCTGAGCTGATAACCTTATTCTAGTGTTACAGCAGTCTACCCAAAGATGGGAATTCCAGGGGCCTCAATTTTCTCTTTGACACTACACTGGTGCACTGCAATGTAAGTAGCTGTTTTCAGAGGCAACAGAAAATGGCCATCACTTACACACGTCCGTTTTCAAAGGGCAATTTCTGCAGCCACCCCGCCTCACTCTGAAAGACGGAGTGGCAGCCCATGCCCTCAATTAAGCAACCTCAGGGATGGCTCTTGGCACCTGCGGTTATTTACTGTCACTGAAGTGAAAGCCATCCTTAAAAAAATGTGTCCCATAAATCCTAAGAAGGCTCTGAGCTTCTAAGCAGTGTATTGGTCCTATTCTGATGTGGCTGTAACCCTGTTCTGACAAAATACTGACGACAGTGTACTAATCAGGGTGTTGTCTTTTTGTTTTGAAGTGGGGCGGGGGGAACCCCTTAATGTTGAATTGAGAAAGCACTGCTGCAGTTTGCTACTTGCTAAGGGGCTCTAGTCTACACTGAACGCTGTGATCCTAACCTGAATTCATTATTTTCTCTTATTGGTAATAACAACTATGAAGTGAAATCTTGGTGCATAAAGTGAATGTCAAACAGAGAGATAAACACACTAACAGAGTATCATGGGTAACTGGCGTCATCCTCATGACCCCAGGGGACTTAATGACACAGTGAATTCTGACAGACATGCTGGGCACTGATGGAGTCTACTGTACACAGAGGCTGGGGACACAAACAGGGCTGCAGCGAGGGTGCTCAACAGGTACAGGGCTCTAGTTCAAAAGGAATACCGTTTAATGTCCCACCCCACGGCTGGGGACTGATGGTTGATAACAATCCAGTACATATTACAAAATAGCAAGTAGGGAGGGTTTTGAATATTCTTCGCACACAGAAATGGTGTTTGAGGTAACAAATATGCCAATTACTTTGATTTGATCATTACAAGTGAATACATGTATTAAAATACTATAGTGTATCCTATAAACAAGTACAATTAGGTGTTAAAATTTCAGAACATATATTGAAATGAAAATTCCAGAACCACCTGTGGGGTGGGCGTTGTGGTGCAGCAGCCTAAGCTGTCACTTGCAATGCCGGCATCCAATATGAGTGTATTGCAGACCCACTGCCGCACTTCCAGTGCAGTCACTGGCTAGTGTGCCTGGGAAAGCAGTGGAGGATGGCCCCAGGACTTGGGCCCCTGCTCCCACGTAGGAGACTCAAATGGAGTTCCAGGCTCCAGGCTTCAGCCTGGACCATCCCCAGCTACTGCAGAGACTGTCTCTGTCTCTCTCTCTCTGTAACTCTTCCTTTGAAATAAATGTTATTTTTTTAATAAGAAAAAGAAGAGGGAAGAGGAGAAGGGGGAGGAGGAGGAGGAGAATTATCTGTAAATAGAAAGTGAGTTTTCTTGAGACCACATAGAAAATTATTTCCCAGGTTCTAAAGCTATCACAGATTCCGTAACTCCTGACCAATGCCTGAGGTTTCACTGCCCTTCACATTAACTTCTGGATTGGTTTCCTGATTGGATTGGCTGCCCAGGAGGCATCTGTGTCCCCGCTAGCCTGTCTTAGAAGAGATGCAGAAGGAAAAGCCATAGGATAGGGCCTGTGACTGAGGTAAAGCCTCATCTGGCAGACTTGCTCCTATTAACCCTGTCTGTCGGGCTTTTCTACTCTGCCGTTCCGCAATGCATCAGGCAGGATCAGGAGAGGTGTGTGGTGCAGGGAGAATCAGCCTGGCGTGGAGTCAGGAGACCTTGCTTCCAGCCCAGGCCAGCCTCCAAACTCCAAGCGCCTCTGCCAGTGTCCGGCTGCCATATCCCTCCATCTACTGAATCAGGGGGCTGGAAAGGCTGTTCTCTGAAGGTCTCTTCCAACCCTAAAATTCTATGATTCAATGAAATAGAATGACTCACGTGAAATTACAGAGATAATTCATTCAGTCAAGTCATATTGCCTCAACCCAAATGATTTTTGGTTTCAAAGTTCAAACGTAATTACAAAGAAATGAAGGGGACAGAAATGAGCTGCCACTTGCGGCTAGCAGACATCGCAGGCAGCAGATCCCTTTCCTGAAAGGCACACTGACAATTAGCAATTAACATCTTCGGAGACAGGCAGATGACGAGGTAGCCTTCTGGCAGAAGGGAGTCATGAAGTTTCATGGTACCACTTAACAGATATTTCATCACGTGATAAATTACCTACCTCTCTACCCACTGTAATAATACATTTCCCACAGTAATTAGCGATGATTCGAGGCCCGATGCACTCTGGCTGGGCCTGATCCTCAAGAAATTACTTGTTCAATCAAAATTTGCTAAGATTTTTCCTCCCCCAACCCAACCAAAAAAAAAAAGAACAATGATCTGCTTATCTTTTGGTGAGCAGTAACAGCAATGCAGACCCCCAAAGCACCGCTGCCCCAGCGTCTAAAGGCAGGCGAGACTTCAGGTGAGACTGGGTTTAGGTGAGGGGGTGTGGCGTCTCCAGCACCCCGCTCCCCCTCTGTGGGCACTGTTCTCCCTGTGCTGCTTGCTCTGTGCCCAGGCTCCATGAGTAGCAACGTGGCTGACTGCTATCAGCTCTGTGTCTGCATCTTCCCAGGTTCAATTTCAATCTAAGCGTGATCACTTACTTCCCCAAAAGTCAGAATAAAATCCTGAGCATGATTACTGTCGGCCTGAATTAAATCACACGGCCAAATCAAAACTAAGCACTGCAACCCCAAGATCCAACATGTTGACCAGTTGTTGTTTTCTTTTAAGATTTATTTACTTATGTGAAAGGCAGAGTTACAGAGAGGTAGAAGCAGAGGGGAGGGGGGGAGAGGTGTCTTCCACCCATTGGTTCACTCCCCAGATGACCACAATAGCTGGAACTGTGCAGATCCAAAGCCAGGAGCCAGAAGCTTCTTCCAGGGCTCCCACACAGGTGAAGGACTTGGGCCCCTCTTCTACTGCTTTCCCGGGCCATAGCAGAGAGCTGGACTGGAAGTGGAGCAGCTGGGACTTGAACCAGGGCCCATATGGGATGCTGGCCCTGCATGAAGGGGCTTTACCTGCTACACCTCAGCACTGGCCCCATGCTGCACAGTTTTGTCCAGGGTCACATGCTCACCTTCACAGTGATGGGAGTGGCAGGGTCAGCTACCCTCCCCTCCCCCACACCCTGCAGAACAAAAGTGGAGGTGAGAGGGGTTCCTTGAGACATCGCAGCAATGTTCTCAAGAAGCTGGGTAGGGCCAGTGCCATGGCTCACTGGTAAATCCTCCACCTGAGGCGCCGGCATCCCAATACGGGTGCTAGTTCTAGTCCCAGTTGCTCCTCTTCCAGACCAGCTCTCTGCTGTGGCCTGGGAAGGCAGTGGAGGATGGCCCAAGTCCTTGGGCCCCTGCACCCACATGGGAGACCAGGAGGAAGCACCTGGCTCCTGGCTTCAGATCAGTGCAGCGCACCGCACATAGCAGCCATTTGGGGAGTGAACCAACAGAAGGAAGACGTTTTGGGGAGTGAACCAACAGAAGGAAGACGTTTCTCTCTCTCTCTCTCTCTCTCTCTCTCTCTAATTCTACCTGTCAAAAAAAAAAAAGACTCTGATGCCTGCATCATTGTTTAAAAATAAATAAGGCAGCTGGGTAGTGCAGCAGATGTCAACCTCACTTCTGAGGTCACATGAGATGTCACAGTACAGTCACAAACAGAGAGTCACCTAGAGAGCCCAGTGCCACATCTCTGTGTGAGGCAGAAAGTGGCAGGACCTGAAGACACTGAGTCTGTACAGGACAATGGTCAAGCTCCCTGGCTTTGGAATCAGCCCAGCCTGCCTGTGAAAATGGCCTGTGACATCTTAGCACTGGCATTCTGGGAAAGTCACTTCGCTGCCCACACAGAGCCTCAAGTCACTCAACTGAGAAGAGGACCAGTCATGTACACACCTCACAGGGGTGATGTGAGGAGTAAATGAGACAAGGAATGAACAACACTTAGCAAAGTACCCAGCAGTCAGTGAAATAAATGACTGCTGCTGTTAATAGCAGGAGAAAAAGACTTGCCCAAATCCATACAGCTAATTAATGGCCAAGCTGGATCATAAATTGAGTGTCTTGACTCCAAGCTCAGAGCTAGAAGTAAATCAAGGTGAAATTTAACAGCACACGAGTCAATTATACTGGAAATATCATGAAAAAAATCGCCTTTCTTTTCAAATTGCTTCCTGGGGCCTCAGGAATCCCATTTCACAGAGCCATGGAATGTTAGAATCACCAGACTCTCCTGAGAAGGGACAGTATAGGCTTGTATTTGATTCCACCCACTGTGACTAGAAGGATTAGAGAAATACACAACTCAACCAACACAAGCTGAGCCCTTGGGAAGATCCAGCTGTCTGCCTTCCCAGTGTGTGCAGGACTGTGTAGAACATTAAAATGGAAAACACACTAACACACTCCCTGTATCCATCACCTTGTTGTTGGGTAGATGACTCGGCTGAATGGTGGAGACAGGATGCTGACACTGCCGTGGGCTGCCATGGGCATTCTGACAGGGATAGAGGTGACGGAGAAGAAAGCCAGAGGGAAAGGGGGCTCCTGGTGAGAAGCTAGGACGACTGGCGAGAGACAAACCTGCTGTGGGAGAGGGAGGAGGCAGAAGGAACGACGCCAAGGACGGCCAGGGGACCCTAGATGCAGGACCGAAGAGACAGCCCGCGAGTGAGTAGATGAGAGCAAAGATTCCAGGTCACCCTTCTACTCAGGACCACCTGCGGGTGCACTTGAGCTTGGCCCTCAAGGCTGGCCACGCATGGTCGACAACTGCTATTCAGTCTTTCCACTGTCTCTGAGCCTTCCTCGTGCTCTTACCCAAACACTCGGCTCTGCGAAACCATCCCGAAACGCCCTGGCCTATGCTCATGTCTGTGTGATTTTCCTTTCTCACCTCTCCAGGCCAAATTCCACGGACTGAATGCGCAGGTCCTGTAACCTTACTTGTGAAGAATCATTTCTGGGTATCGACACTAGAAGCACAGTTTACGAAGGAATCCACATCCACTCTCTCGCATCAGGACACCTTGCTGGACCATCACATTTCAGATGGGCTGTGGTCTCCTCTGAGTAAGAGGACCAGCAGGAACAACAGTGACGATAACTCCAGCACCATGCAGACAAGCACGTGGGCGGCGCTGCTAACATGCACAACCTCACGGACGTTTCCGGTATTCTCGCTTGTGGATAAGGAAGATGAGACTCACAAAGGACCACACAGCTCGTAGCAAGTGGCAAAGCCCGGACCGCAGCGCCGAAGCCTGAGCTCTAACTCCCTGTGCTGTCAGAGGGGCCTGGTCCGCTCTGACGCCACGTGCTGCTTTTGACAGCTGCGTGTTCAGTTCTTAATTTCAAGCTCCTTGGGGAAAAGGAACTTGCATTATTTATCTGTAGAAGGTGCTGCAAAAAGTTCATGGAAGAATGGAATTAAAAATGTTTATTTTAGTGCAAAAAATTGAAATTGTATATAAAGAGGTCTTGAAAAAGTTACAGAAAAAAGGATGTTTTGAAAAGACTGCATGGATTATACTTTTCTGCACCGAAATAAACTGACCTTTTAATTCCATTTTTAAAGTGTCTGCATACTAATTAATAAATAATATTTATAAAGCAGCTATGTAAAAAAGCACTTGAACACACTAGTCCATGAAACTATTTTCTAAAAATATATATTTTAGCCAAAGGAATAGACAGAAAGAGCTTCCATCTGCTAGTTCACTCCACAAATGTCCACAATAGCCAGGAGTGGACCAGCCAGGAGCTGGGAATTCAACCCGGGTTTCCCACGTCGGTGGAAGGAACCTAGTTTCTCAGCCATCACTGCCGGCTCCTAGAGTCTGCACTAGCAGGAAGCTGGAGTCAGGAACCAGAGCTGGCATCAAAACCAGGTACTCCAGGGTGGGACGGGATCATCTCCACCTCTAGGACAATCACCTCCCCTAGCACGGAATTCTTTCCACAATTTCATGAATCAAGACTCCCTGTCTTCTCCTTGCATGTGAGAAAATGACGTTCAGAGGACTTAAGAGATATCAGCAAGGATCCACTGCTGTTAAGTTGACAGCTTTTCCACTAGCATTTCTCAGAGTGGGACAGCAGTTGCTGGCGTCATTACATAAGCACCCAGCTCTCTCATCCCTGCAGGGCAGTGGCATGGGGATGTGTGTTCTACACCAGTTGCCAGAGTCCTCCGAAGGGACTGAGCTCCAGTACCCAGAGCAGCAATCTGCCTGATCGCATACCCTCCACTGGTTCTCTCCTGTGCTCACTTCCCCATCCCTATACTGGTTTTCTTGGGATCGCTTCCCAAAGAAACTACTTTCACTCAATTTCTTTTCTCAGGGTTTGCTTCCAGGGAAACCAAGATTAAGACATTCTTCTGGAAACATACTATCTCCCAATGGATTCGAGGAATGGGCTTTGAAGGGGTGAAAGAATCAGGAATTCCAGACTAGGCGATTTCGATTTTCAACTTTTAAACAAAAAGCAGAATGAGTTGTTATAAAGAGGACAGTCATTTAATAGCCTGCAGCCTGTTAAATTCATTGCAAGTCAAACTTAAGCAAAAAGGGGCCCTGGTGTTAAATTGACAGTTGCTTGGAATCTAAAATAGAACTGGTTGGAAAGGACTAGAGAAAAACTTTTTTGCATTTCTCTGGTTATTTCCATTACAGACAGAAATACTCTGACACTTTCTCCTTTGCTCTGATTACAGCTTAAGGTAACTCCAGAAATCCTGGGATGAACTGGAACCCCCTCACACCAAGAAGCAGGATTCATTGTCAGTATCTTAAAGCTGTAACATAAAATCAAGAATTTTGATGTGGTCAAGAAGTATTAACAGAAAAAAATAAAACCAATTTAATCTGACAAAGGAGTGTCCAAGGAGACAGAACTAAAAATGTACACGCATAAACGCAGGCACAGGACACACAAAACCCACAGAGAATAACTAATGTTATTCTGAGTTCATGAGAACTCTTTCTGTCCAGGGAATTATACAAATCTAGTGCTGGCTTCATTATACTTACAGCATCTCTGGACTTCTCCCCAGAGGCAAGAACTGGAACACGAACTTTTAAGTCAGTGGCAGAGCTGGGCTGATACCCTTGAGCCAGATGCTGAATGATATTTAGATCTAGAGAAAACATATTCCTTAAAATCTTCACTTGATGAATGAGGAAATACTTTTATATCTAAAAAGATGCCATATAGGTATCCTACTTCTATTTGATGTGGCTTTCGAAATTATCTGTCCAACGTGGAGGCAGGAGCTTGTTAGGAGCCCTGCTGGAGAAGTGGAAGGTGACGGCACTTACTTAGAGACAGACAAGGTCTGGCCCAGAGTGACAACTGGGACTTACTCTCCTGGCCCCGTGCCTGAGCCAATCATGTACTGCGAGTAAAACTTCCATTTCTTAGAAAGCGCAGGGGTGGCTCCGCACAGCAGCGTGGTGACTTTTGTACTCCGTGACTCCGTGTCAAGACTATGACTGTTCTCCAGAGCTGCAGAGACCTCTGTTCTGAGGATGAGCTCAGCCAGCAACGGCTTCACTCACCCTCAGGCTTCCTCACGGGCCATGTGTTGACCACACACTTCTTTCTCTTCCAAGGAGGAGTCAGAGAAGACAGATTACGAGAAGAGTCAATGGTCCCAGTGGTCTGAGCTAAGGATGGCAGAGTCACGAAGGTCTTTCTACTGCTGACACTCTGTGTCGCCACAAACCAAAATTCTCCATTTGGGGAAAACGAGAACGAGGGGACTTAGGAACCTAGGAAAGTGGAGATCAGAGGAAAAGTGATTTGTTTTTCTCCTTGTGTTCTTAGGCGAGAACACAGAAACCAAGAAAAACTTCAGCTGCTCCAGTAGAGGATCCAGCAAGCTGAGCTCCCACGGGCACTGTTTATGACAGGCCTGTCAAGGGCAGAGCAAAGCCTGCGTCTGGGCAAGTGCTGATGAACCCTCGGTACATCTGGTAATTCCTCTCACTCAATTACCTTACACTGAGCAGGTTATAATGCGACCTGAAGATTTTTCAAGCAAGTCAGGCTTCTTCTTCCATTTCTGTTGAGACCTAGGAGGCCAGAGGCAACACAGCAACAACGCAGCTAAAAGCTGCTCCCTTTCAACAGGAAACTCCAGCAGAGCTCAAGCAGCTTCACACAAAACCAAACCGCTCTCCCCAGCTTATCCTCTCCCCTCTGAAGGAAGCTGGATAAGTAAAGCACTTTCCTTTAACAGATGGTGAGGCTATGTTCATACCCAAAGACACCAGCTGGCTACATGGAAAATACCACTCACTAGTGGGCAGAGGGCACTGTCCTCTTGGTTCTGATGGTGTTTCAACCAGAGAAGTCACTGGAGGGGCCCGGACTGTTGCATTTCTGTTCTCCTCATCGGCTGTTAGGCCAGCTCTTCACATCGCCGATTTCTCCATCAGTCTTCAAAGGGGTCTTGTAAGCGTCATAGTGACTGCCAGGGTAAGTCCCCTGGTGTTGCCCTGCTCTTTGGGTGCCCTTTTCTTCAGCTAAAGGTTATTGGACTCACTAATCAGAAATAAAGGAACGCCCTCCAAGGTTATTTTTGGAGTACTGTATTAATGAGAAATCTCTTTTGCAACTTAAAATCTTTGACTAGTTTCCTCAATGAAAGGGTTTTGTGGAAATCGTCCTTTTTTGCAAGAAGTTTCCAATATTAATTGAAAGAGTCGGGGTGGGGGGGATGTTAAGCTTGGAACCAGGAGACCAGATGTGTGGTCTGCATTTATACCTCAAAATTCAAGTATTAGAGACTTATCCCCCAGTGCAACCATGTTGGAGGTGTTTATGTCCTCAAGTGAAGCCCTCAAGAATAGATCCAGGCGTTATAAAAGGGCTGGGCGGATGGAGTCTGGTCCCCTTGGGCCCTGCTGCCTCTGCCACACGGGGACCCAGGACTCTGGCCCCAACAGGACGCAGCTCTCCAGCAGCCATCTTGGAAGCAGAGGGTGGCCTTCACCAGATGTGGTCCCTAGATCTTGGACTTCCCAGCCCCCAGAGAAGGGAGAAACAAATCTCCATGCTTGATCAGGTACCCAGGCTGCGGTATTTCTTTTTTATTGCAGCACAAATGGATAAAGACATGAGGGTCCTCGTCTTCAGTTTCCCAGTGGTAGACTACAAGTTGGGTAAGGCACTGAGTCACTTGGAGTCATAGAATTTCTTATTAGCCAAATAAGGGAAGTGGGCTGAGTGCTCTCTGAAGTGCACTGTCATCCTAAATCCATTGTCATTGTGGCCAGAAGTGGACTGGAAGGGGGTGGTCCTAAAAATAGGAGTTTCACAAACCAACAGACCTGTCAGATACCCATGAAAGTTTAGACCAGAAGAACAAGTTGACATCAAAAAGGCGCCAAGCAAAGAAGAAATGAGGTGACATAGTGACGGCTACCTAAGAGAATCTACCTTCTATCTGTGTAAGTGGGACACACTCAACCTCCTAGGGCTCCTAGTTCTAGAATCCTATGAGTATGTCTTTATTTCATTTCTAACTTATTTAATAGATAAAAGGGATAGGATTCTTTGGAAGCAATGCCAATCTAACTATAAATCCTCTGTTGATTCAGACATATACATCTTTGCTGGGATTTCTTTGTTGGCCATAAATCACTAGGATAACAAGACAATAGACTCATTAATATTCTGCGTTTTCAGGTCATTCAGTACAAAGTTGGAGCTATATGGAAGAGTCATTGGCCTGAGTTAATTTATCATATTTACCAACTCCAATGATCCATTTTATACTATTGTTATCCATTGTACTAAAAGTCCAGTTGGTATGGATGGTGGTTTCCTTAATTGGCTGGAAATGCAGAGTCAGACACCAGAACAAAAGCTCATATGCTGCAATAGCTTGCTTCTCTATAATCAAGTGGACAATTGTCCTTTGGACACTAATTAAGATGAACTCTGGTCCAGCTTTTCTCTACTTGGCCCTAATGAAGCAAAACACTTCCAGCTTTTTAGTTTTTTCTTTGGTATTTCTTTAGTTTGCTGATTCCTTCTAAGGCTAAACAGACTTTTGAGAGTATTCTTAATAGTATTTTATATCTTTAAATGCAAAATAGAAAAAAAGAAATTGAACTTCCAAATTATTAGGCTAGGATTAAATTACACGTTTGTGAAAGTCTAGTGTAAATGGTAAAGTACTTTACCATGTTAATTATAAAACAATAAACATTTGAAGCAATGTAGGGTTGTGGTTAATAGCATAGGGTTTTGAGGCCGAGCAACCTAGGTGTGGATCTTGCCTCACTTTCCACCAACGCTGTAAGTTTGGCAACTTTCTCAACCTTCAGTGCCTCTTTGCTGGCCCATAAAATAAAAATGACATCAGTATGTATGGCCAGGGTTGTCCTAAGTGCTAAGGTGAAATGGTATGTGAAAGATTTACAGAGTACCTACTCAATACATGTTAAGTATCATTTTTAAAGATTTATTTATTTACTTGAAAGGCAGAGTTACAGAGAGAGAGAGAGAGAGAGAGAGGGAGAGAGAGAGAGAGAGAGAGAGAGAGAGAGCCTCTATCCACTGCTTCACTCCCCAGATGCCCACAACAGTCAGGACTCAAGTACCTCAGCCATTACCTGCTGCTTCCTAGGTGCGTTAGCGGAAAGTCCAATCAGAAAGTGGAGGTATGGCTCAGTCCTGGCGCTCTGATACAGTGTGCCTGAGTCTCAGCTGTGGCCTACCACTACCAGGCTGTGCCGCATCACCTGCCCCAATATTATTACGTAAATATTTTAAAATAAATGTACTGGGTAATTAATGGATTATCATGAGGTTAAATGAGAAAGTGTATACAACAGACTTAGCACAACATTTGTATGATGTCCTATTTCATTGCCTCTAGAAGTCATCCTTTATAAAAGATGTAGCATTATTGCATGAGCTTTAAGGAAAAATATTCTGTCAATTAATTGTAAGACGCCATTAATCATTAGATAATCTCTACGGTAGAGAAGTAAATTTGCCTGCGTCCAGGATGGGTCAGGCTGAGGGACAGGATACACCTGAGAGTCTGTGAAATACAACAGTCTTAAATAAATAGAGTATAAGATAGGGCAGAGGAAGAAAAGGAAAAATAGAAGATTCTCATTAATATGATTTCCAGTGGTTTCAGAGCTACCTGTGAATTTTTCCTCCACTCATGCACCTCAAACTGTAATGCTCATTAGGGGGAAAGATAAATGAAGAGATTTCTCAGAGGGAACCAACAAAGAATCACAACCTAAGATCCTGGCAAATTACAACATGCTCTGGAGTCCTTGCGGATGGTGCCTCTCTGAAGTTAGTCCCCTGACCCATCTAAACCAAGTCCCTCCTCCACAGCATGCCTGAAATACACAGATGATGTCTGCCCCTGTCAAGGCGGCCCGAGTCACTTTGAGGGAAATGTTAGTGCCCTAATGCTGGAGCAGGAGGGGCAGGACGCAGGCCATGCTCATCTCACTACGACCTTGATGGGAAAGTGGGTGGCACTAGCGGTAAGTGACAAGTCGAAAGTAGCATTTGAAGTATAACTTGGATGTGAGCTGGGAAGTCGATGGCACAGAAATGAGGAGCTCTTATTTATTTCAGAAACTCTCCACTGGTGGGAGAGGAGAGGATCAAGAAGACAGGAATAGAAAACAGCGATGTAAAGCAAAGGAGCTGAGGGAAAACAGTACTGTTGGGTGATTCAGCAAATACTGGAGGAAACAAGTATTTTATGCTACCAGCCAGCATGTCAACCTTGAACAGGCATGATGTCCGAGCAAACGGTCTCATTAGAATTTAAGCTAGATTTAGGATATCAGCAAATTAGAAGCCATCTAAAGTGGTGCTCTCCAATCATGGCTGTTCCTGAGAAGCATCTAGAAAGCCTTACAAACATATCAATGCATTGATCTTCTCCCTAGGGATTTTGATTTACTTGCCCTCGGATGAGGCCTAAGCAATTAGTGCTTGTGGCAAGATTTCTCCTGCTGATTCTAACATCTGTTCAAGGCTGAGAACTGCTGATCCCATTCAGCCTCTCACCCTGAGGCCCAGCCAAAACCTTCAACAGAGCTCCATTGCTTATCCAGTCATCGACCTCAATCCTTCATCTCGATGTAGTTGCCTTGTATATCCACATCCTTGCCTCATAGGAGGCGAAGTGTATGGTCCAGATTTCTGCCTTGGAACTTGATCTTGTGACTTTTTTGGGCCAATTGGACGTTATCAGACATAACTCGAGTAATGGCGTGGAATGTGCCTGCATGACTGCATTTGTCCGCTGTGTTCCTGCCTTTTGCCATGAGAAGAACATGTCTTGGGTAACTTGCAATAAAAAGCTCCTGGCACAGACCTGACCCAGCCAAGCCCAGTTAACTGAGACGTGTTTGAATTAGAACTAAATGCATATTTCTATGAGCCCCAACCCTGGGGGGAGACTGCTATGCAGCATTACTGTGGCGTCCGTGGATGGAGGCTGACGGAGATCCAGGTTTCAGATGGAGTGCACTTCCTCACTAGCATTCTTCTGGCCTACTACACACAGACTACCCAGTACAGTGTGGTGGCACCCTGCAATGCCTAACAAAGACACCAAGCAGTTCCTCAGTCGCACAGCACATCAAACCTGGACATGGAGAAGACAAGGGTTCTTTTTAATTAGCTGGGCAAGAACCATTTTCCCTCCCCTGGGAATACTTCTTACCTCTTTCTGTATTCCAATCACTCTGAATAACTACAACCAACTTTGAGTTCTTATTATATAGAAAACTTCTTGTTTTTGATCCTAAGTATAGAAAATCCCTTTGAAATAGGTACTAGTTTAGTCCAGTTAACAGGCAAAGAAATCATGGTCCTAGGAGAAAAGTAACTTGCCCCAAGTCACATGGCCAGAGTGGGAACAAGACAGGTCATCCTTTGAGCCATGCTGCATTGCCTCTGCCAGGGCTTCACTCCCTGATCATCAAAAACAAGGGGGAGGCCGGCGCCATGGCTCAACAGGCTAATCCTCCACCTTGTGGCGCCGGCACACCGGGTTCTAGTCCCGGTCGGGGCGCCAGATTCTGTCCCGGTTGCCCCTCTTCCAGTCCAGCTCTCTGCTGTGGCCCTGGAGTGCAGTGGAGGATGGCCCAAGTGCTTGGGCCCTGCACCCCATTTCAAAAAAAAAAAAAATCAAGGGGGAGAGGGAGGGGGAGGAGAGGGAGAGGGAGAAAGAGGGAGAGGGAGAGGGGGAGGGGGAGAAGGAGGGGGGAGGAGGGGGGAGGAGGGGGGAGGAAGAGGGGGGAGGGGGAGGGGGAGAATCAGCTCCTACTGGCTGATTCAGCAGAAATGCACACCACGCCATTATGCTGCTCAAACACAAGAGCTTTTTAGGCATTAATTAGCTCTATATCTTGACTGTTTCTTCTCATTACGATTTTCCTTTTTTTTTTTAAGCATATATGCTTTCCTTTTTTTTTTTTTTTTTTTGGATAGGCAGAGTGGACAGTGAGAGAGAGAGAGACAGAGAGAAAGGTCTTCCTTTTGCCATTTGTTCACCCTCCAATGGCCGCTGCGGCCGGCGTGCTGCGGCCGGCGCACCGCCCTGATCGGATGGCAGGAGCCAGGCGCTTATCCTGGTCTCCCATGGGGTGCAGGGCCCAAGCACTTGGGCCATCCTCCACTGCACTCCAGGGCCACAGCAGAGAGCTGGCCTGGAACAGGGGCAACCGGGACAGAATCCGGCACCCCGACCAGGACTAGAACCTGGTGTGCTGGAGCCACATGGTGGAGGATTAGCCTATTGAGCCACGGCACCGGCCGATTTTCTGACATTTAACTATAGGATGTCTATGAAGTCTGAAAACATAGATTATACATGTATGTATTATTCATGGTTTATCAAATACAGATGTCTTGTTTGGTTTGGGTTTAGTGTTTTTAAACCCACAGATGTGCTCCTTAATAACATTATGTTCATCCACCTGTGCTTCCAGACTTACAGGCGATCTGTATTTTTCTCTGATGGGGAACAGTTATGCTATAAATAGAACAGAATTTGGGGGTTAGGATAGAGAGTATCTGATAACAGCACTATCCTTCAAGAATTGTAGTCATTTGGAAAAATATCAACTACACTTGAGTAAGCTTTCTTGGAGTTGGCTGCGTGTCTGCTCTGCCTCAAAATTTCTATTTTAAACTCAAATTTTTAGCACAATTGATAGCCACAAGTAAGAAAAGATAAAGGTAGAAATCAACAATACTGCACCTCTTGATTTGGGGAGGCAAATGCTCTTGCTTGTTTCTGACATAAAAGTAAACCAATGGCTATAAAGTTTTATAACAGCTGCGGGTAGCTAGCTGCCACCTGCTCAGCATCTAGTCTTTGCCATAAAATTCAACAGGAGCTCATAATCAGGATACCTGTCTGCTCATTTTCCTAACTCACCTTCCTGCCAGGGCACTGGGATGTGGCCTGGACCGCCATCACGCCAGGGGAGTGTAGTCCCTTCCTCTAAGGAAGGTGCAAGCTTGCCTTCAGAAGCTCTAATCCCTGCGCACTTCTGTCCTCTGCCATGGACAGGACTGGGGCACACAGCGGACTGTAGCTGCAAGGACTGCAGAGGATGCGTCTCACTGACACTTGTCCACCTCTCTCAGGGGACCCGGTACGGGAGCAGGAGGTTGAGGATGAGTCCATGTAACTCTGCAGTAGGGAGGTGTTACTGTTCTCAATTTACACAGGAAGTGGAGATGACTTTTCTTAGGTGCCACAGCTAACTAGTACAAGAAAGGGTTTGAATCCAGTGTCTAACAGGCCACACCACTTGCCCTCTGTCACTGTGATGATTTTTAAATACATCCATTATTATCGGGTAGTTTGTGACCCAAGAGATGGAACTTAATCCTTCTCCAATGTGGACTAGGCGACTAGTTTCTTTTTTTTTTTTTGACAGGCAGAGTGGACAGTGAGAGAGAGAGAGACAGAGAGAAAGGTCTTCCTTTTGCCGTTGGTTCACCCTCCAATGGCCGTAGGCGACTAGTTTCTAACAAATAGAGGAAGGAGGAAGTTGGGGTACCAGACGTATCAAGTGAAAATATAAAATACCCAGTTAAATTTGAATTTCAGATAAACATGAAAATTTATATCCAACCATTGCATGGGACATACTTATACTAAAAAAACAAAAATCATTGGATATTTACCCGAAATTCAAATTGCATGGGTAGGCACAGGTGAGTGGTTAAGACTCCAGTGTCCCCATCAGAGTGCCCTGTGTCAGAGTGCCTGGGTTGATGTCTGGCTCTGGCTCCCGGCTCCAACTTCCTGCTAATGCAAACCCTGGGGGCAGCGGTGATGGCTCAAGCAATCGGTTTCCTACCATCCACCTAGGAAGCCCAAATTGCAGTGCCAGCTCCCGGCTTGAGCCCTGGGTCAGCACTGGTGTTGCAGACATTTGGGGAGTGAACAAGCGATGTAAGTTCGTTCTGTCTGTCCATCTGTCTCTCCATCTCTCCGTGTCTCAAATTAAAAATAACTGTCTTAATCTAAGTGGATATTTAGTATCTAACAACCCTAGTGGGAAGAGCAGATGTGATTTCATAGACCCAGCTGAAAAATGCACTGTGACTTCCGCCTTCACCTCTCTCTTGGTGAACTGACTCTAGAGGAGGTCAGCTGTAATTTGCATAGACGTTCAAGCAACAGAGGTCTCTAGACAAGATCCATCCTGCATTCTTCAGAAGACTGAAACCCAAGCTGACATTCTTGCCCCAACCTCATCAGAGACCCTGAGCCAGAACACCCAACTAAACAGAATTTCTGATCCAGAGAAACTGGGAGATTGTAAACAGCTGTTTTAAGCTGCTGAATTGTGGAATACTCTGATACACAGCAAGAAGTAACTAAGACAGACACGTTACTTAAGCAGATGCACATCTAAGCAGAATATCATTCAATCTTTCTGGCATGAAATGGAGCTTTTTGTTCAAAGGAAACTTTCTTACATTTTCTTTTCTCTTTTTTTTAAAGATTTATTTATTTATTTGAAAGTCAGAGTTATACACAGAGAGGAGAGGCAGAGAGAGAGAGAGAGACAGAGAGAGAGAGAGACTTCCATCCACTGGTTCAATCCCCAGCTGGCCGCAATGGCCAGAGCTGCACCAATCCAAAGCCAGGAGCCAGGAGCTTCCTCCTAGTCTCCCACACAGGTGCAAGGGCCATCTTCTACAGCTTTCCCAGGCCATAGCAGAGAGCTGGATCAGGAGAGGAGCAGCCAGGACTAGAACCAATGCCCACACAGGATGCCGGTGCTGCAGGCCGATGCTTAACCTACCACGCCACAGTGCTGACTTTTCTTAAAAACTCAGAAGACCTGGGAATTCTCTGTGAGGCGGATCTGAAGCCAGGAGCTAGGAGCCAGGAGTCAGGAGCCAGGAGCCAGGAACCAGGAGCTTCTTCCAGGTCTCCCACATGGATGTAGGGAACCAAGCTCTTAGGCCACCTTCTACTGCTTTCCCAGGCCACAGCAGAGAGCTGGATTGGAAGTGGAGCAGCCAGATCTCAAACCGGCGCCCATATGGGATGCCAGTGCCTCAGGCCAGGGTGTTAACCCACTGTGCCACAGCTGTTGGCCCCTCTTATCTTTTCTTTGAAAGTGTTACATTTCCTGTGAAACTCCCCCTTAACAATACTGCCAAAGCCAGATCCAATACAGCAGTGATTGAGTTTTTACGGAATATTTAATCAAGAATATATATCTATATATCTATAAATATCAAAATATTTAATAAAGAATATATATATATATTTTACAGAAAAATTTAAAACAAAAACAGATGGCAAACTTTCAAATTTACTATATTAACTGGTAATTGAAACAAAGAAAATTTATTTCCTGGCTTTTATAGGCAGAAATTTTTGAAAAATGAACCAAGGAAGGCTGTAAGAAATCTGATGACATGCCCAAGGTCACGCAGCTAGGTTTCTAACACAGATGGCCCGACCCCATTTCTTCCAAGCTGCTGCCTCTCAAATTTGAACAGTCTATTTCTTTCTGACACTGGTCACTGGCTTTACATGGTGCTCTGTTGTGTGTGGTCTTCAATGCCCAAGATGTTAAAATGCAGGACAGAAGATGGTCATCAATCATCTAACATCTAAACAGAAAGTCAACCTTTTCGCACCTCTGAAAAATGACTTTTAATTTTCCTTATTAATTCAGCAGCCACGGTTGGCCAACACCATTGGTGGTCAAGAGTTGACTCAAGCCTTGTCACACTGTTTGCCTTGACATTTCTCATCACAAGAAACTATTCTCCACAACAAAAGGACAAATACTGGGACAAGCCTATCACAGGCAGGAAATGTAAGACAAAGAAAGCAGTGCAAAAGGGGGGATTCTTACCCTTGCATCCATGCAACTAACAGGAGGCTCTCACCTCCCTGCCCAGAAATGCAAGGTGCTGACAGAAGTCGATCCATGTCAGTTTTGCTACATGACTCACTGTCCACTGTTCATCAATTACACTACTCAGTACCCTCTGAGACTCCATTTTGAAACCTTATTTTAAAGTTGATTTCAGGAGAAGCTTTGTTTCTGTTCTACAAGTGTTATATATTGAATGGGCAATATTATAAATGATTCGAATATATGTGAAATGTACATCAAATTAGGCTAGCAAAAATAAAAAGTAAATGTGCTTATTTAGATTTTGGTCAGAAATCTCGATGGAAGAGGGAAATAAAACAGTGGGGAAAAAATTGAAGCAACTCTGGAGTGGCTGGCAATGTTTTAACTAAAAGAGGAACCTGGAGCGCAGCAGAACTTGAACTGGTGGGATGCGTCAGTCTGGACACTTCCTTCCTGCCTGTCCTGGCATTAACAGTGATTGCAAGTGGGGCCCCAAGTGATGCAGTATCTTCACCCTGAGAAAGGTTTAGGGAGTACGTGATACTTAGAAACAGGTCAGGGGGCAGGCATCTGGCATACAGTTTAAGACCCTGGTTGGAACGACTGTGTCTCATAGGGAAGCACCTGTGTTGGGGCCCTGACTTTACTCCTGATTCCAGCTTCCTACCAATGCACACTGTTGGAGGCAGAAGCTGATGGGTCCCTGCCACCCACATGGGAGACCCCGCTTCAGTTCCTGGATCTTGGCTTTGACCTGGCCTACTCCTGGCTTTTGTGAACATTTGGGGAATGAACCAGCAGATGGGAAATCCCCCGCCCCCTTCTCTCTCTTTCTCTCCGTCTCGTTGCTTTTCAAAAAGATGAAAGCAATAAATAAAAGATTTTAAATGTCTTAAAGGAGAACTTAGCTAAAAAGTTATTTTAATACTACCTCACTAAGCAGATTTTAGATTCTTACTTTAAAATTTACTGCATATGGGTGAAATGATCATCATTCCATTTGATTATTGTTGATTGTCTTTGTCTATAATCCTGCTAAACCAGGGTCTTTCTACTTCCCACTTGTTCACTCTTTATCTAGGGCAGCATTAAGCCCTTGATGGTAATGTAAATTAAAGATACGTTATCTCAAAAACAGGAGGGAGGGAAGGAGAAATAGAATATTATTATATTCTTAGAACTGTAACTATGAACTATATTGAATCTGTTCTCTTAGTATTAATATCACAGTAACATGAGAAAAATAAGGTATCAGATTGTTAAAAAAATTATCGCCCCCATTAAAAAATCAATACATGAACAATCTTGTTTCTTTCATGAATGTAGTCATTGCTGGCAAAAAATAAACTCGTGGCATACTCAGAGTCTCTCAGCTGTTCTACTTGTTAGCACTGCTACTTAGCAGGCAATCCCAGGAACCCAGGGCTAGAAAAGGTAGACACTCCCCTGGTGTCCTGAATAAGGTGGGCAACGCAGAGCCACAGGCCACGCCACTCTAGCATTTCCCTTGAATGGTGTGTCTGCCCCAGTGAGCCCCCGCTGGCCTCTTCCTTTCTGACAAGCAGAGTACCTCAAGCCCCATGAGCCCCCAAGGTTCCTGCCAGGTACACTGCCGCCCCTGAGAAAACTCTCCCGGGGAGGCTCACCTCATGTCCTCATGCATTCCCAAGTGTCCAGGTCAAATCAGCCCACGTGCTTCACCTAGGAAGAGACCTCCAGGGTGACCTAGCTTAAGAAGGGTTCCCAGTAGGAAAGCCGCATACTGGATGGTGACCAGCTACTCCAGTCCTCCTCTCCTCTGTTTGGGGACTGGAGTGGAAGACGTGCACACAGAATCAGCAATCAACTCAGTAAAGCAGTAGAAGTAATGGGGGAGAGGAACAATGTGAACCAGGAGGGCGGCTGACTGAAGCGTGCTCCTTGGTGAATGAAGTCACTGAGAGCATTTGAACTCTGCCTAGGGCACGGTGGTGCAGTTACTGAAAGGATTCCGACAGTGTCTTCACCTTCTGGAGCATTCTAACAAGAAAATAACTATCAATTAAAGTAAAATAAACATAGATCTTTCTTGCCATCAGAAGGAAAGTTACCAAAGAGAATCCTATAATTTTTATTATTTCCGTTTTCGTCCAGGCAAACAGGAAGCTCTTAGAAAAATCCTGCTTCCTAACTATGTTCACCTCCATCGTTAAAGTGTTCCTTTTGGGCCGGCGCCATGGCTCAACAGGCTAATCCTCCACCTTGCAGTGCCGGCACACCGGGTTCTAGTCCCGGTTGGGGGGCCAGATTCTGTCCCGGTTGCCCCTCTTCCAGGCCAGCCCTCTGCTGTGGCCCGGGAGTGCAGTGGAGGATGGCCCAGGTGCTTGGGCCCTGCACCCCATGGGAGACCAGGAGAAGCACCTAGCACCTGGCTCCTGCCATAGGATGAGCGCGGTGCGCCGGCCGCAGCGCGCCGACCGCGGCGGCCATTGGAGGGTGAACCAATGGCAAAGGAAGACCTTTCTCTCTGTCTCTCTCTCTCACTGTCCACTCTGCCTGTCAAAAATAAAAAATAAAAAAAAAAGTGTTCCTTTTGGTCCACATTTAACATTTCCTCTGTGTAGACTTAGTGTGTGTGCCTGTGTGTGTGCTTTGGACATCAGAAAGCTTCTGAAACAAGTTTCTGTTTTTGAAGAGCCAGAGAGTTAACAAACCAAGGCATTCGGCTTAGGGGAACCTCCTAAAATCTACCTTTTCAGTTATTTTTATGATGGCCTTCGATGTCAACACCTTCCGGTTTTAGCAATTTCTAATTTGCCATACAAAGAACGAACTGCCGTAAGAGTCCTACATGGCTGTTGGCTCAGCTGCCATCCCATGTGAACAACTCGAACTCCAGGCACAGACGGCAGCTCCCAAAGCTCCCAGGCTCTGCGTCTGCTTTACAAGGGCTGACACAGAGATGCTCTGCTCTTCTCGTGGGCAGATATCTCTGTGTGCTGAGATACTAACGTAACTTCTAAAAGTATTCTCCTGCTTCCCTACTCACGAATTTTACCTCCAAATTCCTAGAAGGTAGATGAAGTTAAATATTCCTCTTGACCTGTTCTAGTTATATTACATATATTATATATAAAATTATATTACATATTATATATAAAACTAATTTCATTATTCTCTACCCTCTCACCTTCCTCTACCATATGATCATAGGAGAAAAGATCTAAAGAAGCAAAATTAGCACCCAACTGGTTGAAGAAAGGCATGGTTCAATACTCTAAGAGTTTCTCCTGCTGTACCAGCAATTCCGTTTTTCTATCCTCCCCCTCTCCACACCAGCTGCATGCAAAAAGCAGCTCGATGCACTCACACAACAAAACATCTTTTGACGGGTACTTCATATGTCCCTGGCAGCAGAGTAGGGATAAGGAAGACAGTACTGAGCGGGACATCTGTGACACTGGCCTTCCTGGAATTTATTTATTTTTAAAGATTTAGTTATTTATTTATTGGAAAGGAAGAGTTGAAAGAGAGTCAGAGTTGAGAGAGAAAGAGAGTGAGAGAGGGATTTTCCATCCACGATTCATTCCACAAATGACCGCAACAACCAGAGCTGAACTGGTCTGAAACCGGAAGCCAGGAGCTACTTCTGGGTCTCTCACATGGGTGCAGGGACCCAAGCGCTTGAGCTGACTTTTGCTGCTTTCCCAGGCACACTAGTTGGGAGCTGGATCAGAGTGGAGGGAAGACACCACCCCTTTGCTTCATTTTCTTTGCAACTCTTTCAAATAAATAAATAATTTTTAAAAAATGACTATCATCTAAAACTCAAAAGAAAAAAAGGTGGAGCAACCGGGACTTGAACTGGCACCCATATGGGATGCTATTTCATATGCCACAGTGCTCTTCCCTCTTCCTGGAATTTATATATATTCTTTCACTGGTCTTTGAATTAGTCAGTTTTTTATTATAATATTGAAATACCTCAAGCAGTCTAACTTCATTCTGGCTCATGGTTTAAGGGTTCAAATTCTGAGACTGTATGGAGAGTGCTAGGTTGGTCTCTGACAATGATGTTCTCACTGGCAGAGCCCTGAGGTGGAACCTAGTGTCATATGGTCAGAGACAGGAAATGTGTGCCACTCTCTGAATCTGTCTATATGGTCTCATAAAGCACTCAATCATGGGGCCTCAACCCTAGAAACATAATTCAATCCAACCATTCCCACAACACATAATTAGACTGTCTCTATCCACTTACTACTATTAACTTGTGACCTTGAAATCTAAATACCTGCAAGAGGACAAGGACCAATTCATACTGATCCCAAAGCAGCTCTCAACTAAGAAAACTACTCAGCCATATAGGGTACTGAAAATGTATGGTGGCATCTTTGGTTTTCAAATGACTGGGACAATCTAATCCACTGACATTTACTGAGCAACAGATGGGGTAATTTAATACACTGAAGAAATGTATTAAAGCAAAATGCCAAAACTCCCTTTGAGAAATAAACAATCACAACAGAATGTGTGAAGTGTTATTTTAAGAGAAGTGCAAGACGTCTCTGCGAGCACACGCCAAAGACACTGCCATAGTATGGAGGCAGAGGAGCCAGTCAGCAACACTCATGCTAAAGAGAGGAGTAGGGGATCATGGGATAGAACTGAGTTTCGCATAATTTTCTAAAACTAGTAACTGGAAAGCTAAACACACTAACAAAAGATGGATACTTATGCATCTCCCCTTCTTAGCCGTTCCCTGTTGAACTGAGGTCAAGCGTTCCATGGAAAGCTTTCTTAGTTACCAATATCACAGACACTGGTTGATGCTCGTATTCTGTCCTGCTCTAAGGAAGACAGTAAAGTTTCTGAGAAGTTAGAAAGGTGCACACGGGACCTCTCCCTGGACAAGACGCATTTTCATAGCTCCCCTTCCTTTGTTCTTTGCTGTGCCTTCACACTTGATTTGATTCCACACAGCGCTTACTGGAGAACAGGGAACGCTTTATCACTCTCCAATGTTCATAGCCTCCTCATTAATAATCATACCTGAAGGGACGATAAACCACATCTGAATAACATTATATCACACATTCATTATCACATACTCCCAAGAACTCACAAATTCTCAAATACCGGTGTTTAACAGAAGGTCAGCTTTTACCTGCTCTCAAGTTTTACCACCGAACTGGTGGAAACACTCCACTGAAGACCACAGTACCTTGCTTTGCCGAGACTTGTCAGGTGCCCAGATGGCTGGTCTCAGACAACACTGTCTGAGAGCACAGGGGCCCCTAAGGACCAGAATCACACACAGACTTCAGCAATGTCCAAAACTAACTCATAGGCAACCTATTTGGGCTAGCTGAAATAGGAAGGAAGGGAGGGAGGAAGGGAGGGAATACATGCATACATGCATATGCTACTTTGAAATCCATCCTCGGGTAATTTATGGATTTATGGGATAGCCAAAGGAGAGAAAAAGGAGTTGGGGAAAATAATTTCATGCCTGTGGGTTCTATCAATATTTTATCTACTATGAATCATTCAGCACACTAGGGTCATAGCATAACAAGAAGAATCATAAAGCAGAGCCCAGTGCCTCCCACTTAGAGAAAGGAAGGGACCAGTCTACAGCACACCATGCCAGGCACAGCCGTGGCAAAAAGCCAAAATCACCAAATAAAGTGGTTGAGTACGAGCTTTGGGGCTGGGCACTCTGGAGAGACTTCCAACTCTGATCTGCCACTTATCTTATCCCATTTAGCTTCAACTGCAATTTCTTCCCAGGTAAAATAGAGATTCTAAATGCCGAGATCACAAGGTGAGTGTAAGGATTAAATAAGATACACACAGAGGGGCCAACAATGTGGCTTTGTGGATAAAGCAGCCGCCTGCTGGGCCAGCATCCCACATGGGCACTAACTGAAGCCCTGACTGCTCCACTTCTGATCCAGCTCCCTGCTCATGTGCCTGAGAAAGCAGCAGAAGATGACCCAAGTGCTTGGGGCCCACGTAGGAGACCTAGAAGAAGCTCTTGGCTTCTGGCTTTGGTCTGGCCCAGCCCTAGGTATTGTAGCCATTTGGGGGAGTGAACCAGCAGATGGAAGCCCCCCACCTCTCTCCCCCTCTCCCCCCTTTATCTGTAATTCTTTCAAATAAATAAATATTTTTTAAAAAAAGACATATACAGGGGCCAGCACTGTGGTGCAGTGGGTTAACGCCCTGGCCTGCAGCGCCGGCATCCCATATGGGCGCAGGTTCAAGACCTGGCTGTTCCACTTCCGACCCAGCTCTCTGCTATGGCCTGGGAAAGCAGTAGAAGATGGCCCAAGTCTTTAGGCTCCTGCACTCGTGTGGGAGACTGGGAAGAAGCTCCTGGCTCCTGGCTTCTGATCAGTGCAGTTCTGGCTGTTGCGGCCAATTGGGGAGTGAACCATCGGATGGAAGACTTTCTCTCTCTCTCTCTCTGCCTCTCTCTCTCTGTAACTCTTTCAAATAAATAAATAAATCTTTTTTAAAAAGGCATATACAGAAAAACTTGGGTAATCTTAGCACATACTAAAGTGGCCAAAAAACATCAGCTGCTAGAATGCTGAACCATGGTCAGCAGTCACAATGAAGCATGAACGCTATCAGGCTGCCAGGAGTCGGCCTTGGTATCAGGGGACACCTTTCTCTCCTTCAGTTCAGCTCCAGGAGTCCTGAAGGCTAAAGTGGAGGAGGAGGCGACCTCTGGCTGTCACACCCCAAGCCAGACACTTCCCCATCACAGTCGTACCCCGGGAGTGTTGGGAGATGACAATCACTACCTCTGAGAGCAGAGAAACCCCAAGCACAGGCCTCCACAAAACACCTCAGACATCTTGTTTAATCCGACCTTGATGATGGTGCCCTCAACAGCCAGGCCTTGCTCCTTTATTATGACTCTTTCATCTGGGCGGGGTAGGTGGGGTACAGAGATCCCATTACACTGCTGTGCACAGGCCAAACTCAACATATGTTGAGGAAGGCAGGAACAGAATTGTTTTTGGTCCTTACACTTCATCTTTCTAACATGGGGCCAACTTTGCCCATGCTTTCTGAGAAGCAATCATTTCACAGCACACTGTAATCCTGAGTTAACGGTAACAGAACAACATGAAGCGAGCACTTTCTAAGCAGGTAACGAGCAACCACTTTATGTGGACAACCTTCACACAGCCAGTCAGGGAGCAGAACAGCACTGTCACTAAGCCCATTTCACAGATGGGAAAATGAGGATCCGAAGTCACTCGCCCAAGAGAATACAACCAGTAAGTAGTAATGCTAGGATTCAGTTCTAGCTGCCCTTGGGCTGACCTTGTGCTGTTCATACATTTTAGGTCCCTCAATCTGACAGCAAGAGTTGCAAATCTCCCTCATTCCATACTGTTCTGGCAACCTCCTGCAGCCCCACCACCTGGGCCAGACTTTCTCACCTTACCCAGTGAATAGCTGCCGATGTCCCAGCAGAAGTGGCCACTTGAAATGCTCCTGTGTACGTGTAGCACGCAAGGATCCCAGCACGTGGGGCATGAGGAAGCCAAATAGAGAAGGCACTAACAAGTGCCACAGCTACAAACTGTTCTGCAGCAGAGGTCATCAACCAAGTGGATAGAGCTTAGGAAGGCAGTGCAAAGCCACATGTATCAACACTTGAGCAAAAGGAAGTATAAATCTAAGACCATACATTAAACATCATTATGTAAGGCACAAGTGCTGTGTCAAGTCCTTGCAGGGCTTAAGAGCCAAATTAGCAATAAATTCTGACAGCCTCATCTGTCAGTTCTGTTCGGCCAAACCGACGGCAACATCGTGTTTCTTTGCGGGTCCAGGGAACACACACTTGCCCAGCCCCCTCACCATGCACTTGGTTATATTTGGTTTTGAATAATCAGTTCATTGAAATTCTTGAGCTGAAGAAAAATGGCATTCCTAATTTATAGAAATCACTATTTGAAATATAGTTATGGCTGCTCAGAGAAACCCTGCAACTAAATACAGTTAAGTTGGCACATTTACGAAAGCCATTAAGAGGTGCCTAACGACAGCCCCTCCAATTATCACTCCAATAGAGCCCACATGAACACCTGCCAAAAGACAGCTCCCCTCCTCCCCAGCTGCAGTGTGCATGGCTGGCTGCCTGGAGCCCAGATGGAGGCACCAAGGCCTCTCCACCCACCTGGCAAGCCTGGGAACTTTGTGGGGCCCACAGGCGGGGCAACATGTTCTGGGAAGGAAAGGGGGTAAGAAAGACACATTGTCAACCACAGTGGCTCTTTGGGAGGATTCTTTCATAGTGCATGGTATTCGCTTGCAGAAATGACCACTCACCTGCACTGGGTTTGCCTTCCCAAAGCTACCCAGCACCCTCGAGAGCTGGGAAGGGATGCTTTTAGACCTGTCTGACCATGGCAAGGCAGCTTGGAATGCTATTATTTACACCTGCATGGAAAAGGAGACCATACGCTTCCCATCCAGGCTTGTTTTATGGATGCAGCAGTGCGGTTTTTACACAAAAATGTGGGCAGGTGGTGCATGAGAGAAAAACATCTCCAGGACACTTTGGTAACCAGGGCATCTACAAATGAGAAGGGACACAGCCAGTGTCCCCGGTGAGAGGAGGAAACTTTCGACCTCAGCAAGGCTGTCAACTACCCAGTACTACCCTAGCAAAGCCCAGTCCTGGAGATCCACCAACTCAGAACAGTGAAATCTGGCGACTTTGTTTTGGCCCTGAGAAAACACGGCTTTTGTCTCTGCATACAGCCTTCCCACTGGGGCAGGTGCACCACTGAGACAGCAAGTGAGCCTGCTGAGAGAGGTGCAGCAGCCTGGAGGGCACCTTCGGGAAGCACTGCTGCAAGCCTGGGCTTACATCTGTGGGCCTAGCACTCCCAGGTCCCTCCCACTTCATGGAAACAGGGCCCCAGTCCCACATTCACTGGACACAAACTAGGGTTTGGGCAGAAGGAGGACAGGAGTAGAACTTCCCAGGCATCGCTGTGGCGGACACAGAAAGCCACGGCCCAGACCCTCTTCAAGAAAGGCCTTGCTCTCCAGCTGGCGGAGTCTGGGGTGTGGCCAGGCCTGCCTCAGCTGCAGAGGGCTGGCTCCCAGGGCACAGGCCCTTCCCAGTGAGCCCATATCCAGGGGCTCAGCAAGGTAGGGCTACAAAGGCCTTGACCTCCAGCCTGGTGCTGAACACTGGGCAGGGCAGGACTTAATCAAGGTCTCCCAGCCAGGCTGGCCGAGGATGAGGTGAACCTGCTTCCCAGTTCAGCGTCTTCCTCTGCCCAGGTTCGCTGGCTCTTCCCCTGTGTGCGTGTTGATGCCCACTACACTTCAAACTCTACTTCAGCCTCTGCTTCCGGGGAACCCAGCCTGTGACAAACCTACCTCTTTCTATTCTGTGACTTTACTGCTCTTAAATGCACCCCATCTAATCCCAATGTCTCAAATTAAGGTAGTAAAAAAAAAAACACAAGTGACTGGAAGTTTCTGATCCTACTTCCACGTATTATCCCATGCATGAAGCAACAGAAAGAGCAGAGGCTTCGGAGCAGAGAGCTCTGGGTTCAGCTCCCCACTCTGGGCGATTTAGGACATGATATTTCATTCCTCTGAGCCTCAACTTTCTCCTTCACCATGTGGAGATATCACCAGCTACCTAACAAGGCTGCTGCAAGAATTAAATGCAATCACATTTATAAAGCACCTAAGTCAAGCCTAGTTGCCGTCAGCGTCTGGTAACTGGTTATTTGCTATCAAGCTTTCTTTGGTACGTGTCATGCACTTTCCTTGTATTCTAGTTCACCTTTCTGGGTACTTATCTCCTGTTTCTTTTCTTCTATGGAGTTCTAAGTTACTAGAGAGTAAGGTGTGTGCTACATTGATTTCATCATGATTTTTCTGTATGATGCCAAGAGTGGATTGATGGAACACATGATGAATATATATACTTTTTATTTGTAAACTTAAAAATAAACAAATTAAATAAGGAGAAATGGACTGAAGTATATCAAAGATGCTTTCCATCCAGGATCCACTCTGAAACTCGATTCTCCACGTGCAGCAGTTGTAATGGTAAAGGTACTGCAGAAGGCTTCTACTTACCACCTCAAGACCAAGTGCATATGGCTAACGATGTTTACCTCGTGGCTAACACCTCAAGACCAAGTGCATATGGCTAACGATGTTGACCTCGTGGCTGACACCTCAAGACCAAGTGCATATGGCTAACGATGTTTACCTCCTGGCTGATACCTCAAGACCAAGTGCGTTAGTGTCCAGTAACCTAGCAGACACTGCAGGGGACACTCCCATTACCAGCCCAATCACTCACCCTGTGCAAATCTCTTGGAGAATCCGCTAGTCCCAGGAGGGGCACAGATCTTCACTGGGCCCAAACAGACTGGGTAAAAGGAATTGTACTGTGTAGCTGACTAGGTTTTCCTCCCTCTCCGACTGGGTGAGGAAGGCTTCAATTCACACAGTCACTGGGAGAACCTGCATACACATGTAGCTGCCGTGGAGTTCATACAACAGCCTGCAACCCTGGGGCACCTGAGCCACTGAAGTATGAAGCCTGCGCTCTCACTGGGAGAGAGTAACTGTCCCTATGGTTTAAGTCTTCTGAGTTTGGGATTCTATTACTTTAAATCCACAAGTGAAATTATCCTCAGAGGTAAGGCAAGCGTTTGCTCAATACACGCTCACAACTATCCAGGGCCTCTTTTAAGCTTAGAGGTACATCAATATTGTTGCATTTTAAGCAGAGTGGCCATCTGGGAAACTGAGGAATTGGGAAACACAGAAAGGAAGTCCTCCTGTAGCATTCGTAATCTGTGCCCAGGGACAGCAGTGACGCCTCACAGGCCCTAGTGGGCTGCGGTCTTCACCAGTCAGAAACCCAGGGTGATGTGAGAAGGAGGCAGAGATGAGGGGGGATGTTGGCTGCCAGGGGAGATCATCTGATCCTACAAGCAACTTCACTGCACGCAGGGAAGAAAGACATTGACCAGGGCTCCCGATGCTCACTCACTTTTTCTGACGGTGTGACTATGAAATGTATGCCTGCCAAATCATACCACCACCACCGCCCCAAAACAAGGAGAGAAAAGGGAAATAAACGTCATTTTACTCCAGGCTTAAATACCGGAGCTCAAGTCAGAGTGCCACAGCCCATCAACCCAGCTTAAGAATACTCACCAGGGAGAGGAACTGAGGAAGGGGTGAGGTGAGGCGAAGCAGGCTCCAGTTTTTCAGCAACAACCTCCGTGAAAGCTCACACGCACTCCATCGGCTTTAATACGAAGAGCTGCCCTGGGAAGCAGCGGCGTCTCATGGGAACAGGGTTCAACTGTCCCCACTGTGATTCCAGCTCCCTCAGGAGAGTCATGGTGGCCGTGAGCACCGTCTCCAGCCGATGCTCCCGTGAGAGGCGAGCTGGGTGTGCCAATCACAGCCCTTCCAGCTGAGGAAAGCAGTTCCGTAGGCAAGGGAGGCTTCTTCTCTCCACACGACTCTGGCCGCACTCAGCCCCAGTCAACCCATAGACTGGTCATCCATCCACGCAGGTGACTGCATGTGAAAATCCCTGGTGAGCACAGATGGAGGAGAATGGCACTCCGGGGCCTGTGTAGAGAATAGGGAGGGGCTGTCACAGAGGTCCTATGATCCATGAGGGATTTAGAGGCCAGAGGTTCCCAGTGTGGTTCCCATCTGCCTGCCCAGCACCACCTGGGGCTTGTCTCCACCCAGAACCGCTGCACTGGATTCCACGGGTGTGCTTCCCTACGCACAGCGGTACCGCTTTCACAACACCTCTCTGACCCTATACAGAGGAAGGCAGGGAGGCACAGAAATCAGGAAAACAGAACAAGACTGTTCTACAGACATGCTGCCCTCCTCTGTCCTCTGTCAGCCGCTTCATTAGAAGGGCACAAGACGCACGCTGTCTGCTAGAAACTCAGATTCCCTTCCTTTTCACATGTTGTGTGCACTCATTCACTCAGCACACATATATGGAGTGCCCCTTATGGACGAGGTCTTTTCCTAGGTAACAGGGATCCAGACCAAAACAGAATCCCCTAATCTGCAACCAAGGAGCCACGTGTTGCCACTATAAATAGAATCGTAAGCAGCATTTATTTCCAACCACTTGTATCTCCATCTTTCTGAACACTACATGCCTACCTATCAGTAAGAAACAGTGACAGAACAGATCTACCAGTCTCCCACTTCCCATCGCGGATGCCTACTTTTCAAAGACTAAAACCTTGCTTCTGTTCTTATCTAGAAATAGAAATAAGGGGGCTGGCACTGTGGCTCAACGGGTTAATGCCCTGGCCTGAGTTGCCGGCATCCCATATGGGTGCTGGTTCTGGTCCTGGCTGCCCCTTTTCTGATCCAGCTTTCTACTATGGCTCTCTACTATAGCAGTGGAGGATGGCCCAGGTCCTTGGGCCCCTGCACCTGCATGGGAAACCCAGAGGAAGCTCCTGGCTCCTGGCTTCAGATTGGCACAGCTCCAACTGTTGCGGCCAATTGGGGAGTGAACCATCGATGGAAGGCCTCTCTCTCTGCCTTTCCTCTCTCTGTGTAACTCTGACTTTCAAATAAATAAGTAAATCTTTTAAAAAATAGAAATAAGCCTTCCTACGATGGACCTTAGCTAATGTGGCCAAATTTCAAACTGCTCCTCTGGATCTAAGACCAAGTAAAGTTCTAATAGTTGTGGTCATTAAGCATCCAGTAACCGCCCATGCAGAAAGACCACTCTCTGTGCAAACTGGCTTGCATCTGACACAGGCCATCTGAGCAAACAGTCCCTGCTGCTTCCATTTGAAATGTGTTACTCTCTTTTATTATTTGAAGGCTATCGTGAATGTCAGAGCACATAAAGAGGTTACAAAAAAACACAAAGAGGAAGCATCTCCCAAGGCATAGCCCACAGGGATGTGAGGCATGAAAAAGGATCCTGGGAGAGGCAGACTCACAGGACTAGGATGCAAGAGCGGGGTTAGCTGTAGCTCAAACAGAAAGTTAGAACACAGGAATGATGTGAGAGTGTCAGGCACCAAAGGTAACAGGTCGCCACTAACACACTCACAGTTACAGTGAGGGGTCTAAGGGAGAGAGGCAGGGGACAGCTCTGCCCAGGCCTTGCTGCCACCACTTACTAGACCTCCTTGGGAGAGAGGGAGCAAGAGGCATCCCAGAGAAGAAAAGGGAGGGAAGAGAAAAATGTCAGAAGGAAAAATACAGCTTGGCCTCTTGTACAAGGTCGGAGAATTCCCCAGGGTCTTTAAATTGTCAAAGCAGGAAATTGAAGGAATATCTGCAAACCTTAACCACAGCACTCTGCATCTCGTGAAGTGTTCAACAGCTATCTTTTCCCCGACTCAACCTCCTTCCTCCATTTTCCCAAGCCGATGACCACAAACTGTGACGCAGAAGTCTGGGTGTCAACACGCCAGGCAACGCCTTGGTTCTTACCTCCCGCCTCTGTCCTCCTGCTTCCTGTGAGCAGAGGCCACAGAAGAGCAGCCAGAAGGAAGGGGAGCAGGCTGAGTCTGGTAATTCCCAGTACTTTCAGGGTAAAGGAAACCTGCCCCACCACGTGTGCAGTGGACACTGACACCAGACCCTCAAAGAGTCAGTCCTACAAAGGACCTGAGGAAATCTGTCACACAGCCTGTGTTCTGGGGGGAACATTCGCCATCGTGACAAAGTCAGCCATGGAAAGCACACCTGTGTGGGCGAGGGAAGAGGCTCTCTCGATGGGACACCAGAAGTGTGAAAATCATTATCAATAAAGACCCCAGGGACAAAGGAAATCTGGATCAAAATGAATGATGGACAGTCAGGCAGTGAACATGGAGTGAAGGGTCAGCATTTAGAGATATAATGGAATTTCCCTTTCGGTCCATGTAGCCTTGTGCTGCCAAGACTGCACAGTCCCCTACTAATGACCGGAAGGCCCTGCTGGGATGTGGGCTCACCTAGTCTGTGGCAACATGGACTCCGGCATCGGCACGGGTCATACACAGCTGCCTCAAAGGAAGTGCTTGCAACCCACCAGTCCCCTGCCACCATCAACATGATCTACTGCTACTTTTTTTATCATTGTAATAAAACCCCATGCCAGAAACTGAGACACTTTCTTCCCATTTTCCCACTTTTTCCATTTCAAGTGACCCTATTAATGATGTTTCTCTACTTGAAATAATTGGATAAGCTAAAACTGAGAAATAAGCACTTTCCCTTCCTCATTGTTTTCCCTTCTTTATCTCTACCAGCCCCAGGAGATCACAAACATTTGTCCACAGGGCGATATCAGCCGTAAATGATTCATGTTCAAAGGCTCAAAGTCATCTAATTAGAAAAAGCAATGTTTTACAGAAGCCATTTTTGCTTTCAAGTTAATAGCGCACAGTATATGCAAACACTGGATTGATGTTGTGCTATGCTACTAATGCAAAACTTTCCCATTTCATTCTACTTGACCCAAACTTCAAGCCATTAAAGATGAACCATTTTCACTTCTTTCACTCTGATACACCAGTTCCTTTACAGTGGAGTTCATACATCACATCATCCTATAACTTGTTCATAAAAATGTTTCAATTTTTACTAAAAGATGCACTTGACCAATGAAAATAATATCGGCATCTGTTGTGTGAAGTATATTCTTAAATCAATCAGTCATTAACAAAATCAGAGTTTTTTAAAATCATCCAACCATTCTCCTAATGTGGTGGCAGGGGATACATATTTCCATGTAGTAGCATTTCAATCATTTATTTATTTATAATTTAAGAAATACAAACTTCCTAAGCACAACTTTAGGAACATAATTATCCTTTCCACCATACCAGCCCTCCAACCCCTCCTTCACCTCCCTCTCTCCTTGCCACTCCCATTCTCCAGTAAGATTTATTTTCAGTTAGCTTTGTACACAAACTCTTTACTAAGTAAAGATTTCAACAATTTACGCACGCACACACACACATACACACACACAAACTGTTTGAGAACTGGTTTTTGGAACTGTATCACCAGGCCATCACGAAGTCTTAAAAAGAGGAGCTGGCATGTATAGGATAAATATTGACATTTCTAAAATTACAGTATGCATGTTTCTTATGTTAATGCCTGTGAAATAAGCAAAAGCATCAGATAAAACTTTTTAGATTCAACATAATCTTGGACTTCAAAACAAAGCAATTCTGAGGAATTAAGTGCTTGTTCCCTTCCATCACCTGGATACTTGGGGTTCGTTTATTTTCATTGCCTGTTGTCTTGTCTGTGTGCAAATTGTGTCTCTGCATCTTTACAGTACAGCACAATAGTTAAGAACAAAAGTTCTCAACTGAAAGCTGTCTTCTCTTGAAGTTAGCTCCACACTTCCTAACAAATTACTTCAACTAAAGTGCAGCTTTTCCAACTGTACAATGGACATGATAATATCTATTTTTTCTCACCTTGAAGGGAGGAATAAAGGAGAGGTGCTCTAAGTGTCTGACACTTGGTTAACGCTCATCAAATGTTAGCTATTATTATTTGCATATCCAGTATCCACAAATCAGGGATGAAAATATAACTGCATTAAGCTTATTAAAAGAGTAAATAAATGAGTTAATCGGCCAAACGGCAGTATTCTTCTTTATAGATAAGTAAAACCAGCTTCAGCAAAGTAAAGACACTTGTGCAGTGTCAGTCAATGAGCAAGTGACAGAATCCTGTTTCAGACTTGGGCCTTCCTATGGCCCAACCCCGACAGAAGACTCGCCATCTCACAGAGAGGTCTCCGAGATCACTGCTGGCTGAGACAACACCTAAGTTTCAAAAGAGAGACAAGGGATTTTCTCTTTTTTTGGTATCAGCACTGATTTTTAAAAATCAATGGACAGAAATGTCACAAGTCTCCCTCCCAAATCACTGCCAATTAATCTATTAGGGAGCAATAGCTATGAAATTGGGACTTCGTTCCCAAATACATTCCCAAATTCAGAAAAATGGTGGACAGATGATATTCTGACAGCTAACTTTCGCACTCAAGTATCTGCCACTCTCAATCTTTGTCAAATGAGTTTCTCATAATTAAGAATCATGTTCTCAGAGGAGACAAGTAGCAACTCAGTAACTTTCTGGAAAATTCCATTGCATATTGAAATCCTTACACACTGAAGTATTCATACACAGCTCCACAGACCCAAGGGTTTTGCTCAATGGAGACAGCAAGGAAACCATCTAAGGACATCCAAGGACACTTTAAGCAGATGTTCTTATTCTTCAGTAATAACCACCTGAGTTACTACTTTATGTCACTGTTATGAAGAAAAAGGATACTGGGACTGGCATTCTGGCATACCAAGTAAAGCCACTGCCTGCGACATTGGCATCCCATATGGGTACCGATTTGAGCAATGGCTACTCCACTTCTGACCCAGCTTCCTGCTAATGTGCCTTGGAGAGCAGTGGAGGGTGGCCCAAGTCCTTGGACTCCTGTACCCACATGGCAGACCTGGAAGATGCTCTTGACATCCTGGCTTCAGTTCGCCTCAGCCCTGGCCATTGTAGCCACTTGGGGAGCAATCCAGCAGATCAAAGACTTTCCCTCCCTCCCTCCCTCCCTCCCTCCCTTCCTTCCTTCCTTCCTTCCTTCCTTCCTTCCTTCCTTCCTTCCTTCCTTCCTTCCTTCCTCTCTCTCTCTTTCTCTCCCTCCCTCCCTCCCTCCCTCTCTCCCTAACCCTGCATTTCAAATAAATTTAAACAAATCTTTTAAAAAAGGAAATTTTATGAGAAGGAAATGAGTTTATTTCTTAATTCCAGGTAGATGCAATATCACATATTTGTTCATCTAGTAGATGTTATTACTAAGTTTAATGGACTTAATATATACGTTGCAAGGAGGATCCAGCGTTGACAATGAAAGCTTTACTGCTTTACCACCAATAGATACATGGCTTTTCCTCACACAGTGTCAGAAAAAGAGGCCACAACTTACTTGTAAGAGTTTTTAATTGCGCCTGATCTATGTACTTTTCAAAGCATTTCATTCTCAAAATATATGCTTAAAGTATGTATCTGTTCTTCTCATACCTTGTATTCATCAAAGGGAATCTGATTGCACTCACCCAGAGCTAAAAAAAAGATGACCCAATTTAAAATATTAAATAACTGATCATTAAAGTGAAGTCTGGGGAAAAAAACCATATGAGGTGGGGATTATGCATGCACTCACTCCACAAGAGCGCAATGAGCTGCTGTAACCTGCATGGGAGACACTGTCTTGAAGATAATGAGCACTAGTCCTGAACTCCCCTATACGCTAACCGCTACAAAAAGGCAGCAATATCACTGGTCATTCAGAGCGTAAAACAGTAACTCTGAAGCCACCTAATTGTTTCTGTTGAAGGCTACAGGCAATAAATAAGATTCTGAAACATATAAACTTCAGAAATTCTACTTCCTAGCTTGCAGGTTCTTAGACGTTACTAGGGGCCTGGTGCTAGGGCAGAGTGGGTTAAGCCTCCACCTGTGATGCTGGACCCCATATTGGAGACCTGGTTCAAGAACTGGCTGCTTCACTTCTGATCCAACTCCCTACTAAACATGCCTGGAAAAGTAACAGAAGATGGCCTCTTCCACCCACGTGGGAGACCCAGATAGAGCTGCAGGCTCCTGGTTTTGGCCTGGCCTAGACCCTGCAATGGCAGCCATTTGGGGAGTGATCCAATGGACAGATGATCATGCTCACCCACACTCTCTGTCACTTGACTTTTCAAATAAAAATTTTTTTAGAAAATTTTTATTTAATAAATTTTGAAAGTACAATTTTTGGATTATAGCACCCCCCATCACCACCCTCTCACCCGCAAACCATTCCATCTCCTACTCCATCTTCCATCCCATTCTTCATTAAGATTCATTTTCAGATAAACTTTTTTTACAAAAGGAAGTATTGGGAAGTCAGAGCAGAACAAAAACTTAGAAAGAATGAAGTCACAGTATACAAAAGCAGCAAGCTTACCTGCCTTTCATCATTTGTACTTTCTCTATGACTTTCCTCCTGTCAATAATAACTCTCTCAGGGCAGCAGTTAGGACACCTCTAGACACTGCCTCCCAGATTGGCATGCGCAGGTTCGAGTCCCAGTTCCACTTCCAATTCCAGCTTTCTGCTAATGTGTATACTAGGGGAAAGTCGGGTTCCTGCCTACTATGTAGGGGACCTGAAATGAGTTACTGGCTGCTGGCTTCAGCCTAGTTCAGCCCTGGTTATTGCAGGCATTTGGGGAAGGAACGAACAGATGGGAGATTGCTCTCTGTCCATCTTTCTGTATCTCTTGCTCTCTCTCAAATAAAGTAATTTTTCTAAAAAGTCTTACTTTCTCACAGACTTTTTTCTATAATTAATGTGCTTCCTGCATCAACTATTTCTAACAGCTTGCAAACATGGTCTGTTTCACCCACCAAAAACCAAAAAATAGTATATGCAAGTACAGTTCTCTCACTTGCTTCTTCCTTTTTCCACCAAATGGTTATGTTCCAGATTGAGGAAGCTCTGCCAGCCTTTGTCCAGAAATGAAAAGACTCAAGCTGCAGGGCACAGCTGCCTTCTAGCTACTTCATGTAATATGAGTAAGAAGTCAATCAATTTTGTGACACAGTTTTAGTTGGCTTTTGCTACAACAGTGTTACTCCACTTACTTCTACCCACCCATACCTCTCTGCTCTACTTTCTAGCAAAGTTCTCGAAACCTTTGTCTGTAGTGGCGCTCTCTACTTCTTTACGTTCTGTTCTCCCTCAGTCCTCTACACCCAAGCTTCTTGCCTACTGCACTGCCCCTCATTCTCCTGCGAGCACTCTCATCAATCCGCCTTAGGTATTTCCAACTCAGATGTCCATTTATGTCTTCATTAGTCTGACTTCTTGGCACTAAGTGGCACGGTTGCTCACCCCCACCTTCCTGAAATCTTCCTGTCTTCTGGTTTCTCCTGGTCTTCCTTTCACATCAGTGGTCATTTCTTCTCAGTCCCTCAGGCTACTTCCATCTGCTCCTCACCATCACCGTGATGTGAACACACCAAAGTTTGCCTTTGGTCTGCCCCTCGGTCCATACACATGCCCAGATGATCTCATCTAGACTTTGGTTTAAATATAACTCATGTGACATGGATTGTTTTTTTAAAAAATATTTTCTCCACTATATTGATTTAGATTTTTTTAAAGATTTACTTATTTATTTGAAAGTCAGAATTACACAGAGAGAGGAGAGGCAGAGAGAGAGAGAGAGAGAGAGAGCAGTCTTCCATCCAATGGTTCACTCCCCAATTGGCCGCAATGGCTGGAGCTGTGCTGATCCAAAGCCAGGAGCCAGGAACTTCTTCTGGGTCTCTCACTAGGGTATAAGGGCCCAAGGACTTGAGCCATCTTGTAACTGCTTTCCCAGGACATAGCAGAGAGCTGGATCAGAAGTGGAGCAGCTGGGTCCCAAACCAGTGCCCATGTGGAATGCCAGCACTTCAGGCCAGGGCATTAACCCACTGTGCCATAGCACCAGCCCCAATTCTATATTTCTTAATTTAGCTCAAATCCCATCTACTCAACTGTCCACTTCACAGGTATCTCAATCTCAGCTGGCCAAAACTTGACCGTCAATTTCTCCTACTCTGTAGACCCATCCTTCCTATAAGCTTCTGTATTTCAACACATGACCTCACTATGCACACAGCTGACTAGACCAAAAACTGAGCTCAGGATGATATGGTTACAAGGTGAGGAATTGTCAAATACTGCCAACAAGCCACACAAAGCTATGGAGAAGTTCTCTGATAACCTCATCTTGGATGTACAGCCTACATAACCATGAGAGCACAAATTATTGTTGTTTGAGCTATGCGGTTTGTGGGCTTCTGCTATGGCAGCTGCAAAAAACTAACACAAGTCCCCATTCTGAAGATTTGGAAACTGAAACTTCTGGGGGGATATTTCCTCCTCTCCCGCATGCTCTGGGGACATCCTAAGCTTCCCCGTTGAAGCCAGTTCAGGCTGTTGGGCTGACCCTAAGGAAGGGAGCATAAAAAAGAGGGTTATCTTGGCTGGTGCCGTGGCTCACTTGGCTAATCCTCCGCCTGCAGCACCGGCACCCCAGGTTCTAGTCCTGGTTGGGGCACCAGATTCTGTCCTGGGTGCTCCTCTTCCAGTCCAGCTCTCTGCTGTGGCCTGGGAGTGCAGTGGAGGATGGCCCAAGTGCTTGGGCCCTGCACCCACATGGAAGTCCAGCAGAAGCACCTGGTTCCTGGCTTCAGATTGGTGCAGCATGACTGGCCGTGGCAGCCATTTGGGGGATGAACCAACAGAAGGAAGACTTTTCTCTCCGTTTCTCTCTCACTGTCTAACTCTGCCTGTCAAAAAAAGGGGGGGTATCTTTTTTATTATATATTTCTTTATTTATTTGAAAGACAATCAGGTATACAGAAAGAGGAGAGGCAGAGAGAGAGAGAGAGAGAGAGAGAGAGAGAGAGAAGTCTTCCATCTGCTGGTTCACTCTTAAGATGACCACAATGACTGGAGCTGCACTGATACAAAGCCAGGAGCCAGGAGCCTCCTCAAGGTCTTCCCATGAAGGTGCAGGGGCCCAAGGACTTAGGCTATCTTCTACTGCTTTCCCAGGCCATAGCAGAGAGCTGGATCAGAAGTGGAGCAGCTGGGACTCGAACCAGTGCCCATATGGGATGCCGGCACTGCAGGTGGCGGCTTTACCCACTATGCCACAGAGCTGGCCCCAAAAGGGTTATCTTTGACCAGCTCTCCTGCAGACCCCACAGTATGAACCCACAAACGTTCTTTCTGAGATCCTGCCCCGCATTAAGCTGATGGTCTCTTAACACTCGGACCCACCATCTTATTCCATTCCTACTTCAGAGAACTTCTCATCATTTCTTTCTTACTTCTGCCTCCTTTCCATCAATAACAACCATAAAAGGCAAAGAGAAGTATGATCTTCAAGCAAGTGCTGCTTTGCACCTGGTAAATGTTCTTCAAAGAAGTTAAACTATCTGACTATTATCTGAAGGGGGGGGGCAAATTATTTCGACTATCACATGTAAAACTGGTCATTCTGAATCTTTGAGATCAGCAAAACCACAAACTAATATCTCAGTATCTCAAAGCAGAGATGTCCAGGCAAGACTTACAACCAAGTAAACAGCTTCATGATGCACAGATGTCGTGTACCAAGACGGCCATTCTGTGATGAACTCATAATCAAAAGCTAACAATTTCATAATCCGAACAGCAACCAGTCTAGCCACGATGCTGGAAACCCTCAAAGCCCTCAACAAGATGCACAGAAGAAAGAATTCAAGTCATTCCTGAACACCTAGCCTTTTCTGACATCTCCTCCCGTGTGGCACTTCCTGAGTCACTTCACAGTCTCAGTTTTTGACTATTAGTAAATAGTATGCAATTCTACAAGGTCAAATAGTGTGCCCCACATTGGTAAACTCCCTTGCTGTTTCTATCCTCTGCTCACAGGGAACTTCCTACTTCCTTAAGTTTCAAAGCTTTTTTGTTTCTGGAAGTAAATCTGGTTGCTGCCTGATGGTGCATGCATTGTAATGCTCTTGTTGCTGAGAGTAAAGCCACACCAAGGTAATTAACTAAGAATTAGGTAGTTTTCTACCACAACACGAATAAACAGCCCACCGCTTCTTCAGTTAGTAAATGAAATCCCCTTGTCCCTCCTCCCCCGAAAAAACGGTGTTGCAGGGATTCTCACAAGTTGGTATGTCAAGCTGCTGGTGCTCATCAGTAACATTCTAAATGAGTTCACATGTTATCATATTTCTTACTTGTGTAGGTACCCAGCACTCAGGGTGACTAAAGAACTGAAGACAGGTGTACATTATTCTCACACAGAAGAACTTTTGCTAGGAGCTTAATGGATATGTCTTAGTAAGATCACCAACAGATGCTGTATCTACTGTACAATTCCAATTGTACGCTACGGCTCCTCTTTCCAATTCTAATAATACCTACAAAACACACACTGTATTCTTTCATTAAGATGCATTATTGATGGATAAACACAGCAGGGAAGATGACTGGAAACCTGCATAATTTCTCACACTAACTTTTCATAGTAGGCAAAAATAATCTGCATCTCGATCATCCATCCTGCAGGAATGAGCTGCAGGAAATTTCAATATCATTCCCACTGTGCAGAAATAAAAAGAGGAATACATTCTCTTGGTTCTATAATAGCAGAACTCAAAAAGTCACAGACTTTCCATTTAAAAGGTCCAAATATTAAGTCCAAACTATTCTAGAACTGTTAAAAATTTCAAAATCCATTATCTTCAGATTATCTTCAGAGTTAAGGCAAATTTCCTTGTGCCCCGGGCTGGTGTGGTCAGTTAGGTCACCTTTCACTAGAAGGACAGGAACCTGTGGGTCTGTCTAAAGAATATTTGACAGCCTTTAAGAGCAAATCAGAAACAATAAAAGGGGTGCATCAACCCACCTCCAAGGTGAACAGGCATGTTGAAGAAAGATGACTTAGGTGTGTTCTCTGCGGCTGAAGCTTTACATTTAACAAACCACGGAGAGTGTAACAACGTACTAGGCTTTTCTGACAACATGGGGATGTCAATAGGCACAAACTCGAGGTAACTATTCTCTTCGAAACAGCAGTTTCAGTTATTTCAGGCTCTTTGCTACGTGAACACAGCACACTCTGGTTGCACAGCAATGATCTACAACTTCTCTTTCACTTTCCACGTGCTGGATGTTACATTGAGGAAAATCAGAACCCAGGTCAGCCCTTGGCAGGAGACCACTCAGAGCCCCAGCTGCAGCTCACGCACAGTTGCAGCAGCCACATGCATGACAGGCAGAGGTGTAAAGAAGATCGGTTCAATCCTCTCTGCCCCCTGCCACGTTCCGAGGCCCCCAGCTCCAGGACTCACCTCTATCTACTTGTCACCTTTCACCATCACCACTCCAAGGGAGAATCTGATATCTGTCATCTACACATTAGTGTGGATTTCCATCAATAAAAATGTTTAGAGCTGCAAAGCATCGTAAACAACATCTTTTCTAACCTCAGTCACTTTACAGGCCCAGGGACCAAGTCCCAGGAAGGTTATGGACACTGCCTGAATTCCCAAGGCTAATGATCTGCCCAGCGGAGGTCAGAATTCCACCTAACAAACAGCCCAGGGCTCTCTCCACTCACTACCTCTTCAGAAAGGTATTCTCCATCAGGGTTTCTCTGTTTCAGAGGAAATGTTTTAACATTGAAGGAATTCACACATCAAAGACTAATGGCAGAAAACACAAAGAACGACAGGAGGCCTGCAGGAACCCCCTAAACCACATGTTTTGGTGACTGCTTGCCTGCTTCTCCTGTGAGACCAGCCTAGACAAGATGAGACTGGGAGGCCTGCCCCACCTGTCAGCACTAGAGGCAGAATGCCCTCTCTCCATCCCATCCACACCCCTCCTGCTTTCTTGTAAAACAAGCACCATTTATTCCCCACCTCTCCTCAACAGGGATAAACACAAGTATTGTACTGAGGCATCAATACAAGTCAGCACTGTCCTAAAAAAAATAAAGCTTCAAGTTGATAATTTCTAGTTGCTAAACGAAGAATAGACTTCCCCTTCCTGTTTATGTTCATTATCATATATTTCAATTTGTCTCATATTACAAGGAAAATTAGATGCAAATCTATAGCTGGATCCCCACGTGTAACATTTCATTTTTTAAAAATCAATATGACATGGAAGCCACTTTGCAGTGAGCGTTTCTGGCTTCAGCTCGGAGGCACTAAGGCTGTTACTCCACACTCTGACATCTGGAGCAGGCCTCACATCAGCTGACGCCTGTGCTTACGCTTAGTCCTTAGTCTTTCATACACACTGGGCTTGGAAGGTTCGTAGTTTTTGAATGCTTCTTTCTTGTCAAAATGACTGCACAGTCTGCTCCAGCTGGGTGCTGATGCTTGTTCTTGTGTGTCTTTCTCTATGAAGATCAGTCAGGAGGAAAGGTGAGGCAGAATGTCTAGACAAACAGGAAGAGCATGAGCAGAAATGCAGGGAAAATGCCGAGGTCTAACTTCCCACTGACCATTCTCACCGCTCCAGTTCCAGGCCAAACCAGCACTCTAGGTCACCCAGGGGGGTAGCATGGGCCCAAGCACTTGGGCCATCTCCTGTTGCTTTTTCCAGGCCATTAGCAGGGAGCTGGATTGGGAGTGGAGCACTGGGACACACACCAGCACCCACATGGGATGTGGCGTGGCAGGCGGTGGCTTCAGCCACTGTGCCACAGTGCCAGCCCCAATCTCCTCCTTTTTAAAGGACACATTCAAGGCCCAGAGGAGGGAAGTGGCTAGGCCACTATCATAAACCAACTCACAGACCTAAGACACAAAATTATGTATCATAACTCTTAGTTCTGTACCTCATAACAATCTTTGAAGAATTATTTGACAGCGAATAAGAGACAGAAAGAGTGCTCCTATCTGCTAGTTCACTCCTCCAAAGCCTGAGAAGGCTCTGGCTGTGGACTGAACATGAGAGCTGTAAACTCAATCCAGGTGTCGCCCCTGGGGGAGAGGGCCCAACTGCTTAAGCTCAGCATCACTGGAAACTGGAGTCAGGAACCAGAGCTGTGCATAAACCCTGGTACTCCAAGGCAGGAGAGGGGCATCTTAACCAAAGTATAGGTCAAATGCCCACCCACATTCTGATGTTTCTGTCCGGGTTTTCTCAAAAGCAGAGCAGTTAAAGGACTTGAGTGCAGATGACTCATTTTTGGAACTAATCACAAGAAACGGGGAAAGAGGCCGGAAAACGAGGCAGGGAGGGAGGAATCGGAGCACAGCGCTGCTCTGTTTATCACTAGGGCACCTGGGCCCAGCTCCTCCGAGGTCACTGTGGAACCACAGAGGATGCACCTCGGACAGACAGCTAAGACACTCATCACCACTCCTGCTGAGTCTGCCACCACGGCACCAGCGTCCCTGAACTTCCAGCAGCTTGTGTCTCTGCTAACCAAGCTCAGCGCTTGAGAAAACGCCCTGGGACAGAAAATCGGAGACACAACAAGGAGCTGTTGGGCCACTTAAAGCAATCCCTTTCACAGCTGCAGCTGGAATCAAGCGGAGCAAGGTGCCGTGTCACAGCCCACAAAGCACACCTCCACGTGACTTTTCAACTCCGCTGCCTGGAGCTTTGTGGTTGTTCTGCAAAGAGGCTCCAGGGAATTTTGTGATAGGCCTAGCATTCTCCAGAGAAAGATCATGAGTACGATGTTTACAGATACATGAGGGGGTGATCACGGGCACTGGCTCATGCAGATAGGAAGACCTATCACACTCATCTGCAAGCTGGAGAACCAGGAAAGCTGGTGACAGGACTCAGTGAGGCGCAAAGCATAGAGCCCGGGGTGGGAGCAGGGCACTGGTGTGAACGCCAGAGTCTGAGGGTCCAAGAACCTGGAGCTCTGATGTCCAAGGACAGGAGGAATATGGGCATTTGGGACAATGCCCACACACATCAGTGTAAACCGTCTGTTTTGCCCAGCCTGGTCTTAATCACAGGACACGGCAATGCTAAGCAGTATGAGGCATCTCCGGTGTTCCAGACAGTCTTTGCTACTTCCGTTGTGAAGAGCAGTCCATTCTCACTTGGATTCCCACCAGACAGCTGGGGAATCCCTGTTTTTGAAGCGAGTCTGTGAGTCTGCGTATCCTCAATGCAGTCAAATTACTGACATATAAAATGAACCAGCAAGCTAGGACAAGCCACTTGGTAATATTTGAGGAATTCTGTCCCTGCTCCACTTATCTGTCTTAATATTTTAGGGGCACCTTGAGGGCTTATCTGGAACTTCAGAGACAGCTGGACTTGGAACACACATAAAATCACCTGGGCTTTGTCTACCTGTCTGTCAGTCTTTCTCTGCAGCCTGAGAGACGGTGGCAGCTAGCAGCTCCAGGATTAACTCCTACCACCTTAGCAACAGCATCAAAAAAGGAGGGCTTCTTCTGTGCAGCATTCATTCAATCACAGAGAAGTGTTCACACAGCCCGCTTAGTCATCTGACCACCCTTGAACCAGTCATCACTGCCCAGGCCAGTTACTCTAGAATTTCCTTATGTATTAAAATCAGCTACAGTATTTGCCCAAAAACACATGCTGTGCCTTATCTCAAGTTTCTGACTTAGCAGGTCAGAGAAAGGCAAAAAAAATGTATTTTCTGATAAGTTCCAGGTGATGCTAATACTGCTGGTAAAGGGATCACATTTTGTGTATCCCGGGCCATAGAAATGAAGCTAAGTGATAGGGATCACCTAGGGGTGTGGTAAGAAGAAATGGACTCTACCCCTAGATTAGAAAAGCGGCACCAAACCTGTAGCCACATTTATTCTACTGCGGGAGTTGTGTCAAGACATCTAATGTCAGTGTAATTGCACCCCAGAAGAGAAAAAGCAAGAGAATATGTAGAGCTACAATACAGAAAGTTGCAACTTAAAATCCCATACAGAGCAAAAATATACTTTAAAAAAAGCATATTTAAAACATGTGTGGACAAAGAAAAATGTGTGGGCTGGAGATAGAGCTTGGCTCAGAAGAGTATTTTTAGCGTTAAAATGCATTTATTATAAAAGAAGAATGACTGGAGAGCAAAGTCCGAGATGGCTGAAGAGGGAAAAGACACTGGTTTTCTCCAGGGGCATGAAGCAGAAGCAGCTGGAGGAAGTGCACTCCCAGTGGGAGGGCTGGAGAGGAGCTTGCAGTGGGAATTCTACAGAAAGAAGAGGGAGGCCGCGGAGCAGTGTGCAAAGTGCAGACCCCAGCAGTGAGCGAGGACACCCACCATCACTCCCACGCCAGGGACCGGAGGAGACCGAGGTCAGAGCAGGCTGCAGCAGTCCACGCCACTGGTAATGTTGCCTGAGGGACAGCCGTGAACACTGCACTGACTTTGAGTCCGGCCTGGAGCTCTCGGAGGGGGCAGGGGACCCACCTAATTCGGTGAAGGAAAAGCACATTTCTTTCTCCCCATCCTCCAACAAGGTTCCTGGTGAACAACGGGGAGAAGCCACCATCTTACCACCAGCAGAGGCTGTGGTGGATCTCATGCACATGTGTGACCGGGGAATTTTCCCAGAGGGAAAAAATCCATGTTTCCCACTTACTTTGAGTATAGCTGGGAGGGGGCTGGGTACCCACTTCAGACTGTAAGGTGATCCCATTCTCTGCTTCAGCCTATCACAGGCTCTGGGGCTCAAACTGCCATGGCGGAGTACCCTCAGTCAGCAGTGGGCTATGGGATGCCTCTCCTCTTTCCATAGATCCTCTGCACCCTGAGACTGTGGAAGCCGTGTGTGTTGTGACTACGGGAATTCTGTGACTGTACAATAGGCACAGGGTTTAGCTGGGTCTCTGAGCAAGCACTGTGTCTGGCGTCAGAGCCTCAGAGCTCCCTGACTGCCTGGGGTGGGTCACTGCAGAGGGTGCTATGCTCACACTGAGGACTTCTCTGATCCTTTGCGCAGTTCACACGGTTGCATGGGAGGGGTTATACCCATTGTGGGCTAACCTCAGACACTGACCACCTTCGAAGAGGGCAGGGAAAGCTGTGACTATACCAACAGACATGCTCAGACCCTTCCCACTGCTGCAAACAGAAGAGATCTGCCACACCCAACCTGGGTGTCACCCTGGATTTTCACCAGAGAGCCACACCACACTCAGCACACACCTCTGGATATCCACTGAGGGAGCAGAGACTTCACAAAGCTGCAGCGGCATGGTTCAAAGAGAAAACACATCAGAACAGAAAAATGAGCATTTCCATGAATGCCTAAGAGGAAACACAGAAATACAAGAAACAAGACTGAGGACGACACGACTCCCCAAAAGGAACACAGCAACACTTCAATATTGGAATGTGAAGACAAAGAGACTGATGAAATCCTGAAAATGAATTCAAAAGAATTATCATAAAATTACTCCAAAACACAGAGAAACAAATTCGTGAGATAAAGAAGCCCATATACAATGTGGGTGAAAAATTTTCCTGAGGTTGAGATATTGAATAAAAATCAAACTGAAATATTAGAAATGGAGAATTGAATATGTTAAATAGAAAATACAGTGGAAAGCCTCAGACTTGGTGAGGCAGAAGGAAGAATATCCCAGCTAGAAGACAAATCCTTAGAAATATCTCAGTTAGACAAAAAAAGAAAGAAAAGAAAAACTGAAAACAGTGTTTAAGATCTTTGGGATACTATCAAATGACCAAACAAATGCATCTTAGGAGTCCTGAAGGCATGGGAAGAGATAGAATGGATTAGAAGGCCAATTCAGCAAAATCACAGCGTAAAACTTCCATAATTTGAAGAAAGAAAGGGATATCCCAGTACAGGAAGCACACAGAACTCCTAAAAGACACAATCAGGAAGATCTTCACCATGGCACAGTACAGTCAAATTATGAACAGTAAAATATAATTTCATAAATGGACAGATCCACTAGACAGAAAATCTTCAGAGAAACATCAGAGCTAAACAACACTGTGGAGCAAATGTACCTGACCAATATCTACAGAACATTTCATTCCACAGTGGAAGAATACACATTCTGTTCATCAGTGTATGGAACTTTCTCTAGGATAGACCATATAACAGGTCATAAAGCAAGTCTCAGCAAATTAAAAAAAAAAAAAAACTGAATTCATACCATGTATCTTTTCTGACCACAATGGAATGAAGATGGAAATTAAAAACTTAAGAATCTCTAAAAAATATGCAAACACATGGAGACTAGACAACACACTCCTGAATGAACAGTTGGTCATAGAAGAAATCAAAAAATTCCTGGAAATGAATGAAAAATGACAATACAACATATCAAAACTTATGGTATAAAGCAAAAGCGATGTTAAGAAGGAAATTTATAGCAATTAGTGCCTACATCAAGAAATTGGAAAGGTATCAAATAAATGAGTTGTCAATGCATCTCAATGATGCAGAAAAACAACAGATCACACCCAAAAGTAGTAGGAGGAAAGAAATAATCAAAATTAGAGAAGAAATAAGCAAATTTGAAACCAAAAAGCAATACAACACATCAGTGAAATGAAGAGCTATTTTCTTTTTTGAAAAAATAAACAAAATCAATAAAACACTGGCCCAACTAACCAAAAAAAGTGGAAGAAGACACAATTCAATAAAATCAGAAATAAAGAAGGAGATGTGACAGTGGATACCACATAAATAAAAACAATCACCAGGAATTACTACAAACAGCTATATGCCAACAAATTGGAAAATGTAGAAGAAATGGATAGATTCCCAGAACATACAATCTACCAAAATTGAGTCATGAAGACATAGAACACCTAAACATACCTATAACTAAGATGGAGACTGAATCAGTAATAAAGACCCTCCCAACAGGGGCCAGCACTGTGGCACACTAGATTAATCCTCCACCTGCAGTGCTGGCATCCCATATGGGCACCAGGTTCTAGTCCCAGTCGCTCCTCTTCCAGGCCAGCTCTCTGCTGTGGCCCGGGAAAGCAATAGAGGATGGCCCAAGTGCTTGGGCCCCTGCGCCCACATGGGAGACCAGGAGGAAGCACCTGGCTCCTGGCTTCGGATCAGTGTAGCTCCTGTCATTCTGGCCATTTGGGGAGTGAACCATTGGATAGAAGACCTTTCTCTCTGTCTTTCTCTCTCACTTTAAATCTACCTGTTAAATAAATTTAAAAAAGACCCTCCCAACAAAGAAAAGATCAGGACTGGACAGCTTCAGTGCTGAATTCTACCAGACATTTAAAGAAGAACTAACTCCAACTCTTCTCAAGCTATTCAACAAAATTGAAAGGGAGGAAATCCTCCCAGACTTCTTCTGTTAGGCCAACATCATCTTAATTCCAAAGTCAGAAAAAGATACAGCAAATAAAGAATTATAGACCAATATCCCTGATGAACATAGATGCAAAAATACTAAACAAAACAAAACAAAACAAAACAAAAACAAAAACAAAAACAAAAACTAGCTAATTAAATCAAACAAAACATCAGAAAGCTCATTCATCAGGGCCAAGTGGATTTATCTTTGGTATGCCGGGATGGTTCAATATAGGCAAATCAATACATGTGATACATCACATTAACAAACTGAAGAATAAAAGTCGTATGATTATCTCAATAGATGCAAAGAAAGCATTTGGTAAAATATAGCATTCTTTCATGATGAAAACCTTAAGCATTTTGGATATAGAAGGAATGTTTCTCAACACAATCAAGGCACAGTCAAGGCCACAGCCAGCATCATACTGAATGGGGAAAAGTTGGAAGCATTTCTACCAAGATCTGGAACCAGAAAAAGATGTCCACTTTCACCGCTGCTATTCGATATACTTCTTGAAGTTTAATCCAGAGCAATTAAGCAAGAAAATGAAATCAAAGTGATACAAATTGGAAAAGAGGAAGTCAAATTGTCTCTGTTTGCAGAAGACATGATCTTACATATAGGGGATCTGAAAGACTCCACTGAGAGTCTGCTGGAACTCACAAAACAGTGTGGTAAAGTAGCAGGATGTAAAGTCAACACACAAAAGTCCATAGCATCTATTCGTACAGACAATACCATGGCTGAGAAAGAACTTCTAACTTCAGTCAGATCCACAATTCCACAATAGCAACAAAAGAATTTGAATACCTTGGAATAAATTTAACTAAAGAAAATTATAAAACATTAAAGAAAGAAATAGAAAAAGATACACAAAAATGGAATCATCCATATTTGTGGATTGGAAGAATTATTATTATCAAAATGTCCATACTACCAAAAGCAATTTACAGATTCAATGTGATCCCAATCAAAACACCAAGGACATTATTCTCAGATCTAGAAAAAAGATTCTAATATTCACATGGAAACAACAGACCCCAAATAGCTACAGCAGTCTTAAACAACAGAAAAAAATTCATAGGCACCATGATAACAGATTTCAAGACACACTGCAGGGCAGTTGTAACCAAAACAGCCTCGTACTGGCACAAAAACAGACATGTAGACCATTGGAACAGAACAGAATCTCCAAAAAGCAATCCGTACATCTATGACCAACACGTCTTTGACAAAGGTGTTAAAGCTAATCTCTGGGTAAAGAATATTCACTTCAATGAACTGTGCTGGGAAAACTGGATCTCTGCATGCAGAGCTATGAAGTCAGACCCCTACCTTAAATCTTCTACAAAAACCAACTCAAATGGATCCAGGATCTAAATCTACAACCTGACAGATCAAATTACTAGAGGATAACATTAGGGAAGCTCTGAAAGACATTCACATTGGCAACAACTTTTTGGAAAAGACCCCAGAGGAACAGGCAATAAAAGCAGAAATAGGCAAATGGAATGACATCAAGCTAAGAAGCCTCTGCCCAGCAAAGGAGGCACTCAACAAAGTGAAGTGAAAACTGACAGAAACTATAACAACTCCATGGCAATAAATATAAAATTTAAATAAAATACATGGACCCCTAGAAAAATACAGTACACAAAAATCAGCAGAAACCTCCAACAAGAAAACATCAGGCCTATGCTGATCTGGATTAACTTTTATAAACATGTAAGGAAGAAATACTGGGCAGGTGCTCTGGTGCAGCAGGTTAAAGCCCCGGCCGAAGTGCCAGCACCCCATATGGGTGCTGGTTTGAGTCCCAGCTCTCTGCTAATGTGCCTGGGAAAGCAGTGGAGGATGGACCAAATCCCTGGGATACCTTGAAGAAGATCCTAACTCCTGGCTTCAGACTGGCGCAGTTCTAGCCGTTGAGTCCACGTGGGATATGAACCAGCATGTGGGAGACCTCTCTCCCTGTCTCCACCGTTCTCTGTAACTCCATCTTTAAAATAAATAAATACTTTTTAAAAAGGAAGAAGTACTACTTATTTTATAAAAAGCCTTGTAGATATTTGAAAAAGAGAGAAAAATGCACCACCTCTTTTGACATGGATGACATAAAATTATCCTAAAATCTAATAATATATAGCATTAGATTTATTTATTACCCTAATAGATATATAGATAGATAGAGCTATATAGAGAGAGATAGATAGCTATATCTATAGGTAGATATAGAGAGATATAGCTAATTATCTATATATAGATATATCTATATACATAGCTATGTATACAGATGTAGATGTAGATGTAGATGCAGATGTAGATGTAGATGCAGATGCAGATGTAGATATAGATGTAGATGTGAGAAAGGGAAAGCGCTAGCAAACCTCTTATCAAGAAGGTTAGGGATTGTGTCCTAAGAGAATGGTAACAAATGGGATCCAGCAATTCATAAAAAGACTCTCATGAGCAAGTTGAGTGTACTCCAGAAATGCAGGACTAGTTTAACTATCATGTTTATCCACAGAATTCACTCTTAACAAAACAGAAAAAAAATCAGCCTAATAGATGTAGGAAAATTACCTTGCAAAGTTTAACATCTATTAAGATAAAAACTCAACATAATAGATATAGAAAGGAATATTCTTCATCTGACAGATGTTATCTATAAAAATGGGGGAAAGCTACAGATTCATTATGTTTAGTGGTAAAATACGGAAAGCTGTGCTCTCCCATCATCACTTCCACCATCGTTGCACAGCACATCTCAGCAAGGGCAATAAGATCCGGAAAGGGAGGTACAACAGCCGAAAAGGAAGAAGTGCAACGGAACGCAGATGACGCGGCTGCGTACACAGAAAATCCAAACGACTCTGTGAAGTTTAAATACAAATATGTGAATTTATAAAGTTCATTGGAAACAAGTCCAAGAAGCCTATTGCACTTGCACATATCAGAAAAAGTATGAGGGAAAGGAAATTAAAAATAAGACCTCTTACAAAATAGCTCCTAAAATCAAATGTTTAGATGTAAATTTATTAAATAAGCTGGACACAGAAAGACAAATACCATATGTTCTTCCTAATAATTAGAAGCTAACGTTTAAATTTTTAAAAAATTTATAAATGCAAAAAAAGAAATGCCTGTGCATAACAGTATTGCTAAAAACATATCTTAGTCTAGCTTTTTTTATATTTGCAAACCAATCATTAAGAATCTCATTCCACTACAATTTTAATGACCTGTGATTACTTTAAAGTTTACTGTATATGAGTGAAATGGCCATCTTTTCATTTGATTATTGTTTATAGCCCTTGAATCATGGCCTTTTTTACTCATTAAACTCTTTGGTTAGTAGAGCATTAAGCCTTTAAATATAATGTAAACCAAACGTGTTTACTTCAAAAATTAAAAAAGGAAGGAAGCGAGAGGATGGTGGGAAGGAGGGAGGAAGGCAAGGATGCTCCACTGTATTTTTAGAATTGTATCTATGAAGTCCAATGAATCTGTTCTCTTTGTATGAATATCACATTAACATGATAACTGATGAGAATGATGAGGAGGTAACGAAGGTTAGATGAAGTCAGAACAGCACTGGAGCTGTATGTGCAGAGACAGAGAGGCCAGGCTCCTTCCTCCTGCCCTAAGTGCAGAGAACAGGTCGTGTGAGGACTCAGAGGAGGGGGTCCTCTGTCGGGCAGGATGAGCAGCTGCATCAGAAACCACTCCTGCTGGCTCCTGACCTTGGCTTACAGCCCTCAGAACTGTGAGACAGGAAATGCTGCTGAACCCATCAGACAGCAACAGAAGATGAAACCTGAATGCCATGGGGGAACAGAAACACCCGACTCAACCCTAAGCCAGCTCCAGCCACCCTTCCTCTCCCAGGGGGGCCGCAGGCTCAGTGAGCACCTCAGCCACAGGATTGCACAATCCCTCCCCTGCCCCCCATCCTGCCACCACACCGACGGGGCCGTTACCGGAGTTCTAGCACCTATCACTCCACGTCCAGCTAGCAGTGAAAAACCAAAAAGCATAATAAAAGGCAAAAACAAAAAGCCACATAGATTGAGAAAGCAGAGCAGACTCAGCTATAGCAGTCATTTAGGAATCATGAGACTGAAAAAATGGAAGAGGTACGATTAAAATGCTGAGTCTAACGCAAACAGCAGACGAGGTGCAAAATCACATGGGTCAGGTAAGCAGGGAGCAGGAAATTCTATTAAAAACTCACCAAGAAGTGCTAGGGGTCAAAAGCATAGTAGCAGAAATGAACTTGAGCAGGCATTTTTCAAAAGATGATATTCAAATGGCCAAAAGACACATGAAAAAGTGCTCAGGATAACTCACCCTCAGGGAAATGCAGGTCAAAACCACAGTGGGGTTTCACCTCGCCTCAGCTAGAATGGCTATCATACAGAAATAAAACAATCATTTCAGAGGAGCATTTGTAGGCAGCACAGAGTTGAGCAAAGCTTCGCTGACCTTGACACTGTGTCAACAGAAACTCCCAAAACTACAAAGCAAAGAAAAACAGACTAATAAAGGGTGGGGTGCATCCAAGAATTGTGCAATTGAAAAAGGTATATATCTGTTTAGTGGGATTATCAGAAGAATAAGAAAGAGATGAAGAGATGGAAGAAATACTTAAAATAGTAATAATGGAGAATTTTCCCCAAAATTATTATTAAACACCAAACATACAGATTTAGGAAGCCCAGGGAAACCCAAGCAAGATAAATGCCAAAAAATAAAATTAGGCAGATGACAGTCAAACTGCAGAAAGTCAAAGATACAGCAAAACCCTAACAGGAACCAAGGGTAGAGGGGAGGCACACTGTATACACAGCAATAAAGCTAAGAATTACATCCAACTCATCCTCAGAAACTAGGCAAGCAGGAAGAGAGTGGAGAGAAATATTTATAGTACTGAGAGGAACAGAAAGTCCTAAGCCTAGAATTCTATGCCCGGTGAAACTATCCTGCAAAGGAGAAGAAAACCTAAAGACCTCCTCAGACAAATGAAGATGGAGGACATTTATTGCCACAACCTCTCCTGCAAGAAATGTAAAACGTTTTTCAGAGAAGGAAAGTGAGGCAGGTCAGAGACTTAAATCAACATTAGCAAAGAAAGAGCACTGGAGAAGGAATACGTGAACGTGAAGTAAAAACCTGTCTGTCTTATTCTTGGTTGATGTAACAGAATAATAACAGCAACAACATATTTGATGATTGTGACTGATGTGCAAGTGAAATGAATCAGCACAATGATGATCAGACAGGAGAGAGGGGTTATGAGTACTTTTATATTACAAGGTACTTTCACCATCATGAAGCATTGAAGTATTATATGGAATTACACATGTAAATAGTTGTAAATACTGCAAACTGTAGGGGAATCACTAAGAAATTTTTTTATGATTTATTTATTTGGAAGGCAGAGTTACAAAAAAACAGGGAGAGACAGAGAAAGCAAGAGATCTCACATCTGCTGGTTCACTCTGCAAATGACTGCAATGAGTGGGGTTGGGCCAGGCTGAAGCCAGGAGCCCAGAACTTTGAACTTTTATGTCTTTGTATTATAATTTGCCCAGTTTTGTATTTCCTTCTCCAAGTTCCTCATCTTTTTGTGTTGAATAAAATATAAAAATAGATACCAGACTTGAAGTATGACCGAAACTCCTAGGTAGAAGGACAAAAAAATGAAAAGAAACAAATAGTATTTCTTTTTTGAACACATGAGCTTTCAGTAGAAAAAAGCAAAAGTAATACCCTACCTAGTTTTGTATCTGTGTTAACCTAGCAACAAAGTGATCTGCTATAGTTTTGAAATGAATGCTATGATTTTCAGTTTTCATTGAAATGTATAGCATTAAATAAGACTCCCAATCAAATCTACTTTTCACTGCTTCAAGAATGAGAAGCATTGATTGCCATGTCCTCATTAATTTTTAAAATAAAGTATTACCAGCGTAACTAATCTTATATCACCTCTATCACTCCTCAAATAAACAAGTAAATATTTTCTTAAATGTGTAAGATATGATTACCCTTTTTCAAAGATGAAAGGGTGATGTAAGGGCCTTGTCCTATAGAAGACGGGCTGGGGGGGGGGGGTGGCAGCTATAGTACTGTGCAGTTAAAACTGAAAAATATTCCAGGTTAATCCAGGAAGTTCTAACTTCTCTAGGTCAGACTCTCCACTGAGACTCACTGCAAGGCTCCCACCCCATCCAACCACCCCATCCAAAGACAGCATTATAGAGAGCCCCCAAATGACACAAATCCTGCAGGGAAAAGAGAAGGGAAATGAAGAATCCCAAACTCCGGCAAAATTACTAGATCCTAATCACAAAAGGTGACTGTAAAAATGTTCTGTACCAGAAAATTCTGCAAGAACCCATGCTAATGGTTAGAAACTTAAGACTTCACCCGAATGTACAGGCATATTCAGGAGTGATGAGGAGAGAAAAGCACCCCGCAGCGAACGTGGATGCCTCAGTCTGGAAGACCCCGTCCCCACAGTGATCAGAGATGTGTCAGTGCGGATGACCCTGTCCCCAGAGCGGCTGTGGACGTGTGTCAGTACGGATGACCCTGTCCCCAGAGCGGCTGTGGACACATGTCAGCATGGATTACCCCATCCCCATAGCGGCTGTGGACACGTATGAGTCTGGAAGACCCCATCCCCACAGCAGCTTTGGACACGTGTGAGTCTGGAAGACCCCATCCCCATAGCGGCTGTGGACACGTGTCAGCGTGGATGACCCCATCCCCATAGCGGCTGTGGACACGTGTGAGTCTGGAAGGCCCTGTCCCCACAGCGGCTGTGGACGTGTGTCATATGGACGACCCCATCCCAACAGCGGCTATGGACATGTGTCAGTATGGATGACCCGTCCCCACAGCGGTTAGGGCTATGTGCACATCCAGACTACCTTGTCTCAAGCTGGCTTCCCAGAAGAAACGGCCTTGTCCTTTTTAAATCCTCTCCTTCACCACTGCCCACCAGAACTCTGCCTGCTCCTCCACTGGCTCTTCTCTGCTTTGCCTTGCCCTGCTCCTTTCATTGTGTTGAGCAAAGTTAGATGGTTTTATTTAAAAATTTCCATGCAAATAACTGACTGGGGGGATCTATAAATTATTAAGAATATTTTCCGGCTGGCGCCGTGGCTCAACAGGCTAATCCTCCGCCTTGTGGCGCCGGCACACCGGGTTCTAGTCCCGGTCGGGGCGCCGGATTGTGTCCCGGTTGCCCCTCTTCCAGGCCAGCTCTCTGCTGTGGCCCGGGAGTGCAGTGGAGGATGGCCCAAGTGCTTGGGCCCTGCACCCCATGGGAGACCAGGAAAAAGCACCTAGCACCTGGCTCCTGTCATCGGATGAGCGCAGCGCGCCGTCCACGGCAGCCATTGGAGGGTGAACCAACGGCAACGGAAGACCTTTCTCTCTGTCTCTCTCTCTCACTGTCCACTCTGCCTGTCACAAAAAAAAAAAAAAAAAAAGAATATTTTCCTTGGTTTATCCTGATGATTGCCTCAATAATCTCCTTCACATGGGCCTTACCTTAGTAAAACAGACTTTGTTATTGAATCATCGCCTATAGCCAACAATAGAGTGGACTGACCAAGATCCAGGTTCATGACACAACCACAGTTCAAACTAGTTCAGCAAAAGAAGGCAAACGAGCAGCTCAGCCAGCTGAGCAATCCAGGGGATGCCCGACTACAGGTGTGCACCCAGAGGAGGGGGACGCTGTCCTGCCCACTCACGGCCTGTTTCCACAGGGTTCTCTGGAAGCCTCAGGAGCCTAGGAGCATCAGAAGCCTCCCAATCGCGTCCTCCCAGCTCCGCAACCCTAGGTGAGAGAGAGTCCAGTACAGTGTGCCAGACTCGTGCCTACTGATCATGCCCTGGTCTCAGTTACACACCCCTCCTGGCATAGCTTGTGGGTGACAGAGAGTCCAGTACAGTGTGCCAGACTCGTGCCTACTGATCATGCCCTGGTCTGAGTCCCACACCCTTCCTGGCATAGCTTGTGAGTTTTCTCTTTGACTGAGACTGGGTTTACAGTAGTCAAAGATGGGCTCAGGCCCACTCAAACTATAAAAGTGTACCTCAAAATGTACCTGGAATGTATATTATGAAAAAAAAATGTATGGACTTCAAAAAAATGTTTGGATCCAAATAAATGTATCTTTTAATCCCACTTTCCATGAATGTTTTTGGAGTCTCTCGTGTAGGCTGATTAGAAGGAAGGAATCATTTCCTTTCGCACATAAATCCGGCTCTCTTTCTGGAGGAGAGAATAGATGCTGGCTGCCATGTGTTGTTCCCCGAGACAGCGCTTTAAGAAGTGGCAGCACACACACGGTCAGTGTGGATGCTCACTGCTGAAGTCACCCTGTTCACAGACAGAAATGTCATCTTCTCAAGCAGCACCAACTCCACATGCAGAGTCAGAAATTATAAAACATTACTGTCCATGTAACAGTCAGCCAAGGAACTAGAGAAATGGAAAAATTCCAAACACTACTTCATAAAGAGTATAAAACAAATACTAAAAGTTCTTCGTAGTTAAAATAATCATTTATACATTTAGCATTTTAAAAAACTGGACGGGTTTCTATGGTTTCAATGCTGCATATAATGACATCTACAGTGTTTTTAAAGGCTATTTACAGGAACCTTGATCTTCTTGTAAAATGTGCTGCCATGGTGCTCTCAGCAAATAATTAGCTCCTTGGGGAAAACCCAACTCTTCATAACTTCTGGTTGAAATAGAAAATAGCCGTTAGCTCTTCTTCCTAAATTATGTTACATTTATTACTAATCCATTGTTGCCCACGACATTATATAAAAAGCTAAACTCTTTGCTTAGAAATGCTTTTGGACATTGTATACATCTCTTCCAGATATTTAAACATTAAAAACTATTTAATCTAAAGTTAGCATTAATAGGGTTAGAAAAATTAATACAGCACAGACTTTGCAACTTTCTAAGTGCCTTGAGAAACAGAAAGCCAGCTCCATTCTTGTTCCCCATTTCACAATCCCCTGTGGCAAGAAGCAGACAAAGCAAGGGAATGAATGCTTTCTGCTCACTGGGGGTAAGTGACTATTTCCAAGCTAAGAATATTAACTATATCTCTACATAACTCATAAAAAATAATATCAAGCATAACTATGGAAGTTAATGTAAATGTGTTTTATCATTCATGTACATCATTTTTTAATCTAAAAAGGATTTAAATCAGTCTGAAAGATGCCAGAAATTGAGGACAATAAAATAAACAAAGATGCAACGAAAGGAAAACCAGGCTATAAAAGCAAGTTGAAGGTAATAAGGAAGTTTGGACTCAGTACACATTTCATGAAATCCACTTACTAACAGTGAGTGTTAGCATGGGCATTTTAGCTTCAAGATTCCTAAAATAAAAAATTACAGGGTATATGATACAAAATAAAATACTGATCAGCAAAGCGAACCCTAAGGTGAATTTGAGGTACATATTTGTAAACATTAGCATCACCCAAATTGAGTGTATTATACACACATGTGCATATACACTTACACACATACATGAGATGGTACTTCAAAAGTCCATGGAAAATAAAATCAAAAGATAAGTTTGTTTTGGGGAACAATTTAAATCCATGTATAATGTTTTCATAAATATGCATTTTCTATGACTACTTTTGAAGACACATAGTATGCAGGGATTTCAAGATTGTTCACAGGAAAATAATTTTTCTATTTTTTATTTATTTATTTATTTTATTTTTTTACAGGCAGAGTGGACAGTGAGAGAGAGAGAGAGACAGAGAGAAAGGTCTTCCTTTGCCGTTGGTTCACCCTCCAATGGCTGCCGCGGTCGGCGCACTGCGGCCGGCGCACCGCGCTCATCCGATGGCAGGAGCCAGGTGCTAGGTGCTTTTACCTGGTCTCCCATTGGGTGCAGGGCCCAAGCACCTGGGCCATCCTCCACTGCACTCCCGGGCCACAGCAGAGGGCTGGCCTGGAAGAGGGGCAACCGGGACAGAATCCGGCGCCCCGACCGGGACTAGAACCCGGTGTGCCGGCGCCGCAAGGCGGAGGATTAGCCTGTTGAGCCACGGCGCCGGCCCAGGAAAATAATTTTTCAAGAGCTTTTTGAAGCATATGTGGGGGTGTGCAAAGATGAAAACTGCACTTGTCTTAGGTTCCTTACTGTATTGTTTCTAATAAACTCAGGCCGTGAGGATTCTGTATATTTTTTCAATTCAGACCCCCTCTTCAGCATTGCTGACGCTGTAGTTCGACCAAGTCACTACAATCTGTTCTAAAGAGCCATTTTTACATGGGCAAAATTGGGGTTCTGAAGCACCAGCCACAACAGAGAGGGCATGGCAGGGCCGGTTTCAAAGAAAAGGAGTCCTGGAAGTTCAGAGCTCATCAACAGATGGAAGGAGAATAAAAAGAAGCTATGGTTACCAAAAAAAGGAGGACACATAGTTACTACTAAGAGAGTGGATGGAGAGTTGAGATCACAATGTAAAGAAAACAGGAAAGGCGACGTGAGACAGGAACAAGAAAAACGTCAGCACATCCTTCAAGTGTGTCACTTCTTAGCAGGCTGGTCGAATTGAGCTTCATCTTCCGTGTCGATCATTTGCTTGATCACTTACAGAGTCAAATTAATTCACTCCCCTTCCTGCAAGTAGCCTAAAATATGCTCATTATTTTTCACAACAGCTTTCTCATACTTGGCAACTTCCAAAAGAGCAAGATCTTGAAACTGGGCATGATATGGAATTCTGGCTATTTGATGTCAGCAGAGCACATAACAAGGTTGTTTCCAAACAGTCAGGAAAAATTCATTGGCATTGCTAAAACAAGCATCTGGTAAGACTTCTGTCATCCTTCCCTACCCATGCTCCCTCGGACACCCTCCCCAACCCTTCCCAAGGATACTGATACCATTACACTTCTGAGTGCCATCGTTCCTTGGTGTCAAACAAGCCTTAGCTGGACCTCCAGTTCACGTACTGCTGACAGGCAAGTTACACAGCCTTTGTCAGTTCCAAGACTCACTACAATACATGAGGATTACAATACCTACCCCAGTAAGCTGGTATGGAAACCAAATGACACACCATGCAAACGTCTTTGCCATGTGTCTGAGCATTATAAATGACCGGTATTACAGGCACATGGGAGAATGGCATGGTGTTCTGGTCATGAAAGATCTTTCCAGAGACAGAGAGCCTGGCTGTAATCCAGTCAAGCTCTTTCTCATGGTGGGTACCTACGTTGCAGGGTTTCAACCTCAACATCTATAAAATGTTGGATTATATGTGATGGATCATTCCTAAGGTCCACTTCCCCTCTACAAATGCTCCACAAATACAATCAATTAGAAAATTTCCAATTAATTTGTTTGGGGGAAATTACTAGTGTTACATGAAATCCCTCTAGTTTTCATCATTAACCTTCCAAATGATCAGGAAGAACATATAAGATGATATAAATCCTACAGAATTGAGCTCAGTATTATGTAATGATCAAAAACTTTTCAAATTAGGCAGCCATAAAGACAACTCCTGAGTCCGTGACACTGATTAGATGGCTTTGAAATTTCAGCTCCCTGAGAATTTGTTTTCTATTTTGTAAAATGAGGCTAGGGGCCGGTGCTGTGGCTCACTTGGTTAATCCTCTGCCTGCGGTGCTAGCATCCCATATGGGCGCCGGGTTCTAGTCCCGGTTCCTCCTCTTCCAGTCCAGCTCTCTGCTGTGGCCCAAGTGCTTGGGTGCCTGCATCCACATGGGAGACAAGGAGGAAGCACTGACTCCTGGCTTCCGATCGGCGCAGCGCCGGCTGTGGCGGCCATTTGGGGAGTGAACCAACGGAGGGAAGACCTTTCTGTTTGTTTCTCTCTTTCTCTCTCACTGACTGTCTATAACTCTACCTGTCAAATAAAACAACAACAACAACAAAAACAAAAAAAAAGAGGCTAAGTTACAACTACCTTGAAGTGTTAATGTGTGAACTTGAATTCTCTTGGCTTCCACTAGACATTCAATATTACATTTGGTTGTTTTTTTATTTTCAGTAATTTGACCAAAATACCAATTAAAAATAATGGCAATTCAATTTTAAGTCCATTTAGGTATGGTTAACACATTTTTGATAAAAGCCTATGGAAAATATTTTAAACAAATTTTATAAAAATTCTGCGTCTCTTAAAATAACAAAAATTATGGGCCAGTGTTTGGCCACTTGGGGCACCTGCATCCCGTGTCAGAGTGCCTGGATTCACACACTGGCTCCACTTCTGGTTCCAGTCTCCAGTGCATGTACACTCCAGGAGGCTGAGGGTAATGATTCTAGTACCGGACTCTCTGTCACCTAAGTGGGAGACACAGATGAAGTTCTAGGCTCCCAGCTTCAGCCTGGCCCAACCCTGGCTGTTTTGGGCATTTGGGAAGTAAACTAGCAGATGGAAGGTCTTTCTCTGTCTCTGTTTCTGTCTCTCTCTCTCTGTCTCTGTGTCTGCAACTCTCCACCTTTCAAACAAGTGAAACTAACTATTAAAGCAGAAATGAGTTATGAAGTGATTTATTTAATTTTACTTATCAAATTTTGATTGATTTCTGCACACCTGACACATACCTCAGATTGAACTATCAAGAATTACAATCACATTGAAAACACATTTTAGATCGTTGTAAAGAGGGGTCAGCACTATGGTAGAGCAGGTAAAGACACCACCTGCAATACAACATTCCATTTGGGCACCAGTTTGAGCCACAGCTGCTCCACTTCACCCAGCAACCTGCTAATGGCCTGGAAAAGCTCTGGGAGATGGCCGAAGTGCTTTGGCCCCTGCCACCTGCACAGAAGATCTGGTTGAAGCTCCAGGCTCCTGGCTTCAGATCCACCCAGCTCCAGTCATTATGGCCATTTGAGGAGTAAACCAGCAGATGGACAATCTCATTCTCTGTCTGTCTCTCCCTCTCTCTGTTAACTCTGCCTTTCAAATCAATCAATCAATCTTAAAAAATTGTTGTAATGAACACACCTTAATAACAACACTCAAACTTTTAGTCATACCTGAAAGACCCCCAAAATGAATATTTAAGTACTCTTTCAAAACCTATTTTTTTAAAAATCTATTAAAGTACACAGAAAGATTATTTGTAAACAATAAAACACCATTTCAAATCCAGGAGGAAAACTACTCACTTTCCATCTCTTGTGTTATTAATTCAATAGGTTTATCTAAAAATCTTTCTCATCTTTGACTCAGTGAAAGCAAATTTTAAGAAGTGAAAAGGCTATGGGGCTTTGCATTCTCTATTAAGTATCACCCATATATCTAAAATCAATAAAATGTGACAACACTAGACTGAAGGTGACAGCCTTTATATTGTTCTGGTGCATTCTCTATCCACAGAATGATCACTAAGATCGGCAGGAAGGGAGATTCATCAGGAAAAATAAGAATGAAGGTTTAATTAAAATATCTAGGAATACTAAGTGACTTTCATATAGTCTCAGCACCAATTATTTTTCCTCTAAAATAAGTACAGGAGTGTAATGGACTAAAGAAGTGTGTCCTTCATGAAGGTGAGGATAATGTCTACATTATTTTGGATCTGGAAAAAACTGCCGAATAATAACAGTGCTAATGCCTAGCATTTTCTTTACTACATACAGTGGACTGCAACCACTGACTTCAGTGTTTCACAAGCATTTAATCACGTTCCTCGAATCCTCAGGGCCACCCTGCTTACAGCTGAGGAAACGGAGGGTCAGCAAGTTTAAAGGAGTTGATCTCACCACACATTAAGTAGACGATGGACCCAGGATTGGAATTCAGACACTCTCTTGGCCTTTCATTCATGTAAGTATACATTTATCTATTTAGCCATTTTTTTCCTGTGCGATCACCCATTTTTTAGACTCCACGTATCAGTAAGATCATGTGATATTTGTCTCTCTGTGCGTGGCTTATTTCGCTTCCCATAATGACCATCAGCCCCATCCATGTTGTTAGGATGACAAGATTTAGAAACATAATGGTGATCACTAGAGGCCGGGGAGGAGTGGGTGAGGTTGATGGATGGGTACTAGGTTATAGACGGACAGAAGTAAGAAGTTCTGGGGTTCTAGTGCGCACTACAGTGACTACACCTGTTGACATACTATACATTCTTCTATTTAAAAAAAAGCTAGAAGATAAAATTTTGAGAATTGTTAAATGCTGAAAGTAAAAACATATTTACCTTAATTGGATATTACACAATGTATATATGAAATGAAACACCACATAGTATCCAATAAATACATGCAATTTTTATATGTCCGTTTATTTTTTTGCTTAAAAAGTTTTTAAAAGCTGGATTATGTCAATGGTTGTAGGGCTGCACAAACTCACTAAAACATACCTGGCTACAAACTAAAAGTAGGTTAATTTCATTTTATGTAAATTATACCTCAATAAAACTATTTTTAAAAGAGAAACCAAAAAAATGTTTTTACTAAAGATACGTCATTGTAGTGGCAAGACTGTCATATTTTCTTTGTCACTCTGCCCCTGAGAGGTGGAATCCATTTCTCTCCCTTCAACTCTAGCCTTGCCCTGTGTCTCACTTTAACCAATGGAATGTGGTGGACAAGACTGAGTTAACTCCAAAGCTAGCAGGAAGGAAACAGAACATTCCTAGAATCATATTCCTATGGAATGAGAAGCCCAAGCCACATGGGTGATCACGTGGTGAAGAATCAAGACATTCCAGTCATCAGCCCTAGCAGCCAGCATCAACTGTCAGAGTGGGCAAGCCATTTTATATATTTCACTGGCCAGCTGAAAACCGAGAACACTGCACACATGGAGTAGGAGAACCACTCATCAGGGGACAGACAAGCCCCCAGATCTGAAGAGATAATAAATGGCTGCTTTTTTAAGCCATTATGTCTTGGAGTGGCAAGTGCTACAGCAACGGATCATCTAAAGAGCCCTAAGAGCCTCCTTGAGAGGAAAGCATTGAGAGTAAGACAGCAAAATACAACTGGACAAAGTCGGAAAACAGATGAAGCAAGTATTCTTCTCTTGAGGCTGGGCATGTTTTTTTTTCATACTCCAGCTTAGCAAAATTAGAAAGACCCACTAGTTCATGAGCCTTTTTCTTACTGAGCCACTCATTCACTTACTCATTCTTTGATTAATGTATTCACTAAGCAAGTATTTCTTGCTCTGCATGAGCATGTGTGAATTCTGTGATTCATAAAGGAAACTGAGGTACGTCTACTGCATTCAGGAATTTTTATGGCTATAAAGAATGGCCAGTATTGGATTGATTCTTGCTTATTCCATAGACAGAAAAGTGGACATTTGAAAAGGAAAGTGGGGGGTGGGGACATATACGAGAAGCTGAGTCCACACGCTAAATCGTTGCTATTGATAACACACAAAATAGATTTCAGGCTATGCACTACACTTCATTCCCACCCACAAAATGTTAAACCTTGACAACGAAAGCATAACACAGTGGACATCCGATTGCTTTTGCTCTTCTGCTTGGCTCTCCTATGGTTACTGACTAATTTCCTAACCTTTTTGAGCTTCAGTCTCCTTAAACTAAAAATCAACATGAGGCAGGCCCTTCCTGCCCCAAGAGATGCTGTGACATACAAATGATAATAACGAGATAAAAACCTTGGTATTGGGTCAGGACCATCTTATTCAGACAGTGACAACATTCTCTTTTTTTTTTTTTACAGGCAGAGTGGACAGTGAGAGAAAGAGACAGAGAGAAAGGTCTTCCTTTTGCCGTTGGTTCACCCTCCAATGGCCGCCGCGGTCGGCGCGCTGCGGCCGGCGCACCGCGCTTGTCCGATGGCAGGAGCCAGGTGCCAGGTGCTTCTCCTGGTCTCCCCATGGGGTGCAGGGCCCAAGCACCTGGGCCATCCTCCACTGCACTCCCGGGCCACAGCAGAGGGCTGGCCTGGAAGAGGGGCAACCAGGACAGAATCCGGTGCCCCGACCGGGACTAGAACCTGGTGTGCCGGCGCCGCAAGGCGGAGGATTAGCCTATTGAGCCACGGCGCCGGCTAACATTCTCTTTTTAAAAAGTGATATTTTATGCACATGTAAGCCAAAAGAAGAAAATAAAAATTAACCGTAACATCACTACCCATGAGAAACAGGGCCCCTAAAATCGTAGGAAGCACTTCACCTGCCCAAACCCAAGGGGAGGACTAGGGACAGGAAGTACAGCGACAGCGGGACTTTAATGGCAGTCTTACAAGACTGGGTGTCGGTGTGTTAAGTAGGCACACCAGGATGGATTACAGTCAGCATTTTATCCCCTAACACACAGCTCCTTCTCCCATTTTTTCCTTAGCTGAGTACTATGGAGTATACAATCTTCCCAGATATCACCCATGCTACCTACATCAAGTTGTTTCCTCTCCCTTCCCCACCTAAATTTCATTCCTCCACAGTGACAAGAACACTGGGGAATGTAGACAGGATGTGAACTGACTGAAGTGGTTGCTGGGCAAAGCGTGACCCTTGTCAGGATCTTTAGGGATCTTCCTGGTGTTTGAACTCCCACGGTTACCATGTCAGCAAACTACTTGAGCGAGCTTAAGTGCCAGTAATTTTCCACTTATTTTATATTGCGAATGGACCTCCAAATACTTCTCACACTACCCAAGCTTAATGCCTCTCCACATTCAAACATGTCATCCTAATGGGGCTGAGGGTTACTTGCTGGCCTCAGATAGAGGCCAATCTAAGGATTCCTCCCAGGATTTCTGGATCTAGAGCTGACAGAAAAAGGGCTTGGAGTTTAGGTCACCGGTAAGAAGGGTTTGAATCAAATGCAGCTAGCACCATCTTTCTTGCCTCACAAAGAAAGCCCAGATTCTGATAGGGAAACATGAGACCCACAGAGAGAAAGAGGTGTGAGCAAGTGACTAAGTCCTTATGGTTTCACTTGGTCCCCTGGACCCAGCTGTGCCCAAAGCCATCACAACTCTTAACTTCAAAGTTATGTTAGCCAACACACTCCTTTTTATTAATCAGGTAAATATGAGTATAAGCTGCTTTTCTGTGTGGTGTAACCCAGAGTCTCGAATTAAAATAAGTTTGGAGCCTTGGAAGCATACTGGAATCATCTGAGACCTTTCATAAATTGTGTGAACAATTAATCTCTTATAAGGATAAAAAGCAACTCTGATCTTAAAATAAGAGCCTTGTTAGAGCGAGGGGGGCCTGTTACACTTTCACCCCAGCCATCACTCTCCTCACATCCTTACTTTCTGGCACAAACCCTTTCTGCCTTTTCTGGCCATCTCCCAACACTGGTTTGGTCTCAATCCCTCTTTTTAGTCCACACTTCACAAAGTGCTATCCCTCCAGGTGCCCAGAAGTGAGCCTGAAGCCAGGGGAGCAGTCCAGAAAGAGAGGATGAAGGTGAGTTTGTGGTCTGTGGGCACAACATCTGACACCTCTAACCTCAGCAAATGCTCAGAAGCCCCAAGCCCAGAAACCCATATTCATTCCATCAAGGACATAAATCTAGCAGGTCAGTCATTCTGCACGTTAGGAGGATGGAGAATCAGTTCTGTTCTGATAATCAATTGAAACGAATTGAATTTACTAGTGGATACTATCGGTATTCCTTTTTCTAGACATACGTAAAGGAAAAGCCTGCTTAAAACAAAAAACAAGGGCCGCTGCTATGGCATAATGGGCAAAGCTGCTGCCTACAGTGCTGGCATCCCATACGGGCACCGGTTCGAGTCCTGGTTGCTCTACTTCTGATCCAGTTCTCTGCTATGGCCTCAGAAAGTAGTAGAAGATGGCCAAAGTGCTTGGGCCCCTATACCCACATGGGAGACCTGGAAGAAGCTCCTGGCTCCTGGCTTTGTATTGGCCCAGCTCAAGCCATTGTGATCATTCAGAGCGTGAACCAGCAGATGGAAGCCCTTTCTCTCTGAATCTCCCTCTCTCTGTTTTTAACAAATTTAAAAAAAAAAAAAATTTAAAATTTAAAAAACCAAACAGCCCAGCTAATCTCTTAGCCTTCAGACACTATGCAAAAGCATCACCTAAAAGGTGCTGAATCATGGCCAGTGAAGCAGGCGTCCGTCTCAGATGTCACCTCAGACCACTCAGCAGCTGCCCACTTGGCGTGCGCCAACCTTTCCTGCCAGGGCCCAGATGTCAAGGGAACCTGGCTGCTGAGCCTGAGGCTGTGACCAAAGTACTCTGGGCTCTCCCGCCAGCCTCCAACCACGGGGTGAAGAGGCAGGCTGCAACAGACAGCCACAGTGTCTTCAAAATAAACTAATTAGTGTAGGTAAACTGGGCTCCATCTTTCCCTCAGCCCTGGCCTTGGAAAAGAGCAGGAGTCATGTGGTGCATTTGACCTTAGCTTCCTTCCAAAGCTGCCGGAAGCTAACGAAAGGCTCAATGGCAGATCATGGTGAGCCCCTTTTATCCTGCTACTGTCAGGGACCAAGGATTCCAAAGCTCAAGAGCAACAGAGCTGCAGGCGCTGATTTTTCCAAAGATAAAAATCAAAACCCCAACAAGACCATGAGTTCACTCTGAAATACAGAAAAACTGGCCTTCTCGGAGTGCCTATTTTCCAGACATACAAATGCTTTCCAGACAAAAACAGGCTGTCCTATTAGTCACAGACAACACAGAGCCTCGAGCAGGACCCTCAAGTCCCTCAGGCTGTATGGAGGAGAGCAGGGAGGGGACGGAGCGGCTGCTCCCAGGGGCACAGGAGGGGCCACGCCCTGTGAGCTGCAGTGCAGGACTCCAGCCAGCAGGGCGGCCCTGGTGCTCTTTCTGGAGTTCCCCAGCTTAACGGCTGTGGATCTTGTCATTCAATCAAATCTGTTTTGAGAACCTACTATGCATGGGACATTATACTCAACCCTTGGGATGTATTTGTAAGCAAAACAGAAAATAAAACTATTCGCGGAGCTGTTAATGTTTTAACAGGCACTGGGGAGTCGAAATGACTGACACAGTAACTAAAGGAAGTAGGGAAAGTTGATAATATCTTTGAAAAAAGCCAGGAATGTCAGGAGAGCAAATGGGAGGTTTGATGTGTAAACAGGTGTGCTGGGACGATAACAAACAGGAGCCAAAGTTTGAAGAAAAAAAAAAAATCTGAGGTAAAGAAGGGAGCAGGCAGACATTCCAGAGGAAGGACCTCCTGGCCGGGGTCAGAGGTCAGGAGGACTCAGTGCCAGGGCGGAGGCCGGAGGGAGCGCAGGTGAGAGAGAGGTCAGGGACAGGGAGAGTTCCGACCCAGATTAGCTGTGGACTTAAGAAATGCCGGCCCTTCTCTGATGTGAGTGCTCTCTGGAGAGGTTCTGGCAGAGGTATGAGAGGATCTAACTCAGCTGCTGAACAGAGGTGACACAAACAAGGTTAGTCAGGAGGACATCACGCTAACACAGTCGTCCCCCTTCCACTGTTTCCACCACCCACAGTCAACTGTGATCCGAAAACATTAAAAGGAAAATTCCAGAATTAGAATTCATGAAGTTTTAAATAAGTTTTATTATAGGATATTGTTATGCCTGTTTTCCTTCAGAATTATTTTTGTTACTCTCCTATGGTGCCAAATTGATAAATTGCACTTAATCCTGGGAATGTATGTGTGAGAAACAAACACAGTGCATATAGAGTTCAGGACGATCACTGGCTTTGGTCATCGACTGGGGAATAGGTGGGGAGAAGGGATCAGTCTGGGTGCTCTGGAGATCTAAATATGCACGTTAGTCTTCTCACAGTCTACCTGCAAATATCACTAAACTCCTTCGCAACGCAGTTTAATGTCATGTACAGAATGCTTCCATCGCTCCCTCCTTCATTTGGGTTAGTGCCATATTCTTGACCTTACTTACAATTGCATAACACGATTTTATTTTGCTATAAAGGGAATTGTTTTTCAAAGAAACATAAACTGAGGAAAGCTGCTTGTTTGTTTGTTTTTGGTGTGTTTTCACACACATCTCCCAGACCCTGCACTCGTCATTCTCGGTAGTAGCTCCAAGTTTCCATCTGGTGTCATCGTCCTGTACCCTGGATCTCCTTAATCACCAGAGCACAGCCACACTGGGAATCAGTTTTCTCTGATTTTGGCTGCAAGTTCTCGTTTTACATTCATTTTTTCAGAAAATTTTCACTGTATGTACAACAGTTTTCTTTTCTTCCCATCATAGTAAAGATCACATTCCATTGTCTCCTAGACTTGTTTCCAATAAAATAATCAGTGATGATTTTTACTTTGTTTCTCTACAAGTAAGATACCTTTTCCCTCCATGGCTGCCTTTAACACATTTTCAAATCACTAGTTGTGAAAATATTTTTATGACACATGGAGGTGAAGTTTTTTGTATGTTTATTCTGTTTGTCGCGCATTAAGCTTCTAACACCTGTATGCTTAGAGACTCTACCAAACGTGGAGATTTTATTTTATTTTTTTTGATGCTCTCTCATCCTTTTTTTCTGGAACTCCAATTACAAAATTAGATAACTTATGTTGCTATGGGTTGCTAGGTTCTGCTCACTATTTTCTAGCTTATTTTTACTCTGTGTGCTTTTGTTTCAATAATTGCTGTAATGTCTTCAAGTCCAGTTTATTTTTTGGAGGGTTTTATCTACTGTTTTAGATATCTAGTTAATTTTTCATTTCTGATGGTTCTATTGTATATCTTCCATTTTGTTTATATTTTAATTTAAATCTCTGTACATATGTATCGATTTTTTAAATACATATTGGGTGACAGCATTGTTCCTGTCACTCCTGAGTGTGATTCTGTTCATGTTTGTCTCCTGGTTCTGAGTCACATTTTTCTGCTAGTAATTTTTTTTAAAAATATTTTATCATGTATGTATTTACTTTTATCTGAAAGATAAATAGAGAAAGACAGACCTAGCTTCCATCTTCTGGTTGACTCTCCAGATACCCACAACAATCCAGACTGGGTCAAGCCAAAGCCAGAAGTCAGGACTGGGCCAGGTCTCCCACTCGAGTAGCAGAGGTCTAACCAACAGAGCTATCGCATGTGCCTCCCAGGGTGTGCATGAGAGAGGCAACTGAAATCCCAAGTAGAGCCAGGTCTCATACTCCACGCACTCCAATATGCAATGCAGGCGTCCCAAACATCTGCCCCATCTATTCTAACTTCTCAGTACTTGAGAGACATTGTGAACACCAGACTGCTGATGGTCTGGATCCTGTTGTCGTCTTTCAAAGAGGGCTGAAGATTGCTTGGCAGGCAGTCAACACTGCTTGCAGATGGGTGGATGTTTTCAAGGCTACTTCCTATGCCTCTGAAGGTAAGTCTAGTATAGTCTTTACTTTAGATCTGATATACTGCTCCCACCCAGACAGAGACTTTCTGTGGCTTCTAAGGACTGCACCAGGCATTTTACACACTCTCTCCACTACAGCTGGTACTTCAACAGTGCCCAGCCCTATTTGAGACCAGGAACCCCTGAGCTCACAGCTGCTCAACATAATACCTAAAATAGTAGTTTGACCAACACGAACCTCCTGGTATTCAGCACAGATCCCATAAGAATTTAAAACATATATGTGGAGCTATTTTTATGCACAATTCTTTCTTCTCTGGTGCTTTGTACCACACATTCCATTGCCTATGTCCTCTACTCAAAGTCACCCAGCTACTGGTAACAGCATTAAGTTTAGAAACTTTGTGGCCAGCACCACAGCTCAATAGGCTAATCCTCGCCTACGGCGCTGGCATACCAGGTTCTAGTCCCGGTCGGGGTGCTGGATTCTGTCCTGGTTGCCCCTCTTCCAGGCCAGCTCTCTGCTGTGGCCCGGGAGTGCAGTGGAGGATGGCCCAAGTGCTTGGGCCCTGCACCTGCATGGGAGACCAGGAGAAGTACCTGGCTTCTGGCTTCGGATCAGCGCAGTGGGCCAGCCACGGCAGCCATTGGAGAGTGAACCAATGGCAAAAGGAAGACCTTTCTGTCTCTCTCTCTCACTGTCCACTCTGCCTGTCAAAAAAAAAAAAGAAAAGAATAAAAAAAAACTTTATTTCCCAACTCTAAGACCGTCGTCTTTCCTATCCCAGCAAGCCCTTCTCCACAGATGCCCAGGGCACGCTGATTCAAGGACGAGATTCATACTGGTATTTTATTGCCACTGTGGTGGTGTTGTCTGGTGGGGTCTTGAAGGGGGAATTAAAGCCTTTCTCACAGGACTGGGTTGATTCTTGTGGTAGTGAATTGTTAGTCCCTCGGCACTGCAGTGGTTAGCACAAAAGCAGGCTGTAATAAAGCAAGGCCACCCTCGGACTTTTGCCTCTTTCACGAGTGCCCACTTCTCCTTCCATTTTTCCACCATGAGTCATTACCAAACACCACTCCCTGGTTTTGGAATCCCCAGCCTCCAAAACAAACCTCTCTCTTTCATAAAGTTCCCTGTCTCATGTATTCTGTTAGGATACCAGAAAACAATGAAGAAATATACCTTCTGTAACAAATTACCAGAACTAGGTGGCATAAATATCAGAAAATGACACTGTTTCTATCCTGGTTCTGCAGGAAACTCCACCCACAGCTCTGTCCTGGCTCCAGGGGACTGTTTGCCATGCCCGATGCTACCTGACTTGTAGCAAACTATCAAGGTTGTGCTCTGTCTCTACATGGACTTCACTCTATGTTCTATGTCCTCTCCTTTTCTTGAAAGAACACTTACAATTTAGACCTTGCCCAGAACCCTCATCTAGATGGTTTCATCTAAAGATCCATCAGTTAGTTATATCCACAAAGACCTTGTCTCCAAATAGGTTAACATTCACAGGTATTAGAAATTGGGACTTGGATATATCTTTTTGAGATATACTGAACTGATGATAGTAAGGGAGGAGAGTAAACAATATAGCCACAGACACATAACACAATTTAGAGATGTCTGCCTTATGCCAAAATTGACGTGGACCCCCACTTGCCCTATTTTGGAGAATTTGAAAGAATTTCCACACGGAGCTCTAGGACTATGAAGGAAAATGCAGAATTAGGTCAATAATATTCAATTTCATCTGAACTCAATCGTGTTGCTCGCTCAAACCTTCTCATCTCTTTGTGTATAATGTATTTGTTGAGACCTGAATCGTGACAACAGAGACATGTGGTAGAAATAAACTGCTGACATGCCCTTAATTATAACAGGAACTATTCCATCATTCTAACGATTATGTTTGCTGAGCCAGCATGTGGTGCACCAGGTTAAGCTGCTGTCTGCAATGCCACTATGGCTTATGAGTGCTAGTTTGGGTTGCTGCTCTACTACCTATCCAGCTCCTTGCTGATGCGTTTGGCAAAGCAGCACCAAACAGACCAAGTACTTTGGCCCATGCCACTAATGCGGGATTTCCAGATGGAATCTCAGGCTCCTGGCTTCAGCCTGACCCAGCCTCAGCCAGCATCTCCATCTGAGGAGTGAACTAGTAGATGGAGGATCTCTCTCTCCCTCTCTCTCTCTCTCTCTCTCTCTCTCTCTGACCCAGCCTCAGCCAGCATCTCCATCTGAGGAGTGAACTAGTAGATGGAGGATCTCTCTCTCTCTCTCTCCCTGTCTCTCTCCCTGTCTCTCTCTGTCTCTCTTTCTCTCTCTAACTCTATAAATCTCTAAAAAAATTAAAAGTGATTGTGTTTGCTAGGATGACCAGTCTTTATCGGATAAAAAGACAAGTGGATCATGTGCCATCTGAGGACTATTTTAGCTATCATTTTTCTCTAACCATGAACTTTATTTGGCAGTATGAGCTCTTTTCCCAGCTCTCTCAGCAGGGTCAGCTGGTTCACTGTGAGGCAAAGGCAAAGCACCAGAGAGCAACTCTGGTAAGGAACACTAGCAAGGGAGCACTGGCAGGACAGCAAGGCACCTCAAGACTCCAACACAAATGATTGGACCATGTTAGTTTGTGGAGAAGAAATTATCTAGAACAAATACCCCTCAGATCCTTAAGCAATGCTCTGAAATTTCATTTGTTACAAATATAGCCACTCAATGCAAATAGGAGCACATCCTTCAACCCACGTTTCATGCGGGTTATAAGTCCTACTGGGTACTGAGCAGAGGAAGTCAATTCACTTTGCTTTATGATCTGGACCAAACACAAACAGTAAGTGATGTCAAACAGAACACCCACTGGCAATCCTCAAATCTCTAAAGCTAATTAAAAAGGAACCGGGAAATTTAGTTGAGTAGGAATGGTAAAAATAAAGAGGTTCATTTTTTAATGTAAAAGAAAGTTGGCCAGTATAAATAACCAATGTGCCATGGGACCCCCATGCTGGATCAGAATGTGTTAGCAAATAAGCACAACTGTTCACAAAGATCACAATGCACCTAACATCAGATCTGAGAGGAGGATCTTCTGAGGATGCCGCTACGAGGTAGACAAAGGAAGGTACATGTACGACTAAAGTAATTGGAAAGCGGGCCTGACACCAATGAGAGAAGAATCACAGAATATTGGTGATGGAAGGAAATCAGGGATTAAAGTCCTACTTTAGATGCTGATAGTGTGTGTGTATGAGAGAGAGCAAGAGAGCCAGTTAGCCTTCCAAGGCCATAGTGTTTATCAGAATCCACATGAATCCATCGAATCCACTCCAGTCTGGAGTTCCCTCTCCTCAACTGTTCTCGAGATTCTGGGGGATGTTGGAGGTCCTCAAGCATTCACACCAGGGCCCCCGTTCCTGTCCCTCCCCTTCCTCTGATGATTGTTCATTCTTTCCCCACAGCTGTCATCCCTGCTGGCAGAAGAACACCCAGATGTACTTCTCCAGAGCTGATGGCCTGCACTCCCCCACCCTGACTCAGAATCAACGATTCTGCTTGTTTGCCTCACAAGTACTGCAAACTTACCCCTGCCCTTTCCACTGCCAACCCGTTCCTTCCAGACTGCTCTCCAGCTGCCGGATGAAACCACCATCTTACCTTCTCCTTTGCTCAGAAAGCAAGATGTCAGCTTTCCTTAGCCTTGCCCCACATCCAATCTATCAGCAAGGCCTCCTACGCATATTGCAAAAGTATGTTTATACATTTCCCCTACTACTACCTTAGTCCAAGTCACCAGTATGTCCTTCCTGAACTGCCTCCTGTCGCCTCTGCCCTGATTGTCCCACTTCTAATTAGTTTGCTGCACAGCAATCAGAGTGATCTCTTAACAACATACCATTTGTAGAGGAAAATCCAAACCTCTCCCCAGTGCCTGCAAGCCCAGGTATTGTTGGGCCCCTCATGCATCCATGGCTGTCTCTCTCTCTCTCTCAGATTTCTCAAATTTGTTTATCTTATTTGACAGTTACAGAGAGAGAAGGAGGGAGAGACAGAGGGAGACTGTCCATCGCTGGTTTACTTCCCAAATGGCCACAAAGTCTGGAGCTGGGACAGTCTGAAGCCAAGAGCTTCATCTGGGTTTCCCATGTGGGTGCAGGGGCTCAAGCACTTGGGCCATCCTCTGCTGCTTTCCCAGCATTAGCAGGGAGCTGGATTGGAAGTGGAGCAGCCAAGACTGGCAGGTGGTGGCTTTACCTGATACACCCAGTGTTGGCTCTGCCACCTCTTTTGAGCACTTTGCTCTTGCCATGGTGAGCAATAAATTCTTCAAACCCATGATGCTCCTTCTACCGCAAGGTCTTTGCACCCACTGTTCGCTCTCTGAGCAAAGTTCTTCTTTCTGTTCTGACAGGCTGCTGCCCTTTCTACGTCAGTGCTCCCATTATATGGCCCTTACGGCCCCGACCGCCATCTCTGAGGTCTTGGCTTCCTCCTGCTTCCCTCTACGGCAGCAGCTTCTCTCCTTCACAGAACTTGCTATAATCTCTAATTGTTCATGATTTGACCATCAGTCAGTACCCATTGCGAGTCTCACAGCAAAGCTCCAGCCAGGCTCAGGCTCTGCTCCCCACTGTGCCACTCCTGGATCTGCAGCACCTGCCCTACACTCATCATCAGTAAGGGCTCTTTGAGGTAATGAAAATGACAGACACTTAGAATATTGTTCTCTTTACCCAAAGAGGACTCCAAAGATTATGGGTATCCATTATGTGTTGATGTGACAGTAGAAGGAATATTGCAGGTGAGGGTTGCTAAAACACTGAAAGTTGTCAATTCCTCTCCTCTGAGAGCCTTGTTAAGCAGTGTCTCACCCATCAAAGATGAAATTTATCCCTTGCTCGTGGACAGAACAAGATGACTTCACCTGACCCCTTAAAAACTTATGATTTTATGAAAAATCCATGAGCTCCCCTCCTCACAGCACTCTGATAACAAGGTAATTCCTCTTTTAATGAGAAGAGACCCTCTTTATATCTGTTCCCATTGAATTATGGACCTCACAATGGAATTAGAGTCTAACAGACATCAAGCAAAACTAGCTGCCAGCTCTAAACAAAGATGGGAAGAAACGTGTGGTGACAGCCAGGACCTCGAGGCAGGGCTGGCAGAACACCTTCCTGCTGTTCTTGACTTATTTAAGTCCTCTCAGGATGAACACCATCGGTACCTGCCTCTTGTTGTGGCCCAGGCCCTAAAAGCAGAGAGGATACCCATTGTCCTGCCCCATCTGCTCATCGGCTTCCAAATGAAGCCTGGTGCAGATCCTCCGGGAGGCGTGTCTTTTCTCACTGCTACTGCATCGACCTAGGTCAGAGATCGGGCTCTGCCCTGACGCACAGCAGTTTCCATGATGCTCCTCTGCCTAGACCTCTCAGAAAGCTCCACCCACTTCCCCAGTGCCTGGAGACCGGTCAGAGTTAGGTCTCCCCATTTAACCTAGCTCCAAAATCAAAGGAATAATGAGTGGATCCACAGCAGTGGCACCCACCCGAGCTGCACACAGGGTCCACTGTGTCTTCCCCATGCTCCTCCAGCGAATCAACGCTGCAGAGTTATCAGGAGTGGTTTTGATTAAGCACTAGACCTCCAGCGTCCCTGCCCTGCAGCCACAACTGTTACTCTTATCCCTCACTACTTGGTCTTCCTGCCTAACTCTCCCCCTTCAGATGTTTTATAGCTTCCTCTGTCCAACTTACCACACTCACAGTTAAGTTGAGTTTTACTTGTTTTTTTTTTTTCATTTTAATCCTCTGTGATTTATTTTTTTACAATCGCTAGTTAAGAGGCAAAATCTTGCAAACTTCGACCTTCTGCATAGTATCACTGGAAAACTTCATTGTTTGCAGTTAGGATATAACATAGGGTAAAAAAAAATGCAGCTCCTTCCCCCTTGAGAGTCTGTGCACAACTTTTCCTATTCAGTACCAAGGACATTTCCTTTCCCGCTCTGTCACATGGCGCACAGCAAGGTTACATTAGCTAATAAAAGCTCTCTGCTGACAAAAGATGCTTTTGAAAAGTCACCTGAAAAGGGAGCTCTGTCGATAGCTTTATTAAAATAAAATGCCACATCTTTGTGAAGTTGAAAGTCTCTGGATTGTGCTTTAAAGTCTGGTCAGCTCCAAATACAATGGAAAGTCTCTCAAAAGTCATGTTTCACTCAGCTGACCTCTCCTGTGTAACAGCTAGAATATAAATCCACACTCCCAGGCCATCAGGCCTCTCCTTCCCACATAAGGTAGGGGCTTCCATGTGGACGAGAGAGAAGCCATCAGGCCTCTCCTTCCCACATAAGGTAGGGGCTTCCATGTGGACGAGAGAGAAGCTGAGAGGTGAGTTCTAAACTGAATACCAAATAATGGGGGAAAAACCATCACACTGAACCAATTCCATGCAAGTTAAAACCGGTGAGGATGGTCTTCACCCACTTTGTGCTATAACAGAACACCTGAGACTGCATAATTTATAAAGAGCCAGGGGTTTATCTGGCTCGGATAATGGAGGCTGGAAGTCCAAGAGCATGGCCCAGGCATCCGCTCCGCATCCGGTGAGGGCTTCCTGCTGCATCACGACACAGAGGAGGCCGTGACAAGGTGAGACAGAGAGAGCTCAAGTTCACAACAAAACCACGACCAGAGTAGCCTATTAACCCCTAAATGGGTCAAATCTTCATGAAGGCACAGCCCTTGGGGGCCAGTCACCTTCCAAAGACCCACCTCCACATACCACTCACTTAATGAATTTGGGATTCAGGGCCTAACATTTGAAATACAACAATGTCCAAACCCTGGGAGGTACCATTTTTGCTGAGCAGATAGGAGGCAACAACGCTTCAATTTGAACGTCAGTCAGTATTTCAGGAAATTATATCCCCATACAAGGTTCCTGGAAGAGTTCATCTGAATCACCTTTCTAACAGACATTTTAATAGTATGGGTTAAATGCAGGTGCCCATAAACTCATATAACTTGGGCAAAGTGCAGAAAGGAGACTTTACAAGGATGTTCATTATATAATTGGTCATAATAGTAAAAATATTGAGGTTCACTAAAATACTCATCATCATCAGAGTGTCCCTATCTACATCTATGCAGTAATTTAAAATTATGAGGTAAATTTACATGTACATTACCTGTACCTGAGAAGATATCTACACAACACCAACAGTACAATTCCATATGCATAAAAAAGAGAAACCTATTTAAATCTCTATACATAAAAAATGGACAAAAGTAAACATTTACTTAAATGGATATAAAAAAGGTTGTAAAGCAAATATTTGTAAATCATCATCTGATACATAATTTGAAAATTATACCTGATGTCATTATCAGATATATCTGATATTATAGTACACATATCACATATTTATTTATAAGCCATATATATGATACTCATATATTTGATACCATATAAAATATTTACATATATTTATAAGTCACGCATATTTATAAATAATACAGCTGAATAAATAAATAATGCTTACAACTCAATAAACAGATAAATAACCCAACTTACTTTTTTTTAAAGATTGTTTATTTGAAATTGGAAGTTACAGGGAGACAGGGAGAGATACAGAAAAGGAAAGAGAAAGATATCTTTCATCCATTGGTTCATTTCCCCCATGGCCACAACTGCCAGCATGAGCCAGGACAAAGTCAGGAGCCAGGAGCCAGGGACCCAAGCACTTGGGCCATCTTCTTCTACTTTTCCTAGGCTATTAGCAAGGAGCTGGATTGGAAGTTGAGCAGCCTGGACTCAAATCAGCACCCATAGGAGATGTCAGGGTCATAGGCCATAGCTTTCCCCACTATACCACAATGCTGGCCTCAAGCAACCCAAAATAAGAAAGGACAAAAGATTTTCATAAATAATTCTCCAGAGGCCATCAGTGTGACTCAGTGGGCTAAGCTCCCACTTGCAAAACTGGCATCCCATATCAGTACCAGTTCAGGCTGCTTGACTTCCACCCTAGCTTCCTGTTAATGCCCCTAGGAAAGTAGCAGATGGTGGCCCAAGTCCGTGGGTCCCTACCAACCAAATGAGAGACCTGGATGAAGTTTCTGGCTCCTGGCTTCAGCCTGACCCAGCCCTGGCTTTTGTGATCTTTTGGGGAGTGAACCAGCAAATAGAAAATCTCCTCCCTCAACCTTTCTAATACATAAATAAATAGATCTTAAAAATATTTCTCCAAAAGATACACAAATGAAGAATATAAAAAGATGTTTAGAATCATCAGTCATTAGGAAAATGAAAGTAAAACCACAATGAAATATCACTTCACACCCAAAAGGTGCCTGTGGCCAAAAAGACAGAGTGACAAGCAGTGACAGGAATGCAGGGAAGTTGGACTCCTCAAATGCGCACAGTTCTGGTAAACATGTAGGATGGTGCAGTTGCCATGGAAAACAGTTTGGTAGATCCTCAAAAAGTTAAACATGGAGTTACCATATGACCCAGCAATTCTATGCCTACCAAAGAGAACAGAAAATCAATAACCACATAAAACTTGTACAAAATATTCATAAACCATTATTCATAATAGCCAACTGAGAAGCAACTCAAATGTCCATCAAATGATGAATAAGTAAACAAAATACTATGTATTCCTACAATTGAATACTACTCTGCTATAAAAAGGAATGGAGGGGGCTGGTGCTGAGCAGAGTAGGTAAAGCTGCTTCCTGCAGTGCTGGCATCCCACATGGGCACTGGTTCGAGACCTGGCTGCTCCACTCTGATCCAGCTCTCTGCTATGGCCTGGGAAAGCAGTAGAAGGTGGCCTAAGAGCCTGGGTCCCTGCATCCACGTGGGAGACCTAGAAGAAGCTCCTGGCTCCTGGCTCTGGAACAGCCCAGCTCTGGCCATTGTGGCCAGTTGGGAAGTGAGCCTGCGGATGGAGGACCTCTCTCTCTCTCTGCCTCTGCCTCTCTGCAACTTTGCCTTTCAAATAAATAAATAAATCTTTTTTAAGAAAAGGAATGAAGTACTGATACATGTGACAACAGGGAAGAACCTTGAGAACATTCATCTACATAGCAGAAGTCATGCAAATGGCTTTCTGTACAGACCTGTGTACATGAAATGTCCAGAAGACGTAACTCCATGGACAAAGAAAACATGTGACTGACTGCCAAGAGCCGGGGCGGTGGAGAAATGGGGAGTGACTGCTAACGCAGTGATGAGAGTCTTCGGAATCAGTGGGATGGCTGCACAACTCTGAAAACACTAAAAGCCTTGACTCACAACTGTACACTTGAAAAGGATGGATTTTATGGCATGTGGATTGTTTCTCAATAGAGCCACTATTTAAAAACGTTTTTAATGTAAAAGGTCCCTACAGGTACCTATGAAGCTAATAACAGTGGTTACAAAGAGGAGGGTTACATATTTTCAAGAAAAAATTTACCTATTTTTATTACTTATATGATTTAAAATACATTGAAAAAAGAAGGAGAAGTGCTAAGAATGGTGCTGCCTCATGAGAAACGCATAATGCGGGCAGATCTTATTCTCCCAAATTTGTAACCTCACACTAGATATTCACTGAAGGTAATAAGCATTTGGGGGCACTCTCCTCACCTCTGGGCACATAAAAATCGTAAGCTGTGCTTTTTTCTTCCAGGAATTTGTGGTGCATGTAGGAGCAGAGACACCAACACAGCTGAACATTAAACAGTGCCGGAGACGCTACACTGCTAGCGTGCACCTCCAGCTCCTGCAGATCCAGGAGAGCAGAGATGAACTTGATAAGCAGAAATTAGTCAAGTGGCACATGGGAAGGGCAGACGGGGTGAGAACAGCACGAGCCAAAGCCTGCAGGTATACTGCTGCGTGGGGTTTGTGCAGAGCAGCCAACAGCACGACTGCAGCTGAAACAGATGTAGTGGAGAGCCTGCAGAAGGAAGGGCAGGCTAGACTCGCGCTGCGTAGGCCTTAAACAATGCCTTGCTAAGGAGTTAGGTTACTGTTCTGCACACAAGGGGAATACTGGGCAGACCAGATGGGAAGAGAGCAGAGACAGAGAAACAAGTTGGAGGTTCCTAATGAGCCATGCATGAGAGAGGAGCCTATGACAAGAGCAGGAGCAGTGGCAGTCAGCAGGGTATGGGGGCTTAGGAGGGAGACTGAAGAAATACTCAGAGACAGAATAGGCAGGGCTCTGTGACCAGCATGGGAGAGAGAAGCAGGTGTGCTCTGGCTCCCAGAAGCCATTGGTTGTCAGAGCACATACAGGAAGATTATAGTCAGACTTGCTTGACCCTCAGGAAATAAAATGGAGATGAAAGAAAGGATTTCATAACCAATAGGTGAAAATATGTGCTGCACTTTGCAGGCCCCTGAGCGGTGGAGTCTCCTGAGCTTCTGCCCAGGTTATATTATGTGCAGAGCAAAGAGCATGGTGAACAGGCATGAGGTACATGGTAGGCGTGTGCCACACACTGTGCCAGGAACTTGACATGAGTAATTGCACCGAATCTTCAGGGTACTCCTTTACACAGAAAACTGAGGCTTACTGGAGTCAAGAAACTAGACTCAGGGCCAGCACTGTGGGCTGCATAGTGAGCAAAGCTGCCGTCTGAGATGCCAGCATCCCATACGGGTGCCAGTTCATGTCCCAGATGCTCAACTTCCAATCCAGCTCCCTACTGATGGCCCAAGTGGTTGGGCCACTGCTGGCCACATGGTAGACCTGGAAGAAGCTCCTGGCTACTGACGTTAGCCTGGCCCAGCCCTGGCCACTACAGCCATTTGGGGAGTAAACCAGACGACAGAAGATCTCTTTTCCTCTCCCTCTCTTCATATAACTCTGACTTTCAAATAAAAAATAAACAAATTTTACAAAACAAAAAACCACCAGGTTCAGGGGCTGGCATTGTGGCAACAGTGAGTTAAGCCTCAGCCTGTGACGCCAGCATCCCATATAGGTACTGGTTCCTGTCCCAGTGCTCCACCTCTGATCCAGCTCCCTACTAATAGCCTGGGATAAACAGCAGAAGATGACCCAAGTGCTTGGGCCCCTGCCACACATGAAGAAGACCCAGAGGAAGCTCCCGGCTCCTGGTTTCAGCCTGGCCCAGCCCTAGGCTTTAGAGCCATCTAGGGAGTGAACCAACAGATGAAGTCCTCTATTGTGTGTCTCTCCCTCTCTCTCTGTAACTCTGCCTGTCAAATAAATAAATAAACCAGGCTCTGACTCAGACAGCCAGACTTCAGAAAGCAATATCTCTAACCACTACAGCCTCCTGCCCCAGGATGGTGCTCAGAGGTTGAATGAAGCAGCTTCATTGGTTCTCTGGTAAACACAGTCTCCCTTCTCTCTTGCAAGATCTAATGCACAGCATGAGTGTCCATCACTGTCTGCCATCTAAGATCAAAATGTCTCTTCAGTCTCTCGGGGACAGCCACGGCAGATGCATCCAGCAATGTGCAGCAGGGCTGTGACGCCTGCCGGGGAAACAGGCAGGACTCAGGGCCTGCACAACCTTCCTGCCTGCCCCTGGCCACTGAGACCATGCAGCTCACCACTGAGGAACCCAGAGACTGTCTCTAGTAATCAAGGTTGCTTGCTGTTGTTTTTAACCACCAAGCATGTGTGTGCTCCTTTTCTGCTAATGTCATCCCTGGTTTTCCCTTAAGAATCACCATGGGGCGAGGGTGTATTTACTTCATCCCTACTTTCCCAGGTGAGCCTGTGACTCAGGGTGGACCAACCAGAGCATCTTGCCTCATCTCATCCTGGAACTGGCTCTAGGTTGGGCATGTAATATAATTCAACCAACCGAGAGCTGGAGCCAGGATAATTCCAAATTGCCCAGGAGGAACAGACCCATCTCTCATGTTCAGCTCTGTAAGGAAGAAGACCTGAAGCTATCTGGGACATGACAAGACTGTACAAGCAGGGAACCGAAACAGAGGGATGCAGGGGGCAAAGACGGAAACTGGGAAACACTGAACTCCCGGATCAAGCCGCTCCTTAAACGTAAGCTGAATTCTTCAGATCCTTATATAAGCCAATACATTCTCCTTGGTGTTTACCCTATTCTGAATCTCCAACATCTGCAAGAGCAACAACAAATCACAAAGAAAAACAAACAAACAAAAACCTACAACACCTACCTTAAGAGCAACTGGAAAGTGCTGAGTATGCAACTGGCTAGACTTCCTGGAAAAGCAACACTTACAGGCAGCTGCTACTTCCAGGGCATTTACTGGTGAGAGGCAGCGAATGCAGGAGCTGTCACCCTAGGCATGTGCATGCTCCGCGTGGCCTCATAAACAGCACACTTCACACGGAAGCTCTGGGCCTGAGCTACAGAACAGAAGGCTAAATAATCTCTCGGGCACACGGCATGGCACTGCTCACAGCCCAGCTTTCTCACATTCTGGTAAATATAATTGCTTCTATTTTAACATCCTACATGGAAGTCTTCCCTCTTCAAGCCCTGCTGTTCACATCCTAGCCATTTTCAAGATCCTCCTCTAAGCTCTCCTCTTCCAAAAAATATTCCCTGGCCACTGAAGTCTTCGCTGACGTCTTTTTCGAGTACCATGATGTGTAACTGTAACACTGCCTACATGGGAACCAGCTTCCTGCAGTCTGACTTCCACATGTGCTGCAGGCCCACAGGGAGGACACAGAGAGAGCTCGCGGCTCCTGTGCGATCTAAGGAGGCCTGGGTTTTACTGGCGCAAGGAGAGAAAGCTAACATTCCCCGCCTTTGTGGCTCTGGAGGAGGCATCCTGGGGAAGACCAGTGCTCACTGTGAGCCAATGGCCTGAGCACTCAGGCCCTGAGAGCAGGGGGAAGCTGAGCTCCCTTAACCCCCCATGGGCCCTGAGCCGACACAGAGCTGCAGAAGCAGTGGAGCCGACGCTCTGATGCTGAGAGTGAGATTACATGTGCAGCTGCCAAGAGCCCTGGAAGCCAGACTGCAGCCGTGTCAAAGAGCGATGAGCTTGCTCTGGAAGGAGCGCCCCTAGAGCCTGGCAACGACTAACACCTCAGGAAGGAGCTGCTGGGGCTGTGGCTACAAGCACCAGGAACGTCCTTTACCCAGTGCTGTCTTCCTGATAAGCCCCCAGCCTGCAGCTAGAGAGTCAGGCCCCGGGATTGTTTCTTGACAGAGGCTCAAGTATTGCCTGTCTTCTGTGAGAGGCTGAGTGATACTGTGTTCAAATCATGGACTCTGGGCAGGCAGACTCGGGTTCAGACCATAGTTCTGCCGCACTATTACTGCATGACTTTTGGAGGAAATGTCCTGACCACTCCTTTAAGTACCAGAGACAATACTGTGACGAGTGTTGGGCAGACAAGGGTACCTAAAGGGTTTCACTCCATGGTTGGCTCAAGGTAAATGACTCAGTAAGTGTTAGACATCATAATCACTGTCACTATCCAGAAGACTGTGGGGTTAGAAACTTTGGGGTGCTAGACACCACTTACGGAGCACTGCTCCACAGTGCCGGCCCCAAACTATATATTTTATAAAATGATCTCTTTCTACCTATTTGTTTTCCCTAATAATAAAAATAAAAAGACTGTGACATAGCAGGTAATGCCTCCACCTGCAGTCCCGGCTTCTCATATAGGCACGGTTCAAGTCCTGGCTGCTCCACTTCCAATCCAGGTAGAAGATGGCCCAAGTCCTTGGGCCCCTGCACCCACGTGGGAAACTTGGAAGAGGCTCCTGGCTCTTGGCTTCAGATCGGTGAAGCTCCGGCTGTTGCGGCCATCTGGGGAGTGAACCAGCAGATAGAAGACCTCTCTCTCTCTTTCTGCCTCTCCTTCTCTATCTGTAACTCTGACTTTCAAATAAATAAATAAATCTTTAACAATAATAATAAAAAGATGATAAAAGAATTCCTTATTTCCTTTGTTCTTCAGAATCTCAAAGGATGTTCACTGTGAATACTGATTAAACGATTTACAATTACTTTCCTAGATTCTGGTCATCAATCTTCTAATCAATTCATTACAACTTCAACTCAACAAGAAAGCACTTGGCGATGGGATGTTAGCACAACAATGCAGAGAAAATAACCTACGATGATTGTGATGGAACTTCCCTCAGAAGAACAGCTTGAGAACTATCTGGTGAGAGCAGGATACTGTGAAGCTGCTGCAAACACCCTTGTTGACCCATGACTATTCTAAGCACAAACTCTGGATTTCAGTTTAATACCAAACGGTAAAAGAGAAAAAATCCCTATGCATTATTTATGAGAACAGTTAAACAGATAAATAATAAAGTCTCCTGACATGTCAAAGGAAAATGAAGAAAATATGAGTAAATATAAAATCAATCCACCAGACATATTTTAAAATTACATCTGTTAGAGTCAGAGGGAACTCAAAAGATCGTTTCTCTCCATCTGCTGGTTTGATGCTGATAAGGTATTGCTCTCTCCACACAGGCAGAGACGGTGAGGAACAAGCCTATCATTGGCACCAAGAAGCACAGTTAACTTAGATTTCATCTCTAGCACCCTCATCCAGGCCTCTTCGCACTGCACCAAGCTACTTCTTTGCTAAAAATTACCCTGTTTGGAGCATCAGTGGATCAGTTCTACATTCATTCCACATTTTTTGAGTACATATTGTTTCCAGTCATTATGCTAGTTAGTAGGAATACTAAGAGAAAACAATCTATAGTCTCAGTCCTCCAAGACCTCACAAAGTAATGAGAAAGTCAATCCAAAGAATAGCTATATGGTACTCACACAGCAGTGAGAAAACTGCGTGGGAACACAGCAGAGGGAGCAATACATTCCACTTAGAACGTGCACAGAAGGTTCCGCAGGGGAAACTAAGCCCCGGAGGACGAGGAAGAGGTGTCCAGGCAGAAGGCACCGCGAGAACAAAGGCGTGCATGGCTGTGGCAGCCCTGAGCAGGGGCAAGCATGAAGCAGGAAAGCACACAGCCTTTGCTCCCACACAGACCTGAGCGATCAAGAGCCTCACGGCGGGACATGCAGGCCGCCTGTGCTCCTCAAAGCCTCCGAAGGGCACCACTGTGCTCTCCCTGCCTCCAGCCACACAGCGCCCGCTTCCCCCATCCAACACCCACTGACCTTCCTGACCTCCCACATGACCGCTTCTCCAGCCCCCCGGGGAGAGTCACGGTACTTTCCTTAGTGCTCCCATGACAATCGTTACATCTCCTGCTCTTCAAGAGAGTATCTTAGTCATTTGTTTACATACACCTCTCTCCCCCAGACAAGTCTGTGAAGGTCTGAGGGACAGTAGGCTTTTTTTTTTTTTTTGACAGGCAGAGTTAGAGAGAGAGAGAAAGGTCTTTCTTTTGCTGTTGGCCACAGCAGAGAGCTGGCCTGGAGGGGGAGCAATTGGGACAGAATCCGGCACCCCGACCAGGACTAGAAACCTGGGTGCTGGCACCGCAGGCAGAGGATTAGCCAAGTGAGCCACGGCGCCGGCCGGACAGTAGGCTTTTACGTCACTGTATGTTTGATCAACAGGCAAATGAATGAGAGACCTTTCAGATGGAAGCTGAGTGCTAAGGGTGATAGAGAAAGAACATGCACAGCAGGAAGTCTCAGGGAAACACACACACACACACAACTCTCAAGGGAAACACACACAACTCTCAAGGGAAACACACACACACACACAACTCTCAAGGGAAACACACACACACACAACTCTCAAGGGAAACACACACACACACACACACACACACACAGGGCGGGGGCAAGGGGAGACACACAACTAACACCTAAACGCAAGAATAATTTTCAGAATTGAACCCCAGGGAAGTACTTCCACTTGACCAAGTCCTAATGGGAGCTAAGATTTGCACATACAACTGTTGGGCACTGATCTAAAATGCTGTTCAGACAGATTAATAAACCCAGATAGTTTGCTGGTGACATCTTAGACTCATAAAGGGGCTTTGAAAAGGTAGGTCTTTAGGTATAATTGTGTCCTGTTTTAAGCAGACATGCGAAGGAAATAGAATGCCTATCTAGTCCTCCTCCCTCACTGGCATGTAATCCATAGAGCTGCTCAACTCACTGGGAAGTGTTAAAACGACAGGAAATGAGTCTATTGATAAACATAAAATGCAATGAAACAGTAAACTTGCATTAACGCTTCAAAAGTCCTCACCTTCTCGGCCTCTGTCTCAATTTGTTATTCTCACAAATTACCAGAAAATAAAGCACAGCCACTGTTGCTAAAAATAAAGATTTTATTAAACTTCACCAAACATGAAAGCGGCTGGAAGAAGTGGCCTCTTCTTTGATCTCAGGACTGCTCAAGCCGCCCAGCTCCCAGGTTAGAGCTATCTCAGCTGGATCTCCAGTCAGCACACGTGTCACTCAACTATCACTCAAGCCTCAACACTGGGAAACGCCGCGGTGACCCAATCCTCTGTGCCCCACTCCTCTCTGCAACATAACAGCAGAAATTATAGGACCTGGAATTGCAATTAACAATAATTTCAAAATTGAGGTCATTTCTGGAATGTCTTTGAACTAATGAGAGCTACTACACATTTGCCAGGAAAAATGCTTTGTACAGGTAATTAGATGTGATTGATCACTAGATGCCAGATAGAACAGTCTGCTCAGGCTATGTCATAGTCCATCGAGCTGGTTATAATAAATACCACAAGCTGGGAAGCTCATAAACAACAGAAACTCACGGCTCAGTCCTGGAAGCTGGCAAGTCCACAGCCAAACCACCAGCAGATCTGTTGTCGAGTGATGGCTCAATTTCTGGTTCAAAGATGGTGCCTCCTCACAGAGTCCTCCTGTGGTGTCAGGGCCAAAGGCACTCTCTCCATCTTCAGGGCCTAATCACTTCCCAAAACTCCTGCTTCCCAAAACCATCAAATGAAAGATGGAATTCCAAGATACACATTTTGGAGAGACATAAACATCTAGATACAGTAGGCTGTCCATTAAAAAAAAATGCCACAGATTGAGGTGGCTTAACCAACAGAAAGCCATTTCCTCACACTTTTGGAGGCTGGAATCCCAAGATCAAGGTGCCAACAGGGTGGGTGTCTGGTGAGACCCACCTTCATGAATTCATTTAACCTTAATCTTTCTTAAAGGCCCTATCTTCAAATATAGTCAAACAGGATTAGGGTATCAACAAGCAAATTTGAAGGTCACAATTCAGTTCACTGGGGAAACAAGGGAGGGAGTAGAACTATTAATTTGCTAAGGATGTGGGAACTAGGATCAGACTTCTGTAGGGAGCAAGATTAAACTCATTGCGAGGTTGAAAGCTGAAATATATTTTACAAGCCCTACGCTGCTCATTCACATGAGCCACAGTGCTTAAGACTTTATATTAGTCACAGATTCAGCAAACAGAACTTTCTATCTGGCACTAAGCTAAGTGTTAGAAAGTATGTTAAGTGAATCTTCAGTTCCAATATGGAAGAAAGAATTTGTGCATTAAGGAAGCTATTCTTGACCTGCATTGCACAAAGGAATTCTTGTAGAAGATTTTAAAAATCATAGACCATAATCATATCATCTGAATCCAAACAGGCTGATGGGGGTCCTGAGCATAAATCTTTGAGCAGATACTTTTTATAAAAATACCCCCATCCCACGTAGGCGCCAGTTCTAGTCCCTGTTGCTCCTCTTCCAATCCTGCTCTCTGCTGTGGCCTGGGAAGACAATGGAAGATGGCCCAGGTGCTTGGGCCCTTGCACCTGTATGGGAAACCAGGAGAAGGCACCTGGCTCCTGGCTTCAGATTGGCACAGCTCCAGCTGTTATGGCCACTTGGGGAGTGGACCAGTGGAGGAAGGACCTTTCTCTCTCTCTCTCTCTCTCTCTCTCTCTCTCTCTCTCTCTCTCTCTGTAATTCTGCCTGTCAAATAAATAAATAAATCTAAAAAAAAATACCCCCAGATGATTCTGAAACACAACAAATATGGACAACCAGTTTAGTTTAATGGGCTAAGGCTTGACCTTTTCTTCTAAACATCATCCCCAATCCCAAAGACAGTGTGTGAAGATTCTATGATCCAAGGATGGCAGACAGTGACTGATGCAGGACATTCTCATTCAGGACAGTAAGACACTACTGGGCCAGAGAAAGCATGAGTGATACGGAAGGAAGCTTAACAGCAGACATGAAATCCCATGGTAAAGCAGGATGTGACTACAAGAGACGATTACTTGGTAGATCACTATTTTACAAGGCAGAACACTCTGCTTGAAGGAATTGCAAACGTTTGAGCCGACACCTGTTTTCCTGTAACATTTTCCCAGTGCTATGCTTGTCACTCCTTGCCTCCCTAGATGTTTCCAGGGAGAGACTCGATAATGCCTCAGGTCTAAAAGCACAGCCCTGTGGGATGTCCAAGTAAAGCTGGACCAAGATCACTAAGTTTGTTCCCAGAGGTAGGAGGGAGTATGGAGCTAATGTTGCTGCCATTACCCTGGGCTTTAGAGGGCAGTAAGCCCAGGGCAGCTGAGTGACAGCTCCGCCCTTCTATCCATGACCCCTCAGGCTAACCCATCAGCTGGACTTCTGTGTGGTTTCTTAGCCCTCACAAGACCTATCACAGCAACCCCAACCTGCTTGGTTGAACGCTGACGCTCAGTCCAGGTGTGGCACCTGTCATTCAGACCTGGACACCAGCCCTGCACATCAGTTCAGTGGTCAGGCTGCATTTCTTTCCACCTGACACGCTCAAGCTGCAGAATCAACTCCTCACTTACATTACTGATTCTTAACCGGGATGGTTCTACCTCCAATGGACTGTTCTGGAAACTGCTGCTGATACAGATGGCTATCACAACAATACAATCTGCTTCCTTCCACATCACCACCTCACTTTCACCAACACTGAGAGTGGCATAGGTAGGGAAAATCGGGATCCTAAAACAAATGGAGTGGAGGGTCCACACAGGGGTCAGGTAGACAGTGTCCCTCCAGACATTTGTGCCAATGGATCCTGGGTGCCAACTCCACTTTACATATGCTGTCAGTATGTTTTCTTCAGCAAGTTCTAATATTCAACAAATTTTCAAAAACAGTCTCTAGCCTATAAATCAAAGGGAGAATCTAGCTGACAACTTTTATCAAGAATTGCTCGCTTTCCTGAAAATCACTTCTCCCCTAAGACAACGACAACTTCGTACTGGAGTCACAAGCACAAAGCTTCTCTATCCATCTTCATTTGTGATTTCCATTTTTCATGGAGATGCAAGCATCTGCCTACTTCATCATGTCTTTTAGTGCAACAAGGCCCAAGCACTTACATACTCAAATACATATTACATTAGTCTTAATTACTTTATATGCGCTAAACTTCTATGTTGAAATCAGAGCATCTGATTGATTTGTTTTCTATGTGAAATTATATATGTAAATAGACAATATATATGAATCACATTATCTTTGAGAATGAAGATAGCATTACCGAAAATGACAGAAAAAGGAGACTGGCTCTGATGGGTTTGAGAAATCACCATTCATCTTTATTCACAATAAATGAAAATTCACAATAAACCCCATGGATCCCTTTCAGGGCCAGCCCTTCCAGCTGCATCAGTTCCTACACACCAGCTGCCAACAAGGCCTCCTCCAGGCCAGGGATGTCCTTGTGTGCCTTGCAGCCTAATCTATCTTTTCACAGATACTAGCATAATTCAAAGAGAAATCTGAAAAATTGCTTGTGCCATTCTTTTGAATTAAATGTTAGATTCTTAAAATGACAGCAGACAAGAGACTGACCATTATTTTTTGAAAACCTGTATTTCAATCATACTTTCATGTAGATTGATTTCATTTGGTATTCTCAACAGTGACATGATAGAGAAGACTACACATTTCCACCTCAGTTTAAAAAAGGAGAATTCCTGAGATTCTGTGAGGCTGATCAGCTCGAAGTCACAAAGCAAGCAACAGAGCTGGAATTCAAGTCCACCCCTTCAGAAGCCAAAATAATCACTACTGGTCATGTGAGACAAGTAGTAAAACAAAAGAAAAAAAAGGATAAAATAAATATAAATATAAAAATAAAATGCTAAATTATAAATACAAATAAGGTATAATGATAAATTCTGAAAAACCTCAAAAGGAAAATTAAACACCACAGCCAAGGATACTGGAATAAAGTGGTTCTTTTAACATGTGAATACATTCACCACCATGGTAACATACCACGCCCTGATCTTTGCACCCACTGCTTATACAAGGCCCATGGACATGCGCACATGACTTCCCAAGTAGCCACTTGAAAACAGCTGCACTGCCCTCTACTGATGAAAAACTCAGCCATGCAAATGACAGATTTGCTACTTAAGTTGTGATTCTGAGCTGTTAATATAAACAGACAGCAAAAAGATTCTGCAAACATCATTTTACTTTTATCAATAAGTGGATCAAAACTAACTTTTTCACTGAAATAAATATTGACTACATTAATGAGATCAAACAAGACTTTGGCCTAACAATGACAATATATTTATAATTTAATTGTTACTATTATTATTACTATTACTTTAAAGATTGTATTTATTTATTTGAGAGGTAGAGCTATAGACAGTGAGAGGGAGACAGAGAGAAAGGTCTTCCTTCCATTGTTTCACTTCCCAAATGGCTGCAATGGCTGGAGCTGCGCCAATCTGAAGTCAGGAGCCAGGAGCTTCTTCCTGATGTCCCATGTGGGTGCAGGGCCCCAAGCACTTGGGCCATCTTCTACTGCTATCCCAGGCCATAGCAGAGAGCTGGATTGGAAGAGGAGCAGCTGGAACTAGAACCGGTGCCCATTTGGGATGCCGGCGCCACAGGTGGAGGATTAACCTACTGTGCCACGGCACCGGCCCCAGTTGTTACTACTATTATTATTACTTCAATTCTGCACTCCAGTCTAGCTGAATGGACATGAGCAACCACTCAGAACTTGGAGCTGGTGTTCAGATTCTTGTAATGCTGGGGTTAAATGGGCCTCATAGGTCATAGAGAAGCAATGGATGTCTTTGTGACAATGCTGGTTCACAGGAAGTAGCTACACGGCAAAACGAAAATAGGGACTCTGAGACTCGGTCCAGGCTTATGAGAATGAGTGCCACAATGATTCATGACATCTTCCCAGGCAGGGCAAGTGAGATGAGACTAAACCTGCAAGAATTCCAGCCCCTGCACTCTGGAATTCTCTCCTTGCCAATCTTGCTAGACCTCCAGGAACAGCAGTCAAGAAATTCCAATCCAGACACTACAAAGTAAAAAATGATGTTCATTCCTGTTGCAGCTTTAGGATAATTCCTTACTGACAAAGATGTACACATTTTCTTCTTTTCAAAGACTGAAAGAAAGTCTTTGTGAAAGTTAGAGAACAGGCAAAGCCTTTTGACCTTACAATTGATCTTTTTGATGATTTGTTCATAAGGAACTAGAATTTCCCATTGTAGTCATTTCCATGGCTACCTATTGATTTCCTATAAGAAGCACAATGTTTCCACAGCTATCACGTCTTTACTGCTGAGGGTAAATCGCATTCCAAGTTTTGCTTTATCTGCAACCTGAGGCTCTGCAAAATTACCAGAACAAGATAAATAAATGATGCATGTGAGTTGGTTTTGCATGAATAAGTGATTAATCTTCTTTCAACCTTGCTAGGAGAGAATGCAGAATTAATGTCATTCTATGCAAATGGAAGCCCACTTTCCTGAGTTCTGATCTAATTATACACATTTGTGAGGCAAAATATATGTGAAATTCTTGTATTTAAAAAAAAAAAACTAATAGGATTGCTACTAAAAATCAGAAACCAAATTTCTTTTTACAAACCTTCACAGCACAAGAACAGATGAGACTGTAATTTACAGCTTCTTTCAGAACATTCTGTCTTTCAGCATCCCAAAGGCACATGACCTTAGTGGTCCAAAACAAGACTTAGTATTTCTCACCAAAAAGCCTCCTCTTTGGTTTAAACCAGGGTCTCTGTGGTGCCTTAGCACCTAATTTGATCACAGTCTTGGAAGCAACACACCAAGGACACCAGCATTTAACATAATGAGAAAATAAGTGGACCATTCAATAAATCAATAAAAACTCAAGAACCCGAGACAGCATCACTAGAATGCAAGATCCCTACCTTGGTGCAGAAAACAACAATGCCATCCCAGAGTCGGACCTCAGCTATGTGCTGGGGACCTGTCTACACCCAAGAGTATTTTACCAACAGGCAGGGACTCAACACACACTCAAACTAACCAGGTAATGCCGTGCAAGAGCACGGGGAGGTAGAGAGCACTGAGACTGCGTACAGGAAGTAAGAAGTGTATTTTGAGGGCCCTGCAGAAGCAGTGAGCCTTGAATAGGTTTAAGTACAAAATTACGACAGATAACATAAGTGACTATTTCCTCTAGGCCGAGGACTCCAGCAGACTCTTCACACTCCACTGCATTTCATCTTCACAACTACCCACTGTGGTGGATAGGCTGTTATCACCTCTTTGTTATAGGTGAGTGAGCAGAGGTTAAACAATTAGTGACACACAGCTAGCAGCAGTGATTCCACGCAGACTGTCTCCTGGGTCCACAGTCACCATGGCACAGTTCTAAGCAAAGAAATGGGAGACAAGGCTGAGGAAGCAAATAATACAAACAGAGGACGCCAGAGGCAAATCTTTCAGTCAGGCGATGAGTGACAGAGGTCGAGGGAGGAAAGGTTGGAGAGACTGTGTGAGGACAGGTGGCAGAGGGCTCTGGACGCCACCCTTGACAGGATAAGATGTGAGAGCTGAAGCCCAACTGAGATGGCACCAATTAATTTAGGTGGCACTGACCTGTGAGGCAGAGCAAGTCTTAATCACAAAAATGCTAAATGTTCATCATCCAACCTTTTAATTAGCACAGAAACTCCCCAGCCTGGAAGCCTTATCAGCAAAGATCCAGGATTCGATCACACTGTTAAGGAAAACAGAAGAAACAAAACAGCTCTCTGATCTCTCCCAGGCAATGACTGTATTTCAGGTGTATGTTTTCCTATCTTCTAGGTCCCCATTGGCGCTAAAAAGAGCAAAAGGGGAAACAGATGGGACTAACTGTGGGAGGTACATCATGAAAGGTAAAGCACAAGCTTGAGGAAGGGTCTGCAGGGAAGTTCTGGGGATGAAGAGCAAAAGATTCTGAAAACCAAGTTTGTCTCCTCTGCCAACAAAAGACACAAAGTGACTGCATTCACTGTGCAATGTCCAATGGCTCATTAAGCACCGGTGGAGACTGGCCCCTAGGAATGAGCACAGAGCTCTCAGCAGAAAGGGCACCTAACAGAACCAGCTAGAGACAAGGGGCCTGGCCGTGTGCATCCCTGCTCAGGTATGAAACCGCAGGGCAAACTGCAAGCCTCTGCCAACATCCTCAATTAACACACATGCAAAATGAACCCAAAAAAGTCCCTGGATAGAGCACTGGACTTGGATTCAGGAAGGTTGACCCTCTTCTCCCGAGAGGGGTGAATGCATTTCCCAAAATGGGCAAAGTAGTCGGGGGCCGGCATCCAGGGGCACGCATCAAGGGCCTGCCTCGTAGGAGAACACTCTGTCTTCCTTCCCCCACAAACTAGCTGAGTTACACCTTTACATGGAAGGCTGCTTTGCCACTTATTAGCTGTGTGACCTTAAGCAAGTTGTTATCTTCTTCAGCATAAAGATAAATAAAACTAGTTCTTTGCTCTCAAAGAGTAAAATAAATCAAGCACAAAGTCGAAGAGGAAGAGCTGGTATAAAGCTACCACACTTTCCTCTGGGACCAGGCTCCTGGTGTAATTACAGCTAAGGCTGTGGAAGGTACTGCATCACAATGCACACGTGCTTCCCCCTTTCCCACGGTTGCCAGAGGTGGTTTGAACGTTTTGTGAGGACAGAAGGAAACTGGGACGGCCCCTTCCATACTGGCAGTGTTTATCGATCACTCAGGGCTGTGCAATGTGTGCTTAGAACTGTGTTTATATTATTACATGCAACCTTCCAATAATCCGTGGATTATTATCTCAGTGTAAGATGAGAAAATTAAGCTTTAGACACATTAAATGACTTGCCCAAATCCTACTAGAATTAGCACCTAGATCTGATCTAGTAGCACCTGGCTCCTGGCAAACCTGGAAGCTGCGATGGGACAAGCACACTGCTGAGGCCTGCCCAGTATATCTGCCACGACCAAATCCAGAACTCTCCAGGCCCAGAAGGAGGTCTGCTCATCCACTCATACGTCTTAACTGCCAGGAGCCGTCTCCATTCCCCATGGAGCAGAATCAGAGGACACCATCTCCATACGTCCCACTGCATCCCAGCAGTGCGTGAGGCTCCAGGGTGCTGTGTGAGCACCAGGGAATGACACATCTTTCTTAACTGCCAGGAGCCGTCTCCATTCCCCATGGAGCAGAATCAGAGGACACCATCTCCATACGTCCCACTGCATCCCAGCAGTGCGTGAGGCTCCAGGGTGCTGTGTGAGCACCAGGGAATGACACATCTTTCTTGTGGTGAAGGAACTCTGAGGTGACAAGTGAACAGATAACAGAAAGTGAAGGCATCTCATGCTGAGATGTGTTTGAACAGTGCAGAGGCACTAAGGAGGGAGGAAGGAAACAGAGGAAGGGAACACAATGAGCAGAAACTGGGGAAGAAGGGATATAGGGAGGCAGGAGACAAGACATCTCCAGGCACACACGGTGTGTCAGGCTCTGTGCTAGGCTACACACTGCCTTCCTAGTGTGATTCCTCCTGCCATGTCCCAGCACCATGCCCTCTGTGATGCTGCATCACACTCACACTGACCTGGGCTTTAACCCTCTGGTCCCCGCCTTCCTCCAAGATGCACATCCTACCACGATGACCCTTTACCTTGCCTGGAACGCACCAAGATCACTGCTGCTTCCTCCACCCCAAATGCCCTATGCCCCCCTTCCAGGGACCCATGTGATCTGCTTCTCCCATCTTTATTCTCTACACAAATGTCACTTCCAGAGACAGTCTCCTCCTGTGTCCCTTAATAACCCTCCTACCACGCACTCTTCTCCTTGCTGAGCTGTGTTAGTCCACGTTGCATTTCTACAGTGAAATACCCAAAGCAGCCTAACTTTACAAGGAAGAGAAGCTCATTGAGCTCATGGTCGGGAGGCATGGGCTCAATGGAGCCCCCACCCCACATCACCTTATGGGGGACAGTTATGGCAGGAGTGCCTGCAGGATGAAGAAAGGACACGGTGAGGCTGGAAGCAGAGTGGCTGGATGGCGCCAAGCTCAGGCTCATAGGACAATCTTCTCCTGAGAATTAACCACAGGCCAACAGAGAAATACTTTAACCCTTTTGAAGGGCACACTGCAAATGACCAAAGGACTTCCCATTAAGCCTTACTTCCCAAAGGTCTACACCCTGTCTGCACTGCCACCCTGAAGGCAAAGGCCTCCAGCACTTTGGGAGACATTCAAACCTTACCCTGTGACAGCAGGAACATTCCTTTATATTCATTGGTTTCTTGTCCCTCTCTCTCTCTACCCTTCCACTAGAATGTAAGCTTCAAGAGGGCAAGGACCTTGTTTATTCTGATACATCCCCAGAATCTAAACCGTGGCTGCACACAGGAAGTGCATAGTGATGGTTTTGTGAATGCGCTAAGGAATGTGTACTGGCAAGATAAAGAAGCTGAACTTCAGGGAAGTCTTGACGAGTTCCCATGGGTGGACCTGCAATTGCTTATTACACTCATTCCCTCCTCAGGCCTGAGGTGAAATTCTCTCTGCCTGAGACTCTGCTGATGGCACCCCATACCCAAGGCCTTCCTATCTCTTCAGAGAGACATTCCTGGGGCACCCCTCCCTGTTCTCAGTCACCATCCACCATTACACTATTTATGACACTTAGGTCTCTGAAGTCACCATGCTATTTGTTAGCTTTCTTGTTATACCCCTGAGAGGATGTACACTCCATGAGCAACAGGGCCACTTCTTACTCATTCACTGGCCCACCTAGGCCAGTGCAAGCACAGAGCAGACAAAGCTATGAAACATCAACCAGTAAGTGAATGAGACCACGCATGCAGACTCTGGTCACCTTACTGGTATCATAACAAGGACTTACTAGCTGCAAACACTTTACTTTTTATTATTAGTGATTATGAAAGTAATAATAGTAATATTTTATTGGAAAAATAACCAGAAAAGAAATTCAAAGTAAAAGGAAATTGTTACATAGAAGTTGGCTTTTCTTAGACTGTATTCCTAAGGTAGTTTTTGATGGACCAAGGACATAAGCCTCAGCCATTCTTGCTCATTGCCCAAAAGATAGATAAACACTGGAATGTATTCCTTGCCCTTGAATCTCAGGTGGGTCTCACACCCTATTGCCTTCCCCACCCTGCATTATTTTCCAGGTTCCCAAGGCCCCACCCACTTCCAGGAATTGCCCTCTGCCTGCTGCCCCCTACCCCAACCCCCAGCCCTAGCCCTCCTTAAAAAGGCCTGGCCCCTGGGGGTTGGGGCTTTCTGCCACAAGCTCCATCAGGGTGCTTGTGGGCAGTCAGTCACCCACCTCTATGGATTCATTTTCTCTGAATAAATTCGGTCTGGCTGTAAATTCATACACTGCCTCCTCTCTATTCTGAGCCTCTTTTTCTAACATTTTGGTGCCCCGTGTGAGGAGGCACCAATCTGCAACTCTTTTTCTAATAGTTTTGCTTGTAAGTCTGCATCATGAGTAAAACTAGTGGAAATGACAGGATGTCAGGGAGATTCTTCCACTCACTATGGGTCAAAAAGAGGGTGCCTCAACCAAGAGCTTCCTGTGCGATTCACATGTTTGCTATATATACATATATATATAGCAATAGATATAGAGAGAAATATATATATATATAGCAATATATATATTATATACAATATATAGTAATATATACATATATATTACTCAGTTTCAGGAATGGCATTTAATGTACAACTTAATTTTGACCCACTTTTATAACTCCTTACTCTGAGCTGACACATGTAGTCATTTTCACTTATAGCAAACAGTTTGGCTGAATCCTGTGTGGCTGTTTAGGTCTGGCAGAAAGCAAAGCCAACTAACAGGGGCATAACACAAGGACCCATGAGATGTGTAACGTGAAACACATCTAACCTTTATTTTTTACAAATAAAAACATGGTCAGCTTTATATTAGCAAGACATTTGTTGTTTGCTTTGTTTATTTATATAAGGAGATCAGATTTCATGTATTCCAAATATACAATTTTAGGCACATAAAGGTGCTTCCCACCCACCATCCCTTGCTCCTCCTTCCTTTCTTTCTATTTCTTTTTTTTTCTTTTAAAATTTTTTCCTTTAAATTTTGTGATAATATACTTTCAATCTATTTTATAGTCACAGGCTTAATCCCCCACTAAATAAAGAATTCCACACACAGAAATTAGAAAGACCACTGCTCCACAAGAGTGCAGACAAGGGCTAACACATCCAACCTTTCATTCATAATTTAAACTAAGATTTATTTTTGCAAAGCAAAGAATTGAAAAAGGTGATAAAATTAAAACCAGAACATGCAGAAAATGAATACAGCACTCATATGTTTTCCAGATTTCTTAACAACCCAAGGTGAGGGAAGGGTAACTTATTTATTCATTCATTCATTCATTCATTCATTCATTTGAAAGGCAGAGTTACAAAGAGGCAGAGGCAGAGATAGAAATCTGAGAGAGGTCTTCCATCTGCTAATTCACTCCCCAAATGGACCCCCAAATGGCTGCAACACCTGGAACTTGGGCCATCTTCTAATGCTTTCCCAGGCCACAGCAAAGAGCTGGATGGGAAGTGGGGCAGCTGGCACTGCAGACGGCGGCTTTACCTGCTAAGCCCCAGTGCTGGCCCCAGGAAGGGTAACTTGTGGATCCCAAAGTAAATCTGTGCATTTGGAAGACTTCTATTGCTGAAAAGAATTCTCTCTCCGTAAGTGCACACCCACCCTGCACAGGCTCTCCCACACTCCTGAGAAGAGGTGAGGAGCTAGAGGATACCCACGATGAGCACCTTGATGCAGGCTTCCTCAGAAAGCGGCTGGCTGAGTGCAGCATTTCAGGAGAAATAGCAAGGGCCCAGGGCTTCAGGAGATCACCCCTGGTCCAAGGGGCAAGTCTGAGACCCCAGCCCCAAGTATGCCTGCTTCCGCAGCCAAGGATGATGATGCGGCAAACTCTGCTGAGGGCTTCTAGACCATACAGCTGCAGCCAGAAGGCTGGAACTCAAGCCTGCCAATTACCTCAGGGGAATACAGCCCCACCCATAAATGTTGAGTTAGTAGCGTGGAGTTGGAGCCAATTTATGTTGTATCTATTGTAGCTGCCTGGCTCTGACCACAGCAAGGAGGAGCTGGTGCTCCCCAAGTAACTGTATCATTATGTCTTAAAACTGTAAATACAAAATACAGCACATTTGTTTCCTTTTGATAAATTAAAAAAAAAATCCATCCCACACCTTCCCGTGATTTAATAGCATTTCAGAAAGGAAACATTGTATTTATTTTATCTTGGATTTTGTTACAAAAGAAGGAGCAGGGGAAAAGAGGGGTAGGGGGGACGAAGGGGGAAGAGGAGGAAGGGGAGGGAGAGGAGGAGGAGAAGAAAGAGAAGGTAAGAGAGAAGAGGAGTAGGGGTGGGGGAAGAGGGGGAAGGGGTGAGGGAGGAGGGGGAAGAAGAGGAAGGGGGTGAGGGAAGAGGAAGGAGGGAGGAGGGGGAAGAGGAGGAAGGGGAGGAGGGAGGAGGGAGGAGGGGGAAGAAGGGAGGGGAAGAGGGGGAAGGAGAGGAGAACAAGGAGGAGGATTCCAGAATGCCGAATGCTGTGTGCTACCCAGAAGGTGATGCACAGAGGAAACCACATGTCTGCCATCTCACACTTGGTAAATCTGCTCCCTGCTCTAACGTGTACGTGATCTGGCTTTTTGCCCTGGTTCCCGCAGTATCTCTGTTGATAATACTTACAAAGGGACGTATGACACTTCCTGGTGACTATTTGGAGGTTGCTAAAGTAGCAAGATCAGATTAAAATGTTTTACATAAAAGTGTGCATATGGGGGGGGAGCCACAATAATACAAAAGTTTCACTTTGTAAATTCACATTTATTAAATAAATTTTTAAAAGTGTACATATATTTACTCCACAAGTCCTGACATCTCTCCTGCTTCTCAGATCACAAGAGTCTCTGGAGTGAACATGGGAATACATGAATACACATACATATCCATGCGTGTGTAAATTCTAAATGTCTGCCTGTGTGCGTTATTTACTTTAGTACCTATGTTTACATGTCTGGACAGTTTGAGGTCCTCTGGTAAAAGACACAGCCACATCTGCAGAGTAGCCATCAGGAGATGCTGTTCTCAAAGCCCCAGGCTCCAGGACACTTGTGTGGAGACTCTCAGAGCAAGATGCCTGGGCGACCTAGCAGGGCTCTAGGAGCTCCCTGCAGCTGTGGCAGCATGCCCGCTGGGTGGTATCTGGATCTCAGAGGATCATTACAAAAGAGCCCACGAATGTGTACTTCTCCATTCCCCCAACCCTTCAGACACCTGGGCAGGGTTTCCATCTGGATGTTCTACTCTGCCCAGTTTTTAAATGATCTGGAATTTTCCAGGACCCCAATAGTCTACTACACACACGTAAACACACACACAGAGTGAGAGAGAGAGAGACACTCTGCAAGTGATTGTGTTGAAAATTAGCCTTGTTGCCACAGTTCCACTATCAACAGAATTTGAAGTAATGCCTGGGTCTAGTCCATAATAAAAAATCCATGTCAATTTCCTGATTAAGACTACATTATTGGGGCCGGCACTGTGGCACAGTGGGTTAATGCTTTGGCCTGAAGAGCTGGCATCCCATATGGGCACTGGTTCAAGTCCCGGCTGCTCCTCTTCCGATCCAGCTCTCTGCTATGGACTGGGAAAGCAATATAAGATGGCCCAAGTCCTTGGGCCCCTGCACCCACGTGGGAGACCTGGAGGAAGCTCCTGGCTCCTGGCTTCAGATCGGCACAACTCTAGCCATTGTGGCCAATTGGGGAGTGAACCAGCATATGGAAGACCTCTCTCTCTCTCTCTCTCTCTCTCTCTCTCTGCCTCTCCTCTCTCTGTGTAACTGACTTTCAAATAAATAAATAAATCTTTTTAAAAAAGACTACCTTATTGGGGCCAGTGTTGTGGCACAGGGGGTTAAGGCCCTAGCCTGCAGCACCAGCAACCCATATAGGCACCAGTTCCAGTCCCGGCTGCTCCACTTCCTATCCAGCTTTCTACTATGGTCTGGGAAAGCAGTAGATGATGGCCCATCTCCTGGGGCCCATGCACCCATGTGGGAGACCCGGAAGAAACTCCTGGCTCCTGGCTTCGGATCAGCTCAGCTCTGGCCGTTGCAGTCATCTGGAGAGTAAACCAACAGTTGGAAGACCTCTCTCTCTGGCTCTACTGCTCTCTGTAACTCTGTCTTTCAAATAAATAAAATAAATCTTTAAAAAAAGACTACATTATCCTTTCTTATCTATAGCCTGATCCTTAATTCCAGTCTAGCCCCAGCTGCTATCAAAGGTGGCTTAGGGGACAGGCCTGAATGTTCCTTTCTGATCCAGGTCAGCTAGAATTGGCAGAGCTGAGATTCAACTCGAGCTGTCCCAGGTCCTGAACCCCACACTTTTCCCCATGAAGAAGGTCACTGAGGGGCTGTTCTGGTTGATTTGAGCCCCCCACCCTCCCTGAAGAACATATGTTGGAAAGCTAACCTCTAGGATCTGAATGATCCTACATGGAAATAGGATCTTTACAGAGGTTAAATGAAGTTAAAACAAGGTCATTAGTGTGGATCCTACTTCAACAAAACCAATGTCCCTTAAAAACAGAAAAATTGGAATGCCAAGAGAATGACACACAAAGGGAAACTGGTATGCAGAGACATAGGAAAAAAGTATCCTCTGCAAATCATGGAGATTGCTGACAACAGACCCTTCCCAACAGTCCACAGAGGGACCCAGCCCTGCACACACCATGGTCTCAGACTTTCAGCCTCCAGGTCTGGGAGACAATGCACTGCTGCTATCCAAAGTTATCCAAATGGTGGCAATTTGTGACATCAGCCTAATGAGCTAACAGATGATGTGCGTGCCCCAGAACATGAGATGGATGCAGCTTCCAGTTGTATAGAGGACAGCTCCAGAGGTCAGCATTCACGGGTCATACCATGGTATATTCCATGCTGGACAGCAACACTCTGCACACCCTCACATTGTCTCTGATTAAGCTGACTTGTTCATAGGGGTGCACAGAGGCCTCAATGGTGATTAGGAAACATCTGTTACATACAGTGAAACTTCAACAATCAATCTAACAAAACTGCCCCCAAATGAAATATTATAAAGGGATTACGTTAGAGAGCCACTACTAGGTTTGCTGCAGTGCTTTTAAATATAGATAACTTAAGGTCCATGGTATACAGAACTGGTTTTCAGCACAAAATTACAAAATCAGAAAATTTGTGTGCCCACCTATCAGGAAATCTAAGTGTGGGCTGGGCAAATATTATCTGTGAAAAGCTAGGTACCAGGATGCACCACTGTTTAGTGAGCATGAGATTCATGTGGTCTAATTAAAACTGTCCTTCAAGTGGAATGAGTTTCTTCATGCAGCATTCAAGACACAGGGCTGTTCAAACAACGGCTAGTTAAGCCATCGTCCCCATAACAAATGCTTATTGTGCGTTAGGCAATGCCCTGAGTACTGGAGGAATATAAAGAATCATCACAATCATAACTATATCTGTCTTGTTCCCAAAGAGCTGAGATTCCACTATGAGAAACAAGATAGACTCATAGGAAATTATAATATAGAGTAGAAAGCTACTAATGTTGCGAAAAGCACAAGTTAAAATGGCATGGGCATTCTGCCAAGTTAAAATGGCATGGGCATTCACAGGAAGACCTGTGAGAGCAATGGCATTTAAACTGGATGAATGTCATAGAGGCAGAGACAATGGAATTAGCCAAAGCATAGAGGAGAGGTTGAGGGCTGTGTGAAGCACAGGGCATGTTTGGCAGAGCCAGGAATATAACTGGAAAGGGCACCTGTGTCTCAGTTCCAGAGGTTCTAACCAGTAGGCCAAGGATAACGTTTTATTCTGCAAAACAACAGGAGCCACTCAAAGATGACCTTTCAGAGCTGTATCCAGGAAATCCCAGATCATATAGGTGCTGAATTCAGGCTGAAGAAGAAATAACTATCCGTCATCGATGACATGAACACACCAGCTGAGTGAAGGCTAAGCGTGTGACAGATAGAGCGCACTTTGAGAGCCAAGATGACACTGTGTGTGGTGTCAGACAGAGCAAACCCGAAGCAACTACAGGACACTGGAAATCCAAGCCAGGGGGTGGGGGTCAGGCCTTCCTGATGATCCTCCTGGGCAGGAAGCCACTTCACAGACATCCCCAGCTTGTTTCCTCACAAGTGACAAATTCTCCAGCAGAGAAGTAATACTTTTCTTCTTTGCCTCACTCCTTGACACATAATTGGTAGTCTCTCCCAAGAGCTGACGGTCTCATAAAAAGCTGAAAGGAAAATCACCACTGTGAGGCAGAAGGAATAACCTAAACTCAAGGCATTTTGACCTGATTAGATCAATTTACAGTGAACTTTAACCAAGTGAAGCAACTATTCACAGAGCAACTAGAAAGGACTTGCAGAATTCACTGAAAGAGAATTTGGTGCAGTGTTATTCCTGCAAAATTCTGTGCTTACAAAACTACAAAGCCTGACCAAAGAAAGGTCCTCGTATTCCATGGCCTCGTACCTAAAACCCTCCCTCGTCTGAAATCTCTTATTTTCCTCTACAGGAACCATCTAACTGCACTGCTTTACTTACACAGTCCTTGTGCCTAGATAATGCATGCAATCATCAGCTTGAAGTGTGTTATCACAAGGAGGCAGATAAATAAGCAGAGATGGATGGAGACGGATTCTCTTGCAGCATTAGCTAAAATATGGAAAGACTGAAGCCACACAATAGCCACAAGGAGGGATTACTGCAGTGTGGAATAATAACAAAAAAGACTACCACCTAGCCAATAAAAAGAATAAATTAGTGTACTAGTGTGAAAAGACCTTTAAGGATTGCTCCATGTCTGCTGAGGAAAATAAATAAGATGCAAGGAATATATATAATGTGATCTGATTTTGAAATCTGTGTGTGTGCACACACATATACATGAGAGAGTATCCAACAATTTCATGGAAAATGTGAATTATAAATTTTGAAAAGAATTTGCACCAAAATAAACTTTTCCTTCAATTCCACTTATCACAAACTTGTGGAAGCCCCTTTATATACACATTACACACACACACACACACACACACACACACACACCACATGTAAAAGAGCTTGAGAGAGAGAGCAGACTAAAACTCATAAACCAAGTTCACAGTGATTATCTTTGGGATACGAGATTCTAGACACTTTGTGTACCTCTGAATGATTTGGGTTGTGTTACAACGATCAGGTACTATTTTAACAATTAGAAAAGTGATATTTCTATCAGAAAATGAAGACAGAAAAAAAACACTCCCCTGATACACTTTTCAGATTTGAGGATCACTTAATGGGTGATGATTTTAAGATCTTTCAGGCCGGCGCCGTGGCTCAACAGGCTAATCCTCCACCTTGCGGCGCCGGCACATCGGGTTCTAGTCCCGGTCGGGGCACCAGATTCTGTCCCGGTTGCCCCTCTTCCAGGCCAGCCCTCTGCTGTGGCCCGGGAGTGCAGTGGAGGATGGCCCAAGTGCTTGGGCCCTGCACCCCATGGGAGACCAGGAAAAAGCACCTAGCACCTGGCTCCTGCCATCGGATGAGCGGTAGCCATTGGAGGGTGAACCAACGGCAAAGGAAGATCTTTCTCTCTGTCTCTCTCTCTCACTGTCCACTCTGCCTGTCCAAAAAAAAAAAAAAAAAGATCTTTCAGAGTAGGATGAAAATGACAACACCGCTGCATAAAACAAGCCACTTGGTACAGCAGAGAGAACGCTGGACTCAAATCCCCAGTCTTCCCACCTCTGTCTCAGGAATCCATCCCCCTTCTCTGAGACTCAGCTTTCCCCACACATCAGGCAAGGGCTCTACTTCCTTCTAAGGACATACCAGGGTTTCAACCCTTCCCTATCAGAAAGAGCCCACAGTGAGGCCCATGGAACTACTGTAATCCAAATGCTTCCAAACTCTGGACCTCACAGTGGCGTCAGTTTCTATCCTAGACACTCAAGCCACAGTGTGTTCTGCTTTACTAAGCAAAGAATGTTAGGGGAAAGGGAGCAAGAGTTTTCTGCAGACTTGCAGTCAGAAGTTTTGTCAATAATCCTATAATCACCCCTACCTACCACATCACCACACCAGCGCTACCACCACTCACACACCCTCTACTAGATAGGAAGCTGAGACCAGAGAGGTAAAGAGATCGGTGTAAAATCTCACAGCAAAGGAGCAGAAGATTCAGGATTACAAGCAGAACTCACAGACTCCAGGTGAAACATATCACAGATTCTAAACAACACTTCCACCTTCCCCCACAGCCCTCAACCCGAGGAGTCTCTTCATGGAACCTCACTCAGCTCTGTCAGCCAGTGCTCTGAGACTAAATACAGGAAAAGAAACAGTTGAAAAGAATGACTTTCATTTCCTTTTTCCCACTGTCATCTATGTGGGCACAATGATAAGTACCTGTCACCCTCTTGAAGACAGCAACCACCCTCCAGACATGGAGGGGGATTATCCCTATCACCTACAAGGAACAAAACAATCAACGACTTTAAGATAGAAATTTTAAGTGATTTTTTTATCTAGAAGTGTAGAGTATCTGTGTTTATTTTTTATAGAAAGCTTTTATTTAATAAATATAAATTTCATAGGTATAACTTTTGGATTATATTGGTTCTTCACCCCAAACCTGCCCTCTCACCCCCACTCCAGTCCCATCTTCTACTCCCTCTCCCATCTCATTCTTCATTAAGATTCATTTTTAATTATTTTCATATACAGAAGATCAACTCTATACTAAGTAAAGATTTCAACAGTTTGTACCCACACACACAAAGTATAAAGTACTGTTTGAAGATTAATTTTATTGTTAATTCTCATAGTGCAACTCATTAAGGACAGAGGTCCTACATGGGGAGCAAGTGCACAGTGACTCCTGTTGTTGATTTAACAATTGACACTCTTATTTATAACGTCAGTGATAACCCGAGGCTCTTGTCGTGAACTGCCAAGGCTATGGAAGCCTCTTGAGTTCACAAACTCTGACCTTATTTAGACAGGGCCATAATCAAAGTGGAAGTTCTCTCCTCCCTTCAGAGAGGTACCTCCTTCTTTAATGGCCCCTTCTTTCCACTGGGATTTCACTCACAGAGATCATCCATGTAGATTGTTTTCTGCCATAGTGTCTTGGCTTTCCATGCCTGAAATTTAGAGTAGGTGTGTTTAATAGAAGGCACAGAACTAGAAAACAGAAGGCCTAGGTTCAAATTCTACCTGTCACTTATTTGCTTAGAACCTTGGTAGGGTTATTTGAGATTTTCAGGCCTTATTCCCATATTTATAATGTTCGAATCATTCATTCATTCACAACAAATACTTGAGTTTCTGCATACACCAGGAACGGTACTAGATCCAGGGAATACCATGTTGGGCCAAACCAGAATCAGGCAGTCCCTGCTCTCACGGAGTCTGTGGTCTAGAGGGAGAGTGAAACCGTGACTAAGACACATGCAAAGGACTACTTCCAAAAGTGCAATGGAAATGGAAATGCTTCCTTTCAAAAAAAAAACTGAAGTCCATGAACTTATTCAAGACCCCTCGTAGACAGATGAGAACCAAATGGTCCTGAACCAGCACTGAACAAGTGGTGCTTCAACTTGAATTCGATGAATCTGTAATCCCTGTTTGATGGAAGAAGGGAGAGGCAAAGAGTCAGCACAGTTCAAGGGCTGTGGCCGCATAGGTGGTCTGGGGAGCTGAGAGGTCCGTGGAAACGATCATCAAGAAGCTTGAAGCACGGGAGTGAGGGCTCCAGTATGATCGGGAAGCGAGGCCAGACAGCCCACAGCACATTCCTTTCATTATTCAAGCACAAGAAATGGTAGGCACTAATAGGAGGTGATGCTCAAGTACCTGCATCCCTGCCACCCCTGTGAGAGACCCAGAGTGTGATCCTGGCTCCTGACTCTGGCTACTGCAGGCCCTTGGGGGAGTTGGCCAGCTGATAGGAGATCTGTCCATCACTCTGTTTCTCTGCCTTTCAAATAAATACAATAACACATAAGTTGGAATATTTTTTAAAGATTTATTTATTTATTTATTTGAAAGTCAGAGTTACACAGACAGAGGAGAGGCAGAGAGAGAGAGAGAGAGAGAGAGAGAGAAAGGTCTTCCATCCGATGGTTCACTCCCCAATTGGCCACAATGGCCAGAGCGGAGCAGATCCGAAGCCAGAAGCCAGGAGCTTCCTCTGGGTCTCCCACGTGGTTGCAGGGGCCCAAGGACTTGGGCCATCTTCTACTGCTTTCCCAGACCATAGCAGAGAGCTGCAATGGAAGTGGAGCAGTCAGGTCTTGAACCGGCACCCACACGGGATGCCGGCACTTCAGGCTAGGGCATTAACCCACTGTGCCACAGCACCGGCCCCTAAGTTGGAATATTTAAAAACAAAAATTCCACTGCAGAACCAGCCAAGGACGCTAATCCATTCTGATACAAGTAAAAAGAACAGGAGCCACTGGGCTGTGACAAAATGCAGTTACTTGGAAACAGATCAAATACAGAGATCTGAATTGTCAAACTCTTGGGTCAAGTTCCAACAAAAGAAATAACAAGAAAATTTTCTCTCAAAATTTCTTCCACAAAGTGGATATTTTATTTTGAACTTGCACTAAACTTATATAAATGTAGCCACAGAGCTGAGAAGTCTTCTTTCTCTTTTAAGAATGCTGCTAGGGAATTAACTAATAGACTCACAAATGAGGGTGATGGAATGTCAGCTTCAATAAGGATATTAATTAAAAGAAAATTGACTGTTGACATTTCTGCAAGTTCAGACTAGTAGATCAAACACAAGCCCAAAGGAAGAGAGAAGGTCAAGGTGATATTCTACATACTGAAAAGTGGGTTAAAAGTTTCTGGAAAAGCAGTTATATGAAGTTGCAGACTTGTAGAGTTTTATGCATACAGAAAATCTGAAATAGAACCACTGAAAACCTACCTGACAAGGAATTTATGAAAAAGAATCAGCAATGACTTAACACAAGACAGATAAATGTAAATTTTCTACATTATTTTTTCATTTTATTTGAAAGGCAGATAGGGAGAGAGAGAGAGAGAATTCAGAGAGAGACCTTCCATTCATCCCCCCAAATGACTGCAACAACAATGGTTGGGCCAGGCAGGAACCAGGAGTCCAGAACTCAGTCTGGTTCTCCCATGTAGGAGGCAAGAATCCAGGTAGTTAAGTCTCCCAGGGTGCACATCAGCAGGAAGCTGGATTAGAAGTGGAGAAGCTGGGTCTAAATCAAGTCCTCCAACAGGGATGCAGGTGTCCCAAGAAGCATCTTAACTGCTGTGCTAGACATTTTCTGAAAAGCCTCTTCTCTGACAAAGTTAAAGATCACCTAAATCTAGGCAGTAAGGGTATGTAATCCGTTGTAACTTTAGCAATGTTTTAAATTGCACTGTGTAATACACAGTACTAGGTAAGTGAGCGATAACTAAATTCTACAGTAATGGAGTGGCTAGAAGATTATACCCAAAGAGCAGTTAACTGTACACAATAAGAAACTAAAAGATTTAAATATACAAAGGAAAGCCGTTAAAAAATTAAACATTTATCAAAGCTGGAAGCCATCTGGAAAAAAAAAACAGAAAGAAAAAAATGAACTTACTACGTCAGCTATAAATAACCACACTTCTGAATATCAGCAACACAACCCAAAATACACAAATACCAGCCTGAGCAAGACACGGCAAACAACACGGTAGACACCATCAGGTTACACCAGCGTACACCAGTGTTGTGTACACTCAGTACACAACAAGAGCACTAAGAACGAATGGGAAAACATGTAAAGGATGACAAAGGCAATGGAATTAAGGTCACGGTTTTGTTTCTGATGAGGTTTTGCTGACAGGCTATTGCTTTGATTCCTGGGTATACTTCCTATCCACTGTCAAACTTGTGTAACAGATGACCTTATAACATAGTTACCTAAAACACTATCCCTTAGCTATCTCACACACTGGAGCAGCTTAGCTGTCGAGGGCAGCAGTCATCCGAAGGCCTGACTGGACCTGCAGGGTCATTTCCATGTTGATGGACACACGTCTGCCTGAGAACCTCTGCACAGCTGCCTGAGGATCCTTGGAAGGCAGCAGCTGATTTCTCCCAGAGAGTATGATCCAGAAAGAGCCGGAGCAGGCCCATCGGCATTTCACGACCTTGCCTCACAAGCCCCCTCTGCCATTTCCACAGTATTGTGCTGGTTACACAGTCAGCCCTATCCAATTAGGAAATGACTAAATTAGGGCTTGAATGTGGTAAGACTGCCTACCAACTAATAACAGCAAGTGTAAACTTTTCCTCATTTACTAAAGATTAACTGAGAATTTATACTGTGCCATCCAGAGTAATAGACGTTACCCTGGCAAGAACAGTTCAAAGCAGTAAACTTCAAAGTCACAGAGAAATCCAGCAACAGTATTTTATCTGTAAATGAGCAGGAGTGAGAAACGAGAAAGCCAGTTTTCAAGTCCAAGTCTCAACTCTTCTTCACAGAAACATCTGTGGGTCACTGTACCAACGGACACCTGAGGATTGTATCCAAAAGCCAGAGAACTGGCCACAGACACTTCTGACCAACACAGCACCTGCCTCAAGGATGTCAACAGCAATTCCCAGAGACACTGGTGTTCTAACCAGGACCAACACTGGAATCACCAGCCATTGCTCAAAGGCTAGGGTTTGAAGCCGGTAGAAATTCTCTCAGGTGTTGCTAATCCATTCTGTGGACAAAAGATGACGTAAGTGTGCATCTTTATCTGCCTACTACCCACTAAACAATCACTTAGGGAGCGTATGTTAGGTGTTAGGCACTATCTTGGTCTTGGAGGAGAAATATATTGTCGTTCAGGGACACATAGGCAGCAAACAGACAAACAGACTGAATGATACAATTTCCCCAAAGGCACTTAGCAGAGGCCCAGGGTTAGGAATGCAGTGAGGAGGCCAGGGGAGTGAGGATGGGATGTGTTCCTGAGTTAATACTTAAACAGAAACTGGGAGGAACCAACTGTCCAAAAGGCCAGAAAAAGCCCTCCATCCCCAGTGGCAAGTGCCACAGCATGAAAATACTGGACAAGATGTTGCCTCTGTCAGATGACTATCTGGCTGAAACAGGAGCAAAGAGAAAACCCTCCAAATGAGGGGACAGAGGTAACAAGAAAGGGCCAAACTGTCGCGAGCCTTCAGTGCACTGGCTAACCTGCGGTGTTTTCATCAGGCAGGTGACAAGGCCAGACTAGATTTGAAGCTTGTGGCTATCCCATTAGATGCACACGTGTGTGACAGCTCCTAGAGGGGAAGAATGGCAGTCAGGGCCAGGGAATCCAGCTGCTGGACCTGGCCCATGTAGGGACTAGACCCCGCCTCACCTCCCTTAGAACCGTGCCATTTGCACAGGGCACTGAATACACGCAGCACTCACAGCTGATGGTTAGTTCGTCCTCATTCATTGAAAGCAAAAGGCCTTCCCTTCATGACTCATCCACACATCCTGCTGATCCTCCTAATGAAACAGTTTTCAAACAAGTTGATAGGCTAGTACTGTGAGGCACAACCTTCCTGCCGCCCGGACGCTGGCAGGCCTGCAGGGCTGCATGCTTCACCAGCACGAGGGGTGTTCTTCACTATGATGCTCATGACACCATCTGCTGTGCTCTTCACTCAACTCTGTTGACGGGGTGACTACTCAGTGATTATGAATATCACATTTGACATCTTTTAAAAATAAATCTCTGGCAGAGTCTCAAGGGGAGAGAGTCATAAAAATGCATCAACCAGTAAGCACTATGGACCACATGCTTACAAATGCACTGAAAGTTAGTCTTTTTATACCAAAATCGATCACACAGCTAAGAATGGAGGTAAAGTGAAGCTGTGGCCACCTGAGGTTTCAGGAAATCGACTGACTCCTTCTCGCACCCTTTCTGAGCACTGCACTTTTTCACCAGTATAATTGGTTATACGTTATGAACCATTACAGTGCAAACAGTAAATCTGAAAATTAAACCATCTCTCCACTCACCATAATCCTATCTATCCAAGACCTTCAAAGGCGGCTCCTCTGAGATGGCATCCCTAACTAGCCCAACTGCATGCTTTGTTCCCATTATGTGACACCAGGAGGCCATGAGCAAACAGGCATGTATCTTATTTGGTTTTTCATTTACCTCGCTCTCCAAAAAATAAATAAATAAGCAGAGACAAGAACATGGATGCAAAGAGATTATTTTGGAAATATTCCCAAGAGGTGTCAGTTTAGGTTGGAGAGTAAAGCAGAGACGTAGGGGGAAAAAAAAACAGAGAAGCTAGCAACCACAGTTGGCTCTTGGTGCTCAATTTGCTGGGGATTAAGTCTTGGGAACATGGGGAGAGTGCACTTAAGAACTCCCTTCTGGAGCACAGGAGGCTAAATCTTCATCTAGTCTTCCCCAGAGCGAGGTTATTCCCCTGGGCACTAAATCACTCACAGTTCTGTGATGACCAAAAGGTGGACTAAGACAGCTCCGGGGGGCTTCCGACAAAACCCTGAGGCAGAGGGCAGAAAGGCAGAAGGTGTTGCAGGTGGGCTGCTGTCCCTTTGCCTGGGAACTGTCCACTATGGCTACAGCTGAAGTTAGTGATGGATCAAGGGGATTGTGGTGCAGGGCACAAAATGTGTCTGCTGTAGCACAGAAGTGATGTTGCTGTGAGAACTCTGAAGATATAGTGGTAATTCCTCTTGGTGCCACACACAGAGTCTCTGGTCCACTGACTAAGTCTGAGAATTGCCCCAGCTGCACACGAGTACCTGCTGAGCACTAGCTGAGCAGTACAGAGCAATGCAGGAGTTCAAGACAACACGTCCAATTCTCAAGAAGCTGACAACATCATAGGGATTATCAACAAGCACAAGCTAATGCATAACCAACGTTCTGACAATAACGGCAGAAAAAGTGAAAAGACAGTGTCACGGCACAGCTGGAAGACTCTATTCGGGAGTCAGACAAACCTAGGTTTAAAACAAACCCAGAACCTTTGATGTACCTTGGGCAAGGTGTTTTCTCTCCCACCCCCTCCTCATCATATTTTCTTAATCCAATGATTGGAAAATAGTAGTATCTGCTTCACAAGGATTTTCTGAGAATTAAATGCACATAAAGTCATAATCACAGTGCCTGGCACATAAAGATTCTGTAAGGCTTGGTAATTTTTTTGAAGGTAAAGGAGAAATTTAATAGCTCAGTGGGGTTTAGAGAAAAAAGGGAATTCATCGTCAAGTCAGGCTGTTTGTGAAACATGAATTTCCTACAGCCTCTGTCCCCTGTTCCAGTGCCATCTTACCTCTTTTTAAAGCTATATTATCTAAGAAAGAACTACATATGTTAAGACTGGAAGGCAGGCATTGAAAGGTACATGAGTTTTGGCACAATGCTAATCTAATTCCACATACATGCATTCTTCCCACTGCGTGACCTTGGTTAAATGTCTCAAGTGCTCTGCCATTCAGTTTCTCATCTATAATATGGGATGGCATTCCTGTCTCACAGGGTCACTGTGAGGAGTCAATAAGAGCATCTCTGCAGGGTTGTCAATCTGTTTTGGGGCGTTCATCATTATTATTGACTCTTCATTCAGACAATTATTGGGCACCTACTACATATGTGTGCAGTACTTACTATATTCTGGGAATAAAAAGACAAGAGACATGAATAAGTTATGTTCCCAAGGGCCAAAGAATTTTACAAGTTAATGTTATTAATACTTAAACAAACAGAGCCACTTCAAAGGACCCAAATTTGTGAGTTACCCTATTATCAAAGTGAGAGACAGGCAGGTAGAAAACCAAGCTGGTGACGGGTTTCCTGGAAATATAAGATAGTGAGATCTAGCTAAACTCACATCTGCTCCAAGATAACACAAAGCCCACAATGTGAACTGAACTCAGCTGAGTTGGGCTGAGAACTGAGTAAAGTCAACCTCACTCCCCCTCAGACGTAGGACGTATAATAAGGCTATTCATAGGGCCAACACTGTGGTACAGTGGGTTAAGCCACACTTGTAATGCTGGCATCCCATTTTGGAAGGCTGGTTCCAGTCCTGGCCACTCCACTTCTGAGCAAGCTCCCTAATAAAACACCAGGAAGGCAGTGGATGATAGCCCAAGTACTTGGGCCACTGCCAGCCACATGGCAGATCCAAGCTCACGGCTGCTGTCTGGCCCAGCCCCAGTCATCGCGACCACATGTGAAGTGAACTGTAAGATAGAAGATATTCTCTCTCTCTGCTCTTTCCCAAATTTTGATACAGATGAGACCAGGATGGAATGTCCATCAGTGATTCTCTAAAGGGGAATGATGTTCTAAGTTTGAGTAGAGAATAAGGGGAAAACGGAAGTAATGGTGGGGACTAGTCCACCAGCTGGGATGCACTTCTTAAGTCACTAGAAAGGTGGTACTCCAAGGAGAAGGAGGTAAGCCAGCACCCCAGTTTCTTGCATCTCAAGAATGGTTCACAGGATGAACATGGTCTTTACAGGTATGCACCCGTCATCTGCTCAGTAACAATCCCTCCTCACACTTCATAGCTCAAAAGCCAATACCTTTTTAATTCCCGCTACGTTTTACCTCCATCTCACAGATGAACAAGCTGAGACCTGGAAAGCTGAAGCAACCCCCTGAGAGGGCCTTCAACAAGCTGCAGAAGAGCTTGACCTGAAACTCAGGCCTTCTGATTCCCATCTGCAGGGCATCTCCCGACAGTGTGAGGCCTCTGGGCCCGAGGAAGGCGGCATCAGTGGAACCGAAGGCAACAACAACAGAAAGCAGTTTGTCCTTAGAGCCTAGAGGCACCTCCCTGAAATCAGAATGCCCAACCAAAGCATAGGCATCTCTGACGCGGCCATCCTTGTGGGCAGTCAGATGTGAAATTCCTCAGAATGTGGGGTCAGCTCTACAAACAGCACCATTAGATCCAGGACGGTAAAATTCATTTGAAACTAACTGGTGAGTAATGAAGTTGCTAAGGGTTATGAGCCTTCACCACCAGTAATGCAGAGGGACAATTTCCACAATAAACTGTACCCAACGAAAACCCTGCCTTCTGTGGAGAGAAAGCAGCCCCTTCCTCATGACTGGAAAGGGAAAACGCAGTGTCAGATCCTCCAGGAGCGACAAGACGGCTTCCTCTTTCCATCCCAAGTGGGGGGGACGGCTTCACCCTCAGAAGTAACCCTTGGTCATCTGAAAAGGGGACAAGGAGAGAAAAGCACTGAAATTGCCTGCTGTTAAGTACGAAGCATTTACAGAAGTGAGTGCGTCTACATAATAGCTTGGCCTCCAAAGTAGCCACGGCCAGAGACAAGCCTGACCCTTTCTACCCAGACGGCACTAGCACTCGCTTGTTTGTTCCCAGAGGGGTGCCTGAAAAAAAAGGGGGGTGTAAAAATCTACTACCCTCCTGTGCACCCCACCCTCCAAGATGGCAGAATGAGTACACTGAGTCCTGAAGAAAACCACTGCACGATGTCTTTTCTTGTTCTTCCTTAGTTGGTATCGAGTTTTTCTTCCTAATTTTATTGATGGCAAGAACCAATTGTTTTTAGAGGGCAGCCCTGAGCGGTGCTCACAATCCTGGGAATCCCCACTGAGGAGGACCTTGTCACTATGCTGGCTCCAGAATCCCACAAAAGTCACACACAGCTAATGGGTACTGAAATGTTGCTGATCCCATGGATATGGGTGACAGTGTAAAATACACACCAGCATGAAACTAATGAAAGACAGCACAGTAATAATTCCTATATTGTGTGCCAAAATGATAATAGTACATATAAATTGTTTAACTAAAGTAAATTACTGACTATATTGTTAAAATTAATTTCACCTATTTTTCTATCTTAAAAATATGACTACTGGAAAATTTACAATTACAAACATGGCTCATCCATGTGAACTGCATTCTATCTCTGGAGGACTGTGCTGCTCTGGAGATCATACCCTTATTCACCCAAATCTCTATCAAGTCATTAAGCTGGGAAAAGTACAAATGCCATGCTTTGATGCCCTTGAAATCAGATAAGCTGGAAATTGCTTATTTACTCTGCAATGTGCTTTGAAAGTCTAAGAATGCAAAATAGCATGTGTGTCTGGCTATTTTTGCTAGTTTGATCTTTATTATCTCCAGAAGGATCAGTGTCTGTTAATAGATCTCCAGGGATTGTGCACTGCCTGACGGGCAGCTGGCTGCTCAGCTGCACTGCTGGAGGAGAAACGCTGATGGCTCAGCTGTTAGAAGGCAGCGCTGCTGACCCTGTTACCACCACCCAGCCACACCCAGCCGTGCTCACCGTGGACCAGGGTGCACTCACTCCACCAGGGCTTGCTTTCCTCTTGTTGCAACAGGAGCCAGTAAAATGATGGTGCTGGATGCAGACCGAACACCACTGCTGCTACAAAGCCACTCAGTTCTGTCACTGCAGAGACAGTATGGCTGCACCACCCTTTCATGTACAAGAAGTGTATGATTTTCTTTTGTTAAAAAGAGGAGGTTTTTACTTTTTAATTTAAGGTAAACCCAGTAATTTATATATGCATATTTTGGACCACAGTGGTATTTCCCATCCTACCTCCTGCCCTCCCATGCTTCCCACCCTTCCTCCTCCTTCCTCTCATACTCCCTCTCTTATGTTACACAATGATCTACTTTCAGTTTACTTTATACTCATAAGGTTAAGCCTACACTAAGTAAAAAGTTCAACAACTAGTAAGAAAAACACTGTTCTTCTACAGCAGAGACAAGGGCTGTAAATAATCATCGAACATCAAAAAGTGAATTTCACTCCTGTACATGACATTTTTGGTGATCTAGGAACTGTCACAGATCTCTTGGGGACTGGCCTATTTCACTAAGTATAACGGTTTCCAGTCGCATCCACCTGTTGCAAGAACCACGTGATACAAGCTTCAGGAGCCAAGCAAAGGCAAAAATCTAGAATGAATGATCATCATGTCTGTCCCCTCATTTGCTTCCAGAAAAACTATTCTCAACCTACACGAGGTTTAGATTTGGGTGAACTAATCCTACACATCCAGGAGACTCAGCTGACCAGAGACAAAAGCATTTCTTTGTGGACCGTGAGCTCAGACCATTTTCCAGAACCTGATTATTAGATGGCTCCGTAGCCTAGATTCCTGCATGGCTTCCACCCCTCAACTTGCCAAGAGGCATCGGCCAGCAGAACTGTGCGGCAGAAGCTGGGGTACAGAGACACAGACCCCAGGCTGACTTCAAACTGATGGCTGTGTGATGCGAAGCGATTCATGTCCCTCTCTGGCTCTGAGGGCTGTCCTCCAAAAGGGCAGAGTGAAAACACACAGCCCACACCGTATCATTTCAAAGCACCCTAGCTGGCAGTGTAGAACAGCCAGATCAGACATCCGCTTTTCTCAAATATACTTTTTCTCCCGTTCCTCTTTGAGAGCGACAGAGGTGACACCTCATGCAGTTGGCTGACCTTCATTCTCAACAGCTGTGCCAGACAGCTTTGGAACCGGCCCCTGTCTCCAGCGGCTTCTGCACCTGCAGTCTGGCTGGTGTGAGATTTCTGTTTGCTGCCTGCCCTGGCAGAGGCTGAAGTGAGAGCAGCTGCCCATGGTGTTTTCTGGGCCTCCTGTCCCTGGTGACTGAGCCAGGAGGCATCTATGGGGCTGTCAACAGCTAAGACTGTCTTTTTTCTTGGCTCAAACATAGTTCTGGGAATTATTTCAGATGGGCTTGGCTAAAGATCTGCCTTCTAAAGTGAAGATTGACCTTTTATTAAATACTAACCTACAAGAGCTGCAGAAAAAATGATCCCGTCATAACTTGCCACAGTTAATAGAGCCTGGTGGTAATCATTTAGCCTATCAGTTAAGATGCCCACAACTCACATCAGAGTACCTGGATTTGAGACCCAGATCTGGCCCCTGATTCCAGCTGCCTGCTAATGAAGACCCTTAGAGGTGGTGATGATGGCTCAAGTACCTGCCACTTACATGGGAGACCTGGATTGAGTTCTGCCCTCCCAGTCCAGTCAACGCTGTTGTAGGTATTTGAAGATGAATTAGCGGATGGGCAAACAATCAATCTCTCTCTCCTCTCTCTCTCTCTCTCTCTCTCTCTCTCTCTCTCTCTATATATATATATATATATATATATATATATATATGATATAATATCTCCATCTCTCTAATAAATAAATATCAACAGATCCATAATATTTGAAGAACAGATGCTAAAAAATTCATGAGAGAGAACTTTGATCATATACAACAGAGCAGACACTGTTGAGAGGTGTTTGTAGATTTCTAATGTAATCTTTAGAAAAATCCTGCGTAATCACCACTAAAGTTGTTCTTCAGTGTCCACATGGGATTTCTTCCAGGAGCCCTCACAGATGCCCAAATCTCCAGGCGCTCAAGCTGCTTAGAGAAAACACATGGTATTTGCATATAACAGTCACCACCACTGGTGTCCTTTAAGCCATCTCTAGATTACTTATAAAATACCTGGTGCAATATAACTACTATTTAAATAGTTGCTATGTTCCATTCCTTAAGGAATAATGACAAGAAAAAAGTCTATATATGCAGTGCAGACACAGTATTTTTGCTTTTCAAATATTTTTGATTTCAATTGTTTGAATCTTCACACGTATAACCTGCTATACAGAGATTGGCTATGTTAGGATTGCCATTTTAAAGGTAAGAAAATTTAGGTGCAGAGTTTTAAAGTAACAGCTACTACAAGTGGATTTAACGATAGGTACACGTATGATTCTGGAGCTGATGCGTATGCCTGCTTTGCCACCACATGGTATTTTGAATTCACTGTGAGGCAAAAACACATACAGACTAAACGCCATCATTTCTTCTGCCCAAGAGGCCCAGAACATGTGAAACCACTGAGAATTAGGTCAAGTTCATTGAGAACCAGATGCCAAGACAGGTTAGACATCACTAATTCTATGCTCCCTTCTACTCGGGTATTTTGTTTTCTTCTTTTTCTCAAATTTATTTGCCATTATTATTATTATTATTATTATATTTTTTGGAAAGGCAGAGACAGACAGGGACCTTCCAGAAACTGTTTCACTCCCCCAAATTCCCACAGTAGCTGGGCCAGGCTGAAGCCAGGAGCTTGGAACTCAATGTGGGCTCACACATAAGTATCAGGGACCCATGAACTTGAGCATCACCAGCGGCTTCCCAGGGTGTGTGTAAACAGGAAGCTGGGCTGGAAGCAGAGTAGCTGGGACTCACAGCAGGCATGGCCATGTGGGATGTGGCCCCCAAAGCAGCAACGTGGCTGCTGCAGAAATGCCTACAGCCCCTTTCATGCCGTTCTAGAAGAAAGGCTGGCAGGAAGGGCACACACAACCTCAGCAGGAACAGACCATTCACATAGTGAGGAGGTCCCGCCCTCAGAGCCAGCAGCTCTCAGGCCACAGACTTCTGCAGGTGTACTCCTGAGAATGTGCTCGCAGAGACAGACCGGACATTTCTGAACGTATGCGCATTCTCTCAGTTCACGTGGTATCTGCTCTTCCTTGCAGAGGGAATTCAGATCACACCATCAATCATTCTAAACGGCAGTGTTTCTGGAGCACGTCCTTGTGTACCCAGGCAAGTTCCCGTGGTCTAGGCCAATACTCACTGCCTGACACAGAGAGCCATGTCCAGAGTTCACCCTTCTCCTCAACACCATTGATTTTGCTCAGTGTTCCAGAACTGCTTGTGGAATCCCACATTTCAGAATGGAGCTTATACAGAGCAGAACAGATAATAAAAAACCATGTTTCCCAGCAGCTTATCTGGGGGAATAGAGAGGAGAAGATGAAGCTTTTTAAGAAGCCCCCACCCCTCGGATCAGACAGCTTTGGATCCAGCAAGTTCACCAGGACCTCTGTGGGGATCCTTGTCTCATCCACTGCATTCAGTCCAGGCGGCATCTCTTAGCCTCTGTCCAAGCCAATGCTAATTTATCAGGTGGCGCCTGCCAAGAGCCTGTGGCTCATGCTAAAAAATGATTGAGGGCAGTGAAGACAATTTCCCCCAATCAGCTGCAATTTCACCCGAACCAAAACCTCCGAGACCTGGACCTGCATTTAGAGAGGCGGCTGAAGCAGTAGAGAGAGCACTAATAATAACAGCTACTATTTGCTCATAGCATGCCAAGCACTTTATATGCATTATCTCCATTCTGCTGGAAACCAAGGGAGGCAGGTAAGATTACCCTCATTTCTGAGAGAATTAAAGATTAGACAGGATTCAGAATTTACCCAAGGTCACACACTTAGTGCCCAAAGGAGCCAGGATGTGACTGAACTCCCCTGATTCAATGTAATTGTGCTATGTCATGACTGCCTCCAAATAGAAGAAGCTTGGTCCAAGTCCTGGAACTGCCAGATGGGCAGCCTTTAACAAACCTTACTTAATTTCAGTCTCAGTCTTAATTAGTTCAGCTGCAGAATGAAAATAAGGCTTTATGCTTAAGCCTTAGTTTAGGACATGGTCCTGCAGTTGGCTTCCTAACCCAGTCTCATCCTTACTATCTGAGTGACCTTGAAGCTGCCAGTTAAGTTTGTCTCTAACATGGGAATCACATTAATACCTACTTCAATGGATGTCAGGGAGATTAAACAAGATAAAATGGTTCGAGCCCTTGATACAGCAGGCTGAAGGCACTGCTCTTTATCATCACCATCTCATCATTAAGATGATGTGATATGCTGTTCCAATAAACTACATATGATACATTGTTCCTATATTATAACACAGGAGGCTTCTGAGAACTGAATGAGAAAATAGCAAAAATGTGTTGTAAATAACAAAACGCTAAACAAGTATAGGGAAATAATACACACAAAGCCTATGCTATGAGACTTCGAGTGAGTATTCAGTTAGAATTAGGAGACTTCCTATGTAATCCTCAGGAGTCTGGAGTCTGGATCCAGACCTGAAAGCCCTCTCTCAAATCCATACATAAGAACAGTACAGAGTCTGGGGGATCTGCAAACCCTTGCTTCCCATAGGGTTTCCTCCTTGGCCTGGCCTCAGGGCTGCATTAACTGTAGGGTACTAAGAGCTAATGCATATGATCACACAAAACTTACTGTGTATTTGTGAAAATACACTGATGTCCCTAATACAGTTTCCTCTAATTTGCTGTGAAAGCTCTGGTGAAGAGCGAATCTTAAAAGAGGAAATGTCTGAAATTAGGAGAAAGCTGTGAAATGAGCTGCAAACAGTTGCTTGTGCCCAGAGTCAATTGGGGCTCTGGTTTGTCAGTCTGTCCTCCTGTGGGAAAAGCAGATCTCTCAAGTTGCTCCACACAGGCCAGTCTTTTCCTCCCTCATGTTGCCCTAGGCCACCAGTACCGAAAGGGGACTCCTGGCCCCAGTACCAGAGATCATCTTAAAACTCAACCTACTATGGTTCCAAATTAAACAGGTTGTATAGGCAAAGTTGAAGCCAAGTTTAAATGCTTACTATCAACCCTATAGTTGAATTGTTTAATATCACTATGCCTCTATTTTCTTATCTGTAAAATGGAGAGAATGAATTCAGGGACACTAGGAAGATTCAATAAGACAGTGAATGTGTGATAGAAAAATGGCATCCTTTCAAAACAATGTCCTTGTCCTAATTCCCCAAATATGAAGAAATGCTAACAGCAAAAGGGATGCTGCAAATCTAAACAAGGAGACTCCTTCATTATTCAGGTGGACTCAATCCAATCAGGTGGAAGAGGAATGGTAGGTGTTGTTGAGCAGCTACTTGGGATGCCCATATCCCATATGGAAGTGCCTGGGATTGAGTCTCACCTCTACTTCCACTTCTGATCCAGCTTCCTGCCAATATGCACAGGAAGTAGCAAATTATGGTTCAAGTACTGAGTTCCTGCCACCAGCATGGGCCCAGAGTTCTGGGCTTCTAGTTTTGGCTCAGTCCAGCATCAGCTGTTACAGACATTTGGGAGTATACTTGTGGCTAGATGATCACTCCCCTTCTGTTTCTTTTCTGTGTCATTCTGTTTTTCAAATAAATAAAAATGAACAAATAAATATTTTTAAAGAGAGAAAGAATTTTTTTTAATGTAGAAACAAAAAACAGAAAAATAAGAGAAATGGCATAAGGGATCAATCCAGTGTTATTGGCTTTGAAGACAGAGGAGAGGCCAGGAGCCAAGGCGTATGGGAGGCCCGTGAAAGCTGAAGACAACTCTCAGCTGACTCAGCAAAGAAATGAGGACCTCGATCCCGCAACTGCAAAGCTGAGCTCTGCTGGCAGTCCTCCCTAGCAGGCAATAGGTCCCACCAGAGGCTGCAGAAAGCGATGCAACCCTACTGCCACCTTGATTTTAACCCAAGAAATCCATGCTGGACTTCTGACCTGCTGAACTATGAGAAAATGCATTTTTGTGGTTGTCTAAATCTGTGGTAATTTGTTATGGAAAGTGATGACAAGCATGTAGAATGCCTGGCACACAGTAAAAAAATAATTAAAATTCCTCAAGCTTATGACAGTGATGATGCTGAGGAGGAGGGTGATAACAATGAACTTCTAGGTTGCATTTGGAATAATGAATACTTACACTGTCTATAATCACAATGTTAACTTTTGAGGCCCTCCAATGGGTTACTTATCATATGAAATGTTTTTATATGAATTATTTTATCTAATCCGCACAACTATCCTATGAAGTAGACACAATTATCTCTGCTTTCACAAGAAGATACAGGAGCTCAAAAAAGTTAGCTTGTTCTGAATTTCATATGAATGATTTGTGTTATGCCAAGGTTGTCAAGGACACAAGACATTCTGCAGTGGGAGAGAACAAGTCACACTGTCCCTAAAGACAGATGCACAGTCACCAGTTATTTCCAATGGGCATGGATGCCCATGCAACCTTTCTTTCTATCAATGCTGAAGCGATATAGTTGGAACTTGTAGAAATCAAGTCAACCTGGGAAAGGAGCACAGAAACACTGGAACCTGTGATTGTTTCAAAACTGTCTAGCTCCATCCTGACCACATGCCTGCTGAGAACCCAACATAGGAAGAAAATCAACATCAAATCCCCAGCAGCTAAGGAAATTCAAAATGGATTGCAGATAGACTGACGCAGAGGTGAGAAATGAAATCAAACTTGCAACCTCTTTTGACTTAAGTCAAAAAGCTGATTTGGTTCTTTAATCCCCAGGCAGAATGCAATTGTTATATTCCAAGACCAATCCATAGAAGTATCATGGACACGAAAGAAGTCAGATCTCAATAAGTCACAGTGTAGGAGCAGGAGTACTCTGTGAGACACGATAGAGGCAGAGTTGTGTGGAAGCCAAACATACAAGGTTGACAAGCGAATGCCTTGGATGCAATTCTGGGGTCTACCATGTGACCTGGGGAAAGTGATTTCATCTGCTGAAGTTTTTTAAATCTTAAATTTGTAAAATGGAAAATATCCTTTTTGCTAGCACATAGTGAGCAAACCTAGGATTATGAGAATGAGACAGAGGACCACAGAGGGTACACAGAGTCACTAACACTTACACCTAGCTATGAGAATGTAAGTAAGTAACTTTTACATGTCCCCACCAACTGTTTGCTGCTATTGTAAATATTCTGTGGCTCTGCATTGGGCAAGAATACAGCCCCGCCGGGTGTTCAGAGGGACCTTCTGCTCAGGCCACGTTGCGTATCACTGTTAAGAATTTTCTGGTGACTTCGGAGGTGGGTTGGGAAACAGAAGCAACGGAGACCTAGGAGAAGGCCTGGTGTGGGGGCCTGCTACTTTTCCCATCAGTCAAAGGGGAGGCTGCTGCAAGAGGAGCTCTCTCACTCCATCTCTTCCTAGTCCTTCTTGTTAAGATCTTCACAAACAAGTCCACAAGGAAAACCAAGCTGGCCAACCAGCAAAGCTACACAGAGCTACTGTGATGAGGAATGAACTTGACCATGTACTCTCATAACAGACACCCAGCTCTAACCCAGTAAACTAGAGGGGAGTTGCCCTAAAAACAAAAATAAATCAAAAATTAGAAAGCTAATAAACTATAGGGTGTCCAGGCAAAGCAAATCTGGCAGTTGCCATCATTCCCATTTGGTGCTGGTGTCAGTGAGGCAGAAAGAAAAGGCTATGGGGAAAGCACAGCGTGGGCTGCATGAATTAAGCAGAGATGATAAGAGAAGCTGCACATTGCTCTGGGCACTATGGGATCTTCTGAGTATGAACATGACAAGGTTCCAAGGCAAAAACAGATAAAAATGTTCAAAGAGACATAAACGAAGAAGGCACATCTCCACAGATGAGAAAGCAAGCACATTCAAGTATGCCAAACCAGTATACTGTCCACAGGTTTGGCTCTAGCAACTACATTGAAGAGAGCAAGACGACCTACTGGCGTGAGTGAGACAGAATAAGAAAGTGGTATGGACAGATCACATTTCTTTTCTTTTCTTTTCTTTCTTTTTTTTTTGACAGGCAGAGTGGACAGGAGAGAGAGAGAGACAGAAAGAAAGGTCTTCCTTTTTGCTGTTGGTTCACCCTCCAATGGCCGCCATGGCCGGCACGCTGCGGCCAGCGCACCACACTGATCCGATGGCAGGAGCCAGGTGCTTCTCCTGGTCTCCCATGTGGGTGCAGGGCCCAAGCACTTGGGCCATCCTCCACTGCACACCCGGGCCACAGCAGAGAGCTGGCCTGGAAGAGGGGCAACCGGGACAGAATCCGGCGCCCTGACTGGGACTAGAACCTGGGGTGCCGGTGCCGCAGGTGGAGGATTAGCCTGTTGAGCTAAGACCCCGTTGCTCATTGAAAACAAATGTGAAAGTGGCATGGACGGATGACATTTGTGTTCAATGAGAAAGCCCCACAGCACAAGGGAAAGTGAAGCGACTGGACTTCTAGAGAGTCTCTCAGCTCGGCCCCCTCTTCATTCTGACATAGCTACCCCCTTGTTCGACTCCAACAGTAGTTTCTCACTGTACTCTTTATCCACCTGAAGTTTCAGTTCACCCCCCCCCCCCCTTTTAAGAATTTATTTGAAAGGCAGAGTTACAGAGACAGATAGAGAGTGAAATCTTCCATCCTCTGGTTCACTCCCCAAATTCCGTAATGGTCAGACCTGCACCAACCCGAAGTCTGGAGCCAGAAGCTTCTTCCAGACCTCCTATGTGGGTGCAAGGGCCAAAACCCTTGGGCCATCTTCTGCTGCTTTCCCGGGTTCATTAGCAGGGAGGTGGATCACAAGTGGAGCATCAAGACTTGAAGCTGTGGCTTTATGCACTATACCCCAGTGCTGGCCCCCAGCTCACTCCTCACATCCACCATCTCAGTGTTCTTCTTAAATAACATAGTGGCTAATACACCAGGATATGCAAGTGTCCCAAGAGATGGAGGAAGGCTGGGGTAGAGGCAGGAACAGGGAGCCTGCACATAACTTCACTTTCCTTACAGGAAGGGCATTAATCTTCTAACAGTTAAAAGTTTAGGAAGCAGACACCTCTGGAACAACTAACAGAATATAAACCTACCAAATTACCAGTGATGCCTCATATGCAAGCTAATCAATTAAAAAAAGGATAAAAAAGTAAAGAAGCACAAAAAGAGAAACATGTAATCAACTGAAAAGCAAAACCAAATGTGTCTATTGTGCCAACAAATATAAGTGGCACAGATTCAAATATTAAGGGAAAAATACTTTCCAATATGAACAAATCTTTAATTCCAAATAAAATATTTCCTGTAGTCTGCAATGTACCCCCACCCCACCCCCCAAACACACACATTCAACTTTGGCTGAATTCAAGCTGCCTTATGTGCATATGCAAATGAAAATGAATTTCATTTCTTCATGAAGTCATTATGCAACCAACGATATAGATACAATTCTTAGCATTTTACACAGAATATAGACTGTAGAATCCATGCTGTATCAAATGGCAAATCTAAAGCAAAGTGACTCAAGAAGGTTGACAGTGAGAATATGGGCTATGCAAGTTAAATGCAAGTTAAATGAGTTTAGGAGTTACGCTATTAAATCAGGCAGAGCTGACTTCAGAGGAAAAAACTAAAGAGGACAAACATTAATAATTTAAAACCAAGACAGAAACTTAATCATTTACAAAACAAACAGCATAATATAGAAAAAGTTAATTTTTTTAGAAAAGAGAAATCCATTTAAATACAAGAGAAATGTTAAACATCCAGCTCACCACTTTTAATTCCTGATAATTCAGGCAGAAAAGGAAGGGTAGAGAATAAAACAATGCAGGAAATAACCTTGATCTGGTATAAACAACAGTTCATATCCTTAAAATGGTGCTACATTTTCTTTTAAGCATGTAAGAAACATTTGTAAAATTAATTTTATATTAAAAGCAAAGAAAGCTCAACATTCTAAACACAATAGGTCTCAATATATACACGACAAATACTTGAAAATATGCTGAAAGAGTAGATTTAAGATCTTAAATGATTTCACAGAGAGAGTAAGAGAGAGAGAGAGAGAGAGAGAACTATGTGAAACGATGGGTATGCTAATTAACTTAGTTGTGGTAATCACTTCCCAGTCTGTAAATATACCAGGACATAACATTTTGCACGTTAAGTAAGTACAATTTCTATTTGTGAATTACACCTCAATAACACTGAGGAAGAAGTAAATAGTAACAATAGTTCAAATGAGGGCCCTCCGAATGCAGATGAATTCATTCATGGGCTTCTTACAATCTATCATTCTACTCATTTGGTTAACACCACACTGTAGCCATTCTTCATAACTGACTCTTTCCCATGTTTCTTCACTTACTCAGAATCTATCAAGGCACCTGATATCCTTCCCTCCAGACCTGCTTAACATTTTATCAGTGATTTAGATGAAGAGATAGAGGATACATTTATTGAACACACTCTGAAAATTTGCTGGCAAGGACAGCAGATGTATGCATGCTAACGCTGGGCTGTAAGACGGCCATGACACTCCAAGCAGGGACATTTGATGCAGTGGTTATGCTGCCATTTAGGATGACCATATCCCAGATCTGAGTGCCTGGGTGTGAGTCCCACTCTGCTCCCCATTCTACCTTCTTGCTAATGCACATGCTGGAGGCAGCAGGTGATAGTTCAAGCTCCAGCCCCTGCACCGACCCAGGGCACCTGCCTCAAGTTCCTGGCGTGTGACTTCAGAGGGCCTAGCTTCAGCTTTTGGGGATATTTGGGGAGTGAACCAGCAGATGAAGATATCTAAGAACTCTGTTTCCCTCTCTCTCTCAACTAAATGAATTTTAAACACTTAAAAAGAAAAGGAAAAGGTCCTGACAGTCTTCAGTCAGTCTGAGTAGAAGGAAGTTTAACAGACATACACTACAAGACTGTGTATAAAACCTGAAGAAGGAAAGGATATCTGTGACTCAACTCAGCAGTATGTTGTATAAAAATAACAAACTACAAACTGATTTCAGCAGACAGAAAGCTTATTAGAATTCAACGGTGTGTGTTAGTTAATTCAACCATGTGCAACGTTGCTGCCAAAGGAAGATGATCCTATGTTACTAGATACAGATCAACCCGTGAGAGAGGCAACCCATTTCACGTTCAGCCTGCACTAGGAAACATTTTGATTGAACCTGTCGTGGACTGACTGTGCTAACTCAGAAGGCACTGGTTCCCCTGAGCAGCAGTGCAGGAGCAGAGGTAGAAGGGTGTCAGTGGACCAGCTGGTTCAGAGTTGGCAGGAATGACCCTAGCGGTGCGCAAAGCGCATCTCTCTATTTGGAATGCCACCAGTTCCTTATCAGGAATAAGGGGGTATTAGGTGACAATTTCATTTCCCTTTCACATTTACCCAGACAGTAACTATTTTTGTAGACGCACTCTTTTTGAGAGCATGAACTCTCAAATGCTGGTCAGGGAGACGCTGACTAAGGGAAAAGGAAGAGCTGCACGAAAGCTGAGAGTGAAATTCCCCAATGCAGCCTGGGTCTGAGCTGCCCCAGCCGGCTGCACGTTCACCAGTGTGGCAAAGGAAAGGCGCCTCTTACCTGCAGCCCGTTTACAGATAAGTCACACTGTCCATTTAAGTGACAAGAGGGGAAAAGAAAAAAAAAACAAAAACAAAAAAACGAAAACCACTGCTCGCAGGGCAGAGAGAGAGCAGGCAGTCCCAGTCTGCTGCTGTGTGGGGCACACTTTCTCTTGCCTGGTCTTCAGAGAGGACAGGTGGCCAGTTACAGAAGCAGGCAGCAAGGCCCTCCGCCCTCTTGCTTCCTCCTTCCCAAGAGCACACAGAGATAAGAAACACCAAGTCCCCCGTGGTCTTCTTCCAGACCACCAGAAAGGCACGGTCTCAGTTCCCTCACCTGAACCTCTGTGGCTTACACAGAGAGCCACAGTTCCTCAAAAGCACCCATATGGCTGAATGGAGCAGCGTTTCTAAGTGTGGTCAAAGCACACTGCAGTCACATTTGAGTCCAAAGATCTCATTGTCCCACGACCTTGGGGAAGCATCTGCTTTCTCCAACTTAATCATCTTAACTGAAAAATAGAAGTAATAAAACCAATCCTGACTACCCTACAGGTAATAAAGCCAATCTTGACTACCCTACAAGTAATAAAACCAATCCTGACTACCCTACAATAAAGCCAACCTTGACTACCCTACAAGTAATAAAACCAATCCTGACTACCCTACAGGTAATAAAGCCAACCTTGACTACCCTACAAGTAATAAAACCAATCCTGACTACCCTACAGGTAATAAAACCAATCTTGACTACCCTACAGGTAATAAAGCCAATCCTGACTACCCTACAGGTAATAAAACCAATCCTGACTACCCTACAGGTAATAAAGCCAATCCTGACTACCCTACAGGTAATAAAACCAATCTTGACTACCCTACAGGTAATAAAGCCAATCCTGACTACCCTACAGGTAATAAAGCCAATCCTGACTACCCTACAGGTAATAAAGCCAACCTTGACTACTCTACAGGTAATAAAGCCAACCTTGACTACCCTACAGGTAATAAAGCCAACCTTGACTACCCTACAGGTAATAAAGCCAACCTTGACTACTCTACAGGTAATAAAGCCAACCTTGACTACCCTACAGGTAATAAAGCCAACCTTGACTACCCTACAGGTAATAAAGCCAACCTTGACTACCCTACAGGTAATAAAGCCAACCTTGACTACCCTACAGGTAATAAAGCCAATCTTGACTACCCTACAGGTAATAAAGCCAATCTTGACTACCCTACAAGCTTCTTTGGTGCAGCAAATGAGGTCAGAGACCAAAGGAAGATTTAGAAATTGCAAAGTGCAACATAAATCTAAATGAATGATCTGAGGGACATCAACTACATCATCCAATCTTTAGAACAACTCCAGGATGTGGGCAGGTTATCATCACCACACATGGACTAGACACTATTTTAAATGTTCGTTTCTTAAATTGTTTTTCGCCTACTTGAAAGGCAGAGCAATGGTGACTAGGGAGTGGGGAGAAATACTCTTCCATGTGCTAATTCACTCCCCAAATGCCTGCAACAGCCAGGACTGGACCAGGCTGAAGTCAGGAGCCTAGAACTCCCTCTGAGTATCCCAAGTGGATGGCAGGAGACCAGGCATTTGAGCCATCCTCTGCAGATCCCCAGGATGTATTAGTAGAAAGTTGAATGGGAAGCCAAGTAGCAGGGTCTGGAACTGGCATTTAGCTATGGAATGTAGGCATTCCAGGTGGCAGCTTACCCACTGTGCCACCAGGTCTGCCCCAATTAGACAAAGTGCTTCAAGTCCCTCAGCAGGTTGGTTAACCAGGCCAGCCCAGTGTCCAGGTTACTGTCAACTCATGGTACTTTGTTTGCACTGGTTCTTCTCTGCTTGTTGGTTTCTTGAAGTCATTCTCTTCATCACATAAGCTCCTGTCTTCTCTGACTTCAGGCTGGATTGGTCAAGAGAAAATCAAGAGGTGGGAAGAGAGAAAGGTCACAATATTTCTTCCCTGCTCTCTCCCTGCCTCAGCACCAGGGTCGTGGCAGTGTCTGGATCCCTCACTAGCTCCGACTCCTGACTAAATCCTCCCCACTCAGTGGTGTTTCTCATGGGCCCCCATGGTTCACACTGAGGCAGTGCGACGGCTGCCCGATGCTGCTCGCTGTGGTGCTTCAGCACTGCTCACGTCTCTACATGTGAACTTCACTCCACTCTCTTGCACATCCAGTGGAGCGTGCCTCTGCTTCCTACTGGGTATTTGAGAAACTCCCTGTCTACAAACTATGGCTCACAGGCTGCCAAGGAAACTTACACCACCTTGTCTCCAACCCCTCCCTCACCCCTCCTCAGGATGGGATAGGTCATCCCCATCTTCTCCAGGCACCAGCTCACCACAGGTCAGGAGCTGCCTTTGATTCCTTTGATACTTTGGGCTCCTTTGGGATCCTATACCCTGCCCCTGTCCCCAACCCTCTCTTCCTTCTATTTTATACTATATTTTCTCACAGTGAAGAATTTGATTGTTGACTTGTCTTAAAATTTGGGTGGGAAAAGAACAATAAAGCACTCTTCGAATACCTCAGCGGAAACATTCTACTCAAATCATGTGTTTGTTTTGACTCTACATTTGTAAACTATCTTTTTTTAAGAAAAAGGGAGGAGCCACAACTATTAGCAGTACATGGACTGTTAACAGCCTCCAAAGGTGTAACAAATCAATGGCAACACTCTTGTTCCACCATCAAAATTTACAGCAGCAGTAGATACAACAGTCATTATGGCTTGGAAGGTGCCACAATGATCAGTAAAGATCATGAATTCTGTGGTCAGACATAACCTACAATAATTGCTTTGTGTTCTGAGGATGTGATTGGAGGGAAGAAAAGAAAAGAAAGTGGCCTTGACTTCTTGTGTTTGAACACATAAGAAAGCACCCAAGAGCTGACCCTGAGTTCAGGGTTTCTGAGCCCCCTGTCTTTTCTCCTTGCTGTAATAAACAAAGATCTATTGATCTCAGATGGCTGTTCAAACCGTGGGCCCACAGAGCCAGCATTTGTCTCTTATTCGCCTTTTCTTCCCTAAATGCACTGTTGTCACCAAGACGGAAACAGCACTTCTTGCGACACTTTCCAAACCATGTTAGTCATGAAGAACTGACAATAATTACCAACAAATTAAATCAGTTGTCCAAAATGATGACTGCATAGGCCTGCAAAACAACTATCTTCTTTACAGTTCAAGAGTAGAAGATGCTATAAGTGATTGTATGACATTCTGGCTACTGATCACAGGTACAAATTATCCATGTTCAATTAAAGAAAGATGAAAGTTCAGCTTTCTATAATTAAACCAGTAACTTGTTCAGCCTCCAGGTTGGAAATAAACGTTAAGGATTTGTGCTTCTTGTAATCCTGCATGAAGAATTAAAGAAACAAATTCTACTATCACTGAATTACTTAGAATCAAAGCCTTATCCATATCAGAAATTATTAATGAAGAGAGTCTTAGACAATGAACATACAAATCAGGCTAAGCCTCTTTGGGCTACCTTATATTGAATGAAGTTCTCCACTACCATGTTTTGAATATTGCATCATTTAGATCACTGTTTAGATGCTTTTGTGAATATTATGTGAAATTTAAAGGCCTGAAAATATACCTAAGGCGATATTTTAACATGATAAATAAAGCCCAAACAACCAAGTCTACAACTTATCAGTCTCTAGTTCATTATCCGTAAAAAGGGTTGTGGTGGTCAGTTTTGGGTCAGTTGTGCCAGGCCATTGATCTAGGTGCTCTCACTTTGTAGATGTGATTTAAGTCCACAGTTGTTCTGCTGTAAATGAAGGAGACTGTACCACATAGTCAGTGTGGGAATGAATCAATCTGCTGAAAGTCCTTAAGAGCATGATCCAGGCTTCTCTGAAGAAGAAATTCTTTCTGCGCCTCCTGCTCATCCCCACAGTGCCAGCCTCCCACTCCTGAAAGCCTGCTCTACAGACTGTAGAAGTGCCCAGCAGTTCTTGCTTCAATAACCCAGATTCTTATAAGGAATTTATCCAACCAGCCATCCATCCATCCGTTAGATGGGCTACTAGGTAATTAAGGTAGGTCCCTATTGGAATGAGAAAAAGGGGAGTCCATTTAAGAGTCTGCAATATGCATGCTTCTCCCCAGAAGCTGCCTTTAGCAAGATAAAAGTGCCAATCACAACCTTCTGCGGTTCTGGTTTAATCATGAGAATAGAGAACTTACCTATCCCACTGTTCCGACAGCTCTTCTGTATTCTCATGAGCTGGCGAGACTGGATTACAATTCCAGCCTTCTGAGAGGCTTCATCCCTGCCCTTCGAGTGACTGTTCCCTGAATTATGCTTGAAAGACTCCACTTCCACCAGTTTCTCGGATCTGCCTCTCTTGGAGCCCCTCCTCGCTGCTGTGGCAGCAGGTTTCCAACTTAAATAAACCTTGGTTTGCTCACTGCTTTGTTTGCATGGAAATTCTTTCACATAAGACAAAGAACCAAGTCTCCTTCCCTCACCACCATTTTACCAGTAACACATCCATCCAACCATCTGTCCATCTACTTACCCGCCTATCCATCTTTCCTACTGTTTCTGTTTCTCTGGTTATACACTGACTAATAAATAAGATAATAATGTCTATTCTACAGCAGTGTTGTAATAAGATTGTGCACATAAATTACTATAACATAAAATAAAAGTAAGGAGGTATATTACTACTCATAATTTTTGTAAAAAAATTATTTATTTGAAAGGCAGAGTCACAGAGAGGGGGAAATATGAGGGGTGGTGAGAGAGCACACGATTCCATCTGCTTGTTCACTCCCCAAATAGCTGCAATAGCCACAGCTCAGCCAGGCCAAAACCAAGAACCTAGAACTCTATCTGGATCTCCCAGGAGGGTAGCAGAGATCCAAGCTCTTGGGCCATCGTCTGGTGCTTTCCCAGGCTCATTAGCAGGGAGCTGGACTGGAGGCAGAGCAGCTGGGTCTGGAACTGGTGCTCATGTGGGAAGCGGCATTGCAGGCAGCAGCTTATACCACTGCACCACAGTGCCAGCCCCTCACAATACTGTTGGCTGTGACTAACTCAAACCCAGCTAATAACTCCCTGCTTTTCCTTAACAGGTTTTTCCAAATCACCCTATTCTCCAGACAGTGCAAATTCGGTTGTATCCTAAAGCCACTAAGACAGATAATCATATGCCAAGCAGTAAGCATCCAGATGTGGTGATCTTCGTGAGAAACTAATAAGCAAATCTGAAGAAGCACCCGTCGGAGTGGGTACAAGAGTTAAGGGCTAAAGCGGGGGGGGGGGGGGTGGAGTGGGGCAGGGAGCTGGGGCTGAGGTCCATGTTCAAACAGGAGCCTGGACACAGCAGAGATAAATAAGGAGTCCAGACCAGAGCTAGAAGATACACAGTTCACCGAGTGCAGTGGGGGAGGGACACTAGTTTTGGACACTAGCTCAGGTCTTCTCTAAAGGTAGGTTACCCAACTCCACAGTGGCCAAGTGATGAGCTGGAAAGGGAGCCCCCAGCCCACACCGTGAGCCTAATGAGCAGCAGGCCTCTCCCACCTGATGTCGCCAGCTCCCTGCACCCACAAAATCCTCTCTTTCAAGGCCATGGGAAGCTTTCCCTCCCCACAGTGCTTCTAGAATTGCGTCCCCACATGGTGCCCACAGCTCCTCCAGAACACCATACAGACCTCTCATTTGGATATGCACTCAAACACTATCCTGCCCATAATTCCCAGCCCCCAGGGATGTCCTAATAAGGCTTAAGAATTCTTTGAGATCAAATAATTTGTTCATCAACTTTCTCCCACTCAGTACCTTGCATAGCCCTGGCAGCGCTTAGTGAAATTTTCATAAGAGCTAAAAAAGAATCATATCCCACTTGCTGTAAATTTCGCAATAAGCAATAGTAAGAATTGTTGACGAAGAAACAGGAATGGCACACGGATGCGCTCTGAACACCAGCACACGAGCAGGGGTGGGTGTGACTGCCGGGCGCACCGTGGTGAGGTAGACTCTGAGCCATTTCAGCTCCACAGGAGGGAGTTCTGCGATGTGCAGCAGCACTGGCTCACAGCCAGTGAGGGGAGGGTCTAGAACACTCAGGTTTACAGAGCCCACAGCCTACTTGACAAGAGCTCTTGGGTGTCACCCTGGCATCTGATACTTATTTTGCATATTATTACAGTCTTAATCTATGCCCTCAGGTCTGTCCTGATCTCTTTATTTTAAAATGGAAAAATACAGTGGGCAAAGCCATCCTTGATGACACATTCTCTTTACTTCACTCTCTCCCAACCTCCTGCTAAGCCCACCTCCAGAATTTATGGAACCACCTTTCAAAGTATCATCGAAGTTTGTCACTCCAGTGCTGGGAACTTCCCAGGAGGCTTCTTACCCTTTGTACTTAAAATCAAATGTGGACCTCTGGACGTGATCTAAACTCAACTTTTGCCGTACCTCCCTCCCTGACCTCATGTCATAGTGCTATCAGCCTCTGGCTCTGGGCTTCTGCCACACCCTGCTACAAACACACCAAGCATAGTCGTGCTTTACAAACTCTGACCTTGCCAGCCCTCTGTCTTAGTCACTCCTGTATCAGACCTTTGCTGATGCCTTCAGCATCTGGGTTAAGTGCCACCCCTTCAGACGGATTTCCCCTACGACCTGACATAAAGCATTGCCCAAGCTCACCCTCTCTCAGTCTGACCCGCTTCACTTTGAAGCTGTTGTCTTGCATATGGTCTTACTGAATATTTAGCTCTGCACGAGTGAGGACCTTGCCTAACTTTTCCATTGCTCTATCCCCAGAGGTGTGGCCTTGGTCACTTCATTCCCCTTCCTAATCCTTATTTCACCCTTTTAACATGAGGATATGGGATGTGGTGTTCACTGGAGACCAGCTCCGGTAGTGGGTCCCAGGGATGCTTCAGAGTCCAGGGTTCCCCAGTCGCCGGCATTCTCAAATGTATTTTTTAAATGAAGCCAACCTCCTCAGGCTGCCCAGTAGGGAGGCCACGGGGAGCAGTGAGATGGAGTTGGGAGCTGGATGATGCGGTCACTGTGCCAGGGCATCCCCTCGTGGGGGAGACACAGCTCATCAGGTACTAAGTGACAGTCACTATTAATTGGTGGGTATTAACACTCTATGGATATTGAATCTCATGCTGAAATCAATGACATCAGTCTCTTGTAATCACACAAAGCATTAGAAATTTGAATCCAAGCAGTTACAAAAAAGTTCCTGGAGATATTAACCCTTGCCTTCCCTTCCCTACTTGTCAGAGTAAATGTTGGTGGTCAGTTTATACTGAGAGATTCCTCAGTTGCCAGGACCTGTAATAAGTATTTTACAAGCTGTTATCATTTAATCTTTATCATAACACCACATAATAGATTCCAGTATCATCCTCATCTTATGGACAGGGCAATGTCCAAACAGAAGGTAGAAGAAACGTTCCCAAAGTCACAGAGCTAATAATGATGGCTCCTTGGTTTGAACCGAGGCTGGTCTCATCCTGAAGATGTGCCCTTACCTACTAAGTCACACAAACTGCCCGCTTCTTGTAATTAGCATCTTGTCATTGACTTCGTGATTCTTACTGAAGCCTTTTTCATTCTTCAGGTCTGAGCCCAGATGCTATTCCTTCCATGAAGCTTCTCTAGCCCTCCAGCGTGCCTCACGGTGCTTCCCTGCACTGCTTGAATCAGGAAGGAGGGTCGGTAACTAGCATTTAGTGATCATATGCTATATGCCACACACACTATCACAGACAAAAGCTCCCAATAGTCTCACAATTGCCCTGTGCGGGAGGCATTAGCACTGGATCTGAAAGGTAAAATGCCTGTAGCAGGGTCTTATGACTCAAAGTGGCAGAACCAACGTTTGAACCCAGGTCTGCTTGACTGCAGAGTCCAGGTCACTTCTACAAGCTCTGCCTCACATCCCTGTACCACATAAACCCCCTCAAAGCGCCACATAGCCTCTTCATAGTCTTACTCCAGTCATAGTGTTACATGTTTGTGTGATTAAGTTTAATTGCCTTCTTCAGCCCTTATTCCATGAGGACATGACCTCCTTTTGCTCTGCTAAATCCCCAGCACCTGACAAACACAGTAGTCATAGACCTGAACAAATGTGCTTGAATAAATGTATGAACAGTGTACATTTCATTGCACATATTGAATATTTAAATACAGCCTTCTCTGCAAAATTATAAGTTCCCCGAGGCAGGTTACCTACTTAGCTTATCTCTGGATCCTTCATAGTATTATGAATATGGTAGGAACTAATCAACCATCTACGGATCAGTCTGTCTATATCTCATATCATCCAACACTTCAAAGTTGGTACCCAGTGGAAAGAAGTGGTCATCAAAGAAGGATGTACTTTTCTCTGAAGGGAGGAGAGAACTTCACTTTGCTTATGGCCTTTTCTAAATACTGATGGAGTCTGTGCATTTAAAAGGCATCCATAGGGGCCAGCGCCATGGCTCACTTGGTTAATCCTCCACCTTGTGGCGCTGGCATCCCATATGGATGCCAGGTTCTAATCCTGGCTGCTCCTCTTCCAGTCCAGCTCTCTGCTGTGGCCCAGGAGGGCAGTGGTAGATGGACCAAATGCTTGGGCCCCTGCCCCCGCATGGGAGACCAGGAGGAAGCACCTGGCTCCTGGCTTCGGATGGGCGCAGTGCCACCGTAGTGGCCATTTGGGGAGTGAACCAATGGAAGGATGACCTTACTCTCTGTCTCTCTCTCTCACTGTCTAACTCTGTCAAATAAATTTTTATAAAATAAAATAAAAATAAATTTTAAAAAAAGGCTTCCATAGCCTAGGCAGCTCATGTCAAGAGCCTCGGGTGATCACTGACATCATAAATAAGAGTGTTAATTGTTAAATCAACAACAGGAGTCACTGTGCACCTACTCCCCATGTAGGACCTCTGTCCTCAAAGAGTTGTATTATAGTCATCTCTAAGTGCTCCCAAAAGATGTATTATTCTTGTGTGCTTCTTTAAAGTTAATTAAGTTTCTAAAAAAAACAGTGAAATTAACTTCAACATGCAATGACTTTGAATAGCCCTTGTCTGGACTGTTGAGAAAGGTTTTGTTTTGTTTTGTTTTTCCATGCAAATTGTTGAACTCTTAGTATAGAGTTGGTCTTCTATAAAGTTATTTGAAAATGGATCTTAGTAGAGAACGGGACTGAGAATGGAAGAGAGAGGAGGAGGAGGGGTGGGAAAGTGGATGGCAGGGTGAGTATGGTGGGAAGAATCACTGTATTCCTAAAGTTGTACTTATGAAATGCATGAAGTCTGAATTCCTTAAATAAAAGGTTGCTTTGGAGAAAAAATAAATTTTAAAATAAATTTTAAAAAAGTCAGTACAAGATAAAAACCTTGGAGCAACCACCCAATTCCTGCACCAAAGAGGCATGTTTTCTAACAAGCGTAGGTTTGAAAACCAGAGGGAAACACAGCTGAAGTGTGAAACCCATGTCAATGCAACTGCATCCATCAGAAAAGGTTAAGCTCTGCGGCTACCGCAAATGGCTGGCCATCTTAAGGACTTAAAGAGCCGGTTTGTTTCTCATTTGCACTATACAAACACTGCAGGCTGGCTGAGGCAATTGTTCTACATCATGCTAATTCTGGGATGCAAGCCCAGGGAGCACCACTGGTTGCCATAACAGAAGGAAAATGGAGCAAGGCAAGTCACAGAACAGCTCGTAAAGCTCCGGCCTGGAAGTAACACTACACCCCTTCCCCCATTTCTCCACCTTCCTCCACCTTCAAGAGGTAAGGAAAGGCCCTCCTACTCCACAGCAGGGAGGGAAAGCCAAAACGTCCCAGGGACAGCAGTAGTGACTGCCACAGCAGCAGACGCCCAGGATGGAACACCCAGCAATGACCCACCTAGAAACCGACACACCACTGGGAAAGATATGTCCCCCACAGCAATTCCCCACGACTCACACACTGAAACGGTCAGCTTCTCTCCTCAGTTCTGAAGATTCTCTCTACGCTTCTGTGTCCTTATCTGTAAAATGGAAATAAAAATAGAATTTCAGGGCTGCTTTGAAAACAGTAATGATGGACAGGAGAGCAGCTGTAACTGGGCCTGACAGAGTTGATCACTAACAGTCTTGGGGCAAACACAATCACCAAATCCAAGTACTGAAGGAACTGTAGGAAAGTTAATTCTTCCAGACATACGAGAGATGAAACTATCCCTAACCCGTGAAGCCTGACACTGACTCAGTGAATAGCTGTACCTCACCACTCACTCATCCCTCTGGTGCCAGCACTCAAGCAATCTGAAAGGGCTAAATAGATCACATTCAAAAGCAAAACAAAGTTGGAGAAAGAAACGCACAGCAAGAAACTGTTAAACAACTGGGAACTCCCAGACCCTCCCAGGAGAACCAACCACCTCCATCCAGCAGGCTGCACACCCTACACGATCCTTCTCTCCCTCTGCCTGTGTCCCATCTTCACATCACTGTGCACAGCTCAGTGCAGGACCACAGTGGGCTTCCATGCCCAGGTCTGGTGCTGGTGACTGAGTCTCAGGAGCAAGAGCAAAGGCAGGACTCGGAGCATTCCTTCTCTCCATGGTCGACACCCGCCAGTGTGACTCAAGTAGTGTTCAAGACAAACGCCCCCCACCCCCACCCGTGGCATGAGTGCACTCTCCAAAGCTCACTGGCTGGGAACTTGGCCGTCATTATGTGGTACTGAGGTGGCTAAGAGTGGGGGTCGAGTGGAAGGCAGGGCATGGGGCACCGGCCTGGGAAAGGATTAATCTGACCTTGCAGACTGGGTAGAGTTGGTTCTTGTGACAAAAAGATGTCATAAAAAGAGTAAGCCTGATCCCCAAAGCCTCCCGTGTGCCGTCTGGTCAAGTGACTGCTCTCTTGCTCTCTCAGTCTCTCCTCTTCTTCCCTCCCACCATTTCTACCTCCTCCTCTCCCACACACTCCTGCCATGACGCCATCTGCCAAAGTAACACAACCAGCAGGCCCTCACCAGAGTCAGAGCAGATAGCGATGCCCAATCTTGGACTTCAACCTCCAAAACTGCAAGCTAAATACAGCTCTTTTCTTTATACATTACTCCATCCCGGGTATGTTCCAGCAACAGAAAATCGACAGGCAGAGTGGACAGTGAGAGAGAGAGAGACAGAGAGAAAGGTCTTCCTTTTTGCCGTTGGTTCACAATCCAATGGCTGCCGCGGTTGGCGCACTGCGGCCGGCGCACCGCGCTCATCCGATGGCAGGAGCCAGGTGCTAGGTGCTTTTTCCTGGTCTCCCATGGGGTGCAGGGCCCAAGCACTTGGGCCATCCTCCACTGTTTTTCCAGGACACAGCAGAGAGCTGGCCTGGAAGAGGAACAACCGGGACAGACTCCGGCGCCCCGACCGGGACTAGAACCCGGTGTGCCGGCGCCGCAAGGCAGAGAATTAGCCTAGTGAGCCGGGGCGCCGAAAAGATCACTGTTTCAATTCACTTCTGTCTCCACCTTTCACGCAACTGGAACAATAACGCTGTGGACTGCCTCCCACAGGCCCAGAGCCCCGGACTTCTCAACATTTTTGCTTTCCTTCCTTCTCTCTGTCCTGCAGCTAAGTAGTAAACTGGTCCAGAGAAGATCAATACTACACTTTGGATCATGAGTGACAGAAAGCAAGAGAGAATCAACCAACAACCATGGGGCACTTCAGTTCTCACAGCGGTCTTACTCCACCTTTCTCACAACCTCTCTCTGTCTCCCAGGGCTGGCGAGCCAAAGCACCACAAAATGTGTGCATAACATAACAGAAATGCTTTGCCTCACAGTTCTGGAGGCAGAAAAGCCCAAGACTGAGGCTCCGCAAACCTGGGATCTGGCAAGACCAGGTTCCCTGCTCGCACCTTTTTACTATGTCCTCACATAAAAGAAGGACAGAGCTCCCTGGGATATCTTCTGTAATACAACTAGTCCCATTCAGGAAATTTTACTCTCAGGATGATGTCACCTCCCCAAAGCACCACACCCTAAATCAGCACCCTGGGGGTTGTGACTTTAACATAGGGATGGGGGAGGGGGGGACAGGATCCTTCAGACCAAGCAAAAGCTGTGTAAGTACGTATCCTCCCCTTAATGGAACTGGCCCAAGACGGGCGCTCAGGGCTGGACTGCTGCTCTGGAAAAACATGCTTCTCCTCCCCATCACAGGCTTCCGAGACATGGAGGCTCCTGCATGCTTAGAGTGGCACTCCTGTAAACGCAAACAGTACCGGGAGGCAGACGTGTTTCTCTCTCAAACGCAACAAACCACTTAACAATCCATTACTTCCTTTGCATTTTCAGCACTGTGTTTTTGCACACACATCTGCTTCTCAATACACCTCTGAGAGATACAGTAAACATTATCTTAAAAAGGAGAAAATAAGAATCAAAAGGCAAAGAAGAATGCATGAATCTGGAAAGCAATTTAGAAAGCAGACCAGAACTTCAGAATCTCTTCCCCCTCAAGAACCTCCGTGGCTCCCATATCCACTATCACATAGCCTGTTACAAGGGAGGGAATACACACAGGGTTTCAGAACTATAAGAAATTAATTTTATTAGGTAATAGAGAAGGAGAGTGGAGGACAGATAATTCTCAAAGGATAAGCTAAAACCGAACAGCTGTCACTGCCCCGTGTGATCTGTTTCAGCTAATAATTTCACCTTTCCAAGCCAGAGAAATAGTTACACGCATCAGCTCAGGAAATAACATAAAACCTGCAACCCCTTCCAGCTAGAAATAAAGAGTCATCATCATCACCAGCCCCAAAGTCACTGAGAAGCTCCACAGTCACCCAGGCTGTGGGCAGAAAACTGCCATCCTTTGCAAACTCAGTCTCTACCAAATCAATTTCCAAAGCAATCAACAGTAACACACTCAGAACCGATGAGAAATAACAAAGCCTGACCAAACTGATCACATCAGAGCAAACGCAGGCATGACCTTTTGAACAATACCATTGGTTTAGCTGACACTTCGTAAGATAAGTAAGTTTTTAATAAAAGAACACAGGCCAGTGGCGACAGAAAGACAGTATACGAGTCTAATTTCTCAGTCCCGATCCCTAGCACGGCTTGCAAAGCAATTGTGACTACACCTGAAACCACACAGCTTCAATGTGAAGAATTTATCATACAAGTGATAAAAATATTTAGAAATGCTGGTGCTGGATCCAGAAATCACCAAAGCAAACAGAAGTTTAGTAGAAACTGAAACACTTGCTGACTACAGCACATATTCTCCGATGATCCGCCACCCTGTCAAACCGCATTTCTCTCACTGGCTCTCCAGCACCAGTCTCCCATCCGCTGAAACCTGTCCAAAGGCTGTAGCAAACAGTCAAATATTTTATTCAAGTGTATGTTTATGTGCCTGCTTTTAACGGCATCCTTATCCTCTCTTCCATTTATCTGTCACAGTCTTTTAGCATCAAGAGCATAACTGTTCCAACTATTTTGTAATATTTATGGGCTCCAGTGTCAACTCTACAACCAAACTTCTTGACCCAGAATCCCAGATAAATTGATGAATGTTCCCATTTTACCCAGAGAAAGGAAATATTCAGAAACTTGGGCAACATCCCCAGGACCTCAGGACCCCAGGTCTGTCTGACAGCAGTGCCTTTGCTCAGAACCTACCCAGTATGCCGCAGGCCCACACCAGCCCACTTTCCTCAATGCTGCACTGGAAACAGCAGGCACTCATCTGCTAAACTGAAATAATTCTCAGTAAAAAACAGCTGGGAGTGCTGAGAGATGCTGTGGTGTAAGTGTCATTATGCATAAACACAAGGAAATAGACATGAAAAAGAACAAGCAGACAATAAAACAAGAGAGATGAAGTATGATCTCACCCTTGCTGTCGACCATAGTCTAGATCCGTTTCTTAGTTATTTTCCTATATTAACTCGCTGATTCCACAATACCTCTATTTGTTTACATAAAGCAGGTATGTCAGTTTTCCATGTAACAGATTTCTACAAACCCTGTAGCTTAAAGCAACACAAATATATCATTGTATGGTTTTACGGTTCAGAATTCTGGGACAAGTCTCACAGGGCAACAGTCAAGTGAAGGCAAGCCTCATCTTTTTCTGGGGACCCTAAGGAAAATCTGTCTCTGATTTTCCAGCTGCCAGAGGCCACTCCCATCCCCAGCTCTTAGCCACTTTCCTCTGACTTGAAAGCCAGAAATCCTGGCTAAAGTCTTCCTTAGGCTGACCTCTTGGTTTTGTCTTTCAACTCACCCTTCCATGTCTGAAGCCCCTGTGATCACACTGGGCCCAGCAGACACTATGCAGGATACTCTCTCTGGATTCTGGTCAGTATTTGCAACCTTGATTCTCTCTTTCCAACGGCACTAACTGTCCACAGGTTTCAGTGGCTAGTATGTACTGTGGACATCTTTGACAGCCATAATTCTGCCTACTGTAGTCAGCCTTCTGATCCCCAGCATACACATCTGTGCCAAGACTCTGCATCTCCAAACTCTCATTGTCTGATCTTTCTCAGGAACTCCTGCGATAAAAATCTCAGGAGCTAGGGCTCACGTTGTGGTGCCGTGAGTTGAGGCACCGCCTACAGCGCCGGCATCCCATGTGGGTGCTGGTTCAAGTCCTGGCTGCTCCTCTTCTGATCCAGCTCCCTGCTAATATGCTAGGGAAGGCGCCACAGGATGGCCCAAGAGCTTGGACCCCTGCATCCATGTGGGAGATCCAGGTGAAGTTCTTGGCTCCTGGCTTTGGCCTGGCCCAGCTCTGGCCTTGGCAGCCATTTAAGGAGCCAACTAGTGGATGGAAGACCTCTCTTTCTCTCTCTCTCTCTCTCTCTCTCTGTAACTCTACCTTTCAAATAAACACAATAAATCTTTAAAAAAGAAAAAAAAACTTCATTAGCCAAATGGATTCATACAGGAAGAAATAAACCAGAAGTTGAAGAGTAAATGCACTAACAATGTTTATCGCTGGAACTGTGCTTACTCCTTGTTCCTTTCTTACTGTGTGCTCCGTAATTATTACCACAAGCACAAACAGCTTTTGTAACCAGAAAAAGTTATTAAAAAATAAAATGGGCTGAAGTGAGTGCCAAGAGAAGAATGTGAAGAACTGTAAGGAAGTAACAAGGGTAGCACTCAGAGGCGGAGGAAATTAAAAGCCCCAGCCGAGAGGGACTTTGCCAATGTGCACTGGGGGTTGTTAGTCAGTCCAGATCAAAAGTGAATCAAAGGGAAAAAACCAAGGGCTGGGGGTCAGTTATCTGATATTCACCTCGTCCCCACCATAACTCACCACATCAAGGTTGAATGAGGGGAGGGCAGTGCACTCAGAGGTGGTGAAAATCACAGGGAGATCTAAGAAAAGTGAAAGTAAGAGATCAGTAAAATGCCCAACTCAGATGTACTGAATGGAACAAGCACAGAGAACCAAATTCACGATTTTCTGAGTCATTTAGCTGCTTCTCTGGCCCTCAGCTTCCAGAACTATAAAATATCCACAGAAATGAGAAAAATACCCTGTGCCTCGCATTAGCAAACTACAAAGACTAGGACGAACCTGCGACCAGCAAAGTGGCAGCTGCAGTGGCCCAGGACGCCATTCAGTGTGCACAGCTTCAGGGAGGTGGAAGTCACAATGGCATCCGAGTAGCTTCAGAGGATAGATGACTTCTAAAGTCATGAACGCTGAAGTGCCAAGAAGTGAATTAACTTGGGTCAAGTGACTCTATGATGAACGCTGGAGTCTAAGCCCTCCGGCCTCAATTTTGCCTCTTTTCTCTTTCTGTGTTGCCCCAATTAACACGAGATGCAAAGCTTCAAGATAACAGTAGAACAGGGAGTGCAGCTCGATTCAATGAAAATCATAATTCAGTGTTTCTTCTGCACTAGATGCTATGGTGAGCACTTTGTACAGTAATGTATGAAATCCTCCCAATATCCATGAAAGGTGACTGTCCTCATCTTTCTAGATGAGGAAAATGAGGAAACACCCAAGACCCTACAGACAGTACGTGAACAAGCCAAGATTCAAATCCAGAATGCGTATTCACAATTACTAAGGCATATCGCTCATGAGCAGGTGGGTAAACACATACTACCAGACTGCACTGCCACCTCTGGAACACAGCTGACACCCACAACACAGGCATTATAAAGGGTCAGGTACATAACAAGTGCTCTTGATTTTTTTTTTTTTTTTTTTGATAGGCAGAGTGGACAGTGAGAGAGAGACAGACAGAGAGAAAGGTCTTCCTTTGCCATTGGTTCACCCTCCAATGGCCGCCACGGCTGGTGCATCGCGCTGATCCGAAGCCAGGAGCTAGGTGCTTCTCCTGGTCTCCCATGGGGTGCAGGGCCCAAGCACTTGGGTCATCCTCCACTGCACTCACGGGCCACAGCAGAGAGCTGGCCTGGAAGAGGTGCAACCAGGACACAATCCGGCACCCCGACCGGGACTAGAATCTGGTGTGCCGGTGCCACAAGGCAGAGGATTAGCCTATTGAGTCACGGCACCGGCCTAACAAGTGCTCTTGAAATACGTAAGTCCAGAAGAGGCCTTGGAATGTGGTCATGTGTACAGAGCAACTGAGTGGACATGAAAGAGCACCAAGACAAGGAAGGTTGAGAGACCAGGGAACTGGATGGATCCTTCCCAGATGGGGAGGAAGTGCTACTGTGAGACGACCAGGAGGGCAAGATGAAGGTGGGGCTAGGGAAGCCATTCCATGGCCACGCAGACGAGTCTCTACAGACAGCATGTTGTCCCTGAATCTTAACTATGTGAATAGACACACAACTGAGAGAAAGTAGCAGCATTAGGAATGAGCTAGACAAGTATGCTTCCTCAGTAGAGATCACGGGAGACCAAAGGTTGTCAGTAGTTCCTGAAATAAATACAAGCAAAAGAAGACTCAGTAGTTCCAACCATTCACCTAATGCCCTTTGAGCAGACAGTCACGCTGAGTTCACAGCTTTTATACTACATCTAATTTTCAGTTTCTGAGATGTCAGTCTGGGAGGCCTTGTTGGAAATCAATGAGGTAAGATTACTCTAGTAACTACTCCCAAACAATGGAAATTTCTAAATAAAAAAAAAAAAAAGGTTTCTGTTCATTAGAAGGAATGAGCCACACAGAAAAGAAGACATTTGGGACAACATAGAGGAAAAGTTGATCACTCCAAATATTTAAAGAGCTTTTACGGGATAAGTTTCCAGAGGCCTACAGATAAGCTCACAAATATACTTATGTTTAAAAAATAAATACATAAAAAGGTACCACAGCTTCCCCACAAGTAACCCAGCTTATGGCACTACACACAAGACCCCAGTGGACAGAGACCCTCAGAGCTCTCAGTACTGCTCAGCGGGACGGCTGCAGTCAGAGGAGCACCGGGGACTCTCTGTGTTCTGCTGTCCCTTCCAGGTGAGCAGGAACAGGGACAGAGAGCCCATGGAAACACTATCATGGCAGCGAACAAGCAAATCCTCCAGGTAGTCACAACTTCTATTTTTCAAAGCTCTTATTTAATGAATGCATTTTTCATAGGTACAATTTTAGGAATATAGTGGCTATTTCCCCCATACCCACCCTGCCACCCCGACTCCCATCCCACCTCCTACTCCCTCTCCCATCCCATTTTCCATTATGGCTCATTTTTAGTTTAACTTAATATACAGAGGATCAACTTTATGCTAAGTAAAGATTTTAACAGTTTGCACCCACACACATACACAACATATAAAGCACATTTTGAGAACAGGTTTTGCAGTTAATTCTCATAGTACAACTTATTAAGGACAGAGGTCCTACATGGGGAGTAGGTGCACAGTGACTCCTGTTGTTGATTTAACAACTGACACTCTTGTTTATGACATCAGTGGTCACTGAAGCTCTTGTCATGAGCTGCCAAGGCTATGGAAGCCTCTTGAATCACAAACTTTTTAAGAACGCCTGAAAAGGTAGCTCTGTGATACCTAAAAGATGATGATGATAGTTTGTCCTGTGACTGAACACACGAATTATCAAATGCAAGGCAAGATAGCATGACCACTAGGTCCTTCCAGTTTTCAAGTTCAATAAGACCCTAAAATGTCTTAAGGAATATCTGTTTTCAATGTTTTCTGGAGAAGCAAAGGGTGAACAGGTAATGATGCTACTACAGTGAGTTCATACTTTGCCCTTCCATCTCTTCTGTCCCACTGGCCAGTTCAGTTGCACTTTGACTTCCTTCTGTATTTACCTCTCCTCCAAGACTTACATTCTGTCCAAAAGCCATTCTTCCATTGTAGTCAACAAATTTGTGTTCATCTTTCACTGAGTGAGTGCTACTGGGAAATGGAGCCACAACAGTTAGCAAAAATGCCAACAATTCCTCCTTCATGGAGCTCACAGTTTAGAGGTAAGTCAGACACCCATGCAATCATCACATAACAAACGGAAACTGTGATAACTGTTATGGATTACACAACATCCTAGAGAAATACCTGGGTAAAGAGGAGAACTGTCTTCCTGGGAGAGGGATAGCAGTGCAAAGGCCCTGCAGCAAGAGGTACCACAATGCCACCAAACAACTGAAGCCTCCGGAGCCGTGGGATGCACTGAGGATGGAGAGGCAGGCACGATCCAACCATGCCAAGTAGAGGACTTTAGCTTTCATTACATGCGACAGAAAGGCACTGAGGCACAGCTTGGCAGAGAAGAGATAATGTGAATCAGATTTGCATTTGGAAAGATCACGGTGGCTGCCCAACAGCAAACAAATTAGTGGAGACTCAATAATGACAGAACCCAAGTGGTGCATAAGCAGCGCCTCAGGGGTATCTGAACCCCCATGATAGCGTGTGTACACAAAGTGTCTGGGCAGGGTCATGGAAGGCATCCTCCTAATCCGTGGTGGACTCAGACACACACTGGCTAAAAGCACAGACTCTCAACCCACACTTCCTGAATCAGAAGCTCAGGATATGCCGCTGTGCACTCCTGCACAAATCCTGCAGTCTCTGTCTCAGTTTTCTATAAAACAGGAGTAACACTATGAGTTCCAAAATTATCAGGGCCAGATATTTTTCTGAAGTTCAGAACTCTTAGGATTTTTAAAAGGTATGAGGTTATATTAACTATTCTATAACACTGCCAACAGAATCTTGGGCAGAACTGCATAATTACATGTATTAATTTGTTCTGAAGTAAAACATATGGCATTAACACAGTATGGGACAAATATAGGAAGTAGATTCATGTCAACTAGGATCAACTTTAAAAAAAAAAAATACTTTTGGCCGGCGCCGTGGCTCAACAGGCTAATCCTCCGCCTTGTGGCGCCGGCACACCGGGTTCTAGTCCCGGTCGGGGCGCCGGATTCTGTCCCGGTTGCCCCTCTTCCAGGCCAGCCCTCTGCTGTGGCCCAGGAGTGCAGTGGAGGATGGCCCAGGTGCTTGGGCCCTGCACCCCATGGGGAGACCAGGAAAAGCACCTGGCTCCTGGCTCCTGCCATCGGATGAGTGCGGTGCGCCGGCCGCAGCGCGCCGACCGCGGCGGCCATTGGAGGGTGAACCAACGGCAAAGGAAGACCTTTCTCTCTGTCTCTCTCTCTCACTGTCCACTCTGCCTGTAAAAAAAAAAAAAAAAAAAAAAAAAAAACTTTTACAATCAAATGCATTTGTACCAACTTTCAAAAAATTACATTTCTTCAAAATCTTTTGAAATTCAGAATTGCAAATAAAGGGCCCAAGGAACTACAGACCTGTAGTAACTTCCTCCCGTGGTTTATGCAAAAGCAGTCATTTTTTGTAAGCCCTTGTAAGGATGCTATAGAAGCATGCATTAAATAAATAAAGCCCTTACATACCAAACGAGCTGGCTGCATGAATTTAGGAATAATTAATCAGTAAAGTTCAAGGGAAGAGAGCATGACTTCTAGGTCCTTCCAGTTTTCAGGTTCAATAAGACCCTAAAATGTCTTAAAGAATATCTGTTTTCTACATTTTCTGGAGAAGCCAAAGGGTGAATAGGTAATGATGATGCTACAGTGAGTTTACACCTTGCCCTTCCATCTCTTCTGTCCCATTGGCTAGTTCAGCTACACTCAGATCGCATTCTGATTTACTCTCCTCCAACACCATCTCACCCCCTCTTTCTAGACCTCAGCCTGAACCTTCCCTCCCTCACAGCACCATTCCCAGCAGTTCAGCCAGCTCCTAAGCTCCATAATCACCAACATGAAGCAGTCAGTTCCCAGAAAGACAGAGCTCCTGGGCCCAGCAAAACTCTTGCCTAGAAGATGGAAGCACACAGCTATTCCCACTGTGACTGCTTTAAGTGTATTGAGCAAAGGGCCAAAGGTAGCATAGGGTCACAAACTCAAGTGTTCAAAACCTTGGCTCCTTTCTAAGATACATCTGGGTAATAATAACAGAACCTGTTATGCCATCTTCATTCAATGCTGAGAGAATCACAAAGACGGCAAGTAAGTTTCTCTGCCAAGTGTGACTTGTGTCAGTATCATCGGGAGCCGCCCAGCTGATGTTCTGACTGTAAAGAAAGATGTCTTGGTAACGGGTAGTTCTCGCAGAAAAGGAAAAATATGTGTCTCCAATGTTGTATTAAAGAAGTAAACAAACATCTACTGAGACTTAAACACACGCCTGTCACTATTCCAGACACTTTTATGGGTATGCACATTAGGACATTCAATCAGATTTGCTTTTGTAGACAATGTCATCACATACTTCACTCAATCACTAAGCATTTTTTGGTCTTTATTTCATACCGGATACAACCTGATAAAAGTCCAATGTGTTCATGATAAATTATTAGCTGACAAATAATAACCCTTTAATCAGCACAATACTTGACATTTGATAAAGGGCTTGTTCATTCATTGTTACACCTGACTGTCCTAACAAGATAAAATCATTAGTGCCAGTGACAGGGAAGGAAACTGAGGCTGGGATAATGGCCTGGCACGTGGGGGACCAAGAAGAACCCATGTCAAGAGCAGACGGCACGCTCGCATCCACTCTGCTGTACAGTCTCTCCACAGTCCAGAAGGACTATGCTGCGCTAGACTGTTAACGAGCACAGGCTAGATGTCTTTGCTCAGGTAATTTCTTCAAACTCCTGCATTTGGAAGGAAAATGAAATGACATGGGGCACAACAAGAAGTGGTGAGCGTCATTAAGCTAGTGTAGCACATTTAAAGAGCTACCCAAATGGTTACTCACCACATGGATATAGAGAGCAAGACTTGCATCCTAGCACAATTTTCCCCTCACCCCCACTAGGCCTCCTAATAATCCCAATTTGTGCTTTGAAAATTTGGCAGCAGAAGGAAAATCAACTCCTGTTTGCCTTGCCATTTCCTTCCTCATGTCAGAGGAGCGATAGAAAGCCACTGGCAGACTTAATCATTCCTCCACGTTCCAAGATGCTTTTTTCCATTACTTTTTGCTTTTTTTCTATAATAAGACAGAGGAGCAATTACCTTTTCGTCTACTCATTGTGATGTCCATGCTTCATTGGGCTGGAAAGAAGAGGAAATGGGAATGGGAAATCTAAAACCAAAGACCAGAGCCTGCAGAAGATGTACAAATGTTTTCACTCAATGAGATTTGCATGGAAATCTGCAGTTAAAGTTTCTCACCTACTCTATTTCTGAGAAAAACTTAATTGTGTCTGACTAAGGCAAGAAAATTCTTTTTCAGTAATACTTCTAAGGCTTGAGGAATGTAACAAAATTATATATCTTGCATTTATATATTGAATTACACTTAACAAAACATGTCCCATACATTATCTCATTTATTTCCTAAAGCACTGCTAATTCTTTAAGCAATCATTAGAACTTGGAATTTAAAGGGATGTGGGGAGGGATTATCATTTTGACTGCCTACCAAGTGCTAGTCACTGCACTGAGTCATCTGCATTCATTATCTCCAGTCCTCATAACAACCCATCAAGGCAGCACGTCAGTCTGGGTCCCAGCAGAGTTTAAAGGGTTGTAGCAGTAACCCGAGGCCAGCAACAGCACTCAGGAACTCCCAGAGGCACTAAGTGTAAACAGCAGCCTTGGCTTTCAGAATCAAACAGACAACCTTTGTGATGAGGTAAGAAAAACTAGAGGAAATAGATACTGGAATACACAGTGCCCCTGCCCTCTGATCTGCTTATGGCTCCTCCCTCCAAGGATGAATCACAACTGGACCTGTATGCCAAGGGATCCACTGATACACTGCACTAGCGTGACCCTCCCGGGACACACAGTGGGGTGAAGAAGGGTGAAAAGTGGATCTGGAGGGAAGACAAGATATTAAACTCCATCTGTCCTTCCTTAACTCCCCTCACCATCATCAATGCTTATCTCTAATCAACTGAAAAAAATGCCAAGTCAGGATCAGATGGTGTCAATCAGTCATCTTCCCAATTCAAACACTAAAACTTGAGCAACCACCATCTTTTTATAAAAGAGTAACAAGGAGGTAGGGATAACTAGTCAACATAAAATATAACTGCTACAGCTCCTGCAGCTTTTGCATGATCATAAAGCCTAAATGCAAAAGCATAGCAACCGACCTCTTTCCACTTCTGATCCATGTTCTGCCATCCTTCGCCTGCCTCTCCACTTCATGGTGCTATTTGCTGATAAAGGGACCCCAGTCTTTGGAGGTTTTGTCTTTGCTGGGCTGCTGCAGTTGGTTGACCAGAGCACTAAGCCATCTGAGACTCCATTCTCTGAGTCCCAGACATAGTGCTCTTTGTCCCCACTGGCCAGCAATCATGTTCCCTGGCAATCCGGACAAATCACCCCACTGAGTACAATGATTCCTTCGTTATATGGTGGCTCTGCGACATGAGCAGCTCACATTTCAGTTTCCAAGTCAGTGGGACTTGATGGTACCTCCTTTAGAAGCTTGCTTTCTGAGCATCAGAGGATCCCCACTTCTTCCAAATGGATCATCTGCTGCAGTTGGAGCACAAATCGATCCCAGCTCCACCTCCGCTTTCTGGATTTGGCATTCTGGCTGTAGGGGATGGTACTATTTCCTGACAACTGGATTTAAGGCATATGTACCTACCATAGCACAAGGACAGCATCCACATTTGTCAAATGTTGTCATTCTGCTGATTTCATAACTAAGCCTGCAGTAGGTCATTCCGCTACCCTGTTAAGCTGCTTCCAGGTGATGTAACCATACTATGCTTTCCTTTTCCCTTTGTATATTCTAACCTTGGGACTAGATACACATTTCCGTTCCACATTCTAATTAACAAAAGGTAGTTGCTAATCTTGTGGTTGATCAAAATGTATACCTAAGAATTTCAGAGGCTGATTACAAGGATGGCCAAGTTTCATATCAAAGAAGCTTCCACTTAAGTGGCACCAGCACCTACCCTTGAAAATTTATTTGACAACCTCCCCCAAATTCCCTTAGGCCTTTTCTCTTCCTTCCTTTCTTTCTTTCTTTCTTTCTTTCTTTCTTTCTTTCTTTCTTTCTTTCTTTCTTTCTTTCTTTCTTTCTTTCTTTCTTTTTTATTTTTGACAGGCAGAGTTAGACAGTGAGAGAGAGAGAGAGAGAGAGAAAGGTCTTCCTTCCGATGGTTCACCCCCAAAATGGCTGTTGCGGCTGGCGCACTGCGCCGATCCGAAGCCAGGAGCCAGGTGCCAGGCGCTTCCTCCTGGTCTCCCATGCGGGTGCAGGGGCCCAAGCACTTGGACCATCCTCCACTGTTTTCCCAGGCCACAGCAGAGAGCTGGACTGGAAAAGAAGTAACCAGGACAGAATCCGGCACCCCAACTGGCATTAGAACCCGGAGTGCCAGCGCCGCAGGCGGAGGATTAGCCAAGTGAGCCTCGACACTGGCCTCCTTTAAGCCTTTTTAAGTGCTGGCCTGTAAATCAGGAAGGGCATATTTGGGGTCAAATGGTCCACTCTTTCCTGAGTGATCATCTGAATAAACCTGTTCTCTTGCATTAACTCTTGTCTCTGACGTGTTGTCAAGCTGTCTGGGCCTAATTTTAGCCAGTAACAACATGGCACATGATAAGGCCAATAAATTCCATGGACATGCACTGATGATGGCACACCCTTTGCTAGGAAATCTGACTCCTGGTCAAGTGTTGTCAGGACACCACTCTGACAGATAAGGCATTCTGTAAGAACACAAATGGCACTGGGGAAAAAAGAAACCGAGAGCAGAGAAGGAGAACAGACATGAAATAACTAGGATTCATTTGTCATACGACAAGCACAACTAAATGTTAGGGGCAAAATAGTACTTAATTCATAGAACAGAAGGACAAAATGATTAAGTATCTTGCCCCAGGTCATAAATAGGAAGTAACAATTTAAGCACTGGCAATCTGACTTTAGTTCCTGAACTCTTATGAAAACAATAATGGTCGCATTGACAATAATAATTACCAAGTATCATGTTTTAATACTCGAGAAGTTAAGTGAGTTGGTTGACCTCAGTAAGTCAACCCTTCATTATAGATGGAGCTGCTATTCAGACTCTTTCCTCAAGAAATGTATCATGACACAGGGAAAAAGAATATGGGAAATCAGACACCTAATTACAAAAGGAAGTTGATGGCAGGCCAAGGGCAAATGAAGGTGAGCTCTGCAGAAATCTGAGTGATCATCAGTGTGGGCTGGCACAAGCTGCCAGGGACTGCCGCGTGGCACAAATCCTATTAAAGGCCTAGATTTCAGAGACCACTACATGGCCTGAATTCTGCTGAAGGCATGCTTGGCTGGATTGCAAAGGTGGCCAATCAAGTTATCTTAATAATGACAAAGGTCAGTTGACGTGTGTGCCGAAGCAGCTAAGGAAATGCTGTGGACTCCAGCCACTGAAACTCCCTATTGTTCCTGGTTCACTGTGTTTAAACTTCCATCACAAGATCCCGTTTTCACAAAACTCCACATTTATTTTATGATTAATCAATTACATCACCACTGATAATAAAAAGTAGGAGAAACCAGGCATTGGGGCCTCTGGTCACAGAGTGCCCCCGGTTTCCCCACACTGAAATCTTTCACCTGAGTCTGCTGCTTTATCTTATGCAAAGCCATTCATCTTAGTGCTGACCTGACACCCAGCTGTCCTGGATGCAGCAACAACCCAGGTGGCAGCACCCATGACATCAGTGCAGAGTCATCCCGTTTCTACAGGTGAGGAAATGGCATGGTGGGGTTCAAAGTCATAGCAGCAGCCAGCAGCTGGATCCAGAAGCATGTCTCTGGAGTTGGTATGAGTTCCCTTCTAGCTCCTGAAGGAGTCCTCACAGAGGCGTCCACATCAGGCAGTAATGTTTTGGCCAGACACCGTCTCCTGATGCTCGAGATGGTGCAGAGAACGGCCTCCCTGGGTGACGCTCCTTCGCACCTGTACTCAGAGAAGTTCTGCCTGTACAGATGTACACACCCGTCTGCCTCTGCTGATGTGGGCCCCTAAGAACAGGTTCTGTCACAGTGTGTCGTCGTGGTCTGGCACAGTCCCTAGCACACAGTAAACGTCACAGCTGAGTCCTTTCCTTGGTGCATCTCAGTCCATCACACGTCTCCCAGAAGCTGAACGCCAGGGGTGGTAGTTAACAGAAAGCGCTCTGGAGCCAGACAGGCCACCTGTGCTCACTTCCGCCATTGATTAATCTGACCACGACCTAATTACTTCACCTCGGTTTCTTCAGAAATCAAATGTGGGTGACCACACCTTCTGTCGAGGGTTATCGCTAACAAACTGGATAATACGGGATTTTTTATTTATTTATTTATTTTTTATTTTATTTTATTATTTTTTTTTTGACAGGCAGAGTGGACAGTGAGAGAGAGAGAGACAGAGAGAAAGGTCTTCCTTTTTGCCGTTGGTTCACAATCCAATGGCTGCCGCGGTTGGCGCACTGCGGCCGGCGCACCGCGCTCATCCGATGGCAGGAGCCAGGTGCTAGGTGCTTTTTCCTGGTCTCCCATGGGGTGCAGGGCCCAAGCACCTGGGCCATCCTCCACTGCACTCCTGGGCCACAGCAGAGGGCTGGCCTGGAAGAGGGGCAACCGGGACAGAATCCGGCGCCCCGACCGGGACTAGAACCCCGTGTGCTGGCGCCACAAGGCGGAGGATTAGCCTGTTGAGCCACGGCGCCGGCCAATAATACGGGATTTTTAGTATCAATTCGTCTAGCCAGCAATTCAATCACACATGCCCAGTGTTGCTACAAAGGTATTTTCTAACTGTAGCTCAAACACACCCTACAGGATTAAGATACAAGCACTAACTGAAACCTCTGAGCTTAAGGATAGATTTTTCTTTGTCTAAAATCCTCCTTAAGGATGCCTGCACCTTTCTTTCAAACAACAGAAAAACTATGTAAGTAAATATTGATAAAGCAAATATGGGAAAATATTAACATTTAGGAAACCTGTAAAGGATAAATGTAAATTCTCTTCACTACTTTGAAAAGTTCCTATATATGAAATCATTTAAAAATAAAAAGGTGAAAATGTTTTAATAACAAGGTTTATTACAATTAAATTACTCTGGTGACAACCAAAGTCCTAAGGCCATTATTGCTAGAGTCAGAGATTAGTATAAGGCGCCCACTAGTAACCTATTTAGCTTTCGAATGGTATTCAGTAGCCACTCAGTCAGTCATATTTTAACTGTGTGATGTGTCTCCACATGCTACTGTTAAATGAAAGTTCAAAAGCAGAAAGATGTTATGCCCCATTTGGAGAGACTGGAGAGAGAATGGGTATAACTACACTAGGGAAAAAGGAAAAAGGGAAAATGAGAGTCTTTAGGAAAATGTTACAGGTGAGTTAAGTCAGTTTATTCTAGATGACAAAATCAATGTCTGTTTAGATTTCTCTTTCTGTGTGAGCACTAACCAGCAGATAAAAGGCCAGACAGATGCAGGGCCTGGAAAGGATCCTTATATTTAAAAGTTCCTCCTCCAGTTACACTGCAAAACATTTATTGAAACATAACTAAATGTCTCCTGGGTCTAGAATACTAGACAGCGGCAGGCCCCTCTGTTGGATGGCAGTGCACCCTGTGGATACACGTGCCCAGACGGAAAAGGCAGGAATCCTGGGCCATCTGCTGGGGTACAGCCTTGTTCCCACACCTCACTGCTGATTTCAAGACAGCAAACTGATAGGTTACTAATATTGTAGTTTGCACTTTGTTGGACGGTACACACGTGGAACCTCAAAGTCCATCTACCCTGTAAGCATTCCATTTGAGCTATTATCCTGTACTTTTGCCAAGAGACAGACTACTAAAGAAGTCACTGGAATATGAAAGCTGCAGAAATTCAGCAATCAAACCCTGAAACCTGATTGCCAGTGCTCAGTATCATTGTGGGGAGTTCCATTTAAGCTTGTGAGGATGCATCCACAGAACACAGCACGGAATCACTGCCAGCAGGGCGTCTGCGCACTGTAGCCTAGGGCCACTGTGAGATGCTAGGAGAAGCACGGAGAAATCCGTAAGCCTTCCTACTTCACCACTCCCCAGTCATCTGCTAGCACTGGCTTCCTCGTGCCTTCTGCTCCACACACAGCACATTCCAGCCAGAATCAGGGTCTTACAGAACCTACATCTCTGACTTCTTTATTTTAAAAAGTGCTCTTTGATTGTCTACCAGGTGTGTGCAACACCTTGTTCCACACTCTGAAAAGACATGTTAGACCCCAGTGCTATCCTCCGAGAGCTGACTGCTAGGGAAGCGATAAAGCACATCAATACAAACCAGGCAAGGCAGGACACCATACTTGGCACCCAGGCATTCCAAAAGGCTGCAGTTAGAAACGGACTTCATGCTGTGCTCACCAGTTGTTACCACGTCTTCTCTGAGTGGCAAGATGGGGATGAATTCTGCTTTCTTCTCTGTACTTTATGCGTTCTTTCAAAGTTTACAGTTCGGGTAATTTTTCACAAAAGCAATGCTGTTTCAGAAAGAGAAGAGGTCTTGGAGCAAATGGCACACAAACATCCAGGGGAGTCACAGAGAAGTAGCGGAGGCTCTGGCCCATGCCACTCCTTCAGAAATCATGTCAGGATGAGAGGTGTCCTTTCCATGAGCCTGGACAAACCCACAACCCCTGCTTCTTAGTCCTTATGACTGTGCTAGTGAAGTCCAGGAGAACAGCCAAGGATGCTTTCAAGTCCCAAGACCCCACAGGTTGACTAGAGAAGCATACACATAGGAGCAGGTGTTTCCAGAAATGCAATCTACCAAACAGAAAATGACAGTTAGCAAGGACCAGCTCCAGGTTCTATGCACATGTGCTGCTGTTCCCCCACTCAACAGTAATTGCAGACAATGGAATCACATCTTCCTGGATGAAACAAACCACCTCTGCTATAGATAATCTGCTTGGGAAGCTGTGTATAAAACTCTTCCAGACACAATTCCCTAGAAAAGTACACTCAAAAATTATGTGACCAGTAAGAAACTAAACTTCTCCAGAATCAAGGCAAAGAGATGAAACAAAGGGAAATCTAGAGTAAGAGATTGAAGACTTCCGTTTCTTCCTATGTTTGGCACTTGGGACAAGGTATGGTCTTTGATTGATGGTGCTGCTTTCAAGCTCAACTGGCAACACTACTCAGTAAACTGAGAACAGGATCACCTCACCCTTGTAACCTGAGAAGGTCACTACTTTACTGATTGGTAAATAATACTTGTTGATTTTCTTTGTACCTTGCAAAAGCCTATGGTTATGATACTTATGTCCTAATTCACTCATTAAAGAATTAGACATTGCCCAGGCATTCTATACAAACTAATGTAGAAGATCCACTCTGTATCACAGACTCAAAGACAGTTTAGGGGGTGGGCTAACTACTCAGGTCAGCAAGGCCCTCAAACAGAGGAAGATCAAACATGGTTCTTGGAGCCAAACTATTGTATAAATATGATGATAACGAGTGTTTCCCAGAATTCTAAGGAAATATATGTGTGGCTAGGAACAATAATTAGTAAACTGCTGAGGGTATTCTGCAAGTCCCCACAAAGGCATGTCCAAGATGACTGCTTTCTAAGGGTGGTCATGAGGAACTTAGGGTTTGAGTTTGCTGAGTGGAGAATACAAATCATGGCAGGTTTACATAAAGGTGAGGCAAGAGTGAGAACTGCTACTGAGCAGTATAGCAACCAGACTAGACTCACAAAAGCAAGCTCCTCCCAACCTGACCTTGTATCTCTTTGCCCAGAGGCAACCATAGGCTGCCCCACCTAATTTCCTGATAACTGGGACAAGAATCTCCTAAAGGGCCTGGCTCCTGAGCAGTTGTGGCTGTTTGGGGAGTTAACCAGCGGATGGAAGACCTTTTTCTCTCTGTCTCTCCCTCCCTCTGTCAGTAATTCTATCAATCAAATAAGTAAATAAAATCTTTTAAAAAGACACTTTACAAGAAAGCTATGTTTCCAAAAAGTAAAACTTTGAGAAGGGCATTATTTTAGAAGTTTCTTTAATGTCTAGTTTCATAGAAGTAAGGGGAGAAATGGTCATTACCTTTCTCTCATCCCCCAAAGCCTTTAAATCAAAATATTATATAAGCAAATGGAAAGGAAACTAGAAAAGATAATTACAATTATACCAGCACCATTTTAACATTTATCTAATAAGCATCTTAAATTTCTAAATGAGAAGGTCACCACATTTAGTGTATGAAATAGGATAATAATCATAATGAGATTCTAAATTGCATTTTATACTTCAGTGATAATCCCAGACAAATCAGCTGCTACTAGTAATTACTTATAATTTATTTTTATTAACAGCCTGAAAAAGTTTCTGAAGGGAAATTAATGATTGAGAGCTTGATTTGGGGGAAAATGCACATGCTTCTACAACGCTATGAAGGTGTGGCACATAGGAATCTTCCTAGACTGGTAGGACTGAGAGGTCAGTGGGGGAGACGGGTCCCAGCAGTCTCTGAGCTGTACTGCAGCCTTCCCTCTCAACACCTGTGGCTTGCTGCCATCATTTGCCTCCGTATGCCTATCCCAGGCCATTCCTTCTTCCCACCTATGAGGGATGTCAAAAGGTGTGGAAAACTGAATTAAAGACACGTTTCTTTGGGTGCAGATAAACTTTGACACCCATGCATGTTCCCTGATTTCACTCCCCACACCCGGTAAGGCCAGCAGGGATCTTACAACACCATGAAACTGACATTTGACCATAGGAAACAGGCAAAAATAAAACTCTGAATTCCTTTCCCTACTTGGTCCAGCGGGCAATCTTCACCTCACACGGGTATAATACTCACACTGCCTCACCCAGCAAACGTTCTACAAGCTGCTGTGTGCCTTTATCTCCTCTACGCCTGAAAGCAAATGCCACCTTCTCACAGAGGCCTTCTGGGGCCGTCTGCTTACCACTGGAAGCACAACACCCACCACTGCACCGTCCCCATCACCACCTGCCACAGTGTCATGAAGGCAGACTTGGGGAGGCCACTGTTCAGTCTCTGCCAGCTAGGATGCGGCTGGACCAACAACACGCTGCAGCCTTTAAGAAGCTAGGATGCGGCTGGACCAACAACGCGCTGCAGCCTTGAAGACACCTGCCACAGTGTCATGAAGGCAGACTTGGGGAGGCCACTGTTCAGTCTCTGCCAGCTAGGATGCGGCTGGACCAACAACACGCTGCAGCCTTTAAGAAGCTAGGATGCGGCTGGACCAACAACGCGCTGCAGCCTTGAAGACACCTGCCACACGGTGTCACGAAGACAGACTTGGGAGGCCACTGTTCAGTCTCTGCCAGCTAGGATGCGGCTGGACCAACAACGCGCTGCAGCCTTGAAGACACCTGCCACACGGTGTCATGAAGACAGACTTGGGGAGGCAACTGTTCAGTCTCTGCCAGCTAGGATGCGGATGGACCAACAACGCGCTGCAGCCTTGAAGACACCTGCCACACGGTGTCATGAAGGCAGACTTGGGGAGGCCACTGTTCAGTCTCTGCCAGCTAGGATGCGGATGGACCAACAACGCGCTGCAGCCTTGAAGACACCTGCCACAGTGTCATGAAGGCAGACTTGGGGAGGCCACTGTTCAGTCTCTGCCAGCTAGGATGCGGCTGGACCAACAACGCGCTGCAGCCTTGAAGACACCTGCCACACGGTGTCATGAAGACAGACTTGGGGAGGCCACTGTTCAGTCTCTGCCAGCTAGGATGCGGCTGGACCAACAACGCGCTGTAGCCTTGAAGACACCTGCCACACGGTGTCATGAAGACAGACTTGGGAGGCCACTGTTCAGTCTCTGCCAGCTAGGATGCGGCTGGACCAACAACGTGCTGCAGCCTTGAAGACACCTGCCACACGGTGTCATGAAGACAGACTTGGGGGGGGCCACTGTTCAGTCTCTGCCAGCTAGGATGCGGCTGGACCAACAACGCACTGCAGCCTTGAAGACACCTGCCACACGGTGTCATGAAGACAGACTTGGGGAGGCCACTGTTCAGTCTCTGCCAGCTAGGATGCAGCTGGACCAACAACACGCTGCAGCCTTGAAGACACCTGCCACACGGTGTCATGAAGACAGACTTGGGGAGGCCACTGTTCAGTCTCTGCCAGCTAGGATGCGGCTGGACCAACAACGCGCTGCAGCTTTGAAGACACCTGCCACACGGTGTCATGAAGACAGACTTGGGGAGGCCACTGTTCAGTCTCTGCCAGCTAGGATGCGGCTGGACCAACAACGCGCTGCAGCCTTGAAGACACCTGCCACACGGTGTCATGAAGACAGACTTGGGGAGGCCACTGTTCAGTCTCTGCCAGCTAGGATGTGGCTGGACCAACAACGCACTGCAGCCTTGAAGACACCTGCCACACGGTGTCACGAAGACAGACTTGGGGAGGCCACTGTTCATTCTCTGCCAGCTAGGATGCGGCTGGATCAACAACGCGCTGCAGCCTTGAAGACACCTGCCACACGGTGTCATGAAGACAGACTTGGGAGGGCCACTGTTCAGTCTCTGCCAGCTAGGATGCGGCTGGACCAACAACGTGCTGCAGCCTTGAAGACACCTGCCACACGGTGTCATGAAGACAGACTTGGGAGGGCCACTGTTCAGTCTCTGCCAGCTAGGATGCGGCTGGACCAACAACGCGCTGCAGCCTTGAAGACACCCTCAAGTAGGATGACAGTCCTTCACTGCTTGAACAGAAATTAACTTGTGTTGAAATTAAATTCACTACATGAAAATGAATCTCGATGTGAATGGAAGGGGAGAGGGAGCGGGAAAGGGGAGGGGTGCAGGTCGGAGGGAAGTTATGGGGGGGGGAAGCCATTGTAATCCATAAGCTGTACTTTGGAAATTTATATTCATAAAATAAAAGTTTAAAAAAAGAAATTAAATTCACTAGAACCTAAAAGAAAAATAGCACTTCTCTCAGGTTTGGTAGGTTGGCAGGACTAATGTGAACAACACGTGCACTGGCAATAATGGTTATGAAGGAGGACCTTGTTTGGGGCCATCATGTACTGGAAAAGACATAACTTTCACAGCCAAGTTCAAAAAAACATTCATTATTCTGTATGCTCCAGCTTCATTTCAACTTTGAGCATGCAGTTTTTAGGAGACCACTAAACACAACATTCAGTCATTTAGTTATCCAGTTATCACCTCTTCTCCCCAAACACCAAGTCAGCACAGGAAGGAATAGCTGGGATGTGCCGCTCTGGGGTTCTGGCCAGCTGCACGTACTTGTGCGATGTGTTGCACAGGCCAGTTATCACCACTTGCTTCCTTCTTTTCTTTTCTTTTCTTTTCTTTTTTTTTTTTTTTTGTGAATAGGAAGAGTTAGACAGTGAGAGAGAGAGAGACAGAGAGAAAGGTCTGCCTTTTCCATTGGTTCCCCAAATGGTCACTACGGCTGGTGTGCTGCAGCCGGCGCACCATGCCGATCCAAAGCCAGGAGCCAGGTACTTCCTCCTGGTTTCCCAAGCACTTGGGCCATCCTCCACTGCACTCCTGGGCCACAGCAGAGAGCTGGCCTGGAAGAGGAGCAACCGGGACAGAATCTGGCGCCCAACCGGGACTAGAACCCAGGGTGCTGGCGCTGCAGGCAGAGGATTAGCTACTTCCTTAGTCCTCTGTTGGGCTTTGTGGCTGTCTGTCCTGCTCACTGTCACAATCTCCTCTGAAATCCAGCGGCATCCAAAGGGCATTCCCATCCAGAAGCAGAGATGACTGTGAAATTCTCTTCGGTGCCAAATCTTAGCAAGTGGCCGTATTCATGGTCACGCAGAGATGCCCTTCCTCAGCAAAGAGCCCACAGCCGAGGGCCACAGGAGCTCACTCCACCAGGTTCCCTGCTGAAGCAACGAATTCTAAGAACAGCAAGTAATGAGGCAGGTCTCCCTCAGCTTCCTCTTCTACCTTCAGAGGAGGTGAACTTCAAAGAAGGCTTTCTACTCGAAGCCTCTTTGCCACTGTTGATATCACTATTTTGATATCTATCTTGTTTCACCTTCTCTCTTTGTTGAATTTATTTAACCCTTTCCTTAGTAAGGAGAATATAACAAGCGTAAATCTTCAAATCTGTTAACTTTATCAGATCCCCAGCCCCACTCAGATCTTAAAGACTCATATAAAGAAAACCAAAATATATGATATCAAGTCAAAAATTTCTTATTAAAATTCTATGTGTCCAGAACTATAGCAATTATTTGGATATATGAGGAGGTGGGACAGAACATGATTTAAAGAGAGAAAACAATCCAAATACAGAGTAAGTAAACAGATTAGAACAATGATACATGTCATGGCCTGCATGCCAAATGACTACACTTTGTGACAAATATGGCCAAATGAGTGGACATATGAGAGGACAACACTGATAGAGTTAGGAAAGAAATGGTTAGGAAGCAGATTTTGGGTGTGCTCTAAAATATAAAAAAGTTGAAGGAGGAAAATACTAGGAAGGCATTTCTTCCATAAATGTATGAAAATTGGGAAATAGAAATGAATAATATACAACATTTAAATATATGAGCTTGGCAATTTGGTAGACTGCCTTTTGATCCTGGTTCTGTCATTTGTTTTTCCCTCCCTCCCTTTCTCCCTCCTTTCTTTCCCTTTCCCTCCCTTTCTCCCTTCCTCCCTTCCTTCCTTCCTCCCTTTCTTTCTTTCCTTTCAAGATCCATTTATTTATTTGAAAGAGTTACAAAGAAGAAATCTTCCATCCACTGGTAAACTCCCCAGATGGCTGCAATGGCCAGGGTTGGGCCATGCTGAAGCCAGGAATCAGGAATTTCATCCAGGTCTCCTATGTGGGTGGGCAGGGCCAAAACACTTGGGCCATCCTCAGCTCTTTTAACTAGGACAAGAGCAGGGTGCTGGATCAGAAGTGGAGCAGCCTGGATATGAACTGGTGCCCACATAAGATGCCACCATCACAGGCGGTGGCTTAAGCCTCTACTACCCAACACAATGGCCCTGGCATCTACAGTTGTGCATCACTGGGCAAGCTACTTAACCAGTCTGAGCCTCTGCATTTCCTCATCTCTGGTGTGAAGGCAGTAACATGGCTACCTTAGAAGCTGGTTATGAGGACAAAATCAAATGAAACTAAACAAAGTAACACTTACCACACAGCAAGTATTCAACAAATCTTAGACACAGTTGATATCACTGTCAATATCTGTTGAGAACCTATTATATACTAACCACTGTTAGGTCCAAGAAACATAATAAAGAAAATGAAGCCCCTGACTCAAGAAACTCTTCATCTAAAAGAGAAAGACGTGTCAGCAATTCACTGTGAAACGCACAGGAGGCAGTGCTTGGCAAACAGAGACACACAGAAGGACTTAAGTCCTACTGGTGCCTGTGGAACAGGGGGTGGCGAGGAAAAGGTCACAAGGCGGTAATAGCAATGCTAAGTCTAAAACACCCAGTAGGAAAATACAAGCATGAAAAGAAACACAACACGTTGTCTCAAAAGAACAAGTATCACCTTCAAAGCTGTGGATATTTAGGAAATGAGCTGAGAACTGCAAATAGCTTGGTGTTAGACAGAGTGCAGAGTATGGAGGAGAACACAGCAGGAGATGAGGGTAGAAGATTAAAAATGAACCAGATTTGAACTTGCTTTTTTAGGCAAAGGAATCAGATGATGAGCGCTAATTCTTAAGAAAAGGAATAAAAAATTCAAAAGACAAAGTTGAATCTGTAAATTATACTCAGTTAATGAAGAACCTTAAATGTCAGTTCAAGGAGTTTGAATTCCAGCCTCCAGGCTTTTAGAAAAGACTTAGTTCTGAAACAGGGGAGCAACACTGAAACTCTATTTTAGATAGATTAGATGGGCTGTATGTTCGGAATGGAAACTGAAAAGAAATTGTTTCTTTAGATAATGAGCTACACATGCAAGATATTACACACTGAGGTCCTGGTCCTGGGTTTCTGACAGAGGGAATGAAGATACAAATCCAAAAGATACTTAAATAGCTCTGACAGAGAAAGAAATAAAAAACAGTCAAAACTGCCCAGAAACATAAGATACATGATGGTGAAATAGCTTGTGTGTAGATCACTTATTTCAAGCAGAAACAAAGGTAACAGCTGAAAAGCATATCAGCCTTGTGGTATTGGGCTGACTCATATATCCATCCACTCACTCACTCATCAACAGTATTTATTGGTACTTAGTCGTAACAGGGTAATGTGAATAGGCTATGGAGGCAGAAAGATGGCGTAAGTGTACGTTGTGTCCTTATAAGAGGGGAGGAAAGAAATGTACCTAAGTAACTATTAAGACAAGGCAGAAAGGGATACACTTAATAAACAGGAATTCACTGTGAAAAATGACTTCCAACCAGGGAAACCAGAAGGGTCACCACAGAGAAAGTAGGATGTGAGCCAGGCTTCAGAAGTGAGGTGACCTCATGACACACGGGGTAACTGTGCATCCCATGTCCAGTGAAGCCCTTGCGTAAGCATGACTGCTGGCTGAAGTGTCTCAACCTAGGCAGTAAAGTCTGTGTGTGCCCTAGTTATGATGAAGGCATGCCATCCTGTGTTTAGTATCAATGTCAATGAGACATACAGTGAAATCAAAAGTCTGTTAGCCAGAGAGGTAACTGTGTTGATATTCTTGCTCCTAATTCTATCTACTTACTCATCACCAAATACCACAAGAAGAGAGAACCAGATGCAAGGAGGAACCAAGATGTAAGATGACTTCAAACCATGGCAACACTCATTTCACCAGTAAATTCTGCTTTGCAGAAGCACTCGGAGAATCAGAACACACTTGGAATAAAGCAGGACCTCAAGACCAACTGGTGGCGTTATAAAGAGGAAAAAGAATACAGGGTGAGGTACTGATCATTAGAAGGGCATTTCTAAACACAGAGTCTAGGATATCTCTGTGTCACAGTGTGACTCACACACGTAAACAGGATCATCTAAAAGTCAAATCTCCAAGTTTCTCAGCTTCCTCAAACAGACAGATATAGATTTTTAAAATAAATGATTTTTCACAGGGCACAACATATCCATGGTTCTAAGCTCTATATGTCCAAATCTAAAATGGCTTTTAAAATTTTGACTGCAGCACACCATAAGGAACCAAACAAACAGTGCTCTGCTTTCTGGTTGCAAAGGATTCTTGTCCAACCTATCTCTATGACTGTAAATGCCAGAAACATTCATGGCTGCAGAAAACCTACTGCCTCACAGGAGTTTGTTTTGAAAGCTCTAAAGAATGGGAGTATGATAGAATCCCTCATGGATCTCTCTTTCATTATTATTATGACTTTTTAATTCACACCACATAAGATTTAAGGGCTAAGCTGGAAAACATCAAACAACTTGTTCAGAACTGTTCAGGGAAAAACATTGATGGTTTCTGCCATCAACAACAACAACAAAAAAAACATTAAAACTTTTATAAAAGGTAAAATGAGATATGACCAGCAGCATGTCTGCTACAAGATGCTGTTACATTAACTGCCATAGGCAGATCAATATAAAACAAATTCACATTCCCGACTGCTTGAAAGCAAAAAGACCCTCAAAAATCCACAGTGCATGAGAGAAAATAGCGTTAGCAAGTAATGAATATAAAGTTGAGTCTCCATGACCTCTGCACCTATAAAAATCAAAAACAGTTTTATATAACTATATTTTTTTTGTTTGGAGTTGGTGGTAGATAACTCTGAAATTCACTTGAAAAGTGCTAGTAAGATACTCTTTAATCATTTTAAGGCTGATCGTGGACAAAAAAGATACATTTTTCTGTAATTTAATTTTCTCTTCAGTCTTTAAAAATGGACTCTATCACAACCAGGAAGTACAACTACCAACCACTTAATTGTATTGGGGATTATATTGGTCACAGTACAGAGAGAATGACCTAGACACAGTCCACCAGTTTAGAATTATGAACATCGTGTCTTAAGGGTTTTATTTTATGGTCTTTTAAGGTATTTCATTTACATTATTACACTCCAACTTCCCAAAAAGCTTGTAAGACAGACAAGGCAGGTGATACAATATCCAAGCAAGAGAAGGAAGCTGAGCACCTCCAAACTTAGTCACCAGGCTGAGAACATGGGATGGTAAGTGAAGGACCCTAATTCCCTGCTGAGGCTTTCCTCCATCACCAACACTGATAAACAACGAATTCCTCTACACTGTATCCTCTACAGTACAAGTGTTGCTTGCCCTTTCACATGGTTGTAAAATAAATCATCACAACTTAAGGAGTTAACTTCACCTGTTCAAAGAGTATGTGAAAAGCAGGATGGGTAACTTTAATAGGTTTCTGACATCAATCTAGCAAATATCAGCCTGTAGGCTCAGTTTTCGTATAGGCACTGTACACCAAAGCTTGTCTGTATGCAGGGAAAATCAGTATTTAAGCAATGACAGCCCTCAGAACACAAAAGAATCTAAATAAATCTCTTCACAGATAACCAGGACAGCCACGGTTGTCAAGAACGTACATGACCAAAACAGGAGGTCAGATGAATCCCATGAAAATCACAAGAAAAACTCCAGGGGTATCTTAGCTGACATAAGAGTCACAGGTGGAACTAGCTATGGAAGTGAGGCAGGTTTCTCTGTGTTTCTCTGGAACACACTGTGGATGAAGCAGCACTGTCCAGTTCTAGCTGAATGTCGCCAAGCTACTGACCAGAATCAGTGCTATCAAATCCTCTGCCTCATCACTCCTAAAAGAAACTGTGTATTTAGGCAGAATTTGATTCACAAATGCTATCCACTAATTGAAAAAATTAGCACAGCATGGATCAAACTAAACTTCTTTGTTGATTACATTTTCTCTATATGTCAGATTCAGCCAATGAACTGCCAAATTTCAACTTCAGTTTCAGTTTAAACTTTGGGTTTACTCAACAATAAGTCCTTAGTATCTTTCAATTACATTTAATTGCTCAAAAATGCCCAATAAAGAGCCTATAAATGTTGCCTGGAGTTTCATCACTGAGATGAGAGAGGGTGAGGCAGTCTGAACCTACCAACTACAAATTTATATCTTCCTAAAAATCTCTTTTAAATTATGATTCACACACATTTTGCCTTCCAATTCACAATACATGTGTTGTTCCTTTTAATATCAGAAAGGCCATTTTTTTCATCCCAAATCATCTAGTAAATTTGACTTTCCAGGGAAGGTGTGCCACATTTATTCTGTGGCTTTGTGAACCCTAGCCAACAAGAAGAGCCCTAGATTACCCAGAGCTCTCTCCAGAGCGCCACCTTTCCCTGCCTCCAGCTATCCTTGCACCTAACGCTTGGGCTCCAACTATCCATCACAGGGACAGTGGCAAGGGCTAGGAACTGGTGGCAAACACAGAGAGAGGCACTCCCAGGAATCCCCAGGACTGCTGCTCTTGCTTAATCTGATCCATACTCCAACTACTGTCAGAAACAACGGCCATGATTTTTCAGGCCTTATCTGGCCTCTTGCCTTTCAAAACAATGCTTCTGCTAGACGGCGTAGAGGAATCACTTACTTGGAGAGCATCAGATGGAAACGGAGGTTCCCCTAGCAGAGCTATTCATCAAAAGTTCAAGTTTCACTTTTTCAGCAATCCTTGGGGACTTCACTTCAGATCAGCTCATAATTATGAAACAGAGTAAATATTTAGAAGCATATTCACTTTTTAAAAAAAACATTGTGTTTCTTTTTAAATTATTTATTTATTTATTTGAAAGTAAAAGTTACAGAAAGAAGGACAGAAATAGAGAGACAGAGGTCTTCTGCCCAATGGTTAACTCCCCAAGTAGTTGCAACGGCCAGGGCAGGGCCAGGCAGAAGCCAGGAGCCAGAAACTCCATCCAGGTCTCTGCTGTGGATGGAAGGGACCCAATTACTTGGGCCATCTTCTTCTGCTTCTCTCAGGCCATTAGCAGGGAGATGGATTGGAAGTGGAGCAGCTGGGACATGAGCCAGCGCCCATATGGGATGTTGGCATCGCAGGCAGCAGCTTTACAGGCTACACCATAAAGCCAGCCCAGAAGTATATACGCTCCTAAATCAGTCGACGTCTCTAACGAGGTAGATTAAGGACCAGCATGCACATACATCTCAAGGCTATATACACATTAGGGAAACAGTGTTAGGATTAAAGTGTGGCAGGACCTGGAAACTAATTTGGTTGCTCCACCTAAGTTTTGTACTTTAATCTTCTGTTTTATTTCAAGCAGGATTCTGAAGCACACAGCTCTTGTATTCTTCTGTTTCCCAACCCAGCAATGCCCTTCATGTGGCAATGATTAATGGCTCTCAGAGGCAAAGAAAGCTGTCTCCTCTGAAAGCTTTCTAGGTCTCTAAATTTACACTATTTTTTTTCTGTGATAGATATCCCCATATTTTTTATCCACAGCAATTTCTCCCTGGAAATTGCAAGATCGTACTAACTATATGTTGCTATAGGATTTTCCTTTGAGAACTTGAAGGCATTTCCTCTATCTGCCATGAGGCATTCTGGAGAAAATTCATCCTCCATAGTTTCAAACCAAAAAAATATAATAAAGGTTAAAACTGGTAGAAAATCATAGCTTAACTACCTCCATTCATAGGCCTGTGGGGCAGCCACAGAGGAATTTCTGACAATTGCAATTTGTCTTAAGTATGCCAATACACTGTTCACATTCAAGACTCATTAAGCAGATTTGTAGCATTCACTTCACATCTGATGTACTAGAGCCTGAGAAACATAATTTTTTTAACCCTTGGTGACAACGAAGCAGAGTTGGACCACTGCAATCCTTAGCAAGACAAAATCAAACCTACTCTCTACGAGTTGTGAGGCAGCATAACGAGAAATCAGAATGAGCCAAATGTACTTAGCAGTGATTTCAATAGAGCCTTCTCTGCTTCTGGTTTTCAGAAACCAGGTGATAAAAAATACACTTTGTATAGACTTTCCACTCTCTCCCCCAGCAAGATATTGTGAGAGATAGTATCCACTGACAGAGAAATGGATAAAGGAAATTATATATATATACACATACATGATAGATAGATACACATACACGATGGAATTCTATTCAACTTTTAAAAAGAAGAAAATTCTGTCACCTGTGATAACATGTATGAATCTAGAGGACACTATACTGATTGAAATACGTCTGGTACAGAGGAAAAGTACTACATGATCTCACTTGTCTGTGGAACCTAAAAGGAACAAGTTCATAGAAGCAGAGACTAGGGGGTTCCCAGACACTTGGGGAGTTGGAAAAGGAAGGAATGAGGAGATGTTGGGCAAAGGGTATAAAATTTCAGTTACACAGAAGGAATAATTCAAGTTTGATTTCAGAGCACAGTAACTACAGTTAATAATAATGTAACAAGTATTTTTTCCAAAAAAAATAGTTCCTTTATGTATTACACTTCCTAAATGGCACATTGTTAAGTGTGCCATCTGTTTCCTGCAGGGAGTGTGACCAGCAAAGATGATGAGTTTATGAATTAGAATAGTGACACTGAGAACATAAGAAAAGGTCCAGAGCTCAAGTGCATTTTGAAAGTGACATGCCTCAGTGAAAGGCAAGCACAAGTAAAACAGAAAAATATCAAAAAATCACTCTACAATGTTTGAATTTATGTAATATTGAAAATGATAATACTGATTGAAATTGGGACATTATTAAAGGGAACTGGAGTTTTTATATAACTGTCACCCCTCACTTGCCTTTTCATTTCATTTGTTAAAAATAAACAGTACATATAAAATTGAAGTCTCCACACCCCAATTCTGTTCTACTAGCCTCATTCACCAGAGATCCCTATCACGTACATTCTTAAAATTCTTTTTGTTCTTCACACACATGTATCTCAAGAACATAACTCAAAATATGACAATTGCAACTTTTTACATGTTACAATAAACAATATGTTACTACTTGTATATTTTTTGCACTCTGTGATTTTTCACTCAAGATTGTGCTTGGAGTCTATCTGTTGGCACATAGAGATCTATTTCATGTCTTTCAACAGGCACGCAAGAGCCCATTACACGAATATGCCATGATTTTTTACCTGTGCCTCTACTGACAGACTTTTCAGTGTAACAAACAGTACTTCACTGAACCTCCTTGTGTGAGTCTCCTCAGAACTGCTCTAGGGTACCTGTGACATTGCTGGGCCAAAAGAAGGAAAATGAGTTTAGAAACCTTGATTTTGAAGAGCTATACTGCTGGACCTCAAAATGGAATTTTAACAATAGTCATTAGAATATAGGGGCCTGAAGAAAAAGATCAAAGAAGAATGAAGATATCTGTTTGGATCGATACTTCAAGAAAATTAAGATATCTGTCTGGATCAATACTTCAAGAAGAATGAAGATATCTGTCTAAAACAATACTTCAGGAAGGATGAAGATATCTGTTTGGATCAATACTTCAAGAAGAATGAAGATATCTGTTTGCATCAATGTTTAAAAAAAATGAAGATATCTGTTTGGATCAACACTCCAAGGAGAATGAAGATATCTGTCTGGATCAATACTTCAAGAAGAATGAAGATATCTGTCTGGATCAATACTTCAGGAAGAATGAAGATATCTGTCTGGATCAATACTTCAAGAATGATGATATCTGTCTGGATCAATACTTCAAGAATGATGATATCTGTCTGGATCAATACTTCAAGAAGAATGAAGATATCTGTTTGAATCAATACTTCAAGAAGAATGAAGATATGTGTTTGGATCAATACTTCAAAAGAATGAAGAGATTTGTTTGCATCAATATTTCAAAAAAATGAAGATATCTGTTTGGATCAACACTCCAAGGAGAATGAAGATATCTGTCTGGATCAATACTTCAAAATTAATGAAGATATCTGTCTGGATCAATACTTCAAGAAGAATGAAGATATCTGTTTGCATCAATACTTCAGGACTTTTTGTTTGTTTGTTTGTTCTTAGATAGGGGGTTGAAAACAGCACTGTTCACTAAGCCCCAAAACAAGCCCTTACAATCACTGTCTCATATCATTTTCACAACTGCCCTTCAAGACACAACTGAAATTCACTAATGCCTTGTTGTAGGGAACAGTTTCTACCTTGGTTATGACTCTTTTTGTCATCAGAATAATAATGCAAATAAGAAACTCCAACTGTCTTAAGTGTATCCTTTTTTTTTTTTTTTTTTGGACAGTGAGAGAGAGAGACAGAGAGAAAGGTTGGTTCACCCTCCAATGGCCGCTGCAGCTGGCACACTGCACTGATCCAAAGCCAGGAGCCAGGAGCTTCTCCTGGTCTCCCATGGGGTGCAGGGCCCAAGCACTTGGGCCATCCTCCACTGCACTCCCTGGCCACAGCAGAGAGCTGGCCTGGAAGAGGGGCAACCGGGACAGAATCCGGCGCCCGGACCGGGACTAGAACCCGGTGTGCCGGCACTGCAAGGCGGAGGATTAGTCTAGTGAGCCGCAGCGCCGGCCTTAAGTGTATCCTTTTTAAAAACCACCTTTTCCAGTGTAAATAAAGAGTAAAGTCATCAACAGTTAAACAACAATTTGCAGGAGAGGGGAAAGAAATGGATAATCCACAGTTTAGTCAACCCCAGAAGAAACCAGGAATTGACTCCACTTGAACTCCTAAAATCAACTTGTTTACCCAGCAATGGTTCCTTGATTTGAGGCAAGAGGATCTATTTTTCTTTTTTCTTTTTATTTTTTTAAAGATTTTATTTTTTGAAAGTCAGAGTTACACAGAGAGCGAGAGGAGAGGCAGAGAGAGAGAGAGAGAGAGAATCTTCCATCCAATGGTTCACTCCCCAGTTGGTTGCAATGGCCGGAGCTGCACTGATCCAAAGCCAGGAGCCAGGAGCTTCTTCCAGGTCTCCCATGCAGGTGCTGGGGCCTAAGGACTTGGGCCATCTTCTACTGCTTTCCCAGGCCATAGCAGAGAGCTGGATGGGAAGTGGAACAGCCGGGACTAGAACCGGCGCCCATATGGGATGCCAACACTTCAGGCCAGGGTACTAACCCACTGTGCCACTGGCTGGCCCCAAGAAGATCTACTTTTCAATTAACTGCAGATGTCACATTTGCATCAGAAACCCTCAATAACTCCAAGAGGTGAAATACATTAGGATTTTCCCTAAGTAAACCTATACTACAGCTATTAGAATGCTAACAGTAAAGCTATGCCATCAGGCAAATAATTTTCCCAGTACAAAATGGCTTCAGGACAATGCTTTTGTTTTCTGTTGTGCTAGTTCTTCAACTGCTTCCTTCTGTCAGCTCTTCAGAGCAATGCCCCATGGATAGAAAAGGTGCCATTAGGGACAATCAGCAAACAGTAGGGCTTCTGGGGTCACTGGAGCCTGAGAGGAGACTTGCTCTCAGTCTGTGGACATGGAAGAAGCTGTCTAGGAGCTATGACTTGCCACATTTTCTCTCTGCTGCCCCAGCTGACTACAGAGGGAGGAGAAATTTCCTTAGGAAGGCAGTGCACAGTTAGCCTCAGGAACAAAGGCAACAATAATGAAACATTAGCTAAAATCTCCAGGGCTGCACTATTTTATTTATTCCTCACAACAGCCCAGAGAGGTAGCTATCAGCTGAGGTTTAGCCAACCACCCAAGGATCCAAGACTGGCAAACTACAAAGTTGACAATGAGTGGCAAGCCCTCAGACTCTGCTCCTTTTCCCACAACATTGCATTGCCCAGCTCTTAGCCCAGGCAAAGGGGACACCCCACCTGCACTTCAACCTGCCCTCCACCCCTCACCTCAGCCCCTTCCCTGCTCTGCTCCCCATCTGAGTTGCCTGACAATCTGACAGGCCATTTAGCCCTATGGTGAAAGAAATTACTCTCTAATAAAGTGCAAATATAAAGCACTATCCTTACTTTTTCTTAACCTAGTAACTATTCTTAGGAATAATTCAACAAAGGCAAATGATTAAATACATGAGTTATTTGTGTGACATGTTATGTAATAATGAAAAGGAAAGAAAGAAAGAGATGGTAAGGTCAGGAGAGGGATGGAAGATGAAACAATTTCTGGAAATAACCCAAATGTCCAGCAATATGAGAATAAACCAGAATACACCAAAGGCTGGAACAGCATTTTCCACCCACGGGTTGCAATCCATACAGAGTGATGAAAATATTTCAGTTGGAAAAAGCCAGTTTTTTTATGAAATGTATAAAAAAGAAAACAGTATGGAACCGAATAAAATAGAACAGAAAATATCAGAGTACATCACCTTTGTGAGGGTGAGAATCGCCTTCTGAAATGATTATTTCTCTGTAAAAATGAACATGTACATGTGAATGTATACCAAGATTGATGTAAAATATAGTTTGTAGTGGGGAGCATGGTCAGAAAAGTTGAAAGGCATAGGCTAATTCATTCATTCATTAAAATTTACTTGCAAGAAATCCTGCAGAGTGTTTATAATAATGTTAAGGAAAAAGTAGGTCACAAAGTGGCACAAAACCAGAATATTGGTAAATAGATGACAGGAGACGCAGGAGCCAAAAAAGAATACACTAGCCATTCTGGGGAGACATAAGTGATCATTACTTGTCACTCTATTATTTTTATTTCTAACTTGAGGCTAAAGGTCTTCAGTAGACCTTTTGTCTTCAGGGGATACTTTGTAAGACACCCCCCCCAAGCAGGTGACTGAAAATGCAGGTTGTACATCCTCTCTCTCCCCTTCCCTATCCCTCTCCCCCTTCCCCTCCCCCCTCTCTCAGGTGACATCTTAGCATTATCAGTTAGTGTACCTGATCCCTTCCAATAAAAGTTAGCAGGTGTCAACAATAGCTAAAACTGCTATTGGTTACTAAAAAGGTGAAAAGAAATTATAAAAAAAAAAAAAAGAGGCACTAAGATGCTAACTAGTTTTTCAGTAGCACTGCCTCTTTTCAATTTACAATTAATACTCTATGACATTTCAAGCTAACTGAGGCCAAAGTCATGTTAAAGTACACAAAGTCTGGAATAACTTTGGGCAAAAGGAAAGAAACCTCAAGGGCTGGATGGGAAAAGGAGACTGAGGGGAACAAGGGTTAACAGAGCTATAAGCAGCACAGGAGAACACGGCTAGAGAAAGCAGAGCAGTGAACTCAAGATTTTTTTATTATCCCCTCCATCCTACTGTCCAATCAAGAGACTGTCTGTGCGTGCAGACACTGAATGTGATGAGGCATACTACCAACCTTAAGTCAGGGTGCTGGCTACCCTACAGTTTCTGGATTCATCAAACAGTAATTAACGGAAACCTGTGGAAACTGTTACACCATCTAGTGTATGTGGCAGAATGGCATCTTCTGATACCACACTCACTTCTTTCTTTCTGATTCCCATTGCTGATTGAGAAGATACATTTAGTGAAGCTGATTTAAAAAATGAAAAATTTTAAAACTAATAATGCTAAAAAGAGGTGATCAATGCGAAGAGATCAATGCAAAAAGAAAAAACACTAGTGTGTTTGGAATATGTACCACTCTCAAAACAACAGCGACATAAATTCAGTCTCTGCGAGAGACAATTAACATCCACCACCACTTCCAGATCAGGATCAGCAAAGAAGGTCATTGTGACCTCCATTTTGGGTAGGAAGGTAGAAACCAGTCACTGAAAGTGACCTTACAGAGTCAAAGGCCTTCCCTAGAGGTAAGGTACCAATCCAAGTATGTTTGCATTCCCTGAACTTCCTTTAACCATTTGGAGCATGAACATTTACAAAGTGTCCTATAAAAACAACCTGACACAGTTATCCCGCCTCCACTGGGTTCCTGTAGGAGGTTCTGAGGATTCTCCGTGCCTCTCAGGGACTCACCATGAACACTCAGAAGGACATCAGCTCCCAAAGCAGCCAATGACATATATTTGTGGAGAGTGTCACAGAGAAAATGAAATAAAATCCAGGGACCCAATCAGATGCAGAGAATGTAGATAATGTACAAGAGGAGGATAAAAAGATGGGTGGTTTATTACTGTTGATGACCCGTGCAAATTCAGAGGAACATCTTCACTCGTACCTGGATTTGCTGTTAATGTTTCTTGTTGGATGGTTTCTGGTTTAGCACACTTCTCTTTATGAGTACAATTGTACTCAGAGGATTTCATTTTTAAAACCATATTGTATTTTGGTATATTTTAATAGAAATAAATTATCTGTTTGCATGACTTTTAATTTAATTTTATTGTTTGTGTAATCCGACACACAATGAAGATTAAAATTACTTTCTCAAAATATAATCATAATCAAAACCTAGAGTCATCTGGGGTCCTTATGAAACATGCAGATTTTCAGAGCCCTCTGAAAGTCTAAGTAAATAAATTCCTTGGAAACCACACACAAAAATGTTAGCCCTTCTCTAAAATTTAATAGCAATAGATGCTGAAAAGATTTTCCCCAGGTCTAAACTCACCTGTTGATGCTTGGTGGAAATTCTGTAAGCTAATTTTCTGGGCAGGGTGTGGGAGACAACGCACACTTAAACTGAGAACCCAAATACCTAAAATCAATATCAAGCTGTCCTGTATCACCAGTGAACTTTCTAATCTAGGACAGACACAACCAATGAGTAGAGAAAGTTACTCACGTTTGGGAAGGACATTGAGGCTTTTTTTAGAACAGGTGGTACCACGCAGAACTCTCAATGGCAGAATCAAACCTTTCATGCTGTCTGTCTGTCTAGCACATCCCCATGTCATCTACAGCACAAACCCCTGCAACAGAGGAAAGATGAAAGTAGTCTAGGGGCCAGTGTGGTGGCGGAGCAGGTGCAGCCACCGTCTGCAGCGCCGGCTTCCCACATGGGCACCAGTTTGAGAGTTGGCTGTTTCACTTCAGATCCAGCTCTCTGCTATGGCCTGGAAAAGCAGCGGAAGATGGCCCAAGTCCTGCACCCAAATGAGAGACCCAGAAGAAGCTCCTGGCTTCAGATCAGCGCAGCTCCGGCCATTGCGGCCAATTGGGGATTAAACCAGCAGATGGAAAACTGACATATATTCTCTCTCTCTCTCTCTCTCTCTCTCTCTCTCTCTCTGCCACTCCTTCCCTCTCTGTGTAACTCTTTGAAGTAAATAAATAAATCTTTAAAAAGAAAGAAAGAAATTAGTTTAGATGCCCATGTAATGAAAGTACCTCTAAGTCCATTTCCCACAGTTAAGGAAAGCTGCCTTAAAACAAATAAAAAAGACAAGTTTTACCAAAGGCAAAATTTAAGAATCATAACATACCAACCAGGCTTACCACCAAGCAATGAATGCCATTAATGTAAATCATTATTAGCATTTTATAATACCTTACATCTTATAAATATGATAAGTGATCATCATAAAAATTAATGAGACTTGCATCAAGCTAAAGCACTTCCTGAAGCTACCCCAGAAGGTATGGAGTTACTCCAGGGAAGAAGAGGCCACACTGGAGGTGTATTTGAGTATGCTGAAGGGGGCAGGTGGGAATGGTTAACTTCTTGATTAAAACTACATGACAAGGAAGTCACTGACCCTAACTGATCCATGTGCATTCAACACACATTCAGCTCTGAAATAAGGACATCAGTTACCTTCAATTATGGGAGAAATAATCTAGTCCACTGAGCAGTTTCCTTGCTCAGCTTTTTGTTTTTCTCTTTTAGCTAACTGCATCCATTCCTTATTTGAGCCTAATTTTTGAATTACACGGTCTTAAGTTTTACTCTAAATACCTTGGTGCTGAAATTTGCTAAACATGCAGCTGCATTTTTTAAAAAAATACTAAAAGCCTATTTTGCAAGCAAATGACTAAATTTTGGCAAATTTACCATGCAGCTCTTTCAAATAAAACATTTCTGATGTTTAAAAAAATGTTTTCTGGAAACAAGAAAACTGGGCATTTGACCGAAAAAATAAACAAAAGTTACTGTTACTTTTCATGACCTCCTAATCTACAGAGATTTATCCTTTGCAGCTGTCTCCAAACCCACTACATCATCATGTCACTTGATTCTATAAGATGGATCTATAAGATGAATCGGGCTAGGTTTAATATCATCTGAAGCCTATACATGAAGATATGTAGATACAGTGATTGGGTGACCCACACAAGGTCACACAGAAAGGTAGTCTAGGAGAGATTAACTCAGATCTCCCCAGCTGCAAATTTGGTTTGTCTTCTATATCATTTCCCTCCCCATCACAGAGAACCCATCTCTCAAATGTATGCTAGAAGTGCAATAAGAACAGTGATTGTGGGACCGATGCTGTGGTGCAGTGGGTTAAAGCCCTGGCCTGCAGGGCCGGCATCCCATTTGGATGCCAGTTCAAGTCCCAGCTGCTCTACTTCTGATCCAGCTCTCTGTTAGGGCCTGGGAAAGCAGCAGAAAATGGCCCAAGTGCTTGTACCCCTGCACTCATATGGGAGACCCAGAAGAAATTCTTAGCTTCTGGCTTCAGATCAGTTAACTCTGGCCACTGCGGCCACTTGAGGAGTGAACCAGCAGATGGAAGACCTCACTCTGTCTCTCTGGCTCTACCTCTCTATATAACTCTGTCTTTCAAATAAATAAAATAAATCTTTTTTAAAAAAATAAACAGTGATTATTATTTGCATGGATTCACTTCACTCTTTGCTGAGAATAAGCAATGTCCAGCTACTAATTTAGATAGTTGGTTTCCTACACAATTTTCCCACAAAAACTCTGAATTTTTCAAAAGAGATATCTCCTGCTGCCTGTAGGGTGGGGAAGCTTTTGGTTTTATCTTCCCAAATCCCAGTTTGATCTATAAAATTCTGAACTCAGTGTTTCTCCAAAAGGTGCTTAAGATTCACTGCTCAAATCCCAAATTTCTCAAGGGTCAGCGAGTCAAATTCATGTACACTTTATCCTCAAGTTTCTTTCCTTTTTATTCTCTCTTTTATATGAAAAGCAATAAACCAATGACCCATGCTTTTCACTCAGTGATTCTTTGGGCTATTCTTTAATCAGTTTTTATCTGGTATCTTCACTGCAGGTATCATACTGAAAATAAGTATTACACAACTATTTACTTATTGCTGAATAATTCCAGAAATTTCTATAGGTCAATTCAATATTTAGTCAGCTGGTAGTTACAAAATCTTGTGTCCAAATCTACTAATACATGGGAGGTAAAGAAGGTCAGGGATATGAGACTGCTTAAGACAAAATAAACCTATTTAGGATTTTGTATAAAACAAAGGTTGTAAGGGGCTAATGAATGTTGGGTAAACAAAGCTCCACTTAGAATCACATAACAGGAATCTACAGTCACTCAGAACTGGGTAGATCCAAAGCAGGCATTTAGCACAGTGGTGCTAAATGACACTTGGGATGCTCTCATTCTGTATCAGATGCCCGGGTTCAAGTGCTGCTTCTGTTCCTGATTTTAACTTTCTGCTAATACACACCCTGACAGGCAGCGGATGACGTTCAAGTAGTTGAGCACCTGCCATCTAGGGAGAAGACCCAGAATAAGTTCCAAGCTCCCAGCTTTGGCTCAGTTCCAGAAATTATGGGCAGATGAGAAATGAACCAGGAGATGCCCCCCCGCCCCGTCATGGAAGGAAACATGAAATAAGAACAGTACAGATCTATATTTACAAACATTGTGGTTGTATAGTTTATATATTTATAAATAATATTACTCTACCTTAAATTTTATCTAGACATAAAAGTTCAAGAAATTTTTATTCTAAGCTGGAGAATCACGGATTCTTTGTATATTTTTAACTTTTTATTTATACTTTGCTTTCTCTAGTTAAATTAAATTTCTTATTCTATAAAAATGGAAAAGTTAGTGCCTGTGCGAGAAGTTAACTAATGTGAAGATTAAATGAGCCATGGGTTCCCTGCCCCATCTTTCAGACATGGGAAAGGTTACAGTATACAACAAATATAAAGGAAAAGTACTCATGGGACAAAACGGTAAAATATTTCTGCAGAAAAATTTGATGAGAGTTGATAATTAATATTCCATAAATCACATATAGGTGAGCAGCTGCCTTTTCCTCAGCTTTCTACACCTTGTTTCCTTGGTTTTCTTCCTTCTTTCCGCTTTGGGAGCAAACAGGTGGCTCAGTGGATACAGTCTGGACTTGGAATCACAAGTCTCTGGGGATTCTAATAGACTCACCTCTTCATTGAGGCAGATTTGCTGTCTCTCTGAGTGTTGATTTCTGTATCAAGAATGAGGACAGGCTGGTGCCATCGCTTAATAGGCTAATCTTCCACCTGTGGCGCCAGCACCCTGGGTTCTAGTCCCGGTCGGGGCGTCAGATTCTGTCCCAGATGCCCCTCTTCCAGTCCAGCTCTCCACTGTGGCCCAGGAGTGCAGTGGAGGATGGTCCAGGTCCTTGGGCCCTGCACCCACATGGGAGACCAGGAGAAGCACCTGGCTCCTGGCTTCGGATCAGCGTGATGTGCCGGCTGCAGCGTGCCGGCCGCAGCAGCCATTGGAGGGGTGAACCAACGGCAAAGGAAGACCTTTCTCTCTGTCTCTCTCACTGTCCTCTCTGCCTGTCCAAAAAAAAAAAAAAAAGTTCCAGTGTATAATACAATGATGACCAAATCTCCTTCCCAAAAACTATATTTCCAATTGTCTGCATCTTCACCTGATATTCAACAAATACGTGCAACTTAGCATGTGAAAAACTGAATTCATTATTTACTCATTTTCATTCATCCCCAAAATTAAATCCACTCAATCTGCTACATTTTTCTTTTCTTTTTTATTTTTTTTTTTTTTATTTTTTTTTTTATTTTTATTTTATTTTTTTTTTTTGGTGACAGGCAGAGTGGACAGTGAGAGAGAGAGATACAGAGAGAAAGGTCTTCCTTTGCCGTTGGTTCACCCTCTAATGGCCGCCGCTGACGGCGCGCTGCGGCCGGCGCACCGCGCTCGTCCGATGGCAGGAGCCAGGAGCCAGGTGCTTTTCCTGGTCTCCCCATGGGGTGCAGGGCCCAAGCACCTGGGCCATCCTCCTCTGCACTCCCGGGCCACAGCAGAGGGCTGGCCTGGAAGAGGGGCAACCGGGACAGAATCCGGCGCCCCGACCGGGACTAGAACCCGGTGTGCCGGCGCCGCAAGGTGGAGGATTAGCCTGTTGAGCCACGGCGCCGGCCTCTTTTCTTTTTTAAAGATGCATTTATTTATTTGAAAACCAGAAAGAGAGAGAGAGAGTGTGTGTGTGTGGGAGAGAGAGATTAAAAGAGAGAGAGAGAGAAAGGAGAAAGGGATCTTCCATCTGCTGGTTCACTCCCCAGAAGGCCACAACTGCCCAGGTTGGGCCAGGCCAAAGCCAGAAGCTTCTCCCATTACCCCACATAAGCAGCAGGGGCCTAATCACTTGAGCCTCTTTCATTGCTCTCCATTAGCAGGAGCAGGATCAGAAGTCGTACAGCTGGGACACAAACTGGTGCTCTTACAGGTGCCAGTGTTTCAGGCAGTGGCTTAACTCACGATGCCACAGCGCCAGCCAGTTTGTGTTTATATTTTAAAATTTATTTATAGATTTATTTACCTGAAAGGCACAGTTACAGAGAGAAGGAGAGACAGAGTGTGTCAGCTATATTTTTCATCTAGTTTAATGGCCAGACCACATCAGAAATCATGGAGTTGTTCTCAACTTTCTTCAACCTTCAGATTATAAAGAGGTTTCAACTTGACCTCCTTTCTTTACCTGGAAAGCCATTCCCTTATCGTAGCCTTCTTGGTTCTATTCAGCTGCCATTCTCTTCCTACGCAATCCATTGTGCTGTTAGCTTCCTAAAAACGAAACCTGACATCTGCCTCTGCCTTAACCTCTCAATGGCTCATTAAAAGTGCAGTTTCCTTTCCCAAAACCCATACCCCAGACACTGTTGCCTTAATATATGACAACCTCTGCCCAGATACCCTAGATTCCTCACTGGTCATGAATGCCTTGGGCCATTCAAACTGCATTCTTCCCACTGTCTAGATTCCTCTCCTCAAATGGAGAACTCACCCTCACTCTTCAAGACCTTGTAATGAAGCTACGTAGGGAAAATTCCTCTTCCACAGTATTCCCACGCCTGGGTCCTTACCTCCTGCACCACTGTAGGTCAGACTGTGGGTCTGCAGTCAGCAGTCACACACACACACACACACACACTTCACTGACAGCAAAGCACAGAACATTACAGAACTGTCTGCACAGAGCCATAGCACATCCTACAGACGCTTTTTTTCTTTGCAGTTTGGCTCCCTGCAGGTTGAGCAGCTGCTACTGCTGCTCCCCGTTCAGAATGAACACAGTCATATCTGAGAACGAAGCTGCAGTCTTGCTATCCCACTGCCCTTTTCTGCATGCTTGGGCTTGCATCACCATCTGGCTGTGAGCTTTCTTTTTAGGAAATGTGGATACACAAAAGCCCCTCCTGATACTTCAGCCCGATTTCAGCTCCCGCACAGCCACACCCGAACAGAAAGGAAAAAAAAGCCGAGTTAGGGCACAACAGCACAGAACAATGTCTGTACCTGCAGATTTCCAGGCTCAGGAAGCCATCTTTCCACACTAGTACCATAAACATTGCTAATTCTATAATCAAATGTACTTATGTATGCCTCTGTCTCTTCCACTGAACTGCAAGCTTTTTGAAAGCAAAGGTCGTGGATTATTCCTGTTTGTACACTCCACGACAAGCCCAGCATTTCCACCTAGTAGGACACACAACCAAGTTTGTTAGATGAACAAACCTAACACACCTTTCAAAATCAGGCTTTCTAAAAACTGTTAGGTGTCACAATCCATTTGTAACTCTAGGCTTCCACAGCCCGGTAAAGCACATGCACCTTGGAAAGGGTGTTTCAAAGCAGCAATCCCAGGCAGCTAAATTGAGGGTATTCCTGATGCTCTTGCACAACTCTGACCTAGAATATCAGCTTCTCTGTCTATCCTGTGGGGAAAATAATTATGATACAGCCGGGCCACCTGCAGCCACAATTACACCCACGGGAAACCCAAGGCCAAAGAGGAAGCCAAAGAGGAAAAGAGCTCCATTCTCCCTGAGGCTTGAGACGGAGATTCTGGGGGAGGAGACTGCCCACGGGCCACAACGGGGACAACTGGGCAAGGCAACTGCCAGTCAGCCACGGTAGCCAGGCAGCTAGGCTGCTGCACTTAACAACTGGCCCCTTGTTTCGGCAAGGACCCAAACTTGTGGTGCCTGAGAAGGTTCAAGTTTGGTGAAAGATGCATTTGGATTCTAACTATGGTTCTACAATATCCTATTCACAGGATCATGGCAAACACTGAAACTTCGTGAACTTCTGCTTCCTCACTGGCAAGATACAGAGTTGTTGTGACAGCATAAGATACACTGTCCGCAGCGGCTAGCCTGGTACCCAGTTTATACTGGGTAATCAAGAGCCGACAGCATGCAGGAATGAGCTGAACCACAAGAACCTACTTTATGGGGTGGGAAACAATGGACAAGCCTTCAGACCAGGGTAATAAGCAGCAACCACACTGTGACCTTGGCTACATTCAATGAAGTAGCTTCCTCCACAGTAAATTCAGGAAATTGGATGACTATAAGGTCTTTTCCAGCCATCACCTGATGTTCTAGATTCCATACATTGAATTTTATTTCCAGGCCTCAGTCTCACAAAGAACATAATTTTCAACAGAGGCTACAATGATTAAATGACTTTTCCAGGGTCAAGCAGCTAACAAACCGCAAAAGATGGGAACTGCTATGTATTAAACCTTCATGTACTTAAGGTTGCATGCATAATTCTTGGCTCTCATTTAACATTCTTGTAGTAGGAACTGTAGCTTTCTGTTGACTATTCGACAAATGGAACCACTTTGACTATGACCCTGTCGGAATAAGATCGAAGTTGGCGAACCCTAAAGGCTTCCATAGCCTCGGCAACTCATGACTAGAGCCTAGGGAGATTACTGACGCCATAAACAAGAGTGTCAAATTGTTAAATCAACATCAGGAGTCACTGTGTACTTACGTCTCATGAGGGATCTGTCCTTAATGTGTTATCCAATGTGAAGTAATGCTATAACCAGCACTGAAACAGTATTTTACACTTTGTGTTTCTGTGTGGGTGCAAACTGATGAAATCTTTACTTAGTATATACTGAATCGATCTTCTGTATATAAAGATAATTGAAAATGATTTAAAAATCTTGGTGTTAAATTGGAAATTGCATAATTAATCAATTTTTTTTTAAAAAATCATGTAGGATCTCTGTCCTTAATGTGCTGTACATTGTGAATTAATACTATAACTAGTACTCCAACAGTATTTTCACTTTGTGTCTCTATGTGAGGGCAAACTGTTGAAATCTTTACGTAATATGTACTAAACTGATCTTCTGTGTATAAAGAGAATTAAAAATGAATCTTGAGGCCAGCGCCGTGGCTCAACAGGCTAATCCTCCGCCTTGCGGCGCCGGCACACCGGGTTCTAGTCCCGGTCGGGGCGCCGGATTCTGTCCCGGTTGCCCCTCTTCCAGGCTAGCCCTCTGCTGTGGCCCAGGAGTGCAGTGGAGGATGGCCCAAGTGCTTGGGCCCTGCACCCCATGGGAGACCAGGAAAAGCACCTAGCACCTGGCTCCTGCCATCGGATGCGCGCGGTGCGCCGGCCGCAGCGCGCCAACCGCGGCAGCCATTGGAGGGTGAACCAACGGCAAAGGAAGACCTTTCTCTCTGTCTCTCTCTCTCACTGTCCACTCTGTCAAAAAAAATAAATAAATAAAATTAAAAAAAAAATGAATCTTGATGTGAATGCAAGGGGAGAGGGAGCGGGAAAGGGGAGGGTTGCGGGTGGGAGGGAAGTTATGGGGGGGGGGAAGCCACTGTAATCCATAAGCTGTACCTTGGAAACTTATATTCTTTAAATAAAAGCTTTATATATATATATTAAAAAATGGCAGTTTATATTTAGTAGAGTTTGGGCTGTTCACTTAAGGTAAACGGGTTCTTTTCCAAGAGCCTTCTATGAAGTTTCTTGTAACCTACAGACATAATTTAACAAACAAATAAACATCCTGTCATTAAAGCTCAACTGTAGTTCCAGGTTTATATAAAAACAAGTGAAAAAAGGGACTAAGATGCTTGTGCAGGCAGGTTCACAGCAGCAGCACTATTTATAACAGTCAAAAACTAGAAACAACTCAAATGTCCACCAGTAGAAAAACACACTGTACATCTGTACAATGGAATATTATCTAGCCTTAAAAATCAGTGAAATACTGATACTTGCTAAAACTGGAATAAACACCAGAAACATTATATTAAGTGATAGAAGTCACAAAGACCCTCAAATGTATGATTCCATTTACAGAAATATCCAGAATATGCAAATCATTCCAACAGAAAGCAGACTGGTGTTGGGTAGGGCCTGGGGGCAGGGTGTGTGAGGAAATGGGAAGTAACTGCTTGATAGATACAGGGTTTAGTTTGGACAAAATGAAAATATTTCAGAACTAGATGGTGGCAGCGGTTATTCACCACTGTGAAAGACCAAAGTGCACTGACTTGTTGACTTTAAAATGGTTAAGTTTAGGTTATGAGAATTCACGTCTTAAGAAAAGAAAATACAAGGCGGGGGCTGGCACCATGGCACAGCAGGTAAAGCTGCCGCCTACAGTGCAGGCATCCCATATGGGTGCCTGTTCAAGTCCCAGCTGTTCCACTTCCAATCTAGCTCTCTGCTATGGCCCAGGAAAGTAGTAGAAGATGGCCCGAGTCCTTGGGCCCCTTACCCACATGGGAGACCCGGAGGAAGCTCCTGGCTCCTGGCATCAGATCGGCATAGCTCCAGCTGTTGTGGCCAGTTGAGGAATGAACCTTGGATGGAAGACTTCTCTCTCCACCTCTCTTTCTCTATATATATATGGCTCTGACTTTCAAATAAGTAAATAAATCTTTTCAAGTACAAGGCCACTCATGAGAAACGGGTAAAACTGAACATGGGGATGAAGGAAAAGTAGCACTAGGAATCTGATGTCCTTGTGGTAGGAAAGCAATCGAAATCTCAGCTCCTTCTCTCCAAAGTCCAGAGCTAATAAAACCAGGAGAGAGCGATGGAAGTGGTTACTCCTGTGTTTAACTAGAAGAAAAGCACCCCTGGGTGTAGGAAAACGGCCTGCTGTGGAGTGCAGAGTCTCAGCACTGCTATCTAGGCTCAAGAGCAAGACCTGGCTGCTACTCCAGGAGGCTGGCCCTCTGGCACTGGAGAGGTGAAGCTGGAACACAACAGGCGGAAAGTGGATGTGCCTCCATTCAACAACAAATTCACTTATTCCATAAATAAGCACTAAATCTTTTTTAGTACTAGGCATAATTCTATACTTCAAGAAAGATAGAAAGAGTCTCTGTTTTCATGAAAGTGACATAATACTGAAGAAGATAATAGAGACAGACAAAAGGAAAAGAAAAAAATAAATTCAGGTAACCATCAAAGCTATGAAAAAAAAAAAAGCAAGCAAAGTGGAAGGGACGATAAGTGCAGCACTAGGTAAGGTGATAGGAAGCATCCTTGAAGAGGTGATGTTTTGGTGTAGACGCAAATCTTCAGTGAGGCCTGGGGTTGGAGAGTGGCATGAGCGCATCAAAGCTTCATTGACAGATACTCTAGGTCACGCCTTACTCCCTACAGAACCAACTTCCGCATTCTGCATACAGGGGACACTGCACAGTACTGCTGAAGATCAGAGTGAAGGGCGGTAGCTGAAGAACATCCAGCAGGTTTGTGTATTTAGGCTTTTGCTTTGCTTCCCCCCCAACACCGCAGTTTTGTCTGTAGGAAGCAAATCATTTGCCCCAAAACATCTTTTCTTCTATTTAGATATAACTGCTGACAAGGCTTGGATTGAAACACATGTGTTGGACCTGTTCTATTGATCCAATGACTGGAAAGAAGAATTAAAGCATTTCCAAACTCCTCAGTTGAGCAGTACTAGAACAGTAAATGGAAAAGACTCTTGAACTATGATTGATGAAAGCACTGTTTCATCCTAACTCTGTTCTCACATTCTCTACAAACACGGGAATATCCAACTACTTGCATCTCAGTTTTCTCTGTACACTGGCAGTTTTCAAATTCAGTTCCTTTTTTGAAAGCTCGCTCTCTCTCTCCATTTACTTACCTGAATGATGGAGACTTCTGTCAACGAGTAAAACAAAAGGTTTGGGTAAACAATAACCACCCAAAAACCACATCAATTTCCCTTTTTTTCTTTCTAGAAAGTGAAAATAACACTTAGTGCAAATTAGCCTTACATATCACTTGCCTATATTTGGGAAGACAGAATAAATAGATTTTTCTTTAAAATGGCATAAGATAGAACAATTCTACTCTTAAGAAAATTACACAAACATATATATGTGCCTATGCAATTTGATATTAGAAAGAGGAATGTTCCTGTGTGTTAAGGAGTGGGAGAAGACAATGAGTTCAGTTTGGTATAAATAATTTTTGAAACACAATGTTGTTCTCCTTGCTATAAATACGAACTGCAAATCTTATTAATCAGACTTCATTTCCTCCCTTTGTGAATGTAAGATTTTAATTGTTATAATCCTTTCCCTGTTGATTTCTGGCTGCAATTTTACACAGCAGCAGGTCACTTCTTTCTTTTTTCAGGAATACATTAGCACAGTGCCATAGTCTTAAATAATATATTTTTTAACTGGGTAGAGAAAAAAGAGAAGAAATCAACTCTGAAGTTCAAGGACCTAAAATTATCTTCTTTGAAAGGAGACACATAGACACATTCACTCATTGGAAAATAATGTTAATTAGGTCTGGCCTTCATAACCAAGATTCAAAATCTCAAAATTCCTTTCTTACAAATACCGTTTACCTACTTTAATATATTTTAAAAACTCAGAGGGAAAACATTAACTTGGCCACCAGACATCAACATCTAGCACATATATCCAAAGAGGGCTGCTTTCTGTAATGTGACTCATATGAGAAACACATCAGTTAGGAGTCTATATAATTCTGAAAATATTACTGAATTCCTTTGTATCTCACTGTTCTTGTCTGAGAACAGTAGTGAAACAATTAAAGATCATTTTAGTAAAACAGCTTTACGATAAAAATGAAGCTTGAGCACCTCTTTTTCCCCCTAAAGAAACCTTTTACTTAATGAGTACAAATTTCATAAGTACAACTTTAGGAATACAGTGATTCTTCCCTCCATACCCACCCTCCACCCACATTCCCACCCTACCTTCTCCTCTCTCTCCAATTCCCAGTCTCACTCTCCATTAAGATTCATTTTCAATTAACTTTATACACAGAAGATCAACTCTATACTAACTAAAGACTTCAACAACTTGCACAAACACACACAAACTGTTTGAGAACAAGTTAACTCTCATAATACAATTCATTGAGAACAGAGGTCATGCATGGGAAGTAAGTGCACAGTGACTCCTGTTGTTAACTGAATTAACACTCTTATACATGATGCCAGTGATCACCAAGGCCCTTGTCATGAACTGCCAAGGCTATGGAAGCCTTATGAATCCACAAATTCCATCAGTATTTAGACAAGGCCATAAACAAAGTGGACATTCTCTCCTCCCTTCAGAGAAAAGTACCTCGTTCTTTGGTGGCCACTTCTTTCCACTGAGGTCTCACTCATAAAGATCCTTCGTGGAGGACATTTTTTTTTTTTGCCACAGTGTCTTAGCGTTCCATGCCTGAAATGTTGAGCACCTCTTAATAAAAAAAGTTTTTACTAAAAATTTGGAGATAGTTGGCCGGCGCCGTGGCTCAACAGGCTAATCCTCCGCCTTGCGGCGCCGGCACACCAGGTTCTAGTCCCGGTTGGGGCGCTGGATTCTGTCCCGGTTGCCCCTCTTCCAGGCCAGCTCTCTGCTGTGGCCCAGGAGTGCAGTGGAAGATGGCCCAAGTGCTTGGGACCTGCACCCCATGGGAGACCAGGAAAAGCACCTGGCACCTGGCTCCTGCCATCAGATGAGCGCGGTGCGCCGGCCGCAGCGCGCCAACCTCGGCAGCCATTGGAGGGTGAACCAACGGCAAAAGGAAGACCTTTCTCTCTGTCTCTCTCTCTCTCACTGTCCTCTCTGCCTGTCAAAAAAAAATTTGGAGATAGTATGAAGTTATGCTACACAATAAAATGGCCGCAAGCTGTATGTGGCTAATCAAATTTACGATGATTTGAAACAAAGTACAATAGATCCAATGCCCCAGTTTTCCCAGTCACATTTCAAGTGCTCGGATAAAGCCTGTGACTAGTAGTTACTGTCCCAGACACTGCAGACAATTATTTCCATCACACAGGAAGTTCTATTGTACATAACTGGCCTGAAACGACAGGAAAAGCATCGCATTTTAATATCTTTACACTGCCTGAAAGAAATGCTTCCTTTAGTTTTTCTGCCTAGTATTCCAACAGACATCAACCCATGTATGAACACCCACGGGTATAGTTTTTCGACAAGTTACAAATCTGCCTACTTTTTCCACTATACCGACTGCCTCCTTCTTATTCATAAGGTCATGGGAGATATTTTTATCAAGTCCCTTGCTAGTGCCCATCCTCTTTTTAACAGACTTCTGTGACGCCATCGCAAGAAGGCTCCTCTTTCAACAGTCACTCACTAGTAAACCCCGGCCAGTCCAGCATGCCACCTTTCCTCTGCATCTTCTATAGACTCACATACGAGTGCCATGCTGATCCATCTGCTTCCAAAAACTAATAAAAGCCAGAACCATAACAGCTTCTCCCCCATGTCTAGTGTCTGTGCTGTGCCTGGGGACTTCCCAAAGATCACCGACAACAGTCCAGCATTTTCTTTGCACCTACAGACACAATCTGTACACACTAGGTAACTTTACATCCAGTTAAAATGAATTCCCCCCTTGTGGGTTACAGCTATTTCTTCTCCATACTATTCTAGTTATTCATATTTAAAAACAATATTTCTTGACAGCTTTTTCTATTCTCTATTAGTTGAGTTTTTCCTTTTTTATGTTAATGATACTTTATTAGGATTCCTTTTCTTTTTTCTAAACACTCTTCTTTTAATACTACATACAATGAAAATCTGACCATTTCATCTTTAGAACATTTTTCTGAAGATTTCAGTAAATCTTAGACATTACGTACATCTTTGGTCAATAAGATTGTGTTTGTTAAGACTGATGGTTGCAAGAAGCAGAAGCTCACTTGAATTAACTTCAGCAACATGAGTCCTATAGCATATCAGCCCCCACACATACATACCACCAAAGAAAAAGTATGAATACAGCCATTTCCCATAAAAGATCAAAACTAGCAGTTGAAATAGTGTCAGATTTCAAAGAGGGCAAGATTTAGTGGTTGATAAGACTACAATATAAAGAAAGCAGGCAATAAGAAGATACATTAAATTGAAAGGTATTTGAACTCACAGTCATAAACAGAAATATTTCTTTTTAGTCCTCTCACTGAGAGTCACTATCAGGAGTAACTCAACAGAAGTAGCAACACGCTTACCCACTTTCAATCTTGTGTGATTCAGACTTTCATCTCTTATATTCTTCCCTATAGAAAATGACCAGAACTTACTGAATTGAGAAAAGAAAGAAAGGAGATCCTGATCTCTGAGTGAAGAAAGAAAGGAGATCCTGATCTTGGAATGGAAACTTAAGGGAAGATTCTGATGAAGCTGGGGCACTCAGCTCCTAAACTGTAAAACCTCTTCATTGCCAACAAGCAGACTGTCCACAAGTCATCCCCAAGGTCTTGTCTGAGGAGATAAAATATGCATTGCTTAAGGAAACTAAGACCCTGCTGAATGTCCCCAGGATCCACCCTTACCACCTCTCTTTGCATCTAAAATTAGACTCATAGACTCAAGTCCTAGCATGTTTCTAAAGATGAATTACAAGGTGTGATTCATGTCAAGGTACACTATATTGGAAGAAAACTACTTGACTTTTCTAATTTATACAGACAAAAATCCAAGGAATATGTGTAGAAAGGGAAATTAAGGGTGTAGAAAGATGACAGAAAAACCTAATCTTGGATCAGATCAAATTTATTAATATGGGCTCAATTAAACAGAGATTCTGCATTTAATGTTATAGACTACATAAGGTCTCTCAAAAGTGTCATTGGTTGGTTGACTGAAACACGGACTCAAAAGTAGTGGGTAATAAACTCATTTGAAACATCAGAATTCCCTAGGTTTACTGTAGAGGAATACATTCAAGGGCCCAGCAAGACTGGAATAGTGCATGAATTTCTAACTTGAGACCCCCTTACCCATCTTGGAATGTCCAGTGGACATGCCTTTACCAACACTTTCAGAGGTAAGTTTATGAGAAAGAGCCTCATCTTTTTTAAAAGACTCTTTGAATGCTCATCTCTGCTGACCAGAACTTACAGAGGGAAATGCTGCCACTGAATTTGGAAACCCAAATGTAATTGAAGTATTGGATCCCAAAAATGTAGGACTCAAGTGGTGGCATATACTTGCCAATACTGAGGAGACTGTGGTTATTTTAAAGGACAGTAAAATGAAAGTAGTAATCAGAATTATCTGATCAGCACAACTCTATAGTACTGACTACTTAACGGCATTCCTAGTAATGAAATCCATAAATCATTTGTATTCCATCCTTTGAAAAATGCCTGTTCATGTTCTTTGCCCATTTCTTAACTGGATTGCTGGTTTCGAAAGGAAAGAATAAGTGGGATTGATGGAGGGGAATAGGAAGGGAAGGAAGTATGGTTATCTTCTTGGAATTTTACCTGTGAAATACATGCAAATACGTTCTTACTATATTGATAATTTTTTAAAAAAACAGAGATCCATGGGAGATTGGAAATCCATGTTCCAAATACACAGAAGCTCATTCTCTCATAAATCAATGTCTAAGAAAAAGAATTTACCTAACGGTTCAGCCGATTCCCCTCCCAGTTCCCACCTGCTGTGCCCAGAAAGCAGAATTACATTGTAGGAAAAGAGCTGCTAGGAAGTCATGTCCATAGATAGAGAAAAAGCTAAGGACATCATTTTAAGATAGAAAGGCACCCCTACCCATGTCCATTTTATCCTTATAAGCCTAAACTAGTGGGAAAGAATTCCCTGCAGTTGGGCCCTTCCCAATACATCCCAAAGTCTCTCTTTGTTCACACTATTATAATTAGAAATTGCTTGAGAACTGTCAACCTCTTGAACCACGTTTTAACATATTCAAATTTACTTCTTCAGTAAATGTCTGAGATTAATTAAGCTCCCTAAAAGTAAAGGAGAAAACTTCTTTCCTCATTATTTATTCCTCATTTGCATATAAAATGAAGCAAAAAATGAAATAGCATACCTTTAAACATATTAATGAGATGTTTTCCATGTACATAGTTCTGTTCCTTTTACTGTTTTTAGTAAGTATTGCTTTGTGTTTATGTTTTTTACAGCCACAGAAACTTCTCTGATCAAAACAGAATATTCACTGAAAGCATCTTTTGCAAATTAAATCAGAGTTAGAACAGTCGCCTTTTAGATAATGGATTAGAAAGCATTCATTTTATGCAGTAGTCATCTCACTAAATTACATTATTAATATACTAGGCACTTGAAAATTTTAATCTCAGAGCAAGCTACACATTTAATACAATATATATTTTGTGTTCTCACAAAAGTACATATAATTGATTTTTATTATAAAAATGAATGTTTTCAGTTAATTCATCTTTAAGGGACTTGCTAGCATTATAACCACATTAGCATTCATTCAATTGGCATCTGGGAGGCCTGCATTTGCCCTAGTGGGAGATGACATATTGAATTGCAAGAAAAGGGTTGATTGTACAATGGTGTGTTATAGCTGGCAAGCACTTGCTCAAGAAGTGTCAATTGTTACACTTTCAGGAATTTTGTAAGCCCGTTGTTAGACACAACTATCATTAAAGCCAATGAGAAATGTAAGGGAATTTCTTACAAGAGCTTCTACAAAAATTCCACAATTGACATCAATTCCCCAAAGGACTGAAGTTTTCCTGTAATGTCAGCAACATATCAAGGATGTTCACTTCTACCACTCCTATTCAATACTGTACAGTCAGTTCTAGCCAGGGCATGGAGGCAAGAAAAAGAAATAAAGCATCCAAAACAAATTATAAAGGGATAAGTAAAACAGAATCAATTTGCGCATGGTATCTTATATATAGAAAATCCTAAAATACATGCACACACACTGTCTTAGAACTAATAAGTGTGTTCAGCAAGGATGCAAGTTAAATATGCAAAAATCAATTTTATTTCAAACATCAGCAAGGAGAAACTCTAAAACAAACAATAAAATTGCCTATTTTTAACAGCATCAAAAAGAACTAAAAACTTAGAAACAAAGCTAACAAAAGAAGTACAAATCTTTTGCAATGAAAACTGTAAAACACAGTCAGAAGAAATTAAGACCTAAGAAAAATAGAAAGATATCCTGTGTTCATAGTTTGGAAGATATAATACTGCTAAGACAAAACACCACTCAAACTGATCTATGGTTTCAACATGATTCCTACCAGAATCTATGTAATGAAAAGTTAACTTGACCCCAAGAGAGGTCTGTCCTTTGCCCTCAGCTTCTGAGAACTGATCTTTATAACCCTACAATATCTTCCTTGACAGCAGTGCCTTTTTTTGTGCCTGAGGCTGTGACTCCTGGATGGTATGACACTGTGATTCAGACAGAGGCTCTGGGATATGCCCTATCAGATCCATTCTTCAGAGGGACTGAACCTCCTGGTAAGATTAGAGACTAGAAGGTAACCAGGTGGGCAACATGTGACCACGCAGTAGAAACTCTAGACACCAAAGGCTCAGTGAGCTTCTGTGGCTGGAAAAACTCCTTGAGTAGTCACACATCGTAGTCAGGAGGCAATCATGCCATCCAACACTCCACAGGGACAGAATAACCAAGGTTCATGTGTGGACCCTCCTAGACTTCACAATACGTACCTCTTCCTTTGCCCAGTTCTTTTTTTTTTTTTTTCAGGCAGAGTGGACAGTGAGAGAGAGAGACAGAGAGAAAGGTCTTCCTTTACCGTTGGATCACCCTCCAATGGCCGCCATCGCCGGCATGCTGCAGCCTGTGCACCACGCTGATCCAAAGGCAGGAGCCAGGTGCTTCTCCTGGTCTCCCATGGGGTGCAGGGCCCAAGCACTTGGGCCATCCTCCACTGCCTTCCCGGGCCATAGCAGAGAGCTGGCCTGGAAGAGGGGCAACTGGGACAGAATCTGGCACCCCGACCGGGACTAGAACCTGGTGTGCCAGCGCCGCTAGGCAGAGGATTAGCCTATTGAGCCACGGCACTGGCCTGGCCAGTTCTAATTTATATTGTTGAGCTATAATAAAACTATAATCACAAATACAGCAGTTTCCTGAGATCTATGAGTCACTGTCGTGCATCAGTAAACCTGAGGTTGCTACTAGAAACCCTCAAATTTGTAGCCAGGTTTAATAATTTTCCTGAAGCTACTAACATGTAGTTTTTTTCTATATGCTAGATTTAGTATACTATGGTATAATAATAAGCAAATCTGTCCAACTCACCCTTCAGTGATTAACAATGGTACCTGGAAACCAACCATGAGAGGGTATGTATATCACAAAAATCAGCAAATTCTAGGAATCAGATCTTAATTTATTGTTTTGCCAATAATGAGACTATCAACAACACAGATTAAACTTAAAATTTTATTATGTATATATCCATTACAATGTAAGTAGCACAAAAATTTGAGGAATTATTGTCAGTATTCAAAAATTACCATCCAATTCATGGAAAAAAAACTGCTGAAATTCATCAACAAAAGACAAAATTTATTTATATGTCCTCATTGTTTTACTTTCATATCTCTCACTATTACAAACTTCAGAACAAATATAATGAAATAAATGTAAATCACCTACAAAGAAAACTGTAAAACATGATTAAAATAAATTAAGAACTAAGTAAACACAAAGACGTTCTCTGTTTATGATGTGGAAGATTTAATACTCTTGAGATGAAATACTACACAATCTCATTCATAGTTTCAACATAACCTCTACCAAAATCCATATAGTGAAAACTCACAGTCAGAAGAACTGCACTCATTCAGCACCTGGGACCACAGCTTGTTTATGAATACAAGGATTGGAGGGGGAAAATCAACATTCTGTGAGAACCAATTATTTTTTTGGAATTTATAATGAAGAGTGCTTTATATTTTTATTAACTATGAAATATGTGCAGTACATTTTATGTTTGGTGAATAATACATATACACACAGACACATACACACACTTTGGAAGGGCAGTTCTTAATCATTTACCAGCATACCATCAATTTTAGAGTTATTTTCCTGAAGGAAACAGGAAAATCTCAAGAAAATCACTTCATACCAAGTCTCACAGTGCAATTGCATTGAATAATTTAGAGACATGGAAAGTTTTTTTTCTGTTCTTATTTTTCTTTTATTCAAATTATACAAGTCCCATATATTTTATAAATACAGATTAAGGAACATAGAGATACTTCCCTCCCTCCTGGAATACTCCAACCATTCTTCCTTCTCCCTCTCCCATTCCCACTTTAATTTTCACAAAGATCTACTTTCAGTTTACTTAATGATTGTAAGGTTAACCTTACAATAAATAAAAGAGTTCAACAAACAATATGAAGAAAAAAACCCACTGTTCCTAAACAAAAGAAACAAGGGGTATAAACAATCATCGCATCTCAAAATGTCCATTTCACTCCAATGCATTTAGGGTCTTTATTAGTTAGCCCAAATCAGGGAAAACATATGATATCTATTTTCAGGACTGGCTTATTTCAATAAGTATAATAGTTTCCATTTGCATCCATTTTGTTGTTGCAAAAGATAGAATTTCACTTTTATTTTACAGCTGAGTAGTATTCCACAATGTATATATGCAATAATTTCTTTATCCAGTCTTCAGCTGATGAACACTGGGGTTGATTACATACGTTAGCTATAGTGAATTGAGCTGCAATCAACATGGGGTTATAGATAACTTTTTCATATGTTGATTTCATTTTCCTTGAGTAAATTCCCAGGAGCAGGAAGCGTGGGTCACATTGTGGGACTTTATTCAGATTTCTGAGATATCTCCATACTGTTTCCACAGTGGCTATATCAGTTTAAATGCCCACAAATAGGGGCCAGCATCGTGGCTCACTTGGTTGATCCTCCACCTGCAGCGCTGGCATCCCATATGGGCACCAGGTTCTAGTCCCGGTTGCTTCTCTTCCAGTCCAGCTCTCTGCTGTGGCCCAGGAGGGCAGTGGAGGATGGTCCAAGTGCTTGGGCTCCTGCACCAATGTGGGAGACCCAGAAGAAGCTCCTGGCTCCTGGCTTCAGATAGGCTCAGCTCTGGCCACTGAGGCCATCTGAGGAGTGAACCAACAGAAGGAAGTCCTTTCTCTCTGTCTCTCTCACTGTCTGAAACTCTACTGTCAAATAAAAAAAAAATTCCCACAAACAGTGGATTATGGTACCTTTTCCCCCACATCCTTGCCAGCATTTATTCTTTGTTGATTTCTGGATGCAAACCATTTTAACTGGAGCGAGGAGAAACCTGATTGTGGTTTTGATTTGAATTCCCTTAATGCCTAGTGATCTTGAGCATTTTTTAATGTGTCTGTTGGGCATCTGAATTTCCTCTCTTGAAAAATGCCTGTTCAGCCAGCGCTGTGGCTCACTTGGCTAATCCTCCACCTGCGGCACCGGCACACCAGGTTCTAGTCCCAGCTAGGGAGCCAGATTCTGTCCCAGTTTCTCCTCTTCCAGTCCAGCTCTCTGCTGTGGCCCGGAAAGGCAGTGGAGGACGGCCCAAGTGCTTGGGCCCTGCACCCACATGGGAGACCAGGAGGAAGCATCTGGCTCCTGGCTTTGGATCAACGCTGCACGCCAGCCTTAGTGGCCATTTGAGGGGTGAACCAACAGAAGGAAGACCTTTCTCTTTGTCTCTCTCTCACTAACTCTGTCAAAAAAAAAAAGAAAGAAAGAAAAGAAAAATGCCTGTTCAAGTTCTTTTCCCATTTCTTAATTGGATTGTTTTGTTGTTGTTGAATATCTTCAGCTTTTTAAAGATTCTGGATATTAACCCTTTATCAGTTGCATAGTTTGCAAATATATTCTCCTATCCTGTCAGTTGCCTCTTCACTTTGTTGACTGTTTCTTTTACATTGCAGAAGCTTCTCAGCTTGATATAATCGCATTCGTCAATTCTGGCTTTGATTGCCTGTGCTTCTGGGGTCTTTCATAAGAAGTCTTTGGCTATGCCAATTTCTTGCAGTTTCCCAATGTTCTCCAGTAATTTGATGGTACTGGGCCATAGATTTAAGTCCTGATCCATTTTGAATAGATTTTTGTTTAAGGTGTAGGGTAGGGGTCTACTTTCGTATTTCTGTACAAGGAGATCCAGTTTCCCCAGAACCATTTGTTGAAGAAACTGTTGTTTCTCCAGGAATTGATTTTAACTCCTTTATCAAAAATAAGTTGGTTGTAGATGCTGGATTGATTTCTGGAATTTCTATTCTGTTCCATTGGTCTACACATCTATTTTTGTGCGAATACCAGGCTGTTTTGAATATAATTGCCCTGTGGAGTGTCTTGAAATCTGGTATTGTGATGGCACTGGTTTTCTTTTTGTTGTATAAAATTAGTTTAGCTCATTGGAGTCACTTGTGTTTCCATATGAATTGCAGCAACATTTTTTTTCTAGATCTGAAAAGAGTGTTAGTATTTTGATTGGGATCAACTGAATCTATAATTTGATGGTGTTGGATCATAGATTCAGATCTTTAACCCATGTTGAGTGGATTTTTGTGTAAGGTATAAGGTAGAGGTCTTGCTTCACACTTCTGTACCTGAAAACCCAGTTTTCCCAGCACCATTTGTTGAATAGACTGTCCTTGTTCCAGGGATTGTTTTTAGTTCCTTGATCATATACAAGTTGGTTGTAGATGGTTGGATTGATTGCTGCTGTTTCTATTCTGTTCCATTGGTCTATCCATCTGTTTCTGTACAATACCATGCTGTTTTGATTACAACTGCCCTGTAGTATGTCCTGAAATCCGGCATTGTGATGCCTTCGGCTTTGTTTTTGTTTACAAGATTGCTTTAGCTATTCAAGGTCTCCTGTGTCTCCATATGAATTTCAGCATTATTTTTTCCAGATCCGAGAAGAATGTCTTTGGTATTTTGATTGGTATCACATGAATCTATAAATTGCTTTTGGGAGAATGGATATTTTGATGATATTGATTCTTCCAATCCATGAGCATGGAAGATTTTTCCATTTTTTGGTATCCTTTTCTATTTCTTTAAGATTTTGTAATTCTCATCATAAAGGTCTTCAACGTCATTGGTTTTATTTATTACAAGGTATTTGATTGTTTTTGTGGCTATTGTGAATGGGATTGATCTTAGTTGTTCTTTCTCAGCCATGGCATTGCCTACATATACAAAGGCTATTGATTTTTGTGCACTTATTTTAGATCTTGCTACTTTGCCAAACTCTTCTATGAGTTCTCATAGTCTTTTAGTAGAGTTCTTATTTGGATCCCCTAAATAAAGAATTATATCATATGCAAAGAGGGATAGTTTGACTTCTTCCTTCACAAGTTATATCCCTTTAATTTCTTTTTCTTGCCTAATGGCTCTAGCTAAAACTTCCAGTACTTTATTGAATAGCAATGGTGAGAGTGGGCATCCCTGTGTGGTACCAGGTCTCAGTGGAAATGTTTCCAACTTTTCCCTATTCAATAGGATGCTGACCATGGGTTTTTCATAAATTGCTTTGATTGTATTAAGGAATATTTCTTCTATAACTAATTTGCTTAGAGTTTTCATCATGAAAGGGTGTTGTATTTTATCAAATGTTTTCTCTGCATCTATTGAGATAAAATTATGATTTTTCTTCTGCAGTTTGTTAATGTGGTGTATCACATTGATTGATTTGTGAACGCTGAACCATCCCTGCATACCAGGGATAAATCCCACTTGGTCTGGGTGGATGATCTTTCTGATGTGTTGTTGCATTCTATTGGCCAGAATTTTATTGAGGATCTTTGCATCTATGTTCATCAGGGAAATTAGTCTGTAATTCTCTTTCTCTGCTGCATCTTTTTCAGGTTTAGGGATTAAGGTGACGCTGGCTTCATACAATTTGGGAGGATTCCCTCTTTTTCAATTGTTCTGAATAGTTAGAGAAGAACTGGAGTTAGTTCCTCTTTAAATGTCTGTTAGAATTCAGCAGTGAATCCATCCAGTCCTTGGCTTTTCTTTGTTGGGAGGGACTTTATTACTGATTCAATTTCTTTCTAAGTTGTAGGTCTGCTTAGGTTTTTTCGTCCTCATGGTTCAATTTAGGTAGGTTGTATGTGTCTAGGAATCTATCCATTTCTGATAGATTTCCCTGTTTGCTGGCATACAACTCTTTGTAGTAATTTCTAATGATTCTTTTTATTTCTGTGGTGTCTTTTGTTACATTTCCTTTTTCATCTCTGATTTTATTGATTTGGGTCTTTTCCCTTCTTTTTTTAGTTAGTTAGGCCAATGGTGTGTCAATTATGCTTATTTTTTCAAAAATCAGCTCTTCGTTTGGCTGATCTTTTGTAATGTTTTTTGGATTCAATTCTGTTGATTTCTTCTCTAATTTTAATTATTTCTCTTCTCCTACCTGTTTTGGGTCTGGTTTGCTGCATTTTTTCTAGATCCTTGAGTTGCATTGATAGCTCATTTATTTGGCGCCTTTCCAATTTCCTGATGTAGGCACCTATTGCTATAAACGTTCCTCTTAACACTGCTTTTGCTGTATCCCACAAGATTTGATATGTTATATTGTTATCCTCATTTACTTCCAGAAAGTTTTTGATTTCTCTTTTGATTTCTTCTATGACCCAATGCTCATTCAGGAGCATGCTGTTCAGTCTCCATGTGTTTGCATATGCTCTAAGGATTCCTGAGTTGCTAATTCCCAGCTTCATTCCACTGTGGTCTGAGAAGATGCATCGTATGATTCCAATTTTTCTGAATTTGCCGAGACTTGCTTTATGGCCTACTATGTGGTCAATCCTAGAGTAGATTCCATGTTCTGCTGAGAAGAATGGAAGAATGTGTATTCTTCAAGTGTAGGATGAAAAGTTCTGTAGATAGCTGTCAGATTCATTTGGGCTATAGTGTCGATTAAATCTGCTGTTTCCTTGTTGATCTTCTGTCCGGTTGATCTGTCTATTGCTGAAAGTGGCGTATTGAAGTCCCCCGATACTATTGTATTGGAGTCTAAGTCTCCCTTTAAGTCCCTTAACATATATTTTAAATAACCTGGTGACCTGTAATTAGGTGCATATACATTTATAATAGTTACATCTTCCTGTGAATTGATCCCTTAATCATTATATAGTGCCCCTCAGTCTCTCTTAACAGTTTTTGTGTTAAAGTTTATTTTGTCTGATATTAAGATGGCTACACCAGCTCTTTATTGATTTCTGTTGGCATGGTATATCTTTTTCCAACCTTTCACTTTCAGTCTGCATGCATCTTGGTTGGAAAGATGTGATTCTTGTAAGCAGAAAATAGATGGGTTTTGTTTTTTAAGTCATTCAGTCAGTCTGTGACTTTTAATTGCAGAGTTGAGGCCATTAACGTTCAATGTGACTATTGATAAGTAGTAACTTTGCCCTGCAATTTTCCCAAAGATATTTTCTAATATATGCTTTGAACTTCCTGTGATCTTTTACTGGGAGGTTTTCTTCCTTTATCTTCTTTCATATTGATGGACATCTTTCTGTGTTTCTGTGTGTAACACATCTTTAAGCATCTTTTGCAGGGCTGCACCAGTGGCAACAAATTCTTTCAATTTTTGTTTGCTATGAAAGGTCTTTATTTCACCTTCATTCACAAATGAGAGCTTTGCAGGATATAATATTCTGGGCTGGCGGCCGGCGCCGTGGCTTAACAGGCTAATCCTCCGCCTTGCGGCGCCGGCACACCGGGTTCTAGTCCCGGTCGGGGCACCGGATTCTGTCCCGGTTGCCCCTCTTCCAGGCCAGCCCTCTGCTGTGGCCCAGGAGTGCAGTGGAGGATGGCCCAGGTGCTTGGGCCCTGCACCCCATGGGGAGACCAGGAAAAGCACCTGGCTCCTGGCTCCTGCCATCGGACGAGCGCGGTACGCTGGCCGCAGCGCGCCATCCGCGGCGGCCATTGGAGGGTGAACCACCGGCAAAGGAAGACCTTTCTCTCTGTCTCTCTCTCTCACTGTCCACTCTGCCTGTAAAAAAAATATATATATATATATTCTGGGCTGGCAGTTTTTCTCTCTTAGTACCTGGGTTATGTCACGCCATTCCCTTCTAGCTTATAGGGTTTCTGATGAGAAATCTGCTGTGAGTCTAATTGGAGATCCTCTGAGAGGAATCTGACATTTCTCTCTTGCACATTTTAGACTCTTTTCTTTGTTTCACTGTGGTGAGTTTGATCACAACATGTCGTGGTGAGGATCTCATTTGGTCATGTTTACTGGGGGTTCTATGTGCTTCCTGTACTTGGATGTCTCTGTCCTTCTCCAAACCTGGGAAGTTTTCTGTTAGTATCTCACTAAAAGGCCTTCTAATCTTTTTTCTTTCTCCATGCCTTCAGGAACTCCTAGAACCCGAACATTGTTTTGTTTTGTTTTTTATAGTATCATGTAGATTCCCAGCAATATTTTTTAGATTTCTAATTTCCTCTTCTTTTCTTTGGTTTGACTGTGTACTTTCCTGTGCTCTGTCTTCTAAGTCTGATATTCTCTCTTCTATCCCACTGATTCTGTTTTCAAGGCTCTCAAATGTGTTTTTTATTTGTTCTACTGAATTCTTCATTTCATTTTGATTTGTCTTTAATATCTCAATTTCATGTTCTACTAAATTCCTCATTTCACTTAGATTCCACCTTAAGATTTCATTTTCACAAGACAGATTTTCTGTCCTGTCCTGTACTGCATTTCTGTAGCTCATGCATTTGTTTTTGGTAACTTCTAAATGTTCTTATAAATTTTTTGAAATCCATATCTTGCATTTCTTCTATCTCATCATCTTCATAATCTTGTTTGGAGTGTCATGTTCATTTGGGAGCATCATGATGTCTTCCTTGTTCTTGTTTCCTCAGTTTCTGCGTTTGTTGTTTGGCATTATGGAAATATTCTTTGGTTTCTTCTTTTTTTTCTCGTTGTGGTAGCTTTTCTCATTATACTATGACTCTAGATTAAGTGGACTGTCTGCTTTTGGTGAATCTCTAGAGGCTTGTGGTGGTTGTGGCCAGAGAGCTCTGTTCACTTCTTCAGGATTAAGGGTGTGCCAAAGGTGACACACCCAGGTTTGGCATGGTAAATCTTCTCTCTCTCTCTTTTTCAAATCCTTTTTTTTTTCCTAAGTTTTTTTTTCCACAATTCTGGTTCATAAGCTCCACACATTCACTAGGTCTTAGTCTCCTGTTATTTCTCCCTATGAGTCAAGTTTTTCTGCTTGGCTGAGTGCGGGCACAGCCCTGAGCTGGTGCAGCTATTATATATGTCCAAAATGGTGCCTATTCTATTGTCTTGCTTGTCTTTGTAAGGTGAGTGGAGAGAGGGAATCATGTCTGTACTGGTCCCTTTTATTTTTTTCTCTCTCTCCTGTAGTTAGGCTGGTGTACTTTCCCCCATGGGGCTTCAAGCCTCGTTCCTTCTAGGCTCTTCCTGCTGCTTTTCCACCAGTGTCTCAAGCTACTGCAGTTTCACCTCACCTCCCTTTCCAGCACTGGTGTGTGGATTTTGCAGTTAGGATCCCAAGCCATGGGTGCTCATGCCCTCCACGTAGGCCCACTATGTCCCACTAATTCTGGAAGAGCTTCCTCTGCAGTTTTTTCCGTAACTCTTCCGTGAGACTACAGTATCTCCACTTTTATTAAACTATTTTTTCCCTGACTATCAGTGACCTCCCTCCCTATTCTGCCATCTTGGAGCCCTCTTCTGGACAGTTTTCAACAGTTCTTATGTTAAAGTCTATTTTGTCTGATATTAGGATGGCTACATATTTCCTTTTTGGTTTCTGTTTGTATGGAGTATCTTTTTCCATCCTTTCCTTTCAGTCCGTGTGTAACTTTGTTAGTGAGATCTGTTTCTTGCACGCAGCAAATGGGTCTGAGATATAGAAGTTAAGTTGACAAATAAAATTTTCTCCTTTACACTTTCCAGGTCTCTGTCTTTCCTGAAGAATGATAATGCTCAGTTCTGCAATTATGCTAGCCTGCTTGGTAGGTAAACTACACAGTATCTGAGTTATTTGGACATGTGCACTCAGCATATACATGGCAATCATAAGAACCATTCTTTCTCTACAATCCCCTCAGATAAAACAAAGACCACTCTTCCCTTGCAGGAGCCCAAGATACCTGAGTCATTATGCCCTAAGGCATTTCTGAGTTGTCTCAATTCTGCACTGTTCTCACTTAACTCAAAACTCTTAGTGTCATAACTCTAAACCTGACACTAGGCCTTGGGCTGGAATTAATCCTAATTTCCATGGCACTGGACTTAATTCTCTATGGGATACCTGGGATGGAACTTCTAGAATTAACCCCTGTGTCCCAGATTCTAGACAGTGAAATGAATGCAGAAAACCATGACTTCCAGGTACACACTCCTAAGCCTTCCCAAGGACTAGGGGGTCTCTCCTTTCCCCAAAACAAAATTCTTTGAACACGATTTTTAAAAAGGATTCTGACAACTGCCTCTTACTCTGTTCTTACCCAATTTTCTGTCATTCCAACTAACAGCACCATCATTTGTCTATTTCAGTTCTCAACAAAGAACTTAGTATTTTGTCAAGTACAAAAAATCAGTGCACTTTGGAATCATCTGTCCCTTGCTTTTTTTCCTATTTAAATAATGAGCAAATGTATTTCTTTATTCTTTGGTTTATAAACAGTTACTTATTTGTCTATTCATATACTCTTAGGTAATGATTTATAATATTCCTTGAGTAAACCCTACTGTTGCACTTACTTCTCTGTTGAAACAATGTGTCCCTACTTTATGGGTAGTATGTTTCTCTCAAGAATTTCAAAACATTTTATTATCAATATAATAATTAGCTTTATTGTATTTTCAGCAAAAAATAGTATAGCATCTCCTCAGATAGAGCCTAAATTCTTTTTTTTTCTAAATTATTAGAAAAGGAAAAACTCCAGCTTTAAACAAGAAAAGATTTTGCTCCACTGAAGAAAATAAAGCTTCCAAGGAATTGAGGTCATTAGTGATCTGTAAAGATTGAGGTCAAAGAAACATAATAGGAAGAGGGAAGAGGAAAGACATGCAGTGCCTAGGAAACAGAAAAAGCTTGCATTTCTTTGGCTTCACTGATAAGCAAATAAGAGACTGTTTTAATATGTTCACTTGTTGACATTCAGAGGCATCTGTCCTCGCGTGTGGTATTAGAAGCACATAATGAGATTAGTATTTGGAGACTGGTGAATAGGTCAAGCTAGTCACAAGCATATTTGCATTTTGGTTCATGGTATCTTCTGCCATGGCATTTTGCAAGGCAGTATGTTAGTTTCAAAGAAATGCAGAAGTGAGAGTACTGCACCGACCTTTCATCTCATTCCCCTTCACCAGAAGAAACACCAATAAGCATCACGCATGTCAGAGTCAGCTGGGCACGTATGTAAACAAAAGGTCTATTAAAACAACCCAAAGAGAAGAAACTGAAATCCACCTCTCTTAAAAGCCTTTAAGATCATTACATAACCCAAATGTTGCACCTCATAAATCTGTACCACTGTTATGTACTGACTTTTAAAATAATTTTTAAACAAATGGTATGCAGCCTGGGTTATGACCTTGCCACAACCCACAGGATATCTTGACCACAAGGAAAGCCCGTTTCCTGGACAGGAAGAACAAGATGTGTCTCATCTTGACCCATCTATCAGAGTCATTTAAATGCCAATTCATTCAGGGAGCTGACACTGACAATGGTTGCTAAAGTGATCGCTCCCTTCTCAGAATACATACACAGCACTTTTCTGGCACTCTCTCCACAGGTATTGAAGGCCTAAAGTCCTTAAGTATTTATGTGAGCTGGTCAGCCAGCCTGGGCCAGTACATAAGGAACTTTGAGAGCTATATTGCCCTAGGACATAATGAAGATTTAGGACATTTCTCACTTATCCAAACAATTTGGGAGATCTGAATAGAGCCCTAGGAATCCATGTTTTTGAAAGATGCTCAAGCAAGCCCAGAGAATAAAAAGCAGTTTTTATCAGAATCATCAACTACTATTTGATGTTTATAACTCTGTGCATGAATTATACTTAAAGTATTTTTTTCTTTTTATTTACTTGAAAGGCAGAGTTATAGAAAGGAGAGAGAGAGAGAGAGAGAGCGAAAGAGCGAGCCAGGAGCTTCTTGCAGATGTGTCACAAGGGTGCAGAATCCCAAGCACTTGGGCCATCTGCTGCTGCTTTCCCAGGCTCATTAACAGGTAGATGGATTGGAGGTTTAACAGCCAGGACTCAAACCAGTGCCCATATGGGATGTCGGCATTGCAGGGGGTAACTTTACCCATTACACCATAATGCCAGCCCCATGTGTGTGAATTATTTTGATGTGTATAAAGGAACAAGAATCCCTCCAGGGTATTCTAATTTAAAGCAGAATTTGTACACTATTTTGAAGGCTGTGGCTGTTTTCCTGAATCATGGACTACTGCTAACTCCTCCCCAAACTGTCCCAGGGAATCACCTGTCTGGTCTTACTACGGATGGAAACATATGTAGCTCTCTTCACTGTTATAAAACACAGAACACTCAGGTCATACTGGTTAGTTAGGATTCCCAAATCAAATGGGTTTCCCTCATCCTAAATAGCTGACTGTGCATGCTTTTGACAGTTCTATCATGTGTCCTACAGTTCCTCTGGGAAGCTAGAGAACATGGGACACACAGATGTTTATTTAGTACATCCCACTGCTGAGTCATGTACCTTCCTCTACGCTGACATGTGACTAGTAGCAGGAACTGGGTCTTTTTTTTTTTTTTTTTTGACAGAGTAGAAAGTGAGAGAGAGAGACAGAGAGAAAGGTCTTCCTTTTTGCCATTGGTTCACCCTCCAATGGCCGCACACAGCCGGCACACCGCGCTGATCTGATGGCAGGAGCCAGGTGCTTCTCCTGGTCTCCCATGTGGGTGCAGGGCCCAAGCACCTGGGCCATCCTCCACTGCACTCCTGGGCCACAGCAGAGAGCTGGCCTGGAAGAGGGGCAACCAGGACAGAATCCGGCGCCCCAACCGGGACTAGAACCCGGTGTGCCGGTGCCGCAAGGCCCAGGATTAGCCTATCGAGCCATGGCACCAGCCTAGGAATTGGGTATTTTATCCTGGAATCCTCATTCCAAATGGAGGATGCCATGTAATATTTAATTCTCAATCCTTTAATGAATGAACAACATATTGTAAGGTGTAGAAAAGCAGACTGTCCATACCACCTCTCTGCATCCTCCATAATACCTTCACAGTCAGTGAAATGTAGAAAAAGGCTACCACTACTTTACATGTTCACAAATGAGTTGCCTCGGGACTCAGAGAGCCCCCATTAGATCAGAGGTCCCTATAGTTTCTGAATCACAGAATGCTTAAGAATCTGGGAAATGTTGTAGTCTATCCTCAGCCCTACCCCTCCTGTGTACAGATGGAACAAGTAAGAGTTGTAAAGTATGTCCCCTACAAGCCATCTGTAGACTTCAGGTTAAGACCAATTTTACCTCAAAGAACCTCAAGCTCTAAAAAAAAAAAAAAAATCCATGATCCCGAGGAAGGGGGAACAAGGTTTACAAATAGCAAGCCCCAGGAATTCAGAAATGAGTTAGTCACTTCCAGGACAGAGACTTCTTGGACAAAATAGGGACTCTCCAGAGGTCAGCATCTCTCTGCAAAGAGGTGCTTTGCCCAGATCAGCTATCTGTGTAAGGCTGGTAGAGGGGAATCATGTGTGCCTCAGGAGTTCACTGCAGGCAAATTGTCCTTAGAAGATAGTGCTGGGCAAAGTGCTGACCAAACAACATCTATATTTACACAGTTAGATATTCATTAAGGCAGAAAATGCCCACTAAATTTAGAGAGATGCTAAGTCTCAGATTCACAAACAGACCAGTGTAGAAAAGTTGCCTCAAATTTACCCCCAAAGCATGCCAGTGTAAATAAGCCAGGCTCCCAAGTGTACAAGAGTGTCAAGTGTAGCTTACAGGAAGTAGATTTTGCTTTTTCCAAGGGAACATAACAAAAAGGTCGATGGTGTATTCTAATCAGGAGCAGTAGCAGTTACATTGGAACCTTAACTCACTCTTGATATTCCAATGGGCCCTGGTGAGAGGATTCACTTAGTACCCTACACTCTCCGTCATTTTGACATAAAATGCGACCACGTGGTTCACAAGCCCTCTCTGTGAACTGGGAAGTCATTTTCTACATATGCACATGATTTGAATTTTAAATTTGAGAATATTCAGTGCTGGGGCAGGGGCAGGGGCAGGGGGAAGCAGCGGGCTGGTTTATCAACTATCGAAAACTAGGTCCAGGGAGATAGATAATTTTTCCAAGGTCATAAAGTTAAGTGAGAAAGTTCCTTATTTCTCACCCATCAAACTCTTGCTTCTCAAATTCTGATTCACAGAGCAGCAGCAGCAGCAGCAGCACCAGCAATATCTAGGAGATTGTTAGAAATGCAGAATTTCAGGGCCTACCCAGACCTGTTGAAGTGTAATCAACACGCTGACAAGAGCCACAACGATGTCAACACATGATAAACTTGGAGAAGCCAGGCTCCAGGCCGTGCTGCCCCCTAAATGTGACCATGTTCTCACTGCTGTGTGGGAGTTTGGGAAGCAGAAGTAAAGAAGAACATTCACCAGGGAGAAGAGAGGTGATAGACGTGAACAATTTAAAAAGCTTGAGAGGCTCTGGGAAGGTAAAGCAGCACAGAACACAAAGCGAAGCTTAGGAATTTTGGGCCCTGAGGACACCACCAGCCTCTGAAGCAAATAAGATTCTGAACCTGGGAGAGAAAGATGAAACCAGGAAAAAGGGACCGGTCCTACCTTCTCAGTTTCCTCTGTGATACCTTACCACTACAAATACAACACATCCCATATTAGACATTAAAAAAACTAATGAGATGAGTGGATGCCTACTCATTCACAATCCAAGATACTTGAAAGCACACATGACCAGTCTTCTTCTGAGACTCGGTGCTGGGGCTCAACATGGCAACTGCACAGCAAGTAAACTTACAGAGACACTCATCTGCCCCCAGTGGTCAGTGCTTTCAGATATAAGAATCTTATTTGATCTTAATTCTCAAAAAACAGTTTATGTGTGATAGCTTCATTTATTTTGAGCTAAGAAAACCCCCTTTCCTAAGAGTCAAACAAACTGCAGTTTTACCCTCAACTTATCAGGAATTTAGAAGCTATCTATCATAGTTTCCCATGAGACAGAACCCTCCAGACATCTCTGTCCACTGCTGGATCCCAGAACCTGGAAGAGTGCTCGACATTGAGTGGTACTCAGGGCATATCCTCTGAATGAGTGAACAAATTCCCTGTAAGCTGTCTTCCTTCCACCTTCTCGTGAACCAGAAACTCAGAGATCCCATCACCTTGTGGGAAAGATCTGCTTACGAGAAATTCTCTCTGCTCATTCTATGAAGTTTGACTTCCTGCAACTCAAATCCAGTCACCTTTGGTTGGAGAAAACAAAGCTGCCTGCTTTCCCACACACCTCCTCACTCAGCTCTAAGCCATTACAATGCCTTTCCAATCCAGATACACATTACCTTTAGACTATATTTGTCTCTATGTAGAATGCAGGGTTGACTCCAGACAGCTAAGAAGTTTACTGCTAATTTTTGCTGCAAGCTTCTATGACTTCTTCATGTCTATGTGAAAAATTGATGGGATACATATTTAAACTCAATCAAGGAGTTTTGGAGACTTTGAGTTTCATAAATACTTGTTTCTCAATGTTCTGTACAGAAACCAGTGAGGGCTGAGGATACGCATGAATCAGCAGAAGTATTTTGAGACACTTCCCCTACTCGGCTGCCCAGTCCGTGCATCTCTTCCTCCCTCCCCTTCTGCTGCTTTAGGTACAAAGAATCTCACTGGTTTCAATTCCCTGCGTTCAATTTTCCAGGAGACGTATTATGATTGATCTCACCATGGGCTAACTGGAAGGGGAAATCCCCTGGGTCTTCCCTCCGTGCCAACCTGGTCTCACTAGAAGCCCTGCTTATTCCAGCCGACAGGTACCTGACCTTCACAGGTCTTAGGACACTTAACATTCTACCTAAAACGAGCAGCACAGGCATTTCACCAAGGGACCCCAGCACTGCTGAGAGAACACAGGCCAATGTGTGCTCTGGAAGGGTTTTGAAACAAACCTGAGGAAAAGGCGAGGGGATGAAGGAGGGGAAACAAGGCAGGGAGGGAAGGCAATGCTGGAAAGTGTGGAAATGAAGGGAGATGTTGAGAATGGAAGCAGAAGCAAAAGTGGGGAGGGATCGGAGACTAAGGAGCACATGAAGAAAAGTCAGTGAGAGAGGTGGAGCCTCTAGCAGAGAGTGGGAGGGAAACAGGACAGAATGCAGCTGTCTCTTGGGTTTTCCAGCCTTCTCCCAGGAATCAACACTGTCGGCACATGAGAGTGTAAGAGAAGCACAGATGGCAGCAAGACTCCTGGAAGAGCAGAAATCAAACCCACATAAATCACCTACCTGATCGTTCATTCTATAAGTGAGGACCTGAGACTTAGAGAAAGGAAAGCACCTTGACTCAGCTAGCAGCTGCTTAGCATCAGAGCAGAGATAATAAACACCTCACCCAAAAACTATCTTGCTGACAGAATTTACAGTATTTTTCTTTTTTTAAAATTTATTTGACAGATAGAGCTATAGACAGTGAGAGAGAGAGACAGAGATAAAGGGTATTGGTTCACTCCTCAAATGGCCGCCACGGCCAGCACTGCACCGATCTGAAGCCAGGAGACAGGGGCTTCCTCCTGGTTTCCCATGCGGGTGCAGGACCCAAACACTTGGGCCATCCTTCACTGTCCTCCCGGGCCACAGCAGAGAGCTGGACTGAAAGAGGAGCAACCAGGACTAGAACCCGGCGCCCACATGGGAGGCGGTGCTGCAGGTGGAGGATTAACCAAGTGAGTAACAGCACCGGCCCCAAAGGTATTTTTCTAACATTTCTGAAAGCGACAAAAATTATGTGTCAAGTCTACATAAAAATTATTTTAGAGAATAAACTATGGCCATATACACTGTGTACTGCTGTATAGAACCCGGTGCACCCCTACTACAGGTGGGATGAAGGACAAAGATAAAACGAACTATCCCTACCTTCCCTTCTCTGTGTTACCAAGTCAGCAGAATGATCACATCAAATAAGGACCCAAAGCAGAGATGGAAATAGCCCTATAATAAGCAATAATTTCACCTTCCCGGATCTTAAGTCAGCCAGCTAACTGTTAGGACTTCTAAATATGACACCTCAGCATATAAGCTAATGACACTTTTTATTCCACCCAAAAATAAGCAGCAACTCTGCACCATGCTAGGAAATCTCACCTAATTCTACTCAGAAAAATTGAAGTTGGATGAAATACAAGCCTCAATCGGCACATTAAAAAAAAACTAGCTTTTTTTTTAGCAAAGTTTTTTTTTAACAGGAAAAAAGCATTTATTGCATAAATGAGAAATGTGCTCATGAAACAGATTAAATGAAGAACTACTTAAGTTCTCCAAAGTTTATATTGTCATATTGTGGTCGTTTCTTCAAATATCCTTTTATACTGTCCTAGAACGCAGTTATTTAATAAATTTCACTGGTACAGCTTTAGGAATATAGTGGTTCGTCCCCTCATACCTACCCTCCCACCCCCATTCCGGTTCCACCTCCTACTCCCTCTCCTATCCCATTGTTCATTAAGATTTATTTTTAGAAGTTTTTCTATTTACATCCAAAAAGCCCTTTGTTCCAAGAGGAGCAGAGGTGGGGAAGCAAGATTCATCTCCTTAAAAACCTCCGGCCTCAACCAGACTGCGCGCTCAGCCCTACGCCTCTCTGCTGGGCTGCCCGCCTGACCTGGTCAGGTGTAATCTCTACTCAACCGTGTAACCTCCACCCCCCCCCAAGTCTCTCAGGCTCTGTCTGGAGAGGTGTCCATCCATCATTACGGATGTCCCTTCCCCAATAAACCTTGCTATTTTACCTCCTCCCCCCCAAAAAAAAGATTTATTTTTAATTATCTTTATATACAGACGACCAACTCTATACTAAATAAAGATTTCAATAGTTGGCACCCACACAGACATACAAACTATAAAGTACTGCTTGAAGACTAGTTTTACCGTTAATTCTCATAGTATAGCCCTTTAAGGACAGTGGTCCTACATGGGGAGCAAGTGCAGTCACTCACAGAGATCTTTCATGTAGGTCATTTTTTGCCACAGTGTCTTGGCTTTCATTCCTGAAATGCTCTCATGGGCTTTCCAGCCAGATCTGAATTCCTTATGGGCTGATTCTGAGGCCAGAGTGCTATTTACGGCATTAGTCATTCTATCAGTCTGCTGTATGGCCTTCTTCCCATGTTGGATCATTCCTCCTATTTAATTATATTATTATAAGCAGATACTTGGCCTTATTTATGTGATCCCTTTGACACTTATTCCTATCTATATGATCTGTTACACACTTAAAATGATCACCTAAACTAGTAAGATGGCATTAGTACCACCCAGCTTAAGGGATTTGGAGTCCCATGGCAAGTTTTGAGCTTTACCCTTAGGGGTAAGTCCAAGGGCACGTGTGTCGAACTGTGTATCTCCTCCCTCTCTTATTCCCACTCTTATTTTTAACAGGGAACAATTTTCAATTGGATTTAAACACCTATGAATAATTCTGTGTTAAGTAAAGAGTTCAACAAATGGTATTAAGTATAAAAAGAAAATAGTAAAAAAAAATAAAATAAAATAGTAAATTGTTCCTCGACAGTTAGCACAAGAACTAATCAAGCCGTTGCTTCCATAGTGTCAATGTCAGTTCTACAGGTTTCCTTTTAGGTGCTCAGTTAGTTGTCACAGAATAGGGAGGATATGTGATATTTGTTCCTTTGTGACTGGCTTATTTCACTAGGTATGATGTTTTCCAGACTCCTGCATTTTGTTGCAAATGACTGCATTTCATTTTTTTTTTACCACTGTGTAGTATTTCATAGAGTACATATCTCATTATTTCTTCATCCCGTTTTCCTTGAGGCATTTAGGTTGATTCCATGTCTTAGCTATCGTGAATTGAGCTGCAATAACGATGGAGGTGCAGGTTCTTCTTTATTGCTGATTTCATTTCCCTTGGGTAGATTCCAAGGAGTGGGATGGCTGGGTCATATGGTAGGATGACATTCAGATTTCTGAGATATCTCCAGACTGACTTCCATAGTGGCTTTACCACTTTGCATTCCCACCAACAGTGGATTAGTGTCCCTTTTCCCCCACATCCTCGCCAGCATCTGTTGTTAGTTGATTTCTGTATGTGAGCCATTCTAACCAGGATGAGGTGAAACTTCATTGTGGTTTTGATTTGCATCTCCCTGACGGCTAGTGAACCTGAACATTTTTTCATGTGCCTGTTGGCCATTTGGATTTCCTCTATTGAAAAATATCTATTTTGAGGTCCTTGGCCCATCTCTTAAGTGGATTGCTTGTTTTGTTGTTGTTGTTGTTGTGGAGTTTCTTGATCTCTTTGTAGACTTTGGTTATTAATCCTTTATCAGTGGCACAGTTTGCAAATAATTTCTCCCATTCTGTCAATTGCCTCTTCACTTTCCTGTTTTTTGTGTTTTGCTTTTTTTTATTTTTTATTTTTGCTACATATAGAAACTTCTCAATTTGATGCAATCTCAGGTGTTTTTTTGGCTTTGGCTGCCTGTGCCTCTGGGGTCTTTTCCAAGAAGTATTTGTACCAATATCTTGCAGGGTTTCTTCCATGTTCTCTAATACTTTGATGGTGTCAGGTCGTAGATTTAGATCTTTAATCCATGTTGAGTGGATTTTTGTGTAAAGTGTAAGGTAGAGGTCTTGCTTCACACTTCTGCATGTGGAAACCCAGTTTTCCCAGCACCGTTTGTTGAACAGACTGTCCTTTGTTCCAGGGATTGGTTTTAGTTCCTTGATCATATACAAGTTGGTTGTAGATGGTTGGGTTGATTTCTGCTGTTTCTATTCTGTCCCATTGGTCTATCCTTCTGTTTCTGTACCAGTACCAGGCTGTTTTGATTGTAACTGCCCTGTAGTATGTCCTGAAATCTGGCATTGTGATGCCTCTAGCTTTGTCTTTGTTGTATAAGTTTGGTTTAGCTATTCGAGGTCTCCTGTGCCTCCGTATGAATTTCAGAATCATTTTTTTCTAGATCTGAGAAGAATATCTGGTATTTTCATTGGTATTGCATTGAATCTATAAATCGCTTTTGGAAGAATGGACATTTTGATGATATTGGTTTTTCCAATCCATGAACATGGAGGATTTTTCCCTTTTTTGTATCTTCTTCTATTTCTTTCTTTAAAATAAAATTTTTAAAATAAATAAATAAATATAAATTTCAAAAGTACAACTTTCGAATTATAGCCGTTCCTCTCCCCATAACAACCTTCCCATCCACAAACCATCCCATTTCCTACTCCCTCTTTCATCCCATTCTTCATTAGAATTCATTTTTAATTATTGTTATATACAGAAGATCAACTCTATACTGAGTAAAGATTTCAAGAGTTCGCACCCACACAGACTCACAAACTATAAAGTATTGTGCTGTACCCCATAAGTTTTGATATGTTGTGTTGTCATCTTAATTTGTTTACAGAAATTTTCTGATTTCTCTTTTGATTTCTACTATGACCCACAATGTTCATTCAGGAGCATGCTGTTCAGTCTCCATGTGTATGCATATGCTCTAGATTCCTGAGTTGCTGATTTTCAGCTTCATTCCATTGTGTTCCAAGAAGATACATGATATAATTTCTATTTTTTTGAATTTGCTGAGACTTGCTTTATGGCCTAGTATGTGGCCAATCCTAGAGAAAGTTCCAGGCACTGCTGAGAAGAATGTATATTCTTCAGGTGTAGGATGAAAAGTTCTATACATATTTGTTTCCTTGCTAATTTTCTGTCTGGTTGATTTGTTCATTGCTGAAAGTGGAGTATTGAAGCCCCCCAATACTATTGGATTTCATTAAAAACTGATGTTATTTTGTTATATGAGCATACATAAATATCCATATATGAACTACATAAAAATCCAACCTTCTTTATGTAAGTGATGTCAGACACCTTCCATTTCTATATGCTACAATCTATATAATTTTAGCCACTGTTTATTGTGATTACTTTTATTTGACAGGCAGAGTGAACAGTGAGAGAGACAGAGACAGAGAGAAAGGTCTTCCTTTTTCCGTTGGTTCAATACAAATGTTTTAAAAGGCATGTATAATAAGTCTGGTGGGAGACAAGGAAATAAGTTTAACTTGATCTTACTACTAACAAGAAAACTAGAGCTTGCATCAGAATAGTTGTTTAAGGTGTCAGGGCTGATTGTACAATTTGCACAGCAATCTAATCACCGATTTATTCAGCTTGCAAAGAGTCAGTTACTGCAGTGAATGCTAGTGACACAAGTCTGTTGACACACCACAGCAAGTAAATGAAATGGTATGGCACTGAACCTAGACTGAAGAGTCCAGGCAAGTTTCTGAAAGGAAGAGGAGACCCTTGAGCTACATATACAATGTGTGGAGGTGATAAAGTAGGTAGGCACATTCTAAGAGAATGGGAAGAATGGGGGACAGCATGATAGTGGACTCTGGACCCAAATTGAACTGTTTCTATTCTCCTTTCCAAACTGGTACAGTCTGAATAGGGTTTTTTCCACTAAAATTCATGTTGATTTTTTTATTTCCAATGTGGTGGTGGTGAGAAGAAGGGCCTTTGGGTGGTGACGAAATCATGGGGGCACCACCTCCATGAACGGATTAATGTCTTTGAGGGGAAACTTCTCAAACAGGGATGGATTGGGGGAGACTCTCAGGAATGGATTAGACAGGAGACTGGGTTAGCTCTCACAGGAATGGATTAGCTTTCAAGAAAGGGGGTTGTTTTAAAGGGAGCCTGGACCTCCATTCAGGCTTTGTCACTCACATACTCTTCCCACACACATCACTTTGGCTTCTGCTTTTCTACCATGCATGGAGCAGCATGCGGCCTCACCAGAAGCTGAGCAGATGCCAATAACTTTTACATCCTCCAGAATCACAACCAAAATAAACTTATTTTCTTTGTAAGAAACAGAAAATAGATTAAGAAATAAACCATTGTATAAAAGGACACAAATCCATGGGACCTTCAACCCACCTGGAACCCACTAGGAAGCTCTCCATCCACCTGCAGACTTTCTCGTGACATTCACTCATTTTTTTTTCATTTATTCACTTAACATTTAGTGAATCATCACTCCAACATGAATAAGAAAATAGATGCCACTTTCTAAGCACCCACTATGCACCAGTCACTTTACATATTATCTCATCTGATCATTGCCACAAATCTACACATGGGAACTATTATCTCTACTTTGTAGATGAATAGATGAGAGTCACTGTCATTAAGTCGGCTGTCAAAAGTTACACAACCACAAAGTAACTAAAAAGATTCAACCTCTTGGTCTGCTTCTCCCCAAATCTGGATTCTTGACAGAACACCATATTGCCTCATTCATCTATTCAAAAATAAAAACACATGCTGGCTACCAAGTCAGTGCCCTGTGCTGAGGAAAACAGACTGACAGATTCCAGACTTTCAAGTAGGAGTGGTTCTAAGAACTGCATTGCAGGAAGGAAAGATGGGATGCTTACCAGGCAACAGCTGGGAAATAAAATATGCCAGTGGTCTTTGATGTCTGAGTGCAACTTTCTTAAGCCCCGCTCTGAAAACCGCCATGCTGTCAGCAGGGAAGGAGGTCACTGAGAGCTCAGCCGTGGAAAGATCTCCAGGGCTCAACAGAAAAGAGGATGCACCTTCTAGCTTTACACTGGCAAATCTCTTTTGATAGGCAGAGTTAGACAGTGAGAGAGAGACAAAGAGAAAGGTCTTCCTTTTTCCATTGGTTCACCTCCCAAATGGCTGCCACAGCCGGCACACTGTGGCTGGCACACTGTGACCAGCACGCTGTGCCAATCAAAGCCAGGAGCCAGGTGCTTCTTCCCAGTCTCCCAAGCAGGTGCAGGGCCCAAGCACTTGGGTCATCTTCCACTGCCTTCCCAGGCCACAGCAGAGAGCTGGACTGCAAGAGGAGCAACCAGGACAGAACCCAGTGCCCCAACCAGGACTAGAACCCAGGGTGCCAGTGCTGCAGGCAGAGGATTAGCCTAGTGAGTCGCGGCGCTGGTCTACACTGGCAAATTTCAAAAAGGCTATTTGAAAAGAACACAGGTGACATTCATTCAAAGGGACACAGCGTCTGTACCAGGAAACATTAGAAACTATCATCTTGTTGAGACACCAGCTTTGTTTCTGACATGAAGCCTGCTCTTGGAACAGGGGACTGACTTTTCTCACGTCCACAGGCTATTGCCTGTGCCTACAACAGCACTGTGCTAGGGCACACGGCAAACCAGGAAGTCTTACGGCATTGACAGCATGCCAAAGGTGTGGTAGATGTCTGCTGCTGATTTGGGCTGCCTACTTCAGAAGCCCTTTTCTGTGTTTCGGCAGTCTCCACTCAATGCGTCTCAACGCGGAACGAGCAGCAGCAAGTCCTCCCCATCAAAGCTAAACATACTAGATTCCGACTGCCTCTCCCCAGCTCTCTTACCATAGGGATGTGACGCTGCCACACCAGACACTCGCTCAGGAACTTTAAAGCAGAAGGGACCATTTCTTCCCTCCTGGCAGCAGTAAGTTACAGAAAATCAGATCTCTTGTGGAGAAATACCAGCAGCACAAACTGTGACTTCCAAGAGTGAGTGGGGGTAGCATCCCGTATGGGCACCAGTTTGAGACCCGGCTGCTCCACTTCCCGTGCAGCTCTCTTCTATGGCCTGGTAAAGCAGTAGAAAATGACCCAGGTCCTTGAGCCCCTGCACCTGCATGGGAGACCTGGAGGAAGCTCCTGGTTCCTAGCTTCAGATCAGTGTAGCTCTGGCCACTGCTGCCAACTGGGGAGTGAACCAGTGGATGGAAGACCTCTCTCTGGCTCTCCTTCTCTCTGTGTGTGTAACAATGACTTTCAAATAAATAGATCTTTAAAAAAAATAATTTTACCCATGACAGAAGCTCTGCCTGTCCTTCACCTCCACAGATTTTATTTATTTATTTATTTATTTATTTATTTATTTATTTATTTGAAAGAGTTACACAAAGGGAAAAGGAGAGAAAGAGAGAGAGAGGTCTTCAATCTGCTGGGTTTCACTCCCCAGTTGGCCACAATGGCCAGAGTTGCGCTGATGCAAAGCCAGGAGTCAGGAACATCTTCCGGGTCTCCCAAGTGGGTGCAGGGGCCCAAGGACTTTGGCCATTTTCTACTGCTTTCCCAGGCTATAGCAGAGAGCTGGATGGGAAGTAGAGCAGCCAGGACTCGAACTGGTGCCCATATGGGATGCTGGCACTGCAGGTAGGTACTTTACCCACTGCACCACAGCACCGGCCCCCAGATATTCTTTATAATCATAGAATCTATTCCTCTGATACTATGATGCTTGGTATGACATGTGACCAAACTGAGTCTGACCAATCTGAGATTTTGTCTCTTACAGGCAACTATGGAGTCAAAATTACACATCGGAGGACAAGACCAGCATGGCTTATAAAATGTGAAGTGTAAAATGGCAAAGTACTATTGCCTTCTCATTCCCACAGAGTAGCTGGCTATGTATTTTTAAAGGAATTCATTAATACATTCAAATCTCAGGGTCACAGCATATGTATAGTAATCACCACAACACAATTCTTATCAATTCTCATGTTAATGTGAATTAATGCAAAGAGAACAGAAACAATCTAGTTCATAGATACAATTCTAAGAATATAATAGTATTTCCCTTCCTCCCTCTCGTCTTCCTTACTTCTTTCTTTTTTACTTTCTAGGATAATATATTTTTAATTTACATTATAGCCAAAGGCTTAATGCTCCACTAAATAACAAGTTCAATAAGTAATAAACAATATAGGCAAGGGCTATAAACAAAAATCAAATGAGGGGCCGGTGCTGTGGCTCAACAGGTTAACGCCCTGGCCTGAAGCATCAGCATCCCATATGGACACAGTTTCAAGACCCGGCTACTCCACTTCCAATCCAGCTCTCTGCTATAGCCTGGGAAAGCAGCAGAGTATGGCTAAAGTCCTTGGGCCCCTGCATCCATGTGGGAGACCCATAGAAGCTCCTGGTTCCTGGCTTCAGATCGGCGCAGCTCTGGCTGTTGCAGCCAATTGGGAGTGAACCATCAGATGGAAGACCTCTTTCTCTCTGCCTCTCCTGTCTCTGTGTAACTCTGACTTAAATAAATCCTTAAAAAAATCAAATGAAAAGATGTCCACTCTACTCATATACAGTAAATTTTAAAATAATCACAGATCATTAAAACTATAGTAGTATTGGCCAGTGCCACAGCTCACTAGGCTAATCCTCTGCCTGCGGCACTGGCACACCAGGTTCTAGTCCCAGTTGGGGTGCCGGATTCTGTCCTGGTTGCCCCTCTTCCAGTCCAGCTCTCTGCTGTGCTCCGGGAAGGCAGTGGAGGATGGCCCAAGTGCTTGGGCCTTGCACCTGCATGGGAGACCAGGAGGAAGCACCTGGCTCCTGGCTTCAGATCAGTGCAGTGTGCCAGCTGCAGCGCACCAGCTGCAGCGGCCACTGGAGGGTGAACCAACAGTAAAAGGAAGACCTTTCTCTCTGTCTCTCTCTCTCACTTTCTACTCTGCCTGTCAAAAAAAAAAAAAAAACTATAGTAGTATTAAGAAATAGGCAAAGTATATGAACAGGCACTTTTCAAAGGAGGAAATACAAATGGCCAACGGAGAGACAGCAGAAACTGAGGAGAGAGATAAGTTCAAGATGGCGGCATGGGAAGGGAGCTTACTGCTCTAGTCTATGTTATGGTAGTTTAAAAAAATGAAATCTCATGGAAGGATTAGGGAGAAAACAGCAGAGGAAATTCCATGCAAACCGGGGGGGACACCATGGATCTAGGTGGAGGGCATGGATGAGCACAGCTCAGGAGCCCAGCAGCAGCTTTGGAGTGAGGTGAGACCAGACTGCAGTAGTCCAATCCACTACCAATAAAGCTATGGGAAGAGCCTGGCATGGGCCTGGCTTGGAGCCCTGGGGGGGACAGTGTACCTGTCAACCTAGAAGAAGAAAAAAGGGGGCACATTCTCTCTCCCCAACCAACCAGCACTGGCATACTGTAACTAGCCAAGAGAGTTCGGTTGTCATTTTGGACAAATGTAACATCTGTGCCAGCTTGTGTCTACATGCCCAGCAACCAGCTGAGAGGAGACACCTGAGTCTGGCTGGGAGAACTGAGAGGAGGCTGGGTGCTTATAATTGTGGGAGCCTTGTGTGCTGGGACTGTGAAAACACTGCGGCTGCTTGGAAGCGTGCAGGGTATGGCTGGGACTTGGGGTAGTCACGGTGGGTGGCTCCACATGCGCAGGGCTCCCTGATACCCTGGTGAGGGTCATTGCTGCAGGATCCAAGTTCACACCAAGGACCCCACAGATGATTTGTGTAGTTCTTGTGACAGCATGGATGAAAACTGTATCAATTCGGGCTAACACCCAGGCATTGGTCTCCTTTAAGTGTGAGAATACAGCAGTGATGCAAAACAAAAATCTGTGATTAAAAAAAAGAGAGATTTATCATGCCTCACTTGAGTGTCACCTTGGACACTCCCTTCAACCTGGAACACTGTGTACAGCTCCCTGACCATACCCAACACAGGACTTTGGGTATTCACTGAAAGAGCTGACACTCCACTAAGCTACAGAGGTATAAGCCAAAGACAAAAGCAATCACGGGGGGTGGTGACCAAAACAAATATCACCACAAAAGCCCAATAATAAACAAAGCAATTCAAGAAAAAAGAATAAGGAAAAGTACATGACACCCCCAAGTGAACACAACACTTCAATATTAGAATGTGAGGATTGAAAAGATTGATGAAATGCCAAAAATGGTTTTCAAGAAATTGATCATAGGATTACTTAGAAGTAATCAGACACAAATTCATGAAACAAAGAAATCCATACATGACATGAATGAAAATTTTACCCATGAAATTGAGATTTTAAGGAGAAAAAATGGCCGGCAGTTTGAGTCCCAGCTGCTCCACTTCCAATCCAGCTCTCTGCTATGGCCTGGGAAAGCAGCAGAAGACCTCTCTCTGTCTCTCTCTCTCTCTCTGTCTCTCCTTCTCTCTGTGTGTAATTCTGACTTTCTAGTAAATAAACAAATCTTTAAAAAAGAAGACCTTTTTAATGAAATAATTATAGAAAACTTCCCTAATTTGGACACAGAAAGGGATTTTCAAGTGCAGGAAGCACATAGAACTCCTAATAGACATGACCAGCAAAGATCTTCACCACAACACATTGTAGTCAAACTCTACTGAGTAAAACATAAAAGATTCTAAAATGTGCTGGGTAGAAATGCCAGATTGCATACAGAGGCTCTCCAATTAGACTCACTGCTGACCTCTCATTAGAAACCCTGGAGCTTAGGAGAGAACAGCAAGGTACAGTTCAAGTCTTAAGAGAACAGAATGGTCAACCCAGAATATTGTACCCTGAGAAACACTCATTTACAAATGAAGGTGAAATAAATATCTTCCATAACAAACAGAAATTGACAGAAGTTGTTACCACCCTTCCAGCCTTACAAAATATGCTTAAAGATGTGCTACACACAGTAACAGAAACATACTCATCACTATGAAAAAAGATAAAGGCAGAAATTCTCCCAGGAAAAGTACAAAGGAAATCCAAAGTAAACAACTGGAATATTTATGGAAAAATGGCAGTGCTAAGTCATTACTTATCAACAGTTACCTTGAATGTAAATGGCCTCCAGTTAAAAGATACAAATTGGATGAATGGATCAAGAAACTAAACTCATCTATTTGCTGAATACAAGAAACACATCTCACCAACAAATATAAACACAGACTGAAAGTGAAGGGATGGAAAAAGGTATTCCATGCTAACAGAAACAAAAAAGAGCTGGTGTAGCTATCCTAATATCAGACAAAATAAACTTTAACACAAAAATTTAAAAGAGACAAAGAACAGTACTATCTAATGATTAAAGGATCAATTAAACAGGAAGATGTGATTATTGTAAACATATATGCTTGTTGAACTCTTTACCTAACAGAGAGTTACTCATATGTGTATAGATTTCCTTGAAAATACATCTTAGTAAAAAATAGGAATGGGAATAGGAGAGGGAGGAGGAACAGGGGTGGGAGGGTTGAATCCTTACATTTCTAATGTTGTATTTATGAGAAAACAAATAGGTAAATTATTATACATTTAAAAAATGGCCAACAGACATACCACACTCTGTTCTGTGTTTGCACTCACTAGACTTGGCAGCACTGCCAATACCTGGAGCAGGGAAGCTGAATAGATTACCAAAAAGTGTTTACTTTGTGTACACTAATGTCTAATCGCTAGACAATCCAGAGAATTCAATCCAACTGAATTCAACTAGGGATCAAGTGCTCTATGCCAGCATTTTCACCCCACATCCTTTGTAGCTACCATAGGGCCAAAAACATAGTTTCTGCATCCAAGGAGGTTATGGTGTAGATGCTTACATAGATAACTATAAAGACACCTGGAAGAATGTGGTAACTTAAAATGGAGATAGAAATAAGTTTATAAAAGTAGTAAAGGAAAACTGAAAACAGCGGACTACTTGACAAAGCTACAAACTCAACACTTGAGAGCTCCCTGCTGGCACTTTAAAAATGCATAGTTATTATTATTTGGTCAAGTGGGCCAGCTGAAATGGGAGGAATGCCCAGTCTGGAACAGAAATACATAAATGTCTGATACACTGACACTGGGTACTGGACAAAGCAGAGTTTGAAAAAATTCACTTTCTACTGCTATGCCAAGGAAACAGCCACCATCCTCCTCCCAGTTGATTACGAGGGTTTCCAAGTCACTGCACTTAGCTCACTGAACAGAAAGAAGCAAAAACACCATAGCAACCAAGTTTCTCTTCTTGTTTTGATCACACTGAAAAACATATTCGATCTTCTTCCAGATTTTTGTTTTACATTTAAGATTTATTTATTTTGAAAGTCAGAGTTCAAAGAGAAAGAGAGAGAAGCAGAGACAGAGACAGAGATCTTTCATCCGCTGGTTCACTCCCCAGATGCCACAATGGCTGGGCCAGGCCAAAGCCAAGAGCTTCATCTGGGTCTCCCAAGTGAATGTCAGAGGCCCGAACACTTGGACCACTTCCGCTACCTTTCCTAGACCATTAGCAGACAGCTAACTTGGAAGGGCAGTGGCTGGGACATGAACTGGCACCCATATGGGATGTGGGTGTCACAGGCAGCAGCTTTCTCTGCTCTGCGCCACAATGTTTAAAAGGAAAATGTTTGAGAGAGAGCTTCTGCTTACTGGTTCACTCTGGAAATATCTACAATAGTCAGGGCCAGAGCCAATAGCCGGGAACCAACTCTAGTCTCTCATGTGGATGGCAGAAACCCAATTACTCGGACTATCATCAATGCTTCCCAGGGTCTGAAGTAGCAGGAAGCTGGAGTTGGAGCTACAGATGAGCAGCAAACCAGATTTTCTGATGTAGGATGCAGCATGTTAACCATTAGGCTAAACTTTCTTTTCATGTAGATTCTCATTACAGGAAGAAAAAGGCAGTAGCAGGGAGGGAGATAAAATGGTAACAAAGGAGCAGAAAAGGATTTATAAAGATCTAATAAAGAAGTGAGAAAATCTAATGACCTATGTATCTCTCAGAGATCTGGTACAGGATCTCCCTTCAATTTCTGTGGTAAAATTCTGTGTTTTCTTGCAGTAGCATCCTGGGAATCCTTTCCTTAGATCCACTTTACCAGACACATCTCTCCGGGAATGGTCTTTCAGATCCTTTGTAGGGGAGGCAATTGAGACCTAGGGAACATAATTGCCCTGCCTGAGGCCGAGACCAAAACAGATTTAAAAGAAAAAAACAACTTTCTGGACTCTGAGCCCATTCTCTTTCAACTCTACCAGTGTATATCATAAATGAACATTAAGATAGAAGGTTAGGCTTGAGGCCGGCAACTTGGTGCAGCAGATTAATCCCATATGGGCACTGGTTCTAGTCCTGGCTGCTACTCTTCCAACCCAGCTCTCTGCTGTGGCCTGGGAAGGCAGTAGAAGATGGCCCAAGTCCCTGAGCCCCTGCACCCGGGGCGACTGGGAAGATGCACCTGGTTCTTGGCTTCGGATCGACGCAGCTCTGGCCATTGTGGCCATTTGAGGAGTGAACCAAGGAAGGAAAACCTTTCTCTCTGTCTCTCCCTCTCACTGTCTATAACTCTACTTCTCAAATAAATAAATAAAATCTTTTTTAAAACAAGGTTAGGCTTAGTCCCATTTTAATTTCTAATAGCTTCCAATAAAGAGGCATCATCCTATATTTTTCATGAATTGCTCTGTAAAGAGCTGCGCCTGGCCATATTTTCCCCTTTGGAAATGGCCCTGTTACAGCCTACACACACCAGCCTGTACAGCTTGAATATCCCTTATGAAAAACCTCGGTCCCAGACTGTTTTGGATTCTGGAATATCTGCACATGCATAATGAGATATCTTGGGGCTAGGACCTAGGCATAAAGCCAAAATAATTGCTGTTTCACATACACCTTATATGCATAGGCAGAAGGTCACGTGATACAATATTTTGGTACACTTGCATTCAGACTGTGACCAGCCATATGAGGTTAGGTGTGGTATTTTCAAGTTGTGGCATTACGTTGGTGCCCAAAAAGTTTCAGATTTCTGAGCAACACAGATTCAAGACTTTTAGATTAAGGATACTCAGACTATAATTGAAATCACTACAAAGAGAACAAAAAAACAGAAAGCTGTCAGAGCACTGGTGATTTGACGGACCTTTAGATGTGAGCAGTGGCAATGCACTCCAGTCACTTCTTCTGCAGGAAGCACAACAAAAGGTCAAAGAAGCAAGCCCTTGGGTTTGGCCTGCATTTTTCTGAGAACAATGAGGCAGTAAGTCTCTTGGTGAACACATTTTAGATGACAGGAGGGGCAGAGTGGGCACCTGTTTCACACTTGCTTCTCAGAAAACCCAGCATGAGGTATAATATTCCAACAAATGGCATCCCTGCTCTCCAGGTGTCCACTTCTGCCCACAGTCTGGTCCAGCTCCACGCTAATATGCCTGGGAAAAACAGCAATAGATGGCCTAAGTCCTTGGGCACCTGCACTCATGTGGGAGACCAGGAAGAACCTCCTGGCTCTTGGCTTTGGCCTGACCCAGCCAAGGCCCTTGAGGTCATTTGCAGAGTGAACCAGTGGGTAGAAGACCTCTCTCTCTCTCTCTCTCTCTCTCTCTCTCTGTCACTATGGGATTATGGCTGTTGGTGCTGCAATCCTCAGAGCAATTCACACTCACTGGCAAGATGTGGGGAGCCCTATCTGCATTTATCTGCTTCAGACTGGCAGCTTCTAGTCCACAGGCCTCAGCATAAACCATACTCACCCTATGAGATCTGGTTAAGAACCTCATGTGTTTTGTAGATTCGGAATTGACTGCCGGTTCTATAATTCCCAGGGACATTTATGCTCTCCAACGGGATCTGGAAAACACCCTGTCTGCACTCCTCCGCTCCAGGCCTATACCTCCTAGTGTTCAATCTCTAGGACAACATGCTATCACCATGTAGGACATAAGTAAGGTATCCTCCAAGCCCTACAGCTCTGGGACTGGGACTGTTGGAGCTGCATTCCCCAGTCACCGGAGTTCACCTAAAGGGATATGTGTAAGGTTTTACCTGCATCCTGCAGCTCTGGGCCTCTGATTATGTGTTCTAAAAGTCCCAGGGACACCAGTGCTCTCACTGATCTGGGGTTGCACCTGCTGGTATACCAGCACCTGCTGGTATACAATCCCAAATACAATAACCTGTAGGATGGGGGTAAGACATTTTCCAAGTCTTACAGCTCTGGGACTAGGGCTATTAGGCAATACCCCACAGAGTCACCTTGTTTACCGGTGGGACTAGGGGAGGACCCTATCTGTGTTCCATTGCTCCAGACCCATGCCTGTTTGGTGCAGTCACTAAAATAATCTGTACCTGAAACGTGGAGCCTGAGTAAGCTCTCCATTGCACTTATCAACCTGTGATTGTGAACTGGCTCTATAAATCCCAGGAACAGCTGTGTATGCCCTTCAGGATATGGCAAAGGCACTATTTCCAATCCATTGCTGAAAACTCACATCTGTCAATGGACAATTCCCAGCATAACCTACACTTCACTCACGCGACCTGGGCGAGGCACTCTTCCCGCCCTGCAGCTCAGTGCAGATTTTCAAGCATAACCCGTATTTACCTGTAGGACCTAGGAAAAAATCCAACCATATTCCCCAGCACTGAGAAAAAGGTTTCAGTGCTTTAGATCCAGTACGGCCCATGCCCACCCAGCAGCATCTAAGGAAGATCCCAGTCACATCACACAGTTACAGGGCCACAGATACTGATGTCACACGCCCCTGCAACACTCCAGCTTGCCTGATGGCACAAAAGGACATATCTTTGTGTGTTACAAAGTACCAAGGATGTGGCTACTGCCATCACAAAATCTAGTGTGACTGACAGCCAATCAACAAGCGCCCGAAGATACATACCTTTGGAAGCCCGGGGCCACTTCAAATCCATTCTACTACCTCCAGAAACTGCTGGAGCCTAGACTAGTGAGACACTCATAACTGCTGACAACGCTTACCACTGAAGATATCACTCAGAGGTCACACTTCTGAGCAAAGCAACTATCCAGATGACATCTCACATTGCATCTAAACAGAAAGAAATCTTTCCCAACAAAAATTAATCCCTAAAGCAGAAGGAACTGTTATACTAGATGTGCAAACATCCATGTAGGGACATGGAAAAGGAAGGAAGGAAGCACGATACCTTCAAAAAAAGAAAAATAATTCTTCAGAAATAGATCCTTCATTGAAAGAAACATAAAAAGCCTGAAAAAGAATACATAATGATGATCCTAAGAAAATGCACTGAGGTGACAGAGAAATGAGGAAAACAATGCATGATAAGGATGAGAAACTGAGCAAGGAGAAATCATTAAGAAGGAGGAATCACACATTATGGAACTTAAAATTTTAATCAATTAAAGAAAAAATCCAAATGAGAGCTTCAACAGAAGAAAACTCCTAGCTGATAAAGGAATTGTACTCTTGAAGAAAAGACTTTTGAAATAACTCAGGTAAAATTAAGATAAAAGAAGTTAAAAGAATGAAGAAAGCCCATGGAACACATGGGATACCATTAAGCAAACAAACATTCATATGACAGAGACACCTGAAGGAAAAGAATAGGGGGAAAAGCATTGAAAATCTATTTAATGAAGTAAAGGGTGAAAACTCTCCATGCCTTGAAAGAGATATGGACATCCAAATATAGGAAGCTCAAAATACTCCAGCCAGATTAACCCAAAAAAAGAATTTCTGCAAGGCATATTACAGCCAAATTGTCAAAAGTTAAGGACAAAGAGAGAATTCTAAAGACAGTGAGGGAAAAAAGCCAAATGACTTTTGAAAGACTAGCAGCAGACATCTCATGGAAACTCTACAGGACAGAAGGGAATGGGATGAAATATTCACATTCTTGAAATAAAAAAAAAAAATATTCTAACCAAGAATACTACATGCAGCGAAACTACCCTTTAGAAGTGAAAGAGAAATAAAGCATTCCCCAGAGAAGCAAAAACTGAGAGAAGTCATCACCACCAGGCCATCCCTACAAGAAATCCTGAAGGAAGTCCAACATTAGAAGTAACCATCACAAAACACATGACAGCACAAAATCTATTCACAGACCATATATACAAAAGAGAAAGAGAAGACAACCTTATTATAACAGCAAGTTATCAAAACACAAAGATAACTAATAACAAAGGCAGAAAGACACAGAGAATATATAAAATAATAAGTAAGCAATCAAGAAAATGACAGTTATTTATTTCCTACAAATATTAACTTTAAAAGTGAATGTCTGTACTCGCACTGTGGCATAGCAGGTAAAGCCTCCACCTGCAGTGCCAGCATCCTATATGGGCACCAATTAAAGTCCTGGCAACTCCACTTCCGATCCAGCTCTCTGCTATGGCCTGGGAAAGCAGTGGAGGATGGCCCAAGTCCTTGGTCCCCTGCATCCATCTGGAAGTCCCAGAGGAGGATGCTGGCTCCTGACTTTGGATCAGGTCAACTCTGGCCATCACAGCCATCTTGGGAATGAACAGGCAGATAAAAGACCCCTCCTCCCTCCCTCTCTCCCTCCCTCTCTCTCTTTCTCTCGCTCTCTCTGCCTCCATCTCTCTGTAACTCTGCCTTTCGAATAAATAAATCAAGCTTTCAAAAAAAAGTCAATGTATTATATATCCCATTCAAAAGATACAGATGGACTGAATGGATTTTAAAAAAAAAAAAAAGACCCAACTATATGCTGCCTACAAGAAATTCACTTCACAGGTAAAGAAAGAAATAGTCTGAAACTGAAAAATTGGAAAAAGATACACAATGTAAATGGAAATCCCAAACAAAGAGGATTAGCTATACTCATATCAGATAAAATAGACTTTAAAGTAAAAACTGTGAAAAGAGAGAATACTACACAGTGATAAGAGGATCTATTCAGCAAGAGGATATAATAATAATAACAAATATATATGCACCCAACACAAGACCTTCCAAATATATAAATAAAATATTATTAGACATAAAGAAATAGACTCCACTACAGAAACAGTGGAGGACTTCAACACTCCACTGTCATCACTGGAGAGATCATCCAGACAAAAAAAATTTACAAAGGTACATCAGAGAGGAGCTAGAGACAAAAAGACAGCTATCATATGATTGCACTTACATGAAGAATTTTTAAAATTTAAACTCAGAGAAGCAAGTATTGGAATCGCAGTCACCAAGAGCTGAGGGGTAGGAGCGGGGACACAGCTTGGGGGTTGTTAGGAGAAATCAATAGATGTATTATACAACCTGGTAATTATAATGAACAATGTAACCTGAGAATCAGGACAGATTTTTTAAGGATTTTATTTATTTATTTGGAAGTCAGAGTTATAAAGAGGGAGACATAGAGAGAAAGATCTTCCATCCGCTGGCTCATTCCCCAGACGGCTGCAACAGCTAGGGCTGCACCAGGCCGAAACCAAGAGCCAGGGGCTTCATTTGGGTATCCCTTGTAGGAAGCAGGGGCCCAAACACTACCATCTTCTGTTGCTTTTCACAGGCCATTAGCCAGGAGCTGAGTCAGTAGCCGAGAAGCCAGAACAAGAACCAGCACCCATATGGGATGTCAGTGTCACAGGCAATGGCTTTACCTGCTATGCCACAATGCTGGCCTGAGAGATTTTAAAGGCTCTAGTCATAAAGAAAGAAAATATGTAAGGTAACACATAAATTCATTAGCTCAGTTTTGCTTTTCTACCATGTATACATATAAAACATTACATTGCACAGGATAAATATATATAATTTTGGTTCATTATTTAAAATTATGTCATTTTTCTATAAGGAAGACTAAAAAACAGGAAAGAAAGGGTTCCTTTAGAGATGTGTAAGATCAGGCCCAGCAGTCACCAGATTTCAGACTTCTAACCTCCATAACTGCAGGGAAAAATGTCCCATTACTTTAAACCACTAAAGTCTTGAATTTAATGGCAGCCCTAGCAAACTAACCCACCTTGTTACCAGCATCAGCTCTGGGGCTGATGATCTGCAGAGATTTATGACTCCCGGTAGAGTGACTGACACGGAGGGCTCACATGGTAGCAGGCTCAAGAGTGAGCCTAAAAAGCAAATGACCAGGGCCAGCACTGTGACATAGTGTGCTTAGCCTCTGCCTGCAATGCCAGCAACTCATGGGCACCAGTTCATGTCCTGCCTGCTCCTCTTCCAATCCAGCCCACTGGTTATGGCCTGGGAATGAAGCAGAAGATGGTCCAAGTGCTTGAGCCCACACACCTGCATGGCTAGACCCCAAAGAAGCTCCCGGTTCCAGGCTTCAGATCAGCTCAGTTCCAGCTGTCCAGGCCAGCTGGAGAGTGAACCAGTGGATAGAAGACCTTTCTCTGTCTCTGCCTCTCAAATAAATAAAATCATTTTTAAAAAATTTAAAAAGCAACTGGCCTACTTTGAAAAAATTTCAAATTTTAAAAAAAGAAGAAAGAATTTTTAATAGATATACAAATACAGTATGAGCATTTAGGCCTCGGAGGTGTGAGATGAAATATCTAACCTCAGGGGCTGGTGCTGTGGCACAGCGGGTTAAAGCCCCAGCTTGTAGCACCAGCATCCCATATAGGTACTGGTTCAAATCCCAATTGCTCCACTTCCAATGCAGCTCTCTGCTATGGCCTGGGAAAGCAGTAGAAGATAGGCCAACTCCTTGGGACCCTGCACTCACATGGGAGACCCAGAAGAAGCTCCTGGCTCCAGCCTTCAGATCAACTCAGTTCTGGCCATTGTGGTCATCTGAGAAATGAACTAGCATAATGGAAGATCTCTCTCTCTCTCTCTCTCTCTCTCTCTTTCTCTCTTTCTCTTTCTCTGGCTCTATCTCTCTCTATAACTCCTTCAAATAAATAAAAATAAATCTTAAAAAAAAAGAAATATCTAACTTCAGCATTTAAAAAAATTACTGTTAAAAGAACTACTGAGCATTACGTCACAAAGAGAGTCTCCCTCTAGGAGGTTATGTTAGAGAGTTTCTAAAATGATGGAGAACCTAGATCTCCAAGCAGAATGGAGCGGTCAAGGCTGTTGACACGTGAAGGCGAGAGCAGAGTACAACAGGGCTACAAACTGTGGCCTGCAGAGGGAATATGCTCCTCACCTATGCTCACGCACGTACACCTCATCCAGGGCTGCTTTTCTGCCAGAATAGCAGAGCTGAGTCACCCTGACAGAGACCACGTGGCCCTCATAGCCTAACATGCCTGGCTCTGTGCAGGAAAGTTTTGTTGACCCCTGGGGTAGAAAAATGCTCTGTATCAGTATCTCCCACTTCAGTGGACACCAGAACCACCTGGAGGCATTGTTAAAAATCAAATGCTGAGTCCCTCAGGCTTCTCACCAGAAATGCTGGGCAGAAGAAGGAAGGGTGTTAAGTATTTGCATTTCCACCAAGTTCCAATGACCACACTTTGAGAAACACTTCTTACAGTGACTTTATGTACTTTGTAAGAATTATTTAAAGAGAGGGATAAAAGATAGGAGATGGAAGTCAGCTTAAAAAAATAGAATTTGATTTTGAAAAACTACATGTTGGAAGTAATTGCACTACCTGAATTCAAACTTACTATTTTTAAAAGATTTATTTATTTATTTGAAAGTCAGAGTTTCACAGAGAGAGGAGAGGCAGAGAGAGAGCGAGAAGTCCTCCATCCGATGGCTCACCCCAACTGGCCACAAAGGCCAAAGCTGAGCTGATCTGAAGCCAGGAGCCAGGAGCCTCCTTCAGGTCTCCCACACAGGTGCAGGGGCCCAAGGACTTGGGCCATCTTCTACTGCTTTCCCAGGCCATAGCAGAGAGCTGGATCGGAAGTGGAGCAGCAGGGACTTGAACTGGTGCCCATACGGGATGTCGACGCCCCAGGGCAGGGCATTAACCCGCTACATTACAGCGCCAGCCCCCAAACTTAATAATGTAAGATAATAATCAAGACAGTGTGATATTGTCATAATGATGCACTTCAGAGAGGTAAAACAGAACAGAATCTGAAATTAAATCCTTATATACACTATGGTACTCCAAAAAGTTCATGGAAAATTGAAATAAAAGGTAAGCTTATTTCAGTGCAAAAAAATTTTTGACTGAATTCTCAAAATGATAAAAAGGTAATTCAATGAAGAAAAGAGTAGCTTTTCAATGAATAATGCTAGAACAGCTGGATATGCCTTACCAAAAAGAAATAGAGAAGAACTACTACTATTACTACTGTTACCGGAGAAATTTGCAGGGTTCTTGTCTTCGCGCAAGAAAGAATTCAGGCGTGAGACAGAGAAGAGTGGAGGTGAAATAGCAAAGTTTATTAGGGAAGGGACATCCGTAAAAACGGATGGGCACCTCTCCAGACAGGACCTGAGAGAGAGTGCGGGGCGGGGGGGGGGGGGGGGGGCAGGAGAGAGAGAGTACACCTGACCAGGTCAGGCAGGCGGCTCAGCAGACAGGCAGAGGGCTGAGCGCGCGTCCGGTTTGAGGCCAGGGGTTTTTAAGGAGATGGCTCTTGCTTCCCACCTCTGCTCCTCTTGGAACAAAGGGCTTTTTGGATGTAAATAGAAAAACTCTTATCTGAGTTTGTCCCTGAAGGTATCAGACAGGAGGAAGGCTAGCTGGCTGCCATCCTGGGTTTGGAGGAAGGGTGAGCAAGACCTCCTGGAGAGTGGGGATCAAAGCAGGGTGTTTGAAATGCAGATACTGGGCTGTACATGGGAGAAGGGGCGGGGACCCCCACCAGGCAGGTTATCAGGTAGAAGGGGGCAGGGCAGGATGCGAAGGCGAAGGCCGGGCTGCCCCTGGAATGCTGCCCCTGGAATGCTGCCGGGATGACTGAGGTGCAGATGCATACGCTGGACATAGATGTCTTTTCCTTAGGCCTTTATGTCACACACACATAAGCTCATAACTAACTTCCTACCTAACACTACTACCACTACTACTACAACGATGACAATGACAATGACTTTGACCAATTCCTTACACCATACATGAAAACAGCAACTTTTTCTACAAAGTTTGAACAAGGATAAAACCACAATTAGAGTAAGTCAAACACTGATGCAGGACTACAACGCAACATTTCTGACAAGAAAGAAAAGACCAGAGAAGTGTGAAGAGTGTGGCAATGGCAACATACTACAGGATACCATGAACCTATGCCTGTGCACCGGCAGCAGAGAGACAAGGTTGACTTTGTAATGAAGATCATGCAGTCCTCAAGATATGAGAACAGATTCTGAATGCCAAATCCACACTCTGGTAAAAGGAATTACAAGGTGTGTGTCCCTTACACAAAATGCTTGGAACCAGAACTGGTTTCAGATTTTGGAATATCTGCATGTACACAATGAGATCCTGAGAATAGGACCCAAGTCCAAACAAGAAATTCATGGGGCTAGCATTGTGGAACAGTGGGTCAGGTTACTACCTGCGACACCGACAGCCCGTATGGGCGTCGGTTTGAGTCTTGGCTGCTCCGATTCTGATCCAGTTCCCTGCTAAGGCACCTCAGAAAGCAGCAGAAGATTGTGTAAGTGTTTGGGTCCCTTCCAGCCACAGGAGACCCAAAGAGAGACCAGGCTACTGGCTTCAGTTTGGCCCACTGCTGGCTATTGCAATCACTGAGGGAGTGAATCATTGGAAAGAACATCTCTCTTTGTCTCTCCTTCCCTCTCTGTAACTCTGCTTTTCAAAAAAATGAATATAAAAAAATCATGTGTGTTTTATATATAACTTATACATACCACCTGAAGGTAACTGTTTAGGATAATTATAGTGCATCTATAGTCTTATTGCAATTCACAACGTGAGGTCAGGTGTAGAATTTTCCACTTGTGGTATATTGTCAACATTTTAGAAATTCTGAATTTTGCAGCATTTCAGGTTTCATATTTTCATAGTAAGTCTACTCATCCTTAATTCAAATGTAAGGGGAGAGGATACCCTATTGCTAGCATCCAAGTATTGCTGAATGAACACCTTGCTCCATGTGACCTACTTATTCCCCGTACCAGCCATGCATAATCCTGCCAACCACTAAGAATTTGCCACTATCAGCAGCAAGGAACACTTGCAGATGCTCTGAAATCTATTCTGAGACTCTCTAATACACAGAATAATCCCCTCATCAAACATCTGACAGAACACTGGTCAGCACAGAGTCTATGAAAAGTGGGTCTGTGAAACAGGAGACAAAGCTAAGGTAAAGGATAAATTGACTTCCAGGTGGGTAGCTGATGTCAGACTTGAGCTTCTATGATGTATGTAGATGGGCTAAAGAAATCCAATAATCATCTGAATAATCAGGGCAAATGGTTTCTTCTCAATTAGAACAGAGTAATAATTATGCCACAAGTAAATTTAATTTTTTGAAAACGTTTGCTTTCCCGAACACTGAAATACGGAAGCTGATCTCTGTTCTTAAGAGAATCCAACTGTATATGAGAAAAGAGATAACCCCATAACATGGAACACAGAGGCAGCCCAGCCCTGCTCATGCCCAAGCAGCCTTCACACTTTAACTAGGCCTTGAAGAATGTTTGGTGTTCCAGGTGCACAGGCTGATAAGGTGGGGAAAGCACAAGGTGAGTTCAGCTGAAGGCAGACCTCTGCATCTCTGAACCATCAGGAGCCAGAGGGTAAGAAATGCTTCTGTGGTCAGAATGCGACACCCTCTTGTGGCACGCTGACGAAAGCACACTCTGCTCTTTTGTGAACCTTTAACTCACTTTAAACAAGTGCTATTATCAAATGCTGGCTTTTAAAAGATCATATTGAAGACAATAGGAAGGATTAATGCGGCAAGAAGGCAGGCAGCGGACCAATTAGAAGGTTTCTTTGGGAGATAGACTGCAGACAGGACAGTGACTGCACAAGGGGGAATCAGACTGCTTAAAGAAAACCTTGATTAGACTTGAAATATTTAGAAAACTCTATTAGCAATATTTACTAATGATTGAGCTTGAGGAACAAAGGAAGAGAAGAGTTGTGAAAGTAATTCCCAGGATTCTGGCTGGAGGAAGCTGAACGAAACGTGGTTTCATAACAATACTAACAACATGAGGAGGGGCATTCTGCCCTAAGCAGTTAGGACACACATCAGAGAACCTGCCTCTGATACTTGGCTCAGGCTCCTAACTCCAACTTCCTCCTTAGGTAGATCCTAGGAGGCAGTGATGATGGCTCAAATAATTGAGTCCCTACCACCTAATTGCAGGAGCGCCATGGAGTTCCTGGCTCCCAGCTTCACACTGGCCCAGCCCCAGCTATCATGAGCATCTGGGGAACAAGCCAGGTAATGAGAGCTCATTCTACCTATTTGTCTCTGTGCCTCTCCCATAAAAATAAATCAATAAAACACAAGGACAGAAGTAGAAAAAAGACAGGTTTGATAGTTTGTAAAGTTGCTGGAATTCTCACGTGTGTTTTCTAGGTATACACTCAAAAAACAAGACCTAAGAAACAGCTGATAATAGCAGCAAACATTTTGAGTACCAAGCATTTTTACAAGATCTTTCCTTGTACAAGTCATTTAATCTTCATAGTACTCTTTGAGGTAGATATGGTTATTACCCCCACTTTACAGATTAATAAAATCTTAAGTGACTTTTCTATAGTCACACAGTTAAAGGGCAGTTTCAGAATCCACTCTCTTAATCTGCACAATGCCTAGCTAAGCTCCCTTACACTGCTAACAAGAAATAGTGACTTACCCAAACCTGTACAAGTAGCTAGTATTAGCCAGGATTAGATTATGGTTACCTAGTGTGGAAATTCAATGTGGGTTGTCCACATGGCTGGTAAGAATTCTACTACTAAAATGTACTTCTCTTCGAGTGGACGAGGAAAAGCAAACTTACAACTCATTTCATAACCAAAAAAATAAATAAGTAAATTATATTATACTCAGTTCTGGAGGGTAGAGGATCAAGTAAACAGAGTAAAAACGCATCTTTATGTAACTTCTTTGCACGTTAGAAGGTGTTACAGGAATCTCTGTCCTACACAAAGAACAAGAAAAGAGAAGAGTGATGTATCACCAGGAGTGTCTCCATTCCCTCTATGGGGATGGTCTCCCACTCATGCTTGGCTCAAGATCCACTTTTGATTTCATGCTTTTCTCTGTTCTGCTGTCAACTACAACTTTTGCTCCAGGAAGCACACACCTCCCCACCTTTATGTGCCTCTTCAATCCTCAATTAACCTACTGCCAATACAGTGCCAAGCTTCTATCACTAGTTACCCAAGGGAGCATGCTCACTTACAACACTGCCTGAAAAACACTCAGAAGCCAAAGACCAACAGAAAACACACCTACTTGGAGACTTCACTTGAAATAAAAAAGGCTGAGCAGATAGGAGAAGGTTGAGATAAGATCTGAGCTCTACTCTTACTTGTGTGTTGAGCTAGGGATGCAGCCTTAAGCTAGTCACATAACCCCCCTGCATCTCAGCTGCTATGATAAAGACAGACCTTGGATCAAATGACCTCTGTACTCATTTCCAATGTTAGATCTTCATGATTTTATGAAGTTCCCTTTAATGAAAGAGGCTCTGCTATCTTGGGAACCACACTTTTAACAATACCTGGGACAAAAAATGATGAACTTACCCATGGACCTATTTTAAGCATCCAGGACCTCAGAATTCTCTGAGAGTGGGAGCTGATGTATCCATACACATGCATTCAAGGGTCTCAGAGTGCTAGATGGGCCAGGTGCACAGGCTGCTAACTATGTCTGCTACTTTTTTCTATCACTGAACAATGAGGAACACAAAACCTGGCCTGTTAAGTCATCAAAATATATTTTTCACTAATGCACAAAGATAGAACTGTATTATTTAATAGTTTTCTAGTCTTATTTACAACTTTGAAATAATTGGACATATAGTAAGTGGGCTTCCAAGAACATTCTTGTCCTGGTCCCGGAAAATCTTTTTTTTTTTTTTTTAAGATTTATTTTATTTATTTGGAAGGCAGAGTTACAAAGAGATACCTTCCATCCACTGGTTCACTCCCAAAATGGCCACAATAGCCAGGGCTAAGCTGGGCCAAAGCCAGGAGCCAGGAGCTTCATCTAGGTCTCCCACATGGGTACAGGGGCCCAAAGACCTAGGCCATCCTCCACTGCTTCCCCAGGCACATTAGCAGGGAGCTGAATTGGAAGTTAAGCAGCTGGGACTCAAACAGGTGCTCATGTGGGATGCCTGCATTGTAGGCGGCAGCTTAAATAGTTATGCTACACCACCCCCTCTACCCTTCTACCACCCTGAAAGTCTTGAAGATTGCCTGAGTTTCATATTGAAGAATCTAGCTCTTTAGGGGTGGGTGGGCATTTGTCCTACAAGTTAAGATACTGGTTAAGAGGGCCAAATTCCATACTGAATTGCCAGGATTTGATTTCTAGCTACAAATTCCAATCTGAGTTTCCCACCAGTGCAGAACCTCAGAGGCAGCAGTTGACAGTCCAAGCAACTGGATCCCTGCCACTTATGGGGAGCACATGGATTGAGTTTCCAGCTTCTGGTTCTCCCTCTGGCTCAGTGCAGCTGTTGTAGGCATTTGGGAGTGAGCCAACAGATAGGAACATTCATATTCTCTCTCTCTCTTTCTCTCTCTCTCTCTCCCCCCCACCCCATCACTTCCTCCATAAGATAAATAAATTAAAATTCTTAATTAAAAAAATACTTAGAAATCTACAAGTTAACACAAGGATAAATGATGACGCAGAGTTTGTGTGAGCATAGGTGTATGTATGCATTAACTCAGGGTCTTGAATAAATGTTTATTTTGCCACTCAAAAATAAAATAATATACCTGTTTTTTTAAAAAAATGTAGTTATTTATTCATTTTTTATTTGAAAAGCAAGGAGACAAAGAGAGTTTCCATCTGCTGGTTCACTCCCCCAATGCCCGTTTTGTCTGTTTTGTTTTTCTTGGTCTACCTATGGCTCCCTGCAACCTCAAATATTATATTTCTTTTTTAAGATTTTTATCTTAGGGGCCGGCGCTATGGCATAGTAGGTAAAGCTGCCATCTGCAGTGTTGGCATCCCATATGCACACCAGTTCAAATCCCAGCTGCTCTACTTCCAATCCAGCTCTCTGCTATGGCCTGGGAAAGCAATGGAGGATGGCCCAAGTCCTTGGGCCCCTGCACCCACGTTGGAAATCCAGAAGAAGCTCCTGGTTCCTGGCTACGGATCTCTCTCTGCCTCTGCCTATCTATAACTCTGCCTTTCAAATAAATAAATAAATCTTTTAAAAATATTTTTATTTATTTGAAAGGCAGAATTACAGAGAGAGAGATAGAGACAGAGAAAGAAATGTCTTCCCATCTGCTGGTTCACTTCCCAAATGGTCACAACGGCTGGAGCTGAGCTGATGCAAAGCCAGGATCCAGGAGCTTTCTCTGAGTCTCCCACTGGGTGCAGGGGGTCCAAGGACTTGGGCCATCCTGCATTGCTTCCCCAGGTGCAATAGCAGGGAGCTGGATCATAAGTAGAACACCTGGGGCTCAAACCGGCATAATAGCACCTGCCCCACAATATATTTCTTAATGTTAAAATAATATCCATGGCTACTAACAATTACCCATATCATCGTATCAAAGCATTTCTATTTTAAAAGAGATTTCGGAGGTCCCAAGATGGCAGAATAGCGATAGGATGGTCTGATTTGGCTGGGAAAAATTAACATTAAAAGAGTGAAGACAGTACACTGCCAAGGTAAAGCTGCAGGGCAGCTGCAGTGGAAATCCTGCCACAGCAGTAGAAACAGCCTGGAACTGTGCAGAAAGAGCAAACACGCAGCCAAAGACCCAGCAGCTTTTTTTATTTTTGACAGGCAGAGTGGACAGTGAGAGAGAGAGAGACAGAGAGAAAGGTCTTCCTTTTTGCCGTTGGTTCACCCTCCAAAGGCCGCGGCGGCCAGCGCTCTCTGGCCGGCGCACCGCGCTCATCCGATGGCAGGAGCCAAGTGCTTCTCCTGGTCTCCCATGTGGGTGCAGGGCCCAAGCACTTGGGCCATCCTCCACTGCACTCCTGGGCCACAGCAGAGAGCTGGCCTGGAAGAGGGGCAACCGGGACAGAATCCGGCACCCCGACCGGGACTAGAACCTGGTGTGCTGGCGCCACAAGGCCGAGGATTAGCCTATTGAGCCACGGCGCCAGCCCAGCAGCTTTAATCTGCAGAAGAACGCACCTGCCCTGGCAAACCAAGTGAAATTTGACCCCATGGGCCCATACCGCTGTTGATACAGCAGGCAGGAGAGTTTAGTGAACTCCACCTTTTTGAGTCCGGCCAGAATCCCTCAGGACAGCGGCAGGGTGGGGTGAGGAGGAAGCAGGTTGTCTCTCCCTGCCCCTCTCCCTGCTACAACAGAGACCCGCAGCCAGTGGTGGGAGGACGGGCAGGTAGTGGTCACCTTAGATTCTGTGCATGCACCCAGCAATTATTGCGGTTGCTCTCCACCTAGTCAGCAGGGCCACCACAGCAGAGCAAGAGCAACCAAGGGAGATGGTCTGCACAGCACCAGCTGCACCACCCACTCAGCAATGGGGGGGATCCACCCCTAGAGAAGGGAAGTGCCGCCTGTGGGGCTCTCCTGCATGTCCAGCACAACAGTGAAGCAAGCAGGGCTGCAGCTGGCAGGTATGTGCACCTATGAACCAGAAATCCTACCAGAGAGAAAAACCTGTGTTCCCTGCTGATATCGAAACTGGGTGGGAGGACCAGACTCGTCCAGCAGGCTGGAACACACATGGACAGCGGCTCTGGGAACACCTTAGTTTCCTTGCGGACAGGACAGGATAGCTGGGCGAAGTGGCCGCACTGGCACTCCTTGACCCTGAGAGCCCTGGGAGCTCAGACGCGGGAAACACTGTGAGCTTGTGAGAGGAGGGAGAGTACAGCATCACAGAGTATTTCTGCACACTTGGCTGCCTGGCGAACTGTGCTCACAGGCAGGACTCCACAGATCCTCTGTGCAGTTCACATGTGGTGCAGGTCAGTGTCAGACACACTGGGACTGACACCTGGTGAACTGTGCTCACAGGCAGGACTCCACAGATCCTCTGTGCAGTTCACATGTGGTGCAGGTCAGTGTCAGACACACTGGGACTGACACCTGGGCAATACTCTGCTTGGAGGAGAAGGAGTCACTGCAAGAGCAGAGGTGATCAATCCTCTCCATTCAGTTAGCCAGAGGAGATTTATCACCCAAACTTGGGTGTTATCCTGGATACTCACCCCATCCTGGAGCACTGAACAGAGCTCCCTGGCCACAACCACCACACATCTCTTGATATTCACTAAAAGTACAAATGTTCTACTAAGTGTAAATGTTCCAGACACATTGTAGGAAGAAAAAGGCCATCAACCAAAAACAAACAAACAAACAAAAACAAAAAACAAAACCTACAAGTGCCTAATTATGAAAGCAGAAACTCAAGAAGAAAGAATAAGGAAGACACTATAAGCCCTCCAAAGGAACATGGCAACATTTCAATATTAGAATGTGAAAATAGAGATTTAAGAAATGCCAGAAATGGAATTCAAAAAAATTAACCATAGCATAACTCAAAAGCAATCAGAAGCAAATCCACAAACTAAATAAACTGATATATTATGTGAATGAAAAATTTTCCCATGAAATTGATACCTTAAAGAGAAACCAATATGAAATACTAGAAATGAAAAATTCAATAGCTCAAATAAAACATGCAGCAGAAAGTCTTAACAACAGAGTTGGTGAGGCAAAAGAACGACTATCCAAGCTAGAAGACAAATCTCCAGAAACTTTACAGTTAGAACAAAAACAAGAAGAAATTAGAAAACTTAAAAACAGTGTTGGAGATATATGGGATACTATCAAATGACCCAGCATACGGGCTTTAGCAGTGCCTAAAGGTGTAGAGAGAAGGGACTAGAGGGTCTACTTACTGAAATAATTACAGAAAACTTCTCTAATTTGGAGAAAAAAAGGAAGATCCAAGTATAGGAAGTACATGGAACTCCTAACAGATATGACAAGAAAAGATATTCACCATGACACACTGTAGTCAAACATTTCACAGTAAGCATAAAGAAAAGATTCTAAAATGTACACAGAGAAACACCAGATTATATTCAGAGGATCTCCAATTAGACTCACTGACTTCTCATCAGAAACCCTATAGGCTAGAAGACGTATAGTCCAAATCTTAAGAGAAAAATACCCAGAATACTGTACCCCGCAAAGTTCACATTTATAAATGAAAGTGAAATAAAGACATTCCATAATAAATAGAAATTGAAATAACTTGTCACCACAAGTCCAGCCTTAGAAAAGATGCTAAAGGATGTACTACACACAGAAACACTGAAAGCAAGCCATCATCATGAAACAATGTGAATACAAAAACCCCCCATTAAAAGTACAAAATAAATCCAAAGTAGATGATTGGAATATTCATGGGAAAATGGCAGGTCCAAGTCATTACTTATTAATAGTAAATTTGAATATAAATAGCCTCAACTATCCAGTTAAAAGATAGAGACTGGATGAATGGATTAAAAAATAAAACCTATCCATTTGCTGCTACAAGAAACATATCTCACCAGCAAAGATACACTCAGACTGAAAGGAAAGGATAGAAAAAGATATTCCATGCTAATGGGGAAAAAAGGACAGGTATAGCCATCCTAACATCAGACAAAATATACTTCAACACAAAAGCTGTTAAAAGAGACAAAGAAGGACACTATGTGTTGATGAAGGGATCAATAAAACAGAAAGATGTGACTATAATAAATATATATGTACCAAATTACAGGATTCCTGGCTATCTAAAAGAACTGTTATTGGATCTAAAGAAAGACATAGAGGCCGGCGCCGTGGCTCAACAGGCTAATCCTCCGCCTTGCAGCGCCGGCACACCAGGTTCTAGTCCCGGTCGGGGTGCCGGATTCTGTCCCGGTTGCCCCTCTTCCAGGCCAGCCCTCTGCTGTGGCCCAGGAGTGCAGTGGAGGATGGCCCAAGTGCTTGGGCCCTGCACCCACATGGGAGACCAGGAAAAAGCACCTAGTACCTGGCTCCTGCCATCGGATGAGCGCGGTGCGCCGGCCGCAGCGCGCCCACCGCGGCGGCCATTGGAGGGTGAACCAACGGCAACGGAAGACCTTTCTCTCTGTCTCTCTCTCTCACTGTCCACTCTGCCTGTCAAAAAAAAAAAAAAAGAAAGAAAGACATAGACTCCAATACAACAGTGATGAGGGACTTCAACACCCTACTTTCATCAATGGATAGATCAACCAGACTGAAAATCAACAAACAACAGAACTAATGGACACTATGGATCTGATATCTACAGAACTTTTCATGGCACAGTGGTAGAATACTCATTCTTCTCAGTAGGGCATTGAACTTTTGCTAGGACAGACCATATACTAGACCATAAAACAAGTCTCAGCAAATTCAAAACAATCAAAATCATACCACGCACCTTCTCTGATCATAATGAATTGAAGCTTGAAACCAACAACTCAAGAAACTCAAGAACATATGCAAACACATGGAGACTGAACAACATGATCCTAAATAAACAATGGATCATAAGAGAAACTAAAAGAGAATTCAAAAAAATTCTTGGAAACAAATGAAGATGACAATATCTATATAATAAAATTAAAGTAATGTTGAAGGAAGTTCATAGAAATTACTGTCTACATCAAGAACCTGGAGGGCTGGTTCTGTGGTATAGCATGTAAAGCTGACACCTGCAGTGCCAGCATCCCATATCGGCACCAGTTTGTGTCCCAGCTGTTCCACTTCCAATCCAGCTCTCTGCTGTAGCTGGGGAAGCAGTGGAAGATAGCCCAATTCCTTGGGCCCCTGAACCCATGTGTGAGATCCAGAGGAAGCTCCTGGCACCTGGCTTCAGATTGGCTCAGCTGCAGCCATTGAGGCTATTTGAGGAGTGAACCAGTGGATGGAAGACTCCTCTTTATCCCTCACCCTCTCCCTCTCTCTGCCTCTGTCTCTCTGTAACTCTGCCTTTCAAATAAATAATTATTTTATTTAGAAAAGAAACTGTAAAGTCACAAAATAAATGAGCTCTCAGTGCATCTCAAGGACCTAGAGAAACAACAACAAACTAAACACCAAATTAATAGGAGGAAAGAAATAATTAAAAGTGAGAAAGAAATAAACAAAATTGAAACAAAAAACACAAAATATCAATGAATTGAAGAGCTGTTTTTTTAAAATAAACAAAATGGACACGCTATTGGCACAACTAACCAAAAAAGAGAGAGAGAGAGAGAGAAAGAGAGAGATGAGACCCGAATCAACAAAATCAGAGATGAAAATGGAAAGGTAACAAAAGGGTATTACAGAAATAAAAAGAAAAAGAAGGAATTTGCTGTATGCCAGCAAACCAGGAAACCTAGAACTATGCATAAATTCTTGAACACATATAACTTACCTAAACTGAGTCATGAAAACTTAGAACACCAAAACAGACCAATAACAAAGGCAGAAATTGATTGAGTAATAAAGACCTTCCCAACAAAGAAAAGCCCAGGTCCCAACAGCATCCCTGCTAAATTCTACCAGACATTTAAAGAACTAACTCCAATTCTTCTCAAGCCATTCAAAACAATTGATAGGGAGGAAATCTTCCCAAACTCCTTCTATGAAGCCAATATCACCTTAACTCCTAAGTCAGAAAAAGATACGACAGAGAAAGAGAACTATAGACAAACACCCTGATGAAGACAATTTAATCCAACAACACATTAGAAAGATCATTCACCTGGACTAAGTGAGATTTATCCCTGGTATACAAGCACGGTTCAACATCTGAAAATCAGTAACTGTGATAAATCACATTAACAAATTGATGATCAAAAACCACATGACTATCTCAATAGATGCAGACAAAGCATTTGATAAAATTCAACATCCTTTTATGATAAAAAAAAAAACTTAAGCAAATTAGGTATAGAAGGAACAGTTCTCGATAAAATCAAAGCAATTTATAACAAACTCAGAGCCAGCATCCTACTGAATGGGGAAAAATTGGAGGCATTCCCATTAAGATCTGGTACCAGACAAGGATGCTCACTCTCACCACTGCTTTTTAGTATAGTTCTTTGTTTGTTTTTTTTTTTTTTTTTGTTTTTTTTTTTTTTTTTTTTTTTTTTTTTACAGGCAGAGTGGACAGTGAGAGAGAGAGAGACAGAGAGAAAGGTCTTCCTTTTGCCGTTGGTTCACCCTCCAATGGCCGCCGCGGACGGCGCGCTGCGGCCCATGCACCGCGCTCGTCCGATGGCAGGAGCCAGGAGCCAGGTGCTTTTCCTGGTCTCCCCATGGGGTGCAGGGCCCAAGCACCTGGGCCATCCTCCACTGCACTCCTGGGCCACAGCAGAGGGCTGGCCTGGAAGAGGGGCAACCGGGACAGAATCCGGTGCCCCGACCGGGACTAGAACCCGGTGTGCCGGCGCCGCAAGGCGGAGGATTAGCCTGTTGAGCCACGGCGCCGGCCTAGTATAGTTCTAAAAGTACCTGTTTCATCCCAGGTACTAGGAGAAATAGTGTTTGCATCAAAGAAAAATTAGAAACTGAAAGCTGTGTCTTAGAGGAAAGATCCATTGAATTTACAACCAATTGGAGGAAATTATGGTGTTCATTAATTTTGTGTGGTGCTTTGAAATCGCCACATCTAGAATACAATAAAACAATAACACAGTTAAGCAAAAGTATGTTCATCAAAATCTAACCATGCCCTTCTTCTTCATGTAGCAAAACTGGAAGCTGTGACTGATGTCTTTCATTACAGTCTCAAGGGTTTAGTAGCTGAGCCGTTTATTTAAAGTGACAGTATCTTTTTTACTACATAATTACTCCTACTAAATTTGTAATGTAAACAAATGGTACACTAATAATTTGCAGACAGAAGTAAAATGGATAGCACTCAACAGATAATAATCTTAGTGTATTTATTGCAAATCACTGATTCAGATCTAATTTAGTTTGAGAGTTAACTAATTAGAAGAAAATCATTACAGGGTTACTTGTTTGCCTGGATCCACACATAAAGAACACAGAGTATTAAAGACAAAAAAGGATTCATGGGAAAAATAACATCAGTATGACTTATCTATTCTCTTTAACCATGCCTATGCGATTCTGAATATCAAAGACAATAAGAAGATATTAAAAGAAAATAGGATTCTCATTAGTCAAAGCAAGGATCTGTGAGAATGTTCACAGGTAATGAAATACCTTATAACTAGTGATACCCCCATCAAACAGAAAAGCCAAGAGATTCTCACACCAAAAGGACTTGCTCTCAAGATGATCTGGAAAGTCACAAGAACTTAAACAGTGTATGACCCCAGATTCAGGTAATAATTAAAACCAATTCCCTTCTTGATGTATTTAAAATATGGCTTTAAAATATGCTAAGCATTTTCCATATACTTTTAAAAAACAAAGTGCAAAATGCTCTGTAAACACCTCTCTGATTTAAAATAATGTGTGGGGGCAGGTGCAGTGGTGCTGCCGCAGGTTAAGCTGCCGTCTGGGATACCAGCATCCCAAAAGGAAACACTAATATATCCTGCAAATGATGGCTCAAGTACTTGGGCCCACACATACACAGTCATCCCACACTCAACACTCCCCACCAGAGTTACACATCTGTTAAACCGATCAATCTGCACTGATGCATCATAATCACCCAGAATCCATGATTTCTGTTAGAGTTTATGCTTGGTGTTGCACAATCTATGGTCTGGACAAACACAATGGCATGTATCATTAGAGTACCATACAGAATATTTCCCTACCCAAGAAATCCTTTGCACTCTGCCCATTCAGCCTTTCCCCACCTGAACCCTTGGTAAAACTTAACAGTCTATGTTAAACAGTCTATGTTTAAACTTAAACAGTCTATGTTTTTTTTTTTTTTTGACAGGCAGAGTGGACAGTGAGAGAAAGAGACAGAGAGAAAGGTCTTCCTTTGCCGTTGGTTCACCCTCCAATGGCTGCCGCGGTCGGCGCGCTGCGGCCGGCGCACCGCGCTCATCCGATAGCAGGAGCCAGGAGCCAGGTGCTTTTCCTGGTCTCTCATGGGTGCAGGGCCCAAGCACCTGGGCCATCCTCCACTGCACTCCGGGCCACAGCAGAGAGCTGGCCTGGAAGAGGGGCAACCGGGACAGAATCCGGCGCCCCGACCGGGACTAGAACCTGGTGTGCCGGCGCCGCAAGGCGGAGGATTAGCCTGTTGAGCCACGGCGCCGGCAACAGTCTATGTTTTTATGCACATCTGTAGTCTCTTCAGAAAGCCTCATCCTGGGAAGAACTTTAAGCACTGGTTTTCAACTGAACACTTGCCTAATAAGGTTAGAGTAGACCTGTCTGGGTCTACACAAGGCAGGGTGGCCTAAAGGGCACAGGTTCCCAGAAAACAACTCAGGGTCCATCCTGGCTCATCCCCCAGGGCTGTGTTACTGTGGATAATGTGCTTAAACTCTACAAGATTCACTTTTCTTTTTTTTATTTATTTATTTATTTTTTTTGACAGGCAGAGTGGACAGTGAGAGAGAGAGAGACAGAGAGAAAGGTCTTCCTTTGCCGTTGGTTCACCCTCCAATGGCTGCCGCGGATGGCGCGCTGCGGCTGGCGCACCGTGCTCATCAGATGGCAGGAGCCAGGTGCTAGGTGCTTTTTCCTGGTCTCCCATGGGGTGCAGGGCCCAAGCACTTGGGCCATCCTCCACTGCACTCCTGGGCCACAGCAGAGGGCTGGCCTGGAAGAGGGGCAACTGGGACAGAATCCGGCGCCCCGACCGGGACTAGAACCCGGTGTGCCAGCGCCGCAACAGGATTAGCCTGTTGAGCCACGGCGCCGGCCAAGATTCACTTTTCATTTTCTGTGCTTTCGATTCTTAATGCCCAAACACGGTCCAAAAAATTAAATTGAAATTCTGGAAATAATGTTTTAAGTTGCATGCCATTCTTAGGATAATGATGAAATCTCATACTAAGCCATCCAGCCCCACCCAGATGAGAATCATCCCATTGTCCAGCTCATCCACGTTGAGCACTCCACCTGCCCAATAGCCACTAGCAGCCTCCTCAGCTATCAGATCAACTACAGCAGTATCACTTTGTATGGCAGTAACTCTCATTTTACTTACTAATGGCTACAAAGCTCAAAAGGAATGATACAAAGAAGGCACCAAGGTGTAACATGTGGAAGGATAGACTGACTCTGGAACTGTGCGGCAACCCTTCAGGGCATGTGGGAAACAACATAGCATATATCAGATTCCATACTATCTGAGTGGTTTCAGGCAACTACTGAGGATCTTTCAAGAGACTCACTCAAATAAAGGGAAATCAGTAGCTCAAACAGTGTTTGTAAGATTTCATTGAAATCACCCAGGTAAAGAAAGCATGCCAAACAATGCCAGGCACCAAGTATAGACCTACAAGTCAAGGGCAATCATAAGCATTGTATAAATTTGAATATTGCTTCTGTTTGCTTGTATTGTTTGTATTAGCCTGAATAAATGCTATAATTAACATGTTAAGTATAAAAATATTAGCTATTCTATAAATATTCTATAATATATATAATAATATAATATTCTATAAATATTATTTATAAATAACTATTGTTATCAACTTTATATAAAATTGCCACTATTTCACCATTTTGATCTATTAAAAATAATCCACATGAGGTGGATCTAATGTTCTATGAAGTTAGAAACATACGTGATTTGGAGAAGTCAATCAGTTCTGTTAAATCAGAAAATGGGACCTGAGTTGTTAGAATGTCAAGCCCAGTCCATTACTAACAGTCTGTCGATGTGTAGGTTGAGCAATCCCTAATCTGAAAATCCAAAATCCGGAAGGCTCCAAAATCTAAAACTTTTTGAGCATCAATATGATGTTACAAGTGGAAAATTTTCACACCATGAAACTTTTTATGCACAAAATTATGTATGATATTACATAAAATTACCTCAGGCTATCTGTTTAAGCTGTATATGAAACATAAACACATCTCACATTTAGACTTGGACTCCATCTCCAAAATCTCATTATGCACATGCACATATTTCAAAATCTACAGAAAAATCTAAAATGCAAAAAGCTTCTGGTCCCAAGGATTTCAAAAGGCTGGGGGTTATAGTGAATTCCTGTCTCCTGACTCAGAACAACTTAGGAAAGCCATTTGGGAGGCATCAAAATTGAAATGGGGGAAGGGCCCTGAATATGCCACAGTAGCGCCCTTCACAGTTCTCTATCACAACTCGCTACTCGCTGACCCAGCTTAAGCCTGACTTGGTCCATTCTTGTGTGTTGATTTTATATCCTGCTACTTTGCCAAATTCTTCTATGAGTTCCAATAGTTTCTTAGTAGAGTCATTTGGATCCCCTATATGTCATCTGCAACTAGGATAGTATGACTTCCTCCTCCCCAATTTATATCCATTTGATTTCTTTTTCTTGCCTAATGGCTCTGGCTAAAACTTTCAGGACTATATTAAATAGCAATGGTGACAGTGGGCATCCTTGTCTGGTTTTGGATTTCAGTTGGAAGGAGTTGATAAATGGCTATGGAAACTGAATGCGTGGAAAGTTTGAAAAATTGGTGTTTTAAGATAAGATGTCTGAAAATCTAAGTTCACAATCATTATAAGCTTAGGATCAAGAATAATATTCCCAGAAGATCCCTGATAAACATACAAACATAATACCTGAACAAAACCAGGCTGTACTCACTCAGTACCCACTGAGCAGGGTGTCAGCTTGGCCATGAAACTACTAACAGTATCACTGAGCAGATGCAGCTGCTATGCAGAGGCAAGCAGTAAGAAAAGTTAAAACATACAAAGTAGGAAAGAGAACAGAGGTCCTGGATCAAAGACTCTGGATTCTAAAAAACCAAAACAAGAAAGAGAAAACTAAAAATAAATTATCCAAACCTACCTGGGCTGGCACTTATATCCCCTCAGATTCTCCCTGATCTTCTATGCCCTTGGACCCATGATAACACCTCCTACAGCCCCACTGTGCTCCTGCTCTCTGGCTGGTGTAAAATCACCATTGGCCCAGACTGCGATTATCTCAAACATCCTTTTTCTGCCTAATCTAAAGAGACTCCTTTCATCTAAGCATCTGCAAGATCAATTTTCTTCAGCCTTCACTTCAGAACTCCTTGAAAAATACAGCTCCAGTAGCTGTGATGCTTAATACAACATCAGCGAATTGCACTCCAATTGAACTTTTCAGATAACCATTGATAATTGTGGAGATTCTCAGTCCCAGCTGAGAAAAACTCCCTGAGCTGAATGATTTTTTTAATAAAAAAAAGTATTCCCTGAGCTTTAAACCATTTTAAAATGAACTAAGAATTGGTATCAGGAGTTTTTTTTTTAATGAACTGAGCACAGGCATTAACACAGGAACAGTTGGATGCTAATAATTTAGCTGGCGAAAACTCTATTACATGGCTAATGGAAACACCAGGGAAGCACAGGGAAAATAAGAACTGTGTTGGCAACAGTGATGTGTCTGTCGGGAGCTCCAAGTTACCAAACAGCTTGACTAACTATAAACAGTTCAGAAGCAAAAGAGGCGTCATGACATCATTCTAACCTCCTGAGAATTTACCATATGATGCATCTCAGTCCTTTGAAGGCCAGTAAGGGGTAGCTGTGTTAGTGCTGAGGAAGGTACCACTCTGCTGGCATGTTTAGGGGAAAAGCGACCAATGATAACAACATCCCCAATATTTCTAGAGTATAGTACCCTTGCACCTCATTTAATCTTTCTTTCCCCAAAAACTTTTGATTTAAGGAATACAAACTTCAGACATTTCATAATTACAACTTTAGAAGCATGATGGTTTTTCCCACCACACTTGCCCTCCCGCCACTCTTCCTCCTCCCTCTTCTATTCCCATTATTATTTTTTACTAACATATATTTTCAATTAACTATATACATATATGATTAACTGTGTTAGGAAAACAGTTGAACAAATAATGTAAAAAAAAAAAAAGTTCCTCAATAGTAAAGCCCAGGGCTATTCAAAGTCATTGCTGCTCAAAGTGTCAATTTCACTTCTATAGATTTTTTTAGGTGCTCTATTAGTTATTGAGGGTAAGGAAAACATATGGCATTTGTCCTTTTGGGACTGGCTTATTTCACTAAGTATGACAGTTTTCCGTTTAATCCATTTTGTTGCAAAGACCAGATTTTGTTTGTTTGGGTAGTTGGTTTTTTATCACTGCATAGAATTCCATGGTCTACATATCCCATAATTTCTTTTCTTTTTTTTTTGACAGGCAGAGTTAGACAGACAGAGAGAGACAGAGAGAAAGGTCTTCCTTTTCCATTGGTTCACCTTCTAATGGCCACTGCAGCCAGTGCGCTGCAGCAGGCACCCTGCACTAATCTGAAGCCAGGAGCCAGATGCTTCTCCTGGTCTCCCATGTGGGTGCAGGGCCCAAGGACTTGGGCCATGCTCCACTGCACTCCCGGGCCACAGCAGAGAGCTGGACTGAAAGAGGGGCAACCAGGACAGAATCCAGCACCCCGACCAGGACTAGAATCCAGGGTGCTGGTGCCACAGGCAGAGGATTAGCCTATTGAGCTGTGGTGCAGGCCCCCATAATTTCTTACTCACTCTTCAGTTGATGGGCTTGATTCCATATCTTAGTTAATGTAAATTTAGCTGCAATAAACATGGGGGTACAGATAACTCTTTCATATGCTGATTGCATCTTCCTTGGGTAAATTCCCAGGAATGGGATGGCTGAGTCATGTGGTAGGTCTATATTCAGACTTCTGAGGTTTCTCCATACTGTCTTCCACAATGGCTGCACCAGTTTACATTACCACCAACAGTGGATTAGGGTACTTTTTCCCCACAGTCTTACCAGAATTTGTTGTTTGTTGATTTTTGTATGCAAGCCATCCTAACACGAGTGAGGTGAAACCTCATTGTGGTTTTGATTGCATTTCCCTGGTGCTTAGTGATCCTGAGCATTTTTTCATGTGTTTGTTGTCCATTTTGATTTCTTCTTTTGAGAACTGCCTATTTAAGTCCTTTGCCCATTTCTTGACTGGGTTATTTGTTTTGTTGTTGTTTAGTTTCTTGATCTCTTTATATATTCTGATTATCAATCTTTTTTCAGTTGCATAGTTTGCAAATATTGCTCCCATTCTGTCAGTTGTCTCTTCATTTTGCTGAGTGTTTGTTTTGCAGTACAGAAACCTCTCAATTTGATGTAATCCCTTTTGTCAATCTTGGCTTTGATTACCTGCGCCCCTGGGGTCTTTTCCAAGAAGTCTTTTCCTATGCCAGTATCTTGCAGGGTTTCCCCAATGTTCTCTAATAATTTGATGTTGTTGGGTTCTAGATTTAGGTCTTTAATCAATTTTGAGGATTTTCTGTATGAGGTGTAAGTTAGAGGTCTTTCTTCATATTTCTGCATGTGGAGACCCAGCTTTCCCAACACCACTTGTTGAAGAGACTGTCCTTGCTCCAGGGGTTGGTTTTAGCTTGGTCAAAGGTAAGTTGGTTGCAGATGCACATATTGATTTCCGGCGTTTCTATTCTGTTGCACCAGTCTATCCATCTGTTTTTATACCAGTACCAGGTGGTTTTGATTATATCTGCCCTGTAGTATATCTTGAAATCTGGTATTGTGATGCCCCCAGATTTACTTTTGTTCTATAAGGTTGCTTAGCTATTTGGGGTATCCTATGTTTCCATACGAATTTAGGTATCAATTTTTCTGTACCTGTAAACTGCTTCTGGTTGTACGGACATTTTGATACTGATTCTTTCATCCATGAACAGTGAAGATTTTTCAATTTTTGTACCTTTTTCTGTTTCTTTAATGTTTTGCAATTCTCAATGTAGAGAACTTTGACATCTTTGGCTAAATTTATTCCACTGTTTTTGGGGTCTTTTGTAGCTAATATGAATGTAATTAACCTGAAAATTTCTTTCTCAGTCGTGGCATTGTCTGTATATACAAAGGCTATTGATTCTTGTGTGTTGATTTTATATCCTGCCACTTTGCCGAACTCTTCTATGAGTTCCAATAGTTTCTTAGTGGAGTCTTTTGGATCCCCTATATGTCATCTGCAACTAGGGATAGTATGACTTCATCCTTCCCAATTTGTATCCATTTGATTTCTTTTTCTTGCCTAATGGCTCTGGCTAAAACTTTCAGGACTATATTAAATAGCAATGGTGACAGTGGGCATCCTTGTCTGGTTTCAGACCTCAGTTGGAAGGCTTCCAATTTTTCCTCACACAATAGGACGCTAGCCATGGGTTTGTCATAAATTACCTTGACTATGTTGAGAAATGTTCCTTTGGACACAATTTGCTTAGAGTTTTAATGATCAAAGGGTGTTGTATTTTATCAAATGCTTTCTCTGCATCTATTGAGATAATCATATGGTTTTTGTTCTTCAGTTTGTAAATGTGATGCATCACATTGTTGCTTTGTGAATACTGAACCACCCCTGCAATACCAAGGATAAATCCCACTTGGTCTGGGTGAATGATCTTTCTGATGTGTTGTTGGATTCAATTTGCTAGTATGTTGTTAAGGATTTTTGCATCTATCTTCATCAGGGAATTTGGTCTATAGTTCTCTATCTTTGTTGTATCTTCTTCAGGTTTAGAAATTAAGGTGATGCTGTCTTCACTGAAAGAATTTTGAAGGATTCCCTCCCTTTCAATTGTTTTGAATAGCTTGAGAATAATTTTAGTTCTTTAAATGTCTGGTATAAGTCAGCATTGAAGCCATCCAGACCTGGGATTTTCTTTGTTGGGTGGGTCTTTATTACTGATTCAATTTCTGCCTTCGTTACTGGTCTGTTTAGTTGTTCTGTGTCTTCATGGCTCAATTTCAATAGGTTGTATATGTCTAGGGATCTATCCATTTCTTCTAAGTTTCTCAGTTTGCTGGCATACAGCTCTTTGGAGTTTCTGATTATTCTTTTTATTTCTGTGGTGCCTGTTTTTACATTGCCTTTTTCATCTCTAATTTTATTGATTTGTGTTTTTCCTCCTTCTTTTGATTAGTTGGACTAATGATGTGCCAATTTTATTTATTTTTTTCAAAGAAACAGTTTTTCATTTTGCTGATCTTTTGTATTCTCTTTTTGTTTCAATTTTGCTTATCTCTTCCCTAATTAAAATTATTTCTTTTCTCCTACTAATTTGCATTTGGCTTGCTGTTGTTTTTCTAGGACCTTCACAAGCATTGCTAGCTTATTTATTTGGTACCTTTCCAATTTCTTGATGTAGGCAACATTTACTATAAACTTTCCTCTTAACACTGCTTTTGCTGTATCCCATAAGTTTTGATATGTTGTAGTGTCATCTATATTCATTACAAGCCATTTTTTTATTTCTCTTTTGATTTCTTCAATGACTTGCTGTTCATTCAGGAGAATGTTGTTCAGTCTCCATGTGTCTGCATATGTTCTACAGATTCTTGAGCTGTTCATTTACAGCTTCATTGTGGTCAGAGAAGATGCATGGTATTATTTCAATTATTTGAATTTGTTGAGACTTCCTTTATGCCCTAGCATATGGTCTCTCCTAGACAAAGTCCCATGCACTGGTAAAAGGATGGTTATTCTGCATCTGTAGGATGAAAAGTTCTGCAGATATCTGTTAGGTCTATTTGGTCTGTAGTCTTGATTAACTCTGTTGTTTCCTTGCTGATTTTCTGTCTGGTTGATCCGTCCATTGCTGAAAGTGGGGTACTGAAGTCCTCCATTACTAGTGGATTAGAGTCTATGTCTCCCTTTAGATCCATTAATATTTCTTTTAAATAACCAGGTGATCTCTAAATAGGTGCATATACATTTACAATAGCCACATCTTCCTGTTGAATTGATCCTTTCATCATTACATGGTGCCTTTATTGGTCTCTTTTAACATTTTTTGTGTTAAAATCTATTTTGTCTGATATTAGGATGGCTACACCAGCTCTTTTTTGGTTTCTATTAGCATGGAATATCTTTTCCTATACTTTCACTTTTAGTCTGAGTGTATCTTTGTTGACGAGATGTGTTTCTTTTAGCAGCAAGTTGATAGGTTTTATTTTTTAATCCATTCAGCCAGTCTGTATCTTTTAACTGGAAAGTTGAGGCCATTTACATTCAAGATGATGTTGATAAGTATTGACTTGGCACTGCCATTTTCCCATAAATATTCCTATTGTTTACTTTGGATTTCCTTTGTAGTTTTATTGGGAGATGTTCTGCCTTCACCTTCTTTCATAGTGATGACCATGTTTCTGTGTGTAGCACATCCTTGAACATCTTTTGTAAGACAAAATGGATGCTGACAATTTCTTTCAATTTCTGTTTCTAAGGAAGGATTTTATTTCACCTTCATTCATAAATGAGTTATTTGCAGGTACACTATTCTGGGTTGACAGATTTTTTCCTCTTAAGACCTGGAATATATCTCATCATTCTTTCCTAGCCTGTAGGGTTTCTGATGAGAAGTCAGCTGTGATTCTGTTTGGAGATCCTCCGAAAGAAGTCTGGTGTTTCTCTCTTGCAAATTTTAGAATCTTTTGTCTATGTTTTACTGTGGAGAGTTTGACTACAATGTGATGTGGTAAAGATCCTTTCTGGTCATGTCTATTTGAAGTTCTATGTGTTTCCTGTACTTGGACGTCCCTTCCTCTCTCCAAATTAGGGAAGTTTCCTGTAATTACTTCACTAAAAAGGGCCTTCTAATCCATTCTCTCTTTCTATACCTTCATGAACTCCTAAGACCCATATATTGGGTCATTTGATAGTACCCTATAGATCTCCAAAACTGTTTTTTTAGTTTTCTGATTTTTTTGGTCTGACTGTAAAATTTCCAGTGATTTGTCTTCTAACTTGGATATTCTTTCTTCTGCTTCACTGAGTATATTGTTAAGGCTTTCCACTACATTTTTTATTTGTGCTGCAGTCTGGTCTCACCTCACTTTCCAGAGCTGGTGTATTTCCAAGATTTAGTTTTGGTTTCTCTTTAAGATCTCAATTTTCTTTTTCATGTCATGTATGGATTTCATTTGTTTGTGGATTTGCTTCTAAACACTTCTAAGTAATCCTACAATCAATTTTTTGAATTCCATTTCTTGCATTTCTTCAATCTCTTCATCTTCACATCTAGTACTGAAGTATTGTATCCTTATAGGGGCATCATGTTGTCTTCCCTATTCTTGTTTCTTGAATTGTTGTGTTTATTATTTGGTATTTGTGCAGATATTTGTTCATTTCTTTTTTTGTTTGTTTTTTCCCTTTTATCTTTGGACTGTGCCTCTGTGGCTTGGTAGAGTGTCTGCTTTTTCAGTGAATACCCAGAGGTGTGTGGTGGGTATGGCCAGGTAGCTACATTCAGTGCTCCAGGGTGAAGTCAATGTTCAAGGTAACACCCAGGTTCGGTGTGGTAAATCTGCTCTTTTAGTTGGTTTATTTGTTTTTACTGGGGGGGCGGGTGTTCTTCTCTGTTTGCACAGTCTCACACTTACCTCCTCTTTTCAAAGGAGACCAATGCCTGGGCACTAGACCCAGGCAGTACAATATTCATTCCCACTGCCCAGGAACCACACAAAGAATCTGTGCAGTTCTCGGTATAAGCATAGATCCTGCAGCGATGACCCTCACCAGGGAATCAGGGAGCCCTGAGTATATGGAGCGACCCACAGTGACTGTCCACAGTCCCAGCCACACCCTGTGCCCTCTAACACAGTCACAGTATTTTCACAGTCCTGATACACAAGCCTCCCACAGTCACAATCACCCAGCCCCCTGTCAATTCTCTCAGCCAGACTCAGGCATCTCTGCTCAGCTGGTTGTTAGGCACGTGGACACAAGCTGGCACAGATATTACGTATGTCCAAAATTATGTCTACCCTCTCTCAGCTTGTTACAGGTTGCCGATGCAGAGTGGCTAGGGGGAGAAAAATGTGACCCCCTTTTTTCTCCTCTAGTTTGGCAGATACACTGTCCCCCATGGGGCTCCAAGCTGGATTCATGCCAGGCTCTCCCCACAGTTTTATTGCCAGTGGCTTGGGTTGCTGCATTCTAGTCTCACCTTACTTTCCAGAGCTGGTGCTGAGGCTTTTGGCTGCTGGGGTCCTGAGGTGTGTACAACCACAGCCTCCAAGTGGGTCCACAATGTCCCTCTAATTTACGTGGAATCTCCTCTGCTATTTTATCCCTAATTCTTCCCTGAGACTATACTCTTTCTGCTTTTTTTAAACTATCTTCCCTTAGACTAGAGCAGTAAGTTCCCTCTCTATTCCACCATCTTGGATGTTGTACCCTCCTTTCATCTTGACAATAACCCTGAGATATGAGATTCAAAGAAGTTGAGGGGTTTTTCAAGGTCACACAGACAACAACATAGGGCAAATTTAAGTCAATATAACTCAATCAACTTTTACTCATTTCCCTACTCTGTGCAAAAGACTCTGTACAATACAGTGAGGATACCAAAATGCAAAACACAACAGCTGCCTTCAGGAGTTCACTGCCTACTAAAGAAAAGAGATTGGGTATCCATCCACTCAACAACTGCAGGCTGAGAGTCTGCCACGAGCCCAGTATGACTGGGATGCTGGGAAACAACAGTGCAGGAAGCACACAAGGCTGCTACTGTCACAATGCAAGAACTCCACGGAGGCTAGACCACAGGCAAACAAATACACAAGACAATGGTTTCAATGTGACCAAAACAAGGTGGCACCATAGAGCTGGCAAGGTGCTACAATGGATCAAGACAGGCCTCCCTGAAGAGAAGACTTTTAAGTGAGACTTGACAAGCATGGAGTAGAAAGATTCTGGCAGCAGTATGGTTGGAAGGTAGAGAATGATTTTCAACTTGAGGCTGCATCTGAACAGCAAGCCAACTTTATATTTAGTTTTCTTATGTATTTGGAATGGAAGAAGCTAACAGAGAATATGGGGGTAGGAGAGAATCCAAATCTTCCATCTTCCACATACTCACAGAGCAAACCTCATCTTGTTGTGGCCTTGAGAAAGAAACAAGCCTGGTATGGTTGAAAGAAATCTAGAAAAGTGAAGCCTGGAAAATTAGGGAGCCTGTGGAAAATGAAGGAGGCATGGATTACATCATGCAGGTGATTGCCTGCCACAGTGCAGTGTTTGAATTGTCTCCTTGAAAGAAGAAACTGGGGCTGGCACAGTGGCACAGAAGGTTAAGACTCTGCCTGCAGTGTTGGTATCCCATATGGGCACTGTCTGTGTCCCGGCTGCTCCACTTCTGATCCAGCCCCCTGCTAATGCACCTGCGAAAGCAATGGAAGACAGTCCAAGTGCTTGGGCTCCTGCACCCACCTGGGAGACCAGGATGAAACTCTCCACTACTGCCTTCAGCCTGGCCCAGCCCTGGCCATTGTGGCCATTTGAGGAGAGAACCAATGGATGGAAGATCTTGCCCTCTCTCTCTGTCTCTCTCCTTCTCTCTGTATCTCTGCCTTTCAAATAAATATGCGAATCTTAAGAAGGAAGGAAGGGAGGGAGGGAGGACACCAACCTATAGGTCACTGCCCTAGGGTAACATCATCTGTCTCACACTTTGAAGGGTGAACTCTGATTACTGTCTGAGAATGAATTGAAAGAAAGCATGCATGGGGGCTGGCACTGGCACAGTGGGTTAAAGCCCTGGCCCACAGAGCCAGTATGCCATGTGGGCATGGGTTCGAATCCTGGCTGCTCCAATTCTGATCCAGTTCCCTGCTAATGGGCTGGGAAAACAGCAGAGGATGGCCCAAGTGCTTGGGCCTCTGGAACCCACATGGGCGACCTGGAAAAAGCTCATGGTTCCTGCCTTCTGCTGGGACCAACCCAGTCATTGTGGCTATCTGGGGAGTTACCCAGTGGATGGGAGACCTCTCTGTCTATCTCTGTCTCTCTCTGTAACTCTGTCTTCCAAATAAACAAATTAAAAAAAAGAAAACATGCATGGAGATAGGCAGACCAGTTAGCTTAAAAAAAAGGAAAGTTTGGGGGATATATTTAAGCTGTGGAATAAAGAATTTGCTGTTAATCTGATGATCAGGATGAGGACAAGAGGGAAACCAAAGTGGTCTCCAGATTTTTGTATTAGGCATCTGGGTGAGGAATGATAACGACATGGAGAGTGGGAAGACAGAGAGATATGCTGGTAATAAAAGTGAGTAAAGAATTCTGCTCAGGTTTGAGATGTCTATTCAACATGTGGAAAAAGGATCACAGTACAGTGTGAAGACTGCTGCTGAAAGAAACTATGCATAGTTTCAATTTTTTACATCAAAATAAACTTGTCTTTTAATTCCATTTTTCCAAATGGAATTAAACTTCTTGAAATGCACAGGTATTCCTCAAAGCTAAATTCCTAGCAAGAAATGGGCAGATGACAATTATGTCCACTCCATTCTAAGTTACTAATGGCAGAATCATGTGTTACATGTAAAGAGCAGGGTTAATGTTTTGTTAAGAAACTCAAGAAGCTACCATAAGGCACGAGACAGGAGAAGAGCCCACTGCCTGGCAAATGGAGATGGGCCAAAGTAATATTTACTGATATACATAAGGCTCTCCCAGAAAAGAAGGCAGAGTTTACTACAATTTATAGTAGTAAGAGACTCCAAAGTTCTACATTCTTTAACAGGTTGTGGTGAGAATTAAAGGAGAAAATGTATATAACTGCTTGGCACACTGCCCTACGGCACCAAACATTCAGTAAATTTTAGCTCTAATTATCATCATTATCACAATTATTCTATTATATAAAAGTCTATATTAGAGCCGGCACCGTGGCTCGATAGGCTAATCCTCCGCCTTGCGGCACCGGCACACCAGGTTCTAGTCCCGGTCAGGGCGCCGGATTCTGTCCCGGTTGCCCCTCTTCCAGACCAGCTCTCTGCTGTGGCCTGGGAGGGCAGTGGAGGATGGCCCAAGTGCTTGGGCCCTGCACCCCATGGGAGACCAGGAGAAGCACCTGGCTCCTGCCATTAGATCAGCGCAGTGCGCCGGCCGCAGCAGCCATTGGAGGGTGAATCAACAGCAAAAGAAAGATCTTTCCCTCTGTCTCTCTCTCTCTCACTGTCCACTCTGCCTGTCAAAAAAATAAATAAAATAAAGTCTATATTAATTTCAACCTGAAAACTTATGTTAGTAGATACTAATAAGTTCAAAACAGTGCCCATATAATATAGAATTTCAAGTACTGTTATCTACTGATGAGCTTTTTTAAGATAACCTAGCAGTAACTAAAACAAAACCTGTGAGAAGTAGGTGAGTTAACATTTCTGTATAGGAGCTTTAGCTCTTGGCCAACTAACTGCTAAGGGACTTTTGTCAAAACTGATAATTTTTGAAATAACTCATTTAAAGTAATAAGATCATAGGGCCACCTTGCGTGTAGACTGCTCTAAATTTAAAATAATAAAAACTCTATCATCAGCATTTAAGCAAGTGTTTACTCTTCTGTTCTCTGTAGCGGGAAAGTAATAATTTGACTCATCCAGGAATAAGATTAAGTCATCAAGACACATATTAAAAATGAGAATCTGAACACACCATATTCTGTCCCTGAAGTTATCTACTCTGTCAAGAAACTCCCTAATGATGTGGATTCTGGCAGTGGTGTTAGGAAACAAGGTATAAGTTTTATGTAAGTATCAGAAGCCAGCAGTGTATATCTAGGGCATAATCAATTGCTGTACTTAAGCCAAGGAAAGATCAATAAAATCAACAATTCCAAGGCTCTCAAAAAACTTATTAACAAACTGATGATGCTTATATAATACTGGTCAATAAGAGAGGAGCTGTGCCTAATGTCCAGGGTACTTCCCCTGAAAAATACAGTCATGAGAAATCTCTAATTCTCACTAACCTAAAGGAAACTGGCCAACGTTCGGATGGAACAATTTAGAGGAAGCATTCAGCAGTTTTCACTAGAATCATTCCATGTATGAACCTAGCATTTGTTTTCTCACAGGTAACAGAAGTAACAAACACACAAGGAGCTATGCACACCAGGAAAGCAGTGTGGAATATTACCCGTTTATGTAATCAGAGACTATTAGGAGGACCCAGTCCATGGCCTTTAATTTCAAGGAAATGATCGTGGTTTTTAAAGCTGAGAATCTGACTCAATATCACTCTTTTTTTTTATTTGACAGGTAGAGATATAGACAGTGAGAGAGAGAGAGAGAAAGAAAGTTCTTCCTTCCACTGGTTCACTCCCCAAATGGCCACCATGGCCGGCACTGCACCGATCTGAAGCCAGGAGCCAGGTGCTTCTTCCTGGTCTCCCACGCAGGTGCAGGAGCCCAAGCACTTGGGCCATCCTCCACTGCACTCCCGGGCCACAGCAGAGAGCTGGACTGGAAGAGAAGCAACCAGGACTAGAACCTGGTGCCCATATGGGATGCCGGCGCCACAGGCAGAGGATTAAACCAGTGAGCCATGGTGCCGGCCCCTCAATAATAACTCTTTTTGAACACTAAAAAATAAACTAAGGGCCGGCGCCGTGGCTCAACAGGCTAATCCTCCGCCTTACGGCGCCGGCACACCGGGTTCTAGTCCCGGTCGGGGCACCGGATTCTGTCCCGGTTGCCCCTCTTCCAGGCCAGCCCTCTGCTGTGGCCCAGGAGTGCAGTGGAGGATGGCCCAGGTGCTTGGGCCCTGCACCCCATGGGGAGACCAGGAAAAGCACCTGGCTCCTGGCTCCTGCCATCGGACGAGCGCGGTGCGCCGGCCGCAGTGCGCCGACCGCGGCGGCCATTGGAGGGTGAACCAACGGCAAAAAGAAGACCTTTCTCTCTGTCTCTCTCTCTCACTGTCCACTCTGCCTGTCACAAAAAAAAAAAAAAAAAAAAAAAAAAAAACTAAGAACACATTAATTTTCATCACCTATGCCTTTACTATGGAAAAGAGTTTCTTGATAATGTGCACTCTGGAAGGCAGCAATGATGGCTCAAACAATTGCTTCCCTTCCACCCATGTGGGAGACCTGGATTGAGTTCCCAGCTCCCAGATTCAGCCCAGTCCAGCCTCAGGTTTTTCCAGCTTTTAAGGAGTGAACCAGCAGATGGGAGCATTTTCTCCCTTCCCCTCCCCTTCTCTTCCCCCTCTCTCCTCTCTCCTCTTCCTTCTCCCCTCTCCCCTCTCTCTCTCTCAAGTAAATAATTTTTAAAAGCATATTAGTCACCAACTCTGAACTACACTAAGATTACTAGGATATAATACAGTGGAACAGGACAGCTGAGATTGGTTTTTGGATACCACAACTGGACATGACAATTTAGACAATGAGTTATGTAAGAGTACAAAGCACTATATTATTAAATGGCACATCAATTAAAAATACTTTAGGTGGCCAGCGGGGCGGCTCACTAGGCTACTTCTCCGCCAACAGTGCCGGCACCCTAGGTTCTAGTCCTGGTTGCTCCTCTTCCAGTCCAGCTCTCTGCTGTGGCCCGGGAGTGCAGTGGAGGATGGCCCAAGTGCTTGGGCCCTGCACCCGCATGGGAGACCAGGAGAAGCACCTGGCTCCTGGCTTCAGATCAGCACAGCGTGCCAGCCATAGTGGCCATTTGGGGGGTGAACCAAAGGAAGGAAGGAAGGAAGACCTTTCACTCTGTCTCTCTCTCTCTTTCTCTCTCTCACTAACTCTGCCTGTCAAATAAAACAAAAATAAATAAATACTTTAGGCTACAAGGAGCAGAAAATGTGCCTATGACAACACAAATTTTGGAAACGTATTTCTTCTCACACAAATGAAGTCCAGAAGCACGCATCTACTGGGTTGTGGTTTGCCTAGATCCAAGGCTTCTGAATTCCCAACAGCTCCTTCAGGGACTGGTTCACTGCTGGTTCACTCCTTAAAAGCTGGAAAAACCTGGGGCTGGACTGGGCTGAATCTGGGAGCTGGGAACTCAATCCAGGTCTCCCACATGGGTGGAAGGGAAGCAATTGTTTGTGCATGTGGGCTTTTATGGCTCCATTTAAGAGATGATATCCCAGCTTAATGGAAGATGTAGAGGAGTCCAGCTCTAAACCAAAATTTTTCTTCTGAGTGATCAGGCCAACCACAGGCAACCTCAAGGCTTTTTTAAGCAGGCTCACGGTGGAGGAGGGGGCTTCCTTCCCTACGTCAGACTTGGTGCATAGCCAGTTCAATGCAATTTTCTGTACTGAGACAACCCCCTACTCATATGCATGTCATATCCCTAGTGCCCACTCACAGGCCTCCTTACCATGAGCCTTGGCTACTCCATTCTGACTTAGTGATTTTCTACTTTCCTGGTCCTCCTCCTCTGAAACCATAAAAAAAGACAGGAGTCTTCTCTATTTGGGACTCCTCAATAATAAAATACTTCCCCATGCACACTCTTACCCCTTGACCTTTACTCAGTGCTGTTCCACAGGAAAGAAAACAGAATATGAGGAATCCAATGGCCACTTTATGCCTCTTGCTCTTTGTCACAATAAACCAATAAATTCTGGATGGTTACTTTCAGTTTGATTCACTATCCTAACTGTCCATCTCAACACCTGGCAGCTTGACAGGACAACAAACCTTCCCAGAGACTCCATGGCAAACTTCTATTTCAGCCTTATTCCTGAACAGAGATATAAATGGCCGGTCTTAGATGATGATTACTGTGAAATAAAATTTTGTAGGAGGCCATGGATTCAGGCTGGGCATTTGTACTGCATCCAACAGACCAAACCAATATAGAGTTTACGCACAATGACTGAGCTACACTTGGTGGTTAAAAGAGGCCTTCTAGCTAACTGACTAAGCTGTAAACAACTACCTCGTTAAGCTGTAACCAAGTGACTGGAGGACCAAGTGGTAGCCAGTTTAGTTGTTTTCTATGTTTCCCTTCTGTTCTTCTATAAATACTGTCAGACCATGTTTTCTGGAAGCTATTCAATTTATGTAACATCTTTTGTTATTTTTGCTTTTTTTAAATTTTTTTTTACTCAGGCAAACTCTACTTAATTTAACTGGTCTGAAAAATTTCACATCACAAAAGGAAAGTTCTGTTTAAACAACCTTCAGGGCCAGTCATAATCTAGAAGTGAATTCTATGAGACAAATGCAGGATCAAGAGTTCAGAAAAGAAGTCTGGGCTCAACTCAAGGGGATGATTTCATAAAAAAGATTAAACTTTAAACTGTGCTCTCACAGACAGATAAGGCTTAGAGATGAGAGGGCAAGACAGAAGGAATAAATGGGCTAAGGAAAGGTTTTTGAGGAAGGCATGAGCTTTCAGGGAAGAAATTACCTTCTTATCTGGAGAAGAGAAGAAAGCTTTCGATCAAGCTGCCATCCAGGGGATGATGCAGCCACTCTGAGAGCAGAATCCTGAGCAACACTAGTACTGACAAGTCAACTAGGAGATGACTGCAACTCATGGGCAGTAGGAAACATTCATGCCTAACAAGTGGCCTTAATACATGCAGATTACACTTCTCAGGAAAACCAAGTAAAAAACGCCTTGTGCAACATACTGAAGAAAGCACCCATCTGCCAGGATCTCTGCTTTGACTCCCACTGTGATCCACAGGGTTTCCATTCACGGATCCAAAGCAGCATATGGTTCCGGAAATACAAGTCTCTGATCTTACAAAGAACAGAGTGATCTTTAAATTAAAACATCAAAAATGCTCCTGAATAATAATGAGTTTAAGCTGATGATGTCTTTCCTTTTTTTTTTTTTTTTTTTTTTTAGGCTTGCTTTCTTTTTTCTCCTTATGGTAAAAGAGATAAAGAGATAGAAACACTGGTCAAATGAAAAATGCATTCAACAACTGCAGCAGATAAAATCAAAGCAATAGTTTCTTTATATTCCCTATGAGACATGCTTCTCCTGTTCTTTATTAATTGACAGTGAAAATTTAAACAAACTGTGGAAATAAATTCAGTGAATGGGATTCTTTCCTGACTCTTGTTTTATCTCCTATGGAGTAACATGCAGCTAGACACCAACAAGCTCAAGGGACCGCAGAAGGAAACAGGAAATGTGCAACAATTGCTCTGAGGGAAGTCATCTATTAACGTAGTAAAAGCTCCACTTCAGATGGTTCCCAATAGTCTCACTTGCAAGAAGAAACTTTTTCTTCTCTGACCTCAACTGGTAATTAGATACTCCTGCTTATCTACCCAAGTGACTATTCCTGAAAATTAAAATGTGGGATACTTTCATTATGCAACTGTGCTGGAGATGGAAGGGGAAGAAAATAATGAAGTGTAAATCCATACTATAACTTCCTAAAAGTGAGGAGACAGACAATGGCCCCACAAAAAGAAGACATTTTAATTAATATGCCTCCCTGTGGCTTTGCCTTTCTTCTTGTGTGCTCAGCTGGAGTAATTAGAGGAAAACCTGAGGGGAGCCTGCCCCAGAAGCCTCATGCAGCCCTCTCCAGCTGAGCCATACTCTTCTTGGCAACTATCTCTGCTGAGGAAGAGACTCAGCATGAGTTGCAATGCACATCTGCTCTGGTGAAGAGTCCCTCCCAAGAAGCACAGAAAGGACCACCATTTAACAGAAAAAAAGGACCCTAAAAAGAAATAATCATATAAAAACCCTTCGAAACTTTCATCGTGTTTGCACAACTTTCTCTTTGGAAACATACCCTTTTTTTAGTAACATTTTAAAGTATGATATGGTAAAATTAACCCACTAGGAGCACACAGTGCAAATGAGTGCAACTACCACCACAATCAAGCTTTAGCAAATTTTCATCACTCAAAAAGTCCCTTGGTGTTTTTTTTTTTTTGACAGGCAGAGTTAGTGAGAGAGAGAGAGACAGAGAGAAGGGTCTTCCTTTTTCCGTTAGTTCACCCCCAAAGTGGCCGCTACAGCCAGCATCTTGTGGCTGGCACGCTGCGCTGATCCGAAGCCAGAAGCCAGGTGCTTCCTCCTGGTCTCCCATGCAGGTGCAGGGTCCAAGGACCTGGACCATCCTCCACTGCACTCCTGGGCCACAGCAGAGAGCTGGACTGGAAGAGGGGCAACTGGGACAGAATCTGGCACCCCAACCGGGACTAGACCCAGTGTGCCGGCGCTGCAGGTGGAGGATTAGCCAAGTGAGCCCAGGTGCCAGCCCCCTAGTGTTCTTTTGCCACCAGTCCTTGTTCCTATTTCCAGCCCAGGCAACCAATGACTTTTTTTTTCTTTTTATTATTTAATAAATGTGAATTTACAAAGTGCAACTTTTGTATTGTTGTGGCTTCCCCCCCCCAACCTCCCTCCCTCCCGTGGCCCTCCCCTCTCCCACTCCCTCTCCCATCCTGCCCTTCATCGAGTTTCATTTTCAATTACCTTCATATACTGAAGATCAACTTAGTATATACTAAGCAAGGCTTTCAACAGGCTGCACTCACACAACCGTACAAGGTATAGGGTATTGTTCGACTAGTAGTGTTGTTTTTAAGTTTCATAGTAAAACACATTAAGGACAGAGATCCTACGTGGGGAGCCTGTACCCAGTGACTCCCGTTGTAGATTTAACAATTGGCACTCTTATTTATGCCGTCAGCAATAGGCACCTCTTGCCATGAGCCACCTAGGCTATGGAAGCCCCTTGAGTTCACCAACTCTGAACTTGTTTAGTCAAGGCCATATCACAGTGGAGGTTCCTTCCTCCCTTCGGAGAAAGGCGCCTCCCTCCTTGATGGCCTGTTCCTTCCGCTGGGGTCTTGTTCACCAGGATCTTTCATTTAGGTTGTTTTTGCCACTGTGTCGTGGCTTTCCATGCCTGTGAGAGACTCTCTCATGGGCCTTTTAGCCAGATTCGAATGCCCCAAGGGTTGATTCTGAGGCCGGAGTGCTGTTTTGGATGTTTGCCATTCTATGAGCCAATGACCTTTCTTTCTCTCTGTTTTGCCTTTTCCTAAAATTTCATAGAAATGGAATCATGCAAAATGTATTTTGTTTCTGTCTGGATTCTTTCCCTTTGTATGTTTCTAAAGTTCATTCATATGGTTGCATGCACAGTAGTTTGCCCTTCCTTATACTGAATGTGATTCCATTATGTAGATTTAATATCTTTTTTAAAAAAGATTTATTTAGTTATTTGTTTGAAAGGCAGAGTTACAGAGAGAGGTAGAGACAGAGGGCCATCTTCTACTGCTATCCCAGGCCATAGCAGAGAGCTGGATCTGAAGTGGATCAGCCAACTCTCAAACTGGTGCCCATGTGGGATGCTGGCACTACAGGCAGCGCCAGCCCCTTTACGACCTTTTACCTATTCCTAGCTGATGGATGTCTTACTCTGCTTTCTGCTGCTATCACAAAATATAGAGGCTGTGTAATACATAAAGAAAAGAGATTAGCTCACAGTTCTGGAAGGTGAAAGTCCAAGTTAAGACCACAAGTCTGCCAAGGGCCTTATGGATATAGCACAATATGGCAGATGGCAATATGGAGGGAGCATGTGTGACAGAAAGAGAACAGTCACATAGGCGGGACAGGAAGCCAGAATTCAAGAGCTAGCCTTGCTCTCCCTTTTATAGCAACTCACTTACAGAAACACATTAACCCCTTCTGAGGCAGAGCCCCAGTGACATGACCTTTCATTAGGCTCTACTTCCTAAAGGCTCCACCACCTCAGCACTGCTACACTGGGGACCAAGCTGGCAGCACATGAACCTTTGGGGACACAAACCATCCCCACACAATAGCAATGGAAATTTGGAGTATCTCCCATTGAGAGGTATTATGAATAACATGAACATTCAGATACAAGTCTTTACGTGCACACAGGATTTTATTTCTCTCGGGCAGCTCTCAGTAAAGAAATTACTGAGTTATGTAATAACCATACATTCAAGTTTCCAGGACACTGCTAGGCAGTTATTCAAAGTGGCTATATTGTTTTCCATTTCCATCAGCTGAGTATGAGGTTTCCAGTTTGTTTCTTCATTAGCTCAGTAACTCTCATTCTTTTTTGATCACATATATTTCATGAATTATGTACTGATTTCTCACTGGAATTTTAATGCAAATTTCCCTAACGCCTGATAGTATTCATCATCTTTTCCTGCGCTTATCTGCATTTCAGCAATCTTTACAGGTGAGGGTTCTGGCCAAATTTTGCTGACTTTTAAACTGTGTTTTATATCTTCAGATTATTTGAGAATTTTCATATTCTGGACATTAAGTCCATTATTAGACATAATTTGCAAATATTTTCTCCCTTTTATTTAGCTTGCCTTTTTTACATTTTCATAGCATCATCATTTTTTTTTTTTTTTGACAGACAGAGTGGACAGTGAGAGAGAGAGGCAGAGAGAAAGGTCTTCCTTTGCCGGTGGTTCACCCTCCAATGGCTGCCGCGGATGGTGCGCTGCGGCCAGTGCACCGCGCTCATCCGATGGCAGGAGCCAGGTACTAGGTGCTTTTTCCTGGTCTCCCATGGGGTGCAGGGCCCAAGCACTTGGGCCATCCTCCACTGCACTCCCGGGACACAGCAGAGAGCTGGACTGGAAGAGGGGCAACCGGGACAGAATCCGGCGCCCCAACCGGGACTAGAACCCGGTGTGCCGGCGCCGCAAGGTGGAGGATTAGCCTGTTGAGCCACGGCGCCGGCTAGCATCATCTTTTTTAAAGCACAAGTTTTACTTTCTATTACTCATGTATTTTTGTGTCCAATCTAAGAAATAATTGCCTAAATCCACAGTCACAAATCTAGTTTTAGCTCTCACGTTGAGATTTATGGTCTATTTTTTACTAGAATTTTATATATGATGTGAAATAAGTGCTAAGATTTGTTTATTTTTTACAGATGTCTACTGTGATGATAATTTTAGCTGTCACCTTGACTGGATTAAGGGACACCAGATAGCAGGTGAAGCCTGACATCTGGTGTGTCTGTGACAGCGTTTCAGGAGAAGACTGTCATGTGAGTCAACAGACTAAGTAGGGAAGATGGCCCTCAGTATGGGGAGCAACATGCAATCTTCTGAGGGTCTGCGTAAACAAAAAACGTACAGGAAAACTTGTTTTCTCTCTCCTGGAGTGAGGATGCCCTTCTTTTTCTGCACCCAACATAAAAATCCAAGTTCTCCAGCATCTGGACTCTTAAGAATTTCACTAGTGGTCCCCAAGTTTCTAAGGCCTTTGGTCTGCGACTGAGAGTGAAATCATGGCCTTCCCTAATCCGAGACCTTCAGACCTGCACTGAGCCACAGGACTGACTTTCCTGCTTCCCCAGCTGGCTGACAGCCTATCACAGGACTCCTCAGCCTCTATAATAGTGTGAGCCAATTCCTCTAATAAATCCTCTTTATATAACTATCTTTCTATATACAAGAGTACTTCCAAAACTTCATGACAGAGCCCAGCATGGTGGTGCAGTGGGTGAAGCTGCAGCTTGTGATGCCAGCTTCCCACAGCAGAGTGCCACTGAGTCCCAGCTACTCTGTTTTTGATCCAGCTTCCGGCCAATGTGCCTGGAAAGGCAATGGAAGATAGCCCAAGTACTTCTGTCCCTGCCACTCTTGTGGGAGACCCAGATGGAAATCCTGGCTCCTGGCTTTGGACTGGGTCAGCCCTAGCTGTTGCAGTCATTTGAGGAGTGAACTACCAAGATGGAAGCTTTCTCTCTCTGTATTTCTCCTTCTCTGTTACTGTCACTCTCACTCTGTCACTCTGCCTTCCAAGTAGATGACAATAAACGAAGAATAAACTTTGTTAAAGCTTCTTAGAAAACTGATTTACTGGTAAGTTTATTTGGGGGCAAAAATCACTGGAGCCATACACATGAAGGCTCTCAAGATATTCATAGAAAATGAATATTATGAGGAAAGTATGCATGCCTTTGAAATCTCTTCTGCACCAAAATAAACTTACCTTTTAGCTCCATGAACTTTCTGAACTGCCCTCATGCACATTACTTGTTCTGTCTCTTTGAACAGTCTTGACCAATACTCACCCAACTGCTCCAGCTTAATTTATTGAAGCACTCATTTTCCCCACTGAATTGTCTTGCATTTTTGTCAAAAATCAAGTAATTGTAAATGTACAGGTTTATTTATTAGCTTAATTCTGTCTTATAGGTCCACAGTTTGTGAGCATAGCAGCACACTAGCTGGATCATGGTGGCTTTTTAGTAAGCTTTGATAACTAAGTAACATAGAGCCTTCAACATTGTTCCTGGGTTTTGTGAATTTATTTATGAGCAGTTCCATTTAAATTTTAGAATCTATGTCAGTTTCTATAAAATCCTACTAAGATTTTGAATAGGAGAATGTTGACTCTATAGACTAATCTTAGGAGACCTTCCATTTTAACTAAATTGATTCTTCCAATCCATGAACATAGTATATCTCTGCACTTATTTAAGTTTTCATTAATTTCTTTTAGCAATATTTTATAGCTTTCAGCATTCAGTTATCACACTTTTTGTTAAATGTATGCCTACATATTTTATTCTTTTTGGCTCTAATGAAAATGATTTTATTATCTTGATTTTATTTTTATATTATTTATTACTAGCATACAAAAATACAATTAATTTGGGGGTTTTGATCCTGTACCTTGTGATCTTGCTAAATTCATTTATTAGTTCTAGCACCTTTTTGTATTATCCCCTAAGATTTCCTACATATAAATCATATCACCCATGAATACAATTTTCTTCTTACCTTCCCAATGCTTTTTTAAGACTGATTTATTTATTTGACAGGCAAAGTTATAGGGAGTCAAAGGAAGAAAAAGAGAGAGAGAGAGAGGTCTTCCATCTGCAGGTTCACTTCCCAAATGGCCACAATGGCCAGAGCTGAGCCAATCCAAAGCCAGGAGACAGGAGACTCTTCCAGGTCTCCCATGTGGGTGCAGGGGCCCAAGGACTTAGGCCATCTTCTGCTTTCTCAGGTTGTACCAGAGAGCTGGATCAGAAGTGGAGCAGGCTCAATAGGCTAATCCTCCGTCTGCAGCCCCGGCACACCAGGTTCTGGTCCTAGTTGGGGCGTCGGATTCTGACCCAGTTGCCCCTCTTCCAGGCCAGCTCTCTGCTGTGGCCAGGAAGTGCAGTGGAGGATGGCCCAAGTGCTTGGACCCTGCACCCCATGGGAGACCAGGAAGAAGCACCTGGCTCCTGGCTTCAGATCAGCGCGGTGCGCCAGCCGCGGCGGCTATTGGAGGGTGAACCAACGGCCAAAGAAGACCTTTCTCTCTGTCTCTTTTTCTCACTGTCCACTCTACCTGTCAAAAATAAAATAAAATAAAATAAAGTAAATGAAAAAGAAGTGGAGCATCCGGAGCTTGAACTGGCACCCATATGGGATGCCAGCATTGCAGGCGACAGCTTTACCTGCTACACCACAGCGCTGGCCCCTGAATTTCTTATTTTTACATTATTGGACTGATTAGAATCTCCCATACAATATTGACTAAAACTGGCAAGAAGAAACAACCTTGTATCCTTTTACATTTACAGAGAGAAAACATTCAAGTTTGTAATATTAAGCATGATGTTACCTGTAGCTATTAATCAAGTAAAGGAAATTTTCATCTATTCCTAGTTTGTCAAAAAAGTTTATCATGAATACACATTGCATATGTTCAAATGCTTTTCTACCTGCACATATGAAGCCATACATGTATGAGATTATTCTTTACAAGATTATTTGAATAGAGAAATTAGAAAATGACTCAGATGTCCAATAATGGGGATATGCTAGAGTATGGCTGAAAAATATCTTACACCCAAGCAACAGAGTACTTTGTAACTTTAAAAATAGAACAAAAGAGCATCTTATGTACTAATATCTGCTGGATGAAACATTATGCAATCATAAAAATATGAAATTATTTGAAAATGAGATGTCTATGTAGTGATGTATAAATGTATACTGATACAGAAAGATTGCCAGGATACATGGAAGTGGTAAAAAATGGTGAAGAACAATGAATACAGAACACAAAATATTCTCAGCTTAAGTAGCGGTAAAGGTTGCACCGGCACTATGGCACTGTAGGTTAATCCTTCGCCTGCAGTGCTGGCATCCCATACGGACGCCAGTTCTAGTCCTGGCTGCTCCTCTTACAATCCAGCTCTCTGCTATAGTCTGGGAAAGCAGTAGAAGATGGCCCAAGTCCTTGGGCCCCTGCACCTGCATGGGAGACCCAGAAGAAGCTCCTGGCTCCTGGCTTCAGCCTGGCCCAGCCCTGGCTATTGCAGCCATTTGGGGAGTGAACCAACGGAAGGAAGACCTTTCTCTCTGCCTCTCCCTCTCATTGTCTATAACTCTACCTCTCAAATAAATAAATAGAATCTTTAAAAAAAAAAAAAAAGCAGTAAAGATGCGGGCGCTGTGGCGTAGCGGGTAAAGCTGCTATCAGCAGTGCCTGCATCCCAGGTGGGTGCCGGTTCAAGCCCCGGATGCTCCACTTCTGATCCAGCTCTCTGCTATGGCCTGGGAAAGCAGCAGAAGATGGCCCAAATCCTCAGGCCCCTGCACCCACGTGGGAGACCCCGAAGAAGCTCCTGGCTCCTGGCTTCAGATCGGTGCAGCTCTGGCTGTTGCGGCCAACTGGAGAGTGAACCAGCAGATGGAAGACCTTTCTCTCTCTCTCTCTCTCTCTCTCTCTCTCTCTCTCTGCTTCTCCTTCTCTCTCTGTGTAACTCTGACATTCAAATAAATAAATAAATCTTTAAAAAAAAAAAAAGCGGTATGGCCAGCCCTGCAGCTCACTAGGCTAATCCTCTGCCTGCAGTGCCAGCACACCGGGTTCTGTCAAGGTTGCTCCTCTTCCAGTCCAGCTCTCTGCTGTGGCCCAGGAAGGCAATGGAGGATGGCCTAGGTCTTTGGGCCCTGCACCTGCATGGGAGACCAGGAGGAAGCATCTGGCTCCTGGCTTCGGATTGGCGCAGCACGCTGGCTGCAACGCGCCAGCTATAGCGGCCACTTAGGGGCTGAACTAACGGAAAAAGGAAGACCTTTCTTTCTGTCTCTCTCTCTCTGTCTAACTCTGCCTGTCCAAAAAAAAGCAGTAAAGGGGCTGGTGCCGTGGATCACTTGGTTAATCCTCTGCCTGCATTGCCAGCATCCCATATGGGCGCCAGATTCTAGTCCCAGTTGCTCCTCTTCCAGTCCAGCTCTCTGCTGTGGCCCGGGAAGGCAGTGGAGGATGACCCAAGTGCTTGGGCCCCTGAACCCACATGGGAGACCAGGAGGAAGCACCTGGCTCCTGGCTTCGGATCAGCATAGTTTCATCCATAGCAGCTGGGGGGTGAACCAATGGAAGGAAGACCTTTCTCTCTGTCTCTGTCTCTCTCTCATTATCTAACTCTGTCAAATAAAAAAAGCAGTAAAATGAGAATACATGTTCATATTTTCTTCTATGTGCATAAAATACCAGATATGCAAAAAGAAATTAATAAAAATTACGAATCACAGCCAACAGGAAATGGGAAAACAGGGCAGATAAGATCAGAGTAAGAGAAACTTCTCATCATATACTATTTGGAAATAATTTTGATCTTTGAACCATTTAAATACCTCACCTATTAAAAATTTTTTTAAAAAATTAATTGTATCAAGAACTGCTCTTAAACATCAACAACAGTAAAAATGAAGATTTATACCAGTTGGGAAACTATTTATAGAAGTTATACAGTCAAAAATACAGACAAATCACCATGGGAAAGATTTTATCTGGGAATAAATAAAGAATAGGATTGTACAGGCAGGGGTGGCCTCTGGAATACTCAAAGAACAATGAAAAATGTTGGGATTTTAATGAGCAAGGAGAAAGCTACATAAGGTGTTTTGGAAGCAAATTCATTGACACTTGTGGTATTTGGAGGGGCTGGCAGCTCTGACGGGGGACTGGTGATAGCTACCAGGTAGACTAGTCTTAAATTATAGCAGGTTCCTCTGTTCAACTGAGCTGGCAAACAGTGTGTTGGGCAACTGTTCCTGTACAAGCAGCTAATGTCCTCATCCTACCAGCTGTCCTTGTGTGACTTATGTAGTCACTGTGGTTTGCACAGATTTTCTTGTGACAGTTTCCTGTTGTCAGACAGCTTGTGTGAGAGCCCTCCTGTGATTGCCTCCTCCAGTGCCACTGGCCAGGCTGTGACATAAGCGATTCCACTTTGAACCTGACAACTTCCATAGGAGAAAAAGAATGTCCTACAGTTATTAAAATTAAATTAAATTAGAGAAAAAAAAAACAGGTAAATACTGATTTGAGATAGAGATACCTACTTTCACATGTCCACAAATGAATGAACACCTCACTCTGAAGTGCTTTGTTCTTTTCTGTGGAGAGGGAGAGGAACAGAGATGGGGTGGGGAAAGTCTCCCAGGGGTTTGACCTGTGCCTGTATTTTATTTCTTTACACAGGAAGGGAAGACCCTAGTGAAAACACTGGAAGATGACAGCCACCCACAAGACAAAGAGCTAGGCCTTGGACAAAATCAACTCTACAGGTTCACACACTGACCTTGGACTTCTAGCTTCTGAATTATGAGCAAATAAATTTCTGTTATTTCAGCCTCACACAAAATAACAACAATAATAATATATAGTAATGACAGTAATGATATGAAGCAAAAATGGCAAAAGACACAGGTTTACCAACCTGGATGACAGGTGGTAAAGTGCAGTTGAGTCCTGTGTGCTGAAGACACCACAGGCCTCTGAGAAGAACACTCGATCTTTTAAGTCAAAGCGCTTCATTGTTTTCTCTGTGGACAAGCAATACAGAGAAAAATAAACACGGCTGAAAGCAAAACACACACACACACAGAGTACATTTAGAAGGCCTTGTCTCATCAAGAAGTCAGAATAAAGTCAGCTAGCGTCTCACTCAGCAGTGGAAGTTAGAACCAGCAAATCCATCCTGTGTGAGTGCCCTGCTGCTGTGACTGGGGGCTGGGCTGAACAGGAAATGTCAGGATTCATGTGAGGGCATCAATTTATAAACAAACCAGAAGCTACTGTTCTTGTAATTCCTGTAGGCAATGTGCATAGTTTCCAAATTAAAAACAAGATGGAGTAACTATGACGCCTTCAGAGACAACATTTTGTACATATTTCATGATTTCCTTTTAGGGAAATGCACAAGGTCTAATTACATAAGCTGTTTATTCTCCTCATTAGCCTTTTGGGTTTCAGCATGTGTGGGTTTTCTTAAGCTTTTCTCACTATTAAACTCAGCCAAATTCATACAGAGGAAGTCAGATTCCAGTCTGCAGCTCTAAAGCAGATCTCCAAGCTCCCTAACTCCACGGGGTAATCAAAAACATGCTCTCTCGGTTGCTAGATGACTTTTTCTTTCCTCTTGCAAATAGCAATACAGGATTAATGTCAACACACACTCTCCCGCACAGGCATAGCCTGTTTAACTGCAATTACTCTCCTGAGCAAGATTCTTTTTGCCACTTGGTAAAGGTGAAAAGAACAGAGGGTGAAGAGAACAGACTACTAATGTAAAGAGCACCTGATATTATTCAGCAATCTGCAAAGTTCTAAGCACCATCACATGCTTGATCCTTATAAATCAATGATGAGGCAGGATAGGAATTAACATTATTTCCATTTAACCAATGAGAAAAGCTGAGGCTCAGGGAAATTAAACAGCTAGCCAAAAAAATTATATAGCTCATAAGAGGGTGGAACCCACACTCATCCAGAGGTCTTTCTACTTTTCCAGATATCAGGCTCAAGTCAAAAAATCAGTGACCGCTTTTCCAATTCCTTTACATCCATTCATAAGCTTCACATTTTCCCCAGTCATGATTGTCTAATATATCCAGTCCCTTTAGATGTTTTGGTGATCAATCTTTCCCAAAAATCTCTCTTCCTCCTCTTTTGCCTGCCATGGACCTGAATTCCCATCATTTGAGGTCATTTCTCCATGCAGGCCAGTTTTTGTCAGTGTAGTTTCTGTGGTACCTGCATCAGAAATATACTGGAAACGTGTTAAAAATATAAATTTCTGGGCATCATCCCAAATCCATGGCATCAGATTCTCTTGGGGGTGTGTTTAGGAATTTGCATTTTTAACAGCTCCCCCTCCCTGTCAGAGCTTTGAAGTTGAAAACCACTGCTTTCAGCACTGAAAAGCCTGAGATGTCCTGAGCCAGAGACTGGAATCATCAAAGGCTTGTTTTAAGAACACAACCTTGCTGGCGTGATGTAGCACCAACTGGAGTGGAAGCTGACTGGCGTCTAGGAGGCCTGAGATCACTGCAGCAGCCCAGCTGAGAAGCAGAATGGGAAATAAGGATAAACATGAGAATGAAAATAAAATCTGAAAGGGGTATAAGCAACTGTCATCTCCTTGTTTTCTAAAAAAAGAAGAAAAAAAAAAGCCTATCCTTATTGTACATTTTTTTCATTTCACCTAGGTTTCCTTAGTTAAGAGGCCGAGTTAATTCTGTGAGCGTATGTCAACACTGCTGTGGCTCAGCGCCTCTGTGTGTGCCTCACTTCATACTAGGGGATTTTGCTATGGTTCATGCTAGATGCTTAATTAGTCCCCTGTGACCAAAATTGAGTTCTTTTGCTAAATTCATTTAGATGAGAAAAAGCCAGTGAGTTTCCAAAACTAATGTCCAGTGCATTGTTTCATTCCTGAAACTGCAATCCTCCCACTTTTTCATGTGCTGAAGGACATGGTAGCATTCCAACAAATCATTCTGAGTGACGTGCGAAGGATTTGCTAGGAGTGAAAACCACAAGACGCGTTCCGCAGGAAAGCTCTCACTTGCACTGGTTTCCTTTGCCTTGACTTCCTCAATCTCCCCTCTTCTCCTCATCCAAATCGATCTCAGATATAAACGATCATCAGCTGTTGTTGAAGGATGTCTCAGTTTTTACCTTTCTCACAGCAGAACCTCACAAACCACATTGGCCTAGAACCCAAGGTCCCTGAGTTCTAGCTGCAGGGACCTCTGACTTGCTATGAGACCTTGAGTTACTCCCCTCCACGTCCAGAAGCTCTTTCTTCACCTGTAAAATGAGAAGATTGGACTGGCTGGTATCCAAGATCACTCTAACCCAAAGATCCTACATTTCTAAGTTGACTTCTTGGATCTCTTGTAGCACAGGGAAGTGTGAGATCTCTAGATCCGAATAGCTGCTTGGTTCTTCTGAGCTCAGAGCATTCTCAATGTCTCTGAGAGTGCACCAGAGTCTTCCGCTGCAGCAGTGAGGCTATACTAAAACTGGCTTAGCTACTTGACGGTCTTCCCACACATATTTCTTACCACAACTGCTTTAATCAGATCTAGCAAACAAGATAAGGGAAAGAAGAGGTAATGAAATAAGATGAGATGTCGTCTTAGCTTCTGGTCATATCAAAGAACTGTCACACATCTGTTATTCACCACAGGGTCTGCGAGTAGATAATTTTCTATCACCTTCCTCTCCCTACCAACACACTCAACGAGACATGTGTTGATACCAAAGACACGTGTGGCACTGTTCTGGCAATACTAAGTTAACTAGACATGTTTCTTGCCTTCCTAGAGCTAGCTGGAGACAGGGACAGTGCTAGGAAGTGGTTTGAGCTGCCATAAATCTTGAAGTTAAAATGCAGCCAAAAATACAACTTTTCATTGAGTAAAAGTTACAAATGGATGTGTTGCATTTTATTTCTGCTTTGGATTTTTTGTTTGTTTAACTGACAGAGGAGAGAAAGAGCAAGCCCACTCTTGGTTCATTTCCCCAAAGAGACCAATGGCCAAAACACTGTCAGGTGGAAGCTGGGAGCCAAGAACTAAATCTAAGTTTTCTTTGTGAGAGGAAAGGCAGGACCACTCAAGCCATCACCCACCACCTCCCAGGGTCTGCATCAGCAGAACGCTGGAGCCAGGAAGCAAACCCAGCTGCTCCAGTACGGAACATGGGCATCGCTATCAGCAACTTAACCACTCAGGCAAATGCACACCCCTGGATGTTTTTAATGCACTGATAGTAACACAACCTGGCATCTGTAGTTCTGGAACTCCTTTCCCATTTCCAAGTGCTTGGACAGCATTCCTATTACCTCCTAATTCAAGATCCATCACAAGGTGGACCTACTACCCAGTCATTCATTCACTTTATAATTAACCACTAAATAACTACCTATCATGAGCCAGGCACTGTCCTGAGAGCTAAGAATTCTCTGACACATGAGACAGACATAGCTGACACCTTCATGCTTAAAAATCTGTTTCTTCTGGGGCCGGCACTGTGACACAGCAAGTTAATGCCCTGGCCTGCAGTGCTGGCTCCCATATGGGCGCTGGTTTGAGACCCAGCTGCTCCACTCGTGATGCAGCTTTCTGCTATGGCCTGGAAAGCAGTAGAAGATAGCTCAAGTCCTTGGGCCCCTGCACCCATGTGGGAGACCCAGAAAAAGCTGGCTCCTGGATTTAGATCAGCGCAGCTCCGGCCATTGCAGCCAATTGGGGAGCAAACCATCAGATGGAAGACTTCTCTCTCTCTTTGCCTCTTCTCTCTCTGTGTAAATTTGACTTTCAAATAAATAAATAAATCTTTTGAAAAAGATCTTTTAAAAAGATTTCTGGGGCTGAGTAGTGTTGGTGGGTGAAAGATATTAATCAAATTTCTATGGGAATAAAATGTAGTATATATATTATATATAAATGTTTTTTGCTGTTTTGCAAATATACACATACATACATATACACCTGCAAAAATGTTGGGAAGCACGTGCACTCAAATAGTAACAGTGACAGTTGCTGAGGGATAGAGTATTTTTCCACCTTTACAATATTCCGTACATCCTCTAACTTTTTGCAGCCATTACACCTTCAGGAGAAAAAACAATTTTCATTGTAAAAATGTTACATTTTTGAAGATCTGTTGACACAGAAAAATGACATATTGCTTAAAATCAAAGTTACAAAATAGCAAGTTTAAGATTTAATTTTTGTTATATAATGCAATGATATGAAACTGAAAGGATGTGCCAAAATACTAATATCAATTATCTTTGCTGTGATAATTTGTTTCAAGTTTGTACTTATTTGAAATAGAGACAGACAGAAAGAGAACTTCTATCCACTGATTCACTCCCCAGAAGCTCACAACAAGTGGGGCAAGGCCCAGCTAAAGCCAGCAGCCCAGGACTCAATCTAGGTCTTGCATGTGGGTGGCAGGGACTTAAGTACTTGAGCCATCATGCAGTCTCCTAGGATTCGCATTAGTAGGAAGCTAAAATCAGAAGCAGCGCACTCTGATAAGGGATGCAGGCATTTCAAGCAGTTCTTAACCACTTAAACAAATGCTGGGTAATTTTTACCCAGAGCTGTAGCACATCAACTTAAGTCACCACTTGTGACACCAGCTGCCCATATTTGAGCACTGGTTCAAATCCTGGTCTGCTTGGAATGCCTGCTTCCAATCCAGCCTCTTCCAATCCAGACTCCTGCTGAAGTACCTGGGAAGGCAATGAATGATGGCCCAAGTGGCTGGGTCCCTGATACCCATGTAGATCTGGATGGAGTTACTGTGTCCTCGCCCCACCCATGGAAGTTGCAGCCACTTGGGGAGTTAACCAGCTGATTCATGATCTCTTCTCTCTCCTCCTCCCCCCACTCCCCGACATGGCTTTCAAATAAAAAGTAAATAAGTGTTTAAAAATAATAATAAAATTATCCAAGATTTCTCTGTCATCTATGTCACCTTTTATTTGTTTTAGCTTGGAAGCCCACCACCTCTGGGAAGCCCCCTCTGACCATCCCCACACTCAGCTCATGTGGTCTGCTGAGATGCCTATGAAATACGATGAATCTACTGCCCTGCTGACACACAGGATGAGACGCTGTTTGCGCTTCCTGGGAACTCTGTAAGGGAGGCCCCAGGTGTTTTGCGTCTTTCACAAACACTAGTATTTGATCCTGGTCAGTAAACACTAGTAGCCACACTGTTTTCTCTCAAATGCTGCCATGACTGGTGAGGGTTCAGTGATGAGCTGGGCAGGCAGCCCCTACACGCGGCTCCCATCCTCTGCCAGTGTGCCTGTGTTCTCATCTGACAGAACCAGCTCTAGGGGAGGGGCTCCTTTCTACGCCCAGGGTTTCTCACCTTCAACCCATCAAGGTTCTCTGCAAAAACAAGCAGATGGAACCAAAGGAAAGGGCTCATTATCACAGAACATAATGTATTACCCACAGGATTCCTGAGTCTCTGCCACTGGGTAAAGAAATCCAGATTCAGAGAATGTTGAAATAGGTGGATCCCAAGACCCCAGCTGGGGGCAGTCACCCCTCTTACTGCAGCATCCTGAGTGATATATTAAAACACAAAATAATCTGCACAAAACCTGCTCAGTTGGCTCTAATTCAGTATTATATGTTTCTTATGTAAGGCTAAAGTATTATATTTATGAATTGATAATTAACGTTCAAACTTCATAGAGCTGTATCTTTTTAAAAAATAAAAATATCTGATAAACATAATACCTCTTACTAATAGCATTGGCTCTGTGGACAGATTTCTGAGGCTGCTTTTTTGGCTTCTTACCAAATTCACACAGCACCTTCTAGCAGCCAAGCGTGTGGTTCAGAGAGAGATCAGACAGGTTCAAGTTTGCATGCAAATTTTACTTCTTACTGGCTGTGTGGTTTGGGCGAGTTAATTAACCTCCTGTGCCTGTGTTTCCTCAGCAGTGGAAGACGGAGGGAAGGGCAGCACATCGCTCACAGGGCTGCCACAGGAATTAGCCAAGGTAATGCCTGACAGTGCACAGAAGGGAGCCTGGAGCACAGCAGCTGCTCACTTTGCTGCCTGGTTTTCATCATCGCCTGCCTGCAGGCTACCGTTACTGCTGCTGCCACTCCCAGGCTGACTTTGTGACCCAAGACAGAAGTCACTCCTCATTCCGCTGCTTCATTCAATCTGCTTCTGTTCCCTGGAATGGTCTACCCTTTCCTTTCCATTCAAGATTCACCTCTCCAAAATTAGCCCTAAACCCGTCACACAAATTCCCACCTCCAAAGTATGAGTATGTGCCAGCTGCGGCGGTCGGGGGAGGAGGGCAGCACAACACTACGTAAACACACGAGTGCACACCAGGAGGAAAAAGAACCTGAACTGTGCAGTCAAAGGCTCTGACTGACATTGCTCTCTGGCAAGGACCAGCTGTGCGGCCGCGAACAGATCCACTTACACTCTGCAAGCCTTCATCCCCTCATCACATCTCCAGCCACTCCTTCCACCAGTGCAGCAGAGAAGAGCAACAAGGCTAAGAGCAAACAAGAACAGGAAGACAGAGAACAGAATCACGGGTGGGTGAAAGGGCTGAGAGAGTGGACAGTGAGGCCAGGGAAGATGGACAGAGCTCAGCTGAGGGGGAGGCTGGGACCACATATCCATCATCAGTCTCACTCCCATGAGCAGAAACAGAAGCCTGGCGAGAGCCAGCAGGCTGGGAATGGCAACAGTTTCTACTAGAAAGCCAAGTCTACGCCCGGACAGCCCCATCTCATCTATAGGAAGCCAAGCAGGTAAGTTCAACGTTAGCTAGGGGAAGACCTGGATAGGGAAGGAAAGGGTAACAACTGACCCCGCAAATGGACAACAGATGGCCTTGCTGGGAGGCCTAGTTACAAGCTGTGGAGCTAGGAACTGCTTTATCCTGAATTCAGCTGCACAGTGTTCGAGGCATGTTTCAGTGGCAATAATGGTTGGTTTCCTAGCACATTTTCCCCCATCTCTTACTTTTGCAACAGACCTTGCAATGTGCACCAATACACCCACCCTAGGCTCACAGAGAGACAGATGTCTCAGATCTGGCTGCTCAGAATATCCCCTTTCCAGTGATGCTGCCCAAAATATCTCACAGCCAGAGCATCACTGGCCAGGACGGGTTCCTGCCACAGACAATCATGCAGTCACACTGGCACATGCAGGCTGTATGCAGCCCACCGTCTCTCCTGGGCACAGGATGAGCTCAGCAGATGACACAAGGCTAACCACGGCCATTCAGATCCTCTCGAGGAATGAAAACAGACCTTGGGAAAAAGAAACAAAGCTCTTTACATTAGGACAGCTAAGATGGGAAAACTGAACTGAGAGAGCAGAATGAAAACAATCCCACAAGCAGAAGCGAGCCAAATGCACAGATAAACCCTCCGAGGGTGTCCTAATCCTCAATGCCGGCTCCTGCACTTTTCTCTTTGATTCTGTTGTCTGCACCACCATCCTTCCCGGTCACTTGACTCAGTCTCGTTTTTCTTAAACTTATTCAAATTGGATTTGTCATGTGCAATCATGGATTTTGAAAAAAATGTCTCTGCTCACAGTGGCCAAGTAGCTGTGCACAAGAAATATATGTGTACCAAATTCATCACAGAGAAAGGCAAGGGGCCATTAACAGCACAGAGGAAGGAGAGGCCCAGTGAATCTGCAGGTTCACTTTTGGAGAAAGTACACTTTAGAGGAGCATCTGCCAGAAATTGAGCTCAGGAAGCCCCAGTGTGCCCCTCCTGTCACAGCACCCCTGTCCCATGTTGACTCCTCCCAGGCCTCTTGCTTCTGTGCTGTATCCCCGGGCCACTGTTTGCACTGTGGCAATGTGTTTATCTCTTAGTATCATGGAGCAAAAGATTCCATGGACTTTCCTTCGAGTAAACAGTCACTGAGTGTTTATGTCATATAAAAATGGTCACATCCCACAACATAAAACTCCACAGCTTCTACCCTGATCGGGCAGGAAAGCTGCCTCAGTCCTACCCATAGGTCTGTTAGATCCACATCTGGGTGACCTTGCTAATGAGTAGCGAATAGAGGAGTTATAAACATCTCAGTAGGTTCTTAGTATTTAAGAAAAATCTCTGAAGTACAAATTTTCCAAAATGCAGGGCTGGCACTGCAACACAGCAGGTAAAGCCGCCCTCTGCAGTGCCAGCATCGCATTCGGATGTTGGTTCGAGTCCCAGCTATTCTACTTCCCATCCAGCTCTCTGCTGTGACCTGGGAAAGCAGCAAAAGATGGCCCAAATCCTTGGGCCCCTGCACCCATGTGTGAGACCCAGAAGAAGCTCCTGGCTCCTGGCTTCAGATCCACTCAGCTCTAGCCACTGTGGACATTTAGGGAGTGAACCAGCGGATGGAAGCTCTCTCTCTCTCTCTCTCTCTCTCTCTCTGTGTCTCTCTGTCTCTACCTCTGCCTCTCTGTAACTCTGCCTTTCAAATAAGCAAATAAATAAGTCTTTTTAAAAAATGCAGGGCTTGAGAAAACCTACACAGAAAATTCTATCAGTTAATCCCCTCTTAAACAAATTCATCATAATGGTCAGACATCACTAGGCTTACAAATGCTTGCAGCTTACCATAGGATAAACATCAAGGATAGCCAAAAAGACAGAACTATGTAAGCCTAATGGCCCCACAGAGAACAGGAAGGTGGGAGCAGACACAGAGAAGAAGACACGGTACCATACCCACGCTCTTCCAGGTCATACAGATAGATGTCTGATCAGCCTCCACCAGGATCCCCTAACCTGAGTAAGCTCTTGGTTCACTCCAGATAAACAGGAACCATTCAACGTCCATTTATATGCAATAGTAGCCATTCAATAAATGCTAGGTATATGCCAGACACTGTGCTAAGCAGTAAATAAGTCAACACTTGGAAAATGCTTGGCACAGTGTGTAGACACTTAGTAAGAATTGAATAAATGTTAGCTATCCTCCTCATCATTATTATCATCATTTTTAAATTTCATAAGAATTATGCGTCTTGTGTTGCAGTTATTTTGCATTTTAGGAATTTGAGGCTTAGAGAGATTGAGTGAATTGTTCAAAGTTACTCAACAAGCAAAGAAGCCATGAAATTAAACTAGACTTCCTGGTGTAAAAGCTTCAAACTATTATGTTCTACAGCCTTGTTTCTGTTCAAAAGAAACAACAAGGTACATTGTACCAATATTTTATTCTTACTTTTGTTTATTTGAGAGGCAGAGAGAAGACAGAGAAGTTCCATCCACTGGTTCACTTGCCAAATGTCCACAACAGTCACAGCTGGGCCAAGGTTGGAGCTAGCACAGCAGCTGGGAATACAACCCAGGTCATCCATCACCTGCTCTCTCCCAGGGTCTATACTAGTAGCAAGCTAGAGGCAGGAGCAGATATGGGTATAGCATGGAGACACCCCAGTAACACTGCAGAATGACTGCCAACCTGAAGGAACACACAGCACATGTTTACCAAATGAGCACACAAAAATATATGAAATTTCAAATTGGGCAAATGCTATGGAAAAAAGTGAAATTTTCCAGAGAAAGCCACATTGGAGGCTGCAGTGGAGCTCTTGGCTTTATTTACCCAGTGCGCATTCTTCCTCTTCCTCCCCTACAAACCTCCTGCCCAACCCCTCCCACATCACAGATACGTGCTGCATGTGGCTCTGGGAGAATGACCTCAATCACATTGCGCTGTGCCTTCCCTGAACCCTGGGCCTAGCCAGGCCAGAATGAGAGACACAAAGCACTCTCTCCTGCCAGGCCTCCTTTCCCCATGCCACAAGGTGGAAGTCAGCCCCAGAGGGGGAGAAGGAGAACAGTGAGTCACCCAGCCAAGAGGAGGGAGGAGCAGAGCAGAGCTAGAATGCAGGAAGGGTCCTTTTGGAGTCCCCGGAGCCAGTAATGCCTGAGTCAGCTCCATCCCAGGGTTCCCTGGTTCAAGAGAAAAAAAACCTTTTTCTGCCTAATTTTCATTATTATATTGAGAAATAATCATTATAAACTCAAGAATCTAATTTGTATTTGAAAGAAATACTTCTTTGAATAAATAATGATTAGGTTAAGATGGAAAAACTAAGTGGGAGTAGCTAAAGGGAGAGTTGCAGTTCCTGACGTGGAGAACAAGACACACTGAGGTCCAGCCATGGGAGAGAAGTCCCTGCAGGAAGTAGAAACAGAGCTGGCATGAGGACCTCTGTTGTGGGAGAGGGTGGGAAGAGAGAGTTGGGGTCAGACCATGCAGGTACATGGAGGACCCTGTACCTCATTAACTTATCAATAATAACTACAAATCTGACTAATCTTATGATTTAAATGGAAACAGCTTGACTTACATCAAAGTTAATTTTCCAAAACACCTGCTCTAACTTAAAACACAACTATCCAGGGCCAGAGCTATGGCATAGCAGGCTAAACCTCCACTTGTGTCCCAGCTGCTTGTCTTCCAATGTAACTCTCTGCCTACGGCCTGGGAAAGCAGCAGAAGATGCCCCAAGTGTGTGGGCCCCACTTGGGACCAGGAAGAAGTTCCTGGCTTCTGACTTCTTATCAGCCTGGCTCGTCATTGCAGCCATCTGGGGAGTGAACCAGTGGATGGAAGACCTTTCTCTCTGTCTCTCCCTTTCTCTGTCTGTAGCTCTACCTCTCAAATAAATAAGTAAGTAAAATCCTTTTTAAAAGTACAATTATCCACCTACCAAGCACTCCATTCTATCTCCTTCACCCTTTCTCCAACCTGTTTCCCACTGTGTTCGGCTAACTCCAGCTCAATGCCCCTCATCCTGGCCAAGAAAAAATGCACACATCTTTTGGTAGCAGATGGCAGAGGAGGGAATACCCAGGGTAACACCGTGGTTCTAACAGCTGAGCTATGGAAAGTTGCCCCCTTGGGGCCAATTAGCACCAACTCTAATGAACAGCAGTGGCCATGGTCTCTGATCTGTCCTCACCTTTACACAGCTCTCTTTCACTGCTTCACTAGATCAGATGTAAGGTGAGTTTAAGGATGGCAGAAAATGTGGTTACTGAGAAGCTCAAACACCTGCTCCCTCTAAGTATTAAGGACATTCAATATTATTTCCTCCAGCATCCCAAGGTCCCAAATCCTAAACGATGCTGTAAATTCTTTTAAGTAGACTAGATTAGTTGTGACAAAGTCCCCACAGCAGCAACAGCAGCCGCAGATGCCTCCTGTGGCACTATTGATAACGAGCACTGGGAGGAGCCTCTAACCCGCCAGCACCTGGCCAAGCACACTGCATTCTGTGAAATCCTTGGTTGAGCCCTGACAATTCTCCTTTCTTTTTTAAAAATATTATTTATTTATTTATTTATTTGAGAGGTAGAGTTACAGACCGTGAGAGAAAGAGACAGAGAAAAAGGTCTTCCTTCTGTTGGTTCACTCCCCAGATGGCCACAATGGCTGGAGCTCTGCCGATCTGAAGCCAGGAGCCAGGAGTCTCTTCTGGGTCTCCCATATGGGTGCAGGGGCCCAAGGACTTCGACCATGTTCTGCTGCTTTCCCAGGCCACAGCAGAGAGCTGGATCAGAAGAGGAGCAGCCGGGACTAGAACCCAGAGCCCATATGGGATGCTGGCGCCGCAAAGGTGGAGGATTGACCTACTGCGCCACGGCACCGGCCCCTCTCCTTCCTTAGTAATGTCCACAGCCCCAAAATCCCAAAGGGAGACCACCCCAGCAGGTCTTAGTCTTAGTCATGTCACTTTCCCTCAGAGCTCTGGCTCCATTCCTACTCACTGGGTAGGTTAAGGCAAACTAGCTAAGCTCTCTTAGTTAGCTTATCTATGAAATTGCCTGCCCTATGGGTAGCAAAGTGTACACTATAAGGATCACATGAAATAACTCCTACACAGGACTTGGGATTTGGTACAGAGCCTAACACAATGAATTTTTGATAAATTTCAGCTATTACCAGCAAATGTGTTACCTTGTCCTGCAATTCAATTCGGATTCTAACTACCCAGTTTTTGCCAGCCTCGAAGGCCCAGCGGCTCAGCCCCATAGACTGCTCTCAGCCCTGATGCCAACTGTAAGTACTGGGCACCCAGTGCACCCAATCTTCCATCTGCTTTGGTAGCAAAGGCAGTGCTCCCCAGACCCCATCTTTTGGTTTTGCTAATCTGGTAACATGGCTCACAGAACCCAGGGAACCATTTCACTTAGTTTATCAGTTTGTTATAAGGCATACAACACAGGAAGGGCAGAGAGGACAGAAAGGAAGAGGTGGGCAGCACAGACCCTCCATGTCCTTTCAAGAGGCACCCCTCAGCCCCAGCACCTCCCCAGATTCATCAACCCAGAGACTCCAGGCTCACAGCCTGGGGGGTTCCCAGAGGCTGCATTATGCAGGCACAAGGAATTAGATCACGTGACTGGAGATTAGCTCAGCGTCCACTGGTGATAAGCTCAAACTCCAGCCCGTCTCCCCCTCTCAGAGGCTGGGGACAGTCAAGGGTGGGGGCATGAAAATTTCATCCCTCAATCTTTCTGGTGACCAGCTCCCATCCTGAAGCTACCCAGGAACCACCATGCACCTGCCACTTCACTTGCATCAGTCCATAGATTCCAAGAGTTTTGGAGCTTTGTGCCAGGAAGTAGAAAAAAAAAAAAAAAACCAAACCAAATATATTTTCTATTGTATCACCCGTGGGTACCCAAAAAGGTTCCACAACTTTGAAATAAGTCTGTGGTATAAAGAGGGGTATATTTGAATCACAGGGCCTAGCAACTTTTGTGCATACAAGAACTCCAGAAGGGGTAAGATTTTTTCTTACTTTCTAAGGGATAAGAAAAGATGTGCCCGGTTCTGATACCAGAAAATGAAGGCTCATGCTGCTCATCTCTGGAAGACCAATTTACCTGGGCCAAGAATTGAAGCAAGAAAATCAAGATTATGCAAAACACTAGTGGCCTTGGGGGGAGGGAAGCAGACTTTTCTGTATCAAAAGGGCTTTTTCCACTTTGCAAGGCAGCAGGAGAGCTAAAGGGGAAAGGGGAGCTGGGGGACAATGGGGAGGATGATGGGCTTAGCTGATTGTCAGGATGATTCCTAAGGTCCGTTCCAATCACCATCTTGATGTCATTTGGGTGGTGGTCCCTCTGATCTAAGGCATGACTGTTAATAGTTGGTTGTGGGGGCCGGTGCTGTGGCACAGTAGGTTAATCCTCTGCCTATAGCGCTGGCATCCCATATGGGCACCAGTTCTAGTCTGAACTGCTCCTCTTCTGATCCTGCTCTCTGTTAAGGCCTGGGAAAGCAGTAGAAGATGGCCCATGCATTTGGGCCCCTGCAACCACATGGGAGACCTGAAAGAAGCTCCTGGCTTCTGGCTCCTGGCTTCGGATCAGCCTGCTCCAGCCAATGCAGCCATTTGGCCAGCTCCAGCCATTGCAGTGGATGGAAGACTTTTCTGTCTCTCCCTCTCACTGTCTTTAACTCTACCTGTCAAATAAATAAATAAAAATCTTTTTTAAAAAATAAAGTAAATAAAAAGTAGGAAAAACTGACAAAAAAAGCAGTTGGTTATGGTAAATGACCAGGCAAAGATCCCTTTGGCATTGGACTTAGGTGACACAAATTCCTTCCTTAGAGGTCTCAAAATTCTAACCATTTCCTTGTCATTAATCGCTGGAATTCTTAAGCAAGAATTATTTATCTGTTGAGTCAAATGTAGGTATACTCACAAAGCCAGCAATTAATTTTTATTAAGCAGAATGTGAAAAGAGAAAAGCAAATTTATTCACTTTCATAACAGTTAACTTTTCTAGACAAAGCAAGCCAACTAGCAGTCCCAAAAATTTCACCATGGAGAAGAATGACAGGGAGCAAAACCTTCCAGGAGGGAACCAACAGAGAGCTGGCCTGCCCTAGCCAAGCACCATCCTGTTCTGAGAGGTGGGAACACATTTATTACAAGAAACTGAGGGAGGAGAATGGGTTGTAAACAACTATGTAATCCTAACCGGACTAAACAACTTTTATGGCCTTCAGTTTCCTTGCTGATAAAAAAAAAATTATCCACAGATAACTTTTCAGGCCTCCTTTGGCTCTTAAATGCAATTATCCTAGAGAGGGTACCTTTGCCTGGGGAAGACAATCCAGAGAACTTTGCTCCAGTAACACCACACTTCAAACTGAAAGAAAGCTATTTTATTTCAGACTCTACCAGGTAGAGTCTGATCTCTGGTTATTTATTAATATTAATTATTATTAATTATTAACATTAATAATATGTTAACATATTATTATATAATGTATATTATATAATATGCTATGTAATATATTAGAATATTATATTATTAATAATAATTATAATTAATTATTACCTGATCTAAACCAGGTAATAATTTAATCTACAAGAAACCAAACATGAATGGATAGTTCTGAGGTTTAACGACCTGTCTGTCCCAGTGATATGCCTTTTCCAAAGACAGGAGCACCCTCTGGAGCAGCTGGGGAAGGTGGGGGAAGAGGAGCAGGCATAACAGACTTCTAAGAAATCACTGGAGCTTGATAACATATGACCCTTCATGTTAAATTCTTCGCATTCGTCTGAGGAGTATCTTGGTAGCAGCAATGCTGTTTGCTTGGCAAGAGAGAATCTACAAACATGAGGTAAACAGGTATGTTACATGTGAATCACGTAGAAAAACCATACTTCCTTTATGCCAGAATCACAATGAATCTATCAGAGTGATCTCATTATTGGAGAATATATTACATGTCTTATTAAGTCAGGGAAAATATGAATTTCTTAATCTGTTAAGTTCCAAATAGTCTAGGTGGCACTGGGGAAAATTAATTTAATGGTCAGAATAAGGAACTAAAACTAATGAGTATCTCACATACATTTCTCCTGGTGCTTCAGTGACAAATGTAAAGGGGGTCAATTGTAGGCAAGTGGACTTAAACACATGCACACTTGGTGGCAAGCAACAGAAATGCTAACTAACAATCACAAGCAAACATGCAGTGACAGCAGTGGAGTGTCTGGAGGAGCAGGCTCACAATACCCAGCGACGAAGGGCACTCCAGAGGACACCAAGACAGGAGCACAGACAGCATCTTGTTGCTGAGGCAGTGGGACCCAGAGGCCACTGCAGCTGCGCCTCCAGGACAAGCAGCACCAAACTGTACACGGTGCACTTCGATCACGGGCTCAAGATTCGAAGTCCTAAGCAAGCAAGAATGAACGTGTGCACCCTCAGGAAGCAGAAATCAGAAGGCTCTGTGCTCTTTGGATTCCATGGAGGGAAGCAGGTGCCTGCAAGTTTACACTGGCAGTAACACCACACAAAATGGTGGAAGGCAGTTCAGAGGAAATCAACAGAACCACTCAGAAGGAAGAAGTTATGTTTGCTTGCAACCAAAAGAGAAAGAAAAAGAAAGCTATAAGCAACAGAGTGTGTATGTGTGTGCTTGGTTATCATTTAACAAATCCTTCAAGGTCATATGATGTTACCAAGAAGGCAATTCCAGAGCACAGAAGAGTTCACCAACCAAAAACACAGCATCTAATATACTCTCAGCTCCTTAGATATCCTGAACTGCTGTGCATTCAGAAAGAAAGGCATCCCAACATGGTTGCTACACCTGTCCAAGCACTTGTTTGTGTTTTGAGTTATTGTTCACTGGTTCACTGTTGTCCTTTTCCTACCTCATCTAAAGAAGGTGATTCCACAGGAGTCACCACGAGTTCCTCACTCTTGAATTGGAGATAACTCATTTTTTCAGCTACAGTCAAAAAAAGCCCATGGTTTTAAGTAGGGCAAACACCTGTACTCCTTCTTAAGCCAGGTTTCCAACAGTGAATCCAAAACAAATGATCTGGACTTATAAAGTGTCTCATTCAGATCCCAGGTACAGAAGGAGTTTGGCAGGAACATACTCTTTGTAGACTAACAAAGGCTACACTGTCTGTGGGAGCTTGACCAGACTTTATTATAAGATCTGCAGATGGCATCATGAGGGATGTCATTATGGCTGATCACATCAATCTAAGTTGATGTGTTGCAAAAACTGTCTATTTTTAATCCTTCTATTTCATCAAATAAGTGTGATATACAGTAATAAAACTCCTTGCAAGGAATTTTCATCTATAGAAGACAGTTCTCTTATTTTCTATAGGGCATTTTCACTTTTAATAGAAAATGCTTATAAGCTCTTCTTCCTATTTCATGAAGTAGCTAACCTAGATATTTTCAGTAAAAAACTTACTATTTTTCAAATGTATGAAGCTAAATTGGTACATGTGTGTTTTGCTAACATATATAAAAGTCTACTTTGCTCTATTAACAGAACATGTGACCAATTTGAATAGTTCAAAATAAAATATTCAAGTCAGCAATGCTTTAAAATATTACAATGCATTTTCAAAATATTTGAGACATAGTAGACTATGTGAACACAGATAAGCACATAAGAAATGCTGCTATAGAAGTTTCTCCAGGGAACCCCTGAACCTGTGTGAGTTAGGAGAGGAAATGAGTAATGAAATAAGATCCACATCAAACATGCCCCAGAAAGAAGGGTGGGTGGTTAAAAGCAGGGTACTGTCATCCCTCCCCACAGCCCAAACAAACTACCAGTGTTTCCTCCAATGCACCAATGAATGCTCAAGTATACCCAGAGTTACCCCAACATTTTCCAGATTCTCCTAGGACTAGTTACTGATCCTGTGTTGTTCATTGGTGTCCTATAACCTTTGAAGTGATTGGCTCCTGGCCTGAAGTATTGTGGCTGTTTTTGAAAGGCACCTAGATTGGGGGCGTGGATAATTTTGCACAGGATGCACAATGCTAATCATTCATGAGTGTTTAATTAAGCCCTAATGACAGACCATCAAGAAACAATGGTGCACAAAGGAGGAAAAAGTACACATAACTACCAGAATGTAGCACAGAGCACTGGCAGGACTGGATGACCAACTGGGTATGGGAGATGACAAACAGGGAGGAGTACAGGATGGCACCCAACTGTCCTGCCTGAACAATGGTTTCATGGTGCTGTCATGCATTGTAAGGCGAGCTGGAGGCAAAGGACAGGTACAATATGGGTTCTATGTTTGAGGTGCCCATTCCAGGAGAGGAATAGCAGACTAAAGATACAGATTTACCAGCATATTTAAGGTGAGGTCAATTAGGGACAACTTGTCAAGAAAGCAGAATACAGAGCCTAGAAAAAAGCCTTCAGGGGCAACTCAACCACAAAATGGCTAAATTATCTATTTTTTAATTGTATGAAAATTTTCAAATACTAAAATTATAACTAGGAAAAATGTGTTATGACTTTCTGTGGCATTTCAGAGGTATACCACAAAAATGACTGTATTACCACTATGTCCGTGTACTTACAGAGACATCCTGCCCTTCTCTGGGTAGACTTAGGGAACCTCAAGCCCTCATATTTCTAACAGCAGGAGAAGGCTGCAACAAGAAGCAAGGAAAGCTATTTGCTGATATATTCTAAGTGAAAGGACCTCAGATACTTTAAATTGCCGTTGCCACAGGATGAGAATGCCATCGCCTTCCTTTTCCACAGTGCTGCCCTAAATCACTGCCTCTCTCCCCCCCTTGCCATCCTGCTCATCTCTGAGCTGTTTCCATGACAATGAAGTATTGAAGAAGAAAGACAAACACACCACTATCCCAAGATGTACATTAAAATTAAGGTGCCTAAAATTTAGTTTAAAATCTGCAAGGGAAATTCATATAAAAACCATATATCCAACAAAAGCTGGCAAGGAATAACATTTGTGATCTAAAAATCTTCATCATTTTAAGCAAAGGCTCAATAAAATATTCAAACCTTAGTAGTCAAGGACTAGAGATAGAAACATCTCTCACCTACAAGAACTAAAAATATAAATAAGAGGGACCAGCATCATGGCATAGCAGGTAAAGCTGCCACCTGCTATGCTGGCATCCCATATGGGGGCTGGTCTGTGTCCCAGCTGCTTTACTTCTGATCCAGTGCCCTGCTAATGGCCTGTTACCTGTGAGGGAGACTGGATAATACTCCTGACTCCTGGCTTTGGCTTAGCCCAACCCTGGCCATTGAGGTCATCTGAGCAGTGAACCAGCAGATAGAAAATTCTGTCTCTCTCTCTATCTCTCTGTCTCTCTCTGTCTCTCTCTCTAACTTTGACTTTCAAATAACTAATAAATACATATTAAATATATATATAAATAAGAAATGGCCAAAAATGGATATGTTTTCTAATAAGAGGCCTGCAGAAAGGAGAAAAGAGAGGTTTTTTAAAGAAAGACTTTGCTTTCTAGAGCAGTAAGTAAAGAGTTCCCATATATGCCCAACACAGAACCTCTCCCAATATCAACATCCCTCACCCCACAGTACATCGGCAACCACTGATGAAACATGACACATTCTTATCACCTGACGCCCACAGATTACGTTAGGGTCTGCTCTTGGTGCTATACATCCAATAGGCTCTGACAGTTCTATAACGGCATGCATCCACCTTCACACCACATACAGCAGTCTGAGTGCTCTAAATCAGCTGTGCTCTACCTATCCATTCCTTCCTCCCCCAACTCCACCTCTGCAATCAACTAATGTGCTTACTGTCTCCATTGATTTGTCTTTCCCAGAATATCACATAGTTAGAATCATACACTATGTAGCCTTTTTAGATTGGCTTGTTTAAATCTGCATCTAAGATTCCTTCCTTTCTTTATGTATCTGAATAATATTTCATTTCATTATGCAAATGTGCCACAGTTTATCTACTCACTGAGTAAAGGACATCTTAGTTGCCTCCAACTTCCAGTAATTGTAATTAAAGCTGCTATAAACATCTCTGGGAAGTTTTGGATGTATATACAATTTCAATTCATTTAGGTAAATACCAAGGGGCGAGATTACTGGATTGAGTGGGAAGAGTATATTTGTGCAAAACTATCTTCCAAAGTGGCTGGGCCAATCTGCATTTCCACCAGCAATAATGGGAGTTCCCATTGCTCCAGTGCTTATCAACATTTGATATTGTCAGTGCTTGGGATTTTTGCCATCCTAGTAGATGGATATTGGTATCCATTATTATTTGAATTTCAATTCCCTAATAACAAATGGGGTTAAGGATCTTCTCATATGTTTATCTGTCACATGTAAATCTGCTTGGGTGAGTGGATCTGTATAGATCTTTTGCCCACTTTGTAATTGGGTTGTTGCTTTCTTTTTTTTTATGTTTTCGGGGGTTGTTGCTTTCTTATTGTTGAGTTTTAGAGCTTCTTTATATATTTTTAGATAATAACATTTATCAGCAATGTCTTTTGCAAATACTCTTTCCTTGTCTGTGATCTGTTTTCTCATTCTCTTGACAGTGTTAGATTAAAATATATTAAACTCATATGATAGAATGTCATTTTAAAAACTTGAAAATAATGTCTCAAAATAATTCTTTTCTTTACTGGAAGGAATTATGTAAAATTCTAACACTAGAATATGGAAGGTAGGGGCCGGCACTGTGGCATAGTAGCTAAAGCCACCGCCTGCAGTGCAAGCATCCCATGGGGGCACTGGTTTCAGTCCCCTGGCTGCACCACTTCCAATCCAGCTCTCTGCTGTGGCCTGGGAAAGCAGTGGAGGATGGCCCAGGTCCTTGGGCCCCTGCACCCACATGGGAGACCAGGAGGAATCTCCTGGCTTTGGCTCAGTTCAGTTCTTGCCATTGTGACTATTTGGGGAGTGGGCCAGCGATAGAAGACCTCTCTCTCTTTTTCTCTGCCTCTGCCTCTCTGTGGCCCTGCCTTTAAAATAATAAATAAATCTTAAAAAACAAAAAAGAATATGAAAGGTAGATTATATTTTATTTTTTTCCAGTTCAAAGGCAGAGAGAAACAGCAGCCAAACAGGACAGCTTTCTCTACTGGTTCACTCCCCAAAGACCATACCATCAGTGGTCAGACTGAAGTCAGGAGCTTAGAACTCAATCCCTGTCTTCAACATGGGTGGCAGGGACCTTCTGTGTCCCAGGGTGTGCATCAACATGAAGCTAGAAATGGGAGTGGAGTCAGGAAAACTCAGGCACTCTGGTATGGGATGTGAGCAAAGTAGTATCTTAACTGCTACACCAAATGGCTGCCCCTATATTTTATTACTTATACATTCTATATGATATGTGTTGATTTGACAATCAAAAAAGAATTTAGAGTTTTTCTTAAGGAATTTAAGTGTCAGATGACTCTTTGAAAAGGGTCTCAGATCAAGATCTAAAGTGCAAAATGACATTTTTATGACCCTGGATAAAAACAGTTATGATCCCCTATCCTATTGTTATCATGAGATAAATTTAAGCACCCAAAGCACAGCACACATAACACTCTATCAGAGAAATCAGCAGAAAGTAATCAGTGGTGGTGGTTTTATTAGAGGCAGAATTCAGATAATTAGAAGGAAGAATTGGGTGTTAGGAATTACAGAGGAAGGATAAATGAGAGAATCATAGTCAAGAACCAGAAAAGGCTCTTCAAATATCTTCTGTAATGTAATATCTCAACAACAAGTCTTCAATGCCTCAGATCCTAGGATAGAAGTCATTACTATATACAGTCTATCCTCCTGTTTGTCACTTATCTTCATTTTGGGGGCAGAGGCCCTACCCAGCAAAATTTCACTGACCCACTTGCTCCCAAATAATATGTCTGCTTATATAAAAAGACGTTTGGCACTGGTGGTGGCATAGGTTCAGAACTGAAGTCTGAAGGTTCAGGTTTAAATCCCAGCTCACGGCATATTTAGGGTATGAGTCAGATAGGTAACAATCAATATGGGACAGTTACCTCACTTGTTTTTACCAATTCTGTATCTATCACAGAGCTATGATGGCTACCAAGTGAGATCATATATATATTAGATATTTTCCTTGAAAAACTGAATCCTTAGTTGAAAGGAACTGATAATCTGATCTGTCTGCCATGTGAAGCCACCACTCCCCCCCCATCCCGACTACTACACATGCAGTACCCCCTGAATCTAGGACCATTCTTTAGCTGAAATTTATTTATATATCTGCTTCCAGCCTGGAACTACCAAGCAAGCTTTCACAGGTACCTCCTTCCATTACGCATCAGGATACCAGGTTACTATATATGACATTTACATATAGTATTTTTACATACATATTATACAGGATACCAAAGTTGAAAACATTCCATTAAAATTCTAATTTCAAAACAGCACTTTATTTTTTTGACTCTATTTAAGTAAGACAACATTGGTAACCCAAAGCAGTGATACACTCTTGATGACTCCAACCATTATTAATGCTGTTGGGAGAAATTAATAAAATGAAATGAGTTTTGGACCATAATTTTCTTATCCTTTTCCAATATGATGTACCAATAAGTTTTGATTAATGAAAATGATAACACGGATCATAACTGGCAAAAACAAAGTCTAGAAGAACTGGAAAATTCTACTAAGCATCATGAGTCTAAGTATCAGCATCTAGAATGGAGTTCTCAGAGTATTAAGATATACTACTGTGTCCATCAACAGTGAGATGTCAAAAGTAACTGGCTTGTAATAACAGCAAAAGTATTGAAGTTAGCACATGATTGATCTATTTGTGGTGGATATCCCTACAGTGACTTCACTGTCACTCATATTCATTCTGAACTGTTTTCTTGCATGAAAGAGAAAAGAGCAGTAATAGCACTGAAATGTTAAGGGTGCACAACCCACAGACAATTTCATTTGTATTAAATGAGATCATCTGTGATATGCTAAAAACCTCACATCATTAATATACCAGTGGAAGTTGAAACTATCTTTATTTATTTATTTATGGACAGGCAGAGATAGACAGTGAGAGAGAGAGACATAGAAAGGTCTTCCTTTTCCGTTGGTTCACCCCCTAAATAGCTGCTGCGGCCGGTACGCTGCGCTGCCAAAGGCAGGAGGCAGGTACTTCTTCCTGGTCTCCCGTGCGGGTGCAGGGCCCAAGTACTTGGGCCATCCTCCACTGCCCTCCCAGGCCACAGCAGAGAGCTGGACTGGAAGAGGAGCAACCGGGACAGAAGCTGGCACCCCAACCAGAACTAGAACCTAGGGTGCCAGCACCACAGGCAAGGATTAGCCAAGTGAGCTGTGGCACCAGCTGGAAGTTGAAACTATCTTAGCATTTGTGTGCTATATGTGATCCACATATTTACTTTTCTTCTTTCATACATAGGTATATATATTTAATTACAAAGGAAGAAAGTATAAAGATTGGTATTTACTTTAAAATTTACTGCATATGGGTAAAATGGTCATTTTCTTCATTGAATTATTGCTTATAACTGTTGCCTATACTCCCACCAAACCAGGATCTTTTTTGCTTTTTACTTGTTAAATTTATCTGGTGAAACATTAGCCTTTTTACTGTAATATACATTTAAAATATGTTATCTCAAAAACTGAAAAAAGAAATTAATAAAAGGTCAGGGAGGGAGGGCAGAAGGGAATATCATAGTCTTAGAATTGTAACTACAAACTATATACTAAATCTGTTAAAAACTAATTAAAATTTTTTAAAATAACAATAAATTCTTTTCTAAAAATTTTAAAAATGAAAGCAGTAACAGATCAAGAAAGCATCAGTGGTACACAGACCGACTCAATGCATGAGTGAAAATTATGTTGAGGACATTTCTGCTAGAAATTGCACAACAGTTATAATTTCTAGGTCCAAAACCACAACATACTACAAGTGACCTATGTAGTAATATTAGTCATGTAATTAATATTTACAGTCTTGAAATTGGGGCTGGTACTGTGGCACAGCATGTTAAGTAAGCTGCCACATCTGATGCCAGCATTCCATATGGGCACAGGTTCAAGGCCAGATGTTCTGCTTCCCAGCCAGCTCCTTGCTGATATGCCTGGGAAGGCAGTGGAAGATGGCCCAAGTGCTTAGGCCTCCGAATCCATGTGGGAGATTGGAGTGGAGTTCCAGGTTCCTGGCTTCATTCTGGCCTAGTCCCAGACATTGAGCTATCTGGGGAGTGAGCCAGCAGATGTTAGATCAATCTCTCTGCCTCTTTCTTGCTCACTCTTTCCTTCTGTCTCTACCTCTCACTCTGCAAATCTGTATTTCAAATAAATAAATATATCTTTTTTTAAAATGTCAAAATTAAAGTCTTGTAATCACAAAAATAAAATAAAGCATTTCATATTTATTCTTTGGTGTATCAAGTATATTTGCTATTTTTATCACCTGGTAGAGCATAACTCCTAAAGTAAAGATAAAAATCATATTAGTCAGATTAAGTGATTTTCCTATATAATGTACAATTTTGAAATGATAAAATTTGCAAATGTATTATAGATATGCCAGCAAAATATCCTAATGAATGTTATGCCAAATGAATAAAGGTTGATGGGATGACTACCTTCTTTACTTCAGATTTTATCCAAAACTGCTGCACTTGTGGACGAGGAATAAGCCTGGGAATTATATGTCTTATGCATCATGTCAGACAAAGTCTGTGGTCATTAAGGCTAGAGAGGCAGAGACTAACACAAGTATGAAAGAGTAGGCAGGCACAGAAGTTCTGGCTTTTCACAGAGTTTGACAGTGCAGGGGTCTGGGAGTCAGAACACAGCCAGGACAGAATCAGTGGCGCAGGCACTGTAAGGACCAAGAACAAGAATTCAGGCTCAAAGACGTAGGAACAGGAGCCAAAGACCAAACTGTGAGATGCAGGGTACAGGATGTTAGTTGCAGCTGGAAGGGAAAGGCAACCATTAAATAAAGTGAAACTGACTTCCACCTCGAATGTGGGCCGCCGGCCGGTGCAGAACAAAGCACATTCTGGTGGCCACGTGGGGCCCTTATTTCTTAAGATCAGAGAATTCAACCCCCTAAGATTAACTCCAACCTAAACACTGAGAAAAGTGAGGGGAAACCTGCCAACAGCAGAGTATGAACATCATGTGAGAAGCTTCAGAGGGTGGGATGAGAATGAGAATCACCCCGTATTCAAAGTCTGGCTTTGTCACCAACAACTTGCATTTAGATGGGTTACTTACTCTCTGTGCATGCTGATTTCTTATGAATAGAGATTTTTAAAAAAGACTTATTTATTTATTTTAAAAGCAGAGTTAGTGAGAGAGAGAGAGAGGTCTTCCATCTGATGGTTCACTGCCCAGATAGCCCCAACAGCCAGAGCTATACTGACTCAAAGCCAGGAGCCAGGAGCCTCCTCTAGGTCTCCCACGTGGGTGCATGGGCCCAGGGACTTGAGCCATCCTCCACTGCTTTCCCAGGCCATAACAGAGAGCTAGATCAGAAAGTGGAGCCGCTGGGACTCAAGCCAGCACCTGTATGGGATGCTGGCCCTGCAGGCAGCAGCTTTAACTGCAACACCACAGCGCCGGCCCCAAGATTTTTTTTAAAGGGTCAATAATTCCCATTCCTCAAAGATATTTAGGAAATTATTGGGAGAATATATGTGAAAGAGCATGGATCCTGGCAAATATCCATTTCTGTACCACCTCCCTTGTATTCGTACGGGCCAGCACCCATTACCTTCCCCCAACAATGTGACAGTGCTCATTTCTGCTCCACATGCACGTTACAAAGCCATAGTGGCCTTTCCAAGAGGTTTCTGTTAATTTCCTCCCTTGATTTTATGTGATACTTCTTTCTTTCCCACACATGTTATGATTGAACAATATTCTTAGTCTTAGAAATGAGTGCCATTAGTTTGAAAAAATCTGCACAGTATTCAAACAGTGTGATTATTTGGAGAATAACTGAAAATATTCATTGGTCTACAATGCTCCCCTCAGTCAAGGTGTCTTCAATGCTCAAAGTAACTAATGGGCTCTAGGGGCTTCATCGAATCCAAATCACACCTCCATTCAAAAACAAGCAAGAAAAATAGCTGGATCCACTAACTTAAAATCCCTGCTGCTTCTAAAGAAACATAATTAAACTTCTCCCATCTCAGTATCAATGGCTTCAAATGAAGATAATCATTGCTCAGTGATAATGTCAAGTGAATGATGTTATTGTCTAAACTAGTGCTCCTGGGAACAGCAATTTTCAGAGATATTTGGAAAATAAGTCATTTTTAAAAAATGGTATTTGCTGGGGCTATCACTGTGGCATAGTAGGCTAAGAATCTGCATGTGGGCCGGCGCCGTGGCTCAATAGGCTAACCCTCCGCCTTGCGGCGCCGGCACACCAGGTTCTAGTCCCGGTCGGGGCACCGATTCTGTCCCGGTTGCCCCTCTTCCAGGCCAGCCCTCTGCTGTGGCCCAGGAGTGCAGTGGAGGATGGCCCAGGTGCTTGGGCCCTGCACCCCATGGGGAGACCAGGAAAAGCACCTGGCTCCTGGCTCCTGCCATCGGACGAGCGCGGTGCGCCGGCCGCAGCGCGCCGGCCGCGGCGGTCATTGGAGGGTGAACCAACGGCAAAAGGAAGACCTTTCTCTCTGTCTCTCTCTCTCTCTCACTGTCCACTCTGCCTGTAAAAAAAAAAAAAAAAAAAAAAAAAAAAAAAAAAAAAGAATCTGCATGTGGCACTGGAATCCCATATGGACGCCGGTTCCAATCCCAGCTGTTCCTATTCCAATCCATCTCTCTGCTACAGCCTGGAAAAGCAGCAGTTCTTGGGTCCCTGCAACCATGTGAGAGACCTGGAAGAAGCTCCTGGCTTTGGATTGGCTCAGCTCCAGCCACTGTGGGCATATAGGGAGTGAACCAGTGGATGGAAGGCCTTTCTTTCTGCCTCTCCCTCTCTCTGTCTGTAACTCTGCCTCTCAAGTAAATAAATAAAAATCCAAAAAATAGTAATTATAAAGGTGTTCAGATAACTACAATCTGTATGTTTTTTAGTAGTAAATACATCCTCTTTTCCACAGCTATCACTTGGAAACATCAAACCCTAAAGTCAACTCTGAAAATGCCAATCAATACACATATATCAACAACCTTTGTATACACAGACAATGCCACAGCTGAGAAAGAACATCTAAGACCAATCCCATTCACAATAGCTACAAAAAAAAAATCAAATACTTTGGAATAAACTTAACCAAAGAAGTCAGAGATTTCTATGATGAGAATTATAAAACATTAAAGAAAGAAATAGAAGATAACAAAAAAATTTAAAAATCTAACATGTTCATGGATTAGAAGAACCAATATCATCAAAATGTTCATTCTTCCAAAAGCAATTTATAGACTCAATGCAACATCAATCAAAATGCCAGACATTCTTCTCAGATCTAGAAAAAAATGATGCTGAAATTCATATGGAGGCACAGGAGACCTCGAATAGCTAAACCAAACTTATACAACAAAGACAAAGCTGGAGGCATCACAATACCAGATTTCAAGACATATTAAAGGGCAATTATAATGAAAACAGTCTGGTACTGGTACAAAAGCAGATGGATAGACCAATGGAACAGAATAGAAATGACAGAAATCAATCCACAACCAACTTGTATATGATCAAGGAGCTAAAACCAATCCCTGGAACAAAGGACAGTCTGTTCAACAAACGGTGCTGGGAAAACTGGGTTTCCACATACAGAAGTGTGAAGCAAGACCTCTACCTTACACTTTACACAAAAATCCACTCAACATGGATTAAAGATCTAAATCTATGACCCGACACCATCAAAGTATTAAAGAACATCGAAGAAACCCTGCAAGATATTGGTACAAATACTTCTTGGAAAAGACCCCAGAGGCACAGGCAGCCAAAGCCAAAAAAACACCTGGGATTGCATCAAATTGAGAAGCTTCTGTCAGGAAAGTAAAGAGGCAACCGACAGAGTGGGAGAGAAATTATTGAAAAATTATGCCACTGATAAAGGATTAATAACCAGAACTTATAAAGAGATCAAGAAACTCCACAACAGCAAAACATACAATCCACTTAAGAGATGAGCGAAGGACTTAAACAGATATTTTTCAAAACAGGAAATTCAAACAGCCAACAACACATGAAAAATGCTCAGGATCATCAGCTACCAGGGAGATGCAAATCAAAACCACAATGAGGTTCCACTTAACCCCAGTTAGAATGGCTTTCATACAGAAATCAACAAACAACAAATGCTGGCAAGGTATGTGGGAAAAAAGGTACCCTAATCCACTGTTGGTGGGAATGCAAACTGGTAAAGCCACTATGGAAGACAGTTTGAAGATATCTCAGAAATCTGAATGTTATCCTACCATATGACCCAGCCATCCCACTCCTTGGAATCTACCCAAGGGAAATGAAATCAGCAATAAAGAAGAACCTGCACCTCCATCATTATTGCAGCTCAATTCACGATAGCTAAGACATGGAATCAACCTAAATGCCCATCAACGGAAGATCGGATAAAGAAATTGTAGGATATGTACTCTATAGAATACTACACAGCAATAAAATAATGAAATGCGGTTATTTGCAACAATATGGATGAATCTGGAAAACATCATACTTAGTGAAATAAGCCAGTCCCAAAGGGACAAATATCATATGTTCTCCCTGATCTGTGAGAACTAACTGAGCACCTAAAACGAAACCTGTAGAAGTGAAATGGACACTATGAGAAGCAATGACTTGATCAGCCCTTGTCCTGTCAAGGAACAGCTTAATTTTTTTTTTACTATTTTCTTTTTATACTTAATACCATTTGTTGAACTCTTTACTTAACACAGAATTATTCATAGGTGTTTAAATCCAACTGTAAATTGACCCTAGTTAAAAAAAAAAAAAAGAGTAGGAATAAGAGAGGGAGGAGATATACAGTTCGGCACACGTTCCCACGTACTCACCCCTAAAGGTAAAGCCAAAAACTTGCCATGGGGCTCCAAATCCCATCAAACTGGTAGAACTAATGCCATCTTACTAATAATCATTTTAAGTGTGCAACAGATCATTTAGATAGGAATAACTGTCTAAGAGTTCACATAAATAAGATCAAGTGTCTGCTAATAATAATAGATAGAATTAAAAATGAGAGAATGATCCCCATGGGAAGCAGACCACACAGCAGACTCATAGAATGACAAATGCCCTAAGTAGCACTCTGGCTTCAGAATCAGCCCTTCAGGCATTCAGATCTGGCTAAACAGCCCATGAGAGCATTTTAGGCATGGAAAGCCAAGACACTGTGGCAAAAAATGACCTACATGAAGGATCTCTGTGAGTGAGATTTTGGTGGAAAGGGGCCATCAAAGAAGGAGTTACCTTTCTCTGAAGGGAGGAGAGAACATCCAATTTGCTTATGGCCCTGTCTAAATACTGAGGGAGTTTGTGAATTCAGAAGGCTTCCATAGCTTTGGCAGCTCATGATGAGCCTCGGGTGAACACTGACATCATAAGTAAGAATGTCAATTGTTAAATCAACAACATGAGTCACTATGCACTTACTCCCCATGTAGGACCTCTGTCCTTAATGAGTTGTACTACGAGAATTAACAGTAAAACTTGTCTTCAAACAGTACTTTATACTTTGTGTGTCATTTTGGGTGCAAACTGTTGAAATCTTTATTTAATAGAGTTGGTCGGTCTTCTGTATATAAAGATAATTGAAAATGAATCTTGGGGCTGGCATTGTGGTGCAGCAGGTTAAAGCCCTGGCCTGAAGTGCTGGCATCCCATATGGGCGCCGGTACTAGTCCCAGCTGCTCCTCTTCTGATCTAGCTCTCTGCTAAGGCCTGGAAAGGCAGTAGAAGATGGCCCAAGTCCTTGGGCCTTTGCACCCACATGGGAGACCCAGAAGAAGCTCCTGGCTCCTGGCTTCAGATAGGCGCAGCTCCAGCTGTTGTGCTCATCTTGGGAGTGAACCAGTGGATGGAAGACCCTCTGTCTCTACCTCTCTCTGTAACTGTCTCTCAAATAAATAAAATAAATCTTTTTTTAAAAAAGGAAAATGAATATTAATGAAGAATGGGATTGGAGAGGGAGTAAAAGGTGGGACAGGAGTGGGAGTGGGAAGGTGGGTATGGGGGGAAGAACTGCTATATTCCTAAAACTGTACCTATGAAATTTATATTTATTAAATAAAGCTTTCTAAAAAACAGAGAGAGAAGAATTAGATAACAGTGAAGGCTTTTCCTGCATCTTCTCACACTTCCCCCACATACCTGGAATGACAAGAGACAAGGACAGTTTATAGACACAGGGAAACAGGTGCAGCCAGAGAAACATGCAAGAGCAACATGTTCTAGAGCCTACATGCCCTGTGGGAGAAAACCAGACCTCCTCAGCTGCACCACCAGGCCCTGCACAGTGCAGAGGGGCAGTAGATTCAGAACCCTGCAGCAGGATCGAGAAAGCATGGAAGCCACAGGTGTGGTCCACTGGCACCCGCTCCTCCTCCTCTTCTCATTGAGTGGCATCTCATTGAGATGCACCGAATGCCATTTATCCCACGCAGCTGGTTAAGTCTCCCCTAACTCAGGACTTTCTTCCTTATAGACTAGTATGCAAAATTAGCAGAGAAAAGCCCTGTTCTCTGGAAGACTGGGTGCCATCTGTCTTTCACACTTAGCAAACCTGTATCAAAGGAATGCTGCTCTGCTAGGAACTATGCATTCCACAAACCCAAATACATGTGGAAGTGGGAATTTCCTGCCTAATTTCCTCATTGTCTTAGCCCCACTCACTAAAATAAACAAAGAAATGAGTAATGCTGAAAAATTTATTGATGGCTTCTAAGAATGATCTCAATCTCCTACAAAATACACAGACATTACAAAATGGAGGTAGAACTAAATGTCTGAACTATAACCTCTTCTTCTTCTTGGCCTACATAACTGTCATTTCTAGGACAAGCAAACACCCCTGAAAGGTCAACAAGAAAGCAGCAAATAATATTTCTATAGGAGGTTTCGGATTTGCATTCAAATGGACACACATACACACACACACACACACACACACACACCATGGACTGTTTAAAAATATCTGCACAACCTGCCCACATTGTCTATTATCCCAAATTGAAAAATAAAGTAATCCCTAAATAGATTCACCCTTTGAGACCGCTGAACTTTCAAATACTGAACAATAAAACCCTGAGTGGCAGGACTGGGGAAGGAAGGCCGCCAAGCTCATTACCAGCCTTCCCTTTTGCCTCTTCTACTGGTACAATGAAACTTAAAAGGTCTTGGGGAAAGAACGAAAACTAGGAAAATTGAAAGTTACAACCTCAAGCAGTTTTCCATCAAACCACTTTCTTTCCAATTTGCTATACGTACCCAGCCAACCCCATTCTTTCCCCCAGGTACCATGGGAAACAGCAAAGTAAAAAATTCTACCTCCAAGAAAAAAAAAACCTGCAACCTACCAAATGTGGTACATAATCAGATAATCAGTAGATTATCTGAGACTACACTTGTTCTCTAATATGGAAACATAAATATTCACCATAAAAAAACAGGCTCATGATAGATTCTGAGCTGAAACACCACATTCTCCAATAAATCATTGCTCTTCTAAAACCAGCATTGGAAAACACTTGACTTAGATCATCTAAATTCCAATGCAATTCATCCCAATTAGTCTATTATGTGCCCTTCAATGAAAGTTTTCCTTTTCTTTTTATGACCGGGTAAATTATTTTTCTTTTTTAAAAAGACTTATTTATTTTATTTGAAAGTCAAAGTTACAGAGAGAGAGAGACAAAAAAGATCTTCCATCTCCTGATTCATTCCCTCAAATGACCACAATGACCAAAGTTAGGCTAGACCAAAGCCAGAAGCTCCATTCAGGTCTCCATACGGATGCAGGGGCCCCAGCTCTTCATTTATCTTCTGATGCTTTCCCAAGTCCATTAGCAGGGAGCTAGATGGGAAATAGAGCAGCTAAAACTAGAACCTGCATCCACACAAGATGTCAGAGTTGAAGGTTATGGCTTTATCCACTATGCCACAATGCCAGCCCCAAGTCCAGATAAATTTTATGTCTCATGAGATGGAACATAATAAAAGAAAAAAAAATCACTGTGACAAAGCTTTGAGTTAAAACACTAACTCTATTTTGTAAGTAATTCTTGGTTTCCTCTCCATCTCTTGCGTTCCCTTCAAAAAAGGTTCCCATAGTTGCCACTGAAAATATAATTTAAATTAACATCAACCTACTTGACTTATCTATTACACAAGGCAAAAAGATTTCAGGGAATCTGAAATTGTGTAAAATGAGATGGTCAATCAACACAGAACAAAAACCTCAAATGTGAACTATTTTCATGTTTACACTTTTTCAACATAGTAATATTTGTATTAATTGTGGGATATGTGACTTTTTTGGATTGTGGTTTTGTTTTTGTTTCCACCAATAAATCTCAGTACCTTGTCTTTGGGGTTATAAACAGCTCTGCACCATCTAGCAAGGGAACTACATGTCTCAAAATATCAAGCAATGAATAACTCTCCATTCAGTCCTCTTTGTCCAGAGCTCAGCTGTGGTAGCAGCAGGGCCCAGCGCTGTAGCACAATGGCTTAGGCTCCCATCCACAGTGCCAGTCTCAGTCCCGGCTGCTCCACTTCTGATCCAGTTCCCTGCTAATAAGCCTGGGAAAGCAAAGGGGGTGGCCCAAGGCCCCTGGCTCCATAATTAATGAATAAAAACAATTAATGACTCGGGAATGCATAGCACCTCTGGATCATCAGCATGAAAATTAATTTTTTATGTTAGGGCTGAAGCCATGGAAGGCATAAAACTGAAATGCTCTTGGGGCTGGCACTGTGGCGTAGCAGGTAAAGCCACTGCCTGCAGCGCCGGCATCCTATATGGGCGCCAGTTCCAGTCCCAGATGCTCTACTTCCTATCCAGCTTTCTGCTATGCCTGGGAAAGCAATGAAGATGGCCCAGGTCCTTGGGCCCCTGCGCTCATGAGGGAGACCCGGAAGAAGCTCCTGACTCCTAGCTTCAGATCAGCACAGCACCAGCCCTTGCGGCCAACTGGGGAGTGAACCAGCGGATGGAAGATCTCTCTCTCTCTCTCTCTCTCTCTCTCTCCCTCTCTCTCTCTTTCTCTCTCTCTCTCTGCCTCTCCTTCTCTCTGTGTGTAGCTCTTTCAAATAAATAAATAAATGAATCTTAAAAAAAAACACTGAAAGGCTCACAGAGGAATCAAATGGGTCATGTAAATGAGTAGGTACAAAGATCTTGTGCATAGAGCTCCTGTAGGTACTACTCAATTCTGGCTCATTTCAGAAAAAAAAAAAAAAAGCACTTGTGATCATATTCTGCGTTGTGCTTTACTGAGGTTATTTATGTATGTGTTTATGTGAAATCCTTAGCAACTTAAAATCTTTCAATTAAACAGTAGTGTTTAAAACATACATGCCAACCCACATTAATATGAGCCTAATTTCACTTATGGGTCAGTTTGTAGCCTTGATTATCTGAGACTGGGACAAATCTGAGTGGGATCTAGGTCACATTCCTGATTTAAGGACCAGCACTGGGCAGAGAGCAAGCAGCACAATTGTATAATACTGACAGAGACTCAGGAGTTAACCAAATGATGCGCAGATTAATGACCCCTCCCCCTAGAGATATGCATGTCCTAGTCCGCTAAACATACAAATGTCACCTTACAAGGCAAAGAGGACTTTTTGGATGTGATTAAATTCAGGATTATTGGAGAAGAGGGGGAATCCAACCTACTCACATGAGCCCCTAAAAATAGAAGAAGAGAAATGAGTAGGGTCAGAAAGCCAGGCCATGAGAACTTGACCTGCCCCCGCTGGCTGTGACGGTGCAGATGGGCTGTAAGCCAAGGAGCACAGTGGTCTCTAGATTCTGGAAAAGGCCAGGAGGAAAGGAACACTGCCCTGATGACACCTGGATTTTAGCTGAGTGAGAAGGGAGGGACTTCTGATGCACAGAACTATAAAAAAATAATAATAATGTGGTTTAAGCCACTAAATTGGTAATAATTTGTTACAGCAACAACAGTAACAAACTAAATCAGTGGCCCTAGTTTGATATTTTAGAAATTGGAAAACAAAAGTCCAGAGTGTAATGTCAAACCTCGAAAGAAAATAGGTCTCAAGAGTTTCTTTCTAGTAATCTGTACTAGACTGCCTTGAGAGCTTTTTGGTTGCTTTTATGGAATTTTCTCATAGGAGGAGAATGAATGGCATGGAAGAGAGAAGGGGTGGAGAGAGAGAAGGAGGAGGAGGAGGAGGACAAGGAGGGAGAAAAGAGGGGAGGAGAGGAGACAGAGGAGGAGATTCTGTTTCATTAGGATTTAACTTTAATAGAAACATTTGGTTTGGGATTCAGAGTTAGGTAACAGCAAAATCTAGTCAGAGGAAGGCATTATGCTTAACAACACAAAGCTGCTTCAATATATAAAATCAGCCTACCTTCTTACTGCTACCTAACTGCTGACCTTTGATCCTTTGCTATGTAACCAGTTTGGAATCTGCATAAATTAAAACATCCTGGACCTGGGCTGCCCACCCTGCTGTCTCTGCAGGGTTTGTAAGGGTCTGTTATCCCATGGATTATGCACATTTTGGGTTGGCTTAGGTGTCAGCCATCTGCAGTCTAACTGGAGCTATGATACGCCTGCCGAGATCATGATTACAGTCACAGCTCAGTGGCCCCTGCAATGCCAGAGTCAGCAGCATGAAGGACATCAGAGCTCAAGCCTGCTTAGAAAATCGGTCCACGCTCACTTTTGCGTCACCTCCCCATGTGCACAAGAAGATCATCATCGGTGCCACACACAGATTTCTCCCAAAAGCCCCACACAGAGCGCCTGTGCTGCTGGCACACAGCTGGCAGGACAGGAGATGATTCTGTGTTCTGGCCCTAAAAGTCCACAATCAGTATCCCACTCTAATGAACAGCATACAGGTTGTCCTTTCTTCATCTCTCCGTGATACTCATTTTACCCAATTTCAACAGAGAACAAAGCATATGACATAATCTGCCCCTCCTCTTCTCCAAATGGCCCAAACTGACCACATCTCCAATCTGCTCCGTGCAAACTGCCATTGGCAAAAGTCCATCTGTGCCCCATCTCATCCCATGCAAACAGCTGCAAGGCAGTATGGCTGCCTCTCCCTTCAGAAAAACTGTCCTGAAGGGTACTTGCATGTGACCTTTCCTGGGCCCAGTGAGGGAAACACTTCGCTCAGCACACCTTCAGACCAAGGTGTTGAGAACCAAGTTGGATGTACCAAAGCTATCCCAAATAGCCAGCAAAGTTCCCTAGGAACTCCACCTGCAACAGGATGACCTCCCAGATCACTCAGCTCACAAAGAGGGCCTCCTTCCTCTAGGTTCACCCCCTCTCTGACACGCAGGGGTTTCTCTATGTGTGTTTGTCAATGGGCAAAACACTGTCCAAAGTGGCACAAGTTTAAAAAAAACAATTATTTTCAGACCAAACTGAAAGTCCCATGGCTATAAGCCAACTTGTGGCATGGCCAGTACTCAAACAAGGTTCCCAGATGGCCACTCCCTCTGCTCCTGGATCTGCCTTCCCCTGGTGGCTCTGCTCTGAACCAATTATAGCAAGATGGCTAGCAGCAGCTTTAAGCTCATGTTGTATTTTTCTCAGCAGGCCTGGCGTAAAGCATGCCTCTTTTCCAAACATTTTAACAAAAGTCACAGAATTTAGTCGCTGGCTCCAGATGGCCTGGCTTGACCCCATCCCCATCCTTAAACTAATTACTATTGCCAGGGTGATGTGATTGCCCTTAGGGCCATGCCAGAATCCTCTTAGATACAGCAAGAGGTGAGTTCCACCACAACCACAGAGCCCAAGAACAGCCTCTGTCTCCAGGGAAAATCGAAGTGCTTCTTCAGGAAGAATGAGGAATGGCCTCCAGCAATGTCCACTGAACTCCAACAGCACCCTGACCTGAGGCCAGAACCACGACAGTAGGATGAGTTGCAGGAAGAGAAGAACAGGGGATGAGTGTGTTTGTTTTTCTCTCTCTTTCCAACCTTCTGCAAGGTTATTACATTGGCTTTGTTCTTTATATAGGATGCAGACAAGGAGTGAGGGCAAAGAAAAGCAATGCTAAGTTTTAAATAAATGTAGATATGATCCTATAAAGGTCAAAGGTTTCCTTCAGAATTAAAAAAGAAAACCCATCTGTAATACATGTGATCTTTTGTAATGCTTCTCCAGATGTGTAATAGCTATCAGTTTTAAAAGTCACTCTTTGCAAAGATGAAAAATAAGACTAATGACATCATGAATTGCCTTCCAAATGATTTCTGCTCCACTAACATGTATATCTCAGAAATCAGAAACATGATTCCAAAATAATTCAAGGTAAATGTGTGCAGTTTTTTTAAAAAAAATCAAAGGAAAAAGGTATTTCACCTGGTTCTAGATGCTGTGCTGAGAGACCCGGTACTGCCAGGTTACTCAGCTCGCAGACCCGAGACCCTCCCTGCCCCACCACTGCCTATCTCTGCAGTCTTGCCTCTAGGCGACCTAGCAGGTACCCTACTCGAGGTCCTGTTCCACTCCTGTCCCAGCAGCCCTCCAAGCATTCTCAGGCCTCCTGTTACTTCACCCAGCTCACTGACTGGGCAATGCCCCAGCCTGCTCTTTGCCTATACAACACTTCTCATCTTTGGCGCTGGTACTGTGGCACAACATGTTAAGCCACCACTTGCAATGCCAGCATCCCATATCAGAGGCTCAGTTTGAGTTCTGATTGCTCTGCTTTTGTCTAGCTCCCTGCTAAGGCACCTAGGAAAGCAGCAGATGATGGCCCCAACCACCCATGGGAGACCCTGATGGAGTTTCTGTCTTTGGCCTGGCCCACGCCTGGCTGTTGCCGGCATTTAGGGAGTGAACCAATGGATGAAAGATCTCTGTCTCTCCCTCTGTGTTACTTCCACTTTTAAAACAAATAGATAAATCTTTAAAAACCAAAAACTCCTTCACATCTTTAAAGGCCCAACTAAACATCACGTTTTCTAGAAAGCATTCCCTGATCCCACTCATAAGTTCTCTGAGCTCCCAGAGCACACAATGGATTCTCTTCTCTGGCCTTTACTTTGCTCTGTGTTACATCACAGGTAGCTATGCTCTCTGTGTCATCTTCTGCATCACTGGCCTCCTTATCAGAAGGTTCCACGTCCATGGATTCAACCAGTTGAGGTGCAGAAATACTTCAAAAAAATGTGCCAGTGCAGATGGAGTATAGACTTTTTTTCTGGTCATTATTCCCTTAAAAATATAGCATTACGGGGCTGGCACAGCGGAGTAAAGCCCTGGCCTGAAGCGCTGGCATCCCATATGGGCGCCGGTTCTAGTCCCAGCTGCTTCTCTTCTGATCCAGCTATCTGTTATGGCCTGGGAAGGCAGCAGAAGATGGCCCAAGTCCTTGGGCCCCTGCACCCACATGGAAGACCCAGAAGAAGCTCTTGGCTCCTGGCTTCGGATCAGTGCAACTCTGGCCATTGCGGCCATCTGGGGAGTGAATCAGCAGATGGAAGACCTCCCTCTCTAACTGTCTCTCAAATAAATAAAATAAATCTTTAAAAAATACATACAGTATTATAACTATTTCCACAGTATTTACATTATCCTAAATGTTATAAGGAATCTAAAGGCAATTCGAAGTATACTAGAGGATGTGTGCGGGTTCCATGCAAATTTGACACCATTTTATATAAGGGACTTGAGCACCTCAGATTCAGGTATCCATGGGGGTTCTGGAACTAAAATCCCTCAGATACTGATACACAACTTCATTTGCATAACCTCTTTCCCACCCTTAAGATCACAATTAGAATGCCAAGCTTCATCTTATTGATTGCATTGATCAATAGAAGCCCAAAGAAAAGAAGATAGAGGTGTTCCTCCAGACACTACAGATGGAAGATGGAAGATATACAGGAAATCTGAAGTACTATGCACAGAATGTTTCAGAGCTTCCTATGATTTCATTTCCTTTTCCAAGTGACAAAAGAGAAGAGGAAAATGGTTGCGACCTATATTAAATGAAAAAGGAGCCATAAGCATGAAATTAGCTCTCCTTACTACAATCTGACTTCAACCATCATCTGAAATTGGGAACAGAGTTAAACATAAAGCTCTCACCCACAAGGCACCAGGATACAGCCCAATCAGGCTGAATCAGCAGCTTTCCAGAGGTACTTCCCAGGCAGTTAAATACCACCACACACAGTTCTGGGACCAGAGCCGGAAGGCCAATAGGGAGCCTGGAAGGAAGAGGGACACTGAAAAGAAGAGCTAGCACAGCCTCGGCTGGGACACATGCCTCTTGGAAGGCGAGAGTTCCTTTCTCATCTGTAAGCATCACCACACTGAGAAACATGAGAGGGGAGTCTAGGGGAAGGAGAATTTGGTGAACCAGAGGATGTTCCTGGGATTCTCAGCAGAACACGTTTTGCTAAAGGAGAAACAGCAGGGATAGGCATGTGTTGTATTTTCCCATAGATACAACTTGTGAACATCTAACTCAGGTGTCCTTTGACTGCTTTAGAGACTTTTATTTTGAGAAGAAGAGTACTCCATTCAAGTTTCCCATCAAGCTTGATTAATTGGGTGATAACACGGGTACTTCTGCAAAGTGCATCATCAGAGAGTGGGCTCACTCTAATGGTAAGATATGTCAGACAAGGAAAAGTGTTCCCGCAGACTATAAAAGTGATCTTTAACTACCTACTATCAGACCTCATTACCACAGCAATTTCCAAGAAGTCTGACCCCTACCCAAGTCAGCTAAAGTACAGGACACGAATGTGTCCAGTGCATCTAGGAAGAGCAGACAGCCATTGATGTATGGAAAATTTTGCTGCTGCTGCTGAATGCCGTGTTCTCTTATTAAACGCTGTCTTTAGCTCAGAGATCACAAACAGGTGGGCCATATTTTTAGTTTTTTTAGAACTCCTACAGTTACTTACATGTGACTTCAAATATGGCTCATCAGTTTTTTGGCAATACTCATCATGATCCCTCACTTATAATAATACTTTGTAGTTTATAAAACACTTTTTCACACATGATATTACTTAAATTCTCACAACGTCTCTGCTAGCTGCTCCAAGCTTACCTAACTAACCCTCAAATACAGCATTTCATAAAAATACAAAAATAATTTAAATCTTATCAATTCATTTTTAAGTAATAAAGTAAAATTTTTTCCTTTTAAATATTAAAAAAATTACAGGGTCTTATTTCAGAGCTCTGAGTGCTGAATTAATCTATTATTAGTAACACATACTTAACAAGGGTCTAGAATATATTAGAACCATAGCATTCCAAATTTTCAAACCTTAAATGCATAAATACAATGTTAATCTAGATTTAGTTATGAATCATAATCAAAGGGTGTTTATAAATATATGCAAATATCAAGCACTCATAATGACAGTACCATATTCCAAATTATCTGACATATACAGATGAAACAGTAACAAAGAGAAAATTTGATAAGAGGGCACTAAACATTTTATGGAAAATAGAATCAAAAAATCAATTTGAGAGAGGCTCTGTGGCTCCATAGGTTAAGCTGCAACTTGTGACGCTGGTACCCCATATGAGCACTGATTCCAATCCTGGCTGCTCCACTTCTAATCCAGCTCCCTATTAATGTGCCTGGGAAAGCAGTGGAAGATGGCCCAATTGCCTGAGTCACTGCCATCCACATAGGAGACATAGATAGAGTTCCAGACTCCTGACTCTAGCCTGGCCCAGCTCTGGCCTTTGCAGACATTTGGGGAATGAACCAGCAGAAGGAAGATCTCTCTCTCTCTCTCTCTCTCTCACTCTGTCTCTCTCTCTCTCTCTCTCTCTCTGTTTCTCTCTCTCTGTAACTCCTTCAAATAATTAATAAATAAATCTTTAAAATAAATTTAAAAGATCATTTATTTTGGTGCAAAAAATTCTGAAATCTATGCATAGTTTTTCATATGCATTTTCTATGAACTTTTTGAAAACTCTTTATATGCTTGAATTTCAAAGATTTTTTTTATATTTACATAGACAGGGAATTGAGAGTAAGGGGAATTTTAATTTAAGCCAAGAAGAAGTCATCAAAAATTAAATGGTACTGACCTTTGCCTCAGATTTTAACAAAGGACACCAACATATGGGAAGCTCCCTAATCATGCAGAGGGCAAACTGACCAACTAGCTCTGACTACATTATGTGAATTTTCAAAGTCACAAAGAAAAAATACTTTTAGATATATAGAGTTACACACATCACAACACTAATAATAGTAGTATGAGAAAAAACCGCAATGCAGAACAAAACACCAGATGTCCTAGAATATATCAAACTCAGAGTCACTGACAGCACCTCAGAGTGAACCTGCTGGACCAAAAAGTACCATCACCAGCTACGTTTCATGAGGATCTCAACTGTGGTTTTCCTTCTGAATAAAATGTTTAACACCCTAAAAAACTAGTGACAACCAAAGTCTGAGGATAGAAGATAAAGAACAAGATATCAAGTAAAAAGACTAAGCCAAATTTTAATCCTCAGCCTCCTTGGTGCTCTTGGGTAAACCAACCAACCAACTTTTATCTGCCAAGTATTTTCACCTACAAAATAGCAAGGTTGAACTAGATAAATCCTGGAATTTAATGTTCTCTGATTTTATAAGATATCACCAAATCTCCTTATGTCTACTTTATTCAAATTATTCTACCATCAACTGAAACATTAATTAAAAATGAAAGCCATATCCTGTGCTCAGAAGTGTCTCTAAAAAGGAGTTCCTCACAATTCCTTTTTTTCTTAGAGCATGCAAAATGAAGTTTATTCCTACCCGTCTACTGATCTCTGGTAGATACAAGACAAGGTAGCAAAAATTATTTTTTGAAGAATAAAGTGCTGGGAATTTCTGTGATAAGAAATTCTCTTTTCTCTTCACGTGGCTGCCAGTTTAACTAACATTTCACTGCCCCCTCCAGGCAGATACTGAAAAAACAAGATAATTTCTTTGCAGGAACTAGAATTTGGCTTCAGACATCAGTGAAATACAAGGAATATTCAACATGTAAAGCAAGATGTATATTATGAGAAAGCAGTGCACAGATTCCAAAAATTTTACAAGAAAATTAAACAAATTTTAATCTCATATTTTCCACATATTATTTGAATATTCTCAAGCTCTGATTCTAGCCAATAGAGGATCTACTTAATTAAAGTAAGTATAAATATAAACTGTAACAATTAAAAGATAGCAATTTGGGGTGAACATGTGCCCTAGCACATGTTTATTACACATCAGAGATTGATTCCTGCCTCCAAATCCTGATTCCAATGTACTGATAATGGCAGATCCTGAGAAGCAACAGTGATGGCTCAAGTAGTTGGCTTCCTGTCAAACCCATGTGAGAGACCTGGACTGATTTCTCACCCCATCCATACATTGGCCTTTAGGAAATGAACTAGTAGACAGGCATTCCCTCTCTTGCTCTCTCAAATAATTTTTCTTTTATTGCTTCTGAGGTTGATTTTTCTCAGAAAGCTTATTAGGATGTGCTTTGGGGATCAACCCTATTTCTTTAGAAGAAATGAAAGAGGCAGAGATTGGGCTCTAATGTGGTTCCAACAAAAGCACTTGTGGACCCCACAAAACAGCTCTGAATTTAAATGGCCCGTTGGAGCTGCCCTGAGCTAGGGCAGGAAGAATGGGCCTTCCTAACCATATATCAACTAGTCACTGGTGACAAGCTGTTTCCAAGACAATTTCTGGAATGGGCTGACATCGGAGGACACCAGCAAGCAGCAGGGACAAGGGATGGGCCTTCTGGTCCTGAAGGGGAACCTGGATGTGGTGGAATCACAGAGTCTGCCACATAATTACTTTGCACTGTCACCGATAATTCTGCTTCTTAATAAATGCATAGCAAACACCAACTAATAATTGGCAGATACCAGGAAACTAATCTTATGTATTCTTATACATATAAGGTAAATATAAAAAATACAGGAAATGGTACAGTTTGGAAAGCAGATGTAAAGTTTCTTTAGGAATTAAATTTACCATATTATCCAGTAATTCCGATCCTTGTTGGAAGACAAATGACAACACATGTCCAAACAAGTCCTCATATAGGAATTATCATGACACCATTATTCATAAATAGTGGAAAGCATTCAATATTTCATCAACTAGTGGATGGATAAACAAAGCATGCTATATACATAGAATAGAACAAAGCACTAATATATACATGCTACAATATGGAAGAAGCTCAAAGATATACCAAGTTAAAAAGCCAAGGGCAAAAGAATATAAAATTATATGATTCCATTTATATGAAACATCTGGAAAAGGAAAACCTAGAGAGACAGAAAGCAGACCAAGGACTGCCTGAGGCTGGAGGAGGAAACAGGCAGCAACTGCAAACGATGAGCACAAGCAATCTTCTGTAAGTTACTGACCTATTCCAGAATTGGATTCTGTGATGACACCATTGTAAATTTACTAGAAGTCTTTGAATTGTATGCTTGAAATGAATACATATTAGATTAAGTATATTAAACTCAGTAAAGCAGAAAGAAGGAAGAAAAGAGGTAGGGGTCAGCATCGCACCCCTGGGTGGCATAATCTGATCAATGTTTTTTCTCTATCTGAACACAGCAAATGAGGTGGAAATAACTGCATGGTCTGCATCTGTCAGAATACGTCAGAGCAGCAGGTCCCTGAACCTCAGTGTTAGTGACTACATTCATTTTGGGAGCGGCCCAGCACAGACAGGCCACATAAACAGCGTAATAGATAACTCCCTTAAGGCAGCTGGTAGGAGCCTAACCTGTCAATAACTTGAAAAACAAACCGTTCTCAGATATATACACTCATTGTAGCTCTAACGTCTCCATCTTCACCCAAATTGACAAAGCAAACTGCTCTTTCTCATTCCTTCCTACCTATATTGGCTCAATGCTACTATTTTCTACTTATTTACCTCTTCAAGATTTCCCTTGAATTCAACTTGACATCACCAAGAAACAACACCTGGGTTAGGGGTGGGGGGCACAAAGGGAGAAGTGAGGATGGGAGGGGAGAAGAAAAAGATTTCTAACCTCTGCTGAAAGCACACTCACTGTGCTAGGTATTCTTCACACACTGCAGCACTTAGTCTAAGAACAGGCTATGCAGAGAATATTACTCCTGTTTAATATATGGGAAAGCTGAAGCTCAGAGGATGAGGAGACCTCTTTGGACGTCTTCCAGCATGGTGGTCAGACAACCAGGAAGACCACTGTACACACCAGATAACACACAAAGATCGGACTATTCCATGAGGGTCTTTCTAGAGTTACACACTCAAGCTCTGCCCCTATGAACAGGAATGGGGATTACCATGAAAAAAATTAATTACGTGGAAAGAAGTTTTTCTCAAAACTGAAAATGATGCTCTGAAAACAAAGAATCTCCTCTCTAGTCCCTTTACCTGTGACACTAAAGTTCAGGGCAGTCTGGAACAGTCAAGGAGGATGGGGCGCTCCTGGCCACATACAAGCAGGGCAGGGGGCAATAGGAAGCCAGCCTGGAACCACAGGTTGGAGTCTCAGATGATATTTAGGGTACAAGATGTCTACCAGGGAACATGCTCATGAGAGGAAGGAGGTAGGACAGGACAGAAGAAAAAGTTCCAATGTGATGTAAGCCTGCAGATCCCTAACCAACCTGGTGGGACTCAGAGTCATTCTGTACTGCATATCGCTGTGTCTACCAAACCTAGCAGGAGATGCTGGGGTTGCCCTGGGCTTATGACTAGCTGAAAATTATTCTGCACACTACATCATTTTCATTATAGTCTCACCTCAGTAGTGCTCTGAGAAAATAGGAAAAGAACCTGTGACTATAAACGAATAGATGCAAAGATGTAGCAGGAGAGATGTGGTAATTAGCAAGACTTCTGCTGCAACTATTTCTATTGCTTGAAATAAAGATGTATACTGTCTCAGACACAGGGACATAAGAGTTAGCATGACTCCAGAGTTTGTGTGACTGGAGCTCCACTTCCCTGCGCTGGCCTGCATTTTCCTGTGTTGGCTTCTTTCTTAGGATGGTAGTAAAATAGCAGGTTTATATAATTACTTTGTCATAGTTGCTGAATACTTTTATATTTTGGAAAAGGATTCACTCTAACTCAATAAGTTATAAGAAATGTACAGTATTGCAAGTGAACTAAAGTCACTAAAAAGACATGTATTATAGACCTAAAGCCTATCAAACCAAAATAAAAATAAGAAAACAAAAACAAATAGTTTATTTGTCCACAAATGATACAATAGTATGATATGCATCCTGTGAAATCAATTATATCTTGCAGTCATAGACTACGATGATTAAGGGAAGACACCGTGGCATAGCATGCAGAGCTGCACTCGTAATGACTACATCCGATACTGGAATGACTGTGTCGAGTCCTGGGAACTATGACAAGTAGTTACATAAACCTGTACACAACTATAACCCGCACTGCTTTAAATATGCTCACACCGCCAGTCTTCAGGACTTTCCAATGGAAAGTGAGGACAGCGGAAGGCAAAGAAACATGAGGTTAAATATCTGACACGTAATTTCAAAAGTGGTTAATACTTTGGAGATCATCTATATCAAATCCAATGGTTCTCAAATCTAGATATGCACTCTGTTGCATATGGAACTGGTTTAATATCAACTGTTCCCTCATTCCCACTCCCCAACCCTAAAGAAACTCAGCAATTCTGAAACTGGCGAAACAGGCCTTCTGTATTTTTATCAAGTTCCTCAGGGATTCTGAAGCACAGGTTAATTTAGAAGCCATTGCTATGGTTCAAAACTCTTGAGTAACAAGAAAAATAGTTAAAACAAGTCAAATAATTAAAGAACAAAAGCAAAAAAAAAAAATACTTATGTCAACTTTACCAAGTCTGATATTCTTTCCTTTTCCTCATCAATCGATGTATACTATAATTATATAAAAACTGTATGATGAACATTAAGTTAGGAACCTGGATGATTTTTTTTTTTGATCCAAGGACAAAGATTATCCAAAACAGAGCAAGAAAATGAACAGAGCATTAGTTGGCTCTAATATAGAACTAACTAATATAGAACTAACTAATGTAGACCCCAACCTAGTAACAAAAACAGAAAAAAAAAAAAGGAGGGGAGAGAAGCAGGAGACAGGAAAGGCAGGGATGCCATTCAAGCTACTGAAAGAGAACAGACAAACACGCAAGACCTTAGATTGAATTGAAAATGAAAATCATACTCTATACATCTAGAAAAGCTCAATGGAACTAGTATAAATGAGGATGACCACAGGCTTCCATTCTGTGTTATACTTTCTCATCAGCATATAAGCTGAAATCGAGGATTGCAACAGGGAATTACAAACAGTATTAGATTGCTTCAGAGAAAACAGAATGACAACCCGGTCACTGGGGCCCTAAAAGAGCTCCCCTGAGGTCCACCATTTCTAGACAAGTACCTTTAACTAGGGCTGCTATAGATACAGCAGGACCTGTCACCCCAAAACTCACACAGATGTTTAAATTCAGATTCTCAGTGTTAATGACTGATGAATTAAGAGTGAAGACTTGATCTAACCATGGCTTCTGAGAGATGGGTCTGGTAGGAGGTGCTTGGGTCATCTGGGGGCATGACCTCAGAGGGTGGTTATTTGAGTTCAAATTTGGCCTGGCTGTTTGCTCTCTGCTTCCTGGCTCACCATGGGATCCTCCTCTGTAGATACCTACCACAGGGCCACCCTGTGCTGAACTCTAATCACCAAACTGTAAACCAAAGTAAAACTTTTATTTCCCAAAGAAGCCCCTCTCCAGTGTTTTAGTTAATGAAAAGTAGACTATTACAAAGGCACATTCCAGGTGTTAAGGCAGTAATTTAATAACCTAAGCATTACATCATCATATTGTCATCATCAATTTAAAAATGCAGGTTGAAAGTACAGTAGTTAAACAAAGGAAAAACTCCATGAAAAATCCTGAAACTACAAAATGAATTTCTTCATGTGCTGCAAGATAAAAAAGCATTTTGGTCCCAAGTATTTAAAGATGCTGCATACCCAAACTTGCTTATTTGTCTGATATTTTTGGTACTTTTATGTTCATAATATTTCCATTAAAAGGACTGTTAGATCTTTTTGATGGCAGGTGAAATAAAAGAAGAAAAGCAAATTTTTAAAATTTGGAAAAATATGACATATACTGTAACTTTTCAATGTACAAAATACCTTAAGTTGATAAAATGTTAAAATTTTATTTTCCATTTAAAAAAGATTAATTTTATTGAAAAGTCATTTAAATTTACCTATAATTTTAAAGGATAAATAGTTGTGATTAACAACTGGTAAAAACTAAAGATAAATTAATTGCTTAATTTCAAAAATATCCTAAGCTTGTTAAATTTGTTTTTAAAATGTCTTGTTATGGTGGGCCTACCTATTAAGCTTCCAGTTGGGACACTCACATGCTATATCACAACATTTGTGTTTTCAAGTCCCAGTTGCACTGATGGGAGGCATCAGATGACACATATTAAGTAGTTGACTCCATGCTACTCACACGGGAGACCAGCACTGAGTTCCCAGCTCCCAACTCCCAGTTTCAGCCTAGCCCAGTTCCAGCCATTGTGGGAATCTCTGGAATAAACCAGTGAATAGGAGGCCTCTTTAGCTCTCTGCCTCTCAAGTAAATAAATAATTTCTTGAGATTTATTTGATCATTTATCTGAAAAGCAAAGTGACAGAGATAGATGAAGGTGGAGGGATATGTCATCCACATCATTCATCCAAATAAATTTATATTTTTAAAATCTCTTTCTACATAACCAGCAAATACTTCTGAGACTGGTTTTTCTTTTTTTTTTTTTAAGATTTATTTATTTATTTGAAAGGCAGAGATATGGAGAGAGAGAGAGAGAGAGAGAGAGAGAGAGAGAGATCTTCCATTCACTGGTTCACTCCCCAAACGGCCCCAACAGCTAAGCTGGGCCAGGCTGAAGCCAGGAGACAGGAGCTTCTTCCGGGTCTCCCGCATGGATGCAGGAGCCCAAGAACTTGGGCCACCTTCCACTGCTTTCCCAGGTGCATTAGCAGGGAGCTGGATCAGAAGTGGAACAGCCAGGACTTGAACCAGTGTCGATATGGGCACTGTGTCACAGTGGCAGTCCCAAGACTGGTTTTTCTTTAAGGAGTATTATTAAGATAGATTACAGCAGGGAGCTGGATTCTGTCCCAGTTGCCCCTCTTCCAGGCCAGCTCTCTGCTGTGGCCAGGGAGTGCAGTGGAGGATGGCCCAAGTGCTTGGGCCCTCACCCCATGGGAGACCAGGAGAAGCACCTGGCTCTTGCCATCAGATCAGCGCGGTGCGCTGGCCATGGTGCGCCGGCTGCGGCAGCCATTGGAGGGTGAACCACCGGCAAAAGGAAGACCTTTCTCTCTCTCTCTCTCACTGTACACTCTGCCTGTCAAAAAAAAAAAAAAAGATAGATCACAGAAACAATTTAGATATAGATGATCTCCTACAAGCGGCATTATCATCAATCCCACAGAGATCAGATCAGATAAGCTAACAAGCAAAAACCAATTTTACTTGTTACAATGAAAATATTAAATCTTTATATATATGGTATTCTTTCAAGTGAATATATAGGAAGGCATTTAACACAAGGAAACACTGTTTCACTTACAATATTTTGTGATGAAACAACAAAAAGTTTTAAATGTAATAGAAAATCTGTGTAAGACTTTGAAAAATTTATAGAAAATGAAAAACTATGTGGGGGTTTCAAAAATAATTTTGTACCAAATCAACTTATCGTTGATTGTTCTCAAACTTTTGGTCCCTTTTAGATCTGAAAAAAGATGGAGAGCACCAGACCACTCTTTGAACCACTGTTCTGCATTAATCACCTAAGCTTCTTATTTTTTAATTTCATTTTTTTAAGATTTTTTATTTCTTTACTTGAGAGGCAGAATTATGGATAGAAAGAGAGACAGGCACAGAGAAAGGTCTTCCATCCGCTGGCCACAACAGCCCAAGCTGAGCTGACCCAAAGGGCCAAGAGCTTCTTCCGGGTCTCCCACGTGGGTGCAGCAGCGCAAGCACTTGGGCCACCTTCTAGCACTTCCCGGGCCATAGCAGAGAGCCAGACAGGAAGAGGAGCAGATAAGACTGGAATACGGGATTCTGGCGCCACAGGAGAAGCCTAGCCCACTACACCAGAGCACCAGCCCATCATTTTTCTGATAATTTGATTTTACTGCATTTTATATAAGTACTTGTCTGCAAAGGATTAAAAAATAAATACAATCTTCCACAAATATAGTTGGAGAATTGTTATAAATCAGGCCTGAATAACTAAGTTGGACATTTCTGTTTCCATCCTGAATGATTCATAGCCACTTCATTTGACAGACTGAGTTTGTTACTATTACATTGAAGTACTATATGAAAGTCATGGTAACCTGCAGTAGCTCACTGAAAACCAGGTATGTTCAGAAAATCATTTAAATGCTATTAACATTTTTATTCTGTCAATTCATTACTTCAAAATGAGAAAATGAAAAGGTCAAGGCCCTTAGAAGGGTCAAATATACTTTGTTAGTAGTTTAAAGAATGGAAGCAACTGGCTGGCACCACGGCTCGCTTGGCTAATCCTCCGCCTGAGGCGCCAGCACCCCGGTTCCAGTCCTGGTGGGGTGCCGGATTCTGTCCCGGTTGCTCCTCTTCCAGTCCAGCTCTCTGCTGTGGCCCAGGATGGCAGTGGAGGATGGCCCAGGTCCTTGGGCCCTGCACCCGCATCAGAGACAGGGAGGAAGCACCTGGCTCCTGGCTCGGATCGGCGCAGTGCACCCAACGTACCAGCCATATGGGGGGGGGGGGTGAACCAACAGAAAAGGAAGACCTTTCTTTTTGTCTCTTTCTCTCTCACTGTCGAACTCTGCTTGTCAAAAAAAAAAAAAAAAAGAAAGAAAGAAAAGAAAAAGGATGGAAGCAGTCTACACGTCCATCAACAGTTAAATGAACTAGGACACATCCACAGAATACTGTAAAGCTGTGAAGAAGCCTGAACAAGTTTTTGTGTGCGGAAGCACAACTCCCTCTGTTGTACGTTAGGGCAAACGCAAGTGGGAAGGAATAAGTGCCATCATCCATTTATCTGAGAACAAATGGGGGAGGAGGGTCGGTCATACATCTCTGTGCCTATAGTTGCCGAGACTGAATTTATACGATATCCCTGCTTCGGGAGAATACTGTTAGATAGATATGGTGTGGCTGGAAACTCCCAAGTGCAAAGGGCCAATCTGCTCCCTAACTCAAGCAACCAGTTCCTGCTGCGTGCCTGCACGTCCAGGCAGTCAGAGACAGCAGAGGAAACCAGAGGTTGCAATTACTCCCACAGCACAGAACAAGAAGAATGTGATGTGGTGATGCTGCCAACTGCGTCTAGCCAGAGAACGTGGTAGAGTCCTGGAAGGAATCACACTATCTAGGGACCACTGGACCTGAACATATTTGAGAGAAAGACACACCTCAGCAGAGTCTGTTAAGGTCACCACACTTTCAACAGTGCTCAGTAACCAGAAACCTAAAAGTTATAAATTAGATCTGAGATCGAGGTTTCTAAATGAAAAGGAGTCCGCTTTGAAGAAATGGGATGAACGAGGCTGTTCTAACACAGATAGTGCCTGAAAAGTTATGCAGGTGAACTGTGACTACTCATTCTTTGGGGAGAGGGGATATCATAGCAGAGCTAGAGGCAATAAATGCAAGAAAATAGAACCATTTAGTGTTTATACTCTGAGAGGAGACTGGTAATGCGAACCAAGTTACATATGCCATCCCTGCAGGCTGGAAGACAATTGTTTTAATGGGACCACTTTTTCCCAGCTCCTGGTTTTATTTAGAGAGCTCATTTCCTAAAATTCTCAACTTTAGGATGCATAAAAATTAGTGTACCAGATGGCATACACACAAAAAAACTGCAAGGACTCTATTTTTACGAGATATTTTAAAAGCATTTTCTAAAGGTGCTCCTGACTATGTTTTAAAGCTAACTTTAACGAATCCTTAGAGCTGTGTTCTGTAAAGGATTTGACTCAACCGTAGTAAAAACATACATAAGAGATGACACAAACCATCTGTAAAAAAAAGAATAATTCCAGTTTTAAAAATCACCAAGTGGCCTCACCACAGAAGAATGATAAGTATGTGAGGTAACACACATGTTAATTGCTCTATTGAGCCAACCCACAAGGGAAACCTTTTTCAAAGCATGATGGTATACATGATAAAGACACGCAATGATTACTTTTCAATTTCAAAAATCTAATTTTTTTAAAAAAGAACAATGTCAAGAGACATTTTATGAATGTACTGTTATGGAACCAAGGATCTAAACAAGAACACCTTAAGGCTTCCAGTTCACTTAACAAAGGTTTGCCTGGTCCACACACTGTTTTCTCAATCACTGGGAATTCAGAGCTGAGAAGCAGCTGATGGTCACAGTGCCAGGGCCGGAAGTCCAAGATCAAGGTGTGTGCAAGCTATTTTTTCTCTGAAGGTGCTGTGTCCAGGGCCTCCTGCCAGCATCTGACAGCTCCTCGACTTAGGGAAGTGTAACTCTAGCTTTCCTATGGCATCTCCCTGTGTACATGGCTGTCTCTGAGTCCTCTTTCTATAAGGACACAATCAGATCCTGTGAGGGCCCACACTACTGATATGATCTGAACTTGATCATCTGCAAAGACTCCATTTCCCAGAGTCACAGGTACTAGGGATGAGGACTTCAGTGTCTTTTGGAAGAAGACATGATTCGGTCCCCAGTAGCCTGTAAGGTAGATAAGCAGGGACTGGGAAGAAAACAATGAGCAGTACAGCAGGACAAAAGAATAACTTGAGGCTGGCCTAAGAAGAGCCTGGATCAGAGGTGCATCATATAAAGAGCATCACACACCCCTGGAAGTGCATCCTCTGTGCAGGTGACTTTACGAGCCCAGAAAGAACACTCTGTTCCAGTATGAAAGGAGATGGCCAGGGCTGACCTACAGACAAGAAGACCATCTGTGAGGTTGCTATAGCTTCAATTCAAGGAAGAGATGGTAAACGCTTCTTCAGGGATGGAAAGAGAAAGCACTGGAGAAAAGGAAAGAGAAGCTGCTGTGCACTGACTATCCAGCACAGGCTACTGGCTGGAGGCTACCTCATTTAATCCTCATAGCAACCCTAAGTCAGAAATGCAATACTTGCCTTGTACAAATAAACAAACCAAAACCCTCAAATTTAACCCAAAGTTACACACTTAGTTGGCAGCAGAGCCAGCAGTAAGATAAAGGTGTGTTTGATCAGAGAAGTCAAACAACCTAGGGAAACTGTTTACAGGTTAGAAGTAAGAGAAAATAATTAGAATAAAAATTAGAAAGGTACATGCAGGAAAATCTGTACATAAAGTAAGCCCTTGGGGAAAAACCAGAAGTGAAGAGGATAAAAATGTTTTTACAAAAGGAAAAACTGAACAAATTCAGAAGAAACTAACAAAAGTTCTGACCTGGGGAGTACAGAGTAGAGAGGGAGGAGATAAAGAAGAAAAACAATAGGAACTGGAGCAAGAATAAGGCTCCTTAATATAAATATGTTATATTCTCTTGAGGTTCTTTTCCCTTTGAACACACTTCTTCTTTAAAAAAGCATAAAGCATAAAATATTTTATAAACAATTCAGTATAATAGCAATGATAGTCAAAATCACATCGCAGAAGATTATATAGGTATTTATCTTTTGGTAAAAACTCACAATCTAAATTTTGTTTACTTAGCATGCCAATTTGTGATTATCATTATACATTTTATTTAATTTTATCTGGAACAAAGAAAAAAGATTCTTTGTAGACTCTGTGTGAGTTTGAAAGATAGCTAAATTCAATAATAATGCAGAAAAGATTAGAATCAGTAATCCCTCTTACCATTTTGTTAAATCACTAATCTCCATGAAACATAAAATCAATGTGCTTATTTAGCCATAGAAAGAATTCATGTTCAAATGTATACGGTGGAAAGCTTATTGGAGTTTTACCAGATGAAATGTCTGGCCACTAACATGATACAGAATTAAGAATTCAAACTTTCGTTTTTTTAAAGTAAAGAAATGTTTACGCAGAAAGGATGTAGAGTTAAGGCACTGCTATTCCTATTAAATTTCCATAGTCTTTAATTAGAATAAAATATCAATTCACACAAACCTTTTACAATTTCCCTGTTCCCTAATTCTTTCCTAAACAGAGCAAAGGAATAAAACTCCTTGGTACTGAGAATTGGAAAAACCACTCCTGACAACATGAATGGCTCTTAAACCACAGTTATTACAATTTCAATCCTTTTAGACTAAACGGCACTTCCAGGGAAAATAATGATAGCCTCAAAGAGTGGAAGGTGGGAGAACTGTCGCTTAGTCAATTCCTAAATGGAAATACATTTTAAAAGAAAATCTCATTCTGAGTCCTAAAGGTCGGGAAGCACGTCTTTTACAGTGAGATGTCTAGTTTCCGTGCTGTGTCCTACAGTCCCTCCTCCCATGACTGCCTGTGGAGGCTTAACATCACCAAACACAGAGCCAAACAAGAACTCTAAAAGTGTCTTTATTGACTGGACACTCTACCCAGTGAACAATTATATTTTTTTTGTCAGAAATGGCTGTCAGAGCAATTTTCATTACCCTCCTAAAGACTCCATCTGGGGGCCAGCAGTGTGTCGTAACGAGTAACCTGTAGTGCTGGCACCCCATGTGGGTGCCAGTTCGAGACTCAGCTGCTTCACTTCTGATCCAGCTCTCTGCTATGGCCTAGGAAAGCAGAAGATGGCCCAAGTCCTTGGGTCCCTGCACCCGTGTGTGAGACCCGGAAGATACTCCTGGCTCCTGGCTTCGGATCGGCACAGCTCTGGCCATTGCAGCCAATTAAGGAGCAAACCAGTGGATGGAAGACCTCTTCCTCTCTCTCTCTCTCTCTCTACCTCTGCCCCTCTATAACTCTGCCTGTCAAATAAATACATAAATATTTTTAAAAGACTAAATCTGTAATCATGTACCACACTTCTCTGCTCTGAGAACAAACTGAATTAGATGACTGCCTCTCTTCTTCAGACTGCACAGTATGCCGTTTTAGCAGCTCAGACTGCACCCGAAAGGAACTGATGCTCTGCATTTGGTGCCTTCCCCTTGAGGACCTTTATACTCTGAGACTTTTTTTTAAATTTAGCTTAAGAGAAAAGGTTTGGAAACCTGCTACGAGTTTGCTCCTTCAGGAAAACTGCTTCCACGTGCAACTTCCACTTGTGCAACAAGTATACAAAACCTTGTGGAAAGACATTTCCAGATGCATATTTGCATTAGAAGCCACAAATAGCACTCCCCCCTTCTTTTCTTCTTGTCAAAACAGATATGTTCAACTACAACTGTTTGACCACCTGACGGAGGGGTCCTTCATATCAGCCCTGTCTCCAACCCACCTCAAATTTCAACACTACACATCTATTCTTTCTCAGTTAAAGGTTTGTCTTTCTGTAAGTTTTATATTTAAATTCCTGTACAGTAACAGGTTAACCAATCAAAATATCCTGAGTCACTAACCTCTTTGAAAGGATCTGGTAATTAATTAATTTTCCAGCATAACAAAGAAAAGAACCAATGGTATGCACAAGCTTTGATAAAGGGAAAACTCATAAAGTACCAGTCTGAGTACCGACTACCAGCTAGAGAGGACAGAGACAGGAGTTATCACCAGAAACGCAATGACTGGGTCCATTCAGGGTGCCAGAACAGAAAATCTTAGACTGAGTGACTTAGAAACAACATCAGTTTTTTCCTCGCAGTTCTGAAGGCTGAAGACCAAGTTCAAGGTGGCAGCAGGTTTGGGATCTGGTGAAGACGCAGTGCCTTCTCCCTGAGTCCTCACATGGTGGACGAGATCAAGACGCTCTCTGGGGTCCCTTCTCAAATGCCACTAGTCACCTTCAAAATGCCCCAGCTTCGGGTGAATCCTAACCATCACCTTGAGAATTGGGATTTCAACACATGGATTTTGAGGAAATGCAAACATTCAGTCCATAGCAGGAACCCTTGAAAAATTATCAAGGGAGAGCTAAGAATAAAGAATGCTAAAAGAAAAGCTAAGAATATTTTTAAATGGGGAAGGGGAGCTTGCCTTGCTTTTCCATGTTGCATACAGCTGACCCTGATATCAATTTCCATTGCAGACATCAATGATCCACTTTAGAAACTATCTCTGACATATCTTTAACTCCAGCATGATATCTTCTTGTTGGTTCTTCCAACAAATTCACACTAACATCAACAACTACTTCAAACTAAGGAGGACAAACAAATCTACTGGGTGAAAAAAACACCATAGATCCCAACACAAAAGAGAATGAAACACAGCCTCAGGGCTGGCGCCATGGCTCACTTGGTTAATCCTCCGCCTGCGGCACTGGCATCCCATATGGGTGCCGGGTTCTCATCCCGGTTGCTCCTCTTCCAGTCCAGCTCTCTGCTGTGCCCCGGAAGGGCAGTGAAGAATGCCCCAAGTCCTTGGGCCCTGCACCCCCATGGGAGACCAAGAGGAAGCACCTGGCTCCTGGCTTCAGACCAGCATAGTTACGGCTGTAGTGGCCATTTAGGGGGTGAAGCAATCGAAGGAAGACCTTTCTCTCTGTCTCTCTCTCACTGTCTCACTCTGTCACATAAATAAAAATTAAAAAAAATAAATAAAAGAAACAAACACAGCCTCATTTGCTATTCAGGGTTATCTGTACACAGTGTTGTTGTTGTTGTTTTTTTTTTTTAAGATTTATTTATTTATTTGAAAGCCAGAGTTACACAGAGAGAGGAGAGGCAGAGAGAGAGAGAGTCTTCCATCCACTGGTTCAATCCCCAATTAGCAGCAATGGCCTGAGCTGCACTGATCTGAAGCCAGGAACCAGGAGCTTCCTCCAGGTCTCCTATGCAGGTGCAGGGGCTCAAGGACCTGGGCCATCTTCTACTGCTTTACCAGGCCATAGCAGAGAGCTGGATGAGAAGTGGAGCAGCCGGGACTCGAACTGATACCCATTTGGGATGCAGGCACTGCAGGCAGCAGCTTTACCACAGCGCTGGCCCCTGCCCACTGTGCTTTGAAAGGAGAAAAGTTAAGAGAAAGGGACTGTTCCACACATTACTTTTTCCTATAGAAGGAGTGAATAATAAGCAAATGATACTTCAAATACAACAATTTAACTAAGAAATCCTTGTGAACATTCTTGGGAGTGAAGGTTTGCTAGGCACTTGGTGGCATGTGTAACAGTGTCTCTAAGAATCAGCTCAGAACCCTCTTCTCTGAAGTAAAATGAGGCTTGAAACCATTTCTGAGTAGCTTCAGCATTCTTAGAGCTCCATGAGTGGCAATTCTCCTGTCCCAAAGCCACCAATTAGGGTAGCTATATCATCTTTTTCATAGCTCTTGGACACACCTGAAGTTACTACCACAGCCATAGCCAGATCACAATCGTTCATAAAAATCACTACCTAAAGCAAGTTGACTTAGTATTTCCTTTTTCACAATCACCAACAGGGGCTACATGTAAAACTTGCATATTCCTAAGATTGTACCTGAATTAATATCTTCACAAACAAGTTTTCAAGAGTCTACTTAAAATAATGAATGTCTAAGGTTCTACACTAAAATACTAATGATGGTATTGTTATATGAGGCTACAAATTATTTCTGCCTTTTGGATCTCTAGTTTATGCTTTTTTCTTTTTTTTTTTTTACAGGCAGAGTGGACAGTGAGAGAGAGAGACAGAGAGAAAGGTCTTCCTTTGCCGTTGGTTCACCCTCCAATGGCCGCCGCGGTCGGCGCGCTGCGGCCGGCGCACCGCGCTCGTCCGATGGCAGGAGCCAGGAGCCAGGTGCTTTTCCTGGTCTCCCCATGGGGTGCAGGGCCCAAGCACCTGGGCCATCCTCCACTGCACTCCCGGGCCACAGCAGAGGGCTGGCCTGGAAGAGGGGCAACCGGGACAGAATCCGGTGCCCTGACCGGGACTAGAACCCGGTGTGCCGGCGCCGCAAGGCGGAGGATTAGCCTGTTGAGCCACGGCGCCGGCCTGTTTATGCTTTTTTCAATGAAAATACATTATTTTAATAATTAAAATATATGTGGCGCCGGTGCCGTGGCTCAATAGGCTAATCCTCCGCCTTGCGGCGCCGGCACACCAGGTTCTAGTCCCAGTCGGGGCGCTGGATTCTGTCCCTGTTGCCCCTCTTCCAGGCCAGCTCTCTGCTGTGGCCCAGGTGTGCAGTGGAGGATGGCCCAAGTCCTTGGGCCCTGCACCCCATGGGAGACCAGGAAAAGCACCTGGCTCCTGCCTTCGGATCAGCGCGGTGCGCCGGCTGCAGTGTGCCGGCCACAGTGGCCATTGGAGGATGAACCAACAGTAAAGGAAGACCTTTCTCTCTGTCTCTCTCTCTCACTGTCCACTCTGCCTGTCAAATATATATATATATATATATATATATATATATATATATATATGGCTATTGTTAACCATTTTTTAAAATGTTTTATCTATTCACTCTCATCTTGTATGAAACTGAGAGAGAGAGACAGAGAAAGACCTTCCATCTGTTGGTTCACTCCCTAATGCCCACAATAGCCAAAAGTAGGGTGAGCTAAAGCCAAGAGCTAGGAACTATATCCAGGTCTCCCACATGGATGGCAGGGACCCAAGCACTTGAGCCATTTCCCACTACTTCTCAAGGTATGCATTAGCTGAAAGTTGGATTAAAAGAGAAGGGGCCAGCACCATGGCTCACTTGGTTAATCCTCCGCCTGGGGCACCAGCATCCCATATGGGTATCGGGTCTTGGTTGCTTCTCTCACAGTCCAGCTCCCTGCTGTGGCCCAGGAGGGCAGTGGGGAATGGCCTAGGTGCTTGGGCCCCTGCACCCGCATGGGAGACCAAGAAGAAGCACCTGGTTCCTGGCTTTGGATTGGTGCAGCACTGGCCGTAGCAGCCATTTGGGGAGTGAACCAGCGGAAGGAGGACCTTTCTCTCTGCTTCTCTCTCTCACTGTCTATAATTCTACCTGTCAAATAAATAAAAAAAAAAAAAAAAAAAAGAGAAAGAGAGAGAGAGAGAAGCCAAGATCCAAACCCAGGCACTCCAGTATTGGATGCAGGTATCACAAGCAGCATCTTAACCTTTGTACCAAATGCTTGCCCTGGTTATTGTTAATCTTTGACAATGAGATTTCCTTAACAAAAATGGTGTCTCTACATGAATGCAAACTGTATGCTGTTAACATTTCTTTTCTAATATTCAGCACTTTCTCCCATATAGTCTACTTACCTATATAAATATATCACAGATGCTATGTATATTTGTGCCTTCATACCTAGGGCCTCATATCTGATAGGTGTTTAACAGCTCTTTGAGGAATGAATGACACTTCCAAGAATATAAAAGGTTAGGGTTGATACAGCTATCCAATAAACACCATTACTGTTAAAACATTAAATATTTAATGCTAGTTAAGAAATGGGTAAAAGACCTCAGTATAGAGATCTCAAAAGAAACATAAATAGGCAACAAATATATGAAAAAATGCTGAATATCACTAGCCATCAGGGAAATGCAAATCAAAACCACAACAAGCTATTACCTCACCCCTGTCAGGCTGGCTTAAATCCATAAGACAGAGTGTAATTAATACTGGTGATGATGTGGAGAAAGGGGAACACATATACACTGTTGGTGGGAATGTAAATTAGTGTAGCCACTGTGGGAAAGTGTGCAGATTTCTTTAAAAACTAAAAGTAGACTTGCCATATGATCTAGCAATCACCTACTGGGTATGTACCCAGAGACCTGAACACACTGCATCAAAGAGATACCTGCACCTCCATGTTTATAGCAGCGCTGTTCCCAACAGCTAAAATTCAGAATCAACCAGGGTGTCCATCATCAGATGAATGGATAAAGAAAATGTATATATATATATATATATATACATATATATATATACACACACACACACACACACATACACACACACACACAATGGAATATTATTCAGCTATAAAAAAGAATGAAATTCTACCATTTGCATCAAAGTGGATGCAATTGGAGGACACCATATGGAGTGAAATAAGCCGGACACAGAAAGACAAATACCACATACTGTCACTTATATGTGGGAGCTAAAATTTTTTTAAAAAGAAAAACAAAATTTAAAAAAAAAGAAATGCCTGTGTATATCATATTATAGAAAATATAGTTTTGTAAAATTTTTTATATCTTCGTCAAACCAGTGGCTGAGAGTGTTATACTACTATAGTTTTTTGTTTGTTTGTTTGTTTGTTTGTTTTGACAGGCAGAGTGGACAGTGAGAGAGAGAGACAGAGAGAAAGGTCTTTCTTTACCGTTGGTTCACCCTCCAATGGCCGCCACGGCCGGCGCACTGCGGCCGGCACACCGCGCTCATCTGATGGCAGGAGCCAGGTGCCAGGTGCTTTTCCTGGTCTCCCATGGGGTGCAGGGCCCAAGCACCTGGGCCATCCTCCACTGCACTCCTGGGCCACAGCAGAGAGCTGGCCTGGAAGAGGGGCAACCGGGACAGAATCTGGCGCCCCAACCGGGACTAGAACCCGGTGTGCCAGCGCCACAAGGCGGAGGATTAGCCTGTTGAGCCACGGCGCCGGCCACTACTATAGTTTTAATGATCTGTAATTACATTAAAATTTACTGTATAAGGGTGAAATCATCATTTTTCCATTCAATTATTATTTACAGCCATTGGCTATATTCGCACTAAAGTCTTTGATTTTAATTCATTAAACTTCTTATTGAGTGAAGCATTAAGCATTTTTACTGTAATTTAAGCTTACAATTTGTTTTCTCAAAAAATAAAAAAAGAAACACAAAAGGAAGAAGCATAGGAGGCAGATAGAGAGAGGAAGGGAAGAAGGGAATATGACTGTAATCATAGAACTGCATCTTCAAACTATATTGAAGCTGTTAAAAACTAATGAAAAATCTTTAAAAAGTGAGAAAAAGCTTTAAAAATGTGTTGTATCTACAAAGTATATTGAATTTGCTAAAGCTGTACTCTAGATGTTGCAAGTGTGTAGGTGAAAAATATTGAAATCAAGGCTTAACATAGAGTTGGTCCTCTGTATATAAAATCAAACTAAAAATGAACCATAATGAAGAAAGGCATGGGAGAGGGAGAGGGAGGTGGGGTGGGAGTCAGGGTGGCAGGGTGGGTACGGGTGAAAGAACCACTATATTCCTAAAGTTGTACCTATGAAAAATGCATTCATTTAATAAAAACTTTTAAAATTTTTTTCAATTTAAAGAAATTTTATTTCACAGATATATGATTAGTTTATAATATAATATAACAGTGGTTCTAAAGAGTTTTGTTAGATTTTCTTAATTTTTCTAAAGATGTTTCTACTGTATTTTTTGGTCACATTCCATCTATACATAAGTACACTTATTACTTATACAATGTCCAGATTGTATTGGGGCCGGCATGGTGGCACACTAGGTTAATCCTCCGCCTGTGGCGCCAGCATCCCTTATGGGCACCGAGTTCTAGTCCCGGTTGCTCCTCTTCCAGTCCAGCTCTCTGCTGTGCTCCGGGAAGGCAGTGGAGGATTGCCCAAGTGCTTGGGCCCTGCACCTGCATGGGAGACCAGAAGGAAGCACCTGGCTCCTGGCTTCGGATCGGCACAGCGCTGGCCATAGCAGCCATTTGGGGGGTGAAGCAACGGAAGGAAGACCTTTCTCTCTGTCTCTCTCTCTCACTGTCTGTAACTCAACCTGTCAAATAAATAAATAAATAATCTTAAAAAAAATAGTAGTTTCTACCATTAAACTGATTCTATCTACAGTTTCTACTACATAATATTTTTTTCCAGAGCACTAAGAGTTTTGTATGTCTTATCCTCTCCTCAGCACTTAGAATGCTTTATAGAATAGGCCATAATGTCCTATGGTCTCAAATAACAAACTCAGAACTTGCTAAAACAAACTCCATGGAGTAATCTGCTAGCAATCTATATTTGGAGGAGTCACCACTCCCTACTCTCACCCCCCTTTCCACTACCTCTCTTTAAAACCCTTCCTGAAATAACATCCTGATGTGGCCTTTAGATCACAGACTTTCTAATTTTTCTCTGAGTCCATTTAAATCCGGGCTTAAATTTTACAGCAGATTTTAGGCATGCAGATAAGGGTGTCCTGATGTGACTCAGATCTACCTTTGTCACTTAACTGTTAGTGTAATGCCTATTAGTTAAACAATGCAATTCTAATATTTGTAGTTATAACCTATGCCTGTTAAAAATTTTTTTAAAAAAATCCTTATTTTCAACAAAAAACCCTTGGACTTAGGTGGAGAAAAAGGTAGGGTTATCCTGCCACCTTGTGGACTACTAGAGAATTACTGTTTCTGGGCCAAAGCACTTGTAAGAAGATGAGGAGCAAGGAACACTGGCTGCTCCTGCTTTCTCCAATCCTTACCCATTTCTCCAAACACAATCACGTTCCCCTCCTACAGCATCACTAGCTGCAAATGAAAATTATAATAAAACAGATAAATGAAACTACTTCTCTGCTTTAAGCCTTCAAGCCCCCTTATCTGGTCCTCTTCTACTTTATATTATGTAGTCTATGTCATCTACTAGACTGCAAAGATCTTGAGGGCATGTGAACAATCTCCTTCAGGGATGAGCTGAAGCTGAGTCGTACCTATCCTCAAAAGCAGTTTCATGTTCAGAAAGTTTTGCAAACCACTGTTAAACTGTTGGTAGCTTGAAATTGGCATGATAGCTGTATGTACACAATAGGGATCAGAAATCACTGCATATCAAGGCACTTAAAATGCTCACTCGAACCTCTCCACACATCACTTCCTCTACATGTACTATGTAATGGAGAGAAGTGACCTTGTCTATTTCACAATATCACTGAAACAAATAAATAACCCATATACTCTGTCCAGTATCTAGCAAATAGTTTATGCCCACCAAATATCACAATAATTATTCACTACAGCCCTATTTTTTATTTTTTAACTATTTTTTAACTGAAAGGCAGTGTTAAAGGGAGAGAGGATACACAGAGAGAGAGAGAAAGAGATCTTTCATCTACTGGTTTACTCCCCAAAAGGACACAACAGCTGGGGCTGGGCCAGGCTGAAGTCAGAGGCCAGGAGCATCACCCAGGTCTCCCATGTGGCTTCAGGGACCCAAGTTCTTTTCCAGGCCATTAGCAAGGGAGCTGGATCAGGTAGTGGAGCATCCAGGACACAATTCAAACTGATTCGTATAAAGGATGCCAGCACTACAGATGCTGGCTTTATCTGCTGAGCCACAGCACTGCCCCTCATACAACCCTACTGCAGCGTCTTGCAAATAAATGGGTTCTTGGGGCTGGAGCTGTGGCACAGCAGGTTAAAGCCCTGGTCTGCAGTGTCAGCATCCCATAAGGGCGCCAGTTCAAATCCCAGCTGCTCCATTTCTTATCCAGCTCTCTGCTATGGCCTGGGAAACCAGAAGATGGTCCAAGTCCTCGGGCCCCTGCACCTACATAGGAGACCCGGGGGGATCTCCTGGCTTCAGACTGGTGCATCTCCCATGGTTGTAGCCCCTACTGTTGCAGCCATCTGGGGAGTGACCCAGCGGAAAGAAGAACTTTCTTTCTCTCTCTGCCTCTGCCTCTCAAATAAATAAACTAAACCTTTAAAATCTTTAAAAATAAAAAAGAAGAAGAAGAAGAATGAAAGAAAGAAAAAAGAAATGGGTCTTCAATCAATATCTAATTGTTAAATACAAATAAAGTCAAGAATTTCAAAAGAACATTTTGAGATATGTTAACACTGATGGTGGTTCCAGATTAACAGGCCAAATCATTATAGGTAATACACACACTTTAGTTATAAATAATTCAAATTTTGTCCTCTTCTCTCCTTCCTATCTCTCTCCTCTCTTCCTCTCTTTCTCCCTCTCTTTCCCCCTCTCCTCCCACCCCAGTCTCCATTCCTTTCCCTTTCTGATTCATTCTTTTTTTTTTTTTTGACAGGCAGAGTGGACAGTGAGAGAGAGAGAGAGAGAGAAAGGTCTTCCTCTACTGTTGGTTCATCCTCCAATGGCTGTCGCAGCCGGCACACCACACTGATCGGAAGCCAGGAGCCAGGTGCTTCTCCTGGTCTCCCATGCGGGTGCAGGGGCCATCCTCCACTGCACTCCCGGGCCACAGCAGAGAGCTGGCCTGGAAGAGGGGCAACCGGGACAGAATCCGGCGCCCCAACCGGGACCAGAACCCGGTGTGCCGGCGCCACAAGGCGGAGGATTAGCCTGTTGAGCTGCGCCGGCCCTGATTCATTCTCAAGTGTCTTCCTTTTCTCCTACCTGTTTTTACGACTCTATCTCAACCGTAAAATAAATAATTTAGACCTCACTTTATTCTGGAAAAGCTTTGTAGTGAATAATAGATAACCAAGTTTCATGTTAAGTGAATAAGCATTTTGTATTTCTCCAAAGAAGAAATGAAATAGCTTTTGACCACTTCTGTCTCAGCCCACCCTCCTGTTTCACTGACCTTTGGCAGGAAATGCCTCTTCACACTGCAAAGTTGGAACCTGGACTGCTGTGCGACCCAGACCCTGAGAGGGAAGCTGCAGACATCTTGACTCTTCAAGCTGACGTGGCCACATTTCTAGACGAGCAAGCTCTCCCTGATCCTCAGGGTACAATCTCTGTATTCCACCACCTCTGCTGAAGGTCGCTCACTCTCCTCTTTGGGCTCCTCTCCTGTCTTCGCCCACCTCACCCCACACCTAAACTGATGTCTCCTTAGACACAAACTTCTTCCAGAAAATGAGGACGTTTAAAGGCCTGCCAGCAGCTTCACTTGCTTGCTAAAAAACAAAACCAAACAGCTAATTAGATGCAAAAACAAGTTTGGAATATGATTTACTCCAGATGGTTTAGAATCAAATTCAAATTGTTCAAATGCAAATTTATTCATCTAAAATAAATTTCCCTACTTGTCTGTCATTAATTAGCATAAAGATTTTTTTGAAATGCAGTAAAAAAATTAAAATATTGGCTTTTCTCTAAGATAATCATTTGCCCTCTACTGTACAAAGACTGCCCACAATGACTTCTGCTTTCAAAACGCACAACTGTTGAAACAAACAGCACACTTAGGAGACAATGGTTAAACGCAAGGCATTTTGTTCAGTGGCAAATCTACGTCAACGTCAGTGTACACGGAGATTATGCTGTGCCTGACAGCAAGGGGCTTCATCCAAGAAGCAGACATGAGGTGGGATGAATGAGAAATAACCCGTAGGCAGGCATCTGTAAAATGAAGCAATCTATTGGATCTGATTCACCTCCTGGTCTGTCCCAAATGACACTGTCAAACACAGCTGCCACCATCATGTTGTTTACTCTTTGTACTTTCCCATTGTGCTCAAAAGCAAAACCTGGAGCAGATGGCTAGACTCTGTGCCAGAGCAAAGTTAAAACTGGCTGCATCACCCATACAGGTACTGCCAAATTTCATTAAAGAAAAAGCCCCAGCAACAAATATCCACAAAATCTAGGGTCTGCAAAGCACAGTCTGACTTCCTATTTAATTGACCACCTGAAACAAAATCCTTCTTCTGGGGAAAGCATTCCTCAGTTTGCAAAAAATAAAGGAAGACTCCCATGTTCCTGGATCACCAGCCTGTAACTTCCAGATTCAGTACAAGGTGAATCACATTCACTGTTCGTCTAAGCTGAGCCCATGGGTGGGTTCCAGACCTGAAACTGCACTAAAGCGAACGTGTTGCAAAATATCTCTTTTAAAAATGACACTGAAAATTAAAATTACAATGAAACAGCTAAGTGAAAAGTGAGACTTCCTAATCAAGGAGATTAAAGCCAGAAGCAGGAGTAGAGGAGGGAATTCAGAGCTACAAGACATGCCCAATCATTCATTAACCACATAAGGTAATTACATGTCACTGAAGGAGCTTAGGATTAGAGTGACACTGAAGAGTTCCTCCTACTATGGCAAAAAAAAGTTCCATTTCCCATAAAAATAATCTCTGACCTTCCATTCTGAAACTGAAACTCCACTCTGAACTGCAGTTCAGAGAGTCACCTATTTCACCTCTCCCAAGTCGCACGGACTTATAAGAAAGACCAAAAAAATTTAAAGAGAACACAACTAGAAAATCACTTCTGTGCCCGTCCATACAGTGGTGCTTTTCTCAGCATTTTCGTTTCATAATGTTTTATGAATGACAATGTTTTCTCAGCACTGTCATTTCATAACCCATAACCATAATAGATTTATGTTATTCAGCATCCTCTCTCAGGTAACTCACAATTAGCAAAACGACAGCTGACAACAATTCAATGTTAGAGGCAGAAACCTCGGTGTGCAGGCTCAGCCGTGAGATGAAGCTCTCCATTGAAAAGGCTGCTAGGGCCCTGAAAGTTGCAGGATTCTAAATTATGAGAAGATGAAAATTAATATGATCCCTAAAAAGGATTCCAGTCTCAGAAGATATAAAGGAGAAGCATGAAATTGTCTTACAGGACTTATAGACCTGGCTTAACTGTTTGGGGTAGGTTTCTACATAACAGGATGTGTGTGACACTCAGCTTCCAAGAATACACATTTTTGCTTTCACAGCTAAAGTAGAAGAGGAAGCCACGGCCCTCATTACAGGTGAGGAGGAGGAATTAGACTTTACAAGTCAGTAGTGTTTTTTCAAGTTGTATACAAAGCTTGCAGCCTAGAACATGAACTGATAATCAGAATGCATGAATGCAACTCCAGACTGTGCTTCTCAAGATCAAATATCAAAAAGAGAAGTCTGTTCTAGTCACCTTGGTAATAGTGTTTGAATATATCTGGTAACAGACTCGTTTATACCTTTCTCATGAGTGAAATTAACTGCTTCCTTGTGACATTTCCGGTTAAGTGAGTTATGCACCATGAACCAATGGAACAGACTAAAGAGCCCTGTTATAAATCTATGTATCTTCATACAGCCAAGTGATTCTGCAAGGACAACCCCTTCAATTAAAGTGCTGAGAAAACTGCTTATCCACATGCAGAAGATTGAAACCAGAACTCACCACACCCCATTCTCCTTCTCACCTCATGACAAAATCTACCAAATATGTTTCAAAGATCTAAACACTAAGAACTGAAACTACAGAATTATTAGAAGAAAACACATGGGAACTATTTCAAGACACTGATACAGGCAATGACATTTTGGGTAACAGCCCAAAAGCACAGACAGCAAAAGCAAAACTGGACAAATATCATTATATCAAGCTAAGAACCTTCTGCACAACAAAGAAGCAATCAACAGACAGAAGAGACAACTGGGAGAAAATATTTGCAAGCTATTCGTCCAAAAAGGGACTAATATCCAGAATATTTAAGGAATTAAAAAACTCATTAACACCAACAACAACAAAATCCAGTTAATAAACAGGCAAAGGATCTGAATTGACACTTCTTTAAAGAAGAAATTCACACGGCCAACAACTACATTAAAAATGTGCAGTATCACTATGAGAGAAATGCAATAGAAAGCTATAATGAGGTACCATCTCATTCCAGTTAGAAAAAGCTATTATCAAACAAACAAACAAAAAAATACAGTAGCAAATAAATGGACAAAGGGGAGCCCTAATATGCTGTTGATGGGAATGTAAATTAATACAGCCACCAACGGACAATGGTACAAAGATGACTCAGAAAATTAAAAATAAGCTGGACATTTGGTGCAATGGTTAAACCAGTTTCAGACACCAATATCTCATACCAGAATGCCTGAATCCGAGTCTCAACTACACTCCTGATTCCAGCTTCCTGCTAACACATACAGTGAGAGGCAGAAGATGAAGGCTCAAGGAGCTGGGTCCCAGAGCCGGCACTGTGGCACAGAGGGTTAAAGCTGTGGCCTGCAGCACCGGCATCCCATTTGGGCACAGGTTCGGGTCCCAGCTGCTCCACTTCCAATCCAGCTCTCTGCTATGGCCCGGGAAAGTAGCAGAAGATGGCCCAAGTCCTTAGGCCCCTGTACCCGCGTGGGAGGCCGGGAAGAAGCTCCTGGTTCCTGGCTTCGGACAGGCTCAACTCTGGCCATTGCAGCCATTCGGGGAGTGAACCAGCGGATGGAAGACTTCTCTTTCTCTCTCCCTCTGCTTCTGCCTCTCTGTAACTATGCCTTTCAAATAAATAAATAAAATCTGTACATATGAAATACACAAAATGTGTTCCCCTCATATAAGTGAAAAATTAAAAACATTTTTAATAGTTTAAATGTTTTCAAAAGCATAGATCAAGATGCCACAGTGTTTTTTATTCTGCTGAAAACATACTCACTACAAGTCTAAATACAAAACAACCTACTATCTTTCAGAGAACATAAATAACACAGGCTCATAACTTTTTAAGATACAACCACCAAATTCCCTTAATCACTTGCCATATTTCATCTTACTGCAAAGCAATCCATATGTCATGAACTGTGACATAAAATTTGGGCAAACAAAAAGATATCTTTTCTAATTTACTTTGCATTTTTGCTGTTTTTAAATAAGACTAGGCACAATGTGGATTCAGAGTATTATTTATCTTTATTATTAACCCTTCCACTAGATAGGAATTTTATGGTTTTTTTTTACTACTTTTTGATGCCATAAGTTTCTATTAATATTATTTGGGAGAGGCCACCTTTAGTGAAGGCATATCAGAAATGTAAAGTGGCAAAAAAGAAAAAAACAATAATTTACCGACTTCTAAAATGAACAAAAATTCAGACATCACCTAATTTTTGTAGAGAGGAAAGATATAATTTTGTAGCCTTTGTTTTCCAATCATGGTAATTATATCACAAAGTGCACAAGGCATTTGCTGCTCAAATTCTCAGACCAAAGTAACAGAAACCACTTTGACTTTGCCTAAAACCAAAGAATTTGTTATAATACAAGTATGTCATATCAATCAAAAACCAAATATGGATCAAAAGCAGACAGCTGTCACTAACTAAAAAGTCTGGTCATTTACCTCCCTTACTTTTCCTTGGAAGGCTGACTTTGCTTTGCCTCTCCATCCACATACCAAATAAAGCTACCTCTCAGCTCCCCAATCACAAACACAGTATTTGCTCTTAATTGATTCCAGTTCCTCATCAGGGTAGTACAATCAGCCTAGCTTGAATAAGCGATGCACCTAGACACCAAAAGCTGGACAAGAGCCATTTAACTGTGTGACATAAAAATGATTTCCAGGGAGTCTGCCCCCAAGTAATGGGTTGGGTGGAAGCTGATATGTTCCCACGAGGGAAATAAGCCCTGAACTAGGCAAAAATATTCTCAAATATCAACTGCTTGTTCTCTTCAACGTGATTTCATTTACACAAGCTTATTTGAAGACAGGATCCAGCGCCTATCCTTTATCTACTTAATACTTGGCAGTGATAGTTCTTACTGGGAAGCTAAGATGTTCCAAAACTTTTCTATTCATGCTGTCATCTAGCCCAACAAATATGTAACTTCTGCTCACTCTAGAAGTCCCATCAATGGCTGTAACATGCATCCAAAAAGATGAGGCTCAGATAACGCCAGTGAGACGCTGATCAAAGAATGGCTCTGAATACAAATCCATGAAGAACTTCATAAAAACCCTGACACAGAAGAGTGAGTTAAACACCTCCATCAAAGGCCATATTTAACTTTAAAAATGGTCATATCTCATAATTCAGCCAAAGATAATTGAACCTATGAAATGTTGGAGTCCTACATTGAATTATTTTCTTTTCCTTTAATGTTTTTCTTTATTACTGATTTTATTATAGCAGTGAAAAAGTAAAAAAAAAAAAACTTGAATGTTCAATGGAATAGTCATGTCTAACATCTATTTACAGCAGTAAATCAGGGCAATTCATTAATGTTCATGGATACTTTTTTTTTTCTTTTCATCATCAAGCTATAATGATTTTCAGAGCAAGTTCTAAAGATCAAGGCTCCTGGTCAGAGAAGAGCGGGTGTCTACAGAAAGTAAGATGGGAAAGATGAAATATGGACTGCTTGGCATTCTGAAGATTGGTTATATCAGCCTGCAAACATCCCCTTATTATCTTAATCTCATACTCTGTGGATCCTTTGCCAACGAGATAAAAACAAATTAAACTGAAGTTCCGATATGAATTGAGTATCTTATTTTGGAAGCACCCTCACCGACAGCTTCAGAAAAAATAAAATAAAATGGATTGTTTGAAACAGTTTTACACTAGACAGATATTACTACCAAGAGCAAGTCAAAAATAGAAACAGCACAATATCTATAGGAGTGTGGTTCCCCTCACATCTCCCATAATCCTTTCTTATAAAATTCTCGGAGTTTATTACTTTCTCTGTGTGTAATTGTTTACTAGCTTGCACACTCTCAGAGCAGCATGTCTTCATCACGTGTACATTCCCAACACTGGTAAACACGGAGTTATGCATGTAATTAGTGTCCAAAAGCTTTCTGAAGTGAAAGAACTCCCACTTCTTTTAATTTGAAGGAACTTTCATTACTTGAAGATGTACAAGATTCTCTTATTATTCATACTTCCTGAAAAATGATATTTATCTCTAGCCAATGTTAAGTTGTTCTTTTTTATACATACCTTTTTCTTTCTTTGCTCATGCTATCTCTTCTGCCTGGAATGTTGTTTCCTAATCTTCCCAAATCCTATCCCTCATTCCAGGTCAATTTCAAATAGCCTCTTCCCTATGAAACTTTCCCTAATCTCCCCATCTAGAAGTAATCTTTCCCACTTTTTAAGTTCCATAGCACTTTACCTAATGCATCCTCTCTCTCTTAATTACACTACAAGTAGCAAATTTTATTGCATAAGATACTCTGTCTCCTTTTGAGGAAGACCAAGTACATAACTGTATACTGTAGGTGTATGTCTGATAAAATATTTACTAGGCAACCACCTTAAAATCCCTGATTCTTCTAACTCAGGGTGCTCTTAAAGCATATTAATGAGCATCTCTTCTTGTATTTGAGCCACCCTCTGGGAGGACAAAGATGAGGTCCCAGGTTGTTCTGTTCTGCTGTGTGGACAGCTACAAGCACTATTTCCAAAGAAGAGGGACAGCTGATGCCTCCACTAGTAGACTTGGCTCCTGTCCCGTACCTTTCTGAGTGAGCCCAACGCCACGTGTCGTCCTGTGAATGTGAACACAGAGCAATCTACAACAGTCCTGTGCTGCATGTCTGCAGTGTCTTATGATGCCGAGTCAGTGAATCAGTACATGGGAAGTGATTTAACAGCATCTCAGGAGCCAGCTCTCTTGTGCAGCAGGTTAAGGCGCTGCTTGCAATGCTGATATCCCATATTGGAGCACTGGTCGGAGTCCTAGCTATTCTACTTCCAATCTAGCTCCCTGCCAATGCACCCAGAAAAGCCACTTGGACCCTTTCCCAAATGTTCCTGGCTCCTGTCCATATACACACACACACACATATATATATATACACATATACATATAGATATATAGATACATTGATATATTGATATATTGATATAGATAATATAGATATAGATATATGGATAAATCACTCTGACTTTCAAATACATAAATACTTTAAAAATAAAAACAGAACCTGACCAAAAAAAAAAAAAACTAAGTAATGGTTAGCTATTGTTGCCCATGGTTAGGAAGCAGTAGAGCAGGAATGAATTTATCCATGTCTGATTCTAACCACTGCACTTTGATTCTTTTCTGTATATGTGATCGCCTTCTCTCCCCCCTAAAAAACTAATTTCAAACACATTTTAGTATCAGACACATACTTCAGTGCAAAATTGGGTATATTACCTGCTGATGGACACCCATTTCTAAGTCTGATCTTAGAGCACATACCCAAACCTCTTAATGCAAAGAATAAGCGTTTTCATAATATTCTGAGATGATGAACTGAGTACAAAGAGTTTTTGCCCTCTAGGAAAACAAAATGAAAGACTCAGAGAGGTTAAGGGGCGGGAAGGCACACACACAAGTTGTCCTGAACAGGACATAGAACTCGAACCAACAGACCACACACAAACTCTTGGCCCTATATCAAAAGACTGGCAGATACATGTAACCAAATCATTTAAGTTAAAAACAAAATGTTTCTACCATATATATATATATATATATACACACACACACACATACACATATAAGTTTATTATTCCCATAAAGGACTTCGTGGCAATATTAAAGAAGCTATGACAAACAGTTTACCAAGTGGGAGAACCAAAGTATAAAGAGTTACCAATGCCATACAAACAGTGAGGAAAATGACAGGCAAGTGGACATCTGAGCCTAAGGTGTACCCACTGGAGACACAGTATGATACGAACGAAGACACAAAGGCCTGAGGATCATGGCTTGTTAATCAAGTGTCGCCACAAAGGATTCAAAACAGAGTAGCAGCAACAGAGACCAGAGAAATAAATGAGGTAGACTTTGAGAGAAAACATGGGGCACCCACAGGGTTTTAAGCAGCAGAATATAACAACTGGATGTCCATCTTCACGAGCTCACTGGGGGCAGGGATCCGGCCCAGTAGTTAAGATCCAGCGAGCCACAGTACCTGCATTTCACGCGTGGCTTCAGTACCTGACTCCAGCTTCTCGCCAAAGCAGACCCTGAGAGGCAGCTGCCACCTGCGTGGAGACCTGGGCTGCAGTCAGCTCCCAGCTTCAGCCTGGCTCAGCCCTGGCCACGGCAGCTATCTGGGGAGTGAACCACAGAATCGGAGGTCTGTATTTGTCTACTCGTCTCTGCGCTCTTGCCTCTCTAATACATCAAGGGAAAAAAAGTGTAGGGCCGCAACTAGGGTGATTTGGGGGGTATGGAGGATGACAGACTTGAAAAAAACAACGTCAACACTCCAAGTTAAGCAACGAGAGCCCGGGGCCAAGTAAGAAAAAAGAAAATGAAAAACACCATCAAGAATCAACAGACTTGGCCAGAGTCCTTAGCTTGAGGATCCGAGGAGGAAAAAAAAACACAGGGAACTCTGGCACGCTGTCCTGGCAGCTCTGCGTCCTACCAAGATCTTCTCCGCGTGCGTTTCTGAGAGGAAAAGTCCGATCTGCACAGGAATAAGTGAATTCCTGTCACAGGAATAAGTGAATTCCCGAGTGGGCAGGCAGCGTCCGCCGTGGGGCCGGAGCCCGAGGGCCCCCGCGCACGTGTGTCCGCGGAAGCGCAGGGGGCAGGCAGGGCGCCCCGCAGGCCGCCGGCCACGCGCACCCCCGGGGGCCCCGCTGCCTTCCCGCCCCGTCTCGGCCCGGCCATCTCGGCTCCTCCGCCGCTGTCCGCGGGCAACGCTGCCCGGCGCAGCTCCGAGGGACGGCGCCCCGGGCTCCGCGCCCGTACCTGACTCGGCCGGGACGCTCTAGCCACGCGGAGCCGGAGCCTGAGGGAGGCGCCCGCACCGGCGCCCCGAGCAGAAGCGCGCTCCCAGGAGGCCGCGCGCGCTCCCAGGAGGCCGTGCGCGCTCCCAGGAGGCCGCGCGCGCTCCCAGGAGGCCGCGCGCGCCGGCGCGGCTCCCAGCGTCCTCCGCGGCCTCGGGGCCGGGCGGGCCGGGGGCGGCGGCGATGGCAGCGCGGGGGCACGGCCGGGAGGCCCCCGCTGAGCCGCTGGATGTTGCGCGGGGCCTGGAGAACGTGCCGGTGAGCGCGTGGCCCCCGGAGGCGAGGCCGCCGCCCTTCCAGGTAGGGAACGGGGACGGGAACGGGTGGCCGGAGCCCGCCGCGCAGACCGGGGCTGGGAGAGCTGCGCGAACCCGGGAGCGGGGGAAGGGGCGACGGGGCGCGCGAGACCCTAGGGCGGGGTCGGGGAAGGGGCCGACGGGGAGCGCGAGACCCTAGGGCGGGGTCGGGGAAGGGGCCGACGGGGAGCGCGAGACCCTAGGGCGGGGTCGGGGAAGGGGCCGACGGGGAGCGCGAGACCCTAGGGCGGGGTCGGGGAAGGGGCCGACGGGGAGCGCGAGACCCTAGGGGCGGGGGCGGGGAAGGGGCGACGGGGCGCGCGAGACCCTAGGGGCGGGGCGGGGGAAGGGGCGACGGGGCGCGCGAGACCCTAGGGGCGGGGGCGGGGGAAGGGGCGACGGGGCGCGCGAGACCCTAGGGGCGGGGCGGGGGAAGGGGCGACGGGGCGCGCGAGACCCTAGGGGCGGGGCGGGGGAAGGGGCGACGGGGCGCGCGAGACCCTAGGGGCGGGGCGGGGGAAGGGGCGACGGGGCGCGCGAGACCCTAGGGGCGGGGGCGGGGGAAGGGGCGACGGGGCGCGCGAGACCCTAGGGGCGGGGCGGGGGAAGGGGCGACGGGGCGCGCGAGACCCTAGGGGCGGGGAAGGGGCGACGGGGCGCGCGAGACCCTAGGGCGGGGCGGGGGAAGGGGCGACGGGGCGCGCGAGACCCTAGGGCGGGGCGGGGGAAGGGGCGACGGGGCGCGAGACCCTAGGGGCGGGGGCGGGGAAGGGCCCACGGGGCGCGCGAGACCCTAGGGGCGGGGGAAGGGGCGACGGGGCGCGCGAGACCCTAGGGGCGGGGGCGGGGAAGGGGCGACGGGGCGCGCGAGACCCTAGGGGCGGGGAAGGGGCGACGGGGCGCGCGAGACCCTAGGGGCGGGGGCGGGGAAGGGCCCACGGGGCGCGCGAGACCCTAGGGGCGGGGGAAGGGGCGACGGGGCGCGCGAGACCCTAGAGGCGGGGGCGGGTAAGGGGCGACGGGGCGCGCGAGACCCTAGGGGCGGGGGCGGGGGAAGGGCCGACGGGGCTGAGCGAGCGACCCCGGGGACAGGGCTGGGAGGCGGTCGGGGCGGTGCGCGACCCCCAGGGAAGAGCCTGGCGGCGGAGAGGGGCGGGCTCGCGGCTCCCTGTGGACTCAGTTCCGCAGCTCACGGATGCACGGGTTTTGTCTCTGGACGTTACTGCGCCGTGGGTCTTAGGGCCCCTGCCGCAGCCCCCCGCAGCCGGCAGGTCATTTCCCGCCCCGGCCCAGGCTTCGTGCCTTTCCCTGGGACCTGGAGTGCGCCCGCCTCCCTGGCGGGGCTCAGCAGGCCTGCACTGCACTCCGCGGGCGAGGTGGGCAGGGAGGAAACCAGCTCAGTGCTGGCCGCCTGTCCTTGTGAGGGTCAGAGGGCCAGCCAGGTGAGACAGCAGACCTGGGAGGGCTGGCCAGGCACAGCGGGACTTGGACATGCTGTTTCCCCGCGGCTGCCTTGGGCAGTGCCTGGCCAGTACACCGGCTGGCACCACGTGACCCCTGCAAGCTTACTCAGTGCCAGCCACAGTTAAGGCCTCCACCTCCTGGGTTCCATGCTCGGCTTCCTGCTGGTGCGGACCCCAGGAATCCAAGGAACCGGTCCCTTCTGCCCCAGCCGGTGCAGTGGTTGGAGTGTCTCCCTGCTCCCAAATACTTGTGTTATTTAACCTGCACGTATGTTCTTCACTCCGCAAGTGACTGGATGCCTTAACATGCAGAGACTGTGTTAGCTGCCACTGCTGCGACCCATTCGTAAGGAAATGCAAGGAATTGTTACCGAGAACTGAACGCGCACAGGGCGGTGGGGTTGGCTCTGCCTGCACAACCCGCCTGCAGATTGTTACGGGGCCACTTCGGCTTTGGTTTTCATCGCCTGTGCTTTTAGATGAACTGTAGCTTTTGGTGTGTGAGTTCTGTAAATCCTTTTCAAAACTAGAGTCATAGTTTTCTTTGCCATATCCAAGAACGGTTATGAAACTATTTAATATATCTTCCTTAACTCACTTACTTTAAATATGAAATTACTTAAGATTAATTTATATAGCTGTCTTCTCTAAAATAATCTTAATTAGTGTGCATAAAATCTTGGGTTGGATGTACATTAAAATAAATGCCTGCCTATTAACAAAAAAGGGGCCAGAGCCGAGGAAGCCTTGTGTTTGTCCCTTAGAAATAAATGAAGCCAGGGGCTGGCACTGTGGCACAGTGGGTTAAAGCCCCGGCCTATGGCCCCAGCATCCAATATGGGCTTGAGTCTCAGCTGCTCCACTTCCAGTCCAGCTCCCTGCTGATGTGCCTAGGAAAGCAGTGGAAGACGGCCCAAGTCCTCAGGCCTCTGCACCCATGTTGGAAACCCAGAAGCTCCTGGCTTCAGACCGGCTCAGCTTCGGTCATTGTGGCCACTTGGGGAGTGAACCAGTAGTTGGAAAATCTCTCTCTCTCTCTCTCTCTCTCTCTCTCTGTAACTCTCTTTCAAATAAATAAATATTTTTGAAAATGAATGAAATCAGGAGAATGAAACTCCGTCCCAGTTATACGTAGCTCCAGACACAGCTGGAGTCACAGAAAGAAGACAGGACCCCTTCCTCTGGAGCTGCCGATAAAACACGCCCGACACACTGGTGAGAAGCCTAGCAGTGCCTTCGCCAGCACAAAGCCGGCCTCACAGAAGGTCAGGACACTTTGCTCCAAACCGTGTTTTCACAAACGCATGCACACGCAGGAATTAAGGCATGAGACACACAAGGTAAAAACACCTTCAAGTCTGGTTTGCTTTGAGGTACTCTGTAGAAAAGAATTAATATGTTCAGGTTAGAAACACAGTGGAGAAAATAAAAAGTAATTTAGCTCAAGAAAATGAGAGTTGGACCTACCCATTTTTCGTGTCTCTAAAAGCAGCTTCAAACATTATTTTTGAGACTTTGGGTCTGGAGAATTACCTGGCTTTCATTCTCCTTGTAGTTGCTTGGGCCAGAAACTAATTTATGAAGCTAGAGGCCAAGGACAAAGATTGTTGTCGCTGGGGTTTCAACACAACCAAAAAGGAGTGACGATTTCACAACACTTGGTTACAATTCGGAATCGAAGTCCAGGTTTCAGCCTAGAATGCCGTCTCCTGCTTCCATGTGGGCCTCCTGCACAGCCATGGCTCGCCGAAATTCTCCACTCAGCATCATTTTACCCTGATCACACTGCGTTTATGCCCAGCTCCTTCCTCAAGAGGAAAAGTACAGCCTAGGTTGTGACGGTGCAAGAAATGAGTCTCATTCCCCGTGCCCCCCCCCCAACTGTCCTGGCCATTGTTTCTGAATCCCAGCACGTGCACAGCAGGCAGTGACGCAGCAGGGCTGTGTCAGCTCTTGGCTTCCACCCACCTGTGAGGGGTAAGAAATGGAGGGCAGGAAAAGAATCGTGTGGCTTCCTGGACAGTATGGGTTTGAGTGTGGTCCCCCCCGCTTCCTGGACAGTATCGGTTTGAGTATGGTCCCCCCCGCTTCCTGGACAGTATTGGTTTGAGTGTGGTCCCCCGGCTTCCTGGACAGTATTGGTTCGAGTATGGTCCCCCCGGCTTCCTGGACAGTATTGGTTTGAGTATGGTCCCCCCGCTTCCTGGACAGTATTGGTTTGAGTATGGTCCCCCTGCTTCCTGGACAGTATTGGTTTGAGTATGGTCCCCCCGGCAGCTTAACTCCAGACCCTGATTTCTTCTCCTGAACACCAGAGTAAGTCTTGAAGTGGATTCTTGCAGGATTTTTTTTCTTCTTCACAACAACGTTCAGGGATGAAGGGGTCAGGGAGGGATGGACTGGTAAGGAAATGTTTATAGAGATTAATTTGGCAAATGTATGATATCCTAAGTACAACATGTAGACACAGCATCTGAAAGAAGTGAAGCTAACTTTTTCCAAGTATCCTTATGTGGCACTGAGTGCAGCGTCAGTTTTTTTTTTTTTTTTTTTTTTTTTTAAGATTTTATTTGAAAGGCAGAGTTACAAGGAGGCAGAAAGGGAGAGAGAGAGAGAGGTCTTCCATCTGCTGGTTCACTCCCCAGATGGCCACATGGCTGGAGCTGGGCCACTCCAAAGCCAGGAGCCAGGGGCTACTTCTGGGTCTCCCACGCAGGTGCCAGGGCCCAAGGACTTGTACCATCTTGTGCTGCTTTCCTTGGCCATAGCAGAGAGCTGGATTGGAAGTGGAATAGCTGGGACTGTTCCATATTGGATGCCGGCACTGCAGGCAGCGGCTTTACCCCCTACACCACAGCATTTATGGAAAACACAGATGATGAAAATTCTGTGTGTGGATTTCAAAGTAAACTTTTTTTAATTCTATTTCCCATGAACCTTTGGAAGTCCCTCACCTATCAACAGTATGACCTCCCATGCTGACCCAGGACATCTGTGTTTCTTGCAGTACACTCCTGATCACGTGGAGGGACCCGGAGCAGACACTGACCCCGCTCAGGCTGTCTTTCCTGGATGCGCGTGCACCACGGCTCCCTGCCTCCCTGGCACCTGCTCCTGCCTTCGCTGGCAGGAGAACTACGATGATCATTTGCGCCTAAGAGAAATAGGAGCCGAAGCAGACTACGCCATGCCCGTTTTTGAATGCAACATCCTGTGCCAGTGCAGTGACCACTGCAGAAACAGGGTGGTCCAGCGGGGCCTGCAGTTCCACCTCCAGGTGTTCCAGACGGACCTGAAAGGCTGGGGGCTTCGCACCTTGGAATTCATACCAAAGGGCAGGTTTGTCTGTGAATATGCCGGGGAGATTTTAGGATCCTCTGAAGCGCAGAGGAGAATTCACTTACAAACGATCCATGACTCCAATTACATTCTAGCCGTCAGGGAGCACGTGTCCCAGGGGCAGGTCCTGGCCACGTTTGTGGACCCTACCCACACGGGCAATGTGGGGCGGTTCCTTAACCATTCCTGTGCACCAAACCTGCTGATGGTTCCTGTCCGAATTGACTCAATGGTACCCAGGTTGGCACTGTTTGCAGCCAAAGACATTTTACCAGGAGAAGAACTCTGTTACGACTACTCAGGGCGGTTTCTTAATCGTTCAGATGGTGAAGACAAAGACCGGCTGGATAAGGGGAAACTGAGAAAGCCTTGCTACTGTGGGGCCAAATCGTGTGCCGTGTTCCTGCCTTACGACAGCTCGCTGTACTGCCCTGGGTAGCAGAGATTCCGGCCCGCTGGCCGCCTGTCCCGTGTCAGCAAGAAGGAAGCAAACATGGGGCTCAGCCCCATCTGTGTTCCTCTGGTGCAGGTGCCCCTCCGTGCAGAGGAGCCAGTGGCCAGCCAGCTTTGCTGCCCAAGTGTAACCAGGCGTGCGGCAGAGACCACAGATGGCTCCTTCAGCATCCTTTCTCCCGTTCTGTAACAGCACTCCCCGTTTTGCCTGGGTACACAGAATACTCACTTCCTATGTAGGTGTGGCTCAGTGACTGCTGGAGCTAACAGGATATCAGTAAAAACTGGCATGTCCTTCAGTGGAGCTACCCCTTCTCCTCTTCCTGTTGGCTTGCATGCATGCTGAGGGCTGAGTCTACAGCAGTCCTGGAGCACCCCAAGATCACCCTGGCAAAGGGCCGAGAATAGCAGATGAACAAGATGGAAAGGGAACTGCATTTCTGGCACCACAGAACACCTGACACCCCTGGACTTGTAAAGATTTATTTGGTCATTTAGGAGGCAGAGTTTCAGAGAAGCAGAGTCAGAGAGGTCTTCCATCCACTGGTTCACTCCCCAAATGGCCATAATGGCTGGAGTTGGACCAGTCCAAAGCCAGGAGCCAGCAGCTACTTCCAGGTCTCCCACGTGGGTGCAGGGGCCCAAGCACTTGGGCCATCTTCTGCTTTCCCAGGCCATAGCAGAATGGGATCAGCAGTGAGGCAGCCATGATTCGAACAAGTGCCCATATGGGATGCCAGCACTACAGACGGCAGCCTTACCCGTTACTCCACAGCACCAGTGCCCTCACCCCTGGACTTTGAGATGAATAGTTTCTCCCTTAAGTCAATACTCTTGAGAGTTTATTAGCACTCACACTAATGTTAATCATTCTCCTAGAGAATTTGTAGGTACATACCTAAACTCTACCTTCCATTAAGTTATGATATTTTTTCCTAATAATTTATTTACTTATTTGAAAGAAGGAGTGACAGAGGGAGGCAGAAAGAAAAACAGATGTTCCATCCATTGGCTCAGTCCCCAAATGGCTACAAGTACCAGGGCTGGGTCAGGCCAAAGCCAGGAGCCACGAGCTTCATCTGGGACTCCCACGTCAGTAGCAGGGACTCAAGCCCTTGGGCCATCCTCTGCTGCTTTCCCAGATGCGTTAGCAGGGAGCTGGGTGGCAAACCAGTGCTCCACTGTGGAATTCCGGCATCCCATGCAGCAGTGTAACCTCCGTACCACACAGCCCACCCCAGCCTTCTGATCAGCTTTTTTCAGCAATAAAAGTGCTACTCTGATTTCTGTCCAACTCCTGCATCTTACTTCTCTAAGCATGGATCAAGGGAAAAAAACTATGATTAATTATCACCTGCATATAGTCTAATAATATCACCAATTATTGTGTTGTCCTTTTAATGTTAATTTATTGTCATCTACTTAGAAGGCAGAGACTATGCAAAGAGACAGACAAGGAGAGCAATCTTCCATCCCCTGGTTCACCCCTGAAATGTGTGCAACAGCCATGGCTATACCATGCCAAAGCCACGAGCCCAGAACCCCAACCAGGTCTCCCACATGGGTGACAGGGCCCCTAGCACTTGGGCCATCCTCTGCTGTCCTCCACGATATATCAGCAGGGAGCTGGACACACATTAGCTGGGACTGGAACCATCCCTCCAAAATGGACGTGGGCATCCCACACAGTGGCTTAACCCACTGCACCACAGCACCTGCATCGGTTGAGTTTGTTCTCATCCACTCAGCAGCATTATGTTTTGCCTGGCTGCCTAAAGCACAGGTCATCGATAATGTCAGTCACTGACCAAGTCCCATAAAGACACGTCCTGCACACCCCCTGTATACTCTTCCCTCCTGCTTCCACCGCCTCTCCCCTGCAGCAGCCTGGCCGCCCTCCCATCTGTGCCCTGCCGTGCATTCTCCACCTCCCAGCCCTTCCAAGACTTCTCAGCACTCCAGGAAGGTGCCCAGGCTCCTGCGTGGGCCGGACATCCCTGTGGAAGAAGCTTACAGAAGCAGGATGCTGAAGTCTGCCTTCAGAAAGAGGGAGGCGGGGAGAGGTGAGGGAGACAGGAAATAGGAACGTGTGGTTTCACTTCACATTGTCCTTACCTTGTTTCTCCGTGGAACATCTGGATTCTCTATCCTGATGTAACTTTGGGGTATTTCTGGGGTTTCTTACACTCTTGTTTATATGGCTACTAGGTAGAAAAGAAAAGCGGGGGGGGGGGGGGGGGGCCAGCAATAAAATCTATTTCCTGTCTCATTTTCCTTCCTTCCCCCTTCTCCACTGGCCACCAGCCAGCTACCCATCATGCATCAGCCTGCTGTCCTCTTGTCACTCATTTTCCTGCAGTCACACTCTCAAAGCTGAACTAGGAAAACACAGGTGACTTCTTGTACCACGCAGCCAGCCCCGTTCAGTCCTATTCCATGGCTCCTACCTCCTAAGGGCAGCCACTCAAAAAGCCACGGCGCTCTCCCCACCTGGCCCCACCCTTAGCCACTTGAGTCCTCTCTCTCCCTGTCTTCTGCTCCATCAGGGCCTTAGTGTATGGCAGGCAGTCACGAAAAGGAGTCCCAAACAGATATGAAACCCTCCTGCACGTGGACGCCAGGGAGCCCTCCACCAGCGCTTCCACCTGCCCTCACGTTCCAGGAAGGGGTCAGTCTTGGGGTTTTCATGATCGTGTTTGCTGGCCAGTCTGGATTTTTTTCTTTCCTCCCCAGTAACCAACTCACCTGCCCTCTCTTCCCCCAAGCATGGACACGTCCTGCAGCTGTTCAAGGCAAGAAGTCGGGGACAGCTCAGGCTAAGCCTTGATCTCCAGGAGCCTTAGACCTCTCCCGTCCTAACTTGCTGGGCAGTAAACTTCCCAAACCTCAGATGACTGCAAAACAAATTAGTCTCAGTGGCTGAATTGTTGACTCTTTCAGCCTAATAAAAATATTTTAAAATAAACCAGAATTTATTGTCACAACCTTTTCAAAAAGAAGAGGCCCCTTGGTACAGGAACGCTCAGCACAGTCGCCTGAACCCTCAGCATCCACCACTCGAGCACTCCCAGATTTTCTCTCCATTGGAATCACCAGGGCTTAGTCCCACACACACTGCTTGGCCTCAATCCCAGAGTGGTTGTTTTTTACTTTTATTTATTTGGGAGACAGAGAGCTCCCATCTCTGTTTGATCCCCAAGCAATCACAGTGGTCAGGGCTGGGCCGAGCCAAAGCTGGGAGTCAGGAACTCAGTCCAGGCCTCCCACACGGCAGACAGGAATCCAAATACCTGAATCATGACCTGCTGCCTCCCAGGATCTGCATCAGCAGAAAGCTGGGGCAAGAGCTGGAGCCAGGAATGTAGGCCAGGCCCTCCCATGTGGCGTGTGAGGCATCTTAACTCACATTGGAACTGCATGAATGCCAGCCCCACGCAGAGTTTTTGACTTCATGGCTCTTTGGTGGGCTAGAAGTTTCCAGGTGGGGCAGGCCCATCCTGGGGGGCTGCATCACGCGGGAACACACCTGACTTCTCACCATTCACATTGTGATCACCCCGGCCACCTTGTGCCCTGTATTACCTGGATGCGGCATCTTCTGAGTCGTGTCCCCTGGGAAGGCAGAGCGCCACCAACCACACGATGGTTCTTGTCCCACAGGAAAGCAGATGGGAACCCCAGTGGGGCCCGAGCATGAGGGCTGGACCACACTTGCATTTCCAGAGACCGGTGTGCACTGGGCTGTGGGTGCAAGGGGAAGAGCAGAGCAGGGGGGAGGCTGCATTCAAAAGAGCAGACGGGGTGGGGGAGGGGGGGCACTCTGGCACAGTGGATTAATTCCCTGGCCTGGGGTGCCAGCATCCCATGTGGGCGCCGGTTCGAGACCTGGCTGTTCCACTTCCTATCCAGCTCTCTGCTATGGCCTGGGAATGCAGTGGAGGATGACCCAAGACTTTGGGCCCCTGCACCCGCATGGGGAACCCAGAGGAGGCTCCTTGCTTCAGGTCTGTGCAGCTCTGGCCATTGCGGCCAATTGGGGAGTGGACCAGCGGCTAGAGAACTGATCTCTCTCTCTCTCTCTCTCTCTCTCTCTCTCTGCACCTCTTCTCTCTCTGTGTAACTCTGGCTTTCAAATAAATAAATCTTTAGAAAAAAAAAAAAAGCAGACAGGCACAGACGAGATTCAGGGGGTCTTTCGGAGGCAACAGTGACAGGACTTGGCGATGGACTGAGCGCCCAGTGATCGTGCCATCTCTGCTTAGGCTGCCGGCGTGCCAAGGCCAGTTCCTCACTGCCGGAGAGAAGCAGCTTGTGCAGCCCGCATCTACGGAGCTCTTACAACTGTTTGCATTCCCCAAAATATCAAGTTGCAAAGGCTGGCTAAAAAAGAACTTCCTTGCTCCGTTTTTCTTCCTTCTGCCACAACACTTCTGATTTTTCCACGCCATGTTCCGAAAGTGAGGAAATGGACGTGCTGTGGCTTTGGCCTCCAGAAATCTGACCATCAGAAACCGGTGGGAAGGCTCACAAGAGAACATCTTGTTCTGAGCCAGCTGTACCCCAGAAGCGACAGAGGACGTCACGCAGTCTGGCGCGCTCGCCAGGGAGCGCATCCGCATTTTGCCAAATTTGCTCTCCTCAAAGCAACCTCTGGCCACTGTGATAATAGCACGGTAAAAGGAGAAAATGCAGAGCGAGGACACACCGGGGAGCGGGGTGTACCGGATCCAACGCACACACGCCCGGCGGGAAGCAGAGGGGCTCAGGGAGCGGCAGCCATGGCAGAGAAAGAGTACTGGGTGTGGAGACCCCTAGGTCTCCTCTCGTGAGCCTTGGGGATCTGTCCCTGGTTCTGCAGTGAATCCCTGTATCCATAGCTCTCCTGCATTTTTTGCTGTTGTCTGCCAAGTGGACACACGGTGCTTTTGTTTTCAGAACACAACGGCATTATTCAAGAGTAAGTTTTTACAGTTCTCAGAATCCTAGGAGACTCTGAAGACTTAAGCCCAGAAATAGTTTGGCACCTGTCGCAGGCAATGACCTGAGGTATGACAGGGACTGCTGTCCCTGCTGTCCACCTGCTGCTGGACAAACATGGAATGGGTTCACTCCACTTTTTAAGATGCTTACTTCCAGTTCCATCTTAGAAACTCGATTTCTGTACTGAGACACGTGGACATTTGTGGCTGGCTAAACTCCCTACCTCCCTCACCTGGACACACACCACAAAATACCCACAGTGAGAAATGTTGCTTGCATTTCTTCTCTTTTTTTAAGCTACCCAGAAATGCGTTTAGGGTACTCCAGTTTCAGTTCCATCTACAAAGAGTGCCACTCTGGGCCATCCAAGCTGATAGTTAATAAACAGAATCCCTCTTCACAAAGTCCACTGGAGCCTAAGAGTCTGGAAGAGAGGACGGCCCATAAAGTCCCACAGCTTCAAGTTCACAGCGCAGAACCCCCGGTGCAGTGCATAACCCCAGGGCTACAGGGCATGGAGCGGGCACTGGCAGGCAGTGTGTAGTCACCCACAGACTGACCATGGGTGTCCAGTCCAACAATGTCAAAAGTGCAGGCCATTTAGCCAGCTGTTCCACACCAGCTACTGCTGGGGTCTGGGGTGTTCACTGCAGGAGCAAAGCTCTTGTCGCTGATTATTATTATTATTATTATTTTTTTGGTAGAGCTTAGTTTTCAGCAGCTGGGTTCCCCTTCAGGTTCTTTCACCCCCCGCAGCCTGGGCACACAAACCCAGGGTGGCAGAATCCTTGGGGAACAGGACCAAGGGGTTGACAACGGCCCCATGCCAAGGGAGGCCCACACACGTTCTCAGCCCCAGCTCCCTCCCAACTCCGTTACTCAGAAGCAAGAAAGAAAAGGCTAACAGAAGCAGCACCATCACCCTCCAGGAACAGGGCACCCAGACAGGCCCAGGTCCTCGCGGGAGCCACTCTCCTGGCTGGAAATGTCCCCGCAGGCTCACGTCCCACAGGTTCACGTGCCCAAGTGCCCCACCTCCTCCCTACACCAGGGTGCTCCACTCATCCAGCCCCCATTTCCCAGATGCCACACAACACCCCCAAGGGACAAGGGGCCCACAGCCCAGGGGTGGGGCAGCCAGGAGTTCAAGCATCCTGCCCTCAATTTCCTGCTCTGGGAAGTGCACTGTGGAGGGACCAGGAGCAGGAGTCAGGATGGGGGAGCGGGGCTGCTGAGACCAGAGGCGTGGCCGGTCCCTGCTCTCCAGACCAGGACTGTTTGACTTGCAGGGACAGCGGAGGTCAGATGCATCCCCCGCCACACGTTTGCAGGAAAAGTCAGTGTTCTCAGCTCAGGAAGGGCCGCAGAGCTCAACAGCACGGGGAGAGAAATAACAGGGCAATTATAGGCGGTGAAGAGGTCACTGCACACGGCGGGCAGCAGGGGTGCAGCTTGCTCCTGAACACTGACTTCATTAACTGTGAGTCACTCTTGCAAGCTGCAGCTGGGCTCATTAGCATACCCCAGGGTTGGGTGTCAGCCAGACAAAGCAGGGCGAGTGCCAGCAAGGAGGCACAGCAGGTCAGGCCACCGCCTGAAATGTTGGCATCCCATACGGATGCCGGTTCAAGTCCCGGCTGCTCCACTTCCGATCCAGATCCCTGTTAATGCCCCCTGGAAGGAGCAGCAAAAGGTTGCCATGTGGCTCCTGCCACCCACATGGGAGACTGGAAGAAGCTCAGGACCCTGGCTCCTGGCAGATGGAAGATCTCTCTCCTTCTGTCTCCCTCTCTCTGTTAACTCTGCCTTTCAAATAAATAATTAGAAATCTTTAAAAAAAAAAAAATACCGCAGGGCTGCTTCATCCATTTCCCCCCACTGCCACTACCCAGAGGTTCCCAGACTGGCTGCAGGACACAGAAGTCGGCAGGGCACACTCTCTGTGCGAGGCTGTGGGGCTGCGACACAGCAAGCAGAGTGTAGTTTATCCAGCAACGCTGCAAGTGATACAAACAGGTCTGCTGGGATCTTAACAATGAAAACCAGAAATAACCCAGAGACTCATCAACAGGGGGCGGCTTAAATACATCAACTCAGCTGTTTATAGAATGAGTCCACTTCACTTTTACACCTATGTAAGCTGTACGTACTACGGACGGTTCCTTGATGTGTGCAGAGGGTTAAAAATCCTCTGCATTCAATACACACAGCTCAGTGTACACACATACCAGCACCAGATCTTTGTAACTGTGAATAAAAATCTAGACAGACTAATTGCTGGCCCCGGTTACCAACTGGCATGAATTTGGAAGACCAGAACTCACAAAATGAGCAACTTCTAAGTATATTTTGATCAAGTATTTTTTAGATTCTAACTTTACCCTATTCCTCTGATATTTAAAAATACTACTATATATTTTTTATAAAGAAATCTGATAGTTCAACAGAAGATAATTCTCCATAAAAACAGAAGTTCAACAACAGAGAAGACAAAAAAAATCACTCTAAAGCCTGCAGTAGGTGACATTCTCTTCCCCTCTCCTTCTGTAAATGTTTGTTTATTTTTCTTTATTTGAAAGAAACAGAGACAAAGATAGTGCATTTGCTGGTTCATTCCCCAATGGCCACAACAGCTGAGGCTGGCCCAGGGTGAAGCCAGGAGCCAGGAACTCCATCCGGGCCACCTTCCACTGCCTTCCCAGACACAACAGCAGGGAGCTGGTTTGGAAACAGAGCACCGGGGCTTGAACTGACTTCCATATGGGATGCCAGTGTCATCAGCCGGGACTTAACCTGCTGTTATCACAACACAGACCCCGTCTCCTTCCTCTCTTGAAAATATAACAGTGGGGGCAGGCGCTGTGGCTCAATAGGCTAATCCTCCGCCTTGCGGCGCCGGCACACCAGGTTCTAGTCCCGGTCGGGGCGCCAGATTCTGTCCCGGTTGCCCCTCTTCCAGGCCAGCCCTCTGCTGTGGCCCAGGAGTGCAGTGGAGGATGGCCCAAGTGCTTGGGCCCTGCACCCCATGGGAGACCAGGATAAGTACCTGGCTCCTGCCATCGGATCAGCGCAGTGCGCCAGCTGCAGCACACCGGCTGCGGCGGCCATTGGAGGGTGAACCAACGGCAAAGGAAGACTTTTCTCTCTGTCTCTCTCTCTCTGTCTACTCTGCCTGTCAAAAAATAAAAAAAAAGAAAATATAACAGTGGGGCCCAGCAATGCGGCATAGTAGGCTGGACCTCCGTCTATAGCACCAGCATCCCATATGGGCACTGGTTTGAGTCCCAGCTGCTGCACCTCGGATCCAGCTCCCTGCTCAGCCTGGGAAAGCAGTTGAAGATGTCCCAAGTGTTTGGGCCCCTACACCCTTGTAGGAGATCCAGAAGAAGCTCTTGGCTCCTGGCTTCAGGTCACCCCAGCTCCAGCAGTTGTGGCCACTTGGGGAGTGAATCAGCAGATGGAAGATCTCTGTCTCCCTCTCTCTGTATGCAACTCTACCTCTCAAATAAATAAACAAATCTTTAAAAATGCAACAGTGTTGGGGCTGGCATTATGCTTAGCAGGTAAAGCCATTGGGTAATGCCACTGGGTGCTGGTTCACAGCCCAGAGGCTCCACTTCTGATCCAGCTCCCTGCTAATGTCTGGGAAAGCAGTAGGAAATGGCCCAAATGCTTGGGACCCTGCACCTATGTAGAAGACCTGGGAGAAGCTCCTGGCTCCTAATTTCAGCCTGGCCAAGGCCTGGCTGTTGCAGCCATCTGGGGAGTGAACCACAGGATGGAAGATCTCTCTCTCTCTGTCCGCCTCCCTCCCTTCCTCTCTCTATCCATCTTTTCCTCTCTATAACTCTGACTTTGAAACAAACAATAAATCTTTAAAAAAATGCAACCGTGGAACACTTCAGAACAGTTCTACCAATAGAATAAAGGTTTATGCCTCCTCCTTTATCACACCCCCTCCTCACCCTCCAAAATCTATAGCTCCCCTAAACAAGGCTCTCTCCAATACTAGAGGGTGTGTGTGAGAGACCAACCAAAGCCAAACCCCAATCTGGCCACTAGAGGGAGAACACCACCCAGCGAACCAGGTCCTGCCTTCAATTCAGAGGAAGACATTGCCACAGATGGAGGCGCGAGTTGGCTCCCAAAGCGCTTGTTCAGGCTAAAAGCCCACAAGCAGTAGCCAGCGTGGTTCGGCCTCTGCGGCTTGCCTAATATGTCCTGACGCTAAGGGTTTCACTAGTAAGTATAAAATCACAGATGGGGCTGTGGCTCCCACAGCAGCGAGGCCCCACCCCGGCTGATCTGATGATTTACACATGTTCAGGAGCAGCAGCAGACGCCGGCTGGGAAGCTGCCCTGCAACGCATCTGCAGAAACAGCGCCGGTGCTGAGCCCGCCATGGAGCTGGGAGCCGCGAGCAAGAAAGGGGCCTCGTCTCGCCAAGGCCCGCAGCTTCCTCTCTCCGAGGCAGTGTGCCGTGCCCGTGGCCCCCACTGCGGGCCCTGCAGGCTCCAGACCGCCTGTCCAGCCTCCGTCAGCTGTGGACGGAGCCCAGGGCCAGTGTGCTGACAGCGCAGCTGCTGGCCCAGCTTACTCCAGTGGATGAGTGGCCACTCGTCCCACCAAAAGACAGAAAGAATCCACGTCTTATGGGCACAGAACCATTTTGTAAACAGAGGTGGGTTGGGGCCAGTGCAGTGGCATAGCAAGTAAAGCCAATGCCTGCAGCACTGGCATCCCACATGGGCACCAGTTCGATTCCCAGCTACTGCACTTCCAATACAGCTCCCTGCTATAGCCTGGGAAAGCAGCAAAGGATGGCCCAAGTGCTTGGGCCCCTGCACTCGTGTGGAGACCCAGAAGAAGCTCCTGGCTCCAGATCGGTGCAGCTCCAGCCATTGCAGCCATTTGGGGGGTGAACCTGCAGATGGAAGACCGACCTCTCTCTCTCTCTCTCTCTCTCTCTCTCTCTCTCTCTCTCTGCCTCTCTGTAACTCTGCCTTTAAAATAAGTAAATAAATCTTTAAAAATAAATAAATAGGCCGGCGCCGTGGCTCAACAGGCTAATCCTCCGCCTTGCGGCGCCGGCACACCGGGTTCTAGTCCCGGTCGGGGTGCCGGATTCTGTCCCGGTTGCCCCTCTTCCAGGCCAGCCCTCTGCTGTGGCCCGGGAGTGCAGTGGAGGATGGCCCAGGTGCTTGGGCCCTGCACCCCATGGGGAGACCAGGAAAAGCACCTGGCTCCTGGCTCCTGCCATGGGACAAGCGCGGTGCGCCAGCCGCGGCGGCCATTGGAGGGTGAACCAACGGCAAAAGGAAGACCTTTCTCTCTGTCTCTATCTCTCACTGTCCACTCTGCCTGTAAAAAAAAAATAAATAAATAAATAAATAAATAAATAAAACAGAGGTGGGACCTACTGGGGAGGGGAGGAGGGTGGTAAATACAGTCCTTTGGAAAATGCTGACTTCACCTGGAGCACCCCATTAGCACCCCAACCTCCGTCCCGCAGACAGCACTTAGTGCAGGGCAAAGGTTTACACACTCTCGTCCCACGCAGAAGCCCCTCCATAGAAATTTCCAAGTCTCAGGACTAAATCAGCTTAGGAACTCTCCCCAAGACAGCCTGGCTACAGAGCCCACACAGCTGTCTGCCCGTCACTCCTGCCCTGTGTTGTCCTCCAGGCCATCATCTCCTGCCCCAGAAATCTCCCCCTGCAACCCACCCCTCCCCACCCCAAACAGAAGTCACGAGATTGGTTCAAGTCCTGACTGGGCCACCTCACCTGGGCCCCGAGCAAACACCAGGACCTACTTTTCTGAGTGCCTGTTGGGAATTCAGACCAAAAATATCCAAATCCCCGCAGACTGCTCCGCAAGCTGGACCAGACAGCATCCACCAGGCGGCCAGCACAGCTCCTGGCACCTGTCGGGAGCCCACGATGCTGGCTGGAAGGCCGGCGGCCAGGAGACAGAAGGGGCAGGCCGCAGCTCCCAGCCCCTGCCAACGGCCCGCAGCAGACAGGCAACGTGGTGACGCTCTGACCTCTCTCCCTGGCTCTGCTCCACAGCCACCATGAGGTGGCAGGTCCCACACTGGTCAGCAGACCTTGCCCAATGTGGGCCTCGTACTCATGGGACCCTTTAGGGAGTCCTTCCATTCAGACTGATTTCAGCTACGGGATCACTGAGCACAGCCCGGGCACAGTCATCCTGCACAGGCCTGGGTCCGCCATCGCCGCCTCCAAGGAATCTCTGATGACTCAGCAGGGCCCTGGGTCCATGCCCATCCCCAGGGCTTCCTCTCTGACCATTCCAGGCTGACCGGCCTCGCCTCAGCTCTTGGTCCTGGGTGCCCATCTCCAGGACTTCCTCTCTGACCATTCCAGGCTGACCAGCCTCGCCTCAGCTCTTGGTCCTGGGTGTGCGCCCATCTCCAGGACTTCCTCTCTGACCATTCCAGGCTGACCAGCCTCGCCTCAGCTCTTGGTCCTGGGTGTGCGCCCATCTCCAGGACTTCCTCTCTTACCATTCCGAGGGGACCAGCTTCACCTCAGCTCTTGGTGGGTCTTCCCAGCTAAAGAGAAGGAAATTCACCTGTGCAGCTAGCAGTCCTCGCGAGAGAGAGGAAGTGCTTCCTAGAAGTGCTCTCTTTCGGTTTTTGTGGTCACCTGAACCCAACTCTCCTCGACTGACCCCAAGACATGCGCAGGGGCCACTTCTCCTGAGACAGACTCGGGCACTCTCAGATCTGGCTTTTCTCCTGGGCCACCAACTCTCAGGTTTCTTGTACCCTGTACCCCACAGAAATAAGTAAGGACCCCCAAGAACCTTTGTAATCTAGAGACATTTGACACACTAACAATTAAGCCAGAGGAGTGCTTAAAATATAAAAAATAAACAAGGTCACAGCCTCTGAGCCACCGGGGAACTTAGCATGCAGTCACTGGAAATTCACTGCACTCATGAGACGCAAGAACAGAAAAGGCAGATGGGCGGGCCCTGGCCTGGAGGTTAAGACATCTGTACCCCACTGGCATACCTGGGCTTGGTTCCAAACTCCAGCCCCTGACTCCAGCTTCCTGTTACCGCAGACTCCGGCAGGCCGCAGTGATGGCCCAAGTGGCTGAGTTCCTGCCACCCACACGGGTAGATCTGGACTGAGTTCCCCACTGCCAGCTGCCAGCTTTAGCCTGGCTCAGTACTGAACGAGCAGACAGGCGCTCTGTGTCTCAAATACATATTTTTTAAAGGCAAATAACTTTGCCGTAAGATAAACAGTTCTGAATCACAGGCCCCCTGGAAGGGAGCTCTAGACCCTGGGGCAGGGGGTGGGGGGCAGGGGAAGTCCACACCACACTTTGAGAACCCGAGCTTGATCAAGTCCACTTCACCAACCCTGCGAGTCCTGTCTGACAAACCCTAAACCAACCCCCTTTGGATATCCTCTTGGTGTTTAACTCTGGTAACTTAGGAAGTTGGAACTAGATCCTGGACCAGTAGCCTCGGAGACGGCCTGAATGAGCAGGAGGACGCTGGTCGTGAGGCAGCCCCTCAGCCAGCAGGCTCTCCAGCAAGCACAGGTGGCTCGGGGACATTCCACAGGCCACCAGCAGCGGAGGCCAAAACACCATCTTCCTGGCTCCCTCTGCCTTCATTTAAGGCCCAGGAGCGTCTTCACAGGCACGAAACCTGCCAGTTCTTTGTGACATGCGCTCCAGAGCAAAAGCCTCAGAAGTCCACAGTGTACGTGGCACTGGCCAGACACCTGGCAGGCAGACAGACCACTCAGCATCAGACTGTCTCCAAATTCAAGCTCTAACAGAGGTCTGGGGGTGCTGGGTTGTTTTCTTCGATGTTTGACATGGGGTTGGGGTCATGCTTTCATATGGTCCCTTTGCTCTTTCTTGGTAGTTCACTTTGATCTCGGTCCTAGACCTGCAACTTCAAGGCAGAACCTGCACTGGCAGCCTGGGAACAAGCACATGGCAGCACCCACCCAAGTGGCAGCCTGGGAACAAGCACATGGCAGCACCCACCCAAGCACCCAGACTTCCTTCCTGCATTGCTCCAGGTGTTACTGTCACCCCACGTCACCTCAGACGGAATCACAGCCCAAAGTGAGACAGCGGTGGTGTAGGGCCAGGGTCCCAGACCTCCGCACGCCAAGCTGCTGAGCTGCCAACCATGGCAGGACCGAACACAGTACATTTAAAGGTGAACAAATACAATCTTACTTGGCAAGCTCCTGGGGCACAGAAAGATTGTCGATCTGGACAAAGCAGCCATCCAGGGCTCTCCCCACAGGCGCCAGAGTGGCCACGGGCACACTTCCCATCAGCAGCACCTGCCAGCAAGGGCTTCTCCCCTTTCCCCAAGAGGCTGTGAGCCCGATGCTCTCCACCCAACCGTGGGCTCGGGCTTCCAATGTTACCCTGCCGGGCGGCCAAACTGACATGTTGAGAAAGGCTGGGTCTAATCAGCTGTCCACCTCCTTCGGTCAAGGAAACAAGGATTCTGTCAGACATGGCCAGAGCCCAGAGCAACCCCACCCAGCCTCCGACTCCATGCTGTGGGCCCAGCCAGCCAGCTCGCCATGAAGACCATGGTCAGGGCAGATTCAAATCTGATCTGGGGCTGAAGAATGCCCCCCTTGGTGCCAAGCCTTTGAACTTTCCAGTCCTAACTGGGGCAAGTTTCATTCTCTCATTTCACAGCCTACCTGAGAACTGCCCATAAAGATTTTGCTTTATCAAAAAGTAATTAAACTCTTCTCTAATGGTCTGCACACAGGAGAGGGAGGAAAGGCCTCCTTGCAGTTAGTTGTTTCCAGGGTGCTTTACGCTCGCAGAACAGCAAGCCTATGAAAGCAGGATCTGCTCTGGGCAAGTGTGTATTCCAGAGAGTGAAGTTTCAATAATAAAGTCAAACTAACCTGCAAGAAACCAACACTTCGCTGAGCTCCCATGTTGATCTGCAAACTCAAGGTCATGAACACGGGCTATCCCTGGCCCTGCAGACACCACCCCGGGCTGTCCAGTACAGGCCCTGGACAGGAGGCGACAGGAGTCTCAAGAGGCACTGCTGGGTGAGCCAGTGCCCTCCCTCACATCTGCCCACTTCTTCCTAGCACGCTACATGCCACTCTCCAGACACAACCTCCTGACATGTGCTCCATCAAAGGACGAACCTTCATAATCTGGGCTGCAAAGTGGCACAGGCTGCAGAAGCCATTCATGAGGTCTTCGCAGTTTGCCTTTTAGCTCTGAATTGGATGCAAATATTAAAAGCTCCAAAGACCGCTCACCAAAACGCAAATACCTGCCCACTGCTGGAAGGTGTACGACCGTGCAGCCATGGCTGACGTTTCTGGAGGGCACGGGCAAGCACAGATCAGTGACAGCCCCTTTAGAAAGAGCCCGGCGGGGCCAACACTGTGGTGTAGTGGGTTAAACTGCTGCCTGCAGCACCATCATCCCATATGGCCACCAGTTCAAGTCCCAGAGGCTCTACTTCCAATCCAGCTCCCTGCTAATGCTCTTGGGAAAGCAGCGCAGGATGGTCTAAGTCCTTGGGCCCCTGCACCCACATGGGAGACCTGGAAGAAGCTCCTGGCTCCTGGCTTAGGTCTGGCCCAGCCCCAGCATTTGTGGCCATTTGGGGAGTGAACCAGGATGTGGATTTCTGTCTCTGTCTCTCTGACTTATAAACCACTTAGTTTCTAAGAATTCTATTTGCCACTTGTAAAACAAGGATGAAAACACCATCTAATTAGAAAAGCTGGGTAATAAGAAGACCAGAATCCTAGGATCCCGCAGACGCAAAGCTATCGCGATATTTCTCATCTCCAATGGCTCTCTTAGCAAAGGTGTTCCCTGGACAACAGAACTTCCCAGTGCGCTGTCCTGCGCCTCCCACCCAACACTTGCATAACAAGTGTGCCTTCCATTTCTGTTTTCCTAAAGAGTCACATGAACAACTAGGAAACTTCATCCAGGAAGCAGGGAGGGTAGACGGCAAGGAGAGAAGAAAAACAAGTCTGTATGACACGGGCCTGCACTCCAGAGTAAGCCCAGGCTGAGCCACACAGGCTTGAGGCTTCTTTGCAGTGCCACGTGTCCCAAGAGGGAAATGTCATTCCTGATCACCACCGTCCACCTCTGGCCCCTTCTCATATGCTTAAAGGCATCAAGAAAGAGGGTGCGCCTGCGTGCCACTCAACCAGATGTGCGTGCGCCCCAATGACGAAGAGAGACTGGCCCAGAATCAGGACCAAACCAATGCCAACAACAAGCTCAGACTCTCTCCCCACTTCCCCGGGGCAGGAACAAGAGCAGGAAGTCAACCCCCCTCCCGATACAACAGGAAGAACAAAACAAGGGTTTTAGTCCTGCAGCCAGCGCACCAGCTCAACAGTCCGTCCTGCTTCCAGTGCGTCTTCAGGGCAGAAGGAGCTCACAATTAGCAAACGAAGGTGGAGGGCAGGGGCAGAGGCGGCCTAAGGAGTGTCTCTGCCCGACTCCCCTGTCTCTGCCCCGACTCCCGTCTCTGCCCCGACTACCCCGTCTCTGCCCCGACTCCCGTCTCTGCCCCGACTCCCCTGTCTCTGCCCGACTCCCCTGTCTCTGCCCCGACTCCCCTGTCTCTGCCCCGACTCCCCCGTCTCTGCCCCGACTCCCCTGTCTCTGCCTCGACTCCCCTGTCTCTGCCCCGACTCCCCTGTCTCTGCCCCGACTCCCCTGTCTCTGCCCGACTCTCCTGTCTCTGCCCGACTCTCCCGTCTCTGCCCCGACTCCCCTGTCTCTGCCCGACTCTCCTGTCTCTGCCCCGACTCCCCCGTCTCTGCCCCGACTCCCCCGTCTCTGCCCCGACTCCCCCGTCTCTGCCCCGACTCCCCTGTCTCTGCCCCGACTCCCCTGTCTCTGCCCCGACTCCCCTGTCTCTGCCCCGACTCTCCTGTCTCTGCCCCGACTCTCCTGTCTCTGCCCCGACTCCCCTGTCTCTGCCCCGACTCTCCTGTCTCTGCCCCGACTCCCCTGTCTCTGCCCCGACTCCCCTGTCTCTGCCCCGACTCCCCCGTCTCTGCCCCGACTCCCCTGTCTCTGCCCCGACTCCCCTGTCTCTGCCCGACTCCCCTGTCTCTGCCCCGACTACCCTGTCTCTGCCCGACTCCCCTGTCTCTGCCCCGACTCCCGTCTCTGCCCCGACTCCCCTGTCTCTGCCCGACTCCCCTGTCTCTGCCCCGACTCCCCTGTCTCTGCCCCGACTCCCCTGTCTCTGCCCGACTCCCCTGTCTCTGCCTCGACTCCCCTGTCTCTGCCCCGACTCCCCTGTCTCTGCCCCGACTCCCCTGTCTCTGCCCGACTCCCCTGTCTCTGCCCCGACTCCCCTGTTTCTGCCCGACTCCCCTGTCTCTGCCCCGACTCCCCTGTCTCTGCCCGACTCCCCTGTCTCTGCCCCGACTCCCGTCTCTGCCCCGACTCCCCTGTCTCTGCCCCGACTCCCCTGTCTCTGCCCCGACTCCCCTGTCTCTGCCCGACTCCCCTGTCTCTGCCCCGACTCCCCTGTCTCTGCCCGACTCCCCTGTCTCTGCCCCGACTACCCTGTCTCTGCCCGACTCCCCTGTCTCTGCCCCGACTCCCGTCTCTGCCCCGACTCCCCTGTCTCTGCCCCGACTCCCCTGTCTCTGCCCGACTCCCCTGTCTCTGCCCGACTCTCCTGTCTCTGCCCCGACTCCCCTGTCTCTGCCCCGACTCCCCTGTCTCTGCCCCGACTCCCCTGTCTCTGCCCCGACTCCCCCGTCTCTGCCCGACTCCCCTGTCTCTGCCCGACTCCCCTGTCTCTGCCCCGACTCCCCTGTCTCTGCCCCGACTCCCCTGTCTCTGCCCCGACTCCCCTGTCTCTGCCCCGACTCCCCCGTCTCTGCCCCGACTCTCCCGTCTCTGCCCGACTCCCCTGTCTCTGCCCGACTCCCCTGTCTCTGCCCCGACTCCCCTGTCTCTGCCCCGACTCCTGTCTCGGCCCCGACTCCCCTGTCTCGGCCCCGACTCCCCTGTCTCTGCCCCGACTCCCCTGTCTCTGCCCCGACTCCCCTGTCTCTGCCCGACTCCCCTGTCTCTGCCCCGACTCCCCTGTCTCTGCCCGACTCCCCTGTCTCTGCCCGACTCTCCTGTCTCTGCCCCGACTCCCCTGTCTCTGCCCCGACTCCCCTGTCTCTGCCCGACTCCCCTGTCTCTGCCCGACTCCCCTGTCTCTGCCCCGACTCCCCTGTCTCTGCCCGACTCCCCTGTCTCTGCCCGACTCTCCTGTCTCTGCCCCGACTCTCCTGTCTCTGCCCCGACTCCCCTGTCTCTGCCCCGACTCCCCTGTCTCTGCCCGACTCCCCTGTCTCTGCCCCGACTCCCGTCTCTGCCCCGACTCTCCCGTCTCTGCCCCGACTCCCCTGTCTCTGCCCGACTCCCCTGTCTCTGCCCCGACTCCCCTGTCTCTGCCTCGACTCCCGTCTCTGCCCCGACTCCCCTGTCTCTGCCCCGACTCCCCTGTCTCTGCCCCGACTCCCCTGTCTCTGCCCCGACTCCCGTCTCTGCCCCGACTCCCCTGTCTCTGCCCCGACTCCCCTGTCTCTGCCCCGACTCCCCTGTCTCTGCCCCGACTCCCCTGTCTCTGCCCCGACTCCCCTGTCTCTGCCCCGACTCCCCTGTCTCTGCCCCGACTCCCCTGTCTCTGCCCCGACTCCCCTGTCTCTGCCCCGACTCCCCTGTCTCTGCCCCGACTCCCCTGTCTCTGCCCCGACTCCCCTGTCTCTGCCCCGACTCTCCTGTCTCTGCCCCGACTCCCCTGTCTCTGCCCCGACTCCCCTGTCTCTGCCCCGACTCCCGTCTCTGCCCCGACTCCCCTGTCTCTGCCCCAACTCCCGTCTCTGCCCCGACTCCCCTGTCTCTGCCCGACTCCCCCGTCTCTGCCCCGACTCCCGTCTCTGCCCCGACTCCCCTGTCTCTGCCCGACTCCCCTGTTTCTGCCCCGACTCCCCTGTCTCTGCCCCGACTCCCCTGTCTCTGCCCCGACTCCCCCGTCTCTGCCCCGACTCCCCCGTCTCTGCCCCGACTCCCCTGTCTCTGCCCGACTCCCCTGTCTCTGCCCCGACTCTCCTGTCTCTGCCCCGACTCTCCTGTCTCTGCCCCGACTCCCCTGTCTCTGCCCCGACTCTCCTGTCTCTGCCCCGACTCTCCTGTCTCTGCCCCGACTCCCCTGTCTCTGCCCCGACTCCCGTCTCTGCCCCAACTCCCCTGTCTCTGCCCGACTCCCCTGTTTCTGCCCTGACTCCCCTGTTTCTGCCCCGACTCCCGTCTCTGCCCCAACTCCCCTGTCTCTGCCCCGACTCCCCTGTCTCTGCCCCGACTCCCCTGTCTCTGCCCCGACTCCCGTCTCTGCCCCGACTCCCCTGTCTCTGCCCCGACTCCCCTGTCTCTGCCCCGACTCTCCTGTCTCTGCCCCGACTCCCCTGTCTCTGCCCCGACTCCCCTGTCTCTGCCCCGACTCTCCTGTCTCTGCCCGACTCTCCCGTCTCTGCCCCGACTCCCCTGTCTCTGCCCCGACTCCCCTGTCTCTGCCCCGACTCCCCTGTCTCTGCCCCGACTCCCCTGTCTCTGCCCCGACTCCCCTGTCTCTGCCCCGACTCTCCTGTCTCTGCCCGACTCTCCTGTCTCTGCCCCGACTCCCCTGTCTCTGCCCCGACTCCCCTGTCTCTGCCCCGACTCCCCTGTCTCTGCCCCGACTCCCCTGTCTCTGCCCCGACTCCCCTGTCTCTGCCCCGACTCTCCTGTCTCTGCCCCGACTCTCCTGTCTCTGCCCCGACTCCTGTCTCTGCCCTGACTCCCCTGTTTCTGCCCCGACTCCCCTGTCTCTGCCCCGACTCTCCTGTCTCTGCCCCGACTCCCCTGTCTCTGCCCCGACTCCCGTCTCTGCCCCGACTCCCCTGTCTCTGCCCCGACTCCCCTGTCTCTGCCCCGACTCCCCTGTCTCTGCCCCGACTCCCGTCTCTGCCCCGACTCCCCTGTCTCTGCCCCGACTCTCCTGTCTCTGCCCCGACTCCCCTGTCTCTGCCCTGACTCCCCGGGAGTTTTATTTTTTGTGTGCAATGTTGCAGAAGGAAAGGTTTTTCAGGAACATTGTCTTCAGCATTGAAACCAAAAATCCTTGCATTGTCATTTTGCTCATACTTAGTTCTGCAGTGAAGAGCTTGTTTCAAATGCCAATATTATATGCTGCTTCAGCGCAATTTCAAAGACTATGTCAAAAAACACTCAAAAATATTTATGCCATGTAAGGCTAATTAACAAGAGAATTCAAAATACACACCCTATTAATATAACAACATAAAAAGTATACGCAGGTGGGAGGTAAACAGTAAAAAAAATAAAGAAGAAGAAACTGCACTGGTGTACTGGTGACTTTAAAAATAAAATACCTCATTTCCTACATTAGCTATTTCCTGCAAATATTTGCTTCTTTCTTCTGCCTAGGATTAATCATCAACTGGTGGAAGTTTGCAGAGAAACATTTTATACCCACAAAGTGATTTACCCACCCTGGCTAAACAGGCTCCATGACTGCTCTCCGGGACAAAGGCTTTAAAACACCAGGAGACGACGTGCAAACTGCAGCCAAGGGTCACTCACTACCCACGAACAAGGGAGGGCGGAGCAGCCAGTGCGCGGGACCCGGTTTGGCAGATACCAGTTTATTCAGCACAGTGCATGATTCAGGGCTCAGGGTGCCCCAGAGCCACCAAGACTCCCCACTTCTCTATCACAAACACAGCGAAGCCAAGGGTTCCTCTCCCCCTGTGTGGAATTGTGCACACATCTCACTCAGCAAAGGCTTGGGGGTGAGGGGAAAACAGGGCTGCAGCCACCCCCTGGACCAAAGGCACTTAACGACAGAGACAGAGCACAGCCGAGGCCGGGGACGCCGCCAGCACGCCGTCACCGGCCACAAGGGACTCACCGTGAGCACGTGAGGGACGCTGCTTTCCCCGGAGGACACCGTGCAGCAGGAACAGAAAGTGTGCGTCGCCCCTCCCTTCCTGAACACAGCACAGCGCCGAGCTCTGACTTTCCGTGACTGCTATCACCCAGCATCCAACCAGGGGAAAAACGGCCGAGATAACCTGGCGTAAGTTCTCACGACGCAGTCACCATCGGAGCTGATCGCACTCACAGAATCTAAGAGCTGCAGAGCCTTGGAAGCCAGCTTCCGTGCCCCCCATTTGATGGCTGGGGGCCCCAAGGCCCCAGAGGACAGGTGCTGGGCCCCAGACTCTCACCACCCCTTGTCGGGGTTCCCTGTACTCCCCTTTCTCCCTAAAAGACTCTCAAAAGTAAAACAGGGCAGTGGTCTCCAGACAGGCCACACATACAGCACGTTCACTTGTGCAGGTCAGCGCGTGGGTCTGTAAGACAGTTCCTGTGGCTGCTGGGCAGGTGTGTGGCCCACCTCGGGGTGGGACTACTTGGCACAAATCGTATGGAGTTCTGAGGGAAGCTGAGCACAGCTTGGTCCCGACGTCTCGGACTCAGGAAGGCTCTCCTTGGCTGTCAGTCCGTGCTGGGCAGACGGTCAGCGGCACAGCGGAATCCCAGATTCGAGGCGGAGCTGTCAGGTGTGTTCTGGCTGCGGGCGGCACAGCGGTACCTGTAGCAGTAGGACTGCGCAGAGAGCAGGAAAGGTGAGTGCTGGGGGCCTCCAGCCAGGGGCCTGCGCACAGCGCCTGTGCAGTCCCCTAAGCGGGACGTCGCCGCTGCCTGCAGACGCCTGGCGCACAGCCTGCCCTCATGACACTGGACGTGGAGGGGGCAGGAGGGGCAGTGCACACAAGAGTTAACCACGTGCTACCCAGCATCCTCCGTCTTGCCAATGTAACACAGATGCAGCACAGAGACGCCTGTGCCAGCGTGACTTGGAACAGCGAGGTAGAACAATGCAATGACCAATGACCTCAGAAGTCCGGGCACATCCATTTGACGCAAGAGCAAACAACCATCTGAAGTCACGTCCTTACATGACACTCACGATGTAGGAAATTCTCATGCTCGAACATTAAATGGAAACATTGTATACAAAACTGCATGTTGTATGACCCCAGTATAGCTAGCTGCATAGCTCCGCCTCCACACAGCAGTTACCCTGGAGCACCAGGCTTTCAGACTTCCCACACTAAGGACACAGTAACCACTGACATTCAACCAAGCTTAAGACAAAGAGCAACTGAGAAAGTACTGGGAACATTAAGCTATCATTTAATATCTAACACACTGGCAACAATTAAACTGCAAGCTTAGCAACCCAAAGTGTAGCACAGGCTGTGTAAAACCAGAGCTCTTTTAAAACTGGTCTCCTGTGCTTTGGAGTCTAAATCACAATAAGCATGAAGCCACACATTGTGGTTTGTTTTATATCTGTGTAGTTTTTAAACAACAGGGACAGTGTGCCCATGAACACAAACACAAGCAATGAGCAGCCGGTTCACCCCAGGCACTGCCATCTGCCATTTCGTTTGACTGGAACAGCCCAGAGGAACTAAAACCCACCCAATATCACATAGCTGGTAAAGGGGGGTTCCCAGCTTCCAGAAAGAACCACACGTGGTACTCCTGTGGCCTGGGACTGTTCTCTGATCCAAAACAATGGAGAACGACAATGCACAAGTCACCCTGCACACGGTGAGCAGACTCTGAGAGACACTGCACAAAGACTCGTGCTGAGTAACGCTGGAATTCACAAAGAGATAACTTGGGGGTGGGGGAAGGCTAGGTCAGCACGCAAGAGTTTTTTTTTAAAAGTTATTATTCTCTTTCCTCTCACAAAACTCAAATGCTTCTAATGCTCATAAAAATCAACTCTAAAGTTAACATGGAAACTCCCAGGCACATTTCCACTATAATACACAGACACGGCACTTTGCCTTTGATGGACAGTGAAACAGCGGCAACCAATTTTCTCATTTTCTCTGCAGCCAGAGAGGACTAGGGTGTATTACCATTCCTGGGGTAGGCAGAGAGAAGATGAGTAAAAAATGTGCTTGAAATAATACAACACTGGGGACGGCACCGTGGCTCACTGGTTTAATCCTCCGCCTATGGCGCCGACATCCCATACGGGCACCAGGTTCTAGACCCGGTTGCTCCTCTACTCTGCTGTGGCCCGGGAGTGCAGGGGAGGATGGCCCAAGTGCTTGGGCCCTGCACCCCATGGGCCCTGCACCAGCGAAGCACCTGGCTCCTGGCTTCGGATCGGCGCAGCGCGCCGGCCGTGACAGCCATTTGGGGGGTGAACCAACAGAAGGAAAATCTTTCTCTTTGTCTCTCTCTCTCACTGTCTAACTCTGCCTGTCAAATAAATAAAAATAAAAATTTTAAAACAAGAGATAATACAACACTGATGGCACCTGTTCCCAGGTGGGATGCACACACCACAGACATTCTTGCAGGTCACCACACAGGACGACATGGCAGAGACCCTGCTCCACAGTGGGTGATGGGAAACAACCAGCTTTGCTAGTTCTAGAAGCAACTCCGTGGGCTGCCCAGGACCCCGTGCAAACCACGCCCATGAGGTGAACTCCACCCTGCAGCAGGTTCAAGTTCGGGGAGGCCGACTAACAGGCGCCTTTGACATTCTCATCCCATGACTATGCTGCCCAGGACAAGACCCAGGCAAGTGTCTCCCGGTCACCGCTGTGTGCACACAGGGAGGAGGCTAGATCTACGCCTGGGCCTGTCTGTGCAGAGACCACAGGCTGGTGAGCAAACACTTGACACATCCATCAGCTCCAGAACATGCTAAGGTCGAACAGTTCCGAGCTTCGTCGAATTCAGGTGAAGAAAGTATCACTGGTAGAATGTCAGAGTCTTCAGGAATGAATTCTGGGAAGGTAGACCTTGACCTTTGACCTGGGAGGGTGTGCACAATGATGGCAGTGGTTAGGGAGAGCTGCTTTGAAGACCTGCTCCTGGCCGCACACCGGGAGACTCGGGTTCCACAGGACTGGGGTGGGGTCCAAGAACCTGCATTTCCAACCAGCGTGCTGGCACTGCTGCCGCTGTGAGCTCGTGGGCCACACTTCGAGAAGCACCGATCTACAGGAGCCAGAAACAAAGCAGGAAGGAGTACTAGCGGGGAAAACAGTCCTCAGAGGCATGAAAATGGAAAAATCCAGCCAAGTTCAGAGGACAGCAAGACCACAGCCTGACCGTGTCAGAGCCTGGTTTTGTTTATTCATTGAACACATGAGCGCTTACAATATGAGAGATGCTATTTTAGGCACGAGGGATACGGTCAGGCAAGACAAATAAAGCACCTGTTATCAGGGAGCTGGCATTCAACAGGGAGTAGTCAGCCAAGAAAGAAACCACTTCCGGCCAGGAGTGAGAAAGGGGTCCGGGGGGCTCCTTCCGACAGAGCGGCCTGGGCAGGAGGAGACCTGTGAGCCGAGCACCTCCAGGGCGTAGAGATGAGGATCCCAGGGACAAGCCGTGGCAGGAGACTGGGTGGGCTCCAGAAAGGCCAAAGACAAGAAGCAGGAAGCGTGGGTGGGTCAGAAGGGTGGAGTCACATTACAGTCTGCTGGGCAGACAGAGGGGCTGGGGCTTGACACAGATGCACCAACAATAAGCAAACATTTGTTAAACTGCTCACCAGAAAGGGCAAAATCCAGGACTCCTAAGCTCTTTGGCCTTGGGCAAAGGCTCTCTGAATCTGCTCCTTCATGGACAGAGTGGATCTATAAAGGAATGACGTTCAAACCCTTCCCTTCGTCTTTACGTTCAGAAGTGGAGAACTGGACACTCTGTGACTGTAACTTTACTAAACACAACATCCCAATCCCGAGGGCTAACTGGGCTCTCTCAGGCTACCCTGTTGGTTAGGCTGCTTCCTTCTAACACAACAAAAGCACAGTCAGCTTGAAAAGTTCACGCTGGACTATAGGGACTCGTGGTAGCCTGGGCCAGCATCTGAATATGGACACAGATTTGCTACATAGCCAGGACCTCCGAGGTTCTCTGCTGACACCACACAGAGCTGACATTACCAGCGGGACCTGTCTGCATGCCACAAAGCCCACGGTGGAGCAAGTCTGCTGAACCATCGGCACCTCCCCAAGCATGGTGTTGAGAAGGATTCTGCAGCCCTAACAGGAGAGGGCAGGAGACCCATGACACAGAAGAGACAGTGAACACTGCCATGTTTGAAAACCCTGCGCAATACAGGTACACAAAACGGTCTGGCAGAATACAATCTACGGGCCTTTTCAGAAAGCAGGATGAGTTGGCTCACAGATAGGATGACACTTGGGAACCTGCATCCCCTATCAGAGTTCCTGGGTTCAAGTCCCGGCTCCACTTCCAATCCAGCTTCCTGCTAGTGCACACCCTGGGAGGCAGCAGGTGATGGCTCAAGTGCTTGGGTCTGTGACACCCAGAGTGAATTCCTGGCTCCTGGCTTCAGCCTGGCCCAGCCCTGGCTGCTGTGAGCAATTGTGGGGTGAAACCAGTGGAAGGAAGATCTATCAAGTCACCTATCTACCTGTCTACATCTGCTTCTGTCTCTCCTCATCTCTCTGCCTTTCAAACAAAATTTTTTAAAAACAAACCTTTTAAACAGAAAGCGGGATTAATGATTTTTATTTTCATCTTTATTATTTACTTTCTAAATTTTCTGAAATGAAAACGTTTTGTTTCTGCAACAACAGAGTTGTTGATCTTCATTAGATCTTAGCAATTCCTGAGACCTCCCCCAAAACAAGGACGAAGAACTGAACTGTAGAAGCAGGTCTCACCACGGAAGTGAGCGAGGAGAGCAGTCAGCTCCCAGCATCGCTCCATTCACTCAGCAAACATTTATTAACAGGCCGTTCATTTTAAATTCCAATAATGGGTACCTAATGGAGCACGTAATTAAAGAGGTAAATGGCCTGATTATGAATGTCCTCGTTGCTCTTTTTTTCCAATTCTACTTTTAGCACTGAAAATGGTTCTGAAGGACGTAAGGTCTTTGGGTGGCTGAAAAATGGGTCACGCTGCTAATGAAGAACAGGGGTAGTGGAAAGTACCTGTTTTAGCCCTGTTTCATCAAAACGGCTAATTACTGCATGAAACTGAGCTCAGTATCTGTGCTGAGAATGCGGCCCTGGGCTCGTGCACACTCCATTCCAAATAATGACGTCCAGCTGTGGGGTTCTGAAATCAAACGGGACAGCAATGTGGTTTTTCATAAGGGGGTCTTGCAGTGATAAGGGGCATTTTAAAGGTAATCGAAGCTCACACAGTGGGAATCACACAGCAGAACACAGATCCGCTGGTTTCCCATCCACTGCTCCTGCCTCTGACACCAGACCAACAACTCGTCCTGGTGGGAGGGGAGCACATCCTCCAGGCTGCAGAGTGGACCAGGACTTCTCGGGGATTAATCCCACAGCAGCAATGGACACAACGGATTCCTCTTGAATATTTACTACAGCAGCTGCTCTAGGAGCTTCCCGTGCACTGACTCACTGAAGCCTCCCAACAGTCCTGCGCAGAAGGCTGCTGTCAGAATCCGGACTGTGCACATGCAGGGTGTTCCCAGAGCCCCTGAAGTCACTGAGTTCACTGTGGGGGACGCAGGACTCCTGCCCCTGCCACCCCAGCCCAAGTCGACTCTGACCTGGACGCTGCACTGCCCCATGGCCTGCCTTCCAGACCATCTCTTCTGGCAACTGAACTTTGGACGGACTTGGACAGAGCCATGACCTATCATGACCTATCATCAGAATCCACTGCAGCCACACCAACCAGCCTGGCCCAGGACCAAAACTAAGTCACTGGGGCCGGCACTGTGGCACAGCGGGTTAAAGCCCCTGCCTGCAGCACCAGCATCCCATATGGGTGTCAGTTCAAGTCCCGGCTGCTCCATTTCCGATCCAGCTCTCTGCTGTGGCCTTGGAAAGCAATAGAAGATGGGCCAAGTGCATGGGCCCCTGCACCCACGAGGGAGACCCGGAAGAAGCTCCTGGCTTCAGATCAGCACAGCTCTGGCTGTTGCAGCCAACTGCAGAGTGAACCATCGGATGGAAGACCTCTCTCTATCTCTCTCTGCTCTCTCTGTGTAACTCTTTCAAATAAATAAATATTTTTTTTAAAAGTAATAGGTAATAAGCCAAAAGAAAGAAAATAGAGTGTTAAAAGTTACTTAAGCCAAAAGAAGACAGTATCAGAGAAAAGAACAGACCAAACAGGAAAACTAATGCCAAAACAGAAAGGTGACACACTTAAACTCAACCATGTAAATAATTACATTAAATATAAATGATCTACATATTCAGTGAAAAGGCAGATTATGTCAATAAATTCAAATATTCATACAAAATGGACAAAAAGACACAAATGATCAGAGCTTATTCAAGAAGAAACAGATAACCTGCATAGTCTTGCATCTATTCAATAAATTAAATTATAGTTATAGCTCCAGGCTCAAATGCCACTATCAGGAAATTCTGTCAAACATTTCAGGAAGAAATAATGCTAATTTTATGCGAGCTTTTGCAGAAAATGGATGGGGAGGCAATGTTTCCCAACCCAGTGTATGAAGACAGCAATACTGATACCAAATGTAGAAAAAGATATTCTAAGAAAAGAAAGAGACCAACACAGATGCGAAAATGCTCAGCATTTCAGCAAACCATTTCAAAGTATACACAATGGGGTAATACACCATGACTAAGTGGTACATATTGCAGAAAGGCAAGGATGGTTTAATATTTGAAAATAAATCAGTGTAACTCACCATGTTAACAAACTGAAAAAGAAAACCTCTTCATCATCTCAACCAATCCAGAGAAAAATTCTAACAAAATCCTTGTCTATTGCTGATAATAAAAAAAAAAAAAAAAAACCTCCTTACAAACTAGGAACGAAAGGAGCTTTCTCAAGCTGACAAAAGCATCTATGGAAAAGTGACAGCTAATCTATGAAAAACCAGATGAATGTTCATCCCCGAAGATCAAGAGTGAAGTACGAGGTGCCCCTCCTACATCCTGGAGGAATCCTGGAGTTTCTAGCCAGTGCCACACAGCAAGAAGAACATCACAAAGCACATTCTGATTAAAGAAGTGAGCTGTCTATATTCACAAATCGTGATTTCTCAAGAAGAACATGTGACAGAATCTACATAAACATCACTAGAGATAGTATGAGAAGGCTTCCAGAAATCCATGGATAATGCACATTACCTTGTAATTCCACTTTTCTATGAGACTTTTTGATGTGCTCTGTAGGTAAGCTTAACAAGGCTAGAGGAAACGAGATGAACACAAACGTGGTGCAGGGCTCTTGGATGAAGTAACGTACATGAGGAAAAGGGACAACCCTGGTCTCACAGGGACACGAGTCCGCAGCTGCAGCCTGGAGCTGCGGGTCACACGCAACCTCTGCTTCACCTGCCATGGCGCCCGTGCTATGAGCCGTTCCCAGACTGCCCACCATTCTCTGGTTTGGAAGGTGACCAGTGGATCTCAGCATAAGTGAAGGGGACCCTCTGGGAACACACGAGGGGAGGGACGGCACTGACCTTATGGCACATGTAGGATCCACCTTTCTTCACCCGGTCCTTCCCTGAAGGGGGTCCTTTCTACGGATGGAGAGAAAAAAACACCGTCAGTCCAGGGAACGCAGCTGCCTCTCACACCGTGGTCCTCGCCAGCCGCCTCTGCTGCTCTGAACTCTCCACACCCACTGCTGCCCCAGGACCTCAAACAGGCTCCTCACACCTCCCCGCCAGTCCAGGTCCCCAGACGCCCTCCTGCCCTTTCTCGTCAACCACCCCCTTCCCTTGGTGAAGTCTTAAGACCACCGGAAGCAATCCAGGTGCAGCCCCCACAGCACCGCCTCCTGGCAGCGTCTCTGGCCTCATTGCACCCCCTACAAATTCACCCTGCACTGACTGCCCTCACCCAGCCTCATTACAGGTTTTTGTAGGGTTAAACTCGTTGCTGATTGATTGAAAGGATTTTCCTTTTATCTTTAAAAAGAACAAATTGGGTAAGATTTACTGGGGACTTAACTTACAAACAATAAAAAATAACAATTTTTTTTTTAAAAAAAGTAATCATTACATTGATGGTTTCCTTTCTGTGCTGACAGCGACTGTATTTATGGGCGACAAAGCATGGATATACACACACTGATCAAATCAGGTGCACCCCAGCATTCCTCCTTGTTTATTTTTTTACAGATTTATTATTTTATTTATTTGAATGACAGAGTTACAGAAAGGTAGAGACCAACAGAGAAGTCTTCCATCCGATGGTTTACTCCCCAGTTGGCTGCAACATTGGGAGCTGCGCCAATCCGAAGCCAGGAGCCATGAACTTTCTCCAGGTCCCCCACAGGGGTGCAGAGGCCCAAAGACTTGGGCCATCTTCTACTGCTTTCCCAGGCCATAGCAGAGAGCCGGATCAGAAGAGGAGCAGCCGGGACTAGAACTAGCACCCATATGGGATACCGGCATTTCAGACCAGGGGTTTAACCCACTGAGCCACAGTGCCAGCTCCTCCCCCTTCTTTGACATCACTTTATGGCTGGAGCCCTGGAGCACCTTTCTCCTATTTGCTCACAAAATACATACTAGAATACCCCACAATGTAACACTAGGAGCTAACTGATGTTTAATGCACAGCTTGGATAAGTTTTGACAAATAAATACAGTGATAGAATACGGCTTATCTAACTCCTTTAACCAAAACATTTCTGTAGTGCCTGCTCTGAACCAGGCCTGGCTGGGAGCACCCTGCAAGGATGGGCTCCTGTGCCCCCCACACAATCAGGGACATGGGTCCCAAGTGGCAGAAGAGGACCTCGGAGAGGACAGTTTGAAAACTTGCTATGGGATTCCAAATCCCTTGAGCTGTCCAGGCCCCAGGCTCTGGAACACTGCACCTGCTTCCAGAGACCAGAAGGGCAGAACAAAGAAGGAAGGTGACACTCACTGTGATGAGAATTAAGAGCCAGACACAGCCAGGCAAAAGGTACGCCTGTGTTTCTATGGAGGGCTGAAAATGTGCAAGACGCTGAAGCTCAGGCCGCCAGGACCAGAGCCCGACATTAGGCAAGCTGCACACAGACATCTGAGGGTACCAGGAAGCCCCTCCGTGCCAGAGCCACGCCAGGGCCACACCACACCGGGGCCACGCCAGGGCAGCCTGAGGGATGGCAGTCTATGCTTCTCTCATTCACACAGACAACCCATCACACAGATGTCTGCTCTTTGTTTACAGAAAACAAGAGGAACCTGGACAAGCCCGCCCCTCCACACACAGATACCCTGGTTCTCCCATTTCTTGTCAATCACCTCCTGGCCAGGGCCCTGGCCCAAACGGCAGAAGCTCAAAGAACCGAGTGTTGCATGAGCACAGCTAACGCTGCCTCTCGAACGCCAACTGCGTGGGCAGAAGCGCGTCATTCCTTCAAAGCCCTTCCAGATGCTCAGAAGGTATCACAGGCACGCCACTGCCTAGCCCGCCCCCCTCTGCCTGGCTCCGGCATTTCCATTAAAAGACTTTGCATGCTTAATGTTACGTCATCAACTCTTACCAACCGTAAAGGGTCAACTGGAACATGCGAAAGCAACACGTGCAATACAAAGGCGGCTACAGCTCAGCTTTCCTCCCAAGGCACAGAGAATCTAAAGATGCGGCGTGAGAGCCTGCTGCGTGAGTCTATGGTCCCACACGGAGTGAGCTCTTCACCAGGAAGGCATGGCAGCAGAATCGAGAGCAGCGACGACCGGGCAGCTGCTCCATGTCAGAGCCACCCTCTCCTAGGTTCTCCAGCTGCTGTGTCTTGATGGCCCACGTGACAGTTAAAATTCTGAGCCAAGTCTCTCACAAGATCTGCCAGCAAACAAGACTCAACTCGGGCCGGCACCGTGGCGCAGCAGCTTAAGCCACCACCTGCAATGCTGGCACCCCAAATGGGCGACAGTTCAAGTCCTGGCTGCTCCAATTCCGACTCAGCTCCCTGCTAACGCACCTGGGAAGGCAGTGGAAGATGCCCCAAGTGCTTCAGCCCCTGCCACCACGTGGGTAACCCCGATGAAGCTCCTGGCTCCTGCTTCAGGCTAGCTCAGGTCTGGCCTTTGCAGCCATTTGGGAAGTGAACTATTCCTGTCTCTCCCTCTCTTCCTCCCCCCCGCCCATAACTCTGACTTTCAAAACAAATAAAATCAACCTCATAAGGAAGAATTCTTCTGTTAGAAGAACATCTAAGAATGAGAAGGAGCTGATGTGCCCATGGGATGGGATGCCCTGGGCCAGCCAGCAGCAGGCGCGGCTCCTGAGCACGAGGGACTTGTCAGACGCCTCCCCCTGACCAGGGCAGCGAGAGCTCAGTCCTTCCTCTAGGAGCTGCCTGGCCAGCTCTCACGAATCAAACTATTTCCGGGCCAGCGCCGTGGCTCACTAGGCTAATCCGCCGCCTGCGGCGCCGGCACACCGGGTTCTAGTCCGGGTCAGGGAGCCGGATTCTGTCCTGGTTGCTCCTCTTCCAGTCCAGCTCTCTGCTGTGGCCAGGGAGTGCAGTGGAGGATGGCCCAAGTGCTTGGGCCCTGCACCCTCATGGGAGACCAGGAGAAGCACCTGGCTCCTGCCTTCAGATCAGCGCGGTGCGCCGGCCACAGCGTGCCAGCCACGGCAGCCGTTGCAGAGTGAACCAACGGAAACCTTTCTTTCTGTCTGTTTCTCTCAATGTCCACTCTGCCTGTCCAAAAAAAAAAAAAAAAAAAAACCCTAGTTCTGCTGGAAAACAACATGAAGTGGCCACGGTGCTGAAAACCAGGAAGATTACTAGGAGGGGTGAACGGCGCCCTCAAACCTCCCCTTCACTCAGAGCCCCAGGGTGCAGCCTGATTTGGAGACGGGGCTTTGCAGACTCATAACTTTCATAATTAAGGTGAGGACACATCCGAGGACAGCAGGTCCTCAACCCAATAACTGGTGTCCTTTGGAGAGGAGAGAGGCCACAACCACGTGCCAAGGAAAGCCAAGGAGTCCCAGAGCCCCTGAAGCAGGAGCGGAGCGGAAAGACCTCCCTCAGAGATTCAGCCCAGCCGGCTCCTGGGACTGCTGGCCCCTGTCTACACACTACTGGGGCCATCAAGACTGGGGCAGTTTTCTAGGGAGGTTGCAGCGAACCACTCCATTCTATGTGTGAAAGAGAAGAGCAGCACATCAAAGTGAATGCTCTGTCAGTGCCTTCAACAACCACTGGCACACGCCCAGACCACGCATGGGCCAGCCTGGCGTGCAGGCCGAGGGGCGAGCCTGTGGGAGGGCGTGTGTCCCAGGTCCAGCGACGAGGACACACACTCCTGTTCGTTCCTTCACTCCAGCGTACTGGCCACAGAAGGGTCCAAGAAGAGGACAAATCCCCACCACCCAGCAGTCGACAAGTGCTGTCACTGACCATGCTGCCGGACAAGATCCACGGCTGGAACCGTAAGCACCCACCGCAAGAATGAAGACGTGCATATTTTTGTGTGAAAACAACAGCATCTGCATTTTTTTAAAGATTTATTTATTTATTTGAAAGAGTTACACACAGAGAGAGAAGGGGAGGCAGAGGCAGAGAGAGAGAGGTCTTCCATCTGCTGGTTCACTCCCCAACTGCCCACAACAACCAGAGCTGCACCAATCTGAAGCCAGGAGCCAGGAGCTTCTTCCGGGTTTCCCATGTGGGTGCAGGGGCCCAAGAAGTTGGGCCATCTTCCACTGCCCTCCCAGGCCACAGCAGAGAACTGGATGGGAAGTGGAGCAGCTGGGCCTCGAACCGGTGCCCATATGGGATGCCGGCACTGCAAGCAGCCGCCTAACCCATTACACCACAGCGCCGGCCCCAGCACCTGCATTTATTTGACTTTCTTATACAAGAAACACTCAGGGAAATAGGAGAGTTAGTTAGGAGGGAATGAGCCACAAAGAGGAATTCCACATAATTACGGCAGGAAAAAATAACATCCCTGAGAACACCACTGTATATTTAACTCAAAAAAAAAAAAAAAATCAAGGCAATGAGTTCCAATGGCTGCTAGTCACTGCGTGACATGCTGTGACAGATGGGGGGGGCAGGGCCTGCTGAACTACTGGTCAATCTTACTGTCAATCTTACTATAAACAATACCATCTTATCAGCAATCACTACCCCAAGAGCCAGCCAAAACGTGCCTCTGTACTCTCACGTCCCCTACCTCTGAGTCAGCTCCAAACTGCAGGAAATGCAGGGGTCAGAAGAATACTAAAGTCACACAATGTCGGTACAATGACCAAAACAACGTGGGGAAATTCTTAAAATAACCGAGGGGTTGCAAGGAGCAAGTTTTTCACAGCAAATCAGCAAAGGGTGACAGCAGAAGGGGCCCATCAGCCGCCAGACTCAAAGCACTCATGGGAGAGTAGGAGAGGCAACCCCGCGTGCTGTGACAGCCTCTGTCCTGCACTGTCCCCATGCATGTCTGCCCAGCAACAGTCGTGGCAGATGACCGAGGCCAGACCTGTTTCCTGGGCAGGCTGCGAATGTCGCAGGCTGGCGCGTGTAGTGTACTAGAAGCCCCTTCACACGACTGGGGCTTTCCCAGCTCAGGATTCGTCAGCTGTGGCAGAGACCCACTGCGTGTTCCCACAGAGTGTAGGGACAGAGGCAAGCAATGTGAACTTGAACTTGTGTTCCCTGCTGCACAGAGAATGGTAAGATTGGCTGACTCCCATACAGGAGTTTTGGTCTTCTGCCAGATTCACAGTTGGGGCCAGCGCTGTAGCATAGCGGGTAAAGCCACCATCTGCAGTGCTGGCATCCTATATGGGCGCCAGTTCAAGACCCGGCTGCTCCACTTCTGATCCAGCTCTCTGCTGTGGCCTGGGAGGGTAGTGGAGGATGGCCCAAGTCCTTGGGCCCCTGCACCCATGTGGGAGACCCAGAAAGAGGGTCCTGGCTTTGGATGGGCGCAGCTCTGGCCGTTGTGGCCAATTGGGGAGTGAACCAGCAGATGGAAGACCTCTCTCTCTCTCTCTCTGCCTCTTTCTGTGTGTAACTCTGACTTTCAAATAAATAAACAAATCTTTAAAAAAAAAAAAAAAACAGTAGCAGTGAACTCATCAGCTCACGAGCAGGGAGGGTCTTGGGTCTTTGTGGTCTTGACAAAGACCAATCAACCCAACAGAGTATTACTGCTAGATATATTAAAGTTAGATAGGTGAAAAATTTTAAGCCCTATTGCTTTAAATCATTTTGGGTTTTTTCCAAGCAATTCAGAGGGGAGAAAAGCAGTCATGGGTGCATCCCCTGTGTCTGCCTACTGCCCTGCCTTGTGCTCGCCAGCCCAGACTGTGCAGCCACACTACCATCCAGCGTCGCTCCCTTCCAGGAGGGACAAACAACCCAGGGTCTCCAAGATCATGGCAGAACCACTAACAGATTCACTGACTTTCTTGATCTAGAATGACTTTATCTTTCCATTAAAAACACTAAACTTTTATATGACATCACTGTAGATTCACAGGAAATGCTAACAAGTAATAGAGATGTCCCATACCCAGATTCCCCCAGGACAAATCCCTTCCAAAACCATAGCACTGTCTCCCTGGTGGGAGCTGACTGTCTCCCCCAGATGACCCCTGTGTTGTCTTTCCACAGTCACAGCCACGTCCTTCCTACCCCCAACCCCTGGCCAACACCAGCCTGGGCTCTACTTCTTGTGTAACTGTGCTGTTTCAAGAACGGTATGTCGGTTTAAGTGCGATCATAGAGACATGACCTTTGTCCCTCAACAGAGTCCTCTCAAGAGTCACCTGGCCTGCCGCACACTGCAGCCTGCTGCTTGTCCCCCGGAGCCACAGCCCACAGCACAGATGTGCTGGTCCGACAGACACTCACCCCCCGAAGGACGTCTCAGGAGGTTGACGCTCTTGCCTGTCAAGAACACAGTGGCTGCAACACCCGTGCACCTGCTGCTTCTGGATGAACATGAGTCTGCGTTCCCAGGAGGTGCAGCCTGGGCTCACAGAATGGCTAGAAGTTCAGCTTTTTGTTTCAACTTAACGTTTCAGTTAGTATTTTTTGAGATAACCTATTTTTAATTTACATTACAGTCAAAGGCTATTAACAAGCTCAACAAATAAAAAGTAAAAACACCAGTTAACTGCCAAACCGCTCTTCAGAGTGGCTGTAGCAAGCTACATCTCCATGCAACACGTAGGTGACCCACTTTCTCCGCATCCTAGCCAGCCACCATTTTAGCCATTCTGACACATGTGTGATCTGCTTCTTCACCAAAGGCTAACGACAGTGAACATCTTTTTGTGTGCTGACAAGCCATCTGCATGTCCTCTAAACTCTCAAGTCTCTTCTTGTTCTAAATGGACTGCTGGGCTTTTACCAAGGAGTGCTGAGCATTTTTTTTTATATTTTAGGGATGGCAGTCAAGAGATGGTTTGAAAATATTTTCCCCCACTCTGCAGCTTGTGTTCATATCCTAAAATATTAGGGGTGGGGAGGCGTGGAGGGAGGGCAGTTGACAGCGAGGAGCATCATGCCCGTGTCAAGGAGAATAAATAGGGAGGCCTAGAGGAATGAAGTAAATGCCCCGGTCTGGCAGGGGGTGAGGGCCAGGGCCAGGAGTCTCGGTGCACCACACCACCACCCCTGCAGGCTTACCAGACCTCTGCCAGAGCAGAGAGCAGTCAGCCAGATCTGCAGCTCCTCTATCCAAGGTGTACACAAGAAAAACAAAGCCAAGGCCCCAAAAGTCACTCTTTCGACCCAACGGCAAACACGACAGAGGACTAGAAGTGTGGGCAGCTGAAAGCGCGACTCTAAACAGATTTCTGGGTTACGGACAATTTTCATTATTCCTAAGGCAAGGACAAGCCAACAAGGGGGTTCCAATTAGCTTTAGTTATTGCATAAAGCAAGGAAAAGGAAGGTGACACCCAAAGAAAGGTCAAGAAGGAACTGGAGAGCAAAAGGGAAGGAATAGCACATTTCAGAGGCAAAGCAAATTAACGGCTCCCACAGATGTCCTCCGCAAAGCCAGCATGCCCACTGCGGTGCAATGAAGGAAAACAGTCATTTTCTCCACACTGCGTTCACCCACGCTAGGGTGCAAAGGGAGAGAATTCTCACAACTGGTTCAACTGGCTCACGCCACAGTGGCTCCCACCTCCCAGGGAAATGCGTCCCTTTCACAGCCCAAGGAGCATGCTGACAACGCTTGCATCTATAGTAACACAGCAAACCGGGCACGCCAACTGCCGACTCCAGCTGAATAAATGGCAAACAAACAAGGAACAGTGGCAAAGATCCACCCAGCACCTGTTGCACCTCAGCGCTGCTTTTTACTGTTCAGTCTTCAAAACTTCCCGAGGGGGCTCTGTTACTGGTACAAGAATCACACAATTTATTGTCCAAACAAGGACATTTTGGGGAGTGAGAGGGCAGGCTGCTAACTGCCAGGTTCAGGCGTGAACCAAGCATCTCCGCACACCTGGCCGTCAGCCCATTTCACAAACAGGGAACAAAGAACAGACAAGTCAAACAGCTCCTGCCTGGTGTCTCCGAGCCAGTGGGCAGGGGAGCCAGGTCTCAAACCCGCTCCAGACCCATCCGCAGCCACCAGCCACATCCGCTGTGACCTCACTCAAAGGCATTCCACTTTTCAAATAAGCTATTCAACTGTTCTAACTTGAGGTGTACAAACTTTCTGTACCTTACAAGTTCCTCTCAAGAAAATGGCAAAAATCCGAACAGAAATGAGGGTCAGGAGTTCATACTCTTCTTTTTTTTTTTTTTTTTAAGACAGCCATTAGCTTTTAAAAAAAAAGTTTATTTATTTTTATCCACCTGAAAGTAGAGTGACAGAAAGAGACAGATGGGGGGAGAGAGCGAGATTTTCCTGTTACTTGCTCACTCCCCAAATGCACACAACATCCAGGGCTGGGCCAGTCCAAAGCCAGGAGCCCAGAACTCCTTCGGAACCAAGTACGTGAGCCATCATGTGCCTCCCAGGTTGCATTAGCAGAGGTGCCAGGAAGGACCGGCGCTGCAAGATGGCATGTGGCTTCCCAGGTAGCTGCCTCGCATGCTGGGCCCCACCACCACTCCCAGCAGCTCTTTGGTGGGCTAAGACATGCACCTTCTCAGGTGTGCATTGCCCAGGCATTCCCTCAGCAGGCGGCACTGCTCCCCTCAGTCTGGAATACACACGCACAGAGAGCAGCTAGCCTGCGTCTCGGACGACCGCACTGGGGCGCACACTGCAGGCCGGCATGCTTTCTCCGGCTCAGGCCCTACGGCCAGGTTTGTGTCTCTCAGCCTCACACGGTGGGGGCGGCTGCTCCATTTCGGGAGCCACTTGGCAGTTTCACTTTCTCCTGGGTAGGACTGGAACAGTTCGCAGAAACCTCCAAGTAAACCTCACGTCTCAGAGGCAAAGCGCCCATCAGGCGTACAGCACTGACATCTCACTACAGGTCCCGCACCCTGCGCTGGACCGGAGCTTGGTGAGTCGGCAGCCCGACTGCGGTGGGCGCACTGCCGAAGGCAGCACGCACCAGTACGTCTGACCCTGAGCCTGTCTTGAGTCCCTCGGTGCCATCGACTGGCCCTGGCCTTGGCTGCCCCCAAGAGCCCTGTAGGGTACACTCCGTCACAAAGGGTGTCCCCCAGGTAGGCTGCAAGAGCGTCCTCTCCCCTTTCCCCACACATCCCTGTACCCCAGCCTCTCTGTCCCAGCCTCCCCACACAGAGCTGTTAAACCCTTCAGAATCTGCAGGGTCTTTCTCTTGTAGGCCAAGGAGAAGCAGACAGGACAGAAGCCAGGATTCAAGGGCTGGCACTACCTATACCACCCCTCACTGGACACTAAAGCCAATCACCAGTTCTCCAATCAACAATGCCCAAGTCATGACCCCGCCACAAAAATGCTACATCCACAGAGAGCATCCAGGCCAGGGCCCCAATTCCACACCCTGGCCTGGGGCTCTTTCCCACTGGGCTTTGCCCGCACTGCAGCCTTTATGCAAATCGCTATTCAAAGTGCCTCCCCGAGTTCTGTGAGCACACCATCTCGCCTGAACCCCAAGATCTGGAGCTGGCCAGGCACAAGTGTGGGTAGCCTGGGCACCTTTGCAGGGCTGGTGTCCGTACTGAGTCAGCCCCACAGGACCAAGTCCTCCACCTTGTGGTCTGCACTCACTCTAGGAGTCGGTGCCAGAGCTGAACTGAGTTGCTGAACACCTGGCCGGTGCTGGAGACCCAGGGAAGGGGTGCAGAAAAAACGCAGACTTGGTGTCAGAAACAATGAGCTATGCTACAGTCATACCCCATGACAAGTCACACAGGCACTCAGCTCTCCGCTAGGGGGTGGGCCCTGGCAGCCTGGCCTCTGCCCTGTTCTCTGCCTCCGCACGGAGCCCCCCGTGGGGTCTGAGGGTGGTAATGTCAACAGCGAGGTGTCCGTTCAGCAGATGACCGCCCTGCACCGAACGTCCTAGGGGCTGGCTCCTGGCTGCAGGGCCCACTCGGCAAAGGAGTAGGGAGGACGTGAGAAGGTGGGAGCAGCCCCTCCACAACCCACCAGCAGAGAGCCTTAACCTGAAGACAGACGCAGCAGACAGCATCTAGAGACCGGCAGGGACCCCAGGACAAGCCCAGACGGAGTCAGCGCCAGGGAGCCGCTGCACAGGCCGGGAGCCTGGACAGCCAGCTCCGCCAGGCCTGGCTCTGCCCCTGCCCCTCACTCAGGACCCGCGTGCCCTCAGCTGAGACCTGGTGAGGTCCCCCGTGCACCAGCACTGCAGGAGCCGGTGGACACTCCCCACACACTCCACCGCACGCCTTTCCCAGCCCAAGCTGCGAAACCCCCTCGGGGAACTTGCCCTGTGCTCTGGCTGAGAAGTCAAATCAACAGCTACAGTCTTCTTCCAGGGGCCTCTGCACTCCCACAGCCACCCCCACACAGGCCCCAGGCTGGGGACACCTAACAAGTACAGGCTCTAAGAACGGAGAAATCAGTCGTGGCTTTTCAACACCAGGCTAGGAAGCACGGAGGTGCTGAAAGCAGTCGATTCAAACCCAGAAGAAGCACCTGACTCGTCAGGTTCCTCCAGCAAAGAGTGGCTTTCTCATCACCTCCGAATAGCGCATCCTGCATGACGGGATTTCTCCTCCTTCAATCACGCAGGTGCTTCTTTAGCTTCAGAGAGCTAAATGAGGGAACGCACAAGAGAAAGGAGCATTCCGCTCCAGCCGGTGCCAGGTGGGTTAGTGTGAGGGAACAGAGTAGCTGGCTTCATGCTAAAGGGCGCGTGGACGCAGCGACAGGACAGTAAACAGGTGACTCCCAGGTGAAGCGGAGGCAGCGACACCCGGGGCACACAGCTCAGCTGCTGGAAGACCTGCTGCACACTCTCAGAACAGCTGCAAAACTGCCCGCCCTGCAGCCCCTAAAGTGAGAAAATGGACGTGCTGAGTCTACTAAGGACTTCTCACATTCTCTTACCCTCAGAGCCTTCTGAGTTCTCCACTGGGAATTCAGCGTGGGAGAATACTACCAGCTTGCCATGAAACCACATTGTACCTTCGCCATTACTTTCAAAGAACTACTTGACGGCTTGGGTGATTCCACTCGGGTACTGCACAAGCCCAGCTCTGTCGGCTCTGCTGCCTGCTCAGCGGCAGCGTCTACTGCTTGTCCTGACCACTCGCCCACAGCAATGTCCCTGATGGCCGCATGTGACCTGGGGGCTCCCCTCTGTCCTCCCCGCACCCCTGAAAAGGAGAACGCGAGTCTCCATGGAGTCGGTTTCAGAGTAAGGTGCAGTCTCATGGCTGCCTGGCTTATTCCATTTAAATGTTCATGACATAAGCACAGTAGGCACGTTCCCAGCCACCACATGCATTCCTCCTTCAAACAAGGAGACTCGTGGCTGTTCTCGCACACCTGTGCACCTGGTGTGTCTGCCGCGAGCTCTGTGAGGCCAGGGGCCACGCCTGTGGGGGTCCCAGAACCCAGCACACTGAGCTGGCATTCAGCCAATCAACTTGCTAAACGGATCAAGGTGTATGTTTATGAGAAAATTACACATTTCGATATGCACACAGTCACACAGGGTACTTCAAAAAGGTAGAGAGCAGAAGTGTTTGTTTTGGTGCACACTATTTTGAAATTCATCCATGCTTGTTTCACAATATGATTTCACCGTGAACTTTCCTAAGAGCTTTGTATTCATGATTTCAATAATTTCTACACCAACATAAACTTATCTTTGTTTAGTCAATTATTTTTCTAAAACTTTTATTCATTCATTGGAGAGACAGAGCGAGAGACACACACAGAGAGTAAACTCACCCATTCTGGCTCACCTCCAAAATGCTCACAACAGCCAGGGCCAGGCTGGGCCAAAGACAGAAGCAGGAGCTCTATCCAGGTCTCCCACCCGGGTGGCAGAGGCCCAGTCACCTGAGCCATCACCTCTGCCTCCCAGGGCCGCACTAGCTGGAAACAGCAGCCAGAGCCGGGAACCGGAGGCAGGCACTTCAGTGTGCAGCCTGGGTACCTTAACCAGCAGCTGAGCACCCATTCCAAAATGTACCTTTTAATTCCATTTTTCCACAAACTTTTCAAGTACCCTCAGATTATAAATGTGTTCACATGAAAAACAAAAAACCACAGCCAACCCTGTACAAAAAAGAAAAAACCCAGTAAGTTAGCTGTCCTATCTTCACCTGTCAGTGACAGTGTCAGATCCAGATTCTTTAGGGGAACACGCTGGGGCAGGAGGCACCACAGGTGATTAGCAATTCCTGTGCCATTCGCTAACCAGGTAGATACCACAGGCAAAAACCGACCCCTCAAGGCAACGATTTTTAAGAATAATCTAATGGAGACAAGAGATTAAGAAGGTAAAAATGGCCGGCACCGCGGCTCAACAGGCTAATCCTCCGCCTTGCGGCGCCGGCACACCAGGTTCCAGTCCTGTTCGGGGCGCCAGATTCTATCCCAGTTGCTCCTCTTCCAGGCCAGCTCTCTGCTGTGGCCAGGGAGTGCAGTGGAGGATGGCCCAAGTGCTTGGGCCCTGCACCCCATGGGAAACCAGGAGAAGTACCTGGCTCCTGCCATCGGATCAGCACGGTGCGCCGGCCGCGGCGGCCATTGGAGGGTGAACCAACGGCAAAAGGAAGACCTTTCTCTCTGTCTCTCTCTCTCTCACTGTCCACTCTGCCTGTCAAAAAAAAAAAGAAGGTAAGAAGAAGCAGCTAATTAAAAATCCCAAGATACTGAAAACTACAGGCATAATTAACTCCCTGCCTTCTCGCTGCCTTTATAAGAAACCTCTGCGTGACACAGCAATTCGCATCTCTCAAATTATCTTTAACATTTATAACATGGTTTGAAATTTCTCATCTGATGTATGTGGTCTTTGATAAAATTTTACAACAGGGAAGCAAGCAGCCCTCCGTGTTTTGTGTGCAAAAGGACACCGAGAGTCCAGCAAACACCTGGAGATGAACATGCTCGGGATTCATGCTCAACTGCAAATGCTGCCCTAAACTCCACTCCACAAACCATCCTAAGAAATGGGACTGAGACCACCATCTCCCTTCATACTGTCAGGAATATTCTGCAGATATGAGCGAGAAATGGAGAGGGAGAGCGAGGGAGGGAGGGAAGGAGGGAGGTAGGGAAGGAGAGAGGCGAGCGGGAGGGCGGGCAGAGGAGGGAGTGCTGAGCTCCTCAGAGGGAGAGGAGCCTGTGATAGATGCAAAGCGCACACCGGCTTCACTGCCCCAGGAAGCCTGGGGTGAAGGCAGGAGACACACAGGCCGGCTCTGAGCCGCCCCTGCACCCAAACCTGATCCACACTATTAGTCTATACACCCTGCGTGGAGAAGGCCCCGGGACCACTCTCCAAGAATAATGAGACCGTGCTTCTCCTTCCCTGGTGTTCAGGGCTGGTGTGGGGAAATGGCCTATCACTGAGTGCTAGGTGGGGACACTGGGAAGACAGGAACTGTTTTCTGGGTCAGAACTCACACACGGGTGACCTCTGCCGGCGGCTCAGTGACTGTGGTGAGAACTCACACACGGGTGACCTGTGCCGATGGCCTAGAATGACCATGGGTCAGAATGCACACATGTGTGACCTGTGCCAATGGCCTAGAATGACCATGGGTCAGATACACACACGTGTGACCTGTGCTAATGACCTAGAATGACCGTGGGTCAGAATACACACATGTCTGACCCGTGCCGATGGCCTAGAATGACGGTGGGTCAGATACACACACATGTGACCTGTGCTGCCTCCAGTGATCCTCCACACAGAGAGGCTACAGTTCACACTGGGTCCTGCTCTTTTTGGTCAGGCAGAGTCAACAGTTACTAGCATGAGAAAATCTGAAGGAATTACTATTGCAAAGAAGAAACAAGCAGCAATTACATCCTCTTCCAAAAAGTGACAAGAACAAGCAGTCACTCTTTGGAAGCCAGGAGCATGTGTTTGGAAACACATCCGTGGATCCATGTCTCCTGGCCACATCTGTGGATCCGTGTCTCCAGGCCACACCCAAGGATCCATGTCTCCTGGCCACACCTGTGGATCCGTGTCTCTGGACCACATCCATGGATCCGTGTCTCCGGGACACATCCGTGGATCCGTGTCTCTGGGACACATCTGTGGATCCGTGTCTCCAGGCCACATCTGTGGATCCGTGTCTCCAGGCCACATCCGTGGATCCATATCTCCGGGACACATCTGTGGATCCACATCTCCTGACCACATCCATGGATCCGTGTCTCCGGGCCACATCCGTGGATCTGTGTCTCCAGGACACATCTGTGGATCTGCGTATCCAGGCCACATCTGCGGGATCCGCGTCTCCAGGCCACACGTGTCCCAGCTGACTTCTGTTTCCTCACAGGTCTTTTGTGCTGGTTCTAAGAACCACAGGTAAGCGGCAGTGTGCTAATATCCACACTGCCTGCAAGACAGAACAAAGGTGTTTTCTGAACAGTCCAGCGAGGCTGACATTCATCAGACCCTGCCTTCCTGTGGCCACTTACCAAGCACAACTGTAGCCATGCTAATTATCACAGGACCCTCACTAACACCCTCGTGCCTTTGTCATTCTGACTGCAAGCTCACCGCCCCATCAGGTTGCTGCATTCACGCCCCTGGGAGATTCTCATGAAAAACGCCAGCGAAGGCATGGGGCCAGGCAGAGATGCCCAGGGACTCACAGAGCTCCTCGGACTCCGGGCTAACTGATGAAGCTGCTGTGGCAGACTCCACGGAGATGGGTCAGGAGACCGAGGGTGGCCTCCTGCTGTGGACAGCAGCTTGGTGCTTGTACCACACATGGAGACACACATGGGCAGGCAGGCAGGGAGGAGCAATCACAAGTGGCAGAAAGGAGACCCACAGGAGTGAGGCAAGGACACCCCATGTCCAAACACGCAGCAGCCAAGACCCACCCAAGGCTGGCACCTGCTCACAAACCAAGAACAGGCCTGTCCCCAGGGTGGCCTCCTGTGCCACGTGCAGATGGACAGGGGCTCGGCAGGTGCTCCCTGGAAACCTGCCCAAGCTGAACACACAGAGGCCAGCAGGGAGGGCAGCACCTCCCAGGTCCATTCTCCAGCTGTCTGGAGCCACACCACCTGCCGTACGGTGCAGCTGCACAGAACAGAACCTGGCAAGTAGCATGGATTTGCTCTGAGGAGCAACGTGCTGGGACGTTCTCTGCCCTTACTGGACTCTGAGTGGCCAGGACGCAGGAGGTCCTCTAGTGAGGACACCTGGGGACCTGTTCATGTTCCTGATGAGCTCTGCTGATGTGAGCACATGATGCTCCCATCAGATGGCCAACGTGAAACATAAACAAGAAGAGTAAAACCACGCTGTACTAATGGCACATAAAGTATTTTCACATGCACTGACAAACTTCACAACATTTTCATCACTGCCCCCATCTGTTGTTAAGGAAATATTCTAAATATAGAACTATTCCTTAAATATTAAGTGTAATCCCAGTTATTTGGCTACTTATAAAACTAGCATTTTTCCCCAAGAGGGGAGAACTGCCTAGCAGCAGTGGTGTGCTCTCTGCGAGTGGAAGACAAGCGAGGCCCGACGTGGCTGCCCCCCAGGGCTCAGTAGGCGGGCCTGGGTCCTGACAGTGAGCACAGGGTATGGGGGCTTGGGAGGTTTTACAAGATTAATAGAAGTTTTCACTGAGAGCACCATGTGCTGCCATGGTTAATACGGGTGTTCACGTTAGGTACACAAAAAAGAAAAACACAAACCACATTTTTAAAAAGTACTACTTGGGGCCAGCACTGTGGCATAGTGGGTAATGCCGCTACCTGCAATGCTGGCATCCCGTAAGGGCACCAGTTCAAGTCCCTGCTGCTCCACTTCTGATCAAGCTCCCTGCTAATATACTTAGGAAAGCAACAGAAGATGGCCCAAGTGCTTGGATCCCTGCACCCATATGGGGGACCAGATGAGGCTCCTGCCTCCTGGTCTGGCCTGGCCCAGACCCAGCTGTTGCAGTCATTTGGGTGGGTGAATCAACAGACAGAGGACGATTCTCTCTCTCTCTCTCTCTCTCTAACTCTGCCTTTCAAATAAACAAATATTTTTTAAAAATACTATTTGATGGGGCCAGCACTGTGGCGTAGCAGGTGAAGACGCCATCGGCAGTGCCAGCATCCCATATAGTCCTTGGGCCCCTGCACCCACGTGGAAGACCCGGAAGAAGCTCCTGGCTCCTGGCTTCAGATCGGTGCTGCTCTGGCCACTGCAGCCAGTTGGGGAGTAAACCAGCAGATTGAAGACTTCTCTCTTTGCCTCTCCTTCTCTCTCTGTGAAACTCCAACTTTCAAATAAATTTTTAAAAATCTTTTAAAAAAATACTAGTCGGTTAAAATACAGCATAGCACTGAGCACACCTTGAACTATGAGTGAGAAGGGGTGAGTGATGCCCTCTCAATGTGGGTGACGAGAGGCCCTTGCAGGGGACACACACGGAGCTAACCCCAAACCAACAGAGCTTCATGCAGCCCAAACTCCTCTTCTTCTCTCAAGACTCTGGAGCTTCCTCCACAGATGACCGCCCAATGAAATAAATGACTAACCTGCACTCCCTAATGCCACTGAAGGGAAAAAGCTACTTCCTAAGTAGCCTTTGTCCTCAGGGTGCTGACTTCTGCCAAGCTCTCCAAAGAAGCTTTCCAGTTATTTGTCCTGAAGAGTTAGTCTTGGAGGCAACATAAGTAGGAGACGCTGGTGAGGCCGGTTCCTGAGCTGAAACGCTGGACAGTCACGTGGATGCTTTGGCTCAGAACATTCCCTGAAAATGTCTGCTTCCAACCAGCATTTGGTTTTAAAACACCCCGGGGGTTTGGACAGGGATCTAATTTGAATTCTAGGTAGCTGCAGCCCTCTGGCGTTACCAGACGATCAGGGATCACACACCAGCACCCGCCTCCCGCTACACACTCGAGCTTCACAGGCCATGAGGGAAGCAAGGCAGATCAAGTAAAGCCTGGAAGAGGCGGAGGGCTTGGCCGGCCAGGGTGAGAACTGCCCCAGCCGTGAAGAACGGAAGGGCTCACAGCCCGGGGAGCGCGGCTGCCCGGGAGGGGAAGGCGCCCTCTCCACAGCTCTGCAGCTGCCCAGCGCAGTGAGGATGAGGCTGCCGCTGCACAGAGCTTCCCACAGACCCCGGATGGAACTCCGAGCAAACGCAGACCTGGTGGTCCAGACCCTTCAGGAGAGCAGCCACGGAACGCCCCGGACTTTTGGTGAACATCCCAACAGCTATGCTCAGAGTGAAGGAGACAGTCCTCGGGATTACAGCTTCAGCTTATCTCAGTTCCTGAAAGAATGAAGCTAACCCGAGGCAGAAGAATCCGGAAGCAGAGGTAACTCTGCCGAGGGAGTGATCACACTATTCAAAGCTCAGACAACCGCTACAAATCTCACACACTGTGGCTGGCGCTCAGTCAAAAAAAAATAACCAGGCATGTGAGCAGACCCCATGTGACCAAAAGCCAGGAATGCCAACAGAAGGAGCCAGGCATGACCACCCAACATGAGAAGTGTCTCATGTAGGCTACATGTAAGACACGCTGACTCAAAACCACTGTGAAACGGTGCTGCACACAGAGCAGCGCAACGAAAAAGACTGCTAATACCAAGTGCTGACGCAAACAGTAGCAAAGGAAACACAGGAGCTGTATACCATCTCCTGTACTCTTCCAGAGTTTTGTAAACATCTCATAACTAAATGTTTAAAGAAGAAGAAAGAGGTCTGGCAGAGAGAGATCGGCAAGAGCTATGTCATTTTCCTAGGCCCATCCAAGAGTTCATTCCTCCTCCTTCAGACTAGCAGCCTTTAAGGCCTCTAAACGGGAGAGCGGTGACACAAGAGCTGCTCGGTCCACGGTGGTCTGGCAGGGAGGCTGAGGAGGGACCAAGACGAGAGGTGACAGCAGCATTCGCTGGAAACGAAGACCACGTGTAAGCCCCTGAACCCAGCTGTCCAGGGGTTTGCAGCGGACTTTCTAAAAGTGTTGACTTTTGGGGCTGGCGCTGTGGCGTAGCGGGCAAAGCTGCCACTTGCAGTGCTGGCATCCCATATGGGCACCGGTTCTAGTCCTGGCTGCTTCTCTTCCAATCCAGCTCTCTGCTATGGTCTGGGAAAGCAGTAAAAGATAGTCCAAGCCCTTGGGCCCCTGCACCCGCATGGGAGACTGGGAAGAAACTCCTGGCTCCTGGCTTCGGACTGGCGCAGCTCTGGCCATTGCAGCCAGTTGGGGAGTGAACCAGAAGATAGAAGACCTCTCTCTCTCTCTCTCTCTGCCTCTCCCTCTCTGTGTAACTCTTTCAAAAAATAAGCAAATAAATCTTTAAAAAAAAAAAAAGTGTTGACTTTTATCCTTATCAAATCACAAAGCAAACGAGGCCCCTGTGACACAAATACCCCAAAAATGGGAACCATCCCACGAGAGCCGGGGCTGATACAGAGCCTGGGAGTGGTCAAAGGAAAAATGCGAAATATTCCAAGAGGGAAAGGTACAGGCAGTCGGCTGGACTCTGAGGCTCGGTTGGCCCTCACCACGAGCCCAAGCACTGGAGCTCCCGCTGCCCTCTTGCTCACGGGCAGACGGTTCAGCTTGACTGTGCCGCAGACACCAAGGCACATCCGCCCGTAGATGAGAGCAAGCCGAGCACAGACCACCAAGAGCCCCGCAGTGCCAGGCTCACTCTGGGGAGACTGAAGACCTGCTGCACACCTTGGCCTTCTCACCACAGGTTCCCTGGGTGAAGAGGAAAAAGCCAAGTCTCGTCTGCAGGACCCACCTGAGCAGCCTACGTGTTAATGGCGCCAAGGAAACTGTACATAGCCCACACGCGACATACCCCACACTCTGAACCCAGCCTGAGGCACAGAGCCCCATGGTGCCGGTGGGGACTCCCAGCCATTTAAGCCTCTGCCGAGAGGAGATTGGGAATTCTCTCTACCACTGCCCTTCATGCATTTCAAGAGCTTAGGGTGCAAAATCAAGCAGATCAGTCCAGGGGAAAACACACATTCCTGGAACTGGCTGCGAAGTCCTAGTCTCCAGGAAATGGGATCCTTATGGGACCCTTCCCCAAGTCTGTTCACACAACCGGAACTACGCAGGCAATATTCTTCTAAAGGAAGCACCTTCTACACACGTGCCCACTGTGGTGTCCCAGTTCCCACTATTCCACTAGCAGAGTCGGCTCTAGTGGCAGGGGAGTACACGGTCCACTTCAAAAAGTTCATGAAAAATGGCATGGAAAGGTAGGTATATTTTGCTGCAAAAAAAAAAAAAAAATTTGAAATCCACACATATGATGGCTCTTCAAAAGGTTCATGAGAAATGCACATTATGATAAAACTGTGCGTGGACTTCTAATTTTTTGTACCAAAACAAACTTCTTTTACTTCCATTTTTCCATGAAACTTTTTAAGTACCCATTAAATGTGGGGTGCATGCAGCTTTCTTCACACACGAGAATACAAAAAACTCGGACAGCCCAGGGGGCTTCTGCCCCAAGATGAACAGTAAGAAGAGGCACAGGAAACAGCTACTGAGTAAGTCACCTTCCTGACTCAGTGTCGACCCAGAAACCAGCCTCTCTTGTTTTCTCCAAATAATGGCCCAGAACCAAAACGTCAGCCCATCAGAATTCAAGCAACCAGCTGCAGTGACACCACCACGGGGCAGATCTGAAGAGTTAATAAAACATTGATGAGTTCTGCAGTTATTTTTACATCACACTTTGATCAGAGCTGTGAAACTGGAAAGAATTTCAAGTCGAAGGCAGATATCACCCTCACAAAGAAGCACTCACACTTTTACACCACGCTCCAAGGTGGAAGTAAGAAACAAGTACTTGCCGGGGCAGGTGCTGTGGTGCAGCGGGAAAACCCACTGCCTGCACTGCACACATCCCATAGGGGCGCCAGTTCAAGACCAGGCGGCTCCACTGCCTAGCCAGCTCTCTGCTGTGGCCTGGGAAAGCAGTAGAAGATGGCCCAGGTCCTTGGGCCCCTGCATCCACGTGGGAGACCTGGAAGAATCTCCTGGCTCCTGGCTTCAGATCAGCGCAGCTCCAGCCATTTGGAGATGGAAGCCTAACTCATTCTCTCTCTTTCTCTCTCTCTCTCTCTCTCCCTGCCTCTCTCTAACTCTGCCTTTCAAATAAAATAGATAAATCTTTAAAAAAAAAAAAAAGAAACAAACAAACAAGCACTTGCCGGGAAATTCCAGTTACTTTTCAAAGCACATAAAGACCCTCAGAAACTGGGGACATCCTCCCAGCACAGGGCCCAGAGCACACACGCCACCCCTCCAAGGGACGTGCTCTGAGAACGGCCGACACTCACTGGGTTCATCGTTTCTTCCACAGAGTGGTGACGGGTCCACCAGTCTGAGGTCCACTCCCAGGCGTTGCCCACCATGTTGTACAAGCCGTAGCCATTGGGAGGAAAGGCATCGACCTAAAGACAAAGAAAGGGAAACACTGTGGAACACTCACCGTGACTAGAAAGCCAGGTTCTGTGGGAACGAATTCCAGCCCACAAGCATTCACTTACATTCCAGCAGTCAAGAGTGGCCAGTGTGAAAACAAAGAAGGAGCGTGATGTTGGCTGTGAGACCTCAAAGGGAGTTTAGAGATGTACGAAGAGTTCATAGAAATGCTATGGAGAGTGAAATTCTTCCTTAAAGATGTGATCATAAATTCAATCTGTTTGACAGTGGGCGTCGGTGGGGGATGAGAGGTGAAATTTAGACTGTGAAGGTCACTGGCAGGAACATCACAGGGGACTAGTGTGAGTCGTGTCACCTGAACTCAGCTTGGACAGCCCCCCAAGCCCTCTCCACCACCACCCCCCAACTCACCGACTCATCTTTAAGCACATCACTCATATCCAAGCACTGCGGAGATGGTTTCTAATAGGAAGAGGTAAATCTCTGACCAATTCTGTCTAGAACAGGCGGTCCGAGCCTTGACCCAGAAGCCACAGGGAAACCATACACAACCTTCCGGAACAACCATCCATACTCCTTAGGCAGGTCAGATGGCGCCACAAAACATGGCCCCAGACATGGAGCCAGGGTTGGGTGGGGGTATCAAACAGAAGGCGAGAGGAAAAAAAACCTCAACTGAACAATTCATAGGTACTTCAAAAATTTTGTAGGAAATGGAATTGAAAGATGAAAAGACAAGTTTATGTTGGTGCAAAGAAATGTGGGAACACAGGCATAGTTTCCCATGAACGTTCTGAAGCCCCTCAAAGAGAACAGCTTTACTCGTGACTTAGAATGTTAAAATTTTATTTATTTATTTGTATTCTGTCTGAAAGGCAGAGAGACAGAGGGAAGAGAGCTCTTCCATTTGCCAGTTCACTCCCCAAATGCCTGCAACAGCAGGAGCCCAGATACTTGGGCTGAAGCCACAGCACAGACCCCAACCCAAGTCTCCCCTGTGGGCTACAAGAGCCCAAGTACCTGGGCCATCATCTTCTGCCTTCCAGGATGCACTAGCAGGAAGTTGGATGGGAAGTAGAGCAGACAGGCCTCCAACTGGCTGTCCGATATGGGTTAAAGGCAACCTAGGCAGTGTCTTAACAGCTGCACCCAACACCTGCCCCCACCACCAATTTAAATTAAAAAAAAAAAAAACATAGTGGAAAATTTCTTTTTCTTTGCTAAAAAGAAAAAGCAAGCTATCCTTGGGTTTCTTTACTTGATTGTTCTGCAAATTCATACTTTTTCCACGCTCATGAAGCGGGGCTGAGGAATGAATCAACCACAGCTCATTTCTGGGGGCTCCTGCTGGTTGCCCATCCACTGCAAACACGGCAGAGGCACGGTTTGGGCAGCTCGGAGCGTTCAGTCCACACTGCAGAGGTTCTCTGAATAGATCTTCACCTAGACAACCAAGTCTGATTCATGATTAGTGTTCGGTGTGTGCAACAGTGGGCGAAGTCCGGGGGAGGGCAACACAGGGGGAGGGCAACACAGGGAGAGGGCAACACATCAAGGAGCAAGTGAATGATGCGTGAAGGTGCTGGTCAAGACGCCACACCCTTTGGGCCAGTGCCGTGGCACAGCAGGTGAAGAGCCGCCTGCAGCGCCGGCATCGCACATGGGCACCAGTTCAAGTCCTGGCTGCTCCATTCCGATCTTGCTCTCTGCTGTGCCCTGGGAAAGCAGAAGATGGCCCAAATCCTTGGGTCCCTGCACCTGTGTGGGAGACCCAGAGGAAGCCCCTGGCTTCTGGCTTCCGACAGGTGCATCTTTGGCCATTGCGGCCATCTGGGTAGTGAACCAGCGGCTGAAAGACCTTTCTCTCACTCTTTCTGCCTCTGCCTCTCTGTTGCTCTGCCTTTCAAATAAAAAAATAAAGATACCCACACCCCACACCAGAGTACGTGGGTTCCATTCCCAGATTCAGCTCCTGGCTCTAGCCTCTGATCACATGAGGCTTTGGGAAGCACCAGGCGATGGCTCAAGGAGTTGGGTCCCCACCACCCACATAGGAGACCTGGGGTCAGTTCCCAGCTCTGGCTCTGGCCCCAGCCCAGCCTGGCCCAGGCTGCTGCAGGCACTTGGTGAGTGCGCTGGTAACCAGGAGCATGTTCTCTCTCTCCGTGTGTGTGTGTGTGTGTGTGTGTGTGTGTCTGCCTCAAAACTAAATTTAAAAGAAAAAGGGAAAAGAAAGAGCCTGGCGCCTTTGCCCCACCTCCCCCGGCTCAGGTGCCCCACACTCACGGGCGCGGTCCCCCGGAAGCCATCCTCGCCGGTGTTGGTCACAGGAAAGTCGCCCTGCCACAGGTTGGCGAAGTGCTGGCCTCGGGGCTGCAGCTTGTTACCCCAGGGGAAGAGTCTGGCGGGAGAGACAGGCACCCGCCCGCCCAGCAGAGTGAGAGGAGGAGCCAGAGCACACAGCACCGCGCCCGCTCGTCCTGCCAGAGCCGTCTACACATCAGTAGCTACAGCTTTCAGGGCAGACCCCGAAATCTCCCAGTCACGGCCCACGTCAAAGCCACCGCAGTCTCCCCGAGTACTCGGCAGGACTGAAGTCACGGAGTGGCTACAGGCAGGACACAGAGGAAGCTGAGAGTGGACGCGGCTCTGGGCGCGGTGGTGGTGTGGCGACCAGGCACCACCACAGCACACTCTGTGCAGCTGGACTAGCTGAAGGAGCTTTTCCTAGAGGATGAGCCCAAATGTGAGCTTTTCCCTCAGGGATCCTGAGCGGAGAAATACGAGTACTTCAGAAGACAGCAAAATAAGACAATGCGGAAAGCCAGGTGCCTCTGCAGCTGGGAGGAGTGCCGCGGAACCGGAGGCAGGAGCAGAACCGGGGGCAGGAGCAGAACCGGGGGAAAGCATGGAACCAGGGGCAGGTGTGGAACCAGTGCAGGCGTGGAACCAGGGGCAGGCATGGAACCGGGACAGGCATGGAACCGGGGGCAGGCGTGGAACCCCGCGGGGCAGGCGTGGAACCGGGGCAGGCATGGAACCGAGGCAGGAGCAGAACCCGGGGAAGGCATAGAACCGGGGACAGAAATGGAACCGGGGCAGGCATGGAACCAGGGGCAGGCGTGGAACCAGGGGCAGGAACAGAACGGAGGGCAAGGGCAGAACCGGGGGTAGGAGCAGAACCGGGGGCAGACATAGAACCGGGGGCAGGCATGGAACCGGGGCAGGCGTGGAACCAGGGCAGGCGCAGAACCGCCACCACATGCCCTGGACTACAGGAAGCCCAGCGGGCAGGTTATCAGGCTGTGCAGCTGCAGAGGGCCAGCAACCTGTTCACCAGCATCTCCTCCTGAGTGACCTCACAGGAACTCCGGCAAGACTGGAGCTGTGGTTCTCATCAGCCTCCCAACTAAAGCGAGCTCTGGGGTCAGGCAAGGTGAGACCTCCCAAGTACCTGTTCTGCAGGCCACCGCGACAACTGTATTCCCACTCAGCTTCCGTGGGCAGCCGCTTCCCTGCCCACGTGCAGTAGGCAACTGCGTCGTTCCAAGAGACGTGGAGTACGGGATGGTGCGGCCTAGGCAAGGGGCAGAGCACAGGTGGGAGTGGACCCACTGGACAGGCATAGGCCCAGCCTCAACAGGTGGGAGTGGACCCACTGCACAGGCCCAGGCCCAGCCCCGCCAGGTGGGAGCGGACCCACTGCACAGGCCCAGGCCCAGCCCTGCTAGGTAGGAGCGGACCCACTACACAGGCCCAGGCCCAGCCCCAGCAGGTGGGAGTAGACCCACTGCACAGGCCCAGGCCCAGCCCCGCCAGGTGGGAGCGGACCCACTGCACAGGCCCAGGCCCAGCCCCAGCAGGTGGGAGTGGACCCACTGGACAGGCCCAGGCCCAGCCCCGCCAGGTGGGAGTAGACCCACTGCACAGGCCCAGGCCCAGCCCTGCTAGGTAGGAGCGGACCCACTACACAGGCCCAGGCCCAGCCCCAGCAGGTGGGAGTGGACCCACTGCACAGGCCCAGGCCCAGCCCCGGCAGGTGGGAGTGGACCCACTGCACAGGCCCAGGCCCAGCCCCGCCAGGTGGGAGTGGACCCACTGGACAGGCCCAGGCCCAGCCCCAGCAGGTGGGAGTGGACCCACTGGACAGGCATAGGCCCAGCCTCGGCAGGTGGGAGTGGACCCACTGGACAGGCCCAGGCCCAGCCTCGGCAGGTGGGAGTGGACCCACTGCACAGGCCCAGGCCCAGCCCCGCCAGGTGGGAGTGGACCCACTGGACAGGCCCAGGCCCAGCCCCAGCAGGTGGGAGTGGACCCACTGGACAGGCATAGGCCCAGCCCCGCCAGGTGGGAGCAAACCCACTGCACAGGCCCAGGCCCAGCCTCAGCAGGTGGGAGTGGACCCACTGGACAGGCCCAGGCCCAGCCTCAGCAGGTGGGAGTGCACAGGCCCAGGCCCAGCCCCTGCAGGTGGGAGTGGACCCACTGGACAGTCCCAGGCCCAGCCCTGGCAGGTGGGAGTGCGCCCAATGGACAGGCCCAGGCCCAGCCCCGCCAGGTGGGAGTGGACCCACTGGACAGGCCCAGGCCCAGCCCCAGCAGGTGGGAGTGGACCCACTGGACAGGCAAGGCCCAGCCTCAGCAGGTGGGAGTGCACAGGCCCAGGCCCAGCCTCAGCAGGTGGGAGTGGACCCACTGGACAGGCATAGGCCCAGCCTCGGCAGGTGGGAGTGGACCCACTGGACAGGCCCAGGCCCAGCCTCGGCAGGTGGGAGTGGACCCACTGGACAGGCCCAGGCCCAGCCCCAGCAGGTGGGAGTGGACCCACTGGACAGGCCCAGGCCCAGCCCCGCCAGGTGGGAGTGGACCCACTGGACAGGCCCAGGCCCAGCCCCAGCAGGTGGGAGTGGACCCACTGGACAGGCAAGGCCCAGCCTCAGCAGGTGGGAGTGCACAGGCCCAGGCCCAGCCCCGGCAGGTGGGAGTGGACCCACTGGACAGGCCCAGGCCCAGCCCTGGCAGGTGGGAGTGCGCCCAATGGACAGGCCCAGGCCCAGCCCCGCCAGGTGGGAGTGGACCCACTGCACAGGCCCAGGCCCAGCCCCAGCAGGTGGGAGTGGACCCACTGCACAGGCCCAGGCCCAGCCCCGCCAGGTGGGAGCGGGCCCACTGGACAGGCCCAGGCCCAGCCTCAGTAGGTGGGAGTGGACCCACTGCACAGGCCCAGGCCCAGCCCCGGCAGGTGGGAGTGCGCCCACTGCACAGGCCCAGGCCCAGCCTTGGCAGCCACCCTCAGCTCAGGGCATAAACCCCAGCCGCCCTGATCCTGAATCCAGGCCCTGAATGCAAGCTCATCCCAGCCACATCAGTCACCACCAGGGGGTTCTGATGTCCCAGACTTCCCCATGCATTACAGTTCCTCTCGGACTCAAAGCACTGCTTCACCTCGCAGACTTGGTTCCCACAGAACCTCATTAGCGCGGTGGGTGGCGAGTCTGAGTTCTGAACAGAACTGTCGGTGGAAGCATCCAGCCCCTTCAGGGTTCTGCAGGGCTGCAGGAGTGCCCTCAGGGTCCCCAGTGATCCCCACGGCAGAGCCATGAAGGCCCAGTCCCTGTGGCTATCCCAGCCCAACCTGGGGGCCCCCACTGCTGGCTGTGACGTCCCCTTCCCGGGGCCTGCCTGGTGGCCATGACTCCGCCCTCTGCCCAGTCTGGCTCCAGCACCCTCCTTGCAGGTCAGGCCCCTGACATACTCCACGTGCCACTCTGTGCTTCGGCCCCATTTCACAGGATCCAGTCCTGGCAGCTGGCTTCCACCCCCGCCTGCCCACCTTCCCACGACAGATCAGCAGCCATGTCTGCCTCTCTTGAGCACATCTCGAGCCAGTCTTCCAGCTTCCTGGAGGCAGAGAGGGCTGGAGAAGGTTGCAAGAACTCTGAGGCCCAGGTTGCACTGGCCGAACTCCCCAGATCTCTCTCCTGGTCCAGGCCTCACACCCCGCTGACCTGGCCACAGCGAGCCCACCAGGACGTGCATTTATTCTGAGGACCAGCAGGTGCCCCGCAGTGTCCAGCACTGATGGAGGCACACCGCCCTGGAGCTGGACTCAGTGTTTACGGCATGAATACATCACAGCCCCCACGGGGTCTCCCTTCCTGCCCTCGCTGCCTCCTCTCCCAGAGTTCAGGAAAGGAGACGCCCACCTGAGGTGCCCGGGAACCCCACGCGTCCACCTCACAGCCCGTTTCCCCACCACACTCTGAAAGATTCCTGACCTCTGTCCAGAGCTGACCCCCGTGCACACCAGCTGCTGGATGGCGAGGGCGGTCACCGGGAATCTTGCTGAAAGCAGGTGAGGACAGCGGAGTCCCATGCTGTCGGGGCCTAGTCCCCCTGCCCTGAGTCTCTATTTCTGTGCCACGTGATACATTCCTGGCCTCCCTAGAGAGTCACACCCCACATGGCTTCAAGACACGTCAGCCCAGGACTGAAGGGTCCAGGGGTCCCACAGCGGGGCCCGGCTCCTGCAGCGGCTGACAGCAGGACGCAGATGCTAGTCCTGAGGCAGACTCCTCCCTCCCAGGACATGGTAAACAGGCCCAGGGCGCTGTCACAGCCCTGTCACAGGGCTGTGGCAGGCAGGAGGCCTGCAAGGTGCCGCCCTCCTACAGGAAAGGCGCAGCATCTGGCTCACACACAGCTTGCTTCCTGCCACTTCCCTATGCCACCCATCACTGAGAGCTTGTCACTCACGGCCACACAGCTGAAGAGGAATCTCAGTGCGCAGGGATCTCTGTGGAGCAGAAGCCCACCACCGGAGGAGGCAGCCTCACCTGTGCCGGATGGTGGAGTCGGGCCCCTCTGGGTGTCTCCAGTCAGCGCCTTTCACAGGTAACCACCAGGGAGCAGCCGCCACCTCAGAGAAACAGGACAGGCCGGCGTTAGCCACGACCTCCGGAGGGAAGCCCGAGCCATGGTGCACGCATCCTTGGGTCAATCCAGAAGAGGCAGCAGTCGACCAGGACCAACTCCTCCTGGCCACAAGGACCCTAGGGAAGCCGCACCTCAGTACATGCAGCACAAACCGCACTATGGGGCTGAGCTCACCTGTGCATCACCACTTTCACCAGAATCCCCATTCATTCACATTCACACCTGAATGAATCTTTACTTAAAAAAAAGCATATTTTTTTCACTTCAGAAAGCACCACTTGACCAAGTGAGTAGGAATTTAAGTGCTGTGCCCCACAAGAGCATCCCACAGGTGTACTGGGAGCTGGTGGTGAGGCCAACGAGCCCACGAGGGGCTGAGGGCCATCACGTGCATTTTCCAAAGACTGGACTATGTTTTCCAGCCGTACCTGAGCCGTGGGGTCCTGAGCAATGTACTTGTCTGCCCCTCTCCCAAGTCCTCGCCTGGGAACAGCAGCAGCCCTACCTGTCTCAAAGACAGGGAAGGTCAATCCCATAAGACCAGGAAGTACTTGGCTCCTAATTTGCATTCTATTAACCAAAATACCAGTAGCAAGTGCCTTGGCTTCCCAGAAGGTTGAGAACGTGGGCCTTGGTGCCAGTCAAACTGAGACCTGAATCGCAGGCCTGGCAACAGATTTAATCTCCCCAATCCTGTGTCTTCATCACCACATGGACACAGGAGCACAGCCTACATCTCAGGCCATTACCAGGACACAGCTCACGACCGTGCCCTCAGCAGTCAGCCAACAAAGCAGCAGGCAGTCGGGGACGAGGGCAGCCCTGGGACAGTCACAGGGGAGCCTCGGCAAATCGTCATCAGTGCCACCAACACAACCTGAGCAATCTCCCCGTGGAGCCAGCACAGACCCAGGTCAGCCCCAGATGTGAGGCTCTTGTCCACCTGCGTCCTGACCGGCATGGTGAGCACAAGTGAAGTGGACTGCCCTGACCGCCCAGCGACCTGCAACACCACGCCCACTCTCGTCCGTCTGCCTTCGTCCCGACACCACCAAACCACTCACGGACGCCCAGTCACATTCCGATGGGAAAGGCCATAAACACCGCTCCTGCCAGGTGATGGATTAGACAGTGCACAGGAGAACCGAGGTCTAGACTTGCACCGCACCTGCGCCACTGCGAGAAGCCAGCCCAGGACGCGTGCCGGCTGGGCGGCTCTGTGTTAAGGGGCCAACAACAGAGAAGGCGCAGGAAGCAGGTCACCCACCCTGGGTCCTGGGGAGTCTCCAGGTTGCTCGGCCACCTCCCCCGTGATAAGTCCCACCTTTGCAAAAAGCACCACGTCCATGCTGAGAACCAGCACCAGAGGCTTCTAACTCTCAAATTTAAAAAAAAAAAAAAAAGACAAACATGGTGAAACATGGAGAAACAGTGGCCTCTGCTAACTCTGGGCAGCAGATACAGGAAGGTCGTTTTCTCCTGCAACCTTCAGTGTTCTGAAATAATTCAGTCCCAGCAATTTTTAAAACCTCATGATTCATTTATCCATCATGCTGCTGAGGGGCACAGGCATTTCCAGGCAGGGCCAGGGTGCACTGCGCCCCCTCTGACACGCAGAGCCGTCTGAGGCCTTGGGGGTGTGTACTTCCGCAGACCACACACCAAGGGGTGGAGGCCGGGGTCACATGCACTGGTAGCCTCAGCGGACAGAGGCTCAGTGGTCCACGAGCCCTGAGACCTCCCGCCCTCCTGCCCTCCTGCCCCTTCTCACAGGGGACCCCACGGAGGGGACTTAGGGATAGGAGACCCAGGGCAGCGCTTTTTGCAGCCTCAGGCCACTCCCTTTCCTGTCCTTTCCGTCAGGTCACCCAGCACCCTAGCAGGCAGACTCCCAGAGGGGTTTTTAAATGATCTATTTTTCCACATAATAGCTAATTCTTTCATGGCAAAAAATAAATGAGGAACAAAATACGAACCCAGTCACCTCATTTCATTCAGAAATGTCTGCAGAATTCGAACTGGTGGGTCCAGGCGCCACCACACACACATCCAGGCTACAGTGTCTGGTTCCTTCTCCCGCATGCCACACTCCCCGCCTCTCCTCTCAGCCACCCCCTTCCCACTTCTCCGAGGACCGCTCCTTTCTCGACGTTCTCGCCTCACCCCAGCAACCCACCAAACTAACCAGCTCACGACACGCCAGCCGCGGACCTACAGGACAGACACAGCCGCCATGAGCAGAAAGAGCACACCAGCCACAAGAGGGAGGGGCCGCCGAGACAGCACTGCCCTGGACAAAGGGCCGTGATCTGGTGTTCAAGTCCAAAACGTGCCACAGAGTGGGAGGTGAAGACATGCTCTGACCTGGACATGGGAACGAACACTACTACAGAATACATACGTGATTCTGTGCATATCAAACGTGTGCAGAAGCACGTGTGCTGCCAGGCCTGGCTTAGCAGTGAAGATGCCCATTAAGACACCTGCATGCTAGGTGCAGCACCTACTCTGACTCGTGCCCCCAACTTCCTGCTAACCCACACCCTGGGAGGCAGTGGTGACGGCCGACGACTTGATGGGTTCCTGCCATCCACACGGGAGACCTGGATTGAATTCCTGGCTCCTGGCTTCAGCCCTGGCCATTGTGGGCACTTGAGCAGTGAACCAGCAAATGGGAGCCTCCTTCCACTCACTCCTCTCTGTCTCTGCCTCTCAAATAATCAAAAAAAAAGAATGTGTTAGTCTCATGAGAAGGAAAAGGGAAGCCGTGTGGAAGAATGTGTGTACACTGAACAGGAATGAAAGATCAGGTTAGCGTGGGCACGGGCCCTGTAACGGGTGTTCTCCCCGCAGCCCTGCTGATGTTAGGCCAGAGGATGCAGTAACACAGGCACCTGTCTCAGACACCACAGGACACTTAGCTGTGTCCCTGGCTTCTACCCACCAGAAGTCGACTGCATGCTCCCACGCCCACCCAAACCGCACACAAAAACGTCTCCAGACATTGCCGAATGTCCCCTGGCAGAAGCAAAATGCCCCAGCACAATGCAATAATCAGAACAGAAAATACCAGGGCGTGCGCTGGCCCAGCAGCTCAGACCCCTGTGGCCCACGACAGGGGCCTGGGTTTGGTGCCCAGCTCCGGCTGCCGACGTCAGCTTCCGCTCATAAGGACTCTGGGAGGCAGCAGCAGTGGCACAGGGGCTGGATTCCCATCACCCACACGGGAGACGCGGACTGAGGTCCTGGCTCCTGGCTTCAGCCCTGGCCCAGGACCAGGCATCTGGGCAGTAAACCAACGAAATGAAGTGTGCTCTCATACTTGCTCGCTCGCTTTCTCTCTCTACCTCTCTGCCTTTCAAAATTTTTTCAAGAAAAGAAAAAGTGCTCTTTCAGGTTAACATGGAGTGCACAGAGTGCACAAGAGATTCCCACCTTGGAGCCAGCTACTGGCATTTCAACAACAGATTACTCGATACAGGATCTCGGCCGCCTAACTTCGCCTCTGTGGGCCTCAGTTTACCAATGTGAAAAATGGGGATGAAAATACTACTGCCTACTGCGTGGCGCTTCTGAGGATTAAATAAGGAAATGCGTGTAAAGCATTAGAACCCTGTCTGCCAGAGTGTCAGCTGTCGGTATCACTTTACTCGGCAACGTGGTCGCTCGCTGCAATACGGTCTTAGAGCTTTCTTATAACACAGATTCTAACAGCTGAGAATCCCCCCCTATGCTTCATCTGAGCCCTTCCCCCCACAGGCTTCCTTGCCCAGGCTGAGAACAGTGCTGGGGGGCGGGGAGGGGCGAGAACACCTGTCACCTCCCAAGAACCCTCCTGAAAAGCCTGCTGTGACTGCCTTCCATCACAGTCCTGGTGGAGAACACCTAGACATAAACTAAACCACGCCAGGGAGGCATCCGGGACAACGGGAGGCCAACAGAAGGCCCCATCCCTGAACTGCCAAAGCAAAGCCAGGAGCCTGTAAGAGGGCTGCAAACCACACGGCCGCTGCTGTGCCGTGTACCTGAGTCATCACCATCTGTCCAACGCAGTCAGGAACCTTGGCCCCAGGTGACAGGCACACGAGGGAAGACGGGAGCCCCAAGTCTCCCACGGGGAAGAGGAGGACGAAGGAGACAGAGGGGGCCCCAGCCCCCCGGCCAAGCTGCCTGCAGGAAGCCAGGGTATTTTCTGGCCAAACTCCAGGCAAACCCCATCTGCTGTCACCATCTATCTTCCTTTCCAAGACACCACCGTATCCTAAGTCAGCATTTAAAACTCGAAAATCAACGCTCTTCTACTCTGTGTAGGAAGTTACAGAGATTCGCAGCCAGGGTAGCAAGGTTCCCCCACAGCAAGAGGCATCCCTAGGCCCTTCTCTGCCACAGGCACCCGTGGGAACCTCATCCTCAGAGCCCCGTTTTCTGGATGAGGCTGTCCGCCTCCACATTTTCTGCTCAGCTGAGACAACTTCCAGAGGCCCGGCACTCCCTTCCAACCCGGGAAAAGGACTTGAACCTGACCTATTTCTAGTGCACCATCACCATAGCAACTGTCGGGTTTAAGGTGAAACAGCTGCGCCAGACGAGGCAAAGGGGACCCACATGAGGGCAAAGACGTCCACTTGCCACCTCTCTCCGAACACAGAGCTGGACTGGTAGTCACAGCTTCGAGAACAAGACAGGGGAGTACAGCCATAGTGTCTTTCTTCTGGATAGCAGTGGTAAATCACGTTTCTCACGCACACGCGACCTGGAATGAAACCTGCATAGGGAGCCACAGCTGTGTCACCACGCACATTCACGTGTGAAGACGGTGGGCTCAAACTCCACAACTGCATGCTTGGAAATATACGCATTTAGACAAGGAAATTAAAAAGACAGACGTTTCTGGGAACGTAGCATAAACATGACAGCTACAACTATAAAAACAGCCTGGGAGGATTCTTCAACTGGCACCAGCCAACAATGAGAAAGTGCAGATCTGTCCAAATTCATGAACTACAAATAAAACTGGAAGCGGCTCCAGCTATGACAAGAAGCACACAGAATGGCGGGCCCGGGGAGGAGCGAGCTTCATCAGCTCTCAGGGCAACGTGGGAAGCCAGAGAACCCGGCTGGAAGACTCGAGGAGTTGAGTCTGACAACTTCATTCAAATTATATCCTAAATCAAGCACCCTGTTGACTTCAGACCATGGGAGAGAAAAATGCATGCTTTTAGCCAGGGTACAAATATTTATGAAACTTAAGGCAGACCTGTAATATTTCTGCATTTTTTTTCATTTCTCAGTACAATTCCTCATACTGCAATAAAATGCATTCCCACAGCGCAGTCAGGAACGCCCTCAGCACCTCCATTCCCACAGCGCAGTCAGGAACGCCCTCAGCACCTCCACTCCCATAGCGCAGTCAGGAACGCCCTCAGCACCTCAATTCCCACAGCGCACAGTCAGGAACACCCTCAGCACCTCCACTCCCACAGCGCACAGTCAGGAACACCCTCAGCACCTCCACTCCCATAGCGCACAGTCAGGAATGCCCTCAGCACCTCCACTCCCACAGCGCACAGTCAGCTCTCTCAGGGTCTCCCAACCCGAGGAGAGCAAGAAGACAGACAGGGCCACCACCACACCAGGTGTGAAAGGGAGCCATGGGATCCCGGAAAGGCATCGACTTCACACATTTTGAATTGAGACCTGAGCCAGCATGGTTGGGAGGGGGGAGCTGGGGCTTTGTAAGAAAGTCGGAGCCATGGCTCACTAGGCTAATCTTCCGCCTGCAGCACCGGCATCCCGGGTTCTAGGCCAGGTTGGGGCACCAGATTCTGTCCCGGTTGCCCCTCTTCCAGGCCAGCTCTCTGCTGTGGCCCGGGAGTACAGTGGAGGATGGCCCAAGTGCTTGGACCCTGCACCCCATGGGAGACCAGAAGGAAGCACCTGGCTCCTGGCTTCGGATCGGCACAGCGCCGGCTGTAGCAGCCATTTGGGGGTGAACCAACGGCAAAGGAAGCCCTTTCTCTCTCTCTCTCTCTCTCTCACTGTCCACTCTGCCTGTCAAAAAAAGAAAGAAAGAAAGAAAGAAAGAAAGAAAGAAAGAAAGAAAGAAAGAAAGAAAGAAAGAAAGAAAGAAAGAAAGAAAGAAGGAAAACCCTAGGCCCGGATGCCTCCACTACTGAATTCTACCAGACATTTAAAGAACTAACTCCAACTCTTGTGAAGCTACTCAAAAAACTGAAAGGGGGGAAATCTCCCAAACTCCTCTGGGAAGCCAATATCACCTTGATTCCTAAACCTGAAAAAGATGCCACAGGGAAAGAGAACAGCAGATCAACATCCCTGATGAACACAAACGTAAAACACTCAACAAAACACGAGCCAATCGAAGCCAACGACACATTCCACTCAACAAAACACGAGCCAATCGACGCCAACGACACATTCCACTCAACAAAACACGAGCCAATCGAAGCCAACGACACATTCCACTCAACAAAACACGAGCCAATCGAAGCCAACGACACATTCCACTCAACAAAACACGAGCCAATCGACGCCAACGACACATTCGAGAGATCACCCACCAGGACCAAGCGGGAATTCTCCCCGGTACTCAGAGACGGGTCAACATTCGCAAAGCAATCAATGTGTCACATCATGTTAGCAAACTGAAGAAGAGGAACTATATGGTTATCTCAACAGATGCAGAGAAAACTCTAAGCAAATTGGGCATAGAAGGAACACTCAACACAATCGAGGCAATATACGACAAACCCATGGCCAGCGTCCTACTGGATGGGGAAAAGCTGGAAGGATTCCCACTGAGATCCAGTACCACACAGGGATGCCCACTCTCACCATTGATGTTCAATACAATCCTGGAAGTTTTAGCCAGAGCCATTAGGCAAGAAAAAGAATCTGGATACAGATTGGGAAGGAGTACGTAAAACGATCCCTATTTGCACATGACATGATGCTACACATAGGGGATCCAAAAGGCTTCACAAAGAGCCTACTGGAACTCACAGAAGAGCTTGGTAAGATGGTGGGATATAAAATCAACATGCAAGAATCAAAACCTTTGTATACACACACAATGCCACAGCTGAGAAAACTTCTAAGATCAATCCCATTCACAGTATCTATAAAAAAATCAAATACCTTGGAATAAATTTAACCAACGGCATCAAACATCTCTATGATGAGAATTACAAAGCATTAAAGAAAGAAATAGAAGACACAAAAAAATGGAAAAATCTTCCATGTTCATGGATTGGAAGAATCAATAACATCAAAATGTCCATACTACCAAAAGCAATTTACAGATTCAATGCAATACCAATCAAAATCCAAAAGACATTCTTCTCAAATATGAAAAAATGATGCTGAAATCCATATGGAAACACAGGGTACCCCAAATACTTAAAGCAATCATATACAATAAAAACAAAGCCAGAGGCATCACAATACCTGATTTCAAGACCTACCACAGGGCACTTATAATCAAAACAGCCTGGTCCTGGTACAAAAACAGATGGATAGACCAATGGAACAGAACAGAAATGCCAGAAATCAATCCAAACATTATCTACAGTCAACTTATCTTTGACAAAGGAGCTAAAGTCAATCCCTGGAGCAAGGACAGTCTCTTCATCAAATGGTGCTGGGAAAACCCAATTTCCACATGCATTGGTATGAAGCAAGACACCTATCACATACATTACACAAAAAAACCACTCAAAATGGATCAAAGTCCTAAATCTACAACTCAATATCATCAAATTACTAAAGAACATTGGGGAAACTCTGCAATACATTGGCATAGGCAAAGAGTTCTTGGAAAAGATCCCAGAGGCACAGGCAATCATAGCCAAAATTCATAAACGGGATTACATCAAATCGAGAAGCTTCTGCACTGCAAAAAAAAAAAAAAAACCACTCAGCACAGTGAAGAGGCGACGAACAGAATGGGAGAAATCATTTGCAAACTATGCACCTGATAAAGGGTTCACAACCTGAATATAAAAAGAGATCAAGAAACTCAGTAACAACAAAACAAACAACCCAGTTAAAAAATCGGCAAAGGACTTAAACAGGCATTTTTCAAAACAGGACAGGCATCACTTCCCCTCAGCCGTGCCTATCACGTTCAGACCATTCTGACAGAGGTTCTGAATCCACAGCAGAACAGAACTCTGTCCCCAAAGAGGAAGTTGCCAGGGACCACAGAGAACAACTGGACTCCTCCTGCATCACCTTCCAGTCATCCACACAACAGTCTGACTCACCCCTGCTCAGGGTTACAGCCTAACTCATCACCGGTCAGGGCAGGAACCTGCCTGCTGCCCTGGGATCTCCCATCTTGAATTAAGGCACCACATTAGGGCCTGCCGGCACTCTGTGGTCCTTCTCAGCATCTACATCCCTCCAGCTGCCCTCTGCACACCTCCTCTCACCTGGACTATCCCAAAAGCCCACACAGAGGTCACAGCCGTCTCCAAACGCAAGCTGCATCCTGCATTCCACCTGAGCATCAGCAGAAACCCTGGCCCCTCTGCGGTGCACGAGACTCTGCACTCAGCTTGGTCAACTTCTCCAGCCCAACCCTGACCTGCATAATCCGCATCTCAAGCCCCCTCTTAGTGGGCACAGGGGCCCAACTGTCTAGGTTCCTGTCACCACATCGGAAAACCTAACCCCCCAGACTGCAGCCACTATTGACTTCAGTCACGCGCTCATCCATCCGGAGTCGTCAGCCCCCTGGGAGAACTCGCCTGTCCCTGATGCCCACTAGCGAGCCTTAATCTACTACCCCAAGTCACTGGCCTCTTAGGTTCACACCGCTGCCAGTCCCCTCCTGCTGGGTCTGGAAAAGACCAGTGCTGGGTCCAGTCCTCCAGCACGCTGTGCCTGCACGGGGAAACAAGCAGATCCTGGCGTCAGGTTTCTAGCAGAGGTCTGCAGGGGGTGGGACAGCGGGCAGGCCAGCCCTTGGACACTAACAGGTGCCACTCTCTGCTCTGCCTGGTGCTGAGGCCAGCCATGCCCCCTTCCAGGCCACACTACCACCTCTGTCCAACACCTGTGCCCACGTGACTCTCGGGTCCAGCAACCTGGGCCCCTCTGATCCTGCACGAGGTGGCCCTACAGACCCCACAGTAGGGGCAGGGACGTGAGAACCACTTGTATTCATTAACCTAAGTCAGGCCTCAATGACCCATGACTTGAAAGGAAATTCAAGGTCACCTTAAACAGGGTTTTCAAATCTATGCTCATTCAGACCAGGTGCCCTGGGCAGGCTGGCCTGCTATCTGTTACCAACATGGCCTGGGGCAGGCCACCCTGCATCCTGCTACTGACCAGGCCTGGGGCAGGCCACCCTGCCATCCTGCTACTGACCAGGCCTGGGGCAGGCCACCCTGCATCCTGCTACTGACCAGGCCTGGGGCAGGCCACCCTGCATCCTGCTACTGACCAGGCCTGGGGCAAGCCACCCTGCATCCTGCTACTGACCAGGCCTGGGGCAGGCCACCCTGCCATCCTGCTACTGACCAGGCCTGGGGCAGGCCACCCTGCTATTGGTTACCAACCTGGCCTGGGGCAGGCCGCCCTGCCATCCGTCTGTTACCGATCAGGTCTGGGGCAGGCCGCCCTGCCATCCGTCTGTTACCGATCAGCTCTGGGGCAGGCCGCCCTGCCATCCGTCTGTTACTGATCAGGCCTGGGGCAGGCCGCCCCGTACTATGAGGCTGGGCTCTCATCTTCCAGCGTTATCAGGCTCCGCTTCCTGAATCCACGCCACACACTGACTCCACAGGGAAGCGAACAGCCACTCTTTTCAAAGGCACACAGAAGGCATGAGCTTCTTATCACACGCACTCAGCCAGCCCTTCTCCAATATCAGTGCAAGTCCATCTCGACCCCGGTGACCAGGCCAAGGTTCTCTGGCCAAACAACAGCTGACCCTGTAACACGAGAGGGGTCGGATGGGGTCAGGCCCAATGCATCCAAAAACCAAAGGCCCCACAGCGCGCACTCGATGGATTCCATCTCGCGACAATGTTTTCAGAAAGCTTATCAAGTGAGCTCTATTGTGCTGAGGACATGGTGGGGAACAGCACAGAGGCAAAACCCCAATCGGGGAATCACAAGGGGAAAAAGGAACTGACAGAGAAAACAGTCAGGGCACTTTAAGTCACACCAATACAAAGTACACGATTTGAAAACCAGAGAGAAAACACAATTTTAAACAGTGAGCAAGGCCTCATAAACCGATATAACAACATCCAAAAGGCTAACATTTATGCCTTGGAGTCCCCAAAGAAGAGGAGAGACTGTTGTTGAAAAATACATTTAAGGATGCAAATTTACAGACAGAAGACCCCAAGCAGAATAATTCCTAAGAAACATCATCCAAATGCATCCTGTGACAGCTGAAGACTACAGATTTAAAAGAGAAAGACGCCAGCCCTGGTACGGCACAAGCACAGCGAGGGCCTGACTGTCCTCAGGAACACACAGAGGGACAGGCATTTGACCTAGCAGTTAAGATCAGCTTGGGGCACCTGCAGCCCACACTGAGTCCTGGCTCCATGTCTGACTCCAGATCCTTGGAAGGCAGCAGGTGATGACGGCTCCAGTACTTAAGTCCCTGCCATCCGTGTGAGAGACCAGGACTGAGTCTTTAGCCCATGGCTTTGATCTTGCCCAGCCCTGGCTGTTGGGAGCATTTGGGGAGTGAACCGTGGATGGGGGCAGGGGAACCACTGTGCTAACTCATGCTGGCATGCTCGTTCACTCTCTCTCTGCCTTTCACATAAATAAAATATGTTCTAAAACACAGAGAAATCACACGATCACAAAAGCCCAGAAAAGAGCCCTAAACGCAGAACTCTGCACGTATCCAGAGAAGCGTCTTCAGGATTAAAGGGACTTACAGTGTCAATGAAGAACAAGTAGGAATTCATCACTCGGAGACTTTATCAACAAGAAGCACTACAGGAAGGCGTTCAGGCTGCAGGGAAAAGATGCCAGAGGGAGGCGCTGGGCCCCGGGAGCACAGGATCAGCATCAGTTTGGGACATACAACAAAGACTCTTCTTTAAAGACTTGAGAACATACATGCACCACGTTCCCAGCAAAAACAGAACACTGTCTCAGTTGTTTGCAGCATACACAGGCATAACACACATGAGCTTTCTAACACAGGGGAAGGGGTGGAGCAGCCAGTGCTAGCCAGGTGTCCACAATGACCTAAAGCTTCAACATGGTGACTATGAAGGTCACTGCAAGGAGCGGGGACCACGTATTCTGAGGAAAAAAATGCTCAGCTCAACAGCAATGCATGCCTAAAAACTGACACTGTCCTTTGCATTGTTATAAAACATAAAGCAAAAACTGAAAAAGAGAAATTATCCAACCTACCATCTCATATGGACACTATTTTTAAGACATATTTTATTTAAAAGGCAGAATCATACACACACACACACACACACAGAGAGAGAGAGAGAGAGAGAGAGAGAGAGAGAGAGAGAGAGAAATATTTTCCATCCACTGGTTCACTCCCCAAATGGTTGCAATGGTCAGGGTTGGTCAAGGCCAAAGCCAGGAGCCAAGAACTCCATCTGGATCTCCCACGTGGGAAGCAGGGAAGCAGAGCACAAGTACCTGATCCATCTTTCACCGTTTTCCCAGGCACATCAGCCGGGAACTGGATTACAAGCTGAGCAGCCAGGACTCAAACTGGCACTCCGTTACGGGACAATGGTGCTGTAGGCTGTGGCTTAATCGGCTGTGCCACAATATCAGCCCTCTTAAATGGAAATATGAAAAATCTCCCTTAGTAATTTTTAAGGTCAATCAGAGGGATAAAAGCTAGTAGGAATATTGAAAATTGGCCCAGCTGTGGTAGAAACCTTTCTATAACAAGCATGTGCAGAATACTCCTGCCAACTGAAGGAAAAGGCATGCCCTTTCCAAACACACAGGGAGAGCTGGCCCTGGGGAGTGCTGACACTTAAGAAATAATAAATCTCAAGGACCAGTGCCACACAGACCCAGTTACCTGAACACAGCACCATCAAGTCAGAAATCAGCACCGAAATGTGAAAAAAACAACTGCAAGGTAAGTAGTAAAAAACCTTACACACAACGTAAAGAAGAAATGATCACAGACAGAGGAAACCAGCTGGGGGTAAGCGATCACAATACTAAAATAGTGCATACTAAATGCTTGTGCTAACCAAGAGGACTCTGGGACATGGAGAGACAGAGGATGGCGGGAGCTTGAGCAAGGGCACCAAAACATGGAGGGAGCAAGCTGCGGCGTCCCACAGCTGCGAGGGTGACGACAGGTGGCGATCATCTACTTAGTACATGTCATGGATGCACAAAGCGTCCAAACAGAAAGTGATGATGGGGCGGGGGGGGAACCGTTACTCACCCTGACTGGGTCAGTACACAAGTGTGGAGGTATCACACTGTGCACCAAGGAACACACGGAATTAAAACAATAACTTTGGGGGGCAGGCATTTTGCACAGCAGTTGAGACGTTTCTTGGGAAGCCCACATTGCGTATCCAGGTGCCTGGGCTGGTGTCCCAGCTCCACGTCCAATCTTCAGCTTCCTGCTGCGTGCACCCTGGGAGGCAGCAGGTGAGGGCTCAAACACGTGAGTTTCTGCCACCCATGTGGAACATCCAGACTGAATTCTAGGCTCCTGGCTCCAGTGCGGTCCAGCCCCAGCTGCTGCATGCATTTGGGAGGGAACTAGCAATGGAAGATCTCTTTGTTTCTGTCTGCCTGTCACTCTGCCTTTCAAGTAAAATGAAAACAAATACTTTTTTAATGAAATCTGTTTTTTATTTATTTTTTATTTTTTGACAGGCAGAGTGGACAGTGAGAGACAGACAGAAAGGTCTTCCTTTGCCATTGGTTCACCCTCCAATGGCTGCCGCAGCCGGCACACTGCGCTAATCCAAAGCCAGGATCCAGGTGCTTCTCCTGGTCTCCCATGGGGTGCAGGGCCTAAGCACTTGGGCCATCCTCCACTGCACTCCCAGGCCACAGCAGAGAGCTGGACTGGAAGAGGAGCAACCAGGACAAAATTGGGTGCCCTAACCAGGACTAGAACCCAGTGTGCCGGCGCCGCAAGGTGGAGGATTAGCCTATTGAGCCACGGCGCAGGCCATGAAATCTCTTTTTAAAGAGGTAAATGACATTAAGAAAATGATACAACAAGGCAGAATTGTGGTGCAGCATCTCATGAGGACTGGTTCAAGTTCCAGCTGCTCCACTTCTGATCCAGCTTCTTGCAAGTGATCCTAGGAAAGCAGCAGAAAATGGCCCACATGTTTGGGCACCTGACACCCACATGGGAGACCCAGTTGGAGGTCCAGGCTCTTGGCTTCAGCCTGGCCCAGACCTAGTCACTGCAGCCATTTGGGGAGTCAATCAGTGGATGAACCATCTCTGTTTCTCCTTCTGTCAGTCCACTTTTTTTTTTTTCTTTTGACAGGCAGAGTGGACAGTGAGAGAGAGAGACAGAGAGAAAGGTCTTCCTTTGCCGTCGGTTCACCCTCCAATGGCTGCCGCGGACGGCACGCTGCGGCCGGCGCACCGCGCTCATCCGATGGCAGGAGCCAGGTGCTAGGTGCTTTTTCCTGGTCTCCCATGGGGTGCAGGGCCCAAGCACTTGGGCCATCCTCCACTGCACTCCCCGGGCCACAGCAGAGAGCTGGCCTGGAAGAGGGGCAACCGGGACAGAATCCGGTGCCCCGACCGGGACTAGAACACGGTGTGCCGGCGCCGCAAGGCGGAGGATTAGCCTGTTGAGCCACGGCGCCGGCCCTGTCAGTCCACTTTTAAATAAAAACAACAAACCTAAGGAAGAGAGCTAAGTGGTAAAGGTGACAAAGGACACATCCAAGTCTTCAAGCTCAGAAGAGGAACAGAAGTCTGGAAACAGCCGGAAATGAAAGAGAAAGTCACTTCCGAAGGAACGCAGAGCACCTGAGACACAAAGAGGAAGAAAGCTTCAAACTCAAAGACAAAAATGATTCAGAGGAAATGGCAATTTTGCTGAAAACGAGTAAAAAGAACCGTATCCATGGATTTACATGTGAGGAGCTCCTAAAGAAGAAAACAGGAAGGCACAGGAGCAAGAACTGTAAAGACTAAAGAAAACGTCTCTAAAGCTTAAGATCCATGTGTGAAAGAGGAAACCCCGCAGCGAGACAGGACCCGCCCCCTCACCAACACCAAGAGGCAGTCACCTGGAATCACCACACATGAAAGAAGAAGAAAGAATCCTTCGCAACTTAGGCCACAATGAGCAGCTTTCAAGGCAAAGAAAGTAAGATTATCGCCAGACTTTTCAGCAGCAGCACTTTATTCCAAAAGAAAGCAAAATTAGGACATACGATTCTCAAGACAAATACGAACCAAACTCAAGACCCAGCAAAATGGACTCTGTAACGAGCACTGAGGAACCACTGTGAACACGGAGAAGCTCGGGCAAGCCCGTTCCCACGACCACTCCCAGAAGAACCTCGTAGAGAACGAGCTTCATCAGTCAGACAACTAGAATCGACACAGAAAGCAGGAGGGTGTCTCTCTTCACGGCACATGTGCTTCCACAATACAGAAATAGCGCAACTATTTTAATACCAGGGGAGAAACAGGAAAAGCATACGTAAAAGTCTGTTGTTTTTTAACCTATTCTCAATCATTACTCTGTGATGGTTGCATTAGTATTTGTTTTAAGCCTCAGTATGCAGTATGGGACAAAATGAGTAATTCCAGGCTCCTCAAATCCTATCACTCTCTGTTTCCTGAAAAACAAGGACTCTGCTGCAGAGTAAGGAGGCCAGGGTAACACAGGACAGATGAAGTCACAAAGTCTGCAATGCAGACCCAGCGAGACCCTTGGGGCCTGCATCTGAGCTTTGCTATCTGCCCAAGGGCATGGAAACAACAACCCAATACCAGTGGGCACCCTCAGAACTCAGATCAATCCACAACACGGGGAATGCTCACAGCCCAGGCCAACCCAACACCACCATGCAAACTCACAGCCCAGGACAACTCAACACCACTGAGCACAATCACAGCCCAGGACAACCAAACACATGAGGCCAACCCAACACCACTGAGTACACTCACAGCCCAGGACAACCTAACACCACGAGGCACACTCACAGCCCAGGACAACCCAACACCATGAGGCACACTCACGGCCGAGATCAACCACAACACCACGAGGCACACTCACAGCCCAGGACAACCCAACACACAAGGCACACTCACAGCCCAGATCAACCACAGCACTGAGCACGCGCATAGCCCAGGACAACCCAACACCACTGAGCACACTCACAGCCCAGGACAACCACAGCACTGAGCACACACACAGCCCAGGACAACTCAACACCATTGAGCACACTCACAGCCCAGGACAACCCAATACCACTGAGCACACTCACAGCTCAGGACAACCACAGCACTGAGCACACACACAGCCCATACAAAGTCCCTGTAATACACTTCCTATTAAACACATGACAGCTTCTCAGAAAAACAGTTAGTTCCAGGCTGGGGGTAGGGTGCTGACAGCTCTTGTCATTGGAGAGGGCACAGCAAACATGAAGGGCTTCCCAATCCCCTTCAAAAGGACTCAGGACTACTATCCAGGGCTGTGGTGGGACGGAAGGTTGATGGGCACGAGGCTTCTTTGTGACCTGGCAGGAATGTTCTAAACTTAGACTGTGGTGGTGGTTAGGCAACCATATAAAAAAATCCCCCAAAAACACCAGCACACTGGATTGTATATTTTAAATGGTAAATCTTATAGTAAGTAAATTACATCTCAATAAAGCTGTTATAAAAAGGAAAGGAAATGGATGTTGAGTCACAGCAGGTAAACCACCTCCTGAGATACCTGTATCCTACATGGGAGTGTCTGGGTCACAGTCCCACCTCTGCCTACAACCCAGCTTTCTGCTCATGCTCACCCTGGCAGCAGATGATGCTAAAGTACTTGAGTCCCTGCCACCACCCACGTGGAAGACCAGGGTAGAGCTCCTGGCTCCTGGCTTCAGCCTGGTCCAGGCCCAGTTATTGCAGGCATCTGGGGAGTAAACCAGCAGACAAAAGATTCTCTCTCTCTCTCTCTCTCTTTCCCCCTCTTCCTCCTCCTCTCTCCCTCCCCCCTTCAAATGAGACAGTGAAAAGACAGAGACTCACAAGAACTTGAAGAGTCACCGAATGCCCAACAGAAAAAACTGCCCTTTAAAAAAGATCATGATTCAAAGAGAATAAAATCCATAAAACACAAGGGTACTTCAAAAAGGTTATGGAAAACAAAAGAAAAAAATTTTTTGGTGCAAAGAGTTTTTGAAATCCACACAAATAAGGGGTTTTCAAAAAGTTCCTAGTGCAGGTGGGAGAGGGGAGGGGAGCACCTTCACAACAGTTACGGTATCTCTTGGGACGGCCACATCCCACATCAGAGTTGCTGGGTTCGAGCCAGCTCTGCTTCCAATCCAGCTCCCTGCTAAAGCTCACCTTACGAGGCAGCAGAGGATAGTTCAAGTACTTGCGTCCCTGCATCCACATCGAAGGTCTGAAATGAGTTCCTGCCTTTGGCCTGACCCATCTCTGGGTGTTGCAGGTATTTGGGGAGTGAACCAGGGTATGGAACAGCTCTCTTTGTTTCTCCCTGCTTCTCAAATAAATGAGTGATTTAAAAAAAAGTAATTTCATGAAAATAAACAATTTACTAAATTTTAATTAGTACTGTAGCTTGAAGAAGGTGTCGAGGCTTAGTTCTGTGCTAATAGAGACCAACAAGTGTGCCCGAGCACCAAGGGCATCCAGGCCACAACGCTTCCATGCAATCAGGTCTTCAAGGACAACCGAAAGAGAGCCACTCGCTCAGGAGATCCTGGCTTAGCCACCCACCACCTAAAAGACGCCCTGCACCGTGTAGCGTCCTAGCTTCTGGGAACTCTGGGTTTGAAAGGGCTGCAGGGAGGAAAACACAAAGGCCCGCCTCTGCCAGATCACCTGCAGACTTCCTGCAGGTGCTCAGCACCGCCTAAGGCTTAAAAGGCCTGCTCTTAGAGGAGAGTTGGGCAATGGGGTGAGCGTGTGGGCACAGCTCCTCGGCCGGTTACCAGCACACACACTTGACTGCGCACTCCACGGGCGCCCTCAGGGCCAGCCCCTCACCTGCGCCTTCACGCCTAACCTGTTCACAGGTTCTCGAGTGACAAGAGGCCCTGGATCTCACTTGAATGAGCGCAAATGCCCTCCCTCATTGTGGGCCCATCAACCCCCGCCTGCCTGACCGCAGAGCCCCATGGGGAGGGGTGGCTATCCACTTACATAACAGGCCTGTAGTTGAAGCTTGGCTGTGAGCAAAGACACCGACAGGCAGACAGCAAAACCATGGTTCTCAGACATTTACCTAAAACACGTTGTAAAAAGTGGCCTGAAGCGCCTACAAATGGCTGCAAAGCGAGCCTCGCTTGGCTTCATCTTTTCCCCGCAGGTGATGAGCAAGAAGAGGGGCCGGGCCAGCCTCGTGTTTCTGCCTCACTGCTCAGAGGACACAGCCACGCTAGCCCAGGAAGACAAGCCCCACCGCCATCTCCGCAGGCTCAGGCAGGAGAGAGGAGGGGACTCGCAGGTCTTTAACACCTTTAAATGCCAATCTGGTTTCTTCCCACGCCTCCTGCCTGTCCCTCACTCTCTCCTCTCTGGTCACTGAGCCCTCAAGCTCCCAGCTCACCCTCACACCTCCACTGCTCCCAGGTTTTCATGACATTCAACCCAACAAATACACAAATCTGCCCACCCAGGCGCTTAGGGAACTGCACTCCCAAACCTCCTGGGTCAGGACCACGGGCACACCCAGCACACTCCCCACTGCCGTGCCCAGCAAGGACCCCTCCGTGATCATTCCTCTGGTCCCGTGAACACAGCAGCACTGAGACCAAGACTTGAAGAACAGAACTGAAACCGCTGTCATCAGCCCCTCCATTCTAGAAACAGCCGGATGCAAAAGACAGGCTCGGGTGAGCTCCACATGGCATCTCGGGACACGACAGAGTCAAGGCAAATCCAGCGCTTCCTCAGACGCCCTCTGCCTCGAGGTAAGGTGACTGAGACCACGGCCAGGAACACAGGCAAATCTACCATGGAGGACAGCATGGTGCTGGGGGCAGGGGGGCCCTCCCATGGGGTTTCTCACCCAGCCCGTCTGGGGGAGCCCGCTGGAACGTTACTTACTGCCTGCTGGATGTCATTCTTCACCTGCTCACTCAGCATGCCTTCGAAGACGAAGGAGTCGCCAAACGTCTCAGCCTAGAGGAAGGTAGGAGACAAAATCCGGAAGAGGCTGTGGTCCCGCGTTCCACAAGGCCATTCCCATCTCACGCCACTGGGGTGACTCTGCCTGCCCAAACGACTGCCAGAGGACTCGCGAGAGCATCCGGCCAACGTCACTTAGAGAGACACTTGTCATTCGAGACCTGGTAGGCTGGTAAGATGCAGGCTGGAAGGGATTCTGCTCCTGCTGACGGAAACACTCTGCCCGTGTGTCACAGGTGGCTCCAGAAATGAGCACCCCCGGGCCCCGTGCAATCGCACTTGAGCTTTGCCCTCCATCCCACGTGGTGTCAGCCATGCTTGTGAACCTCAAGCAGCCAATCTGGACAGAACGACTCCACCCGACGCTGGCGTCTCCTCCCCCAGCTCCCTGGCTCTCTGTGCTGCAAATGCAGAGCTTTCTCCTGCGGCTTCCAGAACTCTGCTTCCACTTTCTCGTCTTGAGCTCTGCCCTGGGCTCTCCCGATGCCAGCAGCTCTCAGACTGTGTGCAGCTGAGATCGGCCACACGGCTCTGACAAAAGCACACACCTGTCCTGCAACCCAGCAGATCCTGATTCTGGGGGAGCCAGGGCTGAGGCCAAGGAATCTGCGTGTGGACACTGCTGCTGGCAGCTCAAGTGAGGGGACTTGAGGTACAGTGGGTGACCACCGCAGAGCCTGCTCTGGCTCCGGGCTGCAACCATGGCAGTCTAGGAACACTCTCTGATCTCCACCTCTGGTCCTGTCCCGTCTGCACCGCAGGAGACACACAGAGCACCGCGTGGACCCGGAGCTGCCACTCCCACAGGAGCTCATCACCTGTGCTTCACCAGGAGCTGTCTTCTGGATTCCCTCCGACACCAACACATGAGTAATACAACATGGGCCGGCGCCGCAGCTCACTAGGCTAATCCTCCGCCTTGCGGCACCGGCACACTGGGTTCTAGTCCCCATCAGGGCGTCGGATTCTGTCCCAGTTGCCCCTCTTCCAGGCCAGCTCTCTACTGTGGCCAGGGAGTGCAGTGGTGGATGGCCCAAGTACTTGAGCCCTGCACCCCATGGGAGACCAGGAGAAGCACCTGGCTCCTGCCATCGGATCAGCATAGCACGCCAGCCGCAGCGGCCATTGGAGGGTGAACCAACAGCAAAGGAAGACCTTTCTCTCTGTCTCTCTCTCTCTCTCACTGTCCCCTCTGCCTGTCAAAATAAATAAATAAATAAAAATTTAAAAAATTTTAAAAAATGAGTAATACATCATGGATTCCTTCTACAAACAAGTACTGAACACCTACCATGTGCCTGGTACGGGCTAGATGAGCGGGCACCAGGTCAGTACCCAACAGGCATGGCCCCTGTCCTACCTGTGCTTGAGTGTGGAGCACAGGCAAAAGTCAAGAGAAAGAAAATGACTACAGTTTCACCTTGCCAGGCAGAAGTGTCAATGACAGTTCCTTTGAGACACTGATACCTAAGGGGGTGCAGCGCAAGAATGAGGAGGAGCCACACAAGCAGGTGGGGAGGGGGCTGTAGAGCCAGCCAGAGGGCAGGCCGAGCTCTGAGACTGGCAAACCATGACAGGCTCTCAAGGGACAGGAACAAGACCAGGGGCTGCAGCACAGTGAGCAAGGGCGTGTGATATCAAATGAACACAGAGATGGGAAAATTCTGGAAAGTGCCCTCTATAACAACAAGAAATGTTTGGCTCAAGGCAGGGGTTCTGCACCCTTTCTGTGCCCGACACCCCTCTGGCAGGACAAAGAAGCTTCTGGACCTTCTTCTAGAACGAAATGCTTAAATGCACAAAACCACCCCAAAGAACTGCTAAGAAAACTAGGTGGACTGAAATATCAGTACAATAACTAAGCCACAACAACATAAGCACTACTTATTAAGGTCTCTCACTGGTCATGCATCAAAGTTGTATCTTGAAACGCGGGTGTTCAACAGCTAGCAGTGTTTATGACTCACCCCATGCACTGTGAGTGTCACAAACTTTTATGGTTATCTCCAGCAGCTATTTCTATAGTATTTGCACTTACCTTTTATCTAATCTAACCCAAACTGAATTCTCCTTTTCTCATGGAGGCATTTATATTCAAAGTGGAGGTCTCTTCCCTTAGATGTATAGGGAGAGCTCAGATACAATGCAGATGGACAGTTCAGTAGTGCTACAGCCACACGTTCTGTGTTGGCATTTGTGCTAACAGTTTGAGCACTAGTTCAGTGTGCCTGTGAACTTAATGCTGCTTGTTATCCCATTCCACTTTGACGTCATGGAGAATCAATCCCACCTATTAAGCAAAGGCTATGAAATTAATTTTCTGTGCAGAAGTTAAATTTGTTTTCAGCCTTTAGCTAAGAGATTTTTCCAGTAGGTGCTCAGCTACATAAAAACAAAGCCATTCTCAAACATTCATCATTAGACAATTGGAGTTTTTGCTGGTTTTGTAACCTACTAAAATAGATAGGCTGTTGAACATTCCACATTCAAAAATTTTGTAGGGTGGTGGGAAATGGGGGATCTTCGATGTTTATTTTAAAATAAAAGAAGTTCTTGGCCAGCACCGTGGCTCAACAGGCTAATCCTCCACCTTGCGGCGCCGGCACACCGGGTTCTAGTCCCGGTCGAGGAACCAGATTCTGTCCCGGTTGCCCCTCTTTCAGGCCAGCTCTCTGCTGTGGCCTGGGAGTGCAGTGGAGGATGGCCCAAGTGCTTGGGCCCTGCACCCCATGGGAGACCAGGAGAAGCACCTGGCTCCTGCCTTCGGATCAGCGCGGTGCGCCGGCCACAGCACGCTGGCCACGGCTGCCATTGGAGGGTGAACCAACGGCAAAGGAAGACCTTTCTCTCTGTCTGTCTCTCTCACTGTCCACTCTGCCTGTCAAAAAATAAAAAATAAAAACATAAAAGAAGTTCTTACTTTCAAAAAAAAAAGTGGTGATAAATGCAAACCATATTCCAGCACGTTATGGCAACTATGCAATGGAAGATGCCCACAGTTTCTGCTGGTGACAAAGTGACGGGCACTGCAGCTACCACTGCGGTTTGCTGTCTGCATCCTAACTGAGGAAATGCTAAATCCTACCTAGAGGACAGCAGACCTCCAGACTAGTTCTCCTCATCCACTTCCTGGACACCATGAAGCCTACTTATCCCACCCAATGTTCATGGAAAACCTGGGTCCAGGCAAAGCCTTCCTCCCAGATCAGTCTTGCAGCTCAGTGGACCATGAAGGAACTCGGCCTGAGAGTATCCTCACAGAACAAAAAAACTACAAATCTGCATTAAAAAATCTAAAGCCATGTAAATTCCAAAGAAATATGACAATGCAAAACCAGACCTGAATGCTAGTCTGCTTTCGGCATTCACTCTCAAATTACTTTTTTAATTTAAAAAAAAAAAAATATGTCAGTGGCCTAAAAACATAGAACAGGAGTCCACAAACTAAACACAAGGTAAGGACTCTCCGTGGGAGGAAATTGGAAGCATTTAAAAGACAGGTGTGGATCAGACACTCACAGGAACACTAGAAAGCCTTTTGCTCCCCACGCCATGAGGACAAACGTCAGAACCCTGCCTTGGGACCCAGGGACTGCAGGGTAAGGCCTGGAAGCAGCATGGGACAGAGTGGGCGTGGGCGTGGAGGCCATGGCATAAAGCTGTAGACAAAAGACTGTGTTCCAGATCTGTCACTTACGAAATGCAATGGCTTCTGGAGCTAGCACACTGCCACTGTCTGAGAAAGCAGAATGGCCTCACTTTCCATGCCATCGGGTGTCCCGGGACCCTGAATGGTCAGTGACACTCGCCCACATACGAAGGTACCACAGCATGCAGAAGGGGTCAGCACACACGTTCTGAGGTCACTGCCCGGGACTGAATGCCAGCTGGAACACAAACTGGCCGTGCAGGTACAGGTAAACCACTCTCTAATCTTCAGTTTGTCACTGGGAAAATGTCCGCTTGGTGGGGTGACTGTGAGGGGTTAAGTGAAACAGCCATCACTCGCTATCCACAGCCCCCAGGTTCCAGGGCCGCCCATGGACACCAGGATCCAAGGAAACACAAGTCCCTTACATAAGATGATATACAGTGTTTGTGCAGAACCTACTCCTATTACCTCTAATCCCTAACAAAACAGAAATGCCAGTGAACAGCGGCTGCATTGCATTGTTTAGGGACCAGTGACCAGGAAAACAGTGCTCAGCACAGACACAAGCTTTGTGCAACGTCTTCCGTCTGTGATGGGCTCAGTTTGCAGATACGGATCCCACTGAAAGGTAAGGCTGACTGCATACAAAGAAGCTTTCAAAAGCCCACAGCAGCAAAGGACGCGAGACCTTTCCGTAATTTTTTTCACTTTCTCAAACAGACACATAAAAACTGTACATATTTGTGTGATATTTCAATATAAGCATACATTGTGAAATGCCCAATTAGGGTAAACTTAACTCTCTGCTCAAAGATTTAAAGTCTCTCTGGTGGAAACATTGAAACTTGTATCTCTAGGTGTTTCATGGAGAAATGCACGGGACACAGACGTTATCTATAGTCACCTACTGTGTCAGAGCCCAGAACTCCTACCTCTCCCACAACCACAACTCAGCGTTCATCCATCAACCTTGCCCCAGCCTCCGGGAACCAACACACACTTCCAGCCTGTAGGAGGTCCCGTTTCCAGGCTCCCCGTGAACTTCCAGAAGCCCCCTGCTACTGAGCACAGAGCCAGGCACAGGGTGAGACTGGCCAGCGCTAGCTGTTACCACAGCATTCCGAGAAGCTCTGGGAAAACCCAAGTTCTCCTCCCACCCCGAGCCCCATTACCTCTGTCAAATAGCCAGTTGAGTTCACAAACTTCTCAAAATCAGCGTTACTGACTTCATAGGCATCCATGTAAAAGGCATCGATAGCCACTCTCCTGGCTGGGGCTTCCCCATCCTGCTTTATCTGAGGATCATCCGTGCCCATGGTAAACACCCCAGCAGGGATGAGGACCATCTGCAGCGAAAGCAAAAACACAGGGAGTCACACATCATGCATGTCTGGTTCTTAGCCCAAGAACAGTCAACCCCGACCACAGAAATCACAGTGCCATCAGTGACATCCCTCAACCCCTCAGTGAAGGCGTCACTTGTCACAACAAGAAGCAAAGAAGTCCTCAGAAAGAAAACCTCTTCAGACAAAACTCCACGTTACAAATTCATGCCCGTGACAGGGACAGTCCTGGAATCAGACACGCAGGCTGCTCATACATGGAACACAGGGCAGGGAGACTGTCCCACTTTTTATATTTGTTACACTTTTTACTTTATTAGGCCCTTGGGGTTTTCTGATTTTTTAAAGATTTATTTATTTATTTGAAAGGCAGAGTCACAGAGACAGGAAGAGACAGAGATCTTCCATCCACTGGTTCACTCCCCAGATGGTGGCAATGGCCAGGGCTGGGCCAGGCTGCAGCCAGGAGCCAAGAGCTTCATCCAGGTCTCCCTCGTGGATATAGGAGCCCAAGCACTTGGGCCACCTTCTGCTTCTTTCCCACACCACTAGCAGGGAGCTGGATGAGAAGTGGAGAGTCAGGACCTGAACTGCCACCCATATGGGATGCCAGCTCCACAGGCAGCAGCTTTACCCGCTACACCCCAAAATCCGCCTGTTTTGTTTTTAAAATACTTTTAGGGGCCAGCGCACTCGGTTAATCCTCCACCTGCGGTACCGGCATCCCATATGGGCACCGGTTCTAGTCCCAGTTGCTCTTCTCCTGATCCAGCCCTCTGCTGTGGCCCAGGAGGGCAGTGGAGGATGGCCCAAGTGCTTGGGCCCCTGCACCCGTGTGGAAGACCAGAAGAAGCACCTAGCTCCTGGCTTCGGATCAGCATAGCTCCAGCCATTGCAGCCATTTGGGGAGTGAACCAATGGAAGGAAGACCTCTCTCTGTCTGTCTCTCTCTCTCTGTAACTCTACTTGTCAAATAAATAAATAAAATCTTTTTTAAAAATTACTTTTAAAAGTTAAAATAATGCCATAATAATACGCTCAAATAACCACTGTGTGAATTCTGGAAAAGACTGACGTCAGTGAAATGGAAACCCTGGAAGGCTTACTGAGGATCCGTGTGAGACACAGTTCTTTATTAAAGCCTTTATTACAATGGAATGCAACTGATCCACCTTCACGTGAACTCCAGGCCCCAAGAGGGCGGGGACTCGGGGCAGGCGCTGTGCTACAGCACGTAAAGCTTCTGCCTGCCACACCAGCATGCCACACGGGCACCAGCACATGTCCCGGCTCTTCCACTTCTGATCCAGCTGCCTGCTCGTGGCCTGGGAAAAGCCGTGGAGATGGCCCAAGTGCTAGGGAGCCTGCTACCCAAGTGGGAGAACCAGAAGAAGCTCCTGGTTCCTGGCTTCAGCCTGGTCCAGCACTGGCCTTTGCAGCCATCTGGGCAGTGAACCAACAATCTCTGTTTCTGTCTCCCCCCTCTCTCTCTGTAGCCCTTTCCAAATAAATAAATCAATCTTAAAAAGGGGGGGGGGGGACGGGAACTGTGGCTGCCTTGCTCACCACTGAATTCCCAGCAGTGAGCACAGGGGTGTGAGGATCGCACTGAAAATACTCCGCTAAAGACAACAGGCGTGGGGCCAGTTCTGTGGCGCAGCAGGTTAAAGCCCTGGCCTGAAGCACTGGCATCCCACATGGGTGGGTGCAAGTTCGAGTCCCGGCTGTTCCTCTTCTGATCCAGCTCTCTGCTATGGCTTGGGATAGCAGTAGAAGAGGGCCCAAGTCCTTGGGCCCCTGCATCCACATGGGAGATCTAGAAGAAGCTCCTGGCTCCTGGCTTCAGATTAGTACAGCTCTGGCCATTGCAGCCATCTGGGGAGTGAACCAGTGGATGGAAGACCTCTCTCTCTGTCTCTACCTCTCTATAACTCTGTCTTTCAAATAAATAAAATAAATCTTTAAAAAAAAAATAGCACAGGGCACGCTCAGAATCATGAGTGCTTACGGAAACGCACACACAATGAGAGTGAGCCCACCTGATATCCACTACCACAGCTATAGCCAAAAAGAAGCAAGGGCTGACGGGGACATGTGAACATGGAACCCTCAGAGATGTACAACAGCACAACCGCCGTGGAAAACAGTCACACAACTCCCCCCGGAAACAGAGCACAGAGCTACCACACGAGCCTCTACTCCTAGGTGTATACCCAAGGGAAACAAAGCTCAGTTCACACAAAGCTCACAGAAGCATTCCTCACTACAGGCAAAACAAACAACCCAAACGGCCATTGGCTAATAGAAACAAAACAGAACATACTACTCCCATCAAATACAGCAGCAGCCACAAAATGGAATGAAATACTGAGCCACGCTACACCATGGAGGAGCCTCGAAAACCTTGCACTCATTCAAAAAACCCAGTCACAACAGGCACACAGTATATGAGTGCATTCACACAAGATAAGAATCACAAAGTCCAAAGAGAAAGAAAGCGGCTGAGTGGGAGTGGGATACAGGCTCGGGACGCTTTCTGTGAGGATGAGATGGAGAGAGATTGCAATGATGGTTGGGACCACACTAAAAGCCACGGAATTGTATGCAGGCATGAAACGAGAACTGTATGGTGCATGAATTTCGCCTCAACCTTCCGCTCTAAGCCACACTGTCTCTTCAAGCTGATTCTGACTTCTTTTTCCCTCCTCGACTTGAAGCCCTGTTCATACATCAGAGGGTTGACGCTTCCTAGCTCCTGAGACATCTAATTGATTTTTCACTTAAACGATTTGAAAGTAAGACACTGTGTCTGCAGAGAATGTATTTCTGACAGCTGGTTAGAGACACAATACTCAAAGAAACAGAAATGGGGAAACAGGAGTTACTGCTTCTACTTTGTATCTCCACTGACCCTCTGTGCTAGTGCATGCTTCGATGCCATGAGTTTCCACCTAGAAGTGCTACTACTTTCATCCATGATGTAGGAATAATAAAGGGTGACTTTCCTAAGGCATGACCACTTCCCAACCATTATCCTGGACTGCTCGTCCCTGACCCCAGCCTCTCCTGGCTGGGTCTCTCCCATCGTCCCCTGCTGCTACCCCCAGGTAACTGCAGCAGCATCACCCCAGGGCTTGCTGTGCCCAGCCTCACCCTCCCACAGCGCTCCTGGCCCCTCCTAAGCCTTGTACCTCCCCCCAAGTCACTCCCACAACCCACAGTGAGGCCCCTCCCAAGCCTTCTAAAAACACTACTCCCCTGGCTCCAGGGCAATCGTGGCTCTGAAAAGCTCCATTGCTCATGGACAGGTTACATAGGTTGTGGGCCAACCATACATTAAAATTAAGCAGTCATGGCCGGCACTGCAGCTCACTTGGCTAATCCTCCGCCTGCAGTGCCAGCACTCTGGGTTCTAGTCCTGGCTGGGGCACCGGATTCTGTCCCTGTTGCTCCTCTTCCAGTCCAGCTCTCTGCTGTGGCCCGGCAGTGCAGCGGAGGATGGCCCAAGTGCTTGGGCCCTGCACCCATATGGGAGACCAGGAGAAGCACCTGGCTTCAGATCAGCGCAGCATGCCAGCCGTAGCAGCCATTTGGGAAAAAGGAAGACTTTTCTCTTTCTCTCTCTCTCTCTCACTGTCTAACTCTGCCAGTCAAAAAAAAAAAAAAAAAAAAAAAAAAAAAAAAAAAAAAAAATTAAGCAGTCCTAAGAAGACAATAGAAGAAGAACAAGAAGATGCTTTTAGAGCATCACCCTGGAGAGACGGCAGCAACACGCAGAGCTGAGAAGCAACGAACCCAGCAGTACCTGGGTGCCGCTCTCAGAGGCAAAGGAGAGAGCTTTGTGTTTCTGCACAGGCAGGACGTCCCTTCTCAGACGGACGAGAGACACGGGCAGCAGTGTTCTGAGGGAAGGACAGGAAGTCAAAGATTTCCCACCACACACCCTTCTACATACGTTTAGTTTTTTGAAACATATAAACGTACCAATTACTAAAAAAATAAGATGTCAATCCGATGACACCATTTTCTTACTCAAATTCTTTAGGGATTCCCGTCACCTTTCAGGGCAAAACAGCTAAACCTCAGAACCTAACCTCTCCCCATCTCTGACCCTGTATTTTACCTGTGTGTCCATGAGCCGCCGCGTCTCTCTGTAAACAATGTCACTGATGCAGTACCACCATCTCTAGGACGCTCTTCCTGCCTGCACAGCTCACGTGGGCGCCCCTGATGCACGCCTCTGTCCATGATGACGGACGCACACGGCATCTGCTTCCCTAGATCCAAATCCCCCTGGGGACCAGAAATACACTCTTCATTTCTGCCTCCCCAGCAACCACACAGTGCACTGCCCACAGTCGACACTCAAAAAATCTTTACCAACTGAACGAGTGAGACTGAATACAAGCAGGAATCCATCATCTGAATTACTCATAAATTCTAACTCATTTATAACCCAGTCCCAGACGCGAACAGCATGTCTGCCTTCGATGAGCCCTGCTGACAGCTGCAGCTCCAGGCACACAGCTCCGGGTGTGCTATCTCCACCATCCTGCAGGCATCTGGACCCCGGATGCCCCAGTCCTGGCTGTCAGAATTTTAAGCAGCTCAGGGCCAGCGCTATGGTACAGCAGATCGAGCCATCACCTGTGACGCTGCTATTTCATGTCGGAGCACTAGCTCCTGTTCCAACCCGCCTTCCTGCTGATGTGCCCAGTAAGGCAGGGGAAGGTGACCCAAGTGGCCTCTGCACCCACTCAGGAGCCAAGACAGAATGTCCTGGCTCCTGGCTTAGCTCTGGCCCAGACCTGTCTGTTGTGGTCATTGGGAGAGTGAATCAACAGATGGAAATGCTCTCTTTCGCTCTCCCTCTGTTACTTTGCCTTTCAAACAAATAAACCTTGTTTTTTAAAAAAGGAATGGGGGGCGGGGTGGGGGGCAGCACTGTGCCATAGCAGGTAAAGCGGCCGCCTGCAACACCAGCACCCCATCCTGCAGCCAGTTCAAGTCCCGGCTGCTTCACTTGTGACCCAGCTCCCTGCTAACGAGCTTGGCCAGTTCAAGTCCCGGCTGCTTCACTTGTGACCCAGCTCCCTGCTAACGAGCTTGGCCAGTTCAAGTCCCGGCTGCTTCACTTGTGACCCAGCTCCCTGCTAACGAGCTTGGCCAGTTCAAGTCCCGGTTGCTTCACTTGTGATCCAGCTCCCTGCTAACGAGCTTGGGAAAGCAGTGGGATGGCCCAAGTGCCTATGCCCCTATACCCACGTGAAAGACCTGGAAGAAACTCCTGGTTCTGGCTTCAGCCTGGGCCGTCTGCAGCCATCTGGGGAGTAAACCAGTAGATTGAACATCTGTCTCTCCTCTCTCTGTAACTCAAATAAACAAAATAAAACTGAAAAAAAAAAAAAAAAGAAGGAATCATAGAGAGCTGGTTTTGTGGCGTAGTAGTTAAAGTCGCTGCCTGAGATGCCAGCACCTCATGTCCCAGTTGCTCTGCTTCCAATCTGGCTCCCTGCTATGCATCCAGGAAGACGCCTGGGACGCTGCACCCATACTGAAGACCTCAAAGCAGCTCCTGGCTCCTGGCTTTGGCCTGGCCAAGCCCTGGCTTTTGCAGCCACCTGAGGGAGTGAACAAATGGACGGAAGATCGTGTGTGTGTCTCCCTCTGACTCTTTCAAATAAAAACAAATAAACTTTTTTTTTTTTTAATTTTTAAGCAGTCCTACAAAGAAATAGAAAAACTGAAGACTTGGGACAAAACCTCGAGAGTACTCTTTTTTATTTATTTATTTTTTTGACAGGCAGAGTTAGTGAGAGAGACAGAAAGGTCTTCCTTCCATTGGTTCACCCCCAAATGGCCGCTACAGCAGACGTGCTGCGCCAATCCGAAGCCAGGAGCCAGGTGCTTCGCCTGGTCTCCCATGGGGTGCAGGGCCCAAGAACCTGGGCCATCCTCCACTGGACTCCCGGGCCACAGCAGAGAGCTGGCCTGGAAGAGGTGCAACCAGGACAGAATCCGGTGCCCCAACCAGGACTAGAACCTGGTGTGCCGGCGCCGCAGGTGGAGGATTAGCCTAGTGAGCCGTGGCGCCGGCCTAGAGTAGTCTTAAAATTACTGTTCAGAGCCCCAACACTGGGGCTGGCACTGTAGTGTAATGGGTAAAGCCACTGTCACAGTGCCAGCATCCCACATGGGTACAGGTTTAAGTCACAGCTGCTCCACTTCTGATCCAGCTCCCTGCTAATGCACCTAGAAGAGCAGTAGAGGATGGCCCAAGTGCTTGGACCACTGCACCCACACGGGAGACCCAGAAGAAACTACTGGCTCGTGGTTTTGGACTGGCCCAGCTCTGGCCACTATGGACATTTGGGGAGTGAACCAGCAGATGAAGGTCTCTCTGTAATTCTGCCTTTCAAATAAATACATAATGGGGCCGGTGCTGTGGCGCAGCAGGTTAAAGCACTGGATTAAGCACTGGCATCCCATATGGGTGCCAGTTCTAGTCCCGGCTGCTCCTCTTCCGATCCAGCTCTCTGCTGTGGCCCAGGAAAGCAGTGAAGGGTGGCCCAGGTCCTTGGGCCCCTGCACCCACGTGGGAGACCTGGAGGTGGCTCCTGACTCCTGGCTTCAGGTGGGTGCAGCTCCAGACATTGTGGCCATCTAGGAAGTGAACCAGTGGATGGAAGGCCTCTCTCTCGGTCTCTACCTCTCTGTTTAACTCTGCCTTTCAAATAAATAAAATAAATCTTTAAAAAAAAACCAAATACATAAATCTTGAAAAGAGGCCCCAACTAAAGCTTTCCCACAGCACACGGGGCTCCTGTCATGAGAGCGGCCGTTCGGCGCTCAGCTCCGACTCGAGTCCCTGGGAAGCTGCACCAACGCCCCCGGTCAGGGTTCACCATCCACCACGTTCCCATCCTCCTCCCCTCACGGTGAGCGCCACCAACGCCTCTACAGTAGACTCCTGGCCTACTTTTCTGTCTCCTGTCATTAACCAGGGAAGACGCCAGAGCTGGGCGAGCCACGTTTCCATCCTGCGGGCTAAGATAAAAATAGCCTGTGTTGCTCTGAGAGGATCATCATTTCCAATTGACACTAATGAAGTTTTCTGTCCTACAAACGTAAAATGTCAATCTGGCGAAATCCAGAGCACCAGGTATCTCACTCGGCAGGACTGAGGCCCAGTGGAAAGAACCATCTCAGTGAGGTCTGCACTGAGGGTCTAGATTCAAACAGCCCATTCTCAGAGTGCAACATGAGTTACAGCCCCCCTGCAACCGCCCCCCAGGCTAGAAGCAAGAGTTCAGGCACAAACGACTCTGTTATCTGTTCCTTGTGGCCCAGTAGTACCCACGCCCCCTGCTTCTTGGGACAGCACCTGAAGTCCCATTTGAAAGCCTCTTCTTGGGCACCCACAGCCCATGTGCAGGGAATGACCAACTCCACCTGCCGTGACTCAGGCTTGGCCAATCACGGAGCGCTCTGATCACAGAGCTATAATGACAGAGAGGCCCATGACCCAGTCAAAGTGCATCTCAGCACTTCTACGAGGAGCTGCCAGCAAAGGATGAGCTCCCTCTCTTCTGATCTTCTCAGCAGGAAAAGTAGCAAGAGGACGGTGCTCTGGCGCAGCAGATTAAAGGCCCAGCCTGCAGTGCCGAGATCCGATATGGGTGCTGATTAAAGTCCTGGCTGCTCCACTTCTGATCCAGGTCCCTGCTAATGTGCCTGGGAAGGCAGCAGAGGACTGCCAACTCCTTAGACCCCCGCACTCATGTGAGACCCAAAGGAAGCTCCTGGTCCTGGCTCCTGATAGGCTCAGCTCCGGCCATTGTGGCCATTAGGGGGGTGAACCAGCAGATGGAAGATCTCTCTCTCTCTCTCTACGTCTCTGCAACTCTTTCAAATAAATAAAATAAATCTTTTTAAAAAAATAAGAAACCCAGCAAGACACAGCCAGGTGCCAGGGCAAGGTGCTGAGGCCCTGGGTCCAGCTGCGTCTGGGGCCACACCTACTCTCGCACACTCCAAGCTAGAGATCCCTAAGTGTCCCTCCCTACTCTCTTCCCTCCGCGTCAGTTTTCATGATCTCCTTTTCCCTTGTGCTTTTTACCTTCTGTCTTCGCACAGAAGCTCACGTTGCCACGCCACCTCCCAAGTCACTCCGCTCCCTTCCTGCCTTCCCAGCCCACCATGCCAACATGAAAGACCGGAGTCTCGGCAGAAAGCCTGTGGACACCAAAGCACGCTCTCTGGACTGTACACCAGCAGCTGCCTTCTCCACTCACACGAGGGTCTCTGTACCGCTCTCCCGCCCTGCTGCCCCACACCGCACAGGGATCTCAGAGGGAGCCACAGTCAAAGCACTTTCCAGCCCTGGGTCTGCGTTGGTGAGTTCCCTAAGTCGCTCACTTGTGAAGTGGAGATCACACCTCAGGAAATTCTTGAAGGATGGGTGCCGCAGAAGCACATTTAGAAAGGGTCGTTTAAAGCGTTATGACGGTGGGCCAGCACTGTGACACAGCAGGGTAAGCCACCTTGCCACGACCACAGCAGACTACGACCTGGTTCGGGTTTCAGCTACTCCGCTTCCCACCCAGCTTCCTGCCAGTGCTTCCTGGGAGCCAGCAGGTGAACACGAAAGAGCCTGGGCCCCTGAAACCACACAGGAGACTGGGGTGCAGTTCCAGGCTCCTTGCTTCAGCCTGCACAAGCAGAGGGCGATACTTCTGCCTCTCTCAATCTGTTATGTGTGTTACTCTGCCTTTCAAATAGATGAAAAATAAACATTTTTTAAAATAAACTTTAAAAATATTGAACAGAGTAGGCATTTAGCCTGGTGGTTAAGACACCAGTTAGAGGACCTGGGTCAGGGGCTGACACTGTGGTGTAGCGGGTGGTGTACTGCCGCCACCTGCAGTACCAGCATCCCATATGGGCACTGGTTCGAATCCCGGCTGCTCCACTTCCGATCCAGTTCTCTGCTATGACCTGGGAAAGCAGAAAATGGCTCAAGGCTTTGGGCCCCTGCACCCACGTGGGAGACCCTGAGGAAGCTCCTGGCTCCTGGCTTCAGATCAGTGCAGCTCCAGCTGTTGCAGCCAACTGGGGAGAGAAGCAACAGATGAAGACCTCTCTCTTCTCTGCTTCGCTCTCTAACTCTGACTTTCAAATAAATCTTTAAAAGAAGAAGAAGAAGAAGGCCTGTGTCCACCGGAGTCAGCACTGTAGCACAGCACAGCATCCCATATGGGCGCTAGCTTGAGTCCCGGCTGCTCCACTTCTGATCCAGCTCCTTGCTAATGTTTCTGGAAAACAGTAGAAGATGGCCCAAGTGTTTGGGTCCCTGACACTCACACAGAACACCAGGAAGAAGCTCCTGGCTTTTGCCTAGGGCAGTGCCAGACATTACGGCTATTTGAGAAATAAACGAGCAAATGAAAGATCTCTCTTTCTGACTGTCTCTCCCCCTCTCTGTACCTCTGCCTCTCAAATAAATAAATATTGAAAAAGAAGAGGAGGAGGGGGAAGAGAAAAGAAGGAAGGAGAAGGAGAGGAATGCTGGTGCCCCACACTGAAGTGCCTGGGTTCAGTTCTCGCTCCAGCTCCTGATTCCGGCTTCCTGCCCATGTGGATTCTGGGAAGCAGCCGGCGAGGACAGCTCACGCAGCTCAGTTCCTGCCACTCACATGGGAGACTTGAACTGAGTTCTCAGCTTCAGTCCCCAAAATAACACAGGCATCTGGAGAGTGAACCAGCTGCTAGGAGTTCTGTCTGTCTCTCAAATAATAACTAATTCTTAAAGTAGCAAACATCCTTTCTTTCCAAAGTTAATTTCTCAATATTTTCTTCACCAAAAAGGCAAAAAATCATTCAAGAAGGGGCTAGGACTGTGATGTAGAGGGTACAGCCACTACCTGGGGTGCCAGCAACCCATATGGGCAATGATTCAAGTCCCAGCTATTCCACTTCCAATCCAGCTCCCTGATAACACGCCTGGCAAAGCAGCAGAAGATGGCCTAAGTCCTTGGACCCCTGCACTCACATGGGTAATGTGGAAGAAGCTCCTGGCTCCTGGCTTTGGCCTGGCCCAGCTCTGGCTGTTGAGGCCATTTGGGGAGTGAACCAGCAGATGGAAGACTTCTCTGTCTCTTCCTCTTGCTCTCTCTGTAACTCTTTCAAATAAATAAATCTTTTTTTTAAAAAGTCATTCAAGAAATTAAATAAGAGGAATTGGACTGCCTGTGTACCGCAATGAAGCACCTAGGTTCAATTCAGAGATGCTTACACTGCATAAGTCATCTGGGGGGACACAGAGATTAAAGCGAGCCCTGGGGCCAGCGCTGTGGCGTGGTGGGTAAAGCCGCCGCCTGCAGTGCCAGCACCCCATATGGGCACCAATTTGAGTCCTGACTGCTCTTCTTCCGATCCAGATCTCTGCTGTGGCCTGGGAAAGCAACAGAAGATGGCCCAAGTCCTTGGGCCCCTGCACCCACATGGGAGACTGAGAGGAAGCTCCTGGCTCCTGGCTTCAGACTGGCGCAGCTCCGGCTGTTGTGGCCACTTGGGCAATGAGCCACTGGGTGGAAGACCTCTCTTTCTTACTGCCTTTTCTTCTCTCTCTGTGTAACTCTGCCTCTCAAATAAATAAATCTTTAAAAAAAAAAAAAAAAAAGAAAGAGCCTTAAAATGCTTCCAGTGTAGAGTATCAGACAATCAGACAACTACACAAATAATACTACACTAAAAAAAATGCACACTCTGGGGCTGGAGTTGGGGCACAGCCAGTTAAGAAAGCGATTTAACACCAGGGTCGCATATGGGAGCATGGGTTCCAGTTCAGGCTGCTCTGTTTCTTTTTTTTTTCTTTTAAGATTTATGAATTTATTTGAAAGTCAGAGTTAGAAAGAGAGAAGGAGAGGCAGAAAGAGAGGTCTTCCATTCACTGGTTCACTCCCCAAATGGCCACACAGCTGGAGGCGCGCTGATCTGAAGCCAGGGGCCAGGAGCTTCCTCCAGGTCTCCGAGGTGGGTACAGGAGCTCAAGGGCTTGGGCCGTCTTCTCCTGCTTTCCCAAACCATAGCAGAGAGCTGGATCAGAAGTGAAGCAGCCAGGACTTGAACCAGCACCCATATGGGATGCTGGTACTGCATATGGCAGCTTTATCTGCTACGCCACAGCACTGACCCCAGGCTGCTCTGTTTCTAATCCTGATAATGCGCCTGGGAAAGCAGCAGATGACGGTCCAAGTGCTTGTATCCCTGCCGTCCATGTGGGAGACCCAAATGGAGTTCCTGATTCCTGGCTTCAGTCTGGTCCAGCCCTGCTGTTGCAGCCATTTGGGGAGTGAACCAGCAGATGGAAGATCTTCCTCTCTCACTCTGCCTTGCAAATAAATAAATAAATCTTTTTAAAAAATAAAATATGTACACTGCCATCAAGCAACAACAAAAAGTGCTATGGAAACTCAGAGAATTTAAAAAAATAATAAAAAACACTTCTTGAAAGACAGTTTTCACGGAAGAGACGACGCTCACTGGCCCTCTGAGGCCCAGAGAAGCATGAGGCTGGTCAGAAACACCAGCATGGCAATCCTACCCGTGCACACAGGCAGGCACTGACAACGCCAGCATCCTGTCCTCCCAAATGCCTTTCCAGGCTCTTCGGAAGATGCAAGATTAAGACATCTTGCTCCCTTGTTACACAACAAGAAGCCAGGTAGCAAACTGCTAGGATAATTTTCTCAAGGAGAATTGTTATTTTTAAACAAAATTTAAGCTAAATTTGAAAATATCTGCATTTTCCCCACACAATTCTTACTGTCATTAACTTCCCAGTAAAACTGTAAAATCCTTGAGGATAAAGTCAGTGCTACTTACTGCTCTGTGTTCTTCATCTTGCCAAGTGCTCATTAAAAGGCAAAACATTCCACACCTTAAAAGTGTGACATTAGCAGGTGTCACGTCACTCCCAGAAAACCTTCACTCATTCCCATTTCCTGAAACACCCCACGTGCTTCCCAGGGTTCACGTGCTGATGCTGCACTTTTTGGAATGCCTCCAATCGACAGCTCCAGCTCCTGCGAATGTCCCCCAAGGCACAAGCTGACCCGTGTGTCCCTTTCCCAAGGCACAAGCTGACCCGTGCAGGAAGAACGAACCCTTTCTCCCTCCGTACACACTCCTCCTGGACCGCTGTCACCCCAGGGAAGCTTTACAGTTTGTGTGAGAGACAGCCAGCCAGCGAGAGAGCTCAGTGTCACGACCAGAGAACAAAGTCTTAACTTCTCTGTATGCCCAGCACACAGGACAGAGTCTTATGAGTGTCGAATAAACACCTGTTGAATTAAATCAAATCAAAGAGAAAGACATGAGCACTGTGGTGTAGCAGGCAAAGCCATCGCCTATGACACCAGCATCTCACGGGGCACTGGCTGGTGTCTGGGCTGCTACACTTCTGATCCAGCTCCCCGCTAACAGCCTGGGAAAAGCAACTGGAAAAAGCAGCCTAAGGATTTGGGCCCCTGCCACCCACACGGGAAACCCAGATGAAGACCCTAGATCCTGACTTCAGCCTATCCCAGCCCTTTCCAGCCTTCTGGGAAACAAACCAGAGGATGGAAGATCTCTCTCCGGCTCCTCGCTCCCCCTCTGTGTAACTCTGCCTTTCAAATAAGTAGGTAAATCTTTAAAAATAAACAGAAAGGGGGAGTAGATCTACTACTGTTTACCTCCCCGGAAGTCTTGGTTTCCTTGAATTTAGACCTGTCAGAATTAGACCAAGGTCATCTGCAGAGGAACTAAAATATTTGAAACCAAGGAAAACAGCGATGAAAAGCTGTGTCCTGTGAAGTCTCCCACCTTGGGAACAAGGGCCCAACCAGCAGGTTACCAGTCCTGGAGGGGTGCCAGCGCTGTGGCGCAGGTTAAGGTGCTGCCAGCAACTCCGGCATCCCGCTCCTGAGTGCCGGCGCAAGCCCCAGCGGCTCTGCTTCCAGCTCCCTGCTAACGCAGCGGGGAAGGCCGCAGGTGACGGGCCAAGAGCGTGGGCCCTGCCCTCACCTGGGAGACCCGGAGGAAGCTCCTGGCTCCTGGCTCTAGCCTAGCCCAGGCCTGGCTGCCATTTGGAACCGGCAGATGAAAGATGTCTATCTGTCTCTCTCCCTCTGTAACTCTGCCTTTCAAATAAATTAAATAAATAAACCTTTTTTGAAGTAGTTCCTGCGGGCTTGTGAGCTACCTCCTCATCAGCCATAACTGCACGATGCTTTAGGACACCTCCAAACATTGCCAGAACACAAAAGCTGGTCACGGATGACCTGCGCGGCAGCCAGTCAGAACACAAAATCACTCGATAGAGATGAGCAGCAGCATTTTATAAATGTAATTCAAAACAGGCTTGCACCCACATCCTCCTCAGGAGCCTACAGAAAGATAGAGAGTTTAAAAATGGAGAGTATTCAGTACTGGCCAGAAGGCCCTGGGCAGGTTTTTGAGACACAGTATGTATGAAAGAGTGCTTCAAATAGTCATGGAAAATAGAAGTGAGAGATAGTTTATTTTGGTGGCAAAAACTTTTGAAATCCAAGCATGGTTTTTTCCACACTATGCATGGTTTCAAATCTTTTTGGCACTAAAATAAACTTATCTTTTTATTCCATTTTCTCATGAATTTTTTGAAATACCCTCATATATGCAATTAAGACAGCTGCCCTGTTATCTACAGAGTAGACAGACACAGGCCCTTTTTCCTTAGAAAGAGAATGATCATCAGTACCCACACAAGTTAGAGAGAAATTAAAGTATGGCCAATATGCACTGAAACAGCAATTAAGACGCCTCACCACACACAAGGGTGCAGAGCGCCCTCCGAGGAGTAACAGGAGAAAATGAAAAGGCCAAGCACCATGCAGGATGGAGAAACCAGGAGTCCAGGTCCCGCCCGCCTCGACTCCGCAGCTGAGATACTACATCGCAGACAAGCACCTTTAGCAGGCGTGGGGTCAGAGTGAACACACACTGCGGAGGCAGCCGGGGCAAACACGGAGGGGAGAAGGGGAGGCATTCAGGAAGGCGGGGGGGGGGGGGGGGTCGCTCCCCTGGGTTCTGGACTTGGGTCAGAGGAAACCGAGAGCAAAGAAAGATGGGATGGAAAAGGACAAGCGGCACTAGGCGTACAGAAAGGAGCACCCGCTCAGCAGTGGGAAGCCCGGGTTCCAGCCCCACAGCCTGTGGGCACAAACACGCCAGGCCCAAGTCCCTGGCAGTGTTCCCGCGTATATAAGCTAGACCCTACCACACCCCGCTGCGGGAAAGGCACAGACAGACAGCAGTGACCATCACTGTCAGCTTGTCCCGCCGGTGCGGTAAAGCGCTAAGGACAGCGCCGGGCCTGGTCCTCAAGGGGCGGAGTCCGCCGGGGGAGGCCACAGAGGAGGGCGGCAGGAGATGGCGTCTCCAGGGTCCTCACTGCAGGGAGGTCTCCGTCCACAGGGCAGCGCGGAGGGAGGAGGAAGCAGGAGCGCAAAGAAGGGAGGAACGGGAGCCTCCAAGTGCAGAAGCGCAGCGCCCGAGGCCCCGCCCGTCTTCCGGTCGGACCGGACCCGCAGGTGCACGTCCCCACGGGCCGGAGACCTTCACCGGCCCTCCTGCCAGCGCCGCGCCCCCCACCCCCTCCGAGGAACCCGAGGAGCACCTTGGTGGGCGCCAGCGTCCGCTCTCCAGGGACAGGGCCCGGGGCGTTCGCCTCCCGCGAGTACGGGTGCGCGGCCGCCGCGCTGCCGTGGGCCCCGGGCCGCTGCGGCGCGCCGCAACCGCACGAGCCCGCCCCGGCCCCGGCCGCCTCGCTCCCCGCCGCCCCGCAGAGCAGCGAGAGCAGCGGCAGCAGCAGAACGCGAACGCCACCGCGACCGAGCCCGACCGGGAACCCACGAGCCAACCCCAACGCGGGCGCAGCCATGTTGTCCCGCGGCCCATGTGACCTGCGGGGCCACGTGGTCCTGCCCTCCTTAAAGGGGCCGACCCGGGCGCGGGACGCGGAAGTGGCTGTGGGGTCCGAGCTCTGCCGCCTTCCAAACGCTACGACAGCACGACAGACTGCAACGCCCGAGGCGCCCCTTTATAAAGTATGAGAGTCGAGTCCAAGGAGCATTGGCTGAGTGCCCGCGGGCAGTGCTGATGGGCTGCGTGGAAACCCATGTTTTCCTCACTGGGACCCTGGGTTCGCGGTCACGGAGCGATGCAGGGCCTCGTCGGGGGTCGCGCGGAACGGGACCGGACTCCAGACCTGGAGTTCTAGCCCTTGGCCCGGTCCCGGGACGCGGGCAGGCGCCCTGAGCCGGGGAAAGAGGTTGCGTGGGCGCCGCCGGGCAGACGTGAGGCACCGCGGGCCCAGGGCTGCCGCGGAGCATGGATGAGGGGCAGCGTGTGGGTGGAAACCCGAGTAGCAGGCAGGTGCAGTGCAAGGGTGTGTCCACAGCTCCGAGGTCATGGGGAAGCGGGGCCACAGCTCTGAGGTAGTTGGAGGAGGGAGGTGACAGCTCTGAGGTGGTCGGAGGAGGGAGGTGACAGCTCTGAGGTAGTCGGAGGAGGGAGGCCCCAGCTCTGAGGTAGTCAGAGGAGGGAGGCCCCAGCTCTGAGGTAGTCGGAGGGAGGACACAGCTCTGAGGTAGTCAGAGGAGGGAGGCGACAGCTCTGAGGTAGTCAGAGGAGGGAGGCGACAGCTCTGAGGTAGTCGGAGGAGGGAGGCGACAGCTCTGAGGTAGTCGGAGGAGGGAGGCCCCAGCTCTGAGGTAGTCGGAGGAGGGAGGCCACAGTTCTGAGGTAATGAGGGAGCGAGATGACAGCTCTGAGGTCATCGGGGAAGCGGGGCCACAGCTCTGAGGTAGTCGGAGGAGGGAGGACACAGCTCTGAGGTAGTCGGAGGAGAGAGGTGACAGCTCTGAGGTAGTCGGAGGAGGGAGGTGACAGCTCTGAGGTAATGAGATAGTGAGATGACAGCTCTGAGGTCATCGGGGAAGCGGGGCCACAGCTCTGAGGTAGTCGGAGGGAGGACACAGCTCTGAGGTAGTCGGAGGAGGGAGGCCCCAGCTCTGAGGTAGTCGGAGGAGGGAGGCCCCAGCTCTGAGGTAATGAAGGAGTGAGACGACAGCTCTGAGGTCATCGGGAAAGTGAGGCCCCAGCTCTGAGGTAGTCAGAGGAGGGAGGCCCCAGCTCTGAGGTAGTCGGAGGAGGGAGGCCCCAGCTCTGAGGTAATGAAGGAGTGAGACGACAGCTCTGAGGTCATCGGGAAAGTGAGGCCCCAGCTCTGAGGTAGTCGGAGGAGGGAGGTGACAGCTCTGAGGTAGTCGGAGGAGGGAGGTGACAGCTCTGAGGTAGTCGGAGGAGGGGGGTGACAGCTCTGAGGTAGTCGGAGGAGGGAGGTGACAGCTCTGAGGTAGTCGGAGGAGGGAGGTGACAGCTCTGAGGTAGTCGGAGGAGGGAGGCCACAACTCTGAGGTAATGAGAGTGAGACGACAGCTCTGAGATCATCTGGGAAGCAAGGCCACAGCTCTGGTGTAGTCGGAGGGAGGCCACAGCTCTGAGGTAGTCGGAGGGAGGACACAGCTCTGAGGTAATGAAGGAGTGAGACGACAGCTCTGAGGTCATAGGGGAAGGGAGGCAACAGCTCTGAGGTAGTCAGAGGAGGGAGGCCACAGCTCTGAGGTCATCGGGGAAGCAAGGCCACAGCTCTGAGGTAATAAAGGAGTGAGATGACAGCTCTGAGGTAATGAGGGAGGGAGACGACAGCTCTGAGGTCACCAGGGAAGTGAGGCCACAGCTCTGAGGTAGTCAGAGGAGGGAGGCCACAGCTCTGAGGTCATCGGGGAAGCAAGGCGACAGCTCTGAGGTAGTCAGAGGAGGGAGCGAGATGACAGCTCTGAGGTAGTCAGAGGAGGGAGGCCCCAGCTCTGAGGTAGTCGGAGGAGGGAGGCCCCAGCTCTGAGGTAGTCAGAGGAGGGAGGCCACAGCTCTGAGGTAATGAAGGAGTGAGACGACAGCTCTGAGGTCATCGGGGAAGCGAGGCGACAGCTCTGAGGTAGTCAGAGGAGGGAGGCCACAGCTCTGAGGTCATCGGGGAAGCAAGGCCACAGCTCTGAGGTAATAAAGGAGTGAGATGACAGCTCTGAGGTAATGAGGGAGGGAGACGACAGCCTGAGGTCACCAGGGAAGTGAGGCCACAGCTCTGAGGTCATCGGGGAAGCAAGGCCACAGCTCTGAGGTAATAAAGGAGTGAGATGACAGCTCTGAGGTAATGAGGGAGGGAGACGACAGCTCTGAGGTCACCAGGGAAGTGAGGCCACAGCTCTGAGGTAGTCAGAGGAGGGAGGCCACAGCTCTGAGGTAATGAGGGAGCAAGATGACAGCTCTGAGGTAGTCAGAGGAGGGAGGCTGCAGCTCTGAGGTAGCCGGAGGAGGGAGGCCACTGCTCTGAGGTAGTTGGTGGAGGGAGGCCACAGCTCTGAGGTAATCAGAGGAGGGAGGCCAAAGCTCTGAGATAGTCAGAGGAGGGAGGCCACAGCTCTGAGGTAATGAGGGACTGAGGCTACAGCTCTGAGGTCATCGGGAAAGTGAGGCCACAGCTCTGAGGTAGTCAGAGCAGGGAGGCCACAGCTCTGAGGTCATCAGGGTGTCCAGGCCACAGCTCTGAGGTAGTCAGAAGAGGGAGGCCACAGCTCTGAGGTAATGAGGGAGCGAGATAACCACTCTGAGGTCAGAGGAGGGAGGCCACAGCTCTGAGGTCATTGGCGAAGCAAGGCCACAGCTCTGAGGTAGTCGGAGGAGGGAGGCCACAGCTCAGAGGTAGTCAGGAGGGAGGCCACAGCTCTGAGGTCATCAGGGAAGCGAGGCGACAGCTCTGAGGTAGTCAGAAGAGGGAGGCCACAGCTCTGAGGTAATGAGGGAGTGAGATGACAGCTCTGAGTTCATCGGGGAAGCGAAGCCACAGCTCTGAGGTAGTCAGAGGAGGGAGGCAACAGCTCTGAGGTAGTCGGAGGAGGGAGGCCACAACTCTGAGGTAGTCAGAGGAGGGAGGCCACAGCTCTGAGGTAATGAAGGAGTGAGACGACAGCTCTGAGGTCATCGGGAAAGTGAGGCAACAGCTCTGAGGTAGTCAGAGGAGGGAGGCCACAGCTCTGAGTTCATCAGGGTGTCCAGGCCACAGCTCTGAGGTCATCAGGGAAGCGAGGCCACAGCTCTGAGGTAGTCAGAGGAGGGAGGCCACAGTTCTGAGGTAGTCAGAGGAGGGAGGGGATAGCTCTGAGGTAGTCGGAGGAGGGAGGCCACAGCTCTGAGGTCATCAGGGGATCCAGGCCACAGCTCTGAGGTCATCGGGGGAAGGAGGTGACAGCCCTGAGTTAGTGGGGGAGCTGGACCACATCATCAAACTGGATATTTGATAACAGAAAGGAAGGACTGTAAATCCTGTTTTCAGGATGGTAGAGGTGATGGCATTTCTGACTACGTGTTTAAAAAGGATCATTTTCTTTGAAGTATATATATTGACATATATAGGGATTTAAAAAAAATAGATCACCCTGGCTCCTCACCTCAGATAAGCCCAGTTCCGGCCATTGCGGCCTTCTGGAGACTGAACCAGGGGATGGAAGACCTCTCTTTTTCTCCTTCTCTCTCCCTGTAACTCTACCTCTCAAACAAATAAATAAAATCTTTTAATAAAAAATAAAGTCCCACTTACAAGAGGTGGCACTTTGGAAAATTATTTCTCCTTTCTGATCCTATGTTTCTTCCTGAGTAGAACACGGATCATAAAATCTCCTTAACAATATTAGGAGAGTTAAATGAGATAAATATGGAAAAGGCTTAGCCTTACACCTGGCATTCAACATATCTTGGAGAAAGTTTGCCATTATTAGCAATCTTTATCAAATGTGGAACTCTCTGGGGTCTCCGTGGTGGTCATTCTCTCCTATTCCCGTACACTTCTTTCTCAGTCACTCTCCTTAGTAAGTGGAAAACACTGAAGACACGTGTTAGGTGAGAAAGCTGTGCCACAGGTTAAAGTGAGAAGATTAGCACAGATTAGCACAGTGTTACAAGATTTCCCCCACCCTCCATGTCTCATTTGAGATCCTCTTGTATTTTCCCATCTTCCTTACACCTTCCGTCCCATGAAACTAGATGACCGTGGTCCCGGGTGTGCTTTGTGCATTCAGTCATCAGCAAGGCGGCTAGCGTGACCGCAGCAGAGGCAGGGAGGGCAGAAGGCTGCAGAGGCGGCTTTCACCCTGCCGGCGGGCATGTCCAAGCCATGGCCCTATGTTGGCGGGACTCACGCACTTCCTGCTGAACGGGGCTCTTTCCCCACCAAACCAGGTGCACCTCTTCCTGCCTGCTGGTCCTTGAACAAAGGGAATCAGCCCTCTGAGGCAACTGTGGCCCATGGTTCAGGGGGACCCTTGCTGGGCCTACAGAAAGAGAGCCCCTCCTTGGGGATCAGGATCACCAAGTCCGCAGAGCCCAGAGTTACAAGGATGGGGAACCATGTCCCCACAGGGCCAGTGCAAGTGGGAATAAGTGGGGCCGCTCCTTCCACCTCTGATTTCCAGAACCCATAGATTGTTGCTCTTTCTGGGAACCCTGTGTCACATAGACATCACAGGCTGCTCCTCCATGGTCCCTCCTAACAGCACAGAATGTGTGTCTGTGCCCCCAGCCACCACCTGTACGCTGTGCAGGAACGTGCGCCTGGCTGCTTGCCAGCTCCCAGATGGTAGTGCGGGCTGGGGCTGTGGACCCGGAGCAGGAAAGGCACACTGCAACCACTCGCTGCACTCTGAGCTGATGATGGACATTTGGTTCCAGTTCTGGCTTTTATGAAAAGTGTCGCCGTGGGCATCTGTGTGGGCATCTTGTGTGGACTTGGGCTTCCATTTCTCCCCAGCAGCCACTAGGAGTAGGACGACCAGGTCACGTGGCAACTCTGTATTCACTTCTGAGGGACTGCCCTTTGGCTTCGCCATCAGCTCCTGTTTCTCGGCAACGCAGCAGATTCTCGCCTCTCCACCAAAATGAAACACCCTCCTGTCTCAGGCGCAGTGAGTCGTTAGCTGTACTCAGATTCTACTCTGGTTACGGCCTTTTTTTAAGGTTTTATTTATTTATTTGAGAGGTAGAATTACAGAGAGAGGGAAAGAGAGAGAAATGTCTTCCATCTGCTGGTTCACTCCCCACATGGCCACAACGACCAGAGCTGAGCCGATCCGAAGCCAGGAGCCAGGAGCCAGGAGATTCTTCTGGGTCTCCCATGTAGGTGCAAGGGCCTAAGCACTTGGGCCATCCTCTACTGTTTTCCCAGGCCATAGCAGAGATCTGGATCAGAAGGGGAGCAGCCAGGACTTGAACTGGTGCCCATATGGGATTCCAGCACTGCAGGTGGAGGCTTAGCCCACTGTGCCACAGCACCAGCCCCATGCCCTAAGTTACAACACTGGCCACTCCCATAGGGCTGCTGCTGGAGGCCATCGGTTGACTGCACACCAGTGGCAAGTTCTGTCTCAAGCACACACCTCCGGCTGCCACCTTGGCCAAGGAGGGCTTCTGCCATCCAGCTGCCACCTGCTGTTCTGACCTCAACGTCCATCAACCTGTGCCTCACACCCCACGGCCCAGCCACGTGTGCTCCTTACCACACCGAGAACTTTTCAAGCATGAACCTACCCAGGCCTTTGCTCTGGCCGTGCCTTCCACCTGTGGTGCTCTGCTCTGCTCTGCTCGTGGCTGGCTCTTTCTTGCCCTTCAGATGCCAGAACATACATTACCTTCTCAGAGAAACCTTCCCGATCCCCAAACATGAGGTACCCTTCCCTTCCCCACCCTGCTGTCTTACATCACCTCTTTTATGGTCTTCATAGCACCTGCCATTACCTGAAGTTATTCTGTGTGTTCTCTTTCTCCCCAGGGGCATGTACAGCATCTTTGGTTTGCATTTCTGTAACTTACATGCCTACAACAACACTGGGTATGTTTAAGTGCTAAGTCAACATTTGTTAAATGAAAACATCATCCAATGAGTAAAACCTTGCAGGCTATGGAAAGATTTAAGTGTGGACGTCAACCTCCTTGAACAGCTGGGCTTCGAGACATGGGTAAGGCCGACCTGGAGGTCATGGTCTTTTCCGGGTGGAAGCTTGCTGCCCAACAGTGTCTTGCTCTGAGTCATTTGGGGTGTGGCTTTGCATCTTCATGGCCAGCAGGGCCTGCAGTTGACACATCCCCCAAGGGTTCTTCAAGATCCCCTGTAATTCATTCGACAGCTGTCTCCTGGTAGCCAAGCCCTGAAGAATTCTTGGCCTTGTGAAACTGACGTTAAAAAACTTAAAACATGAAACACGTGGTGCCGAAGATTGGCTTGAGAATCATCAGTTATGATGATTGCTATTGTCAATTTATTTCACACCTAAAATGATTGCTCAAAAGCAGCTTTTTCTTGGCTGCATGGTTCTTTGATTAGCCTCTCTTCACTGTCACAAGGAGAAATCCCCTGCCTGGAAAGCCCGTTGAGTTAGGCTCTTGACAGAAGTTTTGCTAATGTGCACTGTGGCCAATGAGAGAGAGAGTTACGTCAGAGAACGTGGTATTTTTGTTGGTTTCCTAGTTTCTTGTTCAAATGCTTTTGGTCTTCTCTCCCTCCCTGGAAACACACATACACATTCATGTATGCACATACTCTTTCACGCACATAGATGCTTACATGTGTTCATGTGCACACACACACAATCACACGCACAAGCACACACAAAGACCATGCAAAGAGCAAATGTGAGACCTGGAACTGCCAGAACGGCAGGAATCAGACTGCACGGGAGGGGCGTCCTGGGCTGGACCAGAAGCTGCAGCAGCTCCAGGGATCCCAGCAGCCTTCACTCTGGGGCTTTGCTCGTCCACTCCCCGCCTCCCTGCACATTCACTCTTTCCCTTCCACTTATCTTGCTTTCCCAACCCTCTTGTTGTCTATCTTTATTATTCTGCTGGCTTCACACCTTCAGCTCAGTCCCAGTTTCTGTTTCCAGCATGCTCGTGAACTTGTGGGCTCAGCTGTGCAGCACAGCCTCCAGCCTGGGCTGCTGCTGCTGACTCTCAGAGATGTGCTTCCTCAGAAGGGATGCTGCGTGCCGGCTCCTCTTTCCTAGACCAGAGCACACCTATAAGAAGCTGTAGCTTGGCTGCACTTGCCTCTGGTGCAAGTTAGAGGGTCAGGCTCAGGCTGAGGCCTTCTCGAAGCACCGACTCATGGGCCCATGCCCAGATTTGGTGGGTCTGCAGTGCCCTGAGAATTCTGCTTTCTAACAGTGTGTTATGATTCTGATGCTACTGGTCTGAACTGCTGCTTTCATGCAGGAAGCCAGTGAGCACTCGTGTCTGGTGGAGCATTTTCCCTTGGCGATGCCAGATGCATGGCAGACCCAGTGACTGACAACTGCTGGGCAAGCTGTGAGCATCCTGCTCCACCCCCCCCCACCTTCCTGATGACACCCAACAGTGATGATTGGAAGGAAGGGTGAGAAGGAGCCAGAAAGGCATCAAAAGAAATTGAGAGCAAGTGTGTGAGAGAGACAGGACGGAACGACAGAGGAAACCATAGCCCTGGGGCCCTTCTGCAGGCTCCTCCTGCGAGGCCCACACTGTCAGGTTGATGGGATGACGGCGTTCTTCGATGAGAAGCACCAGAGAATGTGTCTGTTTGTTAACAATCATGCACAAGCTTTTAGAGGGTAGGCAGAGGGGGCATAGTTAGTTCAGGGCAACACTAACTCTAGGATAAAGCCAATATTGGCGCCACTATGCTTCTGTAGTCAGCTTGAAGGTCACATAGCCTACGTAGCCTTCCAGGTGTTCCTTATGGGTCCGGGCCCCACCTGGGAGCCCTTTACCTGATTGACAATTAGGAATCGGGGTTGGGGAAAATGTACCTGGGGCTCTTGCAGCCTGCCAGCAGTCAGATCATAGGGTCTTTCTGGGAGGCAAGGTGTGCCATATCCAGTGAACCTCCTGCATGGGCCAGACAGGCAGTCTCCCAGCCAGGCACAGGATCACCCACACCCTTCCAGACCCAAACTTTCACATTTGCAGTCGAATCAGATGGGGGAAAAAGAATGATTCTGAGTGTTTCAAAAAAAGAACTCACTCGTGAGACCAAGATATGCAAGGGCCCTTCAGAAGTCATGGAAACAGAATTAAAGGTAAGTTTATTTTGCTGCCAAAAAAAAAAAAAAAGCTTTTGAAATCCATGCATGATTTTGTCATACTGTGTATTTTCCAATAATTTGTTGAGGACCCCTGGAGCCAGTACATGAGTTTACGTGGACAGACACGGCAAGATCGGACAGTCGTACCTTGGCAGTTTCATTGCTACTGCCCATCCACTTGGAAATCAGAAGTCAAGGAGCTGCCATGGAAGCAGTGATTGGCAGAGGAACCTGCATGGGAGACCACAGCAGCACCTGTGTTTGGCTGGAAGGTACAGACACACACAGTCTTTCCAGACTCAGCCAATGCCCAGCAGGTGGAGGGACTCCCTGTCCTTGCAACTGCTCTTTGTTTCAGGGGTCACGGAGGAGGCAGCTGCTGTCCCAGAGGTCAGCTCTGGTCTGGATGTGGTCTGTCCCCTCTGACACTCCTGCAGGATTTAATCCCCCGTGGGTTGCATACAGGTGGGAATCGGTCGAGGATTAGATAAAGCCCTAACAGAAACCTGGTGGACTTTAAAGGAGAGACCAGATGGAATGCAAGCATGCTGCCTGTCTCTCACCACGTGGTGCCCTGAGCAGCCTAGGGACTCTGCCAGCAAGAAGCCCATCAGCAACCACAGCCCTCGACCTTGGATCTCTAGAACCAGAATAAGCCTCTTTTCATCAGAACGTCAACAGTCGGTGGCATTGTGCTATTAGCCACAGAAAATATACAAAGGTGAAGAGTAAGGAGCAGCTTTGCCCTGGGTTAAGACCCTGGGGTTGGGCTCTGGGCTCTGGCTGTGGCATTCATTTGAGAGACTTTTGTTTTAGTTAATCTCCTAGGAGCCTCAGTTTTCTCTTCTTGCCTGCTTCATAATAGTGCTTTGTCAGGATCACCTGTGCAGGGATCAGAAGGGAATAGACACTGGGTGATATTACCAGGGTGCACAACTTTGCTTCTAAGACACATTTCTACCCCATCCTACATTTCCTGAAATGTGAATCTATGTTCTCATGGTACTTGTTTTCTCTTAAAAAAAAAAAGTTTTTTGTTTTTTTGTTTTTTTTTGTTAAAGTAGAGATGCGCGTGAAATCATCTTAGAATGGGTGAGAGCACCTGTGTTCATTTTCTCCTCTTGTTCCTATCTCCTGGAGTTCTCAGGGGCTCTGATGCTGGACAAAGTCTGGCCAGTTCCCAGAGTCAGACAGACATCCTTGTGTCATCACCGCTGGTGAGACAGCCAGATGCTCAGCACGCACAGCCAGGTGCAGCTGGTGCTCTCACTGTCATCAAAATCACCCAGAGGGCAGGCGCCTGGCCTAGAGGTAAAGCTGTCAGTAGGATGCCTGTACCCATGCTGGAGAGCCTGGATTCAATGCCCTGTCCTTGACTCCACCTTTCTTCCACTGGAGACCCTGGGAAGCGGCAGATAATGGTTCAAGTAGTTGGCCCCCAACAACTCCTGTGGCGGATCTGAACTGAGTTACTGGCTCCTAACTTCAGCTTTCCACCCATTGCAGGCATTTGGGGAGCAAACCAGTGGATGTGAACACTCTGTCTCCTTTCTCTCTCTCTCTCTCTCTCTCTCTCTCTCTCTCTCTCTCTCTCTCTCTCTCTCTCAAGTAAATCAATGTTTTCTTAATTGCTGTCCCTCAGGCCTGGGATTTCTGACTCAGTAGATCTGTGGCACAGCTGGAAAATTTGCAGTCTCCCAGGTAGTACTGATGTTACTGGACCAAGGGCTCTGGTTTGAGAACCACAGGTGGAGTGGGTAACAGCTTGGGATTCAGCCAACCCTTCCAGTGGCCCAGGTGAAAGGTCTTAGGCAACGTAAAATGTGGGAGTCTTCCCTTTCTTCATCCATCAAAGAGGATCAGGACTGCAGTGAGGATTAGTGAGGATGATCTTTGGAAAGCGCACAGCACATAGTTGGGCCTTAAAACATGGCTTTTAGGTGAATGTGGGTATCATTATTATGATTAATGACAAATCACAAGGGGTAGCAATCAAGCAAGGGGGCACACCCACAGACCAGCCAATGGCAGAGAACACAAACAGCCCCCACCCCTGCCACTTTCTCCAAGTCTTCCCCACCCTGGGAAAGTCACCTCCCTCTCTACTCAGGAGGACCCCAGAGGAAAGAGTCCAAATCAAAGGTTTAGCCCTCAAAACAGAGTGAAAAGGAAGCAGAAAGTTTAAAATATTCTGTCTAACAATAGAAAGAGGAAACTCATTTGGGTGTGATGCAATGGCTACAGAAATGAATAAAAGTGAAGTGGGCCAGGAGCAAATTAACTTGAAAATAATTAATAATTGCAGAGAGGAAAAAGGAACTGTGCCACGCTTTGTCCTCTGGGAAGTCTGACAAGAAAGTAAGGATTCGGGTTTTTTTCCTTCCTGTTCTTGGATAATTGGCACTACCGTCATGTGAAGAAAAATAAAAGTCACCCTGGGAGGATTTCATTTCCCTTCAATGTGAAGAATTTGTTCTCTGGGCCATATTAAAAACAGGTTAGGTCATGGGAAACCAGGACGTTCCGGTGATTTCCCCGTGGACAATGTCTCTGTCCTGGTGAATACCAGCCGTGCCAGTGGACAAGCCAGGCACTCGGTGGAATAAAGTTTTAATTAGTTGTGGATTTATTACAATTTTTGTAATAAGACTTATCTAGGGAGGAAAGCAACTACCAATAGGGCTTTAATCATCTCTTCCGTTTCAAAAGGAGGAGCCGGTTGAAAGAATAGATTGAGAGATCTTCCAGGTTAATCGAGCAGTTTAAAGGGCAGAGATCTGGACAGGTCAGGCACCAGGTCAGGCAGTCGGGAAGACTAGCTGCCAGCCCCAGCCTGGTCTTCATGAGGCTCTGTATTCCAGGTGGTGTCCAGAAGAACCGCAGGCTCTGCAGATGTCAGTTCTCTCATCAGCCAAAGGAGAGATGGACAGATACGGAAATCACTAAAACTTTCATGACTTTTCTTGTATAAACAATCTTGTTCAATCACTGATCATCAGAGCGTTGCAAGTCAACACCACAGTGAGGTGAGACCTCACTCCGTTTAGAATGGGTATTGTCAAAATGACAAGAAATCACAAATGCAGCAACGATGTGGAGAAGAGGGAACCCTTAGACACTTTTGGCAGGAATTAAATTAGTAAAATCAGTTAGGAAAACAGTATGCAGGTTACTCAAAAAACTAAAAATGGAATTACCATACAATCCAGCAATCTCACTGCTGGGCATGAATCCAAGAAAAACAAAATTATCTTATCGGCACATTCATGTTTATTGCCACACTATTCACAGTGGCCAAGATTTGGAATCAACCAAATGTCGAATGTGGTCTACAGACACAGTGGCATACGACCCAGCCACTAGTGAGAATGAAAGTGAGAGCACACCATGTTAACTTAGGCAAGTCAGACACGGGGACACGGGGCAGAGGGCAGAGTGGTGGTGACCCCAGGCTGGGAGGGCAGGCGATGGGTGGCAAGTCACCGTCAAACTGGAGGAGCCAGTTCTGGGGTGCTGTGGCACAGCAGGGGGCTGGAGGCAGTGTAGTGTGTAGAACAAAGCAGGTATTTTCTCGTTTCTCTTGATTCTTCCGCTGAGACAGCACAAAAGATGATTTATTATGTATGTGCTACTCGCGGCCACAACTGAGCACAGGACTAGTCCAGAATGTCACAGGGCCAGGGCAAGATTCCACCAGGAAAGATTCTGAATGAGCAAGGTGTGTCACTGGCGGGTGTATTAGTCAGGACCCACTGAGAGACCAGGTACAGGCAGTAGCCTCACTGCTTCTCACAACCTTTGCATCCACTTCCTGCTCAGCCCGAGTCTCTTAGTTGGGGATATCTAAGAAGATGGTGTTCGGGCCAAGGGGAAAACAGGCTTTTGAATGCTTTTACTCAGAGAAGTGAAAAATATACACAGGGATGGGAATGCTAATTGTACTGATTTGACCATTACATAAAGAATAATATGTGCAGATTGTCACACTGTGCTGCATGAATGTTATAACATCATGGTTATATATAACATCAAGGTTATAACATCAATAAAAAAGGCAAGACGTATCCCTTCCAAATTTTTTTCTTTTCTACCAAAGGACTTCACATTGTGAATAACTTAGTGGAACCAGCAATTTAATTAAGTGCCTTTGCTTACAAGGAGTGAAATTACATGAATAAAAGCAGACTGGATTGAGTAATCATAGCCCTCCTGTGTGGAGCACTTAGTTTGTGCTGCGCACTTAGAGACACGCATTATCTCACTTAGTTTTTCCAGTAACTCTGAGGTATCCTTCTGTCATCCACAGGGGACAGATAAAGGAACCAAGGCTCAGTTTGGATGGCTGGCCCCAATCCCAGCTAGGACATGGTAAGTTAGCATTTCCTTTTTTTTTTTTTTTTAAAGATTTTATTTATTTGTTTGAGAGGTAGAGTTACAAACAGAGAAAGGGAGAGACAGAGAGAAAGGTCTTTTATCCACTGGTTCACTCCCTAGTTGGCCACAATGGCTGGAGCTGGATGGCTCCAAACTCAGGAGCCAGGAGCTTCTTCTGGGTCTCCCACATGGGTGCAGGGGCCCAAGGACTTGGGCCATTCTCCACTGCTTTCCCAAGCCTTAGGCAGAGAGTTGGATCTGAAGAGGAGCAGCTGGGATATGAACTGACATCCATATGGGATGTGGGCATTGCAGGCAGAGGCTTAGCCTACTATGCCACAGCGCTGGCCCCAAGGATTTTTTTTTAATTACTGTTTTCTTTATGAGAAGGAGGGAGGAAGGGAGGGAAGTAGGGAGGGAGGGAGGGAGAGAGAGAGAGAGAGAAAACGAGAACAAGAGAGCACTCCAATCCAGTGGTTCACTCCCTACATGTGCATAACTCAATTCAGCTCTCCCATACAGGAAGCAGCCACTCAATTATCTGAGCCCTGATGGCTGCCTCCCACTGTGCACACTGGCAGGAAGCTAGAGTTGGGAGCCTGGAATTCAACACAGGTACTCTGATGTGAATGTGCGTGTCTTAGCCACTAGACTGAAAATCCACCCTCGGAAGCTGGCTGTGAACAGGGGTGTTGGACTGCTACAGTCTTCCCAGTGCAGCCCTATTCCTCAGCTCGTGGCTACACAGGCAGGTGCACACGGCGTGGGCTGAGACATGGCATGTGGAGCTCAGATGATCTGGGGCTGTGCACCTCCACTCATGCCATCCTCCTTTGTGTCTCCTCCACATCCCCGCCTCACGCTCCAGCATGCTCTGTCCCCTAGGAATCACTTTTGTTCTCTCGTCAATAAATGCAGTCTGCACATGCTCACTAGTGCCTGCAACCTTGAAAATTCAGGCTGTAGTCATTCACCCCCATCCCTCCATTTCTCTAGTCAACGTGAAGAGCAGGAATGTGATCGACCCCGGTCATCGTTTCCTGTGCAGCTGTGCTGTGGGCAGCCAGACACGGGGCCTGGCGTGCACCCTCAGTGATGTATGGATGGACCAGGGGCCCGGAACAATCACTACAGCCAGCACTGACTATGGACTCGCCACGTGGGAGGTTTGTGCCAGAATTCTTTCATTTAATCTTTTTTTTTTTTAAAGATTTATTTTATTTATTTGAAAGACAGAGTTACAGAGGTAGAGACAAAGAGAGAGAGGTCTTCCATCTACTGGTTCACTCCCCATATGGCTGTGCTGATCTGAAGCCAGGAGCCAGGAGCCTCCTCTGGGTTTCCCACATGGGTGCAGGGGCCCAAGGACTTGGGCCATCTTCTACTGCTTTCCCAGGCCATAGCAGAGAGCTAGATCAGAAGAGGAACAGCCGGGACTAGAACCGGTATCCATATAGGATGCCGATGCTTCAGGCCAGGGCTTTAACCTGCTGTGCCATAGCACTGGTGCCTCATTTAATCTTTACAGCAAAAACAGTGGGAGACACCATGCTGGCCCCTCTTTAGATGGGTGACTTACCTAACTTAGTACGTATGTGGCAGATGCCAGGATTCTGATCCATCGTGTGACAGCTGAATTGAGAAGTAACTCGTAGACCATGGAATTCACCCATGTGAAGTATACACGAAGTCAGTGGCTTTTGCAATAATTACAGCTGGACAGTCACGATCACAGTCGAATTCGGAGGAATTTCATTTCCTCGGCAACACATCCCCAACAAATGTCCTCGCGCAGTTAGCCCTGCCCCCGCCGAGCACGCCCTCATTCAACACATCCCCAACAAATGTCCTGGCGCAGTTAGCCCTGCCCCCGCCGAGCACGCCCTCATTCAAGCAAGCATGCCTCTGCTCTCTGTCTGCGGAGCTGTGTGCTCCGTGCATTCTGTGAAACTGGACTCTGTGTGTGGCTCTTTTCCTTGGCACAGCACCCTCAAGCGTCGTCCGTGTTGTGCTGTGTGTGACTTCTCAATAGCTTTTTCGTTAGTGGCTGACACAAAGTCCACTGTATAGATGTTTGGCCTTTGGTTTACGTATCATTTGGTGGACGCCTGTGTGTTTCCTCTTTTTGCCTACGATGAGAAACACTGCTGTTGAATATTCATGCACAGGCATGTGTGACCACATGTCTGCATTTCTTGCACAGATGCCTTTCTGGGGAGGAGGACTCTGGGCATTTTGACTCCAGGCTGCCTGTGGGCCTGGAAAGCTTTGAAGCCCCACCTACCCTGGAGTGATCAAGTACATCCTAGTCTAGTACATTGTCAAGTACATCCTAGTGTAATGAGCAATTTGTGCAAACGCATTTCTCATCGTATCTGCAGATGAGGAGTAAGGAACCAGGGCAGCCGGCGCTGCAGCTCACTAGGCAAATCCTCCACCTGCGGCGCCGGCACACCGGGTTCTAGTCCTGGTCAGGGCGCTGGATTCTGTCCCGATTGCTTCTCTTCCAGTCCAGCTCTCTGCTGTGGCCTGGGAGGGCAATGGAGGATGGCCCAGGTGCTTGGGCCTTGCACCCGCATGGGAGACCAGGAGGAAGCCTGGCTTCAGATTGGCGCAGCGCCGGCCGTAGCAGCCATTGGGGAGTGAACCAATGGAAGGAAGACCTTTCTCTCTGTCTCTCTCTCTCTCACTGTCTAACTCTGCCTGTCAAAACAAAAACAACAACAACAAAAAGGAACCAGGGCCACCCAGCTTGTTTGTAGCAGGTCAGGGATCTCCGGTATCACTTTGCTCCTGATACAGCCAGATGTTCATGCATGAAATGACTGAGAAATGGAAGGGCCAGACGTGTTAACTACCAAATACATAACAAATCTCATCCACTGTGTGCCCAGTGCTGTGGGAGCAACTGGGGAACCCACCAGCTAAGGGACACAGCATCAGAAAATGCTCTGAAATGTACCTGTGCATTCTAAGTTCTACCCAGAGTCCCTGACTGTTGTGTGCTTTGTGGATGCCAATATTTGCCAAACAGGTATCTGTAAAAGACTTTCCCACCCTATGAGCAGAAGGTTCCTGCAGGGACAGGCGTTTGGCCTCACAGTTAGGATGCTTCCTGGGACAACCGTGTCCCATACTGGACGGCTCAGGTGGAGTTCAGGCTCCGCGTCCAATCCAGCTTGACGCTGATGTGCTCCATGGGAGGCAGCAGCGATGGCTGGAGCAGCTGGATCCTTGCCACCAAACGAGAGACACAGACTGAGCTCCTGGATCCCTGCTACAGTCAGCCCCAGCCCTGGCTATTGCAGGCATTTGGGGAGTGAAGCAGTGGATGGGAGATTTCTGTGTCTCTCTCTGTCTGCCTCTCTGTCTCTCAAATAAGTAAAGTAAATTTTTTAAACATTCCTGCAAGTCCTTGCCAGGCTTCTGCTGTACGGGGAAATGACAGAAGTCCTGGATTTCCTTCCTTCACAGAGGGCCCTCGAGGCACACGCCACTGTTTCCTGATTTCCTCGACATTTTTCACTTCTTGAAATGAGACAGACCACAGTAAGAGCCATAATTTAGGGTTTCTTAGGAGTTATTCCACAGGCACCCATTTGGCATAGCAGTAAGGCTAGGACTCAGATTCAGAGGACTGGAGTTAAAGTCCCAGTTCGGGCTCCCGACTCCAGCTTCCTGGTGGATGCAGACCCTGGGAGGCAGGGGTGGTGGCTCAAGCACCTGGGTCCCTGCCCCTCATGGGGGAGACCCAGGTTGAGTTTCTAGCTCCCACCTTCGGCCTGGCCCCGTCCGAGATATTGCGGGCATTTAGGAAGTGAACCAACAGATGGAAGATCTCTGGCTGTCTGTCTGTCTCTATCTCCCTAACTTTCAAATAAATAAGAAAATAATTTTAGAGCATGGTTTTCCCTCTTCCTTGTCTTGTGGTATGGATTGACATGTCACCATTGTCACTCTCTTTAAAACATTGTTGTAAAGTAGGTTGGCATTATAGGTCTTTTTTTTCCCTTTTAATATTGGTGCCTCTTCCCTTGAGATATGTTCTGAAAATAAGTTAGGTAGAAGGGAAATGAGGGCCAATTTAATCTGAAAACCTAGTTTCTAAGACTAATTTGAGGTCAGAATGAGCATGTTTTTCTTTAAAAAGGAAAAATGAGCAAGGACAACAAACAGAAGACAAAGATTTGCTAGTAGCAAATTCTCACACTACTTCTCTAACCATGTGAACATTTCCAAAACCATATGGACTTAAACATTTTGCTTTATCCTGAATGATAAAGCGAATGATCATTCAATAATGCACAAATTAAAAGTACCTGGCAGGTTTTGGGCTGGTGTTGTGGTGCAGGAGGTTACGCCTCTGGCTTGGAACACCAGCCTCCCACATCGGAGTGTTGCTTCTTGTGTTTACCACCCAGCTCCCTGCTACCGTGCCTGGGAAGGCAGGAATGATGGCCCAAGGACTGTGTCTCCACCACCCACCTGTGAGACCCCGATGGCGTTCTGGGCTCCTGGCTTTGGCTGTTCCAGACACTAAGGGAGCGAAGCAGCAAATGGAAAATCAGTATCTGCCACCTCCCCGTCACTTGGCCTTTCAAGTAAATAAACACTTAGTAAACTCCTTCCGGGATTCTTCTTTGGAAAGCCCAAATATGTTTGCTTGTCGCTTCGTGGAAGTCTTTTCCTGAGCCTTATCACAACAGGGAGTGAGTGTGGAGCCTTTAGTGAGAAACACCTGGCTTTTCCTGCGAGTGGGATTCTTCTTCTCAATACTTTTACTTATTCATCTCTTATTTAAGAAGCCTTGTTTACCATTTATGATAAGATCCCTTATGCTTGTTTAATTTGTTGTCTCAAGAACACATGTTTACCAAATGGCTCGTTGGCTTCAAGAGAGCTGATTTCTTCTCTTCTCAAGGTATTTCAGGTCTTGAAGCCGACCTAGGCTTCCTTCACAAGAGATTGACTCTCTGCTTCTTCCTCCTTCAGAAGGTAGCGCAGTTAAAGGTAAAAGGGGGACTTGTTTGAAGGCAGCACTGAGTAAAGAATCTCTCAGAGGAAGCTGTGTCTCCTCTACTTGCTGTATGATTTTTTTTTTTACAGGCAGAGTGGACAGTGAGAGAGAGAGACAGACAGAGAGAAAGGTCTTCCTTCCGTTGGTTCACACCCTAAATGGCTGCTGCAGCTGGCACGCTGCACCAATCTGAAGCCAGGAGCCAGGTGCTTCTCCTGGTCTCCCATGCGGGTAGAGGGTCCAAGCACTTGGGCCATCCTCCACTGCCCTCCCGGGCCACAGCAGAGAGCTGGACTGGAAGAGGAGCAACTGGGACAGAATCCGGCGCCCCAACCGGGACTAGAACCCGGTGTGCTGGCGCCACAGGCAGAGGATTAGCCTAGTGAGCCGCAGTGCTGGCCTGGATCCATTCTTTTTTTTTTTTTTTTTTGACAGGCAGAGTGGACAGTGAGAGAGAGAGACAGAGAGAAAGGTCTTCCTTTTGCCGTTGGTTCACCCTCCAATGGCCGCCGCAGACGGCGCGCTGCGGCCGGCGCACCGCGCTTGTCCGATGGCAGGAGCCAGGAGCCAGGTGCTTTTCCTGGTCTCCCCATGGGGTGCAGGGCCCAAGCACCTGGGCCATCCTCCACTGCACTCCTGGGCCACAGCAGAGGGCTGGCCTGGAAGAGGGGCAACCGGGACAGAATCCGGCGCCCCGACCGGGACTAGAACCCGGTGTGCCGGCGCCGCAAGGCGGAGGATTAGCCTGTTGAGCCACGGCGCCGGCCTGGATCCATTCTTTACCTCGTAGTCTGTAGACAAGTACGGGGTTTTTCAGGACCACGAGAATATCTTTTCCCAGCAACTTTTTGCCCAGAGGATTTGGCAACAGTATTTGTGAATATTAATAATACATAAAAGAAAATTAATTAATACTACTTGTCAATAATGCCAAATTAAATTTTTTAATTACATAGGTATGCATTTTTGGAGAGTGAATTTCAGATACCACTTCATGAGCGTTCACTTTGTGGATTCTTTGTCTAAATAAATCACACCCAGGAAGCTGCAAAAGGGTGATTTTTCACTTTACGGTTTCTTTTGAATGTATTCACTGAATCCTTCTGTGAAGAGCTTAATGCATTTCTCATGATGCAGACGCCACCCTGGTTCACTCACTAAGGGAAGACACCAAGGTCTTGGATCTGACCTGGCCACGGGAGCAGTCAAGGATGGGAGTCTAGCGGATGGAGGCAGGTGCCGGGAACTGAGTGGACAATGACCCTCTGTTCTGTGAGGTCCACAGCCGACCAATGTGTAAAATAGTAGCTGTTCTGGGTCAGTGCTGCAATGTAGCGCGTTGAGCCTCCACCTGCAGTGCCACCATCCTTATGCACGCCGGTTTGAGTTCTGGCTGCTCCGCTTCCAGTCCAGCTGTCTGCTAATGCACCTGGGAAAGCATCAGAGGATGGCCCATGTCCCACCTGTGAGACCCAGATAAAGCTCCTGGTTTGGTCTGGCCCAGCCCCAGCTATTTTGAACATTTAGGGAATGAACCAGTGGATAGAAGATCTTTCTCTCTCCCTCTTCTTCTTTTTGTGTATCTCTGCCTTTCAAATAAATAAATGATTTTAGAAAAGAAAGTAGGCATTCCCCTTGTTTGGACACAGATGCTAGACAATGAGGCTGCCTTCCAGGTCACTGAAGCTTTGCCCAAGTTCCCTCTACTCAAAGGTGACTGGCCAGCAGGGCAGCTGATGCTGCATTTCAGTGAAGGGAGAACAGAGGCAGGGACTTGCCCTATTCCTGCCTCCACTCAGCCTCACTGGATGCCCAGATCCTGGACCCAGGGAATATCCTATTGCTCTTACTTTTATTACAAACTGTTCTCTCTCCTGCTCTTGCTCTTTTTTGGACACCAGCTACAATGTGCCTGTTGGGCAGCCACACGTGTGTGGGCTGTGTACATGTGCGGACCGCATGCACAGGCCATCTTCTGGCCACCCTGCAGTTCTAACAGTTACCAAGCTGAGAAATGCCCAACACCTGCTCTGAAGCCAGAGCTGAGCTGGACACTCCAGAGGGTGCACAAACAAGGGACCCCTGTTGGGGAAGAGTTATTATGGCTGGAGACACACTCTCAGAAAGATGGAAGTGAATGTATGTGAATCTCGCTGGGGTGTCTATGAGTGAATTTTTTGGGGTGCAGGTTGGTACAAGAAACTCCAACAACTGGCACCAAAACCATGAATGTCTGTGTTGTGCTGGGACAAGTGTCCATGGGTTTCACAAGATTCTCAGAAAGGACTGTGTCACTCCATGCCCACCTAGGGAGGTTAGCCATGACCAAGAAGGAGCAGCAGGACTGGCGATTCTCTTTCCAGATATTTCTCAGCATCTGCGACAGTGTCTGTCACACTGGGTGGGAAGTCAGCACCAAAAACCAGGTGGAATTCTACAGTGGGGCGTCTTGCCATGTAACGAAGAAATCCAGTGAAACATTTGAGGCTCAAGGTGGCATCCACTGGGGAGTGAGGTCTTACCTGCAGGACAAAAACGGCAATTGCAGCACCAGAACCCGAGCTTTGGTCTGCCGCCGAGCGCTGTAGGCTCAGCTACACCTCCTGCTCAGCACTCTGAGGGTGAGCTGGCCAGCCCTTCTTGGCGGGTAAGTCAGGTGGCCAGGCAAGGGCCAGCCAGAGAGGCTCTGCAGGTGCAGCTGGCTGTGAAGCCCAGTCTTGCCCGCCCTCTCCGGCTCTGCGGCCAGGCAGCAGTGGAGGTGAGCTTCGGGCAGGTAGATTCCATCGCAGTTCTCGGCTGCAGACGGCTGGCCAGGCCTGATCTATTTGTGGCTTCCCTGGGGTAGTCTGATGTGCTACTTTTGGACTTTTGCAGACTTCTGCTCCATCTGTAGCTCTGGACCGACATGGCAAAGCAGTCCAGCTCCCCTGGAGGGCGTTTCAAGGGCATGGTCATAAAGGGCCATTTTCACGGTGGACATCATCTTGACTCATGGCCTTGGGAGTCAGAGTTTCGGTTTTCTAGACCAACACTGTACAACAGAACACAATATGGGCCATACATGTCATTTTTCATTTTGTGGTAGCCACATTAAACAAGTAAAATAGAGGCTGGCGCTATGGCACAGTGGGCTAAAGTCCCAGCCCGTGGTGTTGGCATCCCATGTGTGTGTCGGTTCAAGTCCCAGCTGCACCACTTCTGATCCAGCTCTCTGCTATGGCTTGGGAAAGCAGTGGAAGATGGCTCAAGTGCTTGGGCCCCTGCACCCAGGTGGGAGACCCAGAAGAAGCTCCTGGCTCCTGGCTTCAGATCAGTGCAGCTCCAGCCATTGTGCCATCTGGGGAGTGAACCAGTGGATGGAAGATCCTCTCCCTCCTCTCCCTCCTCTCCCTCCTCTCCCTCCCTCTCCTTCACCCTCCCCTTCTCCCTGCCCCTCTCCTTCTCCCTCTCTCTCTGTGTAATTCTGACTTTCAAGTAAACAAATAAATTAAAAAAAAAAAAAAAAGATGGCTCAAGTGCTTGGCCCCTGCCACTCACATTATTGAAGCTCCTGGCTCCTGGCCAGCCCTGGCTATTGTGGCCATTTGGAGAGTGAATCAGTGGATGGAAGATCTCTCTAACTCCGCCTTTCAAATAAATAAATCTTTAAAAACAAATGTAAAACAAACAGGCAAAATTCATTTACATTTAAGATGCTATCGCTTCAACATGCAGTCAGCATGCGAATTATAGGTGGGATACTTTGCTTTCTTGTAGACTATCTCTTTGAAATTCAAGGTATTTTTTACACCTACCTCACATCTCAGTTCCAACCGTCCACAAATTAAGCACCTAAATGGTTAGTAGCTTCTGTACTGAAAGGTATACGTCTAGAAAATTCTTCCAGGGAAAGATGCTGTCAAGGAAAAGCAGCTCCCTTCCGTCCACGGATCATGGAGAATGACATTCATCCATCGCACGTGATCACGGGAGCCTCTTTGCATCGGATTGAAGTTGCTGTGCAGTGACCTAGCAGCACCCACAACCTGCAAAGTAGTGAGCTGGTCTATCGTACCTGCAGGTAGGCGGGCTCAGAAAGCACGCGTATGGCAGGTAGGCGGGCTCACAAAGCACTCGCATGGCATCTGCCACATGTTCGGTGAACACGTTCTGCTAACACTGATTACTATACGTCTGCTTAAGTGTGCGGAGCAAGGGTCAAGACCTGCTGGGCTGGGGAAAACAAGCAGGATTGGACATGGCCGCTGCCCCTGGTGAACCCGTGGTCTGAGAAGGGAAGATGGTGGATCAAGCAGGTAGTGGACAACACAATTGTGGTGAGGATGGAAATCCCCCAGCTCAGCTGTCAGATGTGACAGCGTGGTCATTGGGACACCTTTGTGTATCTACACTAGGAGCACATGCAACCCCAAGCCTAACTCTTCACCCTTTACGGGTCACATCAACACAGAATGCGGAGCAGCAGAGCCAAAGACTGAAAGTGGAACAGGTTGTTCTCATTAGAGAGAAGACACCGGTAGGAGCTGCGTGGATGTGGCAAGTTGAGCGTGTGTGCATATATGTGTATGCCTGTGCACACGTGTGTGTGCACTTGTGTGCCTGCGTGTGCATTGGGGGTGCTGTCTGGACGATGGGGAAGGGTGGCATGAGGTGTCAGGCACTAGCTCTACTGCCCATCGACTAGGGACAATGCTGGACAGAGAATGACACGTGGACACACGACTTCCATCTCAAAAGCCCTGCCCATTGCTGACGAGGTACCGGACGCTTCCATGACGACCCCGCAAGCCGTAGGCGCACCGACCTGGGGAGGCGGCGGGACACAGGGGTTAGGTTCAGGGTTTGGGAATCAGGCGGCCCAGACTCCTCGTGACTTGACCTTGCTGTGCCTCAGTTGTCTCAAGGGTCAGGAGTGGTCCTTCCATGGGATCTGGAGAAGGCTGGACACACAGAGCTTGCACCCGACAACCCTCAGCACTCACTATCACTCCAGCCGGGACTCACGAGGTCCCAAAGCCCCGGTCTCTGCACCCAGCACTGTGGGCGGGAGGCACCGGTGACCCCCTTTGAGACGACAACGACCTGCCCAGGGGCTCGGGGCGGCTCCAGAAACGCAAGCTGGTGTGAATGTCGCCTCGACGCGGGCTCAGGGTACTGGACATGGCCCTCAGTGTAGTCGCAGAAGCTCCCCGCGTGCACCTGCGGGGATGCACCTGCCTCACCGCGGCCGTCAGCGCACCTGAGTTCGGGGGCGGAGCGGAAAGACGCCCCGCACCGGCCCTGGGGTTGGACGCCTCTGGCTCCCCGAGCCCCGCGCCCACTCCGTTCCCTCGCCCCGGCTCCTGCGCTCGCGGCGGTTCCTCCCCTCGAACATTCGCCGGCCCCGCACCGCCGGGGCGCAGTAGCGCTCAGCCTCCCCGTCTCCGCAAGCGCGCGCGCGGCGTCAGGACGCCCCGACCCGCGCGGCTCCCAGGCTGAGCGCCCGCGCAGAGCGACCCCAAACGATGCGGCGGGGCGCCCCGGAGTGCACGCACTCCGGGCCCGGGCGCCCGCGGCGGGGAATGGCCAGCAAAACTTCCCGCAGCTCCGAAAGAGCCAAGTCCCGGCGACGCCCAGGCTCCCGGGAAAGCAACGGCGCGGGGCTGGGGCGCTCCCCGAGGGGACCCTGCCTCTGGGGGCCCCAGCGCAAGGCCGCGCACAGTCGCCGGGGCGCCCCGCAGGGCGCTCCCCCCCCCCCCGCCGCGCGTCTATTTGGGGCTCAGCCCGCGGCCCCGGGGGATGCTGGGACTTGTAGTCCCTCCCCCGCCCCAGGCGCGGCCGCGACCCGGCAGGCGGACTACATTGCCCAGGGAGCTCCCCGGCCTATATAGGGCGCCGGCAGCCGCTTCCCGGCGCAGTAAGCATGTGCCTGGGCTGCTGAGCCGCTTCCTCGGGCTGGCCGGGGCGGGCGGCGAGCGGAGGCGAGGCGGAGGCGGCGGGGAGGAGCGGCGAGGGCTTGCCTCGGTGCTAGCGGAACGCGCTCGCCCCGCAGACATGGGCTCGGTCCGCGGCCGCTGACCGGGGCCTCGTGCCGGCTCGCCGGAGCGCCGCGGCTCCCCGGGCACCAGGTAGCGCGGGGTGGGCGCAGGTCCGCGGGGCGTGGGCCTGGACCCCCGCGCGCACAAGTTTTCGCCCAGCTGCCGGGGAGTTCTGGTGGGCTTGCGCGCGCTCGGCGTGCACGTGGGGGCTTTTTCGCTGTTATTTCGTGGGAGTCCTGAAGGGCTCCGGGTGCCCTGGACCCCGGTGCGTGGCTCGGGGGGCTCCCGCTCTGGGCCGGGACGGCGCCCCTCCGCCCGGCACTGAGGCAGCAGCTGCGGGGAATAGTTGTGTGTGTGAGTGTGTGTGTGTGTGTGTGTTTTCGGAGGGGGCCGTGGGGTGTCCTACGCGAGGCAGCCAGCGTCCTAAAACTGCCGCGCGCCTCTGGGGCGCGTTTTCAGAGGCGGACGAGACCCGGGCAGCGCCGCAGCCGAGCGCGCAGCTCTGCCCCGCGGGGATGCGGGGTTCGGCGTCTCGGCCTCGGCGCGGGGAAGCGAGTGCCTGGCCGGGATGGGGGGCTCCGGACGCTTCCGCGCGTGGGATCCCCGCGCGCCCCGAGTTGGCGCGGGACCGTGCGGTCCTGCCGCGTGGGCCCTCCCCAATGCCTGCGCGCTCGGGGTCTTCCCGGGGCAGGGGGCGTTCCTGGGGGAGAGCTGCCCGCGGGGTCTCACGCTCCGCCCTCTGCCTCTCCAGGGTGTAGGCGCTGACCGCGGAGGAGAGACCCGCACCGCTGGCTGCGCGTGTTCTGGCCGCTCGGTGCCTGACCTGGGTCAGGTGAGTGCTGGGGGCCGGGGTGAGTGTTAGGAGGTGGGGCGTGGGGAGGTCACGGTCGCCGCTTTGGGGCTGGGGACGCTCCGGAGGGGGCGGCGTGGCCCGAGCGGCGCTGGCGCCTTCCCTTTGCAAGGGTGCCGTGCGCTTCATCTGCGGAGAGATGTAACCCAAAATTAACTGCCTCTTGCAAAAATAGTGCCTTTCCCGTCGCTGTGTGTGTGTGAGTGTGTGTGTGTGTGCGCGCGCGCGCGCGCTCCACCAGAGTGGGCTGGACCGCAAGAACGGAGAGCGGCTGCGGGCGAATTCAGAGTTAGAGCTTGAAAAGAGGAAGTTCCCTCTGGAAGCGAAACGCTGCGGCCGACCCGAGCCCTGGCCCAGGCCCCCCGCTGGCCCGGGCCGCCGCCGGTCCCTGGTGGGCTGGGAGCTGCGGCCGGCGCGTTTGTGTGTCCACACAACAGCTCCTGTGTTTTCCCCAAAATGGTCAGCCTGCGAGCCCGGGAGAGAGGGAGGTTTCTCCGGCGGTCGGCTGGAGCGTTTTCTGCTCCGGATCCCGGCGTGGTCTAGGGGTGCGGAGGGGCCTTGTGGGTGGCTGGGTCTCAGCAGCGGCTTGAACCTTCCTTCCAAATATTTGGCCGTTCCCTGGGCTACAATCTTCGGGCTTTGCTAATTAGGAACAAAAGCCAGACGCTTCGTTAGAGTGGGGCAGGGCTTTTGTTTCCTGCTGATAAGATCTTCAGGGGTCCTGGTGCAGCCAGGGTGCTGCAGCCCCGGAGTTCTGGCTCCTCCTTCGAGTCCTCTTGTTTACCGGGCTGTGCCCGCCCTCCCGGGGCTCCACCCGCCCTCCCGGGGCTCCACATGGGGTCCGGTTTCTGCCTTCAGACCGCGCTGGGCTGGAGAAAAAACTGCCCCTCCACTCTGGTCGCTAAAAATAGTTGGGAGTAAGGCTCTGAGTACTTGTGGGCCAGGCCCAGGGCCATTCCTCAGAGAGATCCCGTAAGTCCAGGTGAAGAAGCAGGTGTAGAGGGCAGGCCCGGGTCTGGCGGCCAGTGGGGGAGGGCAGCAGGACCACTGCTGTGCCCCTCACCTGCCCCTGAGGGGGGAGGGGAGAATGGTGAACACCTGCCCCCATGAAGTGACTGGCGTATGTCCACCCGTGATGCAGTCACAGCTTTGGCCTTTGGTAGAAGGAAGTGATGTGGCCAGAGACCTGGGGCTTTGAGGATGCGTTGGGTGCTAGGCTGAGTTCTGTTTGGAAAGCTACAGGTTGAAAGCCTGCACCGGGAGAGTGAACGGAGACAGCAGACCCGCCAGGAGCGCTGCTGGGGTTCCGTGTCTGGCTGGCCTGCCGTCGAAGTGCAGTGTGCTCTCCTGCACCCAGGGGTCAGAGCGCGTGCGTCTGTCTCTGCACATACCCTCCCGCTTGCTCTGGGCCCCTGGTGTGGCGTGGTTTCCAGGGATTTCCTTCGTGTGTGTGTGTGTGTGTGTGTGCATTGCACACAGTTTGATCTGCACTTGCTCAAATCACAGCAGAAAATCCCATCAAGGCCTCCGTCTGACGGGGCAGGGCAAGTCCCGTTCTCAGTGAGTGGCTCGGGCCTCTGAGAGCCTTGGATGGATGGTGGAGTCACTCCTTAGCACGGTGGGGCTGCCCTCGGGAAGCACCGGCTGCTGTGTTTCAGGGGTGAGATGGGGTTTCTCAGTGCCCTTGGGAAAGACCTGTTGTGTCCAAGGGAGACAGCACAGGAAAGGAGCCTGCAGCCCGGTGGTGGCCGCCCAGCCCACGCGGCCCCGCGGCTCCTGTGTCGTGAGCTCATGGAAATTCTATCTGATTCGTTCACAGGCAGCGCTTAAGAAACAAACTGAGTCGAACACGCTCCAAATATGAACAACAGGAAAAACCACCAAAATAATGCTGGGCCCGAAGTGAGGTTTCTGGGTCAGGCTGTCCTTGGGTACATCTAATTAAGGAGTGTGCACAGGGCCGGTGTCCCGCTCATTTGCTGCTGGTTTCATCTTTTCAGATGAATGATGTTGCATCTGCAGGCTGTCTCTGAACCAGCAGTGCGTGTGCTTTTCAGGTTCATTTCTGCTGTTTCAAAGTTGGGCCTGCTTTGATGAGTGCAGCTGAGGCTTGAAGTCAGTGACACAAGTAGTGTCACTTAAGATTCCTTCCGATTGTCACTGTGTCTGAGGGGAGCGCTGATGAGGGTGAGCTGCACACGCTGCTGTAGCTGTTGCCTGTTGAACGTGGGGATATCCCGAATTGCACACAGTTGAAGGCCGCTGGGGCGGTCTTTGTGTTTGACCCTAGTGCCTGTCAGTGTTGCTGAAATACAGATGCAGGGTTTTTTTTTTTTTTTTTTTAAGACTTATTTGTTTATTATTTGAAAGGCAGAGCTATGGAGAGACAGAGACAGAGAGAAAGCTCTTCCATCCGCTGGTTCATTCCCCAAATGGCTGCAACGGCCAGAGATGGGCTGATCTGAAGCCAGGAGCTTCTTCCGGTCAACCATGTGGGTGCAGGGCCCTAAGGACTTGGGCCATCTTCTGTTTTCGCAGGCCATAGCAGGGAGCTGGATTAGAAGTGGAGTAGCCAGGGCTTGAACTGGTGTCCATATGAGATGCTGGCAGTGCAGGTGGTGGCCTTACCCACTATGCCACAGTGCCGCCCCACCCCCTTTTTAAAAAATTTATTTTATTCCTTGCAAAGAGTTACAGGGAGAAGTAGAGACAGAGAGAGAGAGGTCTTTCATCCACTGGTTTACTTCCCAAGTGGCCACAATGGCCAGAGCTGGGCCGATCTGAAGCCAGGAGCCAGGACCATCTTCTGAGTCTCCCATGTTGGTGTAGGGGTCCAAGGACCTGGGCCATCCTCTGCTGCTTTCCCAGGCTCATTACGGAGCTGGATTGGTAGTGGAACAGCCGAGACTCAAACTGGCGCCCATAGGGGATGCCAGTGCTGCAGGTTGGGGCCTTAAGCCACTGTGCCACAGCGCTGGCCCTCAGGTGTTTCATTCCTTGGGCAGCACATCCCTGGGGCACCTGCTCTGGGCCAAGGGGTGTTCTGAGTGCTGGGGAAGCTGTAGGGGCCACAGTCCTGTTCTTCCCTGGGGGCTGGCCAGTCTGAATAACCAAGGCATGAGGGTGAGGAGGACACAAGACAACCAGTGTGGGCGTGGAGGTGGCCTGGCAGGAGCCTTGTGTGCTGCTGGAGGGCACATGAGATGGTGCAGCTGCTGTGTGTGTGTGGCGGATCTTCAGAAAGCTAAACAGGGTTGACATGGGATCTGGCTCTTCCCCCTGGAAACCACGTGCCCCAGAGAGTTGAGGGCAGCGACTTGAACGCTGTGCATTGGTCACGGTGACCGAGAGGTGGGAACTGCCCCTGGGTGCAGATGGGTGAGGAAAAGAGCAGGTGGATTGGGCACACCTGGCGCAGTGGCCCTGAACAGGAAGGACGTTCTGACCGTGCTCCCGCCTGGGAGGCCTTGAGCGCGTGGTGCTGAGCGGCTTGGGCTGGGTGCAGAGGCTGCAGAGCTGTGATGCTGCCTGCACAGGGTGCCGTGAACGTGCGCATGTGCAGAGATGGAAGGGAGCGTGGTGGGCGGACGAGACTGTTCAGCGGGTACACAGTGCGAGGGGAGACGCGGGAGAAAGGTCTGGAGATGGCTGCACAACAAAGTCCATGAGCTTTTTCGTTGTGGTTGTAAAGACTGAATTATTTGTTTGAAAGGCAGAGTTACAGAGAGAAACTGAGAGAGCTCTTCCATCTGTCGGTTCACTCCCCAGATGGCTGTGATGGCTGGGGTGTGGTCAGGCAGGAGGTCCTTCCAGGTCTCCCACGTGGGTGCAGGGGCCCCAGCACTGCGGCCCTCACCTGCTGCTTCACCCGGCATTACGAGGGTGCTGGCTGGAGTAGCAGGTGGCACAGAGTTAACGCACTACCCCAGAATGCCAGGCCCGTTGTGCATGAGCCTAACGCTGCTGAACTGTACGCTCACAAGCAGTCAGGCATGTGTGTGGATTTCATCGCAGGAAGAAAATGAACAGCAGCAGCACAACAGGGTGCAGCAGAGTTAAGGGAGTGCTGAGGCCGAATTGGGAACCGGCATGTGTCCTGCAGCGGGCCTCATGGTGCGGAAATCTGAAGCGGGCGAGCCAGGCACGTACCTGGGGTTCAGCGTGTCCCAGGTGTGCAGAGCAGTGAGTGCAAAGGCCCCGGGCTGGGAGTGGGCAGCCCTGAGGGCGGCTGGAAGCCAGGGTGGCTGCGGCTGGGGGAAGAATGGGTGTCCAGGCTCGTAGTGCCCGATTCTGCCGGTGAGTGGTTGGCCTGTGCGTTTGTGAGCCCTTAAGGGCAGCTCAGCGCGTGTTTCTCCGTCACCGAGCTCCGTGATCCCTTCTGAAGAGAAAGCTGAGGCTGGCAGGTGCACAGACCAGGCAGAAGCTGGTGGGGCACAGCCCGCATTTCCAGACTGTGCGGGTCCTCACCTGCCTCACCTGGGGTCGAATTCGCGTCAGTCGCAGAAGTCTCTGATAGGCAGGTGAGGTTGCGGTTAGTTTGGACAAACTCTGAGACCCTAATGACTGTCCTGGGGCTTTAAGGTCTGCTGCCACTGGCCATGTGTCCGGCCAGGTTTTAAGGGAATGACGGCAGAGGCCTCCTGCTGTCTACATCTACAAAACAGATTTCCCCATACATGCGCGGACCCCTTCACGTGGGCGAACGGAACCCTCAGCTTCTGTGGCTGCATCGGGAGGCACCAGACGCTTAGGAGTGAGGATAAGAACAGACACAGAAGCCGTGTCCCTGGGCCCAGGGCCAGGGTCCCGGGCTTTCCCCTCCGTGTGCTCTCCTACCGGTGCTGTGTGTTTGAATTTCATCCAGGGGCCGTGCACTGCCTCCCATGATTGACCTTTTCTGCCCAGTGTTACGCACGGATTCTTGCTGCCTGTGGACACCTGTGTTCTGGTGTTGCTGAAGCTGTGGGTGCGCCTGATGGGATTTCACCCAAGGATGACACAGATGGATCACTGGGGTAACCAAGGCAGTGTGGGTTTTGCAACCATCACACAGCAGGGGTTTTCCGTCTCGTTTACGTTGTTCCTGTAAGAAGGCTGAGTGGAGACTGAGCCCTCTGCGCCGGTTGGCTTCCTGCAGAGGAAAGCCTTATAATCCTCTCCCGAAACAGACCTTGTTCTGTGTGTTCCCGGGAGGCAGTGGGGCGGGCACTCCCCTCTGGTGTTTGTACTTGAGAGGACACTTGACCAAGAGATTCAGGCACAGCGGTTGAGAACCTGGCAGGGTGAGCCGCTCGTCCCTCAGCGTTCCGCAGACACCATGTGTCGCCAGGCTCCTTCCCGCCTTAGCCCTGTGGCACACTTCTTCAGTATTTGAGTTTGCGTCTTTAGGTTTGGGATTTTTTTTTTTTAAGTGTTGGCACATTACAATTGCCACAGCTATAGAAGAAGTGCAACACATTTCCTTCTTAAGATTTATTTATTTTGAAAGGCAGAGAGATCTTCATCCTCTGGTTCATTCCCCAGATGGCTACACTGGCCAGGGCTGGGCGAGGCCGCAGCTAGGAGCCAAGAGCTTCTCCCACATGGTGACAGGGGCGCAAGCACGTGGGCCATCTCCCCCTGCTTTCCCTAGGCTGTTCGCAGAGAGCTGGATTGGCAGTGAAGCAGCCAGGACACAAGTTGCTGCCTTACGGGAAGCTGGCGTCACAGGTGGCAGCTGTACCTGCTACGCCACAGTGCCGGCCCCTGCAGAATTTTTTTGAGCATGTGTTCAGACATCTGCATAAAAATGCATACAAGTATCTTATGTACAGTTAGTTACACATGTATTTAACAGTTTTTTTTAACCCAAATAAGGTTTATTGCAGATGGCGTGTGTCTTAGTCTGTGTATTTCTTGTGCACTTCTTTTCTCTGTGCACTTTTTCAGTCATGGAAGAAGCGGGGTTGGATTGCTGCACAGCTTGGACTTGGCTGCTTGCACTGATGTGTTCAGTGTATCCTCCCGTCGCCTCTGTGGTCCTCGTTTGGTGGCCAGACGGAGAGGCTTAGTCAGGGTCAGGTCCTGTTTTTTGCCCGGGTTCACTGTGGGAACACATCTCAGGAGCGTGTGGGTGTCGGGAGGTCTCCCCCAGGGGTGCCGGCGACCTCCTTGCTCACCGCTGTGATCCTGAAGTTGGCACGTGCACTCGTCCGTCAGCGAAGCTGTGGTGAGAAGCCCGCTCTGGCTTGTGGATCACCGTGGAGTGCGGCTTGTATGGAAGAGGAAGTGGCGCAGGACTCTGCCCTGTGCTTTGCCAGCTTCGGTTTCCTGGCTTGCTCCTGGTGTGCTTTCACCTGGGGACCCGGGGCAGGGTGCAGGCACGTGGTTGGAGAGGAAGAGCCGCCGGCACCCAGGCTGCCTTCCTGCAGCAGTGCCCAGTGCAGAGTCGGCACCCGAGGCCGGCAGGGGTGTGGGCTCAGTGCCCCGTGAATGCTGGGTTTACACATTGCGGTTCTCTGTGTAGTGTTCTGCACCGAGGGTGACATTGCCTGCCGTGGTCAGCAGGTGGGTCTGAGGCTGTCCACACAGCCCTGCGCGTCTTTGGCGGTGTTCTCGCTCTCTGTGTGATGGAGATGCTCCAGGCTTGTCCCAGCCCAGCCTTCTCTCCGAGGGGTCCTCTCGCTGCTGAGCGGGAGCTGCTGTTTACAGACCTGGGCCACACGGCTCTCTCGTCCTCATCTTACAGGGGAGAACGCAACTCCAAAGGAAGAGAACTTACAGCTGGAACATTGCTTTTTTAAAGATTTATTAATGTATTTGAGTGGCAGAGAGAGAGAGAGAGAGAGAGAGAGAGAGAGAGAGAGATCGTCCGTCTCTCTGGGTTCACTCCCCAAATGGCTGTGATGGCCGAGGCTGGGCCAGTCTGAAGCCAGGAGCTTCATGCAGGTCTCCCATGTGAGTGCAGGGGCACACACACTTGGGCCATCTCCTGCTGCTTTCCCAGGCGCATCCACAGGGAGCTGGATTGGAAGTGGAGCAGCCAGGACTCAAATTGGTGTCCTTGTGGAATGCCAGTGTCACAGGTGGAGGCATATCCTACTCCACCACAGCTCTGGCCCCTGAACATTTTTAGTGAAACGATTCCAAACCACAGTGGGTGTATCCTCATCTTTTAATAAAGAATTCTGAACATAATTTTAACTTAAAAATTGGTCCGTGTGTTAGCCTCCGGGTGCTTGGACAAGGGCACCCGTGTCCTCCCCAAATCAGCAAGAATGTCCCTCTAGTTCTGTGTTCACACCCTCCAGAGGTCCTGAAATCAGTTTGTTGGCCTTGCTAGATTCTTGAAAAGAAATCTGTCTTTATTGAGGCGGAACAGATAACATCTAAGTGTGTTGTGCACATCCAGGTGGAGTGTCCCACCTCTGAAATGCCAGTACCACTGGTGCTGGGGGTTTCAGATGTTTTAGGGTTTTGGAATATTCGCATTTACATGAGACACCCTGGAAGTGAGCGAGGACGTGCAATTTATTTAAGCTTCATGTACACCTTGTAACGGGCCTGGAGGTCACTTTATCTGGGACGTTAGTGATTCTGTGTGTGCAGCTGAGTTCCATGGGGTGCACTTTTCTAGTTGTGGCATCGTGCTGACTCTGGAGAAGTTTGAGATTCTTGGAGTTTCAGGTCTGGGATCAGGGAGGCTCAGATGATGGTGAAGAATGGTACATAGCAACAGCTTTCTTCCCCCATCCTCTGTCTCACACGCACTCTCGGGTGAACACGGGGTTTAGTCACTATTGTTTATAAACCGAGTTGCAGTGAAAAGTTGGACCCTCTTCTGCATCTGTCCCTGTGTGCTCCTGAGTGGCATTCTGGCCCTGTGGCTATCGTGTCCTCTCGGGCCCCATCTGAGACCCACGGGGCAGAACCTGTGTTTTAGCAGCGTCTCCAGGGAGCTGATTTACACCTGAGCCAAGGGTTTACCTGTGCAGGCAGCCTGTCTCTGGCTTTGAGTGGCTGTTGAGAGACAGGTAGAAAGAGACCAAGAGCTGCACCTGCAGCCTACTGAGGGCTGGGAGGTTGTAGATGGACGCCAGAGGCAGCCACCTGGAATCGGCTGTGGACTGTTAGGAAGCCGCTCAGTGGTTCCGCTCCCTGACAGCCTCATGCTGTGTGGCTCCCCAGGAGGAGGAGGGCACAGGAAGTCGATGGCGGCTTGTGGGTTACTCCGTGTTCTGCGTGTCCCCAGACACTTTGGGAGGTGACTTTTGTTTTGAAGCAACAGCTGAAGAGCGTGTTGGACATGTATATCTGCATTGCACAAACTGATGCCACTCCCCGACGGGATGTGGATCTGTTAGTGCACACGTGTGCACACGCCTGTCCACGTGCATGTGTTGCCATGTCATGCCTGCTGCACCTTCTGCACCGCTCGGCCGTCAGGCCATCTGTGCCTTAGGGCCCCACCTGGTGCTTCCGTCCCGGCAGCTAAGGGCCCTGCCGCTGTTGCCCTCGTGGGACTTTTTGCATTTTTTGAACCTGTGGGGTCACCTGGTCCCAGGAGGAGCCCCCAGAGTATTTGGTGAGTGAGGTAATTTGGGCGAAGTCTGGTCCTGCTTAGGAGGTGGTCAGAAGCCTCGGGTGGAGACCCCTCTCCTGCGTCAGTCTTTCCTGAACTGTCCGATAGCCGGCAGGACCCCTGTGTGTAGAGAGCAGGGTGAGGGCCATGTGGCCTCCGGGTGTCCCTTGAGATGTGGCCAGGGAAGGCTCTCTGGGGTGCCAGCTGTGCCTTGCTGCTGAACGGGGAGAGGGCTTCCCCCTGAGGCTGAGCTGGCTTACCCAGCGAGCCCTGGGGTCGGGACACCTGAGTGCCAGCACGATGTCCTCTGGGGCGTGCACAGAGCCAGGAGCACTCTTAGCTCTTCTGTGGGCTGGGCATAGAAAGGCCGGCTGCAGGTCATCGCCACCATGCTGTGTAGCACTGGATGCCAGCGGAAGTCTGAGCACACCCTGTGCCCGTGGTGCTGGTGCCCTTCAGGGGATGTTTCTAGTTGCCACATCTCGGGATTGGGCTGGGGGTGCTTCTGGCATCAGTGGCGGGGAGGCCCCCCCCCAGAACTCTGCCTCCAGTGTTGGTCACGCCAAGGCTGGGAAACCCTGAGCTGGAGTCGCTTCCCTGGACCTGGGGGGGCTTTGAGTTCCCTGAGGATGTCTCACTTGCTGTGTGGGCAGAGGGGGGTCTGGGGCTGACTTTAGCGTTTTATCAACATAATCACAGCCTCCCACTCACCCATGAGCACTGACCTCGGTGTCCGGGGCCCCATGGTCCAGCTGTGGTGGCTGAACGGTTGTGTGACTGCTGGGATATCTGTGTACCCCGGGCCGGTGGGTGCTGGCACCTGTAGTGTGAGGGGTTTGGGGTGTGTGCCCCCCAGTGCTGGTTGTCTGGCCACGGTGGTGGATTTCTATTCCTTCAGCCTGGGGGAGCAGGAGATGAGCAGAGGTCAGTGTGGGCATCTTGAGAAGAATCTGTGTCGGTTGTGCACCTGTCACTCAGCAGGCGAGTCGTGGAGGGTGAGCAGGTGTGTGTGTGTGTGTGAGAGAGAGAGAGAGAGAGAGAGGTATGATGAGCAGTGTTCCACCAGAGTCGCTCTGAGCTTCCATCGACACCTGCTGTTTCAGAGTCGGGACCTCTGGTGACTTACTTTGGAGCAGCTGTGAGTGAAAGCAGAACGTGACTCTGCAGAAGGGCCTTTGCGCTGGCATCGGGGACGCGTGTCTGAGGGCGGTGGGGAGCCACGATGGGGCAAGGGGGCTGGTGTGCACGTGTGTACAGGTGTATGTGCGTGCGTGCACAAGCATGTTGGGGAGGGGCTGGTGGCGTGTCCTGGCTGTTTCACTGTGCAGTGGATCACTCCATGTGTCTGCCCAAAGCCAAGCTGCAGTGGTAACCTGGCAGTGCCCAGGGACAGGGCCGAGGACGCCGTGCAGAGTGGCTCTCCTCCCTCTGGAGCGTGCCCGGCGTTCCTGCCCGTGCCGGCAGCCATGTTACCATATATGTCCCGGGCACGGGTGTCCTCCTGGGACTCGGGCTCCCCTGCAGGAGTCTCCTTGGCCCCAGGCCAGCGGCTCGTCCTCCTCCTGGGCATGCTCTGAGGTTCCTTTAGAGTGCCTCGTGGTTTGCCCGGCACCTTCGCCCCTCTACCTGGGCCTGCTTGAACTGGAAGTGAGGCCTGGCCTTTGTGTCTCAGTCCCTGTCCACGGGTTCAGGGGCGGCGGCTGTGGCTGCACGCAGCTCTGGTGTGGTTCCGCCTTTGTTTGTGAGCCCCTGGGCTATAAAAGAAGGTTTTCTGATGCCGCTGGTTTTAAAGCAAGCCGCAACAAAACCGGCTCTGGAGGACTTTGGCCAGGGCACTTTGGTGCTGGGCTGGAGGTGGCGTGGACGGGCTTTTCCGATGCAAGGGGGACAATCCCAATGCATGGTGCTCGGGGGTGCAGGGGCAGAGCCTGGGGGCTGCAGGGTCCACGGTCGCAGCTGTCCTACCCGGCTGTGCCTGGAGGTTCTGGTTTGGCGGGTAGTGGCGAGGAGGATGTTGTGCAGGTCGGTGCTGATGTAAGGTAAAGACGTCCCCTCCTGCGTCCTTTCTCTACAGCTGATCCTGCACTGACCGGGAGCCCTGAGAGGACGAAGGGCTGATGGGAGTGGGATGTGGAGCAGAAGAGGAGGTGGAACAGCCCTGGGGGACAGCAGGCTTCCTGTGTCCTCCCTGGGGGCTAAAGAAGCAGGACTTGTCTCAGAGAGAGAGAGAGAGGGAGAAAGAGAGAGAGAGAAAGAGAAAGAGAGAGCTCCCACCTGCCGGCTCACTCCGCCAGCTGCCTGCCACGGCGGGGGGTCCCAAAGCCAGGAGCCCATCCTGGGTCTCGCACGTGGGCAACAGGAGCCCAGTTAGCTCAGCCTTCATCGCTGGCTTCCCGGTCTGCATCAGCAGGGAGCTGGAGTAAGGGGGAGCCGGGAATCCCGCCCGGGCACTGTGCTGTGGGGCGCAGGGGTTCCCTCCCGCCCCTTAGCTGCTAGGAGCCCCTGCCTCTCTCTCTTCTCTTACTGAATGCTCAGACAACTGTCATTCCCATTCTACAGATGAGGACACGGAGGCCCGCAAAGAGGAAGTCGCTTGAGCAGTGCTGTTCAGAAGCACAGGTGGCTGTCTCACGCTGGCTTCTCTCATCCCCGGCCCTGCCTGCGCCTGGCGCTGGTCGTGCTGGGGACCTGGAGGTCACTTCCTGTTTCTCGCCCTCGCCAGGGCTCCTTCTACCCCGGGGCCTTCGCATTGCCAGCAGTGCCTCTTCCGACTGATGTGTTTGCTGCTGCCTTGACTTTGAGGTCCTAGCTTAAATGTCTCACCTATTTTTTTTTTCTGACCAGCTAAAATTAAGTTGTCGCCCAGTCATATCGTGCAGTTCTGATGCTTGGGGTTTATGTAACCACTGTCTGATTTGCTTGCTGGGTTCGTCTCTTTGGTTGGCTGGTTTATTCTCGGAGTGCCTCAGTGCAGTGTAGCTGTCACCGGAGCGGGACCTGGCCCGTCTGGCTTTGACCTGTGTCCCCGGCACCAGGGTGGTGGCGGCACCTCGTGTCAGTGCGTGCGTCCACAGGAAGGTTCTAACCAGGACGCCCTCTCTCTGAAGCCCTGGCTGCTGAGGTGTGGGTGCTGCATTTTCGTCCTGCTGTGTCTGACGTGCGTTTGCTCAGTGACAGCCCAGAGCCAATCAGAATCAAAGAAGAGTGTACAGTCGCAAGTGTGAGGGTCTCAGGAGCTCTGCACGTAGCCACAACCGCACACTCAGGTGGCTGGGAGCTGCACCCCTGTGTATTCACCGTGTCAGAGACAAAATGAAACCTTGTTCCACAGTAAGGCGGCCACAGTTTTCATGAACAGAAGTTAGAGAGGAGAGTGGGTTCCTTCTTGAGGGGAGGCCAGCAGGATGTGCCTCGCGCCTCTGCTTTGCGTCTTGCGCCCTCTGGAAAACTCTGTGTGCTCCTGGCCGATGCCGAGGCCCGGGTGCTGCTGGGAAAACTTCTTTGACCTTGCAGGTTCCCTGACGGGGTCCCGGGAGCCTGGTGGAGAGCCGCTGGCTCTGAGGTAGGGGGCTGGAAGGTTGGCTGGCGGCGTGGAACGCTGGCGAGGGGGAAGTGGAAGGCTTACGTGGCAGGGTGCAGATGTCCCCGTGTGTGGGTTTCTAGCAGATCTTTCTGTTCCGAAATAAACGCATGGGGATGCTTTTCAATACTTTTTGCAAAACAAAACTGCCTCCAGCTACAGCTCACCCTGAACGCAGAGGAACACTCAGGACTTGGCCCTGTGTTCCTGTTGAGCGAGAGCGCCCTGGGCTGCAGAGCTTGTGCGGTGGGCTGGTCCGTGAGAGCTCCGTGTCCGAGATGGGCAGCTTCCTTCATGGCTGTCCCACTGGACCCGTGCTGGGGGCCCCCCAGTGCAGGGCAGGCCCAGTGAGGTAGCCTGGAAGCCGTTTGTCTTTGGCTCTGTCTTGGCTGGGGTTACAACGTTCGGAGGAAGGTCCCCAAAGTTGAGATCCCATCACATCCGCCAGCTTTGCTGTTTAAGATGGGCGATTCCAGGTCAGGCCCTCTGTGTGCTCAGCATGTGATGGGAGGTGAGTGGAGCGGAGGCAGACGTCACGGGGGTCCTCAGTGCCTGTCCCCCCAGCTTGCAAGGCCTCACCAGGGTTGCACGGATTCCGGAAGTCCCTCCCAGCCCCACTGGCCAGCTGCGTTCCTCTTCATTAGACCAGCGGCAGGCTTTGTGGTGTGGGGACCAGTGACTGCCGTGAAGATGGCCCCTGGTTTCCCCCAGATGTCCACCGCTTGTTGGGTCATGTTGAGAGTTCAGGCTTTGCTGGCTTTTGGGTTCTGAACGTGTGTAGGTGAAACTCCAGATTTGTTTTTTTAGAAAACAAGGTAATGCAATTAGTGAAGTATGTGCAAGAGAAGTGATGGATGGGAAAAATAACAGCCCATGAGTTTTGTGCAGCAGTCGATGCTTTTAGCAAAAATAAAAAGTAGCAGACACAAACCCCAAGCCTGCGTGGCGCGCGTGGCCTGACAGGAAGCCGGCAGTTCTTTGGCTGTGAGCATGGCTGCGTCTGTCTGAACACCACAGCAGGGGAGGCTCTTGATCCCGAGTTGTTGAAGGGCCTGCCGCCGCCCGCCTCCCAGCAGGCCGAGGTTTCAACTCTGATGTGCCTTCCGGGGGTCAGCCACCGTCTGCCTGGGAGGGCCCCCGCATTTCCTGCCCTGTGTCCAGCTGTGCTGACCAATGAGAAGCGCATTCCAAGTAGGGTACTCCCAGGTTAAGGGCGGAGGTGAGCGGACACAGAGAGGGAACAGAAGTGAAGGCTTCCATGAAGAATGCAGATGTGAGCAGCTGGGCAGGACCTGGCCATGGCTGCCCCAGGGTGGGGGTCAGCGAGCCTGGGGGTTGTCCCGAGGGAGCCGAGGTTGGCAGGATGAACGCACATGCTGCAAGTTGGTGAAGCTGAGGCTGACACACAGGCGTCTGGGTCTGTTTCTTGGTGTTGCCTCTTGTCACCACTCGCAAGCCTTTCTGGACGTGGGGAGAGCGTGGTCCATGGGACTAAAGTTGGGTTCCTTCCAGGGATAAGAGGGGTTTGGGGACAGGTGCTCGGTGCAGTGGGACACCTGCGTCCTACATCAGAGTGCCTGGGTTGGAGTCCTGGCTCTGTGCCTGATTCCAGGGTCTAGCTCATGTGTTCCCAGGGGCGCAGCAGGCCATGACTCGCTTAGCTGGGTCTCTGCCACCCACATGGGAGACCCACATTGAACTCCCAGATGTGGCTGTTGCAGGTCTTTGAGAGATCTGCTGAAAAATTCGGTGTCCTTGCTCCCGACAAGCGTGTAGAAAGAGTGTGGGGCATTCAGGCAGCAGGCAGGACCCCCCGGGCTGCGTTCACCTGCTCGCCTGTCCCAGGCTTGGTGTGGGGACTGCGATGACTGTGGTCCTTGGATTCAAGGGCTGTGGTGTGAGGAGGCAGCTGCAGCCCAGCAGTGTCGAGACGGGGCCGGTGGACCCGGGCTGGCCCAGAGGAGGCAGCTGCAGCGCAGCAGTGTCGAGACGGGGCTGGTGGACCCGGGCTGGCCCAGAGGAGGCAGCTGCAGCGCAGCAGTGTCGAGACGGGGCTGGTGGACCCGGGCTGGCCCAGAGGAGGCAGCTGCAGCGCAGCAGTGTCGAGACGGGGCTGGTGGACCCGGGCTGGCCCAGAGGAGGCAGCTGCAGCGCAGCAGTGTTGAGACGGGGCTGGTGGACCCGGGCTGGCCCAGAGGAGGCAGCTGCAGCGCAGCAGTGTCGAGACGGGGCTGGTGGACCCGGGCTGGCCCAGAGGAGGCAGCTGCAGCGCAGCAGTGTTGAGATGGGGCCGGTGGACCCGGGCTGGCCCAGAGGAGGCAGCTGCAGCGCAGCAGTGTCGAGACGGGGCCGGTGGACCCGGGCTGGCCCAGAGGAGGCAGCTGCAGCGCAGCAGTGTCGAGACGGGGCCGGTGGACCCGGGCTGGCCCAGAGGAGGCAGCTGCAGCGCAGCAGTGTCGAGACGGGGCCGGTGGACCCGGGCTGGCCCAGAGGAGGCAGCTGCAGCGCAGCAGTGTCGAGACGGGGCCGGTGGACCCGGGCTGGCCCAGAGGAGGCAGCTGCAGCGCAGCAGTGTCGAGACGGGGCCGGTGGACCCGGGCTGGCCCAGAGGAGGCAGCTGCAGCGCAGCAGTGTTGAGACGGGGCCGGTGGACCCGGGCTGGCCCAGAGGAGGCAGCTGCAGCGCAGCAGTGTTGAGACGGGGCCGGTGGACCCGGGCTGGCCCAGAGGAGGCAGCTGCAGCGCAGCAGTGTCGAGACGGGGCTGGTGGACCCGGGCTGGCCCAGAGGAGGCAGCTGCAGCGCAGCAGTGTTGAGATGGGGCCGGTGGACCCGGGCTGGCCCAGAGGAGGCAGCTGCAGCGCAGCAGTGTCGAGACGGGGCCGGTGGACCCGGGCTGGCCCAGAGGAGGCAGCTGCAGCGCAGCAGTGTCGAGACGGGGCCGGTGGACCCGGGCTGGCCCAGAGGAGGCAGCTGCAGCGCAGCAGTGTCGAGACGGGGCCGGTGGACCCGGGCTGGCCCAGAGGAGGCAGCTGCAGCGCAGCAGTGTCGAGACGGGGCCGGTGGACCCGGGCTGGCCCAGAGGAGGCAGCTGCAGCGCAGCAGTGTCGAGACGGGGCCGGTGGACCCGGGCTGGCCCAGAGGAGGCAGCTGCAGCGCAGCAGTGTCGAGACGGGGCCGGTGGACCCGGGCTGGCCCAGAGGAGGCAGCTGCAGCGCAGCAGTGTCGAGACGGGGCCGGTGGACCCGGGCTGGCCCAGAGGAGGCAGCTGCAGCGCAGCAGTGTTGAGACGGGGCCGGTGGACCCGGGCTGGCCCAGAGGAGGCAGCTGCAGCGCAGCAGTGTCGAGACGGGGCCGGTGGACCCGGGCTGGCCCAGAGGAGGCAGCTGCAGCGCAGCAGTGTCGAGACGGGGCCGGTGGACCCGGGCTGGCCCAGAGGAGGCAGCTGCAGTGCAGCAGTGTCGAGACGGGGCTGGTGGACCCGGGCCGGCCCAGAGGAGGCAGCTGCAGCGCAGCAGTGTCGAGACGGGGCCGGTGGACCCGGGCCGGCCCAGAGGAGGCAGCTGCAGCGCAGCAGTGTTGAGATGGGGCCGGTGGACCCGGGCTGGCCCAGAGGAGGCAGCTGCAGCGCAGCAGTGTCGAGACGGGGCTGGTGGACCCGGGCTGGCCTGGTGCTTTGTGGAGGTGTGCGCTGGGCACCTAGAGCCTTAAGTGGCGACTTCTGGCTGGAGCTGCATCGGTGAGTGGAGTTGGCCACTGCTGGGAGTGGGAGAGGAGCGGAGCGTCTCAGGCACCCGGGCCAGTGTTAGGGTTTCCACAACTGCTAGGACCGGGCCAGGTGGAAGCCAGGAGCTGGGAATTCAGTCCGGTTCTCCCAGGGGAGTGGGCTGGGCGCCATCTGTTGGGGCCATCATCTACTGCCCAGGGTGTGCCTTAGCAGGCAGCTGGAATCAGGAGCCGAGCTGGGACTTGAACCCAGGCCCTGCAATACAGGACATCAGAGTTGCAAATGCTTTCTTAACCACTATACTAGGTGCCTGCCCTCCCCAGCTGCCTTTTTTTTTTTTTTAATATTTATTTGATAGGCAGAGTTACCAAGAGAGGTGGGGGGAGGAGAGACAGACACTGTTTCACTGCCCAAATGGCTGCAATGGCGAGAGATGGGCTGGTCTGAAGCCAGGAGCTTCTTCTGAGTCTCCCGTCTGGGTACAGGGGCCCAAGCACCTGGGCCATCCTTTGCTCCTTTCCCAGGCCATCAGTAGGGAGCCAGATCAGAGGTGGAGCAGCTGCGACTCAAACCACCTGTATGAATGCCACCCAAAAATGTCTTCTATGGATTTTTAATAAATGTTTTCCAATCTGGGATGCAGTCAAGGTTTACACATTATAATATTTGGTTCGGTGTCATTTTTTTTTTTTTTATTTGACAGGAAGAGCAACAGACAGTGAGAAAGACAGAAAGAAAGGTCTTCCTTCCATTGGTTCACCCCCCAAATGGCTGCTATGGTTGGCGCTGTGCTGATCCAAAGGCAGGAGCCAGGTACTCCTGCCTGGTCTCCCATGCGGGTGCAGGGGCCCAAGCACTTGGGCCAACCTCCGCTGCCCTCCCGGGCCACAGCAGAGAGCTGGACTGGAAGAGGAGCAACTGGGACTAGAACCCAGTGCCCATATGGGAAGCCAGCACTGCAGGCTGAGGATTAACCAAGTGAGCCACGGCGCCGGCCCTGGTTGGGTGTCTTATCCTAGGTAGTCTTCCCGCCATTTTTTAAGAAAAACGGGTCAGATTTATTCGCAGAGTCCAGGCCCATGGTATGGTAGAAGGGCCCACACTCTGGGTTTTGGGTTCCTCCGCGTAAGCACTTGTGCGATGGCTGGCGGCTTTACCCACTATGCCACAGTGCCAGCCTTCCCAGGTGACTTTAAAATGAGTTTGTTTATAGAGATAACTAGCAGTTAGGGATATGAGTATGCCAGCAACTGTACCAAGCACTTCTTTGTTTTCAAGTTGTTTTTATTTGATTTGAAAGAGCAGCAGAGACCGAGAGAGACACACAGAGACAGAGATCTCGCATCGTGGGTTCATTCTCCAGATGCTGGGAGACCACATCCAAGTCTGTGTGTCCCTTGTGGATGGCAGAGAGCCTTCAACTTGAGCCATCACTGTTATCTCCCAGGGTGCACACTAGCAGTAGGTGGGAACCTGGCGCAGAGCTGGGCCTCACACGCTGACATTGTGATACTGGGGCTGGCGTCCCACATGCAGCCTCAGCTGCTGTGCCGAGTGCCCGCCTGCTGGTGCTTTATTTTACTTTATTCTATTTGAGAGGCAGAGTTACACAGAGAGATAAAGCTCTCACATGCACTGGTTCGCTCCTCAAATCGCCGCAACAGAGCTGGGCTGTTGCAGAGCCAGGAGCTGCTCTCTGGTCTCCCACCTGGGTGCACTTGGACCACCTTCTGCTTCTTTCCCTGGCCGTAAGCAGAGAGCTGGATCGGAAGAGGAGCAGCCCGGATACGTTGTGCCCATATGGGACGCTGGTGCCGCAGGCAAACGGCGGCTTAGCCTGCCTCGCCGCAGCACCGGCCCTCCTCGGGCTTTTCAGTTACTTGATCTGCTGCTCACGGCAGCTCCAGGGAGTGGTGTTCCCGTTTTACAGAGGAGGCACGGGCAGCGGAGGGGCTGACGGCTGACGTGGGTGGCTGGCCATGGAGGCTGATGATGGAAGCTGAGGTGCAGAGGGCCAAGTGGGGCTGGAGCTGAGCCCGGCCTGTTGCCCCACGTGGCCCAGGGGCGAGTCAGCAGAGGCCTGTGTGTCACCAGTGCCCTGCAGTTTCGTGATGCGTTGGCGCCAGCCGTTGTTTCTCCGAGATGGTACCCAGCCCCTGTGTGAGTGACAGGCAGGCCCCCCCTTTGCAGGCACAAATGGCCCCTGATCAGATAAGGAGGCGCCCCCACCCTGAGCAACAGGAAGTGTCTCTGGAGGCCTCTGCGCCTCCCACCCTCCAGCCCAGAGGCCTTTGTTTTTCCTCCCAGGATGTCCCTGTTAAATGCAGCAGGACACTCCCCCAAACCCCATCAGGCCTCCAGCCTGCGGAAGCCTCGCCTGGCCTTGTGGGCCAGTCTGTCCTCCCTACGCCTGTCCCCAGGTGTGTTGCCTGGTGGAGGCTCACGAGCAGGTGGGCTGGCCGGCCTGTGTTTTGGGGGACACATCCATGTGGCTGCAGGCTGCCATTTCACTCGTCCTGCCTATGTAATATGCAGATTGGTTCAAGAGAAGAGGTTTCACTGTTTTATTTATGAAAGCGTTCTGTGACCGTGGTAGAAAAGTTAGAGAATGGCACAGTGGAAGGATTAGAACTCAGAACTCTGCCTACAGAGGAGAGCCTACTCCCCGTCATGTCCTCGGGGTGAGGACCCACGCGGTTCATGTCTGGGCCCGTGTCCTGGTGGCTGCTGTGGACGGCTACATGGGCAGTCTCGTGGCTCTGGCCCTTCTGCTGGCCAACTGCGTAGGCCTTGGGCAGCTTCACCTCTTCGTGCCCCAGTTTCCCAGCAGTGGAATGGGCAGCGTGTGGTGCCTGCCTCTTACTGTGGTCCTGAGTGTTCGGGCAGAGGTCACTGTGAAGCCTTTCGCCCAGTGGTGCTGTGAGGGTACCTGATAGACGTGAGTAGTTGCTGCTGGCCATGGAAGCCACGCAGACCCATGCTGTGGGCGGTCAGCTGTGGACCACACCGGCACATCTCGTCCTATCTGCTGCCCTGTGTGCTTCTCCTTGAATGGCCTGGGCTCTTTGAGTCAGGCATCCAGCATCCGCATGCATCGTGGCCTGGACAAGCCTGCGAGGAGACTGCCATGCTGGAGGTCGCCCTGGCCCCCGGGCTGAGCACCTGCCTGCCCTCTGCATTCCCCGCCACCCCTCCTTCCTTCTGGGAGGCTGGCATGTGCAGACATCAGTCTGGTCCCACTCAGAATCCAAATTGATCTCCAGTAATTGGCTCCAGGAGTACACTGGCTTCCTAATTGTTTATGATAAAGCTTTTTAAAAATTGTTATTTTTAATTTGAAAGGCAGAGCTGGAGAGAGTGAGATCGATGTTCCTTTCTGGTTTCTTCACATGCCCACACAGCCAGGGCTGGCTCAGCTGAACCCCAGATCCTGGAACTCAGTCCAGTCTCCCCTGTGGGTAGTGGGGACCCAGGTGTTTACGCCGTCACCTGCTGCCTCCTAGGGTGCGGTTAGTGGGAAGCAGAGCAGGGACTCAGCCCCAGAACTCGGGATGCAGCTGTCCCAAGGGGGCGTCTTGACTGCTGTGCCCCAATACCTGCGCCGGTTAAGCTTTCAGCGTAAGGAAAACACGGATGTCCCTTGATGTCTGTCACCTGTACCTTCTTTGTGGCTGTGGTTTACAACGCCGGATGGCCATTAGGTAGAAGCCGTCTGGTTCCGGGGAGAGGGCCTGGTGACCGACACGAGAGCAGAGCGGGCTGGCCGCACTGTGCCCCTGTGCAGTGTTTCTGTTTCTCTCACCGAGGTACTGGCTGGGGTCTGTTCTGTGTTCTCAGTCGCTGTCCCTCGGGGTGACCGAGTCAAGTGTGGTGGAACCCTCTCTGCCATGTCCGGGTGCCGTGGACGTGAGGGGCGTCTCCTGAGCCGCTCCCAGCAGGGAACGCGGGTGCCGTGGACGCGCAGGGACCTCTCCTGAGCCACTCCCAGCAGGGAACGTGGGTGCCGTGGACTCGCAGGGACCTCTCCTGAGCCACTCCCAGCAGGGAACGCGGGTGCTGTGGACGCGCAGGGACCTCTCCTGAGCCGCTCCCAGCAGGGAACGCCGGTGCCGTGGACGCGCAGGGACCTCTCCTGAGCCGCTCCCAGCAGGGAACATGGGGTCTTCATGCTTGGCTCGCAGCAGCTTCCCTCCTGCTCGGGCTTCCACGCTGGTCCCTGCTGAGGGCCACTTCCTTAGAGAGATGTGGCACCCGTGGAGCGGCTGGAGGAGAGGGAGTCGTCCACTCAGCATCACAGCTTCTGCAGCTTGCCAGGTTGACGATGTCTAGAGGGGCCTGGGGAGGGGCCTGGGGCTTGACGAGGTCTGTGTTGCAGGTGGGTGTTGGGCAGACCCCGGTCAGCCTCCGCGTCTCCACCCCAGGTGTCTGGGGGCCGCCGTCCGCAGCAGCACAGCCGGCCTGCGTCTCTTGAGTGTGTTTAATGTCCTCCGTGTTTATGGCTGCAGCGAGAGCCGTTTGTGTGACCCGTGTCTGTGTTTTTGTTGCTCTTTGTGCACATGTTCAGTGACTTCTGGAGCGCCCCTGACAAGCCGTGTGCTCCTGGCCGGGGCCTGGTGGTTCTTGCCCTGATCTGCGGGCTGTGCCAGCGGCTGCTCAGGCCTTCTGGTTCCGGAAGGGTGGGCGGGGAAGGAGGTTTGGGTGAGGCGTGTGCAGTTGCTGAGTTCTCCGGTGGTCGCTGGCATCTGGGGATTGGTCACCTTTTAGTGTGTTTGTCTTGGCATTTGGTCCCTCAGCCCAGGCATGGTAGCCTTGCCAGACCCAAGTCTTGTCCCAGGTGTTTCCTTCTGCATCCCCATTCCGCACGGGGACTGGAGGACGCTCACGTCTCCCAAGTCAGACTTTGAAGCGCCATGATCACGGTGGGGTTCTTGGCCGAGTTTACCGCCTTTGTGTTCCAGGGTCATCAGTGAGTAGAGTCCGGTTCTGGGAGGCTGGTTAGAGACAGATGGTTCTGTGCCTGGATACCTGCAGTCGGACTCCGAGGCGGATGTCGGCGCACGTGTCCTCCCTGCAAGTGTGACTGCTAAGGGGTCCCCGGCACGTGATCTGGGCCAGCTCCCGGGACTGTCTGCACCCTCCCCCCATTGCTTTCCCGCTAACGATGTGCATGTTTTACTTTGTCTAGGACTTTCCGGAAAGACATGTCTGACAAAATGTCTAGTTTCCTGCACATCGGAGACATTTGTTCTCTGTACGCAGAGGGATCAACAAATGGATTCATTAGCACCTTGGGGTAAGAAAATGTGGCTTTTTTTTTTTTTTTTAATGTGGCACGATTTGTTTCAGACATCATAAGCTTAACATAAGCTTAAACATTGGGATCCCCTCCCCCAAGATAAAAATGCTGCCATTTCCCTCAACATTTCCAAAGGTGGCGAAATCGTAAATGGCAAATCTCGTGTTAGCAGAGTTTAGCCTCGTGCACTGGCAGAGGCTCCCCTCGGTCTGTAAGAGCCGAGCCACAGTCCCCAGGCCTCTGTTCATGCAGAATCCCGTGCAGCTTGTTCTGTGTGGTGGGGGAAGTGCTGGGTGAGTGCGAGAGGAGGTGAGCGGAGGGTTTGCCCTGCCAGCCAAGGGCCTCTTCGCGGTCACGGCTCCTCGCTCGCCACGGAAGCCAGGACCAGCCTCCTGGGGTGCTCGTGTCTCTCTGAAGCAGAGCCTTTCCCCCTCGGAGCTGCTGTGTGCCCTGGAAAGTGACAAACCGGGTGCGGCCCTGGAAGTCGGCCCCGGCCCGCGTGCTGTGCTCGCCCCAGCCTCTGTCCACCTCTGGGGGGGAAGCTCTGTTGGATTCGTCTCCCCTCCTTGCCCCTCCTGTTGCCCACAAGAGGAGGTGAGGTGTGGGATGGCCCCGGGGCAGGCAGGAGCCCCGTGGAGACTGGACGGCCCTCTAGCACATCACCATGCTGTGCCGGAAGGTGCACTTCCACCAGAGTGCCTGGGTGCCTCGGCAGGAGCCGGTTTCTGGGACATGGGGGCAGGAAGGCTGCCGGCTCCCCCGGCACCCCCGTCGTCACAGCAGCCAGCTCCTCCTCTTGATGGCGGCCGTTGTTGGAAGTGTGAGTGGTTGGTGGCAGTTAGCACAGCACTCCAGGGACTCAGGCTACGTCACCCGCAAGGAGCGAATTATTTCCCCTAGACGACCGTAGCTCAGTTAGCCTGCACTGTCACCCCACGAACATTTTGTTTCAAGAAGTCCCCTGTGACAGCCGGGTAAGCAGCTCTGACTCCTGTTTCCGCCTCGGGCCTCTCCGCTCCCTGAGCCCCTCACAGATGAGCTCTGGCTTTGCACACAGCCGCCGCCTCCTGCCTGGCCACCCTGGCCACCCTGGCTGTCCCCCTCACCCTGCCCTGTCCCCTGGCTCCTCCCCTGCCATCCCCGTGGTTGAATGTTGCCCTCTTGTATTTTTCAGCAGTGGCACCAGCAGTGATAAGTGGCAGTGGTAAGCGCCCCCTCGTGCCGTGGGTGTTCACCGTGTGCCCGGCACTGAGCTGTGTCTTCAGCCCCCTGCCCTAGTCCTCAGGTGGGGAGCACTGTTCTGGTCACTGGACAAAGCTGGACCTGTGGGCTTCAGTGGGTGACATCACTTGCCTAGGGTGTGGTGGCTTGGAACACACAGGCCTCCAGGCCCAGGGGTCTGGACTGCCACTGTCCGCAGGGCTCTCTCCCTCCCTGGCTTCCCAGAGCCGCCTCCTCACTGCATGTCCACAGCTCCTGACTGGTGGCCCTGTCCAGCCTCCCTGTGCCCTCACGGCAGTGCCCTGCCAAGCCCCTGACACCTGGGTGCCTCCCTCCCTGCTTGCCTTTCTCCTGGGCACTCGTCATGTGCCAGCCCTGCCTCCTGGTGTCGGCCACGAGTGTTGGAGGCGCGTCAGTGCTGAGCCCCTGCTCCCCGTGGCAGCATGCAGGCTGCTGGGTTGTGTCTGGGCTCTGATACTTCCTTCCTGTGCCTGTTCTGTGCCCTTGCTTCAGGACAGCCGGTGTCAGAATGCTTTTGGAAGATCGCCTGTGACGTCCACTGCTGCTTTTTTTTTTTTTTAAGATTTATTTAATTGTTTGAAAGGCAGAGTTACACAGAGGCAGAGGCAGAGAGAGAGAGAGAGAGGTCTTCTATTCACTGGTTCACCCACCAGATGGCTGCAATGGCTGGAGCTGCGCCACTCTGAAGCCATGAGCCAGGAGCTTCTTCAGAGTTTCCCACGCAAGTGCAGGGGCCTGAGGACTTGTGCTGTCTTCTACTGCTTTCCCAGACCATAGTAGAGAACTGGATTAGAAGTGGAGCAGGCCGGCGCTGCGGCTCACTAGGCTAATCCTCCGCCTTGCAGCGCCAGCACACCGGGTTCTAGTCCCGGTCGGGGCACCGGATTCTGTCCCGGTTGCCCCTCTTCCCGGCCAGCTCTCTGCTGTGGCCCGGGAGTGCAGTGGAGGATGGCCCAAGTGCTGCTTGGGCTCTGCACCCCATGGGAGACCAGGAGAAGCACCTATTAAGATAGATTACAGTGGGGAGCCAGATTCTGTCGCAGTTGCCCCTCTTCCAGGCCAGCTCTCTGCTGTGGCCAGGGAGTGCAGTGGATGATGGCCCAAGTGCTTGGGCCCTGCACCCCATGGGAGACCAGGAGAAGCACCTGGCTCTTGCCATCAGATCAGCGCAGTGCGCCGGCTGCAGCGGCCATTGGAGGGTGAACTAATGGCAAAAGGAAGACCTTTCTCTCTGTCTCTCTCTCACTATATCCACTCTGCCTGTCAAAAAAAAAAAAAAAAAGTGGAGCAGCCCGGACTCAAACTAGGGCCCATAGGGATGCTGGCACTGCAGGCAGCGACTTTACTGGCTGTGCATAGCGGCAGCCCCTGCTGCTGCTCTGCCGTGGCTGGCTGACGCTCCAGCCCGTTGGCGTGGGTGGTGCTTGCCCGCGAGTGGCTTCCTCTCTTCCTTGGCCTTTAGAGCAGGCTTTGGGAGATTCTGCCTGTGCCTGCCCTGTGCTAGTGAGTGGTGGGGACACAGCTTTCCTGACCCGGGGGGAGCAGGCCCGGTGCTGTTGGGAACCTCACCCTGGTTGGGAATGCTGAGCCCGACCGGGATCATCTGCAGAGGAACAAGACGCAGCAAGGGATGGAGACACTTGTGCTAGGAGCTCGTGCCACCTGCACTTCCGTTGCCTTCTCAGCTGGGGTGAGGGTGGGGAGGTCCTTCACCCTGCCACTTTCTCCTCGCGTGAGCACTTTGTAACTCAGTCAAGGCCTGCTTTGGACTTTGGAGTGCGCCCTTTCAAGAATGACGCCCATGCTGTCCCCAGAGCCCCAGATCCTCAGTGTGGGGCTCTCTCAGGTGCACGTTGTGCCCTTGTGTTTGTGGTGGACTCAGCCCCTGACCACCCTGCCCTAGCTCGTGCTCCAGGTCCTGTGTCCTGAAGCTGAAGGAGACACCTGGTAGGGACTCTGCACGCGTGTGTTCACTCACCCCATACGTGTGGAGCGGCTGCCCTGGGCATATCCTGGGCCACGCTGCCGGCAGCTCCCTGCCTTCACCGGAGCATGTGGCCTGGAGCACCTGGTTCGCCAGCCAGTGGGGAGAGGCAGCGAGGGCCTGGGGGTGCTTTGTGGAACAGGTCGGGCTCTGAGCCAGGGCCTTGAAGGATGGGTGGGGCTTCAGGAAGGGAAAGGAGTTTGGAGGGAAGGCCGCTACACCACAGGTGAAGGCTGCGTGCCTCCTGGTCCCGGTGCTTCCCGGGCGGCAGCTCGGGGCCAGGGAAGGAACCCCGGGAGACTGCAGCACGTGGGCTGGGAGCACGTCCTGGGGCTGCCTGGGAAACTAGCCAGTGTGGGCGACCTCTCGGAGCTGTGCTTTCTTCATCTGTTTCGAAGAGCAGGCTTTGGCGGTGGTCCCTGTGGTGGGGCAGGAGCAGGCTTTGGCGGTGGTCCCTGTGGTGGGGCAGGAGCAGGCTTTGGCGGTGGTCCCTGTGGTGGGGCAGGAGCAGGCTTTGGCGGTGGTCCCTGTGGTGGGGCTTCCTTCGTCCCATCTCCTGCTCCTGGTGGATCTTAGGTCCCTGTCGCCATGCATGTGGTCCCCTCGCCTGAGACTGCTCCCCTTCATCCTCCGACCCCTTTCAGTCTCCGGCGTGCGTGCAGCTTCTCGGGCGGCTTCGCTCACGGCTCCTCCCTGCCTGCACGGTCTTCTGTCTGCCCTCTGTGGCTCTGCCCCCTCCCTGGGCTCCGAGAGGCCGAGGCCAGCTCCTGTTGCCCTCACTTCCCAGGACCCAGCACAACGTCTGGCGCAGAGTCCCCTCCTCTGCCACCTTCTCTTGAGTGCTGTGGCCCCCGCGTCAGCAGTAGAGCAAACTGTGCTCAAGTCCGTCTTGGGTGTGGCCGGGGTCAGGGAGCCCCCCGCCGTGGTAGCCTGATGTGTCCCTCACAGAACAGAACCCTGGGCTCTGGCTTGGGCTCAGCCCCAAGTGTGGGGCTCACCTCCAGCATGAACAGCTCCCTGGTGGGAGAACATGGTAGGCTAGTGTTTGCACAGGGAAAGCCTGGGATGTTGGATTTTCGCGAAGTGCTTGGAGTTTCATTTTCCTCCGTGTGTCCTGACGTCGCATTTATCTGTGTCTTCCCTGCAGCCTGGTTGACGATCGGTGTGTTGTGCAGCCAGAAACCGGGGACCTTAACAACCCACCTAAGAAATTCAGAGGTAAGATGGTGGCCTTCCCTTGTGGCCCATGGCTCACTGGGAAATTCACCAAGTGCGTGGCCCCATGCATGCTTTGGATTTCTGTGACTAATTCCAGCTTTATTTACTTTTCTTCTGTGTGGTTTTGACACCCTCTGACTTCTTGAAAGATGCATCAGGCCAGTGTTGAGATTGGGATTGCCTGTGTTAGCGTGCCTGTGGCAGGTGCTCATTCAGGGACTGCCCAGGTGTCTCCGAACAAGAGGATTTACGGAGCCAGCAGGAGTGGCGGCCATCCTGCTGTTCTCGCTGTCCGAGCCGGTGCTGCTGTGCTCTGAGCCGGCAGCCGGGAGGAGGTGCTCTTGGTGCAGCAGACACGGGGTGGGCGGCCCCCCACGGCCACCGACTGGCTCCCGAGTCTCCTGTGCTGGTGTCTTCCGCCTCAGACAGCCGGGTTTATCACAGGAGCTGCTGGGAATGGAGTTGGTGTCTGCGATGCTGAACACTTTGCTTCTGCTGTTTCGTTGCAGTGAGCTTCTCAGCTCTTGGCACAACTTAAAATCATCTGGGAAAGGTTGTGAATTTACTAAGTGCTTAGGGCATCACTACAAACCCGTGAGATTCACCTGTGGAGGTAGGAGCCCGGCCTCCTGGTGTCTGCTACCAGCAGGCCGGGTTCAGGACCCACTGGCTTAGGTGTTTGACTGCTTCATTCCCTAAGGGCTCAGAGCTGGCTGTTTGCAGATTATGTCGTTTGAGTGCCACATTCTTGTTGTTTAATGACTTAGAACCGTGTTGAATAAAAGCTTTTAAGAAATGAGAGCCTAGTGGAAGGAGGCCGTTCTCAGACAGCTGACATGAGACCGTCAGGGTGACGTTTTCACCTGAGGTGGGCTGGCCGTGTGCAGCAGGGGTGGTGTGGTTCCGGAGTGCCGGCAGCCTGAGGCAGCTGGCGCCTTCTCTGCTCAGGGCCTCCCCGCGTCTCCTTCCCGAGCAGTCGAGCGCGGCAGGAGTGGAGGGGCGGGTCTAGTGAGCGTGACCCAGTCACTTATGGAGCTGCCTCACCTGGACGTGAAAAGGGACCGGTGCATTGGCTGTGTTCAGGAGGCTGCTCTGTGTGCTGGGGGGTTCCTTCCACCTGCAGGGGAGTACAGACCACGCGGCCAGTGCCTTGTGTACGGTCCCATGGCAGCTACGGGCAGGGTGCCCACTGTGACGTGTGACTTTGGCTGCCCAGGGAAGTTGTCTGGACAGCCTTGCAAGCCTCAGATGCAGAGCTGCACCCTCAGGAGCTCTGGTTTCCTCATCGCCGTGGGCTTTGACGGCTCCCAGGTGATTCTTCAGTGCAGCCAGGGTTAAGGGCCCTTGCAGCCCAGGCCTCCAAATCTGTGACTGAGGGCGTGGCTTTGCCACGAGGACTTGAGAAGGGACCGGGTCGGCCGCATCGCTCGGGTCCCGGGAGCTCTTGCACTGGGGCTGTGGCACCTGGAGTGAACGGGGGAGCGACTTCAGAGCGCTGCACTGTGTGAACCTGTGGTGCGTACACACCTGTGATGCACACGCATGGGGCTTCAGAAGCGTCGTGTGTTTTGCTGCAGAAATACTTGGAAATCCATATGTAGTATTTTCCTAATACAGATTTTCCATGAACTTCCGGAAGACCCCTTATCTGCATGGGTTTGGTTGTTTTTTGCCATAATAAATACCATACCGTAATAAATGCACCTTCACAATTTCCACAAACTTTTTGAAGTACCGCGAGTAACACGAGGTTTTGCAGTACTTAGGAGCAGGATAGCCTGATGCTTGGGTGTCTGTGTTCCCTGTTGGAGTGTGGATGTGTTCCAGCTGTTCCACTCCCGTCCGGCTCTCTGTTAATGCGCCTGGGAAGCAGCAGGTGATGGCTCAGCTACTGGGGTCCCTGCCAGGTGGGAGACCCCGTAGGAACTTCCGGCTCCTGGCTTGGGGCTGCCGAGGCCCCCAGAGTTTGGGGAGTGAACGAGCGGATGAAAGATCTCTTTGTCTCTCCCTCTGCCACTCTGCCTTGTGAATAAATAAATGAATCTTTACTAAAAAATATTTAGACATTTCTGGAGTGGCTACACTGAGCTGACTAATGTAATTATTACCTCACATTCTTACCTCTTTATAAAGAGCCTGTTCTGATGGTCACCAGGTTGTGCAGCGGCTCCCCGCTTTGTTCCTCCTAGCTGAAGTCGCCCCACCTCCGCACCCCGGCCCCTGGTTACTCCTGTAACCTCTGTTCTCTCCGCTTCTGTGAATAAGGCTTTTATCGATGCACACAGTCTCTGTGTCCTCCAGGTCCGTCCGTGGTGGCCGTGTGAAGGCAGGGTTAGAGCGAGCAGAGCAGTGGGATCCCAGCAGGGGAGCAGCAGGAAGGGATGCGCGTTCTCCTGACACTGGGCTGAAAGTGCCTTGTGCTGGGATGTGTATCTGGCGGCCGCTCTCGTGGGACGGTTTGGGAGAACAGCAACCGACCATCTGATAGAGGCTGTCGCTGCTCGCACGACGGTGACTTGATTTATTGACGCCTTTATCCCTAAGTTAAACCCAGGGCTTTCTGGGGCTGAGCTCCTTTGCAGTGGCAGGAAAATCTGGCTCAGAGGGAGCAAGCTCTGTGCTGGCTTTGTGAATGTGGGTCAGGACCTGCGCAGCTCTGCCGTGGGCCAGCCCAGGGCCTCCCGCGGGGCGGGGGCGGGGGCCGGGGGTCCTCATGCCTCTGCTTCTGTGAGGGCGGGCGGCAAGCACTTACGCCTCCTTCAGGGCGTCCTCCACTGTGCTGCAGCACACGGTAAAGGGTTTTTTTTTCTAAAAGGAAGAGAGAACAGTCTGGAAGGCCGTGCTGCCTCTCCAGGTAGAAGCGTGCTCCAGGCGAGGTTGTCGTGATGTTCAGCCGCTGCGCAGAGGGCGGTTGGGCCCTTTCCTAGTGGGGTTTGCACCCTGGAGGTTAATAGCAGCGGAAGGAGCCCTTATCCGAGGATCTTGAGCCCGTCCCACTTGCTGTGGCTTCCCTGTGTCCTTGCCAAGTTACTTCCTGTATTGAGAGCCATGCTGAGCCATTCTCAGTAAGCGGGAAGCCAAAGCCGTGTTTCTGAGGTTCTCTGTGGCTTCGCACTTGGGCATTTCATTTCGTGAACTCTGCTGCCCTGGTGGTTACCGGCAGGATTCCTGGTGCAGACCCAAGTTCCGCTCCTTGTTAGGTGTGTGACCCCGTGGTTTGCCTGCTCTCTGCAGACACTGGTTCTCCCATCTGTGGAACGGGAGATGATCGTAGTTCTCAGCTCCTAAGGCCGTGCGAAGAACCTAGTGCTTGCTGAAACTCTGGTGTTGGTTTCAGAAGAACGTTGTTAGGGGAATCACTGTTGGCAGTGGCAACAGTGGGGATGGCCGAGTGGCGTGGTGCAGGATGGGTCCCCTGTAGAGAGTGGGGATGGCCCAGTGGCGTGGCGCAGGATGGAGCCCCTGTAGAGAGTGGGGATGGCCCAGTGGCGTGGTGCAGGATGGGTCCCTGTAGAGAGTGGGGACGGCCCAGTGGCGTGGCGCAGGATGGGTCCCCTGTAGAGAGTGGGGATGGCCCAGTGGCGTGGCGCAGGATGGGTCCTCTGTAGAGTGGGGATGGCCGAGTGGCGTGCCGCAGGATGGGTCCCTGTAGAGAGTGGGGATGGCCCAGTGGCGTGGCGCAGGATGGAGCCCCTGTAGAGAGTGGGGATGGCCGAGTGGCGTGGCGCAGGATGGGTCCCTGTAGAGAGTGGGGACGGCCCAGTGGCGTGGCGCAGGATGGGTCCTCTGTAGAGTGGGGATGGCCGAGTGGCGTGCCGCAGGATGGGTCCCTGTAGAGAGTCGGGATGGCCCAGTGGCGTGGCGCAGGATGGGTCCCTGTAGAGAGTGGGGATGGCCGAGTGGCGTGGTGCAGGATGGGTCCCTGTAGAGAGTGGGGATGGCCCAGTGGCGTGGCGCAGGATGGGTCCCTGTAGAGGGTCAGGATGGCCGAGTGGCGTGGCGCAGGGTGGGTCCCTGTAGAGAGTCGGGATGGCCCGGTGGCGTGGCACAGGGTGGTGCTGAGACCAGCAGTGTCTGCTGCGCTGTGACAGGTGCCCGTGGGCCCTTAAAGCAGGGGTGTGCATTTTAGGATCAGACCTGGGGCCTCTCAGCTTTACAGGACAGCTCCGTTCAGTGTGCTGGTGCCTGCTCGGGCCCTGGGCTCAGTGGCATGGCTCAGTGGAGGGGGAAGGGGAGGGTTTCAGATACCTTTGTCGTTGGCCTGGAAACCTGCCAGCGGCTCGGAAAGGGGCCTGGCTCCGGGTGGTGAGAGGTCTTTGAGGAGCAGTAGCCTGCTTGCCTGACCGTTGTCTTGCCTGCAGGGTAGCTTGAGGTTCAGATGTGGGAAAGGCAGCGTCTGCCACACCTGTGGTGCCACCTGTGGGCGTCGTTTCATCTCCGTGCACTTCCGCTGCGGTGACTCCCTTCCAAGATCCCTTCCAGGCGCACCTTGTGCGCAGCGGCAGGCACTGGATGCACATTGTGTGGGAGGGCGTTGAGTTCCGGAGCCCTGTGCAGCCAGCCCAGAAGTGGGTTCCTGTGTCCTGGGGATTCTGGTCTCTGTCAAGATCAGATGAGTGATGGACGCACCAGGCCTTGCCTGAAGCCAGTGTGGACACAACCTGCTCTTGGGTCAGTAGGGGTCACCTTGGTGGCCGCAGCACACTCAGTGGCTTAGCTTTCTCTCCACGCGCCCTGCTGGACTGCAGAGTGTTTAAGTTGTTGCTAAGCAACAGTATTTCTTATTTTTCTCTTTGGGGAACTCAATGGGGGAATGAGCTCCTGTATCCAGGTGCTCTTGTGCATGGGGTGGGCTGTAAGTGACTGTCCCTTGGATTCTCATCCGTGATGGGTAGGGGACCGACTTTCTGGCTGTGGTGGTAAGTCGGGAAAGTCAGCCTGTTTGAGGCATCTGTCCAGTGCGTGCCTTGAGGCACTTGGATGGGTTGTACATGCATATAGCTGCCTCATAGGAGAGCTTGTGCAGGTTGTTCTGAATTGACAAAACCAATGCAAATTTAATCAAAGGATTAGTGTAACTGATCTTCATTTCAGATTTCCCAGCTTGCCTCAGTCTTGCACGGACAGACTCCATATAAAGGGAACAGCACTGTCATTTAAATGTTTCCAGGCGACACGGGGGGCTCTTCGTGTGTCACGTCTTCCTTGGGGACGGTGCCACTGCCCCTCACGTGCGCGTCCCTCACAGGGATCCTCCTTTGCTTTGAGCTGGGAAATGGGGTCCCTTAGGCCCAGGGAGCCCTTGCTACTCATGGAAACAGACCCCAGAGCCCTGCTGATGGCCACTGCCCTTATAATATTTTTTTGAAGATTGATTTAATGGTTTGAAAGGCAGAGTTACAGAGAGAGAGACAGAGAGCTCTTCCATCACTAGTCCCCTCCCCAGATGGCCGCATTGGCTGGAGCTGCACCTATCTGAAGCCAGGAATTGGGAGTTTCTTCCTGGTCTCCCACCAGATGGCCCGTGCACTTGGGCCATCTTCTGCTTTCCCAGGCCATGGCAGAGAGCTGGACTGGAAGTGGAGCGGCTGGACCTCAAGTCGGCACCCATATGGGATGCTGGCACGGGTGGTGGCGCTTTACCCACTATGGCACAGTGCCGGCCCCTCCACTGTCCTAAAGATTCCGTGGCTCGGGGAGAATCCCTTTCAGATCGGTTTGTGGGAAATGCCTCCCGTGCAGGAAACACATGTGCCTTCTCATCCACCCAGCCTGGGCACCATGGCTTCCTCTGCTGAGAGGGACGCAGACTCGGGGACACCAGCAGCCAGCTGGGTCGTGCCGTCACCGTGCCATCTGGGCCCCTGACGCCAGCGTGCAGTGGTTTGGGGCAGGCAGTTTTACCATGCTGAGCACCGATGAGTCGTGTGAGGACCCCTTGCTCCGAGGGTGATTCTCTGTCTTCCTCATTTGATAAATGAGGGAAGCAGAGAGACTCTGGACGTTGCCTGGGGTCGCAGAGCAGTGCTGTGTCCCGGTGGGGTGGGCACACCTGGTGTCCAGCTGCTCTTGGAGGCTGCTGTCTGGGCCGGTGATCAGAGAAACTGTGCTGTGTGTCCCATTACCCTGTGTGATGAGTGACACGCTGTTTACAGATGCAGGTAACCATGACTACCTCGTTCCGTGCTTACGGGCAGCAGGTCGTCTGCTGATTGGACTTTGTGGCTTCCTTGGAGTAGATCATTTAATCCTCACAAACCTCAGGAGGCAGGTGCCTCGTGATCCTCCTACGGGATGCGGGTTGTTGGTCCCAGATGACAGAGCTCGAAGAGGCAGAGCCGGGTCTGACACCACGAACCCGCCTCTTGACTCCTGCTCCCGGCTGCCTGTGAAAGGACTGCCCTTGACAGAGTTACCGGGTTTCTTAGTCACTTTCCTCTTTGCCGTGTGGACTCAGGTGCGGCCTGACCACCCGCTCAGCCTCCAGGGTGGAAGTGGCGCACCCTGAACGGTGGATCCTCAGGCAGCAGGAGGACCTGGGATCGGAACCCCCATCTGGAAGATCAGACGCTGTCTGAATCCAGAGTTCCAGTCCATACTGTGCAGCTGCACCTTAAAGCGTTTTTAGGAAAGATGTATTTATTATTTATTTGCAAGGCAGAGTGCCATAGCAGGAGAGGGAGAGCCGGACTCATCTTCCGTCTGCTGGTTCCCTCCCCACACGCCCTCAGTAGCCAGGGCTGAGCCAGGTTGAGACCAGGAGCTGGGAAGTCCATCCATGTCTCCCTCATGGGTGGCAGAGACCCAAGTTCTTGGTCTGTCACCTGCTGCCTCCCAGGTGCGTGAACGGGACACTGGATTGGAAGCTGGGATTTAAACCAGCCATTGCAATGCTGGACGCGGGCATTCCCGCTGTTGCTCCTCTGTGCCTCCTTGTGGAAATGGTGAGAGGAATCGGCGCAGCTCTGCAGATGTCCTCTGCGGTTCCCTGGTGGACTTAGGCTAAGAGGCAGTGGACTCAGAGGACTCGCAGGACCTGCACATCCGCCTCAACTCGCCTCGTGCCCTGTCTTCAGTCCCCACTCCACGGCCTGAGCCCTGTGCGATGGATCTGCTTGCTCCTGACTGTCAGGCAGGGCCTTTGGCCTCTTGCTTGTGTCTGATGCTCCACCACCTTCTCTGGACCCCGTCCTCATGCCCACTCCTTGTGACCTCAGGAGTCCACGCTGGGGGTGTTTGGCTGCCCCCTCCCAGTGTGGACTTGGAAGGGAGATGCCGGGAGCGTGGCTGTCAGCCCTGCTTTCTCTGGCCTGTCGCCATGGTGAATTGTTGACCCTCCCGATGGCTCTGCGTCCTCCTCTGAGAGTGGGAGACTGGGTGTGCCCCGTGGGGTTTTGCTGAGGATGGCGTGACTCCAGCCTGAGAAGCAGTGCACAGAGGGTCTGGCCCATCTTGCACGCCGCTGAACTGTGTGCTGACGTTTGGGTTCGAGCCTTTTGCTGTTCAGTTCTCCTGACTGCGAGGTTAGGGTCCCCGAGGCTGTGCCCGGAGTGGGTGTTTCCGTTAGTGGACCGGGTGAAGAGACCTGCAAGGCGTTGCTTGTGGAACTCACACCTGCGCGGGAAGCGTCAGGTGCTGCAGTGGGGGTGGGCGGGCCCTGGCCTCTGCGATTGTGCCCACTCAGCTCCTGGGAGCCTCTGACAGATGTCGTCACCCTGGGTTCTGAGCCTGGAGCAGCAGAGAGCGAGGCCACTGGGTCCAAGTGCCCGGGACAGGGTCGCGGGTCGGAGTCACTTGGTTCTGTAAGTGCCCAGCGGAAGCCTGGTTCTCGGGCCTCAGTGGTCCCCGGCCCCCCTGGGCTGCCGGTCTCTCAGCAACTCGGGAAAGGGAACTTCATGGGCTGGGGCGGGGTGGGGCGCGGTCCCTCTCGGCCAGCGGTGTGGGTGTTTTCCCACCGCCGGACCCAGCTGTTCCGCTCGCCTCGGCTTCCTGTGGAGCCTCTGGCCAGGAGCGCTGGGCCAGCAGCAGCTGGGGAGAGCGCAGGAAGCCCCGCTGGTTCAGGCCAGCGGGGTGGGGGTGGGGGACGGGGCGGAGCAGTGGGAGGGGGAGTGGTGCAGCTTTGAGAGGTGGATGGCTGGAAAAAGCGAAGGCCTTTCCAAGCTGCGATCCTGCTGAAGCAGGTTTTCCAACCTTTATTTTTACAGTTTATTTGAGAGGCTGAGAGGAGAGACAGAGGCAGACACAGAGAGGTGTTCCATCAGCTCATTCACGCCCCAGCTGCCCGCAGCAGTCATAGCTGGGCCAGGCTGAAGCCAGAGCCAAGTGTCCAGTCTGGGTTTGCCACGCTGGTGGCAGGGACCTGAGTGATGGAGCCCTCCTCACCTGCTGCCTTGCCTCCCAGGCTGCATATGAGCAGGAGGGTGGAATCAGCAGAGCCGGGGTGTGTATCCAGGCACCGTGCCAAGTGCCTGAGTCTGAGTTCCCCGGGGTCGGTGGAACACGGTGGTCGGGAGCACCGGCTGGAGTTGAGTGTGGGCTCAGGTCCCTGCCCCGCCAGTTCTCACCGTGTGGCCAGGGCAGGTCCCCGGGCCTCTGTGAGCCTTGGTGCCTGTGCCCGGTGGCTGTGGTAGAGAGTGGTGCGGAGGGTGGAGTGGGGGCTTCACTCAGCACGCAGGCACCACGTGGACCCGGGGACACGGCGGCTGTGGCTCTTGTGACTGATTGTGCAGCCAGCGGCCTCAGGACGCCTCTTGGAAGCTTCGGCCTCGGCCGGCCCGTGGGGAAGTCCAGCCGTGGCGTCCACTCAGGCGTGTGCAGGCGGCCAGCCTCAGCTGCCCTGAAGGCCTGCGAGACCTGTGGCCCTGGTGTCCTCGGGGAGGCCTCGGTTAGAGCCGTGGTGCTGAGGGGTCACTCACTCAGCACGGTAATCCTGCCTTCTGGATAGAGTTACAGAGTCAGCTCGGAGAGGAAGTGGTGTTTATCTTACTCCAAACAGCGGGGATTCCAGCGACTCTTGACAGACAGGAGGAAGGTGTCGCCATCTGCTCCTTCCCCAGAGCTGCCCCTCCCACCCCGCGCGCAGTTTCCAGTCCGGGGTAGATCCCACCCGTCAGTGTGCAGGGCGGCCTCGCTGGCCTGGCTGCAGGGTGTGGGGACGGCTGCTTCCATGGTGCTGGCCCAGGAGCCAGGGCGAGAGGCCAGCGTGGCTCTCGGTGACACGCGTGCTCTTGGCCTTGCCCGGGGCTGACGTGAGGAGCGTGGCCACAGGGGTGCGGCAAGGGGTCCCCGTGTGGCCAGCATTGGTGGGTTTTCCTCGAGGAAGCCTTAGCCGCGGGTCAGTGTGAGAGAAATGCAGCTTGAGACATCGTGCGGTTACTCCCTTTCTGAGATTCATAAGTCCTCTCTTTCCCTTCCGTCTGGTATTTTTCCGGGTACATTTGAGTTCCAATTTGGGTGTTTCTGAGTTTTCTGGATGTTTGCCGCTGCTAAAATTACATGTGTCTAAAAATGTGATCAGTGGTGACAGTTGCATGGAAGCTCGCTCAGACTGCTGCTCACGGGGGTCTGTGGCTGAGGTCCCCTCCCCGGAGCCCTTGCCACACAGGTGGCCCTTGGGGTCAAGGTGGGAGACGGGCCAAGCTGGCCGCAGTTAGCCGTCAGCCGGTCCCCTCAGCACAGAGTACTGGGGTTTTGTTGCCATAGTTTCACTGAAACTCTGACCTTAGCCACAATAACACACAGTTAGAAAGAACCAGCTAATCGGCTTTCTAAAATTAGTGTTCTCTACTCCATAAACCAGGAGGAGCGGAGCATTTAATTAAATATTCCGCGGGGCTCTCAGAGGCCCAGGAAATGTGGTCCCGCGGCCTGGACGGGGGCGGAGGCGAGCCCCCAGGCCGCGGCCTCTGCTCTCTCGCAGGCGGGGAGGATGTGACTGGATCTTTCCTAGCACAGATTTTATTTTCAGATCCGTCAGGAAGGGGTTGATTCAGCGTGCTGAGGGAGCGGAGCAGAACACAGGTTATGTGCAGCCGTCCTACAGGGGGCCGGGCCAGGGTTCCCTGGCTGGTGATCTCGCGGTCGGTTTGGTGTGAAGGAGTGATTTCTGGCTGCCGTCCAGGTGTTTCTGCTCGTGTGTGGACTCCTGTTCCTTTGTTGCTTCGTGTGTGATACATGGAGCCACAGTCCATCCCGGGTGCAGCTGTGTTCTGCTTCCCGCTCCCACAGCCCATTGAGCCCTGGGCAGGGTTCAGTCTGGCGTTTCTTGTACCCTCCTACCAAGAGCTCACCCGTGCTTCCTGGTCACCTTGGAGAACTGTGGTACCAGTGTGGCAGTGAGGTGGCTCCCAGGATTTTCGGGTTCAGACCGGCAGGTTTCTGGCCCCTTCCTGACGCCCTGGTCTCGTTATGCAGCTCCCGTCGTGGGTGCTGCCGAGGGGCCAGCAGCCTCACTTCTGTGCTGGGTTTTTGAACATCTTGACGTTGCTCTGGGTTGTCTTGGATCTTTGTATATTGATAAATGCTGTTGATTCCTTTTTTTTTTTTTTTTTTACAATTTCAGCTTTTAAGTTTTACCTTAAGGTGATTTTGCTTGTTTCTAGTAAGTAGCGATGGAAAATATGTCCTTGGCAAGGCTCCTGGAAACACAGCCCGGAAGGTTTTGGACTGAGCTGGCATCTTGACGATGCGCAAGGTCACGGCACCTGAACGGGCGGCCACGGTCCCTGCCCCTAAGGAATTTGCCATCTCGGGAGGGAGGTGACTGAGAACTGCTTTGTGGATTGTTCTGGGGAATGTGGAAGCCCAGGCCTGCCCCTGCGCTCTGCCTGCCACCCGCTCAATGCTCCCTCCGCTCCCTGTGCCCACATGAGTTGAGTGCATGTTGGTGACACCTGGAGAAGAATGCAGTGGAGGGCTTGCTGGGGAGGGGACCATGCGCCCTGGGAAGGACTTGCTCTGCGTGCATGGAGGCTGTGGTGCTTGGCACCTGTCTGAGGCTGTGTATGTCTGGTTGCGTGGTGGAAGGCAGCTCGTCAGAGCTCTTGATGAGGGTGATGGCTGGAGTGAACTGGCGCAGGCAGAGGGCCTTTCCTTGGTCCCCCCCCCCCAGTCCCCACCCAGCATGGGGTTCCACGGAGGGCCGGGCTGCTGCAGCGGCTCCAGGAGGGACCGGTGCGTGCCCTGGAGCTGGCGCACTTGCCGCGTGCCCTCCCGTCGTCTCTTGGCTTTGCTGTCTTGCTGGTTTTGCTGGTGCGGTTAAGCTGTGTGTTGAGGATGATTCCTGAGGTGTTTCCTCTTTCCCTGGGACAGCTTGTGCAACAGTGCAGTGCCCTGTTTCTCAGTGGCAAAACTGTGTGCGAGGCTGACTGTGCATTCGTTCCCCTGGGGCTGTGTCTTCAGGGCCCCTTTGTCAGTTCTGTTTTCTGTGAAGATACCCTCATCCTCCTCACCCTCTGAGGTGACCCCAAGTCCCTGCAGTGGCTGTGATGGCTCCCCAGAGAAGTCTGCGTCCTTGTCCCAGGAAACTGAGAAGGAAAGAGAGAGAGACCGTGGAGGTGAGAGCCGGGGGAAGGTCCCCAGTTCTTCAGAAGGTGTGCTGCTTCCGACACAGGGCCTGCTGGGAGGGCAGCAGTAGCCGGGAGACCTGGGGCTGGGAGTGATGTGGCCATGAGCCGGGAACACGCCGAGCTGCCGCGGTCAGGGAATGGACTTCCCTGGAGGCTCCAGAGAGGACGCAGCCTGGCTGTGCGTCACATTCCGACTGCCGTGCCGTGGAGCGGTACGTGGCACTGCCGAGGCCTCCGTGGTTTTGGTTATCAGTCACAGCATGAGGAGGACCCAGCAATGCTGTGTCTAGCTAGTGTTACACATTTGTGTACTTGTCTTTCTGAGTGAGTATTGATACATCTTTCTTGTTTGCTTATTAGTCATTTCAAAGAAACACATTTTTTCCTTTATTGATTTTTTTTCCCTGTTGCATGTTAGTTTAAGATTTATTTATTCATTTGAAGGAGTTACAGAGAGAGAAGGGGAAACACAGAGACATCTTCTACTTACTAATTCACTCCTCTCATGGCTGCAACTGTTGAGGCTGGGCTGGGCCAACCCCATCCGGATCCCCAGCTTGGGTGCAGGGCCCAAGCAGTTGGGCCATCCTCTGCTGCCTTCCCAGGCTCATAGCAGGAGCTGGATTGGAAGGGGAGCAGCTGGGACGAGAACTGGTGCTCAAATGGGATGCCGGTGTCATAGGCAGCGGCTTAGCCTGGTGTACCACGACAACGATGCCTTCATATAACTTTTGAAGTTCATTAATTTCTGCGCTTTTAAAAAATCATTATTTCTTCTATTTTTTAAAAAGGATTCATTGTTGGATAACTAACTTCGAATGCTCTGTCTTCCGGCATGGTGATGTTAATTAAGCGTCTTAAACTATAAATGCCCCTAAACACTGCTCTAGCTGCGTGCCACACGTACTGGTGTGTCGTGGCGTTTGTCCTCGCCGGTTCTGATCGTTTTTTGTGTTGATTATTATGTGCTGTGCTCGTGAGTTACATGGCTATGTTTTTAGTTCTCTGAATTGTGTGCAGAGTTTGTAGTTCGTTCTTACTGCTCGGATACGTGTAGGCTTGTGCTGGAGGGGGCCTGCAGACCCCACGGGCTTGCTCTGCAGTCTGCGTGATCGGCTTCTGCGCGTCTCCCTGGTGGTCGCGGGAGCACGCGTGTCCCAGCCCGGGGTGCAGTGTCCTCACATGAGCTCCTGAGCTTTTTTGTGCTTGCTCGATTGATGAGTTGTGGGAAGCACTTGTTGAAGTTTTCCACTGTAGTGTCTTGGGTTGAGAAGCTTCTAGATCCTAGTTATGGTGGTAGTTGTGTGAAGTTATGTGTGTGTTAAGACTCATTAGAATTGTGCGCAGAGCAGAGGTGAGGTGACTTTTCCTTTAAAAAAATCCCCACTATGGTAGCAGTTTCACCTTGTAGTTTTGTTGATGTTTTTCTTCAGCTTTTTTTTTTTTTTATGTATAATGAGGTTATGTTAGTAGGGCTTATACTTAAAATGCTGTTTAACTTCCTGGTGAACTGAATATTTATTATTTTATAGGGAACATTTTTATCTCTAACAGTGTTTTATGTCTTAAAGTCTGCTTTGTCTAATATTAACATACCCACAAAGATTTAGTTAATAGTATATTTTAACTTGGTTCTGGTGTTGTGGCACAGTGGAGTAAGCCACTGCCTGTAGTGCTGGCATCTCAAATCAGCACTGGTCCGAGTCCCAGCTGCTCCACTTCCCACGCAGCTCCTTGCAAATGCACCTGGCAGGGAGGCAGAGCATGATCCAAGTCCCTGAGCCCCTGCCACTCACGTGGGAGACCTGTATGGAGCTCCAGGCTCCTGGCTTTGGCCCAGCCCAGCTCTGACTGCAACCATTGGGAAGTGAACTCGCGGGTGAAAGATCTCTTTCCATTTCTCTCCCTCTTGATCCTCTGCCTTTGAAATAGAAAAGTGTTCTTAAGATGAAAAAAAATTACCTGTACTTCTGTTTTAGACATTCATAAATTGTCATACCAGATAAGGCAGAGTTACTGAGAGGTGGGGGTGGGGGCGGGGGCAGAGGCAGAACTTCCATTTGCTGGTTTACTCCCCGAATGACCGCATGGGTTGGAGCTGGGTGGATCTGAAGCTTCCTCTGGATCTCTCCCCCGTGGGTGCCGGGGTCCAAGGACTGAGACTACCTTCCACCGCTTTCCCAGGCCCATTAGCAGGAAGCTGTATTGGAAGTGGAGCTGGTGGGACTCAAACCAGTGCCCATGTGGGTTGCTGGCACTGTAGGTGGTGGCTTTACCTGCTGTGCCTCAGCACTGGCCCTGATGACCAAATTTTTGAAAACCGTGCTGACCACGTTTACCTGTGAATGGAGATGTGTGGTCCACTTACATGTGCGGCCATTTCTGATGCTGCCCCCTGCTGAGTTGGAGGTCACGCTGTGTTACAGCAGTTGCCCAGGTATTGTCGTGTGAACACTTAATAAAGCGTGAAGTTAGTTACTGTCCTTATTCTCTCCCATAGCATTGGAATTCCTGTCACCCTCCCTCACTCTGAGGCCGCTTCAAAAAGTTTGTGGGAAATGGAGTTAAAAGATAGATTTATTTTGGTCCAAAAAGTTTTAGAAATCTTTGCATAGTTTTTGCATAATACTCATTTCCTGTGGGCATTTGGAAGACCCTTTGGCTGTGTTCATGTTAGTGTGTGTGTTTTAATTGGAATGTGGGTGTTAGGTGGGATTTTGTTTTCTTCAGTCAGTTTTGAAAAACGGTGCTGGGGAGCAGCAGGTTGAACCACCACCCGCCCGCATCCTGTGTGAGCACCTGAGTCCCTGCTGTTCTGCTTGTTTTTTTTTCTAGGATTTATTTTATTTACTTGAAAGAGTTACACAGAGAGGAGAGGTAGAGGTGTGTGTGGGGGGTCTTCCATCTGCTGGTTCGTTCCCCAGATGGCCCCAGTGGCTGGAGCTATGCCGATCTGGAGCCAGGAGCCTCTTCCAGGTCTCCCACCCAGGTGCAGGGGCCCAAGGAATTGGGCCATCTTCTACTGCTTTCCCAGGCCATAGCAGAGAGCTGGATCAGAAGAGGAGTAGCCGGGACTAGAACTGGCGACCATGTGGGATGCTGGCGCCACAGGCAGAAGATTAACCTACTGCACCACAGTGCCAGCCCCTGCTCTGCTTCTGATTCAGCTCCCTGGGGAAGCAGCAGAGGCTTGGGTCTCTGCCGTCCACATGGGAGACCCAGACAGAGTTGCATACTCCTGGCTTCGGCCTGGCCCGGTCCTGGCCATTGTGGCCATTTGAGGAGTGAATCAGCAGACAGAAGATACTTCACTCTCTTTCTCTGTCTCTAAGTCTGCCTTTCAAATAAATAAATAAATCTTTAAGAAAACACGTTGTCTCTAAAAATTTGAGTAGGTGAAAAGGCTTCAGGTCCCCCTCTGTCCTCCTTTCCTGCGGCGTCTGGGTATAGGGCGCCTTCTTCCTGTGAGTGCCATGCTGGGGCTAGAAGCCTGTGGGTTTGGAGCGGCACCTGTGGGGTTCTCTGTAACCCAGGTGAAGTTAGGGTCCTCCTGCGGAGTATTTGGTCTGCTCCCTTGCCTGACACGCTGCCAGCTCAGGACTGCCGTAAGCCAGGGGTTCTGTTTGTTACTTTGTTTTGTATATGAGTTTCGGGGGTCTCCTCCAAGACTCCTCACAGTGACAGCTGGGGCACGGGCCCTGTGGTCATGCCGTGCTGAGGGTTTTCTGGGTGGTGCCCAGTGCTGGAGTCAGGGTGCTTAGTTAGTACCTCACCCTCCTCCTCCTCGGAGCGGGTGCATTGCATGTGTGAACCTCATGGGAGGAGGGTCAGTGTCCTGGGGTAGGGCACAGCTCTCTCCTCTCCCCAGAGGTGGGATCTCGGCTGCCTCAGCCGTTGTTCTGCAGGGGGATGGCGGCCGTAGGGCTGACTCACCCTGCGCTGTTGCCCGCGTCCCTGCCGCTGAATCTGGGTTCCTCGCCAGCTGACCGCCCTGGCCACGGTGCTGTCAAGCTGTGAGACCATTTCTCACCTCCCTGTGCCTCCTGCGCTGCTCATTTGGTGGCATGGGCTCTCAGCCGCAGGAGTGGAAGGGAATTGCCTGCAGCTTTTTGACTGTGCGCAGTTTCTGAGGGACAGGGAGCAGGGCTGCTGGTGGCTCCTGCATGTCACTGCACAGAGACGAACGTGAGGACACCATTTGCTGGTGAGTTAGAAATCCGGAGGTGGGTGCCGTCAGGCTTGGCTTTGCATCATCAGAGTAACTGCTTTTCCTTCGTGTTTGTGTTACCTCGTGCTTGCAGAATGGCTGCAGTGGCTCCGTGTATTCTGTTTGCTTTCATGATGCAGAGTAAGGGGTGAGGCAACACAGAGAACCCTCCTGTCTTTGCTTTGTGCACGGCAGCAAGCAGTCATCTGTGCTCTCCGCAGTTTGTTGTCACTTCAGTGGTCAAAGCTGTGTTTCGTGCTTATTGCCCCTACCCACACTGCGTTTGAAGAGTGAGGTTCTGAGCCTGTGTCTGAGGGAGCAACCAGGGAGCGAGGTGCTGGAAGTGGGGTGGGTGGACGACAGGTTTCTGAATTGGGCTGTTGGCGCCGTTCTGGGAGGGCTGGTGTGGTTTCCTCCCACCTGCTAGGGTCTTGGTCCTTGAAGACCACTGGCGTCTCCTAGTGGTGTCTGTACTGCCCTGTCCGTGTGATGGAGCAGGTGTGTCACTGTTGAAGTTACTTGTAAAAAGTGTGTGCAGGCGACCAGACGCGTCCACTGCCTGCCAGCATCTGTCATGGCCACATGGGACTGGGACTGTCAGTCACAGCAGGAACGTTACCATAAAAATGGCCACTCCCTGTGTTTGGTGCTCTTGCTCGGGAGTGCGTCCCCGCGGTGGTGTCTGCCCTGTGTTGCAGTTCCCCACTTAGCAAAGGCTCGCTCTGTCGCTCAGGTGACAGCGCTGTCAGCATGCTGCTCCGTCCGCTCGCCCGGCTCTCTGGAGCAGCTTTTTGCACCCGGAAGCGCACTTGGGGTGTCCAGGACAGTGTGTTGAGTAACTGTCAGCCTCCAAAAGGAGAGGGAAAGCGCCAGAGTAAGCACAGAGGTCTGGGTTTCTTTCAGCACCGTTGCCCATCCTTGTGCGTCCTTGGGCTGTGGGTGTGTGTGGGGGGCGAGTCCTTTTACTCCTGAAACCCTTTCCTGCTTTGTCTGGTGTGGGGTGGAGGCTCCATGTGCCTAATGGATGAGTGTGCCTCTGGAAGCCCCTGTTTGGAGTTCAGATCCTGACTACGGTGTGCTCTGGAGTCACGCATTTACTGTCTGGATTTGCTCATGTTACTTGGAAACCACATAACCTGGGAGGGTGTGGGGGCTTAAAGGGAACGTGGACTGTGTGAGGAGCACGACCCCGTGAGCTGTGGGCCTGCATGATCACCGCTGCATCGGTCTTTCCTGCCCCTCTATTGCTCCTCTGGTCAGAAAGGAGCGTTCTTTTCCTAGGGAGGACAGGGGTGGAGGGCGCTGGAATGTTACAAGGAGCGCTGCAGCCAGTGAGCGTGCACGCCCTCAGCCCTGCACTGCTGCAGACTGTGAACCTGCACGCCCTCAGCCCTGCGCTGCCCCTGCCTGTCAGTGCACACTCAGCTCTTGCAACTCCATTCTCATCAGCTTTCCCTCATTTCAGCTTTGTGTGTTTGCTACATTATACCCATTTTCTTGGCCAATGGAAGTTGACCTCATAGGTTATGTAACTTGGCCCAAATGAAAATTCTAGGCACAGGTAGGCTTGTGGCTGGAGGCTAGGAGTCAGCTCCTGGTGGGTATCCTGGCTGGCTTGCGCCTACCCCAACTCAAACTTCTCTGACCGCTGGCTGCAGATGGTGCCCTGGCTGCAGTACCCTGACGTCTGCCAGCAGATCTGTGCTCTAAGCCTCATCTGCTTTGTGGCTCTGCCTTGAGAGTGGTGAATATCTAATGGTGGAGGTGTAGCGTAGCGCTGGAAACTCGGGGACAGAAACCCGCACCAAGACAGCCACGGCTTTTCTCTCTGGAGTTGCTGTGTGCCGTGTTGTGCCGTCACCCTGGAGGCAGCTCTGCACTAATGGGAATGAGCCTCAGCACAGAGAATCCGAGGGTTGGCTCACGGTGCTCAGGTTAGGAGCTGGAGCCCTCGAGTCCTGACCTTCCCTGTGCCCCTGCCCAGCACCGTGACCCCCAGTGGTGCCTCTGCTCCTTCCCCTGTGATGTGTGTTGGACCAGATGATGCAGCAGAACCCAGCTTCCCTTGCCCGTCCATCCCGCGCGAGCCCGGGCGGCTGCAGTTGCATTGCAGTCGCGCTCACCGTCTTCAGCCGCGCAGGTGCTGTTCTGCTCTCTGCTGTGTGGAAGAGGAAGCCTGGCGTTTAGCTTTTCTCAGTTTAAGAAGCTCTTAAGAACCTCAAGCTTATCACCCACTTTTAATGCACGAATAAGCAGCATCCATGCATTTATTAAACTGCCTCACAAAGAAGGTAGACTTTTTGCTGGGCTTACTGTCGTGGGAAGCTCTGATGGACGCAGAGAAGAGATTGTTTGTCCTACTCCCCTCGAGTTCTGCTCCTGGCTTCCCTCTGTCCCCATGCCCCAGTGGACATGGCTCTCTCCCTCTGCGGACGGTGTGAGGCCTGGTGGCATATCTGGAGACTGCGTAGCTCAACCTGTGTGTGGTGCTGACTTTGCTGTTTACTGGATGCGGATGCTTTGGCAGCTCAGTGACTCAGCCGGTCCCCGGAACCCCCGTCAAAGAAGGGGTCTCCTGGGTCTGTTGCTCAACTTCTGGGTGAGCACGACACTCATTCCCAGCTGCCCTCCCCCCAGTTACACTTGCAGTCAAAGCCACTTTCCGGAACAAGGAGTTCACCCTCAGAAGCACCAAAAACATCCCCATCACCCTCCTGCAAGACTTACGGGAGCAGGGCCAGGCGGTTGGTACAGCAGTTCGGAAGTCACTTGGACCGGTGCTGTGGTGTAGCAGGTAAAGCCACCACCTGTGATGCTGGCATCCCATATGGGCACATGTTCCTGTCCCTGCTGTTGCATTTCTGATCCAGCTCCCTGCTAATGGGCTTGGAAAAGCAGCAGAAGATGGTCCAAATGCTTGGGCCCCAGCATCTGTGTAGGAGATGGGAAAAGAACTCCTGGCTTCTGGCTTTGGCCTGGCCTAGCCCTGCCTGGCAGTTGGAGCCATCTGGTGAGTGAAGCAGAAGATGGAAAATCTCTGTCTCTCTCTGTGTCACAATCTCTGTGTAACACTAACTTTAACATGGGCTTTTCTGAAGCCAGGAGCTTCTTCCAGGTCACCCATGTGGGTGCAGGGGCCCAAGTATTTGGGCCATCTGCTGCTGCTTTCCCAGGCATATTAGCAGGGAGCTGGATTGGAAGTGGAGTAGCCAGGTCTCCAGCCAGCGCCCGTAAAAATCGCTTGGGTGGCGCGTATCGCATATTGCAGCGCCTCTGCGTCCAGTTCCAGCTTCCTCCTGCTGTACATCCTGAGAGGCAGGACGACCCGAGAGGTCGTGGCAGTCGGGCTGGGTTCCTGCCATCCTTGTAGGAGACCCTGATTGAGTCCCTGGCTCTTGGCATTGACCTGGCCAGTCCCAGATGTTGCAGTCATTTGGGAACAGAACCAGTGGTTAGAGATCTCTATTTCCCTATCTTTGTCTCCTCTGTCTTTCTAATAAATAGATTTAAAAAATCTACAGTGTTAGTTTTGTAGGTAAAATGTGAAACAGGATACTGGTCTGTTTCTTTGCAAGAGGGCCTTTGGCTGTCATTTAGATTCTTTTATTTCATTCTGTTAAATTCAGATTATTTTCCTATCCACTTAAGGGTGTAGCTACTTGACTGTTTCAGGCTGGGTACCGCCTCCCTTGTTTCTTTCTTTCTTTTTTTTTTATTTTTGACAGGCAGAGTGGACAGTGAGAGAGAGAGAGACAGAGAGAAAGGTCTTCCTTTGCCGTTTGTTCACCCTCCAATGGCCGCTGCGGCTGGCGCACTGCGGCTGGCGCACCGCACTGATTCGAAGCCAGGAGCCAGGTGCATTTCCTGGTCTCCCATGGGGTGCAGGGCCCAAGCACTTGGGCCATCCTCCACTGCACTCCCTGGCCACAGCAGAGAGCTGGCCTGGAAGAGGGGCAACAGGGACAGAATCCGGTGCTCCAACCGGGACTAGAACCCGGTGTGCCGGCGCCGCAAGGCAGAGGATTAGCCTATTGAGCCATGGCGCCGGCCTCCCTTGTTTCTCATGTCAAATTAATTGTCAGATGCTGTCTTGACTGCATGCAGTGGTGATGACTCCCTGGGGCAGTGGGTGGGCAATGGCCCCACTCACCAGAACGCATCATTTTTTCATTGCTCTCCATGGAGCATTTCTCTGAGCTCAGCTCAGGTTCGGTTTTAGTAGTGGCAAAAGTTAATATGACTTTAATCTGACTATAAGTGGAAAGACGCTGCCAAGATAAAATTCCAGTTGCATGGAGACCGCTGGAATCGAATTTGGCAGTCATGAAGTTGATCTCAGTCATCCTGGTCTCCAGCTCTTTACCTCTGCTGCAAGCAGACCCAGGGTTTGGGGGCTACACATTCGGTTTCCGTCTCCCCAGTGCCTTCCTCCCCCTTGGGAAGGCACAAGGGGTGTGCGTGTGTGTGGGGCAGGAAAAGTCGTGTCTTCCCTCCAAGTACGCGGCTCTCCATTCCTCGTTTCTTGTGTGGTGTTTGGCTTTAAATCAGTCCGTCACATCGAGCGGCTGTTGTCTCCCTCATGCAGAAAATAAATCTCAGCACCTTTTCCTGAGAGCCCGTATGGCTCCCGGCGAGGCATGCAGGCGCCGGTGAACCGACTCTGTCCTGCTGTTTGGACTGGTGCCAGTGACCCTGGCCTCGGTCACCTCAGCTCTTTGAAGGTGACGTGAAAGGCGTTGCGGTGGGGGTGTCTCACTCAGATCACGAGTTCTGTTTTGGGGCAGGGGACTCCGTGACCCTGGGCTCTGAAGATCTCCGTGGACCGTGTGCTCTGTGGAAGTCAGGGAAGCAGGTTGCTATGTTGCTGCTCCGTTTCTCACCCTGGCACGAACCCCATGGAGACGATCTGAGTGTGAGCTCCCCCTTTGTGGGGGTGGTTTCGCGTGTGCTCTCTCCTTCCTGCTCCCAGGATGTGCCCAGGGCAGGGCACTCTCGGCAAAGTCCACAGAAAACTGCTTAGGCCATGTTGACTTACTGATATTTAGGAATTACTGGCCAATGTCAGAGTCGAGACCAGTAGTTCCAGTAACAGACAGGTACACCCATGGGAGTCTGCTGTTGTCCCTCTGTGCGTTTCGTCACCAGCACGTGGAAAGCAGAGTTCACAGACAACTGTAAGACTCCCCTAGGCTGCTTCAGTACAGCCACTTGAAGAGGTTTCTTTTCTGTGGCCAGAAAAATTTAAATCAAGGACTCTGAAGCTTCTGAAAATCGTGAGAGCTCCGCAGGAGTGAAGGTTTCTAACGCTTTGTGTGTTGAAGTTTGGGTGTTTGGTGTCCGTGAGCAGGGCTGCTCCCGGGCGCGGGGACCCCGTCGTCGCTGACAACTGGGCCACTCTGCCCCCAGTGGGGTGACTGCAACCTCTCCTGACAGCCCGTGCTGCGTGCCCTGGGGTCCCATATCTTGCATCGTGATTGTGGCTTTTGGCTCCTTTTCCCCCAGAACTGTCTTTCAGGTTTCTGAGACACATTGTTGGGCTTCGTTCGTGCTCACTGTCTGTCTCTTGGCCGTTTCTCTGTGGTTCCAATCTGGAACAGGCCCCGCGCCGTAGGAGCCTTGGAAGAAGGAAATGAGCTAAGAGAAAGGGACACGGATGTTTCTGCTAACGGAAAAGCCCAAGTGGTTTTTTTCCCCTGCCCCCCGGGAAAACAGAGCGAGAGTCTCTTCTTCCGCAGCCCTTCGGTGCCTCGTTGGCTTTGGAGACGGCTTCTGCTGATTAAGTCAGCGTCTGTGGCGTTTCCTGTGCGTTCCGTCTGTCTTGCTCGTTCCGGCATTCACCTGTCAGCAAAGCTGTGGCCAGTGAAGCTGCGGCCAGCGTGGCACAGCCAGCAGGAAAGCTGTTGATGGCAGGTGGATTTCCGGTGCTGGCAGTTCCCGGCGACCCTCAGCTGTCTGAGCATGGCACTTGTCCTGCACCTGGGCTGTTTATTTAGAGCCTGCTCGGGAGCAGCACCCAGCTCCCTCCTCGTGCAGGAGCGCTGCAGGTGCAGTGCCGAGAGCACACGGCGCGGACACGCTACCTCCAGAGTGCCTGGCGTCTCCCCAGCCACCGCATCCAGGCTGTACTCACGGGCTCTGGGGGTTTCATGAAAGCCGCATGGTGCCAGGTACATCAGAAATGCTCACAGCCCCTTGCTGTCCTTGCGTTGGGCATATGATGCATGTGCTTGATTGGCTTCATGCGAACAAAAGCTCACGTAGAGCACAGTTTGACCAGTTGTCCTCAGGTCCGGTTCTGTCTGTGACCGCAGGGAGACGCACACAGAGAAGGCTGATTGGTTGAAGGGAAGATGACCCTACCAGGAACTGCGGGGCCGGAGCTGGATGGCACTGCCAGAGCTCGTGTGGCTGTCCTAGGTGTGCCGAGCGTGGTAGACTGCCGTCATGCCCGCTGTGGGGCGGCCACCTGCAGGGGGACGTACCAGCCGCAGCCCTCGCTGTGCGAGTCGGGAGGCCAAGGACGAAGATGCAGGAAGGAGCTCCTCTGCCACATGTGTTTCGTTGGCTTCGTTCTGGTCTTGATGTGCTTGTAACAGAAAGACCATGTGGAGTGTAGATGGAAGAACACTGGGAGAGGAGACAGTGCCGTGGGGTCGTGCGGCGACTCTGAGCTCGTGTGCTGCAGCCGGCTTTGGGGGCTGGGGTCGAGCGGCGTGAAGCTGTGGAGAGATTCCGTAAGGGCTCCCTCGAAGATTCCATCTCCTGATGGCCTCGGCACGCAGGATGCGTCGCGAGCGCGGAGCTTGATAGCGGCGCTGGCCGGAGTTGCCCATGCTTCTGAGTTAGAGCTGACTGGTGTTTTGTTCGTGAAGGGTTGAGATGTTGCAGCGTTGATGTTGTTCCCTGCTCATGGACGCGGTCATAGCAGAGCTGTGCCCTGGCCTTGGCCAGGCTTAGCTGTCACTCAGCAGGCGCTTCCTCAACTCTTGCTAAATTGGCAGCGCAGGCTCCTCTGTAACGGGGTGGGTACCGAGAGCGTTCCCCTTGTGAGTGCTCTGAGCGTCTCTGCCCCAGGAGTGTGATGAACGGAGGGGCAGGTTCTGCAGCTGCTGAGTGAGAGCGATCGCCTCAGCCGACCTCGCCTCTCTCTCTGCCACTTCTCTGCTCCCAAACAGTGTGACCTCTGATCGGCTAACTACTAAGTTACTCTGCAGTGCCACCTTGCAGGCTCGCAGTAACATGGGTCTCTGATTCTGACATGATTCAGTTTTAATGAAGAAATGATTTGGATGGTGACTTCTGTAGCTCCCCTGCTGGGCTGTGGGCAGGGACTCTCAGCAGAGCAAAGCGTGTGTCACAGAACAGGTCCTGCACGGGAGCTGCTGTCCAGGGTGCCATGGACAGAGGGAGTTGTCCGGGAGGGCCCGGCCATCACAAGTAGGGAGCGAGATGGGTTGAGCTGCGGTCACAGACAGTGACAGGAGGGGGTGGAGGGCCAGTGGCAGGACAGCCCCAGAGCCCCGGTGCCATTCCGACAGGTGTCCAGGGTGTGTGGAGCTGAGGCTGAGGTGGTGGTTTGGTGCCAGATTGTGAAGTCCTTGATTAAACAAGATGTTGGCTTTTGTACTACTGTTACCAATTTACATTTCATATTTATTTGCTCATTTGAAAGGCATAGATGGAGAGGGGAAGGAGCAGGAACAGAGGAAGAGAGAGATTTTCCATTCATTGGTTCATCCCTCAAATGCCTGTAAGAGCCAGGTCTGGGCCAGCATGAAGCCAGGAGCCCAGAACACACCTGCGTCTCTGCGTGTGGCAGGGATCAAGCACCGGAGCCGCCACCTGCTCCCTCCCCGGGCGTGCACTGACAGGAAGCTGGAGCTGGGACTCAAACCCAGCCCCTCTGACACGGGATGCGGGCGTCCCGAGCACCATGTATCAGCTGCACCAGTGCCTGCCTCCCGTTAGGATTTCAAGGCGAGTGCTCACTGCTCGCTTGCTTGGCCTTGATGTGGTCCCATGAGGTGTAGGTTGGTGACGAGCAGCAGCAGCTCATGACTTTCATTAACTTGACCAAGGCTGCAGTTGGTGGCAGTCAGTGATAAATTCTGTTACTTTAAAAGTTTTTTTTTTTCTCATTTTATTTGGAAGACAGAAATGAGAGAGAGCAGGATGTTGTATCTGCTGGTTTGCTTCTGAAACGCCTGCAGCAGCGGAGGCTGGGCCTTCCGAAGCCGAGAGCCCAGAACTCCATCCGGGTCTCCTGTGTGGGTGACGGGGCCAATCACTTGAACGATGGTTACTTCCCAGGGTGTGCATGGTGAGGAGGTGGGATCCGAAGCAGAGCCAGGACTCAAACCCTGGCATAGCAGCAGGGGATGCAGGCATCCCCAGTGGTGACTTAGCTTCTCCAGACACCCTCTCCCCAAGTTCTGTTCCTGTGGGCAGGGTCAGAGGACACTGATGTCTCTGAGGTCATGAGCCCTGGCCTCTCTCATTATGGGCAGAAGTGAGTGCAGTGCCTGGCACATGGTGGGACTGTGGGGTTTGAGATAAGGAGTTGCTGTCCAGTCCCTTCAGTTACCAGTACTTCATGAAGATGGCATGGCAATTGTATTGACCATTTTAGTAGAGCTTTTCATGGGCTGTGAAGCAGTTGAATTAACATTTAAAAAAAATTATTTATTTGAGAGGCAGAATTACAGACAGTGAAATGAGGTGAACCATCCACTGGTTCACTTCCCAAATAGCCGCAGTGGCTGGAGCTGGGCCCATCTGAAGCCAGGAGCCAAGAGCTTCTACTTCTCCCACGTGGGTGCAAGAGCCCAAGCACTGGGGCCATCTTCTGCTGCTTTCCCAGGCCTTCAGCAGGGAACTCGATCGGAAGTGGAGCAGCCGGGACTTGATGTGGTGCCCATATGGGCTGCCGGCGCCACAGGTGGAGGCTTATCCTACTATGCCACAGCACTGACCCTGAATTACCATTTGTGATGCTTTCTGTGTGCCAAGCAGTGTCCTGGGTGCTGGGGACCTGTAGCGGTGAGCTCCATGGTGGGCTGGGTTGGAGCGAAGGATGTCACTGAGGGTTCAGGAAGGGCAGGTGGGGAGGGGTGAGGGTGAGGTTGCAGGTTGGAGCAGTGGGAGAACCGGCACGGCCAGTATGGGGAACAAGGCTGCGGTTCTGGCTCACGGGGTGACCTCAGCTCACCCTGAGTGCCGGAGACCAGAAGTCCCTCTCTGCAGTGGCCATCGGATGGATGATGCAGGCATGGCTGCGATTTCTTTCAGTTAAAAATGTTTATTTATTTGAAAAGCTGAAAGAGAGACAGACAGAGAGACGTTTTCTGTTTGCTGGTTCCCTCTCCGTAAGGGACTAGGCCAGGCTAAACTGAAGGACCTGGAATTCAGTCCGCACCTCCCAAGTGGGCGGAGCATCACTGCTGCCCCCCAGAGTGTGTGTCAGCAGGAAGCTGCAATGGAGAGCAGAGTCAGGACTTGAACTCTGTGCTCTGTTAGCTGCTGTGCTGAATGTCCACCCCAGCACAAAGTTCTTGTCTCCCACTTGAGGGTGGGTGGTTGGGTTGCACCTGTGGTGAGTGACAGTGTAGGTGTGCTTCTGATGATGGTCCTAGAGAGCGCAGGTGGCAGTGCGGGTACCCATGCCCATCCATCCCTTGCGGGGTTCCCTTTCCTCTGAGCAGGTGGCACGAGCTGGGGGCTGGGAGCGAGAGAATTCTCTTAGCAGGCGATTGACGTGGGCTGTTTCCATCTGGCACCAGCTATGCGTTAACAATGTACCTTATACCAGAGGGTTTCCAGGTGGTGGTGTTCTGTAAGTGCCAGGCTTACAGAATCCCGTCTTGAAGATCATGGTGTCTGGGGGCTTGGACTCAGCTGACGGAGTGTTCTGGTTTCAGCCACGCCTGCCTTCCCTCTCCTTTTAATGCAGAAGCTGCCTTAGGTGTGATCTCTGTGTGATGTGAAGGTGGAAGTAAAATTGTGTGTTCTTAACACACTTTACTTTTTGTAATAGTTTAGGCTCATAGGAAAAATGAGAGGAAACAGATCGCTCCTAAGCCCCTTGCCCGGCTCTGGCTACCCCTTTACTGACGTCCCCCGCTGGAGTGGTGCGTTGTGAGAGGTATTCAGGGGAGTGGTGTGTTGTTAGAGGTGTTGAGGGGAGTGGTGCGTTGTTAGAGGTGTTGAGGGGAGTGGTACATTGTTACAAGTGTTGAGGGGAGTGGTGGGTTGTTACAGGTGTTGAGGGGAGTGGTGCGTTGTTAGATGTGTTGAGGGGAGTGGTATATTGTTACAGGCGTTGAGGGGAGTGGTGTGTTGTTACAAGTGTTGAGGGGAGTGGTGCGTTGTTACAGGTGTTGAGGGGAGTGGTGCGTTGTTACAAGTGTTGAGGGGAGTGGTATGTTGTTAGATGTGTTGAGGGGAGTGGTGTGTTACAGGCGTTGAGGGGAATGGTGTGTTGTTAGAGGTGTTGAGGGGAGTGGTGCATTGTTACAGGTGTAGGTGTAGGGAGGACTAGAGTGACAGCAGCTGGAATTAAGGACCTGCGAACTGGACATTTTGACAGTTGACGAGCACTCTGACATGCTCGTGTCTCCTGCAGTCTGTAGTTAACAGAGGTCACTCTTGGTATTGCGTTCTGTGGGCTTGCACAAATGTGCAGTGCTGCGCAGCTGTCTTTGCAGACACGGAACAGTGTCACAGCCCTGAAGCTGTCCATCTGTCTGTCCCTGCCTTCCTCCTGCCCCTGGCAACCTCAGAACAAGTCACCGGGTCTCCGGGATACTCGTCAGTGGAGTCTGCAGTGCAGCCTCTGTAGAGGGGCTGCTTCCCCTAGTGGTAAGCATCCGGACTTCCTCCTGTCTTCATGGTTTGGGAACGCAGTTCTTAGCGTTGGGTCGTATTCCATTGTCTGCATGAAGCCCGGTTGATGTTGCACTCTGAAGGACAAACTGGTTGCTTCCCAGTTTAGGCAGTTGTGAGTAAGTCTGGTGAAAACACTGTTGTGCAAGCTTTCGTGTGCATACATATTTTTAGTGCCTTTTGTTAAATGCCAAAGATTCTCAAAGAGATTTTTTTTTTTAATGGAGAGACGGCTAGACATGCAGACATTGGACAGCTTTTGGGTGTTGGTGACACCGGTCACCAGCCTTTATTAACGCTGTGCTCAGCGCTTTGTGTGTGTCACCTACTTGTTCCCGTGACACTTGGCAGACGGAGACTCCTGAGGGAAGTGACAGTGGCATGGAACATCCAGGGTTCTCTGTCCCCGTTTGCTGAGTCGCCCTTGAGGTGAGTCACACTGGTGACTTGAACCTCAGCTCTTGGTCTCTGTTGACTTTCCTTCTCCTGCTGTCTCTGGGCCTCTCTGATGAAACGTATCGGCTGCAGCTTTGCCTATGCTTCTAAAGCACTGACTTGTGGCTTTCTGGGCTGAAAGATTTGTATGTTTGTTCAGGGTGCAGAGTTCAGCTTGTGGAGAAAATGCCCTGAACATCCTGGGCTTGGCCGTGCCGAAGCTGGGAGCCAGAAACTCCATCGGGGCTCGCACGTAGGCAGAGCCTCAGCACTGGAGCCTCCGGGATGCATTGCGGGGTGGGAGTCACAGTGGCACTCGGTGGGATGCGCGTGTCCCAAACGGTGACTCAGCGCTCCCACCCCTCGATTATTCGAAATGTAAATGTGACTTAGAGCGTTCCTGTGGCCGCCTGGCTCACTTCACAGATGCGGGTGCTTCACTCACTGTGTGTTCGCACGTTTGTGGTGTGATCCACTGAGCCTCGTGGTGTGCACAGCAGGTGCGAGCTCCCTCTGTGCCCTCTGAGTGTCTAGAGCTGCTGCTGCCGTCCTCGAGGCAGCGTCAAGGTGGGAGGCCCTGCTGTGGAGCAGGGTTCGGAGTGGGGACTTCTCCCGTCGTTGCGTGGGCACGGTGTGTGCAGTGAGGGACTTCCAGCACACTGCCTGGTGGATGAAGAGTTTGGAGAAAGTTGAGAACGAGTGAAAGGCAATTAGTGTAAGAATAAAGAAAAGCGCTCAGAAAGTCCAGGAAAACCCAAGGTATCCCTGTGACACCGGGTGTGCCTTGGACGGCATTCCCATGGCCATCAGCATATGGGTGCGGAATTGGTTCACAGACAAGCCCAGAGCCCACGCTTCAACAACAGTGATGCTGATGGTCGCCCCCAGAGACGTAAAGGTGTCAGCGTGTAGTTGGTCAGAGAGGAAGGGCACGCACGAGCCCTGGCCACCTCAAGGTTGGGTGGCTGACAGAGCCTGTGCTGTTGAAAATACAAAGTGAACAAAAATGAGCAGCCGGCAGTGAGGAGCAGTGGAGGAGCGCAGCTAGCGAGAAGTGACGAGGAGGCGTTAGGCGCGGAAGGCAGCTGCGGGGCCGGTGCAGGGCGCTGTCCTCCTCACCCTGGGGTGATTTATTCTGCGAGCTGCGTTTCCAGTGGGAGTTCCCACATCCCCCCCAGAACAGTGTGGTGCAGTCAGATACCGTGCACCTGCAGCTTCCAGTGTTCCCCACTGTACCCTTGTGTTTCGCACGTGCATGTGTGTGTGCGTGTGTGTGTGTGTGTGTGTGTGTGTTTTGCTAGTGCGTATCTTTAAAAACCCAAATACCATGCTGTTTCGCTACCAAATAAGGGTTTAGTTCATGGAAAAAATAGCATTAGGAGATAAGTTTATTTTGGTGCACCATATTTTAAATCAATGTGTAGTTTTCATAATTCTCATTTCCCGGTTGGCACTGTGGTATAGTAGGTTCAGACTCTGTCTGTGGTGCTGGCATCCTATATCAGCACCGGTTCGTGTCCTGGCTGCTCCTCCTCTGATCCAGCTCCCTGTTGATGGCCTGGGAAGACAGCATAAGATGGCTCAAGTATTTGGGCCCCTGTACCTACATGGGAGACCCAGAAGAAACTTCTGGCTTTGGTCTTTGGATCAGCTCAGTTCTGGCCCTTGCAGCCATTTTGGGAGTGAACCAGTGGTGGAAGACCTCTCTGTCGCCCCCTGTCTCTGTCACTCTGCCTCTCAAATACATAAATATTAAAAATTTTTAAAACATTCTCATTTTCTGTGAACTTTATGACGACTCCTTGTACTCCTAAATGCACTTGAAAATTTAAAGTCTGCTGAGGTGGTCACGGTTTCGAGGTGCTGCCCTGTCACCCCTCACAGAACGGACCACTGCCGTGCTGGGTTTTCTTGGTATCAGAAGCACTTGGGTTCGTGTGTTCCAGTAGATTACCAGTATAACCTCTTCTTTTTAAGACCAGTTTATCTGAGAGGCAGAAACAGAGTGCTGCTGTCTGCTGGTTCATTCCCCAAATGACACAGTGGCTGGGGTTGGCTGAGGCTGAAGCTGGATGCTGGGGACTTGGCGCAGGCTTCCCGGAAGCAGGAGTGGCAGAGGCCCAAGTCTGGAGTCCTCACTGCTGCCCCAGGGTCTGCGTGAGCAGGAAGCCGGACTCAGGAGCTGGAGCTGGGACCTGCGCCCAGGTGCCCTCCTGTTCCAGGTCTTCCGAACCAGGCCCAGCGCCCAGCCCCCTCGTTTGTCATCCTCCTTCTCTCGAGTTTCCTTTGAGCCTGTTTTAATCTGGCACAGTCGTCTTTCCGTTTTCATCATGCCACTGACTTCCTGAGGAGTACTTGCTATTAAAATTGTTAGCGTGAGTTAATGTAGCTTAATCTATTTTAAAAATTCCTAATTCGGTCTCTTTAAGTATATATTAATAAAAATTGCATTTCAGTGTCTAAACGTGGATACCTGTGGTGCAGGGAATTGGTTTGGGTGTTTGGGACAGGGTCATCGGTCTGGTGGGCGAGGCCTGCGTGCCGATCTACCGGGCCACAGCTCTCAGCGTCTGGTTCCTGATTAGGTGCTGGGGATGTGCTGAGAGCTTGGATGCGTTGCTTAGAGATCCTGCTCATGCACACTGCGCACTAGCAGCCCGCAGCCCAGGGAGGTCACCACAAGGGGTCACCCAGCACCTGGGCGAGGTCTTCGCGGTACTGTGCGTGTATGAGCTGTGTGCTGCTTCCTACTGGGACCTGTGCCTTCTCGCCTCTCACCTAGCACCACACACTCCCGCTGGGCTCTGGGACGGTGGGAGAGTCGCTTAAGCCTTCTGGGTGTCAGTTTCCCCATCTGTAGAATGGGAGACAACCATCCGGCCTCCTAGGGTCTCACGGAGATTGAGTGACTTCCTGTTCGTGAAGCACATGGGCAGTGCCTGCAGGAAGTACACGATTAGGCACAAAAGCTGCGTTAACTGTGCTCGGGAAAGCCCTCCTGGAGGCGTACCGCAGCAGTGGGCAGGTGTGGGGCCCTGCGAAGCAGCTTCGTGGGTGCTTTCCCTGAGGGAGCTCCCTCACGCACACAAGTCCCAGAGGCATCTCGGTAACCTTGTGAACTGGGCAGTTACTTGTCGACAATTTGTGCATCAAGAGCGGAAGCCTGTGAAAAGGCATTCTGGGTTCAAGCTTACCACGTTTTCTGTGTTCACTGTGCTACACTGACCTAAAGGAAGGGAGGATATGTATTCATTTTATCTCTGATTTTTGGATTCATAATAGGTTTTGGGATGTTTTACATTCGTCTGGAAACTTCTTCGCTGTGCTCTTTTTCCCCCATCGCGGTTTTGTCTTAAAACGTTTATGGTTTAGTAAGGAATGACTTAAAGGATTTTTAAAGAAATTTAATGTGGGTTAGAGAAGCAGGAGCAGTAGACCTGCCAATAACTGCTTTAAAATATAAACAGACAGCTGTTTGCTTTGCTGTAAAGGTCACATTCAGAATTCAGAGCCCCTGAATCTCAGGGTGACTGTTGTTCTTAGAGAAATGATTAGACAAGATGAGTCGAGCAACTCCCAGGTCACTGGCATTTGTTCAACTCGGTCGCTAATGCGTGTTTATTTTCTGAGCATGTGTGATTGGGATTTCAGGAGCGTTCATCAGATGCCTTGGTATTCTCAGGCCCCCTTAGTTGCTGTTTTCGTAAGGAAAGTGGCTAGGCTGCAGTGCTGAGTTGACCCAGGCAGCTTTGCTCTTGCGTAGCGCCCTTCAGGGTGTGTGCGCTGCCTCTGAGGATGGCGCTGGATCCACAGCTGAGTGCTGCGATGTCCCTGGCGCTGATCTTGGGTGCTCCTGGTTGCCTCGGCTGTTTGGGGTTTCTTGTGGTTCCAGGTGAATTTTAGGATTGTCTCTTCTATAACGTGTCTCCGGTTTTATTGAAAGCCTGGCTGGCATTAATCACTGATTTTCATTTTTATGTCTGCTGATTATGTGTGCAAAATATACTGCATGGGAGAAGCAGTTGGACTAATTGTTTAAACTGGGGTTACTTAGGTCGGGCTGCCTGACGTGTTTGTGTTACACGGAGCACGTTGTTTATAGTGGAGATCATTTAAGCATGCATTGCCAATATCTCGGGTTTTAGATTTACCAGTGCCTGTGTTGAGATTTTCCAGAATCTTCTCACCTCAACAGCTGGTGGTTCTCCCCCGAATTAACTGCAAGACTTTGGGTTTAGGTGCAAATAGCTCACTTCTGCAGGTGGCACCCATGTCTACACCACACCCACCGTCTGACAGGTGGACGCTGCCCTCCAGAAGTGCCTGTGCCCTGGGGGGACGCTGTCCAGGGCCAGCAGGTAGCTTTCCTATAGGGTCACGGCCAAGAGTGAGGCTCTTGTGGAGTGTGCCCGGAGTGGGACTGGGGTGGAGGCGACAGCGGGGCGGAGTGGGTGGGCGGGACATTTTCTGTGAAGGCTGTGAGGATCCAGCTCTGTGTGCCTGGGGTGTGTGAAGGACCTGAGGTGAGAGCCATGCTGATGGTGTGGCTGAGCAGGACAGCGACTGGATGCCCTGGCCCGTCCACACCACGTGGACCAGCGCACCTCTGTGGACAGTGGGAACTGGTGGGGGAACTGGGTTCTTTGGTCCCTTAGGGTTGAGGTGATGAGGTTTGGTTTCCTGCTGAGCACTTGTGCCCGACACCTCAAGGTGTGCCGTCCCTGGGAGCACCATTCCTGATTTCCCTGCCCTTGTGCATGAGGGTATTTTGGGGACCTGTGCATCCACAGGCCAGTGTACTTGGGTGTGGGAAGTGGCGAGTGTTCAGTACACCAGACTAATGGTGCTTACAGGTTTTAATAGGGCTGGTGCCGCAGCCCGAACAACAGGTGTTTGTCCTCTCCCCTAAATTAAGGTGCCGAAGAGAGGGTCCCCTTTGAGGGCTTTGAGGCGCTGCCTGTTCTTGTCGGGCCGGCAGTGGCTGCTGTGGCCTGTGGCATTTCTGGCCTTCGCTGCTTTGCTCCCCAAATTGCTGCACCAGGCAGGACTAGGCCAGGTGGAACCAGGAGCTTCGAACCCCACCCGACTGTCCGATGCGGGAGCAGGGACACAGGGGCCATCACCGCCCCCTGGGGTGTCCATTAGCAGGGTGCTGGGATTGGAAGTGGAGCTGGCTCTCAGACCCAGGGACTGCTTTATGGGAAGCCAGGCCGTGTCCTCAGTTTACCCCTTTTATAGGAACTTCAGTCATTTTGGAGTAGGGCCCGCCCTTCTCCAGGGTGACCTCATCTTAACTAAGTACACCTGCAGGGAACCCATTACCACATCAGACTGCATCCCGCAGTCTGCTGGCGGCTCGGTCTTGGGGCTGAGCCTGCAGAACCACGAGAAACGCGTTTGTGTTGCTTATGAGCTGGGCGGCTGGCAGTGCTGGAGTGGCAGGCTCGGTTGTGTTCTGGCGTCCTGGGCTAGGGCTTCCACACTGGGTGGACACAGCTCAGCCCACAGCAGAGCTGCATCCAGTTCCTGCCCTCTCACACGGGACAGACGGAGGCTCCTGTGAGTCTGTGGAAGTGGTGTTTCAGCCCGGGCACCTGGAGCCCTGACTGTGTGTGCAGTTGATAGTGGCAGGTGTGTGCTGGGCACTGTGGGGCTCCAGACTTCTCTGTGATGGGGTCACGGGGGAGGCTTCCCATGGGGGCATGTCAGCACCCCACCAGGCTCCCTGGTCTCACGTGGCCCTGCAGGGGCCCACTCGGCTGTGGAGGGGAGCTGTGGCTCGGGCCCTCACTTTTCTGACTGACTTCAGACCACTTGCCTCGTGGGGTGGCCTTGCCCGCTGTGGGAGACTCCCAGTGCTGCCGCAGCTTCTCAGCGTCTCCTCGGCTCTTTGTCCCCGAGTGATCTTACGCACTTGCACATGGACCCAGGGTTTGTGAAGAGTTGCCAGGTCGTGTTACTGGAGCCCTCTGAGGCAGAGGCACTCACAGACATGGCACACTCCGCTCCTGCTGCCAGAAATGCCCAGTCGTTGTCCTTCCTACGGGGTTCACCGGCTCCCCCCACAAGCCAGCCTGGCTGTGTGGATGATTGTGCAGGGGCCAGGTCTGCGAGGGCTCCGGTTCTCCTGTGCACACATCTGCATTCTGCAGGCTGAAGTGGCGTGGAAGTGGTGCCAAGGCAGAAACTGGGTTTCGGTTCAGCTTCTAGGGCATTCAGTTGAGTGCAGCCCTGAGCTTTGAGTTTGGGAAGTGGTCGTCACGTTCCCTGAGAGCTGTAGTGGCCAGTGTGAAGTGGACAGCTCAGGACTTTGCATCGGTCACTCTTGGACCCAGGGTGTGCGGGATGTTCAGCTGGGCTCGTAGTGAGTCTGGTGAGATGGTGAGATCGGCTCTGCTCTGTGATGGTCTTCCCGGAGACAGGACCCCGTCCCAGGCACTTGGGCAAGTGTGGCGACAGGAAGTGGTGAGTTCACAGGGCAGTAAGGAAGCCGGTGACTTGGAAGGGCGTGGGAGCCCGGGCTCAGGCCAGAGCTGGCCCGTCCTCAGAGACCGCGACGACCGCATTCCTGCCTTGCATTGCACGGGTGTTGGCGGCGCCGGCCCCGGCTCGTGCAGCCGGCTTTTCCCCAGGCAGTGCTTGAGTGAACCCTGGCTGCAGATCTGGGCGATGCCGCGCTGCCCGGGAGCTGTTTCCTAGGATGTATTGACCTTTCTCCCAGTGTCCCTCACAAGCGAGTTGCTGTGCTCGGCTCCTGGAGCCTCAGCTCTGAGTCCATAAGGAGCTTAAAGGTAAGGAGCCAGTGGGTCAGCTGAGGCAGGAGTGCGGCCAAGTCAGAGCAGCGGTCAGAGCGGGGTTAGAACGGGGCATGCAGGGAAGGAACCGGCACCGAGTGGCCCTGGGCACGTGGGTGTGCGCTTGCTTGCATGGCCACCCTCGCAATACCTGGACACATGGCACAAGCACAGGCGTCCCCCAGGTCCTCACCTCCGGCCCATACTACAGACACCTTCCGCCCACCCTCCCTCCTGTCTCCCCTGTGGGCATGGCGTTGGACGGTCCCCAGCATGTCCTGCACTGCGGCCACCACCCGGCATCTGGCACCAGGAGCAGTGAGACCAGTTTGCCTTCTCTCTGCTTCTCTCCGCCTCTTCCTCTCCCCAGCGTGGGTGCACCTGCCTGGGTATGTGTGAGCTGTGAGAGGGAAGGCAAGGGGAGCCTTCTGGCTTGCAGACTGGCTCTGCCACCTTGGCTCTGTCACCTTGTGACCTGGCAGCGTCACTTCCTCTCTCCCTGCCTGGGCTCCCCGTCTGTGAGTTGGAGGTGTCCCTAGCGCTGATGTGTCTGGAGTGGGGATTCAGTGAGTCTGTGTGCTGGCTCTCAGGGCGTCACCTGAGCCCTCAGGGGGAGTGAGGCTCCAGTTCGGTTCCTGTGGGGTGGGGCATCCTCCGCTCTTCTCTTCAGCTCTGCCTCGGTTTCCCCTTCTTGCAGCACCATCAATGAGCAGGACTGTAATGCTGCAGGTGGGTAGTGACAAGGTGATGATGAACAAGACGGACTCCTATTTTCTTGGAACAGAATCGGGGTGGGGTGGGGGTCTCATCCACGAGGGTTCCAGCACACTGTGGCAGGGGCCGGGCACCAGCTGTAAGCCAGGCACAAATCCGGCACCTGCCATGGCCTTGGGGCTGGGCTCCATCATGGAGGCTTCACAGAGGAGGTGGCACGAGATGGTTCTCAGGAGAGCGAGAAGTTTGCTGATGGAATATATAACTGTGCTGACACCCAGGATGAATCCGATGTGTTGAGTCCAGAAAGGTGCCCATTAGAATTGGCAGAGACCTGGTCTCCCGAAACTTCAGCCAGAGTCGCTGTGGCCCGTGTAGGGGCACCCAGGTCTTCTCCTCTCGCACACTGGTGCCTCACAGCCCTGGCCGTCACGTGGTGCTTTGTGATGAGGCCTTCTGGTGCACAGGATGTTGTGGGGAGCTACAGGAGACCCGAGGAGAGGACACCTCGCCGTGCTCAGCGCCTCCACGGGAGAGCCTGGAGCTCCGTTGCTGAGGGCCGCATCGCCTCCCTGGGCCTGCACACTCTGGTGTCGGCTTCCCTTTGACTTTCCTTCCTCTTCCTCCCCACCCTTGCTCACTCCCATGCCAGAGCTTTGCTGGACACCTGCTGGCTGCCCGAGGGAAGGTGGTTGTGAGGGATGCGTGGCAGTGCCCAGTGTGGCTGGTGACACGGAGAGCTGTGTGGGAGAGAACAGCGCCTGGCCAGAGCTGAGGGAAGGGGCTGGCTTTGAGGTGAGGCAGGTCTTGCCATGTGGACAGGGACCAACGAAGTGCAGGAACCCCCGGCCCCAGCAGGGGGAGGGGCCTGGGAGGTCTCGGAGTTGGGACGGGCAGTAGCTCGAGTGTGGAGTATGCTGTGGGTGTCCCTGGTACAGGCACCGGCGCCTGTAGGTGAGGCTGGAAGCGTGGTGGAGGGCTCCGCGGTCAGGATCTCAGCTGCATACGGACTGGGTGCTGCAGGATCCAGAGATCCCACGAACACTGGGAAGCCAGAAAGTAGCATCATTAACTTTGCTGCTAAGGAAGTTAATTCCGTTGATCGGGTGGAAGTAATGCAGTCTGACAGTCTTTTGTGTAATTTGTGCGATTTGATTTTGATGACGTTTGTGATTTCCAATACTACGACTGTAACATTATGGTGGCAGTTGTGCACATTTGTAAACTGGTCGTATGCTAGGTTTTTGTGCCCACTGTTTGCATGGGACAGTGAATACCGAGTGTCAGAGGGCAAAGCTTGGTGTACCAGAGGTTCTGCATGGGTAAGAGTGTGTGTGGTACAGTCAGCAGCCACAGGCTCTGTAGTGTGCATCCATGTGGCCTTGAAATAGGTGCTCCGCTCTGTGTCGGCCATCGGCCTGGTGGCTGAGAGGTCTGCGCCTTGCGGTGCCTGGCTCCGATTCCTGCCTCCAGCTCTGGCTCCAGCTTCCCATCAGTGCAGACCGTCATGGCTCAAGTAGCTGGGTTCCTGTCTTCTCTGTGGATGGGAGACCTGGACGGAGGTCCCAGCTCCAGGCTTCCGCCTGGCTCCGTAGGCATTTAGGGAGTGAAATAGCAGATGGGAGTGCTCGCGCTCTCTGAGTATGTTGTTGTCTCTCTAGGGCCCTGTACTTTTCTCTGTGTGTATCAGTGGGGATTGTGGACCCCATAACCCCAGTCTGGGAAGCATCTGCCAGCACAGCTTGTGTGGCTGGAGTGCAGCTGTGCTTGGAAGCATTCGTGGATGTTCTGGTATCTGAGAACAGATCCTTGAGGTGGTCATGGGCCTTGTGTAGTTCTCGAAAGCAGTTCTGAACCTTAACCTTGAACTTGGTTCTCTTGGAGTTCTAGAACAGCTGTGGGGTTTGAAAACCAGCTAGTGGGAGCATCTCTGCGTATTTAAATCAGTTTCCGAATGACTGTTAGAGCCCTGAAGACAGCCGTACGCAGGCTAAGGGACAGCACTTTCTGGGCAAGTTGAATGTTTTAGGCCGTTGGCCAACCAGGACTGGTCTCTCCTGATACTCTGGTTTCTCTGAGTGTGAAGCCCGAGAGCAGAGGCTCACACTTGATCTGTCTGTGTGCCCACCTCTCTCTCTGCAGCCCAGCTTGCCTGTGGGCAGGAGCCCAGTGTTTTTCCATGCTCGCGCTTGGAGGCTTCCTGTTGCAGTATGTGGTACAAATCCAGTTGGCAAGGGCAGTGACAAGATTCAAACTCAGTGGCAAAGAGGAGGCTCTGGGCTAGGCTTTTTTGCAGTGTTCCAAGCTCGTGGGACTCGTAGTGTTACCAGGTTAGAATGGAGACCACTGGAATATCAGCTCCAGTTCATTGAGGACTTTTACCCTTCTCCTAAAATTGCCAGCCCTAGGTTCATGCGCCGGTGCACACTCTGCCAATGTGAGTGCAGAGGACTGGTCTCTGGGTGCTGCTTTTGGCATGTTACATGGTATAGGGAGCCCTGCCACCACTCATTGAAGATGAATGTGCATTCTAACAAAAGGACTTTGTTTCTCGAGTCTGAATCCTGATTGCCTTCAAAATTATTTTGTTTATTTATTTTACAATAAACCCTATAATTATGGCTAATTCTGCAGTGGCTAGGGACAGATCAGGCAGATCCAATATTATCTCAATCTTTGTGGAGCTCTTATCAGTTATATTTGTCTGCATTTGACCATTATGGGGGCTAAGTTCTCAGTGGATGGGGGGAGTTGATGAAGCCCATCAGTGTTGTGTCTGATGTATTTATTGGGGTGAGGTGGCAGCATGGCTGGCTGTTGGTGTGAGGTGGCAGCCTGGCTGTTGGGGTGAGGTGTTGGCCTGGCTAACTGTTGGGATGAGGTGTTGGCCTGGCTAACTGTTGGGATGAGGTGTTGGCTTGGCCTGGCTGGGTGTTGGGGTGAGGTGGTGGCATGGCTGACTGTTGGGGTGATGTATTGGCCTGGCTGGGTGTTGGCATGGCTGACTGTTGGGGTGAGATTGTGGCGTGGCCGGGTGTTGGGGTGAGGTGTTGGCCCGGCTAACTGTTGGGGTGAGGTGTTGGCCTAGCTGGGTGTTGGGGTGAGGTGGCATGGCCTGGCTGTTGGGGTGAGATTGTGGCATGGCTGGATGTTGGGGTGTTCACTTGGCCTGGCTGTTGGGGTCAAGTGTTGGCTTGGCCTGGCTGTTGGGGTGAGGTGGTTGCCCGGCTGGTGGCATGGCTGGGTGTTGGGGTGAGGTGGCAGCATGGCTGGCTGTTGGTGTGAGGTGGCATGGTTGCTGTTGGGGTGAGGTGTTGGCTTGGCCTGGCTGTTGGGGTGAGGTGTTGGCTTGGCCTGGCTATTGGGGTGAGGTGTTGGCTTGGCCTGGCTGTTGGGGTGAGATGTTGGCTTGGCCTGACTGTTGGGGTGAGGTGTTGGCTTGGCCTGGCTGTTGGGGTGAGGTGTTGGCTTGGCCTGGCTGTTGGGGTGAGGTGTTGGCGTGGCCTGGCTGTTGGGGTGAGGTGTTGGCTTGGCCTGGCTGTTGGGGTGAGGTGTTGGCTTGGCCTGACTGTTGGGGTGAGGTGTTGGCTTGGCCTGGCTGTTGGGGTGAGGTGTTGGCTTGGCCTGGCTGTTGGGGTGAGATGTTGGCTTGGCCTGGCTGTTGGGGTGAGGTGTTGGCTTGGCCTGACTGTTGGGGTGAGGTGTTGGCTTGGCCTGACTGTTGGGGTGAGGTGTTGGCTTGGCCTGGCTGTTGGGGTGAGGTGTTGGCGTGGCCTGGCTGTTGGGGTGAGGTGTTGGCGTGGCCTGGCTGTTGGGGTGAGGTGTTGGCTTGGCCTGGCTGTTGGGGTGAGGTGTTGGCTTGGCCTGGCTGTGCTCATGTGGGTCTCACTGTCCAGCACTCGTGATGATGGCTGTGGCTCCAGCGAGCAAGCCTTGGTGCACAAGCCCATGAAGCCACTGCATTGTATTTGCTGAGCCCACATGTCCCTGGACATCCAGAGTCAAGGGCACGACAGGCCCCTCCTCCTGTGGTAGGTTGCCAGGGTCCATGGCAGAGGGCGTGGGCACAGGGTGGATTGAGGACCTGGGCACACATGATGCAACTCAGGGGTTAGGTTAGGACACTGTACTGAGACTGAGCGCCTCACTGCTTCCAACGGGGCTTCTGGAGGGCTTGCTTGGTAGATAAGAGCAGAAGCCCCCAGCGCTGGCTTTTGGATTCCTGTTCACCTAAGGGGTGAGCTGCTCCCTGCTAGCTGTGGAGGCTCTTCCTGTGGTCTGTGGGAGTTGCGGCCCTTCCCTCCGCTCCTCTCCATTCCTGCTGGCCCTTATGACCCAGTGTGGCTGCCTCATTCCCAACTGTGTGCGACCTTGTGGCCTTGACTGCACCATGCTGTCACTGTCTGGGCCTGCCTCAAAGCCCAGAGTGTCAGCCTCAGAGTGTCTCGGGCTGAGTCTTCTCTCCTTGCTGTCCTGCTCCAGAGCCATCTGCCCAGATGCTGACGACTTGTGAGTTTCCGTCCCCAGCTTCCATGTCTCCCTCCAACCTAGGTTCCTGAGTACCAGTGTGACTTCCTCTTCCACATCTCCGTGGGGCGTATCTCATCACATCACAGACTGACAATCAGAACCGGTCATTTGACTTCCCCTCGAAAACCTGCCTCACCCAGTCTTCCCTCGATGATTGACAATTACCGTTTCCCACTTGGTTACGTCTTGAGAGTGTTTTTAGCACAGTGGGTTAAACTACGGCTTGGGATGCCACATCCCATATCAGAGTGCTGGTTCAGGTCCCCACTACTCAGCTTCTGATGCTTCTGATCCAGCTTCCAGTTAATGTGTCCTTGGAAGCAGAAGATGATGGCTCAAGCGCTTAGGCCCCTGCCAGCCACATGGGAGATGAGGATGGAGCTCCTGGCTCCTGGCTTTGGCCGGCCTAGCCCTGACTGTTGCAGGCATTTGGGGCGTGAACCAGTGCAAAGGTATCCATCCATCCTCCCTCCCTCCTTCCCTCCCTCCCTCCCTCCTCCCCCCCCTTTCTGCCTTTCAAGTAGATGAAAATAATTACTTATAAAAACATTGCTAATGTAGAATATTATTGTGGGATGACGTGGAGAAAGCACACACACAAGCACAGGTACCTGTTCACTCCCCTAGTGCCCACAGTGACTAGGCTGAGACTAAACCAGAGGCTGAGAATTGTGGGTACCTGGAGCCATCATCACTACGTCCCAGAATCTGTGTTAGCAGGAAGCTCAAATCAGGAGCTGGAGCTGGGACTCAAACACAGGTGCTCTGTTGTGGGCATCTGAACTAGTGTGCTAACTCTGAGGGCAAATGCCCACCCTAATATTTTCTATACAAATGATAGTCCTACTGTAGTGGGGCAGATGGGGCTCAAACCATCACCCATATGGGATTCCAGTGCTGCAGGCCAGGGCTTTAACCCTGTGCACCACAGTGCTGGCCCACAAAGTGCATTTTTAAAACTTAATCTGGTAACAGATGGAAAAAGAATTGAAATTTTTTCAAGGTTGTTTAGTATGCTTTGCATTTTCATTTGTTAACAGTAGATAGTTAACATGTGTTGCTTGTTTTTGGACTGTGCTCAGAAACAAGATTGACCATCGCAGGCATTGTTCGGTGTCCAGTTGCACGTGTTAAGAATGTGCTACTGTGAAACGGCTCCACAGCCTTTCTGTCTTGCCCATGTGACCCTGTCCCCAGTAACGGGCCATTTCCCCTGCCCCATTCCCCAGCCTGTGGTAGCTGCTACTCTGCTGTTCCTCTGAATTGGACTACTTGCACTCATCTGAGTGTCGTCATGTGACACTTGTGTTGTGACTGGGTTATTTCTTATCATGTAAAGTCCTCACAGTGCATGTGTGCTGTGGCATGTGGCAAGTCTCCCTCTTTAAGGCTAAAGAGCAGCCTGCTGCATGTATGTGAGGTCCTATTCCAAAACCTCATGGGAAAATGGAATTGAAAGCTGTGTTTACTTTGGGGCACCCAAGCTTGATATCCACGCGTTGGGTTTTACTTTCATAGTTTGCGTTTTCCGTGAACTTTGTGTAATTCCCTGTGTAGTGTATTTTGTTCACGCGTTCATTCATCGGTGGGCGTCTGCTCTGCTTCTGACTCGGGCCGCTGTGATCACCAGTGTGCACTGCCTCTCTGAGACTCGCTCTCGTTGTCTGCATGTATATTCCCAGAAGTCCGACTACTGGAACATGAAGGCATTTTATTTTTAATTTTTGAGGAACCTCCATAATTTTTCCCCATAGCGGTGGTACAATTTGGTAATCTCACCAACCCTACACAAGGACGCTCCTGTCCCAGCTCAGCCTGGGCCTCCTTGTTCACGTTTCTCTTGTCCGTTAATGCCGTCCATCAGCACACCTCCTGACTTCTGCTCTAAACACATCACCCGTGTGCGCGCTTCTCCTCGTCCCTCACTGGACCCATTTCCCTGACCTCATTGTCTCTTGACCCAGCCACCGTCGTCGTCTCCTAACGGCTCTGCACCTTCCCAGCCTGGCACCCTGCAGTAGGCTCTCCACGGAACATCCAGAGTGGTCGTTTTAAGCACTGAGCAGAGTCCCACCACACCACGCGTTGCCTGAGAGCATCTGGCGGGATGGTTCCAGGTCTGCGCACGCGCAGTGAGCAGAGTCCCGCCATGCCACGCGTTGCAGGAGAACGTCTGACGGGACATCCAGATCTGCGCACGCGCACTGAGCAGAGTCCCGCCATGCCACGTGTTGCAGAACATCTGACGGGACAGTTCCAGGTCTGCGCACGCGCACTGAGCAGAGTCCCGCCATGCCACGTGTTGCAGAACGTCTGACGGGACAGTTCCAGGTCTGCACACGCGCACTGAGCAGAGTCCCGCCATGCCACGTGTTGCAGAATGTCTGACGGGACAGTTCCAGGTCTGCGCACGCGCACTGAGCAGAGTCCCGGCATGCCTCACGTTGCAGGAGACCGTCTGACAGGGCGCTTCCAGGTCTGCGCACGCGCACTGAGCAGAGTCCCGCCATGCCACGCGTTGAGGACCGTGTTCCAGGGCCGATGTGGTGGGCCTGAACGCTGGCTCTGCCTCGTCCCAGGCCTGAGCAGGGCAGCCCAGCAGTGATCATGAAAACCTGGTCTCTGGTCTGTGGGGCCTGCCGGGCAGCCAAGACTCTGTCCCGCGCGAGAGATCCAGGATGGCCGCAAGCGCCGGCCCAGGGCGGCTTCGGGAGGAGGAAGCGTGTTCGTTTCTCGGTGGAGGTACCGATGTCACCTCCTGAGAGTCCAGGTTCTCTGCTTAGGGTTTGTGCGTGTTGCCCTCCAGGAAACGGCTCCGGAGCGATTACCGAGCCGTGGTTGGTCGCCGTGAGGTGCCCTGCTCCGACCGGTGCCGGTGAGGCCAGCCTGTGCTCAGGGCAGGGTTCAGGGGATGCCTCCGCGGGCTCATCGGCCACCTGTCCCTGGCCTCCCTCACGTGGGACAGGGCTTGGCCCCCGGGGAACCAGAACGAGCAGGTTCGAGTCTAGTTTGACGGTACCATGCTTGGAGAATAAAATGATGTTAGAAACCGGAAGTCACACGAAGACAGCAGAACTCTGAGGGAGTGGGGTGAAGGTGGTCTCCCCAGCCTCTCGCTCTTGGCGAGAAATGAGTCAGAGCTGAAACCCAGGTCTGTTGATGTTGGTGTTTTGTTATTGTAGAATATTTAATATTATTAAGAGCTGACAATGACCCTGTATTGGAGGAGGGTGCTGTTGATGATGAAGATGTGTGTGCTAAACAGTGGAGGCGTGATAATGACTAAAACAAAATTGACTTATCTGTTTAAAAATATATTGTTGGCCAGAAAAAAGGCTTGTAATCCTGAGAGGCAAAATGGTACTGTGGTGTTGCCTTTCATTGGAGTGAATGGATGATCAGCGTTGTAACAAGCAGTAGTTAGCAAGCATTGGAAGGTGGCATAAAGTGAATCTCTTGTCAGTGAGAACACCCGGCTCATAGCAGGAGCTCCGGGGAGTGGGCAAGTGGCCCTGTTGGGCAGTTGGGTCTGGTGGTGTCCATGGCACCGTTGGACAGTGGGTTGCTCTGGTGGAATTGATGGGACCCTTGCACAGTGGGCCTGGTAGAGTAGATGATGCCATTGGGCAGTTGGGTTGGCAGAGTTGATGGTACCCTAAGTGTGGCCTGTTAGGTAGTTGAAGGACGTAAATCCAGACTTCGAGTGCCTAAGAATTACCTTGGTCACTAGTGAAAAATGCCAGCTCCTGCAGCTTCTCCCACGTTCTGTGCTCCTGGGCAGGGCCTGGGTTTATGCATCTTCACAGCAGGTGTAGTAGATTCAGAGCCATACTTGAGCAGCGATTACTGGGGATTTCTGTATGGAGAGAGGGCAGGGACTGCAAGTGAAAAACCGTAGCTCTCAGTGATAAAGAAGACTAATTCCTTTTTATTTTAAAGATTTATTTATTTGAAAAGAGCACGAGAGGAAGGTGGAGATAGAGCTTCCGTCTGCTAGTTCACTCTCCAAATGGCCGCTGCACCTGAGGCTGGGCCAGGCCAAAGCCAGGAGCCCGGAACTCCATCCTAGTCTCCCACGTAGGTGGCAGAAGTCCAAGTACTTGGACCCTTACTGCTGCCTTCTCAAGTCATTAACAGGGAGCTGCATCAGAAACGGAGAAGGGGCCAGCGCTGAGGTGCAGTGGGTTAACACCCTGGCCTGAAGTGCCGGCATCCCATTTGGATGCCCGTTCTAGTCCTGGTGGTTCAAGTCCTGGTGGTTCGAGTCCCGGCTGCTCCTGTTCCGATCCAGCTCTCTGCTGTGGCCTGGGAAAGCAGTAGAAGATGGCCTAAGTCCTGGGGCCCCTGTACCCGCATAGAAGACCTGGAAGAAGCTCCTGGCTTCAGATTGGCACAGCTCCAGATGTTGCAGCCATCTGGGGAGTGAGCCAGCAGATGGAAGACCTCTCTCTCTCTCTGCCTTTCCTCTCTCGGTGTAACTCTGACTTTGAAATAAAAATAAATAAATTTTTAAAAGAAGAAAAAGCAGCAGCAGCAGGGAAGCCAGGACTGAAACCAGTGTTCCAGTATAGGATATGGGTATCACAAGCAATGGCTTAACCCACTGGCCACAGTGTCAGCCTCCCAGGCTAATTCTTGAGACGGAAAAAGAAAACGTGGCAAGCAGCCTGTAGCGTCAGAGGCACTGGTGGTGGAGCAGGGAGTGACAGTTGATTCTGTCATGCAGTGGATGCACGTCTAGCTAATGTTTTCATTCGAAGTTGGCTGCAGAATAAAGTTAATGTTTCAATGGGAAAATAACTTTCGATGCTTTTACATATCTAACATGTCAGAGCTGGAATAAAACTTAGATTTGGGGGCCAGTGCCATGGCGCAGTAGGTTAATCCTCCATCTGTGGTGTCCGCATCCCATATGGGAGCCGGTTCTCATCCCAGCTGCTCCTCTTCCAATCCAAGTCTCTGATGTGGCCTGGAAAAGCAGTAGAAGATGGCCCAACTCCTTGGGCCCCTGCACCTGCATGGGAGACCCAGAAGTTGTTTCTGGCTCCTGGCTTCGGATTGGCACAGCTCCAACTGTTGCGGCCATTTGGGGAGTTAACCAACGGAAGGAAGACCTTCCTCTGTGTCTCTTCCTCTCACTGTCTGTAACTCTGCCTCTCAAATAAATAAATAAATAAATCTAAAAAAAATTAGATTTACTTTTTGTTCTACCTAGTCATTTAAGCATTGGCAGAGGTTTGGCTAAAATTTTGAAATTATTACTATCATTTTTATTTATTTGGGAGGCAGAGAGAAAGGGATGGATGGATAGAGTGTTCTCGTCTGCTGGTTCATTGCCCAGAGGCCTGTAGTAGCTGGCGCTGGCCTGGGATAGATGCTGGAAGCTAGGAACACATCCAGGTTTCCCTTGTGTGTGGCAGGAAACCAGCTACTTGAGCTGTCACTGTTGCCTCCCAGGATCTGCATTGGCAGGAAGCTGGGGAAAGGACCCCAGGCTGGAAATCAAGCCCAGGACTCTGGTGTGGGGCTGGGGCATCTTAACTGCTAGCCTAAACGCCTAACGCTTTGACTTATGGTAATTTCTTTTTTTTTTTTGGTCAAACCCTAAGTAGGTACCTACTGTATGCTCAGCCCTGGGCTAGGCTGTGGGTTTCCACTATTTGAAAACATAATTCATACAGTCCTTGCCCTCCTGGAGTTTACAGTGTGATGAAGGTGTCAAGCCTAGGAATTTCAGCTGCAGTGAGTTACCGTCTCGTGGTGCCAGGCCACTAGAGGAAGGTTGTTTTATTAGGCAACACACCTGGCGTTACACAGACCCCCACTGACTTTGATACTGAAATGGGACTTGGGTGCATGGTGAGCCATGCAGCTGTATGCACAGCTGCCATGGAGTGGCCGTGCTGGCTGGCCCTGAGTTCTTCTGACTTACTTGGGGGGTGTACAGCTGTGCTCCTGAACTTTGGCACGATCTGGCTGAGAAGGGAGATGGCACGCGTCTCGAGGGAGGGCCCAGGGCCTGCCTTTCTCACCAGCTTCCTTAATTTGGGGACACTGATGCTGTGTGCAGCTGGGTGTCAGCACCTGGGAGCTCAGGGCCTTGCTGTGTCAGGGAAGGCCTCCTCATTGTGGTTTTCGTTAGTTTGGATGTACCAATTTGTTTGTTTTTTTGTTTTTTTCAGCTTTAGTATACTATATATATAAGAGCTTGTAGTAACAAGATATTCCATGGCTATAGAAATACCTTTGCTGATGAAATTTCTTCAAACAATGGCTTCATGATTCACAGTTCTCTCTTTTCTAACCCTAACCCTTTTTTACCACATGGATAAAATTATAATGTCATCTGAGGGAGGAAAAAACACACAGGGTTTCTTAATTTGCCATCTCTTAATTTGCCATCTGTCATCGTTTTGCAGATGAGCCTGTGATACAAGGGTGATGATTCAGGTTGCCGGGGTGTCCATGCGTGGCCTGAGACACCTGGCTGGTTTCTCTTCTCCTTGCCCTCAACCCTGTACGAGTGCCCGAGGAGCAGACACTGCGCCGGGAGTCTCGCAGGGCAGTGGCCTCCCTGCCTGAAGCTCCTCAGCCAGCCACAGCGTGGAAGTGCATGTCCCGCGCGCACTATGCAGTGGTAGCCCTTCCGGAGCACAGTTGGCTCATAGGAAGCAGCGTGGAAGCGCACGTCCCGCGTGCACTGTGCAGCGGTAGCCCTTCCGGAGCACAGTTGGCTCATAGGAAGCAGCGTGGAAGCGCACGTCCCGCGTGCACTGTGCAGTGGTAGCCCTTCCGGAGCACAGTTGGTTCACAGGAAGCAGTGAACGAAGCGCTGCGTTCAGACAGCTGGGATGCTTGACACTGTTCAGCTCGAAGCGCTGCGTTCAGACAGCTGGGATGCTTGACACTGTTCAGCTCTTTGAAGGTTGGAACTGAATAAAAAGAGCTTTTGTGTGGGCGCGACTCTTTAAAAATTGATACAAGGTTATTAATTACATAAGATTCTGTAAAAATAGATTTTTTTCTTCCATTTATTACCATTTTCTGGTTTCTGCCGTTTTCTGGCTTGTCCTTTGAGTGACAGTACTCACGAAGGTTTCAGGGGGTGTCGTTCCCTTTGACCTCCTTGGTGTCTCTCTTCCTGTTGTGTGTTGGTCTCCACATCGAAGTGAGAAGTTCCGTGCCTGGCCTCACAGGGGCTAACCTGGTGGTTCTTTCAGGTTGCTTTGCCCACACGGTTTGTGAACATCATGGTATAGCTGAAGCATGGCCAGCCCAGGGGTTTGTGTGCCTGCATGGGCTGCTTCAGTGCCGTAGCCATATGCTCAGTACTGTCCCCCCAACGTTTGTGCTTGAGACTGGAGTTAGGAGGCTGTTGTGACTGCTGTAATGGAATGGGTAGAGTTTGCAGGGAACACAGGGCTTGTAGATGACCAAGCCTCTGTTTGTCCTCACTGTGGGTATTTAATAATACCTTTTAGGTCGTCCGTGTCGGCACAGCCCTGTGTGGTCTTAAGCACTGCCGAAATGGATGCCAGTGAACTCAGTGTCACGGGAAGAGTGGTACTCAAGGGCTCCAGGCCCCTTTTGCTCTGTCTGTTGTCATTCTGTGGAGTCCACCTTTGTGACTAGAGCAGATACTTGGTTGACCACATGGTAGTGTTGGTTCCAACCGTCAGAGTGTTTCATTTGTTTCCACCTAGTTAGTTTAGTGAGTCACGCAGTGACTGTCATGACCAGGACGTTCTGATACCCAGGGCTGCTTGGGGCTGGCTTTATGTGATGGACTTGGGATGAGACTGACGGGTGTGGTCCCCAGCCCAAGCTCATGAGCTGTGTGATCTTGGGAAGACACTTGACCTCACCCAGCCTCAGCTGCTTCTGAAAGAGGAGTAGTTCTGGTGGTGAAATGAGATGTTGCGAAGCACCTCCTCAGTGCGCTGAGCGGTGCAAGCCTTTAACTCCATGAATATCATTGTGTGACAATGATTGTACATTTTAATGTCAGTTCATGTTTCTAAATGTTACATGTGACGGCTTAATTTGTATATCTGTATAATACATGAGGGAACCTCACAAAGTTAATGGGAAATGGACCTCAAAGATAAGCATTTTATTTATTTTTTGTTTTTTTAAAGATGTACTTCTTTGGAAGACAGTTAGAAAGAAGGAGAGGCAGAGGCAGAGAGAGAACTGGGACAGGCTGAAGCCAGGAGCTTCCTCCAGGTCTCCCACATGGGTGCACAGGCCCAAGTACTTGGGCCACCCTCCACTGCTTTCCCAGGTGCATTAGCAGGGAGCTGGATTGGAAGTGGAGCAACCAGGACTTGAACAGTTACCCTATACGTGCATCTTACTGTTTCTTGCACTAAAATAAACTACCCCCCCCCCCCCAATAAAGTAAGTTTAGTTATTTGAAAGGCAGAGTGACCAGAAAGAAGGAGAGTCAGACATTTTTCTCTGCTGATTCATGCCCCAAATGCTCACAACAGCAGTGCTGGGCCGGCCCAAAGTCAGGAGTCCAGCACTCAGTTCAGGTTTCCCCACACGTGTGGCCAGGACCCAACTGCTTGAGCTGTGGCCTGTCGCCTCCCAGGTGCATGAGCAGGAACCTTGATCGGAAGCAGAGGTGGCAATTGAACTCCTGTATGGGATGTGGGCATCCCAAGTGGCAGCTTAACCTGCTGAGCCACAACGCCTGCCCCTAAGCTTACCAAGAAATTCAATTTTCCACTAATGTTTTGAAGTAGCCTCATGGATACCTTCTACAGCTAAAAACCGTGGAGCAGCAAGTTAGAGGAAGCATCAAGTAGGTTCCGTAACTTGACCCACAAGGCCTAACTTTGTGGAAATATATTTTCTTCTTTCAGGATAAGTGGTGTGATATTGCTGGTCACTTCCTAAGGTGGTCAGAGAGCAGAAGTAGTGGTCAGCTGTCGGTTGAGTATGTCCGTCTTTGGTGGTTTCCCTTTGAGTAGACAGTCTTTAACTGTCCAGGCTCTGTTCTGTAGCAAAGTTCTTGTTAGCCGGTGTGTTGAGTGAGCATTCCCTTCGTGTAATATGGAAAGTTGTGTCCTCACTTTGTGTCGTGTGGTCACCTGTGCCCACACAAAGAAGGGTGGACCCAGACTCCACGTGGAGTTATTGGCCTCATCACTTTGTTTAATGTGCGTCCCCAGCTCTGCTGATTGCTGGCGTATTTCGTCCAGATTGCACTGTTAGGCATACTAGAATTGACTTTGACTGTTCAGTCAAGACTTTGAAGAGATTTACTTGCTTGTTTTTACCATATAGTACGTTTCTCATGTTCCTGATGGAGCATGTTACCATTATCAGGCACTTTGGGTTGAGGAGGACGTCTGCATGTCAGATTATGTAAGGAACCATCCAGCGATGGTTCAGATGGGTTTTGTCCAGTGTCTCACTGAGCTGTTCCTGGTACCCACGTCACCCCTTCAGAGGTTCCTGCCCACCCTCCCACGTGTTGTTTGTAAGAACTGTCAAGCCCGTTGTTGCGTCGTTGTTATCACTGATGTCTCTGGCAGTGAGGATGGGGAATTCAGGAGGGGTGGTGTGGACAGGTGGCGTGGCGAGGGCAGCTCACGTCGTTCTGCACTCACTGGCTCATCCTGCTGCCCCAGGGTTTGGTCCTAGGCCCCCAGGAGACCACTGTAGGGACAGTTCCTGGAGCTGGGCTGATCCAGACAACCTCTCACTATGAGCAAGCCATAGGGTCCCCACTGAGCATGCCCAGTGTTCCTCCATGACCTGCCAGTCACTGCATGGAGCCCTGCCCCTGGGGAAAGGGTTTGAGGGGAGCACTGTGAGGCAGGAGCTGTGCCCTGGGACGATTACAGCACTGAAGGGAATGAGGGCTTAACCTTGGACAGGCAAGCGCTTGGTTTTTTTTTTTTTTTTTTTTTCTGTAAATGCCATACATTGCTTCAGGTGTTGACGCAGATTAACTCTGCATCTGGACCGCACAGCTCAGAGGACTTAACATCTGACATTCAGATGTAAGCCAGTCCCTGCTCCTCTACATACCGACTCGAGCATTAAAGATATTCAGATAGCACCTGCTTCAGGTCGTGATGCAGTTGCCAAGTACTGCCCCAGGAACTGCTGGGAAGGGACCCACACCTGCACTGCAGCTCGGCCCCTGAGCCGTCAGGAGCAGGATGAGGACAGAAGTCCAGGGCAACCCCCAGTGTGCCGCAGAGAGGCCCCGAGCTTCTTGTTCAGCACGCTGCCTGTGTGGGTGAAGCACACCCCACCACAATGCCCTGGGGCTGCGCGCAGCTCTGGGGAAGACTTGTTTGTTGGTGCCAGGCCAGTGTGCGATGTGTGGGTTATATTAGTTTTAGTCGCTTGCCATATTCTCTATAAACCTCCTTCAGGGAGATCTGGGGTGGAAGTGTAGTCTGTGCTGGGAATCAGCCCAATTCCGTATCAGAGGAGTCTGGGACAACAAGCAACGCCCACCCCGTTACAAGTTTTATATGAAGCAAACATCTATTTTTGCTTTGTGCAGACTCCACTGGATGAAGAGCTAAAAATAACCAAACGCTCAGAAACCATTTGTGATGCAAAATGACTGTAGGGAGAACTGTGCTGTTGTCTGTCCTGGTTATAGCTGAATGGTCCAGGCCAGCAATTATGCCCCGGAGCGCCCTGGCCAGGTCTCTGTAAGCCTTTTCTGGTATGGGAGGGACTCACAGCGTCATCTTGCCCACACAGACTGTTAAACCGAAAATAATTTAGAGGAGGGTTTTTTTTTTTTTTTTAATTGTGGTAGAATATTGGTCCATTTCTTGAAGATTTTCTGAATTTTTTTTAATAAGGAGTTATTGGAAAAAAGGGAAATGGAAACAGATGAGAAGTTAGTATGTCCAGAAGAGTTGTTTTGCCTCTGAAAATGTTGGGTGCATTCTCAGTGCTGGGGTTGCTTCTTAAGCTGTGCTATGCACGGGACTTGTGCAGTGCGTCTGGGCTGGCTTGAGCTGCCGGTGTGTTGCCAGGAAGTGTGTTGTCCCATCAAGTGTGTGGTGTCACATTGCACAACTGGCGTGAGAAATCCAACTCTGAACTTGGAGATGGGACTCCTCTTTTTTTCATCAAGTGGTTTCCCTTGCTCCCTAGCAAATGAACAGGCTTTCAGATCCACAAATGCTGGAACACGCCGAGGGAAGCACTGCCTAGTGCAATGCCGACAGGCTGTGTTCTGTAGGAAAAGATGAGCCAATTGACCCGATTCCCAGCGTGCCGTACAGGGGTGGATGGGCGCCTACTCCGCCACCCCCTCTGTGTGCACGCTGCATCCGCTCACTGTGGGCACAGGATGGAGGCGGGCAGCCGTGGGTGCCTGTCTCTGCTGCTCGGCTGTGCTCCATCCTCATCCTTCAGGGAAAACACAGCCGAGCTCCTAAGTGGCTGCCTGTGTTGCGTGGAGAGGAAGTGGGAGTCGGAGCTGATGTTCTGGAAGGAACGTGCCACGGAAGGACCCAGTACTGTGTCTGAGCCTCTTAACCCTCCGTGCATGATCCTTTTAGGCGGTGGAAGCGTCTTACCATCTGTTAGATTCTGCCCTGAGATGCTTCCCTTCAGAAACCGAAATGACTCCAGGAAAGTGAAAGCAGTGCAAGGCTTTGTGGAAAAATTTATGGAATGCGTCCTCCTTCTCCCAGCTCTGTGTGTGCTGCGGGGAAGGCACGAACTCCAGAGGGCTGTCGGTGCTGCTGGTGCCTCCAGGAACCGGTGGAAGACCCTGGAGATTCCCACTCGGGACCCCTGAGAGAGGCCACCCCTACTGCCCCTCCCCAGCCGTCAGGTTGCCATTCTTTCCAGTATTTGCTTCACTTCTCCTCAGCGTTGAAAGAACACTAGGCATAAAGGGGGGTGGGGGGGAGAAAAGATTTTAAATATCCAATCCTTTGTCCTGGAGGGGAGATTTAAGCCAGGAAATTGGATTTGAAGCTTCTTTGTGAGGAAAAATAAAAGCCACCATGGTTACGTAAATGTTTAAATGGACATAGTCTCATAAACATTTCCACTGTGAGAAGTGGAAATGTGCTGTGTGATCTCCGGTGTGGTGCTGCCCGCGCTGTGTCTGAGTGCTGTGCTGTTGCACGACACAGACGCACAGTCAGGAGCAGCAGAGTGGGGTCCGGCTGGTGGCAGTGACGGGGCAGTTCACGGCTGGTGTTTCACAGGGGACAGCACCGCCACTCAGGACCTCCTGCAGGCTGCCGTTGGCCGCGGCAGGGCCTCCGGGCCTGTCCGTGGTGAGGCATCCTTCCGTCGTAGTGTCTTAGGTTTTCTCTTCCCCTCGCAGTGCAGGCTGCAGGAGATGGAGCCTTGTGTCTCTGCGTCCAGCTGGCTGGTTCTGGGCAGATGCAGCCGGGCCTGTTCCTCCCTGGCTTTCAGCTTTCATTTGCCTTATTTGGTAAAGCTGTGTGCTTCGTTATTCCTGGAAAGGGCTGTTTCTCCACATTCAAGGACCGTTTCCCGCTTCCTCCAGTTTTGAGCCGAGAGCTCCTGGCGTCCGCTTTGTACCAGGGGAAGCCTGGGGCGTCATCAGAGCGCTTGCTGTTTGCGGGGCTGCTGTACCGCTCCTCAGCCTGCCAGGTGCTGCCACGTGACGTGTGCATCAGTGTGTACTTGCTCACCACTCACGAGATCCTAGCTGTGTGCCTCAGAGTCTGCTATGGGCACGCCTTGCTCCTGTTTCCTGGGGTCTCTTCCGGTCTGCGATGTCCTCAGTTCGTCCCATTTCTGCGGTCTGTCCCCTTGTTGGAGGCTTCTCCATCCCCTTTAAGGAACAGTTTGCTCATGTCAAGGGCCCCAGTGCTGAGCTTTAATAAAGCTCACAGTTGATTAGCCCTGAGCCCCTCCTGCAGTGTTCTTGATAAGGACATGTGTTCTTGTCATGTTCTTTGTATGTGCGTGGTAGATGAAGCCATATTCTTGGCTTCCCCTCCCTAACAAAGCAGAATCTGACAACACATCTTTCTCTGAGATCTAGCTTTGTTAAAGAAAAGGAGCTCAAGTTTGAGAGAGAAGGGAAAATGTGGCTGTTTTCTTGGAGCTGATACTTGTTTTGTGTTTTAGCCTAAAAAGGAAGTCTGTAGACCCTCAGCGCTTAGATAGTTGTATCCCTTGTGCTAGAAGCTGGGGTGCAGGAGGGGCAGGCCTGAGGTTGATGTCAGCAGATCCTGCCCTCTGCCCAGGGAGCAGCCCTGACTTTCTTTTTTTTCTAAGTAGAAGGAAGTTGAGTTTATTAAGGGTTTGCTGCAGGGAGGGGGCGAAGGAATGTTCTTCGCTCTGGGAGGAGTGCGGAGGCTGCCACTCAGTGGGAGACTGGGAGAAGCTCCTGAACTCACTTGGATTTTTGAGAATTTGTTGGTGGAGCCTTTTCTGTCTGCTGCCTCCTCTCCTCCTGCCTGCCTGTCACTGGGAGTCTTCCTGTTCTCCTCCCACCCCCAGCGCCCTTCCTGCGGTGTGTGTTAGCCTCTGGGTGCTGCGTCATCGTAGGGCATCTCAAGAGGCCAGTGAGGGAGGCCCATGGGTGACACCCAGCAGTTCCCAGGGTGGAGAAGAGAAGAGTGACGGGGGCCAGCCTCTGGCGCTGCCTGGTCAGCGCCTTTCTCACCCACCCAGACCTGTAGGAGAGCCTTGGGGGGAACTCCCTGCGAAAGAGCTGTGTGCTGCCCCTGCCTGGCCAGTGGGTTAGGCGTCTGGACTCTCAGAGCATTCCTGTGTGGTTTGGAGATTTGTTTCCTTTTGAGAAAGCCACGAGTAGATGGAGATGCTTGACAACAACCTGCTGTGGGTGTGCTTTCGTGTCTGCCTAAATCTGGGCAAGCCTGGAGACCCAGGCAGCAACCTGTCCTTGCAGGACGGGCCCTGCCCTGCCGCTCTGGAGAAGTAGTCTCCTGGCACACCTCGCAGGTCCTGGTCCTGGTCTCTGTCACACAGAGTGAGGATGACTGTGCCCACTAACACACGTTTCACGATGCCATTGTCCAGAGTGTTCCCACGTGCCGACGGCACAAGGCTGCTGCTGGCCATGTCCTTGTTTAACTCTTGGGGAAACGAGGTGTCCAAAGCAGCGCTGGTCAGCACACGCGTCGACCTGGCAGCCTGGCTCTAGAACCCGTGCTGTCTCTCTGTCCTGCCTCTGCCCCTCTTCCTGTTGTGATCACTCTTAGGCTGCATGTGGCTGTGCTTCTGGGACTGAGCTGACGCCTGGAGCGTGTGTCGTTGGCACTGCCCAGATCACATCAGTTGTCGGCTGACTGCTAGTGGCTCTGTGAGGTCCCTGTGGCTCCCCTGCATTGCCACATGCTCGTTCGGCTCCCTTCCAGTGCTGGTCTCTGCCCCTCCTTTGCCCACCTCTCGTGTTGGTCTCAGACCTGGGCTCCGTTGCGGCTTTTGTCCCTGAGCTTGGCTGGCCTGGGAACCCCCTGGAAGACTCACGTAGATTACAGCCCTGGGGACTGCTGCAGTAAGATTGGGTCTGAGTGCTTGTCCCATTTCCCGGGAGATTGTGATGCCTGCTTACTTGGCTTGAGGACATGGCTCCTCAGACTGCACTGCACGGGGGAGCTGCCCGGGAATCTGGTTAAAATGCAGCTTTGGAGTGGTCTGTGTGCCCCCTGATTTGCTGTGGGGCCCACACTCCTGGTGCCCCCATGCTACTGGCTCATGGTCTTCCTTTTGAGTAGCTAGGGCCTGGAGCATACATCCTGCTCTTTCAGTCTGTTCTGTAGGTTGTGTCCCAGGGTGGCTGGAGTTCGAGGCTCCTGACAACCCACCTGCTCCAGGGTTAAGTGACAGGAAGGAGCAGCAGGGACTGAAAGTGCAGCCCTCTGTTTGTGGAAGGACTGGTTGGAGAGGTGGGCAGGCCTTGTTAATTAGCGCTGCCTGCAGTCGACTTGAAGACAGCTCTGCTGCACAAGTTTGCAGCATCCCCCCTCCCTCCCCCAGCTGTGTGCAGTGCCTGCTGGAAGCCAGAATGGGAGCCATGTGGAGGGACTCAGCTTGAGGGCATTCCAGCTGCCTGGGTGTGCTCTGCAGAGGCTGTGTCAGCTCCCCTGGTGTGAGGTCAGCCATGTGAGTTCCCTAGGCCCACCGAGATGTTTGGTCCTGACATCTGTGCTTGAGTGCCCTTGGTCATCCCCACCCAGTTATGCGAAGGCCTGGTTGCGTATCAGGAAGGTGTCCTGTGCGAGAGAGGGGTGTCTGTTGTTGCCGTCAACCAGGGAGCTGTCCTGCACAGGTGGAGACTCCCTTCTCCTTTTCCGACCGTGGCCTTGCATGTTCTCAGCAGGTTGCTCGCTAACTGCCCAGCGTTTGCCCTTGCGTGTTCTCATACCCGTATACAACAGAGCTGTTCCTCAGGGTGTTCGCACTTGCGGTGGGCTTTGAAACCTGTATTCAGAGCACTGAGCCCTGTGCTTGTGAGGCTTGTGAGGCTTGCTGGCTGTTGTCTGCTGGCGCTCAGGCACATCAGCTGTCCACACCCTCCAGGTCCTCCTTGTCACTGTTCTGTGTGGGTCTAGTCCTGGCCCTCATCTTGTCCTTGGCCTCCTGCACTCCCTGGGTGATTACCTCCAGGCCTGGAAGGTGAGTGTGCCCATGAGTAACACATTTGCCTCTCCTGCCCATCTGTGTCCCACACTCTCAGCCTGTGCATCCCACTCTCGCAGCAACACCTCCACGTGTTGCTTACAAGATGCCTTACAAGTGTTGGCCGTGAACCTGGACCGTGTCCCTGCTGCTCCCCTGCTCTGTGCCAGGTCTTCCCCTCCTCAAGTCTGGAGACTGCTGGCCCATTCCATGCTGCACACATCGCATTGTGGCCCTTGAATGCATGTTTGCACTGTCTTCCATCACGGCCCCCACCTGCCTGCTTCCCACCCATGCTCCGAGCTCTTGTCATCTCTCAGCCAGACCCAGGTTTCTTCAGCTTCCTTGACAGTGTCCAGGAACTGTAGTTCACACTGCCACGTGGTGACATACTCATGTGCAGATGAGCAAAGCCTTCCCAAGGCAGCACCAAACCTTTCTGCTGGCGTGGAGTTCTGGGAGCATTCTGTATTTCACAGAAGGCAGTGTTAGCTGAGACTCACTCGGTGCATTCCGGTCACAACACGGGTCTGTACCTTTGTCCTTGAAGGTGATCCGTCGAGTTGGCCGCATTGGCATCAACTCAGCTTTCCAGAAATGCCCATGTCAGCCCGTCTGTGGGTCCCGTGGAATCATAACCCGCAAGCAGCTGGCAGGAGAGGCACTGGGCTGGCATGGCTGTGGGGGCTCCTTTTCCAGCCAGTGCCCTGGCGCCCAGCCCTGGTGGCCTGTGGCCCACTCCACCGTGTGTACGGCTGGACTGCCCTGCAGTAAGATCATGCCTGGAGGAATTAAAAAATCAACATAAAGTAGAATGGAGGGTCTGGATCCTCACAGAGTCGTTAGATCAGAACTCCCTGTGCAGCTGGGACTGAGAAGTCCTGTCGCCCAAGGCCTGGCTCCTGCCTTCCTCTGCAGGTAGTCCTACCTGTGGCTCCTGTCTTGCTCAGCTCCGGTCACACTGACCATGTTGCTGTTCCTTTGTGCGTGCCTGTCTTCCTGCCCAGAGTTCTCGGACTGCATCATTCTGCGAGCTTCATGTCTGAGCACAGGTGCTGCCCCCCAAGGGTGGCCGCTTTCCTTCCTTTCCCTCCTCATCCCTTTGTCTGTCTTCGTCCTTGCCCGTCGTCGTCACAGCAGCTCCTGCTCCTGGTGCCATGTTGGGCACTGCTTGCTTATTGACTCTCCTGCTGTGGAACTGAAGCTTCGAGCATGGGGCCCTTTGTGTCCTGCTCACCACATTGTCCCTGGTGCCTGGGCCAGTGCCTGGCGCAGAGACAGAGGCTGGGTCGGCATTGGAAAGTGCTTGAGGCAGGGAGTGGGGTGGCTGTCTTCCACTCTTTCTGGCTTTTTCCCACCGCGCTGCCCTTGCCACACAGAGGCAGGAAGATTGCTTTGTCTCTGGCCATCCCCCATCCTGGTCCTCTGCGTGTTCCGACACTTAGCAGGGATTTGCTCAGTTTTCCGGGGGAGAAGCGAAACCTGGCTGTTGGTTTGAGCAGCTGCACCTTTGCTGTCCCCAGGTCTTCGCTTTGCATGGGCTTTGCTTTTGTGGTGGGCCTGACAAGCCGTTGTCACCCAGCCCTGCAGTTTTTTCCTTTGGAGAGATTCATGCTGTGTGGTCAGTGTCAGACCACATCGTGGTCTGCTGCTCTGGGTATGCGTGTTCTTCTCTGCTGTGCCCAGCTCTCAGTCATGGAAATCCGGTCCCTCTGGAGCCCCAGGTCTCAGCACAGTGGCCAAGGAAGTGCTGTCCCACCTTATTGAGCTGGGGAGGGGTCACAGGCCCATACCCTTGGAGCATGGGCTTTGAGGGGCAGAAGGCAGGCTTGTTGAGGGAGTGTGAGTGGTGGCTTGGAAAACAGAGCTTGTTGTCAGCAAGGCAGGCTGAGAATGCCCTGGGCTGGGTGTTTGGTGTAGTGATGACGATGCTGTTTGGTACGCCACCTTTCCGTGCTGTGCTGAGTTCAAGCCCTGGCTGTAGTCCCAGCTCCAGCTTCTGCACACCTTGGGTGGCAACAGGTGATGGCTCAGATGCTTGGACTCCTACCACACAAGTGGGAGCCCCATGTTGAATCCCCAGTTCCTGCTTCCAGGCTTTGGCCTGGCCCATGGCTTGTTCTTGTGGGCATTGGGTGATTGAACCAGCGGATGAGAGCTGTGTCTGTCCCTCTCAAATAAAAAAAAAATTTAGAAAAAGAACCATCAGCTTGTCTGTCATCACCACTGGGGAACGGCCTGTGTGGTGTGCTGGGGTGCAGGGGTTTGGGGGAGGCTTGCTCCAGGGAAGAGGTCCCCGCGCTTGGTGTGGGGTCCCCTTCCTATTACCTTGTTCTGGTGTGTGCGAGGCTGAAGGAGATCTCCACTCTCCTGGTTGTGGCTTTGACATTTGGTGCAGTGTCTGACAACGTCAGTCCTTGATACTTTGCCTGTAGTTCCCCCTGTGAGATGGGTTCATGTGTTTTGTGTATTTGGATGTTTCATTTCCCTTCTCTGCGTCACTGCTCTGTGTAGACTGGCCATGTGGAAAGGGTTGCTTTCGCCCTGTTGCCTGATGCTGTCATTGAGGCCACACTTTCCATTTTCAGAGAATGAATGAGAGACTCAATAATGCAAGCAGTCAGCGCCTGTTTCGTTTATGACAAAGGAGTGACTAAAGCAGCGAGGGGACCAGGGACAGATGACTCTTTTTCTTGCAGCCTTGAATTTGATTCAGAAATGTCAGTTGAATAATTGCGTGTGAAGGTGTGACGTTGGCTCCTTGGGAGGGTACAGGTGTGAATAAGATTGCCATGCTCCCCGTGGGCGTGTTCAGTACCAGGAGGAGGAGGGGCAGCTTGTCCGTTAGAATTTTATGTAAACGCCAGGCAAACTTGGGTCCTGTGGGGGGGCCTCAGTGCTTGAGGAAGTACAGTCAGATCGGGCAGCCATGGCTTCTGTACCTAACTGCGTGCGGAACACAGGGGGAGGAGTTCGTCTCCCATGGTTATACCCTGTTTTTCCCTAAATAATACAGTTATTTGAATTGTACTTCTTCTGTGTTAGGTGTTACAAATAATAAACCATATAGGAGGAAGTGTGTAGGATCTATCTTAATATGCCATTTTAAAAAAAGATTTATTTCTCTATATGAAAGGCAGAGTTAGAGAGGCAGAGCCAGAGAGAGAGGTCTTCATCTGCTGGTTCACCCCGCAAATGGCTGCAACAGCTGGGGCTGAGAATCCGGAACCAGGAGCCTGGAGCTTCTTTCAGGTCTCCCACATGGGCACAGGGACCCAATGATTTGGGCCATCCTCCACTGCTTTCCCAGGTGCATTAGCAGGGGCCTAGAGTGTAAGTGGTGTAGCTGGACTTGAACTGGCACCCGTATGAGATGCCAGCACTGTAGGCAGAAGCTTAACCCACTATGTCCTAGTGCTATCTCCAGTACCATGCCATTTTTAAAGATTTATTTATGTATTTGAAAAACGGAGATTGTTGATCAGTCTTCCATCTGTTGGTTCACTCACCAGATAGCTACAATGGCCAGGCAGAAGTCAGGAGCCAGGAACTGCATCTGGGCCTCCCACTTGGGTGGCAATGGCCTGATCATTTTCTGCTGCCCTCCCAGGCATATTAGCAGGGAGTTGGATCAGAAGTGGAACAACCAGGACTCGATCCTGTTCTCTGATACGGGATGCTTGTTTCACAGGTGGCAGTTCAACCCACTGTGCCACAACACTGGTCCCAACCATGCCATTTTATGTAAGGGCTTGAGCGTCTGTGGATTTTGGTGTCTGCAGGGCATCCTGGACCTGATCCCTCATGGATACTGAAGGAAAGCTGCCTAAGATCGGTTCAGAACACACAGGAGAAGGGGAGGTGGTGAAGCTGGGTGTGAGTGGAGACCCTCAGGTAATTGCTGTTGCAAGGCACTCTGGCCTTCATTCTGGGCAGGGGGACCCTGTGCAGGTTTCTGTGTAAGGAAGCACACGGGCACAAGAGATTCTGAAAATCGGGAGATTGGAGATCAGGAGACTATTGGGGGAGATGTGTAGGTGGTGGGACCTGGGCCTGTGGCTTTGAGTGGGAAGTGTGCACTCCATTCATTTTGTTCATTGGCTTCTGTGGATGCGAGTAGAAAAGAATCAAAGGTAATGTGGCAGTCTTTCCCTGCCGAACAGAAGACAGAGGTGCAGTCAGTCAAGATGCAGGGTTAGGAGAAGGGGTAGACTGGGCTGTGAACATGGACAGAGACGGACTTCACAGTGGATTGTGTCGCCACAGCCACGAGGCACGTGTTGGTCTTGGAGATGCCTGGAGGATCTGCTAGGGTATGAAGCGTACTGGACACCTGCACCAGGTGCTTTTGTTCTGCTCTGGGGTTGGGGGTGCTGCTGTGGGTGGCTTCAACCCAGAAGTTGTATTTCTGAGAGCCTGGTCTGGAAGTGCAGATCTCAGGAACTTAGCTGTTCACATTCCAGGAAGCAGGAGGGAGAGGGGGGTGAAAAGTTGCACCTATCCACTGTGTGGCCAGAAGACCCTCTCCTTGGCTATCTCAGTGTGTCGGGCTGGGAAGTGTGTGTGTGTGTGTTCAGTCTGGGCCTGTTACCATCTCCCTTGATAGAGTGGTCTTGAATGAGGAAGGAAGGCGTGGTAGGGACTAGGTGAAGAGCAGCAGTCTTTGCCACAGAAGCTCAACCTGAAATTCCAGATGTAGGTGCTAGTGTTCCTGGAGGGTGTAGAGGGCAGAGTCTCTGAGTGGTACAAAGCTTAACACTTCAGTTGCTGTCTGTATTTCAGCACAGTAAACTGCTTTGAGCCACAAGTTGGGGGGAAGTCCCATAGAGTTTCTTGAAATGGATCTGCCTTCATTGGGAAAGCCAAATTGACATACAAGCTAATGAGCTCTTCCCATACGTTTTCCTTTCTTGTTTTTAAGGTGTTAGATTTTAGTAATGTCCATGTCTGCTCTTTATGCCCTCATCTATGGGGACAAATCTCGGGATTTTTGGCTGAGTGTGCACTGGTCTCCTGTGCTTGTCCCTGGTGTTTACCCATGCTGATGCCTTGTCTGTAGTGGCATGGTGGGGATGCAGAGTAGGGGTCCACAGATGGGTTTTCGAGTGGTTATTACAACAGGTGCAAGATGTCACTGCTAGCCTGGGGCTGTGTGGGTTCAGTGAGAGCCTCTTTGCCAGAGTTCTTTACATTTTGGTTTATGGAGAGTTCTCCCCTCCCTAAAATCGCTCTTGTGATCAGAGCAACTCCTCACCACCACCTTTCTTTTTATAGCGTGGCAGGCTGGAGCCCAGGCGCTCCCCTGTGGTAGAACACTGGGTGAGACAGAAGTCACTCCGGGGACGGGGCAACATTGTGGTTGTTAGTCCCGTGGAAACACTGGTTTCCCATTGTTTTTCTGGTCAGTAAAGCTGTGCGGGCTTCTAGGGGCCAGCATCCCGCTGTGTTGGTGCATCTGCAGCAGGGCGTGGGTTCTGACATGCCCAGGACAGGAGTGAGGACTGTGTGGGCAGTGGACAGCAGTGCAGCTTAAGGGGAAGTAGTGAGGAAGTAGCTGCCCAGCCTGTCCCGGGGGCCTCTTCCACACCTCCAGGCACTTGCTGCTCTGCAGAAATGAGCTCTGTGCTGCCAAGCCCTGCTCTGCGTTTGTTTGACTGCAGAGCTGGGGAGGTGGACTTGAATATGGAATTGGGGGTCTAGTGGTAGTTAATGCCCCAGTTGATATAAAGCTTCAATGAAACAGGGGGAACATGTCTGTGCACTGGGTGTGGCCTGAAGTCCACCAGCAGGCAAGTTCTGCTTAAGGTCATGGGTTCTGAGTGGAGCCACTTTTCCATTCATGTGTCTGGGGGAGAGCAGGAAACAGGGTTCTTTGGGGCTCAGGATTTGTGTCTGTGATGAAGACATCCCCGAAGCCCCTGGGGAACTCTGAGTGCAGGAGGGACGTGAGGCAAAGCACGAGGTCGCAGGGATGCTAGTGCCCAGGGAGGGGATAGGGAAGGCAGTTGTGGGGGCTTCTGGTGTTGCAGAGGTGACTCATAGCTGGCCTCATGGAGGCTAGAGAGTGCTTTAGTTTGACTGTGAAGCCGCTGCAGGGGCGCTGTTGTAGGCATCGCAGATCAGCATTGTTGAGCCTGCTGTGGTAGGGAAATGGCCAGTGAGCTGGTTTGCCAGAGGTCACGAGGTTAATTTTCACCTGTGGACTCTGTGGTTGCTGTTCTTCCTGCCCGCACTTCCTGGTGTGGCTGACCCTGGCTGGCTGATGGCTGAAGTTCCCTTACATTCACCTCTGCACTTGGTTCTCGCAGACATCGCAGAGGCCTGTGCATGGGCAGCATTGGAAGTTCAGGCTCAGAGCTGGGCTGCAGCCCTACCTGTGAGGGCGCCTGCTGTGTGATTCTCTGCCCACTCCCACCAGCTTGTTTATCTTTGGTCTGTGCCTTCCCTAGGAACAACAAGCGTGGCCTTTCAGCCCCTCTCCACAGTCCGCATGGCTCTCATGGCTCTGGATTGCACCAGAGCTGGGCTTCAGTGAGTCCTCCCAGCTAGAATGTGTGGCCTTCACCTCCCTCCTGGGCTGCCGGGTCTTCTCCCCGCTTGCTTCCCTGGGTGGATGAACGGGTATGAACAGGGAGGTGAAAAATACAGGTGGAGCTGTTTGTGCAAGCCTCTTGATGACCTTGTTGCCTTGTGTCGCACCTAATGCAGCTGAGTAGCAGTTGAGTTCCCACCTTGGCCTGGGAACGTTGTCACACCTCAGGCCCCTGTGCCGCGGATTCCAGCCTGTCCCTCGTTGTTCTTTTAGCAGTGTGGTGTCTGCAGCCACGGTCGTTGTCCAGGAGTAGACTTGGTGCATGGGATCATTGCCAGTAGGTTTTTTGTGTTTTATTTATCTCCTTTTCTGGCCATTACCTATTTTTGGAAGAAAATCTATCGAAATACTCCCATTTGGAGAATGATAATGGTAATCGTTTTTTAAAGATTTATTTATTTATTTGCAAGTCAGAGTTAGAGAGGGAGAGAGAGAACACGTTCTCTTCTAACCACTGGTTTACTCCCTAGATGGATGCAACAGCCAGGGCTGGGCCAGGCTGTAACCAGAGCTTCTGCATCTCCCACTTGGGTAGCAGGGGCCCAGTCACTTGGGCCATCTTCTGTTGCTTTTCCCAGTGCGTTAGCAGGGAGCTGGATCAGAAGTGGAGCAGCCTGGGAAATGAACCAGTGACCATATGGGATGCCAACATTGTAGATGGCAGCTTTCCCTGACAGCGCCACAGTGCTGACCCTGCTAATGTTTTCTAAGGGTTTCCTACACATGAGGCATGTCTCCTTTACTGCAGTTCTCAGGTGCAGACCCATCACTGACCGTGTTCCTGTTGAGGATATCCTGGAGAGGATGACACTTTGGTTACCATCACAGACCTGGTGGCAAAGGAGCTGCTCTTGGATCAGAACCTGTGTTCATAGCCTCAAGTTTGCTGTTGCAAGTTAGCAACCCATAGGCTAATTCTTGTGCACTCTGGTTTTTTATTGTTTAACCTACATTGTGTTTTACCCTTAAACCTTATGAGATTTTATACTTTAAAAATCAGTTCTCACTTTTTGGGGGAAAGATTTGGAAGTTGTAATCACCCTGAGTTAGGTTCCCAGATGGCAGCTGGCTGACTTCCGCCCTCCTGTGAGCTGCACCTTCAGCGCCTCGAGTAACCATTGTGGACCATTGTGTGTGTGATGCTGCGGCTGAGTCATGGCAGTGGGGGACAAGAGAAGCCACTGATCCCAGAGTGACAGTTGTGGACTCAGATTGGCTAAAGCCTTCACTTAGGCAGTGGTGACATTTTTACAGCAGGGACCCTTGGGCTTTTAGCCTTGACTTCTCTGCTCCTGGATCAAGACAGACCTGCTGTCTGCGAGTCAGTCCTGCTGAGACGAGACCTTTGCGTGCCACTGTGCACTGTTGCAGGGCGGAGGATGTGGTGTTTTGTGTATGTATTTTAATAGCTTTATTGATGTGTAATTGCATATCATAAAATCCACCTTTTAGAAGTGTACAGTTTGATAAGTTCTGACGTGCGTGCACGTCTGTGACACCAACACCACAGTCAAGACAAGCAAGTTCTCTGTTGCCCACAGCAGCCTCTGCCTGCCCCTCTGATCCCCTGCTTCCTGCTTCCTGCCCCATCACCAGAGATTGCTTTGCATTTCTTAGGACTGTGTACACAGCTGGAGCCCTCCAGCCTGTGCTCTGTCCTTTGACCTCTCAGTGTAACCTGTCCACGTGCGTCTCTGCAGTTCTGTGTGTCAGTGTTCTGGTCTTGTTTTCAGTGCTGTGCGCTGTTGCATTGTATACTGCAGTTTCCACTCAAGGTAGATATCGGTGCACTGTGTCTTCTGGTTTGTAGCTCCCACATCCCCAAATTCCTTGGTGGGGTGGAGTTGGTGTTAGGATTTCTAAGGGTTCAGTTGCTTCCATGGTTCTAAGGCAGTACCAACCCCAAGGGCTTTTTTTTTTTTTTTCTTTTCAAGGTTTATTATTTGAAAAGGAAAGGGAGGGAGGGAAGAAGGCAGAGAGATCAGTCTTCCATCTGCTTTATTCTTGAATTGCCCACAACAGCCATGCTGGCTGTGGCCAGGAACTCCATCCAGGTCTCCCGTGTGGGTGGCATGGGACCAGGTCCTGGGGCCATCATCTGCTGCTTCCCTAGGGGTGCTAGTAGGAAGCTGGATTGGAATCCGAGTATCCAGGACTCAAACCAGCGCCCTGATAGGGGATGCCAGCGTCAAAAAAAGAACTTACCTGCTGTGCCACAACATTGGCCCTGAACCCAGGGTTTCTGCCGGGTGGTCTTGCCAGTTTGAAGGTCTGTGGGCTGCAGCTCAGAAGGACACCATCCCCTCGGGCCTTCCTGTTTTGACTTGTGGTAAGAGTTGAAGTAGCCTCAGTCTTGAGCTTCTAAACTGAGAACCCTTTGCTGGCATTCATCAAGTGTATGTGAATGTTTATGTGTCCGCTGTGGAAAATGATAGTCTGCGGGCCGTCTCACACTTGTGGTGTGGAGATCATGGTGAGAAGGGAGGCGTCTGGGAATGGAAAGTTCGTGATGTAGACACATTCCTTGGAAGAAGGTCAGGATTGTGTCATTGGAGCTGACTTTGTGGCTGTCCCTCCGAGGGGGGCCTGCTCTTGGAGAGCAGCCCCTGCAGTCACCAGGAACCGCCACAGCACAGGGATGGAGAAGAAGTGTGAGCACAGCTCATGAACCACTTCGTGATTTCATGGCCTTCCGAGAAGTTCATTTGGTGTTACAAATTGCATTTATTCCTGGAAGATAACTTGGTCCAAGCTAACCGCACCAAATATGGTGCCACATCCATCGCCTGAGCGCCATTGGTGGAGGAGAAGAGAGGACGGGGCCGTTGTCTCACACTGGCCTCTGTCCCCAGGGTGCTTCTGGAAGACCTTTTCGCCTGCACTTGAAAACCGGGTCTTCGGTCCTGGGCACTGCCCACCCTCCCATCCATGTACATTGTAGTGCGTCCTTGATGGCGATTTTGTTTGTGCGTGCTTTAACTTTCAGAGAGACTATGCTCATTTTACATTTTTAATAAAGTGTTTATTTTTACTTGTAGGATTTCTTAGTTCCTGTAATTTTAAAAACTAAGTGATCAAGAAATCATTTTTTTCTCTTGGTGGTGACTGGGTATGAGGAGGGTTAGGGTATTAAGAGGGGAAGAAAACCCTTAAGGCCAGTTGGTTGTCAGCACAGGTTCTAAAACCACTAAGTGGGGACTAATGCGTCTTCATAAGTGATCCGGGACATGTGGGTTTCTCAAGTTGGAGAATGGAACTGGATATTGGTCTTGTGCTGTGCACAGCTGTTCACTCAAGGTGGACCAGATGTCTAAATAGGAGTTGATTTCCTTCTAGAAGAAATAGGTGTAGATCCCCATGGCCTTGGGTTAAAGGATGTTTCTCAATATGAGACGAAAGTGTGTAACAAAAGACAGATCAGGTAGATTGTGCTTGATCAAAAATCAAGCATCTGTGCTTGAAAGGCTCCCGTCAAGAGAGTGAAGAGATGGCCCCCGGGGATGGAGAAATTATGTGCATGTCATTTCTTGATATCACACCAGTGTCCAGGATATATGAAGACCTCTCACGGTTCAGCCGCCAGAGACAAATAACGAAGTGGAATAGCAGACCAGAACCTGAGGAGACATTTCTCCAGAGGCAAGGCACAAGTGGCCAGAGGTGCAGGAGGAGATGCTCGGGATCATCGGTCATCACCGGGGAATGGGGCCCTGCAGCGAGAAATCGCCAGGGCGACCCGGTCAGAAGGAGGCACAAGAAGGGTTGGGGACACCGAGACGTCGGAGCCCTCAGCCGTCGCTGCTGGCGTTTTGTAAAGTGACAGAGCTGCGTCGTACGGCATCCTGGCTGTTCCTCAGAAGCTTACACTTACACTTACCTAATGACTCCTGGGGTGTACCACAGAAATTAGAAACACAGATCTACAGAAATGCACAGACGTTTTTAGTAGCAGTGTTGAGAAGAGCTAAAAAGCAGCCACAGCTGAAATGTCCATGACCTGATAGACGGGTACATCCATGCAGTAGTGTGGACATGCAGTGGAGTATCATCCAGCCAGAAAAAGGAGCGTGGTGTGGACACAGGATGTGGCAGGGATGAACCTTACAGACGTGCTTGGTGAAGGAAGCGTGTTGTAGAAGGCTCGATATGTTAGGACCCTGTTTGGGTGACGTGCCCAGAACCAGAGACAGAAAGACTACTGGTTGCCAGCCTGTAACTGGGGGGTAAGTGAGGAGCCCGTGGTAACAGATGTAGGATGTCTTTTTACGGCAATACAGATGTTCTGGGATTAGTAGTTAGGTGAAGGCATTCCACATCAGAGTGCTGCTTTGAGTTCTGGCTGCTCAGCTTCAGATCCTTTCCCTGCTAAGATGTGCGGGAAGACAGCAGATGACGGCTCAAGTAGTTGAGTCCCTTCCATCTGCATGGGAGACCCAGATGGAGTCCCTGGCTCCTGGCTTCAGCCCAGGACTAGACATGGGTGTTGTGGACATTTAGGGAGTGAAACAGTAAATGGAAGATCTCACTCTGTCCCCCTGCCCCACCTCTGCCTTCTCAATAAATAATCTTGAAAAGAAAACCCATTGCCCATTGACTAAGTGTTGTAGCGCCATGGGAGGATGCACATGTTTTAGGATTCTATCCCATGAGTGCTGAGTGGTTGACATACCCATGCTGGGGACCAGTGGAAGGCAGGACCAGAATAGAGGCCATCGGGAGCGCTGGAAGGGGAGTGCTGACCGCTGTGGGGCTGGGAGAGGACAGCAGCGTTCTCCCTGGGGAGCTGACCTGTGAGGTGTGCTCAAAGTGCAGTGCATGAACACGCCCTCTGTGGGAAAGGGCAGTGATGCTGGTGGAGGTGGGGAGAAGCCCCGTGGTGAGGGCCTGCAGCAGTGCTCTGGGGTGCGGGTCTGAGAGAGCTGATGTGCATTTGCAGTGACTGCAGTGAGAGGTCTTGAGGGGACACTGGAAGAATGAAACTGGAGAGCGCATCAGGGCCACCCATGACATCTGAACATTTCTGTTGGCCCAGGACTCGGGGATTCACCCTGGCTGCTGGCAGTGACTTTGAGTCTTTCCCAGTGTCACTGCTCCCAGTGGCCCTGCATGGGGAGCCTCAGCGTCACCCGGAACGTGTTTGACATGCATTGTTCTATCTGCTCCTCTCAGCCCTCCTGAGTCCAAGTCTGCAGTGAGCAGGATCCCTTGGTGATTTGTCTGCGAGCTGTGGTTTCCTTCAGATCTGTGTTTTTCAGTGTGGCTAGAGCTACTTGCATTAGAATCAAGGGGAGAACTTGTGGAAAAAAAAAAGGATTTTGAGGCCCACCCCTCCTCACTCCGTGGTTGCTGCACAGAACAATGCCTGGAGCAGGATCCTGGTGGAGTGCTCTGCCTTGAAATCAGCGAGGCGTGGAGTAAGCACTGTCCAGACCAGTCAGTCTGAGGGCGTGGCTGGAACACTGTGTCACTTCCAGGCCTTCCTACACGAGGGTGAGGAGCAGCCAGGGTTGAGAATCACAAGCCAACAGGATTTTAAGATTTTGAGAAAGGGAATTCCAGCCTCAAGTAGAATCGCAGGTGCTGGACCCTCCACTGAGCTGAGCGGGAGTGCTCTGCCCTCTGTCTAGTTGACCAACCCTGCTGTCCCTTGGCTAACTTTGCGGAGCTGGTGGCATGCAGGAGGGGCAGAGGGCTTAATCCTGTGGTTCTGATGGGTGTCCTTTCTTAGAATCTGGAAATAGTTTGTTACTTCGGGGATTGGGGTGCAACTGACAATGTACAGGCCACTTTCCAGCAGAGAATTAAAGGGGGGCCCAGATAGCAGGGGTGGCATAGGGAAACCAGCTAATCACCTGTCTTGTGGATTGATGGCTCATTTTTTAAAAAAAAATTCATATATTTGAAAGGCAGAGAAAGTGTGAGAAAGATATTCCATTGGCTAGTTCACTCTCCAATGGCCACAATAGTCAAGCCAGGAGCCAGTAACTGCCTGCTGGTCTCCCACATGAGTGCAGGGACCTAAGCACTTAGAGTCCTGGGCTGCTTTGGCAGGCCATTAGCAGGGAGCTTGATTGGAAATGGAGCAGTCATGGCCGGCGCCATAGCTCAATAGGCTAATCCTCTGCCTGCAGCGCCGGCACCCCGGGTTCTAGTCCCGGTCGGGGCGCCGGATTCTGTCCCAGTTGCTCCTCTTCCAGTCCAGCTCTCTGCTGTGGCCCGGGAAGGCAGTGGAGGATGGCCCAAGTGCTTGGGCCCTGCACCCCATGGGAGACCAAGAGAAGCACCTGGCTCCTGGCTTCAGATCAGCATGGGATGGCAAGAGAATTTTCCAGGAGAGGATTGGGATGGTCAGCCCAGTGGCTCATGGACATGTGTGTTCACAGCAGCAGGCCCCCTGATTGCTTTTCTGTAGGTGTGCTGTGTTCATCGAGGGCCCCAGGACTGAGCATGCTGGAGCCCCCTGTGCCTTCAACTCTGAGAGGGGTTGAGGTCGGGCCCTGCACAGTGGGGTGTGAACCTGAAGTCCGTGTTGCTTGCTGTTCACAGGGTCCAGCATGCTCTATTTTTTGGTGAGCTCTGTGGGTTGAATTTCTTACTTGACAGCATGTACAGCTGTGACCCTCTTTCTAAAACATCTTGGTTTTCAGCTGGATTGGAGACTTGGGCCAGGTTACATATACAGGGGTGCCCCTCCTTTCTTTCCTCCCTTTATTCCTAAATTAGAAGTAAAGAAAGACAGCAGGCGCCATGGCTCAACAGGCTAATCCTCCGCCTTGCGGCGCCGGCATACTGGGTTCTAGTCCCGGTTGGGGAACCAGATTCTGTCCTGGTTGCCCCTCTTCCAGTCCAGCTCTCTGCTGTGGCCCGGGAGTGCAGTGGAGGATGGCCCAAGTGCTTGGGCCCTGCACCCCATGGGAGACCAGGAGAAGCACCTGGCTCCTGCCTTAGGATCAGCGTGGTGTGCTGGCCGCAGTGCCGCTGGCTGCGGCGGCCATTGGAGGGTGAACCAACGGCAAAGGAAGACCTTTCTCTCTGTCTCTCCCTCTCTCTCACTGTCCACTCTGCCTGTCAAAAAAAAAAAAAAAAAGACAGCATTGCCTTGAATTGTATGGGTACTTGTTCAATTTTTGTGAGAATTTTGTACTTGAAAATAAATTTATTGTAGGTGCGTTTTTTTAATTTAAGATTTATTTATTTATTTATTTGAAAGAGTTACTGGGAGTCAGGGGGAAAGGGATCTTCCATCCACTGGTTCTCTCCCCAGATGGCCACAACGGCTAGAGCTATGCCAATCCAAAGCCAGGAGTCAGGAGCTTCTTCTGGGTTTCCCACATGGGTGCAGGAACCCAAGGATTTGGGCCATCTTGTACTGCTTTCCCAGGCCATAGCAGAGAGCTGGATTGGAAGTGGAGCAGCTATGACTTGAACCGTCGGTGCATATGGGATGGCGGCACTGCAGACAGTGGCTTTACCTGCTACACCACGGTACTGGGACCTGTAGGTGCGTTTTGAAACTTTGTGTTATACAAAAAGTGAAGGCTGTGTGTATTTAAAACAAGAAGTGTGTGGTCAGTGTGCAGGTGTCCAGCACCTGCCGTTGGCGGTTCCCTGCTCACAGCCAGTGGTGTTCTGACCCCACGTTCCTCCTGGTTATCATGGCGTGGTTATCATGTGCCAGAGATTTTGTCTTTCGACTGCTGACAGTAACGCTGGAAGCTGTTCGCTTGGACCAGGGAGCTGGGGGCAACCCTCCCACGTCCTGGACATGAGGCTTTAGGCCCAGCAGACCCATGGGCTGAGTGTCCTGGGGCCATGCCTTTCCTCCTCTCTGTGATAAACAATGTCCCAAAGCCCCGAATCTGAGAATACAAAGTGTGTTTCTCCCAGCAGTGCAAACCAACCAAGGGAGACCTATTTTCCCACTATCAGCAATATCACCCTCCTTTTTGTGGGAGTGTGAATAGTGTTTTACTACTTCTTCGTTTCACATACAAGGATACTGGAAAAGGTTTGTGGAAAATGGAATTAAAAGCTAAATTTATTTTGGTGTGAAAACATTGAAATCCACCTATAGGTTTTTCATAACACATATTTCCCATGAGCATTTTGAAGATCCCTCATTCGTATGGATTTTTTTTAAAGCTTTATTTATTTGAAAGGCAGAGTTAGAGAGGCAGAAAGAAAGAGCGAGAGAGAAAGGTCTTCTATCCACTTGTTGACTCCCAGATGGCCTCAATGCCCAGAGCTGCGCCGATCAGGAGCCAGAAGCCAGGAGCTTCTTCCAGGTCTCCCACGCAGGTGTAGGGTCCCAAGGACTTGGGCCATCTTATACTACTTTCCCAGGCCATAGCAGAGAGCTGGATTGGAAGTGGGGCAGCGGGACTTGAACCGTCATGCATATGGGATGGTGGCACTGTAGATGGTGGCTTTACCTGCTGTGCCACAACACCCACCCCCCATATGGATTTCAATGTCATTTGCACCAATATAAACTTAATTTAAATTCCACACTCAACAGACTTTGTGTAGTACTCTGTGTGTGTGTGTGTGTGTTTATTCCTCTCTGCATGTTGGTATGCCAGTGTCCACATGCCTCACACATGGGGCACGATGGGAATTCTTCAGGCAGAGACTCCTACATGACCCCCACGCAGGTGGAGACCAGCAGCACTTCCCACACCCAGTGTTGCTTCCCCACAGTGGACACTGCTGTTGCGACCCTGTTGTTGATTTCGCCTGTTCTTGAGCTTGAGGTGAATGGGTCCAATCCGTGTGATAAACAGACTCTTCCTGCTTGGTGTGTTGCCCTGAGTGATGTCTGTGAAGTCCGTCTGTGCTGCCTGGCGTGCAGTGACTTGATGATTGCAGCAGCCCCCGGCGCGGCCGTGTGGCCTGAGCGTGCCATTGGTCTGGCCCTTCCGCCCTCAGAGCTGGAATTGATTGAGTGTTCACTTTGGGCCAGGAGCTTTTTGAAAGGGTTTGAGCGAAGTAGTTCATTGACTGTTTTAAAAACTAACTCGGGGGGAAGCCATTGTAGTCATTGCTTTGTTGGAAGCAGGAGACAGAACATAGCACTCAGGTAGTTCTCCCACAGCTACGCAGCTGCCTGGGGGCGAGCTGGTCTGTAAACGTAGCGGCCATGTCGCAGGCCCCAGTTCCCTTGAGCACATGGGGTTGGCCTTTGCTGTGACCTGTGACCCTGAGCATGAGCTTCTGCATATGCCATTCCCACTGCTGTTGACACTGGGACAAGGCTGCTCGGCCAGGCAGGGGTGGAGCAAGGCAGTGAGTGTGTTCCCAGATGCCCTGGCTGCTAGGTTTTCTACACTCTCTTGGCATCAGTGATGCCTTCACCAGTTTCTACTGCCAGTGGAGAGTTGTTTGTTGAAGCTGTGAGTCAGCAGGATGCAGACAGCTAAAGCTGATGGACTAAGCCCTAGGGGTAGCTGCTCTGCTTCTGCTCCAGCTCCCTGCTGATGTGCCTGGGAGAGCAGTGGAAAGTGGCCCAAGCTTTACTTGGAATCCTGCCACCCATGTGGGGGATCTGGATGGTTTTCCAGGCTCCTGGCTTCTGCCTGGCCCAGGCCTGGCCACTGTGGACATTAAGAGAGTGAACCAACAGATGGAAGATCTCTCCAGCCCCTCCCACCCCCCATCCCCTCTCTCTTTTTAAAGATGTATTTATTATTTTAAAATAAGAGAGGGAGACATGTGTTTACACACACACACACTCACAGAGAGAGACAGAGAGAGAGAGAGAGAGAGAGAGAGAGAGAGAGAGAATGAGAGAATGAGAATTTTCCATCCCCAAGTTGCCCCAATGGTCAGGGTTGAGCCAGGCCTAAAAGCCAGGGACCAGGAGCTTCATTCAGGTCTCCCCCATGGGTGGCAGAAACCCAAGCACTTGGGCCATCTTGTGCTGCTTTTCCCAGTCCATTAGCAGGGAGCTGGGTCAGAAGTGAAGCATCAGGATATGAACTGACAGCCATATGCGATGCTGGCGTTGCAGGAGGCAGCTTTACCCACTAAGCCACAACTCTGTCCCCCAGCTTCTGTTGCTCTGCCTTTGAATAAAGAAATAAATGAAAAAATAAACCTCAAAGGAAACTGCTGACAGATGTTGGCTGGGTCACAGAATCAACAGAGAGGGGATGTGGGGACACAGCTAAGCTTCAGAGCCATTTGCAAGGATGCTGCCTGCATCTCAGGGCCCCTCCCCCGTTAGGGCTGCTGTCCACCTTGCTCCTAGACATTCAGCCCAGCTGCCGCAGAAGGCTCTTCCTGACCTGTCTCTGTAGGGTCTCTCGAGGCAGGGCCGGGGCAGAGCCTGGGATTATGCAGGCGGGCACTGCCTGTGCCCTGGCCCCTGGCCTGGAGGGACTTCAGTCCCGCTGTCTTCCACAGCTGCAAGGGCCCGGCCTTCCCAGCTGCTGTGCCTCTGCCTTGGTTGGGTCAAGCTGATCCATGTTCAGTGACGCTTGCAGATGGAGAGTTAAGAACGTGACTGCCCCGGCTGGAGGGAGTTCTCAGAGGAGTTGCCAGCTGCCCGACTGATGGGCTGGGGAGTGGGGTGCCACAGACGGGACAGCTGAGGAAGCAGCGGCAGCCTGCGTTTGCCTGTCTGAGGCGTGCGTGGGGCAGGGGTACCATATCCTTTGTCTCCAAGTAGCAGTGTCTGTGTTTTCTGCAGACAGGTAACAGGAGGTATCTTGGGCAGTCCCCCTTGGAAGATGTCCCTTGTGGCTTGGAAGGGGCACTCAGTGGGCAGCAGTACGGGGCAGCTGGGATTAGAAACGTGAGCGTGTTTCTTCCTGATAAGAGCTGTTCAAGCATTCTTCCCCCTTCCATGTCCTGACCCGTAGTGACCGAACGCACTGGGAACAGAGGCTGAGATGCGGCAGGTGAGTGCTGTCCTCCCGAGGCGCGTGGTCTCGTGAGTTTGTGCCATGATCATTCTTAGGGGGTTGTCTTATTACCTCCATCCCTGTTTCAGAACTCCCCATAGATCTTAACCACCTTGGAGGGGAAGGAACAATCCCCCTTTCCTACGTTGATGATCTTTCTGCTTTCATCATAGTCTGTTGCCTTTGACAATTTTTTTTAAACAAAAAATTATTCATTTTGTTTATTTGAAACAGGGAGAAGGACAGAGATTTCCATCTGTTACTTATTCCCCAAATACCTGCAATAGCCAGGCCTGGGTCAGGTCGAAGATAGGACCCCGGAACTCCATCTGGATCTTCTTCACATGGGTGACAGATACCTGAGTTCTTGAGCTGTCACCTGCTGCTTCCCAGGGTGTGCATTAGTAGGGAGGTTGAATTAGCAACAGAATTGGTAGTCAGACCCAGACACTCCCACATGGGATTGCAGGCGTCCCAAGTGGTGACTTAACCACTGCACCCGGTGCCTGTCCCCTGTCCTCCTTTTCTTCTTCTTCTTCTTCTTTTTTTTTTTGACAGGCAGAGTTAGAGACAAAGGTTTTCCTTCCATTGGTTCACCCCCTAAATGGCTGCTATGGCTGGTGTGCTGTGCTGACCCGAAGCCAGGAGCCAGGTGCTTCCTCCTGGTCTTCCCATGCAGGTGCAGGATTCAAGCACTTGGGCCATCTTCCACTGCCTTCCTGGGTCACAGCAGAGAGCTGGAATGAAAAGGGGCAACTGGGATAGAATCCAGCACTCCAACCTGGACTAGAACCCGGGGTGCTGGTGCCACAGGTGGAGGATTAGCCAAGTGAGCCACAGCGCCGGCCTCCTGTCCTCCTTTTCTAAACAGGCAGGTTGTGAATGACCAGATGTAGACCTTGTGCTGCCTGAGTGAGGATAGCTGGGCCAGTTCCAGCTCTGTGAGGGCTCTAGGATGGGGTTGGGATGTGGTGGTGAGAGAATGAGCTTTGTCTGCGGGGCCCTCCTGGGCAGGCTGTGGTAGGTACTGGTGCGGTGCACCACCGGCTCCTTCTTCTTGAGTGTCACCGCTTGGCCCCCTTGCATCTCAGTTCAGGTGACTGCTGGTCACTGAGGACCTCTGTGCATAAGCAAAGTGCGTGAAGCTGCTCAGAGCAGGTGCACCTCCTCCTTGCGCTGTTCCTGGGCCATGCTGCTTGTGGTGGTGTGAGGGTTGCTTTGCGACCTGTGCCTACTGGGGGATGCTGGGTTGTCTGTCACAGGCTGTGAATGTGCACTTAGTTGAGCTCTTGTTGGTTGCCTCATGGTGACTGCCAGCCTGTGTACAGAGAGCTTTGTGTCTTCAGTTGTACTGGGCAGGGTCCTGTCTAGGTCTCAGTCCCTTTGGGCGGCTGTACAGGATGCTCCAGACTGGATAATGTACAATGAACAGAAATGTCTTTCATGGCTCTGGAGGCTGGGAGTCCAGGGTCAAAGGGTCAGTGTCCGATGTCTGATAAGGGGCTGGCTGTCTGTTCCCTGGATGGTGCCTTGAACCTCTGCATCTTCTGGAGGGTAGGGGCACAGTGCTGTGTCCTCAGGCGACAGAAGAGCCCTTTGGACCATTTGAAACCCACCTGGGGTTGCGCAGCCCTGAAGGCCCCAAGGCCTTGCCTCCCAACAGCAATAGATTGGCTGTTAGGTTTTGACCCGAGTTTTGGGAGGCAGATATTGACACCCTAGCATCTGGCTTCTGCCATCATCAGTGTGTGCTCACAGAGTGGACTCTAAACAGCACGTGCGCAGCTGCTGAGGACCGGGGTTGAGCTGAGAGATGTGAGCATCAGCACTGGTTCCTGCTCACCTTTAACGAGTGAAGTGTGGGGTCCAGGGCCGTGGGGAGTAACCGCCTCACACGTCTAGGGGTCATTGGGATCCGATGGAGGGATCCTGGAACTGAGCAGAGATGCGCGTGTCCTCAGGGCCACAGTATTCTGTGCTTGAAGACGGTTCATTTTATGTTCTGTGGATTTCATCTGATACCCAAGCGCTGTCCAGGTCAGTCAAGTACTGACTAAAACACAGCGGAAAAGAAACACTTGTGTCTGGCAGCGCACACCTTCCTGCTCGCCACAGGCAAAAGCACAGTTATTTTCTTGTTTTTTTTTTTCCCCAAGTTTCTGGATGACACACGTCGGGACGTCTGTAGCCTGACCTGTTTGGAATACCGTTTGTGACTTACTGCTGCCGTTGGTTGTCTTCCTGACCCTGTTGTGTTTTTTTTTAAATTTATTTATTTATTTTTCTTATTTAGAATATAAATTTCCAAGGTACAACTTGTGGATTGCAATGACTTCCCCACCCATACCTCCCCTCCCCCCCGCTACCCTTCCCCCTTACCCACTCCCTCTCCCCTTTCATTCCCATTCAGATTCATTTTCAATTCTCTTTGTATACAGGAGTTCAGTTTAGTATGTGTTAAGAAAAGATTTTAAACCATTTGCCCTCACATAGCATCCTAGAGTGAAGCATACTCTTTGAGTACTAGTTGTAGCTTTAAATCACGTTGTACAGCACATTAGGGACAGAGATCCTACATGATATTATTTTTTTAATTGATTGATTTTTATGTAACTTCCAATTTTTTTTATCATTTCCAATTGTCTTTCCATACGGAAGATCGATTCAGTATATATTAAGCAAAGATTTTGTCAGTTTGCATCCGCGTAGAGACACAAAATGCAGAAATACTGTTTCAGTCCTAGTTATTGCATTACTTCACCTTGGACAACACATTAAGGACAGATCATACATGGGCCGTAAGTACACAGTGACTACTGTTGTTGATTTAACAATTTGCCACTCTTGTTTATGGCGTCAGCAATCTCCCTAGGCTGTAGTCATGAGTTGCTGAGGCTATGGAAGCCTTTAGTGTTCGCCGACTTGGATCTTGTTTTGACAGGGTCATAGTCAAAGTGGAGGTTCTCTCCTCCCTTTGGAGAAAGGCACCTCCTTCTCTGGTGGCCCTGTTCCTTCCGTTGGGATCTTACTCGCAGAGATCTTTCATTTATGTCTTCTTCTTCTTTTTTTTTTTTTTCCCCAGAGTGTCTTGGCTTTCCATGCCAAAAATACTCTCATGGGTTCTTGAGCCAGATCTGATTCTGAGGCCAGAGTGATTTATTAGGATATCTGCTATTCTATGAGTCTGCTGTGTATCCTACTTCCCATGTTGGATCAGTCTCTCCCTTTTTTAGTTCTATCTGTTAGTATTAGCAGTCTCTAGTCTTGCTTGGTGATCCCTTTGACTCCTAGACCTATCAGTGTGATCAATTGTGAACTGAAATTGATCACTTGGACCAGTGAGATGGCTTGGTACATCCCACCTTGCTAGGGTTGTATTAGGTTCCCCTGGCACATTTCTAACTCCGTTGTTTGGGGCAAGTCCGATTGAGTTTGCCCAAATTGTACATATCCTCCCTTTCTTTTTCCCTCTCTCCTAAATTAACAGGGATTACTTTTCAGTTGAAATTTAAACATCTAGGAATAATTGTGTGTTAATTGCAGAGTTCAACCAATAGTACTAGATCAATAACAAATAACGTCAAGAAATACTAAAATGGGAAAAGATTTACATTGTATATCAACCGTCCAGACAAGATTTGATCCAGTCATAGTTTCTCATAGAGTTCATTTCACTTCAACAGGTTTCCCCTTTGGTGTTCAGTTAGTCGTTGCCAATCAGGGAAAACAAATGATATTTGTCTTTTTGGGACTGGCTTAGTTCACTCAGCATGATGTTTTCCAGATTCCCCCATCTTGTTGCAAATGACTGGATTCCATTGTTTTTAACTGCTGTATAGTATTCTGTAGAGTCCTGTTGTGTTTTTGACCACGGTAGCGGGTGGCCCTTTCATGAGCATGACTGAGTCTAGCCTCCCTTAAATGCTCACTGTGTTCTTGAGGGGACAGGTGCACGGGCTGTTTCCCTGTGACTCTACCCAGCCCCTCCATGCCCGATGCTCCCCCTCCCACCCCGGCCCTGTGCTGCAGTGTGCAGCAGAGCTGGGACCTGCATGGCAGTGCTGTGGGACTTCCTTGCCCACATCTGTTGGTGACACTGATGACGGCTCTGAGTGGGACATTGGAGCTGGGCTCTACCTCCTCTTTGATACCTGAGTGCCTATTAAACACAAGCTGTCTTCATTTCTGGGAGAGTTTAGCTTGCCACAGCTTCCTGATTCGGGCTGGACTCTGCTCTGCTCTCCTAAGTCACTGGGATCAAATGCAGCTCAGAATTCGAGGTTGAGGGTTACTTGGGGTCAGTACTGGGCAGACACCACCCCATGTGTTGAAGCTGACAGACGGCTAGGGGCTGCTCATGTTGTTCCTGCGCCTGGTCTTGGCAGGAGGGTGGGGGATGCAGGTGCCCCATGAGACGCTTGTGCCAGGGACTCAGTGGGCTCTTTGATCTGCAGAGTTGTCCTCCAGTTCTAGGTGCTTCCTTATTTTTCTCTTGGGTGATTTCTACACATTCAGTTTCTTGTTCAGAATCCTACTTAACAGGTGGGTTGACCTATTTACTCCCTTCCTAACAATCTTCTTTCTGCCTCCTGTTTTCCTCTCCATCCCTTTCTTTCCTGGGTTTTTTCCCCATGATTTTTGCTTTCTAGGAAAGTGTTTCAGATTTCTACGGCATTTTACAGTTTTTGTCATGGTGTCTCAGATTTCTTAGGTTCTTCCTTGAGTGTCTTGAGGGCCATTGCTTTTGTTGTTTGTGGCTGTTGTTTATAGTTGTGGTTTGTGACTGTCTTTTCTATTTGTGGTCTGTGAGTATATTTTGTAGCTTGTTTGTGGGTTTAGTTTATAGCTGTGTTCTGTGACTAGTGTATAGTTTGGTTTGTGACTGTAGGTTATAGTGTGGGTTGGGTCTGTAGTCTTTAGTTGTGGTTTGTGGCTGTCATTTATAGTTGTGGTCTGTGAGTGTAGTTTATAGTTGTGGTCCGTGACTGTAGCTTCTAGTTTGGTTTGTAGCTGTACTTGATTTGATTTGTGCTTGTAGTTTATAGCTGTGGCTTGCAACTGTAGTTTTTAGTTGTGGCATGTGGCTGTAGCATATGGTAGTGGCTTATGACTGTAGTTTATAGGTGTGGTGTGTGGCTGTAGTTTATAGGTGTGGCTTGTGGCTGTAGTTTTTAGTGGTGGCTTCTGGTGATGGTTTGTAGTGCTGGGTTGTGACTGTAGTTTATAATTGTGTTTTGTGGCTGTACTTTATAGTGTAGCTGTAGTTGCCAGTCTTGTCTCTGTGAGTGTTAATGACAGGTTTTGCTGTTGATTTCTTCACCGTTTCCCCTGTTCTCTCTTCTCTGGACTCCTAGTCACTTTGCCCAGTGTTCTTTGTCTCTCCTTACAGCTGGAAGGTTGCATCACTCATCCTCCATGCCTGGCCACGTATCCCGATTTCACAGGGAAGCCCCACATACGTACTGGGGGTTCTGGGAACTTGGAGGTGGGCTGCTGTGTTGTGAGTGCCACTGTGAAGTGGCCACGTCGTAGGCCATGGCACTCTGGGGCCTTACCGGAGCCCTTGACATCTTTTCAGGAGGACGTCTAGGTCAGGGGTCAGCAGACATTTCCTGTAAAAGACCAGACAGGAAATAGTTCAGACCTTGCAATGCCACAGACAGAACTGAGGATATGACGTGCCATGAGGAAGAACGTGCTCCAAAGTGCTTTCTTAGCCAGAGTCGTGCTATTTGTGGATGTTAGAATTTGAATTTCACGTAATTTTGTGTTATAAAATATTTGTATTTTTTTCTTAACTATTTGAAAACAGTTGCATAAGAGCCATTGTTAGTTCACAGGCCACTCACAGCTGGCTACAGTCTGCAGACTGGGCTTTGGTGTTTGCTGGGAGGAGGGGATGCTCCTGGGGTGGGACCTGGGCCTCACACCCTGCTGTGTGTGCAGCCGTGTTGAGCCCTGATGCTGTCTCTGTTCCTCAGTCCTCTGTGCCATTGTTGTGCCGTCTCCAGCGCGCGGTTGAGGAAGGGGATGGGAGCGTCTGACTTACTTTCTGTGTGGTTTCTGCCTGTCAGCTGTCTGCTCCAGGCTCCTCACCTGACTCCTGGCACCCTTGGTGTCTGGCGCCACTGGTTCTGGAGGGTTCCGGGGTGGGTGTGCACAGTGACTTTCTTCCCTTAGGGTCCTCTGTGCAGACACAGGCACCACTGCTTCTCGCCCTCATCCTTTTCCTGGGAGGAGCAATGTGGGTGGGCTTCATGAGGCTTTTTGTTTGGAAAGTGGGTAAAGGAAATAGACCGGTTCTCACCCTGCTCAAGCTTTCTGTAGCCTGCCAGGAACAGAGTTTCGAGATTTGTGTGGGGGACAGGGCCCTCCCTGGTACAGAGGACTGGCCTCACTTCCTCCAACTCCTCTCCAGCTACCTTCCACTCCGCCTGCTGTCCCCGACCCTGCACTTTTAAATACCTGGCTGTCGGGGTTCCAGCCTGCTGGTTGATGGACAGTCTCCTCGCTCCTGAGAGGCACCTGAAACACAGCCTGGTTGGGCTGAGGTTCTGGTTTTGGTTCCTCGCCCTCCGGCATGCTGGCCCCTCACTGGCATGAAAGCACCTCAGGCTCCCGAGCCGAACCCAGTTCTTCCTATGCCTGGGGCCCCTGTGGATCTCCCCACTGTCTCTGGGATGACTTGGCTGCCTCCTGCCTACCGAGTACAGCTTCTGCTGGCTTCTCTGGCCACGTCCCCATCATTCTTGCTTCTGTCCTTGACCCTTCAATCCCTGTCCTGTTCTAACATGATCAGTGCATTTTCTGTGCTTGCGCCCCTGCCCAGGAGCACTGTGTAGATGTTCACCATGGCTGGCTCCTCCTCCCACCCCTCAGTTCCGTGCTCAGAGGTCATGGTCCTGGAGCGCCTGCCCCATGGCCTGTAGGATGCCAGTTGTTGCACCTCAGTGGCACCGTGTCCACACACGTGAGCCTGCCCCTCGTGCTTTGCCTGTGCTGTCAGGCACCTTCTCTGTTGGGCTCCTTTGCCCCCAGCACTGGACTCACGTACTCTGTGCAGCCTCCTGGATCCCTGCCCACAGTGGGCCCTTGAGTAAACAGCTGCTGTATCTGCGAGCCGCAAGCTGGGAGTCACGTCAGGGGATCTGCCTGGTGTTAGCCTGGAGTCTGGGGTCTGCAGGCTCCGGGGAGGGTGGTGTGCTTGGGGAGAGGTCTCAGCTGTTCTTGGCCTACTTGCTTCCTGACTTTTCGATGACACGGATGCCACCGAGGCCCTGTTGGTGGTTTTGCTTTCTGCCCGCCTGCTGCCCCATCTCAGGATGCTCCAGGCACATTCACGTCTGCCCCGTACCTCTTTGCTCTTAGCTGTATCCTTCAGGTGCTGATGAGGTGTTTACTCCTCTGTGAAGCAGTTGAGCCAGGCCCTGGGTACTGTGTGCATGGCGGGTGTTTGTGGCTTCTTCTCCCTGCTGTGTGGCTCTTGAAGATTCGACAGACCCAGCCGCACCCCTCTGTTTGGCTAACTTCTCTTAGGCCAACTCGCTCTGGCAAATGCTGAAGCTTTGGAATATTCCAAAGAAATCTCTTCAGAGCTTAGCAGAGTTGATTCCTCTACAGCCTAAAATAACACCTGTCACATAAGAAATTCTTCATGGCATTTCTTTGGGAGGAGTTCAAACCGCACTGTGCGCCTGGGTGCATGTGTGCCGGTGTTGCCTCCCCTTGGACATAGTCTGTTGTGTGTTCTGGTTTCTGCTTGGCACAGGGCTGGGCCCGTGGAACTCGAGTTTTGCCCTGTGTGCCCTCTGAGGAGCAAAGGACAGCACAGACAAACCAAATGACAAATTCTGGAAGTCTCCTTGAACGTTACGTTTGAATTGCTTAATTCAGTCTCCACTCTGAATCAGTTGCTAGGCAACTGGAAGACAGGGAAGAATCAGCAAGACTAATCTGGTTCTGTTAGTAGCATGTTACCATGTCTTACATTTGCATTGACAGTTGGTTGTGAGTGCACCACATCCAGCGCAGTGCTCAGCTTTGCCCAGGGAAAATCCTTGGTATGGAACACATAAGCGAGGCTGTGGTTGGATTCGCCCAGGGTAACCCACACACACCCCTTGGGTGATGCACAGGCCTTTGCGGCAGTGGCGTCTGCTGTGGCCAGCGTTGCTGTCCGTGTGGTGTTAAGCAGGGTCATGTGATGAGCTGAGCTGCTGCTTCTCAGCGCTCAGCATTGTAGATCCAGCCTGATTGTTCCAAAATCACCGGAAATGAAGCCCATGTAGCTGTCCTCCTAGGAAGTCTGTTAAACCAGAAAGATAGTTTTACTCTATCTTGTTGTTGATGGAAATTGAAACTGCTGACCCCACTTGGTCCGTAAGTAAGTCGCGCTGATGAATGGAACATGGTGAGTGCTTGTCTTGTTTTAAGTCATGTGCATACTTAGGGAAGTCACTGTGGCCCAACCCATGCAGCACGTTTCGTCCTGTGTTAAGGACAGGACACTGGGTGCTGGCCGAGAGCCTTGTGACCGTGTGTAGTGATGTACCGTGAGTGGAGAGCTCACCCACGTCCAGCAGGCCCAGAAGCTCTGTTTCTCTGTGCTGTCATTGCGTCGCCACTGCTGGACACAGATGGCCACAACCTGGGCCTGTGGCATGACATGTGCAGACCATCCTTGTCTGAACTGGAGTCCTCCCTTGTCTGTTGTTCTCTGAGGACCTGGACAGCATCTTCCATATGCAGCAACAACCACTCTCAGCAAGTGGCTAAGAGTCTTGTTAAGACAGGTGTCGCTGGTCTTCTATTTCCCTGGAAACCAGCCAGGGCAGGGTAGACGTTTGAGTGGTGAAGTTTACCCGAAAGGAGGAAAATGCCTTTGGTTTCTGTAGTGGACTCACCTTGGGTTTTTCCCAAGCTGGGTTGAGTTACTGTGTGCTGTGTGTAGTAGCAGCAGTTGATGCTGGTTATGACGCAGGCAGTCTGAGTTAGAGGAAAATCCTGGTGTTTAACATGTGAGTTTTTCTTACTTTGGGATAGTTACAGGGCCAGGATGATAGCCAAGTGCTTACCCATCCAAGGCCTTTTAAGGGAGTCTGCATACGTATTCAGTTGTAGCCCACTCTCTGGGGGTGATTTTCCCAAAAGAGTACTCACACCAAGTCTTAATTTTATGCTACGAATCCTTTCCTTTTGAATACCTTGTCTGCCAAAATGTAAACTCTAAAGGGTGTGATATTGAGTTTTTTTAAAGGTTTATTTTATTTATTTAGAAGATAGAGTTTGAGAGAGAGGGAGAGAGGTGGAGATGCTCTGTCCTTTGTTTCACTCCCCAGATGGCCACAATGGCTGGAGCTGGGATAGGCCAGAGCCAGGAACCTGGAGTTTCTTACAGGTCTCCCACAAGGGTGCAGGGACCCAAGTGCTTGGGCCGTCTTCCACTGCATTTCCCAGGCACGTAAGCAAGGAGCTGGATTGGAAGTGGAGCAGCCAGGACTGAACCCAGCGCCCTTATGGGATGCCAGCATTGAGCGTGACAGCTTACCCTGTTAGGCCACAGTGCTGGCCCCAAGAGCAATTACTTCTGATCTGCTTTGATGACATAGCCCTCTCCAAAGATACTGAGTGTGTGCATGCACTACCCTCTCGATATTCTCTATGCACTGTAAAACAAGCAGGAAAACAGAAATTCTTGAAGGAGGTGAGAATGCGATGGTCGTGGCCCCTGGGAATGGTGACTTCGTAGCATCACTAGTGCCTGAGATCAGGGGGCTGCCTTAGGGTACGGTTCATTGTCAAAGACAACATTCTAAATGTTTGTTTTTAAATATGTTTTTAAACGTTGGGGTGCCTGTTTCTGGATCTGATCAGATCATTGTTTTTAAGTGTTAGTATGGTGTTTCCGTGTTCTGGTTCACTTCCCAAATGGCTACAAGAGTTGGAGCTGGGCCAATCCAAAACCGGGAGCCTCTAGGTCTCCCGCTTGGGTGCAGGGCCCAAGAACCTGGGCAGTCCTCCACGGCTTTCTCAGGGACATCATCACGGAGCTTGGTTGTAAGTGGAGCAGCTGGGACCCTAACCGATGCATCGCAGGTGGGCAGGGGGCAGCATTACCCTCTGTGTTACGACACCGACCCCTTGATTTCTTTAGAAAAATCTTCGGAGTTCAACCTGCCTGCATCATGAGGCTGGCTGTCCCATGCAAGGCGGTGGGGAGTCACTATCGCCCAGGGTTCCCAAAGAGCCTGGTCACAGGCCGCAGCCCATTTCCTTGCATTCCCTGTGCTGCTTCTGGTTCTCCAGATGGTATCTCACACAGGACACCCAGGAGGTTGCCTTAAGCTCCCCCATACCAGCTCTGTTGGCTTTAAAACATGGAATGGGACCAAAGAGAGTTTAGTGGGTGTTAGGAGAGGCAGGTTTGTGTGCATGGCAAGGGCTGTTGGACAAAAAGTGAGCGGGCTGTGGCGGACTCCAGGGCCTTGGGGTCAGAGGCTGCATTCCAGCTCTGGCCTTCACAAGCTCTGGGACTCACGGCTGGCTTTTTCAGCCTCCATTTCCTCTTCTGGAGCCTCCCATGGTGCGGGTCAGGATGAGACGCGTGCAGGGCCCGGTCCAGCGTCACCTGCACCACACGTGTGGGTGACCGTGGAAAGCCGCCTAGCTCGAATGTGGCTCCGGCCCCAGTAACCGTCGCTCTGTGTCTTGCCTGCAGACTGCCTCTTCAAGCTATGCCCTATGAACCGCTACTCGGCCCAGAAGCAGTTCTGGAAAGCAGCCAAGCCCGGCGCCAACAGCACGACCGATGCAGTGCTGCTCAACAAGCTGCACGTATGTATGGGCCTTTGGGAGGGGGGCGTGTGTGAGAGACAGGTTTGTGGACTTGAGATGCCGTATGTGCTCCTGTGTAGGGGGATATGTGTGTGTGTGTGCGTATGAATGTGTTGTGGGTGAGGTGTATGTGTGTTAGGGTGGATGGGCCGTGTGTAGTGGGGTGAGTGGGATGTGTTTGTGTGGGAATGTTGTGTGTGTGTTGGGGTGTGTGTGTGTATGAATGTGTTGGGGTGTGTGTGTGTGCGTATGAATGTGTTGTGGGTAAGGTGTATGTGTGTTAGGGTGGGTGGGCCGTGTGTAGTGGGGTGAGTGGGATGTGTTTGGGAATGTTGTGTGTGTGTTGGGGTGTGCGGGCGTATATGAATGTGTATCATGGGTGAGGTATGTTTGTGTTGGGGGGTGTATGTGTATCTGTGTGTGTCAGGAGCTGGGGGACACTGTGCAGCCTCCACCTCTAGCCCCAGCCCCTCTTCCATGAGGAGCGAGATCCTAAGCATCTGGAGACATTGGGAGACTTGTTCTTGGGACGTCTGTGGCCCTCAGGTGCCTTTGGCTGGGCAGGGTCGTGCACACAGGTTCTGGAAGCATGTGCCTGAGCGGAAGGCCTGGCTTTCTAGTCTTTGTCCACTGACCTTGGGCGGTTCTGCCCCCTTGTTGGTAAAGTAGGGGTGATGGTGGCCACGTTGGAGTTGCTGAGCATTGCTTCGTGGAAGACAGCGGTGGCCCGTACTGGATGCTGCGGTTTTGGGGGGCGGTGTGTTTCTTCTTTAATTGGCATTGAAGGCAGAGCTCAGCCCACGGCTGAGGGCTGTGTGCCCATGGCATGTGCCGGAGCCCTTCTGAGCCTGTTCTCCTGTAAGACAATGACATTGTTCCTCCAGTGCCTGCATCTGAGGCTCCAGGTGTGAGTGGTGGGAGGTCCTGACGTGTGTGCGGTGTGGTCTCACTGCCCTTGCAGCTCTTTTCCTACCCTGCCCCCTTCCTGTGATGCTTGTCGTGGTCTTTCTCATGTGTCTGCTCCCTGGAAGGTAAGTGTGGCAAGGCCTCGCGGTTCTGTCCCTCTTCCTTGTTGCTGTGTCCTGGGCCCACGGTGGAGTGTGTCACACCCTCGCTGCTTGAACAGTACCTGAGTGGACAGCTGCTTCCTAGGCGCAGTGCCCGTGAGCTCGCAGCGGCTCCGGGCTCTCCCTCCCAGCCAGCCCTGTTTTTGAGTAGCCTGTGAGAGAGGCCCAGCACCCAGGTTTGGCGCAGGTTGGAGTGGGGTGGGGGTTGGTAGGGTCAGACTATAGGCACCCTCATTCCTCGCTCTGGGTACCAGAAGAAGCCAGGGTTCCTCGGCCCGGCGTGAAGACACGCACACAGCACTCCTGCGTGGTCCTTGTCTGCAGGGTCACCCCGTGTGGGTCCTGCTCCTCTGAGACTGGGCCCTGCGTCCCAGCGGTCCTCGCTCCCACCCCCGCCGTTGCAGTCCGTTTCCTGAGCACTGCAGACTCTGAGCAGGCTCCTGACCCTCGTTGCCCAGTTTGTCCTCTGGGGGCATTCTCCTTGGGCCCCTCTTCAGCGAGGGCCTCGGGCCCTGGTGATGGTACAGGACACCTCCGCAGGTCCTCCCAGCCCTGACCAGAAGGCCCCACTTGTTGATTCAGTCACTGTGCCCAGCTGGGTCTTCCCAGGGCTGGTGTGCTCTGCACAGTGATTGGCATCTGTCCCTTGTCGGAGGCCAGGGCATCACCTCTCTTGTTCACTGGAGTGTCCGAGCCCATGGATAGGGAACAGGAGCAGGCGGAGCTCAGGTATCTGCTGAGGGGAGCGAGTGGGTGCTGTGCTGGATACTGGTAGAGAAATGGGCACAGAGCTCGTACTCTGGGGGCTCACAACAAATACCCAAGTAGTGACAAGATGGTGCGACGAGGACTGCATCACAGGCCACAGAGTGGCACCAAAAACTACCTTGGCTGGGTGAGGATGTGGTCCAGTGGTCAGAGAGGGCTTCCTGGAGGAAGAGGGACGAGTCAGCCTCTGCCTGAGGTCCCTGTGTGAGTTAGAGGATTCTTTGAAGGTCTTGCTCACTGCATTCTTATTATTCCAGTGTTTGTGTTGGACATTCTCGGAAGTCTCCTTGTTCTCTCTCTGTTTTTAAAGAAGAAATGATAATTTTACTTAGTTATATGAAAGGCAGAATGATAGAGACAGAGGGAAAGTCAGAGAGACGAGAGAACATGCTTCCAACTGTTAATTCATCCCCCAAATGCCCACAACAGCCAGGACTGGGCCAGGCCAAAGGCAGGAGCCCAGAACTCCATCCGGCCTTCCGTGTGGGTGGCTGGGACTCAAGTGCTGGGCCGTCACCAGACACAGTAGCAGGCAGCTGTGTGCAGAAGTCTCAGGCTGCAGCTGTACTCACCGCACAGCACTGGCCCCCACTGCTGCTGCTTCTAGCCTACGTTATACAACCTTATGAATGTGAAATAAGACTCATAAATAACCAAGACCCAATTGAAGGCAGTGGACTCTAAGGGGAAATAAGAGGGAAGTAGCAAACTGTGTGGCAGGCTGTGTGCTGTAGCTGATGCGTGGGAACAATGCTGGGTGAGGCGTAAGGACGTCAGTGCTGGCACCTCTCTGTGCAGGCCCTGTGAGCGACACAGCTGCAGTGGGAGATGCCAACAGCATGTTGCTCTCACATGATTTTCTAGAACAGTGTGAAGCATGCAAACCACACACTTCCCTTCGTGAAAGAGGACTTGCACTTTGGAAGATGTACAAGGATTCTTCAAAAAGTTCATGGAAGCGTGTGTTATGAAAAACCTGCATGGATTTCAAAAAATTCTTTAGCTCCAAAGCGAGCTTGTCTTTTAATTGCCCTTTTAGTTTGTCTTTTTGTTTTTGTTATTTGTTTGGAAGAGTTAGAGATCTTTTGTCCTCTGGTTTACCCTCCGGATGGCCACAGTCTCCTGCTGAGGCCAGGAGCCTAAACCTCTATCTAGGTCTCCCATGTGGGTACAGGGGTCCAAGCACTTGGGACATTTGCTGCTGCTCTCCCAGGTGCATTAGCAGGGAGCTGGATCAGAAATGGAGCAGCTGGGACTTGAACTGGAGCTCTTATGGGATACTGGCACAGACAGTGGCTGAATCTATTGTGCCCTGTGCCGCAGTATGGGCTCCTTAATCACCCTTTTCCGTGAACTTTTTCAGGTAGTGTCATACTAGCAGTAGTATCCATGAAGCCGTGCGCAACTGTGCTTTGTGTTGAGAGGCAGATGGAATGAGGTCCCAGTTCTGATCAGTTTTTAGCCTAGATGACCATCCAGCTTGTGTGGAGTGACGGCTCACCCTTGTGTGGGGCGCCACCACCCACGTCCCTGACCACTGTCTGCTGAGTAGCTCGTCCTCCTCTCGCGCCAGTGCAGTGTCCGCTTAGGGCTGTGCTGGGAGCAGGAGCGTCAGCTGCGCGGCTGGGGAAGTTGCCCAGGTGTCCCTGCGGAGAGCGCTTTCCTGCCCGTGTGGAAGGGCTGGTGTCTTGGGTTGTCCCGCTCTGCTTGGCTGGTACGATGTTCCTTCTGTTCCTGGAGATCTTGTCAATGTGCCTCCCACTCCTCCTCCTCCTGTGCTCTTCACAGCAGGGCTTGCTGGTGCACATTCCTCTTGGCTCTGCAGGACGCCAGGGGGAATGCAGGGGGCTGGAGGGGTGGGGCTCCCTCCCTGCTGTCACCCTGTGGGAGGCTGACCGGGCCACTGCTGCCCCTCTGGGTTTTCTCCAGAAGATACACATTGGTGCTTTTATGTGTGGTAGCTGGATTGCTGAAACATGTGGGCGGCTAATTCAGTTAAGGCTTCCAACATGCATTGAGGGCAACAGAAAACAGCCCTGGCGGGGTGAGGTCCTTCAGCCCCGTTGGCACCTGCCCATCAGATGTTGTATTTGATCAGCGGTTCCTTTGATGCTTCTGCCTGCAGATGAACAGAGGAAAAGCAGTGCAGGTGGAGAGAACCTAGCCCTGATGATGCCCAAGAACTTCAGCTCCTTATTAAGAAGGAGGGAAGTCGCATGAGCTCTTCTATGCTGATCGCAGATGTCTGACACCAGTCACCAGTGCTTTCTCCTATATGATGCGTCCGAGGAGACTTCCGGGTCTGGAGTATGGACTTGGTGCAGGTCCGTGCCCCTGCGTACTTGAGGCTATCCTGCCTCGTGCCCGGAAGCCGTCCTCGTGTTTGAGGCAGTGGTCAAAACGAGCTCTTGGGCAGCCACCTGCCTCTGGGGCTGCTGGCCATTTCCCAGTGGGTTTTCATTTTATTTTTTGTCAGTTACTGTGCATCTCGCCAGTGCAAGTTAAGGCTATCGTAGATTAATGCCGTTTAATGGCTCTGCTGTCAGTGACCGCTGCACTGCCTTGTGGTGACAGGCAGCCCCGCACCCCTGAGGGTGTGGGCATCTCGAGCCCAGCACGGTGTGTGCTCCCTCTCGGGAGCAACTACGTCGCGGCCCTCTGGGTGCTGCTTTCCTGGAGTCCTTGGCAGATGAGCTGCTCTGGCCCGCAGGTCGCGCACTGATCACTCCTTGGTTGCTGTGTGCTGACGCCAGACCTGTTACCTTAACTTAGTCACCAGCACTGCTCTGGTGCTGGGAGGCGATCACTTAAGTGGAGCTACAGCCTTGCCCAGCGGGGCAGCACCAGGCAGTGACCAGCCCTTCCTGTCTTGGAGGGCCTGGCCCTGCACTGCCTGCTGTTAGAGCCGTAGCTGAGTACCCCTGACGTGCTTCAGAGTTGGCTCACCTTAAATCAGAAGCCTTTCCTCGTGGTTCCGGTGACCTCTCTGTGGTCAGTTGATAATGGTTTCTCTGTGTGAAGTGAAAGGACAGGTGAACGCCAGGGGGCTGACCTTGATGTTGCTGGAGAACGTGGTGTGGTACCGCGAGAGAGACTGTAGTGTAGACTTCTTTCTTCCTTAGATGTTAGAAGCAGTCCTCAACACGCTGACCGAGGCAAGAGGTTAACAGATATCTCAATGATGAGACATTTTCAAAAATGAAAGGGTAATTTAGGATGATATTTTGCAAGATGCTAGCTACATGTCACAGAAACCTGGTGGTGATATTTTTTTTTTTTAAGATTTATTTATCTTATTTGAAAGGCAGAGTTGCAGAGAGGAAAAGGCAGGAACAGAGAGAGAGAGATTGAGAGATTTTCCATCCGCTGGTTCACTTCCCGGATGACCACAACAGCCAAGGTTGGGCCAGACTGAAGCCAGGAGCCAGGAGCTTCTTCTGGGTCTCCCACATGGGTGCAGGGGCCCAAGGACTTGGACCATCTTCCACTGCTTTCCCAGGCTAACATGAGCAGGAAGCTGGTTTGGAATTGGTGCCCATAGGAGATGTTGGCACTGTAGGTCTGTAGGTGGTAGCTTAACCTGCTGTGCTACAGCACCGGCCCCCATGGTCATGATTTTTTATTTATATGGATAGCCTAGTGACAGAGAGTGAGAGAGATCTCCGTCAGCTGCTTCAATCTCCAAAAGGCCAGAACCCTCAGGTCTGGGCCAGTCCAAAGCCAGGGGCTCCACTCTGGTCTCCCACATGGATGGCATGTGGGCCCATCAGGCCCACAGGGGCCTAAGCACTAGGGCCATCTTCAGCCGCCTTCTCAGGTGCACTAACAGGAAGCCAGACCAAAAGCAGAGCATCTGGAGTTCACATTGGTGCTCTCATACAGGAAGCTGGCACTGCAGATGGTGGCTTAACCTGCTGCACCGCGGTCCCAGCCCACATGTTGATGATTTTGAAGAAATTACACACATGAGTGTTGCAGGAAAAAGAGAAAATAATTGGTGTTCCTCAACCTTAGGCCTCCGCAGGGGCCTTGGTTTTCATTCCCATCTGTCCTGGTGTTGCAGCCTTTTCCTCTCGGGGAAGTTGCTGCTCGCCTTCCTCCAGCTGTGTGTTAACACCAGTATGTCCTGCCTGAAAAGGACTCTCTGGCCTGACTCTGACGCTCACATGGTCACTGCACAGCGTGGCAGGACTGTGGTCGTAGATAGGCAGTCCCAGTGGGGACTGGGGCTGGAGTGGGGTTGAGGATCCCGATGGTTGCGGCGTTTCTGAGACAAAGGTCTTCTTGTGTCAGGTTCCCTGCTTGGGAGTAGCTCCCAAAAGTAGGAATGCCCGGTCCCTGTGAGGCTCGCCAGAAAGCTCGCCTGGCCACGCTGCCATAGCACCCAGAGAAAGGTGGTACCAGCTCCCTGTCTCATGGTGGAGCTGTTCTTGGAGTGTACTCAAGAGGTTCAGCCTGTGAGATCTCGCTCTATTCAGGGGTGGGGGCCACCACAACCAGCAGTCCAAGGCATGCTGTGCACCTTGCTGCCTTTTTAAGAAGTTAGAATTTTGAAACATTGATGAGAGACACACAGGGAGTGTTTTGGTTCTGTCCCCAGGTGTCATGTGGCAGTGGCAGGGGCTGAGCTGAGGGGTAGGAAGGCAATCTAGGTCTCCCATTTGGGGCAGGAACCCAGTTAATTGAGCTGTCACCGCTGGCTTCCTGGGCCCATGTGGCCGGAAGCTGGAGTCAGAAGCACCAGGTGTCAAACCCTGCTCCTGCAGCACGGGAGACAGGCATCTCCACCTTGTTCCCTATTCATCAGCCTGCCGCCATGCTCATCGTACCTGAGGATCCTGTTGGATGTTTTCTTCTGAAAACTGAATTTGACTTTGAGGGTAGTTTCCTAAGACAGAGGTGTGAATGCATTTGGTTATTTATGGGTTTTGTAAATGGTGAAATGAATGAGGGTTTTCTTCCTAAGAACTTAACAGGAAGTCTGGTACCCCAGTGTATTACATGTTTCAGTAGTGGTATTCTGGCTGGGTCATCGTGGAACTTTGTTAACAGATCTGACAGCTTTGACTCTTCGTTCAGCAGGGTTTTAGATGTGGTCTTCAAGAATATCTTAAAGAGAAGTCCTTAGGTATTTATTCTTCAGTTTTTTTATTTTCTGTTCTGAATTTACTTTTTGTATGTTTGTAGATAAATACCCTTGCTTTTCAGAGCTGCTGCTGGTTAATTAGTCATAAATACGGAATATTTGCTCTCTTAGTGGTCACTTTTATGTTTCTTTTTAGATAAACCAGTGAGCCCTGAAATGCTGCTTTCATACTTAGCTTCTGCATAGATAGGAATTTTATCATTTGGATTCCTGTTCCTTAAGCAGAAGCCCTTGGGAATCCTTAGGGTAAGGAGAGACCCTAAGAGTTTTCCTATTACAGAGCTGTCCTTGTATCCTTTGAGTCCAAGAAATGGCACTGTGATGTTGAGCAGAGAAAGCTGCGTTTGCATGCTAGACATGGTTGCATTCCATTTTACTGAGTCCACGGCTTAGCTACGCGTCCCTCTTGAGTTTCCCAGCAGCATGGCTCAGCAGAAAGAGCGGGTGACTCCCTGTAGACCCTCACCTCCATTACCAGGGCCTGCAGCACAGCGGAGATGTCGGCAGGGCCGAGAACCGGGAGCAGTGTGGGAGAGGGCAGGGGTGGTGTGTGGGGCAGGGGCTGTGTGCGGAGGGAGCCTTCGCTGAGGACGCCCAGGTTGCTGCTGTCGAGTGCATGACTTCTGAATGGAGCACAGGAGGCTATGTCCTCCTGTCACCACGCAGCAGGCAGGTGCCTGATCCCACAGGCGGGGGGTGAGCATCTCAGTGCACCATGCCCTCGGCAGTTGCACGGGTGTGGTGGACTGGAAGAGACCCATGTGATGAACGTCGCTGATCATGTGCCACCTGTAAGATGGTTGGTTTCTGTTGAGGACTGTGTCCTGCGATTTACTGTTCTTAAAAGGTGAACCTTCCCACAGATGCTCCCACTCCAGGGAGGTGCAGCAGAGCTGAGCTTGAGGTCCTCGGACGGATTCTTAGCTCGGCTAACCCAGCTGATTGTTCAGATCTTTCCTTGTCAGGGCATTTCTTAGTTTCAGACGCTCATGCATGACGATGCTGGTTAAAGTTGGTACTGGGAAGCCTGTTACAGGTCTGGAGCACATCTTGTCCAGTTGTCTCTGCTGTCCTGGGTTTGTGTTGGGCACACAGAGTGAGCCTCGTGAAGTGTCGTGACCTGGGCATGGCGACAGCTGGTGCGAGGGGAAGCCTGAGGAAGTACAGACACACTACCCGGGAGTGAGGGGCCCTTGGCAGCCCATGGATGGGGAGGCTCAAGGAAGGCATCGTGGGGACACTCTGAAGCGTGCCCCTGGTCGTCGGTCAAGTTCATTATTAGCTCTGTCCCTTGTAGTTCGTCCCTCTTTTACCTGGTTTGGTTTGGGTCAGCACAGCAGGTTACTAGTTGCTTTGGAGGGAAGTGGCTGCCTCTGGCATCGTGGTTGTGTGGGCGCAGGGCCCTCAGGTGCATGAATGAACAGTGGCTGTCGGACGGTGCTCTGGCGGGCTGTCCTGGAACCCTCTGCTCAGCCTCACTGCCTTCCTGGCATGCCGTGTCTGAGCCGGGCATGTCTCCCAGCCTCATTTGTCACCGTAGAGACTTGGAATTGACCCAGCTCTGGGGTTGGGGATTATCTCTGCCGCTTCATAAATATATGATTAAAAAATGTTAAGCAGAATTGCACATGTAACAGAAATAGGGAAAATAGTGTTAGAACCCCTCTTGGGGTTCTAATTGACATGCCTTGTGCCAGTTTCTTCTTCTTTGAAATTGGGAAAACTGTCTTTCTGTTGAGCAACTGTGACAGTGGTGAGGTGATGACAACTGCTCACATGCCATGTGTGCCCTGGGAGTAGGCACTGGGCTATGGGGCGCCTCTGAGGTGTAGGTGCTACATTTATCCTTTTTTTTTTTTTTAAGATTTATTTATTTATTTGAAGGTCAAAGTTACACAGAGGAGAGTTAGAGTGAGAGAGAGAGAGAGAAGTCTTCCATTTGTTGGTTCTCTCCCCAATTGGCCACAATGGCCAGAACTGAGCTCATCCAAAGCCGGGAGCCAGGAGCTTCTTCTGGGTCTCCCACGCAGGTGCAGAGGCCCAAGGACTTGGCCAATCTGCTGCTGCTTTCCCAGGCCACAGCAGAGAGCTGGATTGGAAGTGGAGCAGCTGGGACTTGAACTGGTGCCCATATGGGATGCCGGCACTGCAGGCGGCAGCTTTAACTGCTACACCACAGTGCCGGCCCCCACATTTACCCTTGTTTACAAGAGAGGACACTGAGGCTCGTAGATGTCGAAGGTTAAAGTCACAAAACTACAGACCACCCAAAATCAGCCTTAAGATCCAGTTATATCTCCCTCCACGGCCTCAGAGAGGACTCTTTTTAAAAAATGTTTGTTTTTATTAATTAGGAAGGCAGAGCTACACACACAAACACAGATCTTCCATCTGCTGGTTCACTCTCCAAGTGCCCACAACAGCCAGTGCTGGACCAGACCAGATCCAGGAGCCAGAAACTGTCCAGGTCTTTGATGTAGGTGGCCGGGACCCAAGTACTTAAGCTGTCACCTGCTGCCTCCCAGGGAAGCCGGAAGCTGAATCAGAAGCAGAGCTGAGACTCAAACCCAGGCAGTCCAGATGGGATGTGGGTGTCCCGAGTGGTAGCTGTACTGCTGCACGCAGAGGGGCTCTAAGAACTCATGGGGGTTATGCAGATTCCCTCTGATGCTTACCCATATAATCATTTGACTTTGCTCTTAAACAAATGTTCATAGAAGCTGAGAGGGCCAGCAAAGCAAAGGTGACGAGGCTTGGCTTTGAAGTGCTGGGCTCTTTGCTGTGTCTTGGGAGTCCCTGGAGGTTGGCGATTCCTTTGGCTCTTGTGTTCGGCGGGCACGTGTGTCGTGCACCATTGCTGCAGAGAGCTCTAACCCGCTGCGCTCCGTGACCGATCTTGCTCCTCCTCATGCAGCACGCTGCAGACTTGGAGAAGAAACAGAATGAGACAGAAAACCGGAAGCTGCTGGGGACCGTGATCCAGTATGGCAACGTCATCCAGGTGGGTCGGGGCGGCTGCTGTCTTTGGGAACATTCGTGTGCCTGCGAGTGGAAAGTGAGCCCTTGGCTCGGGGCGAGACCCCTGCACGGCAGGAGCCGTGGAGACGGCCGGGAAGTATGGTTTCTTGGCAGGTGCTGTGGACTTGGGAGTTTGGGCTGGTTGTATCACAGTGCAAGGATCTGCCCCTCTTCTGTTCGCTGATAATTGGCAGGTCCAGAGAGTTCACTCAAAAGGAGTCTGGCTGTTAGAGTTTTGATTTGTGTTGCTGGAAGCTTCTTCCTGTGTGGTAGAAATCGACTTCCGATCAGTTTTATCTCTTGGTCATGAGATGTTCTCGGGAAGTCATCGGGGAGCATCCTGGACCGTCATCACTTTAAAAATTGATCACTCACTTGGATGCACTTTTGTTTGTGGCACGTAACTGGTGATTGTGTGTATCTTGGTTCACACATCATAAGGTACACTTGGCTCGTGGGAGCAGGTGCAGTCCAGGCAACAGCTTTTACCAGCGCTGCTCCGAGGATGTGTCTGGTGGACTCGAGCCTTGCACTGTGTGTGAGCCGGCACCATGCCCATGCCCTTCTCGACTTGTCCAGTTAGTGGATCTCTGGCCCTGGCTCAGAGGGCAGATAGCACTTCCCAGCTGGGGAGCACCTGACCCGTTTGCTTATCTTGCTTTGTTATTTCTCTCATTGAACGGTTTTGCTTATTATTGCCTTAGCTTGACTGACTACAAAGGAAACCCTTCCCATTTGCATCGGTATTAGGAGTACAGCAGTGCTAACCAGAGGGAAAACCAGAAATAGCTGGTAACTGAGCTTTGTGTTTGAATGGGCTACTTTACCTTTTGAGACAATGAAAGTGGATGCCAAAGCTTCTTAGAAGGTTAGCTCTTGCCTGTCCGCTCTTCATGCTCCAATTCCACCCAAGTGAGAATGCTTACGAGGGCCGAGTGAGCTCCGAGTTCACGCGGCCCAGCCAGTGACCTGGGGCTCAGGTGCAGGACTCGCTGATGAGGTCAGATTAGGCTTCACCTGAAGAGGAAAGAGGCACCTGGGACAGGAACCCGGCACTCCTGGGTGATTGTGAGATTTGGGACAAGAAATCTTGCTGTGTCTTAATTTGTTCGTAAGTGAAATGGGGATGGTCATGGTGTCTGCTTCCCAGGGTGGCTGAGAGACACCTGCCACAGGGGACACTGTATCTGTAGACTGACCTTGGTCATCATGACTCCCCAGCCCGGGTCTCGGGGTCTGCCTGTAGGTACTGTGGGTTTGTGAACCTGTGCCGTCACCTTGACAGGTGTGTGGAAGGTCATGACAGTGGGGGCTTGGGAGATGCTGGCTTCCCCTTGTCTGTCTGAGCCAGGCACATAACTGCTTCTGTTACAAGATTTGGGCGCCTGTTAGGATGCCCCACCCCTGTGTCTGTTGCCATGGGAGAGGGGCATTGGCAGGGGACGCCCTGGCCTCAGTCTTTGTCCAGGGACTGGCTGGGTGCGTTTCTCTTCTTTTCCCTCGGCAGCCTGTTGAGTGGGGAAGGCCTGCCTTACGCTGCCTTGTGTGCAGCAGCCGTCCAGCACCTCACTGCCTGCCTCGGTCTGTTCCTCCCACCCCAGGTGTTCGCAGAGTCAGAGTGGGAGTGCACCTGAAATGACAGCCAGGGCAGAGCTGCCTTTCCTGTCCCTGAAGTTGCATCCATCAGCCCCACCTGAGTGAGGCTGAGTGTGGGCTGCAGTTCCTCGGCCCCTCCCCACTAACAGAGGGCTGTGTTGAGAGAGAAAAAATATTTCTCTACTCTCCTGCCCTCTGCTTCTGCTCCCCACGCCCGTGGCTCCTCTGTGACGGTTCCCAGCCGCGGGCACTTCGTGCTTCTCTCAGTTCACAGTGGTGGGAGGCAGGTTTGATCCATACTTGCTATGCCTGAGCGAGAAGCCGCGGAATATGCAGAGCCGCGATGCTCACCTTGTTCTCTGGCTGGGTTTCAGCTCCTGCATCTGAAGAGCAATAAATACCTGACAGTGAACAAGAGGCTCCCGGCACTGCTGGAGAAGAACGCCATGCGGGTGACCCTGGACGAGGCGGGGAACGAAGGCTCGTGGTTCTACATCCAGCCCTTCTACAAGCTGCGCTCCATCGGAGACAGCGTAAGTCCCAGCGTGCCACAGGTTTCCCGCTGCGCCTCCCGCCGCCCTGGCTGCCGGACTCACCTTGGGGAAGTTTGAAGTTGGAACCAGAGGCCTGCCCTGGATGCAGAGAAGGGAGTTGCTGTGGAGACAGGAGTGTGGACACGAGGCTGACCGAAATGCACTGCTGTGTTTTTTTTCTGGGCCTCTGAAAGTATCACACACAGCCCATTACCTCACTCACTGAGCCCAGAAAACAGCTGTCCCACTGTAGCGTTCAGGAGGGTCCCTGTCTCCCAGTACCTGCCATGGTGCAAAACTGGCTTCTCGCTTTGGGAATCTGGTTTGTGAAGAAGGGTGGGGCAGATATAGCTGGTGTGGGGAGAGGCGTGATTTCAGGACCAACCTCACTGGTTCCCAGGTGGCGAATAGGTGGTGGTAGTGGCGCCTCCTACAGTGGCTGTCACCAGCTCAGACTGGGCCCTGCCCCTGAGGGCACAGGCATCCCTTCTGGGGTGACTTTGCACTGTGTATTTGTCAGCTCAGGTCCTAAGCCATTGTGTGGGCCCAGAATTAACAGGGAGTCCCTAAATGCCATCACCTGTGATTTTGACCTTGCACGATTCTGAAATAGTGGCTTTTTCCTGAAAGGAAATAGGTATTCAGCCTAGCCTTAACCTAAATCTGAGTTTTGACACTTTCTGGTAGTGCCATTTATGTTTATAAGCTTTCAGCAGTTAATAGTTGTGTGTGTGTGCACATTACATGTAATGTACATATGCAGAGATCATCGATATCCATATCTATATCTACCTTTGTGTCTCTTAGATTGCTTACGATCCAATACCAGACACTTGACTCAGAGTGGGTGTGTTGGTTCTTGACTGAGGCCGGAAGGAAAAGTCCAATGAACTTAGGTGTCACCACAGTGTGGGTGGCGCTGACCTCGTATTCATTTGGAGTTGAGAAATTCTGTCTTGTGTGTTCCCCAGACAGATCAAACAGAAAATAGACAGGTTTTGCATTTTTTTTTTTTTTTTTTTTTTTGCAGGCAGAGGGGACAGTGAGAGAGACACAGAGAGAAAGGTCTTCCTTTTTCTGTTGGTTCACCCCCTAATGGCTGCTGCAGCCAGCACACTGCGGCCGGCACAACGCGCTGATCCAAAACCAGGAGCCATGTGCCTCTCCTGGTCTCCCAAGTGGGTGCAGGGCCCAAGCACTTGGGCCATTCTCCACTGCACTCCCTGTCCACAGCAGAGAGCTGGACTGGAAGAGGAGCAACCGGGACAGAGTCCAGCACCCTGACTGGGACTAGAACCCAGGGTGCCGGCACCACAGGCAGAGGATTAGCCTATTGAGTCCAGGTTTTGCATCTTGAGCAGCCTTCTCCTCCCATTCCTTGTCCTTCCACCCCCAGAATAAAGTTGTTGTCACTCCCATCTTTAGCAGTGCCACTGCTTTGCTCTGCTTTCATCTCTTTGGCTGTGACTCAGTTGAGAAGAGATGAGGACTGGAACAGGGGGGCTTGTCAAGCAGTGTTTAAGAGATCCTGGGTCATGGAGTGAATTTAGTGGTTGTGACTGTTGTCTCCGAAAATGGAGTAGAGTGGAAAGTATCAGGCTGTGTTACACGTCATGAGGATAAGTGTTGCTTTAGGGGAATGATAAGCAGATGCACACAGGCTTGTGGCTACATGCGTGGCAGGGTCATGGTAGAAAGTCTACTTTCTTTTCATTTATTTATTTATTGGGATTTGATTAATTTTATATGAGAGACAGGGAGGGAGGGAGGAAGAACATGCTTCTGTCTCCTCATTCACTTCCCAGATGCCCTGCATCAGTCAGGGCTGGGCTAGGGCCGGAGCTGGGAGCTGGGAACGCATTCCAAGTCTCCCATGTGGGTGACAGGAACCCAGGTACGTGATCCATTGCTGCTGCCTCCTTGGGTTGGAATGAGCAGGAAGCTGTGGGCAGTGCTGGAGGTCAGAGCTGAACCCAGGCACTGCCGTGTGTCCTGTGGTGTAGCCAACTAAACCAAGAGGCCTCACACATGCCCAAAAATGTACTTTTTTTTTCTAAGATTGATTGATTTTGAAAGAGTTACAGAAAGACAAGTAGAGACAGACAGAGATCTTCTGTCCACTGGTTCAGATGGCTGCAAAGGCTGGCACTAGGCTAAGCTGAGGTCAGGAGCTAGTAACTTCGTCTGGGATTCCTGGATTATGGCAGGGTCCCAAATACTTGGGCCATCCTCTGCTACTTTTCCCAGGCCATTAGTGGGCAGCTGGGTCAGAAACGGAGCAGCTGGGACTGCTGAGCACATGGACTGGTGCCCGTATGGGATGCTAGCATCGCAGGCAGTGGCTTTTACCCATTGTACCACAACACGGGCCCTTAGAATATACTTCCCAATGAGGATTGTAGTGAACACAAATGTGACATAAAATTGTGGCTTTGTTTTTTCAAAGATAAAGACTTAGCTCAGACAGTGTCCTGTTCTCTGTAGAGTTCGGTTTGAGCTCACTTCTGCAGACAGCTCAGCTGAAGGTAACAGAGTGTTTTCTTCCCACTCTGGTTCCCTTGGAACGGATCTCTGACCACTGATGCGTGTGGGACAAAGCAGGCTTAGGCAGACACAGCCCACTGGTGCCTACTTCAGCTGGCCCATGAGGCTCTGCCCAGAGTGCTCCTGGTGAGCCTGTGGCATCGGTGATGAGTGAAAGGCTCTGTGCTCCCTCCCTGTGCAGGTGGTCATCGGGGACAAGGTTGTGCTGAACCCTGTCAATGCTGGTCAGCCCCTGCACGCCAGCAGCCACCAGCTCGTGGACAACCCAGGCTGCAACGAGGTAAGGTGGCTGTGTGGTGCCTAGGGGGGTCACGTGAGGAGATGCCATCCTGGGCCACGCTCACAGGGATGCTGGCAGTGATGTGGGGCATTGTGAGGGAAGCTAGACTCAATATTGGGGCTGTCACATAAGGCTGTGCAAGTCTGTGCTGTGGGTGACAGGTGTGGGTCTGTATCCACCCCTGCAGTGTGCTGACAGGTGTGGGTCTGTATCCACCCCTGCAGTGTGCTGACAGGTGTGGGTCTGTATGCACCCTTGTAGTGTGGGTGACGCGTGTGGGTCTGTATGCACCCCTGCAGCATGGGTGTCAGGTGTGGGTCTGTATCCACCCCTGCAGTGTGGGTGACAGGTGTGGGTCTGTATCCACCCCTACAGCGTGGTGACAGGTATGGGTCTGTATCCACCCCTACAGCGTGGTGACAGGTGTGGGTCTGTACCCACCCCTGCAGCGTAGGTGGCAGGTGTGGGTCTGTATCCCCCCCTGCAATGTGGGTATCAGGTAAGGGTCTGTATCCACCCCTGCAGTGTGCTGACAGGTGTGGGTCTGTATCCACCCCTGCAGCATGGGTGGCAGGTGTGGGTCTGTATACACCCTTGTAGTGTGGGTGGCAGGTGTGGGTCTGTATACACCCTTGTAGTGTGGGTGACGCGTGTGGGTCTGTATGCACCCCTGCAGCAAGGGTGTCAGGTGTGGGTCTGTATCCACCCCTGCAGTGTGGGTGACAAGTGTGGGTCTGTACCCACCCCTGCAGTGTGGTGGCAGGTGTGGGTCTGTATCCACCCCTCCAGTGTGGTGGTTGGCAGGTGCAGGTATGAATCTATCTCCTCCAGTGTTCATTTGCTGAACCTGCTTCACTGGTGGTGGGGGTGGGGCGTCCTTCTCAGTGTTAAGCTGGGGAGGGTCCCTTCCACCATTTTTTTTTCTGGGCCCTGGGGCATCTTTTTCTGATTGTCTCCCTAAGGAAGGTGCCTCTTTCTGATGCCTAGGAAGGGTGCACCCCAGAGTAGTAGTGCCCACAAGGGGATCCAGTTGGGACAACTCAATCCAAGGAGCCAGACTCCAGAGTGCTCTCGCATCAGAGCCTTGTGAGCCCGGTGTGGGTTTTGCAGCGTTTTGGGTTTCAGGTTTTCAAATTAGGATGCTGGTCTGGTGAGTCTCTTCTGATAGTAGGACACATGCAGCTGTTAAGAGGGCTGTGTGAGAAACGGCTCTGCCATGTCCCCCAGGTCAACTCCGTCAACTGCAACACGAGCTGGAAAATCGTGCTTTTCATGAAATGGAGCGACAACAAGGATGACATCCTGAAGGGGGTAGGTGGGCGCTGGGGGCGGGGTGGGGCAGCCGTGTGAGGCGTGGCATCTGTCAGGGCGGCAGCGAGGTCCCCGTCTCTTGCTGGCGTGCAGGGCGACGTGGTGAGGTTGTTCCATGCCGAGCAGGAGAAGTTTCTCACCTGTGACGAGCACCGCAAGAAGCAGCACGTGTTCCTGAGGACCACTGGCCGCCAGTCGGCCACGTCGGCCACCAGCTCCAAGGCCCTGTGGGAGGTGGAGGTGAGGAGCCTGCGGTGTGGCCGGGCGGGCACGCGTGGGCTCACAGGATGCATGCCTGTCTCTGTCTCTTGTGGTCTGCGTCACTGGCAGGCCCCTGCAGCCCGCCCCATTCTGGAAGCACGCAGGGATGACTTACGCGGTGGCAGCACACGGGGCGTTCTCCCACAGGAAGATCGTGCAGTGCAGTGTCAGGGAGGGAGAACGAGTGGTGAGGTGTGCACGAAGACTTCCCAGAGGCAGCGGTGCCTCACTGGTAGCTCTAGCGTGACTGTCTCAGAAGGGTTGCTCCTCCTGTGAGAATGATGTGGGGGTTGGAAAGACGGGGCAGGCTGGTGCCTGAATGCAGTAATGGTGTGAGGTGGGTGGTGTAGGGCAGGTGTGGGCAGTTAGCAGCGAGGGCGTAGCATCCTCCAAGTACTGATTGGGAAGACAGGTCACTGTGCCCACAGCACGTGGTCCTGCAAGTTGTGTGACTTTTCCCCATGGCCACTTTTGCTCCTCTGCACACCCGCGATGTTGCTTCCGTTGTGAGGTCGCACCTCCCCTTTCCACCCTGCTGGGTGGTTAGCTCCTTGAAAGCTAGAACTCTGCCTTGGATGTTGGAATTGAGAGTTGGTATCCCGTTTGTCCCTACCACAGGGTTTTATATGTTCTATGCTGTGTCTGAAAACCACTTTCCCATGCTCTTTTCATGTGAGGAAAAAGACTTTGATCATCTCTCCTCTTCCCAAGTTATCTTAAAATAGTGAATGTAAACTAAGGCAAGAATTGCAAATCAAACCACCACGGACACGTGAGGTGTCCTTGTCCTAATTCAGTGCGCTCACCATCACTGGGCTGTTTTTCTGTGGACAGGATATTTTTTGTGAAGTTGACATCACTTTGTAAACACGTCTGCCCCTTTCTTTAATGTGCTCTCACAGACCAAAAAAAGCACCTGTGTCAGCCCGTGGCGGAAGTCATTGCGGCTGACTGCGGCAGCATGAAAGCAGGTGCTGGGCCCTTTTCTCCTACAGGGGATGGGAGTGAATGGAAGATGGTGGCTTTCTGTGGGGAGCCTTTGAGGGCTGGGTTTGTGGAAGCTCAGGGTGCTGAACCGGATGGGCCTCTTGAGAGCCTTTGCTGCTTTTTCCCTTCTAAGGAGAAACAGCTGTCTCGTTCTTACTCCGCCAGACACTGTCTCCTGCCAGTTTTCTCATGAATTTCCTAGGAAGGCACTGAATGTCTTTCTGTACATTTTTTCCCCTCGTGATTCTTGGGAATTTTGGTGGTGTTTTTTGGTAGCCATCATGTTGGGTTCCTGTTGCACTTGGGCAGCTCGCTGCTGCTGGCTGGCACCATGCAGTCGAGCCCGGTGGCGTGTGTGCACCGTGGGAGCCCCACGTTGCCATCTCCTCTTCTGTCCTCTCTCTCCAAGTGTCAGAAGCCCAGTGCACTGGCACCTGCTATGCCTAGTTCAAACAGTCAGTGAACAACTAACCGAGCACCTAAAAGGAGACCTGTAAAAGTGAAATGGATAATATGATAAGCAATGACTTGATCAGCCCTTGCCCTTACTGTTGAGGAATAACTTACTACTTTATTTCTTTTAGTATTTTTTTGTTCTGCTTAATACCATTGGTTGAACTCTTTTTCTTAGGCATTTAAATTTAACTGAAAAGTGATTCCTGTTAAATATAAGAGAGGGAAGAGATGTACAGTTTGTTACACGCTCACTCGGACTTACCCTTAATGGTAGAGCTAGAAACGTGTCAGGGGATTCCAATTCAGTCCCATCAAGGTGGCATGTACCAATGCCATCTTACTAGTCAGAGTGATCAGTTTAAGTTCATAATTGATCATAATGATAGGATTAAGTGTCCAAGGGATCACATAAACAAGACTAGTGTCTGCTAATAATAACGGATAGAATTTAAAATGAGAGAATGATCCAACATGGGAAGTGAGATACACAGCAGAACTCATAGAATGGCAAAAGCCCTAAACAGCACTCTGGCCTCAGAATCAGCCCTTAAGACATTCGAATCTGGCTAAAAAGCCCATGAGAGTTTCTCAGGCATGGAAAGCCAAGACACTGTGGCAGGAAAAATTACCTAAATGAAAGATCTCTGTGAGTGAGATCCCAGTGGAAAAAACGGGCCATCAAAGAAGGAGGTACCTTTCTCTGAAGGGAGGAGAAAACTTCCACTTTGACTATGGCCTTGTCTAAATAAGATTGGAGTTTGTGAACTCAAAAGGCTTCCATAGCCTTGGCAGCTCATGACAAGAGCCTTGGTTGATTACTGACGTCATCAATTGTTAAATTAACAATGGGAATCACTGTGCACTCACTCTCCATGTAGGATCTCTGTCCTTAATGTGTTGTACTATGCAAATTAACGGTATAACTACCACTCAAACAGTGCTCTATACTTTGTGTGTCTATGTGGGTGCAGTCTGTTGAAATCTTTACTTAGTATACTTAGTATATTCTACGTTGATCTTCTGTATATAAAGATAATTGAAAATGAATCTCGAAGAATGGGGTGGGAGAGGGAGTGGGAGATGGGATGGTTGCAGGTGGGAGGGAGGTTATGGGGTAAAATCCACTATAATCCAAAAGTTGTACTTTGGAGATTTATATTTATTAAATAAAAGTTGGAAAATAAAAGCAGTCACTGAAGATGTGAAGGCAGGAAGGAAGGCGAGCACAGGAGGCACCCAGGCTCCACCCTCGCCCTGCGCTCATTTGTCTGTAGATGCAGGTCTGCGTCGTCCTGAACTACCTTTCTAGCAGATCGGGTCTGCCCATGACGCATTGCCTCCTCTCCTTCACCTTCCTTAAAGAATGCTATTTTGCTCCAAGTAGCACCGCATTGAGCTAGCAGTTCTCATACCACACATTTAGAGGGCACAGTTCAGTGTTTCTAGGTTCGTTAGGTTGTGTGTCTGTTACCATAGTAATATAAGAGTATCTTCATTATCCCCAGAGAAACCCTGGTGCCTGTTGGGAGCCGTTCCCCGTTACCCCTGGTGTTCCCTCCCTGCTGCCTCTGCAGGTGAATCCCGCCCGCCACCCCCCCCCCCTCCATGGCTGAACCTGCACTGGGCCTTTCCCAGTGGTGGCAGCCTATAGCAGGGGGCCTTTAGTATCCGGTTTCTTTCACCTACGATGCTATCTGCATCCGGCTTGGGCTGCTGTAACCAGAAGACTTAGAAATAGCAAAGGTTTGTTTCTCGGAGTTCTGGAGCCTGGAAGTGCAGAATGAAAGACTTGGTGTCTGCGGGGGCACGCTCTGCTTCCCTTGCATGCCTGGGAGAGATGCCAGTCTTGGGGGTCCCACCCATGGTGGTGCTCCTCCCGTTCGTTAAGATTCTGTCCTGACACCTAAGTACCGTTCCCTCCTGCAGTCAGCTTTCAACATAGGGCTGTGGAGGCTGCCGACATTCAGAGTTGGTTTCCAGAGCTGGTCCATGCTGCCCCCTGATGGCTGGCTCTTACGTTGTGGATTTACATTTGGTCTGCAGGCACTGGGGCCCCTGTGAGGTGTGCTGCTGAGAGACATCACAAGCAGGCTTTTGTGTGGGGAGGAACTGTGGCCATGTGGTGACCGTGGTTGACCTTGGGAGTAGCTGGTAGGCTGTGTGGCCCAGTGGCTGCACCAGGTCACGGTCGCCCCCAGGGCCATGTGACCGTTCCCATTGCTTCTGCAGCCTTTGTTTTTGTAGATGTTTTTGCTGGGTTTGGGTTTGTAGGTGGAGTTTTTCCTTGTTGCAATTGGAAGATTCTGGTCTGTTAACTGGGCTGTTTCTGGCATGAATTTGTAATTTTTTCTCCCTATCCTCCAGATTCTGTAAAGATTTTTCTTTTCTTTCTGGTGATTATGATGGATTTTGAGGTGTGTATCTTACTGGAGTTCCTTGGGTCTGTGGGCATGCATCAGAATGGGAAAACCTGAAGTCACTGTTTCTCAAAAAACTTCTCATGCCCCCCGCTCATGTACTGGATCATTGTCTGTTGTCCCAGAGGTCCCTGCATTTGTGGGCCACATTTTCCTGACTGTCTGCTACTTGACGGGTAGCCATCTGGCTGCTTCACAGCATGTAGACTTGGGGCTGTCAGGCAGGGATATCTGTGGTGGCTCTGGTTTCCAGGCTGTTTCCAAGCATCATGAGGCCTGGTGTGGTGCATCCTTCATAGGGGCTGATCCCCAGGTGGGCTCTTTCAATGTCCTGGTGAACGACCAAGGGGGTCCCCAGCATTTCTGTGCTTTGGATCATGGAATCAGGTCCTCTTGCAACCCTGTTGGGCTATTGGCTTCTTCACTTGTTGTTTGGCCTAATGGGGTCTCTCTGGACCACCTGTGGTCCTAAGCGCAGAGGAGGCCCCTGTGCAGAGTTCTGGAGCTTCCCTGTATGTAGCCCTGCACCTGCCAATCCTCTGCCTCCATCCTCCAAACTCCCATCCATCTGCTTATCCCCGTGAGCCCCATGTGCTCTCTTCCGTTCCCCTGCCTGGGCTGCCCACCAGAGAGGACCCCAGGCCAGCCACAGAGTTTCCCCGTTTGGTGCCTGTCCCGAGAGAACCCGTGTACCAGCTGTCTGTGTAGCTTCTCCACGTCACGTGGTGTCAGGTGTCTGTGGCACTACCAGCACACAGCCCGTTGCTGTGTGCTGGCGGGAAGCTGCGGGAAGTTAGCTTTCCTGCTCAGTTGGCCATGTCCCGTGAGCTCTTGTGTCGGCGTGCAGTCCTGTGTGGGCGTCCGGCATGTCAGGGCACACACACATTGCTCCGGGGCTTCTCTGACTTGGTGCGTGAATTCCACACCTTAGTTTCTGCTTTGTTAGGACTAAGGCTCAAAATCAGAGAAACCACTGACATTTTCCTCTCTGTGGCATATAGACTGGACACTGTTCCTTCTTGGGATACACCATGGGCATTGCATACTCACTTCCATCCATCTGAGCTGGAGGCTGCCTGCTCACCGTGGGTTTCCCAGAGGACCCTAATGTTTTGGGCACCGAATCTCAGTGCTGAGCTGTGACCTCCACGCAGTGTCGCACATTCCGTTTCCCCCTGGTGTGGGTTCACCTTTCTTCTGCAGCTGACAGTTCTTCTTCTTCCAGGTTGTCCAGCATGACCCGTGTCGGGGCGGAGCCGGTTACTGGAACAGCCTCTTCCGCTTCAAGCATCTAGCCACGGGGCATTACTTAGCAGCAGAGGTGAGTGGCGGCCCTGTGGCGTTTCCTTTGCAGGCTCACACGTGCGGCTGAGCGCTCACTCACCTGCAGCCTCGGGGGACTGAGTCGGCTTGCTTTCCTCCCTCCTTTTCTGTTTCCTTCTGCCTCATTTCCCTAGAAAAGAGCAGGCCAAAGTGGTGTGCACTCTTTAGTGCTGGACAGGGGTCCTGCTCACGACATGGCGTGAGAGTCCGTTACAGAACACAGCTCATCGGTTTGGCCCCTGTAGGCCACCTGCCCTGCGTCTGACTTGCCAGCCCCTGCCTGATGTCAGCGCCTGCGCCTCAGCTGTAGTGGAGACGGGGCAGGTGGTATGTGAAGTCGGGAGCACCCTGGTGCAGCGAGCAGTAGGAGAGCTCCTGGGGAAGCGTGAGCCCTCGACGTGTTACTGGAACAGCGGGCTTGTCTGTTGTGGGAGTTTCAGAAATCAGAGTTCGCCCGGCCTTCTGTGTCTCTGGAGGGTTTTTGGAGAAGGAAAGTTCCCATGATGCCAGACCGCACAGGTGCACTTTTATGTTAAAGCCTGAAGCAACCTGGGGTGTGGCAGACCCCGGCTCTGCTCTGCGTGAGGGGGTGGCCTCTGTGCTGTCTGCTGCCCCGCGACTTACAGCGGTGCCAGTGCTTCCGTGACCGCGCCTCCCCAGCCCCCGCTGGGGCTCCCGATGCTTGCGTGAAGCAAACCTTTCTGCAGCGTTTAAGAACTGACGCACAAGACGTCTGTGTTGAAATTTAAAATGGCGCCCTAGGAAGTTAGAGACCCAGCTAAGCAGCTGTGAGACATGTTGATGAAGTCATTTGCCAAGGATCCCTGGTGGTGGCGTTTGTTCACTGTGTTTGAAGGTCAACCTAACACTTTCTGGAAGCGTAAATTTTTTTTTAATTTTCAACTCAAAGCAAGATTGTCGATGGCTGTATATTGATCTCTTGTTTATTTCAGGCTTTCTGTTGCTTTGCAAGTGAGTTCATTGTGGTCTCCTCCTGCACTTGGGAGCCGTGCAGTGGTCACTGGTGGCCTGTTGTGTGTACTGTGCTCGTGTGCCGCGTGTTGTGCTGTGGCATGCTGGTCCCGTGAGTGGAGGGAAGGGCAGCGGCGTGTGCAGGTGTTGACGTCTCCTGCAGGTGGGGGCCGGTCCTGAGAATGCCGCGGATGCTTTAATCTCCTAACGGTTCTTTCTCATCAGGTAGACCCTGACTTTGAGGAAGAATGCCTGGAGTTTCAGCCCCCAGTAAGTATGGGCACAGGAGCCTTCTGGTCTTGGTGCGGTAGGGTGAGGCCAAACCACCTGGAACCCATGGAGGAGGTGGGCGCTGTGGCCTCCGAGTGCTGGGGGAGGGGACAGCTCAGGCTTCCTTAAGAGGCGCTCTTTTCCTTGTGTCCCGTGGCAGGAGATGGAGCCTCGTGTGTCCTCATTGTTCCCAGGGCCCGTTGGCCATGGCGTTCTGCCTGAGTGCTTGGTCAGGGTCCCTGTCTGGAAGTTGGGGAAGCCCATGGGGTGTCTTGCAGCACTCCCGGGTGTGGACACGATGGCCTTTCACACCCTGTTGTTGTTATCCCTGTGCCGATCGCTGTGTCAGGAAGAGGTCTGCATGGTGGGTTGTGACCCTGAGACCCGGGTAACTTGCACTTGAACCCCGGTGCCTTGGTTGTCTGGGCCCTCTCCACGCTTCTGACCTTGCTCTCCCCAAGTCTCTGTACGGTGTGGTTTGGAGGCCCTCTGGATGTGTGATTCTGACTGTCGGGTTCAGGCATCCATGCTTGCAGGTTGGGGAAGGCAGCGGCTGTGGTCTGGAGAAGTGACAGGTGTGAGTGAGTCAGGCTCCTGTGGAGCCCTCGATCCTGGTCTGGGAGGGACACAGTAAAACGGCATTCCAAGTGGTGGCTGCTGTGTTGGGCAGTGCCCCCGAGTTCTTCTTTTTTAAATAAAGCTTAGGAAAATGTGCAGGTTTAAAACAGACTAAGGGACGGGACTGGGTGGAGAAGACTGCACACGTGGCTGTGTTTGCCAAGTGCCGTGAGCTGAGTTCGGGAAGAACCCTGGCTCTGAAACGGATTGTGTTGGTGCTGGCTGGCGGTTTCTGCTCTCAGCACAGGCAGGCCCGGGAGCTTCTCCACTCTCTGCCCTCTTCCTCTTGGGACCCTCGGCATCCTTCCTTGCAGCCTAGCTCCCTGCCGGGATGAGGAGACAGAGGGGTTTCTGCGCTAGGGGCCTGCACGCTGCAGGAGGGGAATCTTGGCTAGCAGATGCTTGTTTGCCCTGCGCTGGGCTTGTCCTCAAACCTGCTCTGTTTCCAGAGGGGGAGCTGCCATTGTGGGGACAGAGTGGTCCTTTCCTTGGGGGTGGGGTGAGCTGGGGCCGTGGTCACTGAGGGCTGGCGTCCCTGGGCCCCGCTGGCCTCTGACGTGTGAAGAGGACTGCCCTGTGCCGTGCAGGGGAAGGGCAGTGGGCAGTGGGCAGCGGCAGACCTGGCTTCTGGTTGCAGAGCTGCGCTCCGTAGCTGGGGGCCCTGGGTTGAGTGTCTGCTGCTCTGAGCCGTGCCTCCCTCGTCTGGACAAGCGCATTTTGAACATCGTCACTGCCTTTGCATCCAGCAGCGGGTGTGGGCTGCTGCAGGTCAGGGGAGGTTTCAGGTGGGAGGCGGCAGCCCTGCGAGGGGTCCTGACCCCTCCTGTGCTGGGCTCTGGTAATGCGAGGTTGTTCTGTGCTCTCCGGCTTCTCTGTGCCAGGGTGGTGGATGTGCCGGGAGGCAGGCTGTGGATCTGGACTGTGGAGCTCTGGGTAGCCTGATGCTGTGCTGGTTGTGGTCTGTACACGTGGAAGGGTGTGGGAAGGGGGCCGACCCCACACCCATGAGGCCACCTTCTGCCTCCATGGACCAGGTGAACGTGGAGAAGCTGGGTTTGTGTCAGCCTAGGGAAGATGCCTCTCGCACCACCCTGCCCTTTGGTCTCCCCCAAGTTTTGTCTTGCAGGCACCTTTGTTTTCCACTAGGGGGCGGGCACCAGCCGCAGTTGGTATTTCCCTGTAGGATCTCCTCGCCTCTCTTGCACTGCACTGCCAGCCTGGCTGCCCCGAGTCTCTGGGGTTGGTCAGAGTTTGGAAAGTGGGATGAGGGGTGCTTTTCCGGGTAGCAGCGGTTTGGAGATCCGTCCTCCTGAGCCGGGGGCCACAGATGTCCTGGTGCTCACCAGAGGCTGACACTGGCGAGGCAGGACAGGTCCGGGCTGTGTCCAGGTAGAGGAGAAAGCGCAGGCAGGGAAGTGCTGAAGACTTGGGGCCTTGAAAGGACTCCGGTGTTTCTCTGTTGCAGACAGCTGCTGCTGCCTCCAGTGTCCCAGGGCGGGGCTCGCTGCTTCTTTCCCTCTGATGTGATTTCCTTTTCTTGATTCCTGGTCTTGCTGGTGCTGTCACCTGCCTTCCTGTTTGGTCAGGCGGGGCAGCCAGCGTGGAATGTAAGGAGGAAAGCGGGCCGATGTGGTGGTCTTCTAAGGATGTTCAGCAGGGAGAACAGTCCTGAGGGTCCCAGTGTTGTGCGAGCTCCTGAGCCCTCTTGAGCAGGTGTCTGGGCCCCCCTGCTCCCTGATTCAGGCAGCTCAGATGGGGCCCCTTTCCCTGCGTGTCGTCGGCAGCCCTCCTAACCCGCCACGGATGTTTGTTCACTTGTTTGGATTTCTTCTTTGTCCTGGGAAGGAGCCAGGTCTTACTGTTGGGTGCACCGTTCTCGCCATTGGCTCGCACAGCCCCTTGTAACCAAAGCCACGGGCCAGGTTTTCTGCGGTGGGGCCTCCGTGGCTGCTGCTGGGGGTGACTACGTGACATGCGTGCCCCATCTCGAGCTCTCACCTGACATCTCTTACTGCCAGCCCGCGTGGCCATAGCGCGTTTAGGCAGCACGGGCAGCAGAGTCGGCGCTCTCTGCTCAGGCGGCTATAGCACTGCCCTGGAACTCTGGTCCTTTCCCTGCCAGCTGCTGACACTGCCGTTCCTTGCCCGTTCCTGTGGACGTGGCATGATTGTGACGGGTGAGGGACTGGCGCTCAGAGTTGTTGACTTGATCCCTTCCTCCTCAGGTGGACCCTGACCAGGACGCCTCTAGAAGCAGGCTGCGGAATGCCCCGGAAAAGATGGTCTACTCGCTGGTCTCTGTGCCTGAAGGCAATGACATCTCCTCCATCTTTGAGCTGGACCCCACCACACTCCGGGGAGGCGACAGCCTGGTCCCAAGGTCTGATTTTAAGATTGCTCATCCTGAGAATTTGGGCTGGTCCAGTGGCCTGGCCACATGTCTGGGCATCCAAGTCATTGTTGGCTTTTCTGGAGTTCTTGGGGAGGATTTGATGGAAGGCGTGGCCTGGCTGCCCAGTGTGTGGTCAGGTTGATTTCGTGGATGGACAGCACTAGTTCCCAGCAGTCGGATGGAAGCTCGGTCTCTAGGTCAGCAGCCTAAGCCATAAGCCCAGACGGCTCAGGATCCCAGTTTCTATGACTCCCTTCCTGTTCTAGCCTGGGGGACCTCTAGGCCAGCTGAACAAGTAGATGGAATTCTGGAAAATGCAAACTGTGAAATGAATGTTGTTTAAAGTGTTAAGAAGTTCTACAGGTATTCTTCAGTTACATTTAGCCTCTAGTTCTGTTGCCTTGGATCACATTGAGCTACAACTGGACTGCGCATGGGATGACAGCTCCTTGGAAATTCAGAAGCAGTGTATTATTAGTAATGGCAGCACTTGCTGAGCCTGGCTCCATTCCAGGTGCAGTGTTCAGCACGTACTTCGCTTACGTTCTGTGATTTCATCCTCCTGACAGTTTCTCTGAGACAGGTCGTCCGTTGCTCACTCGTTCTTACTGAGGGAGACTGAGGCTCAGAATGCTGAGGCAGCTCACGCGGTCAGGGAGTCCTGCAGCAGAGCTGGGGTCTAAACCGTGCCTGCCTTGCTGCGCGTCCACAGCCGGCCCGTGACACCGTCGGCTCAGGCTCGGGTGCTCTCGGAGTTTGAGGAGAACCTCATCTTCTGCTGGGCTCTCCTGCTCCCTGTCCATGGGACGATGCTTGGCAGTGTCCTGGTGGAAGGCAGCCTGAGGGAGCCTGCAGTGCTTGGTGGCCGTTCAGTGCAACGAATGCCCGTTCGTAAGCTCTGCTGCGTCCTTGCTCCTCTACTAATCCAATGAGCGCCAGAGCTGAGACCCCCAGGCTGTGCACCGCTCTGCACTGTCCAGGTGTGCACACAGCTCTGCAGCTCTGAGCCCGTGCTGAGGTCACGTGAGCGTGCCACACAGCTGGCCTCAAGCATGCCACTCAGGGAACTGCTAGACCAGCAGAGCTGGGCCACCAGATAGAAATGCCATGTCCCGTTAGTCATCTCTGCTTCCCTCTCCCAGGCTCAGGCTGATGGGCCTTCTGCTTCCTGTTGACTGGTCGATTCTGGACGTTTCTTATAAACGGGGCCATGTGTCACACCGTCTTCTGTGGTGGTTTCTTTTCTTAGTCCTATATTGGAGATTGATTGTGCTGTAGCGCATCAGTACTTAATTTCATTACTAAGTCATATTCCACCATTTGGCTAGTCCCATACTTGAGCCATTTGTTAGCTGATTTCCGTTTGTTTTCATTTTTTGGGTGCTGTGTACATCTGTGTCACATTTTTGCGTGGTCACCTGTATGCAGTTCTCTGTACCTGGGAGTGACATGCAGGTCACCGGTTAGCTTGCTGTCTAACCTGTTGCGTCTCTGCATGGATGCCCCACTTTGCATTTGCACCAGCAGTGTGGAACGTTCCAGTTTCTCCGTGTTCTGCCCCGCTCTTGCCACTGTCTCGCTTACCCAAGCCTCCTGGGCAGGCCGCGAAGGCTGCTGTTGCGCTTTGGTTTGCATTTCCCTGTGCACTGATGATGTCCCCCTCTTAGTCAGCTTATTGCCTGTTTGTGTATCTGCTTTTGGAGAAGTACCTCTTCACAGCCTTTGCCCTTTGTTGCATTTTTCTTACTGAACTATAGGTGTTGCAGATACATGATTTGCAAATACTTTCTCCTGTTTTTTAGGTTATCTTCTCAGTTTCCTGGAAAAGTATCTTTTGAAACATCATTTTTAGAGTCGATTTGTCTTTTTTTCTCTTGATTACTTATGTACTTGGTTTTATATCTAAGAAACTATTGCCTAATTTGAAGTCACAAAGATTTATGGTGACATGTTTTTTAAGAGTTGTTGGTTTTTTTCTTTTTTTGACAGGCAGAGTGGACAGTGAGAGAGAGACAGAGAGAAAGGTCTTTCTTTTGCCGTTGGTTCACCTCCCAATGGCTACTGCGGCTGGCGCGCTATGGCTGGCACACCGCGCTGATCCGAAGCCAGGAGCCAGGTGCTTCTCCTGGTCTCCCAAGCGGGTACTTGGGCCATCCTCCACTGCACTCCCAGGCCACAGCAGAGAGCTGGACTGCAAGAGGGGCAACCAGGACAGAATCTGGTGCCCTGACCTGAACTAGAACCCTGTGTGCTAGAGGAGAATTAGCCTATTGAGCCGTGGCGCCAGCCTGGTTTTTTTTTCTTTGCACTGCTGATTCCTTTTGAGATAGCTGTTATTTGGTTTGCGGCGGGGTTTGTGGCCTCACTCCCTTCCCCTTTTACGTGGTGCAGGATAGGACCAAGTTTGCAGAAACAAACTGTGTTTCAGTGTAATTTTCAGCATGTTGAGTGTTTTGCAAGTTGTTTAAGCACATGACTTACACCATCCTGTTAGTCTTGCTGGCATCCCTGGGCCATGGTGCTCTGTGCTCCCCTGCAGGCTGGAGCCCCACTGTGGTCCAGTGGGAAGGGACAGCTTGAGGTTCTGGTTCACTGCTGGCTGGCATTGGCTGCTGGAGCCCCTGGTTCTGTGTTCTTTCCTTCAGTGCAGTTCTTACCGAGCTCTCTTTGTGGGTGGGTGTCCTAAGGTAGATGAGTTACAAACCCAGAAGCCCAGGAGTCGCGGGCCTGGCCCCAGCATGTTCATTGACCGTCGTGCACTCCATCTTTGCTTTTCACATATTCATTTATTCCTGAGGTGGGCATTTGACGCAGCGGTCGGGATGCCACTTGGAGCACACACACGCCCTGTATCCGAGCGCCTGGTTGAGTCCCAGTTCCTCCGTTTCTCACTCAGTGTCCTGCTGATGCACACCCTGGGAGCCAGCAGATGATGGCGGAAGCCCTTGCATCCCTTCCACTCAGGTGGAGACCTGGGTTGCATTCTGGGCTACGTGCTTCAGTCTGGCCCAGCCCTGGCTGTTGTGGATGTAGGGGAATGAATCAGCTGATAGGAGATCTTTCTCCATCTCTTTCACTGTCAGATGAAAAGAGATTTATTTTAAAAAAATTTCAAAAAATGTTTCCCTGCCCTTGTTTGCCCACCTGAGAGTGAGAAGCGCACAGGGCCTGTGGTTCACTGATGTGTGGGGTTGTTAATCCCCTAGGAAGAATGCAGTGCTTTCTTTGAACAAGTTCAGTTCTGAAGATGAGAAAGTCCAGGGTTCGATGTGTGAGTGTCCATGAAATGTTCACAGCTAAGGCTTCTGTGATGGCAGCTGGTGGAGGGAGTCGTGAGCCAAAGTGAAAGCAGTAAACCCTGGGCTCCCTTAGCAGGAGCGGTTATGTGGGGCAGTAGATGTGGAGTAGGGAGTAGGTGAACCCCGGGAGACGCCTGCCCCGCGGCCCTCTTGCAGCTGTCCTGACGCCATGCGGGGACAGCGGAGGAGCTGATGGGCACACTACCCCTCCGGCACACGTTGGTCTAGACCTCTAGACGGTGGTCAGCATGGCCCCTGGATTTGCTTATACCTTAAACGTGAGGCAGTTGGAGGCAAGTCACACTTTCTGTCAGTCTTTTTTCCGTTCGTAGTAGTGAAAGTGAGAGCAAGTGGCCTCACCGACAGCAGGAACTCACTCTGTGGGTGCCAGGAGCCAGCTCCTGCAGCCCTTGCTCGCTGCCTCCCAGGATCTGCACCGGCAGGGAGCGGGGGTCAGGAGCAGGCCCAGGGATGAAAGCCGGACGCTGGGATGTGGTGTGTGGCTGTCCCAGGTGGCGTGCTTGTCAGAGTCCTTGCGGCCCCCTCTCCGGCCATCTTGGCGGATTCGAGACATCCAGGGAAGGGCAGGAGAGGGTCTTCGGGACCAGGCTGGCTCTGCCCCTCACTTCTCCTGGGCCCATGCTCTCATCTCCTAAGAGAAGAGCCTGAGAGTGGGACTGTGTGACAAGAAGATGGACACACTGTGTGAGCTCCGTGGCCAGGGTCACCTTGCCATGCTCACACTGCCAGCGCCTCTGCCGCTGCTGATCCTGGCTCTGCCTGTGAGTTCTTGGGAAGCAGAGGAGTGGATTAGTAACCTTTTCATCCCGGGTTGTACTTTAGCTTCCTGAGACTCCTTTTTTCCCTCAGCATGATTCATGAGTGTCTGTTTCTGCTCTACAGAGGGTAGAAAAGGGAAGCTGTGTGATAATTTATCTTCCCTTTACTTGTAAATTTGAAGGTCTCATATTTTGTTAAAAATACTTGAAAAGTTTTTGCCTGCCACCAATTGAGTAAATACTTGGTCATATTTTCATCTACGAATTCTGTTTGAATTTTTATCTTTATGATTCCATAAGTAATGTGTCAGTCATTGCTTTATCAGCTCTGGTGACAAACACCAGTGCACAATTAGTACACAGTCAGTAACACCAGTACATGGTCAATATACAGACAGTACATGGTCAGTGCGTGCTCAGCACGCGGTCAGCACGCAATCAGTACACAGTGAGCCTACATAGTCAGTACATGGTCAGCACACAGTCAGTGTACGTTCAGTACACAGTCAGTACATGGTGTACATGCTCTGCACGTGGTCAGCACGTAGTCAGTACACAGTGAGCCTACATAGTCAGCACATGGTCAGCACACAGTCAGTGTATGTTCAGTACACAGTCAGTACATGTTGTACATGCTCAGCACGTGGTCAGCCCACAGTCAGTACACAGTGAGCCTACATAGTCAGTACATGGTCAGCACACAGTCAGTGTATGTTCAGTACACAGTCAGTACATAGTGTACATGCTCTGCACGTGGTCAGCCTGCAGTCAGTACACGGTGAGCCTACATAGTCAGTACATGGTCAGCACACAGTCAGTGTATGTTCAGTACACAGTCAGTACATGGTCGGTAGAGGCTCAGCACATGGTCAGTACACAGTAACACCAGTGCACACTAAGTACACTGTAAGTACATGTTCAGCACATGGTCAGTACACAGTAACACTAGTACATGGTCAGTACATTCAGTGTATGGTCAGTACACAGTGAGTATGTGGTCAGGACACTGTACACAGTCAGCACCTGGTCAGTACACAGTTAGTATATATTCAGCACATGGTCAACACGTGGTCAGTACACAGTAACATTAGTACACGGTCAGTACAATTAGTGTATGGTCAGAACACAGTGAGTATGCAGTCATTACATGGTGAGCACCTGGTCAGTACACAGTAACACTAGTACACGGTCAGTACATTCAGTGTATGGTCAGTTCACAGTGAGTACACAGTCAGTACATGGCCAGCACACGGTGAGCACAGTCATTACTTGGTCAGCACATGATCAGTAACACCAATACACAGTCAGTAGTGTCAGTACATGGTCAGCACAAAGTACACGGTCAACACATGGTCACTGCGTGGTCAGTACACAGTAACACCAATACATGGTCAATACATGGTCAGCGTATGATCAGTACATATTCAGTAACACCAGTGCATGGTCAATACACAGTCAGTAACACCAATGCATGGTCAGTACATGGTAAGTACATGGTCAGTGCACAATCAGTACACAGTAACACCAGTGCATGGTCAATACACTGTCAATAACACCAGTGCATGCCCAATACACGGTCAGTACACAGTCAGCACAGGTCAGTACATGGTCTGTACATGGTCAGTACACAGCACAGGTTAGTACATGGTCCGTACACGGTCAGTACACAGCACAGGTCAGTACATGGTCAGCACACGGTCAGAACACAGTCAGGATCACCAGTGTATGGTCAGTACACAGTCAGTACAGGTCAGTACATGGTCAGCACAATCAGCACAGGTCAGTACATGGTCAGCACAGGTCAGTACATGGTCAGTACACGGTCAGTGCACAGTCAGCACAGGTCAGTACATGGTCAGTGCATGATCAGTACAGTCAGTAACACCAGTGCATGGTTATTACATGGTCAGTACACAGCACACAGTCATCACAGGTCAGTGCATGGTCAGTACACGGTCAGTGCACAGTCAGCACAGGTCAGTACATGGTCAGCACAGTCAGGACTCAGTCATCACATGGTCAGCCCACGGTGAGTAGCACCAGTACACAGTCAGCAGGTGCTTCCCATGGCCCCACCCCAGGAGGCTCTGTGCTGAGGGGCTTACTCGTAGGTGCCGTGTCATGGGGAGAAATGCAGCCTGCCACATCAGCGTAGAGTCGCTGTGGGGCTTTCTGTTGTCAGTAGATCCCAGTGGGACTTAAACTGGGACCATTTGCTGCTGGGCGCCTCTCTCACACATGGCCCTTGCTGCTTTGAGTCGGTAGACAGCAGGCCAGTAGCTGCCACGCCACGTAACCCTCGGTGCCCCTATCCTGCGTTCCTTCTTGTCTTCCCTGTAGGAACTCCTATGTGCGACTCAGACACTTGTGCACCAACACCTGGGTTCACAGCACGAACATCCCCATTGACAAGGAGGAGGAAAAGCCGGTGATGCTGAAAGTAAGTCCCAGGACTTGGCTGTTGCCCCGGGTCATGTGCTCCTGATGGAAGGCTCCTGTGAGCACGGACGGGACGCGCAGTGTCTGAGGGATTTGTTGCTTTGGGAGGAGTGAGATCCTCATGTGGGATTCTCACCTGCGGACCTGGGTGAAGCCCATGCAGAACCTTGATTTTCCTCTGTGGTTTCTGCACTAGGGGTGGAGCAGTGTCTGCATTTGATGTCTGTGTGCAGCATGGTTTTGGCTGGATGGTGCGTTGCGATACAGCGAATGTGTCATTGATTTCTTTCTTTCTTAAATGCGCACTTGTGTTCCTGAACGTTCTCCAGTCGCTCCCCTCTTTCTTCACTGTCCTTCCTCATCGTTTGTCTGCAGTGTGATTGCAGTGCTGACGGTGAAGGCAGCTGGTGTGGTTTTTGTGTTTTTTTTGACAGGCAGAGTGGACAGTGAGAGAGAGAGAGAGAGAGAGAAAGGTCTTCCTTTGCCGTTGGTTCACCCTCCAATGGCTGCCGCGGTCGGCGCGCTGCAGCTGGCGCACTGCGCTCATCCGATGGCAGGAGCCAGGTGCCAGGTGCTTTTTCCTGGTCTCCCATGGGGTGCAGGGCCCAAGCACTTGGGCCATCCTCCACTGCACTGCCGGGCCACAGCAGAGGGCTGGCCTGGAAGAGGGGCAACCGGGACAGAATCCGGCGCCCTGACCGGGACTAGAACCCGGTGTGCCGGCGCCACAAGGCGGAGGATTAGCCTGTTGAGCCACAGCGCTGGCCGGCAGCTGGCGTGTTTTTCTACCTTCGTGAACGTTTTCAGGCCTCTAGGAAAGCTGAAAGCACCGAACAGTGCCTCCTTTGGAGTCACTGATGACGTTTGCTGAACTCCCCTTTGTACTCACGAATGTGCTCTTCAAAGGCAGGGCTGTGGCCTGCTCCGGGTGACAACCGCGGCTGTGGAGTGGCCACAGCGCCCCCTCTCCTGGCTCTCCACTGCCCCAGCACCAGCATGGGCAGGGCTTTTGCTGGCCCAGAACCCTGTAAGCACAGTGTTGAGTAGTCTTGCCTGTCCACCCTGGAGAGTCGCCCACAAAACCCGCCTTGAATTTCAGATCGGCACCTCCCCTGTGAAGGAGGACAAGGAAGCATTTGCCATTGTTCCTGTGTCTCCTGCGGAAGTGCGAGACCTGGACTTCGCAAATGACGCCAGCAAGGTGCTGGGCTCCATCGCTGGGAAGCTGGAGAAGGGCACCATCACCCAGAATGAGCGCCGGTGAGGGCCCCACGCTCCTGCAGCCGCCCTCACCCACGGGGCTCCCACGTGCACAGCCGTCCTCACCCACGGGGCTCCCACGTGCACAGCCGCCCTCACCCACGGGGCTCCCACGTGCACAGCCGCCCTCACCCACGGAGCTCCCACGTGCACAGCCGCCCTCACCCACGGGGCTCCCACGTGCACAGCCGCCCTCACCCACGGGGCACCCATGTGCACAGCCATCCTCACTCATGGGATTTTCCTGTGCACAGCCATCCTCACCCATGGGGCTCCCACGTGCACAGCCGTCCTCACCCACGGGGCTCCCACATGCAGTCGCCCTCACCCACGGGGCACCCATGTGCACAGCTGCCCTCACCCATGGGGCTCCCACGTGCACAGCCATCCTCACTCATGGGATTCTCCTGTGCACAGCTGTTCTCACCCATGGGGCTCCCACGTGCACAGCCTTCCTCACCCACGGGGCTCCCACCTGTGCACAGCCGCCCTCACCCACGGGGCTCCCACGTGCATAGCCATCCTCACTCATGGGATTTTCCTGTGCACAGCCATCCTCACCCACGTGGCTCCCACGTGCACAGCCATCCTCACTCATGGGATTCTCCTGTGCACAGCTGTCCTCACACCTGGGACTCCCACGTGCACGGCCGTCCTCACCCACAGGGCTCCCACCTGTGCACAGCCGTCCTCACCCACGTGGCTCCCACGTGCACAGCCATCCTCACTCATGGGATTCTCCTGTGCACAGCTGTCCTCACACCTGGGACTCCCACGTGCACGGCCGTCCTCACCCACGGGGCTCCCATGTGCACAGCTGTCCTCACCCATGGGATTCTCCTGTGCACAGCCATCCTCTCCCATGGGGCTGCCATGTACACAACTGTCCTCACCCATGGGATTCTCCTGTGCACAGCTGTCCTCACCCACGGGGCTCCACGTACACAGCCGTCCTTACCCATAGGATTCTCCTGTGCACAGCTGTCCTCACACCTGGGACTCCCACGTGCACGGCCGTCCTCACCCACGGGGCTCCCACCTGTGCACAGCCGTCCTCACCCACGGGGCCCCCACCTGTGCACAGCCATCCTCACCCACGGGGCTCCCACGTGCACAGCCGCCCTCACCCACGGGCATGGCTGCAGTCCTTGTAGAGAAAGGGAGGGGCTCTCTGAGCGTAGCAGGTCTTAATGTGTACAGGCCTTCAGCCTGTGATTTCTACGAAGTAGCTACATTTGCACTCACTTTTCTGAGTCTCTAAAGTGGTGAAGTCTCTGTCCCAGGAACCCTGTTACTGAATGTCCAGGCTGTGGTTACTCTGAGATGAACTTGGGCAGCTGATGTTTTGGGAGGGGACTATCTTTTGGTGGACAGTTTTTTGCCGATAGCTGCCTGCATTTCACTCTTTTTGGAAATGGGTGGGAGGGCGAAGCCTCTGTTGCTGTGGTCCTGACGCACTCCTGCCTCTGATCATGTCCCCACTCCCAAGGTCTGTTACCAAGCTGCTGGAAGACCTGGTTTACTTTGTCACCGGAGGAACCAACTCTGGCCAAGATGTGCTTGAAGTGGTCTTCTCTAAGCCCAACAGAGAGCGGCAGAAGCTGATGCGAGAACAGAACATCCTCAAGCAGGTCGGTGAGCCGTGTGCACAGGAGCCGGCCTTGCACTCAGGCAGGTCGGTGAGCCGTGTGCACAGGAGCCGGCCTTGCACTCAGGCAGGTCGGTGAGCCATGTGCACAGGAGCCGGCCTTGCACTCAGGCAGGTCGGTGAGCCGTGTGCACAGGAGCCGGCCTTGCACTCAAGCAGGTCGGTGAGCCGTGTGCACAGGAGCCGGCCTTGCACTCAAGCAGGTCGGTGAGCCGTGTGCACAGGAGCCGGCCTTGCACTCAAGCAGGTCGGTGAGCCGTGTGCACAGGAGCCGGCCTTGCACTCAGGCACCGGGCCACTGCTGCTGCAGGGACGGGTGTGACGACTCCAGCCCAGGGGGCTCAGCCAGCCGCTCTTCTTCGTAGAGCTGACGTGTTAAGTTGTAATTCACAGCAAAACTTAAGTAGCAAGTGCCGGGTCCCCTTAGGCCCCTGTCCTGGACAAGTCCTGCCTCCCACACTGTGAACATCACGTCTAGAGGGTGCGTTGTTGGGATTCGTGAACCTGCGCTGACCCGCCAGCAGTTCCGGTAGTCCCTAGTGTGTGCCAGGGTCCACTCTGAGTGCCATGAGTTTTGTCGGTCTGGGCAAAGGCCCAGCTTGGACCCCCGTTTCTGGTCCCACACAGAGGGGTGCCCCGGCCTGAAGTCCTCTGTGTCCTGGTGATCCCACTCTCCCTCATTCCTAACCTTGGAGACTGCTGAACTGCCTCCATGGTTTTGCCTTTTCCCAAGTGGGACTTCGCTGGGCTCGTCCCATCTCGAGCCTGTCTGGACTGGCGTCTGTCGCCTGTTTGCTGAGAACTGAAGCCTCCTCCGTGTCTTTGCGTGGTACTAATGCTGGCTGGCTGTCCCCCTCGTGAGAGTTCATTGTCAGGAATCCAAGGAGCACTTGCCTGACAACTTTGTGATGCACAACAGTGAGACAAAGGGCCACGTGTCGTGATGGCCAGGTCTCTTGTCTGCAGGTGTGGGGTGTTCAGTAGACTCAGGAGGTCTTGGAGCAGTATCTGAGTCCTGGGGAGACTTGCAGGGGATGTGTGGGGAGCACCGTTCAGTGTAAACCTGATGCACTGCGCATGCAGACACACGTGGAGGGATGAAGTCCTCAGAAACATGCACCCTGTTGTGCTCTAAACCTGCTGGAGACTGGCGTGTGCCTTGCCGTGAAGTCGCTGCCAAAGCTAGGCGAGAAGCCTGCAGGTTCCAAGTCCCACAGGTCACTCACCAAGGAGGCTTGGCCCTTGGGACTCCCTCATGCCTGCTGCTCTGTGACTGACAGAACTTTCTGTGCTCCATCGTGTGTCAGCAAGGTCGTCAGGCCGGGTCTGTTAGGGCCGGGGTTTCAAGGGTGGACTCCCCACCTTAGACCTCCAGTCAGCACTTTGGTTCACCTGCACAGTAGTGGGTCCGCGCAGGCCCGATGCAGGAGACGTCGTCACTCACATGCCCACTTACTGTCCACATTGACGTGGACGACCGCCCTGTGTTGTACATGTTACCTCTCCGGTTTTGCTGATGAGAAGACAGACACTGACTTGACTTGTGATCCGTACCGCTTGGAAGCAGCAAAGTTTGGAGTCTGTGCCCTGCACGCTGCCCTGTGGAGTGTCTGGGGCCCTTCACGTGCAGGGGGCCCGAAGCACGGAGTGCCCTCTCTTGCCGAGAGTGGAGGCAGCTGCGGGTTGCTGATGTGTTTGGAGGGCAGAGCTTCCCAGCACGTGCAGTGAGTGAACTGCCTCTCCTCTGTTTGCACTCCCAGATCTTCAAGTTGCTGCAGGCACCCTTCACCGACTGCGGCGACGGCCCCATGCTGCGTCTGGAGGAGCTGGGTGACCAGCGGCATGCACCCTTCAGGCACATCTGCCGCCTGTGCTACCGCGTCCTGCGGCACTCGCAGCAGGATTACAGGAAGAACCAGGTGGGGCGCCGGGGGTGGGCGTGGCTCTCTTGCTTCTTGAGTTTTCAGTGCCCCGTGCGCATTTACTGAGTCCATATGGAACTTGTCAGTGTTAAGCCTTCTCTTGGAGGGAGACACGGACTGGGAGCCTGGGACGAGTGTGTGTCACAGAATCCCTAACCAAAGTCCTAGAGAAACAACACATGTTGACCCATTCATTTGTACAGTTTTGATGATCAGCTGGACAAAGATATCTAGGACTTTCCCCTTCTGCAGCTGTCTTGAATGAAATTGCTGGCTTTGTGGCGCCATGGCTCAATAGGCTAATCGTCTGCCTGCGGCGCCGGCACACCGGGTTCTAGACCCGATCGGGGCACCGGATTCTGTCCCAGTCACTCCTCTTCCAGGCCAGCTCTCTGCTCTGGCCTGGGAGTGCAGTGGAGGATGGCGCAGGTCCTTGGGCCCTGCACCTGCATGGGAGACCAAGAGAAGCACCTGGCTCCTGGCTTCAGATCAGCGTGGTGCGCCGGCCGTGGCAGCCATTGGAAAGTGAACCAACAGTAAAGGAAGACCTTTCTCTCTGTCTCTCTCTTTCACTGGCTACTCTGCCTGTCAAAAAAATTTTTTTTAATTAAAAGAAATTGCTGGCTTTGAAGTTGGCAGTGTAGCGATGTGTTTTTATGTTGTATACCATGAAGGTTTGTGGGTGAAGTGACTCCTGTTCCTGTGTACATGTGCTGGGTTCTTTCCCTTCCTCCCCCTTGCCTGTTCTCCCTCTCTGCTGGGAACTTTGCCTTTGTTTTCCCTCTGGTTTCTGTTTTGTGATAATCAGAAATCCTTCCGTGTATGTGTGTGTGTGTGTGTGAGAGAGAGAGAGAGACACGCATAGGGCTGTGGCATTTTACCTGTGACAGAGAAAGTGGAGGGGGCCACCTTGGTCCACACCCAGCTGTGCTCAGTGTGTGTTCGTACAGCACGAAGCCTTGGGCACAGTTAAGTCTGAACTGAAAAACAGTTAGTGAGCTTTCAGGAAAAGAAGTCGTTGGGTGGCAGTGTGCATAGGGTCTTCATTTGTACACGCAAGAGGAAGGGGTTTTGCTGCTGGACGTCATGCAGCAGGCCAAGGAGAAAGAAGGCTGGGAGGGCGCTGGCGGCTGCCATCCAGGTGGGAGTTGAGGAAGGCGATCTGTTCTCACTACGCCCGTGGGGTCATGTTTGTCACGGATGCTGCTGCACCCTTGTTCTTAGCCTGACCGTGTTGTCTTAAGTGCTCCGTGCTGATCTCTCTTCTCTGGCTTCCCGGAAGGAGTACATCGCCAAGCAGTTCGGCTTCATGCAGAAGCAGATCGGCTATGATGTGCTGGCCGAAGACACCATCACTGCCCTGCTCCACAACAACCGCAAGCTGCTGGAGAAGCACATCACCGCGGCCGAGATTGACACCTTCGTCAGTCTGGTGCGCAAGAACCGGGAGCCCAGGTGAGGCGTGGGGCGGGCGGCAGTGGCCGGGACACTGCCTTCGCCCTGAACGCGGAGGCAGGGCCGGGAGGGACTTTGCACCTGGCTCTGACCCACGCTGGGCAACAAGTAGCAGGTGTCCATGGCTCTGCGATGCGTGGTGGCAGGAACACGGTCCTGGGTCAAGACCCTGGCTGTGCTTCCCAGCTCTGTGGTTCACCAGCCAGTGACCTGGGCTGTTTCGTGGAGCTGATCGTGTCTTCTGTGAAACAGGGGGTTGTGAAAACTAAGGGAGAGTCAGTGCCTGGCATGTGGTCAGTGCCTGGGGAACGGCTCTCCGTGTAGGCCGCTCGTGCACTGGCCAGCGCCCCTGATGTTGGCCAGAGCCCTGCCCTGCCCAAGTACCAGGCTCTCGCACTTGAGACTGCTGCCTAAGAGTTTGTATCCTCCGTGAGTGAGTTCTGCCACAGTTGGTGAATCCCACCATTGCAGGTGAGGGGAACGGTGGGCATCTGGGCGTCCCAAGGGCTTGCACCACAGTGCAGCTGTGAGACAGGCACGTGCCGCTGCAGGAGCAGCTGTGTCTCCCATAGCCCAGCAGTGCCCTGCGGTGAGCGGAGGCTGGGCTTTACCCGTGCCATGTGTCTGAACCTGCGGCACAACTGAGAGGTTGTACATTCATCCTTTCTGTAGAGGGGACGCGAGAGCACAGTGGGCTGGGTGATTTCTCCAGGGCACGGCCCCTCACAGCACCCCCGTCAGTGTCTGTCCAGCCAGAGCCTGGCCCCCGCTCCGCTTGCCCAGCATTTCCCCCGCTGCTTTCTCGTGTGAGTCGCTGTCTTGTTGTTTTCCTTCAGACTTTTCGTCTCTCTGCTTGGCTCCTCTCTCTCTCACGGTGGGGTTTCGGGCAGTGCTGTGGATAGTGGCACGGAGGCCTGCATTGCTGACCTCTGTTACAGGCGTGGCAGGCCTGCTCTGAGGAGGAGTGAGGCTGCAGGAGCCAACCTCTGCTCTGCGTCACACCTCTTCGCTTTGTTTCCTCTGCGCAGGTTCCTCGATTACCTCTCTGACCTCTGTGTGTCCATGAACAAATCCATCCCAGTGACCCAGGAACTGATCTGCAAGGCTGTACTGAACCCTACCAATGCTGACATCCTCATTGAGACCAAGTGAGTGCGGATGGGGACGCTGCAGGGTGAGGGACGTAGGAGGGTTTGAGGGCAGTGGGCAGTGTTTCCATGGGTATGTGCCCTCCTGTGGTGTGCACGCTTTTGAGGTGTGCCTATTCCTGCAGGTGTGTGTGTGCTTCTGTGTGTACAGCATGCACGCTTCCGTGGTGTGCGTGCTCACACGGTGTGCACTCCTGCAGGTGTGTGTGTGTGCCTGTGGTATTATGTACAGCATGCACGCTTCTGTGGTGTGCATGCTCACACAGTGTGCACTCCTGCAGGTGTGCATATTCCTGTGGTATTATGTACAGCATGCACGCTTCCATGGTGTGCGTGTTCGCATGGTGTGCACTCCTGCAGGTGTGTGTGCTTGTGTGTACAGCATGCATGCTTCCGGGGTGTGTGTGCTCGCATGGTGTGTACTTCTGCAGGTGTGTGTGCTCCTGTGTGTACAGCATGCATGCTTCCATGGTGTTTGTGCTCACACCGTGTGCACTCCTGCAGGTGTGTACGTGCCTGTGGTATTATGTACAGCATGCATGCTTCCGTGGTGTGCGTGCTCGCATGGTGTGTACTCCTGTGGTGTGTGCAGTGTGTGTGCTCTCACCGTGTGGGTGCTCAGGATGGGGAGTTCGGCATGACTGTGGCATGAACTGGCACTCACAGTTCAGAGTGAGTCTCCAGGAGGCAGCAGGCGTCGGGTCTTCGTTGGGTACCTTCCTGGGTATGGGAATTGTTGAAGTTGTTGTATTCTGGCTGCCTCTGCATGGTGATGTCACTCACTTTGTACCTGGATTCAAACTCATGCAGAAGAATACTATAAAAAGTTCACATAAAGATGGAGAGTTAAAAGGTAAGTTTATTTCTCATGCCAAAATTCTTTGAAGAGTGTCTATAGCTTTTTATGGTATCCACTGTCTATGAACTTCATGATGAGCCCTTTTAAAGTCATCAGGAAGCTTTTGACACGCATTTAGTGTTTTTAACTTCAAGGTGGAGAGCCAGAGATCTGCCCCCCACACATATGCCCATGGGCAGGCAGGGTTCCTGTTCACTGCTGCGATCCTCAAATGGGATCTGGGCAAGAGCCACAGCTGTGAGCCAGAAACTCAGTCCAGGTCTCCCACACGGTGGGCAGGGACCCACTTACTTGAACCATCACCTGCTGCCTCCCAGGGTGTGCATTAGGAAGCTGGAGTGAGTGGCTGGGATGGGAGTGATGCCCTGGAACCCCTAAGGGGAGCATGGTGTCCAAACGGCTAGGCTAAATACTTGCCTCAAGAGTGCAAGCTTCCTGAGTGTGATCAGCAGTGTAAAATTCTCAAGAACCTAAATAATAGTCAGTGTTGGAGAGAGTTTCCAGTGAGCAAAACATATTTGATGGTCCACATGAGTTTAGTTAACGCATGCCACTCATTCTGGGCAGAGGAAAAGATGTCATAGTGCCAGTCACATGGGAAGTATTTTTAAAAGGCATATATATTTATATATTTGAAAGGCAGAGATATAGAGAGACAAGGAGACACAGAGGGAGAGATTTTTCCATTTGCTGATTAATTCTGCAAATGGCCCCATGGCCAGGGCTGGACCAGATCTAAGCCAGGAGCCATGAGTTTCTTCTGGGTCTCCCATGTGGGAGCAGGGGCCCAAGCACTCGGCCATTTTCTGCTGCTTTCCCAGGTACATTTGCAGGAAGCTGGATCAGAAGTGGAGAAACCAGGACACGAACCATTGCCCATATGGCATGCCAGTATCGCAGGTGGTGGCTTAACCTGCTGTGCACAGTGCTGGCCCCGTATGGATAGTGATAGGAGTAAGGAAGTGCTAACGACGTTCAGTGATTTCTGTTTGCGTGTGTGTTTGTGTGTGTGTGTGTCTTATGAATGATTTAATTTAGGGTGCAGGTCCGCATAGGGTTTCTCCTCCTCAGTGCTTTGGCTTTGGAGGCCAGATGACTGGGGGAGGGGTCCCTGCTGTGCTGTTGGCGGCCGTTCCCGCCACTGGGTGCCAGCAGCCCTTTCCCTTGCACTGGTGTCTCCTGTCGTCCACTGCTGGATGTCCACTGGGTGGCACAGTCACCGCCGGGGGGGCCCTGGGTCGCAGTCTGAAGAAGGTGACAGCTCTGTGGGTCTGTGCCGGAAGTGGTCTGGTGCCTCAGGCTGAGGCGAAGCTGGCGTCCAGCAGTGCCGAGTTCTCCTTGTCTCTTGCAGGCTGGTTCTCTCTCGTTTCGAGTTTGAAGGGGTGTCTAGCGGAGAGAGCGCCCTGGAGGCTGGCGAGGACGAGGAGGAGGTGTGGCTGTTCTGGAGAGACAGCCACAAAGAGGTGCGCAGCAAGAGTGTGCGGGAGCTGGCCCAGGACGCCAAAGAGGGGCAGAAGGAAGACCGGGACGTCCTCAGCTACTACCGGTGAGCGGCCGCGTGGGTGCCGCTCAGGGCAGACTGGCTCGTGTCTGCTGGTGACGGCGAGGCATCTGCCATGATGCCAGGCAGAAGGGCAGGCAGTCTCCTGGGGGCCGAGTGTGTTTTCGTCCTAGCTCGGGGAGTCAGTTGCTGTCAGCTGTCTAGGCCCCAGGAAGGAGTATTGCTCCCTTGCGTCAGCCCCGAGCTGTGGCACACGTGGGTTGTAGGGGTCAGGCTGTGGGGTGAGGCTGCCTGGGTTCCAGTGCTGACCTCCCCCCTACTCGTTCTTGGACTGCTCCAGTTTCCTCATCTGCACCTGGAGGCAGTCGTGCTGGTCTGAGTGTTTATAGGCGGCTAGAAGGCGTGTGTGCATCTGTGCACTCACGGCTAGCTGCTTACATCTGTGTGTGCCGCCGTGCGCCAGAGAGCACGTACTTCCCCAGCAGCTCCAGAGGCCACCTGGGCTGTCCTGGCTCCGGCTTTGCCGGCGTCATCCCCATGGTGGTCGGCACTCCCCGGTGTTTTCTCCTTGGTGCGTTCCTGCTTGTACTGCTTGTCACCTTCCCTCTCCGGTGCCTCCTGGGCCCGGCGCTGAGGCCTGCTGGAAGGGGGGGCAGGCAAGGAGTGTGCTGAGCCAGTAAATGGTCAGAGAAGAAGAGGGAGGGGGAGGGAAGGTGCAGCGGTACTCCCAGGGTCCCTTAATAAGACGCCTGAGCCTGCCTCTAGACGCCCCTCCTCACTTCCTGTCTTCTGTCCTTGTGCCTCCCATCTTAGTGTGTCGTTCACATGCTCAGTGCTGTGTGTTTTCCTCCATGTGCACCTGTCAGAACGAGTATTGTGTGTGATGAATTTATCAACGTGGCCCCACAGTCCGGGTAACATTCTGAAGCTTGCTCCCTTCCTCAGTGGTGTTGCTGTGTTGGGTGCTCCTTGTCAGTCGTAGTACAGGAACCCCACGTTCATGCTGGAGTTTCCCATAGCAGAGCTGTCCTCATGCACATCTGTCCCTGTGTGTTTGTGAGTGTCTGTCTCTTACATACCAGGAGCTGGGTTGGAGGATGCTCTTATTTTGAACTTGCCTAGAGAATCCTACACCATGTGTTAATGTTGTCCATTCCCTTTGTTGTGAGTGGCAGCTTTTGTTTCCATTGCTCTTGGCTAACTTTGCTGTTTGACAGGCAGAGTTAGACAGTGAGAGAGAGAGACACAGACAGAAAGGTCTTCCTTTTCCGTTGGTTCACCCCCAAAATGGCCGCCATGGCTGGCGCGCTGCCCCGATCCAAAGCCAGGAGCCAGGTGCTTCCTCCTGGTCTCCCATGGGGTGTAGGGCCCAAGCACTTGGGCCATCCTCCACTGCACTCCCGGGCCACAGCAGAGAGCTGGACTGGAAGAGGGGCAACCAGGACAGATTCTAGCGACCCTACCAGGGCTAGAACCCGGGGTGCCGGTGCCGAAGGTGGAGGATTAGTCTAGTGAGCCGTGGCGCGGGCTGTTGGGATGCTTTTTAATCTCTGTTCGTCCTAAGATTATGAGTGGAATCGATCTGCAGTTGCCTTTATGCAGTACCTGGTGGCTGAGAGTCTTCTCGAGCCACAGTCACTGGCAGTGCTGAAGGCCAGTGTTTGCCAGTTGGGAAGCTCCTGGGGCTCTGACACCTCACACGCAGGGCAGGCGTGCCTCCTCTCTGCTTCCTGAGGAGGGTGTCTGTCTGTCAGGTTCCTGGAGCTTCCTGGTGAGTGTGCGAGGAGAAAAGGGAGGCACCTCCCCCCTGAGTACATCATGTGCTGCTCAGGTGTAGGAATTAGAGAGTGGCTAACATGGCAGAGCGTCCTGCTCAGGTGTAGGAATTAGAGAGTGGCTAACATGGCAGAGCGTCCTGCTCAGGTGTAGGAATTAGAGAGTGGCTAACATGGCAGAGCGTCCTGCTCAGGTGTAGGAATTAGAGAGTGGCTAACATGGCAGAGCGTCCTGCTCAGGTGTAGGAATTAGAGAGTGGCTAACATGGCAGAGCGTCCTGCTCAGGTGTAGGAATTAGAGAGTGGCTAACATGGCAGAGCGTCCTGCTCAGGTGTAGGAATTAGAGAGTGGCTAACATGGCAGAGCGTCCTGCTCAGGTGTAGGAATTAGAGAGTGGCTAACATGGCAGAGCGTCCTGCTCAGGTGTAGGAATTAGAGAGTGGCTAACATGGCAGAGCGTCCTGCTCAGGTGTAGGAATTAGAGAGTGGCTAACATGGCAGAGCGTCCTGCTCAGGTGTAGGAATTAGAGAGTGGCTAACATGGCAGAGCGTCCTGCTCAGGTGTAGGAATTAGAGAGTGGCTAACATGGCAGAGCGTCCTGCTCAGGTGTAGGAATTAGAGAGTGGCTAACATGGCAGAGCGTCCTGCTCAGGTGTAGGAATTAGAGAGTGGCTAACATGGCAGAGCGTCCTGCTCAGGTGTAGGAATTAGAGAGTGGCTAACATGGCAGAGCGTCCTGCTCAGGTGTAGGAATTAGAGAGTGGCTAACATGGCAGAGCGTCCTGCTCAGGTGTAGGAATTAGAGAGTGGCTAACATGGCAGAGCGTCCTGCTCAGGTGTAGGAATTAGAGAGTGGCTAACATGGCAGAGCGTCCTGCTCAGGTGTAGGAATTAGAGAGTGGCTAACATGGCAGAGCGTCCTGCTCAGGTGTAGGAATTAGAGAGTGGCTAACATGGCAGAGCGTCCTGCTCAGGTGTAGGAATTAGAGAGTGGCTAACATGGCAGAGCATCCTAAACATACACAAATTTTAATCAGACTCTGTGTTGGTGATACCTGCTCTCTGATGTGCTGTGTCAAGACACAGCTGAAGTGTACCGAGCAGACAGCATCTCAGGTCTCGCTGTGTTTTGTAAGATAAACAAGGACATAGTGAAATACAGTCAGAGAAGTCCCTGCCCGCCCAGCTGCATGGACGCGTGTAGGGTCATCCCCCAGCCACTGCCCCTTCTGGGCACAGAGCTGTAACCGGTTGCCACCTGGCAAGTCCTGGGAAGCGGGACCCCTTCCTCAGCCCTGGTGACTACTGGGGAGTGACCGGGGGGCTGCTCTTCTCGTCTTAGGTACCAGCTGAACCTCTTCGCCAGGATGTGTCTGGACCGCCAGTACCTGGCCATCAATGACATCTCGGGCCAGCTGGACGTGGACCTCATCCTGCGCTGCATGTCGGACGAGAACCTGCCCTACGACCTGCGGGCGTCCTTCTGCCGCCTCATGCTGCACATGCATGTGGACCGAGACCCACAGGAGCAGGTCACGCCCGTGAAGTACGCCCGCCTCTGGTCAGAGATCCCCTCCGAGATCGCCATCGACGAGTGAGCACCGCTCCTTCCCTGCCCTGCCGCCCCGGCCGCGCCCCCAGCAGTGCTGGAGACGGCCTGCAGGGGCCAGTAACTCACAGCAGAGGGGTGAAGTTCAAGTCAGACTAAGCAGAGGGCACCTATTGCATCCTCTGGAATATGCAAGACGCACAGCTGTTTTCCATCTTGTTTCTGTCTGTCTTTTGTTCTGCAAATACTTATGTGTGTGACGTGCCCGTAAACAGACTGCACAGCTGTCTGTGCAGGGGTGCAGGCACTAAACAGGTGCTGAAGCATACAATTGGTTGTGGTGCTGAGGACAGAGGTGCAGCAAGGTCACTGTTGGGCGTTGAGGGTGTTGACTTGGGGCGCAGGAGCCTGGAGGCCGTCAGTGGTAGGAGCCGAGGGTCTCACTTGCCTCCTTCCTCCTTGTCTTTCAGCTATGATAGCAGTGGGACTTCCAAAGATGACATCAAGGAGCGGTTCTCCCAGACCATGGAGTTCGTGGAGGAGTACCTGCGAGACGTGGTTTGCCAGAGGTTCCCTTTCTCTGATAAGGAGAAAAACAAGCTCACCTTTGAGGTAATGCTCAGTGAAGCCATCTCTGTGTTGTCTGCTTCTTGTTGGCCGTTGTTCTACTGAGAAGACAAAAAATGTTTCAGTAGGTGGTGCTTTTTCCCACCATGCTCTGCTTTTAATGAAAAAGAATTGAGCCCAGTGCTCTTCCAGGATAACTCAGAACTGATAATCACTGGCTTTGCCTAGCAGCTGCTAGGTATTTAAAAGGAGTGTGCAAGGTGAATGGAATCATGGGAAATGATGGGGTGTTAGGCCTGCTGTGTTCTTGGTTGTAAAAATGATGGGAGAGAAACACAGTGCTCGGGGTCTGCTGTGGATGAATGCGGTGGCAAACATGATAAATAATAAATCCTCATTACGTGGCAGTGAAAACACAGACAGCCCTTGCCTTTTTGGAGTTTTTTTCCACTGGTGATGGTTCTGTTGTTGCTGATACCTGTGCCTTGCTGGGTGCAGCTTGGCTGGCGCAGTGTTGGCCTTGGGAAGCTAGGCAGATGGATTCATTTGATTGCTTTAAGTCATGAAAACAAAGAGTAGTTTGGTAGGTTTTAATTTTTTTTTAAATTTTTCTCTTTTCTGAATTTTTTTCAGACACTGCAAGCATAATACGTGGCTTCTCTTACATAGAGAAGGTTAAAAGAGCTATGAAGTATGAACTGGTTGACATCCAGCGGAGCCAGAGGACGTTGCTAGTCTAATGCCATCTTCTTTTCTGTATACAATAGGTTGTGAATTTAGCGAGGAATCTCATATACTTTGGGTTCTACAACTTCTCTGACCTCCTGCGGTTAACCAAGATCCTCCTGGCCATATTAGACTGCGTGCACGTGACGACCATCTTCCCCGTCAGCAAGATGGCCAAGGGAGAAGAGAGCAAAGGTACCTTGGTGGGCAGGGGGTGGTGTGGGCGGGCCTGGAAGAGCCTGCGTCTCAGCCCATCCGGTGCTGTCCGTGTCATACCTACCTGTCTTCCTCCCTTCCCCACTCTCCAGTGTTAGCATTTTATAGACAAGCAGATGGCCAGTGCCGTGGACACCCACACCCTGAGACTTAGAGCTAGTGGTGAGCCCCATGTTGCTGTCTTTGCTCTGTGATTAGACATGGGAGTCTCCATTTTGCTGAAAACTTTGAAAAATCACCTTGTATATCTCTATGTTCATGAGTCCATTGATGATAATACTCCCCAGTGATGAAATAAAACCTGGCCTGCAACTTGATATCTAATTCTGTTAGGCAGAGAGAAAGAAAGGGGCCAAGGCAGACAGGGCATTAACAGTCCCGGTGTGTTACAGAGCACAGTCCTCCCCTGCCCGGTCACGTTATAGGTGGTCCCAGCCTCCCCCATCCTCCCATGGAGAACATCCCAGAAGAATCCTCTCTGCTCAGGGCCAAGTGGGTTACCCAGGGTGATGAAGTCAGGTTACAAAACCGTGGAAGGAATTTGACCAGTTTCACACTCAAGAAGCCCTGTGTCAGGGAAGAGCAATGATGGGAAGAAGTGGACCTCACGCCCTTACAAACCCCAGTGTGGACGAAGCCTGGAGGTGGTCTCAGATTCATCTGAAGGTGCCTGGCCACTCTGCCGGATGCACTACCTCATTCCGCCTCGCCGCCTCGCTTTCACTCTGCTCCCTGCTTTCTGTCTGAGACTCCGACGGGAAGTTGAGCAGCTCTTCTCCAGCCGCACCCACTCACATCCCACAGGGGAATTCTCCCTGAATGGAGAACCCCACCTTGGTCGTTTTGTAAATACCTGTTTTAGAGTCAGGGTCTGCATGTGCTTGGCACTGGGTGTGAATGACCGCTCACTGGCCTTCTGCAGCTGCAGCACAGGACACACATTGCTCTGCTGCCCACGGCTGGCTGGGTCCTGGGCTAGGTCATTGGGCATTTGCAACAGCTTCAGTCTTGCCCTCGAGCGTCCTTATCCGCATTAGATAGTCGAGTGGCTGTAGTGCACCCTAGGTGAAGCAGCGCCAGGGATTATGCGACATGGCCTCTGTGGCCTCATTCCCTGCACAGTGCACGTGCGCAGTAGTTGATCTGTAGAATTCCCACAGAAACGCTCCTGGTGGATTCAAGAGCCCACTTTCTTCCCACCCCTCCCAGAAGACCCCTTCCTGCTGGGCACCAACATCCCAGTCCCCGGATGCTGAGGGCCATGGAGTGAGAGCGCCCTCCCCACGTGTGCAGAGTGCTGTGGAGCGTCATCCTGTCCCTGGTCTCTCCTGGCCCTGCAGGCAGCAATGTGATGAGGTCCATCCACGGGGTCGGGGAGCTGATGACCCAGGTGGTGCTCCGGGGCGGGGGCTTTCTGCCTATGACCCCCATGGCCACCGCACCTGAGGGCAACGTGAAGCAGGCGGAGCCTGAGAAGGAGGATATCATGGTCATGGACACCAAGCTGAAGATCATCGAGATCCTGCAGGTACCCATTGGCCTGGGCGGGGCGGGGCCGTGGCAGGAGGTTGCTGCCTCACTTTGCCTTGGTGGAGCCCGGGGAGCAACTGATGGAGTCCTGAGCTTGTTCTTCAGTGTCGATGTGAGCAGCTCCTCTCAAACCCTTCAGTTGTCACCTCCTTCCCACCGCTCCCAGCTGCACCCTGTGAGCGGCTCCTCTTAAACCCTTCAGTTGTCACCTTCCCACCGCTCCCAGCCGCACCCTGTTCCTGCAGCGCCTGCCACTGCCTCGTCCTTGGCTTCTACTCTTTCCCACCTGCCCCTTGGCTCAGACTTCACTCCCCTTGCCCAGTGTCGCTGGATCCCTGCCTGGTGTTCAGGGTTCCCTTAGCTCCAGAGACTGCTTTCCCCTCTCCTCCCTCCCGCCCTCCATCTTTGATTCAGCAAGCATTTACTGAGACAGATGGTATCAAGTGTCTTTAAGCACTGGGGATGCACCAACAAACGAATGGATCAAATTCCTGCTGCTTGAGGACCTGAATCTGGCTGGGGCGCGGGCGTGTACTCAGCTCTGCCTGAGCCTTGTCCGATGGTAGAGGAGCTCGAGCTGCTGCAGGATCCTGGAGGACCAGGGTGGCGTGGAGACCTCTGTGGCGAAGGGCAGGAGTGCTTTCGTCTCTGCATTAAGATGATGTGGTCAGGGCTGGCGCCACGGCTCAATGGACTAATCCTCTGCCTGTGGCACCGGCACACCAGATTCGAGTCCCGGTCGGGGTGCCCCTCTTCCAGGCCAGCTCTCTGCTGTGGCCCGGGAGTGCAGTGGAGGATGGCCCAAGTGCTTGGGCCCTGCACCCACATAGGAGACCAGGAGAAGGACCTGGCTCCTGGCTTCGGATCAGTGGGGCGTGCCGGCCGCAGCGCGCCAGCCACGGCGGCCATTGGAGGGTGAACCAACGGCGAAGGAAGACCTTTCTCTCTGTCTCTGTCCACTCTGCCTGCCCAAAAAAAAAAAAAATGATGTGGTCGGAAGTGAGGAGTTAGCCGCAGGGGCACCCAGGAGGTACTCAGAGCAGACGGAGCAACGGGAGTGTGGAGTTCGAGGTGCGGACACGTTTGGGAACAGGTTGGTCCCTGAGGGCATGAGAGATGAGTCAGGGGAGTTGGTCACCACTCAGGGAGCGAGGTTGGTACCAAGAAGCTGTCTTTTGGTCATCGTTTCAGTGAGAGAGGATTTGTGTGAGAGAGCATGGTTGTCAGGGCCGGGTCCTGTGTAAGCAGGAAGGGGTGCAGTCCTGGTGGGAGACCCTCACAGCTTCTGGGGGGCTTGCTGCTCCCTCAGCGGCCTGAGCTTCCCTCCTGCTCCATGGCGGAGGTGTCTACCCAGCAGCGCCTGCTCCTTCCTGCAGAGAATCCTGCTGGCTCCTTTCTCCCTGTGGCTGTGTGGCTTATTCCTGTCCTGGGACACAGTCAGCACTCACACATGTTCGTGCCTGAAATTGCACTTGCCATAGCCTTGAGTGCGTCGCTGAGACTGCACCATGTAGTTCACCCAGGGCGGGAGGAAGCTCATGGAATCTGTGCCTGCCCAGAAGTAAGGAGAGGCATCCGGGCCCTGGGCTGTGTCCTCAGAGACACAGGATCAGGTTGATCAGGAGTGACAAGGCATAGCTGCTTGCCATGGTGATCTGAGAAGCATGGGTCAGCCGGCTCCTTTTTGCACATGTTTGCTGACTGTGAGTTGTGTGCGGGGCGTAGGCTGGCCCTGGGAGGGCTGCAGAGATGACTGGGACAGATTCCGCCCAGGCCTCAGGGTCTCCTGTGGTGTGGGTGTCCTGGAGCTGTGCCACTGGAGGTTGTGTTGAGAGGAGAGGCTTGTGACTCCGTGTGGTGGGGGCAGAGAGTGTCCATGGAGGAGGCAGGATTCCGGCTTTCGCAGGGGTGAGATCCGTGCAGAAGCAAGGGGACCTTGTTGGGGTTCTGAGCAGCTTACGCAGGTCACTTTGGGTTGCACACAGTCATAGGGACGTGGAGCATGTTGAGGAAAAGGCATGGGACCGCAGGAGGGGGAGCAGTGTGGGGTGCGCTCGAGGCACTGGTGCCTACAGTGTTGAGTGTTCCGTCTGCCGCGAGCCCCTATGCCGGTGCTAACCTAAGAACTAGTGCCTCCGGGGGGTGAATGGCAGGGGGCGGGGTTGGTTCTGTAAGTGGCCGGAGGAGCATGATCAAGGGTCTGGACTGTGGCAGGGTGGGCCTTGGGGGGAAACCATGAGTGCGGCAGAGGGCGGAGCAGCAGGCCTGAGCTGCCGAGGTGAAATGTGTGGCACAGACAGAAGGGCCAATGGTCCTGAGGTTGGCCGAGGTTGAGGGAGCCCCGGCAGGCAGCAGTAAAGGCAGGGCTGCCTCTGAGGGTGTCCCAAGGTGGGGTCTGCAGAGGATCGGCACCCGAGGAGTTGCACAGGATGCCCGAGGGTGTCCCAAGGTGGGGCCTGCAGAGGATCGGCACCCGCAGAGTTGCACAGGGTGCCTGAGGGTGTCCCAAGGTGGGGTCTGCAGAGGATCGGCACCCGCAGAGTTGCACAGGGATGCCCGAGGGTGTCCCAAGGTGGGGTCTGCAGAGGATTGGCACCCGCAGAATTGCACAGGGATGCCTGAGGGTGTCCCAAGGTGGGGTCTGCAGAGGATCGGCACCCGCAGAGTTGCACAGGGTGCCCGAGGGTGTCCCAAGGTGGGGTCTGCAGAGGATCAGCACCCGCAGAGTTGCACAGGGTTGCCCGAGGGTGTCCCAAGGTGGGGTCTGCAGAGGATCGGCACCCACAGTGTTGCACAGGATGCCTGAGGGTGTCCCAAGGTGGGGTCTGCAGAGGATCGGCACCCACAGAGTTGCACAGGGATGCCTGAGGGGTTTGGACTGAGACTGGCCCATACAGCTGTGGGGCTGGGCCCTGTGGTGACTCGGTCTGAGTCTCAGGCCTGAGGCCCACGCGGAGCTGAGGGCTGGGAACTTGCAGCTCTGAGGTCCCAGCTCCTGGAGGGAGAGGGCAGATCCACCCCTCCCTGCCCCTGCCTCTGCTTTCTTCCAGCCCTCAGTGGCGTCGGTGACACCCACCCATGTTGGATGAGAGTGGGGCTTCCTCCTGCCGCGAGCCCTGTGACTCAGAGGCTGTCCCCTCACTGGCCGCCCAGGCATCCTCCAGCCCAGTTGTGATGACTAGAACCCCAAGTTTACCCAAGATACCAGAAAGGTGTCTGATGGTTGGCGGGACATGGGCCAGTGACCATGCCTGGAGAGGTGACAGCTCCGAGGTGGGGCCAGGTTGTCCCTTGGGCTCAGCGTGGACAAGGGGAGAAAGGAAGGAAGGGTGTTCCTGAGCCCTCGAATGGTGCTGGCTGATGGGACTTGCCTTTCGGTCCTGGTGGCAGTCAGCAGACCAGGGACTCTGCCGTGGTGGGCAGGGGTGGGGTTCAGGAGGTGCAGGTGGAGGGGGCCACTTTGTGCAGTAAAGTGAGTTTTGTCGTCTGATCCCTGCAGCTGCGTTTGGCAGTAGAGTGAGTTTTGTCGTCTGATCCCTGCGTTCACAGCAGCTACCCTTGCTCTTCTCAGCGCTGGGCCTGGAGCCGGTGTGGCCTGCTTGCTGCTTGCATTGGCGTGTGACGTGGATGTGGCCAGGGTCCAGTCTTGGTGCTGGAGGCCCTCGGCACGTCTCTTGGCCTGGTTGTGTGCGGGCAGTAATGCAGCTGTGTAACCAGTCTATTGCTGTCCCCGCTTGACCCCGCAGTTCATTTTGAACGTGAGGTTGGATTACCGCATCTCCTGCCTCCTGTGCATATTCAAGCGGGAATTTGACGAAAGCAACTCCCAGACGACAGACGCAGCATCCGGAAGCAGCAGCCCTGAAGGGCCCAGTAATGTCCCAGGTCAGTGACCCCGCGTCATCAGGCGTGCTTGGGCTGGCCTCAGGAGAGCTGGGTGCACATGGCAACTTCCAGAACAGCAGAGGACGGATGCCTCAGGGGATTATTGTAGTCAAAACATCTTGCTAGGATTCGTTGATTTTGAGCCAGGGGCATCATGGGACAAGCCCAGATTCCTTTTGGGATAAGTCTCATTTCCTTCTGCTAGACACGTGGCAGCCAAGGTTTCCACCGTGTGTTTGCCTGCAGCATACCCCTCCAAATACCCCGAGCCCCCAGACAAAAACTGTCACAAGCAAAAGTCTAAGGGACCTGGGTGTGCACTGCATCCCGTCCTCGCACTGGCCCTTTGTCCCTGCCCAGGAAGTAGCGGTGACGGTCAGGGAAGCGTTGTTGGGCACCCCCGCTGCCAAGCCCCAGGCTTCCTTGGCACAAGGTTGCTGCTGTCCAGCGGCCTGGTAGCGGGCAGGGGGGCAGAGCGCAGGCCGTGGAGCGCTGAGCGGGGTCTCTGGGCTCGCCTGGCTCCCCAGTTGTGACAGTGAGTCCAGAGGATTGGGGAGGGCCCAACAGCTGCGCCCTGGAAGACCAGCTCTGTTCTCAGGCCTTCCTGCCCCTGAAGTGGTGTCTCTGGCTTTGCAGGTGCTCTCGACTTCGAACACATCGAGGAGCAAGCGGAAGGCATCTTTGGAGGAAGGAAAGTGTGTTTCCAGCTGCTGTCGCGGAGGCGGCTCCGCCCTTCTGCAGCTCTCAAAGGCATTTCCGTGACTATCGCAGTGACTGTTTAGTCTCTGGGATTAGGTGGGGCTGGTGCCCTCCTGGGGACTCCTAGTACTCAAGCCAGAGTCCCCTTAGTTGGCTGGACTGTGCACATGGACATGCACGCATGTGTACATGTGTGTGTGTGCATGTGCGCATCCTGCCACAGCCAGAAAAGCTCTGGTTTTCTACAATAAGAGGCTCCTCAAAAAGTTGGTGGAAAATGTGTGTTCTGAAGAAACGTTGCATGACTTTCAACGTTTGTTTGCACCAAATAAACCTAACTTTTAATTCCATTTTTCTACGAACTTTTTGAAGGCCCCTATGCATATGTACTTTTCAAGAGTTTTTTTAAGGGAAGAGGAAATTGCAGCAGAACAAAGAGCTGAAAGAGAGCAGGCTAGACACAGATCAGGGAGAGCTCATGCTGTCCCCTGAGGATGCATCTGACCCCTGTGGCTTTCCCGGCTCCCTCAGCAAAGAAAGCACAGGCGTGTCTGTCGTCCCTGATGCTGGCGTGTGAGCCCCTTAGGAGGCATCATGTTGCTCACTGCTGGCTTAAAACATTGTCTTATTTATGTGAACGCATATGCCCAGAGCCCAAAGTGGATGGCAGTACCCCCTGCTCATGGCTCTTAGAGCCAGCACGCTTGGGTTGGTTGCAAGTTGCTGGTGGAGTTCGACTTCAGCAGCCTGAGGAGTCAAGCACCGGGGTCTGATTACCTCTCGCAGTTCCCTGAGCCGAGGGGGTGACCTGGCTCCTTCTTCTGTGCTCATTGCTGGGCCTGTGCTGTGAGTTTCCTGAGGTCACTTCCTGAGGCCAGCATGTCCAAGTTGTTGCTTTACTCAGCTTTCTGGCCCCTTGGCAGGGGTATCTGTCCCCTGCCCCACTGCGGGTACCCTGGGCTTCCTGCCAGTGTGGCGGCCAGCGCAGGAACAAGCCTGCCGTATGCAGGTGCTCGTCACACCTGGGCTTGCACTGCACTTGATCCTGTCCTGCTCCCTGAGCAAACCGCACCGCTGAGCCTGGTGTTGGTGTGGGAGGGACTGCATGCAGAGTGCACGCTGCCAGGGAACCCCCAATGTCAGCCATGCTTAATATTAAAACCCATGGCATTTGGGTGTGCTACATTCTTCCTAATGCTGGAAAATGTATTTCTGAAAAGCTATGCGAGATGTCTGGGTCCAGTGTGATGGCACTCCTGCAAGAGACCTGGGCCTGCTGTGCTCCCCACACCTCCAGAAGAGAGCAGGGGTGCAGTAATCCCTCTTCAGCCCTCTCATCAGCCTGTGACCAGGGAGTCCGGCCCATTTGTCACCTCTCTGAGTGCAGCCAGGGGTTGGCACAGCGTTGGGTAGCAGTGCCCACTGGTGATAGTGTCTACAGCTTGACCCAGGATGTGCTTGTCAATCTTTCAGTGACATAAATTAACACAGAGTCACCTCACAAGCACTGAGATAACCTCGGGTCGGTCCACTGTGCCCTGTGAGGTTGGTTTGTGGCAGCACTTCTCCAGGAGGGGCCTCTGAGTGCATGGTCACGCCTGTTCCAGTTTGTGACAAGTTAGGCACAGATCAGAGTGAGCTTGTGGGCCTTTTTAGGCATTAAAACCTCCATGTGCATGATCAGGGGACTTGGGATGTGCCAGGACATCAGAGAGCTGCAGGCTGGCCCTTCACTCGAGAGTCTGCAGGGTCTGGAACACACAGGAGCCCCGGGACAGAGGAGAACCGCGTCTGTTTGCAGTCCTCAGAGTGCAAGTGAAGCCCCGTGGGAGAGCCCTGTGATTCTGGCGTGGGATCTGGCTGCAGTGCCAGTCTTCCTGCCGCCAGGGGGCCGGGGCTTTGGTTTCAGGTTCGGCCATGATGACGTATAGTCACATAATCTCTGCAGCGTTGAAGACTTGTCCAGATGGTGTTGGCATAAGGAGAAGTCAGCACACAGGAAGTGGATAGAGCACCAGACATCTAAGTCGCCGGGGGTGGGTGGGAGAGGCGCTTCGTGGCTCATGTGGCCTGTCCTTCTCATGTGCTCTCTAGTGAGGAGAACACGCCGCTGGACCTGGATGACCACGGCGGCAGGACCTTCCTGCGCGTGCTGCTGCACCTGACCATGCACGACTACCCGCCCCTGGTGTCGGGGGCCCTGCAGCTGCTCTTCCGGCACTTCAGTCAGAGGCAGGAGGTCCTGCAGGCCTTCAAGCAGGTAGATGGAGGGCTGGTGCCAGGCTGCGCCTCTCAGATGCCCCTGTGCACATCTGATGGCTCGTGTTCGTTCAGGTCCAGCTGCTGGTGACCAGCCAGGATGTGGACAACTACAAACAGATCAAGCAGGACCTGGATCAGCTGAGGTCCATCGTGGAGAAGTCGGAGCTCTGGGTGTACAAGGGGCAGGGCCCCGATGAGACCATGGACGGTGCTTCTGGAGAAAATGAACACAAGAAAGCAGAGGTGAGCAGAGCCTGTGTCGGGCTGCAAAGCAGGCAGCAGGTGTTGCGGGCCAGGATGCATCCTGCGTGGGTTGAGTAAATGCAGGAAGGCTGGGCTGAGGCCTGTTCCTGAGAGACCAGCCTGTGACATCCCAGGGTGACAGCTGTCTCAAGACATCAGCTACAAAATCACCTGTAGAGTGGCTGAGCACCAGGTCTCCTGTACAGAAACACGTGGTCATGAACTTGTCCTGTGGCCTTGGCTGGCCTGGCCTCTCTCACGGAGTGGGTGTGAGTAGATGACGTGTACAAACCCATACGACTGCTGGACACCGTGTGCATCCCCCACTCTTTCCTGAAGGGAGTGCTCACCCCAGCCAACAGACAGTGGTTTGAAAGCTGAGCGTGCCACAGCTGTCTTTGCTTTGCTCCCTAGGAGGGGAACAACAAGTCGCAGAAGCACGAGAGCGCCAGCAGCTACAACTACAGGGTGGTCAAGGAGGTGAGCAGGCCTGTTCCTGTGGATTGTCTGAGCTGCTTTCATTTCCTCTGACAGTCAGCTTGAAGCAGCAAACGCTCCAGGTTTTTTTCTGGATGTGAAGTTGGACAGGGTGAAAGGGAAGATCAGAGGGTAAGGGTCAGATCTGGATTCTGACCCTGTCTCTCACTGGGCCGTGTGTCTTCATTCCTTCCACCTGTTGCGGCCCCCAGATCCTGCTGGAGCTTTGCACCAGAGTGATGGATTAGCTGTCTGTCGGGATGCCGAGGATTTAGCCCAGGACTGGTGCGCGTGTCTGCCACCAAGAGCTGCAGTTCCTTAGAAAGGGTCACTTGAGGATGTTCAGAGTGGGGGCCGGGAGCTTTGTGCATTGTTACCCAGGAGTGAGCCCCCCTAGCGTCCAGGCGGTGGTTCTGGTCGTCTGTTTCGCTTGATCTCTCTCAATGCCCCTCTTGCTATTGAAGCCGTAATCCCTGCCTGTTCTGGAAGTTGTGTCCGTAGTTGTCCATGGATTGGGTTCCATGCAGAGAGGAGGGACGCTGCCTTTCCCTGGTGGCGGTTTCTGTGTGTTGTGACCGCTTGAGCGTTCCTGCCCCCGGTCCTGCGTCCTTGGCCAGCTCTGGTCGCCGGTTTTCTGAGACTGGTCTTTCTCTGCCAGATTTTGATTCGGCTCAGCAAACTCTGCGTGCAGGAGAGCGCCTCGGTGAGGAAGAGCAAGAAGCAGCAGCAGCGGCTGCTGAGGAACATGGGCGCGCACGCCGTGGTGCTGGAGCTGCTGCAGATCCCCTACGAGAAGGTGGGCGCCCCCGCGCTGCGACCGTGACAGAGCAGTTGCAGGGAAAGTGTATGAACCACACAGCGTGGTTGAGATGCTCCTGCGAGCATGTGGCATGGCCGCTCCGGAGGCCCTCAGTGGTCAGCCACAGCAGGCCCAGTGTTCACGTTGCTCTGGGGCTCTGTGATCCGAGTTTCCTCCCCACTGGCTGGAAGTGGGCTTTGCCTCCTAGGTGTTGTCTTTGGGGGCTGGGGGGGGGAGCAGTACTTAGTGTCTGTGTAGGGTCACACGGCATCCAAGAACACATGTGAAACCCACTGAGGAGCTGTGCTGGGCCCGCTTTGTCGATAAGCACCCTGGGATTTGGGGAGCTTCAACATGCCAAGGCTCAGCCTCCAGCCTGTTGGGTTCACAAGTGACGGTGAGATAAGGCCTTGATGGGCATGAGTGGCCTGAAGAAGGCCGCCTGCCGACTGCTTGCAGGGAGTGGGCCTCAAGGTGCAGCCTTTGCGTTGTTTAGCTCCTGTTGTCCCCGAGAACACAGCCGAGGGGGCTGGCTCTGTCTTCAGCTCTGTGTTAGAGGAAGGCCTGCGGCTCTAGGGGCTCAGGACGGCCCACGTGTGTGGAGCCTGGGCCTGCACCTGCTCTGCACCTGCTGCCTCTCTGGGAGCTTCCCCACAGGGAACCCTGGGAAGCAGGGGCATCCCGCCTTTCCACAGCCATAAGGAAAACCAGGCTTCGTCCCTCTTGAGAGGGCAGGTGCATAGCTGACTGGCAAGTTGTGGGCTTACCTGCCCTCTGAACTCGCCTAGTGTCTGGACTGGGCCTGCCAGTCCCCCTCCCTCCCCAGGTGTAAAGGACCTCAGGGGTAGTTTGTGACCATGGCTTTCTCTTGGCTGTTGTCGGTTTCCTTAGTGAGAGACAGACATTCGCAGAGCACTGTTGGTCTACAGGCACACGTTTGTGTGGACACACACATGGAGCGTACAGATTGCACCAGGCCACCTCCTGTGATAAGATGTCTCCTGAGCTTTCTGGCTTTGTAAAAATCCACCTCAGCTAGGAGGCTCCGGAGTCCTTGATGCCAGCAGACTCGCTTTCCAGTGGAAGAGATGGATGCATGCACAGCCGAGGCCACGCTGTCAGCCGGCTGCGGCTCTCTGTCCCTCCCCCTCTGGTTCTTAGAGCTGGAGGGCCCCCCGCAGCCCCGGTTAGTGAGAGACACAGGTGGTGCAAGTCCCTTCTAGCTGCTCTGTGTATTGGCCATGTCACCTGTGCTAGACAGTTGTTTCCTGTGTTCTTAGCTGTTTTAGACCGGAGGTGGGCGACGTGCAGACCGGGCCAGTCGGAGCTGAGCACCTGTGTACAGCACTTCAGCTGTGGGTGGTGGTTCCATTCTAGGTGCTTGCGGGAGTACTTGCAGGGGGTCTTGGACTCGGCTTCTGGAACAGGGCCCCTGAGGTGTGAACTGCTTCACCCTGAGGACGAAGCTTGCTGAGCTCAGTGCAGATGAGAACCAGTTGCTGACGTTCAGTGAGTGCTCGCTGTCCAAGCCTGCATGTGGGTGTTGTCAGTTCATCTTCATGACACATGGAGGAAACGTGCAGTTCCGTGTCTGAGAAGGTCGGTACTTCTCCAGGCCACACAGCCAGGAGACCGTCTACCCTGGATGAGAGGGGTGCTGCATTCCTCACGGCTGCACAGTCCTGCCGGAGCGCAGCGGATGATGCCCGGAGAGTCAGGGGGACAGCCATGGGAGTGTGGCTAGGAAGGACGCGTTCCACTCTGCTGTGCTAAGTGTGCGCTTGTTTAGAATTGGGCAAATGGCCGCAGGTTTCTGAAATGCTGTTCCCTCTGAGTGCTGAACTCGACGTGTGCTGACTGTGCTTTCGGTCTGGCATGAGGATCACAGCATCTGTTGAGCAGACTCACAGAGGCACACGAGGGGACTGCCCAGGGCAGCTGTTGTCCCACTTGGCCAAAGGCAGACCTGGGGCTCAGGGTAAAATCGTGGGGAGACAAGGGAAGGAGTCACGGTCAGCACAGTTGCCTCAGCTGAAACTCAGGGGCATTCCCACTGCGCCAGAAGTTCAGGTGAGCCCAAGTGTGCTGGGCACCTTGAACAGGTGAGCAGGGGCCTGGGGAGAGAAGGCCCCACCACGTGTGTGGGTCAGCCCAGCTCTGTGGTCAGTGCCTGCATCTAGAAGTGGCTGTCAGAAGGTTTGGTCATTGCTGTACAGTGGGGTCCCCGGATGCTCACCCAGCTTGCACTCTGCCTTTGTCCTGAGTGAGGCTGTTTTTGCTCAGGACTGATGGGAAGAACTCCTCTTTATTGGTAAGGTGTAGCAGGACTGGCGGCTCTCAGGTTGGGTGCTGCGATGCCTCTGTGCTGCCGTCCACACGCAGCAGGCCCTGAGCAGACCCTGCGTGAGCCCTCCCTCGCTCGCTGCAGTGCTGGGATGCAGGAGAAGCTGGTGTGAGCCTTGCGGTCACAGCTCGCTCTCTGTCCTCCTCCTCCCCCTCAGGCCGAGGATACCAAGATGCAAGAGATCATGAGGCTGGCTCATGAATTTTTGCAGAATTTCTGTGCAGGCAACCAGCAGAATCAAGCCTTGCTGCATAAACACATCAACCTGTTTCTCAACCCTGGGGTAAGGCGGGAACCTGTGTGCATTTCCCTGGGTGGGGAGTTGGGGGCGGGGGGCAGCACGGTCTGTGCGCCGGGCGCTCTGCAGGTTGTTCCTTCCAGAAGGGAACATTCCGACCACCTGCCTGGAGGACATCCGTGCACCCTTCCAGAGTGGCAGGGGAGGGGCGAGGCGGTGGGGGACAGTGGCCTTTGTTTCTGCTTCTTGGTCCCATTCCTCATTGCGTAACCTCAGCTGCACAGAAGCAGGGGCCCCTTCTCCACCTGCACCCTGCGGACAGGCTTGCTGTCCACCCACAAATGCGTATCCACAAGAGACAGCATCTGCCATGCGTTCCAGTTAGTTGTGTGTGACTTAAATTTGTTCATCGAGCATGGTTTGTTCTCTAGAGAAGAATAGCACCACTTTCTACATATTATCGTGCGTCTCGCTTTTCTCCCGGGGTGCATTGTGCTGCCCTTGCAGGCTGGAGAGGTACAAGATTTCCTCATTTTTCTTCACAGCTAAGCGGCGTTGCAAAGAGTGGCCATAGGTTTTTGCAAACGTTCCCTCGCTGGTGGGCGTCTAGGCAGGGTCTGGATTTTAGCTGATGAGCAGGGCTGCAGACACCTTTGTGCTCATACACACGTGTCCACTCCTCAGCACTGGGTCTTGGGATGGAACTACCTGTCACGATGAGGAAAAGAACAGGCAAGAGGTAGAAACGTAGTAGCCTCTGCTTCATACCAAACATAAAACTCAAAAATGTTGGTGTAAAAAACTAAGTGAATCTTTTGAAAGATACCATGAGAATGTCTTGAAGCTTCACTGGGTGGTGAGCACAGCTGGCTGCCACACTGTTGGGAGTACACTAATTATAAGGGAAAATAGTGTCGAGTTTGTCTTCTTCAAACTCATCAGCTGACCCAGTTAGGGACCAGGCAGAGAGAGGAAAGGCTACATTCAGCGAGAACTCATCCCCAGTGTACTTGTAACAAACAAAAAAGTCAGCAACTGGCTTCTCAGATGGGCAAGAAGGGAAAGACCGCAACACTGCAGAGGAGCTCCCAGGGGGCTGTGAACATGACGAGGTGTTCATCAGAGAAGCGGTGAGGTGTGACCGCCTGTACTAGGTGGTAGCAAGGATGTGGGAGAGTCGTGATGTAAAAGGTAGATGGTTGGCGTTGTGCCTTCTCAAGGCAAGCGTAATCTTACTGTGACCCGGCAAAACCCAGGAGAAGTGTGTCCCTTCAGTTCACGCACAGGCACGCCCAGAGCAGCACTGTGGGGAGCATTTGTCACACACAGGAGGCTGCAGCTGGGGATGCCCCGGTGCCCTCTGGCTGTGGACTGGATGCAGACATCATGCAGACTAGCATGGGGGAGGACACATCCATTCCTACACACAGCTTCCGTACCTGTCGGTGGGAAGAGTGTGTGAGGTCCGGGAGCAGGTGACACTCCCCAGCAGCCGCAGAGGTGGGAACAGTCAACGGTGGAGTGGGAGGGGGAGGCTGTGTTGTTGCTTGGTTCAGGGCTCGTGCTTGCTTCAGTCCCTTAGCTGGGCACTCAGGACTGTATACTTTCTATGTTTGTTACCTGTCCCTGGAAAAGTTCAGTAAAAAAAGGAGAGCAGACTGAGATGGGGAGACCTAGCTCCAGGGTTGAAAAACTTCTCTGCTTTCAGTGCATTCTTCTCTTTGTCCCTCGGCTCTGCCCCCATGTCCCTGACTGGTGTGTATCTCCTGTGCTCACTCCTGTAGATCCTCGAGGCTGTGACGATGCAGCATATCTTCATGAACAACTTCCAGCTGTGCAGTGAGATCAACGAGAGAGTTGTCCAGCACTTTGTGCACTGCATAGAGACCCACGGCCGCAACGTCCAGTATATAAAGTTCCTGCAGACTATCGTCAAGGCGGAAGGGAAATTTATTAAAAAGTGCCAAGACATGGTCATGGCTGAGGTGATGATCGTGGACACCCCTTCGCCTCCATCTGTTCTGTGGAAACCTAAAAAGTTCCGTCATCTTAGCTGTAGGGTGGTCCCCTCTTCAGGAGTCCAGGAAAGGTTGGGGAGAGTGTGCGTGCACGTGCCTGTCGGGTTGTGTGTGTGCGCATCAATTCTTGTTGGTGAGTTTTGGCTGTTGACAGAAGCACAGGTCTGGCCCGACACAGCAGCGTTAAATGTGTCTATGTTAAGGAAGGCTGGCTGGAATTCCTCGAGAACGGACGATGCAGCGTAGTTAGGGCCCTGCTGTGGATTAAGACTTCCTCTCACCACTCACCTGACTGAGGTGATGCAAGAGCTTCTGCGTGGCAGTTCACAAGGAGACGCTGGTCTGTGCGTGCAGGAAAAGTCGTGCCTGCTTCTGTAGGGGAAGTGCACGTCTTGTGACACAGGCGCTGAAGGCAGGTGCCCGGTTCCATGGTGTGGCATTCTTCTATCTTTTTAAAGAGGAAAACCTTGAGTGAATCTGCCTGGTGCTTGCTCTGCAAACCATGTCCTTGTGTCAGCCCAGTGACAGGTGGGGTTTGTACGATGAAGAGAGTGAGTTTGACCTGGGATACGAATGTCACTGTACCCTTTCTGCTGTGGGGCCCTTGGGCAGCTTTTCTGTAGAAGGAAGTGCAGTGGTGTGCACCTGCAGGAGGTGATGGGCGGGAGAAGTGAGAAGGTGACATCTGCTGGACACCTGCTGCACTCCAAGCACTGTTCTCAGCAGCTGGGGTGACTGTGCCCTTCATCTGCACAACAGCACCTGACTTGGGTGTTGCCCTTGTCCCCATTTTTATAGATGAGAAAACTGGGCACAGGGAGGTCCATGAGCCCACGTGGCGTTTCCTTGGCGTCTGGACATACAATTGTGTTAATGAGCAGCGGATGATGATCATACTTACTTTGCCTTCTGTGGCAGCCCCTCATGGCTTTGTTTCACGTAGTGCTGCAGTTGCATTATTCCTTGGGATTGGGTGAGAGACCACTGCCTCTGGGACAGGTTATCAGTGGAAATGGCTGGAGTCTTTGTTGAGTGTTGAAGGGAGAGCAAAGCTTAACTAGAAGTGGATCCCTGCCGACTGAAGAGGCAAGGCATTGCAGGAAAGATTTGTAAAGGGGGTACTTCGTAAAGCATAAAAAGATGGGAGCATTTAATAAAGAATTAGCCTGATTGTTGGGTGTGGACGTGCAGGTGCAGCCGTGCAGTTGGTATTCTGTATGCATGCCTGTATGCAGACTTTCTCTGTTCCTAAGTGTTTTCAGGAGCCCTGTAGTCTTCCTGGATCTCAGTTGCAATTATGTTGCTGAGGGTTTGTTCAGTTCTCCATGGGAATGTGATCCCAGTGTATACAGCTGTGCCAGTGAGACAGGTCTTGGAAGGTGTGTGCTCAGAGCACGTTGCTTTCTGCTGACAGATACCTCCAGGCCACCCCAGCCTTGCTCCTCCTGCAGCTGGTCATTCGAGGCCGCCCCAGCCCTGCAGGGCCGCGGTGTGACCCAGCCCTGTTCCTCCTACAGCTTGTCAACTCCGGAGAGGATGTCCTTGTGTTCTACAACGACAGAGCATCTTTCCAGACGCTGATCCAGATGATGCGGTCGGAGCGTGACCGCATGGACGAGAACAGCCCACTCATGTACCACATCCACCTGGTGGAGCTCCTGGCCGTGTGCACCGAAGGCAAGAACGTTTACACGGAGATCAAGTGCAACTCCCTGCTCCCGCTGGACGATATCGTCCGCGTGGTCACCCATGAGGACTGCATTCCCGAGGTGAGTGCACCTGTGCCGGCACGCCCCCTCAGTTCTCTCCCAGCAGCGCCTGGGGCCTGGCCCTGCGGAGCCCCACAGTGTCCGTGTGGAGACCTGCAGCTGATGGGAATTTCAGTTCGTTCAAAAGACAGGCCCTTGAGTGTGTGGTGTGTATGATAGGAATGCAGGGGACGTTGGTCTTTGCTCTGTTTCCTTAAGGCAGCTAGGGAGCTCCTGCTTTATGGAGTTGACTTACTGTGACGAGCAGAGGAGAGAGGTGATTGAGCTTCAGGGACGGGAGACAGAGTGCATGGGACACAGGTCAGGTAGATGTAAGACTGCATATCAGTCATTCTCTACTACAAAACTGGTCACAGCAGTGATAGTCACCACAAGAAACAATGTGGTAACTATAAGCCATCATAAGGAAGTTAAATAAGCTGTAATTCTATCACGCACAATAAGTACATGACTTTTTAAAGGTTCATTTATTTATGTGAAAGGCAGAGCGGTAGAGTCATTTTCCAAATGCCCACAAGAGTGGGACTGGGCCAGACCAAAGCCAGGGGCCAGGAACTCCATTCTGGATTTCCCACATGGGTGGCAGGAACTCAAGTACGTGGTGGTCATCTCCTGTCAGGTGCATTAGTAGGAAGCTGGATCTAGCACAGAGTAGCCCAGCCTTGAACCTGACTCTTGAATGTGGGATGTGGTTGCCCCTAGAAGCTGCCTGACCCACTGTCCCACAGCCCCCGCACACCTGTAAGATTCAGAGCTGGTGCTTCTGGACCTTCCTGTTCCCGGTCGTATATATTGGTAACCAAAACACAAAGTCTTCTCTCCTAGTGTGTTTAAAGATACACACTATTTCTTTCTACTTTAAATTAAGGAATTCGGCCTATACAGCATGTATGGTATCAGATATCTATACTATCAAATATCTGTACTGTTCGGTTTTGTTTTTTTTGAGACATCCAAGTATCACAGATGATGAAAAAGGAAGAATCCCCCAGCTTGCTTCCCCCACCCACCCCACAGAAAGTATTTATTAGGTCCTTTGATATCCTTCTCGAGTTCTGCATATAAGCACAGTGTAGACGCTCTATTTCCCCATCCCTGTTTGGTGCTGTAGCACTGTCACTTCTTCCATATCAGTCCCGAAAGGGATTATAGATTGCTTCTTCATAGTTGCGTACAGTTCCAGTCCATGAATGTCCCTTGGTTGTGTTCTGTGAGTGTTGAACTAACTGTATCTAATGAGATAGCACATGACAATCAGTAGTTACAAGAAGAAAGGGTGGCATGTTTGTCACGCTCCTGCCTGTGTGTGCAGCGTGCTCTCCGACTTCTGGATTCTCGTAGGTGAGATAGGTGGACATGATGTTTCAGCACAGATTGTTTGCACTCTTGTTAGTGTGGTAAGGGAGCTAGAGTGGGTGTTGCAGGACTGCTTGGAAAAGAATTAGAACAAGTGTTCACTTGCTCTTGACCCTTCTTTATCTGAAACACAGCAGGAGGCAAGAAAGTAGTAACTATCCATTACCAGGAGGATTCTAAAGGGCACAGCCCTGGGACTGCACCCAGGTGAAGAACACAGAGAACGGCGTCCCGTGCTGCTTCCCTGGGAGGGCACCCTGCTGCACCCTTGAACTGGGGTTTTGTTCACCAGGCTTTGTTCTTCCTTTGTGACTGTGGCACCCTGATTGACCTGGCCCAAGGTCCGTCAGTCCCAGCAGGGGCTCATGGTGTCCTCTCAGGCTTCATGTGCTCTTTCCCTTGGTCTGCAGGGTGACTTGGCCTTCTCTCCTCCAGTCCTTTCAGTCCCAGCTCTTGGCTGCCTGGATCAGCACAGTGCATGTGTCTTGGCCCAACATGGAGTTCTGTGTGCTGTGGGTGTGCCCGGTGTGTATACTTCTTTGTGCTGTGTGCATCCTGGCCCATGCATACAGTATGCCTGGTGCACGTGTCCTGGCCCCTACTTAGGCTTCTGTGCGTGCTGTGTATCCCATGTGTGCATCTTGGCCCCTGTATTCACTGTGTGTTGTGTGTGTGCCTGGTGTACATACCCCGGTCCCACCCGCATTCTCTGCGCTGGGCGTGTGTGTAGATGTAGACGTGCAGGGTTGTGTGGTGCAGGTCTTCACTGTGACTCAGCAGGGCTCTGTCGTTGCTGGTCCGTTCCGCTCGCCTCCTTCTGCCCTCCAGGGCTCCTGCTGCTCCACAGCCTGTCCACAATGCCCACAAGCACATCTGATCTGCTTGATTGCTTTCTGCGTGGTGGTATCTCAGTGTGGTTTAAATTTTAAAAACTTTTTACGGATACTTCCTGTACAGTTCCCACCTTTAAAGGCTGCATGTCTGAAGTTTTCAGGATGTTCTGACTTGCACAGTCGCCGTCACAGCCCGCACCCTTTGCAGCCACTCTCTCTCTGTGTCAGCACCCCCAGCGCTGGGCGTCAGTGAAGCTTCTTTTTGACTTCACGGGTTTGCATCATCTGCACGTTTCCTTTGAATGAAACTGCACTATGCGGTCCTCTCTGTTGGCACTCTTTGGTTTCGTGGGATTGTTTCAAGGTCTATGCCAGGTTATCTCACATGTCAACACTTGGTGCCTTTTTATTGCTCAGTGGTACTCCATTGCACAGTTCATGTGGAGTTGTCCTCATGTGCGGAGTTGCTTCCACCCTGTGGCTCTTGGGAACAGTGTAACTCTGAATGTCCCCGTGCAGGGTTTTGTGTGGACATGTTCCCACTGGTCAAAGTGGTTTTCATGGAATGTTAGAGGAGGTCCAGCTCTGCCCTTTCTCTGGTGCTTTCTAGACGTACGATGTTCCTCTAGGGACTGTTCGATTGATGTTTTCCTTGGTGTTCCTCATGGGCTGCCTGTTGCTCCCGGACAGATCTGTAGATGGCCAGGGACGGCGTATCTGTTGCAAGTATGGCCCAGCCTGCACCATTTCACTTGCTTCACAGTGCCTTTTGAAGAAGAAGAGTTGTTTATTTTAATGTAGTCAGACTTCCCCAGAGCTTTTGCATCATTCTTTGCTTGGAGGTCATGAAAATATTCTGTTCCAAAGCTTTTTTTTTTTTTTTAACTTCACAGGTGTGTGTATTGAAAACTAGCATGTGAGAACGCAGGCTGGCGGGAAAGGGAGTAGGCTGTGTCTGTCTTGCTTCTCACACAGGAGATGTGCACTCATCAGTGGCACACTTGCATTTGAGTTTTCCTGAACCTTGTCTCTGTGGCAGGTGAAAATCGCGTACATCAACTTCCTGAACCACTGCTACGTGGACACCGAGGTGGAGATGAAGGAGATATACACCAGCAACCACATGTGGAAGCTCTTTGAGAATTTCCTGGTGGACATCTGCAGGGTGAGGCCCCCAGGGGCGTGTGAGCACGTGTGCACGTATGTGTCACGTGGCAGCCCATGTGGATGTGAGGAAGATGGGTATGCCTTGTGGGAGATCACGCCATTTCAGGACTGACGTGTGAGTGAGGGCCTGGGGCAGGGCCAGTGCCCTTGGTCGAGTGGTCTTTTCCTTGACCACATGTGGCTCAGAGGACACGGCTGAGCGCGAGCACTCCCTCCTGTAGTTTGGTGTTGAGGACTCTGCCGAGCGCTCCTGTCCATTGGCTTCTCTCCTCCCCCAGAGCTGGCCGGGCTTCCAGGTGTTTGACTTGGTTGTACCCTGAGCTTCGTGTTTGTTCTACAGCCAGGAGACTGCTGTGTAGCAGAGCACACTGTCCATGGAACTGAGCCAGTGAGGTTGGTCCCAAGATTAGTCTTAGGATAGTTGTGAGCCACATCCCAGTGTCAGAGTCTGACGTGAAGAGTAGGAGGTGCGTGGTGGTCTCCCAGAACATGGTGTCTTCTGCGTCACTGTGCAGTTCCCAGAGTGAGGCAGGAAGCCTGTGTGGACTGACTTTCCTTCTAAGAGATAACTGCATTTAATACTGCAGTGTTGTTGTCCCCCCCCCCCCCACACACACACAGATTTCTCCCAGTCTTTTAATCCAGTAATAGGGGGCTTTGGCCTGTATCTTTGTTTTTTGTTTATTTTTTAATATTTATTTTCCTTTTTTAAGAAATGACTTATTTATTTGAAACGTAGACTTATAGAGAGGCAGAAGCAGAGAGAGAGGTCTTCTGTCTGCTGGTTCACTCCCCAGATAGCCTCAGTGGCTGGAGCGGTGGTAGTCCAAAGCCGGGAGCCAAGAACTTCTTCCAGATCTCCCACGTGGGTGCAGGGGCGCAAGGACTTGGGCCGTCATTTATTGCTTTCCCAGGCCATAGCAGAGAGCTGGATCAGAAGTGGAGCAGCCAGGACTGGAACTGGCACTCGTGTGGGATCCAGCACTGCAGACTGTGGCTTTGCCTGCCACACTACAGGCTCCAGATTAATTTTCTTTATTTGAAAGAGTTGCAGACAGAAAGGGGAAAGTTAGAGACAGATCTTCCATCTGCTGATTTACTCCCCAGCTAGCTGCAGTGGGCAGGGCTCGGCCAGGCCAGAGCTAGGAGCCTGGAGCCTGGAGCCTGGAGCCTGATCTGCACCCCACCCCCACCCCTACCTAATTTTAGGAATTTGGAAAGTTTTCTGGTTAGGACCGTGTGGTGTATGTGTTCAGTTCTGCATCTGTCACAGCCCCTGGTGGCACCCACGCAGCCATGAAGTGCGCTGACAAAGCAGCAGGTCTGTGTGCAGTCACGCTGTGTTCTTGAAGCAGCCGCAGCCGTAGCTTGCTGACCCCTCTCCTGCCTGGTCCAGGAGCTGCCAGCCCTGACTCCTTTTCCTCCGTGAATGCCTCCTCACGCTGCAGACAGCGCCAACATATGTCCACGAGGCCTGGTCGGTTTTCCTTTGCTTCATTCATTGGTTTTGACAGAAGCAATTTTGGATCAGGAATTATGTAATTAATGAATTTGGTAGTAAAACCTGACTTAAAAAACCCAACCTCCTAAGTGGCCAGTCTCACACAGCGGAGTTGAGTAGGGTGCAGGTGAAAGCTGTGCCTCTTTCTGCTCCCCAGGGTCTAGACTTGCCAAACACGGGCACGAAGCTGCAAGCGATGGCCTTGTCAGCCCTGCGCCGTGTGAGTGTTCTGTGATTCTGCACCGCAGCGTCCACACTCGTTCTGCTTTTTCCCCAAGATTGGTTTTTTATTCTCTCTCTTAAATTATGGCCTTTCATCTCTAGTATTTCTTTTTAAGATTTTATTTATTCATTCAAAGTTAGAGTTACGGAGAGATAGTGAGAGGGAGAGGGAGACAGAGAAAGATCTCTCTCATCTTCTGGTTCTCTCTCTAACTGGCCACAAGGGCCTGGACTGGGCCAGGCAGAAGCCCGGAGCCCGGAACACCATCTGGGACTCCCACGTGGGTGGCAGGGGTTCAGGCACTTGGGCTGTCATCCGCTGCTTTCCCGAGTTGACCTGGAACTCGAGCAGCCAGCACTCCAGCTGGTGCCTTAGTGGGGTGGCAGCACTGCGGGTGGCGCCTTCCCCTATTGTTGTGCTCTTAGGGAAGAGGTCAGTGACCTGCAGGCCTTTGCCTCCAGTTGTGCGGTCATGGTTATCTCTTCTTTTCTTTTCAAAGTTACTCATTTGAAAGTTGTGGAGAGAGAGGGAGAGAGAGCTGGTTCAGTCCTCAGATGGCTGCAGTGCCCAGCACTGGACCAGGCTGAAAGCAGGAGCGCCAACTTCAACTCCCAGGTGGATGGCAAGTTCCCAACACAGTAGCCGGGAGCTGGATCAGAGGTGGAGCAGCCAGGACATAGGGGATTGCAGGGTCACAGAAGGCAGTGTGACCCACTGTGCCCAGCAGCAGCCGCCAGGGGTGTGGGCTTCTCGCTGCTGCAGGGTAGTTTCGGCTGTGAGGGTCACCAGCACGTGGTTGCCTTGCAGGCCTGTAACAACACAAGCGACAGGAAGCACGCGGACTCGATCCTGGAGAAGTACGTCACTGAAATTGTCATGAGCATCGTCACGACCTTCTTCAGTTCTCCCTTCTCGGACCAGAGCACAACTCTGCAGGTACAGCGAGGCAGGGCGCCCGGAGACGCTCAGTCGCGGCGCAGGGTGCTGGCAGGAGGGGTGGGGAGCGCTGGCAGGGAGCCACCTTGCACAACTCTGCAGGTACAGCGAGGCAGGGCGCCCCGGAGACGCTCAGTCGCGGCGCAGGGTGCTGGCAGGAGGGGTGGGGAGCGCTGGCAGGGAGCCACCTTGCACAACTCTGCAGGTACAGCGAGGCAGGGCGCCCCGGAGACACTCAGTCGCGGCGCAGGGTGCTGGCAGGAGGGGTGGGGAGCGCTGGCAGGGAGCCACCTTGCACAACTCTGCAGGTACAGCGAGGCAGGGCGCCCCGGAGATGCTCAGTCGCGGCGTAGGGTGCTGGCAGGTGGGGTGGGGAGCGCTGGCAGGGAGCCACCTTGCACAACTCTGCAGGTACAGCGAGGCAGGGCGCCCCGGAGACGCTCAGTCGCGGCGCAGGGTGCTGGCAGGAGGGGTGGGGAGCGCTGGCAGGGAGCCACCTTGCACAACTCTGCAGGTACAGCGAGGCAGGGCGCCCCGGAGACGCTCAGTCGCGGCGCAGGGTGCTGGCAGGTGGGGTGGGGAGCGCTGGCAGGGAGCCACCTTGCACAACTCTGCAGGTACAGCGAGGCAGGGCGCCCCAGAGACGCTCAGTCGCGGCGCAGGGTGCTGGCAGGTGGGGTGGGGAGCACTGGCAGGGAGCCACCTTGCAGAGCTCTGCCGTTGGAGGGCCTTGGCTTTTACAGTTTGTCTTGGGTAGGGAGGCGTCCAAAGTTGTCTGCTGCCTAGTGGCTGTGGTTGTTGATTGTCTCCACAAAATCCTTTGTTCTTTTTTTCCCCTCCATCTTTGCTTCCCCTTTGATCCAGTGTCAGAGAACCAGCTCAAATTCATGCTCCCAGATTATTAACACAGGATATGTGTGTGAACACCCGGAACCTCTCTTTGATCTGAGGGCACACGTGCCGGCTGATTCTCACAAATGCTGTGGCCAGAGCAGGACGCTGTCCACTGTGACTGCACGCTGCATGCCTTTCGGAATGTGCACCATTCCTAGGGACTGGTGGTGGCCACAGGGCCAGCGATCGAGTGCAGTGCGCACGGTTGCCAGCAGCCTGTAGTGTGTCTCTCCAGCTGCCTGACCGTTGTTAGGGCCCAGGCACACGAGTTTGTGGGATGTCCTCCCCGAGCACTTTCCTCCCCGGAACTGCCAGGAAGCTGCTTTGCTTAGCAAGGTAGGATCTGCCTCTCTAATAATAGGAAGAGACAGTTTCCATGGCAACTCCCATTCTCCTGTAGGTCATGGGATGATATTGCAAAACCAAACTGTCAGAGTGAATCCATCGCAGGAAACGCAAAGCCGTTAGCCACATCCTCGCCCCCTACTCTTTCCTTCTTAGCCTGCTCTGTTGCTAATCCATTTTTGTCCTATTGACAAGGAGGAATTATCAGGGAGGAAAGTGTTCACCGTAAATGTTACAAATCCCTAGCGAGGCCCACACTGTCCAGACGTGTGGAGAGTCCAGAGTCCAGTTTGCTCAGGAGGGGCCTTGAGAGTTTACAGAGCGTGGATTGCGAGCATAACGACCTGCAGTGCTTTTGCAGTTTGTCTGATTTGGTTTCCTGTTGAAAGGCTGCCCTTAGTTCCCTGGCTGGATCGACCCTCCCTTCAGTACTTGGGAGGAAGGAACATGAACTTGGGTTTGGCTATGTTTTGTTGAAGACGTCAACGGATTCCCAAGAGGTAGCCAGAAATGTGGAATCCTGGGAGCAAGAGTGGGATTTCGGAGGCTTTGAAATAGGACAGGGTTGGGTTTGAATTCCAGTTCTGTCCCTTCTCAGATCTGTGAACTTGGCTGGGACGTTCAGCACTGCCTGCCTGATACATCACATGGTTATTGTGAGAGTTAGGCTGCAAGTGTGTGCAACATCCAGGGCCACACTTGGCATAGAGTGGGTGGCCTGCTGAATCTCTCTGGACTGAGCCCCGTGAGAGCGAGACCTTAGTCCTCTTGTGTGTGGATGTTCCATTCTCTGCTCCACTCCAGGTGACCGGTGCTGTGGCCAGCTGTAGTGCTGACCGGTGAGGGCACAAATGAATATGTAAGACGCAAGAGAGTGGTAGGAGCAGAGACAGCATTTCCCAGTAGAAGTCTTAGCCAGGACCACAGAGTGGCGGACAGGGGGAGGCCGTAGTGATCATGGGTAATGAAGGACGGCGTGTAGGAGAGGCCAGAGAAGGTCATGGGGTCATCACGAAGGCAGGATGAGATACAGAACAGTGTCAGGAACTAAGAAAAGGGAGTCTTTGGGGCAGAAGGCATTGGGCCAGCCTGTCCTTTTCCCCAAGAGGCTGAGCAAGCTGATGCTCCCACACTGCCCGCTGCATTGGGATGGTGGAGAGGCATAGCTCTGACCTGTTTGCTCATCCTTTGTGCTTGCGGAAGGGAGCAATAAATACAGGTTCATATACAGTAAATACAGGAGGAATGAGCATCACCAGAAGACACTGCTTCCTCAGACTGTGGGGTTCCCATCCCCAGTCCAGCACTCGCCACCCAGCAGGGCAGTGATGAGGCCAGGGTGACTTCACAGGGTCATGGTCAGGGGCAGCTGCGGGATGTAAGAAGCACTTGACTCCTGGCCTTGCTGCTAGGAAGTGCTGGGGAGAAATGGCAAGGCCCCACTTGGCTCCCTTGGAGCCAGCACAGGGACCACTACACCACTCAGAGCTGAACTTGAGGCTGTCTCAGTCACTTCCATGGAGGTGTTGGAAACCCGCCTCTGATGAGAGACAGCAGGTGCGAAGTGGAAGGGCTGTCCTAAGGAGAGTACAGGACCCGGCCCCCAGCGCCCTTGTGGGAAGGGTGTGGTGGCGCTTCCTAGGGCTGAGGTCCACTCTGCTCCACGGTTCCTCCTCAGCTCTTCATGCTTTCTCGTGCCGTTTCTGGGCCAGTGTGCTCGTCTGTGTGGAAGGGACTCCTGTGTTGTAGAACTGGCACCAAGGCCCAAATGAGCTCCTTGGGGCACCGACAAGGGTACTGGTACTCCAGAAAGTTCACGGAAAGCCGAATTAAATTTTTTTTCTACATAGTTTTTGAAATCCATGCGTGCAGGGGGTCCTCAGAAGGTTTGTGCAAATGCATTTTTATGAAAACACTGCTTGGGTTGAAGAGACTTTCTGCACCAAAATAGACAAAGCTTTTCACCGCATTTTTCCATGAGCTTTTCAAAGTAGCTTTGTACTGTAATACTTTCTGTAACTAGAATTCAGCTGAACCATGTGTGCAGGGAAGGTTCTGAAGGTTTTCTCATCAGTTTTTAGACTTTCCTTTCCCACCAGCACTTCCCACTGTTTTTCTTTCTTAGAAACCTCTTGAGATTTTTTCAGCACTTTTGTACTGGCGGCGGCGGCGGCGGCTGCTGCTGCTGCTGCTGCTTCTTCTTCTTCTTCTCCTTCTTCTTCTTCTTCTTCTTCTTCTTCTTCTCCTCCTTCTTCTCCTTCTTCTTTTTAAGATTTATTTTACTTTGAAAGAGTTAGTACAGAGAGAGAAGGAGAGGCAGGGAAAGAGAGAGAGAGGTCTTCCATCCACTGGTCCACTTCCCAGTTGGCTGCAATGACCAGAGCTGCGCCAATCCAAAGTCAGGAACCAGGAGCTTCTTCTGGGACTCCCATGCAGGTGCAGGGCCCCAAGCACTTGGGCCATCTTCCACTGCTTTCTCAGGCCATAGCAGAGAGCTGGATCAGAAGTGGAGCAGCTGGGATTTGAACTGGTGCCCATAAAGGATGCCAGCACAGTGGCTTTACCTGCTATGCCACAGTGCCGAACCCCTGTTTTTTTTTTTTTGTTTTGTTTTGTTTTCTTTTAAGATTTATTTTACTTATTTGAAAAAAACAGTGCTAGAGAGGGAGAAACAGAGTGATCTTCTGTCTCCTGGTTCACTCCCCAAGTGGCTGCAGCAGCCATTGCTGGGCGAGGTTGAAACCAGGACCCGGAATTTTGTCCAGGTCCTTTACACAGGTCTGAGGAGCGCAAGTACTTGGACCATCTGTGCTGCCTTCCCAGGGCAATAGAAGGAAACTGGAGAAGGAGTGGAGCAGAGGGGACTGAAGCCAGCCCTCTGACATGGGGTGCTGGTGCCCCAAGTGTGACCCGAACCACAGTGCCACACTGCCAGCTTCTCCTGCTGTTTTTTGGGTGGCATTTTATCCCCCATCTTCCCCAGCCGTGGGTCGGAGGTGTAGCTGGCCTCACAGAGGCATCTTTGCCTCATGAGTCTGAAGCTCCCCTTTGGGACCAAAATGATACGTTTTTGGTGCATTCTCAAAGTCAGTGTCAAGTTGATTGAGGGCTCTTTGAGTCTCTGTACTCTGAGCTGTGTGCTGGTGTCTCCCTTTGTGGAGAGGAGTAATTCCTCTCCTCAGCTGACTCCTGAGTGCTCCTGTGTAGTGAGTGTTCATGCACAGGGCCCATCAGAGCTCCCTGGTCTGTTAGATCAGCGAGGACATTGCAGACAGAGAGTAAGCAGACGCAGCTGAGATCGCTCGTCAGTTTGTTTCTGCTGATGGCACATGTGGTTCGGCTCAGGCTGTCGTGTCTGGAGAGAGCTGCAGGGTCTGTGTGCCTCAGGCCGCGTGTCTAGACGTGGGACGAAGCTGAAACTTGAAGAGTGGTTTCCAGAGTCACTTAGCTGGCCAGTGGCTGGACAAGAACACTGTCCTCACAGTGCCAGTCACGGTGCTTAGTGCCCCTGCCTGAGCTCAGATGCGTTTGATAGCATCGAGTTTCTGTGTTGCTTAACTGCTTCTGCAGTTCTTCTCCCTTGGCCAGGCAACTTCTTTTTTTCCTTTTAAAGATTTATTTATGTATTTGAAAGCCAGGTAAAATTCAGAGAGAGAGAGAGAAAGGTCTTCAGTTTACTGGTTCATTCTTGAAATGGCTGCAACAGCTGGGGTTGGGCCAAGATGAAGCCAAGAGCCAGGAACTCCATCTGGTCTCTCACTTTGGGGACAGGAACCCAAGCACCTGAGCCATTCTCTGCTGCCTTTTCAGACGAATTAGCAGGGAGCTGGGTCAGGAGTGGAGCAGCTGAGACTTGACCTGGTGTTCCTGTGGGATGCCAGTGCTGTAGGCAGTGGCTTAACCTGCTGCACCTAACACTGGTCCCACGTCACCTTTATGAATCTGGATACAGCTCCTGCCCAAGCACACTTTTGTGCCACTTGCTCAGGGGTCCCTGGGCCGTGGTTCAAGGCAGCACGTGTTTCTGGTCAGATCACGGGTGTCTGCCAAGGACAGCCTTGTGCTCACGCTGCCTCTCTCTTGCAGACTCGCCAGCCCGTCTTCGTGCAGCTGCTGCAGGGTGTATTCAGAGTTTACCACTGCAACTGGCTGATGCCGAGCCAGAAGGCGTCTGTAGAGAGCTGCATCCGGGTGCTGTCGGATGTGGGTAAGGCCTCTGTAGGGCGTGGCTGTCACATGGTGGAAATGAGCCCCCTGTTGCATAAGGAGTGTCTGCTGTGGCTCTTGCCCGGTGATACAGGCAGAGCCTGAGCTAAAGCTGTCATCTTTTGCTTCCTCAGCCTCCCTCTTATCTCCCAAGCCAAATTCACCCCAAGTAAGAGCCAGGAAACCCCAGAGAAAGGCAGTCTTGAGAAGCAAGCTGCCGTGGCTCCGTGTTGAGCAATTCTTGGCAAGTAGCAGTGCACACAGCTCACCTGAGGCCCCAGGAAGTCTGTCTTCAGGATGTCCAGTCCAGCAGAAGTGTGTGACCACATAGAAGTGCCCCTGGAAAGCCGCCCTCACGGTCCGGGGGATGCCTTTGCTCAGAAGTGGGCCTCCGGCCCCCTGGCACCTGTGTCTCACCTCCTGCGGCAGCTCTGAAAGGAAGCTGACCGAGGGGCTCCCCTCCCCAACTCTTCCCTCCATTCTGCTGGGTCCCTGCCCTGTTAGTGTCCTGCCTGCAGTGCCTGCCCGGATCCTGAGGCACGTGCAGAATGAAGCCCTCCTGGTGCCTGAAAGTCTGTGCACTGCAGGGTCGTGGCATGAATGGCATGAGCTCAGAGAGACAGGGCCGAGGTGGAGAGTCTGGGTGGCCCTGTGCTCTCCGCACATCTGCCCATCATCAAGGCTGCTTCTTGAGACCAGAGACGGTGTGGCAGTGATGCTCACTGCAGGTTGGAGCTGGTGAAAATCTGAGCGAGCTTGAAGTGTGCAAGGCTCAGCTGAGAGATGCACTTTCCATGCTCTTGGTAGTGATGAAAGACAAAGCAGGTTGAAGTCAGTGAAACCGCATAAAAACAGCATAGCCTTGGTCGCTCATACACTCCAGAACTCCGCTGTTCCCCTTGGGGAGTCTCGTGGCTAAAACCACACCAAGGGCACTTGTTGCAGCTATTGAATGGAAATACAGCATTCCCTGCAAAAGGTTCTGGCTGAGGTCATTCATGTAAGATTTAATTTAATTTACTTATTTGAAAGGTAGAATTACAGCCAGAGAGAGGGAAAGACAAAAAGAATGGTCTTCCATCTGCTGATTCACTCCCCAAATGGCTGCAGTGGCCAGAGCTGGGCCGCTCTGAAACCAGGAGCCAGGAGCTGCCTCCGGGTCTCCCACGTGGGTGCAGAGGCCCAAGTACTTGAGCCATTTTCCATTGCTTTCACAGGCCATAGCAGAAAGCTGGATCAGAAGAGGGGGCAGCCGGGATGTAAACCGACACCCATATGGGATGCCGGCATTGCAGGTGGAGCCATAGCCCATTATGCCGCAGCAGCAGCCTGTCAAAACTTTTTAAACATTTATTTATTTGAGAGAGAAGGAGAGAGACATGTGTGTGCGTGTGTACACACACACACACACACACACACACAGTTGTTATCCGCTGGTTGACTCCCCAGATGCCCACAGTGGCCAGGGCTGGGCTGGGCTCCTTCCAGATCGCCCACATGGGACTCAACTACTTGGGCCATCATTGGTGCCTCTTAAGGTCTGAAATAACAGGGATCTGGACTCAGGAACTGAACCAGAGATCGAACCCAGGCGCTCCAGTGTGGGATACCGAAGTCTGAATCACTGTCTAAACCCCTAGGCCCAGTGCCCATCCCTTTATAATTCCTCAAATGCACGCACCCACCCGCAGTGCTGTGAAACTGCTGGGGAGGAAACACTTTGACCTTCAGCTCTGGCCTGCCCACACTTGACCTTCAGGGAGCGTTGTTGGTGTTGTCCCAGCTGCTGTGCCCCACAGTGCATGCTGGGAAGCTCTCCTCTACAGGTAGGTGTGGCTGAGATGAGCTCCTTAGGCTTCATGCTGGGAAGCTCTCCTCTACAGGTGGGTGTGGCTGAGATGAGCTGCGGCTTCGGGATCAGGAGACAGGCCAGCCCGGGGCAGGGGAGGGGAATCCTCCTGTGGGTCCCACATGCAGGAAGTCTCCTGTGGACGTTGTGAGCTCACACGTTGTCTTTGTCCTGTGCAGCCAAGAGCCGGGCCATTGCCATTCCTGTGGACCTGGATAGCCAGGTCAACAACCTCTTCCTGAAGTCCCACAACATCGTGCAGAAAACAGCCATGAACTGGCGTCTGTCAGCCCGCAATGCTGCCCGCAGGGACTCGGTCCTGGCAGCTTCCAGAGACTACCGGAATATCATCGAGAGACTGCAGGTAATGCCAGTGCCGAGGCAGTGCTGCCTACACAGGCCCATGCTGGGTCCCACACACAGCTCAGCTCGCGCCATCCAGGGGACATGGGTGCTTGGCTTCAGTCAGTGAATGACTTGCCCACTGTCCTAACACATGGAGGATCATGGGTATGGACATGCTTCAAACAGGAGAGGTCCTCAGAAAGCCACGATCATCAGAGGTTGTTTGCAGATTCACAGATTTCTTTGTGAAGACAGGTCTCTGCTTGGACAGGGGAGGAATATTTAAGTATTAGAAGAGGTGGCTTGGAGTGCCACCATCAAGGTTCATTTCTTTCCATCCATCTGGGATGGTTAACCTGTTAAATCGGCAGGCACACAGAATGAGCCAGGTGATAATGAAAGTGCTGCCCCGTGGCACCTGGATCCTCCCCTTTTTCTTCCGGTACCCGCAGGATGTCTACTCTTAGTTTGTTTAAGCATGGTCTCGGGCCACATCCTGCATCCGTGTTGTAGCCCTGCTGCCTAGACGTGGTACTGGCTTGAGTGCTCCGTGCCTCCCTCTGCAGCAGCATGCCCGTGGTAGAGTCAGCGTGGTCTTGAAAGGGCTGGCAGCATTCTCTAGCTCTGTGTGTCTGTGGGAACATGCCACAGCAGTGACTGGATTCTTGGGCTCTTTGGAGGTTGAGGCAGGTGTTTCTTGCTCAGGACCTTCAGTGAACCTGCAGTTAGGTGGGCCTCCTGGCCCACCTATGCAGGCCTCCTGGGACTGTGCTCCTTTGCTGTTGAACACTGGCGTTGGTTGTCAGCAGGCCGCTCAGCTGCAGTTGGTGGCTGAAAACCCAGTGCAGTCTCCTCATGTGGTTCCTCACAGCATGCTACATGGCTCCCAGGATGAGCTGTTCTGCAGAGACCAGCGGAAGCCACGTTCCTAGCTCGGAAGTCCCACGGTGTCAGTCCTGTGCTGTCCGTCCCGGCACTCTGAACCTCAGGCAGATTCAGAGCAGCCATGGTTAGTGTCCCGGTGTGAACAGAGTGTGTTATGGTGGCTCACCTTGGCGCACAGAACACTCGAGACGTACATAGGGCAGCACTGGCTTGTGGTGGGTGCTGTTAGTTCAAAGGGCGTGTTAGAATCGTTACTGTTAGTGCTGTTGTCATTGCTGTGGCTAATGATAATTACCAGAGTTAGGTGGGATAACTGGCCCTGTGAGGTTACGTAGCCTGCCTGGTGACAGGTGAGTTCAGTGATTTGTTTGTTGGCCCTGTTCTCAGAACGGGCGTACAGTGGCGAGCAGAACCAGGAATGGGCTTCGTGGCTATGGCCTCCTTGTCTGGAGGGGCAGTGATGTCCATCCTCTCATCACACAGATGAGATCAGACAGCGAGGGGCCAAGCGGTGCCAAGGAGGAGGGGTAGTGTGGAGAGATTGGGATGCAGGCCCTCATCTTGCCTTGAGTGAGAGTTGAGGGCAAAGGAAGGCATTGCTGAGGGAGTGGTGTTCTAACCAAAATTGGGAAAGGAACCAGCATGGAGGAGGGTTGTCAGGCAGAAGAGAATAGGGGGCATTTGAACATTAGAGGAAGTCAGTGTGGGGCTGAGGCTGGGGCTGGTAGAGGCGGCAGGGATGGCCGGGCTGCTGGGGTCCAGTGTCAGCCCTTGTCAACCCAGAACCCCATTCTTGAGCAGAGGTAGCCCGATGGGTGGAGTGCTTCCTGATACCTCTGCTTTCTGAGCACGTGTGACCTGGACTCAGACTCCATGCAGTGCAGATAAATTACCTGTAGTCAAACAGGTTTTGCGTGCTCTTGTTAGACGTGTTATGCATGTTAGATAAAACACGCAAGTGAGTGTGAGTCCCTGAAGTCACGGGACTGCCTTCCACAGCACAGGTTGTCAGAGAACCGTCGCTGTCAGGCAGTGCACTTGTGTGGGAATCCCCGGGCAGAAACCCCCTAAGCTAACACAGGTGTCTTTCCTTGCTCGTCACTTTGCTGTCTTTGTCGGTCTCTCCCTGATTGCCAAATGCTGCACATTTGACAATTCAGTGCGAACCCATTGCAGTTTAATGTCAGCCTTTGCAAAACATGGGATTTCATGATTCCTGAGTGTGATCTTAGAGAACCCCTGCGATCCCAAGCAAAGGCTGCAGACAAAGAAGACTTCACCGGAGTTAAGAACAGTAACTGCTAAATATGAAGAATTGCCTGGGGGTTTCCTGAGGGGAGGCTGGTGAGCGCCTCACAGGGCTTTGCACAAGTAGCCCTCTTTTCTCAGTGCCGTGCAGCCCCGAGTAAGTCGGGCTGCTGCGAAGTAGCCTGGTTGGGAAAATCACCTGCTCTCCCGAAGAAACTGGATTCATTCATCCATCCTTCATGTGCCCCAAACACCACTGAGTGGCGACAGTTGTGTACGTTTTGTGCAATACGAAACTATCTCCGTGAGGTTTGACTTCTAGATAAAGGAGCATTCTGTTCTTCCTTGACCCCACTTGGGTTCCCGACAGAGCTGAATGTGATCTGAGTGGCTCTTCCCACGCGTGTCTGTTAGGTTAGCCACACCCTCCCGGGGTGTCTGCCGTGTGGTCCCTGCCTCCTTCCGGCTTGCTTCGAGTCAGGGTCTGCACAGGCACCGAGCCGGGCGCAGCCTCTCCTGAAGACGATCTCGCATCTGTTCTCTATCGTTTGCCTTTAAATGGTGTTTGCTGTGCTAGTTTTGCTGCCCGTTCACCTTCTCTGTTTTCCTTTCCTGCAGCTGTGTGTTTTACGTTTGAAGACCATCATGCTCTCGGGGTACATGTATTCAGCATGTTGATATGGCATGTTCTCTTGTGTGTGCTCATGCTGATAAGACTTTGCGTTACGTGATAACTCATGCTCACTGGAAGTAATCAGACAATACCGGCAGCAGCACTGTGGAGGGAGCTCCGTTAGGTAGAGCTCCCAACAGGCCCGCCATCTGGAGAAAGCCAGTTGTGATGTTTTATAGGATTTGCCCTGTCCCCTGTAGATAACATTCCGGTTATAGAAACAGGGTCACGGAACCCAGGCTACCATGTGACCAGCTATATGCTCACACTGTGCATATCTTTCCGTGTTGTTAAATATATTTTTGAGTCATATTTTCAAACACATGGAATGACCCTTTGGGTAGCATAAAATCTCAGAGCAGGGGAGGAGGGGGTTATGGGTTTGTCTATGCTTCGTTTTTGGTGTCGGGAGATAGACATTCAGGTAACGGCTAGGCAGTGTCTAATCACTGGGGAGTAGTGCCAGCCAGTGCTGCAGTGCCTCCCGCCTGGCCCGCCTGTGCACCGCGCTTTAGGGCAGAAGCCAGTATTCTCCACCTCTGTCTGCGCCCACGCCGCCAACCCACGCTCTGCTTCCATTCCAGGACATCGTCTCGGCACTGGAGGACCGGCTCCGGCCCCTGGTCCAGGCAGAGCTGTCTGTGCTCGTGGATGTCCTGCATAGACCCGAGCTGCTCTTCCCGGAGAACACGGATGCCAGGAGGAAGTGTGAAAGTGGCGGCTTCATTTGCAAGTAAGCAGCCCTGTCTGAGGTGGGCACTGTCTAGAAGGAGCTGTGTTGCCCAGGCAGATACCTGCCTTGCTGAGTTTTAGCTTTGCTGGCTGTGAGGTCATATGCCAGAGTTCTCCTCTCCCCTTACTGACACGTGTGTGTTTTTAGTGAGGAGTGCTCATTGCAACCACATGCCCGTTCAGTCCCTTTCCATTCCAGTGTTGACAGCACCCAGCATCTGGGCCTCCTGTGATGTCATCATGACCTCACCATCTGTTCCTATTTTGCTGTTGCCTGACCTATGCCTCGGGGTGTGATGGGATAGGAACAGCTGGTTCTGTGAGCAGATATCTCCATTTAGTTTTCACCCGTGGTTGGTTGGTCGGACAGAGAGTGGGCTCTGTATCTCTGGGCCACTCTGGACTGCAGATGAGGGAACAGTGTATCAGCCACAGCCTCCTGAGGTTCTTCAGGCTTCTGGCACGTTTTAGGCATTTCACCAACAGTCCTGAGCAGGTTCAGCCCCTAAGCTGTATGGGCCTACCTGCCCGGCCGCATCACCCTGTTGCCTGTCCCTGTACACAGCTGACTCCTGCTCAGCAGGTGTCGCTGCTGAGTCACGGTTGCCAGCCAGCTGTGTGTGCGCCCTGGAGTGTGCATGGCCATGGAGCTCTTTTTGTCCCACAGCTGACCTGGGATAGTAAGTTGAAGAGCGTTTTTCTCTGAGTCTCAGGACTCCTGGTTTTCCCACCCAGGTTAATCAAGCACACCAAGCAGCTGCTGGAAGAGAACGAGGAGAAGCTATGCATTAAAGTCCTACAGACCCTCCGGGAAATGATGACCAAGGACAGAGGCTACGGGGACAAGGTGCCGCCCTGCTTTGCTGTTCCGTGGGCGGGAGAAGGAAGAGGGAGCAGCGGGGGTGAGAAGTCCGCCAGCTCAGGCGCAACCCACTGAGGCGCTCACTTTTCCCCGAGCTGCTTGTCCCACCAGTAAGGGAGGCTAAATCTGGGGACTGTGGCCTTTAAAGACAGGTACTGAAGGGTTCCTTAAAAAGTTCATGGAAAAGTGGATTTAAAAGATACTGCACATTTTCCATGAATTTTTTGAAGTCCCAGATACAACGCCATCACTTCTGGGTTGTTGGCTGTGCAATCTGAGGCTGAAGGAGTTGGCGATGACGAGACCTTCATGTGCTTGATGCCTCATGAGAAACGAATGCCCATGTACCTCATGTCCCGTACTCCTGAGTCCTGGATTTGACAGAGCTGCCTGTGGGTGCACCTGCTGCTCTCTGTGTGTGGCTGTCCAGCCCTCCCAGGCACCCCAAAGCTGCCTGTGGTTCTGAGTGGAAATCAGGCTGGCAGACAGGTCACCGCTGGTGCCTGAGGTTGCGCGGAGCCGTCCCGGGATGCAGTGCTCCTCCATGTGTGCGTTCCTGGTACCTCCGTGTTGGGCAGAGCAGGCACAGGCAATCCTGCTGTCTCTCCTGGTAGCCCCCAGCAGGTGTGAGTTTAGGTCTCAGCAGTTTCTATATGGAGGTCATGATGGCTGGTCTGAGGAGTGCAGTCCCAGTCGATGGGATGATGTACTGCCTTAGAATACCGCGTTCCTCGTGTCCCAGCTCCAGGGAGAAGTCTGCAGCCTTCCTTGCCACGTGTGTGCCACTTGGGTCATGGCAAGCATGGAGGTCAGCAGGCATCTTGCTTTCTAGCCTGAGCACCGTCTCCTGTGCACGTCATAACAAGTTAGCGAGAGTCCCGGACAAGAGAAAACAGAAAAGCGGTCATCCCCTCTCGTAGGGTGCCTCCCGCCACTGACTCAGATCACAGGGATGTCCCTGCGAGTTGTCTGCATGCACAAAGAGTAGGTAAATGCTGACTGCCCAAAAGTAGGTCCCTGCTGCTCAGCAGAAGTTGCTGGTGGACGCCTGCCAGATGGCTTATCAGCACCAGCAGTGGGAGTGAGACAGCCCGGTGAGCTGTCTCTGGGGCTGGATCCATGCCTCTGCAGGCAGCTAGGCAGGCCTGCTCCAAGCAGAGAGGGAAGGAAGGAAAAGAGGGAAAGGCCAAGGACGGAGAACACACTTCTTACACAAACCGGTGGCAACCGTTGATTTCACAAAAGGGTCATTTTTCTTAAAGTAAGCTTTCAGGACTGTTCTCAAACTGACTCTGGCTGGAGAAACCCACTCCCCACGGTGGGGTCCGAGGTTGCCAGGGGGCCTTGCCAGCCCAGTGAATGTCTTTGCATCTGTGGGCACAAGATTGACCTCCTCTTGCTTAGAGTGTCTGCTGCACTCTCTGGCAGGTGTTCCAAGCGTGGTGGCCCACCCCCACCATGGCTGTTAGCAGCTGCGATCCTGCACGTGTTTCCCTTTGGTTTCCTTGGCATCAGAGAGGAGAAGCACCGGGAGTTGCTGTGTCCCTGATTTCTGGCAGATTACATCCTCAGGCCCTTTGGGACCATGGGGAAGGGATGCTGATCCCTGCCTAAGCTTCCCCTGGACCCCCCTGGGGGACCGGGTCACAGGCCACAGTGTTGTGACCCTGAGTGCTCCGAAGCTCAGAGTGGGTGATGGAGCCTGGGGTGAAGGGGTCAGAGAGGTGGGCACTGAGGAGCCGCTTGTGCCTGGCTCACGTCCCTCCTTGGCTGGGGAGGACACTGGCACACGGAGGCGGAGAGGTTTGGAGAGAGGCTGGCACCCGCCTTGCAGGCTCTCTGCAGCTTCCCTCCCCTTGGTGAGCATGGGAATACTATGGGCAAGTGCGGGAATGCCCTGAAGCCAGGGGATGTGCTGGGATCCCGTGGGACTCTGGCTGCAAACCCTGCAAGCGCCCCAGGCCTGATGGTTGCGTGCTGCAGATGCTGCTTAGCTGTCGGCCTCCCTCGGACTTTAAGGGCAGGGGTGGGGGTCTGTTTCTCCTGGCCTGGTGGTTGGGATGGAACCTGCCTCCCTGGGGCTTCGAAGGAAGCAGCTTTGGGGGGTGGTGACTGAAGACGGGCGATGCAGGGGTGAGCTGACCTCTCCAGGGCCAGAGATCACGCAGAACTGCGAGCTCAGCTTTCTGCAACAGCCTCTTGACTATAGGGGGGAAAATGGGCCCAGGTACTGCGGGTCCCAGGGCATCTGGAGGAAGCTGTTGGCCTCGTCCCGTCCCAGTTTTCCTCTTCATGGCCCTTATGAGGAGCTCATCCCGTGACTGACACCTTCAAGCAGGTGTCCAGAGTTGCCCTGCTCCCCTTCCCTCCTCCTGATCTTCATAGCCAGAGAACGGGGTATGGGGGCACCCTGACATCATTTCATCCTGCCCCTTCTCTGTGGACCAGGAGGCCGGGAGCTGGAGCGACTGCCCAAGGTCACATGGGAGGTTCCTGGCATGGTCAAGACCAGTGTCCAAGTGTCCTGCCTCCTAGCCCCCACCCCAGGCCAGGTCCCTGTGTGGGGGCCATGTTTTCTTGTCTTCTTCCTCAACTGTAATCCATAAACAGAAGACTTGGGTGCCATCGCTTGTCTTTTTCATTCAGCTTAGAGACGTAGTCAAGGTCACAGATGAACACGAGGCTGAAATGCCTGATTGCTATGCTGGTGTGCTGACTTGTGCCACCTGCCTGGGAGCTTTGAAAGGCCAGTGAGAGCCATCGCCCCCTGTTACCAAAGAGACAAAACCAGTGGAGTGGCCTCCTCTTCACTGGCAGCCACTGTAACAAGCATGTTCCTTCCTGCCTCAGGTCAGCCTGGGAGTAGTCAGCACTGCTGGTGTTCACCTGAGGGAGAACACAGGCCTGGGGAGGCTCAGCAACTTGCCTAGGGTCATCTCCTAACCAGGAAGCCGGGGAAACACACCCAGTCTGCTGACCAGAGGCCCGACTCTTGAGCAAGTGGGACGATGTCACTGGAGCATTGTGGGGCCCGCCACATGCAGATGCTCGTTAATGTCACTGACAGGCGCCATGACACTGGGCGCATGACAGCAGGGTGCTGGAACACCAGGCCTCGGCTCCGTGCTCACAGGCTGTAGTCTCTGGGTACGCCGAATGGTCAGTGGTTGCGATGGTGCCATGGCCATCCAGGAGCCTCTGTTTAGGTCAGCTGTCATGCAAAGAGTCATGTGAGTGCGTCTCCAGCCGACGTCCCCTTGTCTTGATCCCCACCCCAAGAAATCCCAGAGGGGCCGTGTGGAGTAGGGCTGACTGTGATCACTCAGGAATAAGAAAACATGAATCTTCAACTGTCACGACTCCAGAACACAGAGAGCCAGACATACGCATTCTTCTCAGTGGTGAACAGAAAAATAAAGAAGTGTTTACAGTTGTCACCAGGGGCAGATGCTGCAGCACTGCAGGTTAGGCCACCTCTTGGGACACCTACATTCCGTATGTTCCGTATCAGAGAGCCTGGATCAGTCCTGGCGCCTCTGCCGCAGGTTCAGCTCCCTGCTGATGATCCTGGGGGGCGGCTCAGGGCCTGAGTTCTCTGCCACCTATGTGGGAGACCCAGATTAGGCTCCTGGCTCCTGGCTTCAGCTGGCTGTTGGAGCCACTTGGGCAGTAAACCATTGGATGGAAATCTCTCTCTCTCTCTCTCTCTCATTCCACCTTTTTGGAAAAAAAAAGACATACAACTCTCACTAAAGTACTGTTGCGCTAAGTTTCTCTATGATACTGGATAGTGTCTTACTGTGTGTTCAGAGTGAATCCCTGTATAGCTTCACCAGGGCTTTAAAAACAACCCTGTGTTGCCTGCCATGCTCTGATTTTAATCTGCAGGTTAAACCATGTCTGTGCTTTCTTAAAAATTAACCTTCCTTTGCAAAACATCTCTAAAGTTTAATCTGAATCTGTCTGTAGTGCACCCGTCAAGCCCCTCCACCCTCCCTGAAACAGGAGCCTGGCTGTGTTCAGTGTCAGCCTCGCTGGGGTTTACGACAGGTTTTCCAATGAGCTGCTGTTGGCTTACGCTCCTGGTCAGGGATCTTTTTAGAGAAACTCAGAGGCCTAGAATGAATGTAAAAGGATATCTCAGCGTCTGTTTAAAATCCCCTTTTCCTTCTGGGTAGGTGTAGCTGGTTCAGTCCTGGAGAGTCCCTCACCTCGGCACTTCCTGGCATTTCATGTCGTGCACGCTGACAGCCCCCCTGTTAACAGCCACAGCTGCTTTGCCCCATTTCTGACGGTGGCTTAAATTGGTCAGATGTGCTAAGTATTAACAGCGGGTGGCAGGAGTCAGATGCGGAACACCCGGCGTCCTTGGCAAGCGTCCTTGTGGCCTTTGCCTGGGTCGGGATGCTGCAGGATGGCTGCTCCGAGGGCTCTGTTCTGGGGGAGCAGAGCTCTTCAGTCCTCAACAGCACGGGGCTGGGCTGCGCGGGGCTCATTTCCTGCCGAAGGTAAATGAGCCCCAGTGCAGTCCGTGCTCCTGACCCCACTGACCTGTAGAGCGAGTCTGAAGTAATTGTCTCCTAAGATGGCTTAATGCCACTCCAGCCTCTTGGTCTCCTCTGATAGACACTCGTCCCTGGCCTGGGTCACAGTGAGCACAGGGCTGGGGCGCATGAGTGACGTGAGAATCAAGTGAGGCTGCATCTTACTCCTGTGACCCAGAGCAGGCGTCCCTGGGAGCTGCGGTGGTGCGGAAATGGCCAGAGCCCTGAGGGTGGGCGCCCTCTCCCGCCACTGTGCGGTGAGAGAGCCACAGCAAGCTCTGTGCTGGCTGCTCGTTGCTCTCCTAACACTTCTTTCTGTTTCTCCCCCTCTTCTCTTTTCTAGCAAATTTCCATTGACGAAGTGGACAATGCCGAGGTCCTAATTTTGTGTTTTGTTTCTTCATGTCCCCTGGTGGCGTGTCTGCGACACCCTCCCGGTTAACCCTGTGATCTGTGCCTCCTGTCTCTGCAGCGTCTGGTCTCTGGCTTCCGTGGGGTCTGTCGTATCCATGCTTGCCTCATCCCTGAGCTTGTGTGCCACCGTCCCTGGAGATCCTAAACCGGTCATTCAGGAAATAGAACCCTAGCTGAATTTGTGGCTAATGCTGGCCAGTAACTCTGCTCTGAAATTTGATTTTTTTTCCTTCTGTTAAAATAAAGAGCTTTCCTATCTGAATGGAAGTCCTCTGATATAAAAAGTTTGAATGTACCAGTAGAGTTGGAAAGTAGTGAGAAAACCCTACAGAATCCTTTAGTACTAACAAGTGTTGAGTGTGAGGATCGTGTAAAATTTCTTGAGAGGCGTTGTGAATTTCCAAGTGTGGGAGCAGCGTGGGGTTGGGAATGCATTGTGTCCATGGCCTGTTTCCTAGGAAGGCTACCTACAGATTCAGAAATTGGGCTGTCAGCCCCTGGCTTCTGTAGGTGATGTCAGATCAGGCTCACTTGGCCCATAGCTACCCTGGGAAGTGGGAGGAGGTAATTTTGTTTGGATTTTGGGAGCCTCATCAGTATTCTGTTTGGGGCATTTTTTCCTGCCATACCTTGCTGTGGTTTTAGGCAATAGTGCATCCCGGGTCAGTGGGCAAGCTGTGTGTGTCACTGAGAAGGTTTTGTTGGTTGGCAGGTGGGGCACTCTGGAATGAAATCTTACTTGACTTTTGAAAATCATTTTTATGACCTGTTTTCAATGTCTAATCAATTGATAGCTTATTTTGAATGTGACACAGAGCTAGCAGACGGAACGTGCTGTCTGTTCTGGAATCTACTCAAGCCAGTAGGCCATGAAGGCAGAACCAGTAAGGAATGGTTCAGACCCAAGGGAGGCTGGAAGCACTTGTGGGACCGCACACCACACAGGTACTTGCGAGTTTGCCCCACAGTGCTGAGAGAGGTTAAATGGGTGCTCTGGGCTCACACGGCTGACCCAGCCCAGCCACCCCGGCTTGCCTCTTGTCATCTACCTCCAATTGTTCCCACTTCTTTTTATCCAATGTGAGCAGCTGTGGGGGCCGTGCTTTCTGGGGGCAGCAGAAGGTCAGTGAAACAAAGGGGGTCCAGCAGCTTCATTAATTACTCTCCTGTAATTTTTACCATTTCCTCCTCAGTTTTCCCTTTTCCGGCTTCTTTATGCTGTCAAAATGCCTTCTGCTGAATTTTCGTATTCCCCTCCCGGATGCACCTGCTCCCGCCTGGAGCTGCAGATGCCTCCCTGGTTTGAAGTTTCCGTCTGATCTGCTGGGGCTGAGTCTGTGTGTGCTTAAGTCAGGAGAGGATGCCCTTCCCTCCACGGGTCTGTGGTTATTAATACACTGTTTTGCACCATAGTAATCAGTTGATGTGTTTGCCTGCTCGAGATAGAACTCGGCTCTCCTGGCTGGGAGTGGACGGCTTGCTTATGGAAAGATTCTGCAGTTGGAGCAGGTGCGTTTATAATTATACTCTAGGAAACAGAATACTGTCTGTTTATAAAAGAAGAATGTTCTGGCAGGCACTTCAACCCTTTGAAAATTCCCTGAGGAAGCAACTGTGGATCCCCTCTGCCCTGTTACCCCTGGCAACCGACAGAGCCCTGGGACACCAGCACCCTGCTCCCAGCCCCCCGGCTCCTCGCTCTGGCCCTCCTCCAAGCGGAGCTGCCTTCTTGGCCTGTGTTCTGGAAACTGCCACAGCTCCCTGGGCTTCTCCCGCCAAGCCTGTGATGAGGGTGTGTGTGGAAACCTGCCGCTGTCAGCCGGGCCTCTGCACACGCCTCACCAGAGCCCTTACTGGCCCAGGGTAGGGCGGCCTCACACCTAGACTGCAAATTCTGAACCCGGAAGGAAAGAGCCCCTGAGACCTGCTGTGCAGGGCCTGTGTGGCCTCTGATAGAGGGAGGGCCTCGGAGAAACGTGCTGCTGCCCATCGGGGCTTTGGGAAAGTGGGCAGCACTGAGCAGCAGGGACCCTGTAAAAGCATGTCTGCTGGGGACCTTCCTGGCTGCCCTCTGAGACATGTTTTTGTATGGACCCAGGGCGGGGAAAAGGCGTTTTTTGTTTGTTTGTTTGTTTTGGGTTTTTTTTTTTTGTTTTTTAACAAATAGGGAGGCAGCATGTCTCCATCTTTCCCCCAAGTTGGATGTTTCTGTTGGGGGCTGGGGTTGGAGAAGTCAGGCATGTGTGTATTCCTGGATAGCCACCATCCCAGTCAAGGTAGAGAATGTTTTGATCATCCCAGAAAATTGCCTCATCCACCCCGACCCGGGGGGCTTTAAACAGACACAAATCTGAGTGAAACATGCAACCTCGTAGATTGAAGCACAGTACATGTGAGTTTGGAGTCAGTGCTGTCCCAGAGAAGCACAGTACCTGTTCTGGAGCTTACAGATTTGGGCGGGAGGTGGTCACACAGATTATTCCACAGGGACGAGAACTGTTAGAGAGGGGGCAGACGTGCCATCTTGAGAACTTGTCATCAGGGACATTGGCTGGGCAGGGAGGTAGGGTTCTGGCCAAGGCAGTGAGTGAGCCACAGGCCGGTGCAGCCAGCAGGTGCTCATGGGTTCACACTTCTAGGCTTTATAGTGCTGTGTGCAAGTCCCACGTGGTGAGCAGAGCAGAGCCCTACCTCGTGTGCACGCATATGTGTCGTGGGAAGTTGCGAGGGTGTTCGCCGGAGCTCAGGGGCTATGTCCTTCTCTGTGTGTGAGAGGTGTGATCTCTTTTGAGTCGTGATTGCCAGGTGCCCTGGAGCTTCCGCATCCTGCAGTAAAGGGCAGTGGCTCTGCCTGCCCTTCCAGACCCAAGTTCCCGGATGCCTGCGGGTTGCTTCCCCCTCCACCGACAGCTTCCACCAGCAAAAGATGCCACTGACAGGGGACTGTAAACTTGAGAGCACAGAGCGCGCTGTGGAAATGCACCAGTTCCACCTCCAGGGGGCGTTCTCAGGACATCAAGGCGGGGTGGAGGTGTCCTACTTTTCTCGGGCAGTGCAGGCTGGCTTGGGCACCTGCCAGCGTTCGGGCAGCAGTTACGTAAGAGCGGCTCTTTCCTGGAATTCAGGCTCGCTGCTGCTGTGTGACCTTCGGTGGAACGGCCAATAAACGCCGTGGTGCTGTTTGCTGTCAGACGCCGGGGAGCGCAGGGCAGGCTCGGGGCAGACTGTGCAGGGCGCTGGGTGTTGGAGTAATGAGGTTATTCCATCCTGACTAAAGCTGTGTGATTGTCGAGTCAGCGTTGAGTTCTGATGAACACAGTGGGGCGCCTGTTGGAAGTAGGCAGCTTCTGCTGCGTGGTGTTCCCTAACCACGGGACCGGTCAGTACAGAGAACTGTGCTGGCCGCTGCAAAGTTCCTGCTGGAGACGTAGGCTGGACTCGATTTCCTTTCAGGCCTCGTGCTCTGCTACGAAGCAGTTGCAAAGGCTTGCGAGGGACAGGCCTGGCAAGCTTACGTGCAGCCGTTCCTGGTCTCTTTCCCACCTTACAGTTCATGAGCTGGTAGAGAGGGACTGAAGACCAACTCACAGGGGTTGGAGGTTACTCGTTGTCTTTAATGTGCTGCTCTCTCGGTCTGTAGAGAGGTCCAGGTCTGTGCTTGGGTTCCTGTTCTGCCAGGTTAGCTGTGGAAAGAGACGTGCGTTTTCTAAGGAACATTCTAGAAGCCCAAAAGAACACGTGGGATCTCTGTGGAATGCCAGAAGCCAGCAAGGGGTATTGGCAGGCAGGGCTCTGGGTGGACGGTGTAGGAGGGCGCCATTGTGCAAACACCAGAAACAGCAGCCATGGAAGTCCGTAGGCTGCTGCTGCTTTAAGAGTGAAGTCTTGTCTTCCCTTGGTAGCAGAAATGCGCCCCCTGGTCAGACGGTGGGACGTGATGGTCTGAAGTGAGTGTGTCGGGGCCTCACAGCCACATGCCCGGTCCCTACGGCAGTGCCGGGGTTCCCCTGCCCTGAGAGGTGGCCTCATGGGAAGGGCACGTGGGTTCGGTCACTTGCGATGCAGGTGAGTTTCTGTTTCAAAGCCTGTCACTTGCAGTCTTCACTCTGTCGGTGTTGGTTGTTGCCGAGCTGGCCTGAAAACACTGAGGGGACTGGAGACAGCACAGCCTGACGGGGATGGTGCAGCCTGACGGAGATGGCGCAGCCTGACGGAGCAGGCGCTGCAGGGCAGTGGCTGGTTCCAGGCTCAGGAGTAGGCCGTTGTGGATCACCTGTCAGGTTGGGTCAGCCATCCCAGGTGCAGGTGGCAGCACAGTTCTGGGATGGATGAGGGAGACGTGCTTATGCCCTCATTCGCCATTAGTATGTATTCCTTGAAGGCCTCTCTTTTCCAGTAGGAAAAGCAGTAACTCATGATAATGCTGTGCTAGGAAACCCCACTCATTCGTTTATTCACATTCTCTTTTGTTGTGGGCATTCCCCATGGGTGTGTGTGGCTGTCACACAGGGCTTATTGGAAGGCTTACGTTTGCCAGAGTTGCAGCTTGTGCCCATAAAATGCCCTCCTCCCCAGTGAATGAGGAGGAGCGCCCTCAGCAGGTGAAATGCAGGATTAGGCTGTTGGTTATTTCACTACCAGGTGTGGTCTGCCCTTCTCCATGCCTGAAAGTGTTTTATGTCTCAGCAGATTGTAATGTTTTGGGACCTTGCCTGTTAGATACTATGAAACGAAGTTTATTGAAAATATACCAGGCATTGCTTAATGTTGAAGCCAAAGGAATCCCCAGCAGTATCTGCTCCAGTGACCTTGAGCTCCTTGAAAATCTCAGGAGGTGGCAGAAGCCCCTGGCACGATGCCTCAGGGTCCCACAGAAAGCCAGGGTGAACATGGCCCCGTGATGCCTGTCCAGTGCTCTCAGGCTCACATTCCGTTCCGTAAAGGCACGGCAGGAAAGCTGGGAAATGGTGCAGCATCTTCTGTTATCAGATGGCCACACACAGCTCTCAAGGGGAGGAAAATAATTTGAATTTAATTTTTCCTTTAAAAATGGAGTAAACTAGTTTTAAGACAAGCATGATGGCAGTTTAGGGAGGAAGCAGAGTGTCAGTACACTCGAAAATGTCAGAACTGCAGAAATCTCTGTTCACTGGGAGGGAGCCCTTGGAATGGAGTCCACCATGTTTGTCCAGTGAGGGTGTGTGCAGAACTGAAACAGCACGCCGAGGTTCTGGTTCTCTTCTTTCCCTGTACCGTGGTTGTGTCTGGCAGGGGAGTCCGAGCGGCTCTGTGGGCTCCTGTAGTGAATTCCCCCCGTTTGGCCTCTGTTCTGTTCTGATGGGTGACTGGGAGCACGGCTGGCGCAGACGGGGATGAAGCTGCTCTGCCGTGTCTCTGGCGGCTCTGTAGTGTGCACAGTCCTTTCCCCCCAGGGCTTCTCCTCCTCTGTGTCCCGTCTGCAGGAAGGGCAGAAAGCCACAGCGAGCGTGCGAGTTGAGTTCCGTAGTAGGCCGGATGCGAGGGTAGAGTTGACTGTGCGTTCGTGGATTTACCATCACGTCACTCTGGAAACAGCACCTGCTCTTCTATTCTTGCTACACTGTGGTCCTGGGTCCCACTGTGCCCTCAAGAGGCTCCCGCTGACTGAGGTATGCAGCTCGTCGCCGGTAGGGGAGCTGCCCTGCGTCTGTGCGTGTTGTGTTGGCTTTTCAGTGACGCCTCAATCCTATTTCATTTCACCAGTTGGAAAATAGAAGAAAGATGGATATCATTAGGCTCTGCAGCAAGAGGATTTTTTACATTTTTGGGATCAGACTGCTGAAGGAGAGAGTGTTGAGCTGCACTGAGACCCCACCTAATTTCCCAGCTTCAGTGTTCCCGTGCTTTCAACACGTGCTCTGGCCCCACTCCCAACAGCCTCCTCCTGGCCTCCAGACAGGTGTCCTGCGTCTCTGCAGTGCTGTCGGAGGCTAAGGTCACACAGTTGCAGCCTGAACCTTGGCTTCACTCCAGTGCCCGGACGGCACCTTGCACCCATCAGCCATGCCGCCTGTGCGTGCTGGCTGTCCAGCGTGGACCGGGTGGGGTCTGGCTTACCTCTGACGTCAGGCCCTGCTCCCAGCACGTGTCCTTTTGGAGGACACAGCTGTGGCACAGTCTTCACCTCAGCTGAGCCCTTTTCTCTCCTCACCCTCCCTCAGGCGCCGTACGCCACCTCCCACACACCCAGTTCATTTGCCCATCTTTTGGGTGCGTCCTATTGCTTCGTCTGTGGGCTAGGTGTTAGGAAATAGCAGAGAGCAATGATGGAGGCAAATGTCTGGTGGCAGGGAGGGGCCAGGAAGTCTAGGCCCTGACGCTTCCAGGCAGCCTTGAATGCAGAGACCTCCAGAGGTGCAGGAGGGGAAGCCTCGTCCCCTGCGCCTGAGCCAAAGCCTGAAGTCTCACCCTCCGCTCAGGACAGGCTGCAGGAAAAGGAGTGCGCCAGGAGAAAACCTGCGACCTTGGAAGGCGCGGGTCGCGGGCGTGGCCCAGTATAATGCTCTGAAGCTGCTGCCCCGTCCTCCTGGTCTCTGAGCATGGGTGGTATCTCTGTCTCTTGCTGCGTGGCCAGAAGGACACAGATGGTGGTGGCTCGTTCCTCAGCACTCTGGTTTTAGGAAGTAGCTCCTCGGGTTGTGGTGGGCTTTCTGCTTCTTTGGTGGTTTTAAGTGCGTGTCCCTGGCAGTGCAGTCACACGTGGCTTCCTTTGTAGGAGCAGGTGTGCGATCACCTGCACAGTGCCGCCGGGTCACCCTGTCTCGGATCTTCCCTTCTGTGTTCTGTCCTTGAATGTCGTTCTCGGAACTTCTCTGTGGCCCACGAAAGGCAAGCGCTGTGACTAACATGCTTCGTTTTACTCCCACCCAGCTGCCACCAACTCCGGATTCCGACAACTCCACAGAGGTGTGTTGCCCACCTATATTTGTGGTGCCAACAAATATGGGTGTTTCTCAGTTGTCGTGGATGAGTGTCTGACCTGTTGTGACAGAGTGTCTGTCTCAGTGATAGACGTCAGAGGGAGGTCTCCAGGCTGGTGTGATGGGGGTGGCACTGGGGCAGGAGTGACCTTAGGTTCTCCAGGTGAGAGCTTGTGGCTCTGTGTTGTCGTGAGATGATCCGCTGAGAAACTGAATGTTGAGACCTTCTCACTGTCACATGGCGCTGACGGGGGATCCTTGGCTACGATGATGTGATTTTTGAAGGTCTGAGTCTCAACAGTTTGGTAAAAGCCACCAGTGAGCCTGTAGTTCCACAGTGCACTCCTTCTGTCTTAGCCTCCCCTGCTAACGAGACTTGCCAGATGAGGCCCCGGAATTTACTGTGTGAGATCCTACAGGAGCTGTTGGGGGAGGCGTATTTCCAAATATCCAAATTGGCTCTCAAAAAACTGCTCTCAAATCCCAGTGGTGTGCACTAGAGTGAAGTACACTTTATGTGAAAGGAGTCTGTTGACAGTTTTGAAAATGAAACACAAATGATGGCGTGGGGGTGTTCTCTAGTGATCCGCCTCTAGTGTTCCTGCCGAGCTCTGCATGGTTCCTGTCTGGATGGGGCACTTGTCTGCTGGTGGGCAGGGCAGGGTAGGGAAGGGGAGCTGTGGGCCCGTGAATGTGTCTGCTCAAGTGTGGGCATCCGTGTGCTGTGCATGTGCTGTGCAGAAATGCATGTATGAAACCTGCAGGACTGTGCGGATGTCTTGTGTAGCAGAATGTAACGGAGAACTTCCTGTTCATAGTTCTTGCAGAAAATCGTGGGTGTGCCCATTTTACACGGTGCTCCAGGGCGGGGGGACCGGGTCATTTGGGAAGCGGTGTCTGAAGTCATTGCACACGAACATTGGGGAGAAACACGAACAGGCCTGTTCTCCTTCTGCGCGGTACCTGGCTGTGTCTGAGCTCTCAGTGTGTGTTGTTTGTGACTGTGGCTGAAGATGCTAGTCTCCTTGGTGTCGTCCTTAAAATGGAATCTCTGCATACTTAGCAGGAGCTTGAACCAAGTCCACCCCTGAGGCAACTGGAAGACCATAAAAGGGTACGTAGCCTTGAGTCCTGGTGCAGGGAGCCAGTGACTGCGACCCCCTCCCTCGCTGTTCCTGGAGACAGCTGCTGCTGCTGCTGTTGCTTTCGTTCAATCAGTAGTTGGTACAGGACCAATCACAGCGTTTCTGCCAATGGCAAAGGCCTGTCCGCCAGAGCTCTGCCTGGTCTGAGCACCAGCGTTCGTGCCCTCTCCTGTCTGGTGGAGGCTTTCCGCTCAGTTGATGTCTAACAGTTTGCTTCCTGTAATAACTGGTGATCATTACAGATCATTTATCATAAGCAAGATGGTATGATTTAAGAGTTAGTGATTGCTCTCCCCAGCCATAAAAGCTGCACGTGTCCTCCTATCCCCTTGTCTCTTTTTTACACATATGAGCGTGTGTGTCAGCAAGTGTGGTTACACATTCAGTGTCGTTGAGATTGTTCCAAGTGCACAACTTCCATACCCTGCTTCTGTCCTTTAAATCCTGTCTGAGGCTTGGAAAGTGAAAGTTCACAGCTGCCGAAAAGCACCCGGTGAACAAGTGGTTCATGGCTTCTTCCTTTGACAAAGAAATGAATAATTGTGTGCGTCTCGGAATGGACTCCTCAGGGGAGTTCCTCGCGCCAAGGGCGCATCTCTTGTTGAGGTGGTGATGGTGCCTTGCTAACCATGGTCTGGCAGGCCATGTGCGGGCATGAGCGTGCTGACCAGCGCTGCTCCTCACCCCCTGGGGAAGCTGAGCTCAGGCCATGGTTTCCTGCGAGCCGTCCTTGTGCCCGTTACTGCACTAAGGTTTTGCCGTGTGTCTGACTCAGCAGCGTGGCCTTGAGCCTCATTTTACTGCTCAGGAAACTGAGACTCAGACCGATAAGCCCCTTGCCCCTGGGGTGGGAAAGTGGAGAGGTGTCATGAAGACGGTCTTGGAGAGCAGGTGCCCGGGGAGCCTGGCAGCTCCCTGCCCAGTCCCATCACATCCCAAGTGCTTTCTGGTCTCTTGCTCTGATGAGGAAATACACCACGTGATTTCTTAGACGAGGGACAGAGAACCGCTGCAGGCTGCTGTGCCCCCCACCCCGCCCCAGCTCTCTTTCTCCCTGACCATGGCCACTTTGCATTTGTGTTTTCCATTTTGCCTACCTGTAAGAACTGCCATGGTCCTGTAAGCACGGTCCCTGTTCTAGGGGCACACTCGATGCCAATGACCCTCCCTTTGTCTTTTTCTCGTCTTCATGGGGAGTGTGAGTTGTTGGATTTCCTACCTGGGACAAATAGCTGAGCTGGTGCTGAGCGCCTCCTGGAGGTGTCCTCCCTGGGAGGCCCCTGGCCTGTTTGCAGAAAGGGCTGCTCAGCCCAGGGTGGAGCTGAGAAGTGAGCTGCCGGGAGGTCTCCTGTTGGCTGTGGAGATTGATATTGAAACCACCAGGAAGGCTTTCCCAAATTAGACCTCTGGCTCAGAAAAACAGAATTTTCTTTCAACCTAAGTTTTCACACCAGGGATTTGCATAACTTTTAATAATCCTTACCCATTTTCTCTTTCTGTCCTCTTTTTGTGAAAATTTCTCATTCCTTGTTCTTAAAAAATAACTTAAAACTGTAAGCCCTACTTGCTCCTTTATTTATTTATTTATTTATTTATTTTGGCTTTCTCTGCATTAAAATTTTGTAGAGAGTTGGTGAGCTGAATATATGCCAAAAAGTTTATAATTAAGAGGGAGAAAGATAAAAGTTTGTGGGGCAGAATGTGTTCTTTTTCTTGCATAATGAGCACGTTTCATGAGACTCCTATGGGGGAAAGTGTACACTGGATGCATCAGTTGCTATGGCAATAGCTGGGACTCTTGGAAGGGAGAGCACAATGCTGACACACAGCCCAGGGAGTCTGCCCTGGCTTTCTGGCTGCAACCAGGGGGCATCCCCTCGTGCAGCCCCTGCTCAGTTACGGGCTGACCATGGCTTTGCTGTTTAGCCTAAAACCCTGAAGGGTTGAGAAATAGCCGTTGTTGCCATCCTGGGCATTAGGGGACTGAACTCGTGAATAGACACAACCAACCAGTCTTTCTCTTACTGCCTTTCAAATAAATGTTTAAAAAATATATAAACATTAAACAAAGAAAAAGAAATAAAGTTTAATGGATCATGTTCATCATGAACATGGTCTTTCCTTACCCATTCCTATTTCTTTCTTATGCTTTCTTGAATGTTACTTTCCGACTTGTGTTTCTCTTAGAGAACTGGCCCCCGGGTTCCCAGTAAGTGCTTTGCAGTGGGCTTCTGGGTCTATCCTGGTGCCTGACACAGGAAGCCAGGAAGGCTTCGGCTTTACCCGAAATGCTGTTTTCCAAGCTGAGAAAGAATCTGGTACCGAAATTTTTCCCTGCCTAGCAAGCAGTTTAACTTATTTAAATAGTGCTTGAAGCCTCAGAAGTAACTTTCTTATTTGAAATGCTCCTGGAACTTTGGGTTACATCCCATGCAGGTGGGAAGTGAGTCTGGTGAGTGGGTAGAAGTTACTGTCCCTTGCTCAACTGCCAGAAAAGACACATACTTGTCAGTGCACTGGAGAAAGGAAAATTGAGATTTTTCATTTCTGCATGCTCATTTAAAACGTCAGCACCTGCATATGTCCCCATCGCCTCTCTCCTGTTTGTCTTTCATCATGTGGCACCCCCCAGAGGTTTTGACTAGCAGCATGAGTTACAGAGATAAGCCTGGCCGTGCAACCCTGAAGTATCAGGTCTCCAGGATTTCCAGAAACCCTGCGAGCTGCCCTGCTCCTTGGCCTCCCCGTGGCGCCCCTCCCCCCTGTCTGGAAGCCGCAGAACCCATGAAGGAAATCACTGTTCATTGTGCTGACTGCTGTCACAGCTGCAGGTGTCATCAGGGCGACTCTGGGGTCTCTGCTTAGAGACCACCTCCGGATCAAGTCCTCCTCTCTCCCTCCGAGCGCTCTGCTCAGGCTGCACCCCATCCTCCCCACCAGGGGTTCCAGACCCTGCTGCTGGTCCTGGGGAACAGACCAGGGGCGATCACAGAACTTAGAGACTGGGTGGTGGCCAGGAGTGCTTAGGAGCTGTGACTGAATCCTGCCTCTGTGTGTTGGCTGGCCACTGCAGGTGGGTTGTTAGCGACCACGTCCAAGTAGGGCTCTTGGTGTCTTGGGTAAGAGAAAGGGTTAGTCCACTCCCTGTCCAGGAGTGCTTTGCTCTGATGTTGATCAGGTGTTGCATTATGATAGGTTTTGGGGGGCTTGAGTCCCGGTGTGTGACTCCACCTCAGCACGCCCTGCTGCTGTCCATTCTTGAGTGTCTCCCCTCGTTCGGCCGTAGTATTGAAGGCACGTGGCAGCCACACTGTGGTTTCCTTCCTCGTACTCGGTGCTGTGGATTTATTTCCATTGGCAGTGTTTTTTCTTCGTGCGGCCCCTGGGCTCTTTGTGAGAAAGGCTTCCTCTTGGCCGCGTGATCGTATGTCAGCTCGTGCTCTGCCACTCTGGTCTCTATCTTCCAAATTTCCCGGGAGCAGGCCACACACACAGGGTGACATTTTTATAACGCCGTGTAGGAGTTCACCTGTGAAATTTTCAGTTCCTCCAAATGTTATCAGTTTACCCTAAAGAGATTCTTGTTGTTGGTGGTTGCCCTTTTAAATTTCTGTTCTTTCTTTATGACTGTGTGTGACAGTACTTCAGATATTTCATATCAAGAGTGCCCTCTGTGTGTGTATGTGTGTGTGTGTGTCTGAGAGAGAGAGAACATCTGGTTTCCTGAGAAAATAGTGAAGTTCACGTCACAGTTCTCACATTCTTTTAGTAATTTATTTTTTCACTCAGTGAAACTAGGCCAATTATAACTGAGCACCCCTGTGGTTTTTTTTTTTTTTTTTTGAGTATTATTTGCTTAGTTATGCATTAAGTTCAGAACCTGATTTCATTATCCTGTTTGAATTAAGGGTGAGGCGCTCAGGCAAATTTTGGTCAACCGTTACTATGGAAACGTCAGACCTTCGGGAAGAAGAGAGAGCCTGACCAGCTTTGGCAATGGCCCGCTGTCACCAGGAGCCCCCAGCAAGCCTGGGGGAGGAGGTAGGCTGTGTGGTGTGCTAATGAGCATCCCGTGGGAACCCCGCGTGTCACAGGGCAGGTGCGCTCGTCTGCCTCCCAGGGGACTGCGTTCCAGGCTGTCCCTGAGCAGCTTGCTCTGTCTTTGGTCTGCCATCTCACTGTTGCCCACGCGCTTTCCCTGCAGTTGGATACTGGCCAGTCCTTCTGCCCCTTTCCCAGGCAGTGACCCTGCTGGTGATGTGGGAGTGATTCAGGGAACTTGATTTTCCTGAACATTTTCTTGTGGTCATTGGGAGTCACGTCTTCCCATAAAACGGTGAGGATGCTGGCAGCCGTGGTGGTGAGAGCTGCCACTCATTACACACTTGCTGAGTGCCAGGGGCTTTCCCGAGCCCTTTGAGTGCTTGATCTCATTCTCTCCTCCAAGTTACTCATCATGTAGTTACTGTCGTTATCCCAGAGGAAATAGCAGCTCGTTAGTGTCTGGTCTGTAAGTGACCGCTGTGTGTCTAACTTGCAGGCCCATGCTCTGTGCACCTGTAAACTCTTAGAGGGGCTTACAGGAAACATCCCTGTACAGAGGTGCTTAGAGCACCAGGAGCTGTCTGGGATAGCTTTTCGCATAGTTATGGAGGAGGTTGGGAAAGCCCTGAGCAGCAGCGGGCCTCGCCTGGTTTGGGTTTGAGGACAGCCTGTGGCTCAGTGCTGAGAGCACGGGTGGGAGGTCTCTGAACTGTGCCTTGTGGTGACTGTGGGGCGACTCAGGTCCTAGGTGGGTTCCGTGCACAGCACGCCGATGTGTGGCTCTGGAATAAAGGTATCTGAGCAGCTTCTGAGGCCACGGTTTGGGTTTCTCGCCAGGTACAACCCTGCTGTGGATCCATGGGACCGTGTAGGTGCAGCTCTCAGGGCATCTGGAGCTTTGCTTGTGGCATCCTAGACTCCCCCACATTCTCAGGCAGAACTTCCTCTGAAGTGGCTCAACATGATCCCCGTTCTCTGTGGTCAGATCTTCCAGTGCATGGGTGCGGCACCATGGGGTAGAGAGGGAGCGCTTGGAAGTGCACCCACCCAGATGCCATTTCAAGGAGCTGAGGCGAGGAAGATGTGCAGCCCAGTCTACCTGCTGTCATGGTACAAGGGCTACAGGCATTAAACAGGGGGCGCTGAGCTGAGTTCTACAGAGAAGGACTCCTGGGTAGTTTTCTGCTTTCTAAGACTGATGGGCATATTTCTGCATGTGTGTGGCCGTTTCAGTTACTGCCGACAGTGACGCAAGGCAGGTTCTCAAATAAGTGCTTTAGAAACACAGTTGGAATCTGGGCCACCACATGGCTAGGCCTGTTCTTTTTGGGAGCGTTTGTCTCACCTGCAGCTCTGGGCTCATTTGTTGGGCTCACTCCCCTGTCTCCAGCTCTTGGCCATGTGCCAAGCACTGAGGAACTATTTGTTGAATGAATGAGTGAGCAGATACCTTATGGTAGAGTCTGACCTTGGGGTTAGCAAGAAGGATAACAGTTGTGACTGGCTGTTTTGGACTGTGTTTCCCTGGGAGTGTTCTGCTGATGCTTAGGTTTGGTTTGTCTCTTAAACTCAAACTAGGTCTGCATAATTCTTCCCTAAGCGGTTGTATTTTGATGTCAGGGAGTCTGCTGGATGGCGTGAGGTCACTCACTGGAAGTATATCATGCTTCTTGCTCGGATCTGCCTGAATTCAGGTGCTTGTAAGTCGGGTGTCCCTGGACTAGTGACTTCATCTCTGTTCATGATCCAAACCCTCACCTGGGGTTGTTAAGAGGATTACAACAGGTGATGTCCCGAGTGTCGATGCGAACTTAAGTGTGCAGTAAATGTTAGGTCCTCTGACTGTGCCTCATGCAGCCAAATGTTGTGTGTTTCTAGGAGGAGGTTCTGGATCCAGCTCCGTGAGCAGGGGTGACATGAGCCTGGCCGAAGTTCAGTGCCACCTTGACAAGGAGGGGGCCTCCAATCTGGTGATCGACCTTATCATGAATGCCTCCAGCGACCGGGTCTTCCACGAGAGCATTCTCCTGGCCATCGCCCTTCTGGAGGGAGGCAACACCACCATCCAGGTAGGAGGGCAGCCCGGCTGCTGGTGTGACATCATGCCCGGCACAGGAGAGCCTGCTGTGGGAGCCGCAGCAGCGGGGGGCCCGAGGTTTGTGCAAGGGATGGTTCCTTCTGAGAGCGCAGATTTCCGTTATTTTGAAAAAAGCTAATTCTGCAGGTCCACTGTGATCATTCAGACTCAGTTCCAAAGCATGGTTTTATCTGAAAATTGATAAAATGCTGGGGATGTGCTCAGCAAATTGTCCCGGATCTGGAGGTATGATAGGTTCTTCATGAATATTTATTGGATGAGTGTTAAAATGGACTTTGTTTTCATTTAAGTTTATAGGAGCTCTTGTCACAGAATGACCCTCGGGGAGTCTGGATTGTGTGTGCTGTTCAGAAGGTTGGATTTTTAATTTTAGCAACTCCTATCTGCTGGGAATTGCTCTGCCTTTTAAGGATTATATTTAAGAATAAAAAGAACTGGAAATCTTGGTAGAAGTACTTCAAGAAACAGTTATAATGATTGTAGTAGCGTATTAATGATGTAACTGTTAATAGAAATAGCATTGAAGGTGATTTCTTGCACTTCCTGTTCTTTGCTGGCCCTCAGGACGAGGGTCACTTGTATGTTTGTGCATGGACCTGTGCACGCACACACACAATGACACAAGTGCTTTGATAAAACTTTTATTGAGATACTCGGACGTATGTATTTGACTTGATGTTTTCTTATCAGAGGTGAAATGTGGAGTCTGGGCTGGTGAAGTAGTGATTCTTCACGTGAATTAGACAAGGGTGTTTGTTCCTGCGGGCACAAGTACCCCTGGCCAGTGCAGCTGGCCTGGCAGGTGCAGTCGGGTTGGATTTCAGCCTCCACTCCTACACTGACCCCAGCAGTCCCCTTCTCAGCCTCCAAGCCCCTGGGCCCCACACACATGGCACCACGTTGAGGTTGGTTCCCATGACCAGGTCTGCTGCTTTTTGCTTTTTGTGGGAGTGTGAAATGAGGTGTGTGCGAGGCTGCCTGGTTTGGGCACAGGTGCGTCTGGCCTGAGTGGGCGCTGCCCCCAGTGCTGTGTTCTTAGTGTTTGGGATCCGTACGCTGGATGGAAGCCATGCATCCTCTGACCTCATGGGCTGGACTGAATATCCCCATGTCCCTGGTGCTGTCCTTGGGTTCGAGGGCAAAGGTTTCTAGAACTTAATCCTGACATGAGAGGTTTGAAAGGCATGGGCCGTGTGGTAGGTTTTTCATAAATCTGTGTGTTCAGTTGGAAGGGCTGTGTGAGCACATCATTCTGTGCTTATCGCCCTCCAGTTTATATTGCCTGGTCCATTGTCACTAAGGAAACGCTGTTGATGACGGGGGCTAGATTTTCTCCCCTGTGGCCATGCGAGAAGTCGGAAACCCTTGATGGTTCTTTCCCTCCTCACTTTCTCAGAGCTTTACTCCCTGGGGAGACTTCAGATCCGAGGCCCTCAGACTTGAGCAAGTTGAGTATGCGAAGGATTCAGAGTCCGCCACAGGCTTAGTTGAGTGCTGGAGTTAGTGGGGTGCTTTGGAGCCGTCCAAGAAGTGACAGCTTCTGCAAGAGGTTCTCTGCTGAGATGGACTCTGGAGCGCAGCTGTAGTCAGAGAGGCAGAGGCTGGGCCTGGAGCTGGGCGTAGGGGGCTGGGCCGCAGTTGACACGGGCGGAGGCTGAGGTGCAAGGCCAACAGTTCTGTTCACAGACAGGGATGAGGCCTCACAGATGAACCGTGCTCAGGAGAGGCAGAAGGACCTGGAAGGAGGCTGCGGCGTGTGCAGTAGCAGCGCAGCCTCTCTGGGCCTCGGGCTGGTGTTGAGAACCCTGAATCCGGCAGTAGGGGGCAGACTGATCGAAGAAGCAAGGTATGGTGCAGGCCATGGTTACTTAAAAATTAGTGAAGCAGCAGATGCATCAGGCAATCAGGTCTACAGATGGAATGTCCACGGTGCAGTCCATCAGTAATAAATCCGTGTGTCCACTGACCCAGGATCAGATGCTCTTGCCAGCAAAACTGGAAAGAATGGGTGACCCTGGGAGAGGTGGCTGAGCTAGTTGACTTCACCTACTGACCTTTTTGGTGCCATGTGTGTCCCATAGTATTTTGTTGTTTACTTTAAGTGTACATAGTGTAGCTGAGTTTTTTTTTTAAGGTTTATTTTATTTATTTGAAAAGCGGAGTTACAGAGGACGGAGGGAGACAGAGACATAGTCCATCCAATAGTTGACGCCCCAAGTGGCTGCAGTGACTGGGACTGGGCCAGGCCCGGAGCAGGAGCCAGCAGCTTCATCCAGGTCTCCCACGTGGATACAGGGGTCCAAGCACTTGAGCTGTCTTTCTGCTGCTTCTCCCAGGTGCGTTAGCAGGGAGCTGGGTTAGAAGTAGAGCAGCCTGGACTTGGTAGAACCAGCGCCCCCTGAGATGGCACTGCACGGCTATACCTGCCTTGCCACAGATGACTTTTTACGAGTTAGTGAGCAGTCGTTTAGCAAAGACCCGAAGTGACAAAAAGCATCTGGTGGAAGTTCCTGCTGGGGACGTTCCCACGCCGTCTGACTCCTGCTTGCCCAGGTGTGCACAGGCTTGGACCCCAAGAGCCACACTCTGAACACGGGTGCTTGCCTGCCACCGAGTCATGACTCAGTGCGTACCAGGAAACACAGGGGAGATGGCCCGCGCCTGTGGAGGCCCAGAGAGGGTAGAAGGATAGGATGTCCCCTGTGAGACTCCCGTTGCTGCCTGCCTGGACTCTTAGGCACCTCCGGGGCCCCCAGAAAACGCTGGCCGAGACGGCACTGACATGGGTGCGGGTACTGGGCAGGTCGAGGGCCTCGCTGGCTCTGGGAGCTCTGCTTAGTGGGACTGAGGTGGAGTCTGAAGGCAGCGTGGGTTTCTGGGGAGGAGGCAGTGGGGGAGATGCCGGGGCCCACAGCGCCCCCAGTGGTGACTCCTGCTCCCGTCAGGTCAGTCAGGCTGCTAGTTTGCTCTTCACACTGCTGTGCCAGCTCCATGTGAAATGCTGCACAGTAGCGGGAGCTAGTAGTGCTCGAGCAGGTGGGTGGTCCAGGGTGGTGGTGGCCTGGAGGGTGTCTCCCCTAGTCTGACCCGCCGCGCCATAGGTGCCCTGGGGTTCCCAGAGGATTTCTACCAGCCTGGGATGACTTTGGGAGGGACACCTTGGATGCAAGGCTGAATCTGGGGCCAGCAAAGGTAGGACCTGAGGCTTGACCTGATGGAGACTTTGCACGTCTTGTCTGGAGCCTCTTCAAAGGAGGGAATGACCAGTGGGAAGGGTGGGCATTGGCTGCTGCTCGTGCCCAAGTGCCTGGCCTACAGCTTGGCTTCTGCTGGAATGCCCCACCCCAGGCTCCCCGTTTGCCTGATGTGGTGCTCAGGAAGGGCCACGGTGACAGGCTGGGCCTCCTGAGGGGGCTTTTTCCCAGGACCACGTGGAGGAGAGGGCAGCAGCTGGGCGGCACAGTTCCAGAACTGCGTGCCCTGCCCTGGCAGCCCTCGGCCACACAGCACCTCCTGCAGTTCCAAAGAACTGTTTCCCAGGGAGCAGAGACGGGGCCTTAAGCACTCGTCTCTCAAGGGTGACGCACGAGGGCTTCAGGTCACTTGCAGCTCTGGGGTGGGGTGCGTCAGCAGCTGTTTCCCCGGGAGACTCAGCACTCAGCAGTGATGGGCAGCATTTCCACTTCGGACATCTTCGAGGCCATTGCTGAGGCCAAGGTTCCCCGTGGAGCTTGGGCTTTTTCAAGCCGGGAGCCTAGGTTCTGAGGCTGCTGTTGCAGACACAGGAAGTGGCAGCTGCCTGTCCTTTTAAGGGGATGTCCCTTTGGCCACCTTCTGCTGCTCAGAGCTAGCCCAGTTGCAAGGGGCACGTGCAGGAGAGAGGGGATGGTTGGGGGCCTCCACCCCAATGCATGGTTGAACCCCTGCCGTGGTCAGTGGAGCCCCTGAAGTGGTCCAGAGCAGCAGAGCAGGGGTCACTGTTGCCTGCACTTCAGTCTTGCCGAGACATTGACTCACTGCCTTCCCTGCCTTAGGGCTGAGACTCCTGGGGGCCGACAAGCCCTAGACACTCTGGATGTTGTTGTCCAGACCTTGGAGGAGAGAATTGATGGAAATCTACAGATAGTAGCATTACAAGCCCTTGGTTAGGCACCTTGATCCTGAAACCCTGTGCCTGAAGTGCCTGGGAGCCAAATGCAGCCTGTTTCCCAGTCTGACACTGTGGGCTTCGTTCTGGCACCTGCCGTCCCAGCCCTGACTCCTCTGTTGGTGGGAACAGCTGAACGCACCTCCCCTCCAACTCTCCCACCTGCTGCTGCCAGAGCAGCTTGGCCCTCGTGCCGTGCCCTGTGCTCATGGGAACCAGGCAAGAGCAACACAGCCCTCCCCGAGTCTCCTGAAATGGGCCCCCTTGTCAGGTAGGGTTGGGCTCATCTTGGAGAGCACCCTGCTTCTCCCCCATGCTGGTGCCAACCTCATCCTGCCAGCCACTGGGGAAAATTTCCTTTCTGCCTGATGTAGTGTGGCAAGTGGCGAACTACACGATAAGCACTTGCCTGTGAATTAATCTTTGGCACACAAGGCGCCTGGTATTTGTCCTGTGGCGGCCTGCCAGTTTCCCTTCCTTCCTCCTGGGTGCTCCCACCAGCCCCTGGGTCCCCGTCTGCACACCCTGCCCTACAGGACTGTGCCTCCCTTACCTGGAACAGGCAGAGGGCGAGTCTCTCTTTCAACTTCCTGTTTTATTATTTGTTAAACACCAACGCAGGTTTGGGGGTGTTTGTTCCAGCGTGGCCTTGAGAAGCACAGTGCGCGTTGCGGCTGGGGACTGACTGCCCCCAGCGACAGAAGCACAGGGCACCACGTGCTGCCCAGGGCTTTGCTCTGCCCAGGGCTACGCCACAGACACACCCAGAGCGTTTTCCTCTTTGCACGTCCACAGTTCCACATGGAACCTGTGAGGAGTCCCGGCAGGCTCAGTGGGGACAGGAACCCTATAGGCACAGAGCCCCCCTCATCCCGCGCCTGGTTCCGAGGCCAGCTGCAGAAACCACCCCGAGAGCCAGCCTCGGACGCAGTCTCACGCCCCTCCCGGAAGTTGCCATTGGTCGAGCTGTGGGGAGAACACAGGAGGGCGGCCACCTCTGACCCCAGCGAGCCGGGGGAGGGGAGCAGCTGGGAAGGGCGAGGAAGGCCAGCATGCGTGGGAGACTGGCCTTGCTGTGACAGGGCCGTCACCCTGAGGAGGAGGAGAGTGGCTGACGTAAATGGGTGTTGTTCCTGGCAGGGAAGTGAGAAGTGAGTCACTTGGAGTGGTGTTCTCTACCCTCAGCTCTCATCCAGGGGGCAGTGCAGGCAGGCAGCTCCTTCCCCGTGCAGCCAGGCACTTGGCACATGTGACAAGGGAGGCAGTCAACAGGGCCCCAGCGTGGCTCAGGGGCCGCCTCCTTGGTCCCTGGAGCTGCTTTGAGAATCGGTGGCATGGAAGTTGAGGTCTGGGGAGACCCCATCAGAGGGCCCCTCTGTGGGAGTGAGCTTGTCCTCTGGGCTGGAGCCGGGCTCTGGCCTCCCCGCCTGCCGTCACCTTGGCCTTCTCAGGACTGCCATGGCCCAGTTCTTCATCAGTGAAGGAGTGCTGCAGAGAGGACGAGAACAGCACGGGGGAGAGGTGCGCGGCCTGCTGACCCCTGCAGAGCCATGGCTGCACCCTGCTGGGCCCTGGGGTGGTCACACAGGTGGTTCTCAGGGAGGGCCTCAGGCAGCAGCTGGCTCACACAGGGTTCAGAACGGGGTGTTTCTCATCCTGTTGATGAAAGTCCTGTTGCTGAAAGCCCACATTTGTCAGATTTGCTTGCCATCAGGCGTCCCCTTGCAGGTGGATTTTTTGGGTGCAGGTTTGTCATCCTGTGGCCTCTGTCTCGTGTTGTCCTTTTTTTTTTTGACAGGCAGAATGGACAGTGAGAGAGAGAGAGAGAAAGGTCTTCCTTTTCCGTTGGTTCACCCCCCAGTGGCCGCTGCGGCTGGCACACTGTGCTCATCCTAAGCCAGGAGCCAGGTGCTTCTCCTGGTCTCCCATGGGGTGCAGGGCCCAAGCACCTGGGCCATCCTCCACTGCCCTCCTGGGCCACAGCAGAGAGCTGCACTGGAAGAGGGGCAACCAGGACAGAATCCAGCGCCCCGACTGGGACTAGAACCCGGTGTGCCAGCGCCGCAGGCGGAGGATTAGCCTGTTGAGCCTCGGCGCCAGCCTTGTTGTCCTTCTTATCACTGTGTGTTTTAAAGGACTTGAGAGGTCACTGCCTGGGAGGGTGTTACCTATACCGATACCTGGTCTGCTACAGGGTGAGGTGGATACTTCTGTGTGGTTTCAGGTGCTCTCTGGGGCAGGTGTTTGGCACAGCACTTGACACACCCGCGTCCATACTGGAGTGTCACATACCCATACTTGGGTTCAAGGCCCGGCTCCACTTCCAATTCCAGCTTCCTGCCAGTGTTCCCCTGGGAGGTGGTTGGGTCCCTGCCGCCCGTGTGGGAGACCCAGGTAGAGTTCCTGTCTTCTGGATTTGGCCTGGTCTAGTCCAATTGTTGTGCAAGCGTTTGGAGAGTGAACTAGTGGTTAGACGCTCTCTATCTGTCTTACCCTGTTTTGCTCTTTCTCGGTCTCTCTCTCCTTCAAATAAAAATCAAAAGTTAAAAAATTTTTTGAATAAAAAATAGTATCTCAAAGCATAAGTATAAAAGAGAGAGGTAAAAGTTAAGGGTTTTTTGACCAAGACCAGTGTGTGTGTGTGTATGTGTCCTCTTTTTCCATAATTATGCCTTTCACATGGACACTTACCTGTCTTCCTTCCCAGGAAACTCAACAAGGGTCATTTGGGATAATTGGTCTAAACCTAGGTCTTGAGGTTGAGATCCAGATTTGAGAAGCAGTTTACCACCTGGGGCATGCCGGAGTCAGATGCCTGGGAAGATGGCCATCCCCTGGCTCAGTCCATGTACCATGGACACCGGGTACTGCATGGCTGCCTGACCCACACTTCTGCAGTCCAGGTCAAGAGATGCTCAGGAGTGCCATCAGCTTCCTTGGTTGTAGATCCTCACTGCGGATGTCCCCGGGCAGTGTGTGTCCTGGCTGCTCTCTGTTCAGGAACTGGAGACCAGCAGGGCTCGTTCTCCTCCTTTGCTGATAGCTCCTGGCCCCTCCAGGAGTCTGCTCTTGAGGCCTTGCCAGTGAGCCCGTAGGAGGGGCAGGGTGAGGCGGGGCGATCTGTGGAGGCCACGCGTTCCTCTCCTCCCTTACCACCCAGCCCGTAGGCTGCAATTCATGTCTGAAAGGAGATGGTGTCAGAGGGAACCTCAGGTTCCCCATGGCCTCTCAAATGTGATGGAAGAGCCCAGGGAGAGGAAAGAGAAGACTTGAAGGTGGCCTACTTCAAGCCTGAGTTTGCCTGAACCCCTTTGGACCTGTAGCAGGTGCACTGTTTGCCCATGGCTGTTTCTTCCTCTGGGTCAAACAGGAGGTCAGTGTATCCACCCCCAGCTTGCCTTAATGACCTCAGAGGCCAGACTTCCTCTTGCCAGCTGCCACGCCGGCATCAGATTCTGCTCTGTAACCTTCTGCTATGTTTAGAGATTGGCCAAGGACGGCCCCAGGGCTGAATCCTGCCAGCCCTCTGTGTTTATAAATAAAGCTTTATTGGGACACAGTTCTGGCTGTGGCTGCCTTTGTGGTGCGGGGTTGAGTTGCTGCCACAGAGACTGCCGGCTCAGGGAGGCTGAATGTGTACTAGCACCTGGGTCTCTCATCCCGGCTCTCATCCATCAGCTGCTGATGGGAACCTGCTGTGGCTGTCCCCTTTCTCTGCATTCCTCATTCCCTAGTAAGGCAATGAGGGGTTTTGGGTGAGCATTCATCAGGTGAGCACTATCCTGACTCCTAGGATACTTTCTCCACACCTTGGCTAGTAAGTGGGGATTGGGGATAAAAGGTCACTTCTGTGTCCTGGCTTGCTGAGCAGGTGGAATTCCCTGTGGAAGGTGTCCCTTGCTGCCATGCCCTCCCCCTCCCTCTTCAGGGCTGTTTGGAAGGCAGGGCAGGATAGGGCAGGGCAGGGCATTCCTTCGGGAATTGTGTGTGGCTCAGAGTGTAGATACCTGAGAGTCCAGGTGCGGGGTGCCAGAGCCTCTCCCAGCGACCTGCCCGTGAGCGACAAATTCCTAGGTTAGTCACTTCCTCATGGTGCAATGCTGGGCTATTTTCTGTGCCTCCTACGGAAGTTTACCTAGAGGTAAAAACAGGGACCCCTTGGCCACATAGGCTTACCCTTAGTACATCTGGCCCCCAGAAACCTGGTTTGCAGCTTGCTTCTCTTCTCTCTGGTTCTGCCTCATGACCTTATTCACTCCTGGGGCATCCCGCTGCCGCCATTAATAGCCAATGCTCCCAGAGCCTCTGAGTTACCATGACCACAGGCACACTACCGCCCCCCACCCGACCCCACACACATATTCTGTCTGCCTCTGGCCTCCTGTTTTGCTCACTGGAGTCCCACTGCCAGCCTCCTTGCATAAGCCGAAGTCCTCCATCTCGTACCTGCCTGCCTTTGACCAGGAAGCCATTCTCTGCCTGTGGTACTTGGCAGGGTTTAACAGCCAGGGATCTGGGGTCTGTGGACTCACAGTGGGCCTGATCGTGGGCCTATGGAGTCAACGGTGTCCCCTGTGTGGGCTGGCTAGCTGCAGAGCCTGGGTGCACCTGGCTGTCTCTGTGCTCAGGCCTCTGCCTCCCACCTTTGCCAGGGGAGTCCCTGAACAGGAGCCTGACCAGCTCTCTCACCATCCTGACAGCCTTGGGTGAAGGACTGAGTCTGTTACCAGCATATGCAAGGCCCTGGCGTCCTGCCTGTTGTGTCCACTCGGCTTTCCCATGGCTTCCCTCCGCCCATCTTCCTGCACCTGCGCATGTGCTTGTGAGGCCCGGCTGTGCTGTGGTCCAGGTGTCTGCTTGCTCATGGGAGACATGCCTTCCTACCCTTTGCCTGGCAGGCTGCCCAAGCCCTGAAGGAATGCCCGCTCCCTGGAGGGTTCCTCTAGCTCCCAGGGGCAGGGCAGGTGATGGCTCGGAACGTGCAGGGTTGACATGAGACCCTCAGGTCTGCATGTCTCCCGGGAGCCCTGGAGAAATCGCCCCAAGTGATGATCCGGGGTGGACAGCCCTGCCTGGCGGCCCATAGTGCTCACCACGGTGCTAGACCCTGCATGTTTGTTCCTCAGTGGCAGCTCTGGTTCCTCATTTTATTCTAGTTGTTCAGGAGCTGAAGTATTGGTTAAGGCTTCTCACATGCAGGATCCTAGCCCTAGGCACAGAGGCTCTCTGGGCGTAGGGTCTTCACATAGAGCAGCCACAGGAGGACGATTTCCTGCCTGTCCACTCCCTGGGGAAGCTGGGGTGGGGACCTGTGTGTCTGTTCCCCGTCCCATTGACCCAGGCATGCAGCCCCTCCCAAGGCCAGGCCCAGTCCACTCCTGGGCACCTGGCTATGATGAGTCCTCTGAGAGAGCCCAGTGGCCTTCCCCAAGCATGGGCAGCGTAAGGATGCATTGGTGGTGGCAATTGCCACGTCACAGGGTGCCTTCCTCGGGGCTGGTAGGGAGACAGATGGTATCATTTGGGAGGAGTAACCTTGCCCCACCAGAGACGCTGGAGGGTCTGTCTCCCTGTATTTCCCACAGTGACTTTCGCCAGCAGTAGGAGCAGTCCCACAGTCTGGGTGCTTGGGGCTGGGAGCCAGGCCAGTGGCCTCTGCCTGGTCCTGTCCACCCTGCACAGTGGTCTGGCAGTGGGCACAGTTCAGGCTGCTCGCTCAGCCTCTCAGCCTGCCCCCACCCGTGAGAAGCTTCCCCGTTTCTCACGCAGGGAGGTAGCAACACCCATGCTCCTCTGAGCTGGGCAAATCAGAATCTGTGGCTTTGCTTTCTGTTGTTCACGTGGGTGGTGGGCCCTGTCCGGCGGGTAGCCTGCTCTCCTGGTCCTCAGACAGGTGGGGCAAGGGTCAGTGGCTGTGCTTTGTTGAGTGACGGAGCAGGAAGCCGGAGGGATGGCTACTTGCAGGCTGGCACCTCATTTGACGAATAGATCTGTAAAGGTTAGCGGCAGAAAGGCCACGTGGAGCGCCCTCTCCCTGGAGGCGAGGCTTCTCTTCCGCTCGGGCCCTCGGAAGAGTTCTCTCATGCTCACATCTAAAGCGCCGTCTCTGCCTGGACAGAGGGTGAGGCTTCCTGGGGCTCAGCGCTTGCCCAGTTTTGCTCACAGATGCCGAGTACAGTCTCCCAGGACGCCTGTCCTTGCTGTTGAGTATGCACGGATGCATGTGTGTGTGTACCTGTGAAAGGAGGGGAAGGAGAGACATGTTGCCTTTTTCAAGATCCCGCTGCTGTGGGTGTTCCTGGGGACTGTATTTTGGCTCCGTGGGCAGCCTGAAGGGAATTGCCCTGTGATCCTCCAGAGTTGGGGTTTGCTTACAGATCGGGGTCCCTCAGGAGTCTCCTGATTGCCCCCACCCCGAGCTGCATGTGTCCATGGGAGTGTAGCACTTCTTACTTGGGTGCCGCCTCCCTGAGAGCAGTGTCCATCTTGTTATGGTTGGGGTGGGAGTCGCTGTGCTGCTTGTCGGATTGAAGAAGTGGAGTCATACCTGGCTATCCACTGGGTTTCACTTATGTAAAGATTTATTTGTTTGAAAAGAGCATCACAGAGAGAAATAGACAGTGAAATCCCATCATCTGATTCACTCCCCCAAATGGTCGCAATGGCCAGGGCTGGGCCAGGTTGAAGCCAGGAGCCACGAACTCCATCCAGGTGTCACCTGTGGGCGGTAGGGGTCCAAGTGCTTGGACTGTCATTGGTCACCTTCCCAGTCTCACTAGCAGGAAGCTGCATTGGATGCTGAGCAGATAAAGCTCAGTCCAGGGCTGTAATTTGGGATGCTGGTGCTATAGACAGTGGCTTAGCCCGCCGCTCCAGGGTGCTGGCCCCTGCAGTGGATCTTAAGGGTACATTGCAAACCAAGGGAGCCCGTTCAGCTCCGTGACAGAGTGAACTGTTCTCAGTTTCTGCTCCTGTCCTCTTATGAGATCCTTTCTTAGTTGGAAGTGAACTGGTCCCACCTGTCAGAACAGCTCTTACTCTGTTCTGTCGCTTCAGGTGTGCGGGAATTCATCTTAAGGGGGGTGTGGAAGCTGGGTGGCCCTGTGTTTCGCTGTCGCAAAGCCCTCTACTATTTCCAGTGAGCGGTTATGTGTGTGAGTTGTATGCCTGGCTTGTGTTTACAAGAGGAAGTATCCCGTTTAATTTTATTTTCACACCAGAAGCCCAAGTGTGAAGAGAACATGGTGTTTTAACACTCCCTCGGTTATCAGCTGCTGCGCGGAGGCTGTGTATTGTCACATACAGTTTTCCCCGTGTGTTTCTACATTTGTTACCAGGCAACGTTGCTGCACAGGCACGTGGAGTTGAGCTGGTGCCTGCCAGACCCCCACTGCACGAACCACAGAGCAGAGCGAGGGCTCGTTTTCCTCCATGGGGACCGGGAAGGATGCGCACAGGGCTGGTGCACCGGGGTGAGGGACAGGCTTCAGCACCATGACCGCAGGCCAGGGCTTGGGGCAGGAACTGCGGCTTCTGGACCAAGCCGTGCTGAGTGTCTCTCTCCCAGGTGAGACGAGAGTTTGTAGTGGGTCACCAGAGGTCTGCTGAGAGATTCTTGACCTTCTTAAAGCCGAGCCCACAGTGTACTCTTGCTCTGGTCGTTTTGGGTGCTGCATGGACACTTGTAGTAGCAAATGAGCGTGGTGCAGGGGCTGCTCATGGTGGATGCCCAGTTCTCTGTCCAAGTTCGTGCCTTGTTAAATTTGCCTCCCACTAGTTCTGCTAGAAAGGAAGTTTGTCAGAGCGCCAGCTGCCGCGACCCTGACTGCCGGCCCCTCTGACACTGCACGATGAATCTTGCTGTGCTCACAGATGTGTTGACAGCCCTGTAGAGTCTGAATACTCTGGTGGGGCGGAGCCTCGTCCCCTGTAACCTTTGCTTTGTGACCGACAAGGGGACATTTGTGTCCGGGACCCTTGCTGTCAAGGGTCAAACTCACCTTCTCAGACTCAGAGGGAGCTGGTCGAGGCCAACACGTTGGATCCCCAGCCCGTGGTGGGTTTCTGGAAGTATCTCCATGGCAACAGCTTTTAAAAGCGGTTGGTGACACCAGCAGGTTAGGTGAGCAGTCGGAGTCAGCTCAGCTTCACAGAGTCAGAGTCTGTCCTACGCCCCGACAGGCACCGTGGGTCTGGCTAGCTCTGGGCCTTTGGCTCCAGTTTCCTTTGTGGGGGTCCTTGACGTCAGTGTCTTCAGGGAGACGACCCTTTGCCCCCACTGGGCACTTACTGTCTGTTTTTGTTAAGAAAGAAAAAGATAACGGGTTGAGCCTGAGTGGGGATTTAGAAACAGTTACCTTTATATATTTTTACAGGCATAAATACAACTTCAGCTTTCTTTGGAAAATCGAATATGCCTTGTTCACGGGTCTTTGCTCTTGGGTGTTAAACTCACTACTTAATTTTCATCAGGAAATGTTCAGGGAGGAGGCCCCAGATTGCTTACCTGACTTCTACACAGGACTTTATTTTTCTTGTATCCTTGAGGAGGACTGGACGCTGAGGGCTCCTGCCTTGGGCTGTCCTGAGGGCCCTGAACTTGGAGATCTCTATCCTGCTGCTTAACCTCTACGATGACTCCTGATCAGATTCAAGTCCTCAGCAGCAGGCTGAGGCAAAGCGGGGAGAGCCAAGGTCGAGCTCTGTGTTTGGGAAGCACGGGAGTCAACAGAGACGTTATGTAACTCCTATTTATATCCTCCCCCCGCGCAGCAGGCTGCTGGGGCGGGAGCCGCCGGCAGGGGCTGCAGAGGCTCCACTCTGCATACCTTCAAGGGGCTGGAGACCAGCCTGCCCTCCACGCCTGCGTCAGGAGGACTCTTGCTCTGGGTGGCCGTAGGTGGGCTGAGCCGTTGTCATGGCGTTTTCAGTTCCTCTCTCGCCCAGGGAACTCACACCCCCTTCCCGCACTCTTTCCTCCCCACCCCTTCTTTTTTCTTTCTTTCTTTTTTTTTCAGCCCATAAGCTTCCCTGTTTCTCAGGCCCACGCACAATTCTTGGAGCTGTCTCCGGAAACAGGATATTTGCCCTGTCTGTCCCATGAGCTCTGTCCTGAGGTGCATTGTCTCCTCTGTCCGCTGTCGCTTTTCCTGTTAGGTTTCACTACCATCCTCTGTGTCGGGGCCTGGTCACAGTGTTCTCTCCCCTCTCCAGGGTTGGGTTGAGCCCTGGAGGCAGAGGCGTGTGTGGTTCTCCTCTCCTGCCTCTGCCCCCACCCCGGGCAGCCTGATGGCTCCCCTGAGTCCTCTGGCCTCTTGTCAGAGTGGCTGTGTCTCTCAGTGACAGCTCCTGGAGCTCAGGCAACTCCCATCACCTGAAGGCTGCAGGTTACAGTTACTCAGCCTGCACTTTGTTACAACGTGGCTGCTCCCAGATTCTGGGCAGGGAGGCCTAGGGAGCCCTACGAGAACCCGACTGCCCCGGGGACACCCGCCTGCACCCAGCCGCTGGTGGCTCCAGGTAGCCGAGGCATCAGTGAGCTATCCCTTGCTTCCCTGCTGGGCACAGATGCTGAAGGTGTGCAGGAAGGTCTCTGAAGGAGGAGTTCCTTGAGAATGGGTTTCACATTTTTTTAAAAAGCCAAACCCACCCTTGCCCAGCCCAGTGTTGTGCAATTCCCCGGGAGCCCAGCCCTCAGCTTCTGTTCGAGACGTCTGCATGAGGCATCCCGGACTCCAGACCCAGGCGCTCACTTCTTCCCTTCTGAGCAGCGGGAGGGACTTTCCCTTTGGAGATCTTCCAGGCGAGTCCGCCTTGTGGTGGAGGCGCTCCTCGGAGACGCCCACAGCTTGCTTATGCCCTGGGGATGTCTGGGGCACCCACACTCCCGACCCGGGTCCGACCTGAGGTCACTGCCCCTGCTCTGCTGTGCGCAGGGAAGGCCCAGCCCCTGAGGACGCCTTCTGCACTTGTCCACCGTCCTCACGGAGAGGCCCGGGTCACGGAGGCTCTTGCCGTGTCCTGCCGAGTGCTAGTTGGGAAACATGTTGGTTGAGCTTCCTTGCCACACGAGTCTGCCGTGGTGGCGTCTGGGAGGGAGATGGGTCCTGAAGCGAGGTAACCACAAAAGACCTTCCCTTCTGCTCCATAGCCAGCAGGCAGGTGGTGAGCCAGCCGGGCAGAGGGTCTGCACCAAGGGCCTGGGGGAGGTTGCGCCGTCTGCAGCCACAGTTGCGAGTCTCCAGCCAGCTGCGTACCCCCCCCCCCACTTGCAAGGTTGAGCTCTCATACAGAATCTGGTCGCTGAGGGAAACCACAGCTGCTGTGGATGCCGTGCCGTGCTCAGTGGGTGTTTTTCCACAACTGTGCCTCCCTCGGGATCCCTGCTCCCTGATTGACAGTGAGGATGAGCAGTGGCGACCACCCTGGAGGGGCTTCCATCCTGTGGGAAGGCAGCTGGGCCCTGTGGGCTGGTCAGGGACGGCTTCACTCCTTCACTCGGGAGCTGCCCTTGAGGCTGAGCCCAGCAGATGAGAGCTGGGAGTGTCCCTGCAGATGCCCCCAGGCTGCTGGGGAGCAGGGAGGTCAGCTGGGGGTGGGGGCCAGAGGCAACTGCTTGCCCGGTGGTAATGCGCCTGTCATCAGGAGGGAGCCGGGTCAGGTGACCCCCACGGACCCTGCCAACCCCTAGTCAGTGCTTCTAAAGGGCACCAGGTTGGCTGGCGGAGCCCCGGCTTAGGTCTCGCTGTGATCCCCAGCACTGCTTCCAGAGCCGCGTGGAATTTCATCTGCCCGTCTCCACGGCCCCATGGATGTTACCTGACCAGCCCGCACACAGGAACCAGGCCTGTGGGGTTGGGACATGGGGATTCCCAGAGCGTGTCCACTGGGGGCCAGCCTCAGCTGGGGCTGACCGGGGGTGCTCTCTCTAGGTACTTTCTGTGGTGGATGGTCAGCTGTTTGTGAGCTGTGTCCTGTCCCCTGGTGGGCCAGGGTTTATTTTCTTTGGATTGTACGGTCCAGTGGACCTGTCACAGGTGTGAACTGTGGCTGGGCCCGTATCCCTGTGGCAGGACAGCTGCTGTGGGCTCTCACCGGTGTGCCCTCCTGTGCTCTGCCCAGCAGGCCTCTCGGGTGGTTCTCATGCTCACCCCCACACCTCCTGAGGCCCAGGAGGGAGTTACTAAATGTCCTGTGCACCCCTGTCCATACACGGGCACCTTGAGAAGGGTGCAGGATGTGCAGAGCCCTTGACTGTGGAGACACGCGAAATGGGTAGACCGGGAATGGCTGCTGGCACTGGTCCAGATCTCAAGCTGAGGTCTCGGGGAGCCAGGGAGCTCTGGAGGCAGTAGAAGTCAGTCAGTGTTGCTTGAGTGCCCCCAGAATGGAAACAGGACCTGAGGTGTTAGCCCTGAAGACCAGCTCCTCCGACTCTGGCTGGGCCTGCGAGAGGTCGGCCCCATGGGGCGTGGGAGGAGCAGGTGTGCGCACTTGGGGTCTGCAGCACGCGCCCTCTTCCCTGAGGTGAGTCGGGGCCAGCCTGAGAGCCTCCTTGCTGATGCTTTCCCAAGGCCCCCAGGCGTGCTTTTTTGTAGGTCTCATGCTGCAGCCTGGAGCTGCGGGAAGCAGGCCGCCAGGTGCTCCCGGCCACCCACAGACCCTGCAGCCAGAGTGCACGGGCCAGGATGGGCCCCGAGAGTTTCTCACGAGCCACCTGAAGCCACGTGTTGTGGAGTCCCGGAGCAGTCGTGGAGAGTGCCCGCCGCGGCCCCGGCCCTCGGTTCCGAAGGACAGTGGTCGTGCTTTTCCCCAGGAGTGACCGTCCTGGACTCCAGCGCATTCTCTGCCGAGAGCTAATCAAGCCCGCTTTGGCTTTGGAGTGACTTTGTATTTATTTGCTTATTTTTATTTAATTCATTTGTAAGTCAGAAAGACAGAGATCTTCCTCCACCAGGTCACTCCCCAGATGCCTGCAACAGCCAGAGCTATGCCAGGCTGAAGCCAGGAGCCAGCTGAATCCGAGTGTCCGCCTGGGTGACAGGAACCCAAGTACTGGAGCTGTCACTGCTGTCTAGCAGGGTGGGTGTTAGCCCCAGAAGCTGACACTGGGAGCTGGGCCAAGACTCCGCCCGGCCCTCCAGTGTGGAATGTGGGCATCGGGCAGCGTCGTAGCTGCAGAGCCAAATGAAGAGTCAGCAGAACTGCTTCCTGCTCTCCTGCAGGTCACCGCGCAGGTCCTACCGGGGGCCCTTTCTCTGCGGGTGAATTTTCGGGGTCGTAGTGTACGACTGGGTTTCACTTTTTTCTGAGAGGTCGCCTGTCCCTTGTCTTCTGTGTGTGTCTCCCTAGATGCTTTATGTCTTCCTCTTAATGGCTGTGGCTGGAAGACTCGGGTGGTGGCACCAGTACAGCCTCACAAACCATAGGGCTGGGGCACTGGTCAGAGGCTTCATTGCTGAACCCAGCAGTGTCCTCACACTGGTTCTTGAGCCCCTGGGCGGTCTCTGCTGATGGAGACTGCGCACCAACAGCTTCACTGTGCCATCAGAGCTTTGTACAGTGATGCCACCTTCATTTTTTTAGAAAAGTACAGTTTGCTGGTTGAGCGATTGTTGATGGCTGTGTGTGAACCATAGGCGCCCTGGTTCGCACAGGGGACCAGTGTGCTTGGGAGAGCAGGCAGAGCGTTGCAGCGAGTGCTGGTGTTCAGGGCAGAGAAGGAGAGGCACAGCGGAGCAGGTTGGCCTTGCTGGTTGCTGGAAAGCGCGTGGATTCACCCTGAAAAGTATCCTGAAGATCCGCTGCTCGGCCTTGGCGCTCAGGCCCTTGGCAAGGTCCAGCGAGTGGACTGAGTAAAGCTCTCCTCATCCCCACCTCGTCGGGAGCAGCAAGGACGACCCCGTCCATACCTGGCCTGGCGGTCTGGGAAGTGACGTGCCGTGTGCGCCAGGGAGGAGCTCGCTTTGGAAAAGGAACTTGGAGCGTGGATGTCCTTCCCCGCCCTCGCTTCCTTCCCTCCGCGTGGTAGAGGTGTCCTGCATTTCTGAGCGCGTTGAAGCAGCAGACAGCCCCAGAGGTTGGTAAACGAGAACTCCATTTGAAACCCTCAAACCTTGGAGAAACTCTGCCTCTTGAGTGGGTGACAATTTAAACCGGATCTTGTTTGGTAATTAACGTGCCCTTTTCATACACAGACTTTCTCATACAATCAAGAATGACTGAAAATAATGGGAAACAGTTCCTGCTGGAAGACCTGGACTGTATCTCAGCCAAGGATCTGACACCGGCCTGAATTCTGCCCTGGGGTGTATTGGGCTTTGAGAAAGAGGAGCAAAATATTTATCCCTATGGCGACAGAAATCCAGGTGGTTTCTAGAGCTAGTGAAATTCCAGCCGGGTTCTTTTTGAACTTCCTGTGTTGGGACAGCTCATTCTGTCAGTCCAGAGGCCATCTTGACCCACCAGGACTGGTTGGATTTGTTTTTCTTTGTAGACCAGACTTTGGTCATCACGTGACACGCAGTCCTTGCTGGCCCGCTGGCCTCCTCTCCTCTGGAAGGGGCTTGCTGTGTTAGGTTCCAGAAGCACCCTGCGTTTCACTAGGAGTCACACTTGTGCTTTCCTGCCTGCAGCCTTCCTGGGCTCCCAGCTTCCACGGTTGCAGACAGGGCGGGGCCCAGGGCCCAGGTGAGGCTGAGTAAGTCGTCCAGGGTCACGTGCCTGGTTATGGAGGTGGCCAAGCTGGGACGCAGGTTTCCGGAAGGCCCGCTTCCCCAGGGCACCGTGCCTAACCAGGTCAGGTGTTTGATTACCTAATCCACGGCTCTGGATGTTTGAATTTTGATTGCTATCACTGGTTTCTAGGAAAAGGACCAGACCCAGAGCAGTCACTGAAGGACAAGGCTTTTGTTTGACCCCTGGCACAGGCACAGGTGGTTGTTTGGGGGCCCCTGTTAGTGAACGTGTTCAGCATTGTGGTGCTCACTCGTGGCCCTGCACTGTGTGGTAGCCTGGGTTTATGTCTTTGAGAGGTGTGGGAGTAAGAGAGGAGGGCAGCTCATACAAAGCCTAGGAATGTGGTGAGCCTGATGGGCCCTTGCTCAGGTGTTCCCACAGAGCAGGGAGGGTGAGAGCCAGGACAGCATCTGGTATCGCCTCCCCTCACCAGGTGCAGGGCTTGGAGAGTAGTTTACCACCCCATGCCTGGGTTTCCTCATCAGTGAAGTGGGTGCCGTGTCACGCCCACTTCGGGGGGTAGTGGGGAGGGGCACTCAGACAGGGCCCGGCACTCTGGTGCCTCTGTAATGTGATCCAGAGATCGTGTCCCAGAAGGCACGGAGTTCCCGTTAATCTCAGGTGGAGACTTGACACTGGGGTGACCACCACTGTCCCTGTGTCACCCCTGCATCACCCCTGAGCCTCTGTGTGAGGAAGGCCAAACTGGTATACGGAGTTGTGGGGCTGAAATGGCCCCAGAGTCCCAGAGTCAACCCCCATGCCCCCGGGCTGGCATGAAGAGCAAACCCAGAAGCCTCCTGGAGGAGATGTTGGCTCACTGCCCAGCGGCTGCATTTTTAAAATTCTCGCACTTGGCCAGAAACCTGACACATCCTGCAGCAGATAAGCGATCCCGTGACCACGTGCAGGGAACAGAGCATCCTGGGCCCTGCTTGTCAGGGCAGTGCCTTACCTGGAGGTCAGGTGGAGAATCTTGTCTGATTGCCTCACTGCCTAGGTCCAGAGGCTTTCCCTGGGGGGATCAAGGCCCCCAGCTGGGCTTGCCACTCCCCCAGGGCTCCATCAGCCTGTGGCGTGTGCCAGGGCCTGTCCTGGAGCTGAGCTGCCACAGAGGGCATCTCGCCTGAGAGTGGTCTCATGCCCATGCAGGTGCGTAGGTAGGTGCGTGTTCTGGGAGCCGCGTGGCTCTTGGCGCTCACAGCTTGTCTAGCCCTTTATTCTTGGATGGCGGGGGGGGGGGGGGGGCGGGGAGTGGCAGTGGTACTTTCCTTCTTGACCTGCCTTCCCCGGGTCTGTGTCCCAGCCAGAGATTTTTCTCCCTCAACCCTTTCTCAAATCCTCTAACTGGTGCTGTGACCTCTGGAAACCCGAAAAAGAAGCCTGTGGCCCACCCTTCCCCAGGTCTGCAGTGTGGCTGCCACTGTGCCCCAGGCCCTGCTCAAGTCCCCGAGCTCTCGCAGCCCTGTCCTGTGCCTGGGCAGCTTCCTGACGGTGATGTCTTCTCGGCCGTCTGCCCAGACAGTGTTGCCAGTGTCTGGAAAAGCTTTGCATCAGACATGCCCTGTGGGGAACCAGAGGGGAGTGGACAGGGTGTCCGGGCATGGGCAGTGGCAGCCAGCTTCCAAAGGTGGCCCCTGGTCTGGAGCGGTGCCCAATCCCCCAGCTCTTTGGGACCAAAGTGGGCTTTTTTCCTCTCTGTTTTTATGATGATGTGATTTATATAAGGGGCCATTTCACAAAGTTTGTGGGAAAATGGAACTAAAAGTTTATCTTATTTTGGTGTCAAAAGTCTTTTAAAATCCATTCCTGTTTTTTTCATAGGATGCATTTTCCGTGAACTTGCTGAAGTGACTGGGTACAGTCGTGAGTGTTGATTTTGAGTGTAGGCTTGATTAGGCTTGACCAAGGTTTGTATCCCTGCTGTTGTAGCTGTCTACAGCTACTGTGACAGTTGCTACAACTTAGTAGCTTAAAATGACCAAATGTATTATGTCCCAGGTTCAGTGCCAGTCCTATGCAGCCAGCAGGGCTGGGTTCCTCCTGGAGGTGTCCAGACCTTTCTTGGTTTCTGGGGGCCGTCTACCCACCATAGCTCAAGGCCCCATCCTCTATCTTCAGCCACAGGAGGACTCGGGTCCCTTGCATGCTGTGCCCCCCCTACCTCCCGTTCCACTTGGAAGGACCCTGTGATTACAGAGACCCTTCTGAGCAGTCCATGGTCGTGGTTGTTTAAGGTCAGGTCGTGAGCAGCCCCTGCCGCGTTGGCCACTTTCCCTCCCGTCTGCCTCATCTCAGGACACACAGGTTCTGGGGCTAGACAGGAGTGTCTATGAGGGCACCAAGGTCTCATGTACCACTGTGTCTGTGGAACGGAGTCCAGTGGGGGCAGGGAGAGGAGCAGGCCCATGGCCGGGTAGAAGCTGGAGGGCCATGGTCCTGGGTCCCTCCAGCGCCTGTGGAGACCATGCTCAGGGGGCTCCTGCGAGAACTGCCTGTTAGGGAGGAGCTTGAGTACACAGGTCCGGGTGCAGGGCTTTGCATTCCCCATGTTTGCCAGGCACCAAGCAGCAGAGAGGGCAGGTGAACGTCCTCATAGCCACAGCTGTGCCCAAGCCCCTCGCTGAGAACGCTGTCCCTCAGCCTCGATTCCCTCCCTCGCCCACCCTCTTAGAGGAGGACTGTGTCTTGATTCTTCACTTGCACTGCCCTCCCCCTGCTGTGTACTTCCGGCACCCGACAGAGTCTTGGGGTCCGTGGGGGAGGGCAGGCTGCCCTGTCGGGGCTGACCCCTGAGCCACATCTGGGTTGGTGCTCTGCTTGTTGGCACCTGGGCATCCTGGCTGCCTTCTCCGTGGTTCATTCGGGTGTGTGAGGTGGCTACTGCCTGCAGTCCCTTCCATCTCCTGCAGGGGCATCATGGCCCTAAGGACTCTGCAGGTTTTGTGTGACGCTGTGTGGGAAGCCTTGCCTGCGGCCCCGGGACCTCTCTGTGGTCAGTACATGTGGACTGTCTTCTGCTGTGACGGCTCATCCGGCCTCTGTGAGCACCAGCAGGTGCTGTTGCCGTGTCCGTTTTGTAGATGAGGACACTCGTGTATCAGAGACTGTCCCTTTCCAAGGTGACATTGCCAGTAGTAAGTGGTCGAGCTGAAGCTGCAGCCCCAGCGCCTCACAGGCCAGCCTTCAGGGTGGTGGTCTGAGAAACACAAAATAGTGCAGTGGAGGGGGTGGGGGAGTGGTGGTGCCGAGCACTTGGCCAGCACCCTGGAGGCCCTTTCTCAGCGGTTCAGAGGCTAACAGCTTGGCTGTGGTCAGAGTGTTCAGACCCAGGCGTTCAGGGAAACTGCTGCCTGTGGACCCCTCTGTAAAGAGCAGTGTCCATCACTGGGGACAGCGGTCAGGTTCCTCCTGTCCATCTGAGCAGCATAACCGATAGGCCCCTCCTGTCAGCTTGTGCGGCGCTGGGTGCCACACCACAGCCTCCCTGATGGCCCCTTCCCAGCCTCCAGTCTCCGCCCTCTCGGATTCTGGTTTTCCAGGCCCAGCCTTGTCTTCTGGACCCAGTCGTGCACTCTGATTTTATCGAGTCGGCTCTTGATAGAGCTGCTTCATCTCTCTTGAGTGAGTGAGTGAGGCCTGGCTCAGGTTGTGCACAGTAATCTCCCGGCCACTGCAGGAGCACATGTGGGGCCCCGACTGTGTCCACTGACATCCCTTGGTGACCCAGCTGACCCTCAGGAGGTGTGGCTCCCAGCAGGCTGTCCCAAGCGCTGCCCTGCAGCTGTAGCGAGTACCCCATCCCTCCCCTCTGGGCTGTAGGTGAGGTGTTGCCTGGCTTGTCTTGGTGGAAAATTTGGTCACCGTACGTTGCAGCTGTGGGTCTCGGGTTGTTCTTCCCGATTTGCCCCATTGTGTTTGTTAGTCTCTCATATTTGAGTAACTTCCCAGATTGAGTTTCTTTGGGGGTTGCTTCTGTCACACCCACTGAAGAGAAGGCTCTGATCGGGGAGTCTGTTGGGAGGGACTGCGAAGAACTGTCAGAGAACCACGGAGGGCTTCTGTCTGTGGGGCCTCCCAGGTGCTTGGGGCAGCTATAAACTGGACAGGAGAGGAGCCTACCTTCCCAGGGCAGCCACACAAAGCGCTGGTGTCCCAGGGGCCTTCGCTGCTGTGGGAGAGGACAGCAGGGCACATGAGGACGAGCAGTTAGCTTAGGGAGCAGCTTTGGGGTGGCTTCCCTGAAGCAGTGACCACAGGACTGAGACCACAGATAGTACCCCCCTCTTCCCAGAAGTGGCCTGGGGAGCAGGCGTTGGCACCAAGTGTCGGTTACTAGGTAGATCAGGATGAGTATTGAGTACTGTGACTTTTATTCATGGAGCTTCCAGTTTCATGAGCAGAGGGTCTGGGACCCTCTCTGTTCACGAACCATTGTGTCTCTGTAGCTCATGAAGTGGATCCAGCTCATGTCAGATGCACAAGAAATGGTGGGTGGGTTGATGGGTAAGTTGGTGGATGCATAAATGGATAGGTGGGTAGGTGGATGGATGGATAGATAGGTAGATGGTAGATGGGTAGGTGGATGGATATTAGAAAACTTAAATGGGAATGAAAGGCAGGCAGGGGCAGTGGAGGACCCTCAAGGCTTGAGCTTGGCTCCAGAGTGGGAGTCGCTGAGGACTCAGTGAGACCCAGAATGATAAGGCAAGTCGTGGGGGAGGTGGTGCTGGAGGGAAGAGGCTGGATCTCGGGAGCACAGGTGGCAAGGACAGCTCCTGTGTTGTATGTAAGAAGGACTGAGACCCAGAGGAATGGCATGACCAAGAAAAGCCTGGTGGACACCCAGAGCAGTGTTAGGTGGGGTAGCTTAGGGGTCCTGGCTGGCAGAGGGCCGGGGACCAAGGCCCACATTGGCGGTCGGAAATGGGGGACCTGAGGACCGCTGAATCAGGTGGTGGAGGTATGCGGTGGGTAGTCTGGGTGGAGGGCTTTCTGGGATGGAAGCCTCGTCCTGCCCTCTGCAGGGAAAGGGCTGTCTGCAAAGAGCAGATGTGAAACGGGAGGAGATGCCGTGGAGCTCTGTTGCACTCTGGAGATGATCACATTATATTTGCATGTAAATAATCCACAACAGCATGTTGTTTGCAAGGGGTGCAAAGCAAACCCTCTTGAGGAAAGTTGAGACACCATATTGTGTTTCCCCATCAACATTGTGTACTGCCGTTTGTGAAGGGTCCAGAAACAAACTCGCATGCAAGAGGCGAGCTCCCTGTTGGTTTTGAGCTGCTCCGTCTCACCATTCCTTACCTGTCCCCTTCAGTCTGATTTGCAAACACCCCTTTTCACTAGGATTCTAGGATCCCGCCAGCTCAGGGTCATCCGTGCCCACTCGAGCTCTGTGATAGTCGTGTGACTGCCTGAACACTTTGCGCCTGGCTGTGGATGCATCCTCCCACGCTGTTCCTGAACCTGCTAGGGCAGATGGCCTGTCTGAGTTCCCTCTGTCTGTCCCAGGACTCAGCTGGGTGCATAGATGTCCTTGAACAAGTGGCTGGCCCTGTGGCAGTCACAGAAACACTCCCATTTTCCTTGTTGGCGGAGTTGTGTGTCGCGTGTACAGCGTGGCAGGGGGCCGAGTCTGCCCAGCACATGGTGGCTGTGTGTGTGCAACCGCCCACTCCATGGGGGACACCTCCAGCATCGGGACCTGGAGACCCGTGGTGTGTGTGGAGTGACTTTCAGCCATGGTCTGAGCATAGCTGTGGGTGGGTTGTGGGCTGGCTGGGTTCTCTTTGTGCTTTGGGGGCCGTGAGTGGGGCTTGGTGCCTGGCCTTGCTCACCGTGCTGAGATTCTCTGGTTTCCTCGCAGCATTCTTTTTTCTGCCGGTTGACTGAAGATAAGAAGTCGGAAAAGTTCTTCAAGGTCTTTTACGACAGGATGAAAGTGGCCCAGCAGGAAATCAAGGCGACTGTGACGGTGAACACCAGTGACCTGGGGAACAAGAAGAAAGATGACGAGGTGGACAGGGATGCCCCATCTCGGAAGAAAGGTGAGCGCTCTTCTGTGGCTTCCAGATGCCCACGCTGCTTCTCACCCCGGCCCCAAGAAGAGGGTACCTCCCTGGCTGTGGTGGGATTCTCACTGAGGCCCTGTGCTGCAGAGCCATAGCGTTGTCTTCTGGGCCAAGCTTGAGGGGCCACCCAGAGTCTGGTCCTGCGGCTCCCATTTCGTGTCAGAGGAAGCTGGCCCCTGTCAGGTGACCTCCCTGTACCATGTGAGATATTGGGAGTTGTCACAGCTTCCTGTCTGTAGTCTCCCTGGAAGTCAAGTCAACCAAGGCCAAGTGTGTGGCCAGGCCCAAGGGGCTGGAGTGAGAAGGCCAAAAGTGTGCTGATTGACGTCCGTGAGCCTGAACCCCACCGGCCCAGCTGGGGACTCGGCTTCTCTGCCATAGCACCAGTGACGCCTGGAGGCTACCGTGTTGCCAGATGTGTCCTGTGCAGCACACGTGGCCTCTGTTGCCCAGCCCATGTTGTCGGCATGCAGTGCAGCTGTGCCCTGGCTGGGGTTGGGGGAAATCACCCCTGGTCTAGAGTGGAGTGACAAGAAGGAAGACGAGGGAAGAGGGTGTCTGCATGCCCTAGGTGCCTGCTGTGAGACGCTCCTTACTGTTACCCACTGCATAGCTGAGCCAGGCGAGGCTCACAGATGGGGATGCACTTGCTCAGGGCCCAAGGGAGCTGGTGTTGGAACCCAGCCAGTCTTCTCTGCTCAACCTCAGGCCCTGATGAGCTTCTGGGGCTAGTCTGAGACTGGGTGAAATACTACACACCAAGCACTGGTTCACGGTGCCGTGGCACTTGGGAAAGGGTTAATCAGTGGAGTTATTGTAACAGCAGTTACTGTCGTGATGAGCAGGCTCTGGAGCCTCACAGGGACTTTGTCTGGCAGAATTCACCTGTCCCATTGCGCAGGCCAGGAAGCTGAGACCCAGAGCCTTAGCGTTGTGAGGATGACAGGCCTGAGTGCAGACTGAGATCGGTGCTAAAACTGGGAGCCGGGAGTCCGGGCCCGGACAGTGTTAGTGCTGTCCAGGGACTGAGGGAGGCCCTAACTTCATGGGGTGTTTGCCAGCTGGAGGGTCCGTAGTGAGCACGGGGGCTCAGGTTGCTGAGCGTCCTGAGCACACAGCTGCACCTGCCGTTCCACACTTGCTCGCAGCCAAGGAGCCCTCGACCCAGATCACGGAGGAGGTGCGGGATCAGCTCCTGGAGGCGTCCGCTGCCACCAGGAAGGCCTTCTCCACGTTCAGGAGGGAGGCTGACCCCGATGACCACTATCAGCCGGGCGAGGGCGCACAGGCCACGGCCGACAAGACCAAGGACGAGTTGGAGATGAGCGCTGTCATCACCATCATGCAGCCCATCCTCCGCTTCCTGCAGCTGCTGTGTGAAAACCACAACCGAGACCTGCAGGTGAGATGGGCGGAGCAATCAGGCCTTCCCCCACCCCCTCCCACTTCCCCTCCTCTTCACCCCTCCCTCCAATCATTGTCCCACTGTCTCCGCAGGGCTAGAGAGGGACTCTGAGTTTCCCCCACCTGCTCTGTGTGTGAGGGGACTTCAGAAAGTTCACAGAAAACTTAATTTAAATATAGGTTCATTTTGGTAAAAAATGTTTTGACGTCCGTGCATAGTTTTTCAGTAATATGCGTTGCCATGAACTTGGTGGAGACGCCTTGTGTATTTGCTTAGTATGCGTGGGAACGCGTGCACGTGTGTGGGAACGTGTGCACGTGTGTCTGGTGCTCTGCCACAGTTTGGCATCTGGGTTCTCGGAATAAAGTTGGATGGGTGAGGGAGGGCTGAGTAAGCAAGTGCGTCAGGTGGTGAGATTGACAGAACCTCGGGCGTGGGAAGTTCTGGTGCCAGCACTCTGCTGCGTTGCCGGTTGGGGCACAACCTGGGGGAGAGGGGTTGCTGTGCCATGAGGGCTGGGTCAGGGACACTGATGTGCACATGACGACAGACTCAACTCATGACACGTCCTTCTTGCTCAGGGCTGTGTGGCTGCTTCCAGTGTGTCATGCAAACAGGTGCTCAGATCTTTGACTGCTCCAGATACCTTGTGCTCATTTTGTTGTTGGTTCTGGGTGGCAGCAGTGGCCCAGTGTCATCAGGCAGGTAGACGGTCTCGACCAGCAAGGGGTGTGGTGGGGCCATGAGGCAGTCAGGCCTTGGGAGCGGTACTGGCAACGTGAGTCTCGGAGGGTCCTTCCTCTTCTGCTCCTCCCCTGAGTGTTCCTCCCCCACCCTAGTGTGCGCAGGCCCGACCAGCCATCTTCCCATGGGAGCTGCAGCAAGCCAGACGTGCCTGGGAAGCCCTCTGGCTCCTGTGGCCGTTAGGAAGAGTCACACGGTCCATCCCCCACGTCCGCCTGGACCTGGTGATGGCGGTTAAGTGCCGGGACTTCGGTGAAGTTGTGGGGGAAAGGGATGATTATTTGATGATGTGTTGGGTGTTAAGCTCAGTTGCCAGTTACACATACTTAATTGTGCCAAGAATATAGGAGTGTGTCCTTCTCACAAAGGCTTCAATGAAAGCAAGTTTTCAGTGACCAGAGCTGCTTTGCACAGAGAGCTGTGCTGCTCTGGACGGCCTCTGTCAGTCCTCTTCTGTGCTGTGGATGGGAGCGTTTGGTGGACACTCGTGTGTTCTTTGCCTTTTCTTTGCTTGGCCCTGGAGCGGGTTATGTTGGGACACAGGAATGGATGCGGCGTTTCCCATCGGCGCTCTTCGTGCTGGCGGCTCCCGTGCCTAGTGCACTGCTGGTGGGCCTTTAGGCTGATTCCTGTCCCCCACCGTTGCACGGTGAACAGGGGGCTCCAGCACATGCTCTGTGAGTGGATGCAAGTGTTTCCTAGAAGTGGGGTGACCCAGTCCAAGGTGACACGTGCCACTTTCTACCATAAATGCATCCCTTGTATAACAATGAGATGAAGAGAGACCATGTTCCTCAAGTTATGTTTATGAAATGCATGAAGCTTGTGTACCTGAAATAAAAGGTTTTGGGGGGAAAAAAGAAAAAGAGTATTGTGGTAAATTGTTGCTTGTTTTTGAGAATTGATGCTGGAATCTTCCAAAACCCTGTTCACTGCAGCTCACTGTTTTGGGAGGCATTGAACCTGGCTCTCCTTGCTTTGTTGAGGAAGTGCCTTGCTTCTGCACCCCCCGTTGGCGTCCTCAGGACCTGCACACATCTTTGGAAATGCACGCACAAGCACACACTCGCACACTCCTCTTGCCCCTCACTTTAGTGGTGGAAACAGGTTCCCTCCAGTCCCTGGGCTGTCGCCAGCCTGTTAGCAACCCTTTGCAGGAGAACGGTCTCCAGCTCACCATCCAGACCACACAGTCGTCTCTTTAGCCTGGTCTCTACCCTTGGCAGTGTCACATGCCTCTGAACTTAACCCCTGAAGGGGGGGCAGTATGCAGGAGCGGGGGCAGGGTAAGGAGTGAGTGGAGAAACGAGAACTCCGGAAGTGTCTTGGTGTCTGGGGTCAGTCCTGAAGGAGAGGAGCTGCTTGCCCTGAAAAGCAGCTGGAGACCCCTAGAGAGCAGGCCAGGATGCTGTTGGCCACTGCCGCAGCCCAAGGCCTCGGGTTGGTGACACTGGAGGGCCGTGCTGCCCCAGCTGCGTGGGGACTGCCAGCACAGTGGAGTGAGTGACTTTGCCCTCCTTCCCTCTGTCTTTCTTCCCCACCTGGGCGCTGTCCACCTGCAGAACTTCCTCCGTTGCCAGAGCAACAAGACCAACTACAATCTGGTGTGTGAGACGCTGCAGTTCCTGGACTGCATCTGCGGGAGCACCACGGGAGGTCTGGGTCTGCTCGGCCTGTACATCAACGAGAAGAACGTGGCCCTCATCAACCAGACCCTGGAGAGTCTGACCGAGTACTGCCAGGGGCCGTGCCACGAGAACCAGGTACTCGCGTGGGAAGAGAAGGGTGGTGTTTCGGGCATGGCGTTGGCAGAGACTGCTCCAGAGGCCACGTGGTCTGTCCGTCAGGAGTCGGTGGAACCAGGGGCCTCTGTCCAGCAGTCGAGAAGGTGCTTGGCATGCTGAGACTTCAGGGGTCAGCCTCAGTCTCTCTGCATGGCCTGCACTGCTTTGGTTTGGTTTGGTTTGGTTTGGTTTAATTTAGTTTCATCGTCCTCCAGTAACTGGCCTATTGGGGGTGTGATAAGAAATAAGAACCTGTAGATTGATCTCTTACATGGTGGAAAAGATTGAAGAACTGGCTGCGTGAGAGGGCTTGAACCTAGCTGAGGAGAAAAACGAGTCACTGCCCACGAGGCTACTGGAAGTCAGGGGAACACTGAGTGAGATCTGAGTCCCGGCATCCAGGGAGAGAAAGCCCAGGTAGCTTTGAGGTGGCCTCGGGGTGGGGCGCGTGGATCGTCCCTCAGGCGTGTCTGCGCTCGAGCAGGCATGGCTGAGTCAAGGAGCAGAGACTGAGTCTTGGCGTTGGTGTTAGTAGGGATTTGGACTTCGCATGTGGCTCCTTCCTGGCTGGAGAGGGCTGGGCAAGGCTTGAAGTGGTCAGTCTGGACCCAGTGGGCAGAGGCCGGGGCAGGTGGAGCTGCTGTGGCCCTTGGGGAGCTGGGACCTTCACTGGGGAGACAGTGGTGGTGAGGACCAAGCCCCCAGTACTCCAGATCCTGCTTGCTCTCGTCTGTAGCTGCAAGCAGGGTGTCGTCCTAGCTGTGCTTTCTCTCTGTGTCCCTGATGAAGTGCGTGGTGTCAGCCTAATGCAGATGGAAAGAAGCAAAAACACAAAGAGGGCGGGCTTGGGAGCAGGGCTTGATTTGACGTGTAAGTGAATTCCCTTATTTCCTCGGGTTTGCATTTCTGCCCGACAGGCCTGCTCAGGGGAGTGGGCTGGAGTGGACGGTGCTATGAGTAGGAGCCCTGCGTGTGTGCATTAAACAGGAAACTGGCGAAAGTACCAAATATGAAAAAAGTGCTGAGGGGAGAATGGAACACACTTTTAGAGGGGGCTGCCCAGAACCTGCTGTACACCATGACCCCGTGTTCTCTTAAGAACAAAGGCCAGCAGCCCGCGCTGTGTGGATTAGACACGACCATTTGATCAGTTCCAGTGCATGGGGACTTTCCTGCTATTTACTGTTAATTCTGAAACCAGAGATCTTCATCTCTCTTATTTTTACCACTTTCTCACGGAAAATCTGCAGCTCCCCCTGAGCCGTGACTGGGAGCGGTGAGCCTGGTGTTGAGATCGCACCGCTGCCTGCTGGTCTCTGATGTGTGATTTACGACTGTCTCTGTCACTCTGTGTTTGCTCAGAACTGCATCGCCACCCACGAGTCCAATGGCATCGACATCATTACCGCCCTCATCCTCAACGACATCAACCCTCTGGGGAAGAAGAGGATGGACCTGGTGCTGGAGCTGAAGGCAAGTAGCAGGCAGAGCGAGCCTGTGCGTGTGGCGGTGCCCACTTGTGCGTTTTGCCCCCAGCGCATGCCATGGCCAGTGTTGTGAAACAGAACAGCAGAGGTGGTGTCTGTCCAACAAAATGCGTGGTCCCAGTGCAAGTCTTCCCTCCCACAGAAGGGTCCTGAGACGGTCAGGGCGCGTGGAACGAAGTCGCGTTGCCCAGGCTGCAGAGCAGCCTCAGACAGTGTCCGGAAGCTGGAAGCCTCGGGCAGAGAAGTCGTAGAATGTCCTTTCCGTCTGAGCCACCTGCGAAAGGGGCAGTTAGTGGGCTGGACCAGCAAGCCTCTGTAGAGGAAGCGCGCTTGCACTGCATCAGGCCAGCGCTAGTTCTCCCCTGTCACCAACTGAGCAGACGTGCCAGTCAGTGGAGTGAGGTTAACACAAGATGTCCGCTGACAGAGAACGTGCTGCAGGCCCTCCTCGTTTTCTGTAGTTGTGTTCAATGGTAGATGCCTGATAAGGAAGCACCAGTGGTGTTCTCACTCCCTGATGAATCCCACAGTGGTTTGCAGGTGGTAAGAGTGGTGACCCAGGGGCGTCAGCCTCCCGGGTGTGTGGGAAGCCGATTCGCCATTCCTGGCAGTGACAGCTTACCTGCGTGGGGCGTTTTGCAGTCTGGCCCCTGTCATGCCTGTGCATGGTGTGAAAGAGCCTAGACCTGCAGAGTCTCCTGGCAAAGCCACTCTGTATTCATTACATTGAGAGCCTCAGCCTTTAGGGGAGGTGGTGACCCAGGTGCCCAGGGCATGCCACACTCACTGGTTTTCACGTTAGTACTTAACACTGGAGGTCCACACTAAGGTGATTTGAGAGTGGTTCAAGTGTGGTTTTGTTAATGTCTATTTTTCATTTATTTGAAAGGGAGAGTTAAAGAATGAGCGAGATCTTCCATCTGTTGGTTCACTCCCCAAATGGCCGCAACAGCTGAGGCTGTGCCAAGCTCAAACCAGGAGCCCAGGGCTTCTTCTGGGTGCTTTCCCAGGCACATTAGCAGGGAGATGGATGAGAAGTGGAGCAGCCAGGACTCGATCAGGCACCCACATGAGATGGCTCAAGCTGCTGCCCCACGTCACCAGCCCCAAGATGGAATTTTGTGTTTCACTTTTTTTTTAAGATTTTATTTATTTGCGAGGTAGAGTTACAGAGAGAGGGAGAGACAGAGAAAAAGGTCTTCCATTCACTGGTTCATTCCCAAATGGCCGCGATGGCCAGAGCTGGACTGAGCAGGAGCTGAGCTGTACTTCCAGGTGTTCCACCGGGGTGCAGGCCCAAGCACTTGGACCATCTTCTGCTTTCCCAGGCTACAGCAGAGAGCTTGATAGGAGGAGGAACACTCAGGATGTGAACCAGTGCCCATATGGGATACCAGCACCACAGGGAGAAGCTTAGCCTGCTGAGCCACAGCGCCAGCCCAGTGTGTCTCTGTTTTTAACTCCTTTGGGCAAGTTTTGGTGTAACTCGCCTTGATCACAGTTGATATGCCTGGCTGACATTTATCAGGGTACCTGGTGAGCCTCTGGGGCCGGTTGAGAATGGCCTGGGAGCTTGTGTCCATGTTTCAGTGTCCTTCTGCTGTAATCTCTGGGTTGTGGCAGAGGTGTCTGCCCTGTGATGGGCAGCTCCCTGACCCAACCCCTGACCAGGCTTAGGGAGGGAGGGGTAAAAACCCCCCTCACCCCCAGCAAGGACAAAAAAATACCACCAGCTTTTGAGTGCTGCACAGAAAGACATAGACATTATCGTAGCCCAGGACTCAGTGAGGTCAAGCCGAGAAGTCCAGGGTGTGGATACGTGGCCGTTTCAAATGTCGTGAGAAGTGACGGCTTGGCAGGCGTCCCTGCCAGGGGACTCATGAGTTAACTGCCCCCAGCTGTGCCCTCACAGCGGCTGTAGGAGGTGAGAGTGCAGAGCCGTGGGTTATGACCAGGAGGAATTGCCTGCAGTGCGTGTGTCCTCAGCCTGCAAGGCCAAGTGCCCGTGTGTGACCACACCCACCAGAAGAAGTTGTGGGTTGGTACAGCAGGGTCATCATGGGGTCATCATCACGGCACCCTCTAGATCCTGGGCTCCACAACCCGATTGAGCCAACCGTGTATCAGAAATACTTGGGAAGGAGATCGTTTCTGTGCTGGACCTGTGCAGACTTCTCTTCTTGTCATTATTCCCTAAACAGTGCACTTCGACAACTGATTACATAGCATTAAGTTTTCCAGAGAGTGTATGGGAGGTTGTGGGCAGTGACTGCGGGCAACTGCTGAGCCAGATACCAAGGGGTGGTAGGACCCGCAAGGTGCCTGTTCTTCGTCTGACTTCCACCAGGGCTTACTGTGGCTCACAGCACGGCGTAATGTGTATGCCTCTGCAGATAATGCACACATGCGTCCTGGGTCAGAAGTGCCTGGTTCTCTGGGTGCAGGTAGCTTTTGATGGGCTTGGCCCATGACTGATGTCCCCATGCGTCTGGCCAGGACGTGGGCTGTGTCCACCAGGCCAGTGCATTGATCAGGATCAGCTGTCCGTTCCACTCCTCCATGTGCTTTCTCATTGCTTTTCTGATTAGAACAACGCTTCCAAGCTGCTCCTGGCCATCATGGAGAGCAGGCATGACAGCGAGAACGCCGAGAGGATCCTTTACAACATGCGGCCCAAGGAGCTGGTGAGTAGAGGGATCCCAGGTAGTGGCTCCATGCGGGCTCCCAGCTACAGGTCTGCTGCCTTGAGCTGCCCGAAAGGGTGCCCATGTCAGAAGTGTGATGAGAGCGTTGACTCAGGCCTTGCCAGGGAGAGAAGGGCAGGACAGCACAAGACCACAGATGCAGCTCCCCTCCCTCATGGTCCCCCATCTGGGAGCCCAGCAGACCCAGGTTCACGTCCACAGTTCTGCCCCTTTTGGCTGTGTTGCTTTGGGCAGGTACTGGCCCCTGTGAACCATCGTAGAGAGATGGTGAGCTCCGCGGTCCAGACGAGAAGCGTGTACAGCCCTTAGAGCCATGCCCAGTGTGTGTGCGACCTGCAGCAAAGGAGGCTCCTTCCATTCTTGCCCAGTCGTGGCTGGGATTCTGCTGCTGTTGGAGAGGACTTGGCTCTGCAGCAGTCTGGGCACCGGAAGCACATGCGTTGGAGGCTGGTGTGTGTGCTCTTGATTTGGGGAGTCATTTGTAGAGAAAGCCTGATCTCATGTGTTCTTAAGGGGTGACATTCACAGTCAGTGGCAGTGCTGCCAGCTGTGAGATCAGCCACTCAGCGACAGGGCCACCAGGCGAAGGCAGAGCCCTCTGCAGCTCCCCTCTCCCCTCGGCAATAAACCGTAAACCGTCACTGACAGACTGAAGTGAGGGCAGTAAAGCGTGGTTGCCTCCTGGTGACCTGAGTGTGCACTTGGGGCTGGGCTAAAGTCCTTTTATGAATCACTTTAAATAACGTGAACAGCAGCCTGGACTTGGATCCCCGAGGTCAGGGCAGGTGCGCAGGCGGTGATGGGAGTCCTCACCAAGGTTATGTAACTGCCTGCATACTGGGTGGCCCGGTCAGCAGGGCTGTGGTTCTCAAGTGTGGACAGAGGAACTTCGCAGGGGCCTGTGTCTGGATTCCAGGAGTGAGAACAAGCCCCCGCTCTCTGGCCTTGGGTGTAGGGCAGCCAGCAGCTGACCGTCTGGCCAGACCCAGCTCCCAAGGTGCCCTCTGGGTCAGACACGATCTCTTTGGCTCACTGGAAGAGTCAAAGCTACCTGGAACAGATGTGGTTCTGAGAGCCCAAATGGCTGAGAAGTTCTGACACCAGAATACATGTGTGTACAGGTGTGTGTGCCCTGGCCCCACCTCCTGTTCTGGAGGAGCCTGGCAGGGGAAGGCCAGCAAGTGAGGCCCTGTCTGCACACCTGTTTCCAGGCCGTCCCTGTGTCAGCACAGGCGTGCGTGGTGTGGTCTGCAGTGACAAGCAGTCACTGCCAGTCACGGCCTTGCGCAAAGGCAGGAGGCCCGAACGCCTCCCAGATCATCAGAAGGGACTCAGTTCTAGTACAACATAGAGGGCAGAGGTACTGTCTTCTCGGAGCAGTCAGATCCAGTCAGATCAGAATGGTTCCTTTGATAAGCCCTGGCCATGCTGAGGGGCACTGCACTTGGTGCTAGGGCAGGGTCAGGTGTGACAGTCTCCGCCCCTCAGGGCTGCACTGAGTGGCAGGAGGTCAGAACAGGAGGTGAGCCACAGGCCTGACTGCTCAGGGCAAAGCCATGTCTGTGTGGGATGAGGAGCCAGGGTCAAACCCCAGCTCCGTTGCTGTGACTTCAGGTGTGTCCTTGTGTCTCTCTGTCTGTGTCCTCCTCCCTGAAAGGTGGGGGTCGTCTGAGGCGTGTGTTAAGGTATGGCTAAACACGGGGCTTCTCACAGGAGAGCTGCCTGGTACTGCTCTCACTCAGGCTGCCGTTGCTTGTAGTGTAGGCCTTGGGGCCCAGGGGAAAGTCTGGAAGCAGAAAATAGTTTGCCCAGCTGTTCCTAACAGCTAAGCAGTTTCCTATTGGTCTTCCCTGAGATGGCCAGAGTTGGAAGTGGGGTGAGTGGGTGGAAGCAAAGGCAGAGAAGGAAAAGGCCGGCTTCCGGCCTACTTTGGTGTCATGTTTTTTTGAAGGCACTTTTTCAGCCAATGCTCCCTTCTAAGGTACAAGGTATGAGCCGGCCCCAGGAAGTCTGTTGGTCCAGGCAGAGTAGATGGGGTGCTGTCATGCTGTTGGGGAGGCTAGGCTGATGTTGGGCAGTGTTGGGCAGGATTCTAAGACAGCAGGAAAAGAGGGAGGAGATCTGCCCCAGCTGGGGAGGCTGCCAGCCTGGGAGCTGAAGTGCTGTCCTTTTGGGTCTCCCCGAGTCAGGAATACTGTTCTGGGCCCTTCCTGCAGGTGGAGGTGATCAAGAAGGCCTACATGCAAGGCGAAGTGGAATTTGAAGATGGAGAGAACGGCGAGGATGGGGCTGCCTCCCCAAGGAATGTGGGGCACAACATCTACATCCTGGCTCATCAGGTGTGGCCCCACCCCCACCCAGACATCCCCCAAACACACACACACACACTCACACACTCGCAGTGCCTGCCCGCCATAGTAGTAGTAGGTGCTGCCCCACCCCCACCCTGCCATCCCCCAAACATACACACACTCACACACTCGCAGTGCCTGCCCGCCATAGTAGTAGTAGGTGCTGCCCCATCCCCACCCCCTGCCATCCCCCAAACACACACACACACTCACATACACACACACACACTCGCAGTGCCTGCCCGCCATAGTAGTAGTAGGTGCTGCCCCATCCCCACCCTGCCATCCCCCAAACACACACACACACACTCGCAGTGCCTGCCTGCCATAGTAGTAGTAGGTGCTGCCCCACCCCCACCCTGCCATCCCCCAAACACACACACACACACACACACACTCACACGCTCGCAGTGCCTGCCCGCCATAGTAGTAGTAGGTGCTGCCCCACCCCCACCCCCTGCCATCCCCCAAACACACACACACACACTCGCAGTGCCTGCCTGCCATAGTAGTAGTAGGTGCTGCCCCACCCCCACCCTGCCATCCCCCAAACACAAACACACTCACACACTCACTCGCAGTGCCTGCCTGCCATAGTAGTAGTAGGTGCTGCCCCACCCCCACCCTGCCATCCCCCAAACACACACACACACACACACACACACACACTCACACACTCGCAGTGCCTGCCCGCCATAGTAGTAGTAGGTGCTGCCCCACCCCCACCCCCTGCCATCGCCTAAATACACACACACACACACACACACTCGCAGTGCCTGCCCGCCATAGTAGTAGTAGGTGCTGCCCTACCCCCACCCTGCCATCCCCCAAACACACACACACACACACACACACACACACACACTCACACACTCGCAGTGCCTGCCCGCCATAGTAGTAGTAGGTGCTGCCCCACCCCCACCCCCTGCCATCGCCTAAATACACACACACACACACACACACTCGCAGTGCCTGCCCGCCATAGTAGTAGTAGGTGCTGCCCCACCCCCACCCTGCCATCCCCCAAACACACACACGGTGCCTGCTGCTGTGCAGAGTGGGGTGCAGCATCTACATTGTGACTGTGCTGTCAGCAGCCTTGCCTGAGTGTTGTCCTGTGCTCTGAGAGGGGCTCCCGGGAGCTCCTGGCAGCAGGACCCAGCGTGCTGAGTCCCAGGACTTCTCCACCCTCCGTGAGACGGGGTCACAGCCTTGGAAATCCCCGTGCTCGTTAAAGGCACCCGCTGTCGAGCAGTGACCCTAAGACCCTTCATGCCTTTGTCTGGAGACACTTGAAGGGAGTCTCGGGCTCCTCGTGAATGTGGGTGAAACGTAGGGACTTGTCCCTGCGCCGTCCTGTCGTTTGCCGTATGGCAGAGGTGGCGAGGCTCTCAGTCGTGCCGTGGCCTCAGGTGCTCTGTGGCATCCCTCTCTTCCCCAGTGCTGGCGTTTTGAAGGCACTTCTTCTTTTTGGAGACCAGTGTGCCTTGAGATTTTTGGGCATGTGGGCAGGTGTAACCTGCTAGTGGCTTGGGCTCCTGTCCGTTTGCCTTTTTGAAGCTGGGGAGAGGAATGAGGTCTATGATGACGATTGTGTTGGTGGGCCCCCGCTGCGCATGCTATGCCATCTCCTGGCAGCAGCCCTCAGAATGGGTGTCTGCACATTCCAGCAGAGGTTCTGTTGGGCTGTACAGAAAGCCCCATCTCCCGCCTGTGTGACTGAGGGAATTGAAGGGAGGCAGGACCTCAGTGGGCCTGAGCTTCCCCCTCCCCACCCCAGGCTCCCTAAATAGCCCATGTGCACAGTATCCTTGAACGGCAGGTGCAAGCCTCCTGGGCCTGTGCTGTTAGAGAGGAGTATGTGTTCTGCTGCGGAGAGGCCTTGACCACTGTGATCCTGCCCTTGTGTTGCAGCTGGCGCGACACAACAAAGAACTGCAGAGCATGCTGAAGCCTGGCGGCCAGGTGGACGGGGATGAAGCGCTGGAGTTTTACGCCAAGCACACGGCACAGATAGAGGTGAAGGCAGAGCTGGCTCTGGGTGTGGGTCTGCGTTGAGACCTTTGGGGTGTCCAATGCCGGGGCTGGTACATTTGCATTTGTTTGTATGAGAGGTAGAAATATGAGCGATCACCCCATGCCCCATGTGAAGTGCTGGCGGGTAAGGAGGGGCAAGGCCAGAGAGTGAGTGGGCGGCATGGTGGGAGAGGAGGCAGGGGCCCTCGCTGTGGGAGCAGCACAGTGTCCAGAAAGGAGCTGCTCAGACCTGGGGAGTAACGGGAATGCCCTGGGGGGGGGGGGGCGCTGGAGCAAGGCCCGGGGTCAGGGGTCCCTGAAGATGAAGGAGAGCTGTGGGAAAGCAGAGGGGAGGCGAGTAGCCCAGAGCCCGAGTGAGCTGCCCCCCCCCCAGCCCCTCCCGGAGGTCTAGAATTCACCAAGGAGCAGCAGGAAGCTCCTGGCGAGTGCTGTGATCACACCCATATTTTAAACAAAACGAAGACATACGGACTAAGTAAATGCAGCTGCAGTGGGGCTCAGAAAGGCTGGATCGTTGTCTCATTGTCAGTGCGGAGCTGGCATGCTGATTCTGTCCGTCTGCCCAGGAACGTGGGCACATTTTGCATCACCTGCATCGGCACTTGGCAAGTCTCCAAGGTCCTGTCCAGGCTGCAGGCTGTGAGGGCAATGCGCCGTATTTTGGTAATGAGGACTTGCACAAATTTAATCTTGGTCCTTCCGACTCGGAAGGACTGACACACCCCCCTGCACAGTGTAAAATGTTCAGTATGGAGCTCTTTCCAAAGTCTGCTCTCAGCCCGTGTCTCAGGTCCTTGGACAGAGTACCTCGCTTCAGCGGCTGTCAGCCCTGACAGTGCATGTGAGCAAATGGTCTGTTGTCAGCCGTGCCGGGGTGTGGGAGAAGCTGTACTGGTATGTGTGAGGAGACGGTCCTGTGGCTTATTGTTGCCTGGAAGCCGGGCCCAGGGGCCGGCTGTGTGCCCAGGAGGCCGTAATGAGCAGCGTGAGGTGCCTGGGGGCAGTACGTCTGGGAGACATGGAGGATTGGTGGTCATTGTGCTGAGCTGCTGGGCTCACGCGAGAAGGCTGCAGCTCGGCCAGGCTGAGGCAGGGGTGAGGAACATCTCTTCTGCCAGGGGCCATTTGGATATCTGTAACTGCTCCAGAGTGACTGCATTTCAAATCCCTCCTGCGCTTGCCTCGGCAGGACCGGACCGCATGACTTCATGGGCCCTCCAAGGAGGCTAGAACCCGCTGGGGCCTGCGGGCCTCGTGTCCACCTGCCTCGGGCGCGTCCCTCGTCACGTCCCCTCAGCTAAGGCTGGTTACGGAGCAGGAGCGGTCTGATAACTCTGGTCATCTAAAGTCCACGCCCCTCAGGCCTTCTGGAGTCCGAGCTGTGGGAGCCTGTGGCACCTCTGGGACAGCCTCCCGCAGTGGGACCCGTCAGCTCTGGGTGCATCAGGGAGCACGGGTGTCAGGAGAGCAAGCACCAGCTCGTCTGCCGGCCTGGGCCTCAGCTGCTTTCCTGACTGTGGGGAGGGAGGTCAGTGAGAGACCCTCCACGGTGCTATGGCTGCAGCCCTCCCGAGATCCCTGTGAGCAGCACAGGCTGCCCGAGTCAGAGCAGGTGGACCAGCCAGGCGCAGAGAACACCCCTCTGCTGTCCCCCCTGGGGCCCAGCCCAGCGGGTTGAAGAGCAGCAGGTGGAACCCAGAAGGGGCCAGGCAGAGTCCTACGTGGAGATTGCTGAGGCTATGGTCAGAGGTAGGGGGCTGGCAAGTGGTGTTAGCAGGATGAGGACCTCAGGTGAGGCTTGGTGCACCCTGCAAGGTGCATCCCAGCCGTTAGCCACGTGTAGCTCTTCAGTTAAAATTAAATAAGTATTCCTTTGCGTGGATGAAGTAGCCTCCTGCACTGGCGCTCAGTGGCTGCAGGCGACTGTGATTGTCCCCTGGGCAGGGCAGGGCAGGGCAGAGCAGAGCCATGCTGTCCTGACAGGAAGTTCTGCTGGACCACACCAGCTTGTCTAAGTATGGGCACCAGGCTCTGTGCAAGTGGCTCCGGGGTAGCGTTTAGCCTAGTGGTTAGACACCCACTTGCTGTATCAGAGTACCTGGGTTTGAGTCCCAGCTCCGGCTCCTGACCCCAGCCTCCCTGCAGTGCGTATCCTGAGAGGCAGTGGGAGATGTTCTCATAACTCGATCACTGCCACCCATGTGAGAGGCCTGTATTCTGGCCCTGCAAGCATTTGGGGCGTTAGACAAGGAACGGGAATGCTCTGCATCTGTCCTTGTCTCTCAGATGAAAAAGAATTCTTAAAAAAATTTTAGGCAGTTCAAAAAATTAAAAAGCACGTGGACCAGCACCATGCTTTGAGTAAATGTAGGTGGCACAGAGCCTGCTGAGGTTAAAAATCAGAGGAGCTGTTTTCTAGCCAATCTCACACCTCGCGCTTGCTTGCAGCCAGTAACCCCGGTGACAGGTGTGTTCATCTCGTCCCCTTCCCCGCCTCAGATCGTGCGGCTGGACCGAACCATGGAGCAGATCGTGTTCCCCGTGCCCAGCATCTGTGAGTTCCTGACCAAGGAGTCCAAGCTGCGCATCTACTACACCACCGAGAGAGACGAGCAGGGCAGCAAGATCAACGACTTCTTCCTGCGCTCCGAGGACCTCTTCAACGAGATGAACTGGCAGAAGAAGCTGAGAGGTACGCGGGGCCCAGGAGCTGGAGCGGGCTGCCGGCGACCCTGCTTGCTTCTGCCTCTGACCACTGGGAGGTCCAGAGGCTCAGGGGGCCCAGCAGGGGGCCTCCAGCCTGGGTGTGGGGCTCCCCGGGCTCGGTGTGGATGGGCAGCTGCCTGCAAGCTGCCAGTGCCTCTCTTGAAGTCTTGGTGTAGAAAATAACAACGGGGAGGGAGACCCAACAGGCCTGCGCGTGAGCCGAGGTCAGGAGCTCCTGAGGCTCTGGGCTTGCCCCCCCTCGGGGGCTTGGATTGGAGCCCCTGGGTAAGTTGACAGGTGACAAGATTGCTGGCCAAGTAAGATGCTCACGGCTCACTGGGGACATCTGGGCTGGGATCCTCGTTTTGAGCGTGTGTGGAGCTGCCTCGCTCTGGTTTCTGTTGAGGTTTCGAGGTGACCCTTTACTCCCCACAGGGCGCTGGGCACCACCCCAGGAAAGGACCCAGCTCTATTTCCATCTGCCCACCAGGGGCCCTGGCTTGTAGCTCGCGTGTGAGCCCTGGACTGTGGATGGCTGGGGTCATCTGTCTTCTCTCCAGTCCCTGCTGGTCTGGGTCAGCCTGGACCAGCCTCCCCATCTGTGTTTCTGCTCTACTTCCCCCACCTCTGCACCTCCAGATTCACTAGTGGCAGAGAAGCTGTGCACACCCCTGTGCACTGACTCCATTCTCACTCTTCTCTGAGGGGTGCCTTAAAAATGCTCTGACACATCCTGTGGGACCAAAGCCATCCTCACCAGCTCTGTGTCTGGTGACTGCCCGAGGGCCAGGGCACCTTCAGCAGGTGCAGGCTCCTTGCCTTGCACTCAGGCACTGTACGCCCAGCAGTCAGGGTGTCCCTGGGCCTCCCATGGATCTGGAGGAGGGTCCTCCAGCTCAGCCATCGACTTGAGCACTGGGACTCTGGCCCAGTGCTCTGCTTGGGCAGTAAGAGAAGACATGCCCGCTCCCTTCATAATCCCATGTCCTGGTGTCCAGTTGCACAGGGAGGAACTTAATGGTAGCTTCGGTCCTTCCCTAGAGAGCTCTGTCCCTGCAGCAGTAGGGGATAACCCTGAATCCAGGTGTCCCATGCTCCTTGACAGGCAACTGACTTTTATCCTGACTGGCATCTGACATTGATGAGCTTAGCTTATTCTCTCAGAATGGTGGTTTTTTTTTTTTTTTTTTTTTGACAGAGTGGACAGTGAGAGAGAGAGACAGAGAGAAAGGTCTTCCTTTGCCGTTGGTTCACCCTCCAATGGCCGCCGCGGCCGGCGCACCGCGCTCATCTGATGGCAGGAGCCAGGTGCCAGGTGCTTTTCCTGGTCTCCCATGGGGTGCAGGGCCCAAGCACTTGGGCCATCCTCCACTGCACTCCTGGGCCACAGCAGAGGGCTGGCCTGGAAGAGGGGCAACCGGGACAGATCCGGCGCCCCAACCGGGACTAAAACCCGGTGTGCCGGCGCCGCAAGGCGGAGGATTAGCCTGTTGAGCCACGGCGCCGGCCAAGAATGGTGTTCTAAGATACATTAGTAGCGTGTGGTTTTTATAGCTTCTCCACAAGGCTTATGAATCAACACAGAGGTTCCGTCTCTTGTGAGGAGGGAGACGGATCCTCACAGCTCTTCCTGGGAGAGTGGGCCCCTTGGCCACAGGGCGAGCTCTGCGTCCTCACCCGGTGACTGCGCTGCTCCCAGATCCTTGCCTGTCGGCCGGGGACTTGGGATGAGCCCGTGGGCGGGCGGGTGGTTCTGGGAGGGCTGTCTCCTTACTCCAAGCCTCGGTTGCCTTGCCGCTGACTCCTTCGCTTCCTGTGGCCTTGGCTCTCAGCAGGTTTGTGTTTCAGCAAAGCCTAAGCACAGCCATAATTGTCAGCCAGGGGATTTTAATTGGCTTCAGAGCTGTCTGCTGGAAGAAGGGAAATTGAAAATAACAGAATTAAGTATGATTTGCATATTTAGGAAAGGGAGAAATGTGCTCATTAGAAGTGCGGTTGAAGTAAAATGCATTTTTCTCCAGTAAGTAGTTACTTTTGTGCTAATAAGTCTGCTGGAAAGATTCTCTGGCTTCTTCGGATAGCTGCTTTCCCTTCTCCCCAGTTTGTCAGAGTGTTGGTCACCTTTAAACCTGTAGTTAGGACTCAGGCACAGAGTGGGGTCTCTCAGCAGGTGCTTTCTTGTGCAAATTTTAGAGCACCCAGTTCCTCTGCTTCCACATACCCCCTTCCCTGCTCTGCCTGCACAGCATGCACACACATGCACACACACGCACGCACGCACATACACCTGTGTTGTACACCCCCTCTCTGATACCGATACCCTGCAGCCCCTATGAAATGAGCACTTGGGACTAGGAAAAATGGAAGGCAGCGAAAGACGACAACCAGGCTGAGATGCATGTGAAGAGCCCCCTCTGATGCCTCCCTGCCCCAGGGTTTTCTGTCATGGTTTTCACACTGATAGGAATAGAACTGGGAAATTCTGTTTCTGTAGATGTGTGTGCTGAGCTGCTAGTCACTGGCAAGCCCCAGTTCCTTTAAGATAAAGGAGAGCTAACAGGAGTTCACCAGGAGCTGCCTGGCACTGCTTCCTGTGCAGGCTGGTGATACTCCCATCTCTGGGCTACAGTGTTCCAGGTGTGTTGACCCAGCCAGCTCTCAGCCCCTGGCAAGTAGGAAGCAGCAACAGGATACGGTGGGCAGTTCAGCAGTGCGTGGGCAGTGACTCCCTCCCAAAGGAACTTCCATCCAAGCAGGGCAGACGGCACAGCCCCCAGCCCTGATTGCCGGGGTCGTGGTGTAGCAGTGGCTACATTCATGAGTGGGAGAGGGGAGGCCCAGAGGAAAAGCAGGATGAACCGCCCAGAAGGACCACTAGGGCTTGCAGAGATGCAGCCTGAGAGATCGGGCAGGGCAGGCAAAGCCTTTTCCCATTGCATCTGCACCAAGTCACCACAAACCTGCAACTGATGACAAAGGAGACCGGTCAGCTCCCTGCTCTGGAGGTCGGAAGTCTGAGCAGGTTCTTGCCCACTGAAGTCAGGGTGCACATGGGGCTGTGTCTTGAAGGCTCCAGCCTTTCCCAGGCTCTTCAGACCGTGGCATCCCTTGGCTCCTGGCCCCTTCCTCTGCCCTCGGCCCCTGGCGCGCCCAGGGGAGACTCTGTCCTGCTGATCCCTAGCTCCCTGTCACTCCATCGGCACAGGAGAGTCTCTGCAGCTCCAGGTGCTTGGTTCGTCCCACACACATGTGAAGTAGCACATTCATGGGTTCTGGGGCTGGGAAGTGGACGTCTTGTCCGGGGTGGTAGTGGGAAGCAGGGAGGGACTCATTTCTGCCTATCAGAGGCTGTGTTAGTGGCTTTCTGTCACTTAGTAACAAGTAACCTAGTGGGTTAAAATAAGCAGTACTTTCTCAGTTTCTAGGCATCAGGAATCGGGCGATAGGTTGGCCGGGTGGCTGTGGGTCAGGATCTTTGTTGGCACATGGTCTTGGAGCATGCCTCGCTTGGTGCTCACACAGGGCAGCTGTCAGGGGCCTCTGTCCCTCTGCTGTGGGCATATGCGTGGTCCTTTCAGGTGACTTTGTAGCATGGCATGGACTGATTCAAGGGAGAGGGCAAGGCGGAAGCCACAGTCCTTCTGTGACCTGGCCTGGAAGCAGGCCCCCACATCTGCTATGTTGTTTGCCAGAGGCGAGTGACCAAGTCCAGCCCACACTGGAGAGGAAGAGGAGTGAGCTGTCCTCTGGCAGGAGTAGCAGCAGAGACTTTGTGGGCAGATTTGTAAGTCCCCAGAGGGGGCATGTGCAGCCTGGAGACTGCGGGTGTGTGCGGGCAGCAGCAGAGTGTGTGGCCAGGGTGTGGGAGCACAGGGCAAAGACAGGTGGGTACATCACCCCCGGGCTGCGAGAGATGAGCGGCTCGACTCCTCTTGCACCTGGGTGCACACCAGCTGATCTGGAGGTGGATGCCAGCTTCACTGTGCCCTTGCTGTTTAAGCAGAACATTGGCCTCGTGTAAAGGGTTGCTTCTGAGTCCTGTGCCACTGTTGGAGTGCCTAATGCAGCTGTTTGGAGGATGCTCTGGTACTTGGTGTTGAGAGGCCCCTCTGTCAAGAATGCTGGCTTCCGCAGAACATCCCCGCACTTTTCCAGCTCCTGCTATTGTTTGTTTCCCTGCCTCTTCTTGGGAGCCTTTGTGTATATACCAGTGTGTCCGTACCCGGCTGTGTCCATGCCCGGCTATGTCCATGCCCGGCTGTGTCCATGCCCAGCTATGTGCATGCCCAGCTGTGTCCATGCCTGGCTATGTGCATGCCCAGCTGTGTCCGTACCCACCTGTGTCCATGTTCAGCTGTGTCCTTACCTGGCTATGTCCATGCACTGCTGTGGAGAGGGTGCTACAGGTTTTTTTGGCTTCAGCAGTGGTCACTGTGCAGCAGTTGTGTCTCTTGTCTGCTCTGGATTTCCTACCTGGGTCAGGTGTGGCCTACATCCCAGAGGAGACGGCAGCAGTCGTGTCTCTTGTCTGCTCTGGATTTCCTACCTGGGTCAGGTGTGGCCTACATCCCAGAGGAGACGGCAGCAGTTGTGTCTCTTGTCTGCTCTGGATTTCCTACCTAGGTCAGGTGTGGCCTACATCCCAGAGGAGACGGCAGCAGTCGTGTCCGGAGATGTTTTGTCACCTTCTGTTTGCCTCGGCAGTAACTTCCCCAGGTGCATTGTTCTGTTGAGTCTCCTGTAGAGCTGTGACATGAGTCACTTTGCCTTATCTCTGCCACTGACCCCAGCAGGTCACTCACTGCAAAAATCCGGTCATCACGGCCACTGCCCTTGGCTGGGCCTCACTCTGCCTCGTCACAGGGGGGATTTTCAACTAGAGGACTGCTCAGAGCTCTGACACCACACTCTCTGGGAACATTGCCTGTCACCCAGTGCAGACATGATGCAGGGAATCATTGAGTTACCCAGGGCTCTGCTTATAGTACTGTGTCTTGATGTTGGATGGAAGCTCCTGGAAGCTTGGCTGTTGCTCCAGGCATCATTGTGGATCTGATTCGGCCATGGCTGCAGTCCTGAAGTTTAATAGTGACTTCGCAGGAAGAAGAGAGGCACAACAGAGCCACAGCCTCGCATGCTCAGGCTTCTCTCTGGAGGGAGACATCATGGCGTGAGGCTGTCTCGTGGTGACAGCCACTTGCATGGACGTGAAAGTTACCCTGTCCCTCCCATCCATGAGCATCAGCCTGAGCATAAGGCGCCCTGTGTCCACAAATGCAGCAGCTCACCCTCCTGGTTTCCCGTCCCCAAGCCTTTTAGGGAGCAGTGGTGACCAGACGTAGGCAGAGGCATCGCAGTCTTGCTTTGTGAGCTCATGCAACAGTCTGAGTAGGAGGCAGCATCCGTCCTGGGCAATGGCACAGCAGGGCCAGCTCCAGGTGCTGGGTCCCCTCCTGGCTCCCACCGCACTGCCCACACTTCTAAAATCCTGGCTGAGTTCTTGGGCCCCCTCGGGGGAAGCTGAGGCCTCTGAGCTGAAGTCCAGATGAGTCCCCGGCTCCAGGGCTGGCAGTGCTGACTGGGGCCCGAGGGCTTCCCCCTTCTCCTCTTCCTTGACGCTGTGCCCGGCTGCGTTCCCCAGACAGAAGTGTGCCGGTGTGTTCTCTGTGGTGGTCGGCGTGGGGAGCGGGTGGACTGGGTGGTGCTGGGCGGCTCAGGCTGTGCCGCGGCCTCACCCTGCTGTCCCCACAGCTCAGCCCGTGCTGTACTGGTGTGCACGCAACATGTCCTTCTGGAGCAGCATCTCCTTCAACCTGGCCGTGCTCATGAACCTGCTGGTGGCCTTCTTCTACCCATTCAGAGGCGTGCGAGGAGGTGAGGCGTGCGAGGAGGTACCGCTTCCTTCTTTTCTGAGGGCCGGGGGGGCGGGGGCCTGACGGCTCGGAGCCGCGGGGAGGCAGTCTCGTGCACGGGAAATTCAGGGGTTTCGTCTCCAGTGCTACTGAAAGTGAGAGAAGCTGGGCGACTCTTCTCTTGTGTGCTGTTTATAGGCCTTGACTGTTTGCCTGCTGGGTGGTGGTCTTCATTTTTCATTGTTGAACTCTTTATTTAGCAAAGTCATTAAGCCTTTCCCTAGCATGTAAATTATGTTGAAAAAAGAAGCTGGAACCCAGCACATAGTAAGCACTCAATAAATGTTAGCATTAAGAAGCATAGGTTTTGGCTGGCACCACGGCTCACGAGGCTAATCCTCCGCCTGCGGCGCCGGCACACCGGGTTCTAGTCCTGGTTGGGGCGCCGGTTCTGTCCCAGTTGCTCCTCTTCCAGTCCAGCTCTCTGCTGTGGCCCGGGAGGGCAGTGGAGGATGGCCCAAGTGCTTGGGCCCTGCATCCGCATGGGAGATCAGGAGGAAGTACCTGGCTCCTGGCTTCGGATCGGAGCAGCTCACCAGCCGCAATGCGCCAGCTGTAGTGGTCACTTTGGGGGTGAACCAATGGAAAAGGAAGACCTCTCTCTCTGTCTCTCACACAGTCCACTCTGCCTATCAAAAAAAAAAAAAAAACCATAGGTTTTTGTATCCACATGGGCTGTGCACGCGGTCTGCGAGGAATCGTCTGTTAGCACCGTGGTTTCTCCACTGGGAGGTGACGTCCCAGACAGATTGAGAAGCCCGGCCAGGGTCACACGCTTCTGAAACGTGAGGATTTTGACATTCCTCCACCACAGTTGAGAACTTGATTCCAGCCTGGAATTGCAGGAAGCGTCTGGAGCGCGTGCACATTTCTGTTTCCTCCAGGGCTTGGAGGGGAGGCGAGAGTGAGAGACGGCAGGCACACTGTGCATCCTCATTTGCTGAGCCTGTCCCTGGCCACTGCCGTCACGCACAGGCCGGCGTGGAAGGTCCCCGGCCTGTGCGGGCTCCCTCACCCACTACCTCTTCCTGCTGTCCATCGGAGCCTTACACTGTGCTGGTAAAGCAGATGGGCGGGAGGCGCTCAGTCTCGTCGGTGGCAGTCTGGAGCTGTCACTTTTCTGGGGCTCTGGTGCCAGACGTTGAAAAAGCTCCTGCCAGCGTTCACGGCCTCTTTTCTGGGAGGTAGAATTTTTTTTGATTTACTTTATTTATTTGAAAGGTAGAGTTACAGAGAGAGAAGGAGAGACAGAGGGGTAAGGGCCCAGCTACATGGGTCACCTGCTGCTGCCTTCTCAGGCACGTTAGCAGGGAGCTGATCAGAAGTGGAGCAGCTGGGACTTGAACCGGCACCCACTGGGATGTCCGCATCACATGGGTCGACTTTTCAGCTGAATGTGAAGTTTTCCTCAGGACTTCGGGCAGAGCCCCTGTGTGTGTGTGTGTGTGTGTGTGTGTGTGTGTATGGGTGTGTGTGATGGGAGAGCCCAGAAGTAAGACACAGAACCAGCGCCTGAGCCTGAGCAGGCACCTGTGGCCACAGCCATGCACTGCAGGGCCAGCTCAGGCATGGTGGCATGTGAGATCGCCCAGCTCAGACTTGGCTCATTTAAGGAGCTGGATTTCTGTCTGGCCTGAAGTTACAGCGCAGATACCATTTGAGTAGATGTTTTCCTTCCCAAAGCACGACCTCAACCCAAGTCCAGGAGGGAGTTTTTCTCATAGACACCTGGTCAGGATCATGACCCTTGTGTATGAGGAGGGTTAACCAGAAGGCAAGGTTTTCCCCGAGGGACATCAGCCTGACCCAGGCTGCCGGTCAGCACTGCTGTGAGCCGTGTGGAGCCCCCGATGAACTCAGGCGGCTGGGACAGTGGCCGGCTCTGCCTTCATCACAGAGACCGTCAGGCTCTTCACGGCTGCTGATTGGACCACTAGCCTCTGCTCGCTCTTACTCCCATTTCTTTAAACATATTTCAGACAGGTGCATATTTCTCCCCTTGACCATCTCCTTCAGGCGTCACATGTGGCAGTGTCCAGGAACAAGCTTCAGGCAGGGAGACCTCTTAGGAAGTGCAGGGGTTTGGTGCTCAGGCCCAGTGCAGCCCCTCCTTGGCCCTGTGACCTTGGGCAGGTCGTCCCAGTGTTTGTGCCTGTGTGTTAAGCGATGCTGAAATCGAGCCAATGGCTGTGAGACCTCCGTCTGGCCTCAGAGATGCCTGTAGGGCCTGGGGGTCAATAGTAGCGGTCCTTGTCGGGATCCTGAGGCGTCCTGTTTCTTGCCCATGGAAGTGTGACTCCCACTGCATGGGACGCCTGTCTACAGGCCTTCCACCACCACTCCCCCCTTTTTTTTCCTTAGGATTTTATTATGTCTTTCAAAGAGAGAAATCTTGCGTCTAGGTCAGTCCCCAAGTAGCCGCAATGGCTGTGGGCCCGGTGGAAGCCAAGAGCCAGGCACTCCATTTGGTTCTCTCCCGTGGGTGCCAGGGACCATCTCCTGCTGCTCTCCCAGTTACCGGCTCACAGGCCACAGCTTAACCAGCTGTGCCACAGTGCTGGCGCCATCCCTTCCCCTCTAAAAGGGTGAGTTCTGAGTGTGCCAGTAGCTCTGACTTCTCCCTAGAAGCCAAAGCTTCCGGTTTTGGAACCATGGTCCTTAGCACCTTGTGCTGGTGGACTGTGTGAGAAGTGTGGTGAGATCGGAGGGGAGGCAGGTAGAGTCCCTTTCATTGCCAAGTGGCCGAAACAGCCCAGACACGGCAGTTCTCCCTCGGGGACTTTGGTTCTTTGTAAGAAGTGCTGAGGGCCTTGCCTGGAACCAGTGCTGGCCGCCTTCAGGAGGGGGTTTGAGATCTAGCTTGTTGACAGGAGGTTTTTTTGGGGGATCAGTATTTGTCAGCATTTGTTGCAGCCTGAAGATGGGATTTACACCATGTTCCTCTTGAATGTGTGTAATGACCTTGGTACGTGTGCCGATGTGATTCTGTGGCTTACAGAGTTGTGGCTGCCCAGAACACGGTGGCCTTAAAAGCTCCTTTCCAAGGGCCCATTCTCCCCTCGCCTCACGTTTATTTCAGAGTGAGGAGTCCCAGTCTTTGAAAAGCCCGACAGTTGGGCACCTACACGTTGCTTGCTGTGAGCATGTCCTGATAATTGAAGTAAATAGTGGTACTTTGTGAACTTGCTTGTTACTGACATTTTCACACAGACAGGCAAGAAACCACAGCCTAGGTAACTGCTCCATGTCTGCCAGTCCAGCTTTGATGGTGGTCATTCTGCCGGTCTTGTTCTATCCACTCCTCTGCTGTGTTTTCTGAAGCATTTTAAAGAAGTCTAGACATATTGTTGTTTTGTCCATAAATATTTCAGCATGCCTCTCTCACTTATAAGCATACTTTAAAATATGTGTGATCACCATGCCATTATCATAGCTCTAACAAAACTAACAGCAAGTCTTGTAATAGTCTGTCCAAATTCAGATGTCTCCAACTGTCTGAAAGATGTTGTTCAAGAGTTGTTTTTCTGAAATCTAGCACTTTTTTTCACACTGTTTTTGTGGTGGGGAAAAGGCTTGGTTTTACGGTAGCCTCTTCAGAATTTGAGGTCATTTCTTCTACTCATCACATTTGTTATCCTGAGTTGTTTTTTTTTTTTAAGATTTATTTATTTACTTGAAAGAGTTATACAGAGAAGGAGAGAGAGAGAGAGAGAAAGATCTTCCATCCACTAGGTTACTCCCCAAATGACCATAACAGCCAAAGCTGGGCCAATCCGAAGCCAGGAGCCACAGCCTGGGAGAAGGTGTTTACAAAAGTTATTTGAAAGGCTTACATCCAAGATATATAAAGAATGCTTATAACTCATTAATAAAAAGACTGCCCTATTAAAACAGTGGACAGAATGCATGATCCAAAGTTCATGAAAGAAGATACATACAAAGATGTTCAATGCCACTCATTGTCAGGGAAACAAATTAAAAACACAATGACCATCCCACTACACACATGCTAGAATGGCTAAAGTGGGACAGACCGACAGCACCAAGTAGTGGTGACGACGTGGAGCAAGTGGACTCCAATGGGAAGGCGCCAGGAACGCAGTGTGCTTGGGGTCCCACTCTCCGCGTCCAAATACTTTCCACAGGAGTGGAAAGCATCTGTCTGCTCCAAGATGTGTACCTAACTGTTCTGGTAGCTCTCCTCGTGAGAGCTCCAGGCGGGACAGGGCTTTATTGTGTGCTGTTGGCTGGATACAGTGTAGCCCGTCCACGTGATGGGGCTCACCTCAACAGTGAAACCAGTGGAACAGCAATGCGTGCACCGACTTGGGGTCTGGCTGGGGGAGAGAAGGCAAGTACGAAGACCACCTCCTACTATGGGGGTGTCCTCGGCTTTTATGAAGTCCTGGGAGATGCAGGGAACAGATCATTGACTTGGGTTGGGGGTCAGGGAAGGGAGGGGGTAGGGACCAGACATAACTGTGAACAGGCACAAGGAACGCAGTCGTCACTGTCTCGATGTGGTGGTAACTGCAGTGGTTGGTGATTGCACAGTTGTACTAACTGCTGAAGTGCACTACACTGTGCCATGAAAAAGGGTGGTCAAGAACCCCTCCAGCCATGCACAGTGTCATCATGGGCCGGAGAAGGAAGTGGAGACTCTGAGTCCTTCAGAGCAAGACGGAGAGGACAGGGCCAGCCTGGTAGGCAGCTGAGAGGATTAGATAAATGTCAGCCAACACAGAGAGGGCCCTGTGATGGCTCACGGTCGTTCAGTGCACGTAGGGACTGATGGTGCCCCAGGGTCCCCTTGCAGGATTTCGGAGGAGCTTCTGCCTCTTTGTGTCCGTGTCTCGGCAGCGTTCCCCTTTGGAGGGTGTCGGAAACGTAACAGTTTGGGGCAGTGGTTGTTGAAGAGAGAACAAGTCCTGACTGGCATGGACAGAGTGAGCCAGGGTGGCTGCAGGAGGAGCTGAACAGCTGGGCTGGCCTCGGGGCTGGCGCGGGGTCCCTGCGGTTCGGAGGAAGTGGACCCTGTGTGCAAGTGGCCTTGGCCGCGGCCTGCCACTTTGTTTACACCTGCAGGAGGCTCCCTGTGTGATCACATTTGCAATCGGGCTATTTTTTTTAATGAATGTTTTACAGAACTGTATTTTTAGCCATGTTGGTTCATCTTATGTAACCGAGCTGTCTTGTGGGATGTTCTAAATAGAATTTGCAAGAGCAGGAGATGACAAAAACCGGTACAAGTTCTGTGTCTCCCAGGATAATCCAATTGTAGGATGATGCTCCTGACACGGAAGTTGCTTCCTCCTTCCCTGGAGGAGACTGGAGGCAGGCAGGGGCCTTGCAGTGTTGTTCTGTGTACTTTCAATAGAAGCCGAGTTGAGGCTTCTACAGCGCCACTCCGAAGGGTGAAGAGTGGTGCACAAGTGGGTATGAGTTCTTGAGCCAGCATCTGTGAGTGCCCCCTGGGCACCAGGCACTTCCCTAGGGAATTTCCTTGGGGAGGAGAGAGAAAACTGACACCTAGAAAAGAGTGTTTGTCTGGCCAGCAATTGGCATGGTGGCCAAGGTGCCACTGGGGATCCCCGCATCCCGTTTCGGGGTGCCTGGTTCTAAGTCCTGCTCTGCCGGTGCCCCCGTGCTAGTGGTGTGGACCCACAGAGGGCTCCAGTGGTTGGATTCCTCCCACTCATGGGGGAGACCCAGACTGAGTTCCAGGATCCTCACTTGAGCTTCCTGGGTTACAGGCATTTGGAAGATCTTTGTCTCTGCCTTGCTAAGCAAAATTAATATAAATACGAGATGAAGGAAGATACTTGGGCCACAAGTGTACACACAGACACACACACATTTTAAGTACCCAGTGTTCTGTAGGGAAGACCAGAATCTGAGGGGACCATGGAGAAGGAGGGAGCGCCTGGCAGCCCCTCATGAGCAGGAGGAGGGAAGACCTAAGCCCTAAAAGGGGTGGCAAGGAGAGATGGATTTCCCCCAGGCAGAAGGAGGCATGGAAGTCAGAACACAAGAGTGGCGCTGGGCTGTGCCTGGGGCAGAGGACTTGAAATGACAGTCGGAACTGGGGAGATACGAGGAAGCCTGCCCTGGTCTGCTGTCCACTCTCAGTGGAGTCTGGTCCATGAGCTCCCTGCCTTGTCCCTTCAGGAACGCTGGAGCCACACTGGTCGGGCCTCCTGTGGACGGCCATGCTCCTGTCCCTGGCCATCGTCATCGCCCTCCCCAAGCCCCACGGCATCCGCGCCTTAATCGCCTCCACAATCCTACGGCTGATATTCTCGGTCGGGCTGCAGCCCACGTTGTTTCTGCTGGGAGCCTTCAACGTGAGTATGCCATCTCCATGGACACGTTTCTGTCGGCTTGCACTCTGATCCTGGAAACGCGGCCCAGGGCTTTCGTTGAGAACACAATTTGGTAAGACTGTTAGAAAGGCAGGAGCGGGGGACTGCTGCAGGTCAGACCTCCCTCGTGACCCTCTGCGGGGACAGGGAGCCTGCTCAGACTCCTTGGAGCATCCGCAGTGTCAGAGTGAAGGCACAGCCCTCCTAGCAGGTGCGTGGGAAGGAGGACAGTGGTGAAGGCTTGCTGGCTTTCTCCCGGCTCAAAGGATTGTTGGAACGAGAGACTGTAGCCATCAGTGCGGTGATCAGAGGGTAGCAGCACCCACCTCGGCAGGGGTCGCGTCGGGTAGAGGGGCTGTCAGACACAGAGATGCAGCAGGGGCATGGGGAGGAGAGGTTCAGAGGCGGTTCAGCGTGGCAGCCCAGGAGGTGCTGCGTGTGCTGCTACAGTCACGGCTGCACCCGCAGGATCTTGACCAGAAGGGGACCGCCCGCAGTGGGACTCGGCCTGGGAAGGAAGGAGGAGCTGGGGCAGGCGAGGCCCTGTGGGCATCGAGTGCTCGCTGAGGCTTCTGCTCTGGGCAGGTGAGGAAGCTGCGTGCAGAGCGAAGTGATTTTTCAGAAGAAGCTTGGTTTGCTGATTCTGTGCAGCAGAAAGCATCCTCAAATGGCAACGGTCGCAAGGCCCTCAGGGAACCAGAAGCCAAACCAAGGGGTGGGCACAGGGGCGGGGCAGGGCCAGGAGCAGAGGAGCCTGCTGGTTGCTGTCTGCGGCCCCATCAGCCAGAGCAGCGGAGCCCAGGACATGAACAGGAGACCTGCAGAGCTGAGTTCTGCCTCTGTGCTGCGCTCCAGTCCCATGCACAGCTCCGGGGCGCTGGATTCTGCACCCTCCAGGTCTGTGTGTCCACAGAGCGTACCAAGTTAAGACAGGGTGGATGCAGAAAGGGTGCCATGGTTCGGTCAGTGTGGGAGTTCTGGCTTAGACAGAATGGATTCCCCAGACTGAGTACATGAACGTGGCCCCTCAAGCCTCAGGAGAACCGGTGTGTTGGTGCTTCCCCATCAGGACCAGAGTGGCGAGAAAGAAAGGTGGAGACCATTTCCAGGAGTGGGAGGGGCCTGACGTGTTTGCGCCAAGCAGCGATTTATCTGAAGAAGCATTCTGGAGATTTGCTCAGCCCGGCACAGTGTGGATTCCTGTGAGGGACTGGAGGCGAGGAGTGCTCTGAGGCTGCATTGGAGGAGTTGGGCTACACCACACCCGTGCGGCGGGTGCAGGGTCAGAGCCTGAGCCCAGCAGGCTGCTGCATCGAGTGTCGCTGCTTGACGGGGTGACGTAGGTGAACCCATGCAGGCCAGGGACGACGGTGCCACTAAAATGGAATCACGTCCAGACCCAGTCCTCAGGGGAAAATACACTGAATTTGTCAACTTCGGGGCTTGAGGTGATAAGACACACTGGTGCTTGGCAGTGCACGGCTGGATGCCCGTGTTGGGGAGGGGATGTGGGTGTGGCTGCAGCAGGAGGGACGGGACACTGGGAGTGACTCGGGACCTGAGCTGGTCTTCCGGAGACCGCCTGGATCTGGTGTGCCTGACCTTGAGTCCTTCCACATCCGCCCTTTCTGGCTGATCTGCTGGAAAGACTGAGAGTGCACACTCAATATTTAAATAGTTAAAATGCTGGGATAATTACCTAGAGAGAATAAAGACCGGGAAGAAATGCTCCAGGAGCCAGGAGAGCAGCCAGGGACAGACAGACAGGGTGTCAGTGGTTTCGGAGCTGGGAAGGAGGCACCCAGTGCCACGAGAGCTGTGAGGAGGATGGGGAGCTGGGCCCTGTCGTGCCGCCAGGAGCCAGGCAGACGCTCCAGGCAAGCGGGAGACATGCCACGGGCCCTACCAGCTGTTTCTCTAGGCAGGAGAGGCTGGAAAGACATGTCTGAGAGCAGCCGAATGTAGCCAGTAGGAAGTGGGGGAACAGGCTGAGGCCTTAACTAGGGGCGACTGCTGACGGAGCAGGAGAGGAGGTACAGGGGATCGAGGGTCCAAGGGAAATGGGGTGCTCTCTTGCTAAGAGTAGGAGCCTGGGCATGTGTGAGGCCCTGGAATGTCAGCCAGAGCGCGGCCCCTACCGCCTGCCCTCCCGGTGCACACGCAGTCAATGATGCTTTCCTGTGCGCTTGTGGAGGTCAGGCTGAAGCTGCAGGAGGCTGGCAGAGTGAGTGCTCAGCTGCTGGAGAAAGCCAGGAGGCCTTTGCGGTGTGCCTCCTCGTCTGTGTGAGTGCGGGGAGCTCGGGTGCTGTGATGGCCCAGGTCCTGCAGCACAGCTGTCCTGGCACGGCTGGTCCAGGGAGCTAGGGCAGCCACATGTGATCTGAGCAGGTGTGTCCCTAGAGCTGTCTCCCTCCTTGTCCTCATCTGAGTTTGCTGTCGTCCTGTCACTAGAGCTGGACTTGAGGCCTGGGTCTGCCACCCAGCCAGGGCAGTGCTATGCAGTGGGTCCTTTGGGCTGCTCTGGTCGCTGGGTCCTGGTCACTGAGGTGTGGCTGAACCCAGGGACTCGGAGTGTGGCATCAGGACCTGGTTGCCTTCCTGGTCTCTCAGATGCAGCCTGTGTACTGGAGGTGCCCGTGTAGCTGAGGCCATGTGGGGGCTGCCAGCCTCCCCAGAGCTTACCTCCTCTTGGGTTCAAGGGCAGGAGGGAGTGAAGAACAATGGCAGGATTCCCAGGGAGGAACCCAGTGGATCTCATTGGCTGCATTTGGTCACATGCCTACTGCTGCACCTGTCATTATGCTTAAGACGATGCAGCGTTGAGTTTGGCTGGGCAGAGTCCCACCCAGCCTCCAGGACTGATCTCAGAAATGGTGGCTCCCTGAAGATAATGTGGGAGAACAGAACTCCGCCCGAAGTCCCTTGGCTTTTTTCCATGAAAGTTCCAGTTTTCCCTGTCAACTTAGGAGCAAGACAGTTGTTGGCTGTGGCTCGTTAAACTGAAATCATTAACAATGCATAGAGGTTTGTGACCTTGCTGATCTCGGGGCTCCTGGATTGAGGTGACTTCTGTGTTTTGACTAACTCATGGAAGAAGCTTGCAAACGATTCATGCCTCATATTGAAAATCCTAATCTTGCTACGTGTTAACTTTGTTTTGGCTGTCGACAAACGCTGTTGACTCCTCCTGCCGTGAGGTTATGTGATTGCCCTGCCATCAGTTCCATGCCTGAAAAGCAGAGCCGTGAAATGACTGAGACCCACACGGTGGTTCTCAGGGGGCTTGCCAGGGCCTCCATGCAAAAGACAGCCTGTGTTGGACAGAAGCGCCCCTGCGCCCTCTGACCTCTCCTGTCATTGTTGTCAGGTCTGCAACAAAATCATCTTTCTCATGAGCTTTGTGGGCAACTGTGGCACGTTCACAAGAGGCTACCGCGCCATGGTCCTGGACGTGGAGTTCCTTTATCACCTGTTGTACCTGCTCATCTGCGCCATGGGGCTCTTTGTGCACGAATTCTTCTACAGCCTGCTGGTGAGTCCCTGGAGCCGGAATGTGCACAGGTGCACAGCTGGGGTTGCCCTGTGTGTGCCGTCCTGGCCCTGCGAGATGGAGGCCCCACTCCCTCAGCGCGGGTGCACAGCTGGGCTTGCCCTGTGTGTGCCGTCCCCCCAGCGGGGATGACGTGCGAGATGGAGGCCCCACTCCCTCAGCCGTCAGAGCTTGGAGAGGGAAGTGCAGGCAACAGGCCTCCCGTCACTCCCTCGCTGCAGGAGGACCACCCCGTGGCCTGGCTCACATATCCCTTCCCTTCATTTCGTAGAGTTGGCCCCACGTCCCAGAGGCAGTGTGTCGGGACCATCGTGTAACTGTCCTCAAAGGGTTGCTTTCTCTGCGCACACTTGCGGTGACGGTGACTGAGCCCCGTGACAGTGGGTGCAGTGGGGTTTCTGGTCCAGGAGACCTTTTCAGTGGAAGGTGTTGCATTCCTCTGGAGCCAAGTGGTTTGCATCCTGAGGGCCTGTAGGGTGAGCTGTCCTGCCTCCCTCCTCCTAAGCAGGGGTGCTAGTTCCAGGTGCAGTGACAGGTGTCCTGAGCATGCAGGGAGCCCCGGCCTGCAGAGCTGTAGATCAGAAACCACAGAAAATGAAGGGAGCAGAGTCGACCTGTGCTAGCAGAAGCGTGGAGACTGTAAACAGCAAAGCTGACCCTTGAGGGTCAGGGACAATCAGGACCGGGAATGTGAAAGAGGGATGGACACAAAAGGCAGGGTGGCGAAGGCTCTTGGGGAGGTGCTGTCCATGTGGGTTCTGGACAGTTTACTTAATTGCCTCATGCCTCAGTTTCCCCATCTACAAAATGAGACGGGTGTATTCCCCCACGGGGCTGCTGTAGGAGCTACAAACAGCTGTTGGGTCAGGGCCTCAGAGCTGTGTCCACTGTCCTCGTCTTCCTGTGTTCCCTCCCCTGCCCGAGACAGTGTGAGGAGGTGGCTCATCCTTTTAGTGGTGAGTGTCGCTGGGCTACGGGGACTCATTGTAGAACGGGTCTGGCTGTCCTTTGAGGTCAGGATTTACTTGGACTTGCCATTGTGTGGCCTGTTTTGGTCCCTGTGATCCCGTGTCCATGTCAGTGTTGTGGCATACGGTCATGTCCACAGGGCCGTGTCCTCCCTCAGCAGGGCTCAGGGGTTCTCTGTGCCCACTGCAGGGTGGCCAATCCGATAGATCAGACAGTGCTGCCTCCCTGGTGGAGAGCTGGACTCGAGCTCAGTCTGCTCTCAGTCACTGCGGCTCCAGCCGAGGCAGGCGCCAGGGACAGGGGAGCATGGTGATGAGCCTGCTCCCTGCCCTCCCCGACCAGCACGGTCTGCAACACAGTGGTCCCCCTTTCTCTTGAGGGGCTACCGTGGCTCCGTCTGCACCCCTCACGGCCCCTTGGAGCTAAATGTCACCTTCCTGTCCACTGAGGAAGCTGGGACTCAGGTCATCCAGTCAGCGGTGGCCAAGCAGAACGGCAGCTGCCGTCCAAGGACGTCTAAGCCTGGTGAAACCGCAGCTTCCCGTGCAGCTCAGGTCTCTGCCCCCAGACCCCTGCCCATGACCAGAGAGGGAAGAGAACTGGCGGCCCAGGTGCTCCCTGAGTGCGCTTTGCTTTTGGAGAACGGACAGGATCAGAACAGAGAGAACTGGTCCAGGTGGTGCCTAGATGCCCCTCGTCTGTGCTCCTGGGGTGTCTCCACCTTCGTGCCTGTCTGTGCAGTGCTGAATGTGGCTGGTGACAGCTGCAGACACAGTGGCCACAGCGGCTGGGGCTGGGGCTGGGGCTGGGTCAGGCCAAAGCCAGGACCCTGGAGCTCCATCCGAATCGCCCCTGTGGGTGGCAGGGGCCCTCGCTCTGTGGCCGTCTTCCACTGCTTTCCCCAGGCACACTAGTAGGGAGCTGGATTGGAAGTGCAGCCGCCGAGCCTTGAGCGCGTGCTCATGAGGGAGGCCGTGCCACGTCTCAGCCATGACTTGCTGTGCCGTAATGCTGGGACTGTTCGTGGTTTCACTGTCAGCAATCACCAACCAGTGAAGTCTCTGGTTTGTAGCCACGGAGCACACGCACTTGGCCTTCGTCATCTGTGGTTGCTCTGAGTCCCGCTGCCTGTCGAGCTGCTGGAAAATTTTTCACCGACGATAACAGCCATGCTTAGGCCTGTGTACTCTCTCCCCAACTCGTGGCTGCTCACACCCCCTCTGACGAACCCCCCTCTACCCAGAGCCCTCCCAGTCCTGCTCAGCTTGGTGTCAGGGCGGTGGGAAGTTACCTGAGAACACAATGACCTCAGATAGTCAGACGTGGACTTGAACCCGCAGACAGCTGGCCACGTCCACTCATGGTGTGGGTAAGGAAACCGGGCCTGCGGTGGGCAGCTGGCTTCATCCCATCTCAGCAGATTCAGGGGTGAGGACCCAACCTGTGGGAGAGGACTAGATGTCTTCCAGCAGCCAGATTGCAGGCTAGCTTCCAAGGGGGAGATGGGCTCACTGCCCTGGCTTCCTTGCTGCACAAGTGCGGCGTACTGATCCATAAAAATAGGGGTAGCCATTTAGCCTAGTGGTTAAGGCGCCCGAGTCCCCATCCAAATGGCTGGGTTTGATTCCGGGCTCTGGCTCCTGAGTCCAGCTTCCCACCACTGCGGACCCTGGGAGGCAGCAGTGGTGACTGGGGTAGCTGGGGTCCTGACCACCACGTGGGAGACCTGCATCGAGTTTCCAATTGCTGGATCTTGGCTTTGGCCCTGGACTAGCCCTGGATACTGAGGATGGGAGCACACATGTTCTTTCTCTTTCTCTCCCCCCCCCCCCGATAAATAAATAATAATTACAATTTAAGAAAGTAAAAACCAGCCTCCAGGCCCAAGAGTGACCCCAGACAACTCTTTTCCCATTGCTCCTTACCATCCCCCGCCCCAGCAAAAATCTCACCCTGGGCCTGGAGCCCACCCCCCTCCCTCCGCCCTGGCTCTCCCCCTAGGGAGCCTCCCTGTGCCATGAAGCCAAGTTCTTGCAAAGAGCAGGTCCCTAGCAGAGGGCAAGCCTAGACTGTGGGCCTGATGGGGACTGCGGAGAACCTGCCTTACTAGGAAGGATTACGAGTCTGGGCTCCCTGGCGTGTCCACCACACAGGCCCCTGCTGTGTGCTAGGCGTGTGCCCCCCGCCAGTGTCTTCATCAGAAGTCGGTGGGGATGCCCACTGCACTAACACACAAGTGCCCCTCTGTATGCAGCCATCTGTGCGTTTCTTCTTGGTGGGTCTGCAGGTGAGAAAATGGGCTGCGAGGGAGCGGGCAGCCCCGGCCCTATCTCAGGAGCCTCTACAGCTGAGCTGTGACGCTCTGCCGAGTCTCTCTGGGTGGCGGGATGTCTGCCTTCCCTGGGAGAACTTGGGCTGCGGGAACAGGCACTCGGTTGGCCTGTCCTCGGTGTGTGTGGGTAGAGACCCTGGCACTGCCTCTTCCTTTGGTCTCTGGAACTCGTCTGCCCGGTCGGGTCTTTCCCATCTCCAGGACCTGCAGGCTGCTGCGAGTGTTATCTGAAGTCGCGCCTGTGTCCTACTCCCCCTCCCCTGTTTATAGTTCCGATTTTTGCCAGACCTGTTTTCACTGCTGAGACAGGAAGCCAGGTGCCTACTGCTTTTGACTCCCAGGAGGGCGGGCAGCCTGTCAGCCGGCAGCTTGTTGTGTGGTACTGGCGCGTATCAGATGAGGCATCTTAAAAACCACCTTGTCGTCCCTCTGTTTCTAAAGCTCTTTGATTTAGTATACAGAGAAGAGACTTTGCTCAACGTCATCAAGAGTGTCACCCGCAATGGCCGCTCCATCATTCTGACGGCAGTGCTGGCTCTGATCCTGGTCTACCTGTTCTCCATTGTGGGCTACCTCTTCTTCAAGGATGACTTCATCCTGGAGGTGGACAGGTTGCCCAACGAGACGGCTCTCCCAGGTGGGTATGGGATCTTGATTTTCCTGCTTTTCAAAGAGTATTTCCTGATTATGACGGAGTTAAAGAAAATAGTGATGTTAGCGGGGTAGCCGTTCGCCTGTTGTATTTCTTGTCACACAGAGCACGCAGCGTCTGGGACCTGGTTCCCACTCAGTTCAGAGGGCAGTGCAGTGGTGTCCCATCCAGCTGATCACTCAGGGCTTTTTAAACTAGTGCCACTCAACTTTTTCACGGAGCAGGGGACCATAAGCAGATACTGAAAGTGAGAGGATTGTACATTGTAAATCCACTCGCAGAAATTTAACCTTAAACACAGACTGCTGACTCTGCACATAGAAACAGACATGTTTGGGAGAATGCGCATGGTGGTATGAAATTGGGAACAATCTCCGTGTCGGGGGCTGTTCCACAGAGCGCAGTAATTCCACGGCAGGGAGTGCCCAGTCCGGTGTACATCTCCACGGACACGCATGCCGACCTGCCCAGAAGGTGGAGTAGAATCGCTGCAGTAGTCGAGTCTTTCAAACAGTCTGGACGGAGCCAGTGCTGTGGTGCTGCAGGCTGGGCCAGCACTGAGAACACTGGCGTCCCGTGTCGGAGTGCTGGTGTGAGCTCCAGCGGCTCTGCTTCCAGTGCAGCCCCTGCTGGTGCGTTCGGGCAAGCGGTGGGTGGTGGCTCCTGTGATGGCCCCCGCCACCCATGTGGGGGATCTGCATGGAGTTCCTGGCTCCTGGCCTGGACCTGGCCCAGACCTGGCTATTGTGGCTATTGGGGAGTGAACCAACAATGACAGGTCCCTTTTTCTCTGTCTTTGTATGTCTATGCCCCTCTCTCTCTCTCTCTCTCTCTCTCTCTCTCTCTCTATCTCTGTTGCTCTTTCAAATTCTCTGTCACTCTTTGAAATCAACACATCTTTAAAAATATGAATGAATATATCCCAAATTGCTGGCAGTGCTGTCTCTGGGGCTTGTTTACAGTACAGGTTTCACCGTGAGCTTCTGCCATTTGTACATAGAGCATGAGCAGAAGATGCTGCTGGTTTTGAGAATGAGAGGTTGACCCTGTGCTGGAGCCCCGAGGGGTGGTTAGGACGGCTGGCACTCCGCGGGGAAGTGCTCCCAGCTCTGCCTCTGACAGCCTGAGTCTGGGGAAAGCACAGGACGTGGAGGGCTGAGCCAGGCAGGCTCTGTCTCCCCGCCCAGAGGCAGTCATGGCCTGTAAGCTCGAACCTCCAGGTTGACGCCAGGTTAGACTTGGGGTCCGAGCTGGGCTGGGCCAGGATGCTGTACAGGGCCCAGCGATACCACTGCTCCTCATGCACCCTAGTGTCAATCCTGCTGGGGTCCCTGCCGTCAGCGCGGTTGTCGTGCAAGCTGGAGAGGCGCCGTGAAGTGCAGTATTTCTGGCAGGCTTAAGTGACACGTCACTGTGGGGAAGTGTACATCACCCCTCTGCTGTGGGTTTCTGTGTTTGTCTGAAGAGTTGTCTCATCAGCCGTAAACTGGGTGCTGCACACGTGCTAGCCATGAGCGCCAGGCTGCCGTCACCTGCCATTTGCTTCTCCTTCCCAGAGTCCGGCGAGAGCCTGGCGAGCGACTTCCTGTACTCTGACGTGTGTCGGGTGGAGACAGGGGGCAACTGCTCCTCCCTGGAGCCCGGGGAAGGTAGGACCTCCCGCGTGGCCCCCACAGATGGGCAGGTGGTGCTGGAAGCAGACGAGGGCAGCATCCAGCCGGGAGCAAATGGGGGCGGGGGGGGGGGGAGGAAGTAGCTGCTCAGCAGATCGTTCCTGTGTTCAGTGAGTGCCCGCTCTTGCCTGCGGCTGTGGCGTTCTGTCAGACTCGGTAATGAGGGAGGCAGCTGGGCAAACAGGGACCCCTGGGGAGGAAGCTGCTGGCTGGGACTAGCGGTGTCGTCCCCCGTGGTGTTACCTAAGCTGAAGCAGAGGAGCCATGGCCAAGGTGGAAGGTGGGGTTGCAGGTGCAGGCAGCAGCGTATCCGAAGGCTTCGTGGCTCGAGAAGATACGCGAGGAGGAACGTGGCAAAAACCAGAGCCAGAGGTCTAAGCAGAGGGCCATACACGTCAGGATGGAGAGGTTAAACCTTCTCCAGAGCGTGATGGCGAGCTGTCGATGAGGTGAGGCAAGACGGGAGAGAGACAAGGCAGGCAGAGGGGAGACTCTGCCTCCATCACACAGGAAGACAGCACAGCCACCAGGGTGGAGCAGTCACAGACTGGCCCACGGCGAGCACTGGGTCCTGGACAGGACCCTCAGCCGAGACTCGGCACTGAACCCCCGTAGCTGACCGGAAAGCACTGCCATGTCCATAGCTGGGATGACAACTGAGGACCCCGAGGAGACAGGCGGCGTCTTGGAGCTCACCGGGAAGGGCAGCACTTCCCAGGCTGGGGAGGCATGGTGGGAACAGAATGGCCTCAGGCGGCCTTGCTTTGAAGGGAGGTGTTTGACCCTGGGCCTGGCGCTGCTCTGTCTCGTGCAGGCAGCTGGTGATGGCGCGGGGAGGTGGGGGTGCTTCTGTCCCGCCCGCAGTCCTGCGGCACGTGGGGGTGTGCTTGCCGCCTCTGAGCCGTGACTGCCATGTGCAGAGCTCATCCCCGTCGGGGAGACGGAGCAGGACGAGGAGCACACGTGTGAGACGCTGCTGATGTGCATCGTCACTGTGCTGAGCCACGGGCTGCGGAGTGGGGGCGGCGTGGGCGACGTGCTCAGGAAGCCATCCAAAGAGGTATCCTCGGCCCCAGGGGAGGGCGGGGGGCAGCAGGTGCTGACAGACACCTGCAGGTCGGGGCTTCTCCTGTCTGTACCACGTGCAGTCCACACAGGGCGGGGGGAGGGGGTGGCTGCAGACTTCGTGGTCCCTCAGGGCAACCCCATTCCTGCCGTCCTCCCAGGTGGGTCCTGTGCACCTGGGAAGTTCAAGTGCAGGCCCAGGTGTGAAAAGAGGCCCTGAGACGGTTTTCAATTTGTCGCCTGCTCTAAAACCTGTCTGTGTTGACAGTGGTGCCCTGGGGGTGGAGAGGCGTGAGGGAGCCCCCCCCCCAGGCATACACCCCCCTCGCCCTCCCAGGAGCCCCTCTTTGCCGCAAGAGTGATCTACGACCTGCTGTTCTTCTTCATGGTCATCATCATCGTCCTCAACCTGATTTTCGGGGTCATCATTGACACCTTTGCCGACCTGAGGAGCGAGAAGCAGAAGAAAGAGGAGATCTTGAAGACCACCTGCTTTATCTGCGGTCAGTGTGTGCGCGCTGCCGCTCCGACCCCTCCCGTCCCTGCCCTGGCATGCAGTAGGTCATCGCCTCTGCTCTGGCAGGGCTGACAGCTCTGGGCAGCTTGCTCTCAGGAGCGATGTGACCACACAAGTTCAAAACCAATGCCTCGCAGGCCGGCCGGCCTGAGCGTGCTTGCCCCGTTCTCAGAGAACCGCAGGAGCGAGCTCTCCTCCAGCCCTGGCCTGTGCATCAGGCCTGCATGGACAAGATGAGGCCCTGGAACTGGTTGTGGAGTTGAGAGCTGGTGCTCAGGCAGCAGCCCCGGGTAGTGATGGCTTCCGCCCTGCGTGGCCACGTGGCCGCAGGTCTGTCACTTGCTTTCTCTTTCCCTTTTTTCTCACTCGTACCACAGGTGCAGTAAGAGACACTTCACATTCTCGTGAGAATTAGGGCCAGAGAACTTACTAACAGTCATAACGTAGAGCTACAGGAACACGCGTGGTCACATGGAATGCCAACGTGCAAGCAAACGCAGGCCAGCTGGGTGGAGAGCTAGGCGCTGGGTGGTCATTTCAGGATCACTTAGCAAGTAGCAGTACATGGAGAAGTTCCTTCTTGGTATGAGCATTGTTACACGAGCATTTTCCACTTGCAGACTTCAATCCTGTCGTCTTTGGCCCCTGTAAGAGCTTTCCAAGCGTTCTGCCTGGGGATTTCAGGTTGCGGGCAGGCGTGGGCAGCGTGAGGCTCCGCGCCCGCGCCCTCGGCTCCCCGCACTCCGGCCCTGGCGTCTTGGCTTTGTCGTGCCCGTGCTCCGTGTGTCTGAGCAGCCTGAGTGTGAGCGGCTCACATGACGCCGTTTACATCTTCTCACGTGTGCACAGCACAGCTGTCGCCGCCGGGAAACTGACACGGGCTCAGGACTAGCGCCTGAGCCACAGGCCTCACTGCCACGTCTCCCTCACCCAGCTGTCCTCTCACAGCCGCCATGGGCACAGGGGCGAGCTCAGGGGCTGCGCTGTGCCCTGACGTTGGGCTCGTTGGAGTTTGCTGGTGGTGGGAGAGGGCAGTGTTTCCTGGAGGAATGCGTTGGGCCTGTTGTGTGCTCTGTGGAGAGGCCCGGGAAGCCAGCCCACCTCACACCCGGTGATGCCACCTTGCAGAGGGTCTGACGCCAGGCCTGCACTGGCACGTGACGTGGGGTGGGGAGAGGGATCCGTGGGCACTCCGAACGCTCATTGTTCCCAGTGCTGAACTTGCTCGCTGCAGTCGGCATCCATCCATGACTCGGCTGTCGACTAACGATGCTTACGGCACATTGTTCCTCCTGCATTTGTTAGCTGGCTTTTTATTTTAAGGAAGAACATTGTTGTTTGCATTTGTAACAGCATGGACTCATGGGATTCTGATTTATTTCGTTGGTTCTGATCCAATGCTGACGTGATTTGTTATCTCAGACCATAGTCAGCATGGCCGGTGAGAGCCCCTCCATTTCACGTCCTGCCACCGTCATTTTTCTGTGACTTGCTTGCTTTTTGGGCCAAGACAGTCACAGCCCAGACTCGCCTCTCACCTTTGGTGACCCAGCCCACCCGGGACCTGGCTACCAGGTGTGCCGGCACTGCCAGGGCTTGCGAGGGCCCCAGCCGGGGGCAGAGGCCCGTGTGTGCATGTGTGTGCGTGTTCACACACGCCTGTTAACGTTGTGTCTGTGTGTGCGTGTGGACAAGGTGAGTTCATGGCTCCAGCGCCAGTCCCTGACGTGCTGCAGTGCGCCTCTCAGGAGGTGAGGAGTCTGTGTGTGTTATCCACGGTATGTCTGCGTGTGTGTGTGGACAAGGTGAGTTCATGGCTCCAGCGCCAGTCCCTGACGTGCTGCAGTGCGCCTCTCAGGAGGTGAGGAGTCTGTGTGTGTTATCCACGGTATGTCTGTGTGCTTGCTTGGTCCTTGAGAGGGTGGGAACTCACTTCAGGGTCCTCAGCAGGCCTCTGCAAGAGATAAACCCGCCAGGTAGGGTCCCAGGCATTCTCTGCGTCTGTCTGGGCGGGCAGCAGGAGCGGGGAGCCGGCCTTCTCTGGTTGCCTGCCACATGGCAGGCTTCTCACTGGCTGAGAGCTGAGGCAGGCAGGGGTGGCGCAGCACCTGGTCAGTGGCAGAGGTGGGAGTTGGCCTCCAGCCAGACGGACTCGCCTGTTGTCGTGGCACCGTGCGGACAGGGATGCGTTGGTGAGGCCAGCAGGGCCCACGTGGTCCTAAGGCAGGAGGGAGACCCGTGCGGACAGGGATGCGTTGGTGAGGCCAGCAGGGCCCACGTGGTCGTAAGGCGGGAGGGAGACCCGTGTGGACAGGGATGCGTTGGTGAGGCCAGCAGGGCCCACGTGGTCGTAAGGCGGGAGGGAGACCGTGGCCGCCTCCTGTGGACAGTGCTGAGGGTGTGGTTTCTGCTCACGTGGGCCGCGGGTCTTGTGTGTCTTTTAGGCCTGGAAAGAGACAAGTTTGACAATAAGACGGTCACTTTCGAGGAGCACATCAAAGAGGAGCACAACATGTGGCACTACCTGTGCTTCATCGTCCTGGTGAAGGTGAAGGACTCCACCGAGTACACGGGGCCCGAGAGCTACGTGGCCGAGATGATCAAGGTGAGTGGGGTGGACACTGCCGTTTCTGCTCGGCGCCGAGGGCAGCTTCCAGGTGGAAACGGGCCCCTCCCAGGGGGTGGTACTGCCCTCTGACCTCCGGGTGCTAGGCCAGGTGAGCCTGAGACCCACCAGGCAGCTGCAGTCAGCCCTGTCTGGCCCAGGGAGATCAGCCCTGGAGCATGGGCAGGGCCTGGAGGAAGCCCACCTGCCCTCCTCAGGCCAGCCTCCATTTCTCCTCTTGACACCCCACTCTGTTCTGCAAGGAGCACCCCGGTGTCTGTCAGTGCAGGTGCGTGTTGGCCTCCCCCAGCGTTGGTCAGCGTGGCCTCCACCATGTCTCTCTCAGGCATTTTGTGACTCCTAGAAGAGACCCTGTGCTGGAGGAGCCAAGTCCCACTTCATCTTCCTGCTGGGGGGTGGGGTGCTGCAGGCTGCCAGCCCCTCTCCCAGGGTTCTGGGAAGGCAGCCAGCATGTGCTGGCACGTCCCAGACCAGGTGCCTCTGAGTTCCTTGCACGTGATGCAGTGGGAGGCATGAGCACCAGCTCACCCTGGGCAAGGTGGGCGTGAGCTTCCAAGAAGGCCCCGGTGATTCACCGCCTCCGCTTCCTTCCCGCTGCCCTGGACGGGAGTGCTGGTCAGGTTTTCCCGAGCCGGCCTTTCCGCAGGTTCATGCACAGGAGAGTCTCCAGGCTTGTCCTGCCCTGCTCCCTGAGGTCAGGTGTGTTCCTGTAAGTGTCACCATTCACGTGCCAGGAGCAGGAGTGTGCCTCACGCCCTGCCTGCAGTCCCGTTGTCGCCCAGGGCCCCTCCCAGGCCGGGCTGTCACCTGCACCCTGGGCTCCTTCTTTGCGTCTGGTTGTGTGCGTCGTCCGGGAGCGTCCTGGCTCAGATGCAGAAGCCGTGGGTGCCTGCATCCCCTTTGAGGAGTCAGGCTCGGGGGCAGGGCAGGCTGCAGCCAGAGGAATTAGCGGCCAGGCCCGTTAGGTGCAGTCGTAGGAGTTGTCCTGACTCTGTCTGTGTGTTCAGTCCTCTTCTGCTTCTGAAATTATTTGCCGTCCAGTCCTGTGGCCGCCATTAGGACCAGGTAGGGACCAGAGAAAGAAGAGAGCGTGCACCTGACTGACTCGCGCAGGGGTTGGGGGTTGCGGGGGAGTGACGACACGGAGCCTGAGCCCAGCGGAAGGGGAGACACAGATGCCGTCTGGAATGAGATGGCCACTGGGAGCAGCTCAGTGGGGCTGAGCCAGGGTGCGGGGCTGACGCCAGGACTCGGGCCCTGGGAGCTGTGCTGCTGTGGGAAGCCGCCGTGCTGCTGATCTGGGCCCCTGGTTGTCACAGGCGCCCGTGGCAGTCCTGGGGCCCTTCCTGCCTCTGCATGTCCCCTGGTGCCAGGTTAGTGCCTAGCTGTGCAGTCACAGCCCGGCCACTCTGTGGTCACAGAGACTGCAGGAAGTCCTGTGAGTGGTCACCTGATGAGGATTACGGACCCGGTGACCTGTGTCCTGCCCCGGACCCAGCCAGGCTGCCAACACCCGGTCCTTCCCCATTGGCCTCATTCGCCAGTTGTCTGAGACTTAATAAGAGAAAGCCCCAAACCAGTGCGTATTCTGAACTCTGAATCTCACGGTTGCCAAGCAACTCAGGGAAGCGTGACAGACCACCCTGCCCAGCCAGAAGCAGGGTGTGACCCTTGCCAGGACTCATCCAGGACCCTGTGATACCAGCGTGCGGGCTGCGTGAGCCTCAGCATAGTGGCAAAGCATTCGCATTGGGCCGTAAATGCTCTTGGTGACTTGTAATGCGCAGTGCAGCCTGGGCACCATGCACAGAGCTGTTAGACGCTCCTGTTCAGTACACAGTTTGTTAAAAATATCTTCCATCCACGGTTGGTTAAATCCACACAAGAGGAACCCAAGGAAGGACATGGAGAGCATTTGCAGGCATCTAGGCCTGAAGCCACAGGAGTCCCTGCTGGGCACCTAAAGAGAGTGGCACCCACAGGAGGGCAGGGAGGGGCTTGGGTGCTCATTTGACTCCTGCAGCAGGGCCAGAGCCCCAGGGGTCCACAGAGCTGCGGCGGAGCCGTCCACCTGCGCTCGACTTGGACCCTGCCTAGAGTGCCCCTGGGAAACAGGCAGAGCAGCCGGGTCTCCCAGGCCTTCTTGCCAAGGGGGAGACCTCCCACCCACCGCTTCTGCAGGCGCGAGTCCAGCCATCGTTCTGCGGAGGGAGGGGGCCTGCCTGCACCCGTGCCCCAGGTGGGCAGTGCCGCCACACACACTCTCCCTGGTTCCCTCTGGAGCTGTGTGTTCCCTCTGGAGATGGTGTGTTTCTCGCCGGCCCTGGAAGAACTCCGCAAGAACCCCTCGGGCCCTGCTCTGGGTGCGGTGGCTGCTGTCTGCAGACCCCACAGAACGTGCAGTCTCCTCTGCACTCTGCTTTTGCTGGAGGTGGGACATCCCTGGGAAGCCAGCCTGGTGCCCAGCAGTGTGAAGTGTGAGGGTCAGCCCTGCTCCCTCCTGGCCCGTAAACCTGGGCAGATGGGATGTTGCTGACCGAAGTGCCCCATGTGCACACTTGTGGGTGGGGGATGTGAGAGCCACGAGTGAGGCCTGGTGGGTAAAAGGTACTCGAGTCTAGTCGTGGATTGAGAATATTCTGAGCAAAACCAAGTACTGCACAGGAACAGACTTCCTTCCTCATCATTGTTCCCTAGACACCTGCAGGCAGGTGTTTGCGTAGCATTTCCGTTGCAGTGGGTAGTCCTGCCATCTGGAGAGGAGCAAGGTCCCTGGGAGGTGCTGGGCTGGGTGCAGGTGCAGCCAGCCGGGGCCTGGCAGTGGCCATGGCAGAGGCGGCGTTGCCTGTAGCTCCAGGACCACGAGAGGCCCAGGCCCTCAGACATTGGATGGCCCTCTCAACCCTAAGAACTTCCTCCTGTGGAAAATCCCTCTGTCTTCCTCTCTCGAAACTGTAAATCTTTCGGTGACCTTAACTTTTGAGGTTACAGTTCTTTCTCTGTTGAGTTGGTCGCAGATTCTTGTAAAGTCCAGCCACAGGTTTCGCTTTGCTTTCTTGGCCCAGTTATGGCCTCATTCGGTTTTGGGAGCGGGAGCCTGCGTTCAGCGGATCACAGCCGAGCGGTCGCGGATATCGTGAGAATGCACTTGGGTCCCTGGCAGCTCGGTGCCTGGGTCCAGGCACCTGCTGGTGGGCGGTGCTAGGACCTGCAGGCCAGAGGAACTATAATGTAGAGTGCCGGGAGGACACTGGACACAGAACAGGGGTGCAGCCTCGCGCTGCTCATTCAGGCCCCGGTCGGCTGCGCTCCCAGAGCCTGTCATTGCAGGCTGACCACACCTAACCCCGCTTTCAGGAGAAAACCCTCGCCTTTCCCGCAGGGACTTGCGTCTTGGTGCTGTCAGAGTTGTGGTGGTAGCCTTTTCCAGGACGCATGCGTCGCTTAACCTTGATACGCACGTACATTTTCACAGTAACGGATGTGTCGCTCAGCCCTTTTTTGAGGGATGTTAGCACTGTTTGGCTGTGTTTCTCCTGCTGTAGATGACAACTTAAAGGGATGTATATGTGTGAATACGTAGGAAATTGATCCTGAGTGCTGAGGGGCACCGTGCAGGCCAGAGACCAGGGCACAGCTGCGCAGGTCCAGGACAGGAGGCTGTCGTCCTCAAAAGCTACAAATTCGGGGAACATTGAAAGGAGGGGCTGCTGAAGATGAATTGGTAACTTAAACCTAAGGCCTCTCTTTGGCGAACGAAATACAGACTTCATTTCCAGCCCTGGACTTCTGCCTCTCTGCCCTGAGTCTGAAACGGCACACGTAAGGCAGGGGATCAGGTAGACGGCTGGCCGTCCACACTGCAGGCGCCTCGGGAGCTCAGGCTGCTCCGTGGCTTGTCTTTGCTGGGACAGCACGTTCGCCAACTGCTCACAAGGAGGGTAAGACGGGGGAGAGCCTACCGCACTGTAGGGGCCCGAGCAGCCAGGAGTGCACCAGTGTGCAGTTTTAGAAGGAGCAGGCTGAGGTGACTGGATATTAGCTGGTAAGAGGTTGTGTTCAGGTTCTCCGTGTGGAATAATCCCCTTAACTGTCACCGCATTGCAGTTGGCGGCGCTCTAGGCACTCGGACACTCCAGGGCCACACAGCTGGAGCAGAGGGGCTGGTTCAGAGCCTGACAACACGTGCAGGTGTGGCTGCCAGCAGGGTGGCCTCCGTGGAGGCCCCGCAGCCTTCCCTGTCACACCTGCAGCCACTGGCTTTTCTGACCAGGCTGGCTCATCCCCTAGGCTCCCCACTGGCAGTGCTGGAGTCGCTGACTGGAAGAGGTCTGCTGAGCAAGGCCACACAGAGCAGGAGCGGAGGGAAGAGCTAAGTCAGAAATCAGCAGGACCACTCCGTGGGCGAGGTGTTGAATCCTGGTGGATGAGGGTTTCATTCTCAGCTCTGCCCCCAGCACAGTGCCACTCCTAAAAGTGCACGAGAAGTGGACTTAAAAGATGTTTATTTTGGTGCAAAAAATGATTTAAACCCATGCATAGTTTTTTCTTAATATGCACTTCCATCAGCTGCCTGAAGACCTCGTATGCATGTATTTCAAACATTTTCTGACCAAAACAAACATCTCTGAGTTGCATTATGCAGCAGCCGTTCCGAAGTCTCCTCATGCTGCAGAGGGTGGTTGAAAGGACGCAAGTGCTCGTGAGAGTGGCTTGTGAATGCCTGTTCACCTGAGGTTGCTAAAGCCAGGTAACTGCTGGGCCCTCACCTCAGCCTGACACAGGCGGCATGTCTGTGCCTGCCAGACTCCCGGAGAGGGAGCGGCTGTCAGTCACTGGGCAAGGGACTCAGCAGAGCCATAGCCAGATGGGAGCTCCACAGCCCCGTGACTCATCGCGACAGAGCAGCTCCCGGCTCGGACAGCAGGGGCAGCCGTCGCCCTGCAGGCTTCTCCTGTTGACTCTCACAGCTGGGAGACAGCCCTGTCTCCCTCTCTCTTCCTCTCTCCCTCTCCCTCTGCCTTCCCACACACACACACAGTACCCTATGGGACGTCATCTTAAAAAATTATTTTCTTGGAAGATGAAGTGACACAGAGATCTTCCAACCACTGGGCCAAGTCCAAAATGGTCACAGCAGCTAACGCTGGACAAGGCCAAAGCCAGGAGCCCAGAACTCCACCCAGATTCCCTGCATAGGCCACTTGGCCCGTCTTCCACCGTTTTCCCAGGCGCATTGGCAGGCTGGCTGGATTGGAAGCTGAGCAGCCAGGACTGAACCTGCGCTCCACCGTGGGACGGCCATGCTGCAGGCAGCAGCTTTAACCCCTGCACCGCAGCGCTGGCCCCCGTGGGAGGTTCTCCCTGTGCTGCGTTCTCTGTGCGCCTGAGCCAAACGGGGATGTGAACGCAGAGGAATGATTGTCCAGACCAAGAGAGGGGGGCCCAGGCCCTGCACCCCTGTGTGCCCAGTGCGTTCCTGGCAGTCAGGAGTTCACACCAGAAAGCACTGGAGACTTCTCCTGGACATAATCCCCAAGTGCAGGAGCTCTGCTGGGATGCAGCAGGGTTCAGGACATGAGGGGCGCCAGGACGCAAGGGACCCTGGCCCCAGCCCTTGGCTCGGCCTCTCCATGGGGTCGGCCAGTGCCGTTCACAGAGGCCAGACTGGGAGCTGAACGCCACCGTCACCACCTCCCTCTTGGAAAGGGGAGCTCGTGGCAGCCTCGCCCCTGACGGCCAGGAGCGCCGGGTGTGCTGCACAGCCACAGAGGTGCAGCTTTCTGCCTGCGGAGCCCGGCGACCCGGTGACGGGCCCAGGGAGAGGAGCTCTGGGCAGCAAGGGAGGCCCCAGGTTCCTGTGGACCACAGTCAGATAGGATCGAGGCCCTGGGGTGCCTGGGAGCAGGGCTGGCTGGGCGAGGAACTGAGCCTAGAGACCCAGCCATCGTGAGTTCAAGGACGTTAGAAACTAGAGTCCCTGCCAGACGAGACGTGGGCTGCAGAAGAGAGAGTGCGGCAGAGCCCCGAGGGCACTCCCTAACCTTCCTTGCACCTGAGGTGTCCCTGAAGCCTGGCAGATAGGTGGCCAGGGCCTGGCAGTCGGCAAGGGGAGTGGGCACCCTGTGCCTCGTGCAGGTGGGCAGTGATGGGCACAGACCTTCCCCCGGGCCTCTGGGGAGGCTGTGGGGAGGAGGAAGTGCACTGGCCGGCTCCTGGGCCGAGGCTCTGCTGTGACAGTGCTGTCACTGCTGTACCAGCAGCTTTCCTGCCGAACCCTGGAGTCCAGGGGCGTCTGGTAAAGGTCACTTGGGCTCCCGACAGCCCTCCATGGGGGACAGGATACAGGCTGTGCTGCCCTGTAAACCTGATCCCCAGAATGTGGCCCAAGGGAGGGAGGCGTGAAGAGGGGCTGGCGTTGGCTTCTGGCTCGTGGAAATGGTGCGTCAGCACCGCCGGACTGGCTGGCTTCGCGGCCGGTGAGCTCTCAGCCTGCCCTGTGCTCCTGAGCTGGCAGCCCCAGCTTTCCCGCCCGTTCTCGCCGTCCAGCGTCCAGGGAAAGCAGTCACTGCTCGTCCTGCGCCCACTTGCTGTTCGGAAGCCCCTGGCTGCTGCTCCTGGCACATGCTGCTCTTCTGGAGGGTGCGGAGGGGGTGGGGTTGCCAAGCAGAGCTTGTATGCGAAAGCAGTGCCCAGGGAACCAGGGCTGCCCGAGTCTGACCCTGGAGACCTTGCGAGGTTGGGCACAGCAGGTGTCAGGTATGAGGGGGCCACGCTCCGGGAACCAGTCCTCCCCACTGGTTAGTTCACTGGGTCGGGCAGGGGGCTAGATGCTAAGTGTCACCTGTGTGTGCACGTCTTGGAAAATGTGCATTCTGTTCTTGTTCCAGGAGCTTTCGGACGTGCCCTCATGTTACACAGCTGCGTACACACACAATTCTGCCGACTCAGCAAGTCTGAGCGGCTCCCCCTCCGCTACCCCCTCCCCGGCGGGCCTGTCCCATTTGCCCTGTCAGTGCCACACCCCCTGGTGACAGGTTTAAGTCCTTTGCCTTACGTAACTCCTTTGTTTCCTGTTGGTGCTAGCGTTTGCCGAGACGTATGGAGCTAGGCTGTGGTGTCACTTGCTGCTGACAAGTGTAGCCGTAAAAATGCTCTCACCTGGCGCGCGCTCCCGGCCTGACTGGCCATGAAGCGCGTCCCTGTAGCTGCCTGCCGTGAAGCGCACGTCTTTGAGTGCAGCCTACTGGCACGTCTCGGGCACACCGGGACCGGGAGAGGACAGCACAGTGGGGGTAGCATAGTCACTGAAGTGGCAGGTGTCAGGCTTGGGCCAGACACTAAGGTTTTTCACTTTGCACAAAACCTGTCTCCTCAGGGCCTCAGTTTTACCACCTGACAAATGAACCAGGTCCCTGACGCCATCTGTAGCTCTCGGATGCCACGAAGCAACTTGCCACATGGCGCCAGGAGTTTGTGTCGATGCTCTAGGGCGGAGAGGGAGAGGGGCAGGCAGACCTGTGCGGGCCAGCGTGCCGGGGCAGGCGTAGGAAGAGACTTGGAAGGGACCAAGGAACTGGATTAACAAGGACATGAAGCCATGCGGCCCCGCCAGCCAGGCACGGCGGTGGTGACTTCGAGCAGAGCCGATTCAGTCCGGAAGTCTGCTGGAGACTGAGCCCTCACCTGGCACAGCTTAGCGGGACCCTGTCATGTGCGCGCCAGCCTGTTTGTGCGGCTAGTGGGTGTGGGGGTGTGGTCAGACAGTGCTTTTCCCAGAAATAGCAACAGAGAACTTGGAAAGCTGTGCAGGCCTCAGATAAACAGTGTATACTCGATAAAAGTAGGAGATTAGAGTTCGGACTGACAGGGTCTGGAAGGGAACAGGAGAGAACCACTCGAAATGGCGACAGCCCCATAGCCATGAGAACATGATGGAGGTTTCTGTGCCCTCAGCTGAATGAAAACAGTGGTGTTGGCTAAGCAGAATGTCACAAGATGGCTTGGATGCTGATTTGGGAGAAGGGTGACTTAGCCTGGTTCTTCGTTACTGATTTCAGCTGCTCGGACCCGACCCTGGTCCCTCTGGAGGGCAGCTTCCCCCACCCCCAACATCTGTCAGACCCAGGTGCCCAAGACCCTGCAGGCCACTCCCAGAGCGAGCCTGGCTTTCTCACGGTTGCACCTGTGACCCCAGAAGGACTTGAAGAGAGTGATCCTGTAGTTGGCTCTACCCAGGGATTTCATCAGAAATGGGTGGGGTTCTCTGTGCTGGCGGGAGCCTGTCTTTGAACAAACTGTGTCTGGGAAGGGTAACTGCCCAGCTCAGCCCAGCAGGAGGTTTTATAATGTGACCTATTGGGTCACTTTGCCCAGAGCTTAGCATCTTAACGTGAGAGCAGCTTAACAACCTTTACCTGGCGAAGTCGGTAAAAGAAATCAGTAGCTCTGAAAAAAAATTTAATTTTTTATTTCAAAGACAGAAGGAGAGACAGGGATTCCTCCATGCCCTGGTTCACTCCCAGATATGCACAACAGCAGGGGCTGGGCCAGGCAGAAGCTAGGAGCCAGGAACTCCGTCTGAGTCTCCCATGTGGGTGACAGATAAGCCTGGTACTTTGAACCATCACCGGCCACCTTCCAGTGTTAGCAGGAAGCTGGAATCAGGAGTGGAGCTGGGACTTGAACCCAGGCCCTCCAATGCAGGATGCCAGTGCCTCAAGCAACATCTTGAACTACTGTACCAAAAATTCACCCTGCCTAAAATTTTTTTAAAGATTTATTTATTTGAAAGGCAGTTACAGTTTGATGGAGACAATGGAGATCATCCATTGGCTGGTTTGCTCCTCCAAATGGCCACAATGGCCAGGGCTGGACAAGGCCAAAGCCAGGCGCCTGGAACTCTATCCAGGTCTCCCATGTGAGTGGCAGGGCCCCAAGCACTCGGGCAATCATCTGCCACTTTCCTAGGAGTGTTAGGGAGCTTGATTAGAAGTAGAGGAGCCTAGACTCGAACCAGTACTGATACGGCATCACCGGTGGTAGCTTACCCCTCTGCCACAATACTGGCCCCGTCTACAGTTTCATCCCAAAGCAGGGAGCTCCCTTTGCACTGAAATCGGAGCCAGTCTGTGGCCCACGGGGCTGCCTGTGCTCCATCGCTGTGACCTGGCACAGAGGACGGCGATTTAGAGCAACAGGTGCTTCGAGCAGCTCTCGGAAAATGGAACTGACAGTTCAGTTTATTTTGTTGCAGAAAACTGTTTGACATCCATTCATAGCTTTTGTCCACCAAATGCATGCTGTGAACTTTTCAAATACCTCTTATCTATTCGGAGTGTCTAAATGTATTTTTAATTTTTACTTCTTTTGAGAGGCAGAGGGAGTGGCTCAGAGCCACCATCCAGTGGTTCACTCTCCAAATGCCAGCAAAAGCTAGTGCTGGCCTGGGGCTGCAGCCAGGAGCCAGGAACTCTATGTGGATCCCCCACGCGGTGGCAGGGGCCCAAGTCCTTGAGCCTTCGCTGCTGTCTGCTGGGGTCTGCATTAGCGGGGACTCAGGAGGCGGAGCTGGGCGCTGAACCCAGGCACTCGGAGGTGGAACACACGTGTCTTAACTGGCATCTTACCTCTAAGCTAAATGCCACCCGGATTTCTAAAAAGTTTGCGCAGCAAGCTAAGCATCTTTGAATTCCATTTTCGTGAACCTTCCACCCTCCTCCTCCTCCTGCACAGTGCTTCCCGGTGCATGGGCAGCACTCCCCCGTAGGACCCTCACAGCGAGCACGGTAGCGGGCTGACTCGGCTCCGAGTATGTGACGCTGCGGATCTTCGTGCTGACAGACTGCTGTGGTGAGTGTGGGACAGATGCACAGAGCTCGTGCGAAGCGGGGATCCTCTGGGTGAGTTAGGTCTGCTGAGCTCTGCACTAGGGGTAGCCCACACGTGTGAGGTGCGGGGTCCGTCTCCCACTTAGCAGACTGCGTTTCCGGAGCAGGACGTAGGCCGTGCTCTCCTCCCTCACGTGGCCCAGGTGGCCATGAGCTGCCTTCGGCGTGGCTGTGGTGTGCGTTGCCACCGACAGACCAATCCTGCGTCTCTTCCTGTCTGAACTCCCGCTCTCCTGGTGCTGATCGATGCAGGAGAAGTGTCATGCAGGAGAGTTTCGTTGTAAACGTCCTCAGGACCCCAGCTCTGTATCCCTCTCGCTCTGAGTTGCTGGGCAGGTGTGTGAGGTTGTTGAGCCACTGAACATAAGAATCACCGTGAACATTATCCGCTCAGGGCTACCGGGTTTTTTTTTTAATTTATTTTTTTGCTCTCATTCTAGAAAAATGAGCTGGAAAGAGTCTGCCCTTAGATCTTCCAGGTGGCAGTAAGCCCCTAGCTAAGCAGATGCCGGTGACCCAGGGAACAGGGAGAGGCGTCTGCCCCCTCCCGTCTGCCCACTGCTGTCACCTGAGCCTTGCAGGCGGCCTGGGGACATCCAGCTTGCCTGCCTTCCTGGTGAGGGAAGCCGAGGCACAGCAGCTCTGGCCTCTGCCTGCTCGCAGCGTCCCGGGTGACAGCAGCCCCTGTTCCTAGGGAGGCCGCCTCCCCCGGACCCTCTGTTGCATCTTCAGGCCGCCCTGCTGAAGCGTGCTGAGTGGGGGAAGCAGGATCCTGGCCCTGAGCTCTCTGTCCCTGAGGTGACCGCTTGCTCTGCAGGCTTTCTCAGAACAGGCTCTTCAGTTGAACCTAGGAAAGGGGAAAAAAAAAAACCGCTTCTCAGAAAGATTAGCATTTGCATCACACAGTCCGACTTCCTCCTCCCCCTCCTCACACCCCCTCCCCTTTCCAGTCAAGGACACTGTACGGGGCTGGTCAGTGCCGCCCCCATGTCTAAAACTCCCGTGTGTGCTCTGCGGGGACTTTTCCAACTTTACCTAGAAAAGAGCTCACCAGAACCTCAGCACTTGCGGCCAGCCTGCTTCCTGCTGCGGCTTCAGTTTGTCAGCGCCTGCACGGGCAGGGCTGCGGGAGCACAGGACCCGCAGACGGTGCCTGAGGCCCTTGGTGTGCGAGGTGCCAGCAGCAGGCACGGAGGGAAACCGCAGCCGGGCTGGCAGATGCATCGCAGATGTGCCCCTCCCTCCGCCCACAACCACACGCACAGTCACCCAGGATGAATTCGTGTGTAAACACAACGTCTGGGTGGAAGTCACTTCCCCAGCACTGCACGGGCAGCCCAGGCGGTGAGTAGGAGTCCGGGGCTCGCACACAAGCCCGCACTTTGTCCTCAGGTCTAGGCTGAGCAGGGGCCAGCTGGACTCAGGTGCTCTCTCGGTTCCCGTACTAGCAGTTGGGAGAGGCCAGCACTTTGATTCCAAGGCGCCGATCCCCAGCACCGAGCAATCTTACACTGCCCCCCATAGAGCTCGTCCTTCGGCTCAGGATGCAAAGGCAGCTGGAAACGAGAGCGCAGGAGCTAGAATGGCCAATTAATTTTAACTGCTGGGTCCTCCATGGTAACCTGAGATTTCATGCAACAGCCCAGAGTGATTGTTTAATTAAAATACTGGCACTGCCCACTGTGTGCAGCCACGGGGACAGCGCAGCCTCGCAGGCTGCACCTTCCCTGTAGCTGAGCTGTGTTCTGTGGCTTAGGGTTTCAGCAGGATGCCACCTGCCCCAGTGTTTCAGTATTGGGTACCCAGGAAGACCCTGCGGGCAAGCGCCTAGAGGGGGTCTCCTCTGCAGTCAGAGCGCAGGCCCCAAGGTGACCTACAGCGAGGAAGATGGTTCTGGGCAGTGTTCGGCTTGTTTCTCCAAACTTGATTCAGTTTGATGTCCTGCTCTGAGACGAGTGGGGTTCACCATGGATGTTGGCAGCTGTTTGTCATTAACTAAACATTCTAAAAAGCAGCTTTCTGGCTTCAGCTGCATGCTCCATCTGGGGGTACCACAGGCAGCCCCCGTGGGAAGCACAGCGTCGCCACGGCTCCCTTGTGCCCGCGGCGGTGAGGGCTGCCAGGGCGCAGGGGCCTCCCTACGTGTAGGCTCAGGCGCTTGGGCCCAGAGCTGGGGCCGCTGTCTGCACTGCTCACCTGCTCCTGAGAGCCCAGCCCGCAGCCCCGGCCTCGGCACAGGAGCGGTACGTGGCTGCCGAGTGCAGGTGGCCTGGTCTTCACAGACTTCACTGAAATCACCCACGCTGTGAACGAGGGGGGATCGATCCGGCTGGAAAAACAGTCTTCCTCTGTAGTCTTCCAGTCGCTTGTTCCAGAGAGTCCGGCCGCTGAGGATATTTAAACGCCATGTATAGGCTTCGGCATGAGCTTCCCGGCATGTCTGGAGGACCTCACTCAGGTGGACACCACTGGGAACCTCTGTTTTCTGTTTTCATGTAGGGCTTGCTAATTTTGAGAGCCAGGTTTTTGATGAATTCGCTAATATTCTGGGCAGTTGAGGCCCCTTCTGCATGTGACAAAAGTGACCCGCAGCCAAGTTCTCTGGCTGCCCTGTGTCCTCAGGCCCACTCCGTGGGCCTTCTCTCTCTGCTCCTCTTCCACCTGGCCTCCAGGCCCTTGCCACCCACACCAGGGTCACCTAGGGACACCTGTTCTCCCTTTGCAAGGCCAGGTGCTAGTGTGCCTGTGCTGTGAACTGCAGAGTAACACGGCTTCCCCCAGCCTGGGTCCTCTCCTCCCACAGCCAAGGTGCACAATCGTCAGTGGTGCCCATGCAGGAAGCAGGGGAACCGAGTCCCTGTTGTGTTCTGGTTGTTCAACCGAGCTGGGCTCCTGCTTCCTGGGCCCCTGAGGTTTGGGGCAAGTGCTCTGAGAGGAGTCGCAAGGTGGCTGAGCTTGTCTGTGCTATTTTTCCTTTTTTCTTTCCCACTAGTGGTTCTATGTATGGCTGTTTGGTAGTACACAGCCTGGAGTCCAGACAGTTAAACGGCCTTACTGTAACACAGGGAATGTGATTCGCTGTAAACAGGTTACCGTCTCCTGCGCATGACAGAGAGTGGCAAACTGGCTGGGGCCATGCCCAGCCTGCGCCAACATTTGTTAATGAAGTTTTATTCAACACAGCCCCACCTGCCCAGTGCAGAGCATGTGACTCGTGCTGGACAGCAAAGATACTCGGGAGGAAGTACACACACACACGGTTCTGCCGGCCGCGACCTCCCCGTGACGCCCCTGCGTTTGTCTCCCCATGGGCCACAGGAACGCAACCTCGACTGGTTCCCACGGATGCGAGCCATGTCCCTGGTCAGCAGCGACTCGGAGGGCGAGCAGAACGAGCTGCGCAGCCTGCAGGAGAAGCTGGAGTCCACCATGAGACTGGTCAGCAACCTCTCGGGGCAGCTCTCGGAGCTCAAAGACCAGGTGGGTGAGGACACGGCCCCTGCACCTGCTGGTGCTGCCGGGGACGGCTTCTCACAGGAAGCAAAACCAGAGCGGGGGCGCTGTACGTGCGCTCCTTCACTCAGACTGTGCAGACAGCAGCGTGCCACCGTCGCCCACATACTGCTGGGGGGCCGGGAGAGGCAACCCCGCCATTGCCTGCATCCTGCGGGGGGGGGGGGGTGGGAGGGGAGGAGAGGCGAGGCGACCCTATCCGCTCAGCCTCTGCACCCTGGGACCTCAGGCTCCAGGCCAGCCGGAGGCGTCTTGCCCACGGGCCAGCTCCAGCATGGTCCTCAAGTTTCTGGCTGAGGTAGTTGCTCGGTGCGCCTACATCATCTTCACCCCTCCGCATCCAGGAAGCCCACAGGACCGCCTGAGAGCCAGCCACTCTTGGAGGGGCTTCTCAGGCTCGAGTGTGTATGTGTGTGATTTTTTTTTTCCTTTGTATAATAATTATATTTTGTTAGTTTGAAAGGTAGGGGACAAGAAATCTTCCTCATGCTGGTTCACTCCTCAAATGCCACCAAGAGCCAGGAGCCAGAAACCAGATGTGGGTCTCCCTTGCGGTAGCAGGGAACCAAGTACTGGAGTGTTAGGCATGGGAGGCCAACGCCCGTTCTCCCCGAGTGTCTGTAACCGTGAATTCTGATTCCTGTCCAACCCCGTTATTCCAGAGCCGCGGGATGCTGTCAGGTCTCAGGGTCTCCTTGCATCTCAGTACACACAGGAGCGGACTAACGAGAAAAGCCAGGCCTGGGGTAGGAGGGCTGCCCACAGCTCTGAGCCCACTGACAGTGAGTAATCAGCGGAACATAGAATGACGGAAGACAGCCCGATTACTGTGTCTTACTCACTCTGCGCCCCTGCTGTGAAACACGTGACACGTGATGCACGTGACCGAGCGGCCCGCGCGCAGGCGGTCTGCTCCCGCTCCTGCCGTGCCCACCCCCTGGCAGGCTGCAGCTGCCTTCTCCCCCTGAGACTGTGGCCGCAAGAACTGATTCCAACCTGGGTGCCCGAGCTTCCACTTCAGAGACACTGAGCGAAGGAAGTGCTCAGCTCTCAGCAGCACGGCGCGTGGGCCGCATGCCACACATCATGGAGGCACTGCAGCCCGAGCTCCATCCTGCACCCTCACCCTCACCCTCACCCCCACACGCTCGGAAGGTCTTTGCTGGTTTGTTCCTGTTGAAAGCAGAAACCAGCCGTGTCCAGTTCATTGCAGAGTGCTGGGTACGGGGTGCGGGGGTGGTCTGGCTGCCCTCGCCTACAGGGCTGAGACCGCACGGTGTGACTCGCTCAGGGGCAGTGGCGCGGCCTGCCTTGCAGACAAGGAGCCTCACTGGAGGAGTGAGTCGAGCCGAGGGGTTAGCAGGACCAGGGCGACCGCTGTCCTCTCGCCCTCTGCCCACCTTTCCTCCCGGCAGACCCCACCCAGCCCCACGTGACGGGGCAGGCGCTCCTCGTCCCCCCGTCAGGGCTCGCTCTGTGCATATTGTTTTGGTCTTCGTCTGCTGTGTTCCATCCGTTTACTCTGCCTGTCATGGTTGACTGTTGAAGGTGTCATCACCGAGGACACAGTGACTGCCGTGTGTCACCTCCCGGACCATGGCACGGGCGTGGCCTTTTCACGGCCCAGGGTAGGGCGCTCCTGCAAGTGTGCCCCCACAGCTGCGTCAGGCTGGGTCTTCTCTTGAATCCTTGCGTTGTTTTCTCATGAGACCCATTTTCTCTTCCCGTGCTCTTTGTTCCGGATGCCTTGTAGTAAACCACAGCGTTGGCTTACGTGGTGGCACATGGCTGAGGCTCGTGAAGGTACTAGAACAGTACTGTTTAAATGGCTGTGATCCAGCGCTTGGTACCTTCTCGGGGGCCCTCAGTCCTCCTGTCTCACGTGCCTGTGTGGAAGCCACTCCAGGGCAGCGCTGGTCCAGAGATGGGCAGTGTGTTTGTTCCCCGCCTCCGTGGACTCAGACTTGAGTTTGGGAGACAGGACTGGCGAAGCACACGGGTGTGGGAGGAGGTGGCAGTCTGACTGCAGGTGGTGCAGGAGCTCAGTGGCCAGGGACAGACAGGCCATCACCCCTCCTGTCCATGTTCAGGCCTCAGCTGCACCAGGCACTGTCAGCTTCCTGTGTGCTCCTCGGGGCGAGCGTGCCTGGCTGAAGAGCAGAGAGTACCTGTGCTCTCGTTTGCACGCTGCTCACACTGCACACAAGCCAGAGCCCCCAGGACCTGAGCGCACCTTTGTGACACCTGCTGATGCTCGCCTCGTGTGTTCTGGGCCTGGATGAGTGCACTCGTTCTTGGCCCCCTCTGACTGTAAACCCGGTGTCCTGGTGGCTTAGACTGCAGCAACAGCCAGTCCAGGCTCGGTTCTGAGTGTGTGTACCCAGGGTTAGGGTCCCCCTTCTGCCGGTGCCCCTCGGCCAGATGGGCCTTGCACAGCACCGAGAATGTCTGTGTGTCGGCACCTCGAGGGGGGCTACTGCAGGCGCAGGGTGAATATTCCGGTCGCATCAGTTGTCTGTCACAAGTCTGGAGAGACGTGAGATGCTGGTCCTTCCTCATGTGTGTTTTGATACAGGGAAGAATGACATGCCAGTGCTGCCTCGTGACACGATGCACTCACGTCGCATGTGTGAGCGCAGGCAGAGCGAACAGATGGCGAGCTGTGTGGATGGGAATGTCACCTGGCTTTCTTGGGGTCACCTCTCGTGTCCAGGGGTTTTGCAGTCCGAGGTCCTGGTGGTCGCCTTGTCGCTGTGACTGGCTGCTGGGCACTGTCCAGGGGACCATGCACCTGAGTGCTGGCCCGGTTTCTCCTGTCCCTTCGATGCCCGCCGTTGTGGTGACAGATGCAGCAGCAGGCAGGCGGCTCCGCCCTGTGTGCTCTGCCGCCGAGAACCTTCAAGGCCTTCTCTCATCCAAGAACAGGGGCAGGTGCCCCAAAGACTGTTGGGAAAACGTGTTAAAAATACACTTAGAGACCCTGCGAGTCGCCTTGGCCAGGCCTGGAGCTGATGAGGGCAAAGCTCTCGGCCAGCAGCGTCTCCTGCCCGGCACTTGTCCGCATGGCGGACGGCGCACGCACGGAGCCCGCCTCTGCCCAGCGCCTCAGACCCCGCACACCACGTGGGAGCTGCAGCAGGCAGCCCTTTCCCAGGGACCCCCAGCAGCGGCTACCGCTCTCCCCGGAGCACTGAGAGACACGCCCGTGGGACTGGCATAGCACACATTGCTCCCGTGAAACCCACTGAAGCGCGTTGCTGCGTGGCCAGCCCTGTGCCGGGGAGGTCAGGAACATGGTGCCCGTCTCTCCGCAGGGAGGGTGCGTGTCCCCCTCCCTGTGTGGACGGGGTGGGGAACCACTTTTCTGCCACGGGACAATGGGGTGGGTGTCACATCGTCCCTGGGCCAGGCAGTGTTGCCCACGTGAACACTGGGCTGCCACGCGTCTGGTGACTCACTCCCGCCCGCAGCAGCGGGGCATGGCCCCCACCCTGGTGTGGGTGAGGAAACACTCAGACAGTGGGCGACCGAGGCGTCAGAACGAAGTCTCTCGGATCCCCACGTCTGCGTTCTGAGTCCTCTGATTTTAGGAAGCCAGAGAGCTGCGAGTCGCAGCCTAACCCCTTGCAGCCACCAGTTCTTCCCTTAGCTTTCCCTCCCAGGCCGGGACTCGAGGGGCGAAGGGAGGAGCTCAGTGCGGGGGAGCAAGCGTGCCCCGAGGCAGCCCGGGCCCAGTGGAGTCTGCGTGTCTGGGTGTGGGGAGCCGGGCCTCATGGTGGGGCTGTACCCCCAGCCTTGACTGCTCTGCCCTGCAGTGGGGTCGTGTCCCCTCTCCTGCAGGGCCTGGCTCATTTTTCCCTCTAACCAGCACATCCACGGTTCCTGGGGAGCAGTCAGGAGCCGCCGGCGAGGGGCATGCCGGTCCTGCTGGAGCAGGCAGCACTGCGGGCCTCCCCACTTTCCAGTGGGCCTGGGAACCCAGCGGAAAGCCAGACTCCTGTGCTGTTTTCTTTGTGAACGCTCCCTCGCATGACTGGGCGGCAGAATTCCCCGCGCGCCCTGGGTTGTGAGTGACGCGGTAGAAAGTGGGTTTCGGAATAAACCCAACCACAGAGGTCAGCGCGCGGCTGCTCTGCAGCCTGACGCACAGGAAGTGTCTGTGTCTAATGATGAAACTTCTCAACTTTCCAGATGACAGAACAGAGGAAGCAGAAACAAAGAATCGGTCTTCTAGGACATCCTCCGCACATGAACGTCAACCCGCAGCAGCCTGCCTGAGCGGGCGCGGCCTAGGCCCACGGGGCGCCCGCGGCTCGGCGCAGCTGCGGGTCCTCGATGGAGGAGCGCTCCGCCGGGTCCCGGGAGACATGTTGTAATCACGTGTCGGCATGATGACGGTCATCTGTGCCAAAAACGTTACCATGCCTTTTTTGGAAGGACAAAACAAAGCACCTGATTTGCACTTGAAACCAGATGATAGATTTCAAAGTACATGCCATGTATTTTGTATTTAAAGCTAGCATAGCCAGTATTTATGTTTTTATACAACTGTGCAATACAGATTATGCAGTCACCACGAACCTGTGCTCCGGAGTGTCCTGCTGGGAGTCACGTCTTTGAAGCCGGTGTGTTCATTCTCTGTCGAACGCGCAAGCGTCCAGCGCTGCTGCTGCCAGACGCACACGTGGCCCCAGCCCCGGGCCTGCGGGGCCGGGCACCTGTCCTCCAGGGAGGCTGCAGCTCCTGGCACCAGGGCCTCGGGGGCAGCGCCCCACCCGTGACCTGTAACGTCAGCGCTCATTTTAGCAAAAGCAACTTTAGTTTCAGAGATACTTTTAGGCTTCTAAATAGATCATTTAATCTATTTCTTTAAATAAAAGAGCCGTTTAGAGGCTCTTACTTTCGCTTGTGAAGAAGTTACAGAATTTTTTAAGGGAAGTTTCTATGCAAGGTTTGGGATGAATGCACAGCGCTGAGCAATCAGTGTCACCTCGTGCGTGAATTCTGACCACGGCAGGAAGAGGCGCATGACGGATGGCGCCCAGGTTACCTAGTGCACGCCGAACCAGCGTAGCACAGCAGCTAGAAGTCGTAGAGCTACATGCATCTGTGTAAGGGCAGACAGGAACCCCCCGTCAGAGTTCACAGTGGACACTGACGTGCTCGTCCCCTGGAAGCACGTCTGGGTTTTGTTTCTTCGCCACACTGATTGCTTGATGGAGGAGAAGTGTGAAAGGAGACTTTTCTATCCGTTGCCCAGTTTTGTATCTGCATCTCATTTTACTAGAGAATCTCTGCACAGAAGTTTTAAAATGTACTGAAAGCAGAGTCCTGAAATGAGTACAGTTTGTAAATGCATATATAAACTATTTAATAAACTATGCGAAATAAGAAACCGTGACCGGCTGCAGGCTCTCTCTCAGCGCGCCTCTGCGCCAGACGGCTCGCCCAGCCCCAGGCTTTCTGCAGCTCGGCTGCTCCCTACCTGAGCTCGGGAGATGCTTAGAGGATGCCGCCAGCGCAGCTCAGAGCACCACTGATGGGGCCTCGGAGCCCGCGCAGTCCCCGCTCCTCTCCTGGCTGCCGGCAGGAACAGGGGCTCTGCCGCCGGTCAGCCTGTGCTGGCCCCCAGAGCAGAGCGGGGCCGTGCTCGGTGCCTTTTCCACACTGACTCTTCTCTAAACGCCGTAAATGAGAGTCGTTACCACCATGTTGGGAACTGGGTCCCGACCAAATTCCCGTTGAATGAGTAGTTTCGTTGCCAGTGCCTCCACTCTATAAGTCTGATAAATTATAAACATAAATGAATGCTTTTCCAGCCAGCACAGCGAGGCGCTGAGGAATTTTTCCATAATAAGGCAAGTCCTAGATGGACACACTTCCATCTACAATCCCAACACGATCCCCTGAAATCTCCCGACACTCTGCCACCAGCAGGACCCTGCCCTGCCCCTGCCCTGCCCCGTCCTGTGCTCTCCATCCTGCACCCCAACACTCTGCCACCAGCAGGGCACTGACCCTGCCCCTGCCCCGTCCTGTGGTCTCCATCCTGTACCCCGACACTCTGCCACCAGCAGGAACCTGGCCTGGCCACGTCCTGTGGTCTCCATCCTGCACCCAGATATGCACTCCCACAGCAGGGACCTGGCCCTGCCCCACTCTGTGCTCTCCATCCTGCACCCCAACACTGCCACCAGCAGGGACCTGGCCCTGCCCCGCTCTGTGCTCTCCATCCTGCACCCTGACGTGCTCTGCCACCAGCAGGGACCTGGCCCTGCCCCATCCTGTGGTCTCCATCCTGCACCCTGACACTCTGCCACCAGCAGGGATCTGGCCCTGCCCCATCCTGTGGTCTCCATCCTGCACCCCAACACTCTGCCACCAGCAGGGACCTGGCCCTAGCCCTGACCCTGCCCCTGCCCCGTCCTGTGGTCTCCATCCTGTACCCCGACACTCTGCCACCAGCAGGAACCTGGCCCTGTCCTGCCCCGTCCTATGGTCTCCATCCTGCACCCAGACATGCACTTCCACAGCAGGGACCTGGCCCTGCCCCGCCCTGTCCTCCCCACGCTGCACCCCGACATGCTCTGCCACCAGCTGCCTCGCCCTGTGCTCTCCACGCTGCACCCCGACATGCACTCCCACCAGCAGGGACCTGGCCCTGCCCCGCTCTGTGCTCTCCATCCTGCACCCTGACATGCACTCCCACAGCAGGGACCTGGCCCTGCCCCACTCTGTGCTCTCCATCCTGCACCCCAACACTCCCACAGCAGGGACCTGGCCCTGCCCCAATCTGCACAGCGCACCAGGGCAGCAGGCGGCTGCCCTCAGAGTCTATCCCATTCACAGCTCAGGATGTGACACCTTTGCCTGGAAGCCTGCCAATAGAGGGGTCTTTGTGAGCTCCAGCTTTACAAGAACATGAATTAGAAAGCACTGCCCACAGGCAGGAGCCCCTGCCCATGGGGTTCCCCACGAACGCCGAGCTAGCATGGCCAGGACCTCCGTTCAGGCTGCTGGGGCTGTGTGTGTGCTTCCTCCACTCGGGGCTCGAGTATCAGAGGCCAAGTCGCCTGCAGACACTGACCCTGACAAAGGACTGGTGGCGTCAGGCCGTGCCCAGGAACGAGAAGGCCAGTGGCGGTGCTCCCTCAGAGGTGGTTACACTCGCTCACGTTTCTAGCTTTTACATCTGTATTGGGAGGGGGCAGCCAGAAGCCAGGAGATCTTGTGCTATTTCACTCCCCAAATGGCCACACAGCCAGAGCTGGACCAGACTGAAGCCAGGAACCCAGAACTTCTAGCACTTGGGCCATCTTCCACTGCTTTCCCAGGCACATTAGCAGGGAGCTGGATCGGAAATGGAGTAGCCGGGTCTTGTACCGGCACCCATATGGGGTGCCAGTATTGCAGGTGGAGCTTAACCTGCTACTCCTCGACACTGGCCCCGGCACATTTTCCTCACTAAGCCATCTGGTCCATCAAAGGGCCTGGGGAACGCCACTCCATGTCCCCAGCAGTGGTGGCAGCGTGCGGCCCCTGAGGTCGTGCAGTTGTGAACCTGTCTTTCCTGGAGGTGCAGCTCGCACCGCTGGTCTGCAGCGGTCCTAAAGCACTAATAGCGCTGGAGAGCGTCCAGCCCATGGCCCAGGCCCCCGCTACCATGTGGCCTGGCCCTGCCAAGGCAGCCATGGTGAGGCTTGAGGTTCAATCAACCTAGAGCAGGATAATTTTTTAAATATTTAGTTTGAAACAGGGAGAGCAAGCTTCCATCTGCTGGCTCTCGCCCCACATGGCCACAGTGGCAGTGCTGGGCCAGGCCAGAGCCAGGAGCTTCATCCAGGCCTCCCACAGGGTGGCAGGGAGCCTCGCAGGTGGGCCACCAGCAGACATCTGGATCAGAAGTGGAGCGGCTGGGACCCTCAGCGGCATTCACAGGGGATGCGGGTATCAGAGGCGACAGCTTTCCCTGCTACCCCACGACGCCAGCCCCTACGTGGGCTAACTTCTAGGCTGATGATTTTGTATGGCCCACGAATGATGCTATAAATATCCAAATAGCCCTTGGCAGAAAAAAGATTCCCCAGCCCCGCCCCAAGTGCCATTCCACAGTGCACCCTTTTCCTCCGAACTGTCCATCTTCGCTCCCCCTCCCCGACATACACACAACTCAACTTTTAGTTCCATCCTTCAGAAACACGACTCAGTACCTTGGTGTCCTTCCAAGTGCATGCTCCAATCATTGTTCCTCATTCAGGCAATTATCTAAGTCAGGCTGTACTTCCTGATAGACTGCTGGGGCTTGCACCTGTCTCACCCACTCTTTCACTCTTGGGAGTGTTCCCACCGTAAATTACAAGCGTCACTCTGTGGATGGAAGTCCACGACCCGGCCTTTGCAGCAGCCGACTGAACAAAGCTTCACTTGTGCCTGACTGTCAAGATCTTCACAGAAAATGAGGAAATTAACCCGTGAGAAGCTGAGCTCTAGAAACCGGTATCTTGCTGTGGGTGGGCCGCAGGAGCAGGACTGGGGCACAGCCAGAAGCAGTCTCCAGTTACCCCAAGGCGGAGCAGGAGGGTGTCAGTCCAGAAGGAAGTTTACCTCCCAAACAACCGGGGCATGTGTAGAGTGGCTTTTTACTAACACACTGTTGCTACAGATTTTTTTTTAAATGTGTACTGTGGCGCAGTGGGTTGGACCCCTGCCTGCAGTGCCGACTTCCCATATGGGCATCAGTTCCAGTCCTGACTGCTCCACTTCCAATCCAGCTCCCTGCTAATGCTCCTGGGAAAGCAGCAGATGGCTCACATACTTGGGCCCCTGCACCCACGTGGGAGACCCGGACAAAGTTCCAGCTCCCGGCTTTGGCCTGGTCCAGCCCTGGTCCAGCCCTAGCCCAGCCCTAGCCATTCAAGTCATCTGGGGAGTGAACAGCGGATGCAAGATCTCCCTGCCTCCCTCTCTGTAACTGTGCCTCTCAAATACATAAATACTCTTTGAAAAGCAATGATTTTAAAAAGAAACGTGCTTGTGAAAAGACATGTAAGCGGGTCAGACAGGCGGTGGACAGGACGCAGCCGGCATCTCCCACGCCCCGCGCATCGCCGGGGACCTGACCAGAGGGCCGCTTCCCCAACAACGCCGCCCTCCTCCAGGATTCTGTAAGGAGGTGAAATCAGAAGGCCCAGGATGAGTGTGTGGGGTAGTCGCAGAGCTCCGAGGCGAAGGTCAGAGGCCAGCGAGCTCTCAGTCGCCTCCGCGCGGCTCCCAGCCCCAGGTAAGCAGCCAGCGCAACCGCACACCTCGGCCCAGCACGCGCCAGGCTGACAGCCAGGCAGCCGGCACCCCGGGCGCTGGAAACCCCCGCGAAGATTGCGATGTTACAGAAAGTACCCAAAATTCCACTGGTTTTGCCTCACAAAGCAGTGGTTACCGTGAAGTTCTGAGTAGCAGCCCTGCGTGTGGTTTCTGTGGGTGGCTGTGGCGCACAGGATGGGGGTGTCAGCTACCTGCGGGACAGGGCTCCGCGGGCAGGGACTGGCAGCCAGTGGCTCCTGGAGCCACTGAACTTCAGGGGACAGCTCGCCTCCCCCGCCAGACCGACCCGGACCCGAGAAGCCTCACTTCTGCTATGGCCTGGGAAAGCAGCGCAAGACGGCCGAGTGCTGGGGCCCCTGCACCCACGCTGGGGCCCGGAAGAAGCTCCTGGTTCCTGGCTTCCAGTCAGCCCAGCTCCCGCGATGTGGCCATCTGGGGAGTGAACCAGTGGATGGAAGACCAACCTGTCTGTCTCCCTCTCTCGTTCTCTCTCCCCCAACTCTGCCTCTGAAATAAATAAAATAAAAAAGGAGGAAAGAGAAGAACCGGCAGGTAGTGTCTTCAGGAGCACCCGGGGCCAGCTTTTTAGTTCCACAAATCCCCAGCTGTGCGTGTGGCCTCAACCACACGCCGCCCCAGGACAAACCTGCACTCTGCCAAGGCCTCGCCAAGGCGTGAGAGAGAGAGAGAGAATGCTCACGCCTCCCAGTGAAACCCCGTCCCCGCCCACTGAGAGCAGGAAGCGAGCGGAAACCCCAGGAGAAGTCTGAACAGCACCCAGGGCCTGCTGAGCCTCCGCCCCTCGGCGGCCACAGCAGCCTGATGCAGCCCGGGGACCCTGCCTCTGCCTGCCAGCCACCCACGGTGCCACACCAGGCCCCGGCTGCACAGGGCTCAGGAGCCGTGGTGGCCAGCAAAGGTGCGGCTGGGCCATGAGCCTGGCAGAGTCCACGGGTGCCAGTCCCCGGGCCAGCTGCTGCCTCGTCGCGACTCCCAGACGGCGTATGTGGCTCACAGCCCCTGGCTGTGTGCAGGGCCCACTTTGTAACGTTCTGTCTCCCAACAACACAATGCCGTTTCAATTATAAGTTTCAACTGAATAAATCGTAAATTGAGAAAGTAATCAGATAATTATGCTAATGGCTGTGATCAATGTCGAGCTCAAATCTCAGTTCTCTTTAAAAAGACCATCCCAGAAGGATGCTGATCATGGAGGTGGAGACACAGGAGCGGGGTTCGCTCTCCCTGCACACTCAGCGGACCCTCCCACCCCTGTCCTTGACACCAGCCTGGCATTTGTCTGATCCGTGCATCGCCCTAGACTGCAGTGGCCCAGAGACCTCTCTGATGATCCCAGGCTGCCCAGGAGGCTGCTGGCACTGTCCTGGCGTCCCTGTCACTGTGTGATCCCCAATCCCGATCCCTACACACTTCACCCCGGGGGTGCACACGGCCCCCTCTCCCTTCTGGCCCCACAGTGTCAGGAACACCTGCTGTTCTCACAGGCATGCCTGTGCTGGGGGCAGAGCACACGGATGGAGAGCCATTCACAGCAGACAATCGGCAGCCGCCGCCCGTGACGCCGCATCCCTTACCGGCACTGGTTCAGGTCCCGGCTACTCCACTTTTGATCCGGCTCCCTGCTAATGGCCTAGGAAAGCAGTGGGAAGTGACCCAAGTGCTCGGGCCCCTGCACCCGTGTGGGAGACCCAGATGGAGTTCAAGGCTCCTAAGTTCTGTCTAGCCCAGCCCTGGCCACTACAACCATCAGTGCAGTGAACCAGTAAATGAAAACCTCTCTCCCTCCCTCTTTCTGCCTCGCCTCTTCTCTCTTTCACATAAATCAATCAATCAATCAATCAATCAATCAATCTTAGGGGGAAAAAACCCACCATGAGAGCGCCCTGCTTCTTCCTCCTGGGGCTTCGCCCACAACCCTCTTCAGCTTAAGTGAAAGGAACCCTTGCCTCTGCCTGTGTGTTCCCCACCCATGCTCACCTACAGCAGCTCTCAGAAAACGTTACTTATTTTGGAGGTCAGAACTATAGAGAGGAGACACAGGTATTCCATCTGCTGGTTCACTCCCCAGATGCCTACAAGGGCCAGGGCTTGGCTAGGCCGCAGCCAGGAGCCAGAAACTCCATCCAAATCTCCCATGTGAATGCAGGGGCCCAAGCATTTGGGTCATCTAACACTGCTTTCCCAGGCCATCAGCAGGGAGCTGGATCGGAAGTGGAGCAGCCGGGACTTGAACCCAGCACCCCATGGGATGGCGGCATTGCAGGCTGCAGCTTAACCCCCTGTGCCGCAGTACTGGCCCCATACTTCCACCATCCTTCGATTACAGTTCACACAGCCAAAGAGCTTCTGAACTACCAAGTTTTCTTTCTTACATGCCCCTTACTGTATAGGAAACAAGGAACTGCTTTAGGGAGTTGAAATGATTCGGCCATACTACAATCCAAGCCAGATCCTTTGATGTCACTCATTTCTTTTTGTTTTCTTTTGCTTTGGAGCCGGGGGTCCAACCCAGCACTGCAACGGGGTACGTGGGTCTCCTCACCGGTGGCTCAGATGGCCCAAGCCCTCCTGCACACACGTGGCTCGCAGTCCTGCACCTCCACCTCACCGCCCGGCTGCCTGGGTGAAATCTGAGGGGCTAGGACTGGAGTTCCCGGAGGCGCCCAGGGAAGTCAGCATTCCTAGGGGTCGGGGCAGCTCAGGACCCGGCCCAGCTCCTCCCAGAGCTCGGAGTTTGGCACATGGGCAGGGAGAAGGCTGTCTGAACGGCAGGGCTTCCGAGTCAGGGCCACTCTGGAGCGTGTAGCTGTGGCCCGAGGGTGCACACGGGTGAGGCCCTCCCTGCCATGCTCAGCCCTGGGACCACACCCCACACCGTGGACCTGCTCACCCCCTCTTCCAGTTCCTGTGAGCGAAAGGTAGCAGCCCACCTGCACGTCCACAGCCCCTCCCCCACCGCTGCACTGCCACCCACGTCCCTCCCGATGGCACCCGGCCACGCTTGGTGCACAGGGGAAGCATGGCCACTCAGAGGAGGGCGCAGAATCAGCACCCACTGCCGGGGGAGTCCCGTGTCCATCCCTGAACCGCGTTTAACAAGCTGCCTCAGGGCCTGGGCTGTGGGACAGGCGTGGAGAGGGGGATCTCCCCTTCCTCGTTCTGTGCCATTCTCACACCCTGAAGCTGGAAGGCTCCTAACTCGAGTAGGACACGTGGTGCAGCCACTGGAAAACCGTTTTCCAGAGCTGTTTTTTAAATAAACACACACACACACTCAACAGAGGAGCCAGAAAGCCCTCCACCCGTTATTTGTCGAGAAATGAGAACCACACCTGCACACAAACCTGTGCACAAATCACCTGCAGCCTTACTGTCACCACCCCACGCCGGCCGCAGCCCACGCACCCAGCAGCTGGAACCGCACACGGAGCTGGCAGCATGGGGGGGGGGGGGCTCGCCACACCTAGATCCTGCACGCACACTCCACGCTCCCCGTGAACTGCTTCTCAGAGCTGGGGAGAAAGGGAAGGGCCGGAGCTGCGCTCACGGAGTGCCTGGTGAGAGGGTACTGAGGCTCAGAACAGAAAGACCTGGCGCGGCTCTGCCCCCATCAGTGTGCACACGCGTGGTCCCGCAGGGGCGGGCGAGGAGCACACGTCTGTCTCACACAGCTCCCTGCGTCTGCAGCCTGTCTGGGGAGAACCCCCTTCCTCGCCTGGGCAGATCCTGCAGGCCGCATGTGTTCCTCCCCCGTGGCTGCACTCCCGCTTCCACAGCCGCAAGTGGCCGCTGGGTCTTCCCTGCGCTGCCGCTCACCCCTCAGCCTCCGTGTTCCCTGGGAGGGAGCCCGCTGAGGTCACTGTCTTGAGGGTCAGGGGTCATGATTAGGGCACCATCAAGGGCACCACCGTTCTGCAGAGCACGTGGGCCTAAGCAGAATGGAGGACCAGAGAAACTCGGCGCACTCCTGCCTCCGAGCTCTCACTGCTGTGGCCGTGAGCAGGAGGAACAGGTGGACAAGCCGTGGTCACACACAGCAGGAAAGCCACGTGGGTCCAGGCTGCTGCCTCCTCTGGCACCGACCGGGCACCGGGGATGGCCAGAGGCCACTGGAGCCCCACCACCCGCCAGGCACCACCTGTGACGATGAGCAGGTTCCAAGTAATAAAGACCCTGGAAGCTACAAAGATTATAGAACGGGGTCGCACATGGACCAGCCAGGCAGCCCTCGCGACGAGAGAACAGGACGCAGGCCCGGTAGGACTCAGCTAAGTCCTGCGCCTCCCGAGCCACCGCTTGAGTGGAGCGTCTGCCCGCATTCTCGCTTCCTCTCTGATGACTCAACTTCCAAAGCTTCGTGTCGTGTGCCCTGGCTGCCAGTTCTTCATTAATTACATTTTGCAAATTTCGTTCCTGCTCTGTGAACCTTCATTTTCTTCCCAGAGCTTTCTGCACACCACAAGTTTTTAATTTTGATTAAAACCCAATTTATCAATTTTCTCTGTTACTGCTCTTGCTTTTTCTGTCCTCGGAAGGCTTTGGCTGACTCAGACCCCAAGGGTTTCCTCTCGTGCTTTCTTCTGGAGAGTTCTCTGTGTGGAGGGAAGCACTGCCCTGCCGGTGCTCACCAACTCAGCTCAGCACCACCACCAACTCGGCTCAGCACCACCACCCAGTTCCTGAGACCAGACGACCCACAGCTCAACTCTGTGCTTGTAGTTAGCTGTAATTAGTTTAAGCACCAAACAGCACAGGAAGTTCTAGAAGTATTACAGCTTTAGATGTCACATTTGGTCTACAATATACTTTTTTTTAATTTGACAGGCAGAGTTAGACAGTGAGAGAGAGAGAAAGTTCTTCCTTCCGTTGGTTCACCCCCAAAATGGCCGCTACGGCCCGTGCACTGTGCCGATCCACAGCCAGGAGCCAGGTGCTTCCTCCTGGTCTCCCACACGGGTACAGGGACCCAAGCACCTGGCCATTCTCCACTGCCCTTCCGGGGCACAGCAGAGAGGTGGACTGGAAGAGGAGCAACTGGGACTAAAACCCGGCACCCATATGGGGTGCAGGTGCTGCAAGGTGGAGGATTAACCAAGTGAGCCACGGCGCAGGCCCCTACAATACACTTTTGAATAATGTCTATATCAGCACAAACTATGGGTCAAGGTTAGCTTTTCAAAATAGGGTCGCTCAAGGCCGGCGCCGTGGCTCAACAGGCTAATCCTCCGCCTCGCGGCACTGGCACACCGGGTTCTAGTCTCGGTTGGGGCACCGGATTCTGTCCCGGTTGCCCCTCTTCCAGGCCAGCTCTCTGCTGTGGCCCAGGAGTGCAGTGGACGATGGCCCAAGTGCTTGGGCCCTGCACCCCATGGGAGACCAGGAGAAGCACCTAGTACCTGGCTCCTGCCATCGGATGAGCGCAGTGCGCCGGCCGCAGTGCGCTGTCCGTGGCAGCCATTGGAGGGTGAACCAATGGCAAAAGGAAGACCTTTCTCTCTCTCTCTCTCTCTCTCTCTCACTGTCCACTCTGCCTGTCAAAAAAAAAAAAAATAGGGTCGCTCAATTTTCCCAGCTCTGTTTAGTGGAAAGACTATCTCCTCCCCCATGACTTTCCCGGGGACACCTGTAAGAAAGCAGTAGGTCATCTTTGTGTAACCCAGTCCCAGGCTCTGTTCTGGAAGGCTCCCCCGCTGCTGCCCCAATGTGCACTCAACAAGAGGGCCAAGGACACACCCCACGGGGGAAGGGGGCTCTCTTCCACAAGGGGAGCTGGGGACACTGGACACCCATGTGCTTAACAATGAAACTGCAGGCTTATACCACACACAAGAAAACCTCAAAATGCATTAGACTTAAAAGCAAAGACCTGAAATTGCAAAAGCCCAGGGCGGGGTGGGGATGGGGGACAACAGAGCGAACGCCTCATGACGCAGTCCTGGCAATGGTTTCTTGAATGCGACACCACAAGCACAGGCAACAAACGCAAAACACAGCCAAGAGGGGCTGCATCAAGTTGGCAAGGTTTCGCACAACACAGGGAACCAAAAGGCAATCTACGGGGAATGTGCACCATGAGAGAAAATACTGGTGAGCCAAACGTGTGGTAAGCTCTCATACACAACAGCCCAATAGCAATTACAAAATGGGCCAACGATCAGGCATTCACTCTGTGTCAAGACACCTGCATCCCACACCAGATGGCTCCAGCCACGAGTCCAGCAGACCCGGGAGGCAGGGGTGACAGCCCAGGTCACTGTGTTCCTGCCACCCACGCAGCAGACCTGACCTGTGTTCTTGGCTCCTGGCTTCAGTCCAGGTCCAGCTCCAACCGTTCCCAGCCCTTGGAGAACGAAACAGCACATGAGAGAGTACTTGCTCGCTCTCTCTGCCGCTCAAATAAATACAATCAAAGTGTTTTAAATGAGCAAACGCATTTGAATAGACATTTCTACAAATGATACAAATGGCTAACAGGTGTATGGAAAAATGTTCAACCTCACTAATCATCACGAAAATGTAAATTAAAACCGCGATGAGCGATCACTCGCATCTGTGAGACGGCTCGCACACCAAAGACGTCACAACACCGTGGGGCTTTGGGCACGTCTGGAAGCCGCGTGCACTGCCATGATGCCACCAGTACGGAGAGCAGGTTGACACTGCCCAACGATCTGGCAGTTCCACTTCCAGTGTATTCACACCAAAGAAATGAAGTCAGGCTCCAAGCTGTCTGTCTGCACGGCTACGTTAATTCCCAAGGGCTGAGAGGTGGGAACTGCAGGAACGTCGTTCAGCACGGACAACACACAGTTGGAACAGACGCATGAATACAGAAAAGGCGGCGTGGGGAGGGCCTTGTGGCACGGCCAGTCAGGTCTCTACACACAATGCCAGCATCACATCACAGCACCGGCTCCAGTCCCACAGGCACAACCAGCCCCCTGCCAATGCACGTGGGAAAGCAGTGGAAGACGACCCAAGCACTTGGGCTCTTCTACCCAGGTGAGACCCAGACAGAGCTGCTGACCGCTGGCTTCAGCCTGGCCTGGCCGCAACCTCGCAGCCAAGTGGGGGGCGAATCACTGGAGGGATCAAAGAGCTCTCTGTCTCTCTCAATGTGTCACTCTGCCTTTCGAATAAGCGTTTTGAAAAGAAAATGCAGCATACGGATCAGAATATTATTCAGCCAGGAAAAGGAAGGAAACACTGGTAAACAGTGTGATGGTCCACAGGCCAGTGAACAGTTGTTCTACGTTGTTTCTATGTTGTTCTGTGTTGTCCAAGTGTTTGGAATAATGACAAGGAAAAACCTGCACACGTTCAGGGTGGTTCTGTCCTCTTGTCCAAACACTTTCTGTTGTTGGAATCCATGGACGTGCAGCCCACAGGTGTGCAGCCACCCTTACGTGCGAAGCAATCAAAAGCTGAGTTTATTTTCAGGAGAAAAGTTTGTGAAACCTGTGCGTGGGACAGCTCGGCAAGGAGTGCACAGGAAACGCATATGGTAACTGAATAACCCTAGCAGTAGTTGTGCTATTTAGCTGCTTAACAACAGTGAAGCCATTTTAAATGCGCCAGTTTTATCATAAGCAACTTTAGCAAAAACTTTTCTGGAATCAGGACCGAGACCATAAGTTATGGAGGGGCAGCTGTGGGTTAAGATAGCACCGCCTCGGTACCTAGCCGCCCCCGGGCAGCTGTGGATTAAGATAACACCGCCCGCCCGGCATCCAGCTGCCCCTTATCGGTGGGGCAGGGCGGGCGGCGAAATGTCTCCTGCCCACTCTTACTCCGTGGTCTTATCAAACCCCTGTAACCCTCCCCGTAACTCTGCTTTTCTTCTGCTTCTGTACTCCTGCTTCTGCAACCCCCCCACCCGGGTATATAAGTGTCCCCCAGACACTACCGTGCACGCTTCTCCGTTAACCCGCTGCGTCGGGTGTGGGGCAGCGTCCACGAGCGCTCGTGAAAAATAAAAAAAACCTCCTCTTGCAAATTGCATCGTCTGGTCTGAGGATCATTGAGTCTGGGGTCGCGTCCTGAAGGACTCTAAGGGGATTGGGGTCCTTCATCTGGTGCATTGGCCGGGAAAAAAACGACCCCCGACTCACGCCCTCAAGAAGCCAGTCGGAGGTAAGGTTTTCTTCCCCTTTGTGTAATTGTGTAAGTGTCGTGTTGTGTGTTTGTCTCGATTACCGGCGCCTTCTGAAATTGTGCCTGTACAGGACCTGTATCTGTATCGGACCAGTGGAGGAGACAGACGTGTCCTAAGACCCCTGGTCTTACCGTGGAGGACGCTCCAGCGGTGGTCTGGGGAAGGGAGAGAGACTATGTCTCCCTCCTTCCCGGGGAGAGCCTGGCCAGAAGGCCACTCCCATCTGAATTTGTATTCTCGGTGTGCTACCGATCTGGTGCCGCGCGGCGTGTGTTGTGTGTTGTGTGTTGTGTGTTGTGTGTTGTGTGTTGTGTGTGTCTGTCTGTTTTCGTACCCATGGGACAACAACTAACCACCCCTTTAGGCCTTACTCTAGACCACTGGAAACAAGTCCAAGAATGCGCGCACAATCTGTCGATCGACGTCAAAAAAAAAAAGTGGGTGACTTTCTGTTCCTCGGAGTGGCCGACCTTTGAGGTCGGCTAGCCGATGGACGGGACCTTTAATGCAGATATTATCTCACAGGTCAAGGTTAGGGTCGAAACTCCAGAGGGATTGTAAGGAACGGGAGGGAAATTAGGAAGGGCAGTTGGCTGAGAGCCTAGAGACCCCCTAAGCTTGCTTAGGCTTCCCGGTGGCCAGGAGAAAGGGAAAGGGAAATTCCACAGGTTTCTCCACCTAGGGAAAAACTGTTACCAGTTAACCCTTTCCAACCTGGTAGAGGGTTTTCTGTCTTTGCAGCTTATGGTAGCTCTGGTGCATTTTAAAGTTTTTGTAAACTATTACTGCTGCTAAGCTTTAATTGTCTGAGGATTAAATCTAAAAAGAAGCTAAAGTTAACTATCTGTTTTAATTGAGTGTTTGCAGTAGTCCTGATTGATCTGGTTTTGGTTAAATTATAGGAGGTTCCCAGCACTCTTGGGGAAACGGTGCATTTACCCGACCCCAAGGTCAGTCCTGCCAGGCCCCAGTGTGCGCAGTCTTCCCCATGGGGGACCACAGCCTTCCTCTACACTATTCCACTTGGCCTGCTGCACCCTGGCAGGCATAGCCAGATATCTCTAGGAAGAGCACACCCCTCCCCCTGGGCTGCTTTTCTTTCCTCCCCTGGAGGAATTTCCAATTCAATACTACTGCTGGCCTTACCTAAGGGAGCCAGAACCTTAAGCCATTAACCCTTCCCAACCTGATGGGTTTTTCTCTTTGCAGTTAATGGAAACCTATGACTAGTTCTTTTCTGCGCTGCTGTCCCTGACTTATCTGATGAGAGGGTTCACCTGTCTTGAAGGTTTCGCATTTTTTTTCTATTGTCATTAGAGTCTTAATTGGGAAAACTACAAAGTAAAGTTATTTACATTGTTTATCTGTTTTTAATGTTTGAGTGATTACCCAACTGATCAAAAAATGTACTAATTGTTGGCTAAACTGACTCTCTGACAGCTTAATTTCTAAACAGAGTCTTCCAACTTTGGGCTTCCAGTCGGATCCCTGGAACTCTCAAAGGATGAGACTCTAAATTTGTTAAAGTAACAGCTGCTTGAGTCAATTCAGATTATATATAAAATATATTAAAATATTATAAATAGTGTCAAACCTATGCTGTATTCATGTTTTTGCTTTCCAACTAATCTTATAAAAATAAAAATAAATTCTATGTATACAGGCCTTTATGTTGTTAACTAAAGTAAGCCAATACAGATTGGTTCAAAGAATTGAGTTAATGCAAAATCCCTTCAGTTTGATCTGTGGCTCATTTGCTCAGTTTCACATGTCTTTGATATGCTTTAAACTTGTTTCTCTTAACAATGAAGATCTTTTCAAGGTTGTAAACATGCACTAGTGTCTCTGTTTACTGCTCAGGTGTTATTCTTATGTTACTTAAAGGCATGGGAAATGTAATTTTGACCTTTAATTCAGATAATGGTGTGGTATTCATTAATAACTCAGTTTTTTTAAGTCATCTAGGCATCGGTGCTAAGTAAAACTTAAAAAAATGTGTTATGTGTACTTTTCAATAAAAGAGACTGTTTAAGTTTGTTAGCATGTATTCTCATAGGTTGTCCATACGTAACAATTCAAAACTATGTAAAAGTAATCTCGGGTGTAAAGTTTCAGAAGGTATAAACACGTCATAAAAAGTTTTAAAATGTTTACAATTTTAATATTGTTTATAAAGTTTTATTTAAGTTAAGTAATAATGCCAAAATTACACTGACCTAAAGTTAAAGTCTGATCTTCTGTTATAACAATGGGGTTTTAAAAAAAAAAATTATACACTAATGTTAGTAAATATCTAAAAATGGTCTAAATCATAAATCTTAAAATCTGTTTTTGCAAAAACTGTAACGTCTATTTTAACAGTGTCTGCTTACTCGGTTACTCTGCCATCTCTAAAGTTAGGTCCTGTAAGCTCTTTTTAACTGATAAATGATTCTGAGTTATGTTATTGGGCACCAAAACTATGTTATACCCAGATTGTTAAATCCCTGTAGAGACCCCCAGAGAGTCAACCACACCGAACTGCAAAAGCAAGGTTTGTTCAGGAGTACAAGCTGCGACAGGGACCCCATCCAACCAACCAGCACAGCAAAAAAAAAAAAATAAGGACCCGGGTCTGCTATAAAAAATGGAAACTGTTTTTTTTTATTGTTTAAAAATGAAGTCACTTTGATTCTTCAATGTGATGATTTTGTGTGCTAACTCTAATGTTCAAGGTTTTTATTTCTGGTTTATTCGACAACAAGAGACTTAGAGACGATGGGAGATGTTTATGTGGCAGATGCTAGAGCACCGGGTTCCAGGAGCCCAAGAAAACTCTAGTGTCCATAGGCTACACGGTAAAAGCCTGGAAACCCAGGCCCATAACCCACTAACTACATGGTAAATACCCAGAAGCCAAAGAATGGCAGAGACCTCTGCCACAATTTCTCCTCAGTCAGGCTATGCAGCAAGCACTGGTTAAACTGCCAGTTAAGTCTAAAAGCCCAGGAACTCAGGCTAGAGACCCAACTCGTTGCCTCACTTCTCCCTCTTTTCTCTTCCAAAAGGGAAGTTACTACTGTTCTACAGGACTCTCCACTGTGATGTACGGTTTGATCCCCAGACCTTATGTAAGGGATAACTAACCTTTTCTATAATAATGCCTGGCCACAGTATAGGGCACCAAACAACATAGCCAAAAAAAAAAAAAAAAGGTTACACTAATAACCTCAAAGTATACAAGCAGGTCACCACAGGTGATCTTACCTAAAAGGTCATAGTTCTCCTCATGGGCATAATTTTAACTTGCAGGAAAATACTAAGTGTCAAAATTTGCCCATGGCCATAGTTTTTCTAGCTCACCCTAATATTAAAAAAAAATCTCCAAAATCAGGGTTGGGTTAAACACCCCCTTGACTGGCATCATAGAGGCTGCCTCTTTGGTCTACTTTATTAAAGACCAGGAGAACCTAGGAGCAAGCTAGCAGCAGAGGATAGGCAACAGGCCAATCAATGGCTGCTTTACACAGTGATCTGCCATCAGGGAAACCCAGCAAGGCCAGTGCACCCCAAACAACACCTGTTACTAATATAAGGAGCCAGGACATTGGGCAAGCAGCTGTCATGACAGAAACTGCCTTCTGTCAGCTCTGCCAAGAGCAAGGCCACTGGACACAGAACTGCCCTGGGTGTCGAAGGACTCCCGGTTCAGAACCGCAGACCCTGTGGCCCCGAGCTAAAAAGCCTTTGGCTCTGCCCAGCCTCTGCCCAGCTTCCAGCTCCAGCCACTGCTGTTGAGGGGATGGCCTAGGGTCAGTGAAACGCAAGTTGCCTATTTCTATCAGCCTCCTGCTCAGCTCTCCTCCTAGTCCAGCCATGTAATGCAAGCCAACAGGGTGCCTCCCTTAAAGGAGATTTGCATCTCTTACAATTCTCTTCTAGCACCCCATGGATAAGTCTGGGCCAGCCAGGCCTTAAGAGTCTATCCAAATAGTCTTAAACTTAAAAAGCCCTCCCTGCCAGTTCCTAAAAACAGGGCTTTTAACAACAGCTAACTCAGACAGTCTTGCACCTATCTGGACAGGTCCTCTCTGAGGACTTAAAGGGCCCTCCTGGAGGCCCCGGCATTGAGTCTGCCTGACCCAGCCAAACCGTTCACTTTATACGTAGATAAAAATAAAAAAAATAACTAAGGGAGTCCTAACCCAGAGGCTGGGACCTTGGAAGAGGCCTGTAACATATTTTTCAAAGAAACTGGACAATGTCGCTACAGGATGGCCACTCTGCCTCCGCATGATTGCCGCAGTGGCTGTTCTGGTAAAAGACTCAGACAAGTTAACTTTGGGCCAGCCCCTCACTATAGTGGCACCCCGTGCCATAAAGACAATTATCCATCAGCCCCCGGACAGGTGGTTATCAAATGCCAGAATTACTCATTATCAGACTGTGCTACTCAACCCTGAGAAAATCCACTTTGGGAACCCGGCCTCGCTCAATCCAGCCACCCTGCTCCCGAAGCCCGGAACCGAGTCGCAGGTCAATCACAACTGTCACCAAGTGCTGGCCGAGGCGCATGGAACCCGAGAAGACTTGACAGACCTGCCCATGCCAGATGTGGAGCATACCTGGTACACCAACGGAAATAGTTTCCTGCATCAAGACCCGACTGAGAGCCTTGCAGCTAATCCAAGGACAGGTTTGGAAGCCTTTGGCTGCCGTGTACCAGTCCAAGTGTCCAGTGGTGCCTCACCCATTCCAGATTGGAGACTCTGTCTACATCTGCAGACACCAATCCAGAACTCTCAAACCGCGTTAAAAGGGACCATACACCGTCCTGCTAACAACCCCCACTGCAGTTAAGGTCGACGGGGTCACCGCTTGGGTCCACGCGTCGCACGTAAAACACACCCCACGGGAGGAGAGTGAGCCACTGGGCGGCCACCCGGTTGACCGAACAGCATGGAGAGTGCAGCGCTCTCAAAACCCGTTAAAGATAAGACTCTCTCACGTATCCGACTCTTTGTAGTCCTTCTTTTCTTTTTTTTAGAGCTTCCCCGGCCTCATCCCCTCATACCCCTTACAGTGTAACCTGGACTATAAGTAGCATGGGCGGGGAGATCATTAGCCAAACCTCTCGAATAGCCCCCCCGAGTACCTATTTCCCCGCAATTTGGTTTAATTTGTGCAAGTTATTTCCACGAGTCAGAGGAGAAATTCCAAAGTGCCTGCGTGGGAGGGGCATCTATGCTTGCCCCGGCGGAAAAAAAAACTCCTATCGGTGTGGGGGGCCAGAGGTGGGATTCTGCCGTGCGTGGGGTTATGCTATACTTCAGTGCCGGTCCCTCCGGGGAACTCTTACCTCCCGGCGCCCAATGGCACCTACTGGGCTTGTAGCACTGGGCTGACCCCGTGTGTTCACTCAGGGGTCTTCAATCAAACACAGGACTACTGTGTCTTGGTGCAAATCTGGCCCCGCATAACGTACCATTCTGATGAGCCCGTTCTCCAGTTCTTTGAGTCTTCCCTGCACAGAGTCAGGTGAGAGCCTGTTTCTCTGACCCTGGCTGTGCTCCTGGGCTTAAGTGACATCACAGCTAAAATAGCAACAGGCACCACCGCTGTAATACGTACAGACCAATATATGTACCTGCACCAGGCCATGAATGAAGACCTACGTGCCCTTAAACAATCCGTTAGGACATTAAAGGAGTCCCTAACCTCCCTCTCGGAAGTAGTTCTGCAGAACCGAAGGGGGCTGGACCTTGTACTCCTTAAGGAAGGAGGGCTCTGTGCAGCACTGAGGGAAGAGTGCTCTTCTACGCCGATCAAACTGGGGTACTAACTAAAACCCTAAATAAACTTAAAAAAAGACTGGACAAAAGACAACAAAAAATTGAGTCACAGCAGGGCTGGTACGAAGGTATATGGAAACGTTCCCCCTGGTTCACGACCCTACTCTCCTCCATTATAGGCCCCATCTTTTTGCTGCTATTGATCCTGACACTTGGCCCGTGCCTTTTTAACCGACTAACACAGTTTGTTAGGGACGGGCTGTCGCATGTCCAAGCCATGGTCCTGACCCAGCAATACCAGGCCTTAAAGTACTCAGAGGATCGGGGATGCCCTTAGGAAAGGATTTTCCTAATGCACAAGACCAAAGGGGGGAATGAATAACCCTAGCAGTAGTTGTGCTATTTAGCTGCTTAACAACAGTGAAGCCATTTTAAATGCGCCAGTTTTATCATAAGCAACTTTAGCAAAAACTTTTCTGGAATCAGGACCGAGACCATAAGTTATGGAGGGGCAGCTGTGGGTTAAGATAGCACCGCCTCGGTACCTAGCCGCCCCCGGGCAGCTGTGGATTAAGATAACACCGCCCGCCCGGCATCCAGCTGCCCCTTATCGGTGGGGCAGGGCGGGCGGCGAAATGTCTCCTGCCCACTCTTACTCCGTGGTCTTATCAAACCCCTGTAACCCTCCCCGTAACTCTGCTTTTCTTCTGCTTCTGTACTCCTGCTTCTGCAACCCCCCCACCCGGGTATATAAGTGTCCCCCAGACACTACCGTGCACGCTTCTCCGTTAACCCGCTGCGTCGGGTGTGGGGCAGCGTCCACGAGCGCTCGTGAAAAATAAAAAAAACCTCCTCTTGCAAATTGCATCGTCTGGTCTGAGGATCATTGAGTCTGGGGTCGCGTCCTGAAGGACTCTAAGGGGATTGGGGTCCTTCAGTAACCAACCAGGCACGGCTATGCACTGCCACAACCCTATCGTCTCATGCCATCGCACGCTGTTAAAAGGCTTTCCTATCTTGTTTGAAAACGTGTCGTGTGCAAGAAGGACGTGGACATGAGGTTCCTCCCCACACCTCTGCCTGGTTTTGGTTTCAAGGTAATGCTCGCAGTTGCGCGATCACCTGGTCTCTCTGTGATGGTTTGCATGTGGTTTTAGCACGTTCCTCAAAGTGTCACAAGCCAGCCCGGGAGGGTGGTACTGGGAGGAGGTGTGAAGTCTTGAAGAGGCAGAGCCTGGCAGAGCGTCCTTGGGCCACTGCAGAGCTCCCCTCGGGAGGGGCAGGGCGTGCTGTGTCCCCACTGGCTCCAGGGGCAGGGCGTGCTGTGTCCCCACTGGCTCCAGGGGCAGGGCGTGCGTGTGTCCCCACTGGCTCCAGGGGCAGGGCGTGCTGTGTCCCCACTGGCTCCAGGGGCAGGGCGTGCTGTGTCCCCACTGGCTCCAGGGGCAGGGCGTGCTGTGTCCCCACTGGCTCCAGGGGCAGGGCGTGCTGTGTCCCCACTGGCTCCAGGGGCAGGGCGTGCTGTGCCCCCTCTCTGGCTCCAGGGGCAGGGCGTGCGTGTGTCCCCTCTCTGGCTCCAGGGGCAGGGCGTGCTGTGTCCCCACTGGCTCCAGGGGCAGGGCGTGCTGTGTCCCCACTGGCTCCAGGGGCAGGGCGTGCGTGTGTCCCCTCACTGGCTCCAGGGGCCGGGCGTGCTGTGTCCCCTCACTGGCTCCAGGGGCAGGGCGTGCTGTGTCCCCTCTCTGGCTCCAGGGGCAGGGCGTGCTGTGTCCCCACTGGCTCCAGGGGCAGGGCGTGCTGTGTCCCCACTGGCTCCAGGGGCAGGGCGTGCTGTGTCCCCACTGGCTCCAGGGGCAGGGCGTGCTGTGTCCCCACTGGCTCCAGGGGCAGGGCGTGCTGTGTCCCCTCACTAGCTCCAGTGGCCGGGCTGCTGCCAGTGCCTGCCCCAGGACGCCAGCCGAGTCTGTAGCTTCCTGCCTGGCACTGCCACGGGTGCCCCACGGCTGCCATGTGCCACAGAGCGACTCAGCAAAGCGATGCCGCACCATGCCTTGGGATCCACACAACTCGAGCTAAGTAGACCTCTTTCCTTAACAGGTCTGCATACATGGTTGGGTCAAACAGACACGCCGCCCGGGGGGACTCACACGGTGACGTCCACCGACAGGAAACCTGCTCACGCTCCCTTCACACACGTTAGGCCCTGCAGGAGCTGTGGCGGGGCGCCCCTTTCCACTGTGGAGAGCCTCCGTCTCCCTCCTCTGTACTCCTGTACGTCTGGCTAGTGGCTCCTCAATTTTACCTTCAAATCCCAGCTTCTGGTTTTCAGTAACTTTTTCTATTTTTGTTTTCAATTTTATTTCTGCTCTTATCTTTCTGACTGCCTAGCTTCTGCTCGTTTGGGGCTTATTCTTCTCTTCCTTATTTTAGGCTCAAAGCACACACACTGGACATGGGGCCTTCTCCGTTTCCTAGCCTGAACGCTGACTGCTTCCATTCACTGCTGCCTCGTGGTTCTCTCTGACACCTCCGGATGTGATGCACCTCCAACACCATCCCACTCGGAATTCTTTGTAATTTTCCTCATCTCCTTCTCCCTGACTCATGAGTTAGCTAGAAGTGTGTTGTTTAATTTCCAAAAAAAAAAAATTGGCATTGTCTAGATTACCAATTTCTACTTTAACTCTATTTTGATAACAAATATACCTTGGGCCGGCTCTGCGGTATGCCAAGTTAAGCTGTAACCTGCTCCACTTCCAATCCAGCTCCCTGCCTGGGAAAGCAGATGGTCCAAGTGTTTGGGCCCTGGCACTCCTGTGACAGACCCAGATGAAGCTCTTGGTTCCTGGCTTTGGCCTGCCCCTGCCCTGGCCATTGTGGCCATCTGGTAAGTGAACCAGCAGATGGAAGACATCTCTGTCCCTGTCTCTCTAACTCTTTCAAATAAAGAAACAAATCTCTGGGGGAAAAGTTATATATATACCCATGCTCCAAAACAGGGTGTACCTGGGTAAAAAGGACACGTGAGCTGCTGCCGTTACGTGGAGCGGGCACACAACCCCAGCAGTCGGGCTAGCCACAGGGCTGCCAGCTGGTCCGGGCCGCTGCCAGGTTCCGTCTCGGGTCTCACGGTACTCAAGGAGGAGCACGCGGTCTCCACCGCAGATCATGAACGTGTGGCCTCACCTTCAGCCCCTACAGTTGTGATGGGGCAGTCACGCCGCCGCCGGCCACACAGCCCTCACCAAGCCACCCTTCCCCGCACGCGCTGTCCCCTCCTCCTGCTAATCCCCCTGGCTCTGAGGCACGAATCAGGCAAACCTGCGAGCCCGGAGCCCCAGCGCTACGTGACGTAACGCTTCCTCATTCTGGAGGTGGCTTACAAACTTGTCATGCAAATTCAACACGCTACCTTTCTTCAAAAAGAGCCAGAAATACATTTGACATTTCTTTCTCTCAGTCCTCAGAGAGCAAGCTGGATCTTCCAAATATCCCCGCAAGATCCATCCACAGCTCGAATCCCCCTGACACCCTCGCTGGGCCAGGTGCCCCTCAGCACTCATGTGGAGTTACTGTGCCCTCTGTCTTGCCCTGCCCATCAAGACTCTCACAAGAGCTGGGGCTGCGCTCTGCGCCTGCCACTGTTAAATTCAGGAATCCTCACTGTATTCACAAAGACAGAAAATCAGAATGAGAGAGCCAACGGCACAGCAGGTGTTCTAGCGGAAGGGAACTGAGCCTTGGCCGCTGCACCCACCACGGCTCTGCCGCGGCCAGGCCGCTGTGTCCTCTCATGGGGCTGGGAGGTGTCACAGAACCTCACCAAGTCCCTTCACCCTCTGCCAGCTGGTTTTGTCTCTCACATGCACTGAGCAACCCCTGCCTCAGTCCCACAGGAGAGATGGAAGCAGACAAGGGAGCGTCGTGCACCTGGAACAATAAGCAATGTGCACGTCCACCCGTCCCTCCCTCCCTCTACCCCCGGCAAGCCGCGGTGCCGAGTCTACCCGACCCGTTTCCCACTAGTACTCATTCTCCACACTTATTTTCAGAAAGCACAGGGCCGATGCACATAAACCCTGATCATTGCGATGCTTCCTTGAGAAAGGAGTTTCCGTGAACAGGTGCATAGACTGATTCCACACGCACTAGCCTCACCAGAACCAGTCGTGTCCCACTGTAAGAAAGCAGGCGGCAGCGTCCGTTAAACACAGCAACTCCTGCAGAAGCTGCGTCTAAAACTGGCCGTGGACGACAAGGGTTCCAATATGAGTTTTAGACCCGAGACCACGAAAGGGAAATATCACCATGAAAAGGTCTAACTTCGGGCCGGCGCTGTGGCATAGTGGGCTAAGCTTCTGCCTGCGGCACCGGCATCCCATATGGTGCCAATCCAGTCCCGCTGCTCCACTTCCAATCCGGCTCTCTGCTAGGGACTGGGAAAGCAGTGGAAGATGGCCCACGTGCCTGGGCCCCCAGACCCTCACGGGAGACCCTGGCTCCTTGCTCCTCGCTTGGATCTGCGCAGCTCTGGCTGTCGTAGCCATTTGGGGAGTGAACCAGCAGATGGAAGACCTTTCTGTCTGTCTCGCCCTCTATAATTCTGTCTCTCCAACAAATAAAATCTTAAAAAAAAAAAAAGGCATAACTTTCTAAGACTTCTAAAATATACATAAATAAAGCAATGCACAAATGTCCCGAGCGGGAAGAACACTCAGCCAGCGCTGTCCAGTACAGCCAAACAAAATCCCGAACGTAAATTTAAGGCGCAGTTCTCCCAGAGGCGCAGGTGCGCTGGTGACAGCACATCTCACCTGTCAAGGAACCTGTCTAGAACCGCACCCCGAGTCCCCGGGAGGGCCCGCACGTCTGCGCCAACTTCAACTGTCCATTTCTCAGGCATTAATCAACAAGACCAGCCAAACTGAGTGCGGGCAGGCCCCCGGCCCCGCGGGAGTGGCCAAGGTGGCCGCCGTCCAGGGGCAGGCCCCGCGGGGCTCACAGCATGAGTTCTTCCAGAACGTTCCACGCACTCCACACACCGCGACCACGCGCGCTTCCGCAGCCCCGTGGCTCTAGCGGCGGTTCCCGGCAAGCAAGAGCGAGGCTGCGGGCTCGCCAACCTCTGAGGGCCACTGAGACCCACGGCAGGGCACAGGCGCCTCCTGGGGCTCCCCACCCCCCAAAACGAGCCACGGCGCGGCGTGCGGGGCGGCGCGGGAGAACCGCCTCACCGGGGTGTCCCCAACCGGCCAAAAGGACCACGCGTAAATACGATTTTTGTTTAAATACAAGGTTTCCGTCAGCTTTTCTAAACCACCGTCCGACTTAAGGATCGGAGCACAGTGCGGAGGGCAAGGAAGGCTTCCCACGGCGGGGCTGGGGGGAGCCCCCTGCCCGCCCCCGCAGCCTGGCCCCTGCGCGGGAAGACCTGGGCCCCGGGCCCGTGCGGCGCAGCGCCTCGGCCCCTCCGGACACCTGCTTGGCCCCGGGCCAGCTTCCACGGGAAGGGACCCAGGCGCCGCCCTCCCAGCCAGGCTTCCTGTCTGCAGCTGCCTGGGCGGGGAGCGCGGCGGCCCGTCAGCCAAGCCACGCCCCGCGCCCCGCCCCGCGCCCCGCCCCCGGGACTCGCCACGCCTCGGCTCCCGCAGCGTCTGCGCTTGCGCACCACTCGTGCTCCGCCCACCACCCCGCTGCTCACGTGGGCCTCCACCTGGGCAGCCGCCGAGGGGCGTGGCCTCGCGCTGGCCACGCCCCCTCCCCGGGGTCCCCGCGGGAACCGTGAGGACGCGGGAACCGTGAGGACGGGTCCAGAGGCAGGTCCTGAGGGGAGGTCGCTCCCACTCACGCCGCAGAGGCGCGCCTGGCCCCTCCTGGAAGAGGCAGCTTCCCACGGTCCGCGGGAAACGCGACCTGTCGACAGGCGGGGTGTGTGGACGCCGCGTGGCTGCGCCCCCAAGTCATCTTCGCGCGTGTGCTGTTCACCCGCGCGCAGCCACGCAAGCCCGGAGCGCGGGGTTCTGTGAATGGCTGGTTTGAGCCTGGCGCCAGGCTGGCCTGGTGCCTTGTGGGGCGTTGGCGGGCGGGACCCGGTGACCATGCATCCCCAAGGCCATGCCTGCGTGCGGGTCTGCCTCCATCCCCCCAGGTTCATCCCCTCTCTGCTTCTCCCCCTGTCCTCCCCTCCCGCGCAGGCTCCCAGGGATTTACCAGGGACCGGAGAGGGACTAAGGGACACGGGGAATGTAAGACAAAACCCCTTGTGAGTGCGGTGCAAACTGCCCACCACGCCTTCCGGGGGATGCCGGACTCGGGGGCATGCGCCGACCCTGCATCCACGCCTGGCCTTCCTCTCAGCTCTCTGACCCCCGTGGGGAGGCAGGACCCCATCCTGGGAACACAGGGCCTTGGTTAGAGGCTGTGACAGCTCAGGGAAAGACTGAAGACCCCTGCCCTGCCCCCAGTACAGCAGATGGTAAATCCACCAGATAGACTAGGCCACATTCTTGAGGGTGAGGATTGTGCGCTGTGTACGGTGACCCCCAAACAAGACTGTGTCCTCTCTCTGGGGGTCATTTTGTTAAACATTGCCCGAGTAGGCTAGGAGGCCCACAGGGAGGGGTGGCAGCTCAGTGCCTCCGTCCCCAAGTCACCATGCCCAGCCCCCTGGTCTGGGGGTCTCAGAGCCAGGGACTGGAGACCACGCTGGAACCTGGGGCTGCTGATCAAGTCCGAGCGCAGGTGCAGCCTGTCAGGGCGCACACGCGGCACCTGCACAAACAGAAGGCACCCTACCAGCCTGCCCGTGGCTGGCTGCTGAAGGTACACACCACGTGGCCCTGGCTCAGCCATCACACATGCTGAGCCTCAGCACAGACTGGTCAAAGATCTCGTCCGGGGACCCTGTGGCAAGGAAGCCTGTTTACCGTGCGTGCGTTGCATACTCCAGAATCACGAAGCTCACGGCTGGGGTGCCTCATCTGTTTGCTTTCCAAGTCTCTTCTTGCAGAGGGCTCCCTCCAGATGATGCAATGTTTATGGAGCTGTTCAATCAGCTATCTGGTCAAGATAGCAAATTCTGTCCAAACAGCAACTTTCCATCCCTGGCTGGAACCCTTACCCCAACTCCCTTAGCAATCAAGCTTCCTACTCCCTGTGAAAGACGGCATCCTGGCTGGAAAACTCAACTCTCTCTTGATTTCCTCACTGGTGAGACTAAGAGGAACAACGTCCCAAGAGCAAGACCAGGCCTCAAGAGCTGTGGTCGTGTGGCTGACAACGGTCAGAGGGGACCACAGCAAAGGGCGGATGCCAACGTGGCTGAGCGGGGCCCATCGTTCGACCACCTTGCTCTGTTCTCACCCCTCTCTCCCACCCTCTGGGCTGTTGACGTGTCTGCGGAATGGTGGGGTTGGGCAAGAACTCGGAGCTTAGGGCTCAGTCTCCTCACCTGTCGTTTGAGCACACGGATTAAGCGGTACTAAACCACACAGCTACTTAACGTCAGAGTCGAGAACAACTCTTCCCGCCCAGTCATCATCAGTTCCTCCCCCCCTCCCTGTGTGTGACAGCACGCGTTCATCAGTAGGAGCAGTCTCTCCCAGGACGTGGGATGTCACCTCACTGGACCGACAGCGCACATCAGGAGGGGACATCCTGGGACCTGTGAGGTCAGGCCATGAGAGCTCTGGCAGCCTCTGCTTCCTGCCCTGGGAGCCAGCCTCCGTGCTCTAAGGAGCGTGGGACTCGGAAGCCACGTGGAAGGGCAGTGAACACACCCGGAAGGAAGCCTTCCAGAACCACCCTGCTCAGCTCTGCTCTAGTCTGTGACCCGGAGCCCGTGAGCAGCAGACACCGGAAGATGGCCACACCCTTGGCCTGTCTTAATGAACTTGAACACCAGCAGCTCTTTGAGACAAAAGGACTTTCTGCTTCCACTCGGATAATAAAACTGTAATCTGTATTTATTTGAAAGGCTAAGATAGAGGTCAAGGGGAACAGGGATGGGAGGAACTTTCCTGTCCTCTGGTCCGCTTCCCAAGTGCTCGCAACAGCGGGAGTCAGACCAGGCCAAAGCCAGGAAGTCAGTCTAGGTCTCCTGTGTGGGCAGATACACCCTTCTATAAGGTGGTGTCACTCCTGCATAACAGAACCTGCACACATCTTTCTGTGCACTTTAAGTTCTTTCTAGAGGACCTAGGATACCCAACACAATGTATATGCTAGAGAGCTGTAACGCAGTACTGCCACTGTTCATGGGATAATAAGAAGTGTGTACACATTCAGGACAGATGCAGATTTTTTTGAGGTTTTTTTTTTTTTTTTTTTTTTTGACAGGCAGAGTTATAGACAGTGAGAGAGAGAGAGAGACAGAGAGAAAGGTCTTCCTTCCATTGGTTCACTCCCCAAATGGCTGTTATGGCTGGCACTGTGCTGATCCGAAGCCAGGAGCCAGGTACTTCTTCCTGGTCTCCCATGTGGGTACAGGGACCCAAGCACTTGGGCCACCCTCCACTGCCCTCCCGGGCTACAGCAGAGAGCTGGACTGGGAGAGGAGCAACCAGGACTAGAATCCAGAGCCCATATGGGATGCTGGTGCCGCAGGCGGAGGATTAACCAAGCGAGCCATGGTTCCAGCCCCTTGAGTATTTTTGATTCGTAGGTGGTTCACGCCACAAATATAGAACTCATGGATATAGGAGGCCCACTGTCTTACTGGCCACTTTGCAGTTGAGACAGGGCAAACTGGCCTCTGCTCCGCTAGGCATCAGCTGGGACCGAAACTACTGGGCAGCTGGTGCTCTCCTGCTGAGGTTGGTGGTGGGAAGGAGACCAGAGGCCCTAGGATGTCCTCTCAATGGCACCGTTGGCGTGGTCTCCCCAGCCAGGGCTCCCACAGCACAGCTGCAAGGAGGCAGCTAGGCGAAGCCGCAGCACCAAGTCTAGACTCGGCATCACTCTGCCCTGCCGTTGGCTCCCCACAGCTGGGGACCAGACAAGGCCCCTCTTGCAGGAGAAGTGCCAGCGGCACAGTTACAGGAGCAAATGGAGGCCGGCGCCATGGCTCAATAGGCTAATCCTCTGCCTTGCGGCGCCGGCACACGGGTTCTAGTCCCGGTCAGGGCACCGGATTCTGTCCGGGTTGCCCCTCTTCCAGGCCAGCTCTCTGCTGTGGCCCGGGAGGGCAGTGGAGGATGGCCCAAGTGCTTGGGCCCTGCACCCCATGGGAGACCAAGAAAAAGTACCTAGCACCTGGCTCCTGCCATCGGATGAGCGTGGTGCGCCGGCCGCAGCGGCCATTGGAGGGTGAACCAACGGCAAAGGAAGACCTTTCTATCTGTCGCTCTCTCTCACTGTCCACTCTGCCTGTCAAAAAAAAAAAAAAAAAAAAGAGCAAATGGGAACAGCTCCAAAGGAGCAGCTGCACCAAGGGGGAGGCACAATCCTGCTCACTCTGGTCCCACTCTGCCTCTGCCTCTCCTTTCTAAAAGATGTATTTATTTGACTTCAGAGTTCCAGATAGAAGGACAACACTTCCACCCGCTGGTTCATGCCCCAGATAGCCTCATCAGCAAGGGCTCGGCTAGGTCAAAACCAGCTATTTTATCTGAGTCTCACGTGTGGGTGCAAGACAATAGCACTTGGGCCATCTTCCACTGGTTTTCCAGGCCATTAGCAGGGAGCTGCATCAGAAGTGGAGCAGCCAGGATCCAACTAACGCTCATCTCAGATGCCAAGTTTACCTGCTACACCACAACATCAGCCCCACATGCCTGCATTTTTTGCTAGGAATAAAACTCTGTAGAAAACTTAATTCCAGGAGGTTTGAATTTTTTAAAATGCTATGACTAATTGTAACACTTATGAACGTTAATTCACTTCTCCCGTGGGTGACTCATGTGGGGCTACAGAGTGTGTCCTCGTCCCCTGGGGATCTGGATTACAGTTTCAGAGAGGAAAATATGAATAATCCACTGTCAGTGCTGTTTTGTAAAGAACTCTCCTTAAAAAAAAGTTCCATTCACGGCTTGTAGTTCACTGCACAAGCAGAGTATTCCTAGCAAGGATGACACTTTATGAATTTAATCTGGTTCCCGCAGCCACATATTTTGAAGATAGTCATGTACAGTAACAAATTATGGGTGAACCTTACACTTTCTGCACACATATGCACATTCATCACATACACGCACATTCATGCACACACATTCATGTACACTCACACACTCATACATTCATGTACTCATACACACATTCATGTACACTCATGCTTACATTCATGCACATTCATAGATTTATGCACTCACGCACACTCATGCATGTACACTCATACTATCATGCAGTCACACACACTCATTCATGCACACTCATAGTCATGCACACACTCATTCATGCACACTCATACTGTCATGCAGTCACACACACTCATTCATGCACACTCATACTGTCATGCAGTCACACACACTCATTCATGCACACTCATACTGTCATGCACACACACTCATTCATGCACACTCATACTGTCATGCACACACACTCATTCATGCACACTCATAGTCATGCACTCACACACACTCATTCATGCACACTCATACTGTCATGCAGTCACACACACTCATTCATGCACACTCATACTGTCATGCAGTCACACACACTCATTCATGCACACTCATACTGTCATGCAGTCACACACACTCATTCATGCACACTCATAGTCATGCACTCACTCATTCATGCACTCATAGTCATGCACTCACACACATTCATGCACACTCATAGTCATGCACTCACACACATTCATGCACTCATAGTCATGCACTCACATTCATGCACACTCATAGTCATGCACTCACACACATTCATGCACACTCATAGTCATGCACTCACACACATTCATGCACACTCATAGTCATGCACTCAGACACATGCACACTCATACACATTCTTGCATACTCAGTTGTGCACTCATACACACACGCACACTCATACATATTCAAGCATACTCACACACACGCACATTCATTCACACTCAGTCACACACTGATACACACACACACACTTGTGCATCCTTTACTCCCTAGGGAATTCCAGCTTCTCAGACCGGCTTTCCTGGCATCATTTTTCTGAAACCTCACCATGCCACACCACAGGGACATGGTGCCTTTTTAATTCTGCCTGGCAAAATTAAAGCGAAGTGTGAGCATCTTACTCACCAGCAGGAATCCCATCATGGCTAGGATTCAATGCGCCCAACTGAGGTTTCTGTGTTTACAGGAAAACTAACGTATCTGTCCCTGCAGAAATGTGCCCCAGAACACGTAGCACTGGAGGAAACCTGCCCTCCTCTGTGAGGCGGATCACGGAGCTGCTCCGAGCAGACACGAACCCTGATAAACATTATCCACGGGTTTCCCACAGACTGGTGTGTGTGCCAGGTCTGACCTCGCAGCCCTGAAGTCCAGGATGAAGTGGGCTAACTTGTGTGTCCAGTCCCATCCGAGGACATAATTCTTTGAGGCTTCTCCACTACCTCTGGGGATTGCACTAGGAAATTACCCAAATTGCACACCTGAGCACACGCCAAGTGTTTGCATCGCAAATTATCTCTCGAGAGTGCGATTTCAGAGATGGAGTCCCGGCATTTCGAGGTTGTAAATTCGATGTGTCACCAACAGAGTCCATCAGTGAAGAGAAACGTCTCCGACTGGCTGATCCCTCTGGCTGCTCCCTGGGAGGGTCTGTTCTCAGCTTCTCAGATCTGAGCAATTCCAGAACATTTGTGCGAAAGCAACAGAACCAGGACTGAATCCGTCCCTAGCTGAAACACTCTAACATTGCAGTTCATTCAAAAAGGAATGCAACATTTGTTTATCCAGGAAAGGAAAACTGGGCAAAATGCCTAAGCAGGGTAAAAGGGCTCTGTGAGGGGCAGCTCTAATGCAGAACGAGAATCAGCGCCACTGAGGACGGCAGCAGGCACCTGCGACTCACGTCCACGGGGGGCGGTGCCTCTCAAGCAGCTCTAGCCAAGGCTGCCTGGTCCCAGAGGGCCGGCGCATCAACACATCCCCTGCCACGGGAAGCCAGGGCCGGCCGGGTTCCAGTTCCCTGCGTGCTCTGTGGCAAGCCCAGCCCACACTGGCCAAGGAGTTTGGATTTTGCCAAGTCGCCTCCCAAATGAGACAGCCATGGGAACCATTGCAACCCCCCCAGAAAAAAACGAGGACCAACATGGAGCCCGCCGTGGGTGTACAGTTCAGACGCAACGCACAGGGTGTGTGACCGCGTCAGATCTTGAATGTCCCGGCTGGACAGGTGTTTCAGGTTCCCCTGTGTCTGCCCCACCCTAGAGAAAGGTGCCTGGGAACTCAGCTCAGGGCCTCTTGCCAGCTTTAACGCTGTGACTGAGCGTGGTTTCAAAACCAGAGTCACCTGTCACTCCAGCTCACGTCCCCGAGCACCACGCCCCTCCCGGGTAGGACGACGAGCATCCCACACGACCTACTTTTCCACAACTGTGCCGTGGGAAGAAGTCAGACAAGGAGGAACACACGAGGTCAGTGTGACGGCCATTCAGGCCCCGAGGGCATCATGAGCAGCGTCCTCCCAGGTCTTCAGTCTGGCCTGAGCAGATGGTTCCATAGACCAAATGGAGGCTTCGAGAAGAACAGGGCCCTCGCCCAGGCCAGCGTCAGATGCTGCAACCTCTAACCACTGAGCTATGCCACCTCTGTGTAACACGCAGGAAAACCACCATCGGGGCTGGCACTGTGGCATAGGTTAAGGCTCCGCCTGCGGTGCCGGCATCCCACATGGGTGCCAGTTTGAGTCCTGGCTGCTCCACTTCCGTTGTAGCTTCTTGCTAATTGTCTGGGAAGACAATGGAAGTTGGCCCAAGTGCTTGGGCCTCTGTATCCACAGGAGAGACCTAGAAGAAGCTCCTGGTTTTAGACCAGCCCAGCTCCAGCCATTGCAGCTACCTGGGGAGTGAACCAGCAGATGGAAGACCTCTCTCTCTCTCTCTCTCTCCCTCTGCTTGTAACTCTGTCTCTCAAATAAATAAACCTTAAAAAACAAAAATAAAATAATGTGCTTATTAAAAAAAAAAAAGCAAGCAAGCAGTCCACCAGCAATGGTGAAGCTCTGGGGAGACATCAGGTGTCAGTCAGTAACGCTTTCTGGTTTGAACCTTTATTTACAATTCACATGATGGGGCAGGTGCTTGGCACTGTGCTGAAGATGCCACTCGGGACACCCACACTGCACATCAGAGAACCTGGGTCTGAGTGCCACCTCTGCTTCCAGTCCACCCTGGGAGACAGCTGGCCGGCTCAAGTGCCCCAAGTGGGAGGCCTGGGTGTAGCTCCTGACTCCTGCTTTTGTAGGCACTGGGGGGTGAACTGATGGAGTATCTCTGTCTCCCTGTCTCTCCCTCTCCACCACCCCCTCAACCTTTCCAAATAAATACAGATAAAAATAGAAAACAGGGGGCTGGTGCTGCGGTATAGCAGGTTAAGCCTCCGCCTCCAACAGTAGCATCCCACGTGGGTGCTGGTTCAAGTCCCAGCTGCTCCACTTCTGATCCAGCTCCCTGCTTACACACCTGGGAAAGCAGAAAGCAGCCCAAGTGCTTGGGCCTCTGCACTCACATGGGGCACCCTGAAGCAGCCCTGGGCTCCCGGCTTTGGCCTGCCCATTTGGGGAGTGAACCAGCAGACAGAAGATCTGTCTCTCCTCCTCCCTCTGTAACTCTGCCTTTCAACTTATTTTTTTTTTAAATCTTTAAAGATTTTTTTAAAAACAGAATAAAAACAAGTACTCTGTAAAAGTCAAAAGAACATACATAAAAATGTTTAATACAAAAATTAAAATTCCATGACATACACATGTATATCTCTGGGTACTGTGTTTCTGTTTTTATCGACTGAGGGGCCTGATGTGTTTATTCAGGTGACTTCTTTACGACAGCCAGTTATGATCAGTGTGCAAAACCCACAAAACCCAGGAGCGTCTGGACCAAAGGGAGAGCAAGCAGGCCGGCAGCTCACCCAGGGAGACACAGCAACCGCCGTTTCCCACGGGAGGGGGCCGGGCACAGGCAGGACAAGCGCAGCCTGGGAATTCCAGCCCGGCGTAGAGGGGGCAGCACGACCACGACCTCGTGAGCAGAGCAGAGCAGCCCGTCTTCCCACAAAACCAACAGATCGCCGAGCCACAGGCAGCGTTTGGCAGAGGTTCCAGATGTGCCGACATCTCCCCCGAGATGTGCATTTGTGGAAAATCCAGATCTGCAAGGAGGAGTCCTGCAGCCCAGAGTGGCCACGGAACAGTGCAGGATCTACTTCTCAGTAAAGAAGAGCCCGAGTGCTGAGTCGGGCCACGTTTTACTTCTGGGACCAGAGCAAGGGGCAGGAGGGTTCCTGGAATCCTGAGCCGCACCTTGGGCCACGGGGGTTCACCGGAGGCAGACATTCAAGAAGAGAGCCGGAGAATGAACTCTGACCGAGCCGGCTTCTCTTTGAAGAGAAGATCGCTCAGGTGAGCCGCCGGGCGTGTCTGTGCCGGCTTGGGTCTCCTTGCCGAGATACCCATGGGCAGGAGGGGCGCCCTGGGGCCTGCTGGACGCCTTGCTCAGAGGCAGAAAGGCCAGACAATGGCTTCACATCTGGGGACTACAGATAGACCTGGGGACAAGTCTGTCCCCATCAGCCTCTCCCAACTGTCTTTGCCACCATCAGACCCAATGTGCGACGCAGGAAGTCTCAGAGGGAAAAAAGACTGGGGCAGGGAGGGCACACACTTCCGTCCTGCGTGGCTGTCCCTCTGGGTCAGCCCTGCTGCCCTCTGCCCCTGCCTGAGCCCGCACACAGCCATGCCATGCCAGCACCCTGCCGCACTCACTTCCTGCTCCACTGCGGGCAGCCGCGGGCCTGGGGGAGGCCGCATGGTGGTGCAAGCCCTTACCAAGGTCATTTCCAGACTCCAACACTGGGGCAGGGCCCAGCGCCAGGGCCTAGCATTTATCTAGCATATGAAGCGTCCACTTTAATTCCGGGATTGATATTCTGACCAAACTGAGAGAGAAACTTTGATTTATCTCATATTCTCAGTAGGATTCAGCCCAGGCAAGTCCCAGCCTGTTCCGACAGCATGGAAACTCTTCTCTTTTCTCACTGTGCTATGTGGTTCTTCCCCCGTGCACAGTCTCACTAATGCCCATGTCTCCATTAAACTTCACACATGTTTGGGACGTGACTGATTAAACCCGGCAAAATTAATATCTTTGCCAGGAAGAGTGAGCTGAGTTAGGTTTGTGCCATTGGCAGTGACAATTCTGCAAACTAATTGAGGAAAAACAATATTCCGGTTCCTGTTCCATCAATTTCATTTACAGAATGCCAGCTGGTTTGAGAGCTTCCCCGTTTACGCAAATACTAATTTCATGCCTTTTGAACAGACCTTACTTGGTGAAGCAAAGCCAGGAATAGAACATGAGCGGATGCTCACAACCAACTCAGGAGACCTGGGGCTACCGAGTTCCAGCCAACCTCCTGTTCTCAGGTGTGTAATCTTCCAGAGCACGCCCCAGGGAGAGTCGGTAACCAAACAAGCCTCTCTGCCTCCACTTCCCACTCTCACACGACTCTACATGTGAGGATTCAAAATGTGCAGGCCCGATGCTTTCACTAAAATCCTGCAAATACAAGTGTTACATAACCAGCCTGCTGTTGTTTCCAAGTAAAAAATATTTTTTCAAGTGACAAAACCACACTGCAATAAATGGGATGCAAAGTTAAGTCTCCCAATCACATTAGGGTTCCCACGGCAGATCTGACACCTACACTTTCTTCCAACTCTTTGCCTGTTTGAGCCATCCTTCACAGAATACATTGTGCACAAGCAACACGTATTTCCAGTTTGAGTCTACAGACGCACTTCAGGGAGTCCACAGAAGCAGGGCATCACGGCACAGGCAGTGAAGCCAGCGCTTGCGACGCTTCCAGTCCCAGCTCCTCTGCTCCCCATCTAGGCCCCGGCTAACACCCCTGGGAAGGCAGTGGATAATGGCCAAAGACCTTGGACCCCCGCCACCCACATGGGAGACCAGGATGGAGTTCTTGGCTCCTGGCTTCAGTCTGGCCCAGCCTCTGGCTATTGCAGCCATTCGGGGGAGTGAACGGAAAGATCTCTGTCCCTTCCTCTCAGTCACTTTGCCTTTGAAATAGATACTTTAAAAGAAAAAAAAAGTCACAGATATGCAATTAAAAAAGTCTATCTTAGGGGAAAAAAATTAATGAAATCCAAGCACATGATGGTTCTTCACAAAGTCCACGGAAACAGCACATTATGAAAAGTGCAGGGGTTTCAGAATGTGTTGCACTAAACTCATTTTCAAATTCCATTTTCCACTGAGGGAGGTTCCCCGAGACTGAGGGGATTTCACTTGAAATAGATTTTCCTTTTTCACAGGATTTCAGCATTTTGCAGAATTAGCTCTGATATGAATAATATTTTCACATAACTGCAAACACATTTTTCATTCCATATAAATCTCTAAAGATGCTGCTTAAGAAAGCAACTAACACAAACTTTGTGAACAGGAAAAACCAACTTTACAACAAAACATCACACACTTCAGGTGCCTGAACGGAACCTAGAATCACACGGGGAACATTTTCACAAGTTGTAGCTTGTAAAAACACGTTCTTTTTTTTTTAAAGAAACTAAGTTCAGAAATTGATCCAAACAGATATGGGATAAAAACTGCACCACAAGCCACTTTGGAAGAGAGAGTTCAATGTGTGATGCTGACGTGACCAGGTAGCGTTCTAGGAGAAAAACCTGCCTGACACCAGGACAAATTCCAAATGGTTTCAAAGTTTAAAGGTAAACACTGAAAACCACGGCACGCCCTGGAAGAAAAACAGGATACCCTCCTGACGCCCTTGGACGCCAGCAGTCTTTCTAACTCCCAGTCCAATCCAGGAGGCATGGAATAAATTTTGATAAATTCAAAAGCCACCACAAACAAGTCACAAGAGACAGGATGAGACGAGATAAGGTCCTTTGCAACTCACACCAGTCATGAAGGACAATTTCCCCAACAAACAAGGCTGCGTTAAACTGAGAAGAAACGGAGAGCCCTGCAGACAATCTACAGGATAAAGGGTCAGACGCAGTCTTCCCTAACCACTCATAAAACATGCAGCCATTTAATAACAATGGCGGAAAAGCAGTGCTCCCGTGTACTGCTGGCTGAAGAGTGTTCTGGCAACATCCACCGAAATTATTCATGGTTATTGCTTTACTCGGAGTTCTCTGTGGCTATGCCACACACAAGGCCTCTCACTGCAACCATTCCAAACGCCGACCACTGGAGACTTCAGACCATCCCATGTCCACCTAAGGGAATAGAATACAGCTAGAAAACGCAAAGCCAAGGGTCCAGAATGGATATAAAAAGACCTCCAGGCAGGAAGTGTAGAACCAAGAACACAGAAGGTACAGGAGTGCCTGCAGTGGGCTACAACTCAAGTTCATACTCAACGACAGGTAGTTTTTACCCAATCTACGTCGCGTAGATGGATTTACCTTTCATTGTATATTTATTTAACGGTGCATTCTAAAATGAATTAAGTTTCCTGAAACCATTACTGAAAGAGTAAGCTACATTATTTTATCGTATACTTGACTTTTCATGTACTTAAGCTTCAAACAGAACCATTCCATTTTGCTTAGACAAACATGAGAACATTCACTCAGCAAGGAGCCTAACTTTGTCACTGAAGGAATCTGCATCGACATGAAGTTTTCCTAAGCACATTGGGGTCTTGCGGTTGTTGACATTCACGTGCTGTGCCACAGGTGTGAAGGTGGACGGAGAAGTTAACTGGCCATCCGAGTCTCGTATCTACTTGGCTCCTTGCAGAGCGCTGTGTCCACCTGACCTTTACCACAGGGCTAAAAAGCATTCCTGCCAAGTGGGAAGGTATTGTCTTCAGGGCAGGCACAAATGCCTGGGTACTTCAGAAAGCTCATGCAGAAGTGGAATTAAAAGATCAGTCAGAAAAAAAATTTAAAAAAAGATCAGTCAGGGGGCTGGCACTGTGGCGTAACAGGTAAAGCTTGGGCTGCGGTACTGCATCCCTTCCAGGTGCTGATCCACTTCCGATCCAGCTCTCTGCTGTGGCCTGGGAGAGCAGTGGAAGATGGACCAACTGCTTGAGCCCCTGCACCCACGTGGGAGATGCAGAAGCAGCTCCTGTCTTCAGCCTGGCTCAGCTCTGGCCACTGCAGCCATTTGTGGAATGAACTGACAAACAGAAGACCTCTCTGTCTCTGTCTCTTCCTCTGTATGTCTGTAACTCTACCTCTCAAATAAATAAAAACTGTTGAAAAAAGAGTCAGTTTTAGTGAACAGTTTTGAAAGTGACTCACAGCTGATTTATGACCGGCACTTATTGAGGACCTCCAGTACCCTCGTGCCCATGTAAGATTCTCACCCAGGCTGCACCTTGTTTCTCTTGGAAATCTTTTGACCCTTGACCTCTAAATACAAGAGCTCTTCTTCTTTTTCAAAAAAAAAAAAAAAAACATTCGGCATGTTTCAGAACTCACTGCAGTTTACCCCACACACAATGTCAAGAGAAAGCTGCCTGCTCCACCATATTCACTGTACACCCCAAACCACCCTGTCGCTATCTGGGACACACCTCACCTAGCTGTTAATAATCACAGCACAGTCGCTCAGTTCATGTTTTTCTCCTAGATAGAATGTGAGGTCAGCAACCACGTATGTCTCCCCCATACACACCAAGTGGTGGCAGCAGCCCCCTGGCCCGCACTCAGTCGGGTCTCAATCTGAGTGTGTTGAAGAAATGAGATGCTGGCCGGCGATGCGGCTCACTAGGCTAATCCTCAGCCTGCAGTGCCGGCACCCCAGGTTCTAGTCCCAGTCGGGACGCCGGATCCTGTCCTGGTTGCTCCTCTTCCAGTCCAGCTCTCTGCTATGGCCCAGGAGGGCAGTGGAGGATGGCCCAAGTCCTTGGGCACTGCACCCGCAAGGGAGACCAGGAGAAGCACTTGGCTCCTGGCTACAGATCAGCGAGGTGCACTGGCCACAGTGCTCCAGGAGCATGTGCAGGCCACAACGGCCACTGGGGGGTGAACCAACAGAAAAAGGAAGACCTTTCTCTCTGTCTCTCTCACTGTCCACTCTGCCTGTCAAAAAATAAAAAAATAAATGAGCTGCCTGTGTTCCTTCCCAGGATCTTTCCATCTATTAGAACTGCCAGCTTCTCGAGGTCAGAGATTGTTTCCAAGGAGATGGCTAGGTATGGCCAGCACAGTATGGCACAAAATTATATCCCTAATTCATTTATCATTCACCAGCAGCAAAACTAATATTGACAGACCCAGTAGTTCAACATCCTTGGAGACCTAGGACTCGGCTGGCTCGATGCAAAGTAATGATAACATTTTCAAAACATCCTTTGCACTGATCACGCTGACAACAAACTTGCTTCTTAACTTTCCTATCAGCCAGAGCCAGGAGGCTACCCAGCAGGTAGTTCAGTGATTTCAGAACGACCAGCAACCCTGAGCGAAGGCTGGATCCTAAGAATATTTGCAGTCGGTACAAATGGAAAGTGTATCTTCCATTCCAAACTGTTTAATTTTCCTTGGGTTGTTATCGTGACAACTTCCTTAACCTGATAGCAGATTTTCTCAAATGTAATCATGTGTTTATTTTATGGTTTTCACAAGATGTACCTTTAGTACATCCAGATTTTCAGAGCCCGTCAGTTTTTCAGAATGTGTTATGGCAGGATATTCTGGAACTGCCAAGAAAAGTGGATTCACAGAGCTGCCTGCGAAGCACTAACTATAACAAATTAGCATAAGCAGCTCCGTTTTAGAAGGCACACAGAAAGACAGTGTGGTTTTGCATTTCTACCATTAAAAACTGCCCATGCAGCGTCTGGCTTCCCCGAGAATATTAACCATGGCCGCGTGAGTCAGTGCCGCCGGCCTCGCCAAGGTGGAACCTCCTCCACCGACCCTGTGCCTGTGTCTTGGACTAACCAGGAAAACTAGCCAACAAGTACCTATTTTTATGGATTTTTACCCCTGACTTTAAAACATGCATATCGAAACCTCTCAACACTTGTCAGCTCTCCTGTGAACATACCATATAAATGGCCTGGCACCGGCCGCCAGGAAGCGCCAGAGGCCAAATGGCTCTCTCCCACCCGCGCCGCCAAGTTCAGAGAGAATCTGTCGTCACCCCACACCACGCCGAGCGTGCATGCACACAAAGCCACTGAGCTCTGCAGGTCGTCTGCACCAGGGCCGACCCCTGCTCTTCCTCGCCACCCCGACAGCTCGAACACCTTGTCTGGTTGTCCACGCACAACACACAGGTAGTTTCCATGCTTGAACTTTTCACTCGGGCCACACCGCAGGGCCAGGGCGGCGCCACCACCCTCGGGCCTCTCACTCTGGTGGGCCCTGGGCTTGTTCCTGTCCCCTCCAGCCCTGTGCTCCCTGCCCCAGGGCTTCCACAGGTGTTCCCTGTGGCCCTGAGAGCACCCCCATCTACACACCCGGGCGGCAGGTTAGCCCCGCCCAAGCAATCCCTGGTGACAAACCCCAGCGCCGTCCCGGGCGCCCCTGGTTTTGACAGCTACCTCCTGAACGCCCTCCTCCTGCCCACGTCACGTACCATTTCCACCCCACCATCCGGTGTTTCCCACCATCCCTCGCTCCCACACTCGAGCCTGATCCCCGGCTCACCTCCCTCTTCGGTGGCTGGCCTCTTCCGTCTGGGCACTCAGGACGGCCTGTGGGTCAAGCCTGGAGACTCCGTGCCCGCGCTTTGCCCTCTGTCAGGAGACCTGGCCTCTCCCAGTGCCCAGCGGCACCACCTCCTCAGGCGCCCTACCTCCATGTGCAGGCCCAGTCCTTGGAGAAGGGCACCTGACGCACTGCACGCCGTGTCTCCACTCCGGGGCTGAGAGGCCGCTTCCTGCGGGAGGCGGAAGCTCCTGGGAGCTGGGCTGACCGCTCGCCACTGACCAGGCCTAGGCAGAGCACGGGCTCGGGCACAAGTGTAAGCACTTGTCGGGGTGGAGTCTGAGGGGCCTGATGCAGCACACGTGAGCCAGTGAGGCCTCACAGCTGCCTAGCTTTCTGCCCTAGAGTAGCACGACCCACACACAGCCCGTGGAGGCAGCCCCAAGTCCTTGTCAAGCCAACAAAGAAACAAAGGAGAACGGGGTGAGGATCTTATATCTGCAGAGAGCTGGTGCTGAGGGCCAGGAGTGGCCTTGCTTTGCACACATAATGTAAAATAAATTTACTTTCTGTGTGTGTGCGTGTGTGTGTGTTTAAAGATTTTATATATTTATTTGAGAGGTAGAGTTACAAAGATTTCCCACCTGCTGGTTCACTCCCCAAATGGCCGCAACAGCCAGAGCTGGGTCAATCCAAAGCCAGGAGCCAGGAGCTTCTTCTGGGTCTCCCATGTAGGTGCAGGGGCCCAAGGACGTGGGCCATCTTCTACTGCTTTCCCAGGCTATAGCAGAGAGCTGGATCAGAAGAGGAGTAGCTGGGACTCGAACTTGTGCCCACGTGGGATGCCTGCATGGAAAGCGGAGGCTTAGCTTACTACACCACAGTGCCAGCCCCACTCTATGTGTTTTATAAATTCCTGTGTGGCTGTGAGAACAGGTGACCGGTGACACAGAACAGGAAGGTGAGGGGATGCTGGGAGGACAGAATCAGGGAACAGGTATTCTAATCACACTCATTGCAACTTCTGGAATTTCCAGTGATGTGGACTAGATGTCAGAAGTTTAGAAATGAAGCAAAGACACAGACCTGCAGGTCCCTCCCTGGAGGTCCTGGTTCATGAGGCAGGGGTGAGGCCTAGCACTCCGCATTCCTCACAAGCTCCCTGGACAGACGCTGGTGATCAGGCAGGTGGGGAGCAGTGTGGAGGCCGGACCTAACATCAGAGATCAGACAGCCCGCTGGTTCCAACCCTGGGCGACGTCCTGGATCTGGAGACCCAGGGAAGGGGCCAGGGAAGCCAGGATCTGAAACACCCCTCAAAGACTCAGCTGCGGCGGCCGCCGTGGGGGTCACTGATCTAGCTTCTGCTGTGTGTCTCTAGTCTCTCTCACTGGGGTGGCCGGCTCCAAGAGCCCCATGAGAGCCCCTCCTCCTGGGGGGTGCAGCCTGATGGCACTCCTCCCTCCCTGCACAGGGGGACCTGTATAGCCAGCAGGAATCATGGGAACGATAGGCCTGGCCTCTGGGGCCAGGGTGTACACGACACTGTGGTTCCTGCATTGCTCTCTTGGTGGTGAGGGCACCTGGGCAGCCAGTGTGGAGCAACGGGACCCTCCCCCAGCCAGAACCGCACTGAGCGTCTCCAGCACTGTCTGGGAAGTGGCTCACGTCCACTGAGGAGGCGTCTGTGGCCCTGGCGGGCGCCTGGCTACAGCAGGACCTGCAGGCTCAGCGGCCCTTCAGAGCCCCCTGACTAGGATGGCGTAGCCAGTCTGCTCAGTTTTATTCGCCACGCGGGATTCAGAACCTGAGTACACCCCTCCAGCACGCAGGCCTCCACTGGGCGTCCCTGTCTCTCGCAGCTCCCGCGCCTGAGCCCCCAGGAAGGCGCTTCCCAATGGTGCCGACCCCGGCTGAGCGCGGTTGGTTCTCAGTGCCCCAGGGCTTCCACGGGTGTTCCCTGTGGCCCAGAGAACACCCCCATCGCCGACCTGGGCCCTGCCTTCGTGCGTGTCCTCCGGGTCCCCATGTACACAGAAGGCAGGGGACCTTCAGCACGCCTGAGCACGACCTGAAAACACTGGTCTCTGTTCTGACACAGGCACACACACGTGATATGCATGTGCGGCAAGTTCTATGTGTGCAACGTCCCCAGCTTCAGAAGGAGCCTACACAGACAATGACAACGCCAAGTCCTGGGAGGACCCTGGGTCCTTGGAAGGAAGCTGCCTCCTTACATCTGGGTGTCCCCTGCAGAGTCAGGGGCAAGACCCCACAGGGGGCCCGTCCCAGGCAGCCCCCTGCCCTTCTCCGCCAGTGCCTGATCCTCAGGGCCTTCTGCTTTGGTCTGGTGCACACGTGGTTATTACGAAGCCCCACTGGTGTCATTCTGCTTGCAGATACGAGCGAAGGTCCGCCCATGAAACCTCAGGCGGAACTGGGAAAATGTGGGATGCTGGTTGGCGTTGCCTAGCAATGTGGTTAGGGCACAGGAATCACAGGACGAAAGTCACACCCACAGGGAGACCGGATGATTCACAGCACAGGCGCGGACATCGCTGTGGGAGCCTTAGGAACGAAGAGTCGCGTGATTGGCTGTTCATCTGTCAGCGCCTGCGTGAGTGTGTCTGTCACTCAAACGCAGGCCATGTTACAGGCCTGTGAATGGCGTTACCACATCCCTCCTGCCAGTAGAAGCACACGCACAATTTCAGAATGGACATGCTAACAATAAAATGGTAGGAAGTAAAGGGTCTCCAAACAGTTCACAGACAATGCACATGATGCGCAAACTATGCATGGAGTTCTAAGTTTTTGGACCAGAATAAACTGATCTTGAATTCCCTTTCTCACAAACTATGTGAAGTACACTCACATTCAACATCTGAAAACAACTTCAAATACCTCTGCTCAACCTTATTTTAAAATATTGAGGTCAGGCCACCGCTGTAGCATAGCGGGTAAAGTCACCGCCTGCAGTGCTGGCTTCCCATATGGGTGCCGGTTCATGTCCCGGCTGCTCCACTTCTGATCCAGCTCTCTGCTATGGCCTGGAAAAGCAGCAGAAGATGGCCCAACTGCTTGGGCCCCTGCACCTGTGTGGGAAACCCGGAAGAAACTCCTGCCTCCTGATCGGCGCGGCTCTGGCCATTTCGGCCAATTGGAGAGTGAACCAGCAGATGGAAAATGTCTCTCTGGTCTGCCTCTCCTTTTTCTCTGTGTAAATCTGACTTTCAAGTAAAATAAATAATTCTTTTAAAAAAAATACTGAGGTTTTCCATAAGTCCTCCTAAAGCTAAACAAGGTGAAAAAAACCAGCCATCGGGGCTGGCGCTGTGAGGAAGCGGGTAAAGCCACTGCCTGCAGTGCCAGAATCCCATATGGGCGCCAGTTCAAGACCCGGCTGCTCCACTTCTGATCCAGCTCTCTGCTATGGCCCTGGAAAGCACTGGAAGATGGCCCAAGTCCTTGGGCCCCTGCACCTGTGTGGGAAACCAGGAAGAAGCTCCTGGCTTTGGATCAGTGCAGGTCTGGCTGTTGTGGCCAACTGGGGAATGAACCAGTGGATGGAAGACCTCTCTCTCTCACTGCCTCTCCTCTCTCTGTGTAACTCTTTCAAATAAATCAACATTAAAAAAAATCACATGCTTTATCCCAAATCCCAACATTTTTTTCTATGTGACCAGAATTCCCTCCCCTCCTCTCCTCCCCTCTTCTCCTCTCCTCTCCTCTTTCTCTCTGAGATTTATCTATTTGAAAGTCAGAGTTAGAGAGTGAGAAAGAAAGACAGAGAGGTCTTCCATCCGCTGGTTCACTCCCCAGATACAAGCAACAGCAGAGGCTGAGCTAGGAGCCCAGAACCCCATCCAGGTCTCCCACGTGGGTGGTAGGGACCCAAGCACTTGGGCCATGCTCTGATGCACGCCCCCAGGTGCATCAGCAGGGAGCAGTCAGCACTCAAATCAGCTCTGATCAGGTTCGCCTGTGCGGTTTAGCTGCCGAGCCACATGCCAGCCCCCAGAGCAAGTAACTTCTTTCCCGGCAGCTGAGTTTCCTCCTCCACACGGTTGAACCCCTGCAGCCTTGGTCAGGCCTTGATGAGCGTGAGTGGGCGGAAGGCTGTTGTCCGGCTTCCAGCACCTGGAGAGGCCACCAGGCGGCCCAGCCAGGGTACTCAGTGGGTGTTTGTGGTCAGAGAGCTTCAGGGCGATGGGAAGAGGCGATGATGGCCTCCGGCCCTCCCTGACTACGAGCAGCAGGCGAGAAAATCCCCCTCCCTTCCCTCTCCCAGCCCCATCCATGGCACTTCTAACGTCACAACCAAGCAGCCGGCTCTGCCAACGCGGCCACTTGGGGTGGACGCTCCTGCTACATGGCCCAGCACCCTCCTGGCTGCAGACACCCCTCAGCCCAAGGCCTGCACCGCCAACTTACAGATCTGGGGGTCTTGTGGAAGGCGCCGGTCTTTCCCCTTCCCAGCTGACTGTAGGAATGCTCTCCGTTCTTCATTTCCTTGGCTCCCCTAGCTGGCACGTGGGGAGGAAGGGCAGCCCTCAGCTGCCTCTGGGGCCTCAGCTCTGGTTCCTAGGATGTTTGTCCCTCGTTGAGAAAGACCCAGAACAGCTGAGCTGCTCGCCTTCCCTGCGGGAGCCATGCGCAGAGCAGCCGGGAAGGGAAATCTGCAAACCGGGAGCAAAGGAACCGAGAAAAGCTGTGGACCCCCGGTCAGTCAGAAGTCAGCCAAGAAGCATCTTTAAAGAGAGATATTGTAATTCATTCCTAATGCCGGCTTACTTGTATGAATTTGGGAACTGTGTGAGACAGACTTAAATCTGCAACCGTCATTCCCAAGGTCTCGTTTATTCAGACACAACGAATGCTTTCCTGGCTTGTAAGAATTCTTTTTTTTTTTTTTTTTGACAGGCAGAGTGGACAGTGAGAGAGAGAGACAGAGAGAAAGGTCTTCCTTTGCCGTTGGTTCACCCTCCAATGGCCGCCGCGGTCGGCGCGCTGCGCTCATCCGATGGCAGGAGCCAGGTGCCAGGTGCTTCTCCTGGTCTCCCAGGCTGGTGCAGGGCCCAAGCACCTGGGCCATCCTCCACTGCACTCCCGGGCCACAGCAGAGAGCTGGCCTGGAAGAGGGGCAACCAGGACAGAATCTGGCGCCCCAACAGGGACTAGAACCCGGTGTGCCGGCGCCACAAGGCGGAGGATTAGCCTGTTGAGCCACGGCGCTGGCGTAAGAATTCTTGAAACAACATCAGGTGAGGAACAGGACTGATCCCATTTGTATTAACAACAGAAAAAAACGTTAAGTTCCTAGGAATAAACTTCAGAAGTAAACAAAAGCTATGTGAACAGAGCACTATTTTTAATTTATTATTAGAGAGAGAGAGAGAGAGAGAGAGATCTTCTTTCACCTGATTCACTTCCCAAACACCTGCCACACCAGCACTGGACTGAGTGGAAGCCAGGAGGCTGGAACTCGGTCCCGTCTGCCCCGTCGGGGCCGGGGGCCCGAGTGTTTGAGCTGTCACCTGCTGCCTCCCAAGGTGCTCATGAGCAGGAGGGTACAACTGGAAGCAGAGCCAGGACTTGAACCCAGGAACTCGGACTTGGGAAACAGGCATTGTTATTAATTAGAGATTTATTTATGTATTTGAAAGAGTTAGAGAGAGAGAAGGAGAGAGACAGAAAGAGAGATCTTCCATCCACTGGTTCACCCTCCAAACGGCTGCAATGGCCAGGGCTGGGCCAGGCCAAAGCCGGGAGGCAGGAGCTTCTGGTTCTCCCACATGGGTGCAGGAGCCCAGGGACTTGAGCCATCCTCTACTGCTTTCTCAGGACATAGCAGAGAGCTGGATCTGAAGGGGGCAGCCGGGATGCCCCCCTACGGGATGCTGTTATCATCACAGGCGACGGATTAACCCATTACACCACAGTGCTGCAGCCCCCCCCCCAAGCAACATCTCAATGGTAGCGCCCAATGCCCACCTCTGGAGAAGACTCCCACCCGTCCCCGAGGGTCAGAGAGGAAGACTTGAAAGGGAGGGGTGGAGGTGCTTTTCGTTATAAAGACTGAACTAGTGAGGGCATCAGTTCTTCCTAATCTGCACACACAAAACACTCACCAAGACCGGAGTTGTAAACTGCCCAAATGCATCGTAACATTAACACGGAAGCTCAAACAAGCGAGGGTACGCAAAGAAATCCTGAAAAGAAAAGCAAGGGCTTCTCACCTATCACTAAACGTGGCCTAGGAACAGACAGGCAGCTCCACGGCTCCATTTCTGCAGAGGACCTTACTGAGGATCAAGCAGCACTTCTTTTTCTAAAGGTTTATGTGCCCAGTGCTGTGGCGTAGTAGGTTAAGCCTCTGCCTGTGGCATGGGCAACCCATATGGGTGCCAGTTCATGTCCGGGCTACTCCTCTTCTGATCCAGCTCTCTGCTAATAGCCTGGGAAAGCAGTAGAAGATGGCCCAAGGACTGCACCCACATGGGAGACCTGGAGGAAGCTCCTGGCTCCTGGTTTCAGATGAGCCCAGTTATTTGGGGAATGAATGGAAATGGATGGAAGATCTCTATCTCTGTCTCTCCCTCTCAAATCACAAATCTTTTTAAAAAGGTGTATTTATTTATTTGAAAACCAGAGTAACAGATAGATAACAGAGAGAGGGATCATTCATGTACTGGTTCACTCCCAAATGGCTGCAACAGCTCAGGCTGGGCCAGGCTGAAATCAGGAGCCAGGAGCTCCACGCAGGGCTCCGCGTGGGACCCAAGCATCTGACCCAGCATCCATTGTCTCCCAGGAGCACCAGCAGGAACCAGCGAGGAAGCAGAGCAGCCAGGACTGAAACCCGCACAGCGACTCAGGTGCCCCAAGCACCAGCCCAGCCTCCTGCACCTCCTCCACCCCACCCCGTCCCCACATCTCTTGCTGTTGGAGAGAGGTGCACCATTCAATATATGAGGTCGCATAGCTTCATATCCTCTGGGCAGAGAAGTTCAAGTTGATTCCAAAACTCACAGATCTCATCATGATAAATCCCAATGGATCGGGGCCAGCATTGTGGCCAGGTAGGCTAAGCTTCGCCTCCAGTGTTGGCACTCCATATGGGCGCCAGTTCTGGTCCTGGCTGCCCTCTTCAATTCAGCTCCTTGCCTATGGCGTGGGAAAACAGTAGAAGGTGGCCCAAGTGCTTGGGTCCCTGCACCCATGTGGGAGACCCAGAAGGAGCTCCTTGATCCTAGCTTCGGATCAGCTCGGCTCTGGCTGTTGCGGCCATTTGAAGAGTGAACCAGCAGATGGAAGACCATTCTTTCTGTCTCTCCCTCTCTCTGTCTGTAAACCTACCTCTCAAATAATCTTTTTAAAAAATCCAATGGATTAACGTTCTTAGAAAATCATGACAGTGCCAGAATAAACCATCAAATAACTTTAAAAATTACAATCTTGGAGAGCCTTTTGACATATAGAATAAAATACAGAATCCTTGAAATACAGATTTATACACCAAATCAAACATTTCTGTATGGCAACAAACAAACCCCAAATCCCACCATCGGCAAAGCCGACCCACGGACAACAAGCAGAGGAAAAACAACTCTGATCCACCAACAGGCTGAGCATTCCTGCAAACCAGGAAGAGAAACAGCAACATTTCCATTTTCTAAAAAAGGGCCCTTGCAGTGAGAAACACCAGTGGGAACCTCCTTCCTTTGTGGACGGGCAGCAGCACCCCGTCAGGCGGAACACAGCCCTGGGGAGAGCGCATTCAGACACAGCCATGCAGGGCAAACTACCCGCAGGCTCGCATCTGGGTCAGCCGCTGCATCAGCAAGACCGCCCGTGCCGCCACAGGTGGACAACGGCACTCAAGGTCAGTGGACAGGTTTCCATCACGGCAGAGGGCCAGACACAGCCTAATTGTGGAGTAGATGTGCTGAGTAAACCACGCTGCACCTGTTCAGTGCAATCGTGTGCCGTCTCCTGTGCAGCCGGAGATGACGTCCATGACGAGAACCCAGAGCCTGCTTCGTCCTTGGAAAGCTGAGCCCTCTCGGTGCACTGTCTAATCCAACAACACATACGTAAAACTTAAGATAAATAGGGGCTGGCATTGTGCCACAGTGTGCGTGACACTGGCTTCCCATATGAGCGTGGGTTTGAATCCCAGCTGCTCCACTTCTGATCCAGCTCCCTGCTAATGGCCTGGGAAAGCAGTGGAAGACGGTCCATGTGTTTGGGCCTCTGCATGTGGGAGACCCAGAGCCTGGCCCAGCCCTGGTCCTTGTGGTCACCTGGGGAATGAACCAACAAATGGAAGATTTCTTTCTCTTTCTCTCTCTCTCTCTCTCTCTCTCTCTTTCTCTTTCCTTCCCACCACTCTCTGTAACTCTGCCTTTCAAATAAGTAAATAAATCTTTAAAAAAAGTTTAAGAATGGCCTTTCCCACTTTGGTTGCATCGCGGTACAAAGGTCACTGTTGCACTGGGGGTGCATGGCCACACTTGTACAGCAAACATCAACCAGTCTTTCAGAATTTTTCTCATTAGCTTTGCGTTGAAGGAGTCGAGTTTTAGCTACAAATTGCACCCCAGCAAGGAGGAGGCCAAATAAAGCCCCTTTCTCCTGCGTGTGGGATTTCCTCCCGGGAAAGTCACCTGGTTCAGTTGTCCAGGCAACACAGGCAGCAGACGGAATTCCGCACCTCCGAGTTCACTTGATTAGAACACGGCCACACTGCCATGTCCACGTGTTCCGGGTGCTGCTTCTGTGTCACACACAGCAGCAGACACAAGAAGCTGGACGGCCTGGGAAACTTATTTTCGCACAAAGCTAAAGCCTGGGAAGCTGAGGACGAAAGCAGCGGCCATCTCAGCGTCTGCCAAGGCCAATTCCGGGTTCACACTCAGCCACCCGCCCACCGTGTCCTCCCGTGGCCCAAGGGGTGGCCCAGCTCCCACAGCCTCCATCACGGGGTCCCTGGGGCACCATGACGGCTCTGCCCTCATAGCTTCCTCACCTTCCCCATGCCCACCTCCCCATCCCAGAGTTCAACAGACGGACTTTGGGGCACAGGCATCCCACTCAGCGACCCTGCCTCTCAGTAAGCCGTGCCTGACAGCTACAGGGACACGCAAGCCATTACCGTGTGGCTCCGTGAACTGTCGCAAAGTGAACGTATTTGTGTGACGTCGCCAAACACAGACACCAACTTGAACCCCCTCGGTCACGACTCCGGGCTCCCAGAGACAGCCCCGTGCAGGCGTCTCCCAGGGCAGACCCCCACCGACGCGTCTTCCCCAATTCTGAGCTCCATGCATATGGCCTCATACATGTGTGCCCTTTTGTGTCTGGCTCCTGCTCTGGGGAAACTCATCACTGACAGGCAAGATTCATCCATTCTCACAGTTCCATAATGCATCACGGCTTATTTATCCACCCTGCGGCTGACAGATACTTGCTTTGTTTCTGGTTTTTAGCTGCTAGGACGAGGGCTGCTGTGAACAACCTAATTTCTGATGCCTCTACAGATGTCCACCTGCTGCGAGGGAACTGTGGGTCCCTCACACGCGATGAACACAGGGAGGTGCACAATGCAACCAGACATAAATCTGACCTTGTTCCCACGTCAACATCGAGATTAGCTTAGCAGAGGACTGGGTTTGAAAGACCACATACAAGAAAGTAACTGAAAATTTAAAACAATTAAAAACAAGCTGATTTCCCTTCCAGAACCTAAACCATTGCTTTAAGGAATTTCAAGCTGCGTGCTTAGAAACTGATTTTTTAAGCAGCTGAATTCACATGGGTGTTCCCTTGGGAGCTCCGAGAACAGCTCAGACTTGGAGCTCTGTGGAGTCACACAGGCAAATCCTCAACCTTCTGCTGACCTTGAGGAGCCAGAGATGAGAAGTTAGGGGACCTCGGGTGGCAGTGCCTCACTGTCTCCAAGCTCCAGCACGACAGAAAGGCAGAGCGGCCACAGCCAAGTCCCACGGAACAGCCCTATCGCAAACAAAAGCCACAGTCAAGACTCCCTCAGCAGGTGCTCCGCCCTGGCCCGAGCCCCACTGACTGCTACTTCCGCCCGCCAGGCTCCCAGGGCCGGAGAATGGCTCATCCCAGGTGCTGCTGTTGTGTGCCAAACAGGGTGGCAGGGATCAGACAGGACTCTCAGCCGCTCAGGGAAACTGAGGCAACCAGGAAGGGGTTCGGGTCACCGGGCCTGTGCACCTGGTCAGGGTTCCTTTACCCTCGCGCTGGTGATCAAAGCAGCAGAGAGGGCTGGATCTGATCGTTATCTGCCTGAGTCACGGGTCAAGCGCAGGGCTGTGTGGTTTTGAGTGGCTCTCCTCCCAGGCACAGAGCAAATGCGACTGTCTGAGCCTGTGTCTCCATTCTGCCAAAAGGCAACGCGTCTGTAGGAGAGAGGAGGGGAGGCGGGAGGGGGTGAGAGAGGGAGAGGAAGAGGAAGGCCAGCATGCTCAACAGGATCCCAGGAAACACTTCAGCACCCGCTCCCAGGCTGGCAGCGCTCACCGCAGAGGCCACGCCGCTGCCCTTCGGGCTGCAGCCCCTGCCGCATCCTCGCTGGGACAGATTCTGACAGCCTCAGGAACAAGAAAGCACAGCAACAGACCGTCCCTCCTGCACCTTGAGCAGGCAGGCGAGGCCCAGCTCTGAAAGCACAGAGAAGCAGAGGTGTGACTGCGCTGCCCCGGGGCTGCTGTCGGATGCTGAATATTCTCAACCACCAGTAGACAAAAAAAAAAGCATCGTCAGAGAGGCGAGTAGCAATCTGCACGCGGAGAGTCGTTGAGCAGCTGTGCAGAGCTCCTGGGCTCGTCTCATTCCCCTCCAGACAACCGATGGGAGCACCCCACCTCCGTGCGGGGCACTCACGGCGAGCGGTCTCTGCAGACACTACACACCCACAACCCCACTCCCCAGAGGCGGCTCAGGGCTGCCCTGCCCCTGTTACTGCTGAGGAGGCTGAGAGAGCCAGCGGTGAGCTATCGGCCATGCACAGAGTCCAGGGCGAGCTCGCGGTGGGACCCGGTGCTCCTGCCAGCCTCGCCTCTGCTTGAAGCTCTGGAAAACCCCGCAGGGGAGGCCATATGGCCACACTGCCTTCTCGGGAAACAGTGCTTGGGCACTGCCGTGTTAGTGCTGTGCGTGGACCAACAGTCAGAGGCTGTGCCCGGCCTGGACAGATGCTGCTGTGTGACCAGGAGACTGCGCGGCTCCCACTGTCCTGCCAGCCTCCAGGGACTGCCATCTCCCTCGTGCAAACTCACCACCTTCCCTTCACCTGCCTCGGGCTGGCCCTGCGCCACCTGGGACCAGGACACCTCGCTGTCCTCTGGGTCTCTGACCCTCCTCGGGCCACCTCCCTTGTCCTTCAAAATCTCTTATGGGGCCGGCGTTGTGCCCTAACAGGTTAAATCTGCCTGCAGCACCGGCATCCCATATGGGCTCCGGTTCCAGTCCCAGCTGCTCCACCTCCAATCCAGCTCCCTGATGATGGCCTGGGAAAAGAAGGCCCAAGTGCCTGAGCCCCTGCACGCATGTGGGAGATTTCTGGGTCCTGTGTTCAGCCTGACCCAGCCCTGGCCATTGTGGCCTTTTGGGGAGTGAACCAGTGAATAGAAGCACACTCTCTCTAGCTCCCCCCCCACCACCTTTCTCTGTTGCGGACTTCCAAACATGTAAAATGCGAAAAAGCAATCTCATTGCCGGGCCAGCAGCTGCTCCACAGCCACCAGCACCCTCTCCACTCCTCTGAAGCCCTTATCTGACACCATCATGCTGTTCTCATACCTCCTCTTGCAGGGCCTGACCTCACAGCAGGGGCTGAGCGGGCAGACTCCAGGCCCCTGCGGGAGGCAGGTCTCCTTGCCAAGGCCCAGCCGCTGAACGCTTTAGCCATGTCTGCCACCAACGGTTCTGGCTGAGTCTTTTTTACGGTCCTTAAAAAATACGAAAGGATGTCAGTAGGGATACCTGCATCGAATATCAGAGTGCCTGGGCTCTGCTCCCGATTCCCCAGCTTCCGGGGCTGACGGCTCAAATATCTGGATCCCTGTTACCCACGTGGGAGATGTGGATTACATCCTCAGCTCCGAACATGAGCCTGGCCCAGGCCCACCCCAGCCCCAGCCTCAGTCCCAGCTCAGCTCTGCCTGTTGCAGACATTTGGGGAGTGAAGCAGCAGATGGAAGATTTCTCTCTGTATGTTTCTGTTTCTCTACTTTTCAAATAAATAAAACATTTATTTAAAAATATATATATAAAACCTTCTTAGCTCCCACGTCAGCTGGGGCCTGGGTTTCTGACATCATGAAAACTATTTTCCACACATACAGGCCAGATACACTTTTATACTCTTTGTCTTTTGCACTTTTAGGAGGTTTTTCTCTGGAATTACATTTTTCAGTATCTGCATCGATTCTGTTTTGGAAATCTAAGCAGCTAGGTCACAGGTGAAGCCCAGCGTTTATGGATGTTGAGAGCATGAACTGGCAAAATCCACGCATGCGTCCTTTTGCGTCACAAAGGGGCCAAATTCCACGAGCTTCGTGGAGATTCTTCCCTGGCTAAGGAAGGTTCATGGCTTTTTTAGGAAGTGGGATCATAAAATGAGCTGGGCAACACTGATAGGATTGTTTTTTAAGGTGTTGCAAAATGCTTCACTTGACTGCAGGATCTGGGAGAAGTTAATATTTATAGTTGAACTGCAGAAAGCAGTTTAAACGGTGCCTGAGGCGCCTCCCTGACCAGGGCTCCCATGAGCACCCGCACGGTGCCACGCACACCACCTCACCGGCTCCGGGAAGACAGCAAGTAATGCGCACCAAGTGTTTAGTCATTTCCTGGTTGCCCTATCGCTGCCTCTCCGTGAGCGTATCTGCCCGCCGCACCGCTCAAACAGCCGTTTCCATGCCAGCGGCTGCTTGCTTTACCATCTTGCCTGCAGACGTGCCACAGGAGCTGCCAGAACACCTCGGTGCCCGGGGACACCCAGCTCGGCCCAGGGCCAGCCTGGTACTGCTGATCACTGGCCAGACTGGGACTTCTGAGCCTTTCACAGACCAAACTGTCCCTAGAGAAGCCACACCTGAAAACCTGCAAACCCAGGTGAAGCGTGGCTGTGTATGCTGCAGGCACGGCCCGATTTTCTCAGTGCGGGGCGCAGGTGGGGTCTGCTGTGCCTCCGTGACAGCCAGGTCCACCGAGCGCCACCAGCCCCGCCCAGCCTTCGGCAGCGGTGACGACACACGACCTCCTTCCCCTTGACCTTGACGGGGAAGCCGTGATGTTTCCAACAGAAAGTTTCCCCAGCAAGGTGACCCCCCAGGAAGTAGAAAACAGCAAGAAGGAAGATAACAAATTTATCTCGTTCAAATGAGCTTCAAGGGGAGGCATATTCACACGTGAAAATATTTGGTCTAAGGCAGTAAAGAATTTTATTAAAAACAACCTTTTCCTGTAAAAGTAAACCTGATGTTATGGTAAACTTTTAAAATATCCTTGCCTCATTAAAAGATAACATGCTTTTCTGCTAGGAATAAACATGATTTAAAAATTAAACCTTTTGATATTTACTTTTACAACTGGAAAACACTATTTCCTATACCTAAAATGGCTTTCGAAAATAGAAAAGGAAGCATACTGCAATTGTATTGAATTAATTACATTTTCTAAACTACCAACAACCCTGGTGAATCATGATTTCCTTTTCTTTTTATTTTTTGCTGTATGTTTGCTGCATGTTTTGAAAGTGGGTGAGAAAAAAAAATATATTGTCTGCTTTGACTTGGAATTCTCAGCATGGATGTAACTGAATTCAGGGTTAATCAGCTCGAGTCACATGAAATCGTTGTTTATTTAGTAGCACAGGTGGGGAACGTCCAGCCCGGGGGACGCTGACAGCCTGTATGGCCTGTGGAATCATTTGGCGCAGCTTTGCCCAGGCAGCCATAGGTGGAACTCAAAATCTATAACAGGGTAATTTTTAAGCTGACAAGTGTGTAGGGCCCACGAATGATGCTATAAAAGCAGAACACAGGTTGCCCATTCCTGAAAGGGTCAGCAAATCCAGACAATTTCTTCAGCGGTCGCTGGACTGCATTTTGATGGTTCTGTTTCTCTGTGTCATCCTGGTGGATTGGCCATGGGTCAGTGGGTCAGTGGCTGGGTAGAAAGTGTATTCCTGGATAATGGAGAAGGCAACAGATAATAAGACGGAAGACAGACAGTGATAGATAGCTGGTAAATAGGCAGGTACGCAGTAGACAGACACGAAGTGATAGAGAGGAGAGGGCGGGATTTCGGCTCTAAGCTTTGCAGACGAGTCTTGCTTTCTCTTTTTCAAAGCAAACTCCTTTGCATTCTGGAAACCTGCCCTGAGTCAGGGGCTCTGACACTGTCTCTTTCTTTCCTTTATGTGCTGATCAGAATGATAACGGCGGTTAGCATCTACTGAACACTTAACTACGGAAGTGCCAGGGCAGCCAGGGAGGCCTTCACGTCTCCTCGTGTCTTCCTCAAAGCAACTCTGTACCGCGCGTCTCGGGACGAGCGTGTGCCACGTGACATTCTAGTGGACAGCAGGCACCACGGCGGTCCCACGAGGTCACTGCCGCCCTGATGTCCCTACCACCTAGCATTCTGTCTACGCCTTTCCTAGATTTCGCCATATTTTGGCACAGAAACACCTGCCACTGTGCTAAACTGCCTTCAGTACTCAGTACAGTAACATGCTCTACAGGCTGCTGACGCTGTTTCCTGTGTGTGTAGTGGGCTGTGCCATCGGTGTCTGGAACGGCACTGGATGATGGTCGCACAATCAAGAAATCACCTAAACACGCATTTCCCAGAACGTGTCCCCACGGCTGGTGGCACACGGCTGTATTATAATCCCCATTTTTGTAGATGAAAGCATTGGGAGGGTGAGATAGCTAAAAGCCAATTCTGAGCCTACACTAGATCTGATGCAGTGGAAGGAAAACAGGACAGACAGAGGAAAATTTCATCAAGTCAACCTGCACATCCGTATACCAAATAAATACAGCTTGGGGTTCGAAACCTAGAAGTCTCTACCGACGTGCTTTGGTGGCAAATCAGGCTTCTGATCCTTGAATTTGTACTCCGAGATCCCAATTTGGGGTGCAGTAAAATGACTCCAGGACTTCACCTCTTGGTTCTTCACTGTCCCTCTCCACCTACCACCGAGAGACTTCGAGATTTCCACTGGTACCTGACATCTTCACATAAAGACACACGAAAGAGCACGGCCTATTCCAAAATGAGAAAGAACCACTCTTTGGTTATTCTGCCTTCGTAACAACTGCTATTTCTCATCTGAGAACAGATGGACAGGAAAACAAGTCTAATTCATGTAGAATATTCTGTTAGTGCTGCAGTTTGGGTGTGGTTTGTCACCCACCAAAATGTGTGCTGAGGCTTGATGAGGGCGTTGAGATGTGGTGATTAGGTCATGGGCCCCACCCTTGCGCAGAAGCTAATGTGGTTCCCTGGAGAGTGGGTTAGTTCTCACAGAGTGGGTTGTCATAAAGCAACCGAGTCCTCCTCTCTCTCTCTCCCTCCCTCCCTGCTTCTCTCTCCCTCTCTCTCTCTTTCCCTCCTTCCCTCTTTCTCTTCCCTCCCTCCTTCCCTCCCTCTCTTTCTCCTGGACACTTGCTTCTTCCACACATGGCTTTTTCCCTCTGTTTTTCCACCATGCACAGAACCTTAGATAAACAGCCAAGCGGATGCCAGCACCATGCTCTTGGACTTCAAACTACGAGGAAAAAAACAAGCCAAACCACTTTTCCTTGCAAAGAGCCCAACCTCAGGTATTTCGTCCAGCAACAGAAAGTGCATGAGAACAGCGATCGTTTGCACAGATTCACGGTCTCTTGTCTTTTGGCCTGGAGATGTGCGTATCAAGGCATACAGAATCTTAGTAGATTCTTCTCCCTGCACGTGCCCCACATTCTATATGGCAAAGAAGAGGAAAGAACAACAGATGGGATGATCGCCATTCTCCAAAGAGCACCTGTTCGTGGGACCTTGCGACAAACCCTAATGAGCCACGGGGAAATGATTCAGCTCTCTGAAGAATGCACACGTGTTGACAGCACGGCTAGACAATGTTGCTTAATTCTCCACATTGCAGAATTATCCAAAGAAAAGAGAGCTGATTTTTTAAAATGATAGCTAAAGACATCTTTGGAGACAGTTGAATCTGGGTTGGCAAGGCAAAAAAGTCAAACAGCCGATCAAAACAAGAGAAGAAAACTGTGACTAAAATAAAAGTGATGATATGCTCATCTAATTTAAACGCTCGAGCCTGGGTAAATGAATTACAGCATTCTCTCGGAAACCTTCTGGTAATTTCTCACCAGTTGTTAGATAGACCAAATAATTTAAAACAATCTGTAGAGGTTGGATGAAGGTTCTGATTTCTGCGACATTATTAGGAAGCAGATGGGAAGGGAGCTAATTACCACCAAGCACTGATCACAGGCAACACACCACCCAGCTGCCCCGCCAGCCCCACGGCTTCTCCACCACTGCCAGGGCGGTTCTCTTCACCCCACACCCCCAGCCCGGCCACTTCGCAGCTTCTCTCAGCCGGGACTGAGGCTGCCCACGTGAGGGAGGCCCCCCGGGGAGGCACACCGCGGCTCCCATCGGTTCAGCACTTCTTGGGACAACTCGGTGTCACCGCCGTTTGGGCCCCTTTCTCCACCTCAGGTACCTGGCTCCCCTTCCCGTGAGCTGCTTTGCTCAAGAAAGAACTGATCTGTGAGCCACGTGGACCACCTGCCAAGCTGCTCTGGGAGGAAGCTTCCAGATACCCACAAACGACGCGGACAGCAGCTACAGCCACGCAGGGACGGGGCGGCCCAAGGCAGGGAATTACAAGCGCAGTGGCCGTGAGTGTAGGCTGGGCAGCTACACTGGGCCCCACAGCCCAGACCGGCAGAGCTTAAAGACAGGACAGAGCCTTAGCTGTAACCTTTTAACGGATCAGGCAATAAACAGTTAGCTGGTTAAGCTATAACCTGGTTGACTTACTGGGATGTAGCAAATCCCCTCATTTTCTGTGTCTGATCAAGCCGTTGGCTGGAATTTTCAGAGCCTGCCATACTGGAAAATCGTTTTGTTTTGTTCAAATAAACTGTATCAAACATAAGTAGTCTGAGGACTCTCCTCGTACCAGTCCTTTAGCCGGGATGGTTGAGTGGGTGAAGTCAGGGCCTCACTGGGGAAGGCAACAACGGCCACCCGAGGCCCAGCGGTGTTTGGAAAGCGAATGGAGTTCCGGGTGCTTTCCTACGTGGCTGCCCGAGGGTGCACAGCGCTGGCCGCAAGCCCAGGCTGGCTTCCACGCCTGCCCTCCAGCCCGGCCCAGCCCAGGTCATGGACCAGGCCAAGGAGCACGCCAAGTTGCCACTACTGGATCCGCAAGGGGGCTTTGAAAACTTCCTGAACATGGAATGAAAACGCATTTATTTGGGGGGGGAGGATGTCGAAGTCTATGGATAGCTTTTTCATAGCAGGTGTTTCCGTGAACTGCTGGAAGATCAGCCGGATCACCTCCTGCCATGCCCACGGTCTTCTTTCCGCAGACCCCACTATACTGTATCGTTGGGCACAGAACTGATTTCTATATAGTGCTTCAAATCCCTCTGGAAGCTGCAAATACGTCAGAGTCCGGGAAGAAGGGGGAGGGGCAGACCGAGTGCTCTCCAAGTCCCTCAAGAGAGACAGAGGCCCCCTGGTTCCCAGGGTAACCCGGGAGGCCGTGGCGGAGCGTGGCAGGGGCAGGTCCTCATGCACGTGGTCCTGAGGCTGCAGAATCAGGGCACGGCCACGAGGAGCAGCCCAGTCTCCTTTGTTAAACTCCCTGCTTGTCCTTAGACCTCTTCTTCCTTAGACAAGACAAGCAAAGCAGAGCTGAGAACTGTTTTGGAAGTAGGCTCGCTCAGGCTGGGCAGTTCCTGGCAGCCCCCCTCGGCAGGCCGCACAGTGCTCTGGGCCACGTGGGCCATGGTTTAAAGACAAGGTGGAGCCCACGGCTCACCAGCAGCTTCCTCAGCCGGCGCCTGAGCCTGCGGGAGCTGGCGGCGGGGCCCTTTCCACTCTGAGTCTCTGCCTCTCCTCCGGGGACACGGGAAGCCACTGAGCTGCTGCTTACACAGGAGGGGCCGGAGCAGCTCCTGGCTGCCCCAGATGTGCCCCTTTGATCTTCACAGCAAGGCCGAAGGTAGCAGCTCGGTTGTTATTTAACGAAGGAGGAAGTGGAGGCTCTGAGATTACACAAGGCGTGTGAGAGCCCAGCGCAATCAGAACAGCACCCGTAACACACAGCCCAGGTCGGCCAGCCGGGGAGCCTGGCTCCACGGCAGCTTTGTGCAATGTGGTTCCGCCGGAGGCTCCTGCTTCGCTCAGCCTGTGAAACCAGAACACTAAAGCATCCCTTCGTGCCAGGGTCGGTGCAGACCGGGATGAACACACACCTCGTGCATGAGAAGAGACAGGGAGCACCTTCTACGGCTTCACTCCATAGATGCCTGCAGTGGTAAAGGCTGGGTCAGGCCCAGGCAGAGAGCTAGGAACTCCATCTGTCTCCCATGTGGGTGGCAGGGACTTGAGCCACCAACTGCTGCCTCCCGGGAAGCTGGAATCCAGAGCAGGAGCTGGACTTGAATCGAGGGAGTCGGAAGCAGGACATGGGCTGTCTTAACAGCCAGGCACCGGGAACGGCTTGATCTTGTAAAAGAATGCGTGGAGCCTGCTGACTGACAGCTGGGGTGGGGTAGGTCACAGGACCCCACAGCGCTGGGGAGCCGGCCCTGCCCTGCTGTGGTGGGCGCTTAGCAACACTGCTACCCCAGGTGGCTCCACACGGCAGCATATGCTCAACCTTTCGGTAAAGGCCACTGTCTTATTTAAAAACAAAATATCCAAAATTTCTATTATGAGCTTCCCAAATCCCTGTTAAATAAAAATGCAGTATTTTCCTCACTCTTCTTCCTCTGCTGACATTTCAAAATACCATTCTCCTGTTTCACTCCATGTCTGGAGAGAGGAGGCCGCGCCACGCAGCAGGAGAACCCGGCTGGGAATGAAGCACCCGGGGTCCTCGCCTTCTGAGTGTGGGCAGGAAGCTTCACCCTCGGGGGAGGAAACCTGGGGTTTTCCTCCCCAACCTGTGAGAGCTCTCGCAGCTCTCGAACTCTGATTCATTTCTAACTTGGGTTTCTCTTCCCGGTCTTCGCTGTTTGTTCTCTTGGGTTTCAGTTGGTTCTTGTAAGCACAGCACGATCTCCTATTGATAGCAGTTTTACTATTTGCACTCCCCGAGGACGAGTAACGGGATCCCATCCCTGTTTCCCTCTGCTCTGGTTTTTAGTGTAACCTTTGTTTTTAGCATTTTAAGAAGTTCTCACTTTTGATCTGAAAGGCAGAGAGAGAAAGAGACAGAGATCTTTCATGTGCTGGTTCACTCCCCAAATGCCTGTAACAGGCAGGCATAGACCAGGCTGAAGCCAAGAGCCAGGAACACAGTGCAGGTCTTCCATGTTGGTGTCGGGGAGCCAAGTGCTTGAGCCGCCCTCTGCTGCCTTCCAGGGCGCATGTTAGCAGGAAGCTAGATTGAAGCAGAGGAGTCAGGACTTGAACCAGGTACCCCGGACACTGAATGTGGGCATCCTACGTGCTGGTCTAACCACTGCACCACACACTCACCCCTTTCAGTATAATCCTTATGTCATTTATCACATTCTCATGGTATGCTTAATTCCTCACTGGGACAAGAAATGCCAACTCGAACTGCCTGAAATAATAAAGAATAATAAAAAGATCTACTGACTTACGGAACTAAAAGCTAAACAGATGGGCAGCGTCAGGAAGGTTTGATCCAGGCTCTGCATCTATTTCTCTGTGAGTTCTGTGACAACAGATTCGTGTTGACAGCTTTTACCCTGACGCTGCACAGGTTCAGACCCTCTTATCCACACCCAGCAGGGGCTTCCGGAACACCCCACAGCCTGTTCTGTTTCGGGATCCGGGAAACCTTCCTTAGAATCCTCAGAAAACTTGGTTGAACCAATGAGGTGGTTCCCACAACCATCACTGCACCAGCCTGGGGAAGGCTGTGTATGGCTTAGACCTCGGGGTCCGAACCAACCACTGGCAGGGAGTGAGGCCCTGTGACCGGCTAACCAATGCGAGCCCACCCCAGGACCTGAAGCCCAACCCCTCCACTTCAAGAGGCTTCATAACTGGCAGAGGTCGGCGCAAGCCCCCGTGTTGTTCCACGGCCCCTTCTTGGCCACCAGCGGGACCCTGGGGACAGCACACTTTCCGATCCTCTGTGAGCCTAGCACTGTTACTGTGAAACTGCGTGGGGTTGAAGTGAACCTCAGGTAGTGGTGGCGACAGAAAACCCAAACAGAAAATCACCCAGTCCTCCTCACCCCTTCCTCTCCATGCTATTCTTGTCCTGGCCACTGTTCAGGCTCCCTAACTTTCCCCACTTACTCATATTTTACCCTCTTATTTCTAGCGGTTTTACTTAGTCTGAAGATAACCAAATATTTCCTGAATAATAAGTCTCTGAATATGCATATTCTCTAAATATGACTATAAGCCTATTTGCAAATCTAGCTCTTACATTTGGAGTGCTGTTGGCAGGACTCTGAAAATAACGTGTTTTTTTTTTTTTTTTTAATGGAAAAATGTACTATAGCAGAAGGGTTTGTTTTCCACAAAGCAGAACGAACTTTTTCGATTTCACTGATTTTGATACTTCCACGTATACAGTACTGATATACTCATAAAATATTAAATAAGTATTAACTGAGACCCTGCTGGTTATGTAATTCGCCACCACTAAACACGGAGCGTGCGATGGACAGAGGGCAGGCATTTGGTGTGCTGGCTCAGACGCCACTGGGGACACCCACATTCCATTTTGTAGCACCCGAGTTTGAGTCTTGGCTCTGCCTCCGATCCTGCTTCCTGATACTGCACACCCTGGGAGGCAGTGGTTGATGGCCCAAGTCCTTGGCTCCCCACCACCCACATGGACGATCTAGACTGAGTTCTGGGTTCCTCCTGGCTCCTCCAGGCCTGGCCCATCCCTGGCCGTGGCAGGCATTTGGGGAAATGAACCAGCAGATGGAAGCTCTCTCTGTGTCTGTCTGCTTTTGCTCTTTGCTTTTTCCAGTACAATGGAGGAAAAACTGAATGACAGGTCTGTGCAGAAAACAAAGGGGGCTGTGGAGCTGGGCATGGTTTGCTCTTCCCTAGGCCTCTGCGACCCGAGGCTGGGGCTTCAGGGCCTTCCCAGCCCCTCGGGCAGCCCCGTCCTCACTACATGGGGTGCCAAGCACCTGCTGGAACAGACTGCAGCAGCTAGCCGATGGGGATGCTCTGGGAGAGCGTAGGGCCGGACCACAGTGCACAGCCCTGGCGAGGAATGTGTGCACGCTGCACAGTACATGGCATCAGGGCCTGGGCAAGCAGGTCAGAGCGGCTTTACTGCCTAGTGCATTGCGCGTGTATGCAGCGTGGCAGCCCCAGGGCGGGGGGGGGGGTAGCATGTGGCCGGTTCACGCTGGGCCCACACCAGAGGGTGATCGCACCAAGCCAAAGCAGGGGTCCTTCTGCAAAACACAACAGTTTTGTGCAATGAGCTTCTCTGTAGGCAGGTATGCGTGAACTTCCACTCATTAATAACGATCAAAACCCATCCTCGTCCCCTTCCTACTCAGATCTATAGCCCTCTTTCTAGGACTCTCCTAACCCTAGCACTTAATCGGCAACTAGAAAGGAAGACTTTGTCAATGAAATCCAGACTCATGGATAGGTTTGCAGGACTGACTGTTGTTAAAACCACTGCCAAGGGTCATGCTGGCATGTCAGCGTCGGAAGGTGGTCGGCTTGATAACTTCATGGAACTCCCACTGGTCAGAGTGACCGAAGCCAGGCTGACCGCCTTTTGTGAGTGGACGAGATGGGCAGGCAGGGGGAGGAGACTCTTGGAGCAGTTGCCACAGTTTGCACAAACACACGTGACCCAGGCGGGCTTTCTGCAGTGCAGTGTAACCTGTATGAGAGCTCCACACCCTGAGGCTGCAGCAGAACGCAGAAGCGATTGGGCATTTGGAGAGTGAGTCTTCGTCTTACGCCCCTGCCTCAGAACCCTCTTCTGCACCAGCTCCCTGTGGTCTGCTGCTTCTGGCTTTGGACATGTGAGCAACGATTGAGATTATTGTTTTCTTACGCCAAAGTACGATTTTGATTTCTGTGCGTTAAGAGGTAGCCACACGGTTTCTGAAACAATCAAGATTCAAGTCCAGCTGGAGAACCAGTCATCTCTGTCGCTTTGGGCAACAGCCCCAGTCTGTCGAAGGTTGAGTGAGCGTTCCCAGACACGTGCCAGAGAGGACACATGCCCAAGCTCGGACGAGAGACCCAAGAGCAGCAGGACACCCCACGGATGCTCCAGAAAACGTGTCTGGGCTGAGACTGAATTTGCAGAAAACACAGACTTTCCCCTTGGTCGTCTTAGTCCCTTCCTGCTGCTCTAATTAAATACCTGAAGCCGGGTCATTTAAAAAGTCACAGAAGTTTATTCCTTACAGTGCTGGTGGTTAGAAGTCCAAGGTCAAGCCTCGGGCAGATTGGAAGTCGGCCTCGGGCTCGTGCACTGCCTTCGGGGTGGCACCTGTGGCTACAGGGCTGGAGGGGCAGGAAGGGCTCACCAGGCTCCCAGGAGCCGTAAGCACACGCACCTCACCCACGTGGGTGGAGTCCTGGAGACCGAGCCGCCTCCCCAAGGCGACTGTTGCATCAGGGGATTAAGTTCCAAGGTAAATCTGGGGTGAAGACAGACCTTCTAGCCACGTGTGCAAGCCTGTGATCCCTTTGCTCTTGGCACAGGCTACAGTACGTGCTCAGCACACGGCCACCAGGCAGAGACGCCCCGTGTTTTCATTTGCCCTGGCTGCTGTGGCCAACTGTGGTAAATCAGGTGGCTTAAACAAAAGAAATTCATCGTCCCACAGTTCTGGAGGCTGCAAGGTCACGGGCAGGGTGTTGGCAGGGTGTGCTCTCTCCCAGAAGGTTGTTGAGCAGCACCTGTTCCAGCCCTTCTGGAATCTTCCAGAGGCTTCCTGGAACTCGTTGGTGTTCCCTGACTTGTGGCCCTCATCTCTACCTCTTTCATCACACGCGGCTCTCCCGATATGTGTATCTCCATGGCCAAACTGACGTTGCACATTAGGACGTTATTCAAGTTGGGTGAGGCCCACCAAGGGGACTGGCCTCATCTGACACTGATTAATCACATGTGGGGGCCCTGGCACTGTGGCGTAGCAGGTTAAAGCCCTGGCCTATAGTGCCGGCACCCCATATGGGCACTGGTTCTAGTCCTGGCTGCTCCTCTTCCAATCCAGCTCTCTGCAGTGGCCTGGGAAAGCAGTAGAAGATGGTCCAAGTCCTTGGGGCCCCTGCACCCTTGTGAGAGACCCGGAAGAAGCTCCTGGCTCCTGACTTCAGACTGGCTCAGCTCCGGCTGTTACGGCCAACTGGAGAGTGAACCAGCAGATAGAAGACCTGGCTCTCTCTGTCTTTACCTCTCTCTGTAACTCTGCCTTTCAAATAAATAAAATAAATCTTAAAAAAAAAAATGGGGTCAGCACCGAGACTCAATAGGCTAAACCTCCGCCTTGTGGCGCTGGCACACCGGGTTCTAGTCCCGGTCAGGGCGCCAGATTCTGTCCAGGTTGCCCCTCTTCCAGGCCAGCCCTCTGCTGTGGCCTGGGAGTGCAGTGGAGGATGGTCCAAGTGCTTGGGTCCTGCACCCCATGGGAGACCAGGAGAAGCACCTGGCTCCTGCCACTGGATCAGCGCAGTGCGCCGGTCACAGCATGCTGGCCACGGCGGCCATTGGAGGGTGAACCAATGGCAAAAGGAAGACTTTTCTCTCTCTCTCTCTCACTGTCCACTCTGCCTGTCAAAAAAAAAAAAATTGACCAAATGAGGTCATGCTCTGGGACCCTGGGGCTCAGATTTCGAGCACAGAATTTCGGGGGGATGCAGTGTAACCTGTGGCACTGAGAACAAGTCGCTTAGCTACCCCACAATTTTCCCGAGTCACGCGCAGCAAAAGGACTGCTTCTTCACACAGCAAAGGTGCCCAGCCAGCGTCCTGAGGCTGAGAATTCCCATGAGCCGGCATTCCTCACTCAGAGGGTGAGCTGACATTCTCCATGCTGGGAGTTTCATTATTTTTTTTTTTTAAAGAAATGAAAGTTACCATCATGTGCCTCTAATACATGCGACTTTTTTCTTTTTTGCTAAGTGGAACGGAGAGAAATTGCAGAATCATAAACTGCCAAAGAGGCAGGGACGGCAAAGGCCACCTCTGGTGCCCAAGGCCTTGGCCCGGGGTTCTCTCACACACACAATGCCCCTTCCGCGAGCCCACGGTGACAGCCGATCGTACCCCTCCACTCCAGGGGGCAGGAGACCACAAGGGCAACTGTCCCATGGCTTCCAAATTTGTATACAGCCCTGAAAGATGCCAGAATCACTGGACAGAGTTGAGAGACTTAAGGATACTTCAAAAAGTTCGTGGAAAATGGAATGAAAGTTTATTTTGGTATGAAAAATTTGAAATCTAAGTTTTGGTGTTTTTTTTCATAATGTGCATTGTTCATGAACGGTGTGAAGACTCCTTGTGTACAAGGAGGAAGAGGAGGAGGTGGCTCCTCTGCCCGCCCCGCCTCCAGGCTTTGCCACCCTCCCTGGGTAAAGGAGCGGCCGTTTCACACTGCACAGCTTCTGGGGGAAAGGAGACTTCTGAATTAAGCAAAGGACACATCTTACACCACGAGGGGTAGAACTCGATGTCACATCACATGTGTGACGGACTACAATAGTAGGTGGCATCAGTTACTCAATAGTCCCCCAGATATTTAACCTGGTTCCAACCATACCTTAGGACCAACCTCCAGGTTCAAGAAAACACTAGGGACAAAAAACCTGGGTACACAACAGCAAGACGAAACAATCAGATGGAGTAAAAACTGGGAAACTGTCATAGACAACCAGCTCAGCCTATCTTAAAAAACTGGTGTTGGCGGTAAGTTTTTACTTATCACTTGATTTGAAAGGTAGAAAGACAGTGAGAGTTTCCATTCACTGTTTTACTGCCCCAAATGCCTGCAACAAGCCAGGGGCCCAGAATTCCATCTGGGTCTCCCCTGTGAGTGGCAGGGACCCAAGTACTTGAGCCATCACCTGTTGCCTCCCCCGGTACACGATAGCTAGAAACTGGACTCAGAGTCAGGATTCGAACCCAGACACTTTGAAATGGAGGCTGGTGTTTCCAGGAGTGTCTTAATTGCAGTACCAAACTCCAGCCTCATTTTTTTTTTAAAGAAAAGGCATCTGTCATAGGTAAAAGAGACTTAAGAGAGTACCAACCAAAAATCAATGTGAAGACTTTGATTGTATCCTAGCTTTATAAAAGAAGTAGCTTAAAAATACATTCTGGGTCACAGAGAGGAATTTGGAAATGGACCAGATAAGTGATGATACTTAGGAAAAAACTAACTTATGTACAATAATGATAGCGTGGTTAGGGATGAGAATGTCCTTATTCTTTAGGGTGAAACATCAGGAAATCCGCCACCCAACTCTGACGTTCTCTTGAGCAAAGACAGCAAATGAACACAAGACAAAGGCGACAAAACACCAACGGCCCTGAATCTAAAGTTCTGAGGACTTCCTCACACTGCGCTCTCAGCACCGTGCCATGAAACTTGCAGCAGGCAGAAATGGTGCTCACGGTGTTTTGGTTGAAGTGGGGAAACACAGGGAAGGAACGCCGAGCCCCGTCCTCTGGATTCATTTGCACTGCGCCCCACACACCTGCAGGAGTCAAGGGAAGCCTTTGCTGAAAGTGAATTCACGCAACAGACAGACTGAACAAGTAATGCTGCATCCATAGCACGAAAACTAACCAAGCACTGGGCGAGGAGATCTTCAGGATGTATCGGGAGATGAAAAATGCAAAGTGTAGAACGGGGAACACAGTCTAATATTTATGCTTGGCTAATATTTTATTATCTTTAGAAGAACACTCAAAATGCTCTAGGTAACGTCTGTGAATAAACCTGCAGCCAACGCCGTACCGAACTAGTGAAAGGGAATGTCCTCCACATTCAGAAACGGGGTGAGCACCACGCCCACGCAGACCACTTCTGCTCCACACTGTGCTGGAACTGCTAACCGGGACAACCAGCAGGAAAAATGAGAACACGCAGAAAACAAAGCAGCCAGGGCTGTGGTGCAGCAGGTTGAGCCACTGCCTGGGACACCAGCATCCCACACCGGCACTGGTTCAAGTCCCGCTGTTCCACTTCCAATCTAGCTTCCTGCTAAGTGCCTGGAAAAGCAGCAGAAAATGGCCAGAGGGCTGGCTCCCCTGCAACCATATGGCAGACAAGGAAGAAACTCCTGGTTCCTGGCTTCGGACTGGTCCAACTCTGGCCATTGGGGTCATTGGGAAGTGAACCAATGGATAGAAGATTCTCTTTCTCTCTTTCTCTCTCTCTGTCTGTCTCTCTCTATCTCTGTAACTCTGTCTTTCAAATAAAGAAACTTTTTTTTAAAAGATGGCAATATTGGGGGCTGGCGCCGTGGCTCACTTGGTTAGTCCTCTGCCTGCGGCACCAGCATCCCATATGGGTGCTGGGTTCTAGTCCCGATTGCTCCTCTTCCAGTCCAGCTCTCTGCTGTGGCCCGGAAGGCAGTGGAGGATGGCCCAAGTGTTTGGGCACCTGCACCCGCTTGGGAGACCAGGAAGAAGCACCTGGCTCCTGGCTTCAGATTGGCACAGTGCCGGCCATAGTGGCCATTTGGGGAGTGAACCAATGGAAGGAAGACCTTTCTCTCTGTCTCTCTCTCTCTTTCTCTCTCTCTCACTGTCTAACTCTGTCAAAATAAAAGAAAGATAGCAATATTTCCCAAACTAATTTATAGATCCAATGAATTTTCCATCAAAATTCCTATTGCCTTTTTTTCCAATTTGTTAAACTAACGGATCCTAAAATTCATATGGAAAAACAAAGAATCCAAAGTAGCAAAACATAAAAATGAAAGCAAACAAACAAAAACCTTGAAAAAGAATAAAGTTGGAGGAGTTTTAATGCTGATTTTAAAACATACTGGAAAATGATGATAATCAAAACAGTATGTGACTACCACAGGGAGTGTCATGTAGAATAATTAAATAGAACAGAGAACCCAGAAATGAATTGATGTATCTACGATCTACTGATCCCTGGCAAAGGTGACAAGATAATCCAGTGGAGGAAAATATTTGACTTTTTTTTTTGACAGGCAGAGTTAGACAGTGAGAGAGAGAGAGACAGAGAGAAAGGTCTTCCTTTCCATTGGTTTACCCCCCAAATGGCTGCTACGGCCGGCGCACTGCAGCCGGCACGCTGCGCCGATCCGAAGCCAGGAGCCAGGTGCTTCTTCTGGTCTCCCATGCAAGTGAAGGGCCGAAGCATTTGGGCCATCCTCCACCGCACTCCCGGGTCACAGCAGAGAGCTGGCCTGGAAGAGGAGCAACCAGGACAGAATCCAGCACCCCAACCAGGACTAGAACCCAGGGTGCCGGCGCCACAGGCAGAGAATTAGCCAAGTGAGCCGCGACACCAGCCAATAGTTGACTTTTCAACAAATGGTGCTGGGACAACTGCATATCCACGTGCAATTTGCAAAACAAAAACCACAGCAGAAACAGAATACTGACCTCCAACTCGCTTTTCATAGAAAAATTAACTCAAAGTAGATCAAAGACCTAAATGTAAGAATGAAAACTACTATAAAATCACTATAGTTGTAAACTAAATTTATAGTTAGCAGAAAACAGACATTTAAAACTGCCTGGCCTTCCTTGGTAATGGCCTCTTAAATATCACACCAAAAACACAACAAACAATAACATAGATAAAACTGGATTTCATCAAAATTTACATGAAAGGATACTGTCCTAAAGTGAAAAGGCAACCTACAGAATGGGGAAAAACCTGCCAGTTGTGTTTGCTACGGTTTAGGACCTAGGCTCTATAAAGAACTCATAACTAACGGGCCAGCACCTTGGCATAGTGGGTAAAGCCATTGCCTGCAGTGCCAGCACCCCATATGGGCACCGGTTGGAGTCCCGGCTGCTCCACTTCCAATCCAGCTCTCTGCTATGGCCTGCGAAAGCAGCAGAAGATGTTCCAAGTCCTTGGGCCCCTGTACCCAGGTGGAAGACTGGGAAGAAGCTCCTGGCTCCTAGCTTCGGATTGGCGCAGCTCCGGCAGTTGCAGCCATTTGGGGAATGAACCGGCAGAAAGAAGACACTCCCCACCCCTACCCCCGCCTCTGCCTCTCTCTAACTTTGCCTTTAAAATAAATAAATAAATATTTTTTTTAAAAAAAACTCATAACAATAAATAGAAATAAGCCAATTCAAAAAATAGGGAAAGAAATGAATTGATTTTTTCTCTCCAAAGAATATTTACAAATGGTCAATAAGCACATGAGAAGACACTCAACACTGTTGGTCTTTAGAGAAAGGCAAATCAAAACCACATGGAAGGGGCTGGCTCCATGGCACAGTAGGTTAATCCTCCGCCTGTGGCACTGGCATCCCATATGGACACGGGTTCTAGTCCCTGCCGCCCCTCTTCCAACCAAGCTCTCTACTATGGCCTGGGAAAGCAAAGATGGCCAAGTGCTTGGGCCCCTGCACCCACATGGGAGACCAGGAAGAAGAACCTGGCTCCTGGCTTTAGATCGGCACAGCTCTGGTCATTGTGGCCATTTGGGGAGTGAACCAACAGATGGAAGACTTTTCTCTCTGTTTCTCCCTCTCACTGTCTATAACCCTGTCAAATAAGTAAAATCTTTAAAAAAACAAACAAACAAAAACCACATGGAGGAGGAGGGGATTTAGCACTGAAGAGTGCCCGGGTCTGAGTTCTGGCTTCACTTCCACCCGCCTTGCTGCGATGTGTATCCTGAAAGGCAAGTGATGGCTCAGGTAGTTGGGTCCCTCCCACCCCATGATGGCCCCAGCTTGAGTTCCAGGCTCCTATGTTAGCCTGGCCCACCCCAGCTGTTGTGGACATTTGGGGAATACACCAGTGGACAGGTGACCAGCTGTGCTTCTCCCTTTCATATAAATAAAATAACTCACTTCATAAAAACACAATGAGGCCGGCGCCACAGCTCACTAGGCTAATCCTCCGCCTGCGGTGCCGGCACACCAGATTTTGTCCCAGTTGCCCCTCTTCTAGGCCAGCTCTCTGCTGTGGCCCGGGAAGGCAGTGGAGGATGGCCCAAGTGCTTGGGCCCTGCACCTGCATGGGAGACCAGGAGAAGCACCTGGCTCCTGGCTTCGGATCGGCGCAGCGTGCCAGCTGCAGTGCACCGGCCGTAGCAGCCATTTGGGGGGTGAACCAATGGAAAGGAAGACCTTTCTCTCTCTCTGTCTCTCTCTTTCTCACTGTCTAACTCTGTCAAATAAACAAAAAGAAAACATACAATGAGATGCCACTTCTTACCCAGCTGGAAGGCTACAAAGACAAACAAAACCAGAAAACAAGTGCTGGTGGGCTGCGGAGACCCTGGAACCCCCCACACTGCTAGTGGGGCTGCCACTGTGGAGGACACTCTGGCTGCTCCTCAGGAAGTCAAACACAGAGTCACCGGCCACACGATCAGGCAGTTCTACTCCTGGGGATGCTCGCTCCAAAGAACTTGACACAGAAACACACAGAGACCTGTACGTGGTATTGTCCAAAACAGCCCAAAGCAGCAGCAACCGAGATGTCCAGCCACGGACAGCCATCAGCCACACGTGCTAACCCCACACCAAGGACACTACCAAGTCATGAACAGGAACACCACAGACGACACGCATGGACCTGGGAGCCACTGTGCTCGGAGACAGAAGCCAGACACAAAAGCTCACACGCCAGGTGACTGCCCGCACATGAGCTGTCCACAGTGGATAGCCAGAGATGGACAGTGGTGAGTGGTTGCCAGTGAGTGAGAGAGGGAGAGCTGGGGTGTCCGGAGCAGACGCAGGCACTCCTGACACTGGAGTGTGCGAGGTGGGGTGTCCGGAGCAGACGCAGGCACTCCTGACGTTGGAGTGTGCGAGCTGGGTGCACTAAAACCACTGGTTAAAGCAGCCAACATTGCTTCTTGTTAACTTTAAGACTAAAAAAGAAAAAAAAAATTGGTCCCAGAGAAGGAAACTGGACACTGGGAAACAAGAATCAGAGAGAAATATCTCAGTGCACACACCCTTGTCCCTGGGGATTCCGTGCCATGTGGATTTGGGGCCGGCCCTGTGCCAGAGTAGGCTAAGCCTCCACCTACAGTGCCAATATCCCACATGGATGCTGGTTCCTGTCCTGGCTGCTCCACTTCCAGTCCAACTCCCTGCTAATGGCCTGGGAAAGCAGTGGTAGCAAGTGACTGGGCCCCTGCACCCACGTGGGAGACCTGGAAGAAGCTCCAGGCTCCTGGCTTGGATTGGCCCAGCTCTGCCCATTGCAGCCATTTGGGGTGTGAACCAGTGGATGGAAGACCTCTCTCTCTCTCCCTCTCTCTCTGTAATTCTGCCTCTCAAATAATAATTAATTAAAAAAAACAGAAATATCAAATTTTTTTTAATTGCTGGGATTTAAATTTTACAACAAAAGGCAATATACTGCAGATTTGGAAACTAGTGGATGACCTAGACCTAGGGCCTTCACAGGTGGGATGGCTTCTCCTCCACGTGGGCAGGCGTGGGCATCCTTGCTGTGCACCACAAGTCCCCATGGCCCCCTCCACAGCAGGTGCCAGGAGGCCGAAGGCAAGGCTGGCAGGGAGAGCAGCTGCAGCCTCTCGTGGGAAGATGTAAGTTCCTCCTCACCACCAAGGACAGCAGACAGCCCACATTACAGAGCTAAAGGGGTGTGTGTGTGTGTGTGTGTGTGTGCGCACGTGCGTGTGCAGTGGCCCAGTGGATTAAACCCCAGCTTGTGGAGCTGCCATCCACTATGGGCACCAGTTCTATTCCCAGCAGCTCCACTTCCTATCCAAGTCCCAGCTAATGTGTCTGGGAAGGCAGTGGAGGGTGGCCAAGGCCTTGGGCCCCTGTACCCACACAGAAGACTGGGAGAGGCTCCTGGCACCTGGCCTTGGAGCAGCTCAGCTCAGCTCCTTCCAGTGCTGCCATTTGGGGAGTGAGCCAGTGGGCGGCTCTCTCTCTCTCTCTCTCTCTCCCTCTCTCTCTCTCCTCTCTCTCTTCTCTCTCCCCTCTCTCCTCTCTCTCCCTCTCTCTCTTCTCTCCTCTCTCCTCTCTCTCTCCTCTCCCCTCTCCTCTCTCCCCTCTCCTCTCTCTCTCTCTCCCCTCTCTCCTGTCTCTCTCTCTCTCTCTCCCCTCTCCCCTCTCTCCTCCCCCCCCTCTCTCTCCCCTCTCCCCTCTCTCCTCTCTCTCCCCTCTCCCCTCTCTCCTGTCTCTCTCTCTCTGTCCCCTCTCCCCTCTCCCCTCTCTCTCTCTCTCTCTCCCCTCTCCCCTCTCTCCTCTCCCCCCCCCCTCTCTCCTCTCTCCTCTCTCTCTCTCTCTCTCTCTCCCCTCTCCCCTCTCTCTTTCTCTCTCTCTCCCCTCTCCCCTCCCTCCTCTCTCTCTCTTCTCTCTCCCCTCTCTCCTCTCTCCTGTCTCCTCTCTCTCTCTCTCTGCCTTTCAAATAAATAAAATAAGTCCTTAAAAAAAAAGCTACACAGGACTATGAGGAGGCCACAGCAGGCTACACCCATGGGCACCAGCACCATCCTCAGCTGAGCTGGAGTCTACATCTTAATTTCTTTATTTTAATTATATTTGAAATACAGCAAGAAAGAGACAAAGACGGACAAACCAATCTTTCATCCACTGGCTCACTCCCAAAATGCCCGGAACAGCCAGAGGTGGGAACTCCATCTATGTCTCCCTTGTGAGTGGCAGGGATGCAAGTACTTGAACCACGATCTGCTGTCTCCCAGGGTGCACAGTGGCAGGAAGCTGGATAAGAAACAGAAGATGGCCGGCAACGTGGCTCAACAGGCTAATCCTCCGCCTTGCGGCGCCGGCACACCGGGTACTAGTCCCGGTCGGGGTGCCGGATTCTGCCCCGGTTGCCCCTCTTCCAGGCCAGCCCTCTGCTGTGGCCAGGGAAGGCAGTGGAGGATGGCCCAAGTGCTTGGGCCCTGCACCCCATGGGAGACCAGGAGGAGGCATGTGGCTCCTGGCTTCAGATCAGCGCAGTGTGCCAGCCTCAGCTTGCTGTCCGCGGCGGCCACTGGAGGGTGAACCAACGGCAAAGGAAGACCTTTCTCTCTGTCTCTCTCACCGTCCACTCTGCCTGACAAAAAAGAAGAAGAAGAAGAAGAAACAGAAGACCTGGGATTCCTTCCAAGGCACTCTGATAGGGCACGCAGGCGGCTGGAACAGCTTCACTCTGCACCAAACGCCTACCCTGAGGTGGAATCTGCATGCGTGCGTGTGTGCATACGTGTGCATGTGTGTATGAACTCCAGAATCACTAAGAAGCACAACAAAAACACAAACTGGCCACTCCTGTCCCCCAGGGCCCGGTGAGTCAGACTCTCAGCCTCCCTGTGGGCATTTCAATAAGGCCTGAAACTCTCAGAGACCTGCTGCGGACCAGGAGCAGACGGCATGGTTAGAGCTGGGAGACCCCTTCCTGTGTCCCTCTACCTCCAGGTCTACGTCCAGCTCAGGGAGTCAGCTCCTCCCAGCATTTTGCCTCCCTGGAGCCTCGATCGCCTCCTGTACGGAAGCTATGCTTGGGGTCAGAGCAAGGTGCAACATCAGCCGGTTCTAACACGTCAGCATGAACTAACGCAGAGTCTACTCTCAAAGCCAGCAAAGGTTCATTGGAGTGAGCCAGCCTGCAGGGCAATGGTCCAGGGCTTACCTGGGCCGGCTGAGGTGCTCAGGGGCTGCTTGTCCCCTACACACGTGGGACAGCCCCCCAACACTTGATGGTTTCGACCAAGGCTTGTCCTTTCTCACGGTTCTGCAGGCTGTGCTCAGCAGGTGGGAAAGCCAGACAGGGCTGCCCGGGAAGGCCTGGGCCTCCTTCCTCTCTGGTCTCGCCATTTGGAGTTCTCTGTATCTACTGGTTTCAGGATAGCGTCCTGGAGACAAAGGCCAGGCATCTGAGGCCCCTGAATTTGCCTGCTGCGGCTTCCGGCCCATTCTCACAGTGATGAAAGCCGTAGTCCGGCCCAGTCCAGGTGTGAGCAGACAGCCTGCCACCAGACAGGAGCAGCTGCCACGATTGCCATGCTCCCCAGGGGCACCCTGAAGACCCCAGAGATCCAGAGAAGGGGCTGCAAAAGTGGAGGGTGGCGATGGTGAAGACAAAGGTCAAAGTCACGAGGGGAGCATCACGTGAATTCAATCTGTCCCATGCAGAACTTGACCTTGTACAAAAACTACCATTCATGAAAGTTAGGTTTCACTTCATACAAGGAGACGTGTTTCCGTCCACACTCCACTCTGGGGGCACTGCCTTCCACGCACCCCTCTGCACATCCTCATCTTCCCTCCTCTTCCTCCTTCCTTCTTTTTTTTTGTGGGGGTGGGAAGAGGCTTCATTGGCTCACATAGTATTGTCTGTCCAGTCTATATGGAAGCATGGGTGTCTGTATCCTTACTCTTTAACTTGGCTGCATTTTATAATATAATAATGGTGTTTTCCCTCTAACTTTTCAGCTGTTCATCACCATTAATCTAGTATTAGTGTCCACAGCTGTTTAAATAAAAAGAGCTGCAGAATGAAAAAAAGAAACACTGCCTAATTCAAGTCTTGTCCTTTCCCTTAAATACACAGGAGACGGAGTCAAACCATACCCATCTCTGCCTTGCACTGAAGCCACAGCAAGAGCAGCTTCCATTCCCTGGAAAGGGAGCTTGCCGGTTCATCAACATCACGTACAACTCAGAACTGAAGTGCACAGCGACTGCTCGCTGACCCAGAGTGGGGGTGGCCTGGTACACAGATCCCTAGGACTCGTACTGGCTGATAATACAGCACGGATACACCACGTCATGCTTTTCACAGTCTGTCATTTCCTCTCCACCGAAGGACAACGGTGTCATCACGATCCCCAACTTATGAATGACAACAAGGCTAAAGGAAGCTGAGTGAGTGCCCAGGGCCACTGATCCAGCGAGGGCCCAGCCAGCAGCACACCCAGGCACACGGACTGTGCGTGCGCTCTCAACCACAGCCCCGTCCTGCCTCCATCAGTGTTGTTCGTGATGCAGATGTAGACGGTGATATGGCTTTGTTCCTTCAAAAACCAACACACACCATGGTTTTCGGTCTCATCTTGAAATGAAACAGCTGTGTGAAGAGAAGAAATGCCCACTCAGTGCAGGCTGGGGCCGACGGGTGTGCTCCAGGGGAACAAGGCAGAGCAGGGTCAGCCTATGCCACACGCTTGTGTGTGCTGCCTGACTTAGCCCTCACAACACGGCCATGCCCACATGCAGAGGACAGAGATGGGAGGGTGACTAGACTCTCCAGAGACGCCCCCAGGAGACAGCAGCACAGGGCTAGCCTTCATGCTTGGGTTCTTCCCAAAGCACCACTTTTGCAACTTTGGCAAAGTTGCCAGCCCAGACAGGGCTGTGCTGTGGCATGGTTTGTCCCCCACAGGCTGGGCTTAGGCAGCTCAGTCCACCGCACATGGCCACGCTGAGACGTGGTGGGCAGAGCCAGAGCAGCGCCCTTGGGAGGGTGGTCTCGTGGGGCAGCTCAGGGCCTTCAAGAGCCGGGTTGCTGTGGAACAGCAAGGCTGACCCCTGAGCACCTCTGACATCCGGTCTCGCCCTGTGACCCCGCCTCATTACTGGAGGAAGCCCAAGGGACGCTCACGGAGGCCAAACTGATAGGGCCTCCTGGTCTCGCACTTCGGCCTCCACTACCGGTGAGTTAAAGCCGCCTGTCTTCTTTACACCCCCAGGCTCAGGAGCTTTGGAAGCGAGAGGAAGCAGACTTGGAACCCTGAAAATCAAGGTCAAGGTCACGCAAGAAGCAGATCGGCACAGCCTTGTGCGGCCACGTCGTATAAATGGGCTCCAGGGTCATGCGCCCGCTGTGTCTGGCTTCTTTCACTCACCTAAGGAGGCCTCTGGTCCATCCTCAACACCAGAAGGATAATGACTGCTGGCTGACCCACAGATGCAGCAAAGCTCCCTGGGCAAACGGGATGTTAGGGAGCAGCCAACTCACAAGAGGAGATTCAAAGACAGAGAAGGGAGGAAGGTAACTTTGTAACTTAGGCCAGGGCTCAGAGGAGAGTGCACACCCACAGGACATGGCCAAGGAGCATCCTGCATGCTACGGTCTAAACTACGTGCTGTGCCTGCTCCTGCCCGCTCATCAGAAAGATGCGTAATAAAGTGTTGCTGGCACCACCCTGCAGAGCCCGAGGCCACCTCTCGAGTGGACCCTGGGGACGTTTCCCACACTTAGCACAGCCTTCGTGAAGTACACCGGCGACACAGCAGGTGCCAGCAGCTCCCGTCAGAGCTGAAAGGAATGCCACTGTGTGGACACGCCACGTGGGCTACATGCTCATCACGGTGTGTCCAGCATGGGGGTAATGAGGCACAGAGCTTGCGTGAACGCTCATGGACACACATTCTCACGTCTCCGGGGTGAGCAGACACCGAGGAGAATCACAGGTCATATGGCAGCTTCAGGTTTCATTTAAAAAAAAAAGATTTATTTATTTGAAAGGCAGAGTTACCACAAGGCAGAGGCACAGAGAGAGAGAGAGAGAGAGAGAGAGGTCTTCCATCTGCTGGTTCACTCCTGAGACGGCTTCGACAGCTGGAGTTGAGCTGGTCCTAAGCCAGGAGCCAGGAGCTTCTTCCAGGTCTCCCACATGAGTACAGGGGCCCACAAACTTGGACCACCTTTCCACTGTTTTCCCAGGCCATTAGCAGAGAGCTGGATCGGAAGTGGAGCAGCCAGGACTCATATTGGCACCCATATGAGATGCTGGCACTACAGGCTCTAGCTTTACCTGCTATGCCACAGCGCCGGCCCCAGATTCACTTTTGAAACACTGTCCAAACTATTTGCCAAAGTGACACGGCTTGATTTTTGAGAAGAGGAAGACCATTTTTTTGGAACCAGCCACAGTGTCCTACTGGTCCCCATCTGGCAACCCTGGTCTACACTGAGCTCCTGCTTGGGTTACAGCTGAGAGGACCGAGGTGAGGACAAAAATGACTGTGGTTACACAGGTGCAGGCTGTAACTGTGAATTGTAGAGATTCAATGGGTTTCCACATTCAAGACTTCCAGGTTGTACCACAGTAAATCATGCCCCAAAATAACGAGAAAAAGACTTGAAAATCGTGCTGTTTCTCAAATGGGTAGAGAAGACATGAAAAGTTTCATATTCTATTTCTTTTTAACAAGAGGCAAGCTCATCAGACTGGGCACGCTGCCGCTCCTTTCCTCTGTCGTTTGGTTTACCCTCCGCTCACTCCTGAAATTCTAGAACTGACCTGAGGGCCCCCTTTGGGTTTCTATGTTCAACAACAAGACAAGAAAAGGGATGCAAGGAAAACCAACCACAGCTACACAACAACACATTTTTCTTCCTGCTGAACACAACACAGACCTCTGAGTTACATCATTTAAAAGCATATTCCAAAAATAATTGATAGGCCAGGGAGACAGCTGACGGACCGACTCGAAAGTCAGATGAACCCAAGACAACTTCCACACATGGTCCCCTCGAGACAACACGGGGCTGACACTCAACTCTCACCAGCAGCCAGAACTCCGTGGCCCTGGGACACCCCGGCTGCTTCTGACACTCAGGATCCCGCCCCTCCCTCCTTACGGGCAGGAACACAGCTCGGAGGCCAGAAGCAGTGACCCCAGGGGCAGGGCTCCGTTTGCTTCACATCCCTCTTCCTGCTGCCTGTGGGGACACAGACGGTTGTGGGAGCTTCTGCAGTTACCCCATGGTCCTGAGACCAAGAGTGGGAACGCCCTGCGCTGCAGACGATGAAGAAACCCGGAGGCTCCTGGTGACCATGGAGCCATCTCACCCTGGCCCCAGACTGTACCTCCACGTGAGAGGAAAGCAAACCTGTCTTCCTCACCAGACTACTGTGGATACACCCCGCTCAACAACCGTGCTCACACTGTGTGTCCTGCAAAACACACCAAGATAATCATCCTCCACGAACAGCAAACAGCGACCGTCAACAGGGGAGTGGGTAAGCGCCATTCAGCAAACACAGGGTATTATTTAGCTCTAAAAAGAAAGGGGATTCTGACCGAAGTCACAACACAGAGGAAAGTTCAAAATCTGAAGCCAAGTGAAATAAGCCAGAAAGCCAGCGTTCTGTGTTCCCACTTACACAAGACACTTGGAGTATGCAGTCACAGACACGGGAAGCAGAGTCCCTGGGGTGCAGGCACGGGGAGTTAGAGCTTCTTGGGGACAGTTTACAGTGAGGGAGGTGAAAAATGTGCTGGGAAGGGCTGGTGGTGACGGCCGCACAACATGTCAGTGCCACTGAGCTGCACGCTCGCACAAGGCTAAGCGGGCTGGCGCTACGGCACAGCCTGCAACACTGGCAGCCTATCATGTTCCAGTCCTGGCTGCTCCACTTCTGATCCAGCTCTCTGCTGTGGCCTGGGAAAGCAGTGCTTGGGCCCCTGCACCCGCATGGGAGACCTGGGAAAGCTCCTGGCTCCTGGCTTCCTCGTGGTCCTGAGGAGTGAACCAGGGATTGGAAGATATCTCTTTCTCTCTCTCTCCCTTCCTCCTTCCCTCTGGTTCTGTCTGTAACTCTTTCAACTAAATAAATGTTTCAAAGAAGAAATGGCTAACATGGTGAATGTTGTTCCGTGTACTATTGCATAATCTTACAAAAGCAGAGGGCAGCATCCTCGGCCTGAACCCATCCTTGTCCTCGCATCACACCGATTCAGACTCTGGTTCCTCACCAGTCTCCCGCCCCTCGCAGCCCGTCCCATGCCTCTCACTGCCAGTCACCTCCCTGAAGCCAGCGTGGCCTCCTTTCTGGCCTCTCCTGGCTGCTGGCCCCTGCTCCGGCTGCTCCCTGTCTGGGTGGGTTTCCCAGTGCTTGTGGCAACGGCGTGTGTCCGCCAGGTCCCAGCTCTGGGTCTACAGCTGCTTCTCACACAGCTTCCTTCACATCACCGTCCCAGGGGGCTTTTCCTCTCTCCGCCCGGCTCACTCACACCCATCTGTTTCCTTCCCCGCACCTTACGCCAGCAGCCATCAGGTTGTGCTTAGCTTCTGCCTGCCTTTCCCACCGGAACCCAGCTCCCTGCTGCAGCCCTCCTGACCCGTGTCTCCTCCATCCCCAGCGCTGGCCTGCAGTCTGGCCCTGGCAGCCTTCGCTAAGTACTCATTGAATAAATGATAAACACATAAAAAGAGCTTTCAAGTGTCAAGGAATCGGATGTAATTGCATTTTTAACTAGGTTAAGCTTGCGTTTAAACATTCATTTTGAAGTTAATTTTCTAATAAAAAATAATAGCTCTCATTGGCCTAGTTAGTTTCACATTAATGATTTTTACAAGACTTTCCCACATACAAGCGTGATGCGGTACAAATAGAATCAGGAAGACTCATTTCCCTCGTACCTATTATTAGTTTAAAAAAACACACTTATGAGAGTGAGACACAAAAGGTGAAGCTATTTCTTCACCTCCTTGACACAGAAATTAAGGAAAAGCAAAGATCAGAGAAACGGGATCACACCCCCCTGCCTGAGAACTTCCCGCAGGAGAGGGAGGTTCTCTGCTACCAGGGCAGCGAGCTCACGCGGACTCTTACCACCCTGGTGCAGAACGCACAGCACAACCCCCGAGCCAGGCACACAGCTCTCACCGTCACACACTGACCGTGATGGCCATGCTCCTGTCCCCGGGCAGTGAAAGGACCCCACCCTCTGTCCTCAGGGCTCTCTGTTCCAGGGCAGCTCGTGACCCACCACCCTGCCCAACTGGCTCCCTCCCCACCCCCTGCCCAGGCCTTCCCGCCAAACTACAAAGCCCTGATAGTGGACCCCAGGGTGTTATGGGCCTCTGGTCCCCATGTGGATGGAGACTTTCAAAGCCACAGCCTGGACAGGAAGCAGAGACTTGAGGCAGGAGAGGTTCCAGAGGGAAGAGGAAAGAGGGAAGAGATGGCGGGTGGGTGGGCCTGACACTCAGAGAGGGGTCTGGGCTGGACAAAGCAGACTTGGACACTGCGGCAAGTGCCCAGCGAGCCAGCGAGCCAGGGACGGCCACCCCACCGAGGCCTACACTGAGCATCCGGCCACCCTCGCACCTTCCACACGCCCCCTCTTCCTCCACCTTCTAGATGCTCTGACAGCAACACCTCAAACACAACCGTCCTCTTCCTCCTTCTCTGCTCTGTTTCTTTCCTTCTCTAAAGAACTCACCAATTTCCAGCTTCTGTAATAATCTGCGTTGTGCACACATCTAAACTCCTCCAGCGTGTCCCACGTGCACAGACCAGTGCTGGGCACAAGCAGAATCCAGGCACGAGGCCCCTCCCAAAAGCTCATGGAAAACAGAATTGAAAGAGAAGTTTGGTGCGGAAACGTCCTGAAATCCACGGAGACTCTTCACAATACACCTTCTTCCAAGAACATGACAAAGACTGGGCTTGCCCAAGAGTGAGGCAGGGTGAAAACCAGCGCGCGCTCACTGGATTGAGTGGCAAGGATGGCGCTGGCCTCGGGGGAGAAGCCAACACAACTCAGAAAACTTAAATAGAGCTTTCAAAACGTTGGGCCATGGACTGGCACTGTGGCTTAGTGGGTTTAGCCGCCACCTGCAGTGCCGGCCATCCCATATGGGTACTGTTTGGAGTCCCGGCTGCTCCACTTCCCATCCAGCTCACTGATAATGTGCCTGGGAAAGCTGCAGAAGATGGCCCAGTGCTTGGACCCCTGCACCCATAGGGGAGACCCGGATGAAGCTCCTGGCTCCTGGCTTCGGCCAAGTGGGAAATGGAAGACTTCTCTCTCTCTCTCTCTCTCTCTCTCTCTCTCTGTAACTCTACCTTTCAACTAAATAAATCTTTAAGAAAACAGTTGAGTCAGTGTTGTGGTGCAATGGGTTAACCCACAGCATCCTGTATCGGAGCGCTGCCTCTGGCGCTAATTTACCTAGAAGCCAGCAAATGATGGCCCAAGAACTTGCACCCCTGCCATTCACATGGGAGACCCAGACGGAGTTCAGGTTCTTGGCTTTGGCCTGGTCCAGCCCCAACTGTTGTGGCCATTTGGGGAGTGAACCAGCAGATGGAAGATCTTTTTTTTATATTTTATTTTTGACAGGAAGACTGGGCAGAGAGAGAGAGAGACAGAGAGAAAGATCTTCCTTTTTGCCATTGGTTCACCCTCCAATGGCCGCCGCAGCCAGCACGCTGCAGCCGGCGCATCGCACTGATCCGATGGCAGGAGCCAGGTGCTTCTCCTGGTCTCCCATGCAGGTGCAGGGCCCAAGCACTTGGGCCATCCTCCACTGCACTCCTGGGCCACAGCAGAGAGCTGGCCTGGAAGAGGGGCAACCGGGACAGAATCTGGCGCCCCGACCGGGACTAGAACCCGGTGTGCCGGCGCCGCAAGGCGGAGGATTAGCCTGTTGAGCCACGGCGCTGGCCAGATGGAAGATCTTTTCTTCCCTCCCTCTCCTGTTCCTCACTCTCTTGCTACTTTGCCTTTCAAACTAATATATCTTAAAAAATAAAAGAGGGGTAAAAATAAAAGTAAAGCTTTAAACCATGAAATCATAAAGCCCATAAAACACAGATTTTATAAGTCACAATTCGTTTCCTGCAACTGTATAACAAACTACCCTAAAACGTGGTTTCAGGTCACACCACTGCACTACCATTCCTGACACCAAGGGTTGGCCGAGCTCTGGTGGGCAGTCCTGCTGCACCTGAGGTCAGTCAGAGCTGCCGCCACCCAGGGCAGTGGGCAGCAAAGCCTCTGAAAAGGGCCCAGGAGTAAACAGTTCAGCCTCTGTGGGCCACAGATCTCTGCCAAGGCCACTCAGCTCTGCCATTTGTTGTGAGAAAACAATGATGGCAAATAAATAAACAGGTATTCTTTTTTTAAAAAAATATTTATTTATGTGAAAGGCAGAAAAAGAGAGAGAGAGAGAGAGAGAGAGAGAGAGAGAGAGAGAATGAATCTTCTATCCGCTGGTTCACTCCCCAGATGGCTGCAATGGCCAGAGCTGTACCAATCCAAAGCCAGGAGCCAGGAGCTTCTTCCCAGTCTCCCATGCAGGTGCAGGGTCCGAAGGACTCGGGCCATCTTCTACTGCTTTCCCAGGCCATAGCAGAGAGCTAGACTGGAAGTGGAATATCCGGGACTTGAATTGGCACCCATATGGGATGCGGGCACTGCAGGCAGAGCTCTATGCCACCATCCTGGCCCAAGAGCTGTGTTAACATTAGGCAGGGGCCTCACAGGACTAAGAAGCACCCTTGACTGAGAAGTTCACTCTGGCTTGAGTGCCTTGGGACTGCCCAGCGGGGCCACTGTCCAAGCCAGGGCCAGGCTGCAGCAGCTGTTGCAAGAGTGAGACGCAGGAGTCAGGCTTGCTCCAGGTTTTGGTCAAGCATGGGCACAGCAGCCCTTCCACCACATTCCGTGACTTAGCAGTGGGCTGGGGGCTGGTCCTAGGTCAGAGGGGGCTGGTCCAAGTAGAGGAGGGCTGGTCCCAGGTCAGAGGGGGCTGGTCCCAGGTCAGAGGGGGGCTGGTCCCAGGTCAGAGGGGGCTGGTCCCAGGTCAGAGGAGGGCTGGTCCCAGGTCAGAGGGGGCTGGTCCCAGGTCAGAGGAGGCTGGTCCCAGGTCAGAGGGGGGCTGGTCCCAGGTCAGAGGAGGGTTGGTCCCAGGTCAGAGGGGGCTGGTCCCAGGTCAGAAGGGGCTGGTCCCAGGTCAGAGGGGGCTGGTCCCAGGTCAGAGGGGGGCTGGTCCCAGGTCAGAGGAGGGTTGGTCCCAGGTCAGAGGGGGCTGGTCCCAGGTCAGAAGGGGCTGGTCCCAGGTCAGAGGGGGCTGGTCCCAGGTCAGAGGGGGGCTTATGAAAGGGCAGCAATGGCAGGAGGCTACCACAAGTCACAGATGGCCACACAACGCTGAGCTCTGAGACCACCCCAGTTCTGAGTGGAGACCCACAGTGCAGGAAAATAAGCTTTGGTGGTGTGAAGCCACCCTTTGACCCCTCAAGAACTCTCAGCTCCAAGTCCCTGGACGAGAGCGTCTGGTTCTCACAGCGGGAAACAGGTCCTTCCTGTGAGCACGAGGAAGCAGCGTGTTCCAAAACCCACCCTGAGAAATCTACTTCCAACACACTGGACCTCAGCGTAAAGGCCACTCCCCCTTTAACTGCAGGTTATAAATGTGAAGGGAGGGGTGTAGTAGTAGGATTTTCTTGTTAAAGATTGATTTATTTATTTGAAAGTCAGAGTTACACAGAGAGAGAAGGAAGGGAAGAGGAAGAGAAGGAGGGGAAGAGGAAGAGGAAAAGGGAGGGATGGAGGGAGGGAGGAAGGGAGAGAGACAGAGAGAGAGAGAGAGAGAGAGAGAATCTTCCATCCACTGTTTCACGCCACAACGGCCAGAGCTGTGCCAACTCGAAGCCAGGTGCTAGGAGCTTCTTCTGGGTCTCTCATGTGGGTGCAGGGGTCCAAGGACTTGGGCCATCTTCCACTGCTTTCCCAACCCATAGCAGAGAGCTGGATCGGAAGTGGAGCAGTCGGCGCCCATATGGGATGCCGGCACTGCAGGCAATGGCTTTGCTCACTACACCTCAGTGTTGGCCCCAGTAGTAAGATTAAAGCAACTGTACCTCACTGCTTAAAGATCTATCCAAATACGGCCAGCGTTGTGGCGGAGCAGCTGAAGCCATGGCCTGCAACACACGCTTCCCATGTTCCAGCTGCTCCACTTCCCAACAAGATCCCTGCTAATGGCCTGCGATGGAGAAAGCCCCAGGATGCCCCTGCCACCCAAGTGGGAGACCCGGATGGAGCCCTTGGCTTCTGCCTTCGGCCAGGCCCAGCACTGGCCATCGCGGCCATCTGGTGGGTAAACCAGCACATGGAAGATGTCTCTCTTTCTTTTCCTCTCTAACTCTGACCTTCAAAGTAAATAAACAAAAATTTTAAAAAGAAATATCTATCCAAGTAATGCAATTTCGCAAAAAAACTAAACTGAAAGCCAGACATGGCATATCGTCTACGCACTCGTGTTGTAGTGTGCGTTAACCACTAAATGATGTGCTAGGTTTAGGAAGATACAGACACCACCTTGTTCCTAACTGGGCCTGTAACCCATGAGGTGACCTTGCATCCTCAGAGCACAATCATGGCTGCACGGGATTCAGTATTTTCAGTGGACAGCAAAAGAAAAAAAAAAAAAAAGGAGGAATTTAGGAGCCTCACTGTGGTATAGCCAGTAAAGCTGCCGCCTGCAGTGCCGGCATCCCATATGGGCATTGGTGCGAGACCCAGTTGCTCCACTTCTAATTCACTTCTAATTCTCTGCTATGGCCTGGGAAAGCAGTGGAAGATGGCCCAAGTCCTTGGGCCCCTGCACACACATGGGAGACCTGCAGGAAGCTCCTGGCTCCTGGCTTCAGATCAGCACAGCTAGCTCTGGCCGTTGTGGCCATCTGGGGAGTGAACCAGTGGATGGAAGATTCTCTCTCTCTCTCTCTCTCTCTGTAACTCTGCCTTTCAAGTAAATAAATAAATCTTTCTTTTTTAAGAAAAAGGAGGAATTTAGTTCTCATAAAATTACTGTATGCATACACATATTTTAGGAAAACGTTCTAGTGCCTGACCCTTGTATTCATCAGACCACTTTAATCATATGTTACTTTCCACAGATCAGAAGGTGACCCCAGAACATTCTGGCTTTAGAAAGTCTGCCCAAAAAACGCCACCCCTGCATCAAAGACAGGAGGAGACGCCACCAGATAAACGCAGCACACCTCCCCATGTCAGCTTTGCCTGAATGTTCTGGAAGGAAAAATCTTTAACCGATCAGTACTTCAGAACTTAATTCTTATCACACTACAAGAGCTCCCTTACCCTCCAGGGATTCATCCCAAGGCTCCCTGCGGATCCTGAAACCACAGACAGCACTAAGCCCTACAGATGTACTTTCTTCTATATCAACATACACAAATGAATCGCCATTGCCATCTTAATTAAGCACTTATCACACACCGTGGCACTAACTTCTATCGTATGAGATGTTACAGCCAAAACGATCAGCAATTTCTTGTCCCTGTTCATAACTCCATAGATGGAATACTCATTCTTACCATACATCTGAGCAACCCCAGCACATCACTTTTTCTTGCTTTATTTTTACTTTTTAAGTTATTTATTTACTAGGGAGGCAGAGCGAGCGGAGCTCCCACCCAGTAGCTCACCCTTCAGATGCCTGCAACATCAAAGACAGAACCTGGGAATGCAATGGGGTCTCCCACGTGTCGCCAGGATCCAAGGGCTTCACCCATCATCTGCTGCCTCCCAGGGTGTGCACCCACAGGAAGCTGGAACGCGGAGCAGGGCTGAAGCGGGATTCAAACCCACCATGCGGGACGTGGGACATGCCAGCCCTTTTCTTTCCTTCTTAAGGAGAGTCCTTTCTCTCAGCTTCTCACTTAGGAGAGGCATTTGCGGCCTCTCCGTGGCACACCTGCATGGCCAGCATCAGCACTCGTGGCCGTGGGGCCATCACTGGGTAAGGAGGGGGCATCTGAACAAAAGCAGGTCTGCCAATGGAACCTCTGAGAGCCGACGGGCACCTGGCAGGGACACACGGTACGGAGACTCGGCGCAGAGGGGTGGTGCACGGCCTGGCTGGGAGGGCAGGAGTGGGGAACGGACAGAGATCCCATCACGCTGCTCAGCAGACGGGGCATCATGTAAACCTTTAAACTGCTTATGTCTGGAACTATCCACTTCACATATTCAGACCATGGCAGACCGCAGTGGGCAGAAACCTCAAAAAGCGAAACAGGGGGAAGGGTGCAGCCAGCGCTGTAATGACCAGATGCGGCACAGGCGAGAATAAAGACCCTCCAGTGGACGCAGGCGGACGCAGGACAAGCCACACCAGCAACATCTCTAAAGTAGCAATGATGAACGCACACCTGGGACAGACGAGAGGAACGGACGGCATCCCAGCAGAGACGAGGGAAAGGCGTAGCCCTGAATGCGTGCATCAGTAAAAATAAGTCAGCGAATTACGCTCAAAGTTAAAAGAAAAAAACTAGAAAAACAACTCAGTCAACCAAAGGAAAGCCTAAGAAGTCACACGCACTAAAGCAGAGATTAACGGTCTTGCAAAGCAGACTCGGGCCGGCCTTGTGCCACAGGAGGTTCAGCCACCCCCGGCAATGCTGGCGTCCCTTACAGGTGCCTGTTCAAGTCCCGGCTGCTCCACATCCAGTCCAGCTCCCTGCTAATGCACCTGGGAAAGCAGTGGAGATGGCTCAAGTCCCTGGGCCCCTGCACCCACGTGGGAGACCTGGACAGAGTTCCTGGCTCCTGGCTTCAGCTTGGCCAGCCCTGGCTATTGCAGCCGATTGGGAAGTGAAACAGTGGATGCAAGATCGATCGATCTCTCTCTCTCTCTCTCTCTCTCTCTCTCTCTCTCCCTCCTTCTCTCCCTCCCTACTTCCCTCTCACCCTCTCCGTAACTCTTTCAAATAAATAAATAAGCAGTACAACTAAGTAAACAAAAATGGTTATTTCTGGTGCAGATGAAAATACTAATCTACTCAAAAAGACTAAGAAAAAAAGCATGCATATTTAAGAGTGAGAAATATTTTTAACTTCATATTTATGTATTTTCGTTTCATGTGAAAGGGAGAAAGAGAGAAACAAAGGGAGTTCTTCCCAGATGCCCACAACAGCCAAGGCTGGGCCAGGCGGAAGCCAGAATTCAATCCAGATCTCCCATGTGGGTGGCCAGGACTCAAGCACTTGAGCCATCATCTGCTGCCTTGCAGGTTTCACATTAGCGGGAAACTGGATCAGAAGCCGAGAAGCCTGGACAAGAACCAGGCACTCCGACATGGGACGCGGCTGCCTCCAGTGCCACCACACACCCACTCCAGGAAATGTTGTAAATCAAGAGAGAGCACCTGCACAATCACACACAAATAAATCTGAAAACTTACATGACATGGATAACATCACATGAACACAATTCCACAAAATCACTGTAGTAGAGGTAAGATGCACATCACCATAGAAAACTTACATGACATGGATAACATCACATGAACACAATTCCACAAAATCACTGTAGTAGAGGTAAGATGCACATCACCATAGAAAACTTACATGACATGGATAACATCACATGAACACAATTCCACAAAATCACTGTAGTAGAGGTAAGATGCACATCACCATAGAAAACTTACATGACATGGATAACATCACATGAACACAATTCCACAAAATCACTGTAGTAGAGGTAAGATGCGCATCACCATAGAGGTTGTAAAGAACACTTCTCAGGACCCACCGGAAAGTCATCACATTCAGATGTTCCACAAGGCAACTCCCCAAACCTCACCATTCAAATAACACAAGTGCTGCATCAATTACTCCAGAGCACAGAAAAGAGAAAAAAGTTTGCCAGCTTTTCATCATAAAAAATCAACATCCATATAAATGCATTAACGTATTAATATTAAGTAAATGTATTAATGTAGTTAATAAAAGTAAATGTATTAATGTATTAATATTAAACCTAATAACTATAGCATGTGTGCACACAAAGAATTGAGTCTCACTCTCACTTATGAATGCTGTTGCAAGAAAACTAAATAAAATATTAGCAAATGGGATCCAATGCCCCATTTTAAAAATCCTTCATGACCGGCCGGCGCCGCAGCTCAACAGGCTAATCCTCTGCCTAGTGGCGCCGGCGCACCAGGTTCTAGTCTCGGTTGGGGCGCCAGATTCTGTCCCGGTTGCCCCTCTTCCAGGCCAGCTCTCTGCTGTGGCCCGGGAGGGCAGTGGAGGATGGCCCAAGTGCTTGGGCCCTGCACCCCATGGGAGACCAGGAGAAGCATCTGGCTACTGCCTTGGGTTCAGCACGGTGCACTGGCCGCAGCGGCCACTGGAGGGTGAACTAACGGCAAAGGAAGACTTTTCTCTCAGTCTCTCTCTCTCTCACTGTCCACTCTGCCTGTCAAAAAAAATAAAGTAAAAAAAAAAAAATCCTTCATGATCAAGTAGAATTTATGTTGAGAATGCAAGAATGGTTTGGTATCAGGGAATCTATTTATGTAATTCATTGAGTTAATAGAAGAACAATTCTATTTGCATGAATGTGGAGAAGGCCTGACAAAATTCAACCCTCATTTCAAGTAAAAACACTCAACAAGACAGAAAGATGGATACTTCCTTCACATGACAAAAACACCACCATCCAAAGCCAGCATTATGTGTAACTGGAAACCCCCCACAGACGTTCCCACTGATGCCGGGTCTGACAGGCACGCCAGCTCCCTCTTCTACTCCGGAAGGGTCAGCTGGAAGTCCTGGCCAACACGCTCACACAGAGGGGGCAACTGAGGCATAAACACCAGGAGAGCAGAAGCAAATCGACTTCCACCTGAGAGGACACCACGGCACGGCTGCAACACCCGACAGGTTCTGGCAAACCTACTCTCATGGGGACACAATGCAGGAGAGCAGAGTGCAGAGGAACCCACAGCAATCCACAGCTTAACCTATGCCACAGTGGCCATTCAGAAGAGCAACAAAAAAGATGAAATACTGAGATACCAACACAGATGTGAAAAAGCTAGATGAGGACATTTCAAAACATTCCAGAGAGACAGAAGAGTACACCTGTTGAGAGACAGTCCTTGTTTTTAGAAAGTCTGAATCTCATATAGATGTCACTTGTCCATAAGTTATCGATTTGGTGCCTTCCCAACAAATACACTGAACAATTTTTTTCTGGAACTAGAAAAGTTGATTCTAAATATCATATAGTATTTTTAAAAGCAAAGAACAGAATAGCTAAAAAAGCAGAAAAACAAAGGTGAGAAGGAAAAACAGACCACAGAGACATCAAACTTGAAAAAGAAACTCCGGGCCGGCGCCGCGGCTCAACAGGCTAATCCTCCGCCTGCGGCGCCGGCACCCTAGGTTCTAGTCCCGGTTGGGGCGCCAGATTCTGTCCCAGTTGCCCCTCTTCCAGGCCAGCTCTCTGCTGTGGCCCGGGAGTGCAGTGGAGGATGGCCCACATGCTTGGGCCCTGCACCCCATGGGAGACCAGGAGGAAGCACCTGGCTCCTGCCTTCGGATCAGCGCAGTGTGCCAGCTGCAGCACGCCGGCCGTAGTGGCCATTTAGGGGGTGAACCAACGGAAGGAAGACCTCTCTCTCTCTCTCTCTCTCTCTCTCTCTCTAACTCTGCCTGTCAAAAAAAACTTTTAAAAGAGAAAATGAAACTCCATGGGGCTGGAGAAAAGAACAGGAAGTACAGAGATGGACATAGGTGTGAGGAGAGCTGGGCCTGGCTGCACACTCGGGACAGACTCGCAGAGGTGAGCGTGAAGGGCACAGGGCAAATGAGGCCGTCTTCGGTGTCACCCAGATCCCCATCACAGGGGCTGTCTTTTGCATCCACCAGCATCAAGAAGGTCTGTTTTTCTCACAATATTCCCAAAAGAGTGTGCTCTCAGGTTCTTGACTTTTTTCCCATTTACACAGCTGAGAGTGGCATCTCAATGCAGTTTTCATTTCTGATTTTCATCAGTGAAGTTTCATTTTATTTAAGAGCTATTTGAATACTTTTATCTCTTTCTTTTTAGGATATAATTTACAAACTCTTATTTATTTATTTTATTTATTTATATTTTTTGAAAGAGTTAGACAGTGAGAGAGAGAGAGAGAAAGGTCTTCCTTCCGTTGGTTCACCCCCCCAAATGGCCACTACGGCCGGCGTGCTGCAGCTGGCGCACCGTGCTGATCCGAAGCCAGGAGCCAGGTGCTTCCTCCTGGTCTCCCATGGGGTGCAGGGCCCAAGCATGTGGGCCATCCTCCACTGCACTCCCGGGCCACAGCAGAGAGCTAGACAGGAAGAGGAGCAACTGGGACAGAATCCAGCGCCCCAACTGGGTCTAGAACCCGGGTGCCGGGTGGAGGACTAGCCAAGTGAGCCACGGCGCCGGCCTACATACTCTTTTTTTAAACAAGTTTTTTAAAGGCAGAGTTAGAGAGAGAGGTCTTCCGCCTGTTGGTTCACTCCCCAAATGGCCACAACTGCTAGCGCTGGGCCAGGAAAGGCAGGAATTTCAACCGGGTCCCTCACATGGGTGCATCCTCCACTGCTTTCCGAGGCACATTAGCAGGGAGCTGGATCGGAGGCGCAGCAGCCAGGTCTCAAACTGGCACCCATATGGGATTAACCTGCGACACTACAGCACCAACCTGATAATTTATATATTCCTATAATAAAATGTACAGAACTTAAGCTTCGGGTTCAATGCACTCTGACAATCAAATACCCCTGGGGGACCACCACCAAGAACAATGACTGCCACACTTCCATCACCCAGGAAACCACACCCTCCCTCCGCTCCTTCACAGTCAGGCCTCCTGGCTGCGCCATCACCAGCTTCCTGATTTCCACATCACAGATTGGTTCTGCTTGTCCTGGGACTTGGTCTAAGTAGAACACATGGCAATGGGCGTCTCATCATTTAACAGGTCTGCTGCTCAGTATAATTTTTCAGGACTCATCGCTGTTTAACTGAGTGTGAACTTAACTCTTTTTCATCACAGAGTAGAATTCTATCGCATGGTTTTCACAACACATTTGCAAAACGAGTGTTTAGCTTCTGTATGTTCTATAAAGAACAGAACTGCCAATGTGGACAGAAACAGGGAGGGACACACAGCAAGCCGTGTGGTGTGGAATGCAACTGGAGTCAGCAGTGTGAGATCAAGGATTCCAGCGTGCACAGAGAGTACAGAATGGCTGTCCTCGACAGAGCTGGGAGCAGTGTCACTCCAGCAGCAACGAGCAACCTCCACCCTGCGCTGGTGTCCCAGCTGCTCATCTGTGGCTCTAACAAACAAGCGAGGCAGGGTCATTTCTGAAGAGCGGGAGTATATTTAGCTCACAGACCCAGAAGCCAGAACGCCCACAGGCAAGGCACCGGTGTCGGCTGGGCACGGGCTAGGCTCTTCTTCCTCATCACACCACGCAGAGGCCGTGCCGTGGAAAGGCAGAGCACGCTGCTCTCAGCCTCTTCTCCCCCTCTTATGAAGCCACTGCAGGAGTTTGGGGATGAAGTTTCCCACACAGGCACTTTAGGGGGGATAGTCAAACCAAAGCACTTGCTTCCTAAATCCCATTCTCCATGAGGAAGAATCAGGAATCTTTAAAGAAATGGCCAATTTCAGAATCAGGGTCGAGGGAGCTCAAGGATGGGCCTGGAGCACCCTGCTAGCCAGGAAGGACACTTGAATCTGGCGTGGCCAGCGTGGCTGGCGTGACTGTGGCTGTGCCATGCGTGGCTGGCAGTCTCAGGATGGGGTGCCAGCCTGCAGGGACCTGGCTCATTCCAGACATGTGAACACCAAGCTGAGTAAAGGCGGGAATAGATTCTGATTTACTATTCCTCATGGCTTCCAAAAATTATGAAAAGGAATGTTGAGTGGAAAACAAGCTTGTGTTTTCACCAATTTTTTTAACCAACTAATAAATGCGGAAGAAATTATCATAGAAAAAAAATTATCATTTTACAACCACTAAAGGAGTAATTCCTCTTCCTTGGGAGGGAATGTTGTTGGAGTAACAACATTCTCCTGATCTCATGTAAAGTACTTACTAACTACACAGTAAATGTGCACTCTTAAAACAGCAGACTTGGGGGCCAGCGCTGTGGTGTGGCAGGTAAAGCAGCATCCTGAAGTACCAGCATCCCATGTGGGCGCCAGTTCAAGCCCTGGCTGCTCCACTTCCAATCCAGCTCTCTGTGATGGCCTGGGAGAGTGGAGGAAGATGGCCCAAGTCCTTGGGCCCCTGTACCCACATGGAAGACACTCGCTACTGGCTTCAGATCAGCCCGTCTTTGGCCACTGTGGCCATCTGGGGAGTGAACCAAAGGATAGAAGACTTTCTCTCTCTCTCTCTCTCTTTCTCTCCTTCCCTCCTACCTTCCCTCCCTATGCCTCTCTGTAACTCTGCCTTTCAAATAAATAAATCTTAAAAAATAAAACCAGCAGACTTGGGCCGCTGCTGTGGCGTAGTAAGCTAAACCTCCACCTGTGGCACCAGGCACCAGCATCCCATACCGGCGCTGGTTCAAGTCCCAGCTGTTCCACTTCTGATCCAGCTCCCTGCTGATGGCTGAGAAAGCAGCAGAAGATGTCCCAAGTGCTTAGGCCCCTGTACCCATGCAGCAGACCTAGAAAAAGCTCTGGGCTTTAGATCAGCATGGCTCCAGCTGCTGTAGCCATTCAGGAAGTGAACCAGCAGAAAAAAGACCTCTCTCTGTGTGTCTCTCTGTCTCTGTCTATAACTACGCCTTTCAAATAAAAAAAACTTAAAAAAAAAAAAGCAGACTTAGCAGCCATAACAATAACCAACTAGAACAAAGTTAACATTACCAAATAATCACACACATATACATACACACACACATACACATATATACATACACACATATGCACACACATATACATACATATGCACACATATACATACACACAAGCACACATATACATGCATACATACGCTCACATGCACACATATACATGCATATGTACATGCACATACATATGCACACACACATACATACACATAAGCTCACATACATGCATGCACACATATACATACACACATATACATACACATACATATGCACACACATACATGCACACATACACACAAGCATACACATACATGCGTACATATATGCTCACATGCATGCACACATGCTCACATGCATGCACACACATATACATACACACACGCTATCACATGGCCAAAGGGATACACTGTCAAGTACACAGTATTCCTGCCAGAATGCTGATTCCCATCACAAGGGAAGATTCTAGAGTTCTAAACTGAAGGACATGTGACAAAACAACTGGAACTGGGGCGGCCCAAAAGTCAGAGAGAGGAGGCTGAATATCTACAGCAACGACAGGCAATGCGTCTCCCTCGACTGGATTCCCCAGCAGGAGAGACAGACATCACATGGCATCCTCGAGACACTTGGGAAAACCTGCATCGGGACTGTGTTAGAGGAGACTGCATTGTTAAATATCCTGCGTTCAATCACTTTTTTTTTTTTGACAGGCAGAGTTAGACAGTGAGAGAGAGAGACAGAGAGAAAGGGCTTCCTTCCATTGGTTCACTCCCCAAATGGCCACTATGGCCAGCATGCTGCACCGATCTGAAGCCAGGAGCCAGGTGCTTTCTTCTGGTCTCCCATGCGGGTGTAGGGCCCAAGCACTTGGGCCATCCTCCACTGTACTCCCGGGCCACAGCAGAGAGCTGGACTGGAAGAGGAGCAACTGGGACTAGAACCCGGGGTGCCTCTGCAGGCGGAGGATTAGCCAAGTGAGCCGCGGCGCTGGCCCGTTCAATCATAATATTGTGGCTATGCAGGAGGTTCCTGGACGTGTGCTGGGGGAAGCGTGAGCTGTCCCCGGACCTACAACCCACTCATAACTGGTTCAGATCGAGCAGAAACAGGCTTTCACCTGTCCCTGTCTTTCTCCACACATGTACCAGGGGTCTTCAAAACATTCACGGAAAAGCTGTGAGACGGAAAAACTGCACGGAACTCAGAGACCTTTGCACCAAAATACACTTCTCCGTAAATTGCACTTTCTAATGAACCTTTAAGCCGCTGGTGTGCACCTATGTGAAGAAAGCAAAAAGTGGGTGTGGTAAAACGTGAATCACTGAACCTGAAGAATGATGGGTGTGGCTGGGACACTTTTTTTTAAACTCTTCTGTAGTTCCGAAAGTTTTCCAAATACAAATAAGAGAACAAACATTACATAAAATAGATAAACCTCACAAAATGTTTTCTGTTTGAAAGAGAACAGTTTGGAAGGAAGCTTAGACCAACCAGGCCTGCATTGAGTGTGACAACAGATGTCCTCTGGGGGAAAAAAAAACCTGGGATTGCAAACTCACCCCAATAAGCAGAGCCTTGAAAACGGAGACCCCAAGTTCAGCCTTGGGACAGGATGTATCTCTCCTGGGCTGGCAGCTAAGTCGGCTGCAGCAGGTCAACCTCACGGCTTGGGACAGATCCACTGCTCTGGCGCAGCAACCACACCTCTTTGGGAACTGACTGTTCTCACCCCACATGCCTCTCTTGGGGCAGTCAGGCGATCCCGTCCCCTGGCCAAAGGAGGGACAAGAAAGGCAAGGCTGGCCACAAAGGTGCCCCCATTCCTGGTCCCAGTCAACTGCCCAGGGAAGGGAGGGGAGCCACACTGAGCCACCATTCTCCTAGACCAACGCCAGCAAATACTGCATTTATCTACTGATGGATGCTGGCACTTCCCCTGGACATCCAGGGTACAGGATGATGTAAACCTGGGGCACTCCAGACCATCACAGGCAGCCGCTGTGCTGGGCCCAGGCTGAGCTGCAGGAGGAGAGGCGGCTGGCTTTGCCCAGAGGACCCACAGGCTGGGACAGCCCCTGGAAACCAGTTCCCTCACAGTGGCCTCTGGCTCCTGGGTCCCCCACTTCCAAGTTAAAGACCACAGAGGGGACTCTGGTACATCGCAGACCCAGTACACGGGTGTCCGCCCTGCCTGGTGCATCAACCACCCCTTCCTCACGCATACACACAAGGCCAAGCTTGTCAAGCCGGTGAGCAAGTGTGCAACCCCCCGAGGCCATGCACCCGGCCCTCCGGGTCGTCTGCCCAGACTCCTGTGAGGGATCCCAGAGCTCAGCAAGCCACCCGGGGCCCTACAGCACTGTTGTGGCCTGGCACATGCTGAGGGGCCAGCAGGGGCCCACCATGGACGTGGCCCCGAATCTCGGAGGCAGCACCAGGCTTAGTGGGGAGCACAAGGCAACGCCAGTGTGAGTGTCCTCTGCAGCAGACGCCCCGACAGGCACCCACAGCCCTCTGTGGGCCAGCTGGCCGGGAGGCTGGCGGTGCTGCTGAGGTACTGGTCCTGACTGGTCCTGCTGCCCACCCAGCCCCCACCCAGCCCCCACCCGGCGCTGCCTCACAGGGCCTTCACCACCTCACGGCATGTTCCAGCGGCAGATCTGGGGAAATCGGACCTCAGAGAGCTGCTGCAGGTACCTTTTATGAGCTGTAGAAAGGGAGTGTGTGTGTGATTGTGTGACGCTGCAGACGCTGTGTGTGTGAGACCGTAATGCTGTACATGCCGTGTATGCTGTGTCATGGTGTATTCATGGAATGGTGCATGTGCTATGTCATGGTGCATCACAGTGTAAATATGAGTACTATATGTGCTGTGTATGCTGTGTCATGGTGTGTGTGTGTGTAGCATTGTAAGTGCCCTGTGTGCTGTGCCACGGTGTGTCGATGTATGCTGAGTCATGGTGTGAGTAACACTGTACATGCCATGTATGCTGTGTCATGGTGCGTGTACACGTGCCATGTATGCTGTATCATAGTTTGTAAGGCACTGCACATGCCATGTACGCTGTGTCATGGCGTGTGTGTGTGTGTGTGTATGCATAGCATTGTACGTGCTGTGTAGACAGTGTCATGGTGTATGTATGTAACAGTGCATGTGCCGTGTATGCTGTGTCATATTGTGTGTAGCACCATAGGTGTCATGTACGCTGTGTCATGTGTGTGTGTGTGTAGCATTGTACGTGCTGTGTAGACTGTGTCATGGTGTATGTATGTAACAGTGCATGTGCCGTGTATGCTGTGTCACGGTGTGTGGGGGTAGAGCACTGTATGTGCTATGTATGCTGTGTCATATTGTGTGTAGCACCGTAGGTGTCATGTATGCTGTGTCATGTGTGTGTGTGTGTAGCATTGTATGTGCTGTGTAGACTGTGTCATGGTTTGAGTGACATTGTGCCGTGTATGCTGTGTCATAGTGTGAGTGTGTAATACAGAACATGCCATGTATGCCGTATCTTGGGGTGGGTGTGCGAGTGTGTAGCACTGCACATACTGTGTATGTTGTTTCATGGTGTAACACTGCATTGCTGTGTCTGCTGTGTCATGGTGTGAGTGTACAGCTCTGCACATGCTGTCTATGCTGTGCCGTGACATGTGTGTGTGTATAGCACTATTAATGTGCTGTGTATGCTGTGTTGTGTGTGTAACACTGTACAGGTCATGTATGCTGTGTCATGGGGTGTGTGTGTATGTGTGTGTGCAGCACTGTATGTGCCGTGTATGCTGTGTCATGGTATGAGTGTATAGCGTTATACTGTGTGTGCCGTGTATGCTGTGTAACAGTATGTGTAACATTGTACATGCTGTATATGCTGTGTCATGGTATAAGTGTGTAACGCTACGTGTGCTGTGTCATGGTGTGAGTGTGTAACACTGTGCTGTGTATGCTGTCATGCTGTGAGTGTATCACACTACATGTGCTATGTATGCTGTGTCATGGTGTATGTGTTTAACACGGCAGTGACGTCTATGCTGTGTCGTGGTGTGTTTTCTCTGCATGTATATGCAGGTTCTTGACCTGCATATGTGTTCACCTCATCTTCTCAAATTCACAGTCCCACAAGTGCGAGCACGCCTGAGGGAGCCAAGGGAGCCTCTAAGCAGCCTTGCAGTCACATCGCAGCAGGCCGCTGCTGGCCAGTTTGGGGATGATCCCCAGTGGAGCGCAGGCGTAACTTCCGTAGTTCACTGGCCAAGGAATGCAAGAGCTGCCTTGCCAGCGCCCTGGTCTGACCCTCTGGGAACCCCACTCTGCAGAGGCACACACGGACACAGGGGTCAGTACGGACAGACGGTCCCCCGAAACACCCATCAGCAAAGCTGCAGGAGCTCCCCTCGCCTCATCACGTGCTGGACATTTCCTGGGTGCCTGTCATGCGTGTGGCTGCTACGAGGCATCACAGACTGAGAAACACCTCAGGCAGCCCTTCCGTGGCCAGCAGCCACTCTCACCAGGAACGCGCCGTAGCCCTCAGGGACGTTACTGCGGCTGCCCGCCCCGGCTGTGCTGCTCTTTGGCCGCAGTTCCTGGGCTGCACGTGTACTTGCGGCTGCAGAGGCCTCTGCCCATGTCGGGCCGTCTCGATCCCCTTGTAGCCCTGGCATACAGTAAGTGCCTAATCACTGTAGGGTGACTCAAAGAGAGGAAAAGCCGCATCCTTGGTTCGGATGCTGGCAGGCTCAGTACAACTTGCAAATGAATCCAAACCCAGAAGAGCAAGCAACAAAGAGATTCTGCCATTCAGCAAAGAACACTTTTCAAAATAATGAGCACAGGGCTGGCGCTGTGGGTTAAAGCCCTGGCCTGTAGTGCCAGCATCCCATATGGGCACCAGTTCTAGTCTCGGCTGCTCCTCTTCCAATCCAGCTCCCTGCTATGACCTGGGAAAGCAGAAGATGATGGCCCAAGTGCTTGGGTCCCTGCACTCCCATGTGGGAGACTGGGAAGGAGCTCCTGGCTCCTGGCTTCAGATCGGTGCAGCTCCAGCCACTGCAGCCATCTGGGAAGTGAACCAGCCGATGGAAGACCTCTCTCTCTAACTTTATCTTTCAAATAAACAAAAAAAAAATTTAAAAAATAATAATGAGCATAATAAGCACTGCGAGGTATTTTTTAACCAATGCCCTCAAACGTCTCACGAGTGGCTGATATGTATTTACTCAGAGCTGCTGCTGCAGCACGGCGGTTAAGCCACCACCTGTGACAAGGACATTTCCGTATTGCAGCGGTTTGAGGCTCCTGGTTCTGGCCTGGCCCAGCTCGGTCGCTGTGGACACTGGAGGGATGTACCAGCGGGTGGAGGATCTCTCTCTCTCTCCCATTCACCGTTCCTCATCTACTGCCTTTCAAATGAATCAGAAAATCTTTTTTTTTTTTAAAAAAGAAAGAAAAGCAAAACAAAAAAGAATTGCACCGTCCGACACGCTTGGGCAATGCAGGGTTGCACAGGATCACAGGATCTCAGGATGCCTGCACTGCACACACTCTCAGAGCCTGCACTGGACACGTGCTCTGTGCAGCATGGAAGAGCAACAACTTCCAAACTGACGAGAGAGGGGCCCTTTAGGGCAGTAGGGAGGCAGGGCACAGTAAACAATGGCAGGGCCAGGACCAAATTAAGTCAGTGAGGTCCCTGGGGCCTCGCTTTTAAGACAGCATTCCCATGGATGACAGCACTGACATGGCAATGAGACCCAGGGCTCCATTAATTCTGCACCCAGCACCTCGCCCGCCTGGGCTTGGCCCGCCGAGACACCAACACATGAGCTCAGCGTGCAGCAGGCCGGATGTCTCACAGGACAATCCTCTTCCAGATGAGAACAGCACTGCTGAACTCCCTTTTTCCTGTTTCACAGAGATTCTGGCTCAACTTCAGCAAAGTGGAGTCCCTTCCTGGCCCTGCCCTGAGGCAGGGCCCTTGGCAGGAGTCTGGCCCAGCGTGTTCTGAGCAGGCCAGGCTGTGCCTTCAGACAGGGTCTGGGGGAGGAAGTCCAAGGGAACGCGTTGGTTCCACTCCCAGAAGAAGCTGCTAGTGGCCCATTCTCCTGTATTCTTGAAAATGAGACAAAGAGAAGTCAAGAAAGGATCCTAGGATAAGGTGTGGGACTCAATGAGACGGATGGATGGACAGCTGGATGGACAGACTGATATACAGACAGATGGAGAGATGGAAGGATAGATGATGAGCAGATGGAGAGATGGCCGGACAGATGGATGCACAGACAGACATACGGAGGGATGGATGGACAGACTGACAGATGGAGCGATGGATGAACAAATGGATGAACAGATGGAGAGATGGATGGATGGACAGATAGATGCACAGACATACAAATGGATGAATGGACAGACTGACAGATGCATAGATGGATGGACGGACTGATATATAGAAAGATGGAGAGATGGATGGATAGATGATGAACAGATAGAGAGATGGATGGATGGATGGACAGATGCACAGACATACGGAGGGATGGATGGACAGACTGACAGATGGACTGATGGATGAACAGATGGATGAACAGATGGAGAGATGGATGGATGGACAGATAGATGCACAGACATACGAATGGATGAATGGACAGACTGACAGATGCACTGATGGATGGATGGACTAATGGACGGCTGGACAGACAGATAGAAAGACAGATAGACAGATGAATGAATGGCAGATTGGCAGAGAAGCCAGGAAAGGAAACACAGAGTCAGCAGCTATGAATCAGACAGGGTCACTGACCCCTCCCTACAATGCATCTGGCCTGACGTGGGGCCTGGACCTTTGCTACCTCCCATGTGCACGGTCCCCTTGTGACGTCCCTCCTGACGTGAAGTCCGGTGAGTAACGCTGGGCGGGGCAAACAGGCAGAACACACTGTTCACTGCGTCCTTCTGCCACTCCCTCACTCATTTTCCTCCTCTGGCTCAGGATTGAGACCCCCACCCCAAAGGGTCTGTGGCATCACCATGCGTGGGATGCAGACATCGAGGCGGTCAGTGTCTGTGGCTCTTTCTAAGTGTTGGAAAAACATAAAGCTTTTAAACACTGCATTAAATGACCACCACACCTATTAGGGTGGCATAGTGAAATATTCAATAATAAAATATAAATAATAAATAAACAAAATAAATCTAATTATACTGCATTATAGGCAACTGGTACTGACACTGCTGTAGAGTATAATCTGGATTGTTATAAGGATCAGAAAGTCAGAAGGGCCTATTTCCAGAAGTAAAATGACAATGGTATCCACTAAATCCCTGTATCCTCTCTGGGTGGCCATTCAGGGTCCTGAGAACTGGCCCCGGGACCTGACCACCTCAGGCCACACTTCCCAGAGCCCTGAGTGACGCATGCATGTCAATGGCGGTCGCATCCGCGCCACCCCTCAGACCAGCCAGTCTGTCTTGTTCTCACAGACGTCCAACCACTCCCTCTCCTTTCACTGCATTTCTTCAGCTCCGACTGTAAAGCGACAATGCATATTTTCAGTCAGCACTTAAGATGACTGTAATACGTTCGATGATTTCTATCAGCAAGTGGTCGAATCAAAGATGGTCCATGCGGAGCTCCAAGTCCTTCAAAGTCGCTGGACCTCACCCTCCAAACTGCAGACACGTGGGTCAGAAGCTGCTTGTCCCCCCAAAGCATTCAGCTCTCAGAGCTCTCCGCCCAGGAAGACAATCTCGGGCTCTACTCCCAAGCAGCAGGTGATGCTGGGGAAGGGGCTGAACTGGCACTCCACAAGTGCCCCACGGGCTCTTCCGTGCTGCACGAGGAAGGAGACCCTGGGTCTGCTGGTTTGAGGCTGGCTTGGGTACAGCATGTGTGCGTGTCACCATGCAGTGACCCTGTAGGGTCAGATACAGCCAGCCACCCTGCACACACACCCTGCAGCCTCAGATACAGCCAGCCACACTGCACACACACCCCGCAGGGTCAGATACACCCAGCCACACTGCATGCACACCCTGCAGGGTCAGATATACCCATCCATGTTGCATGCACACCCCGTAGGGTCACACACAGCCAGCCACGCTGCACGTACCCCCTGCAGGTCAGGTTTCCTGTCCACGAGTGTCAGGTCTCAGCTGGTCTCCCCACTATGCATGGCTGCTTACCCCAGCAGGCTCAGAGAGATGTCCCATGCCCTCAGAATCCATTACCAACACAGGAACAAAAGCCTGCCCCAGGTGACAGTGGACTTGGCCCCCATCCTCCCAACCCCCATCTTCCTAAATGACCATTGGGGCTGAGGTGTTGGGGTTTGCAAGGCCATCCCTGTAGGCAGAGTAGACATAGGAAGCTGAATCATCAACACACATTCTACAGGACTGGAAGTAACTGAGTTTATCTCACTCACAGCCAGTGCCACGGCACCAACACCACCCTGATATCACTGTGTGTTACTGCACTGGCAGAATTCCAGCTAACCGGGACCTTGTCCACCTGCACAAGCTCTGGTGTGGCTCTCACCCTGTGTCATGACCTTCGGCGGCTGTGCACTGCTCCCTGACTGCGCCAGGCCCTGCCCACTGCAGGCCTTTGCCCTGGCCGTCCCCTGCACCTGGAGTGCCCTTCTGCTAGCTAATCATTGACCACTGCGCCTTCTCACTCCTGGGTCTCAGACTAACTGCTCCATCAGCAGAAGGCTCTTGGCCCTGCTCACCTCTCACCCACGAGCTGCTATCTCAGTATCCGGCTCATTCTGCATGGCAGTCACCATGTCTGCAACCGATCAGACTGTCCTTACTTGCTTACTCATTAATGGTCGGTTTCCGTCTGCCAGGATGAGAGCTCCTGTTTGTATTTCCGGTGGTGAGCGCGGTGCCAGGCACAGGAAGGCGTTTGCCATGGACTGAATTGTGTCCTCGTCCCCAAATTCCAACGTGCAAACCTGGCCCCCAGGGGGTGGCATCTGCACACGGGGCCTTCGGGAGGAAATCGGGATTAGAGGAGGCCACAGTGCTGCCCCCACCACTCATGCAAATGACACAAGCTGTCCTCTGCCAGTGATGACGCAGCGAGAAGCCCCCCGTGTCATCAGGAGCCAGCACGACGACGATGGGGCTCCTGGGGTGCTCAAAGGCATGTGCTGACCAGGGCTTCCCACTTCAGGTGCTAGGCCACTGGGACGTGAGCCCCACGAAGCACAGGAGGTCCTCTCTCTGCCGTTACAGCTACATGGAGTCGACAGGGACACCCACACCCAGTCGCCTGGCACAGCTGGCCACTAGCTCAGACGGCTTCGCCAACCACACTTATCTGCCAAACGCCTCTTTTCTCTTTAACTACCGGCCAATTGCTGGACTCAGTCAAGAGGTTCAGCCTCGTATGGACACAACCACACAGCTCTGAGCACCTCCACGAATGTGTGAGGCTTTGCAGGACAGATTTCTACAGGTGCACTCTGCACGCTCCCTCCCACGGGAGAGTATCAGGAGCGGGTGGGGTCAGCCTGCTGTCAGTCCACTCACGGTTCTGGTAAACACTGCTTCACAGTCCTCAGCATCGTCTACCTTTTTGGGAGCTAAAAGCTGAAACTTAAGTTTTCTTTATTTTTTTTTAGACACCTGCTAGGTTATCCAGAAAACGTCACTGTTCTGGGGAACGTTGATTTTACCTCTGTCTGAGTGCAAAGCTCGGGGTTCCTGGTTGCTTCCCAGCTGCTGGTCCCGGCCTGCACACAAACATAGCCAGCCTGGGGACCTGAAGTCACCATCTGAGGAAATTCTCGTCTCAAGACAGGTGCACGGATCACAACTCTGTCACCAGATGAGAAGACATCAAACAGCTTGTAGAAAATGGAATTAAAAGATTGGGGGCCGCCACAGTGGTGTAGCAGGTAAAGTCACCACCTGCAGTGCTGGCATCCCATATGGGCACCGGTTCGAGTCCCAGCTGTTCCCCTTCCCATCCAGTTCTCTGCTATGGCCTGGGAAAGCAGTGGAAGATAGACCAAGTCTTTGGGGTCCTGCACTCGCGTGGGAGACCCGGAAGAAGCTTCTGGCTTCAGATCAGCCCAGGTCTAGCTGCAGCGGCCATTTGAGGAGTGAACCATCGGATGGAAGCCCTTTCTCTCTGTCTCTCCCTATTTCTCTCTGTAACTCTACCTCTCAAATAAGCAAATAAAATCTTAAAAAAAAAAAACAAAACCTCTAGTGTGCTCAGAAACACTGAGCTATTACTAGCCTTTCACAAACAAAAATAAATAATATAAACCAGCTTTAAGTCCTTGCAGTGTGAAAACTATTTTAAATGAACAATTTCATCCTTACAGTGACCCTATGAGATATAGATGCTATTACCCCATTCTACAGATGAGCAAACTGAGGCACCAAGTAAGAAAACGAGCCGTGTCAGTAGCGACTGAATAAACTTGCTTAAGTACTTAAGAGAGCAAATTATCTTTCAATTAAAAGTCCTTGTTCCTGTGCCAGGAACAACCCTTATCTACCCAGTGAATAGTGGCCCGGAGGGCCCGCCAGGCACTCCTGGGTTAGGGCACCTGCGCCCACTGACGAGCTTCAAAGCAAGAAAGGGCAAGCTGCAGGAGAGTGCAGGCTGAAACTGGCCAGCGAGGTGCGGCCCACACCAGATGCCGGGCTTTGCAGTCCAGGGGTGCTCAGCAGGGAAGTCTACGGAATGTTCTAAGGTCGGTGGGAGCCTGATACCCTCCAGATCCGCAGCACCTCGGAGGAGGGAGCCCCTGGGGAAAGCCTGCACACAGCACGCCTGGCACTCGGGAAACACTCAGCAAAGGCCTCTGATGACACCGAGGGATGCGTCCCCTCACCTTCCCTAATTAGGTGTGCCCACAACTTGCATTTCTCTGCGTGCTGGTGGCATCCATCACTGTCTCCGACTTCTCTAGGCCCCCTCCTTACGAGGGCTCTGTCCCCCAGGCACCGTCTGAGCTGGCGACTACGCCACCAAGCACAGAAGAGGCAGGAAACATCACTCTCTTCTATAGGTGCAGTGCGAGCCCGGTGACACCAGGGCTCCAAGCTGCAATCACTAAATAGCTTCCAGTGAACAAGACAAGCATGGTGACTGAAGGAAAGCTGGGCCAGTGGACTCGAGCACCAGCTGTTGACCACTGTGGCCACTCTACGTGGAGGGCCAGGCTCCTGCAGCCCCCAAAAGCTCCTTGCCCTCCCCCCACATCCCTGCGGTGTTTCCCTCTCTCCCAAGCTCAGGCAGGCCTGGGAGCAGAGGCCTGGTTCCCTACCACAAACTGTTCCAGCTGCCCTTTCGAGAAAAACCCAAACCACCTGCACCCACCACCTGGATGACTCACAGGCCTGCCCGGCTGCAGCTGTCCTCAGCACCAGAACAGCACGCATCGCTGCACCTGCCGCCCTGGCAGCACCTCCCAGCTACTTCTGGAATGTTCCGGATTGTCAGTTTGACTTCGCTCAGTGTAAGTCTTCCCTCTGTGACTCAGGTCCACTGCGCCCGCCCGCCCAACACCGACGCTGGCCATGTCCTGGCTCCATGCTTGCCAGGCACCACCAGGGGTACTGGGGAGCTGGCAGCAACGCAGGAGGTCAAGCCCGAGTAAGCCAAGCAAGCCGAGCCCAGAGAGTGGGAAGAGGGAGGGAAGAAGGAACGCATCTCAGGACAGCCAGGAGCCCTCCCCGGGGAGGCCCGGGCCCTGCTCACCTGCAGCAGACAGGCAGGAGGGGGAGGAGGCAGCTTCGGCCAGCAGGGACAGAGCGGAGAACTCGGCCGAAGCCCCCAGGACGCCGAGGGCTGAGGGCAGAGGGCCCTCAGCTTGGCTGTGGCGTGGGCCAGCTCGCCGGGCTACACGCGTGCAGTCTGACCGGGGCTCCCGCGGCAGGCTCCGGTGACCCTTGGGCCGACGCCTCGGCGGCGCCCACAGAGTGCCTACCGGGGACAGCGTGCGGTGCAGCTGGAAGTCTGCGGCCTCAGGGCTGGAGCTGGCGACCACGCTGTTAAAACAAGGCAGGTCCTCCGCAGACTGCCGGCTTCCTGTAAGAGCCAGGAGCGGTGCAGCCCCTTCTCGCGTGCTCACGGGACGGGGCTGCGGCTGGCCCAGGTGCCTTGCGTGTTGTAGGAACCAGAGGAGCGGTCCGGAGGCTGCCAGCACGCCGCGTCCGACAAACACTCACCCAACTAAAGACACAGAACTGTGCTCACCGCGACAGCCACGTGACTGTGTCAGACGCAGGATCAGCGCGCCTGGGCCGGGCACACAGAGCATCATACACAGAACCTCAGAGACGGAGCCTCACACCCCAGCCCTCACACATGGAGCCTCACACACGGAGCCCTCGCACACGGAGCCTCACACACGGAGCCCTCACACGCCAGCCCCCACGCACAGAGCCTCACACAAGGAGCCCTCACACCCCAGCCCTCAGACACGGAGCCTCACACACGGAACCTCACGCATGGAGCCTCACACCCCAGCTCACACACAGAGCCTCACACACGGAGCCTCACACAGGGAGCCCCCCCACCCCAGCCTTCACACACAGAGACTCACACATGGAGCCCCCACACCCCAGCCCCCACACCCCAGCCTCACAGACGGAGCCTCACACACGGAGCCCTCACAACCTAGCCCCCACACACCAGCCCTCACAACCTAGCCCCCACACACTGAGCCCTCACACACCAGCCTCACACCCTCACACACGGAGCCCTCACACCCCAGCCCTCACACACAGAGCTTCACACACGGAGCCCTCACACACGGAGCCCTCACACCCCAGCCCTCACAACCTAGCCCCCACACACTGAGCCCTCACACACCAGCCTCACACCCTCACACACGGAGCCCTCACACCCCAGCCCTCACACACAGAGCCTCACACATGGAGCCCCCACACACGGAGCCTCACACACGGAGCCCTCACACACACGAGCCCCCACACCCCAGCCCCCACACACGGAGCCTCACACAAGGAGCCCTCACACCCCAGCCTCATACACGGAGCCCACACACCCCAGCCCCCACACACGGAGCCCTCACACCCCAGCCCTCACACACGGAGCCCCCACACCCCAGCCCCCACACACGGAGCCTCACACACGGAACCTCAAACATGGAGCCCCCACACACGGAGCCCTCACACCCCAGCCCTCACACACGGAGCCCCCACACCCCAGCCCCCACACACGGAGCCTCACACACGGAACCTCAAACATGAAGCCCCACACACGGAGCCCCCACACCCCAGCCCCCACACATGGAGCCTCACACACAGAGCCCCCACACCCTACCCCCACACACGGAGCCTCACACACGGAGCCCCCACACCCCAGCCCTCAGACACGGATCCTTCACACCCCAGCCCTCACACAAGGAGCCCCCACACACGGAGCCTCACACACGGAACCTCAAACATGGAGCCCCCACACACGGAGCCCTCACACACCAGCCCCCACACACGGAGCCCCCACACCCACTCCCCACACACGGAGCCCTCACACCCCAGCCCTCACACACGGAGCCCCACACACGGAGCCCCCACACCCCAGCCCCCACACATGGAGCCTCACACACAGAGCCCCCACACCCTACCCCCACACACGGAGCCTCACACACGGAGCCCCCACACCCCAGCCCCCACACACGGAGCCTCAAACTTGGAGCCCCCACACCCCAGCCCCCACACACGGAGCCCTCACACACCAGCCCTCACACACGGAGCCCCCACACCCCAGCCCTCACACACGGAGCCTCACACACGGAACCTCACGCATGGAGCCTCACACCCCAGCTCACACACCAGCCTCACACCCTCACACACACGGAGCCCTCACACACCAGCCCCCACACACGGAGCCCCCACACCCACTCCCCACACACGGAGCCCTCACACCCCAGCCCCCACACACGGAGCCTCACACACGGAACCTCAAACATGGAGCCCCCACACACGGAGCCCTCACACCCCAGCCCTCACACACGGAGCCCCCAAACCCCAGCCCCCACACACGGAGCCTCACACATGGAACCTCAAACATGGAGCCCCCACACACGGAGCCCTCACACACCAGCCCCCACACACGGAGCCCCCACACCCACTCCCCACACACGGAGCCCTCACACCCCAGCCCTCACACACGGAGCCCCACACACGGAGCCCCCACACCCCAGCCCCCACACATGGAGCCTCACACACAGAGCCCCCACACCCTACCCCCACACACGGAGCCTCACACACGGAGCCCCCACACCCCAGCCCCCACACACGGAGCCTCACACACAGAGCCCTCACACCCCAGCCTCACACATGGAGCCTCACACCCCCGCCCTCACACACAGAGCCCTCACACACGGAGCCCCCACACCCCAGCCTCACACACGGAGCCTCACACACAGAGCCCTCACACCCCAGCCTCACACATGGAGCCTCACACCCCCGCCCTCACACACAGAGCCCTCACACACGGAGCCCCCACACCCCATCCCCCACACACAGAGCCCCCACACCCCAGCCCCCACACACGGAGCCCTCACACACGGAGCCTCACACACGGAGCCCCCACACCCCAGCCCCCACACACGGAGCCCTCACACACGGAGCCTCACACACGGAGCCCCCACACCCCAGCCCCCACACACGGAGCCTCACACATGGAGCCCTCACACACGGAGCCCTCACACATGGAGCCCTCACACAGGGAGCCCTCACACACAGAGCCTCACACACGGAGCCTCACACACGGAGCCCCCACACACGGAGCCTCACATACAGAGCCTCACACACGGAGCCCTCACACACGGAGCCCCCACACACGGAGCCTCACATACAGAGCCTCACACACGGAGCCCTCACACATGGAGCCCTCACACACGGAGCCCTCACACACGGAGCCTCACACACGGAGACCCACACCCCAGACCCCACACACGGAGCCTCACACATGGAGCCCTCACACACGGAGCCCTCACACACGGAGCCCTCACACATGGAGCCCTCACACAGGGAGCCCTCACACATGGAGCCTCACACCCCAGCCCCCACACACGGAGCCTCACACAGGGAGCCCTCACACATGGAGCCCTCACATACGGAGCCCTCACACACGGAGCCTCACACACGGAGCCTCACACATGGAGCCCTCACACACCAGCCCTCACACCCCAGCCTCACACCCCACTGAGAGATTTGCTCTTTTTTGTGAGGTGAATATTCTTTGCTTTGTATCCTACTTTCCTTTCACACAAAATATCCAGCATACAATAAAAAAAAATCAAGACTTTTGGAACCGCAAGCAAATGCATCTCGTGGTTTATATACAAAAGAATCAACAGATCCAAAGCTAACTTAGATAATAAAATACAAAATACCTATGATAGACTAACGTTAAAGGACCCATGAAGAGATGGAGAATTTCAACGAAGTGGTGGCAACAAGATAAAAGAATCACATGGAAATGCTAGAAAAGAAAAAATAGCAAAAATAAAATCATTAGCAGCAGCCTCAGCAGCAGAAACTGAGCATCTGACAGTGGGCTAATTTTAAACAAATATATAAAGCCTATTGCCCTCCAAAGCAAAAACCCCAACATATTGTGAGGCTTATAACACCTAGAACTAAAAAGTAAAATGTCAGATAAGAAAAACAAAAGGGCAGGGGGACGGGAACAGAATCACCCTGGTAAGAGGGCTCACGCGCCCTGCAAGGCTCTGCAATATCTCAGTGAATGGTTTGAAGGCAGACTGTGGGAAGACACAGATCATTGCAAAGCGCGGTGCCCAGGTGCGTGTCACCAATGTCGTCTGACGGCTCACCTGTAGTTCCTCAAAGGCCCCCGGTGTGGCTCACACACCTGTGAGGTAGTGACCAGTGTCTCCTACCCACAGCAATGTAAGAAGAGTTCTAGAATGGCCACTACAAATAGACCACAAGGAAGGGCAGCGTGGGGTGGTAACTGGAATGATTACAAAATGTCACACACCCAAAATGAGCAGGAAAGTGAGAGCAGAGAGAAAGAGTAACTGGGATGAGTGGAGCATAAATACCACGAGGGAGAATTAAGCCCCTATTAGTAATTCTATCAGATATAAAAATGTCATACCCTCCAATTAAAACAGAGGGATTGTCAGATTGTTAAAAAGCAAGATTCAAAAAATGTGCTCTTTACAAACGCAAAATTCAGTTATAAAGACACAGGTTGAGAGAACAAGGGTAGAAAAAAATAAACCCCACAAACACTAGCTACAAGAAAAGCAGCTACAGGGTCAACGCTGTGGCACAGCGGGTTAACGCCCTGGCCTGAAGCACCAGCATCCCATGTGGGTGCCGGTTCGAGATCCAGCTGCTCCACTTCCGATCCAGCTCTCTGCTATGGCCTGGGATAGCAGCAGAAGATGGCCCAAGTGTTTGGGTCCCTGCACCTGCGTGGGAGACCCGGAAGAAGCTCCTGGCTCCTGGTTTCAGATCAGCCAAGCTCCAGCATTTGCGGTCAATTGGGGAATGAACCATCGGATGGAAGACTCTCTCTCTCTCTCTCTCTCTCTCTCTCTCTCTCTCTGCCTCTCCTCTCTCTGTGTCACTCTGACTTTCAAGTAAATAAATAAATCTTTAAAAAAATAAGAATAATACCAAGTCTGGTAGGGATGCACAGAGACTGGATCACCCATACACATGATGGTCACGTAAAAGGGTACAGCTAATTCTGCAAAATAGCTTGTATCTTACAGAAGGACACATATCTTAACACAGGACTCAACATCCACACAAAAGCTCCCACACAAGTGTTCACAGCGGTTCTATTTCTAACAGCCCCAGACTGGAATAGCTCAGATGTGCTCCAGCAGGTGACCAGGTAAGACAGCAGCAGGACATACAGGCAGGCAGTACTGCTCCACAATGAAAACCTGCTGCCGACACGCAAAACCACACGAGTGGATCTCAGAACTCTGCTGAGTTAACAGCGAGGCACTGGGTTTGGCTCAGTGGTCACCCACATCACCACACCCGAGTGCCTGGGTCTCAGAACCGGCTCTGCATCCTGACTCCACACGAACTGAATGCTGGGTTCCTGGTTTTAGCATGGCTCAGCCTTCGCAGTTGAAGGCATCTGGGGAATGAACCAGTGGTTGTGACATTTCTCTGCCTTTCAAAAAAGTAAAATTAATTAAAGAATTTTAATAAAAAGTCAATCTCAAAAGGCTACAAACTGTATGATTCCACTGATGGAACATCGTTAAGGTGATAAAATCACAGAGATGGAAACGAGGTTGCCAGGGAGGGGCTAGGGACTGGAGAGGGGGAGGGGACGCGGGTGACTGTGCGGGGATAGCAACAGGGAATTGTGTTGCAGGAGAAAAATTTTGCATCTTGATTATGGCAGTGGTTACATTAATTTCACAGTGGTAAGACAGCATAGAACCACACGCGCGCACACACACACACACACACACACACACAAGAACAGAGTCAGTGGCATGTGAGCCTCTGGATTGTGATGCCTTCTTCCAGTTACAGAAGATGTTAAACCAGGAAAAAGTGGGCACAGGATAGATAGTATTCCTCTGTATTATTTTTATAGCTTTTTATGGCTTTATAATTATTTCAGAATGAAAAGAAAAATGCACCTGAAAAATTCACAAATGTTTGCAGATTAAACAACACCCTTCTAAATAATCCATGAGTCAAAAATCATGAAGAATGTTAGAACACATTTCAGTCTGAATGAGAAAAACACACATCTCAGACGTTCTAGGATTCTATGAAAGCAGTGCTTAAAAGAAAGGTTTTCGTTTTAACTATTTTATTATATGTAACAATAGGGAAGGTTTAAAATAAAAAATACTGTCTTGACAAACTAGAAAAGGAGAGAAAATTAAATACAAAATAAGTAGCAGAAACGGAATAAGATAAAGTCAACAAATTGTAAGATGAACTAATAACAGAGAAAATCAAACTTTGGATCTTTGTAAAGATCAATAAAAACTGACAAAATGCTGTATCAAGGTCATCAAGGAAAACATAAAAATGCAGATTAACAAAAATTATAAAAAGTTAAAACATATCTACCACTAAAGACTACACAGATATTCAGAAGGACTAAACTTTACACCAACATATCCACAAATTTAAATGAAATTGACAAATTTCCTGAAAAATACCAAGTGACGAAAGAACAAAAAAAAGTAACCATCTTGATATCCATTAATAAGAATACATTTACATAAAAAGTCCTTCCCCTGGGAAAATTTGAGGCACAAGCGTCTTCTCAATGCAAGGAAGAGAGAGAAACACTCCTGTCCAGGCCCCCTCGGAACTCCGGGACACTTCCCAGCTCCTGTGTGAGGCCAGCATTACCCTCATGCTAAAACCTGTCAAGGATTACAAGAAACACTGCACAGGTGTACCTTCTTAGTCAGAGGCATGAAAATCCTGAACAGCTAGCAGCAAATAAAACACAGCAGTAAAGGCCGGCGCCGTGGCTCAACAGGCTAATCCTCCGCCTTGCGGCGCCGGCACACCGGGTTCTAGTCCCGGTCAGGGCACCGATTCTGTCCCGGTTGCCCCTCTTCCAGGCCAGCCCTCTGCTGTGGCCCAGGAGTGCAGTGGAGGATGGCCCAGGTGCTTGGGCCCTGCACCCCATGGGGAGACCAGGAAAAGCACCTGGCTCCTGGCTCCTGCCATCGGATGAGCGCGGTGCGCCGGCCGCAGCGCGCCGGCCGCGGCGGCCATTGGAGGGTGAACCAACGGCAAAAGGAAGACCTTTCTCTCTGTCTCTCTCTCTCACTGTCCACTCTGCCTGTAAAAAAATAAAAAAATAAAAAAAAATAAAACACAGCAGTAAAAAGAAGGAGACCACATTATGATCAAGACACGCTTGTCTCGCAAATTCGAGGTGAGCTTAACACGAAGAGAATGTAATCCATATTAACAGAACAAAAGAGAGGACTCATGGAACTGTCTCCTTGAAGGCAGCAACACAGCATTTGACAAATTCAACATCCCTTTATGACAAATTTCTCAGCAAAGTAGCATAGGAAACTTCCTCAAACCGGATGGAAAAAGATGATGTGATTTCCTATTTATTGACAAAACTTAACGCTTCACTGATTAAACACTGAGAAGACAAAGATAACAACCCCCCCTATTTTAAGATTTATTTATTTATTGGAAAAGGAGAGCATCGGAGAGAGCAAGAGGAGGAGGGGGGAGAGAGAGAGAGAGAGAGAGAGAGAGAACCTGCTGCTGGTTCATTGTCCAAATGGTCCAAGCCAGGAGCCAAGAACTCCATCCTGGTCTCCCACATGGATATTAGTTATTAGTTGACTTAGTTATTGTTATTAGTTATTGTTGACTTTCACTTATTCTTTTTCTGCTACTTATTTTGTATTGAATTTGCTCTCCTTTTTCTAGTTTGTCTGTCAAGACAGTATTTTTTATTTTAAACCTACTCAGAAACCCTGGCAGGGGTTTTGAGCCCACAGGCCAGCAGCCTCTGCCTTCCCAGGCACATCGGCAGGACGCTTGTCGGAAGCTGAGCAGCCAGGACATATGGGATGCCAGCACCACAAGTGGTGGCGTGGTCTCCTGGACTGCAACACCGGCCCGAGGTTGTCAGCTTTGGGATTTCTATTTAACACTACCCTAGAGGTCCTAGCCTCAGGACCAACGCAAGGAAAGTAAGTGAAGGGCTGGTGCTGTGGCGTGGTGGGTAAAATCACACCTGCAACACTGGTATCCCATATGGCCACCCATTCATGTCCCAGCTGCTCCACTTCTGAACTAGCTCCCCACAAATGCACCTGGCAAAGCAGCAGAAGATGGCCCGAGTGTTTGGGCCCCTGCCACCCACATGGCAGACCTGAAAGAAGCTCTTGGCTCCTGGCTTCAGCCTGGCCCAACCCAGGCAGTTCTGGCTATTTGGGAGTAAACTGGCCAATGGACAATCTCTCTGCCTTTCCCTCTCTCTGTAACTCTTTCAAGTAAATAAATAAATCTTTTTTGAGAAAAAGAAGCAAATGGTAAATAAAAAAAACTTCAAGATCAGGAAAGAAGGAAAGCTGTCATCATTCACAGGCAATGTCTTTGTGCATGAAAAGAACTGTATTAAAAACACTATTTGACTCAGTAGATGAATTAGCAAGGCTACAGATACTAGAGCACCATACAGAAATCAAGCACAGAGGCGGGTGTGTGACTGAGCGGCTAAGTCCCTGCTGGGGATGCCACCTTCCATGTTGGGGTGCATAGCTGGAGAGCTGGCTATGCCTCTTCTCCTCCAGCTTCCTGCTAACGTGCACCCTGGGAGGCAGCAGATGATGGCTCAAGTGCTGAGTCCCTACCAACCATGTGGGAGACTCCCATTTCCTATTGATTATTAGGCTCTTGACTTCAGCATGCAACAGCACACCCAGGCTGTTGTGGACATTTGGACAGAGAACCAGATTCAAGATCTCCCTCTCTCTCTCTCTCTCTGACTGTCTCTCTCTGCTTTTCCAAGGAAATGAAAACAAAAATAAAATTTTAATTCACTACAGTTCTGCATATACTCAATATCAACAACTGAATAATGAAAAAATTATAGTGGCATCAAAAAATTAAATGGCTAGGTATAAATCTAACAAAATATGTATATAGTCTCCCCAAAGAAATCAAATCCCGCTCAATGGAATAAAGAAAACCTAAATAAGCGCAAAGATGTCCCACATTCATAGACAGAAAGAGGTACTGTCCACTTTTCCTAAACTGATCCACAGATTCAATGTGATCTCTTTATGAAAATGCTAACAAATCCGAGTAAAGAAAAAAGCTGAATCTAAAATTTATAAGGTAATACAAAGGACCCCCAAAAAAGCTAATGCAAGCTTTAAAAAGAACAAAGTTGGAAGAGATAGATCAGCCAACTTCAACAGCTCTATAATAGTCAAGAAAGTGAAATCATGGTGGCACTGGACGGACATGTCTTTGGACAAGATAGGAAGCCAATAAACAGAGCCGCCAGAAATGGCTGATTGGCAGTACACGGTGAAGTTGGTCACATGGGGAAGGCATTATTGCTTGGACAAAAAACAGGGTCTAGAAATCTTCTTTCACTCTATAAACAAATTTTAAAGCAGATCCTAGGCCTAAACACTAGAGTCATATCTATCAAGTGATTATGGAAAAACTCAAGAAAATATCTTTTATGACTTCAGTCATGCAACCTTCTTTTTGAAAAAGACACACACATACAAACGACAAAAGAAACTACTGACAGATCAGACTTTATCCCAATTAAAAATGCTACTCATTGAAAGACATCATTCTTCTCTCTGTCTCTCTCTCTCACTATCTCTCTCTCTCACTGTCTATAACTCTACCTGTCAAATAAAAAAAAAAAAAGACATCATTCATAAAAATCTTATTTCTGATAAAGGACTTCTAAGTGGAACGGGTAAGTAACTCCAAAAACTCAACAATAAAATATGGCTGGGGCTGGTGCTGTGGCGTAGTGGGCTAGGCCTCTGCCTGTGGTGCTGGCATCACATATGGGCGTCAGTTCAAGTCCCAGCTACTCCCCTTCTGATCCAGCTCTCTGCTTATGGCCTAGGAAAGCAGGAGAAGATAGCCCAAGTCCTTGGACCCCTGTACCCACATGGGAGACCTGGAGGAAACTCCTGGCTCCTGGCCGTTGTGGCCATTTGGGGAGTGAATCAGCAGATGGGAGATCTTTTTGTCTCTCCCTCTCTATATAACTTTGTCAAATAAATAAATAAAATCTTAAAAAAAAAAAAACAAGGCTGCAGGAGATGAAGTCAGTAAACAAAACTGGGTTATATTTCTATAAACAAAAGAGGCAACTAATCCAATTTAAAAACTAAGTAAAAACATTTGACAACTACTTCACAAAAGACATACCACTGGACAAATAACACAAGAAAAGGGACCAAATTCCCTCATCACCAGGGAAATGCAAATTAAAATGATCTTGTCCCAGATCACTTCCATTCATCAGGACTGCTAAAGTCTTTTTTAGATCTGTCTACACTAAGGGCTGGTGAGGGTATGCAGAAAAGAATTCTCATTCACTGCTGGTGGTGCTGAAGAGTGGTCACACCTCTCCGAGATGTGCTTGGCAACAGATAGATAGATAGATATAGATAGATATATATGAAGTCAAACATATGTTCAACCCCTGTCCCAAGAATTCCACTGCTAATATTTATCCAAGAGAAATGAAAACATGCATTCACAAAAAAAGATCTGTACTTGGAAGTAGGCAGCAGATTCATTCCTAACAACCACACCTGGACAGCACCCAGTCTGCTGTCAACAATGCACTAGTGTTGTGTATGTGTGTGTGTGTGTGTGTGTGTGTACACTCAGCAATTTACAAAAAACAAACGTTTTCTACACGAAAAGGGCAGGATCTCAAAAGCAAACGAAGTGACAGAAATTTTACTCAGAAGACAGGAAAACCCAGTAACAGGCAATAGTCCACGGTGAGCAATCAGAAAGTGACTGTGGACAAGGGCTTGACTGCGAGGGGCGTGATGGAACTTTCCGGGGTGATAAAATGGTGGGAATTCTTAGTTTTCCGAGGGAGCCTTGCAGGACTGGTGCCAGCTGTGGGTTAAATGGAGAAGCCACCTGCACTCGAAGCTTTGTTTAGAAGGATTTTGTTGTTTGGTTTTGCTGCCCATGTATTTTTGTAGATGGATATGAAGCTATTCACATTTTTATTTCTGTACCTTGTTTTGGATTAGTGGCTACACTCAGAAACCAAACATTTCAGGTCTGTGTGTTTCTCTCTGTAGAACAAGGAGGCACAGTTATCTTTTCTAAGAAGCAAAGACGACGATGGAACAAAGGGCACGCAGGCACACAGCCTTCACACAGCCACCGACCCGACAGGCCCAGTGGGCTCCCTGCACGCTTGCCTCGCCGATTTGAGGGGCTTCAGTGCTGTGGGGACAACTCCGTTCCTGGTGTGGAGTGGCTCAGGACCTACTGCTGTGCTGTGGAACCAGTCAAGACCAGAGAACGTCCTTCCGAGCAGAAAGTCGGGGCGCACGCTCCAAGGGGAAGCACTGGTTTGTGAAATGTTGGCCTGGAGTGCTTTGGACCGCCTCTCCCCCAGCAGTCCGACTTGGTTTTAAAGCAAGTAGAGATTCCTTGGGAGTATAGGAGAGAGAGGGGGCAGTGGCGGGGCCACGCCACAGCCACCTGGCGCTTCACTGTGTGTGTGTGTTGTCACACTGTAAACTGTACTCCTCACTGTGAGCGGTGATTACGATGTTTGCGATTCCATAAAAGGGAAAAAGAGATCCCTGAGCAAGCAGTGGCTCTTCCGGCCGCACCTCCCACAGCATCAGCCTCTCAAGGGCCCCTCCAGGAGAGAGAAAAAATAAAACCCACCCTTCTTTGAGCCAAATGACTTTATCTCCACGCTGAGAAGACAAACCAGAGCAGATGGCTACAACAGGGCAGCACTGCTCACCCAGCGCAGCGCGCAGGGTTGCACTGCACACCTCCAGGGGGCGCTCTCACAGAGGCTGCAAAGCCAAGGGCTCCCCCAGGAGCTGAGCCGTGCAGGACCCATACAAGTCCACCAGGCACCCACAGAAAGGGTATAGGAGAACCAGGTTTGAAGTCCCGCGATCGTGGGGTTTTGTCCCATACTTCGTCGCACACTACTGCAGCCGGGGCAGATTACGAAACTCCCTAAGCAGCGATGTCCCCGGGAGGGTGCGTACCGCCCCCTCCAGGACCCAGATCAGGTAAATGGAGCTAATGGTAGCGCCTTCCGTCAAAAGCGGCGGGGCAGTAAGCGAGCAGCTCCCCTCTGACCACCAGTCCAAAGCCAGCACCCAACAGCTGACCACAGAAGCGGCCCCACGGCGCAGGGATTCTTCTGAGTTGATTTTGGAAGCAGCCGTGAGCTGTGCGCAGAACAGGATTTCCTAAAACTGACACGGTAGAATCTGGGTAGGATGGGGGCGGCTCCTGAAGCCGGAGAGCACACTTGGAGGCGAGGAGGAGTGCGCACGCGCGTCCTGGTGCGCACACCTGTAGCCCAGGTGAGGGTCAAACGTGGCGCAACCGAGAGACCGGCCGGCGGCGGGCGCGGGGCGCGGGGCGCGCGCCTGACGCTCCCGCGGCTGTTCCCGGTGGACCGCGGCTCCCACGCAGCACGGAATGGCCACGCTGGAGCGCGCACCCGGGGCTCCAGCCTGCCCCGCTCCCTCAGCCACATTTGGCCGGGGGTGGGGGAGGAAGAGGAGGGAGCAGGCGTTTCTCACACGCGCTGGCCAGCTGGACGCCAGGGCCAGGGCAGCGCGAGCCCCCAGGGGCCGCCTGGAGGAAGCGCAGGACGCCTCCAGCGGAGCCAGCGCGCGCATCCGGCTCTTCAGGTTGTCCAGGGCCGCGCCGCCAGCGACTGCCGAGGGTGGCAGTGGCGCAGTCGCCTGTCCACGTGCGGCGCGGGGCGGCGCAGAGGCCGCTCGGACGCCCCCGCCGGCGCCGGGCAGCCACGAATTTCCGCCGGCCGCCCCCGGCTCTGCGCGCCCCGCACTGCAGCTGCGGGTCTTTCCGCCCCGCGCTCCAGGGGCCGCTCGGCTCCCCCACGCCCACGCCGCTTCCTCCTCCCGGGCAACTTGGCCGGCATTAAAAATACGAAACAAAAACACAGAAATCACTTCTTGACTTTCTCTTTCCTCTCCCCGGGTGGTCCCGAGGTAACTTCCTCCTCGCGCGCCCGCCTGGCCCCCTCCCGCAGGTGCCCGTACGGTCTAGGGCAGGGTTTGGGTGTAAGCTCCGCACTCGTCTCCGGGCACCCGCACGACGCATGGCCCAGGGCAGCGGACTCGACACAGCCGCGTCCCCCGAGTGGCCGCTGGGACCTCCCGGCGAGGGCCGAGGGGCTGCGCGAGGCTCCTGGCGCCCGACGCTGCGTCCCGGCACGGTCCCCGACCCAGCGCAGGGCGCGGTCGTCGGCTGAGCCACGTGAAGCGCCAGGGCCGCCGCCGCCGCGGTTGTATAACGCCACAGCCGGCGGGGAGGCGACCGGGGCGCGCGGGCACCGCGCCTGGGGCCCTCCCGCGCTCGGCCAGCAGGGCCTGGGCGCCCGGAGGCAGGGGTGCGCGCCGCGGCCGTGCCCCCGAGCGGGGCTCCCGGGCAGCCAGGGGCGCGCGGCTCACACCCTCGCGGGTCAGGTGCGCGCGGCGTGCTCGGCGCGGCCTCGGCTGCCCCCGCGCCTGGCCGCTCGCCAGCTTCCCATGGGGTGACATCCGCCCCGCCCTCGGTTCCTCCCCAAGGCGGGCAATTCCTGGACGCAGCGCCGAGCGGTGGGGGCAGGGACGCGGGACGGAAAGAAACCCCGGGCCGGGGGCCGGGCGACTCCCCGCGCGCCGGCTGCTCGCCGCGGGCCAGGCGGGGGAGGAGGAAGACGGCCGGGCGGCGGCGAGCGAGGGGATATTCCTCTCCCGGCTTGAGTCAGACGCGGGCGGATCCGCCCTCCCCCGTCCCCTCCCAGGAGACGGGAACTTACTTCATTTCCCTGGGGCAGGTTCGCCCACGTTGCCAACCCCTCCCCCCGCCCCTAGCCTCCGCGCCCCCCACCCGGCCGCGCCGCCGCCCCCTCTTCGCGGAAGGCCGGCCGCAGCCGCGGACACCTGGGGGCCGGGGCCGGGCCGGGGGGAGGGGGCTCCCTCGCGGCCGCCGAGCGCTGTCCGACACGTGAGACTCATGTGACGACGGCGGGGGAGGGCGGGCAGGGCGCTCCTTCCCTCCCCGGCAGCGGCCAGACGTGCCTGGAGTCACAGGGTAGAACACGTAGCTCCAACCCACCCACTCGCTCCCATTTAACCCAGCCCGCGGCCTCTCCATTACTCCGCGCTCGCCCCCCCGCCGCCTGCGCCTCCCCGCCCGCCCCGCTTCTCATTCACTCGGCTCGCGCGGCGCAGACCGCACCGGGAGCGCGCGGAGCCGGAGCCGGCGGCGGAGACCCCGGCCATGCACGCCCCCCACTGAAGCAGCACCTCCGAGCCGCGGCCCCCAGCAGCGCAGCGCAGTCTCGGAGGAAGCCCCGCGGAGAGACCCCCTCGCCCCTTCCGGGACGGTCCTCACCCGGACGCTCCGCGGACAGCAGCGCACAGTGGCCCCGGCTCGCCGCGCCATGGAGCGGATCCCCAGCGCGCAGCCGCCCCCTGCCTGCCTGCCGAAGGCGCCGGGGCTGGAGCACGGAGACCTCGCGGGGTAAGCAGGCGCTCCCCTCCCGCACCGCGTTCAGCGTGGAACGGCAGCCCGTGCTCAGGCCGAGTCACGACCCCCGCCCCGCACCCCGGTCCCTCTCCCTGCAGGATGGATTTCGCCCACATGTACCAAGTGTACAAGTCCAGGCGGGGAGTCAAGCGCGGAGAGGACAGCAAGGTGAGCGCCTCCGCGGGGACCCCGCGCCCCGGCTCCCCAGGGAAAGTTTTCTGGCTGTGGGCTGGCGAGGGGTGGGCGCGGGGCCGCCGCCGAGCGGCGTGGGAAGCTCAGGGTAGAAGGCGGTCCCGGGCGAGGCGCTGCTGCCCGGCTCGTCCCCGAGCGGCGAGCAGCGGGGGCTGCGCACCCCGGCCCCTCCGCACTCACCGCCCCCCGTGCGCCTCGCAGGAGACCTACAAATTGCCGCACCGGCTCATCGAGAAAAAGAGACGTGACCGGATTAACGAGTGCATCGCGCAGCTCAAGGACCTGCTGCCCGAACATCTCAAACTTACAGTAAGCGAGAAGCTGGCGCCTCTCCAGCCGCGCTCCGCTGCCCGGGCGCGGGTGGGGGTGGGGGGTCACTCGCCGCCTGCAGGCCCCGCGAGGAACTGCGGCCCTCAGGCCCACTCTGAGCTGGCCGGGGGACTCCGAGCGGGCGGAGGGGGCCGCCTTGCCCTGTCCCTGGGATTTTCTGGCAGCTCCTCGCTGAGGGGAGACCCTCCTGGAGCTCTCCACCTGGGCCCCCAACGCCAGCCGGCCTTACTTTTTTAAAGTTGAAGACGGCCTGCTGCGTCTTCAGGGTTCTCCATATTTCTTGCCTTAAACGAGCAACGGGACAACATGCAAAAAAAAAAAAAAAAAACTTTTTTTTTTTAAACTTTTTTTTTCCTTTCTTTGCCTTTTTTTAAAATAAGGGCACTTGTGTGATTTCTCCATCCTGTCCCGGCTGGACCATAGCCAACAGCCTTCTGGCTCGACAGCCTTTGGTTGGGAAAAGGAGGGAGGGAAAAGCTTGGACAGTTCTGGGGTGTCAGGAAAAAGCCTCGGAAAGTGTCCTGGCTGCCAGGTGCAGGAGTCCCCGCCCGGGCGCTGCAGGGAAATGCTACCCGCCGGTTCCCCCGCGCTAAGGTCAGCTGCGGCTGCCTGGGGAATGTGTCCCGGGGAGCTCCCGCTTCAGATGCCTCTGCTGTGGGCTCTTTGCTCCGATGTCGGGGCTCTGAGTGGACTGATACATGTCTTTATGAAGCCTTGATCTACGGCCATAAAACTAAATTTAGCCAACGAGGAAAGGTTTTTTTTTTTCTTTCACTTCCTTCAGAGACATGTCCCACTGCTCGTCAGTGTCCCAGAGTGGGGACTTCGCGCCTCACCGCCGACTCCTCTCTTGATTTCAGACTTTGGGCCACTTGGAGAAGGCCGTGGTGCTCGAGCTGACCCTGAAGCACGTGAAGGCACTGACCAGCCTGATCGACCAGCAGCAGCAGAAGATCATCGCCCTGCAGAGTGGGCTGCAGGCCGGTGAGTGCCCCCCGGGGGCTCAGCCTGGGGTGCAGGACCCACGCCCGCGGCAAACTGCGTGTGCCCCTTCCCTTTCCTCAAAGGTCAGGCTTCCCGCTGGGTGCTGCCCGGCGTGAATGCGGATCAGTCCAGTGATGAAATGCTTCTGTGACATTGTGGCTTCAGAGCCGGTTCTGGGAGATTTCCCCCAGTGCCAAGACACCTAGAATTTGCATGGCGGGTGTTTTGCCGTTGTCTCCCTCAATGGGGAGTAGATCACGGGGATGCCCTCCGTGTTTGCCTGTTTGCTGGCTTCCCCCTCCTGGCGTGATCCTGGCCGGGCCACAGCAGAAGTTTCTCTTGTGCTTCATGTGGTTCCTTGAATAGCCACCAGGTATCGTGGGATATTGCACAATCTAACGAAACCGCTGCAGTTTCATCATTCGTTTGTACTGACTTCCAGAGAATCCGTCACCTTCCAACCTTCCAGTCTGACTGCTTCCAAATCCTGTGGCCTGGGGACGCTGCCTCGGCCCACTCCCTCGTGGCGCACTTCTGTGCCTTGCTTTCCAAGGCTGGGATCCTAAGAATCCCCCAGACCCAGTAGGAGCTGTAATCTCTTCAAAATGCAGGAGTGACGCACCTGTTTCCTAGGGGAGCATGAGTAAAATACATGGGGGAGCCTTAGAGAGCCGAGTCTGAGTTTACGTATGCGTGCTGCTTGAGCTGGATGTCAGCTTCCTGTAGGAGATGTTGCGCCTTCGTTCTTTGCTTCCTGTCGTAACTCTCTGGTCTGCATTTTGCTACGATGAGATTGGCGTTCTGTAAACTGGCCCTTAGGTTTGTAAACTGACGTTTACTGCAGTGTCACGATACAAACTTGGGCACAACCTGCCACCTCAGCCGGAAAAGGTGTAGTCCAGCCCTGTTAATCGCAGCCCATTTCCGTGATGGGGAGTTCTATGGACATTAAAAATCACGTTGTGTCTCTGGGTGGCAGCATTGTGGGTCGTTTTTACTCTATTCTTTTTTTTTTAAGATTTTTTTTATTATTATTATTTACTTGAGAGGTAGAGTTACAGAGAGAGAGAGAGAAAAAAAAAAAAAAAAGACTTCCTATCCACTGGTTCACTCCCCAAATGACCCCAATGGCCAGAGCCTATCCGAAACCTATCCGAAATGGATCAGGAGCCAGGAGCTTCTTCCGGGACTCCCATGTGGGTGCAGGGGCCCAAGCATTTGGGCCATCTTGCACTGCTTTCCCAGGCCATAGCAGAGAGCTGGATCGGAAAAGCAGCAGCCGGGATGGGCTGCTGGCGCCTCAGGCGGGGGCTTAGCCTACTATGCCACAGCTCTGGCCCCTCTATTCTTTTTTTAGTGTAATTTTCCTTTGAGCACGTTACTCTGGGAGGTGGGAACTCACGTGAGCAGGTGCTGCGTTAAACCCTGAGGAAAGCCCCCGGTGGTTGGCGCGTGGGTGCCCGGGGACACCCCGGGGCCTTCTGAAACGTCTCCCTCTGGGTGTTTTCCCCCAGGTGAGCTGTCGGGGAGGAGTGTCGAAGCTGGCCAGGAGGTGTTCTGCTCAGGTTTCCAGACGTGTGCCCGGGAGGTGCTGCAGTACCTGGCCAAACACGAGCACACCCGGGACCTGAGGTCCTCGCAGCTCGTGGCGCACCTGCACCGTGTGGTCTCCGAGCTGCTGCAGGGCGGGACTGCTAGGAAGCCAGCAGACCCGGCTCCCAAAGCCGTGGACTTCAAGGAGAAGCCAGGGTCCCTGGCCAGAGGCTCGGAAGGCCCCAGCAAGAACTGCGTACCCGTCATCCAGCGGACTTTCGCGCCATCGAGCGGCGAGCAGAGTGGCAGCGACACTGACACGGACAGCGGCTACGGGGGAGAGTCGGAGAAGGGCGACCTGCGGGGGGAGCAGCCGCACTTGAGGAGTGGTCACCACGGACACAGGCTCGCCGCGGGGGAGCGGGTCGGCACCATTAAGCAGGAGTCAGAGGAGCCCCCCGCCAAGAAGAGCCGCCTGCTGCCGTCATCGGACGATGAGGGCCCCTTTGCGGGCGGGGACCTCCTCGGCTCCCCGTTCCTGGGCCCCCACCCGCACCAGCCGCCCTTCTGCCTGCCCTTCTACCTGATCCCCCCATCGGCAACCGCCTACCTGCCCATGCTAGAGAAGTGCTGGTACCCCACCTCCGTGCCCGTGTTGTACCCCGGCCTCAACGCCTCTGCCGCCGCCCTCTCCAGCTTCGTGAACCCCGACAAGCTCCCGGCACCCTTGCTGCTGCCCCAGAGACTCCCCTCGCCCCTGCCGGCCCACCCAGTCGACTCTTCCGCTCTGCTACAAGCTCTGAAGCAGATCCCCCCTTTAAACCTGGAAACCAAAGACTGACCCCGATGGGATCCCACCGCCTCGCCACCCCTCCTCCCTGCCTCCCAAAACACAGAACTCATCCCGTCTGTGAGCACGGCGAGCCCCCGCGTGTGTGCTGGGGGCCTCTGGGGTGCAGAGTGGATTCGGGGTGAGCGTGTGCACACGCGTGGGCCCGCCTGTGGGTGCCCCCATGGTGCAGGCGGGGCGGGGAGGGGCGCTCGCTACCTGGAGTGGAGGGCTTGGGGCAGACTTCTGGGAGGGCAGCCCCCTTGCAGACGGATCACACAGGGTTTGGGGAGCGGGGGTGCCTGCGCTGTGAGTCACGCCTCAGTGTGGGAGCCGGGTCTGTGGCCTGGAGGAAAAGGTACTTTGCACAGGGCTCTCCAGAGCGCGGCTCCCAGCCAGCTGCCGGGACCCCACCCTTCTCCCCTTACTGCCGACGTGACTCAGCAGACGGCTGCAAGCGTCAGAGCCAGCTCCCCAGCACAGCACAGGGCGCGGTAGTGGACACTGGCATGACTTGGTGGTGGTTTGGGGCGGTTTCCCCTGCCCTGCCTCGGATGAGCACAGAGCATGTAGCTCCCCGCTCAGGCTCTCCTAGCAACTGGCTTGCCAGGGCGCCGGAGCGGAGTTCCGCCGGCCTCTGGCACGGCCGCCACTTCTCGCCAGCCAGGGAACCAGACCAGGGCCTGAGAGATGCCCCACGGTGCACGCGGCTCCGTGGCAAATTGCCTTTTAGCAGAGCTAGGCCTAGTTTCACATTCTGTCCGAAAACCCCTTGTAAGCAAGCTTAGCTTCTCAAAGCCCTAATGAGCCCTGGCACAATGCGGTCTTTTGTGGGCTGAGCCTCTTGCCCGATGGCCCAGGAGGGTCCTTCCTGCCTGGAGGGACCCTGTCTGCCTCCGAGAAGTGTTCCTTTTGGCCCAGAGTCCCCGCTTGCCTGACCTGGCCAGCCAGCCCCCACCAGCTTATCAAAATGCACTATGCTTGGTCACCGATCGTGTTAGGACTTTCTTTTCCTGTTTTTATTTTTGGTATAAAGTCGTTGCCTTTATTTGTAAAGCTGTTATAAATATATATTATATAAGTATATTAAAGAGGAAAATGTCTCAGATGTTTATTTGTATAATTACTTGATCTAGAAAGTGAGAAAAATGAATGTGTTCCTGTTTTTTGAAGAGAAGAATTTTTCTTTCTCTCGGGAGAGGTACAGTGTTTATGTTTTGAAGCCTTCCTAAAGGTGTGAAATTGTAAATATTTTTATCTATGCGTAAACGTTAAGTAGTCTTTAAAAATACTGAATAAAACAGTCCTTTTCCTGTGGAAGAGAGAGATGGTCTCTGGCATGTGTCTCGGTGTGATTTCGTTCACCTCTTCACGGCCTTGTAACCGTGGTCAGCTCGGTAAGTGACGACCACTGTCGTTTTTGTCGATTTACCCATGCCAGCCATTTGTGCTCACCCCACAGTTAACCAGCAAGTGCTTTTCCCCCAGTCGGCTCCCGTTACGGCCTTGATGGCTGGATGGGAAACCAGGGGATGCCATCCCAGAGTGTGTGGGCAGCTTGCCGGCGGGGCTGGCCGTGGTGGGCAGGTTGAAGGGGTGGCTGTGTGGGATGGTGGGGGCCAGTCGGCACATCCGCCGGGGCCTCCAGCTCTTCCCGCCTGGCAGGTCTGAGGGATCCGCCACATCCTGTGCTGTCGCTGCTGGAGGCGTTCCGAAATGTCCGCATCCTTCCGAGACTTCCTCTCCTCGGGGGACTGTGCGGGGATGAACACTGGCGTTCCCTAGTCAAGTGTTCTTACTAAAAAGAAGAAATTCCCTGGGAAACGAAGAGGAAAATGACCCAGGGAGTCTGTGGCCTTTCCCTGTCACCTTGAGCGACCGCATTCCTGTCGCTTACGCCCTCCCAAGGGAGCCTGGCCCTACCTGCTGCAGCCTGCAGAGTGGGGTCTCCCTCTTCCGGACCCATCTGGAAGTCTGCAGCCCCTGCAGGGACGTGGCCCCCAGAGACTCAGCACCACCTGGCCCTGGACACCATTGCTTCCTACGTCAGAGGCTCCCATGGGTGCTCGTGCGAAGGTATCACTGTGCCCCGAGCCCGGACAGGTGCAGGCCAGGCGGTCAGCCCCTCTGCACCAGACAGGGTCAGGCAGGTGGCCGGAGTCCCGCCTCCTGCCTCCAGGAGCGCCTTTGATAAGAGCCCAGACGAGGCAGGTTCCTCCGGGTGAGGGAGGCTGATGTTGAAATCAAGGCCAAACTCCCTCGGGGCTGTGAGTCCAGGAGGGCTGTGGGGACAGAGGAAGTGGTCGGAGCAACCTGAGCTAAAAAAAGACAGCAAGGTTCCAGGCGCTGGCCGCCAGGAGCGCCCCTGCCCAGCCCTCCCTTGTCCAGCGCCCCAGCCTCGCAGCTGTCCCTCTGCCCCTCGGCTTCCACGTTGCCCTTGACCTGGCCCGCAGCTCCGCGCTGGAGTGTGGGGGGAGCCCCCTCCTCCCCACCTTGCGCCAAGCCCCCTGGGGACCCAGGGCCTTAGCTGCGGGCGGAGGGCAGCGGTGCAGACAGGCGGGCCACGGGCCGCCGGGAGGGTCTCACCCGGCGCTGACCCGCCTCGCCTGTGGACACACGTCACGTTTCCCACTGCAGCCCTTTCATGTGCAGCCCGCGGCTAAATGCGGCTCCGGTTCCTGGAAGCAGACGTGCCTGGCAGGGCGTCAGCAGAAACCTGATCCCCAGGGAAGCTTGGCAAGGCCCCCAGAAACAGGGCCTGGTGGCGGCGGACAGCGTAGCGGGAGTGGACCAAGCCCCCCGCGGGGCTTCCCACCGGCAGCACCCGCCCAGCCATCCTGAGACCGGGCTCACAGTGGGAAAGTGGCTTGCCCAGGGCACTCAGCCACGACCACGAGGCTGGGTCTGTAATGGGGTCCACAAAGCCCCTGGCTGTGAACTCCTGTAGCCCCGCAGGCAGGGAGCTTCCCAGAGCGACCCGCACGCAGCAGCATGAGCGTCACAGCAGTTCTCAACCCACAGGTGACGACGTGCTGTCCAGAGAGGCCGGGTCACCTGCCGGAGGTCACAGGGAACTGGAATGCGCACGGAGGCACTCCGGCTTTGAAGTCTATGTGCTGAGCTGTAAACCACACGGCCCTCCTCGTTAAACTAAGGAGAAGAGGAGTCACGGTGAAAGTGATCAGTGCAGCTATTCCTGCCACACTTTGAACGCTTTCCTTCTTCCGGATCCTATTTCAGCTCTTGATGTGACGTACCTCGATTTCCTGCAATAACTGGGAAGGGTAGATACTCACATCTGTCCTGTTTCATTTGTTAATAAAACAAACGGCTCAATATGCCCATTTTACAGATGAGGAAAGTCGAGGTTGGAGAGGAGCACTGTCTGCTGCTGACCTGAGCATCCGTGGGACTGGGCTTGGACACACGTGACCTCATTTCAACCTCCAGGGAGCCCTGGGGGAGCTGGGGGCGCTCAGTGCTGGGGTGCAGTCACCAACCCCTACACAAAGCCACTTGCTCCACTCTGACTCGTTGCAAACATCCCGCCCCACAGCCGGGAGCAGGGCCAAGGGAGACCTGAGGCCTGGGGGAGCAGGGCCAAGGGGACCTGAGGCCTGGGGGAGCAGGACCAAGGGAGACCTGAGGCCTGGGGGAGCCCTGCAGGCCCAGGGCACCAGCACAAGCAGGACACCGTCCTGTGGGAGGGTCCTGGGCCCAGGTGGCGCCACTCCTGTTCAGCGCTACAGCATGGAGACATGTGGACCCCTCGGGGCTGGTGGACGTTCAGGCCTCTCTGCTGGCAGGGGGCCCCAGGCAGGAGCCCAGTTCCACACTGCCTCTACTGCCTTCCTGAGGCCTCTGCCACCGAGACTCAGGTCAGAGCCAGCCTTGCCCCAGGTGCCCCAGGTTCCCAGGGCCCCCGCAGCAGGAGACAGACACGCTGGGTCCCCATGTGGTGTGCCGTGAGGGCAGCAGCGCCCTCTCCCTGGAGCCCACGTCCCCTGAGGCCTGCCTCGGGCTGGGGAGGGGGGACGTCTCAGGGCACCTCTGCCTGGTGCCGGGACAGCTTCCTTTCTGGCCTGCCTGGGTGCCATAGAGCTTGATGGGAACAAGAGCCCTGTTGCTGAGAAAACACCACCGCGGGTCTGGAAGGCACAAAACATGGCCCCTTCCACAGGCACTGCCCCTCCCTGGCCTCCGTCCCTAGGGTCCCGCTCAGAGCCACCCCCACCCTGCGCCACCCCTGTTTATCCCAGGCCATCTGTTTGGCCCGACAAGCGCACAGAACATGAGCCGGCCTGGCCTCTCCCATTGGCGGTGGACACGGGGACAGGGCCGTCCCGTGGCTGGGCCCGCCAGTCTTGTGATGCTGCTGGACTGGAGCCCAGAAGGCTTCCTGTGCTGCCGACCAACTGGCCCGCCCTTCCCGGGGTGGGGTGGGAGGAACTTAGGGTGTGAGCATCACCGAGCTACTGGGCTGGTCTGGGGGTGGGGGGCAGCTGCACCTGCTGCTCCCAAGCCCTGGCCCTGCGCTCCCTCTCCACTCTCACTTCCATGGGGGCAAAAAGGAGGAAGCCTCAGCTCGGTTACTGTGTCAAGCTCTACTACCTAGTACTGGAACTGGATTTCGGATGCGACCATGAGGGTGGGGAAGTATGCAGGGGTCTCAGGGGAGTTCAAGCAGAGAAACAAAGAAAACCATCCTCTTGCCAGAAAAGAAAAAAAAAATAATAATAATAGAAGACGTGTTTCCCAAAGTTTGAAGTAAAATAGATAATATTTTGTATCTTTTGACTATGGGGGATTAAAACACACATAAAAGTAGGCAGAAATAGCGAAAACAGATCCAGTTTTTAAATGAGCTAAGGGTCTGAGACACAAGTGTCCCAAAGCTCATGAAAACAGGCTCAAGGTGCTGAGCCCTCCAGGAAATGCAAATCCAAACCACAGCGAGGCCTTGCTTCGTACCCGCTGGGACAGGGTGATGACAAGATCGAGAAAGGAAGAAAGTGGGAGGCCTTGTCAAGGCCGTGGAGAGGCCCGAGGTTGTGAGGTCGCTGCTGGGAGCGCTCAGGGCTGCGGCTGCCATGGAGCAGCATGGAGAGGATCTTGTGGCTCGGGGAACTGGACACAGACGCCAAGAGTAGCATGTTCACCCATGGCACGGAGCCACCCCCATGCTCACCACCAGGCAAGCGCAATGGGATGTCAGCCCGCCGTGGGCAGGACTGGCCATGCGCGTCACGGCCAAACCTCGGAGCCGTTGCCGTTTTGCCGAGCGTGAGGGGCCAGTGTGAAGCTTCCACATTGTGTGGTCTCCCTCAGTGGGGGTCAGAGCGGCCAAGGGGGCAGAGGTAGCACGGGAAGGGGGCGCCGCGGGCCCAGGGGAGAAAGGGCATTGGATGCAAAAGCGAGCGTGGTGCTCACTCTTCTCTTGTGCACACACGGAAGCTCTCCTGGGATGCACGAGCCGTGCCCTTGCCCTCCTGGGCTCCAGAGCTCAGGAATTCGGCAACAGCAGCAGAGACCAGGACTCCGCCTCCAAACAGAGAATAATACATATGCTTTAAAAAGACGTGTGTGTGTGTGTTTGAAAGGCAGAGAGTTAGAGAGAGAAAGGAATAGAGAGAGAGAGAGATCCCCCATCTGCTGGTTCTCTGCCCAAATGGCTGCAACAGCCAGGGCTGGGCCAGGCCGAAGCCGGGAGCCTAGAACTCTACCTGAATCTCCCACGTGAGAGCTTCCGCTGCTTCCCCAGATGCAACAGAGGCAAACTGGGTCACAGGTGGAGCAGCTGGGACTCAAACTTGTATTCACATTGGGTGCCAGCATCGCAGGCTGCGGCTTACCCCACACTGCCACAACACCGGTCCGGGTGTACTTTAGATGTTGTCTCTCTACCTCGGTTGCCATGGTGTAAGGTGAGGACAACGGGTACCAACTCCCCAGGTCGCAGGGAGGACTGAGGGCCCTGAAACGGAGCAGGAACTGGCTCCAGGCAGCTCCACGCCAGGGCAGCTAACACAAGTGCTGTCGTCCTTATCATGATCGTGATTCACTGCATCATATTTACGTGTGGAAAAGTCCTGCAGCCAGTTCAGCAAAAACAAGGGCAGGACGTAGAGTTTTCCTTTCTTTCAGAATTCTTGCTCTCCTGTGTTTTCTCTTCTTGTCTGACCACGGACAAGTGTAGTTTCTGTAACAAGAAAACAGGACAAGATTCCGAGTACGACTGAGGGCCCCGTCCCCCACCCCCAGAGCCCCAGCAGATGATGTGGGAGGGAGCAGCAGCATGCTCTTTTGGTTTTGCCAGCTCAGCCATGGGCAGGGCCAGCCCCACACACTCAGGCCAAGGCAGCACCCTCGGAGGGGTGGCTGCAAGGGCGTGGGGAAGGCCCTCCCTGCCTGCACGCACACAGCAGGGACCTCAGCAATCAGAGCCAGAACCGAAACGTGCAGAAACGGGGCGCAGACACTCAGCAGCCCCAGGGGGTCCTGAGACGGGGCCCCCGACGCCATCACCGCTGTGCCCCCTGTGTCCAGCTTGGTCAGAGCAGAAAGTCAGGGCTTCCTGAAGGAATGAGCAAAACCAGGCTCTGCTGTGTGTCCTTGGGGAAGTTGTTGGCCTCTCTGTTTCGTCAGTCAGCTGATGCTGCAGAGGCTGTCATGAGGGCACAAAGAAATCCGTCTACAGGAAACCGAGCATCTAGCCCAGATCTGCTACGTGGTAGGTGCTGGAACTCTGTTGACTAAGTGAAGGCAAGGACCTCAGACTAGAGTGTGAATGACTGGCCAGCATTCTTTGTAGGGTATGAAGGAAGAAGAAGGTCTCCTCCACGCACGTCAGAGCCCGTGCTAGGGGCCGTGCCCACGCTGTCTTGTGCAGTCTCCGTTTCACGCTGGCAGAGGCTGAGACTCGGTGAGACTGACTCACCCAAGGTCACACAGCAAGCAGATGGCACAGCCAGGATGAAAACCGATGCATGACTCAAAAGTCCTTGCTGGAGAGCCCTGGATGTCACAACGGACACAGCCACCAGGAGGGCTGAGCCTCAGAGGCAAACTCCCCACAGTGCGCAGTGCCCCCCACCCCCCAACTGGAACCCAGCTCACACCGTTTGGAGGGAAATCCAGGCCTTCAAGGGTAGGGCTCTGTGAGCTCGTGTTTCCTGCTGGGAGGGAGCCCACCTGGGCTCCACACCCCCACCCCGGGAGGGTCACTCCAGGCCACTGCGTGCCAGTGTTTCCCGGGGCAGCAGCCTGGGCTCCCCGGCCCCTGTGGCTTCTCATGGACAAGGCGCCTGCTGTCCAGGCGTGTTCCAGGCCGCCGGCCCGAGCCCCAGCCAGCCCAAGCCTGCAGCAGTGAGTCAGCCTTTCACTGGGGAAACGTGGTCACTGGCCTCCAATCACTCTTTCCAGCCTGGCCCTTGTCCTGGGCTGGGTGCCGGGCGACCTCCGGTTTTCCCCAAGGGCCACGTGGGGCTGGAATCCATGGTGGGGGCAGATTGACTTGCTTTGGTTCGGTTAGACCAGGGTCCCCAACTCCCCGCCCCCACGCATAGGAGCAAAAGCAGAGATCCTGACGGTCGTGTCCAGATGGTACCAGGGCTGCCCGTGTCCCTGCCCCCAGGCCAGGCTGGCACAGCAACCCCAGGCCTGGAGCTCAGACACGCTTGGCCTGCTCCCAGCTACCGTGCTTTCTTGAAAGATGACGCCCCCAGAGGTGGAGCAGGCCTGCGCTGTAAAGCAAGCACCTTTACCTTCCCTGAACCTCCAGCGGGCTCCGTGCCAGGGCTTGGGTTTCAGAGCTGTCCACCTGATGCCCCTTGGACTCCTGTGGCCTCCCCATACAGCAGGCTGGGGGGGTCCTCCTAAGGGGTCAGGGGTACTGGGGAGGCTAGCACCGCCAGTCAAAGCCGGCAAGGGGTGGGAGAAGGCTGCTGGAGGTGACCTTAACTGCCACAGGCCCCCAGGCCCAGACGCAGGGCCGCCTCCTCCTGGAGTTTGTGATTAGCAAAGGTCAATCAATCATCCATTCACCCCGGGCACTCACATACTCTGACACCCTGCACACAGCAGGAGCTAGGGGTGTGCAGAGGGAGGGTCCTGTTCCTGTGCCCAGAGCTGGCTGAGGGCGACGCAGGCACTAACCTGGCAGCTTCTGGTACCTAGGAAGGGAGAGTGGCCACAGGGGATGCCTGCTCCAGACGGGAGGGGTAAGCAGGAGTCGTGGCCGGGGTGCAGAAGGGATGCAGGTGCTCTTGTCAGGGACTCAGCTGAGTCCCCAAAACAGGTGCTGCGACCCCAGCCCCGGTACCCCCCCCACGACCTCACCTGGGGTTTCACAGGGCTCACAAGTTAACAGGAGGTCATCACAGGCCTGATACTGACAGGTGCTGCTGCAAAAAGGGGAAATTAGCACAGAGACGTCACGGAGGATGCAGGCAGATGTGGGGTGAGGCACCTCCCAGCCGAGCAAAGCCCTGAGCAGCAGCAAACCTGAAGCCAGGATAAGGCAGGCAGAGTCGGCCTTGCGCAAGGCCCAGGAGCGGAGGGCCCTGTCCCCAGGAGCTGGAGACGCTGCTGTTCACCCAGGCGCCAGGCAGTGCTGCAACCCTCGGGGTGGATTCCATGGTCCCCTCAACGGTAACTGAAGGTGGAGGTGGGGTGGGAACTAAGATAGGCCACCATGGCTGGAACACAGTCAAAAATTCCTTTATCTTGAATGAGGGGAAGTGGATCGGTGTGGGCGCCTCGGGTGATGATAACAGCAGCAATAAAAATAATAAGCACCTTGAGGAGGCACAGGATGTATGCACTAGCCCCAGTGGCAGGAGGCGGCTGGCTCTGCAGGGGCTTCCCTAGCAGACAGGGCGCCCCACAGAGCCGGCGCCCCACAGCCTGGCCTGAGCTGTGTGGCTTTGGGCTAACTGCTCTCTGCTATGCACCTGTGCTCCTACCTCCTCCATGATCCGGAACATCCTGTAATCTTGTGACTAACCTCTTGGATACAGAGGGCAGGGTAGAAGGAAAGAGAGAATAAGAAGAGGATCAGCTTCCAGTCCAGCTGGGGTCGTGCCATTTACTGAGGCCAGTTCACAACCCAAGCGCTGGTGTGGCCCAAGACAGCCTCAGCCACCTCTGCGGCTTCCCCTAAGCCCATCTTTCATGGGCTGACTCCCGAGTGGCTGCCTTTGTGCTGCTCTGCCCCGCCCCTCATAGCTGATTGGTCCAGTGGGTCAGCACATGACACAGGCTGGGCCAATCAGAATCTGGCCCTAGGATTTTTGGGGCCTGGATCTAAGAAAGAAATTTCAGTTTCAGAGGAAACAGAAAGCTCTCAGGAGCCGTGTTTGCTGCCATGTAGAGGGAGGGATTGAGAGAACAGCCGACAGAAAGGCAGAGATAAGCAGAGACAGAGACAGCGAAAGAACTGGGGGTACAGAGTGGGGGGGTAGATCAAGGCCACAGCCAGAGAGCCTGAACCTCCAGCAGGCTCTGTGCCAGAGAAGGACCAAGCGGCATCGAGCAAGGCCCTGGCTGCCCTGAGGCCACCGCCTCTGCTTCTCCTGGCTTCCCTGTAGTCCCCTCCCCCACCGTCGCTGCTCCTGCCAGGTGAGCCAGGGAGGAGTTTCCATCCCTGCAGCTGTGGAAGTTCTGAGTCACACAGGGACCTGCAGGGTGCCCTCAGCCCACTGCTAGTAAGGTGCCCAGGAAGCTGCGGCCTGGAGAGGTTGCCAGGGCATCTCAGGGACCGTCCTCACACTGCGGTAGCACTGGAGTCTCACGCACACTCCGCAGCCAGCCTCACAGCCAAGACCGAGACGACACAGACGCAGGCCTGGGTGTCCAGTCCTCGTCAGGGAGAGAGAAGCCACCCCTTCTGTCGCTCATGTCTCAGGGCTTGTGGTAGGGCCCAGTGTGGGAGCTGAGGAAGGCGGGCACCGGTTTAACCTCAGCGGCCCCTTGTCATCCACGTGGGGCTGGGCAGAACTCCAGGGCTCGGTGGGTGTTTGCTGACAGCGGAAGAGCAAGGCCCGGTTTACTGGACTCTCTCCGTGCCCGCTGCTGTTCTCAGTGCTTGGCTCATTCAGCTGAGCCTCTCTCAGGCCGATGAAAACGGTGCTGCTGTGCCCAGTTTGCAGCCAAGAGGCTGAGGCACAGAGGGGTCGCTAACTCGGGCTGCGGGGAGCTGCACCGGCTGCGTGGCTCCTGCGTGCACCCCCAGCCATTGGACGGCACTGCCTGTCCTTGCAGGAATGGGGGAAGCCGTGTCAGTGAGGGGCCCCAGCGTGGCAAGGCCTGGGGACATTTAGGCTCCAGAAAACGCTCCAAGAAGGTGGATACGTCGAGCCCTCCATCCGGGAAGGACAGCTCAGAGTCCGAACGAAGATGCAGACACTCAGACCTGGGTCTCCTTGTCCTGCAGTCCACGCAGGACACTCATCCCTGAACCGACAGCTCTTCCTGCGACCCCCACCCGGCCCGCTTGGTCTCTGCCATCTCCCCTCTCCGTGTGCGTGTCCGAGGCCTGTCTGTCCACTCGCTGTCCAAGGTTCGTCATCCTTCCTCTCACAGGGCTTCCCTCGATGGTGACCAAGTCCCTGAAACATGACCGAGGAGCTGAGGCCCGCAGGCCGAGCCCTGGCGCAGATCCACTGAGGGGAGAGATGGCGCCAGGGCAGCCCCCACAGGAGGCCATGGATTCCCTCGGTGTCTCCTGAAGATCTGGAGAGCACGCACTTCCCCCGGCAGAGGGACGGCTGCAGCTCAGCTTCGAGGCCAGGCTGACCACAAGGCGAGAGGAAGCACACCCAACTACAGAGGACCCCCGGGGAGCACCCTGCCGCAGGTGGAGCTGTGCCCATGAAGCCGGGCATGGCAGGGCAGGGCGCTGATGGGAGATCTGCCAGGGGCTCGTTTTCTAGGGGAGCAACCTATGGGGTCTTTCAGGAAAGTCCTTCGGAAGAGAAATGGCCTCTTAGACAAAACAGGACACACGAGACCTCGGGAGTGCGTGGGAGCGCCGGGAACTCTCGGAAACACTTCACACACGTCCGACCTCATTCCCTCCTCAGAGACCCTGAGGGGTGGGGGCTGCGACTCCTAACTGCAGCGCTGGGGGATTTTTCCAGAGTTACTCAGCAGCAGAGCCAGAGTAACAGCCGGGCGCTACTCCACAGCCTTCACTGTGTGGGAAACACGTTCCCTGGGACCTGGGGGCTTCATCCTCACCTGGAATTCATTAAGCACCTGCTGTGTACCTAGGACATAGCAGGACAACGAGACAGACAAAGGCCCCGCCCTCCCGGGGCCTTCTGTTACTATAGTCCTGACAGTCTGCTGACCCCCCAAATCCTCTCGCTCTTAGGGTTTCTGTTAGTGGCATCAGAGAATACTCCCAGATCAAGCTGGTGTTGTGGCCACAGCAGGTTAAGCCGCTGCCTGCAACACCATTGTTGCATACAAGCGTCAGTTCAAGTCCCGGCTGCTCCACTTCCAATCCAGGTCCCTGCTAATGTACCTGAGAAAGCAGCAGAAGATGTTGCAAGTGCTTGGGCCCTGCACCCACATGGGAGACCCGGATGGAGTCCCGGGGTCCTGGCTTCAGCCTGGCCCAACCCCGGCTGTCATTTGGGGAATGAACCAGCAGAAGAAGATCTCTCTCTCTCTCTCTCTCTCTCTCTCTCTCTCTCTGCCTTGCCCTCTCTCTGTAACTCTGACTTTCCAATAAAACAAAATTTTAAAAAAGGGAAAAGAAAATATTCCTGGAAACCTGCCCCTGGTCAGGTGCTGGTGTTTCTGTGGGGCCCAGCAGACGGGATCCTGCCCTTGTTCAGCGGACGCTCTCCTTGGCTTGCTCCTGCCGTGCTTCCTCACCTGTGGCAGGTGCTCAGGGAGGAGAAGCAGCTGAACAGGCCGGGCCCCTGTGAAGCCAAAGCAGAAGGAGCCAGGCTAGCCACACGGGAGGCAGCAGGGTCCATGCGAGTGCTTGGGTCATCGGTGCCCTCTGTCCTCCTGGGTGGTGACCCCTGACCCGAGGTGTGTGAGTAGGAGCTCCAGAGCAGACGTCAGCTGGGGGTGCTAAGCCAGCCATGGACGCTCTCCGAGGATCCCTGAACTCATCCGTGCAATGGAAGTGGCAAGCCCTGGCCTTGTGGGAAGATGTCCAAGAACGCGGAGGCTGCACGTGAAATCGTGGCTGTGTGCGCGTTTTTAGACTCGCCTCCTAAGCCCCATGTCCTGCCTCAAGCCCTCCCACTTTTGACTCCCTGAGAGCTGAAGGCCTCAAAAGGGCACTTGCCAACTCATCCACAGGTGGATCTTCACGATTTACCTATCTGCTACTTACATGACTGATGATGGAAACCTCAGGTCTTGCCTTTCCGGGGCCTAACGCCTTTCTCATGTGGAAAAACTGACAGAAAGGGGTCTGAGATTCCAGCCAAAAGGGGTCATGGGGACCCGATTAGCTCACCCAAAATGGCTGAAAAGCACTTTACCGATGCCCTAGACAGAGCTCAGTGAGGGCTGCTGTAAGAGTGCAGGACATCTGGTGACCAGGTAAACTTCCAACATCTGCATCCGATGGGGAGAATTCCCAGGGGCAGGTGCTGGGGCCGTGGTCAGCACCCCTGCATCCCGGCTCGGGTGCCTGGCTGCCGTGGGCATCTGGGGAGTGGGCCAGTGGGTGGAGGACGTCTGTCTGTCTCTGTGTGTCTCTCTGCCTCTCAGATAGGAGGCGAGGGAGTGTTTCTGTTCTGGACTGAAGCGGGAGCTCACTGCAGACAGGCTGCCTGTTCCCGCAGAGCGTGTGTCACGTGCTCGGCACTCAGGCAGCAGGGAAGAGGATGGGAAGTTCTATGTGCCTCAGGGCTGCTTCCAAAAGCCCAGAAATCAACCCGTGATCCGCAATCAGCCCACATGTGGGAGGTGAGACCCTCCCCAGCAGACAGCCTGTCAGGGAGAGGGGCCCGGGGAGGGGAGCCGTGCCAGCCCTGTGGCCACGAAGGGAGCAAAGGGGAAGCTTCACTCGCTGATAACCATCGCTGTGAACTGCTCACCCTCCTGCAAGCCCCGGCCTGTTTACTGGAAGACTCGACCCTATTTCTACATCCTGAGTGCTGAGAGATTTCATCACCGGCTCAGGCAAGACAGAGAGGCCAGGCAGCAAGGCTCGGTGACAAGTGGCACCAGGTGGGGGGCGGGGGCAGCCGTGGCTGTGGCTGTGGCGCTCAGGCCGGGGGTGCTGCCCTTTCACAGCGCATACTGATCTTGGTCACACCTGGTGTGCAGGGGCTCCAGACTCAAGGCAAAAAGGACAAAAATGAGAACAATGGTGATCGGAACATGCGGTGAAAGCCACCGTTTTCTAAGCAATCATTTTGAAGAGTGGTGTGTGGCGTGGCTAGCTTGGAGCCGGACTGTTTCTGATCCACTCACCTGTTTGAGTCTCTACTTCCCCTTCTCTGAAATGGGTCTGTAGTGTTTGAGTGAGTTCACACCTTCGGAAGGGGGGCTGCTGGTCCTCTGCTGGCGTCGGCCACGTGGAGCCAGCGCCGAGCACGTTCCCTGAGTTTCAGTGGGAGGAGAAGGTGAGGCCATGTGTAAGGAGACTCGCATGAGCTGCTCAATGAGTAGCTGCTGCTACTCCTTCCACGTCTGACACCCAGCTCCAAGACAGCAGACGAGGAACCCAGAGAGGCCATCGAAGGGCTGTGTCCCCAGCCCACCATGCACAACGCTGGGGGTGGAACTCGAACTGGGTTGGCTGACACTGATGCTGTGGAGGAAGGGAGAAGGCCCAGAGGCCCCTTGGTGGGAGGCTGGTGGGCAGTGTCCCCGATCTGCTGGCCAGCGCCTTGCTTCAGGGCTGACTGTCACGTCCCCAGCGTTCATTCTTGCTCCGTGGGACCCACAGGCACAGTCAGGCTGCTGAGCTGAGGCAGGTAGGAGTGGCCCTGCCTGTCCTGTGCCATACTGGGAACAGAGGGGCTACGGCCTGCAGAGACACCAAGGAGCCACCGTGCCCAAGCCCAGCCCCGGCTAAGCCCGGCTGGCGACAGAGGCCTGGACCAGCCATTCCAGTGCAGCCACTGCTGATGCCAGTCTGACCCCAGGCTCGTGGCCCTGCCTGCCCCAGTTACGGCCTTGCCTCTTCCCGCCTCCTGCAAACCAAGCCCTCCTCCACCCAGGGCTGTCGCTCTCACTGTGGCCCTGGGTTTCCTCGCTCCCAGCAGACCTTGGGGCAGGGTCACCTCCTTCCCTAACCTGCACCCTGAAGGCCACAAACACTTAGTCACCCAGCCCTGGGCCTGCCTCCTTGCCACCACATAGGCTCTGATTGTCCCATCTGCAGAGTGGCCACTGCATGGCAGGGCCTCATGGGTGATTGTAGAACCCAGGGGCAGAAGAGCAGCTGCAAGGCCCTGGGGAAACAGAGATGGGGATTGAGCCCCCATGTCCCCATTCCTTCCGAGCCAGCCTGACCTGACAGGCTCCCGTGGTAGCCCACACCTACCTCACCTGTGTGGAGAGTCCACATTATACTGCATCCTGTGGCTACGGTTCCTCTAAAGTCTATTTATTGATTTATTTGAAGGCAGAGTTGGGGGTGGGGAGTGGAGGGAGCTTCCATCTGCTGGCTCAGACCCCAACGGCCTGCAGCAAGCGGGGCGGGGCCAGGCCGGGGACTGGGAACTCCATCCTGGTCTCCCACTTGGTCGGCAGGGACCCGAGTACTTGGGCCAATATCTGCTGCCTTCCCAGGTGCACCAGGAGGAAGTTGGATGGGAAGTGGGAAGCGGAGTCGGGACACAATCCCTGGCACCCCAGTGTGGGTTGCAGGCATCCCCGAGGTGGCTGAACCCATGGTGCCGCAACTCCCACCCCAGGAGGTGTGCACGGCAACGAAGCTGCGATTCACTGCGGCTTACTGCGTGCCAGGCGCTGGATCCGCAAAGCCTCACATCTCCAAACCACTGGAGCAGTGACAGCTGCTCCTCACGTGACAGCTGCTGGGGCCTAAGGCTGAGTGGGCGCCGGAGGAAGGGAAAGCAGCGGTGGTGGGGTGAGGGGGTTGGGGGGAGCTCCAGGAAAGGAAGTGCAGCCCCTCAGAGGCCTTCCTTCTTTCTGGACTCTGCTGTCTCCAACCCAGCCCAGCCCAACCCCACATCCACCCTGCACGGGCGGTTGACATGGCTTCCTGCCGTCTGCACAGCTGCTGGGCCCCCAGGGACTTCCCAGCTCAGACAGGCACCTCTGGTGGAAGCCAGGTCATCATTACCCAGTGTGCTGCGGGCTCAGACCAGGAAGCCCCCAGCAGGCTCCCCAGGAGGTAGGCGGCTAGTATCTGCCAGGGCCACCCTGGCTCATAGCCAACAGCCTCCAGCCTGCCCAGGCCCGGAACCAGACAGTCCCCAGCTGCCTGAACAGCCCACACCAGCCTGGCACCACAGGGAGTCCCAGCAAGAGACCCACCCTTCTGGGGAAGTCCTATTCTTGCTCTCTCTCTGCCCTACAGTGATCGATGCTGCCCCATGTCCTGCTGTGACCTCATGGCCGCACGGGTGACATCGCGGGCAGACACGGTCCTTACGTAGCCTGTGCTCCTCCTTAGTCCTTCTCACCTAATTTCTATCCCTCGTATCCATCGACTTCTTGCGAACCTGCTCAGAGCCTGGTATCTGGCCTGGGTTCAAAGGTCGCAGTGCCTGACAACAACCAGCAGGACTGTGCTAAGGGGCAGTCGCCAGGAATTCACAAGAACACGAACAGGAAGACAGAAAGTTGCAGGAAACAACGAGTGACACACTGGACACACACGAGGAGCAGTGCTCGGTGCACACGGAACTCAGGGGCTCCGGGCAGGAGAAGGTAGACGGGCCAGCAGACGTTGCTGCACCCTCTGCAGTCACCAGTGTCCACAGCCGCTGTGTATAGTCGTGTGGGCTGTCGATGGGGGCTGAAATTCAGACCAAAGTCCAGCTCCGAAGCAGGGGCCTACACCACATCGCCCTGCCCCCACCCGCTCGGCCCCAGCAACCTTTTGGTAGAAGACGATAGTCCTGCCCTCACCCCACCTAACATACAAACACACATGCACACACATATACACACATGTACACACATATACAAACATATGCGCGCACACACACACACACCCTTGCAAGTGTTCCATCATCCTTGGCGTGCTTCAGGTTCCTTCCTAATCTGACCAGCACCTCTGCCACCACCTCCACCACATCCGTGCCTCACCCTCCTCTCTCCATGTCTACACTGCACAGCCTCACCTCTCCCCACGTCTACAGCCTCAGCTCCCTGGAAGAATCAGGGCCACATGGTCTCCGCACATGCTGCTTCTGTTCCCCACAATAGTCCTTCCCGTGTTGGGTTAGCCGAGGCCTCATGCTCCTCCAAGAAGCCTTCTGGGCAGCCTCTGTGCCCTCCTCACCTGGTCACAGCTCCTTCTCTCCCCTCTACCCCCCAGTGCCTGCTCTGCTCTGAAAGGCTTCTCGGGGCAATGCCGACCTGATTCCCAGCGTCACTGTTGCTGTTTGCTGCCTCCCCCAGGATGCCAGGGGCTGGAGCACGTGTACCGTGCAGGTGAAGCACCTCAGTCTGAAAGTCCAGCATCCCAGAGGGCTGACGGGACACCCACGTGGAAAATTTCACACGTGCCTTCCCGTGACAGATAGCAGTCAGAACACAGGTGCACTCCAAGGGATGATTGAAGTTATCTTCAGGGTGGGCCTTTGGCACAGTGGATAAGTGGCTCTGTGGCATGCCCCCTATCAGAGAGTTGTCTTCAAGCCTCGGATCCAGCTTCCTGCTACGTGTGCCCTGGGAGGCAGCAGGTGACGGCTCTAGCTTGTGGGTCTGTGCCATCCACACTGCAGACCAGCAGTGAGTTCTCTATCTCCTGGCCTGGTCCTGGCCATTGCTGGCATTCAGGGAGTGAACCAGCAAACGAGAGGTGTCTCTTTCTGCTTTTCAAATAAGTGAAAGTAAATTAAGATTTTTTAAAAAAGATTTACTTATGTATTTTGAAAGAGAGAGAGATCTTCCATCCACCAGGAGCTTCATCTGGGTCTCCCACGTGGGTACGGGGTCCTAAGCACTTGGGCCATCTTCCACTGCTTTCCCAGGCCATAGCAGAGAGCTGGATCAGAAGAGGAGCAGCCGGGACATGAACCAGTGCCCACATGGGATGCCAGTGTTGCAGGTGGTGGCTTTACTCTCTACACCACAGCGCCGGCTCTGAAATTTAAAAAATTTTAAAGTTGCCTTCAGACTATGTGCATCAGGTGTGTTCAGAACAGATCAAATTCATGTTTGCACTTGAATTCCATCCCCAGGATAACTCAGGATATAAATGTAAACATCTCAAAATAAAAGAAAAAATTCTAAACATTCTGGTCCAAGTATTTTGGATAAAAAATACTCAGCCTGTCTTATCTATTAATCCATCTATCCGTGTGTCTGCTGTATGCTATCCATTGTCAATCCAGTGCATACAGTTGGTGCTCAGTACACAGTTATTGAGTAAACGAGTGACTGTGGCTGGCACAGTGGGGAGCAAGAGCTGCTGACAGGCAGGGTGGCCTCCCGCTCCTGGAGTCAGAACAGAGGGAGTCCTGGGAGCTGGGCGCAGAGCCTCGCCTGCCCACCACGTGCACGCAGTCTCATCTTGCCCTATGTGCTGGATGTTTCTGTGCTGGGAACATATCTAAGAGGTTCCCCAGGTCTTCCGTCCGGTGACGCTGACCCCCGTGTGGCTCCAAAATCCATCAGAAACCGTCAACGTGCCGTCTGCTTTCTTGCATGCAGAGGGGAAGACGAGAGGGCATGTGTGTGGCACAGGTGGCACCAGACAGGAGGCTGCCGTGAGCTGGGGCAGCACCCCTGCCCAGGGCCTTTCCAGTGCCAGCTCATTTATCTTGAATTACTAATCACATTTAAATCGACAGGTCTCTGCAGCGCTCCTGTGGGCATCTGCAAACTCGCCCCAAAAGCAGACTGGCTGAGAAGAACTTTCACCCAGGTGCTGCACAGAGGTCTGCTTTATCTTTGTCCTTCCCTAGCTGGGATCACTGAAATAAAACTCCAGGCGGCAATGCCTCGTGAGATCTAGAAAATCTTTCACCAGTTACTCTCATCAAACACAAACCATCCCTGTTGATTGTAGGGAGAAAAACATTTTTAATCGAAAAAGGAAATCCCGTGCAATGCGATGACCAGCACTGATGTGCACGGAACGTCCCTAAGGGCAGCCACCCCGCGGGGCTTGTCCCCTGCAGACACCTCTCTGGGCGTTACATGGGTCCAAGGCCGCGCAGTGGTGGGCGCAGCGTGAGGAGGAAGGAGCTCTAAGCCTGGCCACAGCATGTGCTCGGGACCCGTGGGAGCTGTCCCTGCTGCTGGGACTGCCGGGCATCAGACTCTGCAGAAGGCACAGCTGGTGCACCGCAGAGCCAGAGCAGAGCAGCTCAGGAAGGGAGGCGGCCTGTGTGGGAGGGAGCACTTCTGCTTGCCTCGGGGTCTGCCCTCTCCGGCCCCAGGGTCATGTCAACCTGCTCCACGGGCCGGTCCACAGCATCCGAGCCAGGCTGCCTTCCCCGGGGCCCTGAAACTCTGTGCCTTTGGCTAGGGAGGGAAGTGGAGGGACTGAAGTTGAGAATGGGGCCTGAACCCCTCCACTTCACAGATGGATAAACCAAGGCCTGGCCTCAAAGGCACTAGGGCTTCAGCTTGCTCCGTTGAGCCTTGCGTGGCTTCTAGCCTGGGGAATGCCAGCCATCTTCAGAGGCAGGGGCGCCCCAGAGATGCTCAGCGAGGGGGAGGCAGGCGTCAGGGGCTGGGTTTTCCCCCAGGACGCCTCAGAAAGCTCAACTTGCAAAGACCCCTGCTCTGAGACAGCAGGGCTGGCCGGGGCCAGCGCTTCCCTGTCTGTTCTGTGAACATCGATAACAAGGCTTCCTTCCACATTCTCACTGCCGCCGCCCCCGCCCCCTCCCCCAAGCTGCTGGGCACTAGCCCCTCTGGCCACACACCCCCTCCACCCTCCACCCGGGCCGTGACCTTGCCCTGGAAGGTCAGCACCGGGATCGGGCCCACGCCTCCTCACCTCAGCTAGTTCCTTCTCTTCTTTCCTGGGCTGCTGGGTTCGCGTTTCACTTCTGCTCGGGCAGGGGTGGAGCGACACCATCACGTCGTTTCTGGCAGCTGTGGTGGGCCTGGCGGTGAGGTGGGGGAGGAGTCCTAGTTCTGGTTCTGCTGTCAGGCGGGCTCCAGCACCTGGCCAGCCCAGCTTCCTCCTCTGACCCTGGCGAGGTCACAGCCACTCCCAGGGCGGGGAGGCTGACCCCCGTGAGAATGGCCCAGCATCTTCCAGGTGCAGGGGCCGCATGGGACGGCCCCCCTCGAGGAGACCGCAGGCAGGAGAACAAGCCCAGAGGGGTCAAGTGGCTCTCCCAAGGGCACCGGGAGTGAGGGTGGAGGCAGGATTAGAACCCAGGCGTAGGGCCCCAGGCTCATTCCCTCACATCTTTCCAGCCAGGAGCCTGGGCACGGCTGCGGGACCCCCAGCTGCAGCGCTGCAAACAGACCCAGGGACAGGAAGAGGGTACTGGCAAAGGGCATGAAGAAATGGAACTAGACGTGTGAGTCAGGCAGGTGCTTGGCCTAGTGGTTAAGACGGCTGCATCCCAGATCTGAGTCCCGGGCAGCAGGGATACCTAGGGGGCAGCAGGTGGTGGCTCAAGTGATTAGGTCCCTACAGTGCACCTGGGAGATCTGGACTAAGTCCTCAGATCCCAGCTCCCAGGCGCACCTAGCCCAGCCTCCAGCCACAGCAGGCATCTGGGGAGTGCATGAGACAGGAGCTGTCATTCTCTGCCTCTCAACAAAAAATTAAAAAAAAACAATTAACCTGGGGAGACCTGGATTCAGTTCCTGGTCAAATTTCTTTTGGTGCAAACATATTTTTGAACGCCACGCAGCTTTTCCATAACATGCATTTTCCTTGTATTATCAAGAGAATTTTTGGCACCAAAATAAACCTATACTTCAGATGCCTTTTTCCCGTGAACCTTTTGAGCTTCCTGGGATCTCCCCAGCGCCCCCACCCCGTCCTGTGTTTGAGTGGCACCTGCAGACTGCGGGCCTCTGCCTTGTTGTCTCACAGCAGGCTGGTGCCCCGCCTGTGTCCCTGCAGGCGCTGTGCCTTGGCAGCTTAGAGAGAGGTCAGGGCCTGGGGCAGCGTCAGCAGAGAGGAGGGAATACTGTGGACCTGTGAGCTTACGGGGTTGGGTGGAGGCTCCCCTGTGCAGCAGCCTGCCTGGTGAGCTAGAGGCGCTGGGAGCCTGCGACAGGCTTCTGTACTCCCAGGGCTTACAGCCGGAGCAGGGTGGTTCTGGTGGGACCATGTGGCCACCGCAGACGTGCTGGGCTGGCCTCACCCACAGGGCTATTGTGGAAATCACAAACAGCTCCTGCCAGCTGCCCAGGCAGGGCCAGGACGGGGCCCTAGAGCGGTCGGCCCTGGCCTCCCGTGGCCTGCTGTCTTGCCGCCTTGTGACAACAGCAGCAGCTGCCAGGCCCGTGGGCAAGGAGCGGCCGCTGGGGCTGGCAGGGCTGGGTGGGGCTGTGACTCACAGCCACTAGCCAGCTTTTGTCTGAGCCCAGTGCTGGGGAGGTGAGGAGGAGGAGGGTGGGGCGGCGGGGACTAGAGCCTGGGCTTCCATGTCTCTGGGGCTCTCCCTGGCGGCCCCACAGCTTCACCCCTCCAGCCCCCAGAGCCCCTGCCCAGTACCCTCCGTTCCTGAGCGCACGTCCCGCTCCTTGCCCTTCCTGCCTGTGTGTGAACACGGCTGCCACTTCCCCGTCTGCACGCTACTGTTCCCCCACTGTCTTCCCCTTCAGAACACGCGCCCAGGGTGCTCCCTTTGCAGACACAAACTCAGAAGAGCCCCGTCTCAGCAGACGGTGGTCTGCTGGGCAGGATCCCAGGGCCTGCTAGACGCTGCCCAGAGCAGGGTCCCCAGCTCGGAGTGTGAAAAGAGCTTGGGACGTGCACAGCTTGAGGCCTCGGGGTCCTGGCTTGTGGGGAGCCTTGCCAACACCTCCCCCAGGACCTCGAGGTTGAGCCGTGGGTGTGAGCTGGAGGAGGCAGCAGGAGGGAGAGCAAGGAGTCAGAGGATTCACTCCAAAGCCACAGAGAGCCGTGGAGCCGGGAGGGCCCGGAGTGGAGCACGAGGCGGCTGAGGCCTGGCCTCCGGACTCGCCTCCCAGCGGGGCTGCAGGACTGACTGTGTCTCTCTGCCTCAGTTTCCCTGTCGTGTCACAGCCTTTTTAAAGGTCCTGCATAGACATGGATTTTGCACCGAAATAAACTCTGCTTTTAAATCCGACTTCTAGGAACCATTTGCAGGCTGCCTGCAAGTTCTGCACAAGCGTGGGCGGCCGTGGTGACCCAGTGTGCAACCCGGAGGTGACTGAGACCTCCGCCCCGTCCCAGGGTTTACCGCGGGTAGTGATAACCCCCCGCCTCTCAGCAGGGCCCTGATCTCTGGGGGGGGCTCGTGTCACTGCCACTGGGGATCCCCCGCAGGGGACACCTCCAGCCTGCAGGTGAGGACAGATCAGCAGTTTCTTACCTTCCAAGAACAACCAGAAATCCAGATTTTTGTGTGAAGTCATCCTGCTTTTATGGCAAGCTTTATGTTTTGCATTCTTTAAAAACAGGCCTTATTTTTAGCTGTTTATTTAGCACACCGCTCAAAGTTCAGCGTCCAATTTAAAATTTCCCAAACTGCCCTCTGGCCCAGCTGAAGCGCACCTGTGCTTTGGGTCAGCAGGTGGTCCGTGTCCAACCTCAGACCAGAGGAAGTGGCGATCGATGGAGAGGAGCCCAGAAAGTAAACAGGCGGTGACTACCCAGGCGATAAGGGCGGGACGGCGGGGACAGGACCTGGCTGAGTCAGGAGCCAGAGGAGGGGCAGCCACACAGCCTGTGGGGGCGTCAGGGAAGCCTTCCTGGGAGAGGTGGCAGCCTAGTCAAGCCCTGGAGTGGAGCAGATTGCAGAAATGGCAGCACCGGTGGTGATGCACATTTCTGCTCGTTGCTTTCCCAGGGTGAGGTGTTCTGTAAACAACATTTAACGTGCACGATAACCCTCTATGCGAGGGGTTGTCTTCTTCCAGCACTGGAAACCAAGGCACGGAGAGCTCGAATCACCTGCCAAGGGAGCGTGGCTAGCAGGTGCCACCCGTGCACTGACACACGGCTCCGGAAAACTCCGTGGAGGCCAGAAGGGCATCGGGAGGCTAGACCACGGAAGAGAACAAGATATGCACGCAGAGCCGGAGACGGCAGAGGGCACAACACCACTGGGGACCCTGCATCCCGCCTCGGAGGGCCTGGCTTTGAGTCCCAGCTCTACCTCCCATCCAGCTCCCTGCCATGCACACCCTGGGAGGCAGCAGGCTGTGGCTCCATGGTTACCCTGGGGAGACCTGGGTGGAGTTCCAGGATCACAGATTCACCCTAGCCCAGCCCCCGCCTTTGAGGGCATTTGGGGATGGAAGATCTCTCTGTCTGTCTCTCGCTGTCTTTTAAATAACTACAAATTAATAAGTCTTTCTTTAAAACCTGAAAATGACCACCATGGCTGAGGTGTGGGCTCTTTTTGCCACGCAGGGGGAGGAGCTGGGGCCCAGCTGTGCCAAAGGCGGCAGGAGTGCCATGGGCCACACCCAGGAGCTTGGCTACACCTGGAAGCCTGCGGGCGGGCGAGAGGGAAACGTGAAAAGACGGAAGGATCAGTGTAACTCCAACTCCTCTCCACCTTACAGGAGACTGCGCCTTCCCCTGGCCTGCCTGCCCTGGACCACACAGCCCAGCCCAGGGGTCCCCGCCCCAGGGAGTGGCAGGAGGGAAGAGGAAAAGGCCCCAACCGGCGGCTTCCAGACTTGAGACTGAAGATTACAGGGCTCCGGCCCCGACCCTTGCACACCCCGGGAGCACCCAGTTGTTCCTGCGGCCTCACCCTCCCGCCCACTGGCCTCCTGCAAAGGGAGAGGCCTGGGACGTGGCTCTCCCAGAGTAACCCTGGGGCGGCAGATCAGACGGGCTGGAGGCAGCCCTTTGAAGCCCCTCCTGAGACCTGGCCAGTGGCCCTGCCACCCTGCTGCCCATTTGCCACCTGGCCGGCCAGGCAGGCCACAGGGCCAGTGCAGAGGCCCCGCAAACCCTCCAGAGGCAGCTGGTCTCTGGTCTCCGGGTCCACGTGGGCCGTGGGTAGAGGGAGTGAGATGCAGGTATGAGCGGCAGGGGCAATGTGTCAGGACCCCTGTGTTGCAGTCGGCTGGGTCCTCCCTTGATTTCGGGCCACAGGGGTCATCTCCTTGCATTCTGAGGCCCCGGGCAGGTGGGCCCCGGACTCCTTTGCAGGGATAGATCGAGGCATTGGCCTGCTCCCGTGCTCAGGAGGACACTCAGCATGGGGAAAGTAACTTCAGAGGCAGCGGAGGGGATTCTCGATGCGGGCTTCTCACCCCTGGCCGCTTGGCATTTGGGGCGGGGTTGTCCCTGGCCATGCAGGGGGCACATGGCTGGGGCAGGCCTGCCTGCCAGGTGCCAGCAGCGGCCCCACCAGTGATGACAAATGAGCCGGAAATGTCTCCAGACAGTGCCGCACATCCCCTGGGGCCCAAGTGACCCAGCCTGCTTGAGACCACAACTCTAGACCACAGCTGCTCACAAACTATGTAAAAGCAAACCACACGCAGAATTTTACATTTTCTACTAGCCACATTAAAAAAAGTAAAGATGCAGGAAACCATTTTTTAATGTATTTCATTTTGCTCCCACACATTATCGTTTCGACGCACAATTCATATAAAAAGGTATGAAAGACATGCTTCATATTCTTTTAGTCTGAAAAAAAAATCTTCAAAATCTGGTGTGTCTCTTACAGTTTGGGGCTCCAGGCCACTGGGTGTGGCTCTCCCCAGCACATCAGAGACAGCCGGAAACCAGAGCCAGGACCAGCACAGTGCTTTGGCCGCACCGAGCCCCCCACGGCCCTGCCGCGCGCAGGTCTGCATGTTCAGAGGCTCCTCGGCTTAGCCGCGTGCCCGTTCAAGCGTGAGGGTGCCGGGCCAGGAAGCCAGGGTGTGTGGGTGTGAGCAGGTCAGTGAGCAGACTCCCATGAGTCTTCCCACCTGTGTAAGGGGGCTGTTCACACTCCTTCTCCGGGCTGGGATGGGCACTCAGCCCCCTACCCCCTTCTTCTCTGGCCACAGCACCCCCTGAGCTCCCCAGGCACCCCACAGTTTGACTTTCTACAGGCTGAGGCCCTGGGCCCGGGATGCCGCCCCATGGGGAGACCCCGAGTCCAGTGACAGTGCCCCCTGGATGGGGAGCCTAGGGTGAGGACCTCCGCTCAAGCAGAGGATCTGGGTGTGTGCAGAACCCCCAGCCTGTCTCACATGCGTCCAGCAGCCAGGACAGTGAGTGCAGCTGGGTGAGCCTCTTGCTCCTAGGCTTAGGACACTGGAGAAAAATTCTCCCGAGGGAGCTGCAGGGTCAGTGTTTTGAGAGCTCCCTCCCTCGGCAGGGCTGCCCGGCCCCTGCTGCTGCCCAGGGTCGGGGAAGCCAGCTCTGCTTTTGCACCAGCTCCTTTGGTTTCCAGTCCCAACACGTCAAAGGGGAAGGTGTTTGTCGGCAAACCCCAGGCTTAGCCTGGCACTCACTTCCTCTGCCTTTCATCAGGACCTGGGCGGCTCCCCCGGGCGGGCGGGCGGGCAGGGGTGAGACAGAGGTCAGGCCGGGCTGCAGCCACAGCCTTGAGACAAAGGGTGCCCCTGCGCCCGGACTTGGGCAAAACCAACCAATCAGGAAACGTTCTCGGCAGAGCTCCACAGGGGTTGGGGTGGTGTCCCAGAATCCCACTTGCCCCAGTTTCTACCGCCCACTGAGCCCCATGGTGCTGGTCAAGTGGGTGCTGGGACCGGGGTCATGGCTGGAGGTCACTCTGGGGTTGCAGGTCATCCCCAGCAGGGGGAGGCTTCACAAAAGATCCAGAGTCCAGCAGGGTGACTCAGAGCCACCCCCACCCAGGGAGAAGGGAGGGGAGGGGTAAGAGACTAAAGCCAGGACCTGCTGAATCCTCCAGACAGAAGGGGCGGGAGCCGGGGCTACTGCACTCCTGATACACTGGGGGCGCTTCCCCGCCTGCTGGTGCTTGGCCTCCTCTTCTGCTCCCACCCGCTTCTGTCCATTCTGCAGGCAGCAAGACTGAGGCCAGAAAGGCCACTGGAGTCAGTGTCCTAGACCTCAGGCAGATCGCTCCGTCTGTCTGCTTTCAGCTTCCTCCCCGTGCGACGGAGACAGCGCTCGCTCTCGCAGGCTGTAGAATAGGTGGGACACACATGGAACACGTGGCTGTGCCGAGGGCTGGAAACCCTGCTGCTCACGCACCGTCGCCTCTGAGTGGCCCGCCCGAGGCCACACAGCGCACACATTCCAGCGGGGCTGACTCACCCAGGAGTGATGGATCAGGAAAGTGGTGCGAAAACCTGTCCACCTTCCCTGCGGCAAGCCCGTTCCCTGCTGGGAGGGACACCTGCTGTTGGTGCCTGCCTAGCAACCTCCCCTTCCTGCTGCAAACAGCACCTGTCTCGCCGACAGCCTGCGAGGTTCCCATGGCTTTCACGCAGCCCCAGCCCACAGCCAACCCCGGCATTTGTGTAGGGAAGGGAGGGTGTCAGCCAGGCCAGATGCAATCCTGAAGCTGCTAGGGTGATTCTTTGCCACCCTGTGGGCCTCAGGAAGCAGAGCCAACAGGTAAAGAGAAACAAATCCCCAACACGATCCCTTGGGCACCTGGATATGGCTGTGCCTGAAGCCGTGAGCTGTATATGCATTTCCCCACTAGTTCAGTGAATCCATTTTCTGTCTTGCAACCAGGAGTCTCTACTGACTAATTCAAGGCTTGTCTGATACCAGGTTCTTGTATCTTAAACCACACCAGATTGACTCAACAGTATAGAGATTAAAGAGAAAAAGGCAAAACAAATAAAACAAATACTTTCTCTTTCTCGCTTCCTTTCATCTCATACGTGCTCACCTCTGCTAACAACTGCTGAATGAGTGTGCGAAGGTGTCCAGAAACGGTCACACTACTGCTGACTCACGACCTGGCTCCCAGCATTAGCATTACCTTCCTGGTATCGGTATCACCACTGTCCACATAAAATCAGTGGCAAGTCCTCAAAACCTATCAAACTTCAATTTTTTTTCAAGATGTATTAATTTGGGGGCCAGCACTGTGGTGCAGCTGGTTAAAGCCCCAGCCTGCAGTGCCAGCATTCCATATGGGCGTCAGTTCGAGTCCTGGCTGCTCCACTTCCCATACAGCTCGCTGCTAGTGTACCTGGGAAAGCAGCAGAGGATGATCCTAGTCCTTGGGCCCCTGCACCTACATGGAAGACCCAGAAGAAGCTCCTGGCTGCTGGCTTCAGATCCGCTGAGTTCTGGCTGTTGCAACCATTTTGGGAGTAAACCAGCAGATAGAAGACTTCTGTGTCTCTGTAACTCTCTTTCAAATAAATAAAAGAAATATGGAAGATCTTTCTTCTGCTGGTTTCCTTTCCAAATGGCCACAACAGCCAGGGCTGAGTCAGGCCAAAACCAGCAGCCTGGAGCTGCTTCTGGGTCTCCCATGTGGGTGGCAGGGGCTCAAGCACTTGGGCCATCACCTGCTTCTTTCCCTGGCACATCAGCAGGGAGCTGGCTCAGAAGTGGAGCAAGCAGGACTTGAAGCGGTGCCCCTATGGGATGCCAGGGGCACAGGTCGGGGCTTAACCCACTGCACCACAAGGCAGGTGCGATGCCTCCCCCTCATTTTTTTTTTCTTTGACAGGCAGAGTTAGTGAGAGAGACAGAGAGAAAGGTCTTCCTTTCCATTGGTTCACCCCACAAATGGCCACTACGGCCGTCACACTGCGATGATCTGAAGCCAGGAGCCAGGTACTTCTCCTGGTCTCCCATGGGGTGCAGGGCCCAAGCACCTGGGCCATCCTCCACTGCACTCCCGGGCCACAGCAGAGAGCTGGCCTGGAAGAGGGGCAACCGGGACAGACTCTGGCGCCCCGACCGGGACTAGAACCCGGGGTGCCTGTGCCGCAGGCAGAGGATTAGCCAAGTGAGCCACGGCGCCGGCCTGCTGACGCCCCTTTGAGAAAAGCAGAGTCAGTGAGGCTCAGAACACGCTTCTTTTACTCATCGTCTGGGCCTCCAGAGGAATAATCACCCCACAAGCATTTAGTGTCCCTTTTCCCATGCTGGGCTCGGGGTTGTGTGCAGATGATCAAGATAAGAGCCATTCCAGCACCTCTCAGATACTTCGCATTCTTCCCGCTGCAAGCTCTCCCTCGCCTGCCTGCCTTCCCCGGGAGGCCCGGCTTCCTCGTCCTGCCGACAGACCGACAGACCGTGACTGGGCCTGCGGGTCTCCACCTGGCGTCAGCCGTGGTCGCTGGGCCGTCAGAAGCCCCTGTGCTGAGGGTGCCGAGTCGCTGAGTCATCTGCAGGAATGTCTCCCACCGAACTGGCAGCGGAGCAGCAAGACCTCCAGCTAAGCAGCTGGTGACCTGGCTGCCTCCGGCCTTGGGGCTGGCACCACCCCGAGGTGACGTGACTCACCTGCCCAGGCCAAATCTTGCTCATTTGGAACACCTGTGCGGAATACCAGTCTCCTGCGTTTAGTGAACACACACCATTCGGAGCTATTTTTACAGGTGTGACACTGTCTTTCAAGTGCCGGCAACCCCCCTCCCTGGGCACGCCAAGCTATGGCCGCCGGCTAAGGTAGCCACGCTTTAGAAGGCTCGCAGGTGTCTCTGTTCCTAAGAAATGTTTTCTCATCGTGGGAAAGCACATCGCACAAGATTTACCACTGAAACCACTCTCCACACCTTCGCTGCATTCACAGGGGTGGGTGCCCATCCCTACTCTCCAGATTCTGAGGCGTCCATCACCCCAAACAGAAATCCTGTACCCGTCAGATACGCATTCCCCACCCCATCTCTGCCTGGCCCAGGAGCCCCTCCTCCACCCCAGTCTCTGGTCTATTCCAGGTCTCTGTCCTGCACCATCCTTGTGAGCCCCTGCTCATCCCATCCCGGCCACGGCAGGTGTCGGAACTGCACCTTCCCGAGGCTGAATAACGTTCTTGGTGCACGTGCAGCGCTCGTGTGAGGGTGGCTGGGCGACCTCTGGCCCCTTCTGTCTTCGGCAGTGACCATGGCTTCTCCGCAGGGCTCAAACCGCTCACCTGCACGCTGGGGCTGCGGTGCCAACTCTGACCGCCTCTGGGGGCCCCTGTAGATGAGATCCCACCCCGGGGAAGGAAGGTGTGGGAATCCACGAGTGCCCACAAGAACCCCCTCCCCTGTCTGTCGCTGCTGACTTCGTTTTCTCTGAAAACGACCCTTCCCTCGTGCTTTGAGATGACGTGAATTCCCGAGGACACGGCCTGTGGGCGCAGGGGCCGCCACCACTCCGCGGAGGTTGCCTGGTGATGGCCAGGGTCAGGGTGATGGCTCAGGAGTCAGACCCGGGTTCACTTCGCAGGTGTCTCACATTCTGGGTAAGATGGAGAGCGCTGCAGCCTCATCGGGTGATGGCGAGATCCCGCTGAGCGCACACCTGTGCGGCCCCGCGCGAGCCTCGGCCTCGGTTCTGCGCTCCCTGCCCCCCCACCCCCACCCCCCGCTAGGGCTTTTTTTTTTTTAAGCGCCAACCTCCCCTCCCCCTACAAGGGCGCTTTCGCACGCGGACAGCCGCATCCGGCGGCGTGCAGGGCGCCCCAGGGCGCAGTCCGGACGCGTGGGCTCCTCGGGCCGCACCAGGGGGCCGGTGGGTTCCCGAGCGGGCAGTGCCCGGGTCACCGCCGGGGCCGCCGACCGTCGCCGTGGCAACGGAGGTGGGTGGGGAGGGTCGTCCCGTTAAGGGACCCCCGCAGCCGCCCAGGCGGGCGCTGGGCTCCTCGGCTGCGTCCTGTCCCCTTCCGGCCGCCCCACCCGGCTCTCCCCGCGGGGGCTGGCAGATCGGGGCGGCTCCCGCCCACACGCCCCGGCGAAATGCGTCGGCCCGCACCTGGGCCGCTCCTGCCCGAGCGCCCCGCGCCCTCGGGACGGCCCTGGCTGTGCGGGGTCCCTGGTGCCACCGCGCCCAGAGTCCGCCCCCGCTCCGGGCGCCGCCGCGGTGGTCTCTACCGCCCTCTGCTGGGCAGCCCAGAGGCCGGCTCCGAAACTGCTCCCGGGACCTCCCGAAGACCTGGGGAGGGCGGGACTGGGTTGCCGGCAGGGTCCTCTCCCCGCAGAGCAGAGGGGGACACCGAGCCTCAGACAGGGCGAGGAGTCCCGCAGCCACCCCAGGACCGCGTCGGGACCGGGCGGAGCAGCGAGAGGTGCGCGGCGGGCCCGCACCTGCCAGGTCTCCCGCTGCCCCGCGCCCCACGGTGCTTCCAGGTGTGCCCCAGAGCCGCCCTTGTGGAGGGGTCTGTGGCGTCACCTCTTGTCCCGAGGGGCCGAGGCGGAGTGGGCCTCCCCCAGCCCGGCAGACCTCAGGCTGGGGCTGGAGGAAGCGCGGTGGTGGTGATGGTGGAGAGCAAGGCCTGGTTCCTTGCTTGTGAAAACGGAGCTGTCGGCACGCACTGCATGTTACTACATCCGGGATTATTGTTCCATAGGAGTTCTCCATCTTCTGGCGCTGATTTCTAGTGGGTGAAGACCCGTAGAGGTAACCGGCCAGACCAGAAGCTCTGGGCCGTGGCTGAGTGAGACGTGGCCTCCCCGGGGTGGTCTGGCCCTGTGGCTGGTTCACTGAGGACAAGACCTTGCTCTCCTCTGCATGTGCTGTCCATCGCCTGGGAGCCTGCAGAAGGGCGGATCCCGTGCCTAGGCTGGAGCTGAGACTCTGCTCCCACCAGCTGCTGGACAAGGCAAGCCACAGTCTTAGGGACGCCCTGGACGCCGCTGTGCCCTGGGTCCTGTTGCGGGCTGGGACCCCCTCAGGGGTTGGCAAAATCGGGGTTCTCTGATAACAGCTGGGAGATGTACGAAAAACGGTGTCAGGGCTTCAGAGGAGCTGAGGCTCCCTGGGAACACAGGTACCAAGTTTCCAACTGAAACTTAAAAAGCTGCTCTGTGACTAGGTATTAAACCAGCTACGCCAGGGCCAGGCTGCTGGAAACTGCTATATAAAGATATGGTGCCAGCCAGGTCTTGTGCTGACTCAGCGAGCATCAGCCCCGGTTCGCAGAGCGCCCGGTGGGTAGCTCAATGGTGGGAACTGCAATTGTCATGACAAGCTGGGGCGGGGGGAGGACTGTAAATATGACACATGGCGTTTTTGCCATGGGTTGGAAAATATATTTAAAACCAAACTACTTGTAGCTGCTTCTGCTGTCTAAATCGGAGTGACAGCAGCATTGACATCAGTGGAAAAATGAATTTCTAACCAGGTCTTTCCACTCACAGAAGGGCAGAAGGGGGGCTGACGTCCCGCCTGGGCCACAGAAGGGAGCGCAGATTTGAACGCCAGTGGCCTCTGGTGGCAGGAGCCGCCTTGCCCGGCTCAGTGGGGCCCTGGTTCTGCACTTGAACGTGTGGCCGCCACGCCGGACTGAACACCCGTGTTGTGCGTTTGGGGAAGGTTATACATGAGGAACGGCTGTGTTGTCAGCCACATGTTGAAAGGAGCCAGGCAGTGAGAGACGCTTGGGAAACAGGGTCAGAACACGAGCCCTGGAGGTGGGCAGCCAGAACCTGGGAAGAGGCTGGGGCCTGAGGGAGGGGGACAGGAAGTAGCTTCTGGGTACCTGAGGCAGGGGTGGGGGCAGGGACTGCCCCTCCTGGAGGCCAGGGAGTTTGTGCAGGCGCTGAGGGAGCAGCAGAGGAGGCTGTGTTCCAGCACCTGGCGTGGGAGCCCAGCAGCCAGAGGCTGCCAGCCCCCTGCGGGGAGGGGCAGGGGGCACTCGGGACGGGCATAAGACCCCGCTAGGACGTGGCTAGGACGACACCACCACAACCCAGCCACTGCCTGAGGAGGTCGGTGCGGCCTTTGGGGATTTTGACATTTCCAGGGGTAGGCAAGACCCCAGCAGAGACCCCAGGGTGAGGGTGCTGAGCCGTTGTGCATGGCTGGCCCCAAGGCCACTGCTTCATGGCTTCACTTGAGGCCTGCATGGGGCACAGTGGGGTAAGCCACCGCCTGCCATGCCAGCATGCCACCTGTCCGCTCAGCATCATGTTTAAATGGGTGGTGGTGACCCCTGCGGCCTCTGCACAGCTGGGACACTGCTGAGGCACAGGTGCAGAGAGCCCCACAGGCAGGGGCGTGGGCCAGTGGTGCGCCGGCAGCAGTAGCAGCTGTGTGCGCACTGTGGTGAGCTGGGAGCGCGGCAGCATACTCTGACGGTCTTCACAGCGGTGATGGACTCCTGCCAGCCCACCAGGCAGAGAGGAAAACACGGTCAGAAGAGACAAAGGGCCTTGCCCACGGTTGCTTGGCTGTGCCTGGACGACCGTGCACAGCACAACCTGAGATGCTTTGTGGTGTGTGTGAGCACTCACTCTGAGCATGGTTCTGGCTGCACAGTGGAGAACGTGCCTCCCTGGTGTTTCACAGAGTCATAGTGTGCTGGTGTATAGCAGCCGGGCTTACCCTCCAGGGTTGGACAGTACTGGGTCCTCCATTCACACCTGCACTGAATCCCCATGAAGGGCTTGCTCTGTGTGGCAAAAAGGACAGAACTCAGAGGACGACCTCGGGGAGCACCCAGAGCCCACGCCCTCATGCAAGTGACAGTGTAGGGACAGAGGGAAAGCGTCGTCAACGACAGTCCCAGGGATCTGGGGATGCACTCTGGGCTCATGGAGAAAGGCATCTCTTGTCTGAGGCCCAGGGTGCCTGGGGAAGAAGGACAGAGAGTTCCACAGGGGCTAAGCAGCAAGGGAGAAGGCCAGGAGTGGGAGAGGGCATGGCGAGGGGAAGGAGAAGCGATACCTCGTGGTCCCCTGCGAGATTGGGGGCAGCGGTGAGCAGGCACCCTGGGGTGGGGAGACGCTAAGAACCCATCTCACAGGGCTGAGGGTCGTGGTCAGAGGCCTACACACGTGCTTACTGTACACATGATATGCTAATCGTATGACAGGACCGTTCCTCACATGCAACTATATGAGAATGCACTGTGTGTATGTGTATTTATGTGCACATACCAGGTACTTCAAAACATCTAGAAAAATGGAATGAAAGTGAATTTATTTTGGTACAAAAAATCTTTTTCATAATCTGAAAAATTCAAAGATTTTAAAAAGTTTTGCAGCACTGGGGTAGGCACTTGGCCGAGCAGTTAAGATTCCACCTCTTACTTCAGAGTCCATGGCTCAAGTGCCATCTCGGATTCGGGTCTCCAGCTTCCTGCTGATGGGGACCCTGGGAGGCAGCCATGGTGGCTCAAGTGGTTGGGTTCCAGGCTCCTTGTTCTGGACTGGCACAGCCCTGGCGGTTGTGAGCACTGGGAGAATGAACCAGCAGACGGGGGCTTCCTCTCTGTATCTGTCACTTCTTCTCTGTCCCTCTGCCTTTCAGACAAATAAATGAATATTTTTAAAGATGTCCAGTGGGGCCAGTGTGGTGGCATAGTGGGTATAGCTGTCACTTGCAAAGCCAGCATCCCATAGCAGTGTGCTGATCTGAGACCTGGCTGCTCCACTTCCAGTACAGCTCCCTGCTAATGTGCCTGGAAAAGCTGCACATGATAGACCAAGTTCTTCAGCTTCTGCCACCACGTGGGAGACGTGCATGGAGCTCCAGGCTCCTGGCTTTGGCTTGGCCCAGCCCTGGTCGTAGTGGCCATTTGAAAAGTGAACCAGTAGATGGAAGATTAATCTCTGTCTCTGTCTCTATCTCTGTCATTCTGCCTTTCAAGTTAAATAAGTACATCTTTAAAAAATTTTTTTGCACCAAAATATACTCTTAATCTCATTTTCCCACAAGCTATTTAAAGTTCCCTCATGTATCTATCCGTGTGTGGATACAGATGAGTAAATTTTTCCTCAAAAACTACACCACAATCATACATAATAGTTTTTTTAAAACTATCATACATAATTGTTTTTTAAAAAATTTTAGTGAGATACAGTCATGATATAGCAACTGGCATTTACACACTCTGATGAGTTTTTACGACCATAAGCACCCATGATGCCATCCCCACAATCAAGACAAGTGGCCCAGGGCTGGAGCTGTGGTGTGGTGCTCTGAGCCTCAGCCTGCCGTGCCGGCATCCTGTATGGGCACCGGTTCATGTCCTGGCTGCCCCTCTTCCAATCCAGCTCTCTGCTATGGCCTGGGAAAGCAGTGGAAGATGGCCCATGTGCTTGGGTCCTTACACGCATGGGGGAGACCTGGAAGAAGGCCCTGGCTCCTGGCTTCAGATCGGCCCAACTCAGGCCGTTGTGGCCATCTGGGGCATGAACAAACACATGAATGGATGGAATATCTCTTTCTCTGTTTCTCCTTCTCTCTCCCTCTATAATTCTGTCTCTCAAATTTTAAAAAAATTTTTAAAAAGACAAGTGGCCTTCACCCTGGAGGTTAACTCGTGCCCTCTGGGCACCCCTCCCCCAACAACCACTGCCCTGTCCTCTGCCCCACTTTCTCGAGTGGCACTCGCGTTTTCTGGAACTGTGCAGCTGTGTTCTGTAAGCCACCTCATATAGTCTGCCCACTTCCAGCTCGCCTCTCTCTGCACCTGGCACCGTGGTTTTCCCTTTTCCTGACTGAGTACCACTCCACGCTATTCTGAGGCCTGGCTTTTATGCATAGTGCATTGAGGTAGCTGGGCTCTGGGTCACACCGTGGCAGCTGGAAGAGCAGCTGTGACCACGGGCAAGAAGCCACACGCTGTGACCCAGTTTCCCAGCCCTCAGTGACCACGTCTGTTGAAATGGGTTAGCAGTGTGGCGGTCTGCGGGGTCAGCATTGTACAGGCTGAGAGAGAGAGACAGTTGCTCGTTACTGGTTACCTGCAGTGTCACTGCCGTTAGCTCCATGACAGCTCAGACCTGGACACTTTCAAAGACCTGCCCCCCACCCCATCAGACCCAAGGCTCGGAAGCAGAGACCAAGGGCTGCATCCTGCCTGGTGGCCGAAGCCCTTCACCCCCTGGCTCCCCAGATGTCCTCTGGAGTGACGGCACCCGGAGCGGGGCTGAAGCAGGAAGCCTGCAGGCAGATGCGGCACGCAGACCCTCGGACCGCCCGCTCCAGCAGCTGATGGCAGCGCCTGCCCTGCGCAGCGGCCTGTGGGGCTCACACAGGAGCTTCTGCGAGGCCTCACCCGGAGGGAGAGGCCTGCCTGTGGCCCGCAGAGACGAGCCTGCGAGAATTATCTGCGCGATGCTATCTGTCCCGGCTCCGTTTTATCGGCTTCCAGGCCAGACGGTCAGTCGCCAGGAGAGCTGTGTCTTCTGCTGGAAATTCACCTGAGGCCCCGGCTTGCCTTCGGCCCCTCTGGCATCACCTGGTTGCAGTCTTTGTTTTTTTGTGTTTTTCAGAGGGGCAGGCCAGCGACTCAAGTGGGTCTCGCTGTGGGAAGAGAGACTGGACTCAATGCCCGGTCAGCTTTTCTTTTTCTAAATCAAGTTTTACTTATTTACTTCTTTGTTTGAAGGAAGAGTGGCAGAGAGAGACAGAGAGAGAGAGAGAGAGAGAGAGAGAGGTGTCTTCATCTGTTTGTTTACTCCCCCAGATGTCCGCCATAGCTGGTGCAGGGCCAGGCCAAAGCCAGGAGCCTGGAACTCCACCACATCTCTCCCACCAGTGGCAGAGCCCAAGCACTTGGGCTGTCCTCTGCTGCCTTCCCAGGTCCATTAGCTGGGAGCTGCATTGGAAGTGGAGTAGCCGGGACTTGAACAGGCGCCACAGGCCCTTGTCATCTTTCACATGGAGGGATAGAGTTCTCACTGGCCCACATGCTGTGAGGGCTGAGGGCCGGCTGGGCCCAGCTGGGCCGCACCGCTGGCTGGTGTCACCAGAAGCCTTGGAGGTGTTTCCACAAACCCTCCCTTGCTCCTGAGCCCTGTGTCTCTGCCGCCCTCCTTACATCCCACCTGGAGCTGTGCTGTGTCGATTTCAGGCATCTCACCAGCTGGCGGGGCTCACCCCCTTAGCCAGGCCCTGAGTCAACCGTGGAAATCAATCCTTGTGTTGAATCCGCTGCATTTCACATCAGAGCACAGGACTCCCCTCCCCGCCCCAGCAGAGAAGTGTGGAAAAGCAGGGGAACTGCCCAGGGCACGGGTGGGCATCACAGCTGTGAACTGGGCTGAGTTCAGGGAAGGTGGGAGCAGAGGCCTGGCTCCCAGGAGCATAGGATGGGGCCCGGGGCTTGGGGGCTGCCCTCTCTCCCAGCTGCAACAGCTCTGCCTCTTACCTGTTCCGCACCTTTGGGCTCCTGGAGACTAAAGGAGGTACTCACTATCTAAAGCAAAATGTCTTTCTTTCTTTCCTTTCCAGTCGCTGACCTGGATAACCCTTGGAGACCTCTGTAAACTCCGGGGCTGGGTGCAGATGATTCAGAACTGTGCCCTTGAATCTGTCAGAACTCTTTTGGGTTGCAAGTGTCAAAACTCGTCTCGATTTGGCTAAGGTGAGAAGTTTGCAGGGCTGCTGAGGTGGAGACTGCAGAGGAGCTGTGACAGCCACGGCCTTGGGGACCAGGGCTGCTAACCGAGGCTGCCCCCACCCTGCACATAGGGCTCCCGGCCCTGCTTTCCTCGCCCCACTGTGGGTGGGCCCTGGTGGTACTCGGCGGCCTGCAGTCCCAGTTCTGGGAAAGAGACCGCTGCTAGCTCTTAGCATCCGTGTCAGCCCCAAGCAAGGGCCAGAATTGGCCCATGTCCTCCTGGGGATGGGGTTCTAGGATCGGCCTGGGTCCTGCTTACCTTCCAGTAGCCAGGGACCAGACCAGAGAGGGCAGGAAGGAGAGAGGAGAGCTCCTGTTGATCAAGTGTTGATTTTAGCCCCACACCCAGTGTGCGTTACCACTGTGAACTTTAGTGATAACAAGCACTCATGTGGTTTTGCTGTTGTTTCACAGATGAGAAACCAAGGCTCAGAGATGCCGATGACCCTGACCCCACAGCCAGACCTAGCAGAGTGGTGCCTGGGCCCAGGTGTGACAGCGTAGAGGATGGCAACGTGAGTAAAGGGACTCGGGCCCAGCAAACCCTAGTGTGAGGACCAGGGCAGGTGTGGACACGAGAGACACAAGTGTTGAAGCTTACTACTGCCGCTCTGCTGGTTGACGTAAGCCAGTGTGGTCTTTTCAGAATGTAGACCTGGGGCCAGCACTGTGGCACAGGGGTAAAGCCGCCACTTGCCATGCTGGCATCCCATGTGGCCGCTCATTCAAGTCCTAGCTGCTCCACTTGCGATCTAGCCCCCTGGCTAATGGCTTGGGACAGCAGTGGAGAATGGACCAAGTGCTTGGGCCCCTGCCTGGGAGACCGCATGAAGGTCCTGGCTTCTGCCTGGCCCAACCCTGGCTGATGTGGGAGTAAATTTCCAATAAATATAGCTTTTGCTATCACTATTGTTGTTGCTAATAATTTCTTTTAAAAAAAAAAGATTTATTTATTTGAAAGGCAGAGTTACAAAGAAAGAGAGGTCCTCTATCTGCTGGTTCACTCCCCAAATGGATGCAACAGCCAGAAGTGTGCCAATTCGAAGCCAGGAGCCAGGAGCTTCTTCTGGGTCCTGGGTGCAGGGGCCCAAGGACTTGGCCATCTTCCACTGCTTTCCAAGGCCACAGCAGAGATCTGGATCAGAAGTGGAGCAGCCAGGACTCAAACCAGTGCCTACATGGGGTGCTGGCACTGCAGGCGGCGGTGGCTCCACCCACCACACCACAGTGCTGGCCACAATAATTAGTTTCCTTGATTCAGCAAATAACTACTGACTTATCCACCATGCACAGTGCCAGGCACTGAGACTTCTGAGCTGTGTGAGAGATGCTTTGCATTTTAGAAAACAGCCAAGGTGGGCAGGTAACGGTGCACAACGTTTGGGGGCATGGGGCTGCTGCCTCTTCCTTGCGTCGTGGCTGGTGCCCCAGCTGGTTAGCCCAGGTGAAGAAGCACCTAGGCAGGGCTTGGGGCATGGGGCAGGCGATGTCTGAGGATCAAGAACCCAGGCAGAGCAAAAATGGAAGCATTTCCAATGAAGCTATGGCTGGGTGTGCCTACCTGGGAAGGGCTGGTGTGGGAAGGCAGAGCTAGCAGGGTGGGGCAGGTGAGTGGCAGGTTATGAAGAGCTGTGTATCTCTCTTTAGAAAATGATGCTCACGGCAATCCACCAGGCCTCTCCTGACCTGTGGGCTTCACAGGTCTGGCACAAGTAGAACCCACCTAAGAGAGAGGAGCAGGTGTAGAGAGTTGGTGCTCACCCATGCTGTGGAGTACAAAGAAGGCTGAAAAATGAAGTCATGCCTTTAGTACATGGAAAGTTTCTCTCTCTCTCTCTCTCTCTCTCTTTTTAGAGACTTATTTATTTATTTGAAAAACAGAGTTACAGATAGGGAGAGGGAGGGAGAGAAAGAGAATGAATAAATAAATCTTCCATCTGCTGGGTCACTCCCCAAATGGCTGTGATGGCTGGAGCTGGGCTAGTCTGAAACCAGGATCCAGGAGTTTCTTCCGGGTTTCCTTTGTGGGTGCGGGGGCCCAAGCACTTGGTCCATCTTCCACTGCTTTCCCAGGCCATAGCAGAGGGCTGGATCAGAAGTGGAGCAGCCAGATCTCAAACTGGCGCCCATATGGGATGTCGGCACTGCAGGCAGCAGCTTTATCCACTATACTACAACACCAGTCCCGTATAGAAAGTTCTCTGACAGATTTGTGAACAGAGAAAGCCAAATGCAAAAGACTCCTGTCCGATTTGTGTGTGTGTGTGTGAACATAGTTTTGAAAGACTGCCTCACTGAATCCGAGTGCCTTCATTTACCAGCTGTGTGGTCTCCCACCATTCCCCTGACTTTTCTGCATCTCAGGTTCCCACGCCACATATTAGGGCACCCGAAGCCACTACTTCACTTCACCCTGTACAGCGCTTGAGGCCAGCACTTGGCTTCAGTGAGACCCCCATCAAACAACACCTCATTCCCTCATTGCAGAGAGAAGAGGCTGGGTCAGCAAACACCAAAACGCTCGGCTGTAGGCAGGGCACTGCCTTAGGGCTGATTGCAGTCTACTCTGCACATGTGCCTCAGTGCACGACAGTTACTCACACAGATGAAAGAAGATGGACCTTGCTCACTGCCCTGCCCCCGGCAGCACCGGGCATGTGGCAGGTGCACAGGAACTGCTTTGGCAGAATAACTGAGTGGACATTCATGTGCCCAGGTCACACAATTCAAAGGGCTTGACTCACATCAAAATACAGTTCTTTAATTTATCAAGGATCACTGCCCCTGAAGTTTTAACAGTAACAGTTCCCTAAATGTTTTCCAAGTCACTTAGAACAGAGACTTTCAAATTGAGAAGCAAAAAGATCACATTTTATCTATCTATCTATCTATCTATCTACCTATTATTTATTTATTTGACAGATAGAGTTAGACAGTGAGAGAGAGAGAGAGAGAGAGAGAGATACAGAGAGGTCTTCCTTCTGTTGGTTCACCCCCCAAATGTCTGCTACAGCCAGCGCTGCGCAGATCGGAAGCCAGGACTCAGGTGGTTCCTCCTGGTCTCCAATGGGGTGCAGGGCCCAAGCACTTGGGCCATCCTCCACTGCACTCCTGGGCCACAGCAGAGAGCTGGACTGGAAGAGGAGCAACCGGGACTAGAATCCGGCACCCACCGCAGGTGGAGGATTAACCAAGTGAGCCACGGCGCCAGCCCCGCAAAAAGATCACATTTTAAAGATAAGGCTTCCCATTGATGTGTGCTGCACTAGTCAGGACTCAGGTATTCAGACAAAACTAACAAAAGCCAAAAACCAAAATGGTTTATTTCAGTCTCATAAATGAGAATCCCTAGGTGAGGGGCCTTTTGAGGGGGTCCATGTGACTGCATCAGCTTTCCCCTTTCTAGGCAGTAAATGAGGTAGATGTTGCCCCCCCCACACACACACACCCTGTTGCAATCTGCAAGAAAGTGATTGGTTCCCAGGCCTCTGGCAAAAGTCCCAAGGAAGTCTCTGATTGGTTAAACCTGGGTCCTATGACTACCCCTAGGTGGAGGCTGGAGGCAACAGACTGAGCATATTCCTATGGGATGAGGTGAGGGGTGGAGCCCAAAGAAGATGCTGCCAATCAGACCAAACCACAGCAGTCACTGTAAATAAACAACCAGGCCTCTCACTCCCAAGCAAGATTCCTTGTGAGGATCTTGGGCTTCCTTGGAAGACACTGTGATATGACATGCAATACATCGTGATAGATCTCAAGCTTGCCAAGTCCCAGCCTTTCTGGATCATGGAGAGAACCAGTGTAGAAGATCTGAGCTGAAACAATGCCTCGTGGTTGGATACCAAAAGTGTGGGGCCACAGAAAACCCACCCCTTGCCTCCGTTCTGCCACCTATGGACATGTGCAGGCCCCAGGGCTGGTTGGTAAAGTGAGGGAGTCGCCGTGGGTCCTTGTAACATCTCTTTCTGCTTCAGGATGCTCTGATTGTACCATTGCTACACAAAAACAAATTCTGCCTAAATTTCAAAATAATTCTCATTTATACAGACCTAAAAAAGAAAGTCTCAGTGGCCTTGACCTTCAGGGAGTAACTTCAAAGAATGACTTTGATTATTTAACTCAGTGGTAGAGGCGGCTGCGGTCTGTTGCTTATTTGCTGTGTCAGACACTGCCCTACACCAGCGCATTTGGGCTTCACAACTCTGAGCAGGATGGGAGGCACAGTAAGTCTCCCCTCCCCCAGTGACGGGCAGGCACACCCCATTCACTGGAGTGCATGTGCGTGTGTGTGTTAGGGCTCCTGGCAAAGAGGAACTAATGCTGCAGATGGAGTTCAGTTGCCCTGAGAAGCGGAGAGTGTCCTGGGTGACTGAAATGGAATCTCCAGCCTCCCGTAACAGGGAGACAGAGGGAGAGAGGTGAGGACAACAGCAGAAGTCCCAGAGGGTCGCTGTGGGACGGCAGTGGGCAGGGGCCTCCCTGGGGCAGGTGGCCACAGCCCTTGCCCATACCCTCGTGAAACTCACGTTGGGCTGGACTTCCAGCACTGCAGGGTGACACAGGTGTGCTGGCACTTGCATTCGTGGCCGTGTGTTGCAACAGCAAGAAGAGCCTGAGAGCTATGCAGGTGCTAGCCGCATAGGTGACCGCCATAAACCTGGCTGACTGGGGAGAGCAGGTTTGTGGAACACAGAGTGACCCAGCTGTGGCGACACAGTAGGTCCCAGGGCGGTCAGAGCCTGAGCTGGGGTGGATCTGACTTTCCCAGCCCAAGCCCTCTGCCCCAGGGTTGAGTTTTCTCAGAGCCGTGTGTGCATGACAGTTGGGCTGTGCAGGACTCCAAGACGCCCAGACGCACAGCCCCTCGCCTCAGGGACTCCGGGAACCTGGAGTAGGTCAAACCGTGCCTCAGCATCCGCTTCCTTATATGGGAACTCCTGGGTGCCAGGCCCTTCCCACAGGTACTTGGAGCACCTGGAGGGAATCAGAAGAGTTTGTGGCAAATGGAATGAAAAGATAAGCTTATTTTGGTGCCAAAAAAATAGAAGGAAACTGAAATCCATGCATAGTTTTTCATAATACACATTTTTCTGGGGCTGGTGTCACGGTGTGGTGGGTTAAATCACCACCTACAGCGCCAGCGTCCCATGAGTGCAGGATAAGTCCCTGCTGCTCCATTCCTGATCCAGCTCCCTGTTAATGCACCTGGGAAAGCAGCAGGAGATGGCCCAGGTGCTTGGGCCCCTGAACCCCCATGGGAGACCCGGATGGAGTTCCTGGCTCCTGGCTTTTGCCTTTTCAGCCATTGCAGAGTGAGCTAGCAGATGCAAGATCGATCTCCCTCCCCTTCCCTCTCCCCTCCCCCTCCCTCTCTCCCCCTCCCTCTCCCTCTCTCCCCCTCCCCCTCCCTCTCTCCCCCTCCCCCTCCCTCTCTCCCCCTCCCTCTCCCTCTTTCCCCTCCCCTTTCCCCTCCCTCTCCCTCTCTCCCCCTCCCTCTCCCTCTTTCCCCTCCCCCCTCCCTCTGCCTCTCTCCCCCTCCCTCTCCCTCTCCCTCTTTCCCCTCTCCCTCTCCCTCCCTCTTTGTGGGGGCACAGGAATTCGGGATCCAGGGCCTGGTCTGGCACTGTCAGTCGTTTGTTTCCCTTCTGCCCCGGCTGTGTCCCTGGGTCGGTTTGGTCTCCTGAGCTCGCTCCCAGCTTTTCCTCTCTTTGAGGCTCTCCATCAAGTTCTACCTCTGGACAGAGCTTGAGTCAGGGCAAGATGGAGCGGGCTGAGGATACCGCGCAGTACCCTGGCCGTCCAGGGGACCAGGGAGAAAGGAAGCGGATGGCTCAGGTCTTGAGCACCAGCCTTTTGGTGGCACCGGGCAGCACGGGCTGGGACTTACTGCCATAACAGGCTACTCCTGCTTCCCAGTGGCTTCCCACAACCAAGCCCGTCGCTCGCCCTGCTGCAGGTGTAATGGAGCTCCAGTTACACTTCCTGGTGGCTCAGGCAGGGAGCGAGGGTGTGGACCTTCACCAGGGCAGGAACAAGCTGTCACCTGCGAACGGCAGGCACCACTCCCACACGTGTTTCATCTGCAGAACGAAGCGTGATCCTGGCACCTTCCTTCAAAGGAGGCAGGGGTGTGTGCGCTCTGAGCACGGGCCCAGACAAAGCGTGACGATATTTGCAGACAGCCCCAGCAGCCACTGTGGGGGTGCCTCTGGCTACACGTAGTGACAGATCTTTCTAGAAGGTCTGACACAACGAGGGGATCCATCGTCCTACCAGTCGGACTTTCACCAGCTCGGTCTGTTTCCTGGGCTGTGCACGGCATGGAGTACCCAGTTTCCTCCCGTGTTCTGCACTCCCTCCCATGACTGCTCTGCTCATGGTCCCAAGACAACTGCCTTCCTCCGAGTGTCACACACACAGGACAGCACCCAGGGACGCAAAGGGAAGCACGCCTGTCTCCTTTCTCCTTTTTAAAGCAATGAGGACTGCCCCAGCCGGAGCTGTGTCACGTCTCGTGTTAAATCCAGAAATCAGGCCTCTGGGATTGGGCTTTATTCTGGGGGCCCGGCTTCCTGCTCCCCAACATGAAGGCTGTGGTTGCTTAAAGGAAGGTGAATGAAATGAGGATCCTGTCTGTCTCCAAGACAGGGGTCTGTGTTGTCGCTGAGCAGAAAACTGACAGTGTCTGCCGCTCCCAGCCCCAGCTCAGCCCCAGCCCCAGCACTGTGAGGGGTGAGCCCCATGAATCACAGATAAACGCTGAGATATAGGACACATCTGACCCCAGGGTCCCCCTGCTGCCTTGCCCTGGCTGTCTGGCTGACCACAGAGCTGACATCCGAATTAATCATTTCTAAAACGCCCTTGGGGAAGGCAGGGGAGGAAGAAGTGGCTCCCAGCCTTGAGCTCATCAACAGTCAGCACTGGTGAAAACAGGAGTTCAGAGATTAGGCAGCTCAGTCCCTGGCTCCCTCGCTGACATCAGCCGCAAGGTGCTTTGAACAACGGACAGCGGCTGCTCTGAGGCAGTGTGATAAAGGGACCGCTCTGTGCAGGACTGAACACGCCTGGCAAGGGAAGGCAGCCAGGCTGTCTCTGCTGCGACCCTCCAGGCTCAAGGCGCGGATCTCCCAGGACTCTCCTCCGGCCCCCTCCTTCCTCGGCCACACTTGGCGTAAGAAAGGCTCCAGTGCGCTCAGAACTCAGACCCGCCCTCAGCCTTAGATGATAGAGGCACTGACCAATGGGAGGGTCAGAGCTGACCATGCAGTTGGTGGGTGGAGGGGGGGGGGGCAAGCATCTCCTGGGAGGGAAACCGCCCACCAGCCAAGGACCCTGGCAGCAGGCAGACCCTGGCTGGTGCCCAGAGGCTGCTGCCCACTTGCAGAGGTCACTTGATGTCAGACCTCAGACCACAGCAAAAGCAGCCCAGAGCCTGGCCTTGCCCACACTCGGGGCAGGGACAGGGAGGGTTGGGGGAATGGTGGGGGGTGCGGCCATTTCCGTGTGCCAGACACTGGGTGAAGTGCGTTCCTGACCCATCGCCGATGGCGCCATCCTCAGGGCAGGTGGTTTTCCAGGGCCAGAAAAATGGAAGCTCCAGGAGGCAGCGTGTCCAAAGCCTCCGGAGGTGGTGTGACAGGGATTTCCTCTCAGGTCTGACCACAAACGTCATGTACAACCACAGCTGCCCTGAAAGCCTTGGGTTTGTTTTAAAATTCCCAGGAGGAGTCTACCCAGTGGGGGGCAGTCATGTGGCACAGCAGTGAAGTCACTGCTGGGACGTCCCATCGTCAGAGTGCTGATTCCAGGGCTGGTTCCTCCCCTTCCAATCCAGCCTCCTGCTCATCATACTGGGAGGAGCAGGTGAGCTGCCAAGGGCTTGGGCCCCTGCTGCCCATGTGGGAGACCCAGATGGGGTTCTGGGTTCCTGGCTCTAGCCTGGCTGAGTTCCCCGTTGTGGGCATTTTGGAAGTAAACCAGTGGATGGAAGATCACTCTCTGCCTGTTTCTCTCTCTCTCTTCCCCCCTCTCTATCTTTTAAATAAATAAAATGGAAATGCATCACTAACTGGTTTGAATTCTTCCAGGTGGATTTGGCTATGGCCACCTTGCACCAGATCACACTCCAGTGCGTGGTGGAGGCAGAGGTTGAGCCCAGGTCTGAATGGCCCCATGCCCAGAGCTGCGTCTGACCCCACACTGCTCCCCGATGTGCGGGCTGCTGGCCCTCCTGTCCCTGGTGTCTGAGGGGACTTGTGGCTGGCTAGCCTGCCTCTGATGCTGAAAGAGGCGGCGGGAGAAGGTTCTGGTTGCCGTTACAAGTACACGCGTCTGCGTTTTGTTTCCTGTCTCGGCGTCTCAAAAACAGCTCCGGGTTTTCCAGAGGAGACGTCTGCTGGGGAACACGCCCCGTCCACGTCCCCGAGGGCGCTTCAGGTCGGCAAGTTTAAAAACAGAAAGACTTGCACTTGTCACTCGGCTCTGGGATGGTGTGCGTCACGCTAGAGTCTGGTGGGGAAACAGCTTGTTCCAGGAATCGGTCACAGAAGGTGGCATTTGTCACCTTCCCAGCTGCACTTTAAACCCCACGCGGTGCTTGCTGGAGACCCATGTGATGGTGCATCGTTGACCTGGGGAGAACAGAGGCTTTGGGCGGTGACTGTCTCAGCACACAGGTGCCCACGTCACCGAAGCAGCTGCCTCTGATGGTCCCCCAGGCGGAAGCTTCTTCCTGAGCTGGGGACAAAAATGAGGACTTAGGCAGGAGCAGCAAACGTTTCTGCTGACCGCCCTGCTGTCCTGTTCTCACTGTCACAACCCCCCCCACCCCAGGTAGCAGTCACCCCCGCCACCGGGGGAGGCACCAGCCTGTGGAGGCAGAGGCCTGGGCTTCGCGCATGCTGGTGCCTCTTGCTGGTGGAGGGAATTTTGCCAGGCCTCAGTTTTGCTCATCTGTGAAATGGAGACACTCGCGTTGCGTGCTCTGCAGAGTTGTCGTGAGGGTTATTTGGGTCGTGACAGCTCTTAGTCAGGCTCAGGGCTGGGCAGTGGTCGGCAGCTGTTACTAGTGAGGCCCTGGGCAGCTCGTACCAGCTCTGCCGCCATCTCTCCTCTGCCTGCTCCCCGCGAGGACCGCAGAGGAGCGGAGCTCCCCGTCGTAGGTGGTGTGGAAGGGAAAGCAAAGGCTGAACTGACCTCCAGAAACGAGCTAAGATTCCTGGCGCACGACCCAGAAAACGGGGCTCAGATGTCTTGCTTGGCAGGTTTTGGTCTGGCCGGGGGTGGGATCTGGTTTTCCACTTTCATTTCTGCCTGGGAATCTCACCAGCAGGACCAGCAGGAGGGGGAACGCCCAGGGGCATGGCACAGCGCACGACGCCTGCTGGATGGCAGAGGAGGGGACAGGGGCCATGGAGGGCAGCGTCCGTCTGTGCTGCGAGCTGGTGGCCTGGTGTGCTCCGCTGTGGAGCTTGTCTAGGGATCCGAGCAGCTTTTAGGGCAAGCCTCGCAGCCCTGCTCTGTGCCTGGGGCCCCTCTGCTTCCCGCCTGCCTCCCTCCTAGTGAGGCTGACCCTGGCCAGGCCCTGGGCGGCACCGCAGAGGGCAGGGCTCTGGCACAGGACACCGTACTCCGCACCTGCTGCTGTCGCGGCCTCTGAACCGAGAGCCGGAGGTGGGCAGGAAGCAGCGGGGCGGAGTGGCGGCAGGGGTGTGGGTGGGAAGCTCAGCATTTCTGAGAGGTAGGGCAATGGCCATTGTGGCCAGCAGAGGGGGGCCAAGCGGAGCTGGGGGTGGGAGGGCGCCGGGCTGGCTCCCGCTGGGTGGGACGTGTCTGCCCTGAGGAGGGGCGGAGGCAGGCCCACCGGTGGGGGCCTCGGGGCTCAGCAGAGGCAGCTCTTCTGAGGCTCCTGTCACCAGCGAGGGGTGCGTGGGGTGGGACTTGCCGAGACCCCGTCCTGGCTGTGACACCTCAGGTGCTTTCCCAGCGACTCCAGGGTTCCGGCTTCCTCTTGTGTCCCAATAAAGAAGCCAGGTGCCCACATCCTGTGCCAGCTCCTGTAACCGGTTCCCGCCCTCCTGGGGCCACACTCTGTCCTGAGCTACAGCAGCACACAGGTCACCCATGCCAGACCCATGCCAGGCACCTGTGACCTCCCTGGGTCCTCACAGTCCCCCTGTGCCCTGGGGACTATGATTCATGCCCATTTCACAGAAAGGTCAGCCAAGGACAGGTTGAACAATGGGCCAAAGGGCTGGGAGACTGTGGCTCTTCCACCTCTGGGGCCTGTCCTGGGGGTGCAACCCTCCACTGGCCCCCAGGGGCCATGGGCACTCTTCTGCTCTCACGTGCCCTGCTGGTCTCACAACAGCCATTTCCTGCCCAGATTCTCCTCGTCACTGGGTCTTTCCCTGCTGCTGCTGGGCTCGGCTTCGCCCAGTGCCCGGGGTGCACCCACTACTGAAAGGTGAGGACTCAGTTCTCTCCTGGAGGTACCAGCACCTGCCGCCCCAACCACCCATGCATGCCACTGGCCCCTGGACTCCCAGCTGGGCGGCAGGGTGGCCAGCCTCAGACCTGAGGTGACGCCCCCTTAGGGGTGTGTGCTTCTGGTGGTCACAGGACTGCGGGGGTGGGGCCGAGGAGGGGAAGTCTCAGGTCCTCCTGGCTCACCCGTGGAAGAACTGAAACGTCCCACCAGACAGTGGGGCCGGGAAACTGACTTTTCCTTGTCTGAACGGTTTGGTTCTATACCGGCACAAACACTGGGCTTCCCAGAAATGCTGCCACCGTGTGACCCCAACCAGGGCCCGGGGCTTGGCAAGGACGCCTTGGACCTGGAGCCGCCTGGGCCACGCGGTCTGTCCGTAGTCATCCATGGTTACTTCGTTCATGGACCTATTTTTGTTTATCTGAAAAGCCAACTGAGAGAGAGACCGAGAGACAGGCTAACAGAGAGAGTGAGCTTCCGTCTGCTGGTTCACTCCCCAAATGCCCACGACAGCCAAGTCTGGGCCAAGCCAAAGCCAGGAGCCAGGAGCCGGGAGCTCTGGCCAGGTCTCCCATGTGGGTGGCAGGGGCCCAACCCTAGGAGCCACCAGTAGCTGCCTCCCCGGCTGTGCAGGGGCAGGGAGCTGGATGGGAAGCAGAGCCAGGACTTAGGGAACTTAGGCGTCCCAGGTGGTGCCTTAACAGGGCCCCAAGCCTGGCCCCATGGAGATTTGACATGTACCTGTAAGTGTTATTGAAAAGCAAGAAACTTAAAGAAGGTCCACGTCGCTCGGCTGCAGCCTGACTCATGGCTGGGATCCCCAGATGTGCTCGTGAAAAGTAGGTGGCAAGCGTGTGACCTGTTTCGCCATCTCCTGTACAGTCATCGTCACGCCTGAACGCTTCCTGTGAGAGCCACGCTGCACTGCAGACTTGCGTTGCCCTCTGGGTGACAGCTGGGATGCATCCTGACTTGGAAATCACCCGTGTAGGCAGGTTCCACCAGCTAGGAAGACAGCGTTCCCAAGCGCATGTTCTAAGAGACGAAGACGGTCGTGGAGCTCAAGATGACAGTGCCGGGGAAAGGAAAGGGGGTGCGTGCTGGACCCACCACGGTGCACGGCGCCACCCCAGCCCCATCTTCAAGGGCAAGAGGGGCTTCAGCGTCCCCCTGCCCCGCCCCGTGGCCATGTGAGAACTGGCCAGGGTTTTGTTCACTGAGAGGCTTGCTTTCTGTGAGGAGCTTTGCAAACCAAATTCTGGCCTCCCAGCGGGGAGAGCGAGCTGGGTGATGTGCTCCTGGTCACCACTGGGGAGACCCTCGGGGCAGGGCAGCTGCTTTCTTACTCTGCACTCAGCGCCTGGCACAGAGCAGAGGGCGGGCGGGGTGGGCTGGAGGGGGCTGACACACGTGCATCACAGCAAGCCTGAGCAGGACAGAAGTGTCCACTGCAGACAGGGACAGGGACACCTCCTCCCCTGCAGGCAGACAGGGACACCTCCTCCCCTGCAGACAGGGACAGGGACACCTCCTCCACTGCAGACAGGGACAGGGACACCTCCTCCCCTGCAGGCAGACAGGGACACCTCCTCCCCTGCAGGCAGTCAGCGCAGTTGCAAATCGGTGGGGCATGGGCCCGGAGCACCCAGTGTGACGGACAGGTGAGCTCCCTCCAGGCATCCCAGAGTGGACGTGGCTGGACGGGCCAGCGAGCCCACACTGATGCCTCTGGTTGAACATTCCCCATCCCTCCCATCCCTCCCACCCCGCCCTGGAAGTCCAGTGCGCTGGCGTGACTGTTAGCCATGACCATGGGTTTTGAGCACCACCCTTTCCTTAAACCAAATGCCGTGAACCATGCAGTATGTCCTCCCAGACTTGTACCTGGCAGGTGTGTGCGGCAGGGTGGGGCGCGGGCTCATGGAGAGTGTGACAAACTTCAGTGTGTTTATTAAGCATGTGAAAGGAGGTCCACGTCCCACCACTGCTTGGGAACCCACTCGACTGTGTGAGCAGGTGTCGCACCAGCACAGCTCTGAAGGAGCCCAAGGCAAGAACACAGGGATGGGCAAGGAGAGGGACACACACCTTCAGGTCTGCTTGTCTGCTTCATGGGTGTGTATTTCCCTCCCAGACCTGCCTCCACAGTGCAGCGGGGAGCAAGAGCTGCTACTGGGGCATGAGGGACCAACAGTGGGCAAGCAGACCAGGAAGAAGCAGTGCAGTGCCACCTGCAGTCCAGGACAAGTGAGAACGCAAAGGATGGAGTCGGGGTGCAGGCTTAGGCTAGGAGGCATAGGTCAGGGAGGGCCGTTCTGTGCACATGACCCCTGGATCGGCTCCTGGATCGTGCAAAGGCCCTGGGGCAGGAGATGGCATTGACAGAGCCACCAAGACTCCAGGGCTCAGTGACTGACCAGAGAGTCCTCAGGTGCCAGTCAGATCTGGGGGACCGGCAGGGGCCAGGCCTCCTAGGGTCCTGTGGGCCACAGTAAGAAGGTCGGATTTCATTCCAAGGGGAAGGAGTTGCTCTCGTTGGGTTTCAAATGTTCTCTCTGTGGCTACAGCGAAGTGGTGATAAAGGGACAAAGGTCGAAGCGTGGAGACCAGACAGGGAGGAGCAGGGGTTCCGCCGGCAGTGAACTCCAGGAGGTCGAGCCTGCAGGACGTGGTGGTGGGGTGACCGGGAATCCAGGAGGGCACCCACAGGTATGCGTGGTCGCGGCTACGGGAGCTGGCAGCAGAAGGGGCTGTCTTCTCCAGGGGGCAACACCCTATCTGAGTGATCGGAAACAGAACCCAGAGGCGGGCCGAGGGAGAGAAGAGAGCACACAGTTCCTGTCTTGCCATAAAATCCCTTTCCTGGAGCCCACGAGGAGTCGCCAGCTGCGGACCCGTGGGACGTGCACGCCACCTGCTGGCCACTTCTTAGCATCGGCCAGCACGCCCCTGACCGCAGGAAGAAGTTTCCAGGTGACCCAGAGCACAGACAGCCCTGGACACACTATGCTTAGACTTGAGATGTTCAGCTTCACGGTGGCGTGAAACCAGGAGCACATTCGGTGGAGCCCACGCTTGACGTGTGACTCTGGACCTTTCCAAGCTAACAACACGTGGGCCGAACCCCCTCCTACACCAGGCAGACAACCGGCGAGGCCCTGCGGTGTGCAGCACAGCTGAGCTGGGGCCTTCCGGCTTCAGGCATTTTCAGAGTAACTCGGTCCTAAGTCGAGGAGCCTGGGAGTGAAGTGCCACGGAAACACCACAGACACAAGGGCCAGGCGGCTGACCTCGAAACCAGAGACGCCGTGGGCGTGGCAGGAGTGTGGGTGCCTGGCTTTGGAGCAGAGAGCCAGCTGGACTGGAATTCCCTCTTGCTCGAGCGGCTGGTGCTCTCCCCGTCTAGACGGTACAGCAGCGTGTCCAGTGAAATTTCTGCAGCAGCCTCCAGCCACGTGTGGCTGTTGAACGGTGGAAATATGGCTGGCACGACTAAGTTTAAGCTCAAACATTCACCCCTGGCTGGGGGCTTCTATGACAAAACACAGTTCCAAGGAGTCACTTCCTCACCTGTACAGTGGGGATGAGAACGCCACCTACAGTCACCTGGCAGCTGTGAGCACCACCCACAGCTTGTACTGGGGTGCTGGGGTCCACACACGCTCCCCCAGCCCAGAATTGTTCCTTACTCTTCTGCTGTGAGTGCAAAAGGGAAGACAGAGGGGACACGGGGGCCTGGCGTGCTCCCTGCTTGCCGAGGGGGAAAGTCAAAGGCAGAGCGAGCAGGTGGGGATCGCGGCTCCGTCCCGGAAACTACCGGCAAGCAGAGTGGAATCAACGCGCCCAAACCCTCGGATTGGTGAACTGGACCCTACGCTCCACTTCAACCCTGCGAGGGTGAGCTGTGTGCGGTTTGCCCGGCCGTGTCTTGCCAGGGGGCAGGAAAGGCCCGTCTGCTCTCTGCCCTCCGCGCCTTCCCTAGGAGGCTGCCTCCTGCTCTGAGACAGCCACAGGACACCAGGTGGTCAGACCCATTGCTCCGCGAGTCTCTCACTTAGTGCCCTGAGGGGCTGTGGAGCAAACAAGAAGCAGTCAGAGCGCCAGGCAGAGGCCTCGCCTACTACGCCGTAGCGCTGCCCCGCGCCAGCAACTGCCCCGTATGAGAGCCTCATCACTGTGGGAGGGTCAGCTGGGCACAGCGCTGTCTCGGGCAGACCTGAGCAGAAGGCTGAGAAACCCAGAACATTAAGTTCTGTCCTTGAATGGCTGCCTTTAAGGGCTGAAGTTCCTGAATAAATAACGCAGGTCTCTCCTCCTCTGAACTCCTCTCCCTAGTAGCGGTGTTGCAGAGAACTGAGCAGGAAAGGCCAGGCAACTCAAGCGCTGGGCAGGGTGGAGGGGACACGCCCGGGGCATCCACGCTGCCTGTCCACGCTGCCTTGCCTGGTGGCAGCGGAAACGGTGGCCTCGCGTCTGCCTTTCAGACAGGAGCATATTGAGATTGAGGGGCGTCCACTGGAAGCCTGGCCCCTGCCCCTGTCCAGTTCTTTCCCCGTCCACCAGCTCAGGCACAAACCGGGGCATGGCTGAAGCCCCTACTCCACCCCCTCCATACCGGGACCCACCTCCTCAGGCCTGTGCTCTGGGCACTAGGAAGAACAGGAGACCCCAGAAGAGGGAGAGAGGTGAGGGCCGCGATGGAAGGAGCGCGTGGGCGGAGGGTCTGCCCGTGTCCCGTTGAGGACACCAGGAAGAACCTGCATCATCGCGCCATGGAGACACACACTCAGCCCGGACCACGTCGGCCCTGACGTGGAAGAGGAGACCCGTTCCAGGGCAGACCCATTCCAGGGGAGACCCATTCGAGGGGAGACCATTCCAGGGGAGATCCGCGGCAGAGAAGGAAAGCAAAGGGAGAGGCCCGGATGCACAGACGGGAGATGGATTTAGGTTGCGTGGGAAGAACGTGCAGAGGTGCTGCGCCTGCGTGACAGCTGCCTGCCCTGAGTGTGTGCATGCCAAGTGTGCAAGCATGCGTGTGTGTCCTCATGTGCACGTGTGCGGTGGGCACGCCTATGTGTTTGCACACGCTTGTGTGTGTGCATACGTGTGTGGGTGTGCACGTGTGTGGTGGCCACGCCTGTTTGCACACGCTTGTGTGTGTGCGTGCACGTATGCAGTGCCCACGCCTATGTGTTTGCACACGCTTGTGTGTGTGCATACGTGTGTGGGTGTGCACGTGTGCAGTGGCCACACCTATGTGATTGCACACGCGTGTGCTTGTGCATGTGTGCATACGTGGGGGGTGTGTGCGCGGGCACTGCGAGTGCGTGTGTACCGTGGGAGGCCTCTCCTGCGCTCAGCACATTTTCCTCATGGTGATTAGCCTGGAGCCAGCGCACAAGAGAAACACAAGACACCCTCTGGTGCACCCTGAAGGTCCCCCGCCCCGTTTCCTTTTTGTGGGTGTGAGGGCGGGATCTGGAGACATTTTCTGGGTTGAGGCGATCGACTCTGACGTTAACACTTGGCAGTAAGGGCAGACCGGGAGCACAGCGCGCCGGGAGGGCCTCCTGGGCCGCGACCCCCGGCGATCCGCCTCTCCCGGGGGCGGCTCCGGCCCGACACTGCCGCGTTAGCCTTTCCGAGCCTCGGCGTGTGGACAAAGGAGCGGCCGCCCCAGAGTCGCGCCGGCGGCAGGCATCGTCACGGGCGGGGAAGGAGCCGGCCAGGCAGGCGCGCGGGCGCTGGACCGGAAGCCGGAAGCCGGAAGCCGGCGTGGCGTCTCGGGGCAGGCGGACTTCCGGCCTCGCCCCTCCGGCCTAGCTCGCGGCAGAACGTTCTCCCTCGTCCTGAGGCGTTCGCGTCGTCGTCTGCTTGGCAGCGGGGGCTTCGCTGCCTGGCCAGACCCAGGTGGGGGACCCAGAGCACTGCCACCGCGCTCTGCCCGTGCGCCCTGGACGCCGCGGCTGCCCGCCCTGGACACCGCGGCTGCCCGCCCTGGACACCGCGGCTGCCCGCCCTGGACGCCCTCTCCCCGTCCCCGGGGTCCTGGGACCCGGCGGGACCCTAGGAGTGGGCACCTGAGGGAGCCGTCGCCCTGGCCCCTCAGGCCGTCCCGCCTGGGCAGTGGCCGGGTGAGGCACCTGTCGGAGTGGCGACGGCAGCACGTGGGTCGGGCCGTGGCCGCTCTCGGCCGTGGCGTTTAGTTCCGCGCCCATTTTACGGGAGGAAAGCAAGGCCCGCAGGAGGCGAGCTGGCGGTGCCTGCTCTGGGCCGTTGCTCGTTGGTGGTGCCCGCTGCCCGTCTCCCAGCCGGCAGAAGAGCCCAACGCTGGAGGGAGTTGGGGGGCGCGAGCTGGCCTCTGGGTCAGTTAGGGAAGTGCTGGTCAATACGAGGATTGACCCCCAATTCCTTTAAAAAAAAAAAAAGTTTATTTGAAAGAGGAGAGAAAGAGATCTTCCATTGGCTGGTTCACTCCCCACATGGCCGCAATGCCCAGGCAGGAGCCAGCAGCTGCCTCCGGGTCTCCAGTGTGGTTAAGGGGCCCCAAGGACTTGGGCCATCAGCAGGACCAGAAGTGGAGCAGCTGAGACTCGAACCAGCGCCCATCTGGGATGCCGGCATTGTAGGCAGTGGCTTTACGCCCTGGGCCACAGTGCCAGCCCCAGGCTCCCCATCTCTGTTGGACCTCCCAATTGCTGAGATGCCCACTTGTTCAGGAGGACGCCCAAAGATCCAGACTCCAGACGAGTTGATGCAAAAGCACGAGATTGCACAAACGGGACACGATCTCAGGCGGTGAGGAGCCCCAAGAGGCAGTTACACACAGGTTATATAGGCAACAAATTAGCATATTGCTAATGCGCATGCGTAAAATGCAGGCGGAGAATGCAGAGGTGTTACAGGATTGGTCAGTTCAAAGGGACAATTAGCATATGGGAGAATGCTGGCGGAGAGTGCTGGTGAATGCTGAGGTGGCACGAGATTGGCCGGTTCGGAGGGACAATTAGCATATGGGAGAATGCTGGCTGAGAATGCTGAGGTGTTACAGGATTGGCTGGTCGCAGTGACATCATAAGTGTGCGCCTAGGGACTTTCTGAAGGGGAGGGGTAGTTCTACTCGGGGGTTGTTTTTTTTCTCCTTCCCAGAGAATGGTCTGCCCACTAATCTCTGGGGAACATCTAGCTTTTTGAGAAACCCCTGGTATTTGCCCAGGCCTAATTTCTTGTCCCTCCCCCTGTAAGGGTCCTTCATCTCGATGGTTTAGTGCAGTAAAAATTACTGTAGGAGTCCCCAGTTACCTAAGGAGAGGGGTTCCTGCACCAGCCCCACCCGCTCCCCCGTGGGTGCCAAACTCTGAGGAAGCTCCAGTTCCTTCTCTAAAGGGCGTGATGTTTTCATAGAACCCATACCCTCTGACTTACAACTGTTGGGAGATTTTCCAGCTTTATGATGGTGCAGAAGCAATCCACACTGCAAAGGTGCCGAACTTTATTTGACCTTTTCCAGGGCCAGCCCTGTGTGGTACGATGCCTTCTCGCGGTGCTGAGTGGCGGTGGTTGGGCACGTCTCCTGTCAGCCTCACGGTCGGTCGTGTGCTGCCTTCAGCATGACAGGTTCAGCGCTGTTACAAGGTGGCCTGTGTGTTAGGTGATTCTGTCCACTGCAGACCAGGGTAAGTGTTCTGAGTGTGTTTAAAGTAAGCGAGGCTCCGCCACATGTTCACTAGGTGAGGCGTAGTACGTCTTTTTTTAAAAAAGATTTATTTATGGGCGGCGCCGTGGCTCAACAGGCTAATCCTCTGCCCTGCGGCGCCAGCACACCGGGTTCTAGTCCCCGTTGGGGCGCCGGATTCTGTCCCGGTTGCCCCTCTTCCAGGCCAGCCCTCTGCTGTGGCCCAGGAGTGCAGTGGAGGATGGCCCAAGTGCTTGGGCCCTGCACCCCATGGGAGACCAGGAAAAAGCACCTAGCACCTGGCTCCTGCCATCGGATGAGCGCGGTGCGCCGGCCGCAGCACACCCTCCGCGGCAGCCATTGGAGGGTGAACCAACGGCAACGGAAGAGCTTTCTCTCTGTCTCTCTCTCTCACTGTCCACTCTGCCTGTCAAAAAAAAAAAAAAATTTATTTATTTGTTTGAGAAGGTTACAGAAAGAGAGAGATCTCCCATCCACTAGTTCAGGCCCCAAATGACCATAATGACGAGAGCTGGGCCAGGCCAAAGCCTGGAGCTCCTCGTGGGTCCCCCACATAGGTGTAGGGGCCCAAGTACCACTTAGGACATCTTCTACTGCTTTCCCAGGTGCATCAGCAGGGAACTGGTTTGGAAGTGGAACAGCTGGGACATGAACTGGTGCCCATATGGGGTGCCAGTATTGTAGATGGCAGCTTAACCTGCTATGTCATAATGGCAGCCCCTAAATGTATTCTCAGTTTATGACATTTTGAACGTATGTTGGGTTTGTTGGATTGTAATCCCATTATATATACAGGAGCGTCTATACTTTAGTTTCTAGGTTACTTATAATACTTAATACAATGTAAATACATACTATGTGAAGAGTTGTTGGACCCTACTGCTTAGAGCAGGGGTGGGGAACATCCAGCCCGACGGTTGTATGCGGCCCACAGAGTCACTTGGTCTGGCCCCACCAAGTCAACGTTTGGCAGAACTCAAGATTCAAAAATTATGGGTGGATGATTTCTAAGTTGATAATTTTCTATTGCCCCCAAATGATGTTACAAATACTCAATGGCTTTTGGCAGAAGAAAGATTCCCCGCCCCTGACCTAGGGAGTAATGACCAGAAAAAAATGTGCATGTTCAGTAGAGAGGCAATTTTGAAAACAATTTTACTTCATTGTTCATTTTCATTTTATATACATATACATATATATACACATACAGAGAGAGAACGAGTGAGAGAGATTCTTCATCCACTGGTTCACTCTCCAGTTGCCCACAATAGCTGGTGCAAGGTCAGTCTAAAGTCAAAAACCCTGACCCCAACCCAGGTTTCCCGTGTGGGTGGCAAGGACTCAGTACTGAACCACCCCTGCTGCCCCCCAGGGCGCACATTAGTAGGAAGCTGGGTTGGAAGCAGAGCTGAGATTTGAACCAATATGGGATGCAGGAATCCCAGGTGGCTTCTCACCTGTTGGACCTCATGCCACCCAGATGCAGTGTTGTTTCCCCCTGTATTTCTGATGCATGGTTGGCTGTATGTGTGGGTGTGGCACCCCTGGATCTAGACAGCGCCTGTATCTGTCCTGCAGCAATCTGATGAGGCCTTGCCTACTGCAGTCCCATCTGTGACTCCAGGTCCCAGACTTGTCTCTGATCATGGCTCTGCCATCAACTTCTGCAACCAGGGGAAGGGGAGAGGGGACATGGCACAGGCTCTCCTTCAGGGCCTTCATCTGAGTATGACACAGTCACTTCTGCTCTCACTCCATTGGCCTCCATGGGTCACATGGGCTTGCCTAGCCAAAGTGAGGAGGGATGTGTTCCCACCATGGGCAGCTACTGCTCAGGATGCTACGTCCTCACAGCTGCTCCTCAGCACTCAGCTACTCCTCAATGCCATGTCCTCACAGCTACTCTTCAGTGCTCAGCTACTCCTCAGTGATGTGTCCTCACGGCTTCTCCTCAGCACTCAGCTACTCCTCAGTGCTCAGCTACTCCTTGGTGCTGTGTTCTCACAGCTACTCCTCAGCACTCAGCTACTCTTCACTGCTGTGTCCTCACAGCTACTCCCGAGGGCTGCATCCTCACAGCTGTTCTTCAGTGCTGTGTTCTCACAGCTGCTCCTCAGCACTCAGCTACTCCTCAGTGCCACTTCCTCATAGCTACCTTCAGCATGTAAGATGTTTGGGGCATTACTTGTCTCTACTTCAGCTTCAGTGACTTCTTGTTCCTTTCTACCCCATGACTTTTAAGTTTTCATAATTCTGTTCCTGCTTGGCCGTGGCCCTGTGGGGGATGGACCAGCCTGAGGACGGCTGTGGGGGCGCACCCTAACCTGGCGTTATCAGCACTTGAAGGACGCCCTAGCCTTTTCTCAGGTCCTGGCTGGTATGGTCCTTGACTGCGTTCCCGTGGTGGGGAGGGGCTGCCGGGGCGGAAGCCAGAGGACAGAGGGAGGTTCTCCAGCACACGGTGTGTAAGCGCTGTTCAGGAGAAGCATCTCAGCCCATGCTGGCATCGTCTGCACCTGCCGGCTTCGTGACGAGGCTGTCTGTGCGCAGAGCCAGCCTCGCTGGCCATCCCCGGGACACCTCTGCCGCTGGCACAGCCCAAGAAGCGGGCTGTGGTCGTTCACCGCGCTGCCGAGGCGCAGCACCTCTGAACCCGTGGGAGCAGCTTGCTCTGCAGGGATGCTGAAGTGCGTCGTGTGGACGCAGCTGATTTGTGAGTTCACATGGGTGCAGACTCCTCTCCCTCTCTCCCGTCTCATACTCAGTGTCTCTTGGATAGCTGGAGGTGCTTAAACCCCGAGAAATGCTGAAAAGGACGTCACCCACCATCTCTCCCACGTGTGAGACCATGCCGGCCCCTTCCTGGCGGGCTCTCCCGCACCGGTGAAGGCACACCCCCTCTCTTCCCAGTGCAGCTCTCTCATACGTGTGAGGGGCCCCCACGTTCTGTGTGCACGCTTGGGGACTGTCCGGTCCGGGTGAGTCACACTGCCTTTCCTGCTCTGTAACTGGAACCCTGGCAGCGATAAGTGGTGTTAAGGCATCTTGGGTGAGATGGAAGGGTGATGGGGAAGGGGAAGAAGCTGGTGCCCGTGTAAGCCAGTGCGTCTGTGTGGAGATCAGCAGGAGGAGTTCGTAGCTGCCTCAGGCCTGTGTCTGCACCCGGCCCTGTGCCCTGAGCTGGCCTTTGCAGCCGGCCCTGCCCACCCCATCCGCGTCCCTCTGCCCAGGGCAAGCGCATGGGGTTGAGGTTCCTTGCCAGAGCCCAGACTTGTTCTGTGTCACGCAAACAGTGGTCAGCTTTGTGCAGAGCCTGGAACTCGTGAGAGCTGTGACGGGCCCACACTGCTTAGAGCTGCTGATATGACCCCTGCAGGAGAACCACTGCAGAGGAACCCGGCCCTTGGGAGCGCTGTGTGTTGTCCCTCGGAGATGAGTCGCCCCTCTCCGGGAAGTGGTTTTTGATTTGTTGCAGACCTCAGAGGAGACTGAATTCCCCCGGCACTGCCCCGTAGCCCTGTTACCACGACGTCTGAGCTGTCCACCAGGATCGGGCACAGGGCTCCCTTATACTTCGTTGGTTGTGAGACAGCAGCACAGAACACCTGGGCTGCCAGACCCAGGCGATGTCATCCCAAGGATTTCTGCAAAGCTTTTAGGAAAACCTGAGATACGGTGCTCATGGGCGTGGTCAGGTGACTGCGGTGTGCATTCCCTTGTGTGCAAAGCGCAGCTATCTCTGAAGAGTGCCGGGCAGGCCCCAGCCAGGGCAGCGTTCAGTCGGCTGGGATCCCCGAGCTGTCGGCCTGCTGAGGGCCTGTGGGCAGGCAGGTTGCTGCATGCGCTGTGCCTGCTGCTGTCCTGTGTACCTGCCTGCATCGCAGTTCTGATGTGCGTGGGGGGTAAGAGGGTCCTGGGGAGGGGGTTTAGGTGTGTTGTGCCCCAGCTCATGATCAGTGTTTTATGTGTAATGTAAATATAGTTATAGGAATTTATAAAATTGGGGCTGGCAGTGGGCCCAGTGCTTAGGCCACTGCTTAGGGTGCCCACAGTGCCCACATGCCTTACCTGAGTGTGCCTGGGTGGAACTCCCGGCTGCACTTGACATTCCAGCTTCCGGCTAATGTGCACCCTGGGAGGCATCTGTTATGGCTGTGGTCATTGGGTCCTTGCCTGCCATATGGGAGACCAGGACTGGGTTTCCGACTCCTGCCTTTGCCTCCCCACCCCCACTGTTTAGCCTTTCAAATGAAATAAGTAGGTACATATTTTAAGAGAAATATAACCTATTTTTAGTGCAGACACCCATGAACATCATCTGGAGCCAGGCGTCCATGGAGCACAGCTGAGGAGGTTCTAAGTACTTAGTACTAAATTGAAGTGCTCCCTAAAGAGAACAAGCAGGAGTGAGGATGGCACAGTCCTACCTCTGGGTTTTAATGTCCACAGAAAACAGACGTAAGTTAAAGAGCCAAAGATGACATTACATGTGTGTCGATGACAGCCATGGAAAGTTGCATATGGTTCCTCTGAGGAGGAGAGACAATGAGAAGTTGGTAGTGTTTGAGAACTGTGGGATTGTTTTTCTGCTATTGAGGTTGGTGGTTAGCAGTTTCATAAACCATCAGGTGAGTGTTGGCCTGGATGGAGTGTTGAGGTGTGCGCCCTGGGTGGCCTGGGTGAGGCTGTGGTTAGTGAGGGAGAGCATGGCACCAGGGTCTGCCTTTGGCTCCACCGGAACAACAAGCTTTCATCTCAAGATGGAGACTCAGACAGAGACTCCCACAGCACTGAATTTGAGTTTGCTTCCCACAGGTGTCATGTTGCCTGGTGTCTCCCTGACCTTCCACACTTCCTCTGTAAGATGGGGAAAGCAGGAAGCACCGTGAGGGTGGGCGGGAGGCAGTGAGACCACCCAGGTCAGCTGCCAAGCCCTGCACCAGGCCCGTGGCATCCACAGAAGAAATGTGGGCTCTTGGTGAAATCCTGCCAGGCACGGACTTGCACCTGAGTGTGCAGCCCACAGAGCAGGGGCTCCGAGGAACCAGGACTTGAGTCTGCATGTGTGTGTGTGTTCACAGGTGAAAGAGAACACACACACACACACACACACACACAATTCCCAAAAGCCCACAATGGCCTCTAACTGGGGCCAAAGCTGAGGGCAGGGCACTGGACCCAGGTCTCCCACGTGCTAGCAGGTAGCTGAGTCAGGAGCCGAGCTGGGCCCATCTGTGACACGGGCATCTCAGCTGCAAGGTCAGCCTTCACTCCAGGCGTTCTCCTTTCTGAGGTCTGTTTTCGTCTCTGATCAGGCTGAGTGACAGATTCCCCGGTGACAGAAAGTGGCCCTGTCCTACCCACCGGGTGTCACTTCCTGTCGTTGTGTAGGCAGCCCCTCGTTCCTCGGTTTTACTCGTGTGCGTTTCTTCTTCTAGGGAGGGGCCAGCGGACGGTCACTCAGAGACGTCCACACTCTTGGTTAGCTGCCTCGGGGAGCAGACCAGGCAGCTTGCGTCTTCACTGGAGAAGTTGTTCACTTCAAAGCAACATTTACCGTAAGCTGTCTGCGTCTAAGAATGGTACTGAGATAGAGGGCCCAGCCTGCTTCCTCCTTGGCCAGCCAGTCATTCTCATAAAGTGAATCAACTCTCAGGCCATCATGCTTAGTGAAATAAGCCAGGCCCGGAAAGACGCACAAGCGTGACCTCACTGTCATGTGGAAATCTAGAGGCTGAGCCCAGGGAAGCAGGGAGAGGAGGAGAGGCCACAGGGGCTGCGAAGGGCAGAGGAGGCGTGGTCAGGTACAGAGGCACCGTGAGGTGGGAGGAATGGGTCCTGGGTTCCACAGGGTGACTTCAGCGGCCAGTAACGCACACTGCAGAATTGCCGGAACAGGATTTGAGCGTTCCCCGCACTGGGAAGTGGTACATGTTTGAGGTGATGGATCTGCTAATTACCCTGCTGTGATCATCACACCACATGCACCCTGAAATGCCTCCCCGTGCTCTGTAAATGTGAACAAGTTTTACAGTTTCTGATGTATGCATAGAAATGCAGGAAAAGAGAAGAGTCTTCCATCTACTAGTTCACTCAACAAATGCACACAGCAGCCAGGTCTGGGCCAGGCTGAAGCCAGGAGCCTGGAACTCCACCTAGGTCTCCCACATGGGTGGCAGGGACCCAGACACTCGAGCCATCGTCCGCTGCCTCCTGTGGTCCATGTTAGCAGGAAGCTGGATCAGAAGTGGAGCAAGGGAGACCAGCATTTGTGGTACAGTGGGTTCAGCTGCTACCTATGTTGCCAGCCTGCCATGTTGCAGGGCTGGCCTGGTCTTGGGTGCTCTGCTTCTGATCCAGCTCTCTCCTCGTGTGCCTAGGAAGGCAGAGGAAGATGGTCCAGTTACTAGGACCCCTGCCACCCGTGTGGGAGACCTACGTGGAGTTCCTGGCTCCTGGCTTCTTCCTGATGCAGCCCCTGGCATCACAGCCACTTGGGGAGTGAACCAGTGGATAGAAGATCTCTTTCCCTCTCTGCCTTTCAAATAAAATAAATCTTGACAAAGAAACGAAAAGAAGTGGAGCTGGGTCTGGTACCCAACCGCTCCAGTATGGGATGTGAGCATTCAGACCTGTAACTTCACTGCTGTACCAGAAACCTGCCCCAGAATGTCAGATGTCAATCAGAATAAAATGAAAACAGTTTTCAGTGGTGAACCAATTGTGGCTGTGCCTATGGGAGCTGGAAATGCCCATCATTTAGTGTCCTGTCCACCCCCAGCTTTCTCCACCCTCATGGGTCCTACCCTGCATGGAGGAAGCTGACTTCCTTGGACCGGTCCCTGAGTCCCCTCCCCACAGGAGGCCAGAGGGTGGAAGAAGGGTCTGTGTATCTTCCCCTGCACCTCCATGATGCAGCCTGGCGTAGCAGTGGCTGCCTCCCGCTGTGACGTCAGCCTCACAGACAGCCCCTGTCCCTGGTGCCATTTCCACTGGGCACCCTTGGGGTAGTCATGGCTGTTCTGACTGGCAGTCCTAGGGTACTCTACCCGCACCTTGACAGTCACTCACCAGGTGGGGAGTGGGAGGGCATTCTGCCTTCGGCTAAGACACTGGCTAGGGAAACGTGTCCCCTGTTTGAGTCCCCACTCTGGCTCTCTATTCCAGCTTCCTGCTAATGTGCACCCTGGAAGGTAGTGGTGATGGCTTAAGAAGTTAGGTAGAGTTCACAGCTTCCAGCTTTCAATACCCCCTACAGCCACTGAGGGCATTTTGTGGGGAGTGGGACAGTAGATAGGGCTCAGTCTTGCTCATGCTCTCTAAGAAATAGCAAACTGTTTTAAAAGTTCATGGGGAATGCATATTGCAAAAAAAACCTATCATGCACATTGAAGTTACAGAAGGAGCTGCACACGCATGCCTCCTTTGAAGTCCCAGCTGATGATCCCACTGCTGTGACCGTCTGAAAAATGGGACAGTGAAGGGGGCAGTGGGTTCTTGGGGCTGTGGAGAGGGATGTGCAGGTGGAGCAGCAGGGGTTTTTAGGGCAGAAAAACTGTTCTGCCTGCTTCTAGCACCGTGGGTGACAGGCACACGCCCCCGCCTGGGTGCACAGCACCGTGGGTGACAGGCGCACGCACCTGCCCGGGTGCACAGGACGGTGGGTGACAGGCACACACCCCCACCCGGGTGCACAGGACTGTGGGTGACAGGCACACACACCCGCCTGGGTGCACAGGACCGTGGGTGACAGGCACATGCACCTGCCCGGGTGCACAGGACCGTGGGTGACAGGCACACACCCCCACCCGGGTGCACAGGACCGTGGGTGACAGGCGCACACACACCCGCCCGGGTGCACAGCACCCTGGGTGACAGGCACACACACACCCGCCCGGGTGCACAGCACCCTGGGTGACAGGCGCACACACACCCGCCCGGGTGCACAGCACCGTGGTTGACAGGCACATGCCCCCGCCCGGGTGCACAGCACCGTGGGTGACAGGCACACGCCCCCACCCGGGTGCACAGCACCGTGGGTGACAGGCACACGCACCCGCCCGGGTGCACAGCACACACAGCTGCAGGGTGAAGCTCATGCCAACCGTGGCCATGGTAATCTTGGTGTCAGCCGAACTTCCTCATGGCAATGGACCACTCTGGTTGGGGTATTCTTCTTTGAAATTTTTTTTAAAAGATTAATTTTTTTAGTTGAAATAAGTACAGAGAGAGCGGGAGAGGCCTTCCATCTACTGGTTCACACCCAAGATTGGTGCAATGGCCAGGCCTGGGCCAGGGTTAAGCCAGGAGCCATGAGCTTCATCTGGGTCTCCCATGTGGGTGCAGGGCGCCAACACTTGAGCCGACTGATTGTTTTTTCCCAGGCCGTTAGTAGGGAGCTGGGGTAGCTGGGACTTGAAGGGGCACCCATGTGGGATGCCCATGTTGTAAATGGCAGCTTTACACTTGGTGCTGGGGGTGCTCTTGACCAGGGAGGCTGTGGCGGGGGGAGCAGATATACGGGAACTCTGTACTTTCCCCTCTGTTTTGCTGTGAGCCTAAACGTGCCCTTGAAAAACCAAGTCCGTTAATTACAAGAAGTCCTCGCTGCACAATGACCACAGAGGAGGAGACAGGCCCGGCCCACAGAACAAGATGGCCCGCGGCCGTGTCAGGTGGTGGGAAGTTTCCCTGTGGCCACAGAGACCTGAGAAGGAGGTGACTTCCACAGGAGCGGGGCGAAGGCCTGCACGCACTTGTCCCTGCAGTGCTGCTGATTATTGCGTGGCCCTGTTGTCCCTGTGAGGGTGAGATGAGCGGCTGCATCCTGGTCAGCGCTGCAAGGCAGGACAAGGGCTCGGTCGGAGAGGAAGTGGGTGCCAGGAAAATGAAGTCTCGCCTGAGACTTGCAGGCTGCCATGACCCAGAGAGTATTTAGGAAGTGTTGGAAGTTGCTCACATCTCCTGGGTGCTTGGCTCCACGCTAAGAGTGCCACTTGAGGGATTCCCCCAACTCACACTACAGGCCTGCCCCACACCACGCACTCCTTCTTTGTAGGACAGGAGGCTGCTGGCGAGTGAGGGCCAGGTGTCTAATCTGAGGGCTCCTAGGCCACATGTCCCTGAGCTCACCACTTTGAGCACGTTTTGCTGTCCACCATGGTGAATTTTAATGTATCTTTGCTTTTCCAAGTAGATGATAGCTGATGAGGACAGGAACATGTCTAATTCCTCTTTTGAAAGTTCTTAGGAATAATCACCCAAATCAAGATATTTAGAATATTGTAGCTTCAAAGAGTCTCCCCTTTTAGCTCCCTCTGAGTCAAAATGTTCCAAAGATAAGCACTGGTCTTGTTTCTGTCACCATGGAGCAGTTTTTCCTCTTCTTGAACGTCATATAAATGGACTCATACAAACAAATGAACGATTCCTTGTGTGCCTGGGCACACAGCCATCTGCGTTTAGCTAATATACTCAGTAGTGTTAAGTAAATGTTTAAGGAATGCTTAAAGGACCATGGCTACTGATGGCATGCAAACCTATTCATAAATATAAATCCATATTTCAATCTGTGAATATATAATATAAATATGAAGATGCTTAAAAAAAAAAAAAAAAAACCTTGGATGGGCAGGCATTGTGGTGCGCTGGTTAAACCACCACTTGGGACATCCCCTATCAGAGTTTGGTTCAAGTACTGACCGCCAGCTTCCAATTCAGCATTCTGCTAGGGCACCTGGGAGGCCTCAGGGTGATCGCCCAAGTGCTTGGGTTCCTGCCACTCACATGGGAGACACAGATTAAGTTCCTGGCTCCTGGCTTCAGCCCGGCTCAGCCCTGCTCTTGCATTCGGGGAGTGCACCTGCAGATGAAAGACTTTTCTCTGTCCCTCCCTCCCTTCTTGTCACTCTACCTTTCATATAAATAAATCAATAAAGCTTTTGTTTTTTTTTTTTTTGCAAAAAGTTGTTGAAAAATGGAATTAAAAGGTGAGTTTATTTGGTGCAGAAAAACTTTGAAATCCCTGAACAGTATTTTCATAGTATGCATCTTTCTGGGGTTTTTGAAGACTCCTCATACATATGCATGTGTATGCATGTGCATGTTTATGCAACATGTGTGTGCACACGTGTGTGTGTTTGTGTCTGTGAAAAGCTACCCAGTGGTTTCTCTCCATGATAGCACCCATCACACTGCATTTCAGTCTGCAGCCATAATGACCTCAGGAGCACAGTTTTGGTTCTCCTGACCTGGCACATATTTAAAATTCATGGGGATATTTGCAGAATCAACGAATAGAGCCTTCTTATTTACTTACTTTTAGTTTTTTGAAAGGCAGAGTCAGAGATGCAGAGACAGAGCTCATCCATCTTCTGGTTCATCCCCCAAATGCCCACACTCAGTGCCCCAGCTGGCTGTCTTCTGATTGGCCAGCACCTGTGCTGCACCCACAGTTAGAAATCTTGGGTCATCCCTATGGTGAGTGACTCACTTATGGCCGTGATGACAACAGTTGTTGGAGCATTAGGACCCCTCCTGGTGGGAGCTGAGACTGCCAGGGTCCTGCGGTCCCCCCAGGATTCCTGATGTTCCCAGCTAGAGAGAGTGCAACAAGATGCGTGCCAGATGCCCTTCTCATGCTGACGTGTGGGGCTGTGAGCAGGTTCTAACTCAATTTCAGAAATTCAGACGTAAAATCGCTTCTAACTCACATCATGAGGCAATTCGTATTGGTTAAGCAAGCATAAGGAATTGCTATTTTTATTTTTATTAAATTACTGTGTATGCCATAGAAAGGTTGCTCTGATCCAAAAACAGATCATCAGCAATGTGGCTTTTCAGGCCACAGGAAGTAGAAACTCCAAGGGCTTTTTCTCTTCTTTTGATTTTCTTCACTGCTGTCCCAAGAACCTTGGACAGTACCCGGCACATACCATGTACTCGACAAATGTTTGTTAAATCAAACTCCAACTGCAAGATTCTAAGGTCATTGCTTAGTTTCAGGGGGACAAGAGGAAATTACCAGGAGACAGCACATCTATTTCTACATGGAAACATCCAGAATCTCTGACCCTTTGAACAATGAGAACCTGCATAGCAACTTAAAGATCAGTGGCTTCAGTTTGCAGTCTGTGCTGCTGGAGCAAACTGCACTTCTCTGGTTCATAAAGCAGGAGCACCTCGGGGGGCTGTCGGGAGACTGCAGGTGTCCGCATGGCTCTCGTGCTGCTCAGTGGACCTCTGTGAACCCAGCAAGGATCTCCAGAGCTGTGTGCATTGGGCAGAGCCTTCTCTCTGCATCTTCTGTGGTCAGGTTGACTCTTTTGATTTCACTTGTTTTGCATTGTCTCTGCTTCTCTGAGCCTCATTATATAGCCCCTTAAACATTCATTCCCAGCTGTCTATTTTTTCCTTTGTCTCTTGGAGCCCACAACAGCCAAGCCCTCAGAGCAGAACACCCAGAGACAGCTGGCAGGCAGCTTAAACGTGGCAGGTTTTTGAAAATTCATTCATTTATTTGAAAGGCAGAGTTACAGAGAGGCAGAGGCAGAGAGAGAGGGAGAAAGAGAGAGAGAGAGAGAGTGATCTTCCATCCTCTGGTTCACTCCACAGATGCCCACAGTGGTTGGAGCTGTGTCAATCCAAAGCCAGGAGCCAGGAGCCAGGAGCTTTCTCTGGGTTTCTCATGCAGGTGCAGCAGCCATCTTCCAGTGCTTTCCCAGGCCATAGCAGAGTTGGATCGGAAGTAGAGCAGCTGGGAATCGAACTGGAGCCCATATGGGATGCCAGAACTTCAGGTGGCAGCTTCACCTGCTGCACCACAGCGCTGGACCCACATGGCAGGTTTCAATTGCTTTAGGACAACCACATTAAATTAAAACAAACAAAATGCACCTCCTCTCATGGCAAACCCATGTGCACCTTAATTAGTGATAGCTGATTGTGACAGCAACAGTTGTGATTTCTTGAGGACCTACTGAGTGCCAACCAGGTGCTTTGCATATAGAGATTAACTTTGTATGTTGAAAATAACAGAGAAACTGAGGTTTATAGAGACTGTTTGGGTCCATGGAATGAGGCAGAATCATAAATCCTGACACAAGTGTGCTTACACTATTGCCAGTGCCAAAGGGCGACTTTCAGGGTGGCACGTTGTACTTTGTGTCATTTTAGAAAACCCCCTTAACAGAAAATACATATAAACACATGTGCATGCACTCGGACAACATGTTTGTAAACCAATGCAAAATCCTACAGAAAACTGTGACTGGGGGCAGCTGCTCGGCCACTGGGGACACCCACATCCCATATCAGAGTGCCTGGGCTGAAGGCTGGGCTCAGCTCCCAATGCCTAGGAACACACACCCTGGGAGGCAGCCGATGATGGCTCCAGGACCTGGATTCCTGCTCCCCAGGAAGACCCGGATGGAGGTCCATGCTTCTGGCTTTGACTTGGCCCAGGCCCACCTGTGGCAGGCATTTAGGGCGTGAGCCAGAAGAGAGATGTGTGTGTGTCTCTGTCTGGCTGTTTGCCTGTAATAATAATAAATAAGTGTTTGAAAAGGAAAATTGAACTGCAACGGTAGGCGAGTTAGCCGGCTTCCTGGGCCCTGGCTGGCGTCTGGAACTCGGGAGCATTCCAGCCCTCGCCAGATGGGCAGGGTGAGGGCTCAAGGACACGGACTGGAATGCTCAGCTCAGAGCCTGGTGCACACGTGAGCGCCTGATCCAGGTGTTGGTGATACTAGTGCCCCCGAGGAAGGACACTGTGCGTGTCACCCACAGCTGTTGCCACGAGGGGCAGCTGTGCTGAGGGCAGTGCTGGCCACCTGCCTTAGGCCAGTCTGGGCTGTTCCCAGCCTCCAGGCTCTTCAGTTACACTGAGGATATAAGCTGCTTTAAAATTTTTTTTTTAAAGATTTTTATTTATTTGTTTGAAAGGCAGAGTTACAGAGAGGCAAGGGCAGAGAGAGGTCTTCCATCTACTGATTCACTCCCCAGATGGCCACAATGACCAGCGCTGAGCCCATCTGAAGCCAGGAGCCAGGAGCTTCTTCCAGGTCCCTTCCAGGTTCCAGGTTTGTGCAGGGACCCAAAGACTTGGGTCATCTGCTGCTGCTTTCCCAGGTGCATCAGCAGAGAGCTGGGTCAGAAGAGGAGCAGCCAGGACTCGAACCAGTGCCCATACAGGATGCCAGTGCTGCAGGGGAGACTTAGCCCACTGTGTCACAATGCAGGTCCTTGTTTTTTTAAAAAAAATGGAAAGTGTGTATTATCTTTTTGATCCTTTCTTTCCTTCCTTCTTTGATTTTCTTTTCTCTCAGATTTATTTATTTGAAAGGCAGAGTCAGCAAGCAAGTAGGCTTCCATCGACTTGGTCACTTGGATATGAGGTGGGGGCTGGGCCTGAGGAACCCAGGGCCTGGAGCTCCGTGCCAGTTTCCCATGTGGGTGGCAGGATTCCAGGGACTGGGGCCATTCCTGGGTGCAGCAGCAAGGAGCTGGATGGGAAGTGGGCCAGCCTGATATAAATGGCTTTATAAAAATACCTCTCAGGCCAGCATTTATGTCTGGAATGCGAGTATGTTCCGCTGCAGGCGGGCTTCCATGCCTCAGATTATTTTAGGCCACAGCTCAGTGGGAGGCGCAGTGCCATTCTTATGACTTCCGTGGCCGGCCCTGTGCACCTGCACAGGGGGTTTTTATGCTAATGGCTTTGAACCTGACTTGGCAGCAGATTAAACTCTGCAGGGTCCTCCACATGCTGCCTGGTTCCGGCCTCCCCCTGCGGGTACAGTGAGTGTGGTTTCATCTGCAGCGGGATGGGGTGGGGTAGGGGGGGCTCACCCGCAGGAAGGCTCACCTACTGGCGGGGGTCGGGGGGACTCACCTGCAGGCAGGCTCACCTGCTGGCAGACACCTTGGGGGGGGATGGACGGATGAGCTGTTAGATCACACCCTTCCAGACCTGCCTCTGGGTTCTGCCATCAAAGGTCACTTTAGGGCTTTAACAAAATCCAGGCAAACAATGTCCAAGGAGAAGATATGAAAGGCAGAGGGTGCGGGCAGTGGGGGGTGGAGGTGGGGGTGGGCAGGGAGGCCTGGTTGCAGGAGACCCCTGCCTGCATGTGCATGTTGGCTCATAGTTCCTGGCACGGCTGCTGTGCCTGGCATTGTCCCCTTGTCACAGACCCTGGGCAGGAAACTACAGAAAAGCCAACATCTGAAAGGGCTCTGGGGAGGTGTCCAGCCCTCCCCCTACCCCCACGCTGCGTGATTTGGGCTCTTGTCTGCAGGCTAAACCCAGGGAGAGAGCTTCCCCCGGACCCCCGGGAGGCTGGGGGCCAGGGGACTGCGGCCTGAGACATCTGAGCGTGTGTGCCCAGCTTCGGGCTGAGTCACAGGAAGGGGACCTGCTCATCAGATGCTGGGCTCTGGAAGGGCATTCTCTGGGGGCCAGCAGAGGGCTGGCCATACCTGTGGGCACCAGGAGAGGTAGACACTGCCACTCCCACTGGAGGGAAGCAGCTGAGCCCAGGCAAGACATAGGAGGAGAAAGTGGCTTGGCCCCACCACACACACCGTGCCAGCCTCCCTGACTGGCCGCCTAGTCCTTAGACACCCCTCCCAGCGGTGTCCACCATCTCCGAGGAGACCTGAGGTCTCTATCCTTGGCTGGGCGTGCCTCCCTTTTGTTTCACTTTGCTTTTGATTTTTCTTTATTATTTCAAAGGAAGAGTGAGAGAGAGAGGAGGGAGAATCTTCCATCTGCTGATTTACTCCCCAGATGGACACAACAGTCAGGCCTGGCCCAACTGAGGCCAGGGGCCTGGAACTCTGTCTGGGTCTCCTATGTGGGGTGAGGTTGTGGGGATCAAGAGCTCTGGCTGGCTTGGAGGACCTCCTCAGCTAGACAGTTGAGGTTCTTATCTTCCGGGTGTGGGAACACCACCTGAAGACGGAGGCAGGGGTGACGGAAGAGCAAGATTCACTGGAAGGCAGGAAGGTGGCCCACGCTGGCAACCTCAGGAGAACTATGCCCGTGCAGGCTGGGGTCGTCCTCTCAGAGGGTGGGGGCATGCTCGGGGCCTGATTGAAGACCCCAAAGAGACAGGATGTGGGATAGGGCTGTAGTGCCTGGGGCGGTCTCGAGGAAGGTATTCTGGCACCTGGAGTCTGACGTGAGGCTGCACCTGCAGTCTGACGTGAGGCTCAGCTGAGCTGTGCCATGACAAGTGGGTGTGCCTCACCTTCAGCCCTGTTGGATCCAAAGGGAGGTGATGAGATCTGAGCAATGCACATGGTGTGGGTGCTGGCTGTCCTCAGCTTTCTTTTCTTTTTTAAAGATATATTTATTTATTTTGAAAGCCAGAGAGGGAAAGCGAGAGAGAGAGAGAGAGAGAGAGAGATCATCCATCCGTTGGTTCATTTTCCAGATGGCCTCAATGGTCAATGCTGGGCCAGGCCAAAGCCAGGAGCCAGGATCTTCATCCAGGTCTCCCATGTGGATGTCAGGGACCTAAACACTTGGGCCATCCTCTGCTGCTTCCCACAGGCCACCAGCAGGGAGCTGGATTAGAAGTGAAGCAGCTGGGACCCCCGCTATGCCACAACATCAGCTCTGTCAGCTCTTCATCCCTTCCTGATTCCCTGTCTCGTGTACATCCTCAGGGTCCCAAGCGCTAGGGCTATCATCTTGCTCTTCCAGGCATATTAGTAGGGAGCTGGATTGGAAAAGGAGCAGCTGGGACTTGAATCTTTGCTCCAGTATGGGCTACTGGTCTCACAGGCGGTGCCTTGACCCTCTGTGCCACACACCTGTTTTGATTTCTCTGTCATAGACAGGTTTATCACAGAGCACTTGACAGTAACCCAGTTAACGAGAAGAGAGACTGAGACACAAACAGGGACATTTGCAACAAATTCCTGGGACACAATTCATTCTTTCGGTGCAGAAACTTTTTGAAATCCATGCATTTCCCGGGTCTTGAAACAATTCGTAGTTTGGAAAATGCATAGATGGAAAACCTATGAACGGATCTCAAAATGTTTTGCACCAAACATCACTTGTCAGTTAGGTCCATTTTCCCACAAACATTTTGGGGTATTCTCCTAGGAGTGCACCATTCAGAACAGCCCCAGGCCTGGCTCCATCAAACCCTCTGACTCTTCACCTGCAAGCTGGTTAGGTGGGTGTCTCCTCGTTCCGTTCGTGATCCTTGTCTTAGCGAACATCAAATGTCTTAGCATTCGATCACTGTTTACTGTAGATACTCAAACCATAAACCTTTATGGCTGATGTCACACAGTACCGTCACTGCTGCATGTCACTGTGATGGTGGTGCCTGACATTATGCGTCTGTCCAGAGCCACAGGACACACGGCACCAAGGTGAGCCTCGTGTAACCTGTAGGCCATGTTGGCTGACAGCTGTCACACACGTGGCTGTGAAAGGACAAGGGGAAACTGCATTCTGCTCAGTTTCCTCTAAACCTAAAACTTCTCTAAAAATTGCTACCCCCCCCCCCAGATTGATTTATTTGAAAGGCAGTGTTAGAGGGGGTGGGGGGAGGAGAGACAGATTGAGACTACGGGAGAAAGAGGTCTTCCATTTGCTGGTTCACTTCCCAAATGCTGCAATGCCTGGGGCTGGGTCAGGCCAGAGCCAGGACCCAGGGGCTTCTTCCAGGTCTCCCACATGGTGGCAGGGGCCCAAACGCTTGGGCCATCTTCCACTGCTTCTCCCAGGCACATCAGCAAGGAGCTGGATCCAAAGTGGGGCTCCCAGGACTCAAACTGGCACCCACACAGGATGCTGGCACTGTAGGTGGCCGCTTAATCCAAGGAGCCAGCCCCCGAAACGGCTATTTTTAAGAAGAATTATCTCCCTTACTGTGCAGGAACTCCTAACTTTGCAGCCAGGCTGCTGTGGAATCCTCAGACTCTGTAGAAACAGGAAGTTCTCATCCAAACCCTGTGCATGATGTGGGCATGGCAGGCAGGCAGGAAGGGAAAGGGAGCCGAGGACGACCTACACCCTCGCTGCGTGCACCCTCAAATACAGTCACCTTCCCTGCCGACTCCCCGGCTGGAGGCTTGGCACGCCCACTCCTCACTCCTCAGCCCCACCGCAGCCCCACCCCACGCCTGGCCTCCTTCGGAGGTCTCACTTGGGCCCTGCGCTGAGCACCGCGCTGTCCTGCCATGAGGCTGCCCACAGTCACTGCTAAGTGTCAGCTGTCCCTTTTGCTCCCTGGTCACCTCTACCTGTGTCTCGCGGCTGTATCCTCACCAGTGGGAAGACAGGACCTGTGCGGAGTCTAGCTGGGGGTCTCTCCAGGGATCCCCATCCCTGCTACACCAAGAGAGGGGAGGTGACTGGCCCAGGGCCACCCAGCTGTTTAGTGTCCAGAGCCCAGAGGAGGCCTGTGTGATCCCAGGCTCTGCGGACTGCACCCCGGGGTCCCTCCTCCCGCCCCACACCCCCAGGCTCTGCCTTCTGTCTGCGAATCTGTCATGATCGGGTTTTCCTGGAATGGGGTTGGCTCCTCTTAGAAACAGCCAGGAGTGCTCCTTTCAAAGAGGACTTCCTGGCTGGCTGTTGATCCAGCTTCCTGGACAGCCGGAGCGGACACCCCGCCCCTGGTAGCCCTGCAAGGACGCCCAGGGCCGGTGGAGAATTCTGGCTCCTTGACTTGGCCAGCTGTCCTGTGGATGAGGCTTCTCTGCTGTCCCTCACGTGGCCAGTAGAAACTCACCGTGTGCCACACCAGTCTCATTCTTTGGCCAAACCTCCTATCTCCTGGAAGAAAGGGGAAGCTAATAAAACAGACCCGAGAGGCGGGGTTGCATGGCCCCTGAGCTGCTGGCCTCCTCCCTCACGATGATGTAGGCAGAGCTGCTCCCTGTCCTGAGGGAGATGATCATTTTACAGTCCGTTCCCCTCCAAGCCTCAGCTTTCTGGTGGGTAAGAGGCTTCCGCCAGCCCTGCCTGATGTCGCACGTGTGAGCAGGTGACCCTGCGTCCCCGTTCTCTCAACGCTGCTCCAGACCAAGGTCCAGGGGTCTTAGTGTGCGTCAGGAGGACGCTGGAGCAGGGAGCGGGGCTGCGGCTGGACGCCAGGGCCCCGAGGGGTGTGCGCACCACCGTGCCAGGTGCCCACTGCTGCTTGTTGTTGTAGGTACTGAACTGTCAGCGAGCCATGGAGGCTACACAGCCCTGAACAAAAGAGGAAGCGCCCCACTCCACGTGTGTGTAGGTGCTGGAGACCCGGTTACTCAAAAGCGGCCCGAAGGCGCGTGCCGACTCTTTCCTTAGTCCACCCCTTCCTTGGTTTTAAATGACCATCGTGTTGCGGCTTAGGGCAAAAATAGATTTGTTAAGTGCGGGTTCGAACTCGGAGGCGTCAGCCACCGCCGCCACCGAGGCACTCCCAGCTCCGCCCTCTGCACCTGCGGCCGCCCGGCCCCGCCCTCTGCACCTGCGCCCGCCCACTTCCGCTCTCTCTACCTGCGCCTGCCCGGCTCCGCCCCTGCCCCGCCCACCTCCGCCCCCTGCACCACACCCACCTAAGCCCCCAGCCCCCGCCCGGCTCCGCCCCCGCCCCTGCCTCCACCCACCTAAGCCCCCAGCCCCCGCCCGGCTCCCGCCCCTGCCCCCGTCCACCTCGCCCCCTGCCCCTGCCCCCACCCACCTCGGCCCCCAGCTCCCGCCCGGTTCCGCCCCTGCCCCCGCCCCCTCGCCCCCTGCCCCTGCCCCCACCCACCTCGGCCCCCAGCCCCCGTCCGGCTCCGCCCCTGCCCCCGTCCACCTCGCCCCCTGCCCCTGCCCCCACCCACCTCGGCCCCCAGCTCCCGCCCGGCTCCGCCCCTGCCCCCGCCCCCCTCGCCCCCTGCCCCTGCCCCCACCCACCTCGGCCCCCAGCTCCCGCCCGGCTCCGCCCCTGCCCCCGCCCCCCTCGCCCCCTGCCCCCACCCAGCTCGGCCCCCAGCTCCCGCCCCCCTCGCCCCCTGCCCCTGCCCCCACCCACCTCGGCCCCCAGCCCCCGTCCGGCTCCGCCCCTGCCCCCGCCCCCCTCGTCCCCTGCCCCCACCCACCTAAGCCCCCAGCCCCCGCCCGGCTCCGCCCCTGCCCCTGCCTCCACCCACCTCGGCCCCCAGCTCCCGCCCGGCTCCGCCCCTGCCCCCGCCCCCCTCGCCCCCTGCCCCTGCCCCCACCCACCTCGGCCCCCAGCCCCCGTCCGGCTCCGCCCCTGCCCCCGCCCCCCTCGTCCCCTGCCCCCACCCACCTAAGCCCCCAGCTCCCGCCCGGCTCCGCCCCTGCCCCCGCCCCCCTCGCCCCCTGCCCCTGCCCCCACCCACCTCGGCCCCCAGCTCCCGCCCGGCTCCGCCCCTGCCCCCGCCCCCCTCGTCCCTTGCCCCTGCCCCCACCCACCTAAGCCCCCAGCCCCCGCCCGGCTCCGCCCCTGCCTCCACCCACCTCGGCCCCCAGCCCCCGCCCGGCTCCGCCCCGGCCCCGCCCACCTCGGCCCCTGCCCCCACCCACCTAAGCCCCCAGCCCCCGCCCGGCTCCGCCCCTGCCCCCACCCACCTCGGCCCCCTGCCCCCGCCCGGCTCCGCCCCTGCCCCCACCCACCTCGGCCCCCAGCCCCCGCCCGGCTCCGCCCCTGCCCCCGCCCCCCTCGCCCCCTGCCCCTGTCCCCACCCACCTCGGCCCCCAGCCCCCGCCCGGCCCCGCCCCTGCCCCGCCCACCTCGGCCCCTGCCCTCGCCGGACTCTGCCCGCCGCGCCCACCCTCCTCAGACGGCGGGAGGCTGCGTGGCGCCGCTGCAGCGGTGGTGACCGAAGCCCCGCTTCATCCTCACCCCTCTCGGGAGCGCGGTCCCCGGCAGCGCCCGAGGCTGCCGGCCTCTGATGACGTCCCCCCACGTCAGCATCCGCAGTGACCCTAAGCACGACAGGTCCGGGGCTCGGGGCCGCCCCCTGCCGCTCGTTAAGGGGTGCGGGCAGGCACGAGGCCCCGGAACTCCCTCCACGGCCGCTCCCGCACGGATCCGCCGGTGCGGGCTTCGACGCACGGACGGGGCGGCTCTCCCCGCTCCCCCGCTGCCCAAGCCCACCCGGGGGCCCAGGTCCCCGCCGGTGCGCAGAGCCCTCGCAGGCCCGCCGGGCTCTCGGGTCCTGGGGTCTAAGCTGCCCCTCAGGGTGCTGGGGGTCTCCTCAGTTTCCCACTGCGCCGGTGCGTGGGTCGTCTCGCACACGGGAGACGGACAGCGAGCACGCGAAGCCGGGCGCCGACGGCTCCGGGAACGACGCCGCCCCGAACGCGAACGCGGCGCGCTGCAGGAGGCCCCGGCAGGAGGCGCTGCAGGCGGCGGCCGCCCTGGTCGCGCAACTGCGCCGCTCTTGCCGTGGGCGGCGGCGGCCGCGCGGAGCCCGCTGGGGCGGGGCGGGTCACATGACCGCTCGGCTTCCCGGCTCGGCCGCCGCCGCCCGTCTCCGCCCGCGTTGCGCCGGGCCCCGAGCAGCCGTTGGGGTCCGGGCCGAGGCCCGCCCGTGTGGAAGCCGCCCCCGCCGCCGCGCCCCGGGTCGTCGCTCCGGCCGCCGCCATGCTGGCGCTCATCTCCCGCCTGCTGGACTGGTTCCGCTCGCTCTTCTGGAAGGAGGAGATGGAGCTCACGCTCGTGGGGCTGCAGTACTCGGGCAAGACCACCTTCGTCAATGTCATCGCGGTGAGCAGCCGGCCGGCGGCGCGGCGGGGCCGGGGCTCGGGGGCTGGGGCGGCGGAGCCCGGCGCCTCCCGCGTCCGCGGCGGCGCAGCTCCGCGTCGTGGCCTGCGCGGGGCTCGGCGAGGGTCCACCCGCGCTCGCGGGGCTCGGGGGCCGCGGTCGGCCTCGGGTGCCCCGTGGGGGCCGGCTGGAGGCCGTCGTGTTCCCGCGGCCGCGGGCTGGCGAGCTGGCCCGCCCGCATCCCGCGTCGTGCGCACCGCGGCGGAGTTCGTGCCGCGGGGCCGCCCGCGGTGTTCGTTGGCCGGGCCCCGGGCTGGGCGGCTTGCGGACCGTGATCGCCGCCGCGCGCTCGGGCGACTGCGCCGAGGACGTGGGTACGGCCCGCGCTGGCCGGGCGGGTGGCGCGCGTGCGGTGGGCGTCCGGCCTGGGCCGCACGCACCGGGGAGACGGGGCGGCGCCCACCCCCAGGTGGCTGTGCGGATCCTCGGACTGGGCGCGAGCCGTCCGACCGGTCTGGCGGCAGGAGTGACTCAGAGGCCGCCGGAGAGCGAGCCTCTGCCGTGGCGGGTAGAGCGTCGGGGGTCCCGCCTGGGGTGCGCGCGGCTGGCGGGTGCGGCGTGGAGCTCGTGCCCTCGGAGCTAAGAAAGAAAAGCGTGCGTGTGTGCTGGGTGCGGTCTTCCCCCGCGGCTGTCCGGCAGCCCCGTGGGCAGCGGAGTGGCGGCTGTGTCGGCCAGCCTCGGCGGACCTGTTGTTGGAGGTTCGTGGCCTCGCACGTCGCGCGTGGCGCGGCTTGTGGCTCCGACGCCAGGCGAGCCTGGTCTGAAATGGGGCTCCGCCGCTTGGCAGCCCGGAGCCCGGAGCCCTTGCCTGCTGCACGAGTTTAATGATAGGTTTCCTGCGGGGTGGCGCTGAGGAGTGGGGAGGGGAGAGACGCGAGGGGCTGGTCGCCCGTTCAGGGGGAAGCCGTGCGTGGGAAGCCAGGAGGGGCCGCGCTGGACCCTCCCCTGTTCCCCGGACCGCATCGCAGTCTGGACTGTGGGAAGTGAGCACGCTAGAGGCGGTTGGCCTTCCCCCTTTTTCCCCATGAGATTATTTTAAGAAGAGCAGTTTCTGCGAAACTGCTGGACTCGAAAGTGGGCTAGTTCGATTATTAACACTGGACTGCTCTTTTTGGTTAGAACGGTGTGGACAGAGTCTGTTAAAGATCTAGTCCCGTAAAAATGTGAGTGACGAATGTGTTAATTAGCTTGATTTAATAGTTTTCTTTTTTAAAAAATTTTAATATTTTATTTATTTAGTTGAAAGGTAGAGTTACAGACAGTGAGAGGGAGAGACAGAGAGGTCTTCCATCCAGTGGTTCACTCCACAGATGACCTCAACAGCCGGAGCTGTGCTGATCTGAAGCCAGGAGCCAGGAGCTTCTTCCAGGTCTCCCACACGGGTGCAGGGGCCCAAGGACCTGGACCATCTTCTACTGCGTTCCCAGGCCACAGCTGGACTGGAAGAGGGGCAGCTGGGACTAGAACTGGCGCCCATATGGGATGCTGGCACTGCAGGTGGAGGATTAACCTACTGTGCCACGGTGCTGGCCCCTAATGGCTTTCTGTTGTGTGTGTCCACACATCACACTATCACCATAAATACGTAAAGTACAGTTTGTCAAGTAAAAACGTTAGTTTTAAGAAAAATCACACTTGACTGTGGCCTTTAAGATGCTGAAAAAAGTTTCTTTTTAAAGGCTTGTTTATTTGAAAGAGTTTGAGAGATAAGGAGGTCGTCCATCCACTGGTTTGCTCACCGTAAGACCCCCCCTCCCCGGGGAGGGGACCTGGGCTAGCCACGAGCCAGGAGCTGCTTCCCAGTCTCCCTTGTGGGTACCAGGTGCCCAGGTACTTGGGCCATCTTCCACTGCCTTCCCAGGTGCATTAGCAGGGAGCTGGAGCAGAAGTGGAGCAGCCAGGAGTTGAACTGGTGCCCACATGGGAATGCCGGCACCACAGGCCCCTGCTTTACTCTCTACATCACAATGCTCGCCTCAGAAAAAAAAGTTTAAATGCTAACTTTATCTATTTTTGTTTTTTCTTGTAAGTTCTATTTAGACGTCAAGAGCCAGAGACTGACTGAGACCAAGAGGGAGGCTGAGAGAGCTCCCATCCCCTAGTTTACTCCTCCGATGGCCACAGAGGCTGGGACTGGGGGAGCCTGGAAAGTGAATCCAGGTTTCCCTGGTGGGTGGGTGGCAGGAGTCCAGTTAGCCCTCAGTGCCGCCTCCCAGGGCCTGCATCAGCGTCATCGGGAAGCTGGAGCCAGAACAGCGGGAGCCAGGGTAGGAATCCAGGCGCTTGGATGTGGGGTACTGCTAGACCACATGCTTGCCTATGGTCAGGGATTCTTACAGAACCTGTGGAGAGGAGGAACCAGGTAGCTTAAAGATGATTTAGATTTTTACATGGAAACAATGTCCAGAAAATCAGTTTAGCCTTACCTTTAAAAAAAAAAAAAAAGACTACAGTAGTCTCTACAGAATCAGAAATAGAGGTGGTTTGTGTGTCACTCGGAAAGCTGGCTGGTTGTTCAGAGTCAACAAGTAACTTCCCAGCTATGGAAACTTGTAGGTAAAGTCAGTTTTCCTTTGGTGAGCAGCGATTTTTTTTATAAACATCAAATTGAAACATCCCCACATCGGCCTTAAAAGTTAAGAAGGAGTTAAAAGGTGTTTACCTTATTCGCAAGGTTTGTGAGGTTGAGTTAGTGTGTATATCTGATGTATTCCAACTCCAAAGAGTAGGGTGCTTAGCTACAGAGACGTTCAGTTTTGGAAAGTACAACTCTTCGCGTTGCCTGTAGAGACACTTGGGACATTTTAACAAGAAGTGTTGCCAGTGTTTAGTTTTCTGTTTGGTGTAAAGAGAATGAAATGCTGCACATCTCCTCTCTGGCAGTGATTGTGTAATGAGTCGTGTGTCATGTGCAATGTATATTGAGTAATACTTATTTTTAACTGGGCTTCTTGGTTAGGTTATGATATGGTTATTAAGAAATATTTAATAGCATTTGCCAGTGTGACAGGATAAATTTCATAGACATTATGTTCTTTAAAATGGATAATATAAATACTCATCTGCAGTTTTGCAAATTGTTGCTACCTGAAAGGTTAATTCAAAGAAAACTTTTTGCTGAGAATTAGGAAAAGAACATACTTAGTATGTAGGAGTCTAAACCTACAGTGAGTTTTTAGGTGTTTGTAGCAGCTGTAATTAGTACACCCTTACCTTCACAGGTGTAGTTAGGAGAGCCTGAGGCTCGATGCAAATCCTGGAGCTGACAAGTAGCAGAGGTAGAATCAGAATCCAGAACAGGTGCCTTTCTTACTTTTCCTGTCTGCCTCTCTATTTTTTATGATTTAAATCTTCCTTATTACTTCTGAAGTTACATATGTATGTATTCATTTATTTTCATTTTGTTTGAGAGACAGACCTTCCGTTCACTGGTGTATTCCGAATGCCCGTGATAGCCTGGGCTGGGCTTGGTTGAGTACAGGAGAGAAGAGCTGGCTCCAGTCTCCTGCTTAGGAGGCAGGGACTCAGGTGCTTGAGCTGGCACCTGCTGTCTCCCGTGGTGCGCCCATGAACAGGAAACTGGAGTAGGAAGTGGAGCAGGAACATGGCTGTAGGCGCTGCAGGTACGATGTGGTGTCTTAACACCTGTGCTAAACGACCACCTGCCCCTGCCTCTTGAGGTCCAGCCGAGCTTAGAGCCATAGTGCTGTGAATTGGGAGATCTTAATCCTTCAGACATCTTTTTTGTAGTAAGTTCTTCTTTGAAAAGATTTATTTTATTTATTTGAAAGGCAGAGTTTCAGAGAGAGAGAGACTGAGAACTGTCTTCCATCTGCTGGTTCACTCCCCAGATGGCTGCAATGGTCAGGGCTGGGCCAGGCCAAAGCCAGAGCTTCTTCCAGATCTCCCACATGGGTGCAGGGGCCCAGGCACATGTGCCGTCCTCTGCTGCTTTCCTAGGTGCGTCAGCAGGGAGCTGGATCGGAAGTGGAGCAGCCGGGACACAGACTGGCACCCATATGGATGTCAGTGCTGTAGGCATGGCTTACCCCACCACGCAACAGTGCTGCCCCCAGTAAGTTCCTTTCTGAATTTCTGTGAATAACATTGTAAATCCAGGCCTTGTCAGCATGTTCTTTTACATCATATATGGACATGAATAATGTGTCCATGTATTACATATGTGTGAGCATACACATGGAGATGAATTTAGGGATGGAGTGGTCATGTGGAAAGCAGGAGTGGTGGAATGTGTTTAGATATAAAGTCACTGTCCAACAGGCATTGTTGTTGCTGGACCACCTTCAGTATATTTAAAAATCAGATATTTTATCAGTAACATATTTAAAAGTCAGAATTTTGATTATATGGCTTATTTCTAAATTACTTCTGGATATGAATTATAAACAGTTTTTTTTTTTTTTAAGATTTTTTTTATTTGAAAGGCAGAGTTACTGAGAGAGAGAGAGAGAGACAGAGATCTTCCATTCTCTGGTTCACTGGATCGGAAGTGGAGCAGCCGTTGCCCCTATGGGATGCTGGCGATGCAGGCAGCAGCTCAATCCCCCAAAACAGTTTCTAAAGAAAATACACTGTGGGTCAAGTTTAGGTGTTGAATGTTTCTGAAACTGGACTGCCAGAGCCTTTGCTGCCTTGAGGTGGTGTCTTCATCTGGGTCTAGGTGTGGCCTGGGAGGCGCCCTGCCATGTTTACCCCTCCCCCACCCAGCGTGTTTTTCATGTGGACCGACAGTCTTAAAGCCAAGTGCTCTCATTATGAAGATGACACTATACAGCAATGCATTTTAAAGGCCTGTCTTAGAGGATGTTTCACCACTTAATGGACATTTAAAATTTCTCATACCCTAAATGGATGCTCACTTAACATGCATACAAAATGCTCTGTGCCTACAGAGAAAGAGATACTATTTTTAGAAGACTTTTCCCACTGATTATCCTCGAAAAACAGGCCTGCTAGTGAAATATTGAAAAAAATAGTATGAAGTAGGAAGAACCTCTTGTCTGTTCTAGCATTTCTCCTTTTACAAGGTTTGCCTTGAGACTTTTTTTTTAAAGATTTTTATTTATTTACTGGAGAAGTGGAATTACAGACAGAGGGAGAGAGAGAAAGGTTTTCCATCTGCTGGTTCACTTCCAGATGGCTGTTGTGTCCGGAGCTGGGCCGATCCATCCCAGGAGTTAGGAGCTCTGGGTCTCAGGTGCAGGTGCAGGGACCCAAATACTGGGGCCATCTTCCACTGGTTTCCCAGGCACACTAGCAGGGAGCTGGAGCAGAAGTGGAGCAGCCGGGACTTGAACTGGTGCCCGTGTGGTATGCTGGCAGTGCAGGCAGCAGCTGAGCTACCGCGTCGCAGAGCCCACCCCCATCCTGAGTTTCTGTGTGGCTACCACCCCTTTGGATGCCTTAGTGTTTCTTCCCTTAGGATATGTCTTATGAATATGCCATACTATAGTTGGCTGTCCCCTCGTTGGGCACTAGAGTGGTTTCCAGGGTTTTGCTGTATCATTTTAATCTGCATTTCCTGAGGGTGAGTTCTGGAGTTGGCTTTACTGGGTCAAAAGATGTGAACACATTTCAAGTCTCAAGGCCAAGTCGCTTTCCAGAAAGTGCGTGCCCACTGAGAGGGTCTGTGGACAGACTTCACAGGCACGTTGAACTTTGGGTAATCACTTTGTTCCTGGGTGTTTTTAACTTTATTGGTAAAGAACAGTTCCCAGTGGTTTTAAGCTGGATTAGATACTGCTCTGATTCTGTGTCCACTGTGTTTAAGATATTCTTACCGCTTCGGTCACTCCCAAGACTGAACCTGCAGAGAAAGTATTTTTTCAGTTTTCTTTTCATTGGCTTTTGCAGGCAGATTGTATGAACATAGGTACAACTCAGCCCCTTTAGCTGTCAAGGTCCTGATTTACTGAAGTCTTAATGACGGGTTGCATGTTCCATTTCCATGTAGTCCTTCCTTAACCGTGGACCTGTTTGAGTGGGATACTGCTTACTGAAGTTTGAATTTTTTGCTTAGAAATCACCTTTTGTAAAAAAGATGTGTCGTAGACCACTTTTTGAAACCAGCCCTCTGCTGTGGCCCGGGAGTGCAGTGGAGGATGGCCCAAGTGCACCCCATGGGAGACCAGGAAAAAGCACCTAGCACCTGGCTCCTGCCATTGGATGAGTGCGGTGCGCCGGCCGCAGTGCGTCGTCCGCGGTGGCCATTGGAGGGTGAACCAACGGCAAAAGGAAGACCTTTCTCTCTGTCTCTCTCTCTCACTGTCCACTCTGCCTGTCAAAAAAAAAAAAAAAAAAAAGAAACTATAGCTTATGTGTATTTTTAAAAATTCATAACTTGGGCATCGTGTAAGAGTATCCTTTATGAACATATTTGATAAAAACAAAGGAAAAATTGTCAGCCTGCTGGTTGAATATTCAGAATTAAATGATAATTTAAGGTGTTTGGTGTCTTTAGATATGGCAAAGCCAATCTTCCATGAGTAAGTGGTTTTCTTTCTTTTTTTTTTTTTTTTTAAGATTTATTTTATTTATTTGAAAGACGGAGTTACAGAGAGAGGTAGAGACTGAGAGAGAGGTCTTCCATCTGCTGGTTCACTCCCCAATCGGCTGCAACCGCCGGAGCTGTGCCGATCCGAAGCCATCTATGGCCAAAGACATAGGCCATTTTCTACTGCTTTCCCAGGCCATAGCAGAGAGCTGGATCCGAAGTGGAGCAGCTGGTTCTCGAACCAGTGCCCATGTGGGATGCCTGCGCTTCAGGCCAGGGCTTTAACCTGCTGTGCCACAGAGCCGGCCCCTGTTAGTGTTTTTCTTAAAAAATAATTACAAACACAGGCCTTATCTTTTGTGGTGTTTATTAAAGGTTACACTGTTTGCTAAATAGATTTTGAATCTAATTTCATAGTTTTCCCTGTTTGATATACTACAATGATAGCCTTATTTCATATCCTGAAAGGAACTTTTTGTAAGTTGAAAAAATCAACAGATGTTTAGGGCTTACTTAAAAATAGTTTCTAAGAATGAGAGTCTTTTTAAAGTTGTAATACTGGCAACATAATTTTAGGTTTCAGGTTTCTTAGTAGTGACATTGCTGCTTGGAAATTGAGTCCTTTTGGGGCTGACACTGTGTTGCAGCGCTGGCATCCCATATGGGCACTAGTTGTAGTACTGAGTGCGTGTCTTCCAATCTAGCTCTGGGCTGTGGCCTGGGAAAGCAGTAGAAGATGGCCCAAGTGCTTCGGCCCCTGCACCCACGTGGGAGACCTGAAAGAAGCTCCTGGCTCCTGGCTTCGTATCAGCTCAGCTCCGGCTGCTGGGGCTGTTTGGGGAGTGAACCAGAGGGTGGAAGATCTTTCTCTGTCTCTCCCTTTCTGTACTTCTACCTCTCTAAATAAAGAAATAAAATCTTTAAAAAGAAAAGAAATTGATGCCTTTCTTCCTTAGCTGGGTTTTAGAAAGGTGATCACTGGTGAGGAACTTAGGGGGCAGAACAGTACTGAAATACGTCTGTACCAGTTTACTTGGTAACAGTCACTTAGCGTCTCAGCACGTGGTATTATGCTGAGAATCTATTTTGAGCCTACGCTTGTTGGCGTATGAATGTGTTGGGTTTGGGTTGATGTGGAGGATGTTTAAGTTAGGTGCCTTGGCAGTCAGCCTCGGCCTGGAGATGGAGAGCTGAGCGCCGGGCTCGTCACATCCAGGATACCGACTCCCTGGCTTGTGTTTTCTTTGTCAGGATTTTCAACTTCGCAGTGTTTGTTTCCGTATTTGTAAAGTGAGAATGCAGTGGTGTCTGCCTTCCAGAGTCTTTGCAAGTAATGTGTGTGTTACCCTGGGAACATTTTTGAAAACAAGGCACAAGAGAAGTGCTTCTGGAGAGTCCTTGGGGCAGGGATTTCTATCTGGCTTGCTGACGTATTATTTCAAGTACCTGGAAAAATGCTTGGCACATGCTGGGTGCTTAAGTACATCTCCAAATTGAAAATACTATTCAGAATACAAAATTGTGGAGCCTGCATTTTGGTGCAGTGGGTTAACCCTCCACTGCTGAAGTCGGCATCCTATATCGGAGTGTGGGTTTGAGTCTTGTGACTTGGCTTTCGATCCAGCTTCCTATTAATGCATCTAGTAAGGCAGCAGAAGATGGCCCATGTGCCTGGGCCTCTGCCACCCACATGGGAGTCTCCAGTGGAGTTTCTGGCTCCTGGCTTCTGCTTGGCCCAGACTTAGCTGTTGCCATTTGGGGAGTGATCCAGAGGATGGAAGATGGCTGTTTCTCTCTCCCTCTGTCATTTTCTATTGCTCTGGATTTGAACTAAATGAATCTTTAAAAAGCAAGCAAAAATTTATCTTCTTATGACCCCATATTTGTGTTCCAGTGTAGAAGTGCCACCTGATGGTCAGAGTGAGGTTCTGGAGTGTGGCAGACATGGATTTGAGCATAGACCGGGCCGTGTCTCCCTTTCATAAATTTCTGTGCTTCATCTGGTCCTCCCGGGAAGTGGAGTGATCATAACACTGCCTCCTGCAGTGGTCCTGAGGATTGGGTAGAGGGAGGTACACACTGTGCTTGGGCCGTGCTGGCATGGAGTGAGCGCTCAGCAGAGGACGGCTCAGTCGTGCTGGATGTGGTTAGTAGCTTTCATGTGCGGTTCTTGTTTACATTTTGCTGAATTCTGCTTTGACTGTTGGTAGCTTTTGTTTAGAAAGTAAGCTTTTTATTTGTTTAAATCTTGGGAAACGTTTGAACATGTTTTCTCACGTTGGATTCGATAGCACAGATGGACTGATAGAATAAATGTTGCAGCCGCCCCAGGCAGGACAGTGATTCTTGGTGGCCTACTATCAGAGTACTTCCTTTTAGAAGATAGAATTAGATCTGATATATGAGAGTACTTTAAAAGATCATGGAAAAAAGGAGTTAAAATTTAAGTTTATTTTGTTGCAAAAAATATTGAAATCCATTGTAGTTTTTAATAATATGCATTCTGCATGAACCTTTTGAAGTTCATTTTTCTTCATCCTCCTCTTTTTTTTTTTCCTAAGACTTATATTTTATTTGAAAGGGAGAGACAAAGAGAGGCAGAGAGAGAGGGACATCTTCCATCCACTGTTTGTTCCCTGAATGGCAATAGCCAGACCTGGGCCAGGCCAAAGCCAGGAGCCAGGAACTTCATCCTGGTCTCTTATGTGGGTGGCAGAGGCCCTCTACCTTCCCAGGTGCATTAGCTTGAAGCTGTGTCGGAAGCAGAGCAGCCGGGACTTGAACCAGCACGCTGATGTGGGATGCCAGTATTGCAAATGGCTCCTTAATCTGCTCCCGTGCCTCCTGCTGCTTCTTGGGCATGGTGTGATTAGGGTCTGTTGTAGGAGCTGTTGTGAACAGAGTTGGAAGTAATGAGTCCTCCTTTGCCCTGTCACTGTTTTCCACCGGCAGGATGGTGGATAGGTACTCTATCTGCTCTGTTCAGGTCGCTGTAAGAGTCATGGTGGCAACCTTAGGTCTTGCTGTTCAAGAGCGGTGCCTTCTCATGCCTCGAGTTAGAACTCTTGGGCGTGGATCAGCGACATAAATGTGTACGGACTGCAGTATTAGGTGCTGGTTATAACTTCTCATCTTTGACCAGCATGCAGACAGGTGATTTGCAGCTTTATGATGAGGAAGTGTAAAGGCAGACTGACCGCAGCAGGAAGAAATGAATGGCCTTTGGCATCGCTCCTGCCCTCCAGAACTTAGATGATCTGTGGGTGCATATGCTTAGTTTGCAGTTTTAAGTTTGATAAGATTGTGATACTGGTGTCTGTGTGCATTGCAATTTTTTACCTAGGGCATAAGACTAGAGTGGGCTTGAGCTCTGTTGACAGCCCTGGGCAGGCTGTGTGTGTGAGCCGGGCGGCCCTGGCCCTGAGAGAGCTGCCTCCTACCCAGTGGCTCACCCTGGGGTTGTCAGTCAAAGCTAGGCCTTCTTTTCCTCACTTTCTTTTGTTGGAGAATGTCGTGATGGCAATACACATTGTATTTCTAAGTAGTTCTCACCAGATGAAAACCTAGGAAAACTGTTTTCCTCCATAATTCAGTTCTTTCACTCCAATAGCTGTTGGTTTCCGTTATGGATATTATTTCTTTGTTCAGTAGCTGACTTAAAAATTAGAAAAATGAAATATTTGTTTCTTAAAAAATAAAATCTACATTCATGGTTAACATAGTAGTGCAGGTGTCCAAATTAGGAAAATCATCTCAGTAACACTAAAATGGAATCACCGCTACTGAGGCTGATTTTTAGATGATTTTGTAGATACCCAGATCTACAAGTGCATGTTTTCTTGGTGATAGTGAGAAGACCTTGGTGTGTAGATTCCAGGGTGAGCTTGTCTAGTCTGCTTGGTTTATCCTCTTGGATGGCTCCTAAGCACCTCAAGTTCATTCACTTTCAAATAGAACTCCTGATCCCCACCTTCCCTAACCCAAGGGCTGACACCTACCCATTTTTGGAAAACATTAAATCAATATGCTGTTTAAGGCTTTAATTTAGGGGTGGGGAACTTTTCTCCTGCCAGGTGACATTTGGATATTTATAGCATTCACGTAGCACACACAGTTATCAACTAAAGAATTAACTGGCTATAGAATTGGATTTTGAGCCCCCCCCCCCCCCCCCGCAGCTGGGTAGGCAGGGCCAGACCAGAGAGATACAGAGAGAGAGAGAGAGAGAGAGAGAGAGAGAGAGAGAGAGAATCTTCTATGCACTGGTTCACTCCCCAAATAGCCATAACGGCCAGAGCTGAGCCCATCTGGAGCCAGGAGCTTCCTCCGGATGCCCCATGTGGGTGCAGGGTCCCAAGGAGTTGGGGTATCTTCTGCCTTCCCAGGTGCATCAGCAGGGAGCTGGATCAGAAGTGGAGCAGCCGGGACTGGAACCAGCACTGCAGGCTGGGGCTTTAACCCACTGCGCGACAGCACTGGTCCCTGTGCTTAAACTTTTGGTATTTGTTATTTTCTTTGGAGTTCTGTAAATGAAATCAGTGAGCCAAGTGGCTTGACCAGTTTTTTTCCCCCCCATTTAAATATTTATTTATTTATTTATTTGACAGGTAGAGTTACAGACAGAGGGAAAGACAGAGAGAAAGATCTTCCATCCACCGGTTCACTACCCAAATGGCTGCAATGGCTGGAGCTAGGCCAGTCTGAAGCTAGGAGCCAGGAAATTCCTGTGGGTCTCCCATGTGGGTGCAGGGGCCCAACCATTTGGGCCCTTTTCTCCTGTTTTCCCAGGCCACAGCAGAGAGCTGGATCAGAAGAGGAGCAGTTGGAACACAAGCAGGCCCCCAAATGGGATGCTGGTGCTGCAGGCAGAAGCTTGATCTACTGTGCCACAGTGCCTGCCCCAGTTTGACCAGTTTTATTAACCTTTGAATTTTCCTATCTTATCTGCTTTAGATTATCATTTTAAAGGTTATTTATTTCAAAAACAGTGACGGAGAGAGAGGAAGAGACAGATGCGGAGAGAGAGATCTTCTATCTGCTGTCTACTCCCCCGAACACCTGCAGCAGTCAGGGTTGGGCCAGGCTGAAGCAAGGAGCTAGGCACTCATCTTGCTCTCCATGTACGTGGGAGGATCCCTAGTGCTTGAACCATCATTTGCTGCCTTTTATTGTGTGCATTAGCAGGAAGCTGGATAGGAAGCAGATGCAGGACTTGGACCTTGGAATTTGGCTGTCCCAAGCAGTGGCCCAGCCTGTGGTCCACTTGCACCATAAATCCTCACCCATAGCAGATTTTCTTCCTAAATTGGAATTGATCATATTGCGGCAGGCATTTGGCACAGCAGTTAAAATGCTGCTTGGGACGTCCTCATCCCACGTGGGAGAACCTGGCTTTTCCACTTAGATCCAGCTTCCTGCTAATGCACACACTTCCTTCATGCCAAGGCTGCAGATCATGACTTGAGTACTTGGATCCTTGTCACCTGTATTGGAGATCTAGGTTGAGTTCTGGGCTCCCGACTTCATGCTGTTGGGGGCATTTGGGGAGGGAACCAGCCAACTGAAGATTTTTGTCTGACTCTCTTTCAAATAAAATGAAAGTAAATAAATCAACATTTTGAAAAATGACTGATCTTATCACACCTATTGTTTGCATCATATTTACCATAATTAGAAATTGCTTGTTTCCTTGATGATTATCTTTGTCCTTGTTATAAATGGCTTTTTCCTTTTTAAAGATTTATTTATTTGAAAAGCAGAGTAAGAGAGAGAGGAGAGTGAGCTAGCAAGTGCTTGCTTGCTTCCATCTGCTGCTTCACTCTCCAAATGGCTGCAATGGCCAGGGCAGTGCCAGGACGACCCCGGGAGCCAGGAGCTTCCTCTGGGTCTCCCACACAGGTGGCATCTCCTGCTTTCCCTGGCACATTAGCAGGGAGCTGGATTGGCAGTGCAGCACCTGGCACTTGAAGCAGTGCTCAGTTTGAAAGCTGCCGTCACAGAGGTCATCTTAACCTTCTACCACAGTGCTGGCCCTGGCTGTCATTTTTTCACTGCTGTGTGTCAGGTAAGAAGAGTGTCTGGCACAGTCAGCTTTCCCAGTGCTGACCTTGTGAATGAACACATGTATCAACAAAGTATCTCCATGCCAACTCTGTGCAGGGCATTATGATGGATGATTCATGGATGTATACCTAACAGGAACATTTATGGTGGGGTGTATGCTCCAGAGGAGCTATGTTTTAGACCTTAAGAGTGGTCCAAAATGCTCTGGGAATTCGCGCATCCCCTCCAAGACATGGGGAAGTTCTGTTTAGTAGCGCTGTTTGCTGACTTATGGTAATACCATAGCAGCAAGCATTGTTGAGTTGGGTTTAGGAAGTAGAATGGATTTCTTGCATTTGACAACGTATGCCAAGCATTGTTCTCTGGGCAGCAGGAGCAGACCTGGTTTCTGTCCTTGTGGGCTTCCCTTGTCAGGGAAAGGTAGGAGGGAGATGTTCAGGAAGGCACAGAGGAGCAGACACAGCTGAGGGCAGCAAGGTTTGTGGAACTGATATATTCTACACAAGGGAAGAAAAAAGGCTGGAAAAGTGGATGGATTCGTTCTCCCAAGGCCTTCCTTGAGTGAGTTTGACTCTGCAGGCATGGGGAGCCATCAAAGGTTTTTGCTTTTCTTTTCTTTTCTTTTTGTTTTTTTTTAATAGATTTAGTTATTTGAAATGTAGAGTTACAGAGGCAGAGGCAGAGAGAGATCTTCCATCTGCTGATTTACTCCCCAGATAGCTGCAATGGCCGGAGCTGGGCTGATCCAAAGCCAGGGGCCAGGAGCTTCTGGGTCTCCCGTGTGGGTGCACGGGCTCAAGCACTTGGGCCATCTTCTGCTTTCCCAGGACTTAGCAGAGAGCTGGATTAGAAAATGGAGCAGCCAAGACTTGAACTGGTGCCCTTATGAGATGTTGGCGCTGCAGGTGGCGGCTTTGCCACAGTGCCAGCCCTGTTGGAAGGTTTTTTCAGGAAAAAAGTATGACCTGTGTTTCTGATGGCTTAGTTTAGTTACAGAGCATAGACCATCCACAGATGAGGAAATCGGTTGCAGTGAAGTGGCTGAACGCATGGAGAGAGCAGTTGGGGAGAGTGGGATCATGGGTGTGGTTAGGGAAGTAAAGTGGTGGTTTGGTGGGATGAGCAGGACAAGGAGGTTAACAGTGGAAGGTCCGTTAAAGAACTGCAGTCAGGGGTGGGGAATGTGGCTGTCCTGTCAGCAGAAGGCCTCTGTGGAGAAAGGTGGGTCAGAGAAGAGGGAGTGAGCTGAGCATGGAGTGCATGTAGTTCCTGACGGGAGGATGCTGCTGCCGCTGACGGCTGTGTTTTACAGTGGGAGCAGCACTGAGAATCACACTGCAGCCCATTTTATAACTTTGTCTTTAGGATTCGTGAGAGATGTGGAAGTAGTTGAGACTCCAACCCTGGGTTCTCATCAAGAAAATTATTTGTAGAGTATTTTCTTTCTAGTGATTGGTGTCATTTATCCTGCTCCGCTCATTGCTTGTTTTGCCATGATGTGTACAGGGACCAAGCAGAAGGTTCTCCATTCCTGCAGAGTCGCACTTGGGTTGTCTGGATGTATGAGGGATCTTGCACAGCTTCATCTGTGGTCAGAATGCAGGCTGCCCTCCTGGAGCTGGGGTAAAGGCTGCAGCCACATCGGCCATGCTAGAGGGGCTGGGATTCAGCCACGGGCGCTGAAGCCTTTTCTTAGCTAGCTTGAAGAAGATATTTCTTTCCTCAGGTCGTGACTGGCTTCAGTTTGGGTAGTGTGTTTGTACAGAAGGGTAATTCTGTATGTGTAATTTGTGGATTTTGAACTTAAAGACTATCTGACCTTTTGGGGTTTGGGCTGGGGTTTTCTTAAGTGTCAGGTACACATGTAACGATGTTAGGTTCAGAATGTCATTTTTCTTGTGTTCAGATGACTGACTGGTTTATACTGTGGTGGAAGAGGCAGTTTATCCTCAGCCTTATACCCAGGGTGGGCTGTTTGAGCTCTGCTGGGAGACTGCGATTGGATTGGAGTGCTCAGACCTGCCAGTTCGTTTTGCAGCTGGTGCACATTACTGTGTTTTGTGTCCAGAGGTGGATGTCGCAGCTTCACTGTGCTGTTCTTTAGGGTAGTTAGCGCAGAGTTCCCGCATAGGTCAAACGTAGTGCCTTTCTCCTGTCTTGACCACTGAGGGGCATGAAGTAGAAATTCTCTTTTATTTATTTATTTATTTAATTTACTTATTTGAGGAGAGGGTTACAGATGAGAGGGAGAGAGGCAGAGAGGGCCTCTGTCCGCTGGTTCACTTCCCAATGGCCTCAATGTCCAGAGCTGGCCGATCTGAAGCCAGGAGCCAGCAGCTTCTGCCAGCTCTCCCACATGGACGCAGGGCCCAATATCTGGGCCATCTTCCACTGCCTTCCTTCTCGGGCCATTAGTAGGGAGCTGGATCAGAAGAGGAGCAGCCAGGACATGAACTGGTGCCCAAATGGGATGCTGGCACTGCTGGTGGAGCCTTGGCTTACTACTGCACAGCGCCAGCCCTTCATCTGTTTTGTTAACAAAACACACTTGACTGTTTATAAAATGGTTTCAGACAATGTGTTGTAGAATTCTTTTGGTCCCCTTGTTAAGCATACATTCGTTGGGTTAGATAAGATGACGAAAGTTGTGACGTAGTTGTCAGGTGGGTCTGAAGTGGAGCTCCCAGCCTGAAGTTCTCTTCCATAAAGTAGATGAGCTGGGAGGAATCTGGGTGCCATCTTTTTCTGTTTGAAGATTTATTTATTTGTTGCATTCACTGGTTCACTCCTCAGATGTCTGCACCGACCCAGGCTGGGCCAGGCTGAAGCTAGGAACCAGGGGTTCATTGAGGTGTCTCATGGGAGTGGCAGGGTTCCAAGCACTTGGCCCGTCCTCTGCTGCTTTCCCAGGTGCATTACCACAATTGGAAGTGGAGCAGCTGGGACATAGACGTGCTCCCATATGGGATGCCTGGATCGCAGGTGGCAGCTTAACCTGCTGCACCACAATGCTGGCCTCTGGGCTCCAGCCCATACAGATAACTCTTAGGGCCTTGCTTTGCCACTTGCTGAGCATGTCTTTCTCAAATCCTGTGTGGCTAATTGGTTGTGACCTCTTGTTCCATATATTTTGTTACCATTATTTGGGTCTTTGCCAGATTTTTTTTTCCCTTTACAGTCAGAGTGGACAGTGAGAGAGAGAGAGAAAGGTCTTCCTTTTCCGTTGGTTCACCCCCCAATGGCTGCTGAGGCCAGTGCACCACACTGATCCGAAGCCAGGAGCCAGGTACTTCTCCTGATCTCCCATGGGGTGCAGGGCCCAAGCACTTGGACCATCCTCCACTGCACTCCTGGGCCACAGCAGAGAGCTGGACTGAAAGAGGGGCAACCGGGACAGAATCCAGCGCCCCAACTGGGACTAGAACCCAATGTGCTGGCGCCGCAGGCGGAGGATTAGCCTGTTAAGCCGCGGCGCCGGCCTTGGGATTTCTTTAAGGAGGTTTTAAACTACTCACTCCATTTTTTTAGCACAGGACTCCTGAGAGTGTTTGGTCATTTGTGGCATTCAAAGATTGAGTCCATTTCATCAAAATTGTTGGATTTCTGAGCTTAAGATTTACGATTACCTTGATTCTTTAATGTTTGTGCAGTCTCTTGTGATCACATTTCTTTATTAGTATTGGTAATTTCTGTCTCCTGCTTTGCTTTATCAAGTTTATTTTTCATTTGAGAAAACCACCTTTTGGGTTTTTTTTTATTTGCTCTGTTTTGCTGTTTCAGGTGTTAATTACTGCTTATATTGTTTCCTTTTGCATTTTTCTAGTTTCTTAATTTAGGGGCTTGGATTGACTTGAGGCATTTCTTCTTTTCTGTGAATTTCCTTCTAAGTTTTGCTTGGCTGCATCCCCACATTTTTGTTTTTCCACCTTCAGTCACAGGTACTCACGCCTATAAAGAACAACTCTGTGTTCCATGTGTGTTGCTGATGTTCTTAGGCCTTCTATGAACTGACTCATTTAATCTTCCCAAGAACCCTGTGGTGTAAGTACTACTGTTAGTTTTCCAGAATCATAAACTGAGGCACATGACTTTGAAAGAACCTCCTCAGGGTCACATGCCTAGTAAGGAAAACTGGGATTTTTCTTCATTAGCCTTAATTTCAACATAGTTCTCACTTGAAAGGTGAAGGAACAGATTGAGAGAGCGAGCGAGCTGCCGTCTGCTGGTTCACTCCTGGAGGCCTGCAGTGGCAGGGCCTGGGCAGTGCTGACGCTGAAGCTGGGAGCTGCATCCAGGTCTCGTGGGAGTGACAGGGCCCCAAGCACTCGAGGCCTCACTGCTGTCTTCCAGGATGCAGTAACAAAGCTGGCATCTGGAGCAGAGCCTGGACTTGAACCCAGATACCTGATATGGGGTGTGGGTAACTTACTTGACATCTTAACCCCCCAGGCCAAACCCCTATCGCTGGATGTTTTAATAATACTAAGCAGGCCAGCGCCGTGGTTCACTTGGCTAATCCTCCGCCTGCGGCACTGGCACCCCGGGTCTAGTCCCGGTTGGGGTGCCGGTTCTGTCCCAGTTGCTCCTCTTCCAGGCCAGCTCTCTGCTGTGGCCCGGGAAGGCACCACCATCCATCCAAGTGGTTGGGCCCTGCACCCGCATGGGAGGCCAGGAGGAAGCATCTGGCTCCTGGCTTCAGATTGGCGCAGCGCCGCTGGCTGTGGCAGCCATTTGGGGGGTGAACCAATGGAAGGAAGACCTTTCTTTCTGTCTGTCTCTTTCTCTCACTGTCTAACTCAGCCTGTCAAATAATAATAATAATAATAAGAAGAAGAAGAAGAAGAAGAAGTAGTAGTAGTAGTAGTCCAATCCGTGAACATGGATGTCTTTCCTGGGCAGCCAGAACACAGAACTGGTGCCTGTATAGGACGCACACATCGCAGGCAGCAGCTTAACCCACTTGCCGCACGCCAGCCCTGGGAATAAACTTGGCATGACTTTAACCCTTGAGAATTTATCCAGCCACTGCTTTATGACCCAGGGTGTGATTTATTCTTAAAGCAGTGCTTTGTGAGCACTTGAAAAGAGTATGTATTCTGTTTGTGAGTGAAGGGTTCTGTAAGTGTTAATTAGATCCAGTTAGTGGTGTTAAATTGTGCATCCTTGCTGGTTTTCTGATTATTCTGTAATTAAGTTATAGAAGTGTTGACATCTCTAAGCATAATTGTGGGTTTGTGGATTTGTTTATTTCACTTCCATCTGTCTTTGCCTTTTGTATTTTGAGGTGTTGTTAGGTGCACATACACTTAAGGTGTTGTATTCTTACTGAGCTGATGCTTTTGTAAGTATGAAAGGGCTTCCTTTATCTTTGGCTGTCTTTGTGCCCACTTCTACTTCTTCTCCTGTGAATGTAGTTACGCTGTTTTGACTGGTGGAGGTAGTGTTACTCTTTGCGTGTCCTGTCGCTTCTCTCCATACTCTTTAAAGAGGGTACTAGTAAATGCATGCATTTGGGGCTTTTGGAGACAGTCTTTCAGAGAGTTGCTTAGACCATTTAACCTCAGTTTCATTACTGAACATTTTAAATCACTTGAGAGGAGACTGGTTTCTTATATTTACACAGATGTTAACATCTCTGTTGTTTTCCGCTCATTCCCAGATCCGTGCTTCCCTCTGGTGATTTCTGTTATGCCTGCAGAATTTCTTCTGATAATTCTTCCAGTGCAAATATACTGGTCACAGATTCTTTACTTTTCGTTCGCCTGAGGGTATCTGTCATTTTCATTCCTAAAAGGAATTATTACTGGCTATAGAATTGTAGGTTGTCAGGTTTTCTTCCCCTAGCAATTTAGAAAATGCCTTTACTGCTTCGGTAAGAAATTTATAATCTCTCAAGTTAATATTACATCGTTTCTGGCTGCCTCTGAAAGCGTTTCTTGTCTTTGGTTACAGCAGTCTAATTGCAGTGAATCTGGGCGTGAGAGTTCTTGACCTTGGCGTCCTCTGAGAACGTGGTACTTCTTGATCTGTTGTTTTGTGTTTCATACAGTTTTGGAAGTTTTTTTTTTTTTTTTTTTTTTATTGTCCCACTGTTCATTTTCAACATGTTGAAAACTGGACTCTTCTGTGATATCAAATCCATTCATATTGTTTTGAACCTGTCACCACCATCCACCTGTAGAATTCTTTCTCATCTCACAACACTGAGATCCTCAATCTATTAAACGGAAACGCTGGCCCACTCCCAACAGCCATTCTACTTTGTCTCCACGTGCTTGACTGCGCTAGGTCTTTTGTACAGGTGGGTGGGATCGCTTATTGTCTCTTTGTGACTGTCTTAGTTCATGTAGCATGACTTAAAGGCTCATCTGTGTTGTATGGTAGTGTGTCACAATTCCCTTTTTAAGGCTGAATATTAATTATTTATGATTGTCATGGTTGGTTTATTCAGAAATCTGTGAATGGACACTGGTTACTTCCACAGTGTGATAATGTTGCTGTGAGCTTAGGTGTCCAAATAAATATATCTGAGACTTTCTTTGGGTATATTCTAGAATGGAGTTTCTGGGTCATGGCAATTCTATTTTTAACTTTTCTAAAGGAGCACCTGTGTTTGTTTATTTGCAAGGAACGCAGGCAGGTTCTTCATCTGCCGGTTCATTCTTCAAGTGCCTGTCACAGCCAAGATTGGGCCAAAGCCAAGAACCTGCAACTTAGTCTGTCATCTTGGGTGGCAGAGACCCAAGTCCTGGGGCATCCCCTGCTGCCACCCAGGGTGTGCCTTAGTAGGAAGCTGGAATCAGAAGTGGGCTGGGACCTGGGCCCCAGGCTCTCTGACATGGGTCGCAGACGTCTGAAGTGGTGTCTCAGTGGTTCACCAAGTGCTCATCACTGTTTTTAATTTTTGAGAAACTGCCATGCTGGTTTTCACAGTAGCTGGAGCATTTTACTTTCCCAACAAAAGTGAATAAGAGCTCTCATTTCTAAATATCTTCATCTGTATTTGCAGCTGCTCCCCACCCCCCAAAAAAAAACTCTCAGTTAAGGTATACAAACTTCATGCATAAATACAACTTTAAGAACACAGTGGTAGTGATTCTTTCCATCATACCCACCCCTCCCAACCTTCTTCCTCTCTTATTCCCATTCTTACTTTTTTTTTTTACTAAGATCTATTTTTAATTAACTTTTTTACACAGAAGATTAACTCTCTCCTAAGTAAAGATTTCAACAAATACTATGAAAAACCATTCCTCAACACTGTTTTGTTCTTAAAGATTTATTTACTTATTTGAAAGGCAGAGTTACAGGGAGACAGAGAGAAAGGTCTTCCATCCGCTGGTTCTTTCCATAAATGGCCACAATGGCCAGAGCTGTGCCCATCTGAAGCCAGGAGTGAGGAGCTTCTTCCAGGTCTCGCATGCAGGTGCAGGGGCCTAAGGATTTGGACCATCTTCTACTGCTTTCCCAGGCCACAGCAGAGAGTCGCATTGGAAGTGGAGCATCTGGGACTCGAAATGGCACCCTTATGGGATGCTGGCACGGCAGGCCCCCCTCAGCAGTTTTTTGATTTGTTCTGTGACCCACTGTTCAGTCTCCGTGTGTTTACATATGTTGTAGAGACTCCAAAGTTTCTGATCTCCGCTGTCATTCCTTTGTGGTCGGAGAAGATGCATGGTATAATTTTGATTCTTTCAGATGTGCTTGGACTTGTTTTGCGGCCTGGCCTGTGTTCTGTTTTAGAAAGTTCACCGCACTGGTAAGAATGTGATTCTGGAACTGTAGGATGAAAAGTTCTGTAGATGTTTGTTGGGTCTAGTTGGTCTGTAGTGTCAGTTAACTGTTGTTCCTGGCTGATTTTCTGTCTGGTTGATCTGTCCATTGCTGAAAAGTATTGGAAGTCCTCCACTTTCTGATGTGTTTGTCTGTGTGATAGTAGCCATCCTAGTTGGTGTGAGGAGGCTATTTCTGCTGTTGATTTGAGCTTCCCTGGGATTAGCCATGCTGTGGAGCTTTCATGCATTTATTAGCTGTTCAGATGTTGTCTTTAGAGAAATGTCTGTTCAGACCCCTTGTCCATTTTTGTTGTTGGATTTTAAGAATCCTGTAATCTGGATATTGATCCTTTATCAGATATGCTTATGTGTACATATTTTTCTTGCATTCTCCAGGTTACTTTTTCATTCTGCTGATGTATCCATTGATGTGTAGCACTTTCATATTTTTATGAAGTCCAGCTTGCCTGATCAGTCTTCTGTCTGCTGGATCACTCCCAAATGTCTGTAACAGTGGAGGTTGGGTCAGGCTGGAGCCAGGAGCTTCTTCCAGCTTTTTCACGTGGGGCCCAAAGACTTAGGCTGTCTTGTGCTGCTTTCCCAGGTGTGTTAGCAGGGAGCTGGATGGGAAGTAGAGCGGCCAGGTCCTGAACTGGTGCGCATATAGAATACTAGCGTCTCAGATTTCCGTTTAACCTGTGTGCCGTGGTGCCAGCCCCGTCTCTGGCTTTGATATCATATCCTCAAAACCATTGCCAGATCTGGTATCATAAAACTTTTTCCTTATGTTTTCTTCTAAGAGTTTTACAGAATTGTGCCTTGTGCTTAGGTCTTTCATCCATTTTCAGCTGATTTTTGTACGTAGCATAAAGTAAGGGTCCAACTTCATTCTCTTGCATCTGGTTGTCCAGTTCCCCAGCACTTTTGTTGAAGGACTTGTTTCTTCATTTGATGTCTGTGGTGCCCGTATTAAAAATCACCTTACCACACATGGGAGACGTTATTCTGGACCGCGGTGTTGCATTGGTTCGTATATCTGTTAATGCCAATATGGCATTTTTTCATCACTGCAGCTTTGCATGAAGTTTTGAAATGAGGAAATGCGGATACTTCTTTTCCAAGGTTGTTTGGCTATTTAGAGTCTGTAGAGATTTCATATTAATTTTACTATGGGTCCTTCCTTCCTTCCTGTCTGTCTGGGCTATCAGGAGCAGGTTTTGTGGGGCAGTGTTTAAGCTGCCACGCCCAGTGTCTGCCACCCTGTTGGAGTGCCAGGGTTCAAGTTCTGCCTCTGCTTCTGATCTGGCTTCTTGCTGATGTGCTGTAGGAAGCAGCAGACAGGGACTCACGTGTGACAGTGAATGACTTTCCATTTGTTGGTTCACTCCCCAAATGTCTGCCATGGTTGGGGCTTGACCGGGCCAAATCTGGGAGCCTGGAACTCCATTTGAGTCTCCTACAATGGTGACAGAGGTCCTGGTACTTCCAGATCTATTAGCAGAGAACTGGATCAGAAGCAGAGCAGCCTGGATTCCAACCTGTGCTGGCCCCTTCTTCCTTTTTTTTTTTTTTTTTTTAGATTTATTTATATACTGGAAAGAAAGAGTTAGGCAGAGAAGGAGAGGCAGAGAAGGGGAGAGAGAGGTCTTCATCGGCTGGTTCACTCTCCAGTTGGCCGCAATGGCTGGAGCTGCGCTGATCTGAAGTCAGGAGCCAGGAGCTTCTTCCCCATCTGCCATGTGGTTGCAGGGACTCTGACTTGGACCATCTTCTGCTGCTTTCCCAGGCCACAGCAGAGCACTGGGTTGGAAGTGGAGCAGTTAGGACTCGCATTGGCGCCCATATGGGATGCCAGTACTGAAGGCGGCAGCTTTCCCTGTTATGCCACAGCGCCGGCCCCAGCTTCCTTGTTTTATAATGGAAGCATTTTATCGATGAGTTTCTCTCGTGTACTGCTTTTACTGCATCTCATGAGTTACATCTTCCAATCTTGTAAATTTTTGTTTTGTATATTTTGATGAACTATTAAGTACATGCATGCCTATAATTATGTCTTCTTACTGTATTGGTCTTCTTATTAATGTGTAATGTAACTCTTGGTCTCTTGTACCTTTTTTGATTTAAAATATGCTCTGGTCTCATTTAACCATTTCCATGAAATCTCTTTTTTGTCCTTTCACTTTCAGCCTATTTTTGGGTTTGGATTTAAAATGAGTCTCTTGAAAACAACATATAGTTAGTAAGATTACTTAAAAGCATTCACTAATATCTTTAGAAGTTTATTTATTTATTGTTTAGTTGAATGGCAGAGTGATGGAGGAGGAGAGATGGATCGTCGTCCACTTGTTCACCTGCCACAAGGCTGTAACACCTGAGGCTGGACTGAAAGCCAGGAACCAGGAAGTCCTTCCAGGTTCCCCATGTGGGTGGCAGAATGCAAGAGCTGGAGTTTCTGTCTACAGCTTCCCAGGGTGCTTGTTAGTGGGACCGAGGGCCAGAAAAGAGGGACTATGTCTCAGGCACTCCAGATATTGGGTATGGGTGTTCTAAGTGGTGGCCTAATCTGCCACTGGACAATGCCTGCCCCTAATCGGCATCTTTATACAATTATTTAATTAATTATTTATGTTTTTGAAAGGCAGAGAGACAACTCTTCCATCTGCTGGTTCACTCCCCAAATGCTGCCATAGCCAGAGTTGGGCCAGGCTAAAGCCAGGAGTAGGTACCGCGTCTGGGTGTCCCGGGTATGCGGCTAAAACCATCACAGGTTGCCTGTCAGAAGGAAGCTGGAATGACAATTTGAGGTGGCACTTGGATAAATCCAAGCACTGTGATCCAGGATGCGCCAGACTGTCTCTGTTTTGATTGGAGAGTTTAATTCATTTACATTTTAAAAAAGCTTTATTTATTTATTTAAGAGAGTTAGAGAGAGAGATCTTCCATCCACTGGTTCACTCCCCAGATGGCCGCAACGGCCAGAGCTGAGCTGATCCAAAGCCAGGAGCCAGGAGCTTCTTCTGGGTCTCCCACGTGGGTGCAGGGACCCAAGCACTTGGGCCATCCTCTGCTGCTTTCCCAGGCCATAGCAGAGAGCTGGATTGGAAGAGGAGCAGCCAGGACTAGAACCGGTGCCCATATGGGATGCCGGCCGTTTAGGCCAGGGCTTTAACCTGCTGCGCCATAGCTCTGGCCTCTAATTCATTTAAAATGATTATGGGTAAGAAGAGACTTCTGTCTTTATGCTATTTCTTTTCTGTATGCCTCACAGCTTTTGGTCTCATTTCCTGTATTAGTATTTCTTTTGCACTTAGTTGATTTTGTTTTGTTGTGAAATGGTTAAATTTCATTCTCATTCGCTTTTGAATATATCCTTTAACTATTTTCACTGTGGTTACAATGGGGGGTATATAAGAGTATGGGTGTTCATCCACCACTTTGTATGGTGTCTGCATCTCTAGTTCATTTCTGACATTTCGTGTCACTGGGTTACTGGGTCCCATCTCCCTTCCCCCTCCCCACTTTCTGTGTAGAAAGCTTGTGGGGGGCTACAATTGGTATTTTTTTCAGTTAAGTCTTAGGGACCGGTCTGGGTGCATTGGCAGGGGGAGGGGAAGAAAATCTGGGAGACTATCCCACTTTGTCCAGGACTGCCTGCGTTCCATCCAGACCAGAGACAGAAGGCTCTTCTGGGAGCCTTTGGTGGTACCTGGTGTAGATTTCTGGCAGTTAGGCTGCCTTTGACTCCAAGGTCAGGAGACTGGGAACAGAGGAACAAACAACATAAGTAGGAATCAGCTGAGGGTTGACTTTGTTTCAGTTTCTTTCTTTTTTTTTTTTTAAGTAAAGATTTATTTATTTATTTGAGTTACAGAGAGAAGCAGAGACTTAGAGAGATCTTCGAACTGCTGGTTTACCCCTTAACAGGGCCAGGCTGATGCCAGGAGTTTCTGCTGGATCTCTCACATGGGTGCGAGGGCCTGGGGACTTGGGCCATCTTTCACTGCTTTCCTGGGTGCATTAGCAGGGGGCTGGATTGGAAGTAGAATAGCCGGGAATTGAACTGGCTCTCTTAAGAGGTGCCAGCACCACAAGCCGTGTGTAGTCTGCTGAGCCACAGTGCTGGCCCCTCATTCCCTTCCCTAAGCTCCCTCCCATGCCTCATGTTGCAGTCTGGGACTTCTTCAGTGAAGGAACTGTAACCCTGCGTCTCTCAGTGCCTGGTAGTAGTGGCAGCAGATATCGAAGGCTTTCCCCGTACAGGCATGGTTCAGAATGCTGTGTGTTTTCATTCCTGTTATTTTAAACTCTGTGAGGCAGAGGGTGTTGGGATCTGCATGTTTTACATTTGGAAAAGCCAGAATGGAGACTTGGAAAGGACTGTATGTGAAGGCTGCAGCCGGGCAGGTGGTAAGGGCAGAGCGGTTGCCTCCCGAGACTGTCTCCAGTGCTCCAGGTTGAACCCCAGTCTAGCTCTACCTTTGTACTTCTTTGTTTTGTTTTTGAGTTTATGTATTTGAAAGGCTGAGTTACAGAGAGAGTGGTATCTTCCAACCTGCCAGTTCATGCTCCAAGTGGCTGCAATGTCCGGGACCGAGCCGGGAAGAATCCAGGAAGCACGAACTTCTGGGTCTCCCACACAGGTGTAGGAGCCCAAGCTGTTGGACCATCCCCGACTGTTTTCCCAGGCCATTAGCAGGGAGCTGGATCAAAAGTGGAGCAGCCAGGACCCAAGCTTGAAGCCATGTGGCATGCTGGCGTCACAGGTGGTGGCTTTACCTGCTATAACACTTTGCTGCTCGCCCCAACCCTTGTGCTTTGACATCTGTTTACTAAGAACATGTACACGGCCTCTGAAAGTAATTCCAGTCACTGAGATGCTTCATACTCAAATGGTCATTTATTAACTATGTGGTTTTTACTTTCTGTCCAGTAGGATAGACTTCATAAATGACCAAGTGTTTTTTTTTTTTTTTTTTACTACTCTGGCTTACCTTTCTAAGTCTTGAAAAAGACTAGGCTTTCAGAATTTGTTTTAATGAGAATGAAATTTATTTTACTGTTTTTGTGTAGCTGAGGGACGGCTTTGTGGTGCAGTAGGTTAAACTACTGCTTGTGAACCAGCATCTTCTATCAGATGCCTGATATGAGTCCTGGCTGCTCCACTTTGGAAACAGCTCCCTCTAATGCACTTTGGAAGGTGCAGAAGATGGCCCAGGTACTTGGGCCCTTGCCATGTATGTGGGGGACCAGGTGGAGCTCCTGGTTCCTGGCTCCTGGCTTTGGCTTGGCCTAGACTGAAGAATGACTGTTGGAGTCATTTGGGGAATGAGCCAGTGTTTCGGAATAGAAACCTAGAAAGGGATTTGGAAGAAGGCCTTTCTCTTTTAACAGTTTTACAATTTTTATATATGTATGTACATATTTATATGAAAGGCAAAGTGGCAATGAGAGAGAGCGAGCGAGCTTTTATCTGCTGGAGTATTCCCCAGCCTGCGACAGCTGAGGCTAGGCCAGACCAAAACAGAAGCCGGGAACTCCATCTGGGTATGGTCTCAAGACGCCAAGTGCCCCTGCTTCCCAAGTAGATTAGCAAAAGGCTGGGTCAGAAGTGCAGGAGCCAGGTCTTGAACCAGGCACTCTTAAAGGGGATGCGGGTACCCAAGTGGTGGCTTAACCTGCTGGACCACAACAGCCACTCCTCTTTCTTAAATATGCAGTTCTTCTCAGATAAGAGGAAAGAAAATTTTGAGTAAAGAATGTTTGTTTCAAAAATTTTAAAAGTACTTGTATTAGAAAGTAAAAGTAAAAACATACTAGAAATAGAGACCAGCTTGGTGAGTAGCGTTGGGACCTGCAAATGTGTTCTGTCCATTACTCCCTGCACACTCAGTGGCTCTGAGTGGCCTGCTGCAGCCCCTGTGTGAGCATGAGCGGGCTGTTGTGTAAGGATGCAGGTACTGATTAAAGGTGACAGCCCCTCGATGTTCATGGCAAGTCCGTGCAGGCATGGTACTTGACAGTTTGACAGCCACTGTATTTGCTACGATTCTTCAGTCTTCATGTTTTTTTCAGAGTCGGCGTTGGCATTGCTGTGGCCGCTGCAGGACTGAGGACATCCAGTGGGAGTGGGTTGCTGGGTGAGGGACGTGGGATGCCCCTGGCAGATAATTTGCAGAGAAGCAGTGGAGGTTTTCTTCAGCAGGTTTTAGATACAGATTTAGTGAACCATTATTAGAGCTCTTTATGAAATATTGTGAACACGGGAAATACGAGAGACCTTCTGAACAGTGGATACTCTTCAGGAGTAGAGGTTAACCGGAGTGTTTTCGGGTTCCTGATTTGAAACTTGGCTTGCAGAACCTTTTAATCCTCAAGAGTTGTCTTTGTAAGGGAGGTTGCGGCTGGTGCTGTTAGCAGGCAGAGATGATTGATTAGTTTGAATTGGAATGACAGGAATTTAATTAGTAGTTGGAGAATTCCTGTACTATTAGGTTTTTAAAAATTTTTTTTTAAATATTTATTTATTTATTTGAAAGGCAGAGTTACTGAGAGGCAGAGAGAGAGAGAGACAGACAAGTCATCCATCTCCTCTGGTTCACTCCCCCACGTGACTGCAATGGTCAGAACTGTGCCAGTCCGAAGCCAGGATCCAGGAGCTTCTTCTAGGTCTCCCTTGTGGCTGCAGGGGCCCAAGGACTTGGGCCATCTTCTGCTGCTTTTCCAGGCCATAGCAGAGAGCCAGATCAGAAATGAGCAGCCTGGTCTTGAACCAGTGCCCATATGGGATGCTGGCACTACGGGTGGCGGCTGTACCCGCTACACCACAGCGCCGACCTGTGTACTATCATGTTTTACAGTTATCTAAACAGTTATCTGATTCAGTTTTCTAGTATGATGCCAAAGAATATCTAAGGAGTTTCCCACTCAATTTCAGTGTTTTGTTACTCTAAATCATATTGTTACTGTTTGGGGCAAAAATATACCACTGGTGACCTTGAAAAATAAGCTGTCAGCCTTTGTCCCCCAGAGCAAACCCAGATGCTTCTAGATTACCATAAACTGAATGCCATCGAAAAGGACCAAACAGAAACCCTGTGGCAATTCCGGGCTGCATTTTGGAGCCTTGCCTTCTGGCCCCGGCAGTTTCCGTGTATCCGGCGCCTCCCTGGTGGCCGGCGCGGCAGTTGGAGCTGCTGTCACATCTGGGCGTGGGAGGTCTGCCTGCCTCCAGGTGACGTGGGCGTGCTGCTTCCTGTGTGTGATGGCCCCTGAGACTGAGCAGAGAAGCCAAGCCAGGGAAAGAGAGCCGGGGCCTGAGCTGGTGGAGGAAGAGAGATGGTGTGGGCGCTGTGAACATCCCGAGTGGGGCCCCTCAGCTCTGTGTCGTCAGTGACAGAGTCGGCCCTCGAATGCAGATTTCCTCACTTTTTCAGGTCACTCGGCAGGTTGACATTCTGCAGAAAATACCTCTTGTGCTGTTGGGATTTTCACTCACCATTAGGCTTAAATGTCACAACTGCAGAGCAGTGCTCTGAACGCGCAGCCACGCTGTGCTCCCGCCGTCTTGCGTGACGTGTATTTGTTGAACGAGTCTGTGTGTGTGTTCTAGCTGCTTCTGCATCTGTTGAGTAACTGGGTGACTGAGTGAGTGAATGTGTAAGGGCAGAGGTAGCTTTGTGGGGCTTCTGATGGGGTCCCATCATGGAACACAGGCACTGCATGAGTTGGGTGCCCCTCAGTGGGCGGGCTCTGAAGCAGCTGTGTGGTCAGCCTGCTCAGATCCGCAGTCAGAAGCGCTTAGCATGAGGGCTGCGGCCGCTTCTGCAGCATCTCGGGACTGCAGGCCATGTCTCCTCAGCTGCCTTCAGTGGGCAACTTTCTTTCTTTCTTTCTCTTTCTCTCTTTCTCTCTTTCTTTCTTTCTTTCTTTCTTTCTTTCTTTCTCTCTCTCTCTCTCTTTCTTTCTCTCTCTCTTTCTCTTTCTTTCTCTCTCTCTTTCTCTTTCTCTCTCTTTCTCTCTTTCTCTCTCTCTTTCTCTCTCTCTCTTTCTCTTTCTCTCTCTTTCTCTCTCTCTTTCTCTCTTTCTGTCTCTCTCTGTCTCTCTCTCTCTCTCACGTTTTTGAAAACTGTACCACCAGCCCCACCCTCATACAGTTTTCGTTCTTGTGAGTTTGTGTCATTCTTAGAGTGTGTCTCCATCCTTGGGACACTGTGTGGAGGCACATGATGACCGTGGTCACATAGTCGAGGTCTGGTGTGATTTCTCCATTCCGCATAATTACTCATTAACCCGCCTCATACCAGTGAGCACTTACTAGAGGGAGGGATATGCCACAAGACCATGAAAATCCTGCTCCCACTCCAGCTTCCCCCTAGACTGCGTATCTGGTTACCTTTCATTTCATGTCCTTCATTAGCAAGAAACGGTTTTCATGCCCTTTCTTTAGTGCACATGGGAGCATCAGAGTCATTACCAGTTTCATCACTCACTAGAGGAGTTAAATAATGGGGAAATGAGGACTGATCGTCCTATTGGATTAAATATCTTTGGAAGAGATCTGACTGATCTTTCACCTGTTGAGGGTGTGAACTTTGGCAGATAAACAGTTGGGTCATAGTTTGTTTTGGTAAAAAAAGAAGAGAGAAGAGCTCACATTACGTAGTACGTAAAATAGTTTATTTTGGCCGGTGTCAGTGCCGCCAACTCTAAGCATCCTGACAGTCCATTTCTGCTCCATCCCCATGCCTCTGGTCTCAGGGTATTTTCAGTGAAGTGCTTTTCGCAAATAAATTTTTAAAAAATCATCCTTATGCCTCCGGTGCTAACTTTGCCCTGGGTTCTTGTCTGTCTGTCAGTTTCTGAGCGCGTTCATAGTAAACGGGTGAGCTGCACAGATGGGGCCTGCACGGGGCAAGGTCTGCTGTAGCCTGCCTGTGCTAGTGGATTTGGGGTGAAGACTGCGTTTTCCTGCCGCTGGAGGCACTCATGCCTGCTTAGCCATGCTCTAGACGGAAGGCCTGTAAACCCTGTAGGACCGTGTATGCTGGAGCTGCGCGAGTTTCCCTGAGTGCTGCGTCCCTCTCGTAGACAGGGAAGCTGGACTCCAGAGGTCAGATGACCTGCGTGTGGTTGCTGAGTAGCACAAGGGCTCATCGGAGTTCCTTGGATCTAAGATAGGCTTCTCCATTTTATTTTTTAAAGTTGTTGTGAGGATTAAATGAATTAATGCTGGTTTAAATTCTTACAAACAGTGTTTGGTAAGTTTGTTGAAATGCGTAAAATGATACCCAGTGAAGAAGTATTTCTAATCATGTGTTTGTTTCCCGAAGTGCTGGTTGCAGTTATGTGGCTCTGGAGCAGGAGAAGCCAACCCTGAGCTGCCCTGAGCGCAGCTGCCAGCCTTGGGCTTAGCTTTGTGACAGGAGCTTTGTCTTTTTATTTTATTTCATTTTTTAAAAAGATTTTTCTTTATTATTTATTTAAAAGGTAGAGTTATAGGGGGAGAAAGATCTTCCATGCACTGGTTTACTTTCCAAGTGGCTGCAGCGGGCATGGGGGGGCCAGGCCGAAGCCAGGAGCTTCCTCCAGGTCTTCTACATGGCCCAGGCACTTGGGGCATCCCCTGCTGCCTTCCCAGGCACTTCGGCAGGGAGCTGGATCAGAAGTTTATTTTTTTCTTATTTTTATTTATTCTAAAGGTTGCATTAGAGAGACCTAAACCTTTCACCCACTGGTTTACTCCCCAAATACATAAAACAGCTGGGGCTCAGCTGGACCAAAGCCAGGAGCCAGGAACTTCAGCTGGGGCTCCCTCGTGGGTGCTGAGGACAGAAGTACTTGAGCCATCACCTGCTGCCTCCCAGATGTGCATTAGCAGGAGCTGGAGAGGAGGTGGAAACCTGGCACTTTGAGAAGCCGTAATGAAGAAAGAAGCAGGACGTGCTGCGGGGTCCACAGAGTGGTCATTCCATGTGACCCATGCATCACAGCCGGCTCCTGTTGATAGAAGAGTTCCAGCATTTTCCTCTTTTGTGGTCTGGTAATTCTTATTTTGTTCAAGAAATATTGATTGACCATCTTGCTGTAGTGAGCTGTTCTGGAATGAAGCCCACGGACTTCATTGCCTGATTTCCAGTTGTTGCAGATAAGCAACAACGTGGCGTCTGTTTACCGTAAGACATCACTGGGAAAAGTGAATGAACCTTGAAGAAAATCCAGGTGCACCCTGCAGACATTAGCCTGTGTATGATTTTATCACAGTGATGTGCCATCATTGATGTTTATAAGCTCAGAAAAATTTCCTTCCAAGAAGTAGGGAAAATGACCCTGAAATACTGACAGTATTAAATCACATATAAAATGGTGTTTGAGAAGTTTGCCAAGTATATTGTGTTTTTGAAAGCTCTCCTTGCAGGCTGGGTACAAAGTTTGGTACTTAAATGTGTCAATGTTTTTAGCTGCTTCATTGTGCAAAACACCTGTTGTATAGTCAGTGGGATGTTGTACCCAGAGGTGGAATAGTTGGATCATGTGGTTATTCTAATTTTAGTTTTTGAGGAACCATCATTCTGTTTTTCATAGCAACTAGGTCATTTTCTATTTCTACCGTCGTTGCCAGTAATGCACAAGAATTGCAGTTTCTCTACATCCTTGCCAGCACCTACCTTCGTTCCAGTGGGTGTGCAGTGGTGTCTCTGAGGTTCTGGACCACGTTCTCCAGTGATGAGTGATGCTGACCATCTCTACATGCGCTGCTTCTATTTATCTCCTATCACAACCAGTGTTGATGCATCTCATTTTTATATCATGACTAGATTTTCACAAATGAATTGTGTATCTGAGAATTCCATCTAATGAAAGTGAAAGTAGTGATTGTGAGTGAGTTAACATTAAAAAAATTAATCCAAACTCCACTGAACTTGGAACAAGAAAAAGGACTTTTGGAGTTCTGTAGAGGAAATTAATTTGTGAAATTGGTATTGAGTGTGCTCAGGACTTTTGGACCATTGCAGAATGGATTTGTGGGGCATAAGGGCACAGCAAGGCTGTGTTAGGCCTGGAAAATAGTCTTGTTTGTTTAGTCCCGTTTTGAGGTTAATCTTGGGATGTTTACCCAAAATGTAAGATTCACATCAACTGAGGAGTTAGTGTTGGTAAAGTGGATAGACAATAAATACATAAACTCAGATTTAACTGTGGCTCACTAAGATGAGTTCCACAGCAGCTGCCAAAATGAAGGCCAGGCTGAGGCGTGTGAACTCTCGTGAGTTAGGATACTTTGCTTTACGGATTATGGCGCACACAAACTTTGTGCCTGTGTGGAGAAACTGGATAGTACTTAAGTCCTTGGAGTCTGCAAAGGGCTGTTGTCACGTTAATAAACACAGTGGAATCCCAGTCAACAGTTTAACACAGATACTAGTTTTAAAGTTTGTTGGGCATGTGTGGAATGACTTAAGACGTGGATTCTTGATTGGCTTCACTGAATGATGCCTACTTTAAGCTGTAGTTGTGAACCTGATGTTTAGTTAGGAATCAGCAGACTAGTGGAAGGAGTTGTCAGTGCTTGGTGTCTGCCAATCACTGCTGGCTAGCCGGGAAAAGGTGGCTTTGAAATGAGAGGTCGAACTGATTCTTTTTTTAAAAAAAAATATTTATTTATTTACTTGAAAAGAGTTACAGAGGGAGGTAGAGACAGAGAGAGAGAATTCTTCCAACTGGTGGTTCACTTCCCGGATGGCCTCAATGGCCGGAGCTCAGCCAATCTGAAGCCAGCAGCCAGGAGCTCCCACCCACATGGGTGAAGGGGCCCAAGGACTTGGCTCATACGGGCGCCAGTTAGAGTCCCAGCTGCTCCACTTCTGGTCCTGCTCTCTGCTCATGTGTCTGGGAAAGCAGCGAAGGGTGGCCCAGGTGCTTAGACCCCTGCACCCACGTGGGGACTTGGAAGAGCTCCTGGCTCCTGGTTTCAGATCTGTTCAGCTCCAGCTGTTGTGGTCAACTAGGGAGTTAACCAGTGGATAGAAGACCTCTCTCTCTCTCTGTGTTGCTTCCTCTCTTCGTAACTCTTTCAAATAAAGTAAATCTTAAAGAAAGAGAAACTTGGAAAAGCTGTTCAACAGTGAATTTTTAAGTTACTGTTAAAATAACATAAATATTGAAAATAGAAAATTGGTTTGACTTCACTTTTCTACCTTTATAGGTGAAAGAATTTATAAATTTTCATATTTAATGCAAAATTTTTTGAAATTTAAGAGTATCTAAAATTTTGTTCACAAGTGTCTTTGAAATAATAGAATATATTTTTGTGTGAGCATAATTTTGTAGTTCCTTGAGTACTGTGACTATAAGGAACATTTCCTTAGACTGTTACCGCCACTGAAAACGACTTGTTTACAGCATGAGTGTGAATGCAGAATTGCTTAGAAGGGTGAGCTGCCCTGTTTTGTTGTAAATGCTGATTGGTCTAACCTCAGATGCTTTGTTTCTTTCAGTCAGGTCAGTTCAGTGAAGACATGATACCCACCGTGGGCTTCAACATGAGGAAAGTCACGAAAGGTAACGTCACCATAAAGGTACGTGTATCAGTTTCTCGTCTCGCTCCCTGTAGAGTGTTTGCACGCACGGCTCCAAGTTGTCCTCTGTGCTGCTCTGCTTTTACTGGAGTATTTGTAGTTCACAGGCAGTGAATTGCCATGTCCTGAGTGTAAACCGATTGCTTTGTTTTCTATTCCAAATGGAAAAAAGTTGAAATACTGTTAAGTACCCATAAAAAAAAAAAAAACATTAAAAAACAGCAGATGGAGTAGCAGTAGTAATACTTGGGATTTAGAAGTTCCTAGGAAATAAAGTCTCATCTTCAGAGTATTTGGAGTATGGTATTATTCGTGGATGCTATTTTATATGGAAAGATAATTTATTATTTATGATATTATAGTTTAGTGTGATATTTGTAATAGCAAACACTGTAACCTTGTTTTTCCTTTAACCTTATTTTTCCTACTCAGCCCTATCACTGAGTCTGTAGCCTCTGCTTCCAGTCCATTTTCCTGCTGATGTGCTTGGGGTAGCAGCTGGTGGCCCAGGTGCTCAAGTTCATGTCGCTGGCTTTGGAGACCTGTGTGGAATTCGAGCTCCTGGGTCAGCCTCAGTTGTTGCAGACACTTGGGGAGTGAACCAGCGAATGGAGGAGCTTCCTCTCTTTTTTTAAAATTTATCATTTATTTATTTATTTATTTATTGACAGAGTGGACAGTGAGAGAGAGACAGAGAGAAAGGTCTTCCTTTTGCCGTTGGTTCACCCTCCAATGGCTGCCGCGGCCGGCACGCTGCAGCCGGCGCACCGCGCTCATCCGATGGCAGGAGCCAGGTGCTAGGTGCTTTTCCTGGTCTCCCATGGGGTGCAGGGCCCAAGGACTTGGGCCATCCTCCACTGCACTCCCGGGCTACAGCAGAGAGCTGGCCTGGAAGAGGGGCAACCGGGACAGAATCTGGTGCCCCGACCGGGACTAGAACCCGGTGTGCCAGCACTGCAAGGCGGAGGATTAGCCTGTTGAGCCACGGCGCTGGCCGAGGAGCTTCCTCTCTGTCTCTGTCCCACCCCCTTTTCACTTTCACTTTGCATTTTAAACATATGAACAAGTCTTTTTTTTCCTTCTTTTCTTAGAGATTGAAAGTATAAAATAGTAAAATGTTGTTGAACATAATTTTTTAAGAAGATTTATTTATTTATTTATTTATTTGAAAGGCAGAGATAGAGAGGAAGAGAGAGATTGATCTTCCATCTGCTGGTTCACTCTCCAGATGGCCATAATGGTCAGACCTGGGCCAGGCAGGAGCCAGGAGCTTCTGGATCTCCTCTGTGGGTGCACGGGCCCAAGCACTTGGACCATCTTCCTCTGCTTTCCCAGGCCCGTTAGCAGGGAGCTAGATTGGAAGTGGGGCAGCCGAGACTCGAACAGGTCCCATGTGGGATGCCGGCACCAGGGCAGCCACAACACCGACCCCAAACATTTTTGGAAGATGAGTTCGGCAGGTTTAAATCATGGACTGTTGGACTCTTTGTTGGGGGTGATGTTTTAGCTTTTTTGTTTGTTTGTTTTGACTTTTTTGGTTCAGGAGTTGGTGAGGGTTTATTTCTTTGGCCTGGACTTGTATGGTCATTTTGACATACCTTGTCACGGAATCTGTTCCTGAACTCTTTGCAATGACACCCTTGAGTGGTGTGTGCCCCTTCATGCACAACACATGTGTCATAGCTGGGTTAAAGATGAGTGCCAAGATTTAAGACGTGTGTAGCCAAGTGTCCAAACATAGTACTTAAACAGCAGACAGAGCAATAAAATTCTCCCCCCAGTTCTTAAAGATTTATTTATTTATTAGAAAGGCATAATTATATATAGAGAGAGAGCCAGACATCCTCCCTCTGCTGGCCCACCTCTCCACATGGCTGCAACAGCCATGGCTTGGCCAGGCTGCTGCTAGGAGCCAGAAGATTCTTCCAGGTCTCCCACAGGGATGATAGAGGCTAGGGCATGAGCTGGTGCCCAGTATTAAAATTCACCCACTGCGTCACAACGTCAGCCCCAGCAGAGCTCTTACAGATAGTGGCTTACAAATAGAGTAAAGAATTTTATGCAAGAAAAGCACCTGTGTAGGGATGTTGGCTATTTTGTGTACAGGACAGTTTAAAAAGATTGGACACTGATGTCTACTGAATCACACAGTTAGATAGTAACAGATTTCCAACTATTTTCTTTCTTGGTATTCAGATTTGGGTGGTGCATGGTTCTGTAGGTAGGTTTTATAAGTGTAATCTTTTTTTTTTTAAAGATTTATTTATTTATTTGAAAGTCAGAGTTATATGGAGAAAGGAGAGGCAGAGAGAGAGAGAGAGGTCTTCCATCTGCTGGTTCACTCCCCAGTTGGCTGCAATGGCCGGATCTGCGCCGATCCGAAGCCAGGAGCCAGGAGCTTCCTCCGGGTCTCCCACTGGGGTGCAGGGGCCCAAGGGCCTGGGCCATCTTCTAATGCTTTCCCAGGGAATAGCAGAGAACTGGATTGGAAATGGAGCAGCTGGGACTTGAACCAGAGTTCATGTGGGATGCCAGCACTTCAGGCCAGGTTTTTAACCTGCTGTGCCATAGCGCCATCCCACTATTTATTTTATTTGAATTGGCAGAGTTTATAGAGAGCCAGAGGTAGACACAGAGAGAGGTCTTTCATCTGCTGGTTTACTCCCCAAATGGCTACAATGGCCAGAGCTGAGCTGATCTGAAGCCAGGAGCCAGGAGTTTTTTCCAGGTCTCCCATATGGGTGCAGGGGCCCTAGGACTTGGGCCAACTTGGGCCATCTTCCACTGCTTTCTCAGGCCATTAGCAGAGAGCTGGATTGAAAGTGGAGCAGCTGGGACTTGAACCGATGCCCACATGGGATACTGGCACTGCAGGTTGCGGCTTTACCTGCTATGCTGCATTGCCAGCCCAAGGTGTAATCTTAAAAACAAGTACTTTTGACATTACAAATATATTGGTTAACTATTGAAGACAATTTTGTACATGAACCAAATCTTTGCTCAAGTAGAGCTCTAGATCAGGTGTGAACATGAGAAGTGAGATTTAGGTTTCGTAGCGGCGCCAGGACTTCTCAGACTCAGCTTGCTTGAGCGCATGCCCCTAAGGAGAGTGCTGGCTCTGATGTGTGCGAGTGAGTGTGTCTCCCTTCTCTTTCCCTCTGCTGCTGCTTCTCCCTCCAGTGAAGTGTGTTAAATACCTGTGTTAAGAATTGTCTTGTCTTGATTTAAAGATCTGGGACATAGGAGGACAGCCCCGCTTCCGGAGCATGTGGGAACGATACTGCAGGGGAGTCAACGCTATTGTGTAAGCTTTGTTTTTCTAAAAGTCAATTTAGGCTTCAGAGAAGAAAGTTGTTTTCAGTACTTTCAAAGACTCAGTTTTTCTTAGGCAATGTAGATCTTTGTTAGCTAATTTCTTGAGCAGTTCCATTTACTTGTGATTTAAAGAATTAATCATAGAGTGAGTTTTGTTTTTGTTTGGGGTATAAATGTTTTCCTGCCACATATTGGCCGCTCGGGACAGTCCAGATAGTGTGTGAGTGCCGAGGTTTCTTCATGTAGGACTTGCCTTTGGTGAACAGTGTCGGGTGCATAAATCTCAAGAAAATTGAGTCTGTAACCCTGGTACTCATCAGAGCACGTGGAGAAGGCACACTGAGATCACCTCTTTTTTTTTTTAAGTTATATGATCGATGCTGCAGATCGTGAGAAGATTGAAGCCTCCCGAAATGAGCTACATAATCTTCTAGACAAACCACAGTTACAAGGAATCCCAGTAAGTATCGGGGTGCTGGTCATTGTGTGTTCATATTGTGTGTGTGTGTGTGTGTGTGTGTGCAAGTCACCACAATCTTCTAGACAAACCGCAGTTACAAGGAATCCCAGTAAGTATCGGGGTGCTGGTCATTGTGTGTTCATATCGTGTGTGTGTGTGTGTGTGCAAGTCACCACAATCTTCTAGACAAACCGCAGTTACAAGGAATCCCAGTAAGTATCGGGGTGCTGGTCATTGTGTGTTCATATTGTGTGTGTGTGTGTGTGTGTGTGTGCAAGTCACCACAATCTTCTAGACAAACCGCAGTTACAAGGAATCCCAGTAAGTATCGGGGTGCTGGTCATTGTGTGTTCATATCGTGTGTGTGTGTGTGTGTGCAAGTCACCACAATCTTCTAGACAAACCGCAGTTACAAGGAATCCCAGTAAGTATCGGGGTGCTGGTCATTGTGTGTTCATATTGTGTGTGTGTGTGTGTGTGTGCGCGAGTCACCACAATCTTCTAGACAAACCACAGTTACAAGGAATCCCAGTAAGTATCGGGGTGCTGGTCATTGTGTGTTCATATCGTGTGTGTGTGTGTGTGTGTGTGTGTGCAAGTCACCACAATCTTCTAGACAAACCACAGTTACAAGGAATCCCAGTAAGTATCGGGGTGCTGGTCATTGTGTGTTCATATCGTGTGTGTGTGTGTGTGTGTGTGTGTGCAAGTCACCACAATCTTCTAGACAAACCACAGTTACAAGGAATCCCAGTAAGTATCGGGGTGCTGGTCATTGTGTGTTCATATCGTGTGTGTGTGTGTGTGTGCGCGAGTCACCACAATCTTCTAGACAAACCACAGTTACAAGGAATCCCAGTAAGTATCGGGGTGCTGGTCATTGTGTGTTCATATCGTGTGTGTGTGTGTGTGTGTGTGCGCAAGTCACCACAATCTTCTAGACAAACCACAGTTACAAGGAATCCCAGTAAGTATCGGGGTGCTGGTCATTGTGTGTTCATATCGTGTGTGTGTGTGTGTGTGTGTGCAAGTCACCACAATCTTCTAGACAAACCACAGTTACAAGGAATCCCAGTAAGTATCGGGGTGCTGGTCATTGTGTGTTCATATCGTGTGTGTGTGTGTGTGTGTGTGTGCAAGTCACCACAATCTTCTAGACAAACCACAGTTACAAGGAATCCCAGTAAGTATCGGGGTGCTGGTCATTGTGTGTTCATATCGTGTGTGTGTGTGTGTGTGTGTGTGTGCAAGTCACCACAATCTTCTAGACAAACCACAGTTACAAGGAATCCCAGTAAGTATCGGGGTGCTGGTCATTGTGTGTTCATATTGTGTGTGTGTGTGTGTGTGTGTGCGCAAGTCACCACAATCTTCTAGACAAACCACAGTTACAAGGAATCCCAGTAAGTATCGGGGTGCTGGTCATTGTGTGTTCATATCGTGTGTGTGTGTGTGTGTGTGTGTGTGCAAGTCACCACAATCTTCTAGACAAACCACAGTTACAAGGAATCCCAGTAAGTATCGGGGTGCTGGTCATTGTGTGTTCATATCGTGTGTGTGTGTGTGTGTGTGTGTGCAAGTCACCACAATCTTCTAGACAAACCACAGTTACAAGGAATCCCAGTAAGTATCGGGGTGCTGGTCATTGTGTGTTCATATCGTGTGTGTGTGTGTGTGTGTGTGCGCAAGTCATTGAAATCTTCTAGACAAACCGCAGTTACAAGGAATCCCAGTAAGTATCGGGGTGCTGGTCATTGTGTGTTCATATTGTGTGTGTGTGTGTGTGTGTGTGTGTGCAAGTCACCACAATCTTCTAGACAAACCACAGTTACAAGGAATCCCAGTAAGTATCGGGGTGCTGGTCATTGTGTGTTCATATCGTGTGTGTGTGTGTGTGTGTGTGTGCAAGTCACCACAATCTTCTAGACAAACCACAGTTACAAGGAATCCCAGTAAGTATCGGGGTGCTGGTCATTGTGTGTTCATATCGTGTGTGTGTGTGTGTGTGTGTGTGCAAGTCACCACAATCTTCTAGACAAACCACAGTTACAAGGAATCCCAGTAAGTATCGGGGTGCTGGTCATTGTGTGTTCATATCGTGTGTGTGTGTGTGTGTGTGTGTGTGTGTGCAAGTCACCACAATCTTCTAGACAAACCACAGTTACAAGGAATCCCAGTAAGTATCGGGGTGCTGGTCATTGTGTGTTTTTATATTTTGTGTGTGTGTGTGTGTGCAAGTCATTGAAATCTTTACTTAATAGAGAGTTGGTCTTCTATGTATAAAGTTGATTGAAAACAAATCTTAATGGAGAATGGAACTGGGAATGGGAGAGGGAGTGGGGATGGGATGGCAGGCATAGTGGGAACAATCACTGTATTCCTAAAGACGTGCTTTTGAAATTTGTACTCATTAAGTAAAAGATTTCTTTAAAAATTATGTTTGAGGTTGGTAAAGTATCATTTGTAAGTACTGAGTGTCTACAGTACATTGTAGATTTTATCTGCCCATTCTGCAGTACTGTGCAGCAGGAGCACTGCTCGGCCCGGCGTGGTGGTGAGGAACAGTGGGTAGGAGAAAGGACCACGAGTACGTTCGCGGGGAGATCTGACCTAGTGGGAGAAGGGGGAAGGTGTCCCTGATGAGGGGAGGCAGGAACTGAGACCCAAAGCTGTGAACTGCGGAAGCAGAGAGCCGTGGGTGCAGACCCTGGGGGAGGGTCTCGAGCTGAGAGCCGGGGGAGCTGTGGTGAGTTGGTGTGCCTTGGGTAGCCATGTCGCTAGAGTGGCCTCCGTGGGCAGGACTTGCTATCTGATGACACTTCACGGACACACTGAGCTGGAGGGATGACGAGGGGGGAGGGAGGAGGCTGTTTTGTTTCTCCTGGCAGATGATGGTGCTTTGAGTTAGGATGGTAGAGTAGACAGACAGGGTGGGGAGAGACAGACGGATTCCAGAGGAATCTTGTAACATAGACCACCAGGCTTGTTGATGGATTGTGTGTGTGTGAGAGCGGTGGTTCCTAGTTCCTGCCTCTTGCAGTTGGAAGGAAGGTAGTACCAGTTGTTGAGCTGTTGAGCTCAGGAACACCGGCAGAGGCATGGGCATTAAATCAGAGCCTGGAGCTGTGTGGTCTCAGTGACTTGTCACAGCGTGTCGAGCCTGGTAGTGTTCCTTCTTGATAGTGGCCTGGTGGCCATTGGTAAGCCTCAACAGTCAGGGTTTAAGTCCTGTCCATCTCACCGGAAAGCTTGTTCTTTGATTTTTTTCTGTGAATTTGGTTGTTTTTTTCTCTGTTGCAAACCATGGAGAGCTGATTTAAGCAGAAAGGAATTCATTGAAAGGACACTGAGTTTGGGCAGGCTGCGCATCCCAGGCTTAGAGAGCAGGCTGGCACAGGAGGAGTCAGGCTGCCAGCATCAGATGCAAGCATGCGCCACCCTCCACGACTGCCCCGGTCGCGGGCACAGTGGCTTTGATGGGAGCGCGTGTGCATGATGCTCCTGCATGCACAGGGGTCCTCTGTCCTTGCTTTCCAAGTATAGAGTGTGTGATCTAGTGGAAGGGAAAGCTGGGACAGGAATGATCTCACCTATGAAAGCAAGTTGTTTTATTAAGAGGAAGGAGCATAGGAGATTCCAGGCGGCACAAGACCAACAGCTGATCCCGGAAGTCTGTGATGTGTGATTAGAGACTTAGCCAGGTGGAGGCCAGGTAGGGAAGATGAGCCGACCAAGAGTGTTCAGGTTTGCTTCCTGGCTTCCCAGCTCACTCCCGCCGGAGCTCCCAGCACCCCTGCTGTCTGTGCCTCTGCCCTCTGTATGAAATGGGAACGACAGCCTAAGGACATGAGTGGCACTGGTCACAATGTCTGGAGTTGGGGCAGGAAATAGGACACAGACGGGGAGTATACTTGGTTAGCTAGGGTGGGTCAGAGCTGCAGATTCCGACTCTGTTGTTGTGCCTGAGAAAGGTGGCGTGGTGACGGCAAGGGCCCTTGGCAGCTTTGATTCTCTTGGCTGTGGCTCCTGGGGCACAGTCAGCCCAAGGCCCTCAGCCATCCACCTAGCAGCCTGCCAGCAAGTGATGCTCTGTGGGATGGGTCTCAAATGTGAAGAACTTAGCTGCTAACATGATTAGTGGCTGTCGTGAAAAGTCAGTCTTCCACCCTTGCCCTGGTTCCTTAAGATCCTATTTGTGTTTTGGCAGCACTTGATTAAGAAACAGCATGTATAACATAGACTTGGCTGGTTTGAAATAGAAGTTGTCAGCTACATTCTCAGGGGTGTCTGCCTGGTAGGAGTTAAGTGAATGCCAGTAGGAATAATTAAATGAATGAAATAGGCCACCAGATACACAAACATGCCTTAGTATTATTGCGTGTGTTAACATCTGGATGCTAATGTCGTCAGCCATCAGGATGGTATACCTAGGTGACATTTCTTGCATAAAAGCTTATTCCTGGTATTTGTTTCCTTTTTAAAGGTGCTAGTACTTGGAAACAAGAGAGATCTTCCCAATGCCTTGGATGAGAAACAGCTAATTGAAAAAATGTAAGTCTTGAGAATGAATGGTGCAGTTTGGAAACTGAGTGCAACTGAGTACACTCTTGCCTGCTGTTTTGCTGATTGAGCATTGAACATGATTCAGTTGTGATCAGAGCCATGGTTTTAAGTGGACCAACTCGGCCTATCAGAGAGGTGAATCCCTAAAATTTCAGTAGTAGTGAAATCATTTCTTTGACTTACTAACCAAAATAATGAGTAGAATTAACTGGCAGTGCCATGTGTGACAGCTGTTGTACGCACAGACTTACTCTCACTTCTGCTTCTTGCAGGAATCTGTCTGCTATTCAGGATAGAGAAATCTGCTGCTATTCAATTTCTTGCAAAGAAAAGGATAACATAGGTAAGGGGAGGGCTGCCGATGCTCTCTGCTGCTTGTTACCGTCGTTTCTAAGTGACTTCCTTTGTAGGGCACTGTGATTTGGCCTGATGAAAGAAGTGCTGGCATTCTACCTTTGACAGCGGATGAAGAATCCTGAATCTTCTTTTTAAATACGTGAAAGCCGTGAAGTGGTAAACTTGAGCGTTATGTAGTGCTAAATGTCTTACACTGATTTTTGAAGAATTGTTGGCCAGTTGTGCTGTAAAATAAAAAACAATGTTTTGGAAGTCAGTCTTGAGGCACTTCTACCATTCATGGAACCCCTGAGTTGTTAGGATAGGATGTTAGCGTTTTATGGGAAGCTTAAGCCTGTAAATTGTGTTAACAAGAAAGTACCCAGAGCTCAGTGACTTAAAACAGCAGAAACTGATTTTCCTGGCTCGAGGGGCTGGTAGTCTGTGTGGGCAGGTGGCAGAGGGGCCTGCCTTGCCTCTCTGTGGCCTGGGTGGTGTCCAGCACCCTCTAGAGACCATGTTGCCATCACTGCCTCTCATCCGGCCTCACATGGTGTTCTCCCCGTCTGTGTCTGTGTGCTGTCTTCCCAGGATGACCACAGAGATGCAGTTTCCAAGTGAAGTCCTTTGGAGGGTGTGGATGGATGTGAATTTTTAGGGGACACTATTCAGTGTAGTACAGTATTATGTTAGAAGCTCTTTTCCAGTGTTCGGTGGAAACACTTGTTAAACTTTAATACAGGACCCCACGAGAGCACTGCTTTCCATAGAGTGCTTCTCAAGGGCGATCTCTGGTAGTTGTAATGACACCACGGCCGAGAACTTGCCGTGTGACCTTGGTGGTATCTGGTAGAGAGGCCCCCCCACAGGCCACAGCTGTCAGCACAGTGTGCTGCTGCGCTGACCCATTCATTATTCCTTATGCCTTCTCTGCTGTTGCCTGAAATAGAGGGAGAGTAGCCAGCTGAGCAAGTCGCTCAGGCTCATTTCCGCTGGCGGTGTGGGAGAGCTGGTGGGAGCTTCTGTGTTGGAGGCTGACTCTCATGGTTGCCCAGCTTTGTGACTTCAGAACACTTGGTTGACTGAAAGTGTTACCAGGCCGAGGAGTGTGACTCACTCTGGATTCAACTGGTAGTTTGTAAATAGAATGCCTGTTTATCTGGAGTAGGTAATAAATTCCAAGTGCAGTGGGTTAGACTTTCTTGTGCAAAGTCAGGGTGTTGTCCTTGTTCAGACTGAGGCACGTGCTCTGGTGGCAAATTGATGACTTCGGTATGTTAGTCCAGGAAGTATGCTATGCTTTCAAGAATACCTTAATTTCCATAGTAAAGTGCCCTCAAATCACACACAGAATAGATGGCGTTCTGGGGAGATGATCTGCAAAGATTGCTGCTACCGGAGACCCAGAAACCCGCATGACGACTTAGGCCTTTTCCGTCATAAGGAGTCCCTGATGTTGTCCACAGTAGAATGCACAATGGTGCCGTTCTGCACGCGTGTTTGTCAGAAGACTCTCAGTCTGCCGATTCCTCGTGTTCTCCTATTTTTTTTTTTAATTCATTTATTTGACAGGTAGAGTTATAGACAGTGAGAGAGAAAGGTCTTTCTTCCTTTGGTTCACTCCCTTAATGACTGCCATGGCCGGCACTGCTCCGATCCGAACCCAGGAGCCAGGTGCTTCTCCTGGTCTCCCATGCGGGTGCAGGGCCCAAGCACTTGGGCCATCCTCCACTGCACTCCCGGGCCACAGCAGGGAGCTGGACTGGAAGAGGAGCAACTGGGACTAGAACCTGGTGCCCATATGAGATGCCAGCACCGCAGGTGGAGGATTAACCAGTGAGCCACGGCGCCGGCCCCCATGTTCTCCTCTTGACACTCAGGTGGTGGTGTGCAGTAGCACAGGGGCAGGCCCAGCTGTGCCTGCAGTTAGCTGCATCGTGTGAGTACTGACTGTGTCTTACGGTGTGGTAATACTTTTCCCTTTTGCCCTGTGTCTCTAGATATCACACTTCAGTGGCTTATTCAACATTCAAAATCGAGAAGAAGCTGAAGAACCTCCGGAAGTCTTCCGTCCTTGGCTGTAGCCCTAGAATTACTGTCCGTTCCTCTGAAGTACTTCCCAGACATGGTCCTTCCTGCACCTGAGAGATTGCCTTTTTCAGAGTTTCTTTCTCATGCGCACTGCTGCAGATGTGTCTCCCTAACCCTCCTACAGAATCAGCTAGAGTTGTCGTGATACAGTCAGCACACACAAAGGCGTCTTACACATGCTTCAACAGTGTGTAGAGCTCTTTCTTTTCTTTTTTTAAAACAAAACCAGACCCACACTTTTGACCATCTTAAATCAAGAAAATTGCGTATTTCTATTCTGGCCTTTCTGGGCCAGATTTTTATATTGGTTATCAGTTCATGACTATAATATTTTATTATAGAATCTGGTAGCTTACTAGGAGCCTGACTTGGTACAGCATGCGGTTTCTAGTGCCACACAGTGTTTAGGAATCCTTCAAGCCTGACTCACGGGGACACGAACACGGTGCCTCGCTTCCCTCCTGATGCATGTGAAGGGCGTGACCTCACCTTAGGAGTCGAGACACGGTCCGCAGAGCAGGCCGATGCCGCAGGTCAGCGCTGCCGCTGCCGCTGCCGCTGCCTGAGGGGTTCTCACGACACTGTGCTGAGACCCCTCTGCTGTGGACGGGGCGGAGCTAGAGCATGCTGATTCGTAGCTGTCCCTGGTCTCACACACCTTCTAAAGGGGTTGGGAGTTGAAGATTTTCTCAAAAGCTTTCATGAATTTAGAGCATTCCAGCCAATATAATAAAACCTGTTCCGAACGCCAGACTTTGTTCCAACACCTGTTTGTTCTGTCTGCGGTCATTCTGTCAGGGCCGCTGCATGACGCTGGAACGTCTCACTTTTTATATCCGGGCGTGGCGTCGACTCAGCACAAACGGCACTTACACACAGGGTCTCTTTCTCTGACTGACGTGAGGTTTGGCACTCCGGTGTCTGATGCCGTCAGACGTCTTGACCATTGTGACAACTCTAGCCCTGCCTGCTTTATCTGTGTAATCGTGCATGGCGTCCACAGGTTGTTTAAGAATGGCACGGAGAGCCCAGGACCTGCGGCTGGCACCTGCTGGCTCTGTGGCACAGAGGTGGATGGAAACTTAGCGTGAGCCTGGTTTGTAGTTGGTGATCTCCACTTCCATAAAGGGACTTCTGACACTGGTTCATCTGTACAGGGTTGTCACAGTAGACTGCTGTATACAGTAGGAAAGCCGGCGGGACACCTGCTTCCACGTTGCCTCGCACTGTGTGATTTTGTTTCTTGTGTTAAACAGCACTTTGTAGACTGTGCATCTCCTCATGTGTTGAGCATTCAGAGTGTAGTCAACAGCAGGTTCTTTAAGGAATCCAGTTTAATTTATAGACTGCCATGGCCTTAAACATACTCTGTAAAAGTACCGCACCATGTTGCACAAACACTACTTGTTTTTCTCCATTCACATATTTAACGAGCAGAACTGGGGCTTTTCACGTTCCCCTTCTCAGAAGTGTACCTCCCCGATGGGTGGATGGTCCTGTGTGTGACGGGGCGTCCAGATGTGGCGCTGCAGCTGGACACCACTGGTGGTCACTGGAACCACTACACAGGACACAGCAACGTGCTTGTGCCTGCGAGGACGAACCGGAGCTAGAAGGTGCGACTCTGTAGGGACTGCATAGGTTTGTTAGTTGGCCTAGAGCTGAACCTTGATGTGTTTGTGTCTGTTCACCGCTTTTAGTATTTCAAGATCTCTCAAGAATACTACCAACCTTTCCTGTGCATAACCTCTGCATGTGAAAACAGTTACCGAACTTTGTAAATACGTACATTTTTTATTTAGGTGGATGCGTTTTTTGTCTGTTTACTGCTCTTCTCAGCTTTATTCAATAAACTTGCATTTTGAGGGTTGTATTGGCAATTTGAACTTAAGATGTCCATCCTAATGGAAGGTGTGGAGATGGAAGGAACATTACTAGGAGGAGGGTGCAGAGACTGTGCTAAAATGAAATCGGCTCAGTCCTCAGAGAACTGGGTCTGTGAGCTGGCTAAAATAGAAATAAACTTTTACAATATCCATGGTGCTGGTGTTGTGATGTGTGGTGGCTGTGGAGGGGACGTTCCTGGTGGGTTTGGGACACGGCCAAGGTGTGCTCCAGTAGGAGCCAGGGATGCGGGTTATAATCCCATTGTAAAAATCCAAGTACAGTCGAATGAACTGAACTCACAAGGCGTGCCTTTCTACTGACTGCAGAATGAAGATCTGAGTACATCTGTGCGGGTTATTCCACAAACACTCATTTTTAGAATCCGGCATTTGGCTTGTTTTTGGGTAATGTGTTATTTTCTGCACCGTAAGCTGTTACTGTACCTCCTCACAGCCATCTGAGAAGTGATTTTACATGTTTTTACTCAGAAAAGTTCCTTTAGGTTTCTGTGTCTGTACATTCTGCACTCTTCCCACTGATGGGATGTGTGAGTCAGCGCTTCTGCTTGCCCTGGGATCCCACCATTGGATTCTCTCGCTGAACGGGTGCAGCCATTTAGTCCATTAGTCACTGGGTGGCCTGCTCACCACTCTGCTACCAGAGCAGGGCTGCAGAGGGCGGGGGGGGGGGGGGCACTGAACTTGAGATGTAGCTTAACATTTGACATCTCTTAAGTTTGTGTCTTCACCGAGTCCGTGGGTGCAGTGGGCCGTGGCTGCTCCAGCGTGTGCTGTTTGTTGACTGAGGAGCTAGCGGTCTTGTCTTCTCCCCTGGGATTTGGTCATTCCAGCACTCATCAGGTCTGGTGGGTTGGGACTGGAGAGGGCATGTTAACATAGCAGACACCGTACTCCACCAGCCAGCCAGCCAGCCGGATGCTGTGCTCCGACATGACGCCATCGTGGAGAAACCACCCTGGGGTGCATGGTGAAGGTGCAGGTCCCAGCGTCAGCACCACCACCACCAGCGTGCTGGTGGAGGGACTCAGGAAGTCTCACAGAACCCCCGGAAGTTTGCTCCACCAAGTGGCTGGGCCCACTGCAGGTGTTTCCTGCTGGTGGGCAGAAACCCTCCACAGTTTGTTCAAAATCCAGCTATTAATAGAGCCGGGCCCCTTGTCCTTCCTGTCTCTTGGGCATTCTCAGGGAAGCACGGCAGGTCGCTGGCACTGCTGGACTGCAGGGGAACTTTGGTCGTCTTGATTACTCAGCGAGTCCCGTCTTCCATAATCTCAGTCTGTTTTAAAATCCCAAGGCAGCTGGTCGTTTGATAATGCAGGTTCACAGCAGAAATCAGGAGCTGGGGGGAGCTACCGTAGCCCCAAGGAAGGGATGTAGGGACCGAATTGTCAGCGTGGTGCCTTGAGGAGTGTCTGGGAGAATGGGTTCAGCTGAAGGGTGAGTTGCTCGAACCTCTGTGGCTCCTTGGTTTTCCTGTCTAAAGAGGATTTCTAACATAATGTCTCCCCCACCCCCCACTGGCCTCGGCCTGGCTCAGTCCTGGTGGCTGGGGCCATTTGGCGAATGACCCAGTGGATATAAGATTCTACCCCTCAACACTCTGCCTTTTAAGCAAATTAAAAATATTTATTTGAAAGAGTGATAGAGGGAGACAAAAATCTTCCATCTGCTGGTTCACTCCCCAAATAGCTGCAGCAGTCAGGGCTGGGCCAGGCCCAAGTGAGGAGCTTGAAACGCCACCTGGGTCTCTCCACATGGATAGCAGGGGCCAAAGCAGTTGGGCCATCTGCTGCTGCTTTCGCAGGGGACAGCCGGGTGTTCCAACTGGTGTGCACGTGGCATGTAGGCATTGCAGGTGGCAGCCTAACTGCTGTGCCACAACGCCACCCCATACTTTTTTTTAGAAAGTACCCACTTGTGAAGATGTTAGTGCATGTTCCTTCCACTTGAAAATAATCCAAAACTAGAAACACATTTTGTAACTTAGACACACTGAAGGAGTGGGGATCACAGACGTTTTACAGGATGAAACACTTGGGTTTTATTTGAGGGACATGCTGTCAGTCACAAATTTCAAGGCTTTTTTTTTTTTTTTAATTTTTATTTGAAAGAGTTACAGAGAGGAGGACGAGTGTGTTTCCATGGGCTTGGCTCACTCCTCAAATGGCAGCAACAGCCAGGGCCAGGGCCGAAGCCAGGAGCCGGGAGCTTCATCCAGGTGTCTGTCCCCCGTGGGTGCAGGGGTCCAAGCTGGGCCATCCTTCGCTGCTTTCCTGGGCCTGTTAGCAGGGAGCTGGATCAGCAGTGGAGCAGCTGGGACTTGAACATGACAGGAATGTCCTGTTGGCCACGTCTCCTTCCACAGGTGTCATGGCCTGACGTGCTGTGCTGCCACCGGCCGTGGCAAACAACTCCAGGCGCGCCCCGCTGTTCTTGAAGGTGGCGAGTCTCCCGTTCAGTGCTGTCTTGTGCTCGGTTTTCTGAGACCCGGCCTCCGTCTCAAACAGTTCTCTGCACAGAGAAGCTTAGCTGTCCAGTTCATTCAGCAGATCTTGGGTGTGTACATGCCCGGGGCTGTGCCTACCCCCTCTGAAAGGGCCAGGGCTGGGCCATGATGGTAACAGGTTTTGCTGTGTGTCGGCGTTGTGTGTCACATGTCCACTGAGTGCTTTAATTCTCACAGTGTGCCAAGTGCTGTTTTTATCACTGTGTCACGGATAAAGAAACTTGCCACCAAACCTTCGAGGCCAGCACTGTGATCAGAACACCTGCCCGTCACACTTCCGACCCCGGGTCTTAGCTGTCATCTCTGGCGTTCCCCACAAAAAGGCCATCCCCCCCCCCCCCCCGCCCAGGCAGGTGCTGTGGTTCAGGTGGTTCTCTAGTTACTAGATTTCATTAGCTTTTCCCTAATGGAGGGCAGGAGCTCCATCCACGTGATGCAAGATCAAATCTGAGCTAAAACGTCATGAAGTGGCTGGGAAAGTGAATGCACACGTGCACATCAATACATGCAGTTCACAAGCTCTGGGGAGACAGGAGCTGGAAGTCCGGGCTGGGTCCCCGAGGCACCCTTCACGGAGGGGACACTAGTCGGAAGACCTGCTCAAGCTGGTCCCTCTCTGCTTGGGCCTGCCTTCGGCTCAGTTTTGGGCAAGAGCAACGCTCAGCCAACACAGGGCTCTCACTGAAGCCAGCCACTGTGTGTTATCAAACATCACGGAAAGGCGACAGGAGGACCACGTGGCAGGGACCCCTCTGGTCTTCCTGGAGCTCCCATCGGCTTGCTTCCCAAGCTCCTAGGGAACAGGTGCGCCGTCTGCACGGAGGGAGGCAGACCTGATAGGCGTTCCAAGTGCGGCAAAGGTCGGCACACCTCCGGAACGCGAATGTCAGGGGCTCGGAGTTGAGGTTTCCCTTGTTCTCAGCATCCTAGGAGCAGGTGCAGGGGGCCAAGCCCGCAGACCCAGGGTCCCTCCCACGGCTCCCTCCTCACACTCCTAGGAGAAGGTGCACGGGGTCCCGCCCTGATAGACAAGCGGGGTCCTCTCCGCGAGGACGTCAGCCCCGGTCTGCGAAAGTCGCGGGGCAGGGCAGCCACGGCCGCACCTCCTCCACAGGGGCGCGCGGGTCCGCGTCACGCAGCGCCTGGGCTACGGGGCGTGGGGCGCCGACAGGGGGCACCCCGCCTCGCCACATTCGACACTGGAGCCACGGCGCCGCCCGGGGCCGCCGACGCTCCCGAGTCAAGCCCGGCACGGCCCCGTCCGGCCCGGCGGGGACCGACGCGCTGCCCACGGCCGCTCGGCCACGTCTCTGCGAGGCCCGGCGCGCGCCCCCGGCCGCGCTCCCATTGGCTGGAAGTTCGCTCGCCCGGCGCCGGAGGCTCCCCGGCTCGCCACGCCAGCGCGTCCGGACTCGGCCCGCCCAGGGGCGGGGCCTGCCGACTGGGCGTGGCCGGGGCGGTGCTGGCGGGCGGGGCGGGGCCTCGGGCGCCGCCGGCCTCCCGCGGCCTATGGCGCTAGGGGGCGTTCCCGGCCGGGCCCCGCCCACCCCGGGCTGGCCAACGCGCGGCCGGGCGGGCCGGGCCGCGGGGCAGGGGGCGGGGGACAATGGGCAGTTCCTGGTGCGTCACCGGGAAGTTCCTTAAAGGGGCCGCGCGCGGCGCGCGGGCGGGCGGCGGCAGCGGCGGTCGGCGGGCGGCCCCGCGCTGAGATAATGCCCGCGGCGCCCGCGCCACCATGCAGTGGCGAGCGCTCGTGCTGGGGCTGCTGCTGCTGCGGCTCGGCCTGCACGCCGTGCTGTGGCTCGTCTTCGGCCTGGGGCCCAGCCTGGGCTTCTACCAGCGCTTCCCGCTCGGCTTCGGCTTCCCGCGCCTGAGCGGCCCCGGCGCCGCGCCGCCGCCCGCCCCGGAGCCCGGCGCTGCGGGCGCGCCGTCGTGGCTGCGGCCGGCGGCGCGGCGCGGGGCGGCGCGGCCCGGGCGCGGCGTGTGCGGCGCGGCGCACTGGGGCTACGCGCGCGGCGGCCGCGGCGGCCCGGACGAGTACGAGCGGCGCTACAGCGGTGCCTTCCCGCCGCAGCTGCGGGCCCGCATGCGCGACCTGGCGCGGGGCATGTTCGTCTTCGGCTACGACAACTACATGGCGCACGCCTTCCCGCAGGACGAGCTCAACCCCATCCACTGCCGCGGCCGCGGCCCGGACCGCGGGGACCCGTGAGTGCGGGGCGTGCAGCGCGCGGCTTCCCCTCTGGGCCGGCTGAGGGCCGCGCGGTTCTCCCGGCCAACTTCTGCGGGTCACCGAACCGCGAGCGCGGGGTCTGCGCTCACTGAGACGCACAAGGCACGGCCGCGCTGCGGGGTTCCGGGCGGGAGGAGCCGGGCCGGGCCCGGGTGTGGCCCCGCTCGGGCGCACCTGACCCGGGACGCCGGTGCCTGAAGGTCCCGGCCTTGCGTGGGCAGAGTCAAGTCCCGGAGCGTTAAGCCTCCCGCCAGTGTCACTGTCAGCTGTGGCGGCGGGAGTGCGCGCGTGTGGCCCGGCCGAGCCCGCCCCCCGCCCTCTCCCCGTGAGATGGATTGATGTGTTTGAAAGGCGGCGAGACCCTGTCCGCCGGCTCACCCCCAGACGGTGACAGCGGCGGGAGCCCCGTCCTGGCTTCCCACGCAGGTGGCAGGGACCCGCGTGCCTGGGCCTTTGCCTGCAGCCTTCCCAGGCGCGCCCACAGGACGCTGGAGCGGCCTGGTCCCCGCCCTCGGGGGTGCTGGCCTCGCCCCTGCACCGCCTGGTTTTGTTAGGGTTAGTGACCACAAGTGCTCTAGGGAGCACCTTCGCGCGGCTGCTGCCAGTCCATTCTTGTACTCCGGGCAGCTGTTAGCCCACGTTGGTGACTGCTGGGTCTGGCACAGGAAGTGTTGCGCCAGGTCCCTTCCAGTGAGCGAGCCTGGAGAGCAGTGAGGTGCTCACTGGCGGCTGGCCACTCCCTCGCCGGGCCTGTGCGGCCAGAGAGGGCTCAGGCTTCCCGGTGAGGGGCTCTCGCTTGGTCACCGCCCGGCCGAGGGGCTGCTGGACCCTGCTCTTGTTTCTGGGCTGCAGGGCGTTGTGGTTAAATATTTATACTCAGCAGCGGAAGTGAGCAGGGAGCACCTTCTTGTGGCCTTTGACCCCGCCTCCCTCATCCTCCGTTTCCTGGGTCCTGTCTGGCTGGCGCTGCCCCGAGAGGCGTCCCTGCGTCCACGGCTCTTGTCTTGAGGGCACCTTTTGCTGTTCTGTGACTCGATCCGGAAGAACCCAGACCACACAGGTGGCGCAGCTGTGGGACCAGGATAGCCCTGGGTCCCACACAGCCCCATCTCTGTAGCTTGTTTCAAAAAGTACAGCTAAGGTTTCGCCGTGAATGCGGTGTCCTGCACGGCTTCCCGCAGGGCGCCTGGATGGCTCGGAGGAGAGTGGGCGAGCAGCTGGGTGTGCTGAGGCTGGGTGGGGAAGCCCTGGCCAGTGCGGAGTGGCCAGACCTGTTGGGAGGTCTGTCTGGCAGGGGCTTCCCCCGGGAGGTCGGGTCAGGACCCTCAGGCTGTCCCAGGGGCCCCCGTGCAGAGCTGTGGGATGTGAAAGCAGGTGGCAGATGCCAGCCTAGCTGTGGCTGGCAGGGAAACGGGGCCTTCTCACTCTGGAGCCGGCCGCAGGGCTGGGCTGGAGCGGCACATGCGGCCCCCAGAACTCCCCCTCCCGGCAGAGGTATCAGTAGTGTTGGTGGTCATCGCAGTCCTCAGCACTTAGAGCCACAGAAGGGCTTGTCCCTTGGCGTGTGTGGGTTGTGGGGTGCAGGGCAGAAGGGGGAGGCTGCCTTTCTGCTGTGGCTGCATGTGGGTTTGTGGGAATGAGAGGCAGTGAGTGACGAAGTGCAGACAGAAGTGAATTCACTGGGCCAGCCAGGGGACAGGTGAGCAGCCTGCAGCGGGAGGTGTGTGCTTGTCGGAGTCTGTGATTGGCTGGGAGTGTGGTCTGTATTCAGATATCACACCTGGTTCCTGTGACAAGCTGTCCCTCTCCTAACAATCCTGAGAGCAGAGCTGTGCAAGGGTGCACGGGGTCACACATTGCTGATGGTGACAAGACTGTCACAGAGGGCACGTGACAGGGCCAGGTCTCTCTTCCCGCCGCGGGACTGTCCATGCCTGTGTCTCTGGTTCTGCAACATGGCTGTCCCCACAGGCCCAGTGGGAGCTGCTGCTGGTGACGGATACCTCCCCCAGTATGAGGACTTGGCCAGTGATGGGTTTTGGTTTTGTCCTTTTTCTCTTTTGAAGTGAGGTGCCTAGAGCCAGCATTGTGGGTGAAAATACCCTGCGGCTTGTGACTGCAGCGTCTCGTAGTGGAGCCCTGGGTCCAGTCCTAGATGCTGCGCTTCCCGTCCAGCTCCCTGCTCCCTGGGAAGGCAGCCGGTCACGGCCCACCTGCTTGGGCCCCTGCACGCACATGGGAGATGCGGGTGGAGTACCTGGCTGCTGTCTTCAGCCTGGCCTAGCCCTGGCCATTGTAGCTGTTTGTGGGGGGAACCAGCGGATGGAAGATCTGTCTGTCACTCTTTCAGAAGTCCCTGTGTTTGATTTGAATTTTGCTGCTTTTTCAGTTCGAACCTGAACATCAACGATGTGCTGGGGAACTACTCGCTGACACTGGTGGACGCCCTGGATACGCTTGCAGTGAGTGTCGCCCTGCCCCCCCAGTTCATTTGGATGCTGGGGAGTTGGTGACCCCTGGTCCCCCACGTAGCGCGAGTTCCGGGGACCCTGGTACACAGAACCTGTTGATAGCTCTGATCGCTTGTGTTTATTTCTTGGCGACTGTGTTAAGAGTGGGAGAAGCGCAGATGGTTCAGTGAGGGGAGGGGCGTGTGATTCTCGTACAGCAATGGAGAAGGCAGGTGTGACTCTCCCCGGGGAGGCGCTGTGTGTCCCGGGCCTCCCTGTCTCATTCCCAGAGGGCCCTACCAAGAATCTGCAACTACTCCAGGTGCTATGGCTGGCTCGGGAGTAAGGGACAGAAGCTCCAGGTGGGTGGGCACCCATAGCACGTCTGGTGCCGGCCACGTGTGAACAGCCCCTTGTTGCCACTGCCCTCGTTGCCTGGACACTGAGCGTGGCCTTGGGCTGCCAGGGTGGGCGCTGACCTTGCCTCTCCTCACCTTGTGGTTTGCCTGCGTCCTTGCTGCTGGGCCAGCGCATGGCACCTGTCCTCAGGCTGGGTGTGCGCAGCTGTTGATCCAAGTTCTCCTCGCTCTCGGTGGCTCTGGGGCCTCTGCTGCTTTGGGTTCCTCCCAGCAGACCTCTGCCTGTCTGGTGTTGCTACAGCCTTGGCCTGGTCCTGGGTTTAATAATTGACTCAGCTTCCCCGGCGTCCCGTGGAGGTCAGAGCTGAGTCCCATTAGCCAAGCCTGTGTGACAGCCAGTGGAGTCTTGCTGGCAGCAGCAGGCACTTGGAAAGAGCCGGAGGGGCTGCTCCACAGCCGCGTCGGTGAGCAGCAGAGGCAGGAAGTCCGGGGTGCTGGCCTCGGCCAGGTGAGGCTGCGGTGGTCGAGCAGTTGAGTTTCCCACTCCGCACAGCAGCCGTCGGAACGTGCCCAGACAGCTGTGTGCGGCCTGAGTCGCGGACGACAGCGAGGCTGCCTCGGCCTGCAGGCAGAGGTCCTGAGACACCTGTGGCTGCGGGCAGCTCGCCCTTCTGAGCAGTTCCTTGCCTGCATCGGCCGCGCCCCTGTAGTATGGAGACCTGAGCTGTTACTCCCTGTGCACTCTGTGCTGCCGGGGACGTGGGGGAAGTGCAGGCGTGTGTGTCAAAGAGGAACTAATGCTGGCCCAGTTTCCTGGCAGGATCCCAAGGGTGTGTTCCGTGAGGGGAGAGTTCTCTTCCCAGCTCAACCTGGGGAATTCTGCCTGGCCCACAAAGGGAGGGCCACGGTGCGCGTCAGCATGTGGGGACAGCAGACCAGTCCTGTGGTCGGGATACCCCTACCTGCTCCATCCCCCCAGCTGGCCCCCTGGGCTCTGTAGCCGATTCTTCAGATCCTCCGTGGGATCTGCGCTCCTTGGGCCCACGGCACCTGCGGCAGACGCCCTGGCAGCGGGTCTCTGTGCTGAGCAGCTCCCTGGCTGCGGTTTCCACCGCGCAGGAGCCGCCCGTGGCTGTGGCGTCTTCAGGCTGGCTTTCCAGGGGTTCCTAGGTTGAGCCTTAAGCTTTTCGCTGGCTCACGTTTTGAACAGGCTTGGGCAGACTTGCAGTGCAAACACAAGAACGCAGTCTCCTGACCGCCGCATGCAACTTGTGGCGTTGTTGCGTCATCTTCTCAGAAGGAGGAAGTGGGAGTGTGAGCAGAGCAGAGCCGTCTGTGCTTGTTCTGTCTGGCGCAGCCCGGCAGACGCCGGAGAATAAGGCGTCCCTGGGCGGACTCGGGTCTGCGTGATTTCCGCGTGTGTGATGTCACTCTGCTCCCAGAAGTCTGCAGTTTATCCGTCAGTTCAGGTTATCCCGTGAAATCTCAGGCCATTTTGCTCCTCTTTGAGAAGAGGTAGCTCAGTGTGACATCGTGTCTGCACACCCAGCAGAGGCTGTGTAGCTCGCGTCCTGTGTTTTGAAGGACGTCGGGCTGATCGTGCATTCTGTGTGTCTTCAGTGTCACTGGTTTCAAGCTCTAAAAGGTGTCCCCGCTTTTTCTCAGAACGGACGGACGTCTGGGTCCCGGGCATCAAGTTCGAGCGCAGGAAGAGGGGAAGCAAAGTCGTGTTTCTGTTCCCTGGGTTTTCTGGGCCACTCCTGCCATGGCTGTGTGGCGTTTGCAGCCAGCGTGCTGTTCCTCTCCCATGATCGCCTGCTGCGGCGGGCGGGCCCCTGCACAGGGAAGTGAGGCAGCCACAGAGTGACTTCTGGTTTTGCTGTTTGGAGATGGCCTCCTGAGAATGCACTCGTCTGCCTGCCATGTGTCCTCCCCGGCATCCGGCCCGCAGGCGGCGCAGCCCTGGGAGGCGAAGCCACGAGCGCTCATGGCGTTGCTGAGTGTTTCTGTTGTTCTTCGGCAGATTATGGGAAACACGTCCGAATTCCAGAAGGCGGTTAAGCTCGTCATTGACACGGTGTCGTTCGACAAAGACTCCACCGTGCAAGTCTTCGAGGCCACCATAAGGTACAGCGGCTCGTGAAGTGGGCTGGGGTGTCTTGGAGCATGGGGGAGGCCAGGAGGGTCCGCCCAGTCCGCCTATGCGCAGTGCGCCCCGGTTCCCTCTTAGTCCCTACCCTGGCTGCAGCAAGTGCTGTTTTGGAGTGGTTGTGCTCCGACTGCTCAGAAAGACAGGCATGGGCGGGAGCGCGTGTCCCGCTGCCCCTGTGTCCACTCTCTTGCCTCCTGCCCTTGGGCGCAGGAAAAGCCCTGCGTATCTCGAGAGCCGTAAGCTTGTCCTGTGTGCCCGCCTGCCGGGTGGGCGTGTCGCCTGTCAGTGTCTGTCGCTGCCTCCCTCCAGCCACTCCTCTCTGTGTGTGATGAGTTGGGCCAGGGCCATGAGCTCCATGCCCCTCTTTGTATCTTGCACTCTATAGTCTGATACATTGTGGCAGTTCCCCTGTTTAATTTGAATGCTTTGGAAATTTCATTAGCTTGTAACAGTCCAGGTTATGGGAATTGTTAGCCTTGTGGGACAACTGGGGAAGGGGTTACAGTCACTTCGGAGCCCTGGACCAGTACAGCCAGGGGCCCCAGGGCCCAGTCTAATCCTTTGGCATGCGCCCCGAGCGGGTCATCTTCTGCCCTTTGTCCGTCCTTGCGGCCTCTCTCAGGCAGGAGCCCAGTGGCTCGGTGTCAGCCCTCTGTTGCTTTCTGCTCTCTGTGTCATCTGCCGGCCCCCACGTGAGGGCCATCCATAGTGGGCTTTGAGTCCCTGAGGCACGTGAACAGTCCCTTGTGAGCACCCTGCCCTTCAGTCGCTTGGGTTTTGCTCGGCCTTGCCCTTGGTCCTTGGGTGAGCCGTCCTCTCTCCCCGGCCCCGGCCCCTTGAGGAAGGAGGATCGTCTTCTCCCGTTTTGGCCCAGAGTGTGTGCGCTCCCAGGGGCGTGGCTTCACCCTTCTGTTCCTCCCACCTTCAGGGTCCTGGGCAGCCTGCTGTCTGCTCACAGAATCATCACCGACTCCAAGCAGCCCTTTGGGGACATGGCGATCAAGGACTATGACAACGAGCTGCTGCACATGGCCCACGACCTGGCCGTGCGGCTGCTCCCCGCCTTTGAAAACACCAAGACGGGGATCCCCTACCCGCGGGTAGGTAGATGGCTGCCCCTCCTTTCTGCCCTGATGGGTTTCTCTTGTGGTGGAGGGAGCGGGGCTGGCGTAGAACGGGACACTGGGGGGAATTAAAGGTGCTGGAAAGCATGCAGCATTTACTGAGCACCTACTGTGTACGGGGCACACAGTGACTTCGCTGTCTTGACGCTGCCCTACTGGAAGTTGCGTTGCTGTGTGACTCGGGCCCCTGCTGCAGAACCGCGTGGGGCATCTGCCCTCACTTCTGACTCGGGTCTGCTTCCCCAGCGGCCTGTGCTGCCCCGCAGGCTGGCTGCTGACTGAACGCAAGCTCTGTGATGAGCCTGTATCTTGGTGGGGTCCGTGAGCCCACAGTTCCGTCGGGGACCCAGCCAGCCTGCTGCACTCGATCCTGGCCCTGCCTTCTGCGCTGCCCCTGTCTGAGAGGAGTTCTTGTTTGCTGAGCTCACTTCTAAGATGGATAAGCAATTCCGTTGCTTGCTTTTGTCTCCATCCCCAAATCCTGGGGCCTGTGTAACCATGGAAACCTGCAGGCGAGAGATGGCCTGGTGCGTCTTGTTGGAATCTTTCCCCATAGGCGGCTCTTAAGAGCCAGACACGCCCTGGGGTTGGCGGCGTCTCACTTGTGTCCTTTGGACGCCCGTGTTCACTGTGATGTGGCGAGCGTGGCTTGGAAGCGGGGTGTGGTGTCTCTGCCCTGGATTCCAGCCCTGTGGCTGCCCCTGATTCTTGTCTCTCGCTGTTCTAGGTGAATCTGAAGACGGGTGTTCCTCCCGACAGTAACAACGAGACGTGCACGGCGGGGGCCGGCTCCCTCCTGGTGGAGTTCGGGATTCTGAGCCGGCTGCTGGGGGACTCCACGTTCGAGTGGGTGGCTAGGCGTGCCGTGAAAGCCCTGTGGAACCTCCGCAGCCACGACACGGGACTGTTGGGTGCGTGGGGCTGGTGCCGGCGGGGTCTGCCCTGTGACACACAGAGAACGGCTCGCGGTGCCTGCCACCTGCAGCGTACCCTTCACCTTTCGCTTAGAGCAAGACTGCAGTTTCTTCTTCTTTTTCTTTTTTTTAATTGAAAGAGCGACAGATTCAAAGCGAGAAAGATTTCTTTCATCTGCTGGTTGACTCCCCAAATGGCTGCAGTGGCCAGGGCTGGACCAGGCAGAAGCCGGGAGCTTGGAACTCCAGTGGGTCTCCCACATGGGTGGCAGTGGCGCAAGTATTTGAGCCATTGTCTGCTGCCTTCCCAGGCGCATTAGCAGGGGGCTGGACTGGAAGTGGAGCAGCCGGGACCTGAAACCGGCGCTCTCATGGGATGCCGGTGTGCAGCTCAGCCTGCTGCGCCATGGCACCGGCCCTGAGGCTGTGAGCCTTGGCAGGAAAGAATCACGTTACTGGCTCAGGACTCGCTTGGCTTTGCGTCCGCTGGGCATACTCCACTAAAGATGATTGACTGCCTCTGGGGCGAGTCTTGTTGCCTCATTCCATTATTCTGTTAGGGTCGTCTGGGGTGAGCTGTGGAGCGCCCTTTCCCTTGGAGAAAGTCTAGGCGTGTGCTATGGGAGGGAACCTGTCGGGAGAGTTGGATTTTCTGCCCACTTGAGGGTGTTTGAGCAAACATCTGTTGTTGTTAAGTGGTCATGGGAAATTGGACACATGTGATAGGGAGGTGTGATGACCCCGCGTTTTCATCACTCGTGTTCAGTAATGAGCAGTTAACCGTTGAGTTAACATAAAATGTTGCTTTCAAATGGAGTTTGCTGTCACACTGCCGTGTTGTGCTGGGTCGTGTTTGCTCCTGGGCATTGAGAGGTGACGTGACTGCTGCAGACCTACGGGGCATCCTCACAGGTCTTAAATTCCCGAGTTTTTACAGCCGTGCTGTCTTGGACAGCAGTGGAGATAAAGTGTCGCCCGTTCGTGCCAGCGTGTCCTGGTGTGGAACCTGCAGACAATCACTTGTAGCCGGGTTGTTGCCTTGCTTGCATTATTATGAAAAGCTGCGTAACCGTCCACTGAGACTGTCGTGATGTTGCACGCTGAGATGACTTACTCTTTTTTCTTTTTCCTTTTTATGGCAGACAGCGTTATACGTCTTTAAGAGCGTTTGTCTCAGCATAGATCCCCCACAGGGGCAGTGCTGAGTCCAGGGAGGACTTGGCGGTGCCCTGTAGGCCTGGAAGGGCAGTGGTGGGAGCACTTGCCCTCTGGGGTCAGTGCTGATCCCCACATTGGGTCGGTCGTCCAAGGCTGTGTGTGTGGAGGGGGCTGCTGGTGGCACTGCCACACAGGCCCCTCCTCCCGCCCTGCCCTGCCAGGCTGATGGCAGCCAGGGTGGTTGGGAGCTGACGGGGCATGTTTGTCTCTGCAGGCAACGTCGTGAACATCCAGACGGGCCACTGGGTGGGGAAACAGAGCGGCCTGGGTGCCGGGCTGGACTCCTTCTACGAGTACCTGCTGAAGTCTTACATTCTGTTTGGGGAGAAGGAAGACCTGGAGATGTTCAATGCCGCCTACCGCAGCATTCAGAGCTACATGCGTCGAGGGTGTGTCCGCCGTCCTGCTGGTCCTGGCCCTGCTCCCAGGGGCTGCTGCGCTCTGCCCTGGCCTTGCCACCCCCGAGCTGTTGTTGGTCTGCCCTGGGGGAAGAGCTGGTAGCCCCGAGCCTCAGACACAGCCCACGTGCGTTCAGGGGGCACCCAGGAGTGGCTGAGTGGATGTTTCCAGCCCAGGGCATCTCACAGGCTTGGCTGAAGCTCCTGGCTGTCCTGCACTGTGTTGGGGCTCACCTGTTCCTTGGGGCCCTTTCCAGGTCACCTGCTCGGTTAGACTCCCTGCAGCCACAGCTGGCTTTCCCTGCCAGTTCACGTCAAGGGCAGCAGGGCTGCAGAGCCCTTCAGCTCGTGAGCTGGTGCTGTCTGGGAGGCACTGTGAGGTCCTGCTGTATCATTGGCTGGGCTGAGAGCTGGGCGCCCATGGCGGGTGTTCTGGCCCACGGGGGCCCCGTGTCCCTGCAGAGGCGGCTGTGGAGGGGTCGGGAGTGGGTGAGAGGCGGAACTGATGCCGTGTGGGCATCGCTGCCGGTGTGGCTGTGCGTGGCTCCTCCTCACCTCCGTGTGCTCCTTGACTTTGCAGGCGGGAAGCCTGTAACGAAGGAGAGGGGGACCCCCCACTGTACGTCAACGTGAACATGTTCAGCGGGCAGCTCATGAACACCTGGATTGACTCCCTGCAGGCCTTCTTCCCCGGACTGCAGGTGGGTGGCAGGTTCCATAACAGGGGGCTTGCTGGCTGCTTTGGGGGTCCAGAGGGCAGCGTGTTCCTGTTGTGCACTGAGTGAAGTCGCCGTCCTCCCGGTGCTGGGCAGAGACAGGCGGGACCCGGCTGGAGGAGTGGCTGTGACTGTCCTGGGTCGTGGGTCTCTGGGCTTTGGGCTTTGCTGGTTGAGCCATGGAGCTGGACCTGTGTGTGCAGCTCCCGTCAGTTTGGCATTGATGGGCTGGAAGCCAGGGCCCCTGGTCGCCCCCGGTTGTCTCTTAGGGTGGTTTGTCCATGCCCTGCCTGTCACTGTGCGTGGCCTGTGTCGCCTAGGTTCTCATAGGAGACGTGGAAGACGCCATCTGTCTCCACGCCTTCTACTACGCCATCTGGAAGCGGTACGGCGCCCTCCCCGAGAGGTACAACTGGCAGCTGCAGGCCCCGGACGTGCTTTTCTACCCGCTGCGGCCGGAGCTGGTGGAGTCCACGTATCTCCTCTACCAGGTACGGGGCTTGCTCATGGTGCCGTGTCTCTGAGCGGCAGCTGGTTCTTGGTGAACGTTTGCTGGCTGCTGTGGGATGAAGCTGTTTCCTAGATGCTCGGAGTCGGCACCTGTCTGCGGTCTTGTTAGTCGTGGTTCCACAGGGTGGAGTCTGCATCTGTAGGCAAATGTTATCTATCTTGTTGATTTTCATTTTGTTTGAAAGGCAGAAAGACAGTTGGAGGGATACCATTCATCTGCTGGACTTCGCAGTGCCTGCGACAGCCAGGGCTGGGCCAGGCTGAAACAGGGTCCCAGAACCCTGTCCTTGTCTCCTGCACGTTGCCTCCCAGAGGGCATCAGCTGCACCAGAAGTGGAGGAGCCAGGTCTTGAACCTGGCACTCAAGTGCAGGAGTTCAACAGTGGCTTAACCACTGTACCAAACGCCTGCCCCTCACCTGGGTGTTTTCTTCACATTTGCAAGGACTTATTTTTCTGTCCGTCCTGAAGAGGGAGATTGTGCGCTCACTGTGTTTCAGATTGATTTGACCGTAACAGCCCTTTGTTGGCGGTGTGATTCTGTACCAGCGTCCTGGTTGTCAGACTTCACATGGGAACACTGGGCAGTGCTCATCTCGACCTTCGGTGCGTGCCTTAGCACGCAGTCTCCAGGAGCCCTGGTCTGTTCCCGGGGCTGCCACCTGAGCCCTCGGCTTCCCGGGAAGTGCCCGTGGTGTGGGTCAGCAGGCCAGGCCTCTGCAGGCGCCCCTGGGTCTGCGTGCTCTGGAAGCGGGGTGAATTCTGAGCTTTGGAGTTTGCCTCTAGGCGAGGAAAGGGGAAATCCTGGGAATGAGGTGCCGGCACGTGTGGGAGTTGGACGCCTGGTCTCCCGAGAGGGCAGAGGGGAGAGCCCCTTTCTCAGGGGGCTCCCGCTGTTGTCTCTTTTCTCCTCTTCCTCTTCCTGTGGCCGTGGGCCTGCCCTCCTGGTTTCTGTCACTACCTCCTTCAGTTGTCACCACCTGTGCTCACGGGGATCAGCGCCTCGTGGGCTCTGAGGCTGCACGTGGGGGCCCTGGCTCCAGGGACTCTGAGACTGCAATTGTTGGCTTTCAGCTGGCCGTAGAGTTCCTGAGAACTTTGCCCTAAGGGAGCCCTCCGGCGGCGGAGGAAGCCCTGAGGGCTGGTTTCTTGGGGGCCTCTGCTGGCCCTTCCTCACATGCAGCGAGGGGAGTGGGGCTGGGGCCTGTTTGCGCATCTGTGTTGAGTTTCCAGAGAAACCTGAGGCAGGATAGACCCTGGAGTCGTTCTCAGCCACGGGCAGGTCACCCTCACCTGCTAAAGTGAAGCAGGTCACAGGTGTGCTGTGAGGGGAACCACAGGATGCCGTGGGCCTTGGCCGCCAGTGACCCCTCGTTGCGGTGAGCGGGCACCTCGTCTCCTGTGCTCGCCGAGTCACGCACTCTCGTGCTCCCCCAGGCAACCAAGAACCCCTTCTACCTCCACGTGGGAATGGACATCCTGCAGAGTCTGGAGAAGCACACAAAAGTCAAGTGAGTCTCCCCACTCCCTGCGTGCTACGTGGGTCCCTAGTGGCCCGTGCGTTGTGGGTTGCTGGGCAGATCCCGGCCACAGGCCGTGTGGGGAAGCTGGCCCGTCGGGAGTGGCACTTGCTTTTCAGGGCCCGTCTTTGCTGTGAGTGCCCAGCAAGACTGTGTCCCCTGGTTGCACACACACCTCAGGAGGACGGAGAATGGGAAGTTGCAGCCTGTTGTCTGTCAGTCTAGCTGTGGAGGTGCCCACAGTCTTCCCTGCTTATACAGATGGGTGTGTGCACATGTGTGCAAAAACTGTATTTCTGTCTTGTGGCCTTTGTTGTTGTTGTTTTTAAACCAACTGAAGTGTCATAAATATTTCCTTCCAAAATACTGTTTTAGGCTCTCCTATAAAGTCAGCTCTACAAGTCCTGACTTGCGTAAATACAAGCTTTAAACTGGGGTGGGTGCAGGGTTGTGCCGCAGAGGGCTAAGCCAGTTTGGGTCCCAGCTGCTCTGCTTACTACCCAGCTGCCTGCTAATATGCCTAGGAAAGCAGTGGAGGATGGCCCAAGTCCTCGAGCCCCTGCACCCACGTGGGAGGCCCAGGTGAAGCTCCAGGTTCCTGGCTTGGACATGGGCCAGCACCAGCCATTGTGGCCATTTGGGGAATGACCCAGTGGATAGAAGATAGATCTCTCTGTTTCTGTCTCTCTCTAACTCTGCCTTTCAAATAAAATAAGTAAATCTTCAAACAAAACAAAAAGCTTTAAATCAGGGTTTATAAATTTCTTTAATTTTATGAAAGATTTATTTTGAAGGCAGATTCAGAGGTCTTCCATCTGCTGGTTCACTCCTCAAATGGCTGCCACACCCACAGTCGGACCAGGCCAAAGCCAGGACCCGGGGCTTCATCCCAGTCTCTCACATGGGTGTCAGGGGCCCAGGAACTTGGCCCGTCTTCCACTGCCTCCCCAGGTGCATTGGCAGGGAGCTGGATCTGAAATGGAGCAGCTGGGACTTGAACCAGCCTTCCCCGCTGTGCTACAATGCCAGCCTCATCCTTGTAAACCTCTTGCCGGTAATCTCAATGTTGTCACCTTTCGGGAACCACCCACTGCTCTCATTCCTTCCAGCCCAGAACTAACCTGGTCACTGAGCAGCGAAGCCACCGTAGAGATGGATTGGCAACGTGCAGACTGAAGCAAGTCGGCGCAGCCTGGCCCTGCTCAGTCTGTGCTGGCTGGCTTGGCTGGTGGCTGTCCGCGGAGGCTGCACTGACTGGACGCCTGTTTTGCAGATGTGGGTATGCCACCCTGCACCACGTCATAGACAAGTCCAAGGAGGACCGGATGGAGAGCTTCTTTCTCAGCGAGACCTGCAAGTACCTGTACCTGGTATGTGTGAAGCGGGAGGAGCCTGGGGCGGCTGGTGCCACGAGGCGAGGCGGGTGTGCCCTGTGCTCTCTGGCAACACCGCTGGGCCCTGCTGCGGTGCCTGGGACGCTGCTGCCTCCTCCCTGGTTGCTGGCCTCTCGGTGACCGCAGATGAGAACCTGTAATGGCAGAGTGGGAGGTGCTCATAGTGGTATGTGGGGGGTCTCTGAGGAGGGGACAGCGTCCATGGCTCTGGTCACCTCTAATGTGCGTGGTCTCGGCTGAGACCCAAGTCCAGCTATCTGTCTAGACATACGTTGCTGGGTACACACTGTGTCTCTCTGGACAGGAGAGAGTTCCTGGGATAGCTGGTTGGCACGCGTCCTTCCCATCTTGGGATCCGTAGCCTGTGGATACAGAGCAGGCCGCCTGGCATCGCAGGTGACTGCGGCTGAGCCAGCACCTGCCTCTGCACACCAGTACGTGTCCAGTGCATCTGTGGCCACTGTGCCGTGGCTGCTCTGCCCACTTTGCCTCTGCACACAGGTTGGCCATGGACGCCAGCACACCGTGAAGGTGTAGGGACTGGGAGCTGAGGTGCAGGGGTGGCAGCCACAGGGCTGGGTGGGGTCTTCCAGTACTGGGACTCCCATGCCAGGATTCGGCCGGGGTGATTGGGCTCCGAGAGGCCCAGCAGCGGTTCCTGTGTGAAGCTAGGCTGTGGAACTGCTGTTCTGATCCTGGACAACCACGCTCCCCTCTGGGGCCACGCTTTGCAGGGGCCCGTGGAGGGGTGTGTGCCTGTGGGTGGGAGGGCAGCCCAGCATGACAGGTGATCTGGGTGTGGGCGGCCAGCCTGGCCACGGGTAGAAGGAGGAAGCTCACAGTGAGTGTGGACCCCAGGGGTGTATGCAGGGGAACTCTGCTCCGGGGGAGGTTGGGGCTCACCGAGGACGCCTGGGAGGGGCACACTTGCTCCTCCTCGGTTCCTAGCTGTGCTGGGTCCCATTTTTCTCCTGTGGAGTTGTGACAGTGATGCGCCAGGCTTCTGCTGTGTCTCAGTCTCGTCCTCTCTTATCCACTGCTAGGCTCCCTTCAGTTTGTTACCTGTCGTCAACCTTGGTCCAGAAATGCTGAATGGGAAATTCCAGTGTGAACGGCCTCTGTGTTTCTGACGATTTGTATTGTAGGATAGGGTTAGGACCCGTCTTGCTCTTAATTTCCTGGTGTGCCTCAGTTACAGGTTACGTAGGAGAAAACCTGGTAGCTGGGGGCTCTGTGCCCACCAGGGCTCCAGGTGTCCCCTGCAGATCTTGGAACACAACCTTATGGGAAACAGGGTGAGGTGGGGGGCTCCTTGATCCAGTCATCACTGACCAAATGCCTGCCCTCCTCCAGACTCACCTGTATTGGGTTGGGTGTTTTTGCTGGATGTCCCTGCTATACCTTCTCTTTCCGTACCACACCCACTGTTGCAGGAAAGGACTCAGTCATGAGGGCTGCCTTTTTTTTTTTTTTTTTTTGACAGATAGAGTTAGACAGTGAGAGAGAGAGACAGAGAGAAAGATCTTCCTTCCGTTGGTTCACTCCCCAAATGGCCGCTACTGCCGGAGCTACACTGGTCCGCAGCCAGGAGCCAGATGATTCCTCCTGGTCTCCCATGCGGGTGCAGGGGCCCAAGCACTTGGGCCATCCTCCATTGCCATCCCAGGCCACAGCAGAGAGCTGGACTGGAAGAGGAACAACTGGGACTAGAACCCTGCGCCCGTATGAGATGCTGGCACAGCAGGTGGGGGATTAACCAAGTGAGCCATGGCGCCAGCCCCTTGCCATTTTTTTTTTTAAGCATTTTATTTAATTATTTGAGAGGTAGAGTTACAGAGACAGATAGAGAGGTCTTCATCCGCTGGTTCATCTCCCTAAATGGCTGCAATGGCCTGAGCTGGACTGATCTGAGGCCAGGAGCTTCTTCTGGGTCTCCCACGTGGGTACAGGGGCCCAAGGACTTGGGCCATCTTCTACTGCTTTCCCAGGCCATAGCAGAGAGCTGGGTCAGCAGAGGAGCAGCCAGGACACAAACTGGCACCCATATGGGATGTTGGCACCGCAGGTGGAGGCTTAGCCTATTCTGCCACAGTGCCAGCCCCGGCGTGGGGGTGGAGGGCCGGTGTTGTTCTGATGGAAGAAATGAGTGGTGTGTTACGGGCAGGGGTGCAGGTTCTGTCAGGATCCTTGAATGGGTCCTGACATTTGCAGTGTTTTGTCTGGGTGTCCATGGAGCACCTGGGGAACATCCAAGGAGCTCCAGGGGCCCCATGCTTGGTTCCTGGCCTGGAATTGGTGGATCTCTGGGCTGCACTGGGTGTGGGCAGGGCAGGTCTGGGTGTGTGCTCTGTCCTGGCTTTGGGTGGAGCAGGTGAGCAGCCGGGAGCCCCGTGGGGTGGTGTGACAGGTACCAGCTGTGTCTTTTCCTGTTTCCTCCCCTGGAGCTGTTTGATGAGGAGAACCCGGTGCACAAGTCTGGCACGAGGTACATGTTCACCACGGAGGGCCACATTGTGTCCGTGGACAAGCATCTCCGGGAGCTGCCATGGAAGGAGTTCTTCTCAGAAGAGGGAAGCCCCACCTCGCAGAGGAAGTCGGGGCCCAGGCCCAAGTCCCAGGAGCTCAGGGTCATCAACTCCAGCTCCAACGTGAGTGGTGGCTTCCGGGCTGGGTGCGGGAGGAGGAGAGGATGGGGGGCCCCTAACAGGAGAGGGAGGGCACTCCGGCCTGCGAGCCTGGGCAGTTTCCTGGAGAGATGGCGTGTTGTGGGGAGGGCACCTGGAGGATGTTGTGTGGGGGTTGCCCAGCTAGCACCAGGCATCTCGCCCGTCCCGTGCTGGGCACCTCCCTGGCTGTCCTGTTCAGAAGCAGGAGGTCCAGGGAGCCTGCTGGCCTGGTTCATCAGGGTGTCTTCCTGGGGCTGCAGCAGGTGACCTGGGTGGAGACGGGGTCTCAGGGGCATTGAGTGCAACCCCTGCCCGCCATGGGGGCCTGGTTCCACTGGGAGCCAGTGGCCTCTGCTTTCCTGGTCCGCAGTGGGAGAGCCTGCAGGTCTGAATTGGGGGTCGGGGAGGGGCTGCCTCCGTGAGGTCTCAACCCTGTGTTCCCACAGTGTGTGCTGTGGCCTTGTGTCCCCTCAGGCTGGGGTGTGCTGGGGGCCCTGGTGGCTCAGACCGTAGGTCTCTGATTACCCTTCACTGTCAGCCTGGGCTAACTTGACAGGCCGGTCTCCCTTGGTCCTGGAGTGTGGGGAAGGAGAAGGAAGGGGCGTGGGGCAGGTGTGGCCCCCAGGGAATCAGGCTGGCTGCTGTCAGAGTGCTGTGGAGCCCTGCGGGGCAGCTGGGTTTGGGGCCCCTGCGGAGTCCTCCAGAGACGCTCCTCTGGGTGCTGGCTGCGTGGAGGGGCCTGGCCTTGGGATGTGTTGGGGGTTGTCTCACAGAGAGCAGGAGTCGTCATGGTGCAGGCTGCTTGGTGGTGGGTTGTGGAGCAGTGAGGGGCATGGCCCAGGCTGGGGCCTTCAGGCAGCAGGGCTGGGGAAAGCATGGGGACCGGTGTTGCTGGGCTGCGCAGGGCTCAGTGAGCTGGGGCGCTGTGTGGCGGAAGCGTCCCAACTCTCGGGGATGACACGCTGGGAGTCCCCTCTGAGGGGACTGCGCCTTTGGAGGTTGGAGGGAGGGGCTTGCTGGCTGCAGTGGGTCTGAACTGTGGGGAGCGCCACGCTCTGTCTGCGGGGTTGTGTTGTTGCTGCTTGGGCAAGGGCAGGAGTTGCCTCGGTCCCCGGTGGCAGGGGCTGTGCTGGCGTCCTGTGGCGGGAGCCCTGGGTTGGGGGCGCGCTCACCCATGCTGGCGTTCCCCTGCCCCTTGTCTTGCAGTGCAACCGCGTGCCGGACGAGCGTAGGTACGCACTGCCCCTGAAGAGCGTGTACATGCGGCAGATCGACCAGATGGTTGGCCTCGTGTGACCCTGCCAGCGTCTGGGCCCGGGATGATGCACACCAGCCTGGCGTCCGTGGTGGCGCGGGCCGGGACAATGAGCACAAGCCTGGTGTCCGTGGTGGTATGGGAAGTGCTGTTCAGCTCCTCGGCCGTGCCTGGTTGATTCTCGTTGATTCTCGCACAGCTCGGTGTCTCCCTTCTGTTCAATAAAATGCCCTGTTTGTCGCGAGGGTGTAATCCGAGGTGAGGAGGTGCAGGGCACGGGCTTTGACTGTGTGCTCTCGTGGCGTGCTGCAGGAGTCGGGGCCACCGTGCCTGCATCTCTCGGCCCTGTGCTCTCAGGCCAGGCCTGTGCGCCACAGTGAGACTGCTCAGCCTGGGCCTGTGGTCACCTGCGGTCCTGCTCACCACACGGCCAGCGCTGGCCTCTCTTCCCTGCTGGCTCGTTCCCAGGGGTCCTGCCTTGATTTGGGGTCACCCAGGGGAAACGTCACGGTGTCACTCTGTTGTGCCTGAAGCTTCACGGTGCCGCAGGCTCCTGCTTCGGTCAGCGGCGTTGGCCTTGCTCACAGTTGCCCTCCCTGGCTGGGCCGTGCAGGAGTGTGTTGGGCGGGGCCGGGTGGTGGCCTCCCCTTCCTGACCTCCTGCAGTCTCCAAACCCAGTGCCTTCAGAGAGCCAGCGACGCCCGAGCACAGCCTTGTGGAGTCCACTCGAGCCGGGTGTGGGCTCGGGTTCTGGGTTGGGTTTCTCATCCCTGGGTTGTGCCAGGTGGGTGCGCCGGGAGGAAGCGGTGACGCGAGCGCCCCAGGGGCGCCCTGAGCCGTCTCTGCAGCACCCCCGCCTCCTCCAGGACTGTGGGTGGGTTTGGGCCCTGGCGGCTGCAGCTCCTGTGCAGTGTAGCAGGCTTGTCGCTGTTGGGCCCTCAGGGAGAGGGGTCTGGGGGGGGTGTGGGTTAGGAACATTCTGGAAATGGCTTGGGCAGTCTGCTTTGCAGCCAGGTGCTGCAGGCTGGCATGCTGAGGTGGAGGATCTTTGGTTTCTGTTCACTCAGCTGGAGCTGCAGCTGTCTGCTGTGTGTCTGCACTAGATGGGGTGTCAATCAGAGCAGGCTGGGCTGGCCCCGCCCTGGCCCCGTGCGGCTCTTGCTCTGTGTGTCCTGCCAGCCTGCCTGTGTGCCCACTGTGTCTGGGGCTGGCGGTGGGCGCCCCCAGTTTCTCGTGTTTTGGGCGGAGGGGAGGCAGCCTCTCCTGTCTTGAACACTGGGGAGTTTCTGTTTTGGAAATCCACGTGTCCGTCGTGTGGTCCTCTGAGATCCCGCAGGTGGCTGGCGTAGTCGGTGTGGCTGTTGACTTCTGGGTGTTTCTTGTGCACGAGGCTCTGGGGGAGTGAACTGAGCGCTTCGGTTTTGCCTTTTTTCTTCGTTTCCAAAGCACTGCCCTGGTTCCAGCAGTGTTTGGTCTCCTGGGTAGAAAACGGATCACCTGCTGTGCACACTTCTGTTGGCCTGACAGAAACGTCACACACGCGTCTCCGCACCTTTGCTGCGGCGGATCGACGTGGGGTGGGTTACTAAGGACCCTCGTGGGGGAGGGGCTGCCCCGTGCCTGCATCCCCTGCTCTGGGTGCCCTGGCTCCCGGGCTCGGGCAGCGCCGTTGTGGTTGTGCCTGGGGTTGGCCTGTGCATCCTGGGCCTGCGTGTCGCGACACGTGTTGCGTGTTAGGTGTCAGTCAGGCCCCCTCGACTGTCAGGTGCTGGGTTCACAGAGAGGAGAGGCGGTGCGGGTTGTTCTGTGCGTCAGTCCCGCTCCCCCGGATTGCCCGGTGCGAAGTGGTGGGCGCCAGGTTCTTGGAGCCAAGGTCAGCGATGCTTGTTTCTCTCTGAGGATCAGAACCTCAGCAGCTGTGGGAGTCCTGCAGGGCTGGGGCAGAAGAGGGGGTGGCTCGGAAATTGCCTGGGGACGCCAGCGTCTGGCAGGGCTGCGTCCTTGGAGGAGCCGTGAGCCAGGGCCACCCTCGTGTCCCCACTCGAGTCTGGGTGGCTCGGCTGCTGTCCCTGAGCCGCACGGGGAGCTCTGTTCCCCTGGCAGAGCGGGGTCCGAGGAGGAGTGTGCTGGCTGAGGTGGTGCCCACCTTCGTGTCTGCAGGCCTCTCCTTGTGTCTTTGTGGCTCTTCCACCAGTACTTGCTCTTTGTAACCAAGCCCGGGGCTTCTGATGATGCCCTGGGCCTTTCTGGCCCTGGACTAGAGACTGCATTCGCCATGTTGGATTTGGGGACAGAGGGTCCAGGGCGGCATCTGTGGCTGGGCAGCCGCCCCCTCCACCCCGTCCTCTCTGTGGCTCTTGCGGACTGCACGTCAGACAATTCCCCCTTCGTTCTGGGGGCTCCAGGGGTCTTTCGCTTGCGCTCCGAGCAGGAGCTGACCGATTCCCTCAGCCTCAGGGTTGCTGGGCGGGGGCTTTGGGAGAGAATCCTGACCGTCTGTGCTGTCCCCATGCCCAGCTCTTGTCGCAGTGCCTCCACCTGCAGGGCAGGGAGTTTGCTTGTGGGAGAGTCATGGGTGTCACGGGTGTCCCTGGCTGGGGTCCTGCTCCCGCTGGGCTCTGGCTGGAACCCGGCGCGTCCCCGGTGCCCTGTGCCCTTCCTCTCTGAGGCAGGAGAATGATACTTCCAGAGGTATTTAGTTTTAGTTTGAATTAACAAACACAAGCTGCATTTTTATTTATTGCGCACAAGAAAGGCAAATCTTTTCACAGAACCAGTCGCGAGCCGGGAACTCTGGGAGAACTCGCTGAAATACTCAAGGCTTCTCTCCGTAATGTGCAATATGCTTTGCAAATATAGATGAAACTTGATGTTTATTCTGTAAATAAGGAATGTATTTAAATTAAAAGGGAGCTTTTTGTAAAAGGACCAAATGTTCTTTTATAAATGTATTACAGAATTTCTTGCTCTTTGAAATTTGTTAGCCTTTTTATGAGTAATTTTTATTAAAAGATTCTTTTCTTTGAGTCGTGTTTCTCCTTCCTGTGCTCCCAGACCTGCGGGACAGACAACAGACGGACAGCCGTCAGGCGGGTGGGAAACCTGTTGTTTTTGTCCAGGGCCGTTTGGATTTTCACAGCTTTGCTTGCAGGCCATGCAGAATGGTCCACCTAAAACTCAGCCTGCCCTGCGGATTTCCCAGGTCTCCAGGTCGCCTTGACAGCCCCAGATCAAGCGACCCCCACCCCAGAGCCAGGCCCGTAAGAACTTGGCTTTGTGGTTTCCAGGTGCCTCCCGGGTCTTGTCCGCCCCATCCTGTGGCTCAGGCTCTTTCCTGTGGGCCGGGACCCCCTCGGGATCTGGGTCCCACCCATGCCCCCCCACATCTTGCCTCTGGGCGCTGACTCATGCCAGTCCTATTGCAGTCTGTCCTGGCTGCCCAGTGCTGTCCCAAGTGAGCCACTTCCTGTCTCCTCCCCTCTGCGAGGTGGTGATGGGAGCTGAGCCTCTCCTAATCTCCCAGGAGAGCCAGTCCCGCCCCTGACCGCTCTGGGAGGTGAGGCAGGCCGCAGAAGCGTGTAGGTCCTCCAACTAGGGAGCCCTGCCAGGCGGGCGAAGTCTGCGTCGACGTCGCCCTCCTCCTGAGAGTGTTCCTGCCTGTCTGTGGTAAGTCCCACCTTGGGGAGGAGCAGCCTGCAGTCCTGGGGGTGCCAGCCTCAGCCGTGCCTGCAGGCGGGGTGACTACCTGGGAATGTTGCACACAGAGGCATGGGTGCCTCTGAGGTATCTGCGCCTGGGGTAGGGCAAGTCTTTGCTTGTGGGGGGCGTGGCCATGTGGGGGCGTGGCCTCCTCATGGAGGGTGACTGGAAGATTTCTCCTCCCACCGCAGAGGCTTGATCCCTGGAATCTCACCTATATGGTGCTAAGAGGGTGGAAGCAACCCTGTTAGCGTACTGAGTGAGGGTGGGGCCTGTGGGAGGGGATTGGGATGCTAGGGTGGAGCCCCCAGTGACTGACTGTTGGGGGCTTCCTAGGAGACCGCGAGGGCCGAGGCAGACTCCTGACGCTGCCTTTCTCTGGCCACCTGCTGCAGTGCGCACCTCAGGACTCCACCAGCGGGCAGCCGGCACCTGGAACTGGACCAGCGGGGCAGCCCCGCCCTACACTCAACCTCCAGAACCTGAGCCCAGGTGGGTTCCTTCTCAGGGAAGCAGATGAGGGCACAGACTGAGAGCTGGCAGGTCGGCTGCTGCCGTGGCCCCGTGCAGCTGCAGGAGGTCGCCGGGGTGGTAAGGATCAGACCTGCAGATGGACTGCCTACCCTGGACTGTCCTGTGTCCCCGGGTCCCACCCGTGCATCTGCCTCGGTCTCCCCCCTTTTTGCACCTGTGTTGCCAGTGGTTTTACACAGGAAGCTGGTTCTGCCCCGAGGACCATGCTGAGGGCCGGCCCCGCCCAGTGTGAGGCAAAATTGGAAATGTGAGAGTGGCTATTTAGGATGAGAAAGAAATCACAAGGAGTTACAGATACTAGAAAGCTGACAAAGTAACACAAAGCGCGCACAGATAGCAATGCTTTGATGGAAATTACCGGGTGCACCCCTTTCACTGCTGTGTCGTGGGGTCCTTTGATTACTGCCTGTATCTGTACTGATAGAATAGGCATCTATTTTGTGGATTGCATCGCATGCATCCCCAAGCATCTAGGTCAGGACCAGCTCCCTGGCAGCCCGAGCAAAGAGGGAGAGGAGGGTTCACTGAGCTTTCCAGTGTGGCTGTTGCTTCTACGAGAGATGAGTGGTTCTGAGGCAGAAGAGTTCGCTGTAGGTTTATAAGGGACTTTGCACCTTATCCCCGGAGATGCTGCCAAGACACCAAAAGCCAGCATTTACTGCAAGCTTACAGGCCTGAGGCTTAGCCTTTCCCGTATAGTTAAACCCATTTTTGTGCCTATTTACCACCTGGGCTGAGCCAGCAAGGGAGGCCGCTGCATTGCCCCCTCTGTGTGCATGAGTAAGTGAGGGTGGGAGGAGTTAGCTAAGGACCCCCAGGCTGAGGTGCCACAGTCAGGGTCTGAACTCGGGCTGTGCGGCTGCAGCGCCCGGCTCTCAGCCACACTGCGTGTGGGGCGGTCTGACTCTGATTGGTCGGCGGCTTACGGTCTTTTTACAGACCTTGGAAAACTGCAGGTGAAGTTCCAAGAGGGGATAGATGCAGACACAGACATGAGCGTCCCTACTGATAGCTATGGTGGGCAGCGAGTCTGCCCTTGGCACGCCCGGCGCTGCCCTGGGCCCCGAAGCCAGGCCTGTGCCTCCGTGTGTGGAGCCCCCAGGCTGCTGTCTTCATGCCAAGGCCGTCATTCTTGGGCTTTAACAGCTGCCCAGGTTGTTTCCAGCATGTCAGAAATGTGTCCGGGCCCTCTAGGTCCCCCCTACACCTCAGCAGTGCTGATAGTATGCGCCCCAGCGACCCCCCATCCCCAGAGGGTGCTGGCAACAAACAGGGACCTGGGGCTCAGCTCCACAGAGCGCGCAAGTGACTGCACACGACTGAGTCTGCAGAGACCACCAGGGTGCAGCCGCTTCATGGGAGTTTGGCCCTGCCCTGGGACCCCTGCTCGGCTGTACTCACCGTGATGGGCGGGGGGTGGGGGCCCCTGGCTGGCAGCTTTGCTTTTTCAGGTTCTGTTGATACACGCTCCTGCTCATGTGTTTACCTGAAGTCCATGGTTGCAGTGGCAGAGAGAGAGACCCTTTGCCCAGAAGATCCTCGGACCCCTGGTCTGCACAGCCCCCCTGTGAGAACTGGGTGACACGGGGCTGCTCACGGCAGAACTGCTCATCAAGGCAGGAGCTGCGACCTGGCCAGCCACAGCCAGCAACCTGATGGGAGGTGTGGGGAACGGAGGGGAGTACAGGTCTGTATGTGAGGGCATTTCTGCAAGTCTGGGAAGACGGAATTTAGAAAGTTGATTTGGGTACAAAAATATCTTGAGGTCCACGCGGTTTTTTCATGACAGCTACTTTTCACGAGTGTTTTGAAGACGTCCTGAGCGAGTGTTTCCTGTGCATCCTGCTTGCTCTGCGTGGATTCTCGGCACGGATGCTTTGCCATGGGATACCGGGGAGGGCGGCTGAGGTGGCAGCCCAAGTCACGGTGGCCTGGGGTGCTCTTGGGCTCAACGGCTCCTGTCTGCCCAGCAGCCCTAGGCCCGGCCAGGCTGGGGGTCGGGATGCAGAGCTTCAGGGTGTGCACTCCCTCCCCTGACCGCCAGGCCCCTGACTCCACCCTGCTGGGACCTGGGAGTGACTCTCCTGGGACCTTCTGGGCTTTGTGTTGGGTGTGGACCAAGCCAGTGTGTGGTGGATTCAGTCACTCAACGGACGTCACTGTGGGGTGTGACCTGAGCCATCTCTTGGTTTGTCCAGGCTCAGTGTGTACAGTAAATGGTCCTCCAAACAGGGAGAATCGGAGCCACGTGTGTCGTCTTCCCAGCAGCCGCCCCGCCCCCACCCTTCTGCTCACCTTAGTCCTATGTCTGCCTGGCTAGGACGCACGCTCAGAGAAGGGGCTGTCGCTGGCCACATGTGGACCGTGGGACTTGGAGATGGCCATGTGACATGCACGCACGGTGCCACGGGATTCCAGGGACTGCGTGCCGCCCCAACTCAGGGTGCCCTGGAAACAGAACCTTCCGTGGCCCCAAGGGAGGCCCCTAATGATGGCCTCAGGTTTTAGACTATGCTGTGAAAATGTGTGCACTGTGGAACCGGGCACCACAAACAGTCTGCATTTTATTTTCCACTACAAAATTGTTGCAGATACCTCTCATGTCCACAAGAGACCGCTCTTGCCTCACTTTTCTGAGGGTGCCTGTGACAAACAGCTTCCAGGACCCAGGGTGCACCAGACCTTGCAGCTTCTACGCGGCCCTCCGGGGTCTCCTATGGGATTTGGGGTGCCAGCTGCTCTCGGGGCTGTGAGTGTGTGACGTTGACGACACTGGGTGACAGTGACAATCCTTTGTGTGTGTAAGGACAACCCTGTGTGTGTGACAGTGATGACCCTGTGTGCATGTGACAACCCTGTATGTGTGTGACAGGACCTGTGTGTGTGCGCAGGTCTTGGTCTCAAGCGCAGAGCCGTGTGGTGCACACTGGGGCCTCATGCAGCCGTGCACCCGGGAGGGAGGCCCTGGCTGTGACGGAGGCGGTGGGGTCTCTGTGCCGGGGGTCCCAGGCCGAGGGGCAGCTGTGGCCTTGCTCCTGGCAGGGCCTGGCCTTGCTCTGCCCTCACTGCCCACTTTAATTTTCACGGCGTGGCCTCCAATGTGACGTGAAATGGTGTCACCGCCAACTCCCAGGTGTAGCGAGGGCCGCTGCCCAGCAAAGAGCCTCTCTCCGGGAGCTGCCTACCTGTGGGACCTGCTGGCTCTGCCCCCTGCTGTTTGCATAGCTGAGCTGCAGACAGAAGGCAGGGCCTGGAGGCAGCGCTGTGAGGGAGTCACTGAACCTGCTAGAGAGCCTGAGTTTGCTCATCTGTAAAATGGGCCACAGTGTACCCGTCTCAGGGTCTTGCAGGGATCTGAGCAGCACTGTGGCCCAGGGCCTGGAGTGCAGGTTCCCCACCCTCGGTGCTGGGCATGAGCGCAGCCATGGCGCGGCTAGGCCAGGCCCGGGGGCTCCGCATGTGCAGCTGCCCCCGGTGCCCCCGCCCGAGCTGCGCAGGATGGAGCCACGCGGAGCTGAGCCCGCAGAGCCAGCCGGCAGGTGTCCTGGGGATGGCAGCGCAGGTGGCCCCGGCCCCCGCCATGGCGGACAGCAACCCCGCGGGGTGTGTGGCGGTGGCGGCTCTGGCCCCCAGACAGGGCGGCGCCAAGGAGGGGCAAAGAAGATGGCGCCCAGAGGAAGTCAGATGGGCGGAACTCAAAAGCTAATTGGCTACGCAACATCAGGGGAGGTAACAAGACTAGTAACAAGTGTACAGACATATGGCTAGTCCTATAGAAATCCCCCCGTAAAGTGACCTTTTAAGTGATTGGTTGGTCTTTAGCCCTGCCCCAATGACTCTGCAGTTTTGTGCTATAAAAGCCTCTGTTACGCACGGAACAATAAGTCCTTGCTAGACTTGGCTCCCCTCTGCGTCTGTCTCCGGGATCGGGAGGCTGGGGAACGGGCGAGCGGCGCACTCACCTTTCCTCGGACCCAGTCCATTCTTGTACGGGTGGACTCAGACCCTGCACCTCGGAACTGCTGCTCCTTGTCTGAGGGCTTCGCTGGACTTGCGGCCTACTTTCTGTTCCTTTTTTTTTTTTAATTAATTATTTTATTTGACAGTTAGTGAAAGAGAGAGACAGAGAAAGGTCTTCCTTCCGCCTGTTCACCCCACAAATGCCCACTACGGCCAGAGCTACGCCGATCTGAAGCCAGGAACCAGGTCTCCCATGGTCTCCCATGGGGGTGCAGGGCCCAAGCACTTGGGCCATCCTCCACTGCCTTCCCGGGCCACAGCAGAGAGCTGGACTGGAAGAGGAGCAACCGGAACCAGAACCGGCGGCCATATGGGATGCCGTCGCCGCAGGTGGAGCATTAACCAAGTGAGCCATGGCGCTGGCCCCCTACTTTCTGTTCTAGCACAGCTTAGGGTCCCCGAGGCAGTGGGTCCCAATCTGAAGGAGTCCCTGATGTGATAGCTGCACATCCCCCAGAGGGCAAGAAGCGAGCGAGAGAGAGGTTTTCCGTTGGCTGGTTCACTGCCCAGATGGCCACAATGGCCAGAGCTGGGTGGATTTGAAGCCAGGAGCCAGGAACTTCATCTGGGTCCCCCATGTGGGTGCAGGGGCCCAAGCATTTGGGACTGCCCTCTGCTGCTTTCCCAGGCCATTGGCAGGCAGCTGGATCAGAAGTGGAGCAGCTGGGACTCGAAAGGTGCCCATACGGCAACTACCCGCTATGCCACAGTGCCGGCCTAGCAGGCTGACATAAGTTGCTGATTTTGTAAGGCCTGTGAATGAGGCTATAATATCCAAAGCCCTTGTCAGGAGGAAGGTTTGCACCCCTGTAGCCTGGCCATGCAGCAGGTGTGCTTCCAGTGGTAGAACGAGTGGCTGCTTGAGCCTCCTTCTCTCCCGTGGTCCACAGGGCACAGTGTGACGTGTGTGATGAGAGAGCCCGCGGGATCATGCCCCCCGGTGACACACGTCGTCAGAGGTGGCCACGATTCCTGGCACTGGTGCGGGAGGCATACAGCGGGTTGCCACTGAGGGTCTCCTTCTAGTCCAGGCCGTGTGCAGGTTGATGGCCTCTTCTCAGCAGCGCTGACTGTCCCCAGCATCCCATTCAGGCCCCACTGGCTTTGCATGTGGTTCCTCCCCCCAGCCGTGTCCATCAGTTCCACAGCAGATTGCAATGAGGAAAGTAGTAAAATCCTCTGAGCCCAGATAGCCAATGGTTTGGTTTTGGTAATACGCAATGCAGGGGTGAAGTGGGGAGCAGTGCATTCCCTACAGCTGGGGCAGGGGCTGTTGTGGAGGTGGCCTCCAAGACCTTGGCCTTGACCGGCACCTGCTGCGTGTGCCAGCCCCAGAGGGGCCTTCGGTCTCTGTCTCCACCCCTGCTGGCATCCACCCTGGGGGGTTATTGCTTTTGGGAATTCTGCCCTTGCTCCTCCTGACCGTGCCTGGTGGAGTCATGGCGGCACCTGCTGCTGTGTGCCTTCCGTGTGCACCTGGGCTCTCTTCCTGTGACATTTCAGCCTCCAGGACCCTGTTTTTACCACCTCGGCAGCATGGCCTGCACGAGGGGCCCCCGCCCTCCCGTCGATTGGGTGCTGGCCCCCCATGTGGCGGATGCTCTGCTCGGTGCTGACTGTGGTAGCTCCCGGCGTTGCCACCATCTGCTGTCCCCAGTTCATGCTGGTTGGTGCCCAGGCACAGAGAAATTATGAGTCTACAGCTAGTGGGTGGCTGTTGGGTTGACAGGGTTACACTTTCTGCCTGAGACTTTCCTCACCCTTGACTCCCAAGAGGAGGCATTGTGGCCGAAACAAAGTCAAATGGAGCAGTCTTGGGAGCCGGGACTTCCCGGGGTCCTGGGGCTGCCCTGAGTCCTTCCTGCTCTGAGGGGGCATGTGTGTCCCAGGGGCAGCATGCAGAGTGCCAGCCCGAGGAAGGGACACCCTGGGTGGGGGCTGGAAGAGCCCAGACGTGGCACTGCTGTTGCTTGGTTGAGCTCCTTCGTCGCCCTTGCTGGGGGCTGTGCCGGAGCCTAGGACACACAGCCATGCTCTGGCGTCTACAGTCCACTGAGGCGTCATCCCGAAGCCTGGCTGGCAGCTGGATTAATCCCCTGGGGGAAGGCCTGCCCTGAATCCCAAGGCCAGTCTCTCTGCTGTGTCTGGCCTCCCAGGAGCCGAGCAGAGGCCAGGGCTCTGCCTGGTCAAGGCCAAGTGCAGACAGCGTGGCAGGGAGGGCCAGGGGCTGTGCTTTGCAGGCTCCAGTTGCTCATGCGGGGAGGCAGGCGCTGCCGTGGCACAGGAGAACACGCAGGACAGGCAGCTCAGCAACTGCCCCACAGACACCTGGTCCAGCCCCCGGAGCTGCTGTCCGGCGCTGTCGGGGGTGTGCATGAGGATGTGTGTGCACTGCCCTTGGTACCACGGGGGTGGACCTCTGACCTGGTCACCCTAGGAAATGCGTGCACTGAGATGGGGACAGTGAGTGTTTGCACAAGGCCTTGAGCCTTGGCACCGTTGTTCTAGACATGTCAACAGAGACCTCCACACTGCATGGCCTGGGTCTTGGGTGTGGTCCAGGGATGGCTGCAGGCCCGGCCTTCACTCACCTAGGAGGGCTGACAGATCCCAGGGGTTGGGGTCAGGGTCTGTGCTGACTGGATGCTGGAGGCAGACAGCAGCCGTGCCCAGGCAGGGAGGGCTGGAGCAGGGCTTTCCTGGCCACTGAGGCAGCTGGAGGAGTGGCCCCACCTGGGCTGTTCTAATCCTCTTGTCCAGACCAGAGTTTGCAATGCTGGCTCCGTGGGGAACAGACCCTCCTCATGGGACCACCCATCTACAGCCCTAGCCCCGCCCCTGCACCGTGTGATTGGACAGATGGCTTTGCCTCTGCCGCCAGTTAGCCTCCCTGCACCTGCAAAGCTCGCCCACACCTGGCACCTGTGCCCTCCCTCCCTCTCCGGTGTGCTGGCTCACAGCACAGCCTGAGCTGGGGTCTGGACCCTCGTGATTTCCTGAAGGAGAAAGACATCTGGTAGGGAGGTAGAGACGGAGGGAGGGAAGTGGCTGAGCAAGGATGGGCCCTGGGTCCAGCCTGGCTGGGGCTGCGTGAGCAGCTGCCCATCTGTGGGCGTTCTCTGGAGAGTGGCCCAGCATGCACCACGGTGCCCGATGCTCCCTGAGGGCAACATGGGGCTGGGGGCACGGGCGTCCTCCCAGGCAGGGGCCACGTGCGCAGAGCCTGGCGTTCTGTCATGAAGTCTGTGAGGAGGTCCCTCGTGGCCGTGGCTGGGGCCCTGCTTCTGGGCGCTTTAACCTCAGACCCGGGAGCTGCCCCTCCTGCCGTTACTGCTGTTCCTCTGGTGCTCGCCGTCCATGGCCAAGGGTCTTTCCCGGTCTTTGAGGGCCTTTTCCCTATTTGCTGCCCACATGGTCTCACTAGCCCCTGACTCAGGAAACCCAACAGGTGCATGAAGTCAGCTCTTAACAGTGCTGAGGGCGGCCAGAGGCCAGGCGAGCTTCTGGGAGCAGCTGCCCCCACGTGTTGGTTCCCCACTCTGTGGGACCCCTCCCCCTATGTGTGGGCTCCGTTTAGGGGTATCTGCAGACTCATTGGGATCCTCAGTGGAACCTGTTGGCAGGGCTGTCTCCTGGGGCTAAAGGGCCCCCTTGAGGCAGAGGAAGGAAGTGCGGTGTTCACAGGTGCCACCCGGGCAGAGGGATGGGTACGCTGCCCAAGTGCAGGCTGTCTCAGCCTGGGGCTTCCATCATGCTACCCAGTGTGCACTGCCCTGGGGAGATGGGGACGGGAAGGAGGCCTCCAGCCAGCAGCCACCAGACGGAGTCTTCGGATGACAGTGGCCTTGGGAGAGAAGTGGACCAGAGGCCCAGCTAAGCTAAGCCCGACTTCCTGCCACACGGCTTGTGGTGTGCTGAGCTGCTGGGTTAGAGGGACACTCCTCACCCAGCAGGAGACAGCTGACACGGCATCTCGGGAGGTGGAAATGGAGGCACAGTCTGCCTTGTGCGTCCATAAACTCCGTGCAGGGTGGTGGCCACCCTTCCCCAAGTCATTGCTGACCGCCTACTCAGGAGTCATGGATGATTTGGTCACTCTCTGGTTGATGCCATTGCGATGGCCTTCGTGGTGCCCGCACGCTCTGTGGACGTACTCTGAGCCTCTGTTCACTTCCTAGGAGCCGTTTTCCACGGGCAGAGTTGTGAGGGCACCGATGTTTGCCGATGTTGGTGCACGCCGCCCGACCACGCCCTGGAGAGCTGCTCTCGTCCCACGTCTCAGTGACAGAGCCAGCAGGCTTTCCCGAGGTTCTGCAGAGCAAGGAGGTCTTAGTCAGCTTCCTGTTGAGCCTGGGGCCTCACACCTGGTGGCCATCCTCAGTGATTACTGAACCGGAGGGAGGGGCTCTATAAAAGCTGCTGAGTCACCACTTCGCTGCTGAGTAAGCAGTAAGCTGGCCGAGAGAGGATGCCACTGTGGCATGAGCTACGATGCCGAGCTTGTGAGTTTGTGAGCTCCTGGGGACCCGAAGTGTCACCTGCTTGTTCTGTGGCCCATGTGCTCCGTCGTGCCCAGGAGGGTGTGACTGGGCAGCCCTGTCGGCAGAGGTCTCTGCCCAGGCTTGCTGGAGTGGTCCCTGTGCACAGAGGGGGGTCCTGTGTACCTGCAGGCTGCTGCTTAGCCGAGGCTGGGGACACAGCTGGTCCCGTGGCCCGTGTGCTCCCATTGTGCCTAGGAGAGCATGACCGGGCAGCCCTGTCGGCAGAGGTCTGCTTAGCCGAGGCTGGGGACATAGCTGGTACTGTGGCCTGTGTGTTCCGTCGTGGCCAGGAGGTTGTGACTGGGCAGCCCTGTCAGCAGAGGTCTGCTTAGCCAAGGATAGGTACACAGCTGGTTCTGTGGCCCGTGTGCTCCCATTGTGCCCAGGAGGGCGTGACCGGGCAGCCCTGTCGGCAGAGGTCTGCTTAGCCGAGGCTGGGGACATAGCTGGTACTGTGGCCTGTGTGTTCCGTCGTGGCCAGGAGGTTGTGACTGGGCAGCCCGGCTGGCAGAGATCTTCACAGGCACCCGGGAGCACTCAGCCCCAGGGCTCTGCCAGGCTTGCTGGAGTGGTCCCTGTGCACCTGGTGGGCCTCTGCTCAGCTGAGGCTGGGGACCCAGCTGCTCCTTAACTGGGCAGAGCCTTTGATTCTGCAGCAGCACGGGTGTGGGGACTTCACAGAAAAGGGTGGGGTGTGATGAATGCGAGGGTTTGCTGGAGGAAGGGGCAGGGGATAGAGGGAGGTGGAGGAGGTAGGACTGAGGCAGAGCGGTGTCTGGGCCCACAGTAGCGCTGTTTGCTGCGACACGGACATGTCTGCGCTCTGCGCCGTTCTAGCCCCTCGTAATCCGTCCCTCTCGCCTCCCAGTTCTTCCTCCGCTGTGAACTCGCTTCCTCCATGCCGATCTCACTGGCCCACTCCTGCCTGTGCTGAACTCTTGCTGAGATGGTCAGTGCCTGACTTGTGCTGGAGGAAGCGCCTGGTAGGCTGGTGACTTGTGAGGATTTGCAGCCTACAGGAAGAGAGGGCTTTAATCACATTAGCCCCGAATGCGTGATTGCAGACTCCCACAGGGGTGAGAACCAGCGCCTCCACCAGCACTGAGCCCTCTGCCGGCAGGAGAAGCCTCGGCTCTGGGCGGTGCCTCCCCGGGACTCAGGGCAGCCTGGTCCACCTCTGAAGCTGCCAGTGGCCGAGCAGTGCGGGGAGCCTCGTTTATCCATGCTGGGGCTCCCCAGCTCGCTCTCATTAGGGTGCCCAGCCCCATCCAAGGACAGCAGGTGGCACAGGGAGGCTCATCAAATGCATTTCCAAGGCGCTGCCGACCCTGCCACGCCGTCACCCCCAGTCTTAACTGAGTGGGGACTTTGCCCCAGCCTCCCCAACCTGGCCCTGAAGATCCACCCCATCCAGTGTCCCCTGGTGTCCTCTAATGTCCAGCTGTGCCCTCCCCACTGAGATGCTGCTTAGGTTCGGACAAGGCTGTGCTTGGTTCTCAGGAAACAGTGACCTTGATGTGGCAGACGATGCACCTTGCAGCTTCCCGGGAGAAGCGCAGTGCCCTTGAGCTGGATTCTGAAGGTGTGAAGGAGGGGCCATGGCTGGCAGAGAGCGTGGGATAAGGGAAGGCTGTGCAAAGGCCCTGGGGCAGGGAAAGGCCAGGGAGGGTGGAGCCCAGACAGTGTGACTCGAGGGTGCCGAGGGCCCTGACCACCCACACGGGGCCTGGTGAGCTGACCGCGTAAGCATCTGAGCTGTTTCTGAGAGCACGGAGAAGCCATGGGGGGATTTTAAAGCCAGCCGTTATTTTGTAGGCGCTCAGCATTCGCGGTCCGCAGAAGGAGTTACTTGGGAGGCTTTGTGGCTGCTGAGACCAGAGGCCGTATGAGTGGCTGGACTCAGGGGTCTGGGGGTCAGGGTGCTGGCAGGGAGGAGAGATGTAGGTGGACTTGGGAGATCTGTGGGAAGTAAAACCGGAATCACACAGTGACTGTTGGAACTTACAGGAGTCAAAACGGCAGAATTAAAAACCTGCTGCTCGGTGCCAGCCGCTGCCCCCCTGTGCCTGTGTGCTCCCCTGTGCCGTTGGGGTCCACAGGGCATGCCCAGTGATGGGATCCTTCCACTGTGCTGGGGTGGGGGCCACGGCTTACAGCCAGGTTTTCTGTAGTTCCTTCCTTGGAAGTGGCTGGATTTCTGGTCCCTTGGCTCTGCTTGGAGGCTCTGAGTGTCTGGGGGCAGAGGTCAGAGCTGTAGCCTGTGCTGGCCCCAGGGGTGCCCCAAGCCCCACAGAGGGCGTCAGGGCCAGGGCAGCCCCGTGGTTCCTGCCCCCTTCCCTGGGACTGGGGCCCAAGCCTTCAGAAGCCCCCTCGCCGCCTGCACGCTCCCATGGCATCGATTGCTGGGCTGGGCACGGATCCCGCCCCACGGGCGCTGACTCCCAGGCACTTGGCCAGCTTCTGGAGGTCCTGGTGTGAGGTCTCTGGATTCCACAGCTGGCATTGCCCATCTCTGAATCAGATAAAAGATGTCAGAAGAACGATGAAGTTGCTCATGGCAAGTGCCTGTCACCTGTAAGTCAGTCTTCTGTCTCTGCGGTTTATTTACTCTGACCCCCTCTCGAGTCAGTAGCCGGATCTGAGAGTGTAATGCATGGACTCACTGGTCACAGCTTTTTTTTCTTGAGGGCTGCTGGTGTGAGAAGAACGATATTGAAAAGCCACCCTCAGTATCTGTTAGATTCCCCAGCCTGATCTTCGCAGCAGCAGCCGCCGTTTCGCTGTGGTTGGCTGCCTGCGCCACCTCGGCTTGGTTCAGAGCCAGGACCGCGGGTGCATGGCCTGCACCTGTGCTGCCCGATCCCTGGCAGACCTCACTCATCAGTCACGCAATACTTCTTTAAGAAATTATTTTCATTTTGTCTAAATGCTGGTTTACTGCACAGGTGTCCAGCAGTCAGGGCAGGGCCAGAGCCTGGAACTCAGTACAAACCTCCCAGGCACTCAAGTACCTGAGCCCTCATCTGCTGCCTGTGAGGGTGAGCGTTAGCAGGACCCTGGAATGAGAAGGGGCCGTGGGACGTGAGCCCAGGGACTTGGATAGGGGCTGTGGGCGTCCCGAGCAGGTGTTACCGGCTGTGCCAAACACCCGCTCCTCAATCCCAGAGCTCTTTGCTAGGGACCCTGGAATCCCTTTCTCTCCAGGGGCCCAGCAGCGCGGAGAGTGGGTCAGAAATGGAGCTGACGTGCTCGGATTAGGAACAGGCGTTTTATCTAAAGTGCAGCCAGTCAGTGTGTTCTGAGAATGGCATTGTTTAGCACAGCCTGCTTGTGGGATGGAGGCGCCATTCTTGCTGTTCTGGGGGCTGTGAGGGAGGCATGGGTTACCCTGGAGGGCCAGGCAGGGCAGTGGAGGCTGCAGACCCCTGGAGAAAAGTAGGAACTGCTGGCAAGATTCTCGGCACTTCTATCTGGGAGCTACTGCCCTAGCACCCTGCTGGTGAGAGCTGGGGCTTGCCCTTGGCTGGATTTGGCTGACAGCATGCGGAGCTGTGGCTGGGTTCTGATTCTACTGGTTGTTTGTGGTCCACCTGGCAGATGTTCCAGTGGAACAAGCTGAGGTGGAGGGGAGGAACTGTGGTCGGGGGGATGCTGACAATGAGGGCTGCTGGAAGCGAGGGTGGCTAAACAGCCCAAGCTCTGCATCTGTGTACCCTTCCCCACTCCCACCCCTGCGAGTGTCATGGGTCCCACAGTAAAGCCCTTAGCTGGGCCTCGACACCCGCAATGACACCGTGCAGTGACTTCCTCATTTTATGGACAGTCAGTGGAATTAACGGATCAGGACCGTCTGCCAAGGTTGCCGTGCCGTTCCTCAGAGCTGGGACACACATGTTTGCATACCCAGGAGCAGCGTGTGAGCCCGTGCCACGCCTCCTACTTGCTGTTACCCCTGCACTTAGCCATAGTGGGGAGAAGCTTGTGCCTGGAATCCCACAAGGGAACCAGCTGTGGTGGGCCAGCCCCCCGATGGCACCGAGTCTGCTCAAAGCATTAGCAGCATGAGAGCACCTCTCTGCTTGAGAGTGGGGGCCCGAGTGCACCTGCCAGATTTCCAGTCCTGTCCCTAATGCTGAGAGGGCAGTGCAGTCGCTGAGCCTCAGGAACCTGCAGACCACCGAGTGTCCCAGAGGGCAGGAGCAGTGCATGCTTCCCATGGCGACCGCACGGCCCCAGCTTCCTGACGTTGCTCTGCACCTGCAGAAAGCACAGAGAGCGCGCTCTGCTGGGACGGGCTCTCCAACAGCAGAAACAAGAACTTGGGAAGAAAGACATCTTGAGGTGGATGCGAAGCAGGGCTGACATTTGAGTTCTCTGTTCAAGAGTTAAAAGTTCTCCATTTTCCTAGAAGGGTTTCCTGCAAAAGCCAATCCAAAAACCAGGATTGTGGTTATTCGGAAGAAAATCAGCCACTGTGAATAGACTAAAAATAATTGAATTATGTATTTTAAGTGGACTAGCTGTGTGCTATGTTAGTTATACACCAGTGCTTATTATAAACACATTTTTTTTTAAATTGGAGGATTGGCACCTGCGTTTGGAACATGTACACACCTTCACCATCTGCCTGGGCTGGAGCTGTGTTCCTGATTCCAGCTTCCCGAATACGCAGACCCTGGGAGGCAGCAGGTGATGGCTCAGTAGCTCTCTGCTTGTTGCTAGCACTGGGGGCGTGGACTGGGCTCTGGGCTCCTGGCTCCAACCTGGCCCAACCCTGGCTGTTTTCGGCATTTGGGGAGTGAACCAGTGCGCAGGATGTCTCTTTCTCTCTCTTTCTGTCATGACTAAAAATGAGTAAAACAAAATTTTAAAAAATGGGAGGAGCAGATTCCTTTAGTATTCAGCTTTCTGTAAGATTCAGGTTATTTTCACTGGACGTGCCCAGTGATAACACAGGCTGATGAGTACAGTGATTGATCTGCCAAGCACGGCTGTGTGTTGGTAGAGTTTTCCAAAGAAGATTTTTATAATAGAAGCACATAAGCAAAATTTTAAAAATCCAACAGGACAGATGGTCCTACAGAGGCACCTTAACAAGTTATCTGACGGTCTGGTTCTGACCCTTTCATGCTAACGAGATGTCAAACTGTCCCCTTTCATATTTTCTTTCCTTATCTCTGATTGGTTGCCTGCTGCCTGCTTGGGCTTGGGGCAGGGCTCAGGATGCCTGGGGGTGAGAAATGTTGGCTGCTGTTAACTTTTTCTATATCTCACTTATTGAAATCCATAATTTGAACGTGGGTGTTATTCAAAATACTTGATCTGTCTGAGTTCAACCGATTTCTTGACCACGGAACAACAGGAGGAGCCGCTGGAAAACAGACGTGGGCTCTGGGAATGGCATGTGTTCCCTTTCTCGGGGCACAAAGTACGGAGCCCAGCACCTCTTGGCCCAATCTCATCTGAGTGGCTTGGGGGAGGCAAAAAGAATTTTTAAATGAGAGGAGAGAGAATCAGAAATGATCATTGTTAGGTAAACAATAACAAAAATCAGTATCAACAGCACACATGAAAGGCAAATTACAGCATGCACATCGATCGCTCTTTCTCCCTCTTTTTCCAAATGATGTATTATCCTCTGATGTTGCAATCAGTCACCTCGTGTGCTGCAGCATCATTGCGTGGTGGCGGAGCGATGTTTTCCACAACTGCTTCTTGCTGGGCTGTGCATCCCTGCCTTTTGCCTCCTGCTTTCCTTGTAGAAAGTGAGGTGGGGATGTGAGGCAGGCAGCGGGAACAACGACCCGCAGCTGATCAGAGTGAGCAGAAGCCCTGGGGCCACACAAAACATCACAGGGAGAGCCTGCTGAGCAGTCGCCTGGGGGTGGCACTGGCTGCTTCCTCTTTCCGGTTGCCTTGTGTCTGTGCAGGGAAGGTCAGGTGACCATGGGTTCGTGGGTTTTGCTCTTGGGTTATTTTTCAGGGAGCTGTGTCAGTAGTGGTGCAGTTTTCCGATGCTCCTTGTATATGTTGAAGTTCAGGTGTAGTAGGTGCTGGACAGAACTGCATTCAGTGGCTTCGTGCTGGTCCCTTGTGCAAACAGAGGCTCCTGGTTCGGGAGAGGGTGTGGTGATGAGAAGCCCTTCTGGCGCCTTGGCAACGAGATGATGGTTTTGAGAAGGAGGGGCTCGGGTACAGTGCCCACTAATTCTACTGTACCCAGTGATACAGTTAGGTTTTTTGAGCCCGGCTTCTGTAAGACAAACCTTCTGGATGATTCTACGCCCCTGTTGGCTGTGCTCTGCACTTCTCCAGGTTAAACTTCCCGTGTGGTTCAAAGCTTTGCAGTCACCCTCCTTACGTTGCTTAGGAATCAGTGTTCGGGCAGGTCTGTGTGACGTGGTGGAGGAGAGAAGGAACTGTGGGGAAGGGGTTTGTAGCCCTCTCTTCACCTGGGAAGCTGGAGGGGAGCATTGGCGGAGGTAGCCTAGGGGCACACAGATGGTGTGTGGGAGGGCAGGGCGTGGTGCTTGGGGCGCAAGGCTCGGCTCTTATGCATTCATCACGCAGCTGGTGGCCTTGCCGCTGGCCTGCAAGCCTTGTCCTTTGGTACTCAGCTTCTGGTCCATTCCCTGACCTTGACCTTGGGCTACCAGAATGAGGCCATGTGCTGTGTGACCTCGGATCAGTCAGAGTGCGATGTATTTCATCTCTCTGGGCCTCGGTTGCCCCCTGGCAAGACGGTACCTGTCTGCGAAGTTGGGGATGGCTCTGATGTCGCAGGTCCCCCAAGGGCAGCAGGACACAGGGACTGATTGTGGTCACTTGTGTCCAGGCCCCCTGCTAGCCCTGCCCCCACTCTGGCTTAACTAGTTTGGTCTCATCCCCAGATCTCAGTTCAGACGTCACTATCTCGGGAAGCCATCTGTGATCGCTGTGTCTGGGACAGGTCCTTCCGGAATCACTTACGTGAGTTTATGCACGTGTGTGTGATCTGACCTCCCTGTCAGTCTCTTGAGGAGTTTCTGTGGCTGCAGGGCTGAGCTGGGGCTCAGTGTCCAGTGTCCGGAATCTTTTCTACATAGACAGGATGCTTAATTTCTGTCCAATACCTGAGTCTCCTCTCCTACCAGCTCTCTGGCTTATTTTTTAAATAAGATTTATTTATTTTATTTGAAAGGCAGAGTTAGAGGGAGAGAAGGAAAGAGAGAGACAGAAACATCTTCTCTCTGTTAGCTTACTCCCTAGATGGCTGCAATGGCCAGTGCTGGGCCAGTCCAAAGCCAAGAACCAGGAACTTCATCCCGGTCTCCCACGTGGGTGCAGGTGGGACTTAGGCCACCTTCTGCTGCTTTCCCAGGCCATCAGCAGAGAGCTGGATTGGAAGTGGAGTGGCTGGGGCTTGAACTGGCATCCACGTGGGATGCTTACGCTTCGGGCAGGATATCTACCTGCTGTGCCACAGTGCTGGCACCTCTCTCTGACTTTAGTCCTTGCCTTTCCCCACTCCTCACCAGCTTTCCTCTTGAACATGGCTTCTGTGTGTCCAGCTGTCTGCCAGGGCTCCCTGTGTGTTCTGTTGGGATTCATCCCAGGTACCCTCTGAGACTCAGTTGTGTTTCTCTTTAACAGAAGATAATATCAGAAAGTGACCCTGAGTGAGTGAGTGAGTGAGTGTGTGTGTGTGTGTGAGAGAGAGAGAGAGAGATGGGGGGGGCAGTGGAGAGGAGAAGCAGATACTGGGAAGAATAGAAATGGGGACAGCGGCAGGCTCCAGGAGCAGAGGAGCCGCCATAAACTGGTTTCTGGGAAAATGCTGACTAAAGAGAAGTCACAAAAGCTCAAGTCTGCAACTCCACCCATCCCAAGGCCACGAAGATCAGCCAGGCGCCGCGGGGACCAGGATCAAAGAGGAGCCAGGGCCGTGGCTGCCGGCTCCCTGTGGGTCTTGTGGCCTTCAGGTTGCTTCCTGCTGGGTGGCTGCCCACTGCGGAGAGGCAGCCAGATCTGAGCAGACCCTGCCGGAGCTCGGAGCTCGGAGCTCGGAGCCCTGCCCTGGAGGACCGAGTGGCAAATACCTCCGCAGACACAAAGCAGACTTTCAAAGGCATCTTCCCCCCCAGGGCTGCTCTGAGAGTGGGGCACAAACCCCTCAAATGTCAGCACAGAGGCCAGGGCAGCAGGGTGCCTGGGACTGCACGTGGGGATTCTTATCATAAAGTGTGCAGTGTGCTGGCGCCAGGTTTAATGAAACCCAAGGTGTTTCTGACCCGGGGAGGGGCGGCAGGCTCTGCCTCTGTCTCTGCTGCTCTGACTCTCTCAGGGGGCATCCCAGGGGCTCCTCGGTCGACTCTTCAAACCTCCCTCCCTCTGGGAGATAGATTCTGGCAAAGCCCCCGTTGCCAACTCAAGTGCCCCGAGTCTGCCCATGAGCCGTCCCATTCCCAGCCACAGCTGATGGTCAGGCTGGGTCACTCATTCGTTCTTTGGCTTTGGGAGGTTCCCAGGCTGGTTCTGCAGAACAGGTGCAGGTGAGAGGGGGCCGTGTTTGCTTGAAGCCCCTTTGTACTGACAGCGGGAGTCACTGTTGAATTCAAGCTGCCCGCCCTGACTTCCCTGGATGGCTCCGTGCTTCCTGGTAAGCTGCCTGCATTTCTTTAATGCTGTGCACGATCTCCATCTATCAGCCTTGCTGCTATACTCCACGGGGGTGGCCAGCTTCCTGTGAATGTTTCAAGGATTTCTTTCTTTATTTGAAAGGCAGAGCTACAGAGAGGTAGAGGCAGGAGAGAGAGAGAATTCTTACATCTGCTCGTTCAGTCTCCAGGTGGCCGCGACAATTGGAGCTGTGCTCACCCAAAGCCAAGAGCAGGAACTTCCTCTAGGTGGTCATGGGTGCAGGGGCCCAAGGACCTGGGCCATCTTCTCTGCTTTCCCAGGCCACAGCAGAGAGCTGTGGAGCAGCCAGGACCCAAAATGGTACCCATACTGGATGCTGGCATTGCAGGTGGTAGCTTTACCCACTACACCACAGCGCCAGCGCCCTTGTGAATATTTAATAATCTTCTACTTGGCTGTGCCACTGGAGGTCTCAGCTGTGTCCCTCAGTGGAGCTGTTGCTCTGGGCTTCTGTTCAGCAGGCCGGGCTGAGCACCCAGGGGCACGCCAGGGCCGTGTTTTCTCTGCTCACACTGACACGGGATTCACGCTGACACGCGACTCTCTACTCACATGGACACGGGGTGCGATCTGGCTGGGGCCGTCTCTGCTTCATCCCAGCAACCCTCTCTTGTGTTGTCCACTCCGGTGTGTCGGCTCCCTGCCGTGCCAGTCTGTTTCCTGGGCTGCCTTATCGGTTACTGCAAGGAGCCTCTGACAGCACCCACTTGTTGTGACGTTGCTGGCTGGAAGGGTGGGCGGCCACGTGGGCTCTGAGAGGACTGCTGAGGCCAGGGCTGGTCTGGCCTCTATCTGGAGGTGAAAGACCAAGGCCCTGGTCACCAGGGTGTTGGCAGAACTCGCTTCTCTGTGGCTGGCGGGCACCTGAGGCCCTCCCAGCTCCTGGCGGCCACTCCCACCCCTTACCCCGCAGTGCCTGCATCTTGAAGCCTGCGAAGAAGCGTGAGGGCCTCAAACGGTCTGCCTTTCCCTTGCCGAATACATTCTCTGCTTTTAAAGCACTCATGTGCTTAGCTGAGTCTTCCTGCCTAACGGGCGCCTGGTTGGCAATCCTAATGAGAGCTGCCAAGTTGCTTTTTCCTCATAGCTCTGGGAGTCACACCACGGGCTGGGAGGTCAGGCCCCCCTTAGAGTGGCGCCATCTGTAGCTGGAACCCCCCTGGCCTTCTCAGGGGTCCCAGGGCTTACCACTCTGCTCCAGGTCCTCACCACAGTCACCACTGACCAACAAGAGCCTTGGTGCCCACTGCCCTCCTGCCCCACCTTCTCCCCACCGACACTCAGCTGTGCTCCTGCAGCCGGAGGGCAGAGCCCTCGGCAGATGCCAGCCCTGCGGACGCCTTGCCTGTGGATTTCAGCTGCGGCTCTCTGAGGAATGGCTGAGGAAGGCTCCCGGTCAGTGGTGTTTCGTGTTAGCAGCCTGAGCTAAGAGGGAGACTGGGCTGATCAGAGCTGTGCTGCCCCTTCTTGGAACCATGCCAGTGCTGTGGGCTTAGGGCCCTGCCTCAGAGACTTCACTCACTTTTTTTTTCTTTAAAAGAGATATCGGTTGGGGCCGGTGCTGTGGCATAGTAGGCTAAGCCTCCACCTGGGGTGCCCGCATCCCATATGGGTGCTGGTTTGAGTCCTGGCTTCTCTGCCTCTGATCCAGCTCTCTGCTGTGGCCTGGGAAAGCAGAAGAAGATGGTCCAAGTGCTTGGGGGCCCTGCACCCACCTGGGAGACCTGGAAGAAGCTCCAGGCTCCTGGCTTTGGATCAGCCCAGCTCCAGCCTTTGTGGCCATCTGGGGGAGTGAACCAGTGAATGCAAGACCTCTCTATCTCTCCCTCTCTCTGTAATTCTGCTTCTCAAATAAAATCTTTAAAAAAGACATATTTAGGGCTGTGCCATGGCTCAACAGGCTAATCCTCTGCCTTGCGGCGCCGGCCACCGGGTTCTAGTCCCGGTCGGGGCGCCGGATTTTGTCCCGGTTGCCCATCTTCCAGGCCAGCTCTCTGCTGTGGCCAGGGAGTGCAGTGGAGGATGGCCCAGGTGCTTGGGCCTTGCACCCCATGGGAGACCAAGAGAAGCACCTGGCTTCTACCTTCGGATCAGCGCAGTGCGCCGGCTGCAGCACACCGGCCGCAACAGCTATTGGAGGGTGAACCAACGGCAAAGGAAGACCTTTCTCTCTGTCTCTCTCTCTCTCTCACTGTCCACTCTGCCTGTAAAAAAAAAAAGAGAGAGAGACATATTTATTTGAAAGTCAGTTAATAAACAGAGGGGGGGGGGGGGAGAGAGAGAGAGAGAGAGAGAGAGACAGACAGACAGACAGACCAAAGCCAGGAGCCAGGAGCTGCTTCTGGGTCTCCCAAGTGGCTGCTGGGGCCCAAGGACTTGGGCCATCTTCTGCTGCTTTCCCAGGCCATAGCAGAGAGCTGAATAGGAAGTGGAGCAGCCAGAACTTGAACTGGTGCCCATATGGGATGCGGGCACTGCAGGTGGTGGCTTTAACCACTGTGCCACAGTGCTGCCCCCCCCCCAGTGTAATGACACATACTCTGACTAAAATGGACATACACTCTCATTGTAATGGACACACACACTTGTTATATTGGGACACACATTCTCACTGTAATTCCATGCACACATGTTATACTGGGACACAAACTCTCATAGTCAGGGGGGATTTCTGGGAATAGAACAGGAGGCTGGGTCCCCAGGAAGCCCAAACCCTAGGAAGACGCGTTCTGTTAGTCACTAAGGCTGCCTGCTGCTTGGCCCTGCACTCCCACCGCAGTGGCTATGTCATACCCAGAGCTCAGGTGGTGCCTTGGCTGTGCCCTTGACCCACTGGACAGTGCCGTCCTGACCGCTGGACCTGAGGAGGCAGTGTGGCCCCTGGCCCCGTGGTGGAGGTGGCATTCTTGGTCCTCCTCCTCTTCCTCTTTTCTTGATGGTTCACTGTGTTGATTGCTGAATTGTTCTGTTAGTCTCTTTCTGTATAATGTCACCAGTCCATTTTCCTTCATTTTGTCTCATTTTCTCGGGCTCTGTAGCTCCAGCTGGCTGTGTTTCTACAGATGTGACTGCCCTCCTCCACAGCTTGACTTCTTGTATCTTGTTGTTATTGTTGTTTTAAGATTTACTCATTTATTTGCGAGGCAGAGTTACAGAGAGCGGGAGAAACAGAGCCGGCATTTCACTCACCCAAATGGCCGCAGCAGCTCGAACTGGGCCAGGCTGAAGCTAGGAGCTTCTTCCAGGTGTACCGCGTGGGTGCAGGGACCCAAGCACTTGGGCCATCCTCCACTGCTTTCCACGTGCATTAGCAAGGAGCTGGATTAGAAGTGGAGTAGCGGGGCCGGCGCCGTGGCTCACTTGGTCAATCCTCCACCTGTGATGTCGGCATCCCATGTGGGTGCTGAGTTTTAGTCCTGGTTGCTCCTCTTCCAGTCCAGCTCTCTGCTGTGGCCCGGGAAGGCAGTGGAGGATGGCCCAAGTGCTTGGGCCCCTGCACTCACATGGGGGACCAGGAGGAAGCACCTGGGTCCTGGCTTCGGATCAGTGCAGTGCACCGGCCATAGCAGCCATTTGGGGGGTGTACCAATGGAAGGAAGACCTTTCTCTCTGTCTCTCTCTCACTGTCAAATAATAATAAAAAAAAAAAGAAGCGGAGAAGCAGGGACTTGAACTGGTGTCCATGTGGGATGCCAGCACCACAGGCAAAGGCTTAGCCTACTGCACCACAGCACCGGCCCCCCTTTCCTGTGTTCTATAACATGGATATGGTGAGAGCTTTTCAAATATTCAAGCTCTGTTTTTCTTTCTGTATGTTGTCTTAACACTTCCTTCAATTTATCTGTCCACTTTTTTTTTTTTTTTTTTGGACAGGCAGAGTGGACAGTGAGAGAGAGACAGAGAGAAAGGTCTTCCTTTTTTGCCATTGGTTCACCCTCCAATGGCCGCTGTGGCCGGCATGCTGCAGCCGGTGCACTGCACTGATCCGAAGCCAGGATCCAGGTGCTTCTCCTGGTCTCCCATGCGGGTGCAGGGCCCAAGGACTATCTGTCCACTCTTTAATTTCACTGTAGCTGTAAGGAGCAGCCAGGCTGCACCAGCGACACTTTGCATAGTGAGCTGCTCCGCTACATAGACAACTTGTCACTCACAAGTTCTGCCTTAGAGAATACACGGGGAGTGTGTTTCAACCAGGGTCTTTGCTACTTCGTAACCAGGCCTGCCTTCCTGCTAGTTTGAAATCCAGTGCTCCGCACTTCCCCAGCCAGAGCTCCTCACTTCCTGGAGAGACTTCAGCAGGCACCTTTTGTGTGGATTTTTTTTTTTTTAAGCAACATTCTGCTCATGATGCAGTTTGTGTCCTCTAAGATACGGAGGCTTTCGTCTGGGCCCGTGGCAGGATCTCCTGAGCCGTCTCTGTTTCTACCACGAGCCCTCTCTTGGCAATCAGACACCTTCTTGCCTAACGTCAGGATTCGCCTCTGCTGCCTCCTTGTTCCTCGCACAGGTCCTCATTTCTGGGTATTTGTTAGGGCAGCCGTCCCTTGTCAGCCGCCCCAGCATGATGCCACAAGACTCGATCGGCCGAGTGGTTTCAGTAGATTTTTTTCTCATGGTCTGGAGGCTGGGAGTCCCAGACCGCGGTGCAGCAGGGTTCACGACCGGCTTCTTGGCTGGCGGTCGGCCATCTTCACCCTGCACCCTGGCAAGGTTTTTTCTCTTAGTATCTCTGTGTCATCTTAGGAGGACCCCAATTCTGTTGGATCAGGGGGCCCTCCTTATGATTTTATTCAACCTTCATTACCTGCTTGGAGGCCCTGTATCCAAATACAGCTACCCTGGGGCTTTGAGCTCCAACACGCGATCTGGGGGGACCCAGGGCTGTGTGAACCGGAAACATTTACCTCCTGAACTAATGTCTCCACTAGAGGCCCTGAGGCTGGAGGACTGGATGGGGCCGCGGGTCAGTTTTCCCTGGGTTGTGTGGCTGTAGTGAAACAATTGTTCCTTCATTTGATACAAAAAATGGCAACTCCAGGTTTCTTACTGTAAAAAGAGGGACTTTGACTACACTGCATTCTCGGTCTAGGGGTCCCAGCTGGGCCTGGGGTGAAGCTGCCGCTCGGCTGGGGTGTGCCTCTGCCACAGTCTGCACCTCCCCCTGTCGTTTCCCCCGGTGAAGTCTGCGTGGTGCGTGGTGTTGCATCATCTCTGTGTTGATATTTTCTTAAGGGAATTTTCTCTGTGTTCTCGTTTTATGCAAAGGCAGAAGACGAATGCTGGAGCCACTCAGCTGAGCCGGTTGCTTCCCATCCTTGGCCTCTGTAAGTTCTCTGTGTTGCATTTCCCACCTTGTTGGTAAGCTCTGAGGCTGGAAATGAAGCCTGTGTTGTCCACTGGTGTGTGCATCAGAGCCTGCAGCGTAAGAGCTGCTGTCTGTGGAGTGGCTGAGTGCCTGGTGTCCAGTCTGTGCAGCCCAGGTAGCCCTTGGTAACGCCACACTGCCCTGTTGCTTTCTGGGTGTGAATTCCCTTCCACAGGATCTGGCTGTGCTGCCTCCTCACCTGACTTCTTCAGATCCAGACACCAGAGCTGTGTTTCTTTTCCATGGCTGTTGTAAAAAAATAGCCGTGATGGTGGTGACGTAAAGCAAGAGGCATTGATTGACTGATGTCGCTGATGGACAGAAGTCTGATTCCTAAGTGTGGGCCGGGACCTGCTCTCCTGAGGGCATGGGGCCTGTCCTCCCTTGCTTCTTCCTGTTCTTGGTAGCTCCTGGGCTTGCAGCGTCCCTGGGCTTGTGTAGCATGAGCCAGGTGGGGCTTCTCTGAGCCTCTCCATTTCTATCTCAGTCTTTTCTTGTGTCTCTTAAAAGGGTACTTGTTGTGGATTAGGGCTCACCTAGTTAATCCAGGATGACCTCACCTAGAGACACTTAACTTCATCCCATCTACAAGGGCTTTTTCCAAATATGCACGTTCATGTGTCCCAGATGGACACCATGTTTGGGAGGAAACCCATTAAATCCACTGCAGTATCACATGCTGATTTTTTTTTCGGAGACTAATGTATGTTTACAAAAGGCAGAGAAGTACAGAGAGATCGTCCATCTGCTGGTTCACTTTCCAGATGCCAGGCTAGGCTGAAGCTGGAGCTGCATGCGGTCTTTGATGTGGGTGCTAGGGACCCCAGCAGTTGAGTCGTCACCTGCTCATTCCAGGGTGTGCGCCAGCAGGAAGTGGAATCAGAGGGTGAACCAAACACACTGACATCGCATGCATGTGTCTCAAGTGGTGACTTAGCACCAAACACCTGACCCCTTATGCTGATTTCTGTGTCTCTATCTGAAAAATGTTGAGGGCATACTGTTTACAAGGGTCTGTGCTGGGCCTTGCATAGGGAGAGCTGCCGTTCAAGCAAACAGGCTCCTGACTGCAGGAGAGAGAATGAGGAATACATGTGCAGGTGGCTGATGTGCAACCACGTTCATGCTGGGCACTCTCAGGCCCCATGGACCACGTGGGATCTCGGGGGAGGAAGGCAGCAGGGGATTTAGAGGCAGAGCTGCAGGTGGCGTTCAGCTGGGACTTGAAGCATGAGCTCAGCTTTGAAAGACTGGGAGGAACATTTCTGTGAAGAGGAAACACGGGAAGCTGGGGGTGGGAAAATACAAAACAGCACGACATTCACAACATTGCATCGCCAGGCGTGCCTTCCGTAGGCACTAGATGCTCAGCGAGCATTGCATGGGCTGGAAGCCCTCTAGAGGCCCCTGTGTCTTTGGTGCTGTGCCCGGCACTGCCCAGAAGTGATACATCCCTCATTTTCTGAAAATCTGCAGTTCACAGTGGAGAGGCAAGAAATGCAAACAACTGACAGTCAGTGACCTTGACCTTGTGAGTTTGAAGGCGATGTTGGTGCTCAGAGCCTCAGAAGTGGCCTGCAGGTGGCACTTGGATCCAGCAGGTGCATAGCTGGGCCAGCAGGCCCTCAGGTTTTCTGTTCTCAACCCTGATGTGGCTGCTGCTCACGGCTGCACCCAGTGGAGCCCCTGTTTCTTCACTGTTTCCAAGTGTGATGGATGTTCCTGCCTCCGTTCGCCCTCCCGCTGGCCAGGCACAAGGCCACAAATTACACCCACCAGCGCCTTCCAGGCAGCGGAGGAAATCACTTTTCTAACAAGATGGAGCTCAGAGGAACCTTCCAGACAGTGCCACCAGATCACGTCATGGAGGCAAGGCCGCCTTGGAGCTAAGCAGCAGTGAAGGGCCCGTAATGAGGTGCACCTGGCAAGCCAGGTGCGACAGCCGCCGAGGGGTCTCCTGCCCGAGAGAAATATGTGCAGTAAATGCTGGCTGCCTGTGTTGACAGTTACGAGTCTGGTCTTTAGTGTACCCGTGAACCAAGTTTCACATCTAAATCTTGGGCTAATGGAACTGTGTTATAGTGTATTCATATTAATATGATTTTGAATTTAATAGCTACTGAGCACCCGTGGTGGATTTGAGTCACTGCATTTGGCAACATGAGCCCCGCCCCCAGGTGTGCATGGGTGGAGTCTGGGAGTGTCCTGGGAAGATCGCTCAATGCAGACAACCTCAGGACCCAAACACCCGTCTGCACCCTGCTGGCGACCAGCTCTTTGTGAGTGTCTTAGGGGTGGGGCATGTTTCACCAGAAGAGGGAGCCAGTTGTGGGGAATGACATGTTGATTAATTAATTAATTAATTTATTTATTTATTTTTACAGGCAGAGTGGACAGTGACAGAGAGAGACAGAGAGAAAGGTCTTCCTTTGCCGTTGGTTCACCCTCCAATGGCCGCCGCGGTCGGCGCGCTGCGGCCGGCGCACCGCGCTCGTCCGATGGCAGGAGCCAGGAGCCAGGTGCTTTTCCTGGTCTCCCCATGGGGTGCAGGGCCCAAGCACCTGGGCCATCCTCCACTGCACTCCTGGGCCACAGCAGAGGGCTGGCCTGGAAGAGGGGCAACCGGGACAGAATCTGGTACCCCGACCGGGACTAGAACCCGGTGTGCCAGCGCCGCAAGGCGGAGGATTAGCCTGTTGAGCCACGGCGCCGGCCAATTTATTTTTATTTTTAAAAAAGATTGATTGCTTGATTTGAAAGGCAGAGTTATAGAGAGAGAGGGAGACACAGAGAGGAGATCTTCTACCCGCTGGTTCACTCCCCCACGGTCACGATGGTCAGGGCTGGGCCAGGACAAAGCCAGGAGCCTGGAACCCCATCCACGTCTTCCCCATGGATGCAGGGACCAGAGTACGGAAGCCATCACCTGTTGTTTCCCGGGGTATGCATTATTAGGAAGCTGGATCAGAAGTGGAGCCAGGACAGGAACCCGGGGACTCTGATAGGGCACGTGGGCATCCTGAGCAGTGACAAACCTGCTGTGCCAAGCACCTGTCCGTGAACTCGTCTTTAGAACAAAGGATTTATAGCTATACAGTAATCTAGGGAGGGCATGTTAGCAGACGGGAAGCCTTTGCTTCCACCCAGGCCTCGTCCCGATTCGTTTCCTGTCTGTTTCCAGAAGTGTCCTTGCCTCAGACCAAAGCGTGTGTGTTCATAGCTGCCGTTCCTTTATTTTCTCTGACATCATACAGTCCCCATGGCTCTACACCCCACTTTTAAAAACCGTGTGCTTTGGATAGCATCCGCGTTAGCAACCATGGTTCCCCCGAGTCCATCTTCTGCATCTGCATTGTATTCTGCTGTAGAGCTGTGCACTGTTGATACCAGTTCTCTATCCAGCTGTGGAGGGTGTTTCTGCGAGTCCCAGTCTCTGCCTTCATCCATGTTTTTGGGTCTCTCTTTCCTCCCTGATTGGGCCCCACGCCCCACAATGCCCTCCTGCAGGGTCTGTTGAGCCTTCAGTTGGGTCTTTGGAGAAGCCCTCCCCATTGCTCTTGAGGGTCTGGAGAGTGGTCTGCATCCCTACTGCACCCCCCACCATGGCCACAGGGGAACTGCCCCTAAGAGATGTGCACCCAGGGGTCCCTACCTGGGACCAGGCTCTGCCTCTTAACCCATGGCCTAGTGCCATGCTGGGTCTGTGTGCGTGGGCTTGTGGGGCCCTGGGACCGGAGCTTCCATCAGCAGCAGTGGCAGGCGTCGGGGGACAGACAGATGGTCAGAAAAGCATCTGACTGGTCTGCCCTGCCTTCCTGGGGCTCAAAAGTGAGAAGCTGCTCCCCCTGGGCACGCCTCAGAAGAACCTGTGGAAATAGACTCCAGCCTGGTGCCTGGGCCCTGGTTGGGAGAGGCCGGGTCCAAGGCCAGGGGTGAACTCCATGGTGTCTCTGCTGCGCGGTGCCCGGGGGAGACCCTCTGTCATTCACAGAGCAAGGAAGAACTAGAGAAATAGAGAGATCCTCCATCTGCTGGTTCACTCTCCAGATAGCTGCAGTGGCCAGGGCTGGGCCAGGCAGGAGTTAGCAGCTTTATGAGGTCTCCCACATGCGTGCAGGGACCCAAGCACTTGGGCCATCTTCTGCTGCTTTCCCAGTGCAGTATCAGGGAGCTGGACTGGAAGTGGAGCAGCTGGGACTGGAACCGGTGCCCATGTGGGATGCTGGCTCTGTAGGCAGGAGGTTAACCTGCTGCACTGGGACTCTGGCTCCACAAATATTTATTTTTAAAGGGCAAGCCCCTGATGTAGTTGGCTGAAGCTAGTTTTAGGGAGCTCAAGAATGAACAATACTTAGGCATGTGGGTGGTAGGTTTCTTGGAGAGTCTTCTGGATGACACTGGGTGGAGGTGGAGCTCCGTGCTGAAAGTTGCTGAGGTCTACAGTAATTCTTGCTTGTGTCAGTTACCCCGGGCATGACGAGATGCTTATAAAAATGGTCTGTACATACAGTGACACAGCAGACATGAAGCTCCAGACATCTGTGTCTTGCAAGAAGGAAGCTGGATGGCACACAGGCTGCCAGCCCTCTTGTGTGACCGAGACGTTGCCCAGGACTGCGCACAGCTCTTCTCTACACAGAGCTGCCAGGGAGCAGTGACGGGAGGCGCTAGCCTGGGGCTGGTACATGAGGTGAAACCCTTTGCCCTGTCCCGTGGACTTACAAGAAAAAGTTCTCTTTCCCCTTCTCCTTGCTGTTTTTAACCTTGCGTAAACGCCTGGGACAAGCTGCCTGGACTTGGCATTTCCTGCTGAGTCACTGGACGCCTCATTGCTTGAGCATCGAGCCGCCTGAATCGCTGTCCCGGGAATTCTGGCTGGCTCGCCGCAGCCAGCCCTCGCTTAGTTTTGAGCCTTGCACCCCATGCCAGTCATGGGTGGCAGCCGACGTCTGGAACAAATGAGAAATTGTGTTTTTCAGCAGGGGAGCCTGCGAGTTGCACCCAGTGAGCGTTTGGTCTCTGAGGGTGGGAAGTTTTCTCTGACACCAGTGGGTGGCTCCCAGGCACCCCCTGCCCCGACAATGCTCTGGACCTTGAAGTGGGCAGCGAAGGCAGGCAAGTGACCACCCAGAACAAATAAGGGGGTAGGCAGGGAGATGGAGGCTGTAGTTTTCAAACTTGAGAAGCAAAGTGGGCTCATTAAAAATGCATTATTCACAGAATGAAAAATACAGCCCTCGTTGTTGGTTGACACGCGATTATTAGATTCCTCAGGATTACTCAAATTTGTTTTGCGACTGACATAACACGAATGGCATGAGGACTTTTTGAACCAAGGAAGCAATTTCAGAATTCAATATTGCAGGAAAAGGAAAACAAATAGGCCTTGTCTGCTGGTACACGACGGCCCTCAAAACACACAGCTGCGGTTTCAGGGCTGACCTGGGCTGTGATTCACCCCTGCTCAAATTTCAGTTCTTAGGACGCTGCATTTGGCCCAAAATAATCTATGTGTGAAACCGTTACCCACCCTCTGTCTGACAAAAACGGGAAGACAGGAGACGGTGGGATTTCAGTGTCATGGGTGTGGCCTCAGAGAGCCCAGCAGGGCTGGACCCAGGCTGTGCAGCCTGGAGCAAGCTGCTCACCTCTGAGGCCTGGGGTCTTCAGGTGTAGGGGGAGGGGCATGTGGAGGGTCTCATGCAGGTCCTGATTCTTCAAAGGGGCTCAATAAGCTTTGTTATTTTTTTATTATTGTGTCATGGCTTTGACTATCAGTGGTCTTCCTGGCTGAGAGGCATTTCTGAAAATGATCTTTGAGGAATGGAAAACCTTCTAACGTAGCTTCCCTGTGTGTAGAATTTTATTTTAAGCTTTGCCTCCAGCCCTTTTTTCACAGCTCTTAAGGTAGATTGGAGAAATGGCCCAGCTTTTTCCTCTTCTATCCACACTGCTTGCCGTGTGTCTTTGGTGCTCCACCCATTCTGCAGGGGCTCCTGGGGCTGGCGCTATGGTGTAGTGGGCGCAGCCTCCACCTGCAGTGCCAGTATCCCATATGGGCACTCATTTGTGTCCCAGCAGCTCCTCTTCCCATCCAGCTCTCTGCTATGGCCTGGGAAGCAGTGGAAGATGGCCCAGGGCTTGGGGCTCTGCACCCGTGTGGGAGACCTGGAAGAAGCTCCTGGCTGCAGATCGGTCCAGCTCTGAGTGTTGGGGAGTGAAGCAGTGGATGGAAGACCTCTGTCTCTGTCTCTCTCTCTGTGACTGACTCTGCCTCTCAAATAAATAAAATAGAGGGGCTCCTCAAAGAGAACAAAGCTGGAAGAATCACATTACCTGATTGTAAGACATACCACAGAGCTCTGGTAGCCAAAACAGCATGGTATGCCACACAAGCAGATGTATAGATAAGTGTAACAGAACAGAGATCCGTGAATCCAGCTGGCTCTTGACAAGGGCACCAAAAACATGCACTGGAGGCAGGATGGCCTCCTGAGTAACTGGTGTTGGGAAAACTGCCTCTCCACACCCAGGCGCTTGAGGCTTCTCCCCTGCCCATCACTCTGTACAAAAACCAGTGCAAACAGAAGACCTGAAACTAAACAAAGCGGAGGAAAACCTTGAGGAAACTTCCACACCAGTATAGACAATGGCTCTTTGGACAAGATCTCAAGCAAAGCAAACAAACTGGATTCTATCAGACTAAGAAGCTTCTGCAAAGCAAACCGAACAGTCAACAGAGTGAAGAGACAACTGACAGAATGGGAGAAAATATTTGCCAGCTGCTCCTCCGACAAAGGATTGGTATCCAGAATATGTGAAGAACTCAAAGAAGTGTACAGAGGTGGGTATGATGCTGGAAGAAATTTCCACTTCGCATACTGGAGTGCCTGGGTTTCAGAACCAGGTTCACGCCAATTCCAGCTTCCTAGCTAATGGAGACACTGGGAGACAGTGATGATGGCTCAAGTGCTTGGGTCCAGCCACACCAAGATGGAATTCCCAGCTCTTGACTTTGGCTTGGCCCAGCCTCACCCATTGTGTTCATTTGGGAAGTGAAACAGTGGATGGGAGCCCTCCTTTTTTTTTTTTTTTAAGATTTATTTATTTATTTGAAAGGCAGAGTTACAGAGAAGTAGAGGCAGAGACAGAGAGAGAGGTCTTCTAACTGTTGGTTCATTCCCTAGATGGTTGCAGTGGCTGGAGCTGCACTGATCCGGAGCCAGGAGCCAGGAGCCAGGAGCCAGGAGCTTCTTCTGGGTTTCCCATGTGGGTGCAGGGCCCAAGGACTTGGGCCATCTTCTGCTTTCCCAGGCCATAGCAGAGAGCTGAGTCAGAAGTGCAGCATCTGGGACTAGAATTGGCACCCATACGCAGGCTGCAGCTTTACCTGCTATGCCAAAGTGCCAACCCCAGGGGCCCTCCCTATGGTCTGTCTCTGTCTGTTTGCTTCTCAAAAAGAAGAAGAAGCAAAAAAGTAAACAGCTCAATAGCAAAAACCCCCAAACAATCCAGTTAAGAAAGGGGTAGAGAATATGAATATACAATTTACAAAAGAAACACAAATGACCAACAAATGTATGACAAAATGCTCAATATCACTAGCTTTTTTTTAAAAAAAATTATTTATTTGAAAGGCAGAGTTACATCCAGAGGTAGAGACAGAGAGAGAGAGAGGTCTTCCATCCAGTGGTTCATTCCTCAAGTGGCTGTGACAGCTAGAGCTGAGCCAATCTGAAGCCAGGAGCTTCTTCCGGGTCTCCCACGTGGGTGCAGAGACCCAAGGTTTGGACCACCCTCTGCTGCTTTCCCAGGTGACTGAGCAAGGAGCTGGATCTGAAGTGCATCAGCCGGGACTTGAACTGGCACCTATATGGGATGGCGGCACCACAGGCCAGGGCTTTAACCCATTGCGCCACAGTGCCGGCCCTCAATATCACTGGGTTTTGGGGAAATGCAGATCAAAACCACAGAGACATTTTCTCACTCGAGTTAGAAGGTTATCATGAAAAAGATAAAGCATCTGGTGTGGAAGCAGAGATAAGTGAACTCCTATACCCTGTTGGTAGAAATACAAATTAAACAGTCACATGGAAAATAGTATGGAGGTTCCTGAGAAATCTAAAAGTACTTCTACCATGACCCGGCTCTCCCACTTCTGAGTCTGTGTCTGAAGGAAACTAAATTGGCATATGAAAGAGATGCACAGATGTCCGTGTTCATGGCAGCACTGTTCACAGTAGCCATGGCAGGGAATTGATGTGGGTGTGCACAGGCGCATGAAAGGATGAGGAAACTGGTGCCTCCACACGATGGGATGTGTTCCAGCCACACAGAGGGGTGAAGCCCTGACATTTACAGCAGAGTGGGTAGAACTGCATGCCAGTGTGCTCAGTGAACCAAGCCAGAACCAGAGAGACAACGCACGAGGAAATAATAATAATAATAATAATAATAATAAAAAATCTATCTGAGCTTAGAAGAGTGATGAGTAGAGACTGGGAATGTTGGGAATGGGGAAGTTGCGACAGGTTGGATGAAGGACTCCAGAACACAGCCAGGTAGCAGTGACAGGTCTAGTGTCTCACAGCCCAGTGGGGTGACGAGAGCTCCCAGGCAGTGTGTTACATGTCCTGGGAAGGACTGAAAGGCAGGAGCCAGTAGGCTCCCAGCATGACAGGAGGTGGGGATGCTGGCTGCCCTTTCAGGAAGGTCTTGTGTGCACCTGTTGAGCGTTTCACTGTGCCCCTTGGAGGTGTACGAATGTTACATGTTAATCAAAAAGTAAGGCAATAAGAACGTGCTCTGTTGCTTACTCTTTGTTTCTAATTCATCATGTGACTGTCTTGGTCCATGAGCTGCCTTGGACATGATGCCAAGAAAGCTGGAGAAGAGCCACGGGTGTTGCTGTTGGTCCTGAGCCAATCAATGCCTAGTAGCACTCTAGGCGTCTCCTCCACGCTGCCAGCAAGATTCCTTCGAGGCATGGCTCCTGGGGGTGTGAGTCTCACAAAACTCCACACAGCAGTGAATCACCTCTTTCCAGTCGGCTCACTTGAGGGCTGCAGCCTGCCCTGGATTTCAGAGCTGCGGCGTCATCAGGAAGTGTTTGTGGGTGAAGAGGCAGGGCTGGGAGCTCACATGTTGGGAAACTCGCAATGTGCACGGTGGAGGTGGTTCGTTTGCCAAAGAAAAGTAAATCTTAACCATTTTCTTGTCAATAGAGTCTGCCATGACTCTACTGAAGTAGGGGAGCCAGTGTTTCCAGGTGGAATGTTCCAGAACATTAGACCTCCAGTTGAGTCACAGGTACATAGTCAACGCCAGCCAAGAGCAGCAAAGTCACTGGTGACCACCCCAGATGATGAAGAGTGATAACCACTGCATGCCCTTCAGGCTTTGTGGCTGTTGTCATTCAAGGTTATTACAGCCATCAGGAATGGCTAGACTAGTTCAGCTCGGTTGTCTTGTGTATCAGAGATGGCTTACCCGCCTGGCTGTCTGGATTGAGCAGGGACTGCTGCAGAGCAGGCGTGGCATCTTACTGGGTCTTCCGAGACCTGGAGAGTCCGTCGTGGGTCCCAGGTATCTGCTGTCTGCAGCGTCAGCTTGATGGGATGCTTGGTCCCTGCTCCCACACTTCTGCTGTTGAATTCCTACCATCCCCAGGCTCCGTGCTGGTGCCGAGACTACACACGTGAAGAAGAGTCCTATCAGAGGCTCCCACAAACTGTATGCATGCTGTCAGCTGGGCATGAATGAATGGACAAGGACAGTAATCACTCAGCAAACCCCGCTGTGCGTCAGGCCTGGCACCAAGGGAGGGGGCACCCAGGGGAGAGAATGATGGGGAGTGTCGGCAGGGGAGGTGGGTTGGCAGATTCCTGAGTTGAAGGATTTGTGTGGGCAGCAGTGAGAGGAAGTCTCGAAACAGTTCTGGGTGAGTTTGTTCGATGGCTTAGGGGAGTCAGATCAGGGTTGAAGATAAAATATTTACAAAAGCAAGGTAGATGATGTAACGCAATCAGCATGACCAGGTGGGAAGGAAGACGGAGAGATGGGGACAGAGCTGGTGCGAAGACCATGTGCCCGTCTGAAGATCTCGTGCAGCCTAACGTGGAGCTGAACACTTAGCGCTCATGGGAGTGACCCAGGCTCTCGCTGCTGGGGCTTCATCTCCAGGGGGCCTGTGATTGTGCGAGTCTGATTATCCCAGGTGGTGCTGTGTTCCTGGTCTCCTGGTCCACACTCCGAGATGTAAGAACCCAGCTGGTGTTGCCACATAGGAATGTGGGTCCGGTTTGCCAGGTTATTGGAGTTTGAAAGCAAACTTGTAAATTTGTGTTTTATATGATGCTAAAGAAAATTTACTAACTTACTTTATTTGAAAGGCAGGGAGAGAGAGACAGGGCAAGCGAGTGAGTGAGTGAGCAGAGGAGAGAGATATTTCATCCTACGGATTCTTGCCTCAAATACCCACAATAGCCAGGGCTCTGCCAGGTCAAAAGCGGGAGCTGGGAGCTGTATCCAGGTCTCCCAAGTGCATGGCAAGGACCCAGACGCTGAGCCATCATCAGTTGCCTCCCATAGTGTGCATTAGCAGGAAGCTGGATCGCGGGTGGAACTGGACTGAACCCCAGGCACTTCCGGGTAGCATGTGTGTGCTTTCACCACTCTGCTCGCCCCGAAATAGCTCGTCAGTAGCAGTGACTGATACTTACACAACTGCTGGTAGGAATGGGATACCTGATACCTCTCTGTGTCCTGGAGCCGTGAGCAACGCTGGTGCCTGATGCAGATTCCGTAACACTTGGAACTTGGCGTTTCAAGGGTCTGCCCTTGCACTTAGGCCTGTGGTTATTTTTCTAAATGGATTTTAAGCCTCTTAGGGGACACAGCTGGGCTCTCCTCCCTGTTCTTCCATCTCCTGGAATGTGTGTCAGAACGTTTCATACTCAGCTGGACATGAGCAGAGACCAAGACACTCCCTAATGGAGATGGATGGTGTATTTTATACACTGGAATGGATTTCCATGTGTTTTCAGTAAGAGTTACGTTTTGGAGCAGGCAAGCTGAGAGTTGCTTAATTTTATTAATAACTCTCATTTTTAAGAAAAGTATTAATGGCTTCAGGAAGTCTTAGCCTGCATAGAAATATGATTGCCTTGTAATTGGGCTGGGGACGAGGGAGGACACTGCTGTATTATGAGAATAGCTGAGCAGTTTACAGAAAAACAGTAACAAAAAGTGAAAACAGGCAGGTGTTGGACCTCGTGGTTGGGATGCCTGTGTCTGTATTGGGGTGAGCTGGGTCCTGGCTCCACGCCCGATTCCAGCTTCCTGCCGATGTGCACCCTGGGAGGCAGCAGTGATGGGGCTGCTGATTGGTCCCTGGTACCCACACAAGAGGTCTATGCTGAGCTCCTGGCTGAGCCCTGGCTGTTACAGGTACCTGGGGAGTGAATCAGTGGATGGGAACTGTCTTTCTGTCTCTGTGTCTCATACACATACATACGAAGCCAAAACTCAGTGAGAGGTCCGACATGCTTCATGATTGTTGAGCCAGTCCCAGAGGATAGAAGCGCAAGTTTCCTTGCACTGAATGGGACTGAGGACGACACGTGGGGCAGACCCTGTGCAGGTGGATGACCTCACGGCAGCATTCTGAGTACCTTTGGAGCCTCAGCCTTGGCAGGTGCCATCCTGAGCTTGTCAGGCCCTGGAGGATTTCCCATGGAGAGCTGTCAGCCCCGAGCACGTGTCCATGAGACAGGTGGCTCTCTATAGTATGTGGACTTGCCTTAGCTAAACTGATCCTCATCACAGTTCTGACAGTGGAAGACTGTGTCCAGAGAAATGATCTAGAACTCTCAGCACAGTTCTGGTAGTTCAGCATGGAAGACTGTGTCCAGGAAAATTATCTGAAGTTTGAGAAGAGGCTAAAGGGACGATCGTTTTCTTTCACTGTAGAACAAATCCCACATAGCAGCTCCTCCACAGACTAATTCTGCAGGGGTGTTGACTATCTACTGACTAGACCAGGGCTCAGAAAACGAGTTTTTCTTTTCTAACATTTCTTTATTTGAAAGGCAGGGTGATGCGGAGAGCGAGCAAGCGAGCGAGCGAGAGCTTCCCTCTGCCGGTTCAATCCCCGAATGGTCACAATAGCCAGATGGAACCCGGGTTAGAGCCAGAGCCAGGAGCTTCCTCTTGGTTTCCTGCACTGGTTCCAAGCACGTGTGGCATCTCCCACTGCCTTCTCAGGCGCAGTAGCAGGGAAGTGGAGCAGCTAGAATCAAACCAGCGCTCTGATAGGGGATTGTGGCATTGCGAGTGGTGGCTTCACCTGTTGCGCCATGAGGCTGGCCCCAGAAAACGTTTTCTGGTGAACCATCTGATAGCAAGATTTTAGGATTTCTAGGAAATGTGTGGTATCTGGACTGTTGTCTTCCCCTTTTTCTTTTTTATGCTGCTTTCGAAGTGTAGAAGCCATTCTTTGTACAGAGTCTAGGTTAGATTCGACTCATTTGCCAGCTCCAAGAGTAGGCTGTTTTGCAACTCTGTAGGGATGGAAATTAACTTAAAAAAAAAAAAACTCCCCAAGAACATTGCAAATGTTTCTTTTCCAACAGAAACATGTCTGCTCTCGGTAGGGATGTAGTAAATTTTGTTCACTGGAGATTTTTTCTACGTGGTGGAAAGAGATGACTTGTGTAGTACAGCTTATTGTCCTGTAAGATATTAACTAGGTTTGAGCTGTTAGAAACTTTATTTTGTCATTCTTTTAATTGACTATATCTGTTTCTTATATTCTTCTTTGAACTTGTCAGAACATTTATTGATCCTCTTATTAATTGATGAGTTGAATAACAACAGGAAACATGTTCATATTTCATTTCTTAAAAAAGATTTGTTTGGCTAGCGCCACGGCTCACTAGGCTAACCCTCCACCTACGGTGCCGGCACCCTGGGTTCTAGTCCTGGTTGGAGTGCTGGATTCTGCCTGGGTTGCCCCTCTTCCAGGCCAGATCTCTGCTGTGGCCCGGGAAGGCAGTGGAGGATGGCCCAAGTGCTTGAGCCCTGCACCCCATGGGAGACCAGGAGAAGCACCTGGCTCCTGGCTTCGGATTGGCACAGCACGCTGGCTGTGGTGGCCATTTGGGGGTGAACCAACGGAAGGAAGACCTTTCTCTCTGTCTCTCTCTCTCTCACTGTCTAACTCTGCCTGTCCAAAAAAGGTTTATTATTTCGAAGGAGTTACACAGAGAGAGGGAGAAAAAGAGAGAGAGAGTATTCCATATGCTGGTTCATTCCCCAGATGGCCACAGTAGCCAGCACTGGGCCAGCATGAAGGCAGGAGCCATGAGCTTCTTCTAGGTTTTACACGTGGCTGGCAGGGGCACAAGCACATGTGCCGTCTTCTGCTGCTTCCCCAGGTCATTAGCAGGGAGCTGGATCAGAAGTGGAGCAGTCGGGGCGTGAACCAGCGGTCACGAGGGATGCGCCGGCTCTGCAAATGGCAGCTTCAACCATTAACCCCCAACACCGGCCCTGCAACACATTAATTTTCTTTTTTTTAAAGATTTATTTTATTTACTTGTAAGACAGTTACAGAGAGAGGTAGAGACAGAGAGAGAGGTCTTCCATCCTCTGGTTCACTTCCCAGATGATTGCAACAGCTGGAGCTGCGCCAATCCGAAGCCAGGCACCAGGAGCTGCTTCTGGGTCTCCCACGTGGGTGCAGGGGCTGAAGCACTTGGACCATCTTCTACTGCTTTCCCAGGCCATAGCAGAGAGCTGGATTGGAAGAGGGGAAGCTGGGACTAGAACTGGCGCCCATATGAGATGCCAGTGCCACAGGTGGAGGGTTAATTTACTGTGCCACAGCACTGGCCCCACACATCAATTTTCTATCTGCATGAGGATCGTGCTTGAAACTGTTTGAAAGCGGCAGGAATATTAGCCTCCTTTTAGAGAATTGGAAATTGGGTTTACCAAATGTAAGGGGTTCGCCCCTGTTAAGCCAGGACGTGGCTGAACTGGAGCTGGAATGTGTTTTGAGATTCCTGGTGAGGAGGAAGAACAGGTGGTCCCGCCGATCTGTTCTTCGCCCAGTTTGAACTGTCTGGCACACAGCCTGGGGTGAGAAGACGTGTCTTCCAGATGAAGCTGTGCGTTTCTACAAGAGGAAGCTTCGCATTTTTAAAAGGTCTGCGTCTCTAGGTAGAATGTGAATCAGACCTTTCCAACGGCACTGTGAAACAGGGAGGCATCCCCAACTCCAGGACCCAGGCGATGCCAGCAGCCTCCCAAAATCCATTCCTGCTTCCAGAGAGAAGCTGAGAAAAACTGGGAGGCCTGGGTTTTGTTATCTGAGACGGAGTCTCCCTGTATTTGTCAAAACTGACCCTCATGTTATCTGCTGTGTACTGTAAACCCAGCAGCTCCAACCACTCATTAAAAAAAAAAAAAAAAACTTATCTTAAATGAATGCTAGGTGACAGAGAGCAAGGGAGAGATAGAGAGGGAAAAAGGTCTTCCACCTGCTGATTCACTTCCCAAATGGCTGTGATGGTGGGGGCTGGGCCCAACCAAAACCAGGGACCAAGAGCTTCATCTGGGTCTCCCATGAGGGCGGCAGGGGCCAAAACACTTGGACCATTTTCTGTTGCTTTCCCTAGGCTGTTAGCAGGAGGCTGGATCTTAAGTGGAACAGCCGGGACTTGAACCGGTGCTCTGATAGGGGATGCTGGTGATGCTGGCAGTTGCTTAACCTGTTGTGCCACAACGCCAGCCTCCCCACCACTCATTTTCTGTGTTCTGTTGAGGAGTTGATCAGCTTAGCATTATGAGTGATTGGCTCATCTTTTGTCTGTTTGTCCAATCCTCTGTAGATTGAAGTTACCACCTACGGCTTCCAGGGGCCGAGCTGGGCATGCCCCGGTAAGGTCAGCACTAGGAGACTGGAGTGGACAGGAGCACATTCACAGGCAGGACTGCATGTGTGTGGGGACCACAGGTGCCAGTTCTGAGCACGTCTGGGGTCTGAGCTACTCAGCAGACGTGGTTGGAGTAGCAACTGTAGTGGGTTTATTGGTCCAGGCCAACGTCGCAGGCATCTTGCTGGATCAGATTGTTCCTGCAAGTCTGAATCCTCTGCCGTGGCTGCTGCTGGCGTGCCCAGCTAGTGGCCCCCACGTGGATTTTCCAGTTCCTCTCTCCACTTCCGGGGATGAAGACGGGACACCCAGTGTGTGAGCTCTTGCTTTCTAAGCTGTGTGCAAGGAGCCGGCTGATCCAGTCCGGGAGAGTGGGGGAGGTGGCTGAGCAGAGGGGGATGTCGGCTATCCCAGGGGGTGCACAGAGATCGATTTTCTCTTCTTGTGGCCTCCCGTGGGCTGCATGGTTCACGTGTGGAGCCTGCCTGAAGATGTCCCATGTGGGCATCTCTCTCTGCAGCTCCAAGGAAAGCAGTGGCCACGAGAGTGGCACAGCCCCCTGCAGAGTCCCCACTCTGCTCTGTTCCACATCGTTTTGCTTTGCTGTCACTACCCTAGAGCTGCAGCTGTAAATAACCTCCAGCACTGAATCCTTGCTTCAGGCTCTTAGCAACTCAGGTAGTGACAGGAATTTTCCTCCTCAAGACTGGAGGTTTTACTGGCCATGTTGTCTTTTTTAAAGATTTATTTATTTATTTATTAGAGAGAGAGAGGGAGAGAGATTGAGATCTCCCATCCTCTAGTTCACTGCCCAGATGTCCACAATGCCCATCACTGGGCCAGGCTGAAGCCAGGAGCTTCATCCAGGGCTCCCATGCAGGTGGCAGGGGCCCAAACTCTTGGACCAACTTCCACTGCTTTCCCAGGCCATTAGCAGGGAGCTGGATCAGAAGTGGAGCAGTTGGGACTTGAACGGGCACCCATAGGGGATGCTGGCATTATAGGTGGTGGCTTTAATGGCTACTCTACAATGCTAGCCATAGCCATGTTGATTTTGAGACAAGCAAAGAAGCACAAAATTCCAAATGCAATATTTCAATATTTCTTATATTATGATTTGATTTAATTCCAAGTAATGACAGGGAATTACAGAGCCAACAGAACACACAGACGAAGTGACTCTGGTAAGGTGGCAGTTTATTTCCTTATGAAAGTCTGGAGTTAGACAATGTCAGCCCCTGTGGTTCTTCGGGGTGCAGTCCATTTGCTGCCCGCTGCAGAGCGTCTTCCAGGGCAGGCACCTGGGCAGGCTCAGCTGGGTCCTCTGCAGCAGGATTTCCCAGGAAGCTGCAGTCAAGGTGCTGGCCAGGGCTGAGGTCTGCACTGGAAGACACGCGGGGGGAAGGGCCGCTCCCAGGCTCCCGTGGGTATTGGCAAGGTGCAGCTGGTGGACCAAGGGCCTTGTTTCCTTGCTGGCTGTTGACCACGGGCTGCGCTCTCTCTCTTGCCCCATCTTGGCGGCTGGCTTTGCTCAAGCACACTCCACGAGAAGCAATACAGAGAGCATGTTCTCAACAGGAAGTTTCAGTCTTAGATAAAACACGCTTAGAGGTCATACTTGCGTCACCTCTGCTGCCTCCTGTTGGCTGGGAGTAAACCACAGGACTGCCTACCCTCAGGGAGGCGAGTTCCACAGAGAGGCGAGCCCCTCACTGTGTGATATTTGGGGCCACTTCAGAGACGGACCACCAGAGATCATTTGTTTTCACGGATCTGTGGTTGGGTGGGTTTGGGAGGCTCTGCTTCCCACGGAAGCCTGCAGGATCTGATCTGCTCAGAGTTATTTGTCATCCCAGGTGGACGACATGAGCAGGCCTGGAAGTTCCTCACGGTGATGACAGCAGCACAAGGGAACAAGCTGAACCGCACGTGTGCACCTCCAGTCTCCGTGTGTGTCGTGTTTATTAGCATGCCATCGCCCAAGGCTAGCCCATGGCAAAGCCCAGAGTCACAGGTTAGAGAAACGCACCCCCGCTTAGTGGAAAGAGGCAAATATGGTGACGAACAGTCTACACAAGCGTGAAAACACGAGGAGACAGTATTACAGTTGGCTTCCACACCTGGGGGTGAAACATCCCTGAATTCAACCAACCGCAGATCAAAAATATTTGGAAAAAATGCACCTGTGTGGAACCTGTGCAGACACTTTATTGTCGTTGTTCCCTGATCTGTACAGAATTACAGCTGGATGCACAGCTCTTACATTAGGTGTAAGGAATCTAAGGGGACATTGTTCCCTGATCTGTACAGAATTACAGCTGGATGCGTAGCTCTTACATTAGGTGTTGTAAGGAATCTAAGGGGACACTGTTCCCTGATCTGTACAGAATTACAGCTGGATGCGTAGCTCTTACATTAGGTGTTCTAAGGAATCTAAGGGGACTTCATGTGTATGTGAGGGTATGCGCAGGTTCAGTGCAGATACTGTTATTCAATGAAAGGGACTGAGCACCTGCTGGTTTTGGTGTTTATGGAGAACCTGAACCAGTCCCTTGTTCCGCACACACGGGCACTCAGGGACTTGGTGTCTTCCACACTTGGTGCAAGTGGTGAGCGTCTTGTTTTGACTGCATGAGCTTTTTGGGGAGGAGCTACAACCTGGGGGAGCCAGCATTCCACGCCACGCTCATGGCGCAGGCTGGGTCTCACCCACTGCTGTCCTTCCTGGCAGTGCTGACAAACTATGGGCTGCATCTGGCCCCCTTTTGCTTGTCAGCCTTGCAAGCTAAGAGTGGACTTTATCGTTATTACTGTTGTTTTATTTAAGGTGGGCGGGTAGCAGGGGAGAGAGAGGATTTCTCCTCTTGACTGTTTACTTCCCAAACGCTAAGGCTGGGCCAACCAGAAGCTGGGGGCTGGCAGCTCCCTGCAGGTCCCCCTTGTGGGTGGCTGGACCCCAGGGATCACAGAATGTGGGCATCTTAACTTCTAGGCCAAAGACTTGGCCCTTAAAGAATGGTTTTTACATTGTTATGTAGTTTTAAAAAAAGATAAAACAAAAACAAAAATAATTACAGAGCAATGAGAATTTTATGACGTTCGGAGTTCCGTGTCCGTACATTTTCAGTTGGGCATACTGTGCTCGGCTTGCCCGTCGCCGTTTTCTTGTGTCCGCTTGTTGCAAATGTGTGGCCTGCACCTGTCTCGGGTGTTCGCAGGGAAGAACTGCTGACTTGTGCAAATACAGAAACACGCCTGAGGAACGCATGTGTGTGTACGTACCTAAACGAACCTTGAGTGGCTGGTGTTGTCCTGCGGCAGGTAGAACCTCCACTTGTGCCAGCTTCCCGGATCAGAGAGCTGGGTCAAGTGTCTGCTGTTCCGCTTCCAATCCAGCTTTCCGCATTGCACCTGGGAAGGCGTCAGATGCTCGTCCGAGTGCTAGGGCCTCTGCCATCCACGTGGGGCACTGGACGGAGTTCCTGGCTCCTGGCTTTGGCCCGGCCCTGATTGTTGTCATTTAGGGAGAAAACTAGCAAGTGGAAAATCTCTCTCTCCTCTCTCCTTTCTTTCTGCCACTCTGCCTTTCAAATAAATAAAATGTGAAAAATTTAATAATGAAACTTGATCTGGATAGCAGTTAGAATTTTAGAGGTATAAGGGAAACTATTTTTCAAATATTTGGAAAAAGAGCAAGACAACAGAAGTAACTTCCGGAAGCCATGCAGTGTGTCAATGGAGGAACTGAGAAAACATTTAGTTCCAAATGGAAAACCCTTTCCTCTGTGGTCTGTGTCATCCAGCAGTGTCTCTAGTGTCCACTGACAGAAATGAGTTAAAACTGGAGGGCGAAAAGGTCGCACTTAGGTCATCTGCGTTTGCTGTTCCATTTGTGTTCATTAATACTGCGATCTTTTTGATTAAGATGATGAATGTTCTTCACATTCTGGGAATGTATCAGTTACGGGGTTAATTAATGTGGATGCTGGAACTCAGAGCGGAGTCCTGTGAGTCGAGTGCCTCTGTTTAATGGAGGTTTAATTAATTAGGTTCTGGAAATTTCTTCTGATGAAGTGCACTCCGCGCTGATGGACCCCATGGCCACGTTAGGAAGCCCTCACTGTTGCTGTGCTGCCCCTCTGCGTGGCTCAGTGGAGTTTAACTTTTCTCCTGCTCCCCACAGTGAGTGACAAGGCCTTGGTCCCCAGCTTGTGTAATTAGCATTGGCACACTCACCCCCACCCCAGTGCAGCACATGTGTGTAAGCAGCATTAGCACACTCACCCACGTGTGCAGCACACGTGTGTATAATTGTTAGCACACTCACCCCCCATGCAGCACACGTGTGTGTAATCAGAGTTAGCACACTGTCTCCCGCGTGCAGCACACATGTGATATCAGAGTTAGGGACACTCCCCCTGAGTGCAGCACTTGTCTGTGTAATGTGCCCATGGAAGAGCGTGCTTGGTGGATTGTTGTCCAGCACTGAAAGGGTAGAAACAGCCAAATGGACGTTAATGAACTGTGGGAGTGATGCAGAGCTAAAAATGGTATCTGCAAAAAAGAGCAATACATCTTTTTTCTTATATAAAATATTTATTTATTTATTTGAGAGGCAGAGTAACAGACAGAGAGGGAGAGACAGAGACAAAGGTCTTCCATCTGCTGCTTCAGTCCCCAAATGGCCACAATGGCCAGAAATGAGCCTTTGTGAAGCCAGGAGCCAACAGCTTTTTCCGGGTCCCCCACATGGGTGCAGGGGCCCAAGCACTTAGGCCATCTTCACTGCTTTCCCAGGCCGTCAGCAGAGAGCTGGATCATAAGTGGAGCAGCTGGGACATGAACTGTGCCCATATGGGGTGCTGGCACCACAGGTGTAGGCTTAGGCTACTATGCCACAGTGCCGGCCCTGTTTTTAGAATGTTTTCTTTTTAATAACATTTATTTATTTGAAAGTCAGAGTTACACAGAAAGAGGAGAGGCAGAGAGAGAGAGAGAGAGGGGGAGAGAAAGAAGTCTTCTATCTGATGGTTCACTCCCCAGTTGGCTGCAATGGCCAGAGCTGCACCATTCCGAAGCCAGGAGCCAGGAGCTTCTTCCGGGTCTCCCACATGGGTGCAGGAGCCCAAGGACTTGGGCCATCTTCTACTGCTTTCCCAGGCCATAGCAGCGAGCTGGATCAGAAGTGGAGCAGCCGGGACTAGAACCAGCGCCCATAAGGGGTGCCGGCACTGCAGGCCAGGGCGTTAACCCACTGCACCACAGCGCCACCCCTAGAATGTTTTCTGTGCAGTAGCAGAGGCCTAGAGATTACAGGGTTTCTGGGGCTGATGTGGCATGGTGGGTTAAGCTATTCCCTGAAAGCCTGGCATCTCATATGAGCGCCAATTGGAGTCCTGGCTTCTCCACTTCTGATCCAGGTCCTTGCTGATGTGCCTGGGAAAGCAGCAGAGGATGGCCCAAGCACTTGGATTCTTGCCACCCATGAGGGAGACCTGATGAAGCTCCTGGCTCCTGGCTCTTGGCTTTTGCCTGTCCTAGCCCTAGGCATTGAGGCCATTTGGGGAGTGAGCCAGAACTCCTCTCTCTCTCTAACTACCTTTCAAATCAACAAAGATTTATTTCTGTAAAAGTTACAAGGTTTAAATGGTATTAATTTCTTCTGCATCTTATTAAAATAGATAAATATCTTTACTGGGATTTCCACTGCACCGGCAAGTTCACAGATGAACATGCTGGCACGTTTGCTGGGCTGGGTGTACAGTGCCCGATGGTGCTTGACCTTTCACTCTGGTGTCTGGGAGGCACGAGGGGATGGTGGGGGCTCTGGGGAGCTCGCTGGTGCGTGTTCTAAAGTCTGTACTCAGACCTTGCACGTCATAGGCAGATGAGCCCTGGTTGCTAGTTCCGATTCTTTCAGATAAGATAGAAATTCAGATTTTTGAAAATACTTGAGAGACAGAGAGGCTGCACTTCCTGGTGGCAGGGGCATCTTGCACTGCTTCCCCAAGTGCATTCGCAGGGAGGTGGGTCAGAAGTGGAGCAGCTGCAACTTCATCCCGTACTCATAGAGGTTACAGCTGTTGCAGGCAGTGGCTTAACCTGCCCATGCCACAGTGCTGGTCCAGCTTTGAGAAACTAAGCTATAATCTGAGTGTTGATGGGGACAAATCATGTTGAAATCATGGCAACATTTTTTATTTTTATTTTTTTATTTTATTTTTTTGCCAGGCAGAGTTAGACAGTGAGGGAGAGAGAGTGAGAGTTATAGACAGTGAGAGGGACAGAGAGAAAGGTTTTCCTTCCATTGCTTCACTCCCCTAATGGCCGCTACAGCTGGCGCTGTGCCAATCCAAAGCCAGGAGCCAAGTGCTTCCTCCTGGTCTCCCATGGGGTGCAGGGCCCAAGCACTTGGGCCATCCTCCACTGCACTCCCAGGCCACAGCAGAGAGCTGGACTGGAAGAGAAGCAACCGGGACAGAATCCGGTGCCCCAACTGGGACTAGAACTCGGTGTGCCAGCTCCGCAGGTAAAGGATTAGCCAAGTGAGCCACGGCGCCGGCCCTTTTTTTTAAAGATATATTTATTTGGAAGGCAGAGTTGCAGAGAGACAGAGAGATCTTTCATCCATTGGCTCACTCCCCAAATGGCCTCAACAGCCAGAGCTGGGCCGATCTGAAGCCAGGAGCTAGGAGCTTCCTTGGGGTCTCCTACATGGGTGTAGGGGCCCAAGCAGTTGGGCCATCTGATGCTAGCGCATTAGTAGGGAGCTAGATCAGAAGTGGTACAGCTGGGGCACAAACCAGCACCCAAATGGGATGCTGGCATTGAAGGTGGTAGCTTTAGGTGCTACACCACAGTGCCAACCCCAGCACCAAGTTTTTGTGTGTTGACTTAGTGTCCTGCGGCTTCACTGATTGCAGTTGTTAGATCTGTGTGTGTGTGTGTGTGTGTGTGTGTGTGTGTGTGTAGTCTCTAGGATTTTCTATGTATTAAGTCATCTGCATACAAAAATAACATGACTTTACCCCTTCTGATTTGAATGCCTTTTATTTAATTTTCTTGTTTGGTTGTTCCGGCTGCAACTTTCAGAATCAGGCTGAGTAAGAGTGGAACAAAGCTGTTTCCTTGCTTATTCTGGATCCTAGAAGAAAAGCTTTCAGTATTTCCCACTTGGTAGTAATGTTACCTGTGAGTTTTCGTATTTAACCTTTATTGTGTTAAGGTAAGCTTCTTATGTATCTATTTTGTTGAGAGTTTTGGCATAAAGAGACAGTGAATTTTTTTGAAGATTGATTTTATTTATTTGGAAGGCAAAGTTAAGGGGAATGGGCCAGGCTGAAGCCAGGAATCGGGAGTTGACCACATGAGTGCAGGCACCCAAATGCTTGGGCCATCTTCTGCTGCTTTCCCAGGCAGATTAATGGGAGCTGGATCAGAAGTGGAGTAGCCAGGGCTACAACCAGTGCCCATAGGGGATACTGGCACTGCAGGTGGTGGCTTAATCCGTGTGTCACAATGCCAGCCCCGGGACAGTGATTTTTATCTGTGCTTTTTTTTTTTTTTTTTTGCATGTGTTGAAGTCATCATAATTTTTTTCCTTCATTCTGTTATTGTGGTGGGTCACATTTATTAATTTGCATATAAAGAATCATTCTTACATCCTGGGGTTAAACTTATTTGATGGTGGAATATGAGCCTTCCAATCTGCTGTTGAGTTTGTGTTGTTAGTATTTCATTGAGTATTTTACAACTCTGTTTATGCAGGATGTTGGCCTGTAGTTTTCCTGGTGCTATCTTTGGTTTTGGAATCCGGGTGACACTGGCCTTGTTTGGAAGTGTCCCCTTATCTCTGTGTTTGGAAGGGTTTGATTGGTTTGCTACTAATTCTTCTTCAAATCCTTTATAGAATTCACCTGTGTAGCCGTTTGCTTTTCTTTGTTAGGAAATTTTGATCACTGATTCCGTCTTCTTACTTACTGGTCTGCTATGATTCTCTGTCTCGTCCTGATTCAGTCTTGGTTGGTTATATGTTGCTAGGGATTCATCCTTTTGGGTTGTCTCATTTCTGGGCATACAGGTGTCTGTGGTTCTGTGGTCTTTTGTATTTCTATAATATCAGTTCCAATGTGTCCTCTTTGTTTGAAATTCTTTCTCATGTTAGTCTGGCTGAAAAATTGTAAATTTGTTTATCTTTTCCAAGAATGAACTCTTAGTTTCATTTTTTTCCTTTGGTGTTTTGAACTCTCTAGTTTATTTATGTGAGCTCAGATCTTTATTATTTCCTTCCTTCTGATAACTTTGGGCTTAGGTTTTTTTTGGTTATTTGAGTTACAAAGTTAGATTGATAGATTTTGTCTTCGTCAGTGTGCACATGTAACAGTACAAGAGTCCTAATTAGTGCCACTTTTGCTGCATCTCGTAAGTTTAATTGTCACTTGTCTCAAGGATTCTTTTAAAATTCCCTTTTGATTTATTCTTTCACACAATTACATATGAGTGTGCTGTTTGGGTTCCATGTGTTTATGTCTTTTCCTAGTTAGTAATTTCTGGTTTCATTCCAGTGAGCTCTGAGATCTGAGGTATGATTTCTGTCTTTTTAAATTTATCGAGACTGTTTAGTGACCCAATGTGTGACTTGTTGTGGGGAATGCTACGTGGACACTTGTGAAGAATGTGGCTTTTTTTTTTTTAAGATTTATTTATTTATTTATTTGAGAGGTAGAGTTACAGAAAGAGAGAGGGCGAGACAGAGAGAAAGGTCTTCCATCTGCTGGTTCACTCTCCAAATGACTGCAATGGCTGGAGCTGCATCAGTCAGAAGCCAGGAGCCAGGAGCCAGGAGTGTATTCCAGGTCTCCCATGCAGGTGCAGGGGCCCAAGGATTTGGGCCATTATTTACTGCTATCCCAGGCCATAGTAGAGAGCTGGATTGGAAGAGGAGCAGCCGGGACTAGAACCGGCGCCCATATGGAATGCTAGCACATGTGAAAGATTAACCCAACCTGTGCCATGGTGCCGGCCCCAAATGTGGCTTCTTACACTGTCAGGTAGATGGTTCTGTGTGTGCCTGTTACGTCCATTTGGTCTTGAGAGTGTTGTTCAAGTCAGCTGTTTACTGACTTCTTGGCTGGATGTTCTACCCAGAGTTGAAAGTGAAATATTAAAACAACTTCTCTTGTGTCAGTGTCAATTTATTTCTTTAGATCTGTATTTGTTATGTATTTAGGTGTTCTGGTGTTGAGTGCATATGTGTTTATAATTATTGTATTTTGTTGGGGGATAGAGCAAAAGGAGAGATCTTTTTACCTGATGGTTCACGCCCCCAAATGTCCCCAGCAGCCAAGAAGGCTGGGCCAGGCCAAAGTCCAGAGCCCCTGACTCCATATGGTTTTCCTATGTGGGTGGCAGGGGCTGAATTACTTGAGTTATCCTCAACGTTAACAGGAAGCTGGAATCAGGAGTCAGGACTTGAATCCAGAGACGTGAGTAGCACAAGTGGTGGTTTTTTTTTAAAGGTTATTTATTTGTTTGGAAGGCAGAGTTAGAGAGAGAGAGAGCGCGCGCGAGAGAGAGCGAGAGAGAGAAGTAGAGAGAGAGAGAGATTCCATCTGCTGGTTTGCACCCCAGAATGGCTGCAATGACCAGGGCTGGGCCAGACTGAAACCAGGAGCTTCTTCCAGGTCTCCCACTGGCTGTGGGGGCCCAAGTGGGCCATCTTCAGCTGTTTTCCCAGGTGCGTTAGCAGGGAGCTGAATGGGAAACTGAGCAACTGAGACTCAAACCAGCACTCATATGAGATGCTTGCATCTCAGGTGGCAGCTGAACCCACTGGGCCACAAGAATAGCCCCAGTGACACCTTCACCAAAAGGCCTGCCCAGATGTCTCTCTTAACCCTCTGATTTGGGAAAATTTTGGTTATTATTTTTTTAGATAAGCTTTCTGTCCCTCTCACTCTCTCTTCTCCTGCTGAGAGTTCTGTGCTGTGTATACTTGCTGTGGCTTAACTCTGTGTGCCACAATGTTGGCCCCAGAGTCTACGGCATAGTAGGCTAAGCCTCCACTTGTGGTGCTGTCATTCCATATGGGCACTAGTTCATGTCCTGGCTGCTCCACTTCTGATCCAGCTCTCTGCTGTGGCCTGGGAAAGCAGTGGAGGATGGCCCAAGTGCTCGGGCCCCTGCACCTGCATGGGAGACCCAGAGTCTCCTGACTCCTGGTTTTGATCGATTCAGCTCTGGCCATTGCGGCCATTTGTGGAGTGAACCAGCTATGGAAGACCTCTCTATCTTTCTCTCCCTCTGTAACTCTGCCTTTCAAATAAACAAATAAGTAAGTAAATGTATAAAATCTTTAATAAAAAAGTGACAATGCTGCCTTGAGACTGAGAGTTTGATTCAGAAGCCTGTGGTGCTGGGAGAACCTGTCTGAGAAGCAAATGTATGGAGATTAACTTTGTGGACGTGTAATGGCTTTGGTTGGACTCTGTTTGCCATTTCAGTGCAGGGTTCGGCAGAGTTAAAGAGAGAGATCTTGTAGTTGCTGTTTCACTCTCTGAATGGCTGCAATGGCTGGGGTTGGGCCAGGCTGAAGCCAGCAGCCAGGAGCTTCTTCCAGGTCTCCCGCGTGGCTGTAGGCAGCTGGATCAGAAATGGAGCAGCCGGGACTTGAACTGGCCACCATATGGGATGCCAGTGTTGTGGCTTAACTCTGTGTGTTGGCCCTGGAGTCTCGTTCTTGTAGGGGAGGCAGTCAGGGCAGGGAGAGTCTTTGTGCGCTGGCGTCAGGTCTCTTTATTTTTTCTCCCATGACCTTGTTGGAAGTGACCACCGTGTTGGATGAGAAGAAGCGTCAATGGAGAGATTGGAAGGATCTCCCCAATGCACTCTTACTTCGGTTTCCCACCATCCCTGTCCTTTCACATCTGAACCCCAAGCTACAATCTCCTTGGGGTTTCTCCAGGGCATATCTCAGCCACGGCATGCACTGCCATGTAGAATACTCCTTTCCTTCCATTTCTGACTCTTCCCCGCTCCATCAGGAGCTTCTCTATATGGGACTGTACCTTTGAATTGTTAAAGATTATTTATTTGTTGTGGGGGGGGTGAGAGAGAGGGAGAGGGAGAGAGATAGAGAGAGAGGTCTTTTATCTGCTGGTTTACTCCTCAGACAGCTGCAGCAGCTGGGGTTGAAGCCAGGAAACAGGAACTCCATCTGCATCTCCCGTGTGGGTGTTGGCAGCGAATCAAGAATGTGAGTCATCACCTGCTGCCTCCCAGGTGCATTAGGGATATGGGAAAACAGACGTCAGGGTGGACGTTCGTGACAAGGTGGCTTTGAGCAGTTACTGAAACGAGGGAGGGAAGAAAGCCAGGCATGAGCCAGTGCAAGGCCCTGGGTGGGGGTGTCCAAGGCACCGAAGCCAGTGTGGCTGGAGTACTGGTTGGGAAGAGATGACGTTGGAAAGGAGAAGTCAGACTATAAAGAGCCTTGTGGGCCAGCCGGCACCGTGGCTCAATAGGCTAATCCTCTGCCTTGCAGCGCCGGCACACCGGGTTCTAGTCCCGGTCGTGGCGTTGGGGTCTGTCCCAGTTGCCCCTCTTCCAGGCCAGCTCTCTGCTGTGGTCCAGGAGTGCAGTGGATGATGTCCCAAGTGCTTGGGCCCTGCACCCCATGGGATACCAGGAGAAGCACCTGGCTCCTGCCATCGGATCAGCGTGGTGCGCCGGCTGCAGCGTGCCAGCTGTGGCGGCCATTGGAGGGTGAACCAACGGCAAAGGAAGACCTTTCTCTCTGTCTCTCTCTCACTGTCCACTCTGCCTGTCCAAAAAAAAAAAAAAAAAGCCTTGTGGGCCACTGTCTGTACCTCATTTGGGCTCTGAGGAGGTAAGTAGAAGACCCATGTTTTACTACTCTGTTTTGCTGGAGGCAGCAGGTGGGGTGTGCGGGGATCTATTTAGGAAAACCCAAGTAGACTATCTATTGGCCTCAGAATGCATGTTTGTCTGCTTGGATTTAATTTGCAAGAACCTCCGCTTTAGGCCAGTCACCGTTAGCATGGATGCTACTCTCAGGTCCACCCCCGGTTGAATCGTGAGTTGCTGCTCATTCAGTGCTCCAGTGACCTCAAACATAAAATCACAGTGTTGAACTAAATCAGGCGTTGATTGTGGTTTCTTTCTTTCTTTCTTTCTTTCTTTCTTTCTTTCTTTCTTTCTTTCTTTCTTTCTTTCTTTCTTTCTTTCTTTCTTTCTTTCTTTCTTTCTTTTTTAATTATTTTTTTGACAGGCAGAGTGGACAGTGAGAGAGAGACAGAGAGAAAGGTCTTCCTTTGCCGTTGGTTCACCCTCCAATGGCCGCCGCGGCCGGCATGCTGCGGCCGGCGCACCACGCTCATCCGATGGCAGGAGCCAGGTGCTAGGTGCTTTTCCTGGTCTCCCATGGGGTACAGGGCCCAAGTACCTGGGCCATCGTCCCCTGCACTCCCGGGCCACAGCAGAGAGCTGGCCTGGAAGAGGGGCAACCAGGACAGAATCCGGTGCCCCAACCAGGACTAGAACCCGGTGTGCCGGTGCCACAAGGCGGAGGATTAGCCTGTTGAGCCACAGCGCTGGCCGATTGTGGTTTCTCAAAGTGCCCCGTGAAGGAGTTGGTGTGAACCCTTTGTGATTGATTAGTAATGTCTGCCCTGGATGCAGACCTGGAAGTGGTGGTGAAGGGGCTATGAGCTCAGAATCACTGGGTGTAAAAATCCTTCTTGATTGATTTTTAAGACATTTTCTGATTTTAGCTTTGAGTTGTGTTCATCGTAGAACACAGGAAGACTTTCTAAATGATAGGAGGAAAATTTTTAAGAAATGAAAGGTCGGCCGGCACTGTGGCTACTAGGCTCATCCTCCACCTGCAATGTTGGCATCCCAGGTTCTAGTCCTGGTTGGGGCACCAGATTCTGTCCTGGTTGCTCCTCTTCCAGTCCAGCTCTCTGCTGTGGCCAGGGAGTGCAGTGGAGGATGGTCCAAGTGCTTGGGCCCTGCACCCCATGGGAGACCAGGAGGAGGCACCTGGCTCCTAGCTTCAGATCTGCGCAGCATGCTGGCTGCAGCATGCAGGCTGTAGTGGCCATTTGGGGCATGAATGAATGGAAAAGGAAGACCTTTCTTTCTGTCTCTCTCTCTCACTGTCTAACTCTGCCTGTCTAAAAAAAAAAAAAAAAGAAGAAATGAAAGGTCTTACAGGGAGGTCACATTGTCTTCTGTGATGGCACAACCCCTCATTGTTATCATAAATACGAATTTTCATTGATAAGCCTGGTGATAAAGCATCACTTAGTATGCTGCTCATAAATCAGTGAGACAGATTGGACAGGTATTTCCTGTTTTATGGGAAATTGGAACACAAGCCCATAACTGCCTAATTAACAAATTAACCATGCTTCGCTGCTATGAAGTCACAACAGGACCTTCTGAGAGTGAAAGAGGGCACTATAAATAACTTCCCAGCTAACAGGGGTCCAGCTGCACTGCCCCCACCAGTGTGCGGCCAGCAGAGATTTATTTCAGGCCTGTGGTCGATGCCTGGAGCGGGCAGAGCTGGGATCCAGATGTTCCCATTCGAAGCCATTTCTTGTTATCCAGGATCCAGACACAGTGTAGACCGTGAAAATACTTCAGCTACTGTTCTTATGAACTTCCTGTGCGGCCAGCAGTGGATGACACATTTTTTGCACGTTGCCTTTATTTAGTTTTCCGACTCAAGGTCAGTGTTACCTCCTCTTCTTTAAAGATACTACAACCGGGGTGAGAGAAGTGAACTGTCTTGTTTGGGTCACAGAGCTGATGAGAAAGATCTGCAAGTTCTGTGAATAGAATATGCAAGTTCAGCCACAAGCTTATTCCTTAGGAACAGTTTTGTTGAAAAGAATTTAGTCTTTGTAAAGCGATTCTTTGCCATTCATTGGGACATTTTGTTTTTCACTCTGGGTTTAAGTTAAACCATAGGCCCTGAGTCACCTAGTACACCTGGTCCCCAACTTGCCATGGTGCACTGAGGATTTCCACGGGACGATGGTGAGGTGGTCTGCATTCGTGAAAACTGCACTTTGGCCTTTGAATCTGGATCTTTTCCTGGGCTGGTGACCGCAGTCCGATCCTCCGGAGCCCTGCCGGCTGAGGCTCCCAGCTCAGCCCCGTGGCCGTGAGGGGAAATGGCCAATGCTCTAGAGTGAGTGGTGTTGCTGGGTGCGGTGTGCTGTGGGTGATGCGTGTGAGTGGACTTCAGATGTTCTTGGAGCAGTGGGGTTCAAAGATCCGCTTACAGAGTGGGGTTAAGGTGCCTGCATCTCACGTGGGAGCTCCTGCGTGATTGCCAACCCTGGCTCCTGACGCCTGCTTCCAGCTAAAGGAGACCCTGGGCAAGAAGTATTGGCTCTAGTGGTTGAATTCCTGCCACGCATGTGAGAGACTTGAGTTGTGTTCTTGACTCCGTCCAGCCAAGGTCCCACCGCAGCTCAGGGCTGCTGGGGACATTTGGTGAAGTGGATGAGTAGATAGAGTGGTCTTGCTGTCTCTTTGTCTCTCTGCCTCTCATGCAAATAAATACGTAATGAATTTTTTTTTAAAAAAGACATTTACTTTGATGAGAAAAGTAGTGTTTTCACAAGATATTTTCCATGAAATTTTTGAAGACCACTTGTATTGCATGCATTTCCAACTCAGGCTGTATTCAGTTCACAACGAGGTTCCTAGGACACAACCTGTGGGCAGTGAAGGGGCGGCCATGTTTACGTTCAGGTTGCCACTCTTCCAGGACAGGGGCTGGTGTGGGGAAGACGCTGCGACTGGAACTGGGGTGAGCTCCCATGTGATTGCGTCAGGGGCAGCGGCACCTTCTCACCTCTGGAAGGGCGCTGGCGACTGAGAGAGAGGTGTGTTCATCTTACTGCTCCTGAGTGGTGAATGGGAGGGAGAGGGAAGAACTCCCTCCAGCAGGTGGGTGAGCGCAGGGACTTTGTGAAGTCCAGGTGGGTTGTCGGGCTCAGGGCCTCCTCCCAGCGGAGCTGCGCACACAGGAAATTTCCCAACTTGTCCTTCATGGATGCCCGAGCAGCTGTGCACGTCACGACTTGACACACCCTTCATTAAGACTTGGTGCGCATAGGAAATACACAAGGAGCTCCCAAGAGTTCATGGACGATGTACACCATGAGTCGGCTGTGAGTGAATTCTGGTGTTCTGCACCCAAAGCCACATTTTCCTTCCGTTTCCCCACAAGCGTTTTGAAGTACTGTTGCCTATTTGGGTATATGTTTGGATGTATATGCATGGATTTGATTTTATCATCAAAGCACGAAGAGCTGTCGTCATGGTCTCACGTCCCCAGTAAGAGTGGAGCTTAGATGCCACATCCGTGGTGGTGGCTGCTCCCTGGTGACAGATATTTTAATTATGGGATGACTTGCAAAGACAAAGTCAACTCAAGCACTAAAGCTGAACACTCGGCGTGAGGAAGCCAGGATCTGGGCAGTGATGATCTTACGGGGAAAGAAACCACCTCTGTCTCCTCACTGCTGAGTACCACTGCTGTCATTCAAATGCCTCTCAGGACCCTTCACAGCATGAATTTTAAGATTTATTTATTTGTGGCTGGTGCTGTGGGGTGGTAAAGCGGCCGCCCGCAGTGCCAGCATCCCATGCAGGTTCCAGTTCGAGTCCTGGCTGCTCCACTCCCAATCCAGCTCTCTGCTATGGCCTGGGAAAGCAGTTGAAGATGGCACAAGTCCTTGGACCCCTGCACCCATATGGAAGACCTGGAGGAAGCTCCTGGCTCCTGGCTTTGGATCAGCTCAGCTTCAGCCATTGCTGCCATTTGGGGAGTGAATTAGCAGATGGAAGACTTTGCTTTCTCTCTCTCTCTCTCTCTCTCTCTCTCTCTTTCTCTCTCTCTCTGCCTCTGTGTAACTCTGCCTTTCAAATAAATACATAGATATTTTTAAAAAGATTTACTTACTCATTTATTAAAAAAAGGCAGAGTGGGAGAGAGAGTGATCTTCCACTGCTGGTTCACTCCCCAAATGGCCTAGGCCAGCCCAACGCCAGGAATTCCACTCTGGTCTCTCACAGCAGGGCAGGGCCCCAGCACTCGGGCCTGCATCAGCTGTTGCCTTCACAGGTGCATGCGTGGGGGGGGGGGGGGGCTGTGGCAGCAGCAGAGCAGCTGAGACTCAGACCCGCACGGCGAGACGTGACATTGGCATCACACGCAGGGCAGCCCACTGCACCACACTGCCCGCCCCAGACGGCGTGACGTTAAGCCTGTGGTTTGCCTCCATGGCAACCTCTGAGCCTTCTTGCTTTCCATGTGATTTCTGCTCAGTTCAGAGAGAAAATAGAACTTTTCACCTTACTGGTTAGGTCCAAGGTACACAAGCTGTGTTTTTTGTTTGTTTTGTCATGGACGATGGACGATGCTGACGTAATACGGAATAAAGGGAGTGCGCAAGACGGGAGTGTGTGGCCTCTGCTGCATCTCAACTCGCAGCGGTTCTCATAGTTTGCGAACTCCCAGGTATTCGTTTTAGAAAGTGCAGAGTTCCTGAACGGGGCATTTGAATCCCAGTTGAATTCTCTGCTCCAGAAAGCCAGGCCACAGCATCACATGCTCTCGCGCTAAATGCGTGAGCACAAACCCAAACAGGTCAATAATTCAAGGCCAGAGTTTTCCTGCCTTTAGTTTGTTTTTCTGTGTTTCTGTCGGTTTCGTTGTTTTGTTCTTTTGCCTACCTGCCTGTCCGAACTCTTCTGTAGGGCTGTGAGCGGCACCACTGGGTGAGCTGTGCTGCTGGGCTGCGGAGGGGGATCGCGGGGGCCTGAGCGGGGGCTGCGAGCAGAATGCAGACGGGCCCCTGGCGCCGTCGGGCCACAGGGTGCAGCCTTGGTGTTGGCACGGGGAGGGCTGAGCAGGATCCACAGCACCAAGAGCTTCTCCCGGAGTCCTGTGACGAGCTGAACCAGATTTGGAGTTCTCCTGGTCAGGGAAAGAGCAGGCTTCGGATCTTGGGAGCAGCCTGAGCCTCCAGTGATGGACAAGAGTCCTGAGTCTTAATGAAGGGCGTGCCAAGTCGTGACGTACACAGCTGCTCGGGCATCCATGAAGGACAAGTTGGGAAGGTCTGTGGAGCAACGTGGGGACGCAGCAGTCCTGACTGTGCCGGAAGAGGATGCTAGTGGTGGGGACCTCTCCGGTCCACACTGCAGGCTCACAGCAGCCTGTGAACTCGGGGTTTTTGGGTAAGATCACGGTGTTGGGGGTCTCCAAGACCACCGGTTGGGGTATTGGTCCAGTAGGACCCACAGGGCCCAGCATCAGGTTGTACTCACCACCAAGACTGCAGTTGGAGGGGGGTCAGGCAGAACCAGCACAAGGAGCAGGCAGGGGGTGGGGTCAGACAGGACACGCCCCGCCCTTCCAGCACGGGTGAGGGAGTCTGCAGAGCAGGGACTGGTCCCGGCGGCCTCAGCACGGGGAAGCAGGTTCTCGCTTTCAGTGGCCATTAGCTTACGACTTTGCAGTTTAAACTCCTGCATGAATTCATGAGCCAAACTATGTTCAAACCATAGCATTCTGCCCCCAGCTCCCTGAAACAGCCGTTCTTGTCTCAGGCAACACAGAGTCATTCCATCTCCAGTGATTGCAGTCTTAGCACAGCTCAACATTAACCGAAAAGTCCAAAGTCCAAAATCTGAGACCCAAGACAAGCCTTCCAGTGGTGCGCTGTGAGACCCCAGCTGACACAGCAACATCTGCCATAGGGGTTGATTTGCTGCTTGGAATGCCCACATCCCTTAGTGGAGTGCCCGGGTTCAAGTGGGGCTCTGCTGCCGACTCCGTCCGTCTGCTCATGCTTACCCTGGGAGGCAGCAGGTGACGACTCGAGCACCTGCCACCCATGTGGGAGACACAGATTGTGTTCCTAGATCCTGGCTTTGGCCTGGCCCAGCTGTGGCTGTTGGGACATCTGAGGAATGAGTGAGATGATGGAGGCTTGTTCTCTCTCTCTCTCCCTCCCTCCCCCGTCCTCTGCCTTGCAAATAAAAAAATAAAAAAATGAGAAATACATCAAGCTAAGTACTTCCAGGATACAATAGTAGAGTAGGCACAGTGTACATTTCCATTTCAAAGGGAGTTAACAACCAAGTAGAAAGAATTAATTGGATCAAAGCAAGACTGAAACCCAGCAGGGCAAACATTAAGTCCTCAAGATGCGTGTCTGCTAGCCTGGGCACATTTTGGTGGCGGAGGGGCCACAGGGCTGGGCCTGCCTCCGTGCAAAGACTGGTCATAGCCACACTTGGTTCTCGTCTCTGCAGCTCCTATAGGCACTGCCCTGGTGGGGACCCTCTGTAGCAGCTCTGACCCATTTCCACTTGACATTACTCTAGTGATATTCTCAACAGTGGCCCTGTGACGGGTTTCAGCCGAGGCCTCTGGGTTGTCTGAGACATGGTTTGAAACCTCAGTGGAGGCCTCCAGGCCCCTAGGGCTCTGTTGGTCTCTGCCCACAGGGGTGTTCTCTGGGCTGCACACGGTGTTGCAGCTTTCCTGGGCAGGCATGGCTGTGGTTGGTCACTCTGCTCTCCCGGGGCCTGCACATCGGCTTCACTCAGAGCTTCACTGGGCATCACTCCATCAGGAGTCCCCGCAGGGGCCCCAAGGCACAACTCTGCCTGAAATCTCAGGCTTTCCTCGAAATCTTGCTGGAAGCCACCTTGACCCCATAACCCTTGTATTCTGTGTACCTACACAACCAGTTTCACATGGGTCTGCCTCCACTGTGGGGTTTAGTTAGCCTCTTCTTGGTCTGCTAGGTCTCATTAGCCAACCCATGCCCAGGCAGGTTCAGAGCAGCAGTCATGGGAGCAAGGAAACACTCTTGGGGCCAGGTGTGCTTTCAGACATGGCAGTGTAGGTGAATAGCCTCCTACTCCACCTTTAATTTAGCACAGATAATGGAAGAACAGCGGGAAACTCTCCCACTGCCAGAGCCGTGGCTCTCTACTAAGGACCCTTGCAATAAAAGACTGTGAGTATGACTTCAAGCTACTATGGTAGCTTTAACCGTGACAGCATCTTGGTGGCTATGATTACAGCTGCTATTGCCACTACTTACCAAGAACAGAATTAATTGTGACTTTGGGGCTGCCCATTAAACATGTAGGTTCTAGAGGGAAAGTCTCTGCCCTGTTTTATATGTACAGTCCTGCATGCACAGTAGGTGCTGAATAATTAGAGGGGGTTCTTGGGGATTTAATTTCTCTTCCAAATTTGCATGCCAATGTCTTTACCCCCAGTGTCTCAGAATGTGACTGTATTTAGAGATAGGCCCTTGAAGGAGGTAATCAAGGTAAATGAAGTCACGTGTGTGGCCCCAAGGCAGTGTGGCAAGGAGAGCCACCAGGAGTGCACCACAGGAAACCAACCGCTGACCTTGGTCTTGCTCCTCTACCTTCCAGAACTGCAAGGAACCTCCTGTTGTTTAAGCCACCTTGTCTGTGGTGGTTTATTTTGACAGCCTTGGAAAACTAATATAGGGTATAAGTAAAGAACGGTAGCTGGGTGTGGCATTTCTGAATTTGAAATTACACATTTGATATTCCTGTGGAAGGAAAGATGAAGGTCAAAGGCGTATTTGCTCAGATGCCCTTGAGCAGTAACTGATTCAAGGTTATCTTGAAGGAGCTGTGAGAATTTATTTTGTTCTATGACACAGACTCTGATTTGTTTCTAATCTATAACCACCTCCTTCAGCCTGGTTCCCAAGCTTTTGTTGTTAAAATGCTTGGAAGTTTTTTGGGCTCCTTGCTTTAATTTTTACAATGCACATGAAGATGTGAGAAACACAGGTAACAACAAAACTGTAAAAGCAGTTACCACCTCTGAGCATAACCAGGAGGGATTGGCGGAGGTCTCTCTATGAATGTTGTGAATACGGAGGGCTTTGCTACTGAGACTGTTTCTCTAAAGAAGCAGGTGCTTCCTTCTATACCCATCCCTGAAATAAAGATAACCACCATGTGTTCACCTTAAATTACAAAAATATGATTTATGATAGAAGACACCAGCCTCTTAGCAAACCATCTGACACGTGGTGCTTGGAGACACGGACCTTGCTGCTTTCTGACAGGCATTTTGCTAGAACCAACACACCTGCTTTTAGGGTTGAAAGAGGGAGAAGGAGAAAGAAGGACGTGGGCCCCAGCAGTGCACACCCTGTCATAGACACAGTACACACCCTGTCATAGACACAGTACACACCTTGTCATAGACACAGTGTCTCACCTCACACATCACCTGTTCCTTTTAGTAAGCTGAGCACCCTGCAACCCTTGCAGTGTTAGGTGTGTGGCTCTGGAGTCAGGGACATCTGACCTAGGGTGGGTGCTGCAGTTTGTCCCCCAAATCTGATGCAGGAGTTTAGTCCCCAAAGTGTTAGGTTAACAGGGCTAGGAGGGTGTAGTCTTAATCCATGAGCCTTGGGCAGTAAATAGATTACAGCAGGTTGCTGGGGTGAAGCCCCATGAATGGTGGCTTTATAACAAGAGAGAAAGCAATTGTAGATGTAGACAGACACACACAGGCTCCCTGTCTGCACTGCCTTGTGACTCTGCCAGCAAGGAGCCATCACCAGGGGCCTAATCAGTGGGGACATCCCCGTCTTGGACTGGCTCTCCAGAACTGTGAGCCAGGATAAACCTCTTTTCTTTACAAAGTGAGTGTGCCTCATGTGTTTTGTTATAGCAATGAACTAACTAACACAACAGGTCACTTATGTGTTTGAAGACCCAAGTTCCTTTTCTGAAAAATAGGTATACTGGTAGTCTATACTTCATAGTTTGTTTTAGCGGGGAGAGGGTATGAAATAAATATAATGAGCATAGCAGCAGGAAACCAAGAACTTAAGAAATGTCAGCTTCCACATCTGTCAGGTAGCCATCAGTGCTCCACTGTTTGCAGAGAGAGTGCTCAGTAGTTTGACTTCTCTTTTGGTTCAGAAAGATATGAAAACAACCAGAAGCTAGACACTCACTTGATGCTCAGATCTGTTATTTCCCATCTCGTCTCCTCTGACAAGTCACTTAATTTATCTGAGCCCCAGATTGTTCACTAGCAAAAAAAATCTGGGGTCGCTGTGGGATGAGAGGAGGGAATGCATAGGATGCATTGTCAGTGGTTACAAGCCGTGAGTCTTTTGTTGCTGTTACCACCCCTTAGGCCTGTACAGAGAAAACTTGAGCTCTCTAATAGTTATTCCCAAGTTTGTTCAGATTTGGTCCTGGGAAAGCTTATAGCCTGTGAATATTAATGACCCTCAAGTGTGTTCTATGACACTGTGTTTCCTGTGCCAAGCTGGGGAAGAAGGACTTCTGGCAAACACACTGAACTCCTTATCCTCGTAGGAGTTGACAAGGCCAGAAGCATAGCTGTCCCTCAGCCTCTCCAGGACTCCTAAGACATCAAAATCCACAGATGCTCAAGTTCCTTATATAAAACAGTATAGTATTTACATAGGACCTGCACACATCCTCCCATAGGCTTCTCCATTGTACGTTTTTGCAGGCTGCAGTGTGACATGGGCTTCATGACTTGTCTATATTGTGTGTGACCAAGCAGAGTGGTTGGTATTTCTGTTTCCTTAAATGTAAGGTATTTTTGATTCATGTGCAGCAATGACACTTGCCTCTGGGGGGTGCTGTGACACTTGAATATGGTCCTGATCAGTTTTGGGGCATCTCTACCCTCAAAGTAGTCCCATGGTGGAGCCTTTGAGCCCTCCCTTCCAGCCATTGGTAAACAACTTTACAGGTTAGTGTGAACTGGATCCCCCACTGTGCTGTAGTGTGCCAGGACTTGCTCCTTTGATCTAACTAGGTGTCAAGGTACCTGTGATGCAGCTCCCTCCCAGAACCCTCTTGCTCTGCTTCCCACTCTCTAATATTAATCGTGTTCTGTGTTCAGGCGGTCTTGTCTTTAGCTTCCACATACAAATGAGAACACATGGTAAGTGCCTTTCTGTGTTTGACTTCCTTCTCCTAAAATAATGACCTCCAATTCCATCCATCTCGCTGCAAACAATAAGAAATCATTCTTTTTAATGGGTAAATGATTCTTTATTCATTCTTTATTGATTCACTATTTATGGCCAAATAATTTTCTTTATCCATTCATCTGTCCGTTGACATCTGAATTGATTCCCTATCCTAACTATTGTGAACAGTGCAACAGTAAACATGGGAGTACAGGTATCTCTTTGATACACTGATTTCATTTCCTTTACACAATGTTTCTGGAAGCGAAAGAGTAGATCTGTTTTTTAGTTTTTTCAGGAAACTCCACACCCTTCCCTGTAAAGGCTATACTATTTTGCATTCCCACCAACAGTGTCTAAGACTTACCATTTCTCCACATCTTCACCAGCATGTGTTGTGATTTGTCTTTTTGATAAGTCATTTTGACAGGTAAGATGAATGACATCTTGTGATTTTTGGCTTGCATTTCCTAGATGCCTAAATATTTTGAGTGTTTCTTCATAAAACATATTGGCCACTTTAATTTCTTCTCATAAAAAGTGTCTGTTCAAATCTTTTCACCATATTTAATTAGGCTGCTTATTTTTTTAAATTATTGCATTTAGATTCCTTGTGTGTTCAGTATGTTAATCCCTTATCAGGTAAACAGTTTGCAAAATCTCTCTCCCATTCTCTAGGCTGTTTATTTACTCTGTTGATCCCTTCCTTTGCTGTACAGAAGCTGCTTATCTTGATAAAAATCCCATTTGTTTAGTTTTGAATAATTACTTACACTTTTGTGGTCTTTTAAAAAAAGTCACTGCTTATAGTGATGTCTTGATGTGTTTTCCCAAGCTTTTCTTCTAGTAGTTTCACTCTTGTATTTTGGTCTTTGGTTTTGAGCTAATTTTTGTATGGTATAAGGGGCTGGATGGGGGTGGCAAGCTTCAGTCTTCTGCACATGGATATCCAGTTTTCCCAGAACCATCTGTTGAGGAGACCGTCCTTTCTCCAATGTATGCATTTGGTGCCTTTGTCAAGAATTAGTTGGGTGGAGATGCTTGGATTCATTTCTTGGGTTTCTGTGAAAGTCCACTGACCCATGTGTCTGCTTTATGCTAGTACCATGCTGTTTCAGTTAGAGAGTGCTGGAGGATGTCTTGAGATCAGCTATTGTGATCTCTCTAGATTTGTTCTTTTTGCTCCAGATTGTTTTGGACATTCAAGGCTTTTTGTGCTTCTGTGTGAACTTTTGGATTGCTTTTTCTAGTTTGGTCACTGCTGTTTTTCTAGGGGTTTCATTGAATCCATAAATCTCTTTGGGAATTTTGGACATTTTAACAATATTGTTTTTTTTTCAACCCATGAACGCAGTAGGTCTTTCTACTGTGTCATTTTTCTTTCATCTGTGTTCTATAAATTTTATAGAAGAGTCCTTTCGCCTCCTTGGCTAAATTTATTCCTAGATACTTTATTTTCTTGCAGCTATTGTGAATGGAGATTTTTCATGTTTTGTTTCTCAGCATGTTCATTATTGATTTATAAAAAAGCTACTGATTTTTGTATGTTGCTTTTGTATCCTGCAACTTTACTGAATTAGTCTATCTGTTCTTTTCATGGAGTCTTTATGCTTTTCTCTATATAGAATAATGTCATCTGCAAACAGAAATAATCTCCTTAATAGTAAATAATCTCTAGGTAATTCAGGATGCCTAATACAAAGTCAGTGTTACATTAAGTGATTATGCTGTATGATTTATAGTAAGAAAAGCTCTGTGCATATTCAATGCAGATGCAGTTTTCTTTTCTTTTTTCTTTTTTTTTTTTTGACAGGCAGAGTGGACAGTGAGAGAGAGAGACAGAGAGAAAGGTCTTCCTTTTGCCGTTGGTTCACCCTCCAATGGCTGCCGCGGACGGCGCGCTGCGGCCGGCACACCACGCTGATCCGATGGCAGGAGCCAGGTGCTAGGTGCTTTTCCTGGTCTCCTATGGGGTGCAGGGCCCAAGCACTTGGGCCATCCTCCACTGCACTCCTGGGCCACAGCAAAGAGCTGGCCTGGAAGAAGGGCAGAATCCGGTGCCCTGACCGGGACTAGAACCCGGTGTACAAGGTGGAGGATTATTAGCCTGTTGAGCCATGGCGCCGGCCGCAGATGCAGTTTTCTAAGTGTTTCTGGAAGGTGTTGGTTGACTGTGGGTGTAGAATGTGTGGATGGGGAGGGCTCACTGTGTATTCTCAGTCCCCAGGCCGGTGTTTGGCCTAGCTGACACCGGTTGAGGGCCAGCATTCCACAGCAGAGTACCTGGGTTTGATCCATGCTTCTGGATCCTGACTGCAGCTTCCTGCCAATGCAGATCCTGGGAGGTGGCAGGTGATGGCTCAAGTGGCTGTGTTCCTTTCACCTCTCATGGGAGACCTGGATAGAGTTCCAGGCTTCTGGTCCTCAGGACCTCTGGCCATTCTGGATATTTTGGGAGTGAACCAGTAGATGGTAACTCTGTCTCTGTCTCTCAAAAAAAAAATGGGGCTTTCTCTCACCCACATTCCTCAAATGTGTCCCCTCAGAGCCCTCTTCAGAGAACACCCCTCATGGTCTTACAGGGTGCCATGTTGGCAATGTGCCAACCTTTGCATATTGGAAGGGGCTGGGCGGTGTCCTGGTCACCTGTCCCCCTCGTGTGAGTATCATTCAATTTCTTTAGCTGTGTTCCATGGCTTTGCGTCTCCAAGATTCTTCCTAACATGTCTCTTGCTTCTCCGCTTGCCTCAGTCCGAGCTGCACCTGAGCTCAGTTCTAGGTGTGGCTCTACAATTAGACCAAGCAAGGACTGGCAAGCTCGGAGACGCCTGACTCTGTGGGACACGAACTGTGGAAGCCGAGGAGGGTCACGTGGGCTATGACTGCTCTCAACGACAATCGCACGCAGCGTCATGGGCCTTGCTGTGGTGACCTCAAAAGCATATTCTGGCCAGGAAGCCACAGCGCTGTCCCCTCTGTGGATACTGACGGCCTCTAGAGGGCAGTGTGGTCCCAGGAAAGCAAGCGTGGCTCCCCGGAGCTTCTGAGCCTGAAGCCCACCGGATGCTACTCTGAGGGAGCGATGTACCCTTTCTCTTGATTTTTGTTCCTTTATTTGTACCACATGCGTTCCGAAAAACTGGGAAAAAAAAAGTCACCTGAAGCCTGAAAGTCCAACAGCCAGGACGGGCGGGGTCTCAAGGAGGAGAGGGGGCTGCGGGCCGGCCCACTCGCTGCTAAGCTCCAGGGCGCGGCCTTCGGGTGCAGAGCCCCTGGAGAGTGTTGCACAACGACATTCCCCGCGGTCCGCCATCACCATGGCGGTGGGAGGGCCGGGCCCGAGGCTCGGCAGGGGCCCGCTCACAGTCCAGCCCCTGCGGGGACTCTCGGCTGTCTGAGCTGCACAGGTCCTCGCTGCCTCAGCTGCCAACCAGGCAGCCGTACCCCCCTTCAAGGAGGCCCTGAGGGCCAGGCTCTCTGGACGCCCGGGCTTGCTCCCCCTAGCCTGTTAGAAATGCAGATTCTCCGGCCTTGCCACTGCCTCGCCACCCTCCTGCTGACTCCGACCCTGCGTGTGCATAGGAGGAATAAATGTGTGCTGAAAGTCGTCCGAGGAGTTAGGTGGGTGGCTGGGACTTGAACCTGCTTCTCTCTGATTCCAAGGGGAGCTTGGTTAAGTGAGGGCTGGGTGGCTGCTGTGACACAACCAGGAGGACTTGCCTGATGCTATGGTGGCGTTTGCCTTTCCCAGTCCTCCCTGCAGCCAGGTGAGGGCGCACAGCTGCCCCAGGACAGGGTGGTGTGAGCTGGAGAGACTCGAGTCACTGTGGACTGGGTGTGATTCTCCAGCTGTTCTTTTGGTGCAGTGGGGACCCCTCCTGAGATCACCAGGACTGCATAGGTCTGCGTCTCCTGGGGATTGTGTGGCCCTCTCCGTGAGGACACCTCTGATGCGTATGTATTGTATCTCTAGTAGGAAGCATACTTGTGCCAAGTTCAATTGTTTCTGCACCATAGGCTGAGAGTAGGCCAACTAACAGCCTATCAAAGATAGTCAGTTATGTAGAATAGAGAGAATCCCGAATTTTTGCCTATGCTTTTCTGAGGTTGTGTATAGGCTATGTGAGCCATTCGGGTTTTTTTTTTTTTTTTTTGGGGGGGGGCAATAAATGGAAAACTTTGTCTGTTTAGAAACAAAGATAGATATTGGTATATTTATAGTGGGTGTTTATTTATTTAATTTTAGCTAACCCTGTTTTATTTTTTATTTGTTTGACAGAGTTATAGACAGTGAGAGAGAGAGAGACAGAGAGAAAGGTCTTCCTTCCGTTAGTGCACTCTGCAAATGGCTGCAACGGCTGGAGCTGCACCGATCTGAAGCCAGGAGCCAGGAGCTTCTTCCGGGTCTCCCATGTGGGTGCAGGGGCCCAAGCACTTGGGTCATCTTCTACTGCTTTCCTGGGCCACAGCAGAGCACTGGACTGGAAGAGGGGCAACTGGGACTAGAACCCGGTGCTCATATGGGATGCTGGTGCTGCAGGTGGAGGATTAACCAAGTGAGCCACCCTGTTTTAAAATGTCCTTTTTAGCTATCTCCTTGAGTTGAAGCCATCCCAGGATTCTGGAAAATTCAACATTTTGAGTTTCATTCAAACTTTGCTGGCTTCTTCACATGCATAGATTTAATGTATACACACAGACATGTATATACACACACATTCCTGCACATGCACATAGATCCATACATCCAAAACAGTAGAAAAAGAAACATCCCCTTATATGCTTGTGTGTCCTAATTTTAAGACTGGGGGAAGATGATTGTCTTGGACATATTCTGCTGGCTGCCCAGAGGGATGTCTTCGGATTTCAGTTCTGGGAGTGCACTTGGTTTTGAAGTCCATGTCCAGACCCCTCCCCCTGCCTATGCAGATGCAGAGTGACAGCTCCGTGCTTGGGCAGCCTGGCCACTGGCATGGATATGGTCGATCTATTCAGTTTCCCCTCCCCAAAGAATGTGCTAGGAGCTCCTGTAGACCTTTCAGATTCTAGGCATGTGCTCGAAGTGCAACTGAAGTGGGTAGGACTCCTGAACCTGCTGGGTTGTTCTTTATTTTTAATGTCAAATTATAACAAGAATCATGCAGGCCTTTAGGGAAACACAAACAAAACACAGCACTGTGATGGCTCTTTCAGCCAGGTAAAAGTTCAAGAGCCAATTGACGTGAGAAGGAGATATTATTTAATGATCCTGATGTAGATTAAATATCTATTCATTTATATGAGAATCTTGAACCAGGAAAAATCATATTTAAGAAATTGCGGTGACTGTTCCTCGCCACCGCTGGAGAATTAGGCAGGCTGCCCGCAGCTTGCCTTGATGGAGGAGGGGAAGTGTGCCACCCGCCACTCAGCCTTCCCCAAACCCGGGGGACAATCAGGCGTGGTGTGGAGCCCAGTCGAAGCAGGTTCTCACTTTATTTTAAGAGGGAGGTGTATTTGTAGCTGAGGTACAGAGTGGATGGTACAGAGCAGATGAGCGGATGCGGGCATGGGGTGGGGTGTTGTGATGCAAAACAGTCCTAGCCACTCCTTATTATACCACCTTAATGATCCTAAGGCAGAAGCGCCCTGAGGCTGGGGTGTTTGCTACCAGGGATTTGAAACTTAAAGTCAGGTTTTCAAATTTGAGGCAGGCTCAGGAAGTTTCCTCTAGGCCTCTCCGGATTCAGCCTCCCCCACAAGAAATGAGTATTTTCATAAAGAAATTCAAGGTGCAATTAGTAAGAGTTGTTTTTACTTGTCTTCTGTGAAGCCAAAGTTCGTGAAGAGGCAGAATGCTCAGAGGCATTTGTGTTATTAAACCATCATGCTACGGAAACTCTGAGGGAAGGCAGTCTCTTGTCCAGTGTGTGTAAATTCTTGGCCACACAGCAGTTGAGGGTAGGTGAGTTGGGGGCTGCATAGCAGAGGTATGGCCTACAGTTATGGCAACAGATCGTACCTGTGTCACTGCACTTGAGTGGACTTTGTTCTGTCATTGGAGAAATGAGGATTAGGTCATTTACTTAGCAAATGTCTCCATGTCTTGAGTTTTCTAAACTCAAGACTCAGTAGGGGAGAAGGTGAGGTAGTTGTACTCTCACACAAGCAAATAAAGAAACAAAGGAGCCCGTTTTTGTTAACTGGTGCTGCCATGAAGCCATGGAGCAGGGTGAAGAGGTTGGATGTGATTGAGGGGGTAGGGAACTCATGTAATTGGACTTGAATAGCAAGGGTAGGCTGCCACAACAAGTTCTGGGGGCAGAAGAAACAGCACCATGCAGTCCCCAAGTGAAAATGAACTGGGGCTGTGATGACCAGAAAGGAGCCCATGGACCCAGGATGGGCAGAGGCAGGAGATTTGGAGTCAGACGAGGCCAAATGCAGTGTAGTGAGCTCTTGGATTGCATTCAAGCATAGTAGGAGCCATGTTGAGGGCTTTGAGCAGGGGAGTGACGTGATCAAATCTGCATTAATTTTTTAAAAGATCATTTGAGAGGCAGACTTACAGATAGAGAGAGGGGTCTTCCATCCACTGGTTCACTCTCCAAATGGTTGCTTTGGCTGAAGTGGAACTGACTTGAAGCCAGAAGTTCCTCCAGGTCTCCCACTGGGTTGCAGGGCCATCTTCCACAGCTTTCCCAGGCCATCAGCAGGGAGCTGGATCAGAATTAGCTGGGACTTGAGCTGGTACCGATGGGATGCTGATGCTGCAGGTGCAGGCTTTATCTACAATTAAACAGAGTCTCATTCTGGCTGCTGTGTGGAAGACAGATTATTGAGGGTGCAAAAGCAGAGAGACAATTGAGAGGCTCTTCTGGTCTCTTTAAAGTCAGTTTGGGTCAGGGGAGGCAAAAGGGTTTTAGAATGATGCACCCTAGCATGTGGTTAAAAATAAAGCCACAAACTTACTTTCTAACGTTAACCCAAAACTCACAAGGACCAAGAACATTTATTATTTGAGATGCTTTTTCCATGTTTTGAGTCAGAGACAAAATAAAAGTTAATCAAAGTCGTGATTAGTAATGATGTGAACAATTATGGTGTGAAGAATGATAATTCCTTTCTTTGGGGATTGACACTAGCCATGGTTTGGCAGGAAATAGAAATCACTTGAATGTTGAATATGGAGGGAGTTTTATGGGGACAGTTGGATGCAAATGTGATAGGAGGACTAAGATTCCAAGCAGGAGAGAGTGAGGCAACCAGAGATTGGGGTAGTGGGGAGCCCAGGCCACTGCAAGGTTGGAAGGACAAGGGGAGGAGACCAAGCAGCCTCAGCCCAGGAGCTGGGGTCTCTCGAGGAAGTGGGAGCCTTGGCATTGCTTCTGAAGTGAACGACAGGCATCAGGGAATTGTAGTCAATGCCACAGATGCTTGAAAGAAACACCCTGGGTTCTCTCGCTTCCTGCTTTTTAAATCTCTTGCCAGCAAGAGCCGAACCCAGGAAAATGTAAGCAGGAGTATACACCTCAAAAGCACAGCCTGCAGGCCTCGCTGGGATGTATAGCAGAACAGGGTTTGGGGAAGCGTGGACCTGGGACAGATGGGCCCTTACCCTGCCTTCCTGCCTTCTGCGTCTGGGGACAAAAAGCAGGCAATGCCAGTGAGGGGTCGGAGAAGAATGGACACTGGAGGTGAGTTGGCATTGGAAGAGAGTGGGACTTGTGGAGCATCGTTTCCTTTTGTGCATGCTTGCTATGGAGCCCACACGGGGTATCTTTTGGGTTGGTGTTCCCTAGGTGGGTAGGTAGTCATGGCCCCGTAGCAGGGATTTCCAGCTGATCCTACAGTAAGGTTGATCACTACTCAGGTTTGGCATTTCTGCATGTGCTGGATGACTGTGGGGCAGCCCTTATGGAGGTGCTTTCTCAGGAATAACTTCACAGGAGAAGGTTGATCTCAAAGAAAGAAGGTTGAAGCACTCTGGCCTCAGAATCAGCCCTTAAAGCATTTGGATCTGGCTAAAAAGCCCATGAGAGTTTCTCAGGTATGGAAAGCCTAGGCACTGTGGCAAAAAATGACCTAAATGAAAGATGTCTGTGAGTGAGATCCCAGTGGAAAAAACGGGCCATCAAAGAAGGAGGTACCTTTCTCTGAAGGGAAGAGAGAACGTCCACTTTGACGATGGCCTTGTCTAAATAAGGTTGGAGTTTGTGAACTCAAGAGGCTTCCATAGTCTTGGCAGCTCATGACAAGAGCCTCATGATGTCATAAATAAGAGTATCAATTGTTAAATCAACAACAGGAGTCACTGTGCACTTATTCCCCGTGTAGGATCTCTGTCCTTAATGTGTTATACTATGTGAATTAATGGTAAAACTAGTATTCAAACAGTATATTTTGTGTGTCTGTGTGGATGCTATCTCTTAAAACTTTTACTTAGTATATACTAAGTTGATCTTCTGTATATAGAGATAATTAAAAAGAAATCTTAAGAATGGGATGGGAGAGGGAGTAGGAGATAGGATGGTTTGCAGGTGGGAGGGAGGTTATGGGGGCAAAAGCCGCTATAATCCAAAAGTTGTACTTTAAAAATTTATATTTGTGGGCCGGCGCCATGGCTCAACAGGCTAATCCTCCGCCATGCGGTGCCGGCACACCGGGTCCTAGTCCCGGTCGGGGTGTCGGATTCTGTCCCGGTTGCCCCTCTTCCAGGCCAGCTCTCTGCTGTGGCCCAGGAGTGCAGTGGAGGATGGCCCAAGTGCTTGGGCCCTGCACCCCATGGGAGACCAGGAAAAGCACCTAGTACCTGGCTCCTGCCATCGGGTGAGCGCGGTGTGCCAGCCGCAGTGCGCCGTCCGGGGCAGCCATTGGAGGGTGAACCAACGGCAAAGGAAGACCTTTCTCTCTGTCTCTGTCTCTCACTGTCCACTCTGCCTGTCAAAAAAAAAATTATATTTGTTAAATAAAAGTTAAAAAAAGAAAATTAACTGTTAAAAAAATGAAAGAAGGTTAATCTGGTAAAAAGAAAAACCTGGCCTTGTTTATTGGCAAGTGGGCTGAACCAATATCCTTGGGTTTTAGGTTGAGTCAGCTTCCTGGACCAGTGTCTCTTCTTTTTTTTTTTTTGGCTGCTGTGCTCTCTGACTTGATGGAGACTATTCCATTGACTCTGATGTGGTCTCAGCTATGTGCATCCTGCTTTGCAACCCTGGAACAGGGCCTTCAGCGATGTAGAAAGGCAGTCTTCCGCCTGCCTGGAAAGCCACAAGAGTCCTAGGCAGTGCCGACGCTAGACATTGAAACAGTTTGTGCCTCAGGACGCCAGATAGCAGCAGCCGCCATGGTGGTGGCTTCAAGGATCCACAGAGACCAGTCGAGATGGGATTAGAGCCAGGAATCAAGGAATAAGTTTTGAATGCCTTTGGGGACCCTGCATACATTTCCAGATATCTTCAAATAATGTTGAAGCAAGAATTGAAAACACTAAGTTGACAAATAATCTCAGAATTTGAAGGGTCATGAAAATTTAATCCATTCATGTGGTTCTCTATGTGTTTGATGTATTTTGATGAAAAAGTTATTATGAAATTTTATGTAGTCCATTCCCATGTGATTGCATGGACTTTCTGTTCACATATTATCCACCCTCCATCTACCTACCTACCTATCTACCCATTCACCCACCCAGTCACCTACCCATCCATCCATTCATCCTCTGTCCACTCACACACCCATTCAAGCAACTGTCCATCCGTCCACCCACCCATCCAGCTGCCCATTCACTTACCCATTCTTACGTCTATCATCAATTCATCCTCCTTGCCATCCTCCAACCCATCTGTCCACTATCCATCCCTTTATTTGTCTACCCACGCATCTGTCCAACCAACCAACCACCCATCTATCCATCTTCCCACCCATTCACACACTCATCCATCCATCATCCATCCAACCAACTGTCCATCCATCCACCACCCACCCATCTACCTGTCTACCCACCCATTCACTGCTGATTGTGGGAATTCTGCAGTGAACAAGACGATGGATGTTTCCCTGGAATTTCTGTGCTAATGTGTCTGTGTCTTTGTGTGTGTGGTAAACAATAAAAAATGCAAACCCAGGAGTGAAGACATACAGTGCCCTGAGAGACCCCAAATGGGGATTGGCTTGATTTGGATTATCAGAGGTCGGGATAATGAGGAAGAATTAACACTGTGCTGAGTGAGTGCCAGTAGCCTGTGGTGGGCCAAAGCAGCTTATGGAGGAAGGACCAAGGAAAGGCAGAGGGCTGGGTCAAGAGACAGAGGGCGTGCAACACACGGATTCTGGAGAGGAAAGCTCATGGGGCCTTGCACGCCTGCTAAGGAGTTTTGTTTGCCCTAGCCAGTAATGACCTATCATGATCTGGTCTCCAGTGTGTGGTGATTTGCACGTAGCTGTTTGACTTTTGCTAGGAAGTGTTTCTTCCTGTTGGGCTGGAATCACTTTTCCTTCTTTGGGCTCTAGGTTGCGTCCCCTGGAGCCCCATCGAGAGCACCTGCTACTTTCTCTGCTCCTTCCCCAGATCCTAGTCCCTCCCACTCCCTTGCTCTCTCCGTTTAACCATTCCTGCAGGACAGGTTCTAATATCCTTTCTCATCACTGTTGTCTTCTTTGGGACACACCCTAGTTTGTCAGCATCTGTGCTCGGGAGCAGTGATGGGACCCACACACTCGAGGTTGGTCCAAGGACGAGGAACCTCCACAGTCCCTTTGTTTAGGAGGCTTTGCTCCCATTGGTATGTCTCCAAGATCAAATTCCTTTTTTGAATGCCCCTTCCCTCTGCTGATTCAAAATAAACTTGCAGTCAGCTAAAACCTATAAGTCTGCCTCTTGCAAGCTGCTATCAAACCAGGTGGTTCTCATCCAATATGTATGTAGGCATTTATTTTTAATTTGTACCTTGTCTGCTTCTAAAATTGACTGTAAGCTTGGAAACAGAACACAAGTACACATCTATCCAGTTAAGATGAAGATCCAAGCTACAGCAGAAGCATTACATTTTTTCGGTAGATTTCCTGAGTGTGAGGAGGTCTGTGTCTCTACCCCTCTATGATTTCATGTTATTGATTTATGGCTGTCAGTGCTAAGTTTTTCCAAGTCTTCGTCTTGTCTTTGAGTTGTCAGCCTTTCTCAGCAGTGTGTCCACTGCCCATTTGCTGCCAATCACCATTACATACTTTGTGATTCTCTAGGCCGGAGATCTCAGCTCCACATTTCAGGAGCTGTGCAACATTTTCCAAGTTGATTCACCTGCCTGTTTGCTATTCTCGTTTCTTTAACAGTGCCTCCCTCTCAGAGGTGTGGTGTGGGCTCATGGAATGAAGTCATGATGTAAAGTCCTTTGAATAGTGCTGGTACATGGTAAGCTATGTAGATGTTTACTTATTTATTTAACTGCTATTACTTTGTCCATGTTTATATACTGCAGTGTGATAAGTTTGATACATGTGTTCAGTGTGTGCTGATCAAATTATTTTCTTTATCAATGTAAACATTTGCTGAGAATTTATTCACTGCACAATGTGATGGGAACTTAAACACAATGCTGTATCTTATGTTCATGTTAATACCAGCCGAGTAGTTCATGATAGCCTTTGCCACTCCAGGGTGGGTGAGTCTGGAGTTGGCAAGCAGCCATACCCGGAGGGCACTGGAAGTGGTGGGAGTGGTGGACACCAATGGCTGGGTGCATGGTGAGTGCCTGCTGTCCAAGACACCAGGCCAGGGAAGGAGGGGGCTGCTTCTCACCTCCCTTCTGCTTCCTGGAGTCCTTACCCGTCCCCTGGCCCTGGCCCTCCTGGCAGGCTTCCGTCTCTCTCCTGTAGAGGGATGGCCTGCTCAGCCTTGCATATTGGTTCCTGGTGGGACACACCCCAGTTGAAGGCACACTGCCTGTTGGATGCAGCCGGTGATTACGCTTCAGTTGAGGGAAAGGGACTGTGAGTCCTTCTCCTGGGGCCACTTAGTGCTGAGAGAAAACCGTCAAGGCAGTGAGACCAGCGCTGTCTGCGAGAGTCCTCGGCTGTGCTGGCCTGGGGTGTCAGTCGTTGCTTGTGAAGGGTCTCTGGATTAAAGCCAGGCTGCCAGCCATGCCCTGTAACCACAGCAACGCTTCAGTGGCTGTGCATACGTACTGAATTTCCAGTTCAGCCTTGATGCTGATCAGTTAAGCTGGATCATCCCATAGGAATTGAACACAAAAGGCGTGGGGCTGTCCTGGAATCTGGCGTTATTAAGCAAAAAATGAGTTTTAGGGAAAAGTTTTGGCCTTTCCCGGTCCCCTTGTGATTTTACATTTGCAATTTTCCGCATTACCTGACACACACAGTGCTTCCCAAGAACAAATGGTCTTCCTGCCTGCTGGGGGGTCGTAAGCTTCAAGACAGGTGAGGGGTGGGGGGAGAGAGAGTGAGAGATCTCTAGAAGGCACTCCCATGCACTGTTGCTTTCTGCAAATCCTGCAATAGCTGGGGCTGGGCCAGGGTGGGCCAGGAGCTGGAACTCAATCCAGGTCTCCCATGTGGATGGTAGGAGCCCAAGTACTTGAGCCATCACCACTATCTCCCAAGGCTCTGCATTTGTAGGGAGCTGGAGTCAGAAGCTGGAGCTAGGAATTGAACCCAGGTCCTCTGATGTGGGATATGTGGGATGTGTGTATCTTTTTTTTTTTCTTTGATTTCTTTACTTGAAAGCCAGATTTATAGAGAGCCAGAGGCTGAAGCAGAGAGAGGTCTTCCATCCAATAGTTCACTCCCCAAATGGCCATAATGGCTGGAGCTGAGCCAATCCGAAGCCAGGAGTGAGCAACTTCTTCCAGGTCTCCCTTGTGAGTGCAGGGGCTCAAGGACTTGGGCCATCTTCCACTGCTTTGCCAGGGCATAGCAGAGAGCTGGATCAGAAGTGGAGCAGCTGGGACTCGAATCAGTGCCTATATGGGATGCCAGCACTGCAGGTGTTGGCCTTAACCCACTACGCCATAGCACTGGCCCCAGGATGTGTACATCTTAACCTGGGTGTTAACCTAGTGGTTAACAAGCTTCCATTTTAACATGCTTCAAGAATAGATTCCATGTTTACTAAGATTTCTGAATACTCATTAAGAAAAGTTACATCAGCCGATTTTTATTGCAGTACAATAATTTGGAATAGCTCTTATTAAAAGAGAACTCTGTTCTACCCTCCCTGTTTTGTTAGGACCAGTAGGGGGCCTTAAACTCTGGAGAAGATTATGGTAATCCTTGCTTTAATTGCTATGTATGATTCCAAGTAAGCAGAGCACTGGATTTTAAAACAACAAAGTCTGATTTCAGGTGGCCGAGGGGTGGGGAGGAGGCCTCAGTTCAGCAATTTTCCACGTCACTTTCCTGCCCCTTTCCTTTATTATTTTGTAACTTCCTTGAAGATGGGAATATTTCCGTCTGTGCACTGCTCTATCCCCAGTTTCCAGTGTAGAGCCAGAGTCTGGGACACATCATTCAGCCAGTCCATCAAGAATAGTAGTGAAAGGATCAAGGAGAGTGGACACAATAATGAAAACATCGCCATTACCATTTCCTGGTTATGCTGTCAGAGGCGCGTTTGGTGTTGCCGCATGGCCTGTAGCAGGCAGCCGGCGAGCTCCCCTGGGCCTAACAGCACAGGAGTTCCACCAGCTTTGACATGGCCTCGGGCTGCTTGCTTGGGATCCCCTCTTGCCAGGCCTCTGTCAGGAGGGTGACAGCCCTGAGGCGCTGGTGGCTGATGGGATGGTGCTAGCCGTTGCCGACATGGGCACAGACGCTCCTGGTGCCCACTGCTTGAGGAACACTGGGCCTCCAGCTTTTTTTTTTGTTCTTCAAAGTTGAAAATGTCCCAGTCAAGGAGGAAAACTGTGGGCTTTCCAGGCAGGCCCAGAAAGGCACAGGGAGAGACTGCTCACAGTGGGGCAGGAAGAACGGCGTGGAAGGAGCACTCCTGGAGGAGCACCTGGTTCCGTCTGCAGACGTCTGAGTCTGAGACCCGGACGTGCTGCCTTTTCACTGCAGCCGCTGGCTTTAAGTTCCCACGTCCCTGGGGAGTCGAGGTCCCTAGGGAGTCGAGGTCCCACAGCCTCGTCTGAAGCTTCTTCCGAGTGTTTCTCCATCTCTCTGCTCTCAGGCAGGACTTCCTGTTGCAGTGCACTGTGGGAACAGGCTTGCTTGGTGCTGTGCGGAGAGGCTGGTGTTGCCCCGACCTGCCTCCCGTGAGGTCGGTGAGTTCAGGTTTTCTGTGCCGTGTTCTTGCACTGGGTGGACCATGCCAGCTGTAGGAAGCCAGCCCCTCACGTTACTCGTATCAGCTGTTTTTCCTCCTGCATTCCAGCCTGCTGCTCCCTGTCACTCAGCGGCTTTAATCCTTGGAGCGATTCGGGCCCTTCCAGCCCTGATGGCTCTGATTCTCTGTAGCCACCAAGCGGGGCAGAAAGTGGGGTCTCACCTCGGCGATTTTGTGAGGATTGTGTCCTCTGCAACTTCTCCCACCTTCCTCCCATGAGAAAGACCACCAGGTCGTACCCGGACACAAGCAGCCCTGGGGTGTGGGGACTCCTTCCCAGGAGCAAGTCCATAGCACAGGCAGGGCTGTGTGGGTTTTTGATTGACAGCTGTCAGTGTCTATCACTGACTTCCAGGGACCCCAACAAAGGCTCTGAAGAAAAGCAGAGAAGTCGCAGGGGCTGTACTGGCTACAGGTGCATCACAGGCAGTGGGGATTGAGCCCCTTCCAGAGACTCAGGGCTTCCCCTGGGACCGGGAATGGTGACAGCAGATGCCACCAAGAGCGAGACCAGCAGGAGTCCTGAAGGCTTGGTATTCAGCTCTCTGGGGGAGGGGAGGATGAGGACAGGGGAAGCAGGCACACAGACATCTCATCCCTCAGCTAATCTGAATAGCTGGGGCACTTGGCCCTAGGGCCCCTGGGGTGGGTGTACAGAGCAAGCCTGAGAGTAGGTAGGGAGGGCGCTGGGGTGTGGACTTGACTGCTCCAGCAGGAGAACTGACTGCCATCCCTCCTGCCCGGGACCTCACAGCCGGGTGCCACTGTCCCCAAGCACGGTCTCATGGACCCACAGAGCCGCCCAGCTGCCAGCTCTGCCGCCTTCCATCTCCTGTGACTGTCCCGGTCCCCCAAGATCCTCCCCACCGCGGAGCCCCTTCCTCTGTGTCTGTCTCCATCTCTTCCGCTCCTGATCCCCAGTGGGCTCCACTTCTCCTTCGGTGCTGCGACAGAAGATGCCATGGCTCCGCCACTTTGCTTGTCCCCACCTGAGTTCCTCCGAGTGGCAGTGTGGGGGCTGGGGTCTTCATGAGGATCTCAGGCTGTGGGAGGGAGTCATGCATTTCTCACAGGACTGCATCCTGCCATTGAGTCCACTATGGGCGCCTGGTGCCTTCTGCATGCAGCCGTGGGCCCCTCTGTTTCTCACTGGGAGCCCAGTGGACGCCAGCACCATGCTTCCAGACCGCGGGAACTGTGAGGCAGAAAACCCTCTCCACGCGGTCCCCAACCTCGTGTGTCTTGTTGTAGCAACAGAAAATGCTGGTGCATTCTGGCGAGCTCATTTCTTCGTGGTTCACAAGTTAGCTCATTCTGGCTTCCTGTAGGTCTCTACCACACCTTACAGAAATAGGCATTCGTTTTGTTCAGATTCTGCATCTACCTGGAGGCCTGTGGGCGGGTTGCCTCGCTCCTCATGGCAAAAGCTTTGAGGGCCCAGCTGGTGTGAGAGACACTCGCACGACGGCTGGACAGGTTGGTTCTGCACCTGCTGGCTTTGGCCTCTGCACAGCGCGGTGACCATGTTCTGCCAAGGAACACAGAAGAGAACTAGGGGCGGGGCGGGCAGCTGTGCCGACGTCAGATCTAGCGTTGGAGGTCCTGTGTGCCTGGGTGGAGAACGAGGGAAGGCAGGCCTCATCTGCCCTTGGGGGAGCTGCTGCAAGGTGAGCAGGTGGGGTGGGAGTTCTGCTGCAGCCGATTTTAGAACTTGAAGTCTGGCTCAGTCCTTGCCGCCCCCGGCCTGCTGAGGAACGAAAGCCGGGCGCTGGTGATGAGGCCTGCTGGGCGGACGCTGGGTTTCCTGCTGAGAATCCACCTCCGTGTCGGGCAGAGCTGCGGCGGGCGCTGCAGAGAAGACACTGTGTGTTGCCGGCCTGGTACCTACATCGTCACGTGTCAGGAAGGGGGCTCCGGCCTGGGGAACGGACCGTGATGGATCTCACGCACCTGCCACCTCCTGATCTCTGTCGGCTTATGGGTTTGGGAGTGGCCATGCGATTTCCTTCTCCTCCGGGAGACAGAAGAGAAAGTGTTGGGAGGAATCATGGAAAAAACTCTGGGTGGGCAAATCCCACCTCCCCTGGAGTGAAGGTTTTGTAGCTGGAGGTGGCAGCCATCTTGAAATCATAGTGGTCCCTCCGTGGCGGTCCCTCCGTGGCAGTCTCAAGGATGATGACCAATCTTCCCACTGCTGTTTAACCGCCAGGTTAGTGGCCCCTGGTCCTGCCTCTCCCAGCCTTGTGTAAGTGAGGCAGTTGCCTCCTGTTACTGCCGGCTGTTCTTTGTGGCTGGAAACTCTGCCTTGGAAAAGCGCTGCTCTAGTATTTGTGGGATGGAACTGAATTTGCTCAACTCACTTGGCCGAGTCACACCGCAGTCTGCGCCACGCACAGGACTAAGTGGCGAGGGTTGCAGAGCTGATTCTGGGCGTGCTCCTGCCCTGCTGCTTCTCCGAACCCCAGGGATGGCACAGGCCAGGTGCCGGGCTGTCTCCTAGCAGAGCTCCTGGCCCCCCAACATGCAGCTCATGAGCCACGTCTGCTTTGGTCCAAGCCTTTAAAACACAAAAGGCTCTGGGTGAGCCGGCTTCTTGGTGTGCCCGCGGCTTGCGGCTGACACTGGGTGACTGATGACAGCCGGAGAGTGACAATGCCACTGATGGGGAGTGCAGCTGGGTGACATGGGAAACTTCACGAAAACACCCATGGAGTCACCCAGGCTGCGCCAGGGGAGGCCTGAGCTGCTGCACGTGTGGACATCCTCCACAGAGGTAGGGTTGCTCTTTAATGCGCATTTATATCCCTTACAGTGCAGACTCTACACAAGGCAGGGGAGTTGGGTGATGGCTGGAGAGTGGTTAGGAAGCCCCCGCCCCCTAGCCCTGGGCGGCTGCCTGGTCCTCACTGCGGGAGACAGTTGGCAGCTGCCGGTGAGTTTGTTTCAGAAGTAGCCTGTGCTTGCCTGCTCGGTCTCCTGTGAACCTTGCTCACCCCTGCACCGTGTCCTGCGAAGGCCCCAGCCATGGGTGGGTGCTGTGGTGCTAGGCCGCTCGTCCTGTCACATCAACATCTATCATTCATCCGTGTCCCACTTACAGAACTAGGAAGTGGACCACGACCGGCAGGGGGATATATGGGGGCGTTTCCCACAGCCCCACCCCCATGTCTGTTCTTTTCCTTCTCTCTGCCCTACGTCAGCCATGTGGGAGGCCAGGGCCCTGCTGTCTTTGGCCAGCATGACTGGCTCAGGGTGGATCTGTGGTCCCAGGCCTTGCTGGGGGAAAAGTTGAGTCTCTGCCAGAAACTAAGTATGGCTTCCGGGAGTCAGGGTGTCCCTAGTCCTGTAGCAAAGATGGTGGCAGCCTGGCCCTGCCACTGATGGCCCTTTGGTACATGGAGAGAGCACTGCCGCGGAGAGCAGCATGGGGTGGGGCTGGGGTGCCTGCTGTGTCACGCGTGCTGTGAGCAGGTGTGACTCGTCCTGGACGCAACTACTTCTCTGCACCTGTCACCCTCACCTCACCATTCTCAACACTTGGTGCGATTCTTTTATTTTTTTTTAAAGAGATTTTTTTATTTGAGAGGCAGAGTTACAGATAGAGGGAGAGCTAGAGAGAGAGAGAGAGAGATCTTCCATCCGCTGGTTCACTTCTCAAATGGCTGCAAAGGCTGGAGCTGGGCTGATCCGAAGCCAGGAGCCAGGAGCTTCCTTTGGGTCTCCCATGTGGGTGCAGGGGCCCAAGCACCTGGGCCATCATCTGCTGCTTTCCCAGGTCATAGCAGAGAGCTGGACGGGAAGAGGAGCAGCTGGGACCTGAACCAGTGCCCATATGGGATGCTGGTGCTTCAGGTGGCACAGTGAGAGCCCCTTGGTGAACTTCTTGGGCTCCTGTAAGTACTGCTGGCCACTCTGAGGGCCCTGGCCAGCGGAGCACAATTGAGGGTGGGAGAGGGGACAGCATGCGAGTTCGTATTGCTCCGAGTTCACTGTCACTTTAAGGAGGGAATCATTACTTCCGGCAGAGGGAGGCTGGCATAGGAGGGGTGTGTTTGAATTTAGGGGAGTCAGCCTTCTCTCCATCCGTGAAGCAGGGCTCTGGGGCACCAGAGAAGCGAGAATGCTGGCTGCTACAGAGCAGAAAGGGAGGAGGCACCAGTGACTGTGGGCTTGTGTTTCCCATGGCAGTGCTGGGAGTTGGTGAGGAGGTATCCCTGCCAAGACAAGAAAAGCAGTACTCACCCTGCCTGGGGCAGGAAGGCCTTTCTGTCTCTCTCTCTGTCTCTCAGGCACTCAGGGCTGATGACCATGGGGAAGGACATGAACGCAGCCCCAGTGTCCAGCAATGAAAGACCTGGGTGTAGGGTGACCAGCTGCCCTGGTTTGCCTGGGACTGAAGGGTTCCTGGGATGTGGGACGTTCAGGTTTAAGACTGGAGAGTCCTGGGTGACCCAGGGGGAGCTGTGCTCCGTGCTGGAGTGCTCTCCAACGTGGCTGTCGGCCCCTTCCTCAGGCACCTGCTGTGAGCCAGGCCTGTGTCAGTTCCTAGGGACCCACTGGCGAGGAAGATGGGTCCCCTGACTTAGGAGATCTTTAGGGGCATGCGTTGACACGCGGGTTTCGCTCTCTGTGGCTCTTTGAGTATTTCTCGCTGTTTTATTAAGGATGTTTGCATTTGTGGCTGATGTGACATCTCAACCCAGGAATTAAAGCTCCGAGGTTGCCCATGCATCAGACTTGCTGAGAAATGACTGAGACTAGTGGAGGAGGCAAAGCCAGGTGCGCTCGGTTGGGAGTGTGCTTTGGTAACCAGTCTGAAGCATGCGGCTGCTCACGGCTGCTGGGAGAGCCATCAACAGGAGGTACCTGGGATATCCTGGTCCCCAGTGGAAGATGGGAGCCTGGGAAAGGCTCGGCCATCCAGCGTGGAGTTGGGGCATTGGGACAGCACACTGTTCCAGAGCTCCTGGGGGATCAGGGCCGCGCCTCTGCTCTGCTTCTCCTCTTGCTTCCTCCCGCTCCGCTCCCCATCTTCCTGTTTGTCCTGAGAGCACCGTGCTGTAGGCCGCAGCCCTGGCCCCTGGCTGCAGACTGGGGCTGTGTGAGGAGATAGGGCCCTTGGGTAAGGGGCTGAGTTAACATGAAGCTACTGGGCTGGTCCTGGTCCAGGCTGGCAGGAGCCTTTTCAGGAGGAGAAAATTGGGACTCACAGACAGTGGGGATGGGGGTGCACAGAGAAACGGGCATGGCCGGAAGGCGCCCCCTGCAAGCCTGGAAGACAGATGCTAGAGAAACCAAACCTGCGACACCTTGATCTCGGGCCGGCCGTCCTCCCCATCAGTGAGACGATGGGAGATTCTGTTGATTGCTATTTTATGGCAGCCGTGGAGCAGGGTCTGCTTCCGAGGGACCCGGAGGACTTGGTGGCGAGCGGTCTGGAGTTAAGATTTGCCTTTTCATCCGGCCCCATGCTGGTGTTTTCTCAGTTGGAAATCTGTACACGTAAGTCATGTGCACATTTTATAGATGTTTATTTCCTTAAGCTTTTGTGAGAGCTGAAGGGTTTGAAAGCCTCCATCAGCTGTACTTGCAAAGTTGGGTAAGTGCCGTCGCCGCCACTGATCTCCAAAGGTGGACCTGGGGCCTGCGGGGCAGGCGCGTGGGGGGTGGGTTTGTGGGGTGGGTCAGAGAGCACTCAGGACCTGAAGGCACATCGCAGCTAGTGACAGTGAGAATGCTCACGTCTGCAGTGCAGAGCAGAGCAGAGGCGTCGGAGCTCACAGTGTGTTTCAGCGAGAGAGGATTTTCCTTCTCCATCAGTTTTCTCAGCTGCAAAATGGCCAGGACTTCACGTGAGGAAGAAGGAGGTGATGTGCCCTCACCGTGTCCCTCACCCTGACCTCTAAATGCTCACTAGAGGGCAGCTGGTCTGCAGGTACCAAGAGCAGAATCCTTACCAACAAGGAGGGCCCACTCGCTAGAGCTGACTGTTAAACTTTTAGGAACTTCGTGACCTGTGTAACACAGAGCTGTCCTAGCGGTTGACTGTGCAGGGAGCTACAAATCAGGGCATCCCTCTTCCAGGAGCTGCTGGACGGCTGTGCCAGCACACCAGGAGGCCAGGGCTGCCCAGGGCGGTGCCTTTGGGAGCATGCCCGTTTACAAGGTTGCTCTGCAGGTCGGTGTGCATCAGCCTTGCTGTCTGCCTTGAGCCCGCCTGTCGCCAACTCCACAGCTGCACAGCGGGTGTCTCCTTCCTCAAGGCCCTGACTGAGCCCGCTCTCTTCCAGGGCTCCTTCCTGACTGAGCTTGCCCTGCCCTCCTGCCCTGCTGCCCTCCGCCCTCAGCTCTGCACTCATCAGCCACTTCCTGTATCCGCAGCCCCCTGGGTCAGCTCCGTCTCCTTAGAGATTCTTCACAGGCGAAGGACATGCGGCGTGGACTCCCCATGGAGTACCATTTAGCAGCAAAAAAGGATGACGCCTTGCCATTTGTGGGGAAATGGATGGAAGTGGACGTCATTATGCGGGGCGAAAGGGGCCATGCACAGAAGTGACGAATCTGCAGCCTCTCACTCACATGTGGAAGGTGACACGGTTGAAGCAGAGAGGCAGGAGGAAAACACTGGTTCCTGAGGCTGGGGGCTGGGGGCTGCGGGCCTGAGAGCAGGGTGGGCAGCGCTGCTCCGTGGATGCGTGACACAGCGAGGAGGAACACGGCACAAGACGGCTGTGTAAGGTGAGCGCAGTTACGAAGATGCGGTGTGAACAGTGAGTGTTCTCACCACAAAAGTGCAAACTCTGAGGAGCTGCATTTGTCTATGACGAGATTCAAGCGCACGTACTTCAAACCTCCTGCAGAGCATGCAGTGTCCTTGCAGGGCTCTCTGCCCATTGAGCAACTTTAGAAAGCACTTGGGTTCCAGCCCACCCCTCTGAGTGGCAGCTGGCCCTTGAGGACCTCTGCCTGTGGGGCTGAATCTAGTTGGAGAATGCAATTAAAAGACACATTTATTAGGGTGCAATAAATTTGGAAACCCATGCACAGTTTCTCCCTCCTCTGCATTTCCCATGATCCTTCTGAAGACCCCACAAATATCAGTTTCCACAGATTTCACTTCGGTCCATCCATTGCCTTATTTGTGTAATGAACACCTAGGGCTATGGCAGTTGGTTTATTTCTCTCTCTCAAGATTTATTTATTTATTTGAAAGGCGCAGAGAGAGAGAGAGAGAGAGAGAGAGAGAGAGAGAGAGAGAAAGAGCAACAGAGAGAAATCTAACATCTGCTAATTCACTTCCCAAATGGCCACAATGGCTGGGGTTGGGCAAGGCCGAAGCCAGGAGCCTGGAGCTTTCTCTGAGTCTTCTACATTGGTGCAGGGCCCCACGCACTTGGGCCATCTTCCACTGCTTTGTCAGGCCATCGCAGAGAGCTGGATCAGAAGAGGAGCAGCGGGGTCTTGAACCGGTGCCCTTATGGGATGCTGGCCCCAGCAGTTGGTTTCTGAGTTCCCTTCCACATGTCGTCCTCCTAAATCGCAGCTGAACAGAAGCGCCTTTCCCTGCTACACTTGGTGTAGTTGCCCTAAGAGGATGAGCCGCAGCCAGTCAGTTCTCAACAAAGGCCTCCCAACCCTGGCAGGTGCGTGTCACGCGTAGGGAGCCGTTTCCACAGGGCAGTGTCTCCATCAGGGACATCAGAAAGTCCCATGCCCAGCCCACTTCTGTTTGCCTGGAGCTGCTGAGAGACTTCAACCTCTTTCAGCAACCTCCAGATGGCGTGGAGTGAGTCAGGTCTCCCCGGGGCCCAGCGCGTGCAGTCACAGTCAGAGCTGGCTGGTGAGTCACAGCCTTCGTGAGTGATGCCTCCCAGAAGGAAAAATACCCAGCACCCCCACCCGACCCCTGTGGGTCACGGCTCCCCCACCTGGCCGGCGATGTCCCCTGGGGACCGCGAGGACTGAGCCAGATGCTGGCTCCGTGGGAGCGTCTCCCTCTCTCTCTTCTGGGCTGGGAAGGCCTGGTCACCCTGGGTACAGTGGCAGGTGCACCTCGTTCCCTCGGTGCTGTGAGAAGATCCGCATACAATGGGGACGCTGCCGGGGACATGTTGGCAGTCACCTCCAGATGTTGCTGAAATTTTGAAAATACAGTTTTTGCGGGGGACACAACACATCACTTTCCCTACACAGGGGGTGGCGCCAAGACCTCCCCTCTTGGAGCAGCAGGGCCCTCTTGCAGGCGTAGCATTAGCCCACGCTTACTGTGCCCTTAACCATCTCTGGCTCCCTTGTTCAGCCCTTTCCTCCCAGGGCCCTGGAATGCAGACGCTGTGCAGACGCTGTGCAGCAGCTCCTGGGTGCGCTCCTTCACATCCTCCCTGCCGCTGCCTTTTCCCTCTCCTCCCTTTCCTGCTTGACCTGCAGGTCAAGGACCTCTCAGGTCTCCAGGGGCCGGTATCCTGCTGTGACCTTGTGTTAAAATTCCCTCCCTTCTGTATTTATCTGAAGCTCAAGGTCTAAGCCGACCACCATGGCAGCTGTTGATGCTGATGTTGAGTCCACGGTTGGGTGCCTGCTCTGGGTCACCCCTGGAGGAACACAAGGCACTCATTCTCCTGGAGCTTTCTCTGCAGTAGAGGAGGAAGAAAGACAAGAGCCAGAGAGAGCAGGTAGCTGCTAGTGTTTTGGCCTAGCAGGTTAAGCCACTGGCTTTGATGCTGGCATCCCATGTAAGGCTGGTTAGTGTCCTGGCTGCCCTGCTTCTGACCCAGCTCCCTGCTAATGCACCTGGGAAAGCAGCAGAAGATGGCCCAAGTGCTTAAGCCCTTGCTACTCATAGAGGAGACCCGGATGGAGTTCCAGGCTCCTGGCTCTGGCCTGGCCCATCCTTGGCTGTTGTGGCCATTTGGGAGTGAACTAGTGAATGAAAGCTCTCTCTCTCTCTGTGTCTCCCCAACTATCTGTAGAACTGCCTCTCAAATAAATAAATAAATAAATATTTTTTTAAAAAAGCTAAGAAAACATCAGTAAGGGTAGTTCTGGAATGTCTGTGGCTCAAGGGTAGAAATTTGGTTGTGAATTGGTTAGGAAAATCACTTCTTTAATCTGATTTTGCGTAAGAGTTAATGTTAAAATGGGTAAGACACTGCAGAGTCTGGGGTAGGAAGGAAAGAAGGAGTTTACCTTTTATTGATGCAGAATTTATGTTTTGCAATGTGACTTATTAATGACACTAAGCTGTAAGGTTAAAAGGAACAGCTGAGGTGGTGAGGTTTGCAGTGTGAGTTTTCCCCACAGTTAATAAGAACATCCCCTCCCCCCATTTGCAAAGATTGAGGAGTTTACACTGGCTGACTTAAGTCCTAGGAAATACCCAGTCTGTGTCCAGATCCCCTGCTGTGTTGTCCAGGTGCGCCTGCAGGGCCCAGGGCCCTGCAGTGTTGGTTGAGCTGTTGGCTGACATCTGACTGCACAAGCCCTCAGGTCAAGTGCGAGGTACAGGTTGCACCCCACTGAACATGGGCTGTGCATGGGTGTTTGGCTGCTTGGAGCCACTTCTCTGTTCTCTGCTCTTGAGGGCCTGGAAAGTATATGACGAGCTGCGGTGAACCTGTGCTGATGTTCTGTGTCCTCTGCTGCCTGCTCCTCCCCAAGAGGCCTCTCCTGGGTGCCATCCCCAGAAAGGCTCTGTTGCTGCTTTCATAATCCCCTGTACGCAGCCTCGTTTGTTGTTGAGGCTCCTGGCTCTGGCCCTGGCCCTGTTGTTCGGACTCTGATCTGCAGGGTCAGACACGCAGTTAGGAAGTTCCCAGAGGGAGGTTTGTCATTATTGTTGTTATTGTTATTTGAGAGGCAGAAAGTGCATTCCCAGCTGCTGGTTCACTTAGTACTCATAGGCCCTCAATGGCCTCTGTCTGGGACAGAAGCCAGGAGCTAGGAACTGAATCCAGGTCTCCCGTGTGGGTGGCAGGGTCCCAACCACCCCAGCCCTCGCTGCTGCCTCAGGGGGGAGCATTAGCAGGGAAGTGATGTCAGGAGCCAGAGCCAGGGCTCTGATGTGGATGTGTGTCCCACCCAGTGGCTTGGTTGCTGGCCGGGTGTTACCTTAGAAGGGAGAGCCTTCTCATGTAGCTTCCCAGCCTCTAGTGGCTTTGGGTCTGGGCTGTGCTGTTGGCTGAAGGATCTCACACTGCTGGGTTCTAGTTATATTTGCCTGGGGAAGGTGTGTGTGTGTGTGTGTGTGTGTGTGTGTGTGTGAGAGAGAGAGAGAGAGAGAAAGAGAGAGAGACAGAAACAGAGACAGAGACAGAGGGAGAGAGACTGACTTTCTAGCAGACAGAAATTCTCAAGTTGTCTGAAGAAAAGATTTTATTCACGTGTCCATTACTCATCTCAGATGTTGAATAGGTGCCCGCTGTCTGGGTACTTGGGGTGAACAGGACAGGCAGACAGCTCACTGTGCCATGAGCCCTGCAGCCCATAGATTTGTGAGTTTTGGACACTCCTAGGTTTTGTGCAAGGTGTGTGGATGTGCATAATGGTCCCATCTGGAGCTTGTGCTTTGTTGAGGTACCTCGAAATGGAATAAGAATCCCAGGTAGTGCCAACCTCATTTGTAGGGTGAATGCTACCCTGATTCAACATCTCCCCCGCCCCTTTCATATGTTGCATCCCCAGATACTGTGATTGGTTTAAAGCAAAGGAATGTGGCCAAGCTGACCAATCAGAGTTCTTCCCTGGGATTTTTTATCCTGATCCAGGAGTCTGCCCCTCCTCTCCGTTCAACCTGACTCTTCTTCTCATTCTCTCTGATAATACAGCCACAAGTGCATAATCCTGGAACTACATCTCTTGCTATGGGAAGAATTAATTCTGGGGGAATCAAAGCTGAGAGGCAGGGTGAGGGTGCAGAGGAGGGGCAGAGAGAAAGGGGCAGAGGGTGAGGGTGCTCTGGAGCATGCCTGGCACCACCTGGGTGGGGAGGGGGCAGCCTTGGGGAGGAGAGCTGGGTGCTGAGCGATGAGCAAGAGTCTCTTCTGCTGTCAGTTTTCTGGGTGAGGGGAGGGGTGTCCCAGGGTTATTAGGTGAGGGCTCCTGCTCTGCCTGGGGACCCCCGAGGAGTGCAGGGATTGTGCGCTGAGGAGGAGGCACAGCACCCTGGGGCTCTACCTTTCCCGTTCTTCCCCCTGGGTTATCATGATCACTGGAGAGCTCCTCCTCAGTGGGGGTCACTCACACCTGAGCAGATTATCCATGCGGGGTATAGTTGAGGTTCATTCTCGTCACTGCCTGGTGTCCAACTGATGAGTCCGTCCTCATTTATTTGTCAAACCACTGTGATTGACCATTGGTTCCTGTTTGTTGCTGCTGTGAGGTTTCCTGTTTCCCTTGGATTGACATCATAATCGAATCCCCATGTTACCACGCTGGGGTTCTCCAGGGAAACTGAGGCAGCAGAATGTGTGTGTGCACGTGTGTTCGTGTGTGTGTGGGTGTGTACATCCATGCACATTGCTAAGGGATTAGCTCATGTGACTGTGGGGGTACAAGTCCAAAATCCACAGGGTACCCAGAGACTCAGGGGCTAGCTGGAGTTCAAGTTCAAATGTCAGCTGGTGGCACAATGTCTCGTGCCTAGAGTGAGACGCACAGCTGGTGGGCTGAGGCCCTGTTACATTGCAGAGGCTCCTCGGCTTTACTCAGACGGGAGCCTCTACTGTGATTCCAGCCGGGGGCGCATTGCGATTACTTCAGTAGGCTTGGGGTCACGGTGTGAGAGAGTCTGGGAAAGGGGCAGGCTGGGATGGACTCTGGGTGAGCTGGTCTGCATTTGTTAAGCATGCTCACAGGGGGACCCTTTGCTATCTCTGAGCAGGGGAGCAGCAAGGCCCTGGGTGTCAGAGCAAAGCATGCGATCCAGAAAAGGGAGGCACAGAGTGTGGGAGTCTGAGGGTGGTGTAGGAGGAGCCTGGAGTCGGACTCTGGACGTGCGGTGCTCCCTCAATCCCTGGCTCTCGCCACATCTCAGGATACTGATGCCCAGTTTGCTGACGAACAAACTGAGGCTCACACATGGGCCTTGGGCCGCTGGCAGAGTAGAGCAGAGCCAAGGCTGAACCTGAATCTCCACCTTCCCCAGGATGGCTCACGCTGCACCACTCTCACCTTTGTGTCACCACGGGGTTGTCAAGGGAGTGAGTTGATGCGTTGAAGTGGCCGGCGATGCCCTAGACAGACAGGAGGCCGTGCTAACAGGAGCCCTGGAGGAGCAGGTCCTGCCGTGAAATAGGGAGCTCCGCTAGAGAACCCAGAGCTGGAGGGGTGTTTGCACCTGGAGGGTCCCCGTCTATGATCTCAGAAACACACACTCCAAAGCACCTGACATTGTTCAGGAGGCTGGCCAGCGGCTCCCTTGGCAGATTTGGAGATGACCACAGCGAAGGACAGAGGACCAGTGGGTGGGTGGTCATTTCCCGGTGATGCTGCTCAGTGCACCCAGCAGCCCCTGCTGAGCCAAGTCCTTTCTTCTTTTTTAAAGATTTATTTGGTTTACTCCCCCCAAAATTGCTGGGGCTGGGCCAGGCTGAAGCCAGAAGCTTAGAACTCCATCTGTGTCTCCCATGTGGGCAGCAGGGCCCCGAGCGCTTGGGCCCTCCTCTTCTGCCTTCCCGGGTGCATTAGCAGGGAGCTAGATCGGAAGTGCAACAGCCAAGACTCCTGTATGGGATGCCAGCAAGCGGCGGCTTAACCCACTACACCACAGTGTCTGCCCCAAGCTAAGTCTTATTAACAAAACTTGAGGATGCACCCGACTAACCTAGAAAATGCATCTGGGATCTGCCTTGGTGGGCGTGATGCAGACGGCTCAGTCTGGTGCTGTTGGCAGAAGGGGCTCAGAGTCCAGAGATGGCGATGGCAAGACCGAGTATGGGGCAGGGACCCACGTTGGTGCTGCTGAGCTGGAAACTGCTCGGGTGGTCTTGGATGGCGAGCTGAGCATAGGGACGGTTTTGAGAGTCTGTCACAAAGCTGAAGGGTCAGGCTGCGTGATGCTCCCGCTGTCTCTGCACATGGTCTGGCCACATCCATCTTTGAGGATCTGGATAGTTCCTGTTGGGCTGGAGGGGGCTGAGAAGTGGCTGGCAGCCTGGTTGCTGGTGACATGGGTGCTTAATAAAGTGGGGAAGGATTTTCACGAACAGCTGTGCCTGTCTCTTACTCCCCTGCCAGCTGTCTGCTGACTCCACTGCCCTGGCTGGTGCTGCATGGCTGTAAATTAGACGGATTGTGTCTTTCTGGGAGCAATGCTGTCCATGAGTATGGGAGGGAGGTGGGGGCACATTGTGGGACACGCTCGACAGTGGGGAGACACTGTGTCACCTGTTCTCTGCTTCCACGTGTCAGTTTGCACCTTGGCAGTTGTTTCCAGAATAACCAGAATCTGTCAGGGAAGCATGGTGCATGCCTTGGGCGTGTGCCGAGCCTCTGCGATGGGAGGGGCAGGTGCCATACTTTCCTTCTCTACCAGGAGCGCTCCCTACACAATTGAACAACCTGTTCCCAGGTAATTAGATCGCTGACCTCCACGCATTTTTTTTTTTAAACAAGGAGGTGATTTTGATTGAAATTTGAGTGCCCACGAGTGTTACTGCCTGTTTGAGTAGTGTTATGTGTTGGGCCTTCCCGCCTAGGCTGGCCCATGCTGGGCAGATGGATGGTTTTCTGCGGCTCTGCGGCTTAATCAGACGTGGCACTTGCTTGCAGGCACTCGATGTTTCGTTTTAATTGTCTAGTTAAAAAATGCGGAAGTCATCTCAGTGTCACCTTGCGTTTCTGCCGTGGAAGAAAAAAATGACACTCGCGCGCCACCCACAGCTGGCGTGCCGAGTTGGAGGAGTTAGTGGAGTTGGAACAGCTGTCTCATTAAAAGTGGAGCGGGAGTTGAGGTCTGTGTGCAGCTCACCCTGCCCCTTCCACCTTTAGCAAGACACATCAGGGCTGAGCCTGGAGGGGCACCGCGGCTCGGCTCCTAGCTGCTCATACTGAGAGCTACCTGGATTTGCCCGAAGGTAGGGAGCAAAGGAGCAGAGATGTCCACTCTGCTTCCTCCACCCACAGAGACTCAGGGAAAAGCAGCGCTGAGGTCATTTAAATGAGTGTAGGACACCCCTGTGCTCATGGGGGGGTGCACTTAATCACCTCCCCATGGGGCACCTGCTGTGGACCAGGTGGTTCATTACCGAAACAGGGAACGGTGGAGCGAGAACCCTTGGGACAGGAGGGCAGGGTGGTAATTGTCTGCCCGTTGCTTCCCGACATAGCCTTCTTTGGGCTGCTGTAGCTTTGCCGGGACCCAGTGATGCCCAGCAGTCTAAGCTTCAAGGGTGCAGCCACGAGGCTTCTCCCAAGCAGTCGGGGGTCTGGGTGTGCTCAGCAAGTGGTGCTCAGCTGACAGAGATGCTGAAGGTGGTGTTCTTTGCCTTTCTAGTGACTTCCATATTCGTTGCATAGAATTTATGTTGTGGGGATTATTTCTGTGCTGTGGTGCAGTGGCCTGCAGTGCTGGCATCCCATATAGGCATTGGTTCAAGTCCTGGCTGCTCTGCTTCCGATCATCTCCTCCCTAATGTGCCTGGAAAAGCGATGGAAGATGGCTCCAATCCCTGGGCCCCTGCACCCACTTGGGAGACACGGAGGAAGCTTCTTGCTCTTGGAATTCAATTGGCTCAGCTCCAGCTGTTGTGGCCATTTAGGAAGTGAATCGGCAGATGGGAGATCTCTCTCTCTCTCTCTCTCTCTCTCTCTCTCTCTCTCCTGCCTTTCAAATAAATAGATGAATCTGAATAAAGAACTTCAGTGGCACAAACACAGGGTCACATGTGTCCTGCAGCTGTGGTTTCCTGACCCTGGATACAGCTGGCAAGACAGAGGTTAATAGCTACCGTCTGTTGAGAGATGGCCACATTTTTTATCTATTTATTGTTAACTCAAATAGCGGTTTCTATGAGCCAGAGTGTCCATGTCACTTCAACCAAGAAACTTATGTAAAACGTTTTCCGCACAACCCCATGAGGTTGATCCCATCACCTTTGGCAGCATGGAGCCAATGCTGGCACCATTTCCATCATCCAGGTGCATAAGGTGCATCACCACGAGGCTCAACAGCAAGGGGTGGAGCCGGGAATTGAGCTGGGTCTAATGCCGGGGGCTTGTGCCATATGGGTCACTTCCCTTACAGACGCTCAGATATGGACTCAGAGAAGTGCGTGAAGGAGCCTTCCTCCCGGGCCTTGAGGCCTCCAGAGGCGTGCTGGTGCTGGCTGCGTGGCAGCAGGCTGCGGGGTGCTGGCTGTGGCTTCTGGCTGGGGTAGTGCCTTGCAGCTGAGCTGAGGCTTGGCTTCGGTGTCTGAACTGTGGGTCTTGGAAGGGGCCGTCCTGTACCCATCAGTGTCTCTGAACGTGAGTGAAGGGTCAGCGTGAGCCGTCACAGTGTTCTGGGAGTGTGCTCAGTTCTTCCCATCCCCAAGAAAGCCCTGGTGGTCATGCCCACCGCCTCCAGGGAGACCCAGCCAAACTGGAAGCTCAAGTCTCCTATGTCCAGGCTGAGGGTGGTGGGGTCGGGCTTCGAAGCTGGCTCCTGTTGCAGAGGTCTGCACGCTTACCAGGGGAGCTAGGGTGGGGGTGTGAACGCCGTGCCCTTGACCCTGCACTGGCTTCCCTCTGCTCCTGGGGAGGAGGGTGGGTGGGCGTGGCTGGGGAGGGAGGTGCTGATTTCCTGCAGACATCCTCTCTGAGATGGACAGGGCTTCACAGGCAGCGCTGAGCCCACCCCGATCATTAAGACTCCTCAGAAATAATGGCTCAGCCCGGAGGTGTCATTACCTCAAACGGCAGCACAAATGTCTGTTGCAAACAGGGAGAATTTTTATGCCCTGTCATAAATGATCACTTAAGCAGCTTGAAATGCCATCAGGGTACAGTGCCCTCACGCTCGCGGGTCTCAGGCTCGGAAAGCTGCACTTGCTCTTGGAGAAAAATGCCCGTCTGTACCCCAAACTTTCTGTTAACTCTCCTCATGTTTCTTTTTCTTTTTTTTATTTTCTTTTTTAATTTTTTTTTAACAGGCAGAGTGGACAGTGAGAGACAGAGGGAAAGGTCTTTCTTTTGCCGTTGGTTCACCCTCCAATGGCTGCCGTGGCCAGCACGCTGCAGCCGGCACACAGCGCTGATCTGAAGCCAGGAGCCAGGTGCTTCTCCTGGTCTCCCATGGGGTGCAGGGCCCAAGCACTTGGGCCATCCTCCACTGCACTCCCTGGCCACAGCAGAGAGCTGGAATGGAAGAGGGGCAACCGGGACAGAATCCGGCACCCCGACCGGGACTAGAACCCGGTGTGCCGGCACCGTAGCTGAGGATTAGCTTATTGAGCCACGGCGTTGTCCTCCTCATGTTTCAGTACAGAAACCCGGGGGCTGGTGTTGTGGTGCAATGTTTTAAGCTACTGCCTGCAAAGCTGGCATCCCATGTGGGTGCTGGTTCAAGTCCTGGCTGCCTCAGTTTGAATCGGGCTCCTTGCTAATGCCTGCACACACAGGGAAGACCTGGATGGAGCTTGGGCTCCTGGCTTCAGCCTGGCCTTTGTGGCCATCTGGGGAGGGAACCAGTGGGTGGAAGATAGCTCCCTCTCTCTCTTCTCTTTTCTCTCTCTCTCAATATCTGTCCCTCTGTCTCTCTAACTCTGCCCCTCAAATAAAAAAACTCTTTAAAAGAATAATAAAAAAAACTTGTCATTGTCTGAGTAGAGGTGGAGGAAGCCTGGAGGTTTTGTTTGTTTGTTTTGAAAGGCACAGGTACAGAATACAGAGAGGGAGGGAGGGAGGGAGGGAGGGAGAGAGAGAGAGAGAGAGAGATATCGATCGATCGATCGATCTTCCATCTGCTGCTTCATTCCCCCAGATGGCTACAATAGCCAGAGCTGAGCCAATCTGAAGCCAGGAGCCAGGAGCTTCTTGTGGGTCTCCCATGTGGGTGCAGGGGCCCAAGGACTTGGGCCATCCTTGCTACTTTCTCAGGCACATTAGCAGGGAGCTGAATCAAAACTGGAGCAGCCAGGACACAAACCGGGGCCCAAATGAGATGCCGGAGCTGTAGGCTGGGCTTGAACCTGCTGTGCCACAGTGCTGACCCAGCCCAGGAGGTTTTATGCTGAGTGAGGAGGTGCAGGGCGGTCTGCAATGGCTCTAGAGACCCCCACGTAGGCTCTTGTGGGCTGTGTCCTGTGGTGACGTCCTCACTCTGATCCCCGTTTCTGGGACTTTATTTGGAAACAGGATCATTACAGGCAGACATGTGTGAAGATGAGGTTGTCCAGGGTCATGGGGGCCTTTGTGCCATGTGAGGTGTATCCGTGTGAGACAGAGACCCAGAGTGCAGGTGCCAGAGGCAGATGCGGAGTTCATGCAGGTACACGCCAAGGATGGGTGGCCACCCTCAGGGGCTGTTAGGGGTCCAAACAGATCCTCCACTGCAGGCTTCACGGGAGAATGGCCTGCACACACCTGCTTGTCCACGGCCCCAGAGTCGTGAGGCAGGACCCTCCCTAGCTGTCTGCCGCTGTCACAGCCGCCCTGGGGAAGGAGCACAGAGCCATGGTCCATGGAGAGAGAGCGCGAGGTGTGTGTTCGCTGAGTCTTTACGATATTCTACGCCCTGTACCCTGAGCTGAGTAAGTGATGTCACCATTTAAAGATGAGGAGACTGGGGCACAGCAACGGTGTCTCGGCCAGAGCCAAGTTGCTCATGAGTGGTGTCCCTAAGTGTCTGGGGACTCTGGTTCCCAAGATGCTGCCTTGAACCACCGTGCAAGGCTCCGGCCTCTGCTTTCTCTCGGGATTCTGATGATTCTGCTCCAGAGGATTCAGGCCCTGTGTATGGAGAACGAGATGGGGATGCTTCTCTCAAAAACTCTACATCGTTAAATAACTGGAGTGCCCAGGAAGCACCCAGCAGCGTGGCAAGCGTGACCTGCGGAGGCTTCCTCGCGCTGCCCGGGTGCCTCTTCCTCCCACGTCTCCATCTCTGCTTCTCGCCGTCTTCCCTTTGTACTTCAGCTTCTCCTGCCAACCTCTTCCACCTTGTGCTTTTCTGCTTACCCAGGAAAAAGTCAAGGTTTTTCATTTTTCAAATGTGTTTTTTTAAAGAACAGCAAAGGAAACAGGCTAGGAAAGTGTCAGTAGAAGTCTCTGAAGTCGCTGGTCTTGGGCAGCAGACGAGGAATGATGCGACTTGTGCATCCGAATCCATGGAGCCCTGATTCTAGGCTTGGAACTGGGGTCAGGGTGACAAGCAAGCAGAGTTTTATTTCTACTTGGAAGGAAGGGAAAAGGGGAGATGTGGAGTGCTGAAGGAGCTGAGGGCTTCCGTCAGTCGCAGCTTACAGGCCAACACGCAGGCAGAGCCAAGCTGAGTCCCAGTGTACAAGGAATCAGGTGAGTCGGTTGTTCTTGTCCAACCTGAATGTGGAATGAGTGGGTGACTGGAGTGTGGAGCCTCCTGCAGTGTTAGTGTCCATAATCCAGGGACAGAAAGTCAAAGGAGTAAGTGGAGTGGGCCCTGGACACACCAACAAGGCAGTTCAGTAAGGTTGTTAGTTCAGTAAGATTGTTACGGTCCTGAAGAATTGAGGAGCACAGAGGGACCCCTGCTGGGGTGTGGCATTGGATGCAGGCAGACTCCCAGGAGACAGGCGGAGAGGACAAGGTGCACTTCTCCAGTGTAGTTTCCAGGGACAGAAGCTGTTCACAAAAGCACCACTGGAAGGCAACATTGCAGGGCCCAGTGGCATTTGGGAACAGCCAAAGCGATGGCACCTAGGTGGTTCTGGCCTCTCTGGAATGGAGATTTCTGTCTGCTGGGTGTGGGTTCTCATGTCCTGACATGGTTAGTCTGCTCCTTAGCACTATTCCCTAGACAGCACAGTGTAACAAGTGTTTGCATTCTGTTTACATTGTATCACATGTCAGGACTCATGAAGACAGGGCTCCCAGTGTCAGAGGGCATGTGTGTAGCTTCTATGTAAATTCCACCCACACCATTATGTAGATGGGACCTGGGCATCCGTGGATTTTGGTAGCAGTGGGAGTTGCTGGAACTTGAACCCTCCCGGGCACTCAGGGACAGCTGCACATTTATTTTAAGAAATGTGTTTTGAGAAGCAGAGAGGGAAAGACGATGCTTCCATCCCCCCATCCCTTGGTTTGCTCTCCAAATGTTCCTGGTGGGCCTGGCTAGGAAGCTGGGAACCAGGAGCTCAGTACAGGTCTCCCCAGGGAGCCAGATCCAGCTACCCAAGCCGTCACCTGCTGCTGTCCAGGTGCCTATGAGCAGGAAGCTGGAATTGTAAGCAGAACCAGGACTGGAACTCAGGTACTCTGATGGGGAATGCTGGGGTCCCAACAGGTGACTGAACTGCGATGCTGAATGCCCACTCCTGACAGCATCCTGCTTTGTTTACCATAAAGGATCCATCTGTCTATGAGAATGGGCACCTTCAACCTTCTGCCCGCTGTACCAGGGACAAGGACGTGGTCAGATTCAGTCTGCTGCTTGTGTGTTGGCTTCCTTCCTCCGGCTAAGTGTTTTCAGCTTTGCTATTAAGGGGTATGTTTGGAGAGCCGGTGGCGCTGTTGTCTCAACAGCTGTGCAAACATCAGGGCATCCTGCATTGCCGTGGTGGCCTGGAGCTTCTGCAGGGCTTCTGCCTCCGTGTCTCTGCCTGCCCTCACCCTGGCTGCACTGTTCCCTGTGTTCAGGGACAGAGGTTCATTCCCTGTCACAGGGAAGAAAAAAAAAATCAAAGAATGTAAGGTGGCGTCTCAACTGTTTGCACGGCGTGTGCAGGAAGCCTCCCAGTCCACACAGCAAGTGGCAGAGCGCAGAAGGGTTTGTTTCACAGGAACAGTGAGCTCAGAGGACCTGGTCTCAGGGATTATTGCTGTCGGTGAGAAAGCTCCGAGTCCCGAGCCAGTGCCTGGACTCTATTGTGCCTTTGCTGTGAAGTGAGCATCTGCTCTTTTTTATTCACTGGGCTAAAAAAATTTTTTTTTGTTTACTTTCATTTTATTTGAAAGGCAGAGAGACAGAGCTATTCCATCCACTGGTTCACTCCCCAGAAGCGCACAACAGCTGATGCTGGGCCAGGCCAAAACTGGGAGCTGCGTACTTGATTGTTGTCTCCCACATGGGAGGCGGGGACCCCAGTATTTGGACTAGAACCTAGGAGCCGCCAGCGTGCTCATTAGCAGGAACTTGGAGAAGGAGCTGGAGTTTGAGTGCACACCCTGCAGCATGGGATGTGGGCATCCTGTGCAGGGTCTGCTGTGCCAGATGCCCTCATGGAGTCAGCACATCTTAGTGCAGCAAGACCAAGGCTGCTTTCCCTGCTCTGGGCGCCCTGATCATCCCATGGCCCACTCTCTAGATGGACCCACACAGCTCCTCCTCCTCTGCCTGCCACGTGCCTGGAACCAGCGTCCATGCTGCTGTGCGAGGCCCGTTTCCCCTGGCAGTTCTGGGGTCCTTTCTCTGGCTGATGCTTGCCAGCTTCTCCTCCACTGATCTTTCCTCCCAGTTGTCTCTTTTTTTTTTTTAAGATTTATTTAATTGAAGTCAGAGTTACACACAGAGAGAAGAGGTGGAGAGAGAGAGAGGTCTTCTATTTGTTGGTTCACTCTCCAATTGGCCACAATGGCCGGAGCAGCACTGATCCGAAGTCAGGAGCCAGGAGCTTCCTTTGGGTCTCCCATGTGATGTGGGTGCAGGGGCCCAAGGACTTAGTCCATCTTCTACTGCTTTCCCAGGCCACAACAGAGAGCTGGATCAGAAGAGGAGCAGCTGGGACTTGAACCAGCACCCATATGGGATGCTAGCACTGCAGGTGGTGGCCTTACCCGCTATGCCACAGCTGTCTTGTTTACAGTAGCGCAGGAACAGGCTTGAAATGGCTCTCAGAAATTGCCAGCCCTTCTTGGGGATGCATGCCACGCACTATCTGCTCTGTTTCTCTTCTCTTGCCAGCAGAAAATGTGAGCGAAGTCCACATTGAGGTTCCCTGTTCCTTAGCTCCTGTCATCCCTCAGCCTCTTCCCACTGGGCTTCTGTGTGCACCTGGCCTTGTCCTAAATGACCTCTAAACAGCCGTGACCAGCGGTCTTTTATGTCTCTTAGTGACTTCTCAGCATCTTGGACCTGCCTCCTTCTCAGATCGCTCCCGTCTTACCTCTGTGTTCCTGTGCCATTTCTCTTCTTCTCCTGGACTTGTGCCTGTCCCCCGAGCCCTTAGGCTCCTCCCAGATGGTCCCCAGCTCTGTGTGGTTTCTGTGCTCTCTCTCCATGTTCTCGGCTGGACCCATGGGTGTAGGGAGATAGGAATGGTGATGACCCACATGTTGTGTATTTGCCCTGGTCCTCCTTCTTAGCTCTAGATTTTGTAAAAAAAACCATTCATTTATTTGAAAGGAAGCATTTTTATATATTGATATATATATTGAAAGGGGAAGACAGGGAGAAAGAGAGAGCGAGCGAGCAAGCAAGAGAGAGAGCAGTTTTCTATCTGCTGGTTCACTTCTCAAATGGATACAGTGGCCAAAACTGGATTAGTCTAAAGCCAGGAGCCTGGAACTCCATCTGGACCTCCCATTTGGGTGCAGGGGCCCAAACACTTGGGCTAACCTGCTAACCTCTGCTGCTTTCCCAGACATAAGCAGGGAGCTGGATTGGAAGTGGAGCAGCCAGGACTTGAACCAGTGCTCATATGAGATGCTGCTATAGCAGGCGGTGACTTAACCTGCTGCGCCATAACGCCCGCTCTGAGCTCTAGATCTTTATACCTGATTTTCTACATGGCACTGCAACTTGAATGTTCTTAGGATTCTCCATTTTCTTCCTTCAAAACCTCCCTTTCCTTTGTGCCCCAACCTAGTTTTTCAGACTGACATGGTAGGCTCCAGGCCAGAACTGAATTTCTGCCTTTGTCTCAACGACAACATCGGACGTGAGTCAGCCGAGCTTATCTGCATTGAGCCTCACCCTCAAAGTCAGCGTGCTTCATCCAGCCACTGTCTGGAGTCCTCCGCCAGGTCCAGGTCTTCTCTTAGAGCCGATGTGGTTGATAGGAACCCCGGCAGCTTCAGATTTCCCGACCGTCCCTCCCCTGCTCAGAGCTGTGTGGTCCGTTCTCTGTGCGGCCAGGCAGGGAAACAGGCTTAGCAATGGTTAATGACTTTCCAAGGGCTGCACAGAGGAAGGAGACCATTCAGTGTGGATGGATGATGCTGTTGGTGTAGTTCTTCCTGAGCCATTTTCAGTGTAGGTAGAGTTTGCAGGGAAGGAGTGGGGTGCCTGGAGACAGTCCCAGGCTTCAACCCCATCTCGGTGTTGTCACTCATCCGGGAACTTGGCCGAGTCACTTCACGTCTCCAAGCCCCAGCTTCTCAGCTGGAGGAGGGGGACAGTAACAGCTCACTGAAGCCGTGTCGGGAGGATTGGATCCAGTGACACAGCCACGGCCTAGTGAATGAAAGAATGAATGATGTGTTCATCATGTGTCTCCCACAGTTTCTGGCATGCCAATGACTATTTTTTTTTTTTTTGATAGGCAGAGTGGACAGTGAGAGAGAGAGACAGAGAGAAAGGTCTTCCTTTGCCGTGGGTTCACCCTCCAGTGGCTGCTACGGCCAGTGTGTTGTGGCCGGCGCACTGCGCTGATCTGAAGCCAGGAGCCAGGTGCTTTTCCTGGTCTCCCATGGGGTGCAGGGCCCAAGCACTTGGGCCATCCTCCACTGCACTCCCGGGCCATAGCAGAGAGCTGGCCTGGAAGAGGGGCATCCGGGACAGAATCCGGCGCCCCGACTGGGACTAGAACCTGGTGTGCCGGCGCTGCAAGGTGGAGGATTAGCCTAGTGAGTCACAGTGCTGGCCAATGACTATTTTTTTTTGTTTAATGAAATTTTTTTTTATTTTTTTAACTTGTGTTTAGTAAATGTAAATTTCCAAAGTAGAGCTTATGGATTATTTTTAAATTTATTTTTATACTTTGTAAACTGTAACTTTTAACAGAATCAATGTGATTTGTAGGTAATGTTCTAAGAACACAGTGATATTACTGGGAATAAGTCTTGATTTCTGCAGCAATCGCCAAGGCACCACGGAGAGCTCCTGTGTGTTTCCCCAGGTTTCCCTTGGTGTTTGGAGCTGTAACTGCTCTTCCCAGAGGAAAATCATCCTTCAGTTACTACATATTTTTTTTTTTTTTGAGAACCTGCTATTGGCCAGGCCTGTGCTAGACCCTAAGCATAGAACAACAAGTCAGAAGGACCTGCCTCTTCCACCACGAGGCTCAGAGTCTGGCTTCAGGGTTTCCAGGGTGGCCCCTGGGCTCTCACCATCAGCACCTGTTAGAAATGCGTGTTATTGGGGCCAGGGCTCCACCTTCTGTAACTGTCCAGGTGGTTCTGGTGTGTGGATGAGGTTGAGAGCTACAGCACAGAGGAGGAAGCACATAGGGGATGGCCAGTTGTAGTGTGGTGTGACTTTAGCTCCAAGGACAGAATTGCAGGGGCAGCCCACCTGGTCTGAGGCAGCTGAGCAGGGCTTGCCCGAGGGGAATGGAGGAAATGTGTTGCAGGCGAGCTCGCTGACTACGGCAGCTGAGAAAGCCTTGATGTAGAAATGTCACCTATCCAGCCGCTGTAAAATTGTGAGTCAGAAGATTGGTTATAGTCCAAACACAACTCAACCAGAAAATCCAGTGAGGTAGCCTGTTACATTTTCTAAAGTTTTCAGTTCATACAGATTTTGAAAAATAAATTTGTGTTGGGGCTGGCACTATGGTGTAGTAGTAGGCTAGTCCTCTGTCTGCGGTGCCACCATCCTATATGGGTGCCATTCTAGTCCCGGCTGCTCTTCTTCTGATCCAGCTCTCTGCTATGGCCTGGGAAAGCAGTAGAGGATGGTCCAAGTCCTTGGGCCCCTGCAACCATGTGGGAGACCCAGAAGAAGCCCCTGGTTCCTGACTTCAGGTTGGCACAGCTCCAGTCCATGCAGCCATTTGGGGAGTGAACCATTGGATGGAAGACCTTTCTCTCTGTCTCTCTGTCTGTAACTCTGCCTGTCAAATACATAAAACTATTTTTTTAAAAAAGCAAATCCATGTTGCATTCAGGGTATGCAGTGATAAGAAGGAAGGGATGAGAACTGAGAGTTAGAGACCCGTGCTGGCCCTGACTCTGCCCCTAGGAGTTCTGGCAGCCCCTTGGGGTCATTTGGCTTTGCTGCCTGGTTGTCCACACCTGAGACATGGGGAAGTTGGCCCTTCCAGCTGTTGCTTTATGGTCTATCAGGCAGAACTGGCTGCAGAAGCCAGTGTGCCGCTGCTTTACTTTGTGAAAGTGCATTGATATTCGTTTAGTTCGGTAGCTAATTCTGTACATTGCCTACCAGTGACTTTCACAAAGCCTTTCTATTCTTCTCTCTGAAATTACTGCCATACGTTTATCCCACAAGGATGTATTATTTGCTCTAATGATCTGGTAATTATCAGGTAATGAAATGGCCGACCGTAAGTGTATTATTAAGAGCAGTTGCCGTGCGGAGTATTTTTATCATGCAATTAGAAATGTTACTTATGTTTCAGTAGTGCTTACGCCGTTCCGTGCTGAGGAGAATGGAAACAGAGCAGGATTCTTCCCTCTGCTGCTGAGCTGAGTCTTAAACCCCATGCACAAGGCCCACGCAGCCTGGCCCTGCGAGCTGGAATTTGGAGCCGTGCTTGGTGTCTGAAGGCTCTGTCCCCGTGTTCTGGATGTCAGCATGTGACCCGTAGGCTTTGTGCATCGGTGTTGGGAAGAACTGTGAGCTCCATGCAGACACCTGTGATCCATTTGCCTTCTGAGGCTTTAACCTTGGATCTTGGCAGTGCCCTGACTGACGTTAACCTGCTCTTCATACGATGTGTCTCAGAAATGTTTCACATGACAAATGAGACGCTGCTGGGCAGCCGCTTTTCTTTATTTATGAGAAAGAGAGAAGGAGAGTGCATCCATCCACTGGGCCATTCCTCAAATGCTGTGATGACTGGGGCTGGGCCAGGCCAAACCCGGGAGCTGGGAACTCAGTGCAGGTTGCCCACGTGCATGGCAGGAACCCGTTACCTGAGCCATCACCTCCTGCCACCCAGGGTATGCATCAGCAGGCAGCTGCAATGGGGAGTGGGCCAAGGATTTATGGCAGGACCCAAGTAACTGAGCGTCACCTGCTGCCTCCCCAGGGTGCACGTTAGCAGGAAGCTGGATTGGAAGTGGACTGCAACTGGATGTAGACACTTCCTTGAGGGATGCAGGATCCCGAGCAGTAACTCATCAGCTGTGCCAGATGTGAGCCAGGCCTCCTGCTGATCGACAATGAATTGAGACCATTCCACGACCCCCACATCACGCCCTTTCTGCTCTTGATAGAAGGCCCTTGCTGCGTCCTCTCTCACTAACCCAGGTAAAACTCCTCGTCTCTGTAGCTCATCAGGGGTTGGTGCTAGCTGATGTTCCGAGTACATTTCCATCAGCGTGTTCTTACCCAGCACCAGGCCTTCCAGAGAGCGGTTTTCATTTAGGCAGGAAGATTCCAGGCCCTGATTTCTCCTGGCTCTGGGTGTCTGGGTCGCTCCTGCTCCTCCACATAGCTCAGTGACACTTCATGTCATTGCTCCACCTGTCTGCACCGTCGGAACCCGGGCCGACAGAGGAACCACCGGGGCAAGTCCTGTTGCCCTCTTAATGGCGACACTGGTCACATGGGTTAACGGTCCCGGCGTATCTCCCAGTGGGTTCCCCGTGTCTGTTTTCCAGCTGTGTGAGTTAGTGGAGGTTGCTTAACCCCTCTGTACTCCTTTCCTTACCTTCAATTCCTAGATAACATTCCTTGTAGGGTCATCGTGGAGGACACTTAGGGACTTAAAGGTGCAGAAAGCAGCAACCACATCTCAAATGTCCGATATTGTCTGTTCTTATTTTTTTTCAATTCAGACCCAATTCATGCTTTTTAGCACAGCTTCCTGGTGGTTACTCCTTCAATGAAGTGACAATTATGTCACAAAGGACAGTGAATTCTATTACAGATTTGGGCTGGACATTAACTCCTGGAAACAGTTTTTGGGATGTCTGAAGGTAAAGCTGATGGCATGGTGTGACTGTAGAACGTGTTTTAGTCTCACACACAATAAATTGGGGGTATTTCAGACGCTGTAGTTGGCTGTCATCACACGTAGAAGCAAAGAGTTGGACCTGTAATATAAGCGGTATTAAAAAAGCTTTTTTTATGCTCATCATTTCAATTAGCTTCCTCTCCAACCAAGTGGGAGTGACAGATGCCTTGAGACTGGTTGTAAAGGGTGGGATTCTGATTCTTGTCACTGGGGAGGTCTGTCCAGAAGCATTTTCCCCATTAGGAGGGAATTTCAGCTGCTGATTTGCTGGAGGGTGAGCTGCCTTCCCTCACACACGCTGTTGACATCTGATTTTTCAGTTTCAGGAACCTAAGTTCAAACGATAGCGATGCCTTTGTGTTAGTGGGAGCAGAGAGGAAAGGGTGCATTTGATGGTCTGAGCTCTCTGGGCACGTAACGTTTCTGAGCACTGCACTCAGAAATAATTTTAAAAATCCAGGTTTTTTTTTAAAAGCTAAAGAGGAAAAAAAAGACATTTGAAAATTTTATCTCTCCCTTTAAACTTAGAAAATAATATACCCCATGTAGTTAGTAAAAGACTTGGATGGATGAACAGCACTCCGCTGCAATGGATGAAAGAGGATTTTTAATACAAATAACTACTTGTCACTTCTGAAACACAGTTAATCTCAAGATTAAAGACTGTGGCTATTCAAATTACTAATGACTTTTTTTTTTTTAATAAAAGGGGGTGTATGATTTCAATCAGGATAAAGCAGCTCATTGCTTTGCTTCAACAGTGACAGAGCTCGGATGCACCTCTGTCAAAAGCGAGTTAACCACAGCAGTGGCTCTCGCCTGGCCAGCTGGGATCGCCCACCTACAGCCTTTTCTGTTCCCTCTTTGGAGTTTGGTTGGAATCCAGTATTCAGGGGCCAAGGTTCTCCCAGTGGCTGCGAGGATGACAGGTTTATCATCAATGAACCAGAACTCTTAGGTGGCATGAAGCTAAATTGAGATCCATGAACACTTTTTTTGTAATGTGTGTTTTTCATGAAATTTTGGAAGACCCATTGTACACAGGAGTTTAAAAATTTTTCATTCCCAAATTTATTCTCTTCTATTAAAAACATTTATTTATTTGACATGCAGAGAGACAGTGATAAACTGCTCTTCCAACTACTGTTTCATTCTCCAAAGGGCTGCAACAGGCTGGCTGGTTTATGCCAAAACCTGGAGCCCAGAGCTCCATCTGGGTCCCCCACATCTGTGACAGGGGCCTTAGTACTTGGGGCCTCCTTTCCTGCTTTCCCAGGCACGTTAGCAGGGAGCTGGATCAAAAAAAGAGTAGCTAGGGGTCAATGGTGTGGTGTACGTAGTAGGCTAAGCCTCTGCCAATGGCATTGTAAGTGGGCACCTATCGTGTCCTGGCTGCTCCTCTTCCAATCCAGCTCTCTGCTTATGGCCTGGGAATGCAGTGGAAGACGGTCCAAGTGTTTGGGCCCCTGCTTCTGCGTAGGAGACCAGTAAGAAGCTCTGGGCTCCTGACTTCAGATCAGCATAGGTCTGGCAGTTGTGGCCATTTAAGAGTGAACCAGTGGATGGAATACCGTTCTCTCTGTCTCTCCTTGTCTCTGTAACTCTACCTCTCAAATAAATAAATAAATAAATAAATCTTAAACAATCCCCAAGCACCCCCCCCCCCAAAAAAAAAACACAAAAAAAAAACAAAAACAAACCCAGAGCATCTAGAACTTGAGCTGGTGCTCTGGTATGGGATGGTGGCATTGTAAGGTGTGATTTAACTGGCTCTGCCACAATGCCAGCTCCTACATTTATTTATAACTCCATTTCCTATGCACTTTTTGACGTCTCTTCATGTTCTGGTTCCTGCTCTCATCTTCTCAGGAAGTGTCTGGAATATTTACTCAGACTAAGCTAGTAGTGGCTAAGGTTATTTTTCCCAATGGATAAATACGTGTTTTAAAAGTGGGCCTAGCAGAAGAATACATCTCAGTGTAAAAGAATTAAACATCCAACAGTGGAATTCAGATGTCGGGTTGGGAGTTACCTTGGTACTTGCTGTGTGTTGAGAGCATTCCTGTACCCATTTTGTTGAACACTGGAAGGCAGATTGTGCCTGTAAATGAAGCCAGTCCTGTGTGTGAGAGAAAAATGCCTCTGGAGTCTCAGACCGAAACTGTGGGACACGCGCTACCCCAGGTTGAGGCTATGTATGAACAAACGATTCTTGAAGACCTCCTCCATCTGTTTTCCTGCCTATCTTACCCTTATGAGGACTGCATTTTTATAACCATAAATAAAAGTGCAGCCAAAACCATGTTGAGATTTGTGTATGTTTATAGAAATGTCTTTAATGGTGTTGCAGTTTGATCACTTCTAGGAACTCGTTGGAGGCAATGGTCTTGCTGAGAAGGAAAACGGGTTTCAGAAAACCTGGGCCTATGCTCACTATGGGCGGGCAGCGGTGCTCAAGTCTCTGGTTTAGATGTTGAGAAAGTGGTGTTCTCTGTTCTGAAATCCGTTTTTTGTTTAAAAAATACAATTTATTTTGAAAGGCAGAGAGAGAGGAGAGAGCGCTTCAGTCTCATGGTTTACTCTCTAAATATTCACTGCAGCTGGGTTGGACCAGACCCAAGCTAGGATCCTGGAACGAAGTCAGTTTTCTCACATGGGTGGCCGGGGCTCAACTACTTGAGCCGCCACCTCTGCCTCCAGTAAACTGGACCTGAAGCTAGCCAGTCCTGCCTTGAACTCGAGACTCTGGTATGACTTGTAGGCATCCTGGCAGCCCGTTAGCCGCTGTTCCACGCACCTTCCCTGGAAACCACATGGCTGGGGACCGGTTTATGTGGAAAGACTGTGCTTAGCTGCTGTGTTCACACAACTTTGAGTTTCGGGCAAAGACACTCAAGAGACCCTCACCTCCATCGTGGCCTAGACCTAGTCCTTAGCTCCCAAAGATTTCCTCGTGCCTTTAATTATTTCATACATGTAAATTTGTGGTAAGAGCACTTGCCGTAAGATCTGCCCCTTAGAACCTTTTGCGCATATGGAGCACCAGTGTTAGCTGCAGGGACCAGGCTGCCCGCTGGTCTACAGAGCTCTCGCCTCTGTGTAACCGAAACTGATGTCCCTTTAGGATGGTGGTTTTATTGGCTTTACTTTTATTTCAATTCTGTTTTAAATTCCATGTACACGTACCTGGAAATTAAACGGCTGGGTCCCATGCTGGCTCCATTTCTAATTTGGGGGGCTCCTCTCTTGCTGTTTCGCATGAAGACAGTGAGGGCTTCTGTGCTCAGCTGTGGTGTGCAAAGGCTGCCTGGCCTGGCCTGGCCACTGGCCTCTCTGAGCTTAGGTTTCTCTTGTGTCCAGTGGAGACAGTGATGGAACCGTCCCCGGGTGAGTGTGCGGGAGGTGGAATAGTATGAGGAGGGCAGGCTAATAACAGAGCATCGTGCAGACAAAGAAGCACTCGACACAGGGTGCTTATTCTGATAATGGACTAATTGTAGTGCTGCTGCTCTTAGGATTCAAGAAGGAACATTGCTTAGAGGGGATCTTTTGTGTCAGAGGGAAGGAGTCAGAATGAGATAGCGGCAACAAAGATGGGCAGAAATGAGACCGGTAAATTCCAGAGCTGTTCCTCTGGTGAGCTGCACAGCACAGGGAACGCGAGGTGAGAAACTTGGGGGCCGACCTCGAGAGTGGGGGTCAGGGAAAGGCATAGTGAGAGCATGAGCCCGTGGAGCTGGAGCTTCTGTAGAAATGAGAGACGACACCAGACGAGGAACTCATAGCTGGAGGTAGCGTTTAATTAGCTCCACCTGTGGCCCAGGTCGCCAGCTGCTAATGCAAAACCGAGAATGAGCTCCACAGGAAACCATTTGAGTGATAAATAAAGGTTGTGTTGTCACCAAGCCCTGGACACTGCTGACTCCAGGTACTCAGTGCGCCAGCGTCTGGTGCGTCTGGTCCTCCTCGTTGGGTTCCTGCTATAAGGGCCACGCAGAAGGAGGGAAGGTGAACGTGCGGGCCCTTGATGCTTTCAGGGAGGTTAGCAGTGTTCAGGGGAGTCTCAGAGCCATGCCTTACCACGTCCTCTCTCCCCTTTACTGACTTGGAACAAAGAGTAAGCTAGGGGACAACAGTCATTCTGCTGCACATGTGCACACACACGCATGCACACACAAACACACGCTTGTTGTACATGTGCTCACACATGCATGAATACCCACACATACACACACACTCTTGCCCATGCATGGCAAGTTGTGGTCTTTGGAAGATGCTGTGTGGGTAGCATGGCCTTGGGCTCAGTGCTAGGATTGGTTTGGAGGAAGGGAGCACGTATGAGGCCCTGTCTGTGCTGGAGGGAGGACTGGGTAAGAAGTCTCCTGCCCTGGTCCGGGAGTGCAGCCTGGGCACACGAGGGTTGCACTTGGGAGTGCTGAGTGCCCCTGCCCACTGTGAGCTGCTGCAGACAGACTCAGAATAGCCTCATTGGGGTCTCTGCCCTTTCTGAGGTGGGAACATCCGATTCCTGCGTTGTCTGTCTCTGCTGTCCCATCTCTCAGACACTGACAGCCCCGGTGCCTGCTGTTCCCTTGGGTTGTTCCTGGGGCATAGACACGTGTTTGTATTCCTAGTCCTGCCTTTTGTCTCCCAGGGACTTGGCAGTGTCATTGATACAGAGCTAAAGCTGTGATGTGACAGCAGCCACGTGCCAGTTGTCCTAGCTCCCACTTGAGATTTTCTTGGCCCATTCTAGGGTTTGGATTTCAAGCTGTTTGGTGGTGGACCAGTCACTTCGCTTAGGTCAGGAACAGTGGCCTTTTGGTATTACAGTGGGATAGCCACAGTTTGGGGCATTTAGCACCACCTTCCTGCTGGGAGGTTTTTATTTTTCTACCCTTCCCCAGCTTGCTCCCTCTGTCGTCCTCTGCTGGACTCTCCAGGGGCCTCAGAGTGGCATCACCTGGAAGCAGGGAAAGAGGGTGGTGGAGGGGAGTTTGCCCGAGCCCGTGTGGCCTGTGTCAGGGAGCACTGGCCGATGCAGGAGGAGGTCCGAGAAACGTCTGCAAGCTTCGCCCTGTGCTGTGTCTCACCTTGGAGAGCTCCAGTGCGCTCTGTGGACCTGAAGCCAAAAGGCAAGGCTGCGAATGGCCCTGCGTGGGTTGTGAAGAAGGAGTAGGGGGGTTGTGTGTCGAGTCTGGGGGACCTGTACGGCAGGCACAGAGTCTCGTCGCGTGCCTAGTGCTGTTTCTTTGCCATTGCTACCTGTCAAGGTGTTGAGGCAGCGAGGGGTACTTCAGGAGCAGAACTGCATGCTGGGAAATTGCCCTCTCCTTTTCTCCTGGGTCAGCCTCCCGGAGAAGAGAAAGTTAGATGGGGAGGAGTCATCCCTCAATTCTAGTAGCAGGTGGATTTCAATGTCGTGTACTTGAAGAAACAACTCCTGATTGCAAGGAGCACACATCTAGGAGACAGCTGAACGTGTAGGAGACCACCAGTACTCCTCTCTCAGTGTGCAACACCCCCAAGTCAGTCCCCTCCGGGCTTCCGTACCCAAACGACAGAGCTGTGCTAGACTTGCTCTGTCATTTCATAGACTTTTTATGTCATTTCACGGCTGTTATGTCGTAGGTGGAATGGTAGTTGCATATCTCTATTCTGCCTTTGGTCTAATCTCCATCTAAATTTAGAGGTGTGGTTTTGATTGCTTGAATGATTTGGCTTTACCACGCTGTTCCTTACATGGTGTCTGGTGATGGAATTCAGTAAAATTTGCTGATGGGTGGTGAAGCGTTAAATGAAGGCTTGAATGAGTCTTCCGAGCTCAGTTGTGTTCTTTTTCCAAGACAGCATAACCCTCCTAAGTTTTCTGTAGATTACTCACTTGTCCAGGTTGGATGTAGCGTTCATCGGGAGGTGGTTATCGAGCACCTAAGAGCATGGTTCTAAATGACTGTGAATTAGCATGGACTGGCGATTACGTAGTCTAAAACCATTTGCTGGGCCCTGGAGAAATTAGCCTGCAGATGAGTAGGTTTGTTAATAAAAATCAATAATGCAGTCGGGCTCTCACGAATAACTCTTCATCATCTGTCTTTTTTCTCTGGCACTTTGAACCTGAAGATGATGCTAATCACGTCTGTCTTCCGTTACTAAGCTGTTTGAACCTGTAAATAAAGCTAATGAGCCAGAGGCACGGTTTTGATGTTAAGTCAACCGAGGGAAATGCATGCATTTGGAACGATTAGGGGTTCTCTGTAGACTTGAGCTAAACCTCAGTAACCTGTGATTGATGATCTCCTTCATTCACTCTGCAAATGTTTCTTGAATGCATAGTGCTCTCATGTTCCAGGGTTGTGTGCCTGGCATCCTGGGAGTATGGCACTGAACAAAACAGGCATGGCCCTCAGAAGGCTGTCACTTTCACATATGAGGGAGACGGACCCTGGGGTGGTGACCACACAGTCACACACTGGTGTGCCGTCTTGTTGAGTGGTGTGAAAGCTGAGTTGCATGTGTTCCAAGCTCGGTCTCTTCCTGCAGTGGAGAGCTGGTCAGCGGGGCTGCAGGGAGAGCTGGGAGTTGGGCTGCATATTTTGCAAGAGGAGCACGCCGCCTGCCCCTCCCCAGCGGTGTGTGGGGAGAACGCGTCCCTCCGTGTGCAGGCGTGAAGCTGAGCGTGCTCTCCTTGTGGAGTTTTCACTCTGACAAGGAGGACCAGTGTTCAGAGAACAGTGAGTGATAGGAGCTCAGCATGCAGGCAGAGGGTCCATGCCGTTGAGGCCTCGGTCGCTCCCTTTGTCCCAAGGGTGGATTTTTCTTATGCGGCCTAACTGGTCATCTGTCCCAGGTTTGATTTATTTGGCTTTGGACCTCATCATAGGTGGAATTACTTATGTGGGAATAATTTTAAAATCTGTGTCTGCACCTTCCAGATAAAATTAGAATTGCAGTATGTAAAGTGTGTGCTGAATGGAAATCTTTCAAATTAGATCTTCCTGTGGGTTTAAATGAGGAAAGTAGGTGCTATTTCTTGTCCTCGTAAGTTTCTGTTTTAAACTTAAATTTAGAAGAGTTTTAGATTTGCAGAATTGCAGGATACAGAGAGCTCCTGTGTGCCCTCTCCAGCCTCCTGCTGCAACTTCTTATCTTGATTTGGCGTATTTGTTAATGGACTCCTCTGTCTCAGATTTCCTTGTTTTTTGTTTTTTCCTTAAAGATTTATTTGCTACTTATTTGAAAGTCAGAGTTATGCACAGAGCGAAGGAGAGTCGGGGGGGGGGGTCTTCTATCCATGGGTTCCTTCCCCAATTGGCTGCAAGAGCCAGAGCTGTACTGACCCAAAGCCAGGAGCCAGGAGCTTCTTCCAGGTCTCTCATGTGGGTGCAGGGGCCTAAGGACTTGGGCCATCTTCTACTGCTTTCCTAGGCCATAGCAGAGAGCTGGTTTGGAAGTGGAGTGGCTGGGTATCGAACCGGCGCTCATATGGGATGCCAGCATTGCGGGCGGCAGCTTTACGTGCTACACCACAGCAATGGCCTGTATTTTTTTTTTTTTTAAACCTGTGACCTTTCTTCTGCTCCAGAGTCCTGATCCCCGGGGGCTGTCAGGTTAGTTTTGGTTTTGCTGGACCGTGGTGGATTCTTGACCCTCATTAGTGTTTGGCCTGTGGTGCTGAGGAGTTGAGTGCGGTGCTTCACAGGTCCTGACCAGCCTGGGCTTGTGGATTTTGGGGCGGAAGATCACGGACATGGAGTGCTCTTTCCATCTCGTCCTTGTTAGGGTTTGTGCTGTCAGCATGACTCATCATTGCTGACCTTGATCTTGGTCTTGCAGTTGGAGTGGTTGACGGGATTTCTCCAGTAACTGTGAAACTGCTCCTGGGCCGCCAGCCTTCTTCTTAGGGAGGAAGTTACTGTGTGGCCTGCACGGGAGGCGTGGGCACTAAGCTGCCTTCTTGAAAGGTGGGTGTCTTGCATGCATTATTTGGAATTCTTCTCTCCAGAGATTTTCTCATTTCCTTGTCTATTTTTTTATATTGCTATGAACTTACAGATCTTTATTTATTTATTTGTTTTTTGACAGACAAAGTGGACAGTGAGAGAGAGAGAGAGAGACAGAGAGAAAGGTCTTCCTTTTCCGATGGTTCACCTCACTATGGCCACTACATCTGGCGCTGCACAGATCCGAAGCCAGGTGCCAGGTGCTTCTCCTGGTCTCCCACGCAGGTGCAGGGCCCAAGCACTTGGGCCATCCTCCACTGTACTCCCGGGCCACAGCAGAGAGCTGGCCTGGAAGAGGGGCAACCGGGACAGAATCCGGTGCCCTGACCAGGACTAGAACCTGGTTTGCCGGCACTGCAGGCCGAGGATTAACCTAGTGATCCATGGCGCTGGCCTAGATCTTTATATTTTGGGTTGTAATACAATTTCTTTGTTTTGTTGTTGGAATTGTTCCAGCTTTAGATGCTGCGAGCTCTGTCAGTTGGTGTACGCATGCACCCCCATTGTTGGATGTCAGGAACATTTTCTGTAGTTCCTGGAATTGTAAAGCGCTCTGGCCTTATCTGGTTATTCCCTGCCCTGGATTTAGGTGTTATTCTTTTTTTTTAAAAATTGATTTTATTTATTTGAAAAGCAGAATTACAGAGAGAGGTAGAATCAGAGAGAGAGAAAGAGGTCTTGTATCTGCTGGTTCACTCCCTAAATGACTGCAATGGCCAGTGCTAAGCTGTTCCAATGCCAGGAGCCAGGAGCTTCTTCCAGGTCTATCACATGGGTGCAGGGGCCCAAGGAGTTGGGCCATCTTCTACTGCTATCCCAGGCCATAGCAGAGAGCTGGATTGGAAGTGGAGTAGCGGGGCCTTGAACTGGTGCCCATATGGGATTCTGGTACTGTAGGCCAGGCCTTTAACCCACTGTGCCACAGTGCCACCCTCCCGCCCCTTTGTAAAGATTTTATTTATTTATTTGAGAGGCAGAGAGAGAGAGAGAGGTCTTCCATCTGCTGCTTCATTCCTCAGATGGCTACAATGGCTGGAACTGGGCTGATGCGAAGGCAGGAGCCAGGAGCTTCTTCAGGGTGCAGTGGCCCAAGCCATCTTCTCTGCTTTCCCAGGTTTGCGCTGAACCCCCAGGCTCACCCATTGAGTTTCCTGGGTTGCTGTTGGCTTTGACCTTTGGAGATGGCGAGCCTTGTAGTGTTGGCCTCCTGAGCCCGAGCGCCTTGTTCTGCCTGAGCCTCTTCACCTGATTGCTCTCGCTGAGAGGGTTGGGTTTTGCTGGGAGAGGGAGGTCTTTCTGCTGCTGTTGGTTGTTGCTGAGCTCCTGGGGGGCAGAACACTGGCTGAGAGAGGAAGAGGAGGCAGTTGTGGCACTGTGGCCTTCACCTTGCGAGAGAATGTGAGTTTCTGGGGATCCCCAGACTCACTGCCTTGGGGCCCCTGCCCAGGACTGGGCGCTCATCAAGTGCCCCTCCCAGGTTTGAGCAGCATGGCAGTAGAGGCCGTGTGAGAAGAGAGCAGGGGTTGCAATCAGCTCCCTGCCCGAGATCAGAGACCTGTCTTCAGAGCCGCTACTGCAGGCCTGGCCCACGGGAGCTGCAATGGGTTTGTCTGATCACCGCCATCTTTCCCCTTTCTCAACTATCTGTCAGCAGAGGGAGGTAAAAGGGTCATCGGGGAGAGCATATTCTGGGGTGGGATTTCGTGGAGGCTTCGAAGGGTGGCAGATAAGGTGACTGGGGCCTTGTTTGAAAACACTGCCCAGGGAGAGGAGGCAGGTGCAGGAGAGGCAGAAGGGAAGTGAATGTGGGGCCATGCGGGGGAAGGGGTGCTTGGCCATTTAGCCTGAAATGGGGAGCATGCGGCCAGGGACCGAGTCATCCCAAGGGAAGTCTTCTAATAGGATTGAGAAGGAGGTCAGGCAGTTACTGCGGGCTTTGTTTAAGGCATGCGTTGGTTTAGGAGTCAGTATTTGCCTAGATTTTGTTATCCTTTGTTTCTCGCCAAGCTGTTGTTTTGAGGTATGAAGTTGAGATGCTGTTGGGTAGTGCAGATTTCCTGAGAGCCTTGTTTTCCTTCTGAACAGTGTCTGCATTCACGTCCAGCAGAATTTGTTACTTGGTCATGGGTGCCTCGTCCGTGCATGCGCTGTGTGAGGTTCTCTTGGTGACACCAGAGTGTGACCCCTCCTGTGGCAGGAGCTGCTACTCTTAGTGGGCGCTCGTAGCAAACCCATGTGGGAAGGGAGCTGGCCTTGTTCTACTGTGAGTAGCTCAGAGGGGTGGCTTCCGGGATGAGGATGAATATGGTGAATTCAGGAGAAGGGGAATGAGTGTTTGAGATGGGTGTGCGGTGGAAACAGGCCTGGCCGTTCTGAGCAGAGCAGGCTGCACTGCCTGCGTGGCCCTGTGGTTTTATCCAGGAGCTCCAGGAGACCACGGGAAGCCTCAGCTTAAGAGGTCAGACTGCATGTGAGAGGCCTTGCAGAGTTCGTGGAAGATGTGTATTATGAATGAACTTGCACCGATTTCAAAAGTTTTTTGTGCCGAGTAAGCTTCTCTCTCTCTCTCTCTCTCTCTCTCTTTTAAAGATTTATGAATTTATTTGAAAGACAGAATTAAAGACAGGCAGAGGTAGAGAGAGACACAGAGAAAGAGACACACTGGCTTCACTCCCTAGATGGCCGCAATGGCTGGAGCTGGGCCAATCTGAAGCCAGGAGCTTCTTCTGGGCCTCCCATGTGGGTGCAGGGGCTCAAGGATTGGGGCCATTTTCCACTGCTTTAGCAGGACATAGCAGAGAGCTGGATCAGAAGTGGAGCAACTGGAACTCAAATCAGCGCCCATATGGGATGCCAGCATCACAGGCAGCAGGTTTACCTGCCATGCACAGCGCTGGCCCCAAGCTCATGTTTTAATTCAAGTTTTTTTTTTTTTTCCCCATGAACTTTGTGAAGTCATCCTGGACTCCATTGCAGGTGTTAGGATCTGTGGGATTTTGAACAGAGGGTGATATGTTGAAGCTTGATGGTGGGAACACTTGCAGGTATGTTTTGCTGGGAGGATTGGGGGTGGCACTCAGCATAGGGAGTGAGATGGGTTAGGGGGTCTTTTGGTGGGGGGAGGCAGAAGCTGAATGGCCATCGGCAGTAGGGGTGCAAGGAGGGGAAGAGTGAAGACCGAGACAGGGAGTCCCCGCACTTGCCAAGGGCTCTGTGTGTTTTCCTTGTTGGGTGCAGGCAGCAGCTCCAGGAGTGGGAGTTCTCAGCCCTGTTCTGCAGGTGCAGAAACTGCCATGCAGAGACGTTGCTGCAGCCCCAGAGGCAGGTGAGCAGGGAGTCAGGGCAGCCCCCACCCCTGGGGCTGTTGAAGTTTAATGAAAATCAAGTGTTTAGAAATCAGATCCTCTGTTGTCTGTCACACGTCAGGTGTTCAGCAGCCACATGTGGTTGCTAGAGTAGACAACGAACTTTGCATTGATGGGGTTTGATTGTAGACGTCTGACCCCGAACCTGCATTGGTAAACAGGGCACCAACTCTTTGATTAGTGAGCGGTAGCTAGTCGAGTGGAGTGGCAGGCTGGAGTAGAGAAGCATTTAAAGTTTTTAAACATTATTGTTAATATAATTATTGTTTTTATTTCATCAATAGAAAGGCAGAGACAGACCGACCTACTGGTTGGGGTGGTGGTGGGAAGGGGAGGAAGGAAGAAAGGAGGTAAGAAGGGAAGGAGGGAGGGAGGGATGGAGGAGGGAGGAAGAGCATTCCCATCTGCTGGTTCATTCTCCAAATGTCCTCAACATCTGGGACTAGGCTGGGGCCACAGCTGGGAGCCAGGAACTCAATCTGGAGTCTTCATGTGAGTGGTAGGCACCCAAGGGTCCCGTCATTTGGGACTTCACTGTTGCCCCCAGAGTCTGCAGTGGCAGGACTCTGGAGTCAGGACCTGGAGCTGGAATGGAACCTAGGCTCTCTGATACGGGATGCGTGCATCTTAACTACTAGGCTAAATTGCCCACTCCTTGAATGGTTTCTTGATCAATACGTGTGGTCTTCAAACAGTTCAGGAAGAATATGTATTATGAGAAAAGTATGTGAGGATTTAAAAAGTTTTTTGCGCCCTAATCATCTTCTACTTCAGTTTGATTTTCTATGTGTTTTCAGAAGCTCCCTTGTGTATTAATGATATGTGTGAAAATCCCAGCATCTCAGGCTCTGTTCAGTGAGTTATGTTAGTCTCCTTTGTACCAGGAAGGGAGCGAGTCAGTGTTAAATCAGGACAGTGCACCTCTCTCACAACAGCACCATCAGGTTAGAGCCCCGGGAGGAGCAGATTACAATTTATTTATTGGTGGGGCCTCAGCTCCACTTCACAGATTGCATTTGGCGAGTGGGAAGCTGCTAAGAAGGCATAATCATGGTTATAAGTCCTGCCGCCTCTCGCATTTTTCCATAAGAGCCTCTTTAGCTCAATCCTCCGCTTTTAAATGGGCTACAAAAGTACACGGAAGACAGATGGCTCCCTTCTCAGAGCACAGGACGGCTAAGGCAACGACACCAATTATATTGCTGAGAGATACGTGGTCGGGGTCACGTTCAACTATGGGGTCACTGCCAAGAAATACGGGGTCGGGGGTCATGTTCATCTGCAGGGATCACTCCTGAGAGATACGGGGTTGGAGATCATGTTCAACTGCGGGGATTACTGCTGAGAGATATGGGGTCGGGGGTCATGTTCAACTGCGGGGATTACTGCTGAGAGATATGGGGTCAGGGGTCATGTTCAACTGTGGGGTCATTGCTGAGAGATATGGGGTCAGGGGTCATGTTCAACTGCAGGGTCGTTGCTGAGAGATACGGGGTCAGGGGTCATGTTCAACTGTGGGGTCATTACTGAGAGATACGGAGTTGGGGGTCATGTTCAACTGTGGGGTCATTACTGAGAGATACGGGGTCAGGGGTCATGTTCAACTGTGGGGTCATTACTGAGAGATACAGGGTCGGGGGTCATGTTCAACTACGGGCATCACTGCTGAGAGATATGGGGACGGGGATCATGTTCAACTGCAGGGATCATTCTGAGAGATACAGGGTCGGGGGTCATGTTCAACTGTGGACATCATTGCTGAGAGATATGGGGACGGGGATCATGTTCAACTGCAAGGAATATTGCTGAGAAATACGGGGTCGGGGTCATGTTCAACTGCGGGGTCATTGCTGAGAGATACAAGGTCGGGGTCATGTTCAACTGCAGGGATGTTTATTGCCTTCATTTCCAATGAAAATGGAGAACCGCATTGCTATTAGGGGGAGCTGGTGTATCATTCTCCTGCTATTAGTGGAGTGACCTTACTTTTCCTGTATCCAACTCCCTGATAGAACTTCAGTGAGCTGTTAAGGACCCTGTTCCCAAATACAGACATAATAGCAGTGAGGACTTCGGTGTATGGATGGGGTGGAGCCCAATTCTGTCCCTGACTGTGATTTGGGGATTAAATGAGATGATGTGTGTGAATGGCTCACGTACAGTGAGCTCTCGACAAATGCAAACTCCACTACATGCCTGCCATGTGCCAGGTCCTGAGGCATACTCTAGCGAACAAAACAGATCCCGTCTTGTCAGGGACCTCACGTTGTGGTGGACATAGACTTGGTTATCCCAAAGAAAAACTCAAGCTTTGCTCTGTGGTTGTCTAGAACATTCTACAGAGGTCTGGTTGGTACATTGTCGTCAGTTTACTATAGCAGGAGGTTGGACTGAAGGGAGGTGGTTTGGAGTCTCCTGTGGCTATGGCTTTAGGGGTGAAATTTGACAATTTCATTAACCTTGTGTGACCTTTTATTTTTTGAACTTCTCCCTTTGTGATGGGAATCTGGGTGTGACCTGGACAGTGGTCATCCGTGCTCTGCAGAAATCTGTAGAAGTTCTTAGAAGATTCACATCCAAGGCTGCACCCAAATTTTGCTTCATGTTTCTGAATGCAGTTACAGAAAAGCTCAGATCCATGAAGAATTTTTCTTGTATGAAAAAACTTCAGTTCCTCTGAGTTTTAAATTCATATGTAGTGTGGGGAAAATAAATCTCCTCTGACAGATGTGTGCTCAGAATGGGGAAAAAATCAAATTCACACTTTGGATATCCAAAGGCATTATTTTAAAATTCAGCACTGTGTTATTGAATTGATTGTGTGTCGTGAAGATACCGATGAGCAAATGCAGCTCTCAAAGAGAGGTTTTGTAGAAATCCAAAAACAAAATGTGTGCAGGGTGCCCAAATCCTTCGCACTCTGGCAGACTTGGGTAGGTCCTCTATTGGAGAAAATTGCTTATGCATTGGTTTCCATGTAACATCAGTTTATACCCCATCTTTTTGCATCTTAAGCCATCTGGGTGGTCTTTTATAACTGACACAAATCATTTTTGTAAATGCCTTCTGTGTACTCCAAATTCAAAAACAAATAACAAAGCCAAGAATCTCTAAGGATTTATAACTAGTTTAGGATTTTCTTTTCTTTTTTTTTTTTTAGGATTTATTTATTTATTTGAAGAGTTGCACAGAGAGAGGAGAGGCAGAGGGCAGAGAGAGAGAGAGGGAAGGAGGTCTTTCATCCGCTGGTTCACTCCCCAGTTGGCTGCAATGGCTGGAGTTTCGCCGATCTGAAGCCAGGAGCCAGGAGCTTCCTCCAGATCTCCCATGCAGATGCAGGGGCCTGAGCACTTGGGCCATCTTCTACTGCTTTCCCAGGCCATAGCAGAGAGCTCAATTGGAAGTGGAGCAATCAGGTCTCGGACCAGCGCCTATATGGGATGCTGCGCTTCAGGCCAGGGCTTTAACCCACTGTACCACAGCGCTGGCCCCTAGTTTAGACTTTTAAAAGATCTAGTTATTTACTTGAAGGACAGAGTGATGAGAGCAAGAGAGCAAGGTGGGAGAGAGACAAAGAGATCTTCTATCTACTGATCCTCTCCCAGAATGGTTGGAATGGCCAAGGCTTTGCCAGGCTGAAGCCAGGAGCCCCGAGCTCCTTCTTGGTCTTGGGCCATCCTCTGCTGCTTTTCCAGGTGCATTAGCAGAGAGCTGCATCGGAAGCAGAGTAGCTTGAAGTTGAACCAGTGGTCTGATTGGGATACCAGTGTCACAGGAGGCGGCTTAACACACTGCACCACGACAGCAGCCCCTACTTTAGACTTTAAATACCAGCAGATCTGTAGGTTTGTAGGCAAATTCCATCTGCAAGCCAGTGTTTATTCCGTCTATCAGTGTTTATTTTATTTCTGTTCGATCTTCCATAACTGTTAGCAGAGAGTGTGGCGTGGGCCCTCAGCAGCATGACGGGATGATAATTACATCTTACTCGCTCTTTGTATGTTTTCACCCCAGCATCTTATTTTCCCATCTCTGTTTCTGACTAAGATGATATCCACCAATTCCAGAAATTAAAGGTTTCCTGGATTTGAATATGTGATCATGTGACTTAAAAAATCCAGTGCCTTCAAGGGCGTGTGTCCTGTGCCAGACTTGAGGCTGAGTTCGGAGAGGAACGAGAGACAGCCCCTGCTCTCTGACAGATGCCTAAGAGGAGCTGAGACAGAAACTGACCCCATGTGCTTTGCTTAGAAGGGCACTGGGTTGCAAAGGTCCTTGGAGGCAAGCTGGGGAGGGCGTGGGAAGGTTCCCAGGCCAGTGGCTATTCAATACACACGGGAAGAAGTCTCAGACCTGGCGCTGCCTGGGCTGGTGGGCAGGGGCTCCTGGTGACTCTGTGGACTTGGTCATGGTTCCAGATAACTTCTGGGAGCCCGGCGCCTGCTTGGCCTCGGTGAGCAGTGGGCTTGGTCCGTATCCTGTTGATAATGAGCAGAAGTCTGCAGGTTGGGAAATCCAGGGGCTGTGTCATTCCACAGCAGAAGGCCCCAGGGAGTGGGTGGGAAAGACGAAGGGAGCGAGTGCGGGTGGAACTTGACCTTCCAGCAGGCCTGTTCCGTGTCTTGAGATCAGCTCATCAGGATGGCAGGGTCCTCAGGACCAAGTGGGTTCTTCAGGGTCTCACTCTTAACAGCTGCTAGGTGGCAGTTAACTTCTCTTGTGCATTTTGGAGGGGATCACACACACACAGTTCCACGGTGGGGGTGAGTCCGTGTGGCGGCAGAGGGAACGCCGGCCGGGTGGGCTGCTCCTGGCCCCCTTCCTTCCCACCTCTCCTTTGCATCGCGTCTTTGGGGAGACAGGGCTGAACACCACAGGGAGGGGTTTGGGTGGAGGCGGCACAGAGAAGGCAGGTGCCTGCATCCCTGGGAGCCTCTGTGCCTTCCTGCTGTTCCCTGGAGCCCTTGGCTTTGGGGACTGGGAGCAGCCTAGGGGAACGGAGAACTGGCGCTGTCCCCACTGCGTCTGAGAGCCCCTGACACTCACTGCCCTTCTCCCACTGGCATTCCATGGACATCTCCACGCGGACTGCAGCCAGGACCCTTCCTTACCAGCTCGGGAGGGCCTCACCACTCGCCTCTGCCCACAGCTTGGAGCAGCCAGGAGTGATCTATCCAGGAATGGCCTGTGGGTCCAATACCGGGTTTTGCTGGTCCTGGAATGTTGAGGAAGCTCAGCATGAGCTCAGCTCCCAGGATCCTAGGCTGTGAGGCCCCTGCTGCTTGGTTGGTGAGGGTAGACAGGTGAGGGGGGGAGCCCTTTTGTGGGTGCTGTGTCCCACTGGCTTCTCCTGTGAGCCCGGGCAGCCAGCACAGGGCTGGATATTGTTCCTGCTGACTTCACTGGGGGAAGACGATGTGGTAAAAGTGTTAGCTGAGCCGGTCGCTGGCGTGTGGAAAAGCACGTACGCTTCCATGTGTTCTGGGGCAAAAACGTGGGTTCTGTGGCCCTGTACGCCGCGGTCAAGTGTGTTTTCCCTTCCACACGCATCTTTCTGAAGCTTCCCAGTCCCACACCTGGCGCCTGAGAGCTGCGGTGCAGTGGGGCATCTGTAGCTGGGGAGAACACATTCCATTCTTGGGGAAGACCTGGAAGAGGCAAACTGGCAGATGCCAGAGATGAGCGGGAGATGAGGATGTGAGAGGCTGGCTGGCTGGCTGGCTGGCATGAGCTGCTCACGCTGGGTGTGTGTGTTGTAATGTGCAAGCGTCTCCTGTCAATCAGAACATCAGGAAAAGGCCCAGTCTCATTCCCTCCCTCACTTTTATGTTTGCACACGCTGTGATCGCTACATCCTCTGCACTTCGGTAGCATTGTCAGGAGTGCTCAGACGGTGCCAGCGTCGTGGCCCACAGCAGGTTAAGGCATCACCTGCCATGCCAGTGATACTGGCATCCCATATCAAGTGTTCATTGGGGTCCCAGCTGTTTTTGCCTCCGACCCAGGTCCTGCTCATGCACCTGAGAAAGCCGTGGATGATGGCACGCATGCTTGGGCAACGGCTTCCCACATGGAGAACTGGGTGGAGCTCTGGGCTCCTGGTTTCAGCCTGGCCCGGCCCTGGCTGTTACAGGCGTTTAGGGAGTGAACCAGTGGAAGGAAGAGTCATCACTACCTCTCTCTCTCTTAATTTCCTGTGGTCCTGCGTGGTTAGAAATGTCCCTCGTTTCCAGGAAATGTCTTTTTTCCAGAGGCACAGGGACACCTGGAGAAGTCTCACCGCACGGAGCTCAGACTTGGTAACTCTGGGAAGGGAAATGCAGAGAACAGACACAGTCCGTTCAGCTCCTGGGTCAGGGCTTCCCCCGCCATGTGCTGGGTAGAGTTGTGTTCCTCGGGGGGGGGGGGGGGGGGATCAGGAGGTTCCACAGCCAAGAGTGTGAAGAAATGGAACGAGGTGAATTCTGCTGTTACTTTGATTAATAAGGCAGAAGGGGTCCTCAGGGCTGTGATGTGATTCCTAACTGTGTGCCCGGCTAGAGGGAGCTCGCATGCATATTTTGAGGACATTTTCTCAGCAAGTCAGTGTGAGAGGAGGTATTTCCTTTGCATTGTGTAGATGAGACCACGGTGGCTCTGGGAGGCTCTGCAACCTGTTCAGAATTCACAAGCCGATTGCCAGCTCTGCTTACTCTGATGTTTTAAGCTTGACAGCCTCAAGAGGATATTACTGTTTTTAATCTTTTTTTTTTAAAAGAATGTTAATTCTTATTTATTTATTTGACATATAGAGTTAGACAGTGAGAGAGATAAAGAGAGAAATGTCTTCCTTCCGTTGGTTCACCCTGCAAATGGCTGCTACAGCCGGAGCTATGCTGATCTGAAGCCAGGAGCCAGGTGCTTCCTCCTGGTCTCCCATGTGGGTGCAGGGGCCCAAGTACCTGGGCCATCCTCCACTGCCTTCCCGGGCCACAGCAGAGAGTTGGACTGGAAGAGGAACAACTGGGACTAGAACCCATAAGGGATGCTGGCGCCACAGGCAGAGGATTAACCAAGTGAGCCATGGCGTTGGCCCTGATCTTACTGTTTTTAAACACGTGTTAAATTGCCAAGATAAAGACAGAATTAATGTCATTTTCACAGTGTATTTTCAGAAATGACATTTTTATCCTCAGATGATCTTGGGAGAGTAGTGTTCTGAAGAGTGTGCCTTGGGACGAGTCAAACTTGGGTTTTATTATAGTTTTATCTTTATTAACAAAGTTTTATAGCCTTGGTGTCACTGAATTCCCATAAGCTTGGCACAAGGTATGTTGGATATTTTTATAGCAGGGGATGCTTACATGATATCAAAGTCATGTAAGTTTCTCGTGTTTCACATTAAATCACAGACATGCAAGTGGTATAACAGTCAATTAAGAGAGATCTAAGACAATGTGGAGTTCTCAGCATTTTACTGCTGCATGTAGGAATATGGTCAGGATTAATTGTGTTTTAATAGCAGTAACCAGCCTTTGCTATCTGAAAAGTGAACTTATTATATGCTCAGTATTTCCATTTCCTAGAGTTCTGCCTTGGTTTAGAAATACATTGTCTTAGAGCAGGAGAGGAGCCATTCCTGGGATATACATATGCATAACTTTCCTTTGGCAAGGTGTGAAATAATGAATAATTTCTTGATCACAGCAGAAGAACTAAGGAAAAATGTGAAGTGGGCACAAGAAGTGGGGTAACATAGAACATAAAGTTACAAGGAAGGAGTAGAATAAAATGCTTTGCTTATTTCATCAGTTCATGATGAATTAAATGCACTCATTAAAAGCATGGATTCTGTCAGGTAGTATCCACCACTCATGGATGCGTCAGTGTAAAAACACGTGGAGTAATACGCAGATTCAAAATAATGGAATAGTCAGATAGCAGCGGCAGACAAATAAAAACAAAAGAAAGGATATTACATTTGGTGGAATTTGTGGCTTAAAGCAATGAACAGTTAAAGCTGAACAGCACATAATGGTAGAAGACACAGTTATCAAAAAGGAATGGTTATGATAAACCCATACGTACTAAACAAAATAGCTGAATATTTGAAGCAAAGTTATTAGAACTGCAGAGGGAACTTGAAATATTTGCAGTCATGCCAGGAGAGTTTGGCACAGCTCTTTCAAAATTGAACATATTTTGTAGAAAATAAATGACAGAGGTCTTGAATAAAAACAAGCAATTCAATATATAGAGAGAACATTTAGCCTCTGAAATAAAGAACATATCCGTCCCCTCTTATGTTTATGAGCAATCTGTGAAATCTGTTATGTATTTGAAATGTTAACAATTTTTTTAAAAAAAGTAGATGTTTTGCCTGACTGTAAAAAAGCTCAAAGCTCAAGCTCATAAGTTTAGAAAAAAAGCATGACAAAAAATGTAACTTCTAGAATATTAATGAATACATTCATAATTACCTGTTGAATTAATGAAAAAAAATTCTGGTTCTCCTGTCAAGAGCTGTTGCATTTTGGAAGTAGATGAGTGAATGGTAGGTCTTTGTCTCTCTGCCTTTCAAATACATAAATAAAAATTAAAACTAAATTTTTTTCCAGTTTAAAAAGCCGAGTCATCATAATGATTCCTTTAGGCATAACTTTATTGTTTTTTAAAGATTTATTTATTTGAGACTCAGAGTTACACACAGAGAGAGGTCTTCCATTTACTGGTTCACTCCCTAATTGGCTACAGCAGATCCAAAGCCAGGAGCCAGGAGTTTCTTCTGGGTCTCCCACGTGGGTGCAGGGACCCAAGGACTTCAGCCATCTTCTTCTGCTTTCCCAGACCATAGCAGAGAGCTGGATTGGAAGTGGAGCAGCTGGGACACAAACTGGCTCCCATATGGGATGCCAGCACCATAGGTGGAGTGGCTTTATCTGCTATGCCACAGTGCTGGTCCCAGGCATAACTTTAGTGACCTACTGCAATACTGATTACAGTGACAAAAAGGCAATGACAGATTTTACTTACGAGTAAAGATACTCCAATCACAATTACACACTTACAAATGAAATATCATGAAGCATGGCAAATAATACTCAATAAAAAAGGTCAAACTTACTCAAGGAATGCAAGGATGGCTCAATATTCTGATAAAATCTACCAATATAATTCACTTAATGGAAGAGCTCAGTGATTAGAAACCTTTCAGTGTAACTTGTATGTTGCACATTATTCCACAGCTCTTTACTCAAAACCCTTGGGACCAGATATGTTTTACAATTTTGAAATAATGTATGTTTTAGAAAGAAAATAAATTTGCCGATCCCCATTTTGGGGACAAAATGTAGTGAAACACATGAATATTAACCTCAAATGGGATTGTCTAAAAGCTGTATTAGAATTTATATACATGGTGAAAATTGATAAAAAGCATTGTAGTATGTAGATGACACATTGATAAATATGAGCTATATTTTAATGCAAATCTGTCAGTGAAATTTCAGCATATGAGGGTTTGAAGTGAGTTATACACCTGTTCTTGCACACTGAGTCTGGGCTGATCAGGGCTGGCTGCTGGGGAGGATGCATCCGCTTGCTTTTGTCCCTGTTGATGACGCAAAGCAGGGTTCCCCGGCGATGGGCGTGGCCTGAAGTGACAGTCCTCAGTCGTTTCCTGGTATCCTTGGTTTCCAGTCCCAGGAGCTTTCCTCCAGGTAGCAGCTGGTTAAATCAGCAATCTGCTTCATGTCTTGCTTGCTAATAAATGCACATTGTTCGAGGCCAGCTGTTATCTAAGGACGCTTGTTCACCTCGTTCATACGTGTAGATCTGTTTGCAGTGGTGTCACAGCAGCGGCCTCACCACTGTCCTGTCCTCTCACTTAGCTGGTGTTCAGGACCTGCGCCAGGCACTTGTTAAGGTTGAACCTACAATGCTGTCCCAGCAATAGCAGCGAGTTCTGTAGTGCCTCGTTCAGTGTAGCAAACACAGAATGAAAAGAGTGTTTGTATTTACTCTTTATGGAATACAACTTTCCTGGTCATGGTCACAGGCTTTACTGTGGGGGAATAAGCATCTTCAACTTTGTTTTTAACAAGGAGTTTGAGGGAGAGATGGAGAGAGGAATGAGAACTAACCAACTAACTAACTTCTGTTCTCTTTCGTGTGTGTGTGTGTGTGTGTGTGTGTGTGTCTGTCAGAGAGAGAGAGAGAGAGAGAGAGAGAGAGAGAGAGAGAGAGAGAGGTCCCACAACAGCTGAGGCTGGGCCAGGCTAAAGCCAAGAGTCCAATCCAGGTTCCCCATGTTGATGGCAGGGACCCAGGTACTGAAACCAACGCCTGCTGCCTCCCAGGGTGTGCGTTAGCAGGAAACTGGAATCTAAAGGCAGAGCCTGGACTTGATCCCAGGCACTTGGATAAGGGGTGTGGACATCCCCAGAGGGGACTTAACTGCTGTGCCAGTGCCTTCCCTGGGCTGTGATGACATTTGGGAACTTTCTTCTGATGCAGCTTATGTCATGGGTACAAAGTGCAGCTGAGCCTGTCAGAAAAGATCTTTTATTATGTGATACTGTTGTCTGTCTCGTGTGGTTTTGTTGATACAAATTCAGTCTGGGAATTTTTGGCTTTATATTCACACAGTTGTGCAACCATCACCAAAAAAAACCATTTACCACTGGTAGTCACTTCCCCTCGCCTCTGCTCCCAATCCCTGGCTGCCACTCATCCTGCTGTGGCTGTAGCTCTGCCTTTTCTGGATAGTACGTAATGGAATCCTCACAAGTGACATTCTACAATCAGCCTCTCTCATGGAACGGCTGCTCCAGTTCATCCATGTTGTAGCATCCTGGTTGCTGGCTCCTCCCATTGTTGCCGTTTTCCCACTGACAGCTGTCTGAGGATGGCAGAGGCCAGCACAGTCATCCTGTTTATTAGCCCCGGTGCACACTGTTGATGCTCTGTGTTTTGGTGTGTTCCCAGGGTACATCACTGCTTCAGTGCCGTTCGGCAGGCAGGGTCACTTTGGGACTCAGGTTCTTCTTAGCCAATTTGTCAGTGTAACTTTTACCCTCAGCGGAACGCATTTCCCCTTTGATATTTTGGGTGTTGCACTCCATTCTCTGCAGCCGATGTGAATGACCTCACCACCTGTGAATGCACAGTTCTGCAAAGTCTAGTCTAGTGCCCAGGACCCAAAGCAGTCAGCAGCAAAGTGTATTGTTGGTCAGCACAGATCCACTCACTGCACTGCAAGGTCTCCCTCTTTATCAGGGCTTGGCCACCACTCCCCGGGTAGCACTCCAGTCCTGTGTCCCCCGGAGATGTCCTGACTCAGCTTCTGTGGTGGCCTTGCCTGCTGTGCTGTTAAGGATTCCTGTTTGTGACACCCTCACAGTGTGACTGAACCAAAGTTACGGAAGCAGCGAAGGGCGGGATCCTGGTGCCCCATTGCAGTGTCAGTCAGCTTTGCCACACGTGCTGTTGGTGCTGCCTGTAAGGGTTAAAATTCTTCCCACTTTGTTTTGTTTTGATAGGCAGAGTTAGACAGTGAGAGAGAGACAGAGAGAAAGGTCTTCCTTCCATTGGTTCACCCTGCAAATGGCCACTATGGCCAGTGCACTGTGCCGGTCTGCAGCCAGGAGCCAGGTGCTTCCTTCCTCCCAAGCACTTGGACCATCCTCCAGAGAGTCCAGAGTGCTGGACTGGAAGAGGAGCAACCAGGACAGAATTCGGTGCCCCAACCGGGACTAGAATCCAGGGTGCCGATGCCACAGGCGGAGGATTAGCCAGGTGAGTTGTGGCACTGGCCAATTCTTCCCACTTTTAAAACATCTCAGTTCCTTGGAGTCTTCTGGTCTGCAGACTGAGGGTGGGGTCTGGAGGGCTGTGCTTCCTGAGAGAGCTGGGGTGTGCTGCCGCACCTGTGGTCCTTGGCGTGTTTCTGTCGCTGCCCTTGGCCGTGGGCTTGAGCTTATGTGTTTATGTCCCTCTTCCCTTTCTGTAATAGGCTGTGTGAAGCCATATCTCAGCCTGGTTTTCATTTTTGTATCAGTGCCTGATAATTAGGAGTCTCCTAGCAGATGCTTGTGTTAGAGAATAAATATGGATTCAGGTGATCCAGGGTCTAGCAGGGTGGGGGTGTGAGAAACTGAGGGCCCCACCCCAATTTGTGCTATGAGTGTGCGTTCTCCACACTGGCGTTTTGGCCCCTTGATATGGGCTGACCTGTGTGTTTCGGGATGCACAGTGGCACCTGGGCCTCTGCTCGGGTGTTAGAGGCTTCTCCCCTCACCATGTGGTATGAGAAGCATCACCTAGCACTGTGCAATGCTCCCCAGGGCTGCCATCACACCGTCCCTCCTGGCAACTCCCCACTCTGATTGTGAGAGGGGCGGGGCAGTCCGAGATAGCCTCAGTGTCCTGTTTATGCGCATCCGTGGCATCAGAGGTGATGTGACCATCACAGGGGATCATGGAGACTCCCACCAGGGAGCAAGGGCTCATGGGCAGGGGGCTTTGGGACCACAGCACTTGTACCTGGATTTGGAGCCATTAGCAGCTGAGCAGGTGGATTCGGACCTGCTGCTGTGTCCAGTGTTTTCTCTGTGTTGATGGGCGTCTGTTGCTGCATCTCCTCTTCACCTGTGCGTCTCCCCACGTGCGTTCGCCTCCATGTCTGCTCTGTCCATCTGTCTTTTATCTGTTGCCTTCTTGGCTGTCTTCCTCCACCTATCAATCTCTGTCTGCATCTGTCTCTCGGTGTCTCTGTCTTGCTACTCTGTGTCTTTTCCTGTCTCAGCTCCTCTACCATCCCCCTCTGTCTTACTCTGTGCCCCTCTCCCAATCTTCCTGCCTTTTTCTCAGTTTCTCTCTCTCTCTCTCTCTGCCCTCCTCCTCTCCACCCTCTGTGCCACGCTGTCCCAAGGGAGCATGCCTGTGTGGTAGATACAGCGGGTGGTGTCCTCTGGACACTGGAGGCAGGAGGGGCCAGGGCCCAGGGAGTTCTGCTTGTCTGATGGTGGAGGCTGGAAGGAGCTCCCTGGTAGAGCAGCCTCTGCTCACACCCAGTCTGGTGAGAGTCGGGAAATGACTTCATGTTCTTGAATCAGGACGTGACTGTGGCAGTTCAGACGGCAAGGTGATGCAGACTTTGCGTGCTCCCTCCAAAACCCGCATTGAGATGGCATCTCTGTGGTGATGGTGGCCAACATGGGGCTGTGACCAGGAGACGAGGCCTTGGCAGCTCTGCCGTGGTACATGGGTTGGTGTCGCCGTCATAGGACTTGTCGAGATCTTGGGGAGCAGCTTCTTTGTCCTACGTTTCCTGCCAGGAAAACGTTGCTTGCCTCTCCACGGCGTCACGAGGCAGCACGAGGGTCCCTGTGCCAGGCCAGCTTCCGGAACGGGAGCCTGAGGGACTCCTGGTGTTTGTAAATCGCCTGCTCTGTGGCACCAGAGATGGAGTCGAGGGGTCATAGTGGGAGTGGGACAGCTGGGACGGCCAATGCAGGAGGGGCCTGAGAGGAGGGAGCACGGGGCGGTGTGGCTGGCAGGAGAGGGCACTCACAGGAAACACGGGGGCTCTCACACCAGGTCAGAGCTGAGTGCTTCCTCCTGCTGCACGGGGGCGGGGACCAGCTGGGCCAGCAGCTCTGTGTCCCAGAGACTGAAATGGTGCTGGTGAAACGTTGAGATGGGGGAAGTGTAGCAGGTGATAGGAGGAGCTGCTGGACACAGGTGCAGTTCACAGTGGCTGTGAGAGCCTAGTTTTTGGCAAGTGGTGTAGGTGGAGATGCAATCTGTGTGGGCAGAGCGTGCAGTGAGCAGCGTAATCAACAGCTGACTGTGGGGATAAGGGAAGTTTCTACAGCCATGCATCCGTGCTGGGCACTGGTAGTCTGGTGAACACAGACAGATGGGGACCACTTCAGCGTGCACTTGCGTATTAAATCCAGCTCTCCGAGAGAGATGTGAAATACCACCCACGCGATTCCTGACCCTGTTTATGGCCACTGCGTGGATGTGGGACATGACGGATGAGGGTAATCACTGGGGACCAATATGAGATCACGGGGACAGGGAAATTCATTGCCGGGAACTTTGCTATAAGGAACTGGGAGGACTCGCCATCCATTCTTGCAGTCAGAAAGTTATTTTTTGAGAAATTATCCTTCCCACCTCCCCTGCGCAGTTTGAGCAGCGTTCCCTCCTCTGCTCGGTGCCACTCACTGGTGATCTTTGTTCTGAGTATTGGGGCTGCTGTGGCTGTTATCGGGCGTGTTGATGTCTTGTGTTGGCATAGCTCTTGGTGGCACGTGTTTTTCTATGGAATGGCAAGAGCTTTGCCATGGCTCTGTGTGTGGGCGTGGGTGGGGTCTTGTGTTTGAGAGCCTGCAGGTGGCTCCATCTGGGTTCCCACTCATTTGCAGGGTCCTGTGTGGGATCCAGATACGGACCCTTGCTTCCTCTTGGAAGTCCCTGGTGTCCATGGTTCTGTCTGGATCCCCCTGGAGGGGGCCTGCCATTCTTGGTGGGGAGAGCACCCCTCTTCCTGGCTGCAGTGATTGATTTTACACGGACATTTCATGCATTCACTGCAGTGCTAATTGGGCATTGCCCTTGTGTGTGTGTGTGTGTGTGTGTGTGTGACTTTCCTTGAAAGAGTTACAGAGAGGCACAGGCAGAGAGAGAAAGAGAGAGAGAGAGAGAGAGAGAGAGGGAGAGAGGTTTTTCCATGAGCTGGTTCACTCCCCAGATGGCCGCAATGGCCAGAGCTGAGCTGATGAGGAGCCAGGAGCTTTCTCCAGGTCTCCCACGTGGGTACAGGGGCCTAAGGACTTCTACGGTTTTCCCAGGCTTTAACAGAGAGCTGGGTAGGAAGTGGAGTAGTCAAGACTTGAACCTGTGCCCATATGGGATGCCAGCACTGCTGGTGGCTACACCACAGTTCCGGCCCTGGGTGTTCATTTTTATGGTAGTAGGTGTGATACTGAGTAAGAGAGGGGCTCTGTGCTTAGAGAGTTTACTCTGCAGTTGGAGAAGACTAAAGGTAGGCCGATAAACATAAAGACAGTAAAATGCTGAGTAACAGCAGCATGGCAGAGGGTTGGAGTGACTTCAGAATGGGAGTCCCTGGAAGGCTTCCGTGAGGAGGTGACGTCTGGTTGGGATGAAGGGTGGGGTGCGCCTGTTGGCAGGGGAACAGCAGATGTGAAGGCTGGGAGCCTGTGGTCAGGAGAAGTGACCAAGAGCAGGAATGAGGACAGAGCGGTGGCCAGGGGCCAGGCACACGGGGCCTTCCGGGCTGTGGCCAGATTTGGGCCTCAGCGAGTGTGAAGGGTGGATGTTGGAGGGTTTGCACGTGGGAGTGACCAGCAGTGTTAATTAGACTCTTCCCAGTGGTGAAGTGTGGCCCCACCCACACTGCCGGTTGTCAGAGAAGAACAAGCAGAGGCTGAGGCAGTTGTGTGTGGCAGGGAAGAAACCCCTGATACGCTCTTACTACACAAGTGTAGTGGAAAAATCGCCCCTGTCTCATGGGCTCCTGGCTCTGGACGTGGCTGGTGATCAGACACTGGCTACTTGCTGGGGCTGCAGAGCTGAGGAAAGACCGGACTGGGGAGTCCTGCCTGGGCACTCACAGCCCCCTGAGGTACCGCTACGTGCTGCTGCTCTCCAGCGATGCACTGCGGCATGGCTACCTTCCGGAGGGTGGCGGGGAAGAGAAGGCATGTCACCTCTGACAGCAGGAGGGGGCTTCTCATCTGTGACGGTCTTGGGTCTTTCTCTTGTCCTGAGTGTGCTGAATTTCCTTCACGCAACTGTGGTCAGTCACGTGCAGTGCGCACTTTTGCTTACGTACTTTATATAGATATTTTTCTTTAAAAGCACTCATCGGTTACTTACATTTTCTCAGCCTAAGCTTATTTTACGTGCAGAGAAGTGGAAACCCACGGACACTGTGTCACAGGCAGTTCATTGTTTCTTTCAGGGAGGGAGGGAGGGAGAGCGAGGGAGCAAGCCAGCACATCCACTCCCATCTGCTAGCTTTCCCACCCCCCTGCTGAAGGCCTGCAATGGCCTGGGCTGGGCCATTCTGCAGCCTGGAGCTGGGAACTCTCCCACCTGAGTGACGGAGACTCAGCTACTGGAGCCATCCCCTGTTACCTCCCAGGGTGCATACCAGCAGGAAAGGAACCAGGAGATGATCACAGAGCCCAGGCGCTCCACTGTGGGATGAAGACCTCCCAGCCATGGCTTATCCACTACACTAGCCGCCCACCTCTGAAATAGATTGTTTTCCCCAGATAATCTTACCTCCTAGTTCCCTTTTTCCACACATTTTCTGAAGTCCCCTCATACATGTCTTTACTGCCTCTCAGCTGGAAGCCAGTTCCCGGATCTCGGGAGCAGTGGAGCCACAGCTGAAAGTGGCCATTTTCAAGTGGGCAGTGTTGGCGACAGAGAGTCAGGTGGGCAGTGTGGATGACAGAGGGTCCAGTGGACGGCGTAGGCCCTGCCGCTGCCTACTGCTTTTCCTTTTTTCATATTTGGAACCTGCTGTTGAGATGTCACTGACCTTGAATGCAACGACCTTGACATGACTAGTGCTCATTCTGCGTCCCTTGGGGAGAAGAGTTGCAGCACTTGCTGTTATTAATAACAGAGTGGCTGATTGGTCGAGCCAGACGGGTCCCTCCCTGGTGTGCTTCCGGAGGGTGAGCCATTTCATTGAAAATGTGTAGCTTGCTGTCATTCGAAAGGACTCATTTGTCCTGTGGCAACTGTGTGGGCAGCACCCATGACCTGTGTAACACAGGGAAGCTCCCAGGGAGTTTGCCACCCCTACCCTGCTGCTGCCCTGTGTCCCTGTGAGTCCTTTTGCCTCCTCAGGATAGACCACACCTGTTTCAGGGGCTGTGTAGCATCTTAGGTTTAGTAATGCTGACTGCTGCACCCTAGGGGCCCTTTGAGTGTTCTCCATGGGGGGTCGCCTTCTGCAGCCTCTCCTGTGATCCCATCTCCTCCATGGCCTTGAAGTTCCTCCCACGGAGAGGATGGGGTTAGGATGGGGACGTGTGTGTGAGTTGCCTTCCAGCCCACGCCAGCAAACCTCCAAGATGTCTCTGATGGTCTCAAGAGCTCTCCATCCCCTTCCCTGTTTGGCCCAAATCTGGCACTGCTTGTGGACACTGGGGCTTTTCCCCAGCTGCTTGGTTGTTCCAGGGGCTACTGCATCCTTTCCTTCTCCTTCTAGAGCTGCCGATGGGCCCCGTGGTACTGAGCCCTGGCAGAGACAGCTGTGACACGGGGAGCGCTTGCCGACTTTGTTAGCAGAGATCAGTGACTCCCTGTAGATGTAGACTAACAGTGTTTCTGAAGTGTGTGCATAGGGCCCAGTGACTGGCGTGGACCTATTAGAACATGATTCACATGTGGGTGGCACTGCACTGCGACTTTCTTTCCGTGTAAGGTCTCACAGGTGCATTCATTGCTGGAGTTGGGTGTTGGTGGTCCATGTGGAGGTGGTTGCTGTGTGCCTGGTGGGGAGAGTCTCGTGGGAGCCTACTCCACGCTCATGAGTGGACCTGTTTCACATTAGAATTCTTTAAGGTTCAAGGGTCTGACGGCAGCTAGGGGTCACAGCCTGTTGAGCCTGTGATCTCTAAGCTGTTCGGTGTTAGGGAGATGTTGCTGTAGCCTGGCCTCATCTAGTGCTTCACAAACCACGAAATGCACTCCCAGGGTGCTCAGTGCCTGATGCTTGTTGGCTGACACTGCCACACCTTCCTTCTCACTTACTCCTCTGCACTCCGTCTCTTGTGACCCCACGGATTGCTGTTCTGGACTTGAAAGCCTGGACTCTGGACCAGCTCAGCTACACTGGGGCCAAGGGTGAGCCGATCGCTTATCTGTGTGATTTGGGGCACTTCTTGTTTTGTGTTTTTGCCAACTTCTTGCATCTTGCTGCCCTTATCTCTTTCACAGAGATAACAATTCTTACCTTCTGTGTTGTCGAAATTAAAGTGTTGGGCAGGCACTTAGCGTATCTTGGGCAGTGACTAACCCTAGCCATTGTTGGTGGTGAGGTCCTTGCTTTCCCCAGCATAGCTCTGCTGGCTGCGGTTTCCCTGGGCCGGAATGTCATCTGTGTCACCAACTCAAGGACTCAAGGGATGTTAGGGGTAGCAGCCTTCTGAGTAAGTCCAGAACCTGCAGTTTTTCCTTCTCAAATGCTTCTTGTCTTAGTATGTTTTCTGTCACAATAACAAAATACCCAAGACTGTTAAATCTCTAAGAAACACTTACTTCATAGAATTTTGGAGGTGGAAAGTGCAAGGTTGAGGGCCCTGGCTGGGACGGCCCCTCGTGGTACATCATTCGTGGCAGCAGGTGGAAGGGCGGGAAGCAGACCTGAGACAGCCATTCAGCCACAGCTCGCCTTGTAGGCAGTCCAGCATCGTGGGACTGACGTCCAGCAGTGCCCCCATGACCGTGTCATCCCCACACTGTTGCCCTGGGCATGGAGTTTCCAGTGCATGGCCTTCAGAGAGCCACTCGAACCCTAGCAAGTTTCTCCCTGGGAGCGTGCAGTGGGTAACCTTTCCCGAAGGTTGACTGTGTGCCAGACTCTGCACACACACTGTGCATCACGCACCACTCTGTGCTTTAGGTATGGTGACTGCCCCCAACTTACAAATGGGGAAACCAAGGCCAGCATATGTACCTTGTGGGGCTCTGTTGTCACTAGAAGAGCCAGGGTTTAAACCCCTCACCGATTTATTTGATGCCCGGCTGTCTGTTCTGAACTGGTCTCTTTGTGCCATCTCCACAAATCAGAATTTATTTATTTATTTATTTATTAGAGAGAGAGAGAGAGAGAGAGAGAGAGAGAAATGTTCTATGTGCTGAGTCACTCAGATGGTCACAATGACCAGTGCTGGTCTAGGCTGCACCCAGGAGCCCAGAGCTCCATCTGGGTCTCCCATTTGGGTGCACGATGGGGGCTTTACCGGGGCCAAGTGACACTGCAGAAACCTCGGTGCTGCTGCCTGGGCTCTGGGACTCGTCTGTGGTGCGCAGCCCACTCCACAGGCCTGACTGGGATTGCGTGGGGCAGGTGTCCCACCTGGTCACACAGGCGGGCATGCCCCAAGCCCTGGAGCGAGACTCCGCTGAGCTGAAGATGCTGAATGGAGTCACTCCCCCACCTCCTCCCAGCCCTGTGCATCTCCCCCTGCAGAACCCAGTGAAGGCCGGTAATGAGAGCCCTGGAGGACTCAGGGCAGGGCAGGGCGGAGGGGGCAGGTCTGGGCACGGTGGCCCCAACAGGAGCTTGCCCCTGGCTGGACTGAGGCGAAGTTGGCCGTCCTGCTCAGCCAGCACCCTGTGGTCAGAAAAACGGTTCCATAGGGGATGGCGGGGTTTTAGGGCGAGGAGTCCAGGGCGGTCTGCTGCCACTGTCCGTTTAACAGGAGGCGTCAGCCTGCACCGGCCCCCAGCGCTTCCTTCCGTAGGGCCACAGAGGATTGCAGTCCAAGCCCGAGACTACGTGGCTGGCCCAGCGCCCTGAGTCCCTGGGAAACGCGTCCTCCCTGAGGCACCCATGACCAGGGTGAGAAAGTGCAGGCTCAGGGCAGGTGAGCGCCCAGGCCGTCCCCGGGTCTGTCCCCATGGCTGTCCACGCGGCTGACCCGGGTCTGTCCTCCGGTCTGTCCCCGCGGCCGTCCCCAGGCCTGTCCACGCGGCTGACCCGGGTCTGTCCTCCGGGCTGTCCCCGCGGCCGTCCCCGTGTCTGTCCTCCAGTTCGTTCCCGGGTCCGTCCTCCGGTCTGTCCCCGCAGCTGTCCTCCGGTCTGTCCCCGGTCCGTCCCCGCGGCCGTCCCCGGGTCTGTCCCCGGGTCCGTCCTCCGGTCTGTCCCCACGGCTGACCCGGGTCTGTCCTCCGGTCTGTCCCCGCGGCTGTCCTCCGGTCTGTCCCCGGGTCCGTCCCCGGGTCCGTTCTCCGGTCTGTCCCTGCGGCTGACCCGGGTCTGTCCTCCGGTCTGTCCCCGCGGCTGTCCCCGAGCCTGTCCCCGGGTCTGTCGTCCGGTCTGTCCCTGCGGCTGTCCCTGGGCCTGTCCCCGGGTCTGTCCCTGGGTCTGTCCCCGCGGCTGTCCCCAGGCCTGTCCCCGCGGCTGACCCGGGTCTGTCCTCCGGTCTGTCCCCGCGGCTGTCCTCCGGTCTGTCCCCGGGTCCGTCCCCGGGTCCGTTCTCCGGTCTGTCCCTGCGGCTGACCCGGGTCTGTCCTCCGGTCTGTCCTCCGGTCTGTCCCCACGGCTGTCCCCGAGCCTGTCCCCGGGTCTGTCGTCCGGTCTGTCCCCGCGGCTGTCCCTGGGCCTGTCCCTGGGTCTGTCCCTGGGTCTGTCCCCGCGGCTGTCCCCAGGCCTGTCCCCGTGGCTGAACCGGGTCTGTCCTCCGGGCCGTCCCCGCGGCTGTCCCTGGGCCTGTCCCCGGGTCCGTCCCTGGGTCTGTCCTCCAGTCTGTCCCCGGGTCTGTCCCCGGGTCTGTCCCCGTGGCCGTCCCTGGGTCCGTTCCCAGGCCTGTCCCCGCGGCTGTCCCTGGGTCTGTCTCTGGGTCTGTCCTCCGGTCTGTCCCCGCAGCTGTCCTCTGGTCTGTCCTCCGGTCTGTCCCTGGGCCTGTCCCCAGGTCCGTCCCCGGGTCTGTCCTCCGGTCTGTCCCCACGCTGACCCGGGTCCGTCTCCGGGTCTGTCCCCGCGGCCGTCCCCGGGTCTGTCCTCCGGTCTGTCCTCCGGTCTGTCCCCGGGTCTGTCCCCGCGGCTGTCCTCTGGTCTGTCCCCGAGGCTGTCCCTGGGCCTGTCCCCGCGGCTGTCCCTGGGTCTGTCCTCCGGTCTGTCCCCGGGCCTGTCCCCGCGGCTGTCCCCGGGTCTGTCCTCCGGTCTGTCCCCGGGTCCGTCCCCGGGTCTGTCCTCCGGGCCGTCCCCGCGGCTGTCCCTGGGTCTGTCCCCGCGGCTGTCCCCGGGCCTGTCCTCCGGTCTGTCCCCGGGTCTGTCCTCCGGTCTGTCCCCGCAGCTGTCCTCTGGTCTGTCCCCGCGGCTGTTCCTGGGCCTGTCCTCCGGTCTGTCCCCGCAGCTGTCCTCCGGTCTGTCCTCCGGTCTGTCCTCCGGTCTGTCCCCGGGTCTGTCCCCGCGGCTGTCCCCGGGTCTGTCCTCCGGTCTGTCCCCGGGTCTGTCCTCCGGTCTGTCCTCTGGTCTGTCCCCGCAGCTGTCCTCTGGTCTGTCCTCCGGGCCGTCCCCGCGGCTGTCCCTGGGTCTGTCCCCGGGCTGTCCCCGGGCCTGTCCCCGCGGCTGACCCGGGTCTGTCCTCCGGTCTGTCCCCGGGTCTGTCCCCGCGGCTGTCCCTGGGCCTGTCCTCCGGTCTGTCCCCGCGGCTGACCCGGGTCTGTCCTCCGGTCTGTCCCCGCGGCTGTCCCCGCAGCTGTCCTCTGGTCTGTCCTCCGGGCCGTCCCCGCGGCTGTCCCTGGGTCTGTCCCCGCGGCTGTCCCCGGGCCTGTCCTCCGGTCTGTCCCCGGGCCTGTCCTCCGGTCTGTCCCCGCGGCTGACCCGGGTCTGTCCTCCGGTCTGTCCCCAGGTCTGTCCCCGGGTCTGTCCCCGGGCCTGTCCCCGCGGCTGTCCCTGGGCCTGTCCTCCGGTCTGTCCCCGGGTCTGTCCTCCGGTCTGTCCTCCGGTCTGTCCTCCGGTCTGTCCCCGGGTCTGTTCCCGGGTCTGTCCCTGGGTCTGTCCCCGCGGCTGTCCCCGGGCCTGTCCTCCGGTCTGTCCCCGGGTCTGTCCTCCGGTCTGTCCCCGGGTCTGTCCCCGGGTCTGTCCCCGCGGCTGTCCCTGGGCCTGTCCTCCGGTCTGTCCCCGGGTCTGTCCTCCGGTCTGTCCTCCGGTCTGTCCTCCGGTCTGTCCTCCGGTCCGTCCCCGCGGCTGTCCCTGGGCCTGTCCCCGCGGCTGACCCGGGTCTGTCCTCCGGTCTGTCCCCGGGTCTGTCCTCCGGTCTGTCCTCCGGTCTGTCCTCTGGTCTGTCCCCGCAGCTGTCCTCTGGTCTGTCCTCCGGGCCGTCCCCGCGGCTGTCCCCGGGCCTGTCCTCCGGTCTGTCCCTGGGCCTGTCCTCCGGTCTGTCCCCGCAGCTGTCCTCCGGTCTGTCCTCCGGTCTGTCCCCGGGTCTGTCCCCAGGCCTGTCTCCGCGGCTGACCCGGGTCTGTCCTCCGGTCTGTCCCCGGGTCTGTTCCCGGGTCTGTCCCCGCGGCTGTCCCTGGGCCTGTCCTCCGGTCTGTCCCCGGGCCTGTCCCCGGGTCTGTCCCCGGGTCTGTCCCCGGGTCTGTCCTCCGGTCTGTCCTCCGGTCTGTCCTCCGGTCTGTCCTCCGGTCTGTCCCCGCGGCTGTCCCTGGGCCTGTCCTCCGGTCTGTCCCCGGGCCTGTCCCCGGGTCTGTCCCCGGGTCTGTCCTCCGGTCTGTCCTCCGGTCTGTCCTCCGGTCTGTCCTCCGGTCTGTCCCCGGGTCTGTCCCTGGGCCTGTCCTCCGGTCTGTCCTCCAGTCTGTCCCCGGGTCTGTCCCCGCGGCCGTCCCTGGGCCTGTCCCCGGTCCGTCCTCCGGTCTGTCCCCGCGGCTGACCCGGGTCTGTCCTCCGGTCTGTCCCCAGCTGTCCCCGCAGCTGTCCCCGGGCCTGTCCCCGCGGCTGTCCCTGGGCCTGTCCTCCGGTCTGTCCTCCGGTCTGTCCTCCGGTCTGTCCCCGGGTCTGTCCCCGGGCCTGTCCCCGCGGCTGACCCTGGGTCTGTCCCCGCGGCTGTCCCCGGGCCTGTCCCCGCGGCTGACCCGGGTCTGTCCTCCGGTCTGTCCCCGGGTCCGTCCTCCGGGCCGTCCCCGCGTGCCCGCGGCCCACGCGCGCTGGCAGCCTCTCCCGGCCGCCCCGCCCAGCGCCGCAGCCCCTGCCCCGGGCCGCCAGGTGGCGCTGTGGTCTCGCGGGACGAGAGCGCGCGGGCGTCAGCGGACAACGCCGGCCGCGGCGGGAGAGTGCGAGGACCCGGAAGGAGGGCGCGTGGCGCGGGGCGTCGGGAGCTCGGGCGGGCGCGCCCCTCGCACACCTGGGCCCGTGGGCGGGCCGCTGACGGACACGGGCCGCCCTCCCCGCCTCATTCGCCGTCTCGTCAGCGCCGACTCACCCTCGCCGTCGGGCGCCTTCGCGGGAGCCCGCAGTCAGCGCCGGTCTTCCGCTCCGCCTCCGTGCAGTGACTCGGGAGCGCCTGGGAAGGGGGCGAGTCGTCACCCGGGCCCGGACAGGAGCGCCTTCGCCCGCGTGTTCCAGTAGCACGTTGCGCTGCTTTACGTAGAAGGCCGGTGTCTGCCCAGCACTGACTGTGTGCAGTGCACAGCCGGTGCCCCGGGCGTGGGCACCCCTGGGCGTGGGCACCCCGGGCAGCAAAGCCTGTACCCCTCTGCCGGCCCCAGGGCCCGCACCCCAGGCTCCACGCACCCCAGGACAAAGCCTGTGCCCCCTCCCCACGCCGGCTCCAGGGCCCGCACCCGGGGCAGCAAAGCCTGTGCCCCTCCCCACGCCGGCTCCAGGGCCCGCACCCCAGGCTCCACGCACCCCAGGACAAAGCCTGTGCCCCCTCCCCACGCCGGCTCCAGGGCCCGCACCCGGGGCAGCAAAGCCTGTGCCCCTCCCCACGCCGGCTCCAGGGCCCGCACCCCAGGCTCCACGCACCCCAGGACAAAGCCTGTGCCCCCTCCCCACGCCGGCTCCAGGGCCCGCACCCGGGGCAGCAAAGCCTGTGCCCCTCCCCACGCCGGCTCCAGGGCCCGCACCCCAGGCTCCACGCACCCCAGGACAAAGCCTGTGCCCCTCTGTCGGCTCCAGGGCCCGCACCCCAGGCTCCACGCACCCCAGGACAGAGCCTGTGCCCCTCCCCACGCCGGCTCCAGGGCCCGCACCCAGGCTCCACGCACCCCAGGACAAAGCCTGTGCCCCCTCCCCCTGCCGGCTCCAGGGCCCGCACCCCAGGCTCCACGCACCCCAGGACAAAGCCTGTGCCCCCTCTGCCGGCTCCAGGGCCCGCACCCCAGGCTCCACGCACCCCAGGACAAAGCCTGTGCCCCTCTGCCGGCTCCAGGGCCCGCACCCCAGGCTCCACGCACCCCAGGACAAAGCCTGTGCCCCTCTGTCGGCTCCAGGGCCCGCACCCCAGGCTCCACGCACCCCAGGACAGAGCCTGTGCCCCTCCCCACGCCGGCTCCAGGGCCCGCACCCAGGCTCCACGCACCCCAGGACAAAGCCTGTGCCCCCTCTGCCGGCTCCAGGGCCCGCACCCCAGGGCAGCAAAGCCTGTGCCTGACCTTTCTGCCCCCTGCTCCTGGGGTTGGCACGTGACTTCCCCAGCGCTCTGTCTCGTGAGGAAGTCGGACCACCGGGCCTGCCTCAGAGGACAGTCTTGAAGTGAGATCCCACGGCGAACGTCTGAGACCGCCGCGGGCCCCTGGCAGCTGCTCAGGAAACATCAGCGCCAGCCGCCGCCACCCGTCTTGGGACGTGCGAAGCAGCAGGGAGGAAGGTGGTGTCTAGTCTGCTTGCTCTGAGGTATGCACCTGTTAACCTAGAAGGAGTCGGGCGGCTTCGTGGAAGAGGCTCAGTTACACCTGCCCTCGCTCCAGAGGGGACTTCGGAACCCAAGAGGGTCGCGTGCCCCGGGAAGAGCCAGACCAAACCCCTGCGCCTTGTCCCTGCCACATGTGCGTCTGCACGCTTCTCAGTGCATTTCCGTGGGAACCCGTGATCCCTGACATCAAACACAGGCATTTTGGGGCCACAGACCCCAGGCTCAGGACCCCTGATCTGAGGCCCTCGCCAGCTGGACGCTGTCTGTCAGAGGTTAGCAGGTGCTGCTGCCGCCTCCCCTGGGCCCTTTGGTCCTGCCTGCGGCCTGGGTGTGGCTGCCAGTGACTCCCACTGGCCCGCCTTTCCTGAGGGTTGTTCTTGACTGACAGGGGTGGCTGGCTGGGAGAGCTATTCTCTCCCCCTGCCCCTGCCGTCCCCCCACAAAGGTGGCCCTTGGCACAGACCCCTGGCCTCTGGGGCTCAAAGCCTGTCATACAGGTCACCCGTGGGTGCGATTAGACCTTTGTTGAAAGCACCTGTCTGTGCCTGGCTTCTTCCCTGTCCCCCCCACCCCCCATCGCCACTGTGCACCCAAGGGTGCTTCCTCAAGAAGGATCGGCCCCATCATGCAAGACAGGGAGAGACTTGACGCGGATGCCCCCGGTGGCCAGGGCAGGCCACGGCGCACCTGTGATGGCCCAGGGAGGTGCTCAGCTCTGCCCTTCTCTGCTTTGCCACTGCCCCCCCCCCCCCTTCCCTTTACCCTCTGCTCTGCTGGTCCTGACGTGCTGGGTGGCTCGAGGTGTTGGGAACCGACTGGAGGGTCCTCGATTCAGAGCAGAGTTGTAGAAGGCTACCAGGTGTAGACGGTGCCTTCGTAGGGCTCCTGAGGAGCTGTGATCGGTGTTCCCAGGGCTGGGGCACCCCGCTCCTGGCAGGTGCTTTCTTCGGCAGGGAAGGGACCAGGCAGATAAGAGAGAAGATGCAGAGTCATGTTTTGCTGCTGACTTTGCCAGCCTGTAGCTCATTTTAATTACTGTGGCATAATTATCTCTGGCACACAGCTGGGCTTGTCGTGTGTCTTGTGAGTCATTCTGCCACACAGGAGTAAATCAGGCAGGTTGAAAGCGAGGGCTGGAGCCGGATGACACGGGAGAGAGGCTCGCTGGGGAAGCTTCAGGAAGTGGGGAGCATCGATCTGAAAGAGGAGATGGGTGTGCCCCCAGGTCTTTGTGTCTGAGGCCCACGCGCTGGCTGTTGAAATCAGAGGCAAATGATTTGGAGCTGAGCCACGGCTGAGTGACTTCAGGGGTTAATGGCAAAGGGGCATTCAAGGAAGGTGACTCCGTGGCATGCTAGTCAAGGCCGTGGACTTTAGGGACAGACAGGCTTGTACTGAATCCACAGTCTGTCACTTTGCATTTCTGTTACTTTAAGCAAATCACTGCATCTTTCATAGCATCAGTTTCAGGGCCAGCGTTGTGGCAGTGGGCTAAGCTGCTGCTTGCAGTGCTGATATCACATATTGCAGGGCCGATCCAAGTCCTGAACACTCCACTTCTGATACAGCTCCCTGCTTAGTGTGCCTGGGAGGGTAGCAGAGGCTGGCCCAAGTACTTGCACCCTGTCACCCACGTGGGAGTCTAGGATGAAGCTCTTGACACCTGGCTTCAGCCTGGCCTAGACCTGGTTGTTGCGGTCATTGGGGAAGTGATCCGTTGGATGAAGGATCTCTTTCTCTCTGTCTTTGCCCTCCATTCAAATAAATTAGCAAATTAAAAAGGTATCAGTTTCCTTCCTTGTGTTTGGTGCCATGTAACTTTCTTTCCAAAGGCATGCTGGGATTTCCTGCTGCTTAGTGTTAAAGGGAAGATGCCATTCGAGCCTCCTCTGCTTGTTCTTTGCTCTTGGCAGACATTACTAATCAACTGCCACTTTCTCTGTCATCGAGTCTGATTGTGGCACCAGAGTCCTTCTCAAATGGTATGGCCAGCAGCTATGCATGCGCACAGCCGAGTTGCCAGGTTAGATGGAAGCAAATAACTGCTTCTGGTTTAAAATGCCTCTCTTCTTTGGTGTTTGGTACTCGTTCCTGCAAAATGAGATGTTTATGGGTGATTGCTATAGGTCCTTGTAATTCACTATTTCAATTTTAGGAGACAGAGGAGTGGATCATTGGGGGTTGGAATATTTTGGGCCCCATTCTTTGTTCATTAGGTGCTCCATGGACAATCAAGAATGCAGGTGGGAACGCTGGGGCTGCTTCTGAGGGGGACAGGAATGAGGCTCTGGTCCAGGCTGGGCGGGACTGAGGATCTGGCTCTCAGCTCCAGTCCTCTCAGGCCTGCTTCTGCTGCTGTGCACTCACCCTGCCTGCAGTCGGGGGCCCCACTCAGAGCCAGGGCTCACCGTGCACTTGGTCCCAGGTGGTTTCACTCTGAGAGCCATGGTATTTTCATGGTGGAGGTTCCTGCAGGACACAGAAGCTCCTTGATTTCGATGTCCTCTCATGTGGATCTTGCCTATTTGATTGCCTATTTTTGTTATTTTATTTATTGCAAAGGCACAGAGAGAGAAGGAGAGATAGAGATCTTCCATCCACCATTTGACTCCCCAAATGGCCTCACCAGTTATGGCAGAGTCTCGCTGAAGCCAGGAGCTTCCTGCAGGTCTCCCACTTGGTGGTAGGGTTCCAAGCACTTGGGCCATCTTCTGCTGCTTTTCCAGGTGCATTAGCAGGGAGCTGGATTGGAAGTGGAAGAGCCAGGGCATGAACTGGCGCCCGTATGGGATGCTGGCCCTGCAGGTGGTGGCTTAACCTGCTACACCACAGTGCTAGCCCCTGTTTGGTTGCCTTCTGGCTTCCTTATCCAGCTTGGCCTGACCTGACTATGGTTTCATGGCAGTAGAATTAGAAAATATGGATAATCCAAAAGACAATGTTTGCCTTTATTTTTATTTTTATGTTTTATTTATTTGAAAGGTAGAGTTTGGCCGGCACTGCAGCTCAATGGGCTAATCCTCCACCTTGCGGTGCCAGCACACCGGGTTCTAGTCCCAGTTGGGGCACCGGATTCTGTCCCGGTTGCCCCTCTTCCAGGCCAGCTCTCTGCTGTGGCCAGGGAGTGCAGTGGAGGATGACCCAAGTGCTTGGGCCCTGCACCCCATGGGAGACCAGGATAAGCACCTGGCTCCTGCCATCGGATCAGCTCGGTGCACCGGCTGCAGCACGCCGGCCGTGGCGGCCATTGGAGGGTGAACCAACAGCAAAAGGAAGACCTTTCTCTCTGTCTCTCTCTCTCTCACTGTCCACTCTGCCTGTCAAAAAAAAAAAAAAAAAGGTAGAGTTACAGACAGTGAGGGGGAGAGACAGAGAGAAAGGTCTTTCATCCGTTGGTTCACTCCCCAAAAGGCCACAACAGCCAGAGCTGTGCCGATCCGAAGCCAGGAGCCAGGAGCTTCCTCCAGGTCTCCCACGTGGGTGCAAGGGCCCAAGGACTTGGACCATCTTCTGCTACTTTCCCAGGCCACAGCAGAGAGCTGGATTTGAAGAGGAGTATCTTAGACTAGAACCGGTGCCTATATGGAATGCTGCGCTGCAGGTGGAGGAATAACCCACTGCGCCACAGCACCAGCCCCAATGTTCACTTTTAAAATGTAGTTTGATATTATCTGTCCATCTTTTTCTGCATCTGTGTATTTATTTAGGGTAGTATTTTATGAACCCTTTTTAGTGCATATATTTCTGTGTTTATAAATGTAGACTCTATTGTTTAAGATGCTGTCAGTCTCATATGATTGATTCTTCAGCCTGGACTCTGCTTTTGCTTAATTTAGTTAAATCTTTCTTGGGCACCTCCTCTGTGCTCACTGCTTAGGGTCTCTGTGCCCCTGTGGTAAGCGTGGGAGGAAGTGAGGGAGAAAGCCATTCAGCCAGCACCTGGGACACGGCAGGTGTCTGTGAAGCAGCACAGCTTGCTTCCGGTTCCATGTGTGGAAAGGTTTGGTGTGGTGTGTGTTTATCAGCTTCAGTGGACCACAGGTGTCCTGATGCAGCGTTATCTCTGATGTGTCTGCGAGGGCTTTTCTGGGTGACATGAGCGTTTCAGTTGGTGGGCTTGGTAGGTTTCACTCCCCAGTGCACGTGAGCATCATCCATCTGTTGAGGAGAACAGGTAGAGGAAGAAGGCATTCACCCCTAGGATAGATCATCTTCCCCCCTTCTCAGGCCTTTGGATTTGGACTGAACTTGGACATGGATTTCTTGGGTCTCCAGCTTGCAGCTTTGCATACAGTGGGTCTTAGGGCTTCTCATCCTTCATAAGTGTATAAGTTATTTTCTTATGGTAAATCTTCTCTCTCCCCTTTGTCCCCTTCTCTCCTTTTTTCCCTGTTCCATTCTTACTCCATCGCCTCCTTCTCTTCCTATTCCTCCTCCTCTTTGTCTTCCTCTTCCTTCTCCATATCCTCCTCCATCTCTTCCTCCTCCTTCTCCATCTCCATCTCCTCCTCCATCTCCTCCTCCATCCCCATCCCCATCTCCATCCCCATCCCCATCTCCATCTCCATCTCCTCCTCCTCCTCCATCTCCATCTCCTCCTCCATCTCCATCTCCTCCTCCAATCCATCTCCTCCTCCATCTCCATCTCCTCCTCCATCTCCATCTCCTCCTCCAATCCATCTCCTCCTCCATCTCCATCTCCTCCTCCATCTCCATCTCCTCCTCCATCCCCATCCCCATCCCCATCTCCATCTCCTCCTCCATCTCCATCTCCTCCTCCATCTCCATCTCCTCCTCCATCTCCATCTCCTCCTCCTCCTCCATCTCTGTCTCCTCCTCCATCTCCATCTCCTCCTCCATCTCCATCTCCATCTCCTCCTCCATCTCCATCTCCTCCTCCATCTCCATCTCCTCCTCCATCTCCATCTCCATCTCCTCCTCCATCTCCATCTTCTCCTCCATCTCCATCTCCTCCTCCATCTCCATCTCCTCCTCCATCTCCATCTCCTCCTCCATCTCCATCTCCTCCTCCATCTCCATCTCCTCCTCCATTTCCATCTCCTCCTCCATCTCCATCTCCTCCTCCATCTCCTCCTCCATCTCTATCCCCATCCCCATCTCCTCCTCCATCTCTATCCCCATCCCCATCCCCATCCCCATCCCCATCCCCATCCCCATCCCCATCCCCATCTCCATCCCCATCCCCATCCCCATCCCCATCCCCATCTCCTCCTCCATCTCCATCTCCATCCCCATCCCCATCCCCATCTCCATCATCATCTCCTCTATATCTGTCTCAATGATTGGGTCTTTCTCTGGAGAGTTCTGACACAAATGGGGAATAGAAGCAGAGGCTGTAAATGGTTATGTTTTAGTTATAACTATGTCTTCTGTCATACAGTAGGCAATTAATTAATATTTAAGAAACAAACCCTCTGTTCCACCACTGTCCCTATCTGTTTTCTGATTTTTTAAAAAATTATTTTATGCAAAAGGCAGAGAAAGAGATTCAGAAATTGAGAGGTCTTTCATTTGTTGGTTCATCCCCCAGATGCCTGCAACAAGGCTGGGCCAGGCCAAAGCCTGGAACTCACTCTGGGTCTCCAACATGGGTAGCATTGGCTCAAGTATTTGAGCAAGGCCTGCTGTCTCCCAGGGTGTGTGTTAGCAGAAATCTGAAAGTGGAAGCAGAACTGGGCCGTGAACACACGTTACACAGTGTGGGCTGTGGGTGTGCCCTGTGGTGTCTTAACCACTCTGTCTCCTGCCTGGATGTGGGACTCAGAGTCACAGCAGGAGCGGGGGTGCACTTGCCAACCGAGAGTGGTGGTCTGAAGACCTCCTCAGCGGTGCAGACTGCTCATGTCCGTCCATAGCCCTTGGCCTTAGCTCTTCCTGTGGCTCCGCTTCTGATTCACAGCGTCTGCTGCTCTTTGCTGTGGGCTGCTTTGATGGTTTCAGCACACGTTGCCCGCCGTGCTGGAGAATTAGTGCCTCTGAGGAAAGGACTTCTAGTGATTCACTGGAGATGATTTGTAAAAAGTGGGACTCTGTCCCCGCTCTGGGCAGTAACTCAGAAGTACGTCCAATCCCAGAATTTTCTGGTGATGTTAAGCTCCAGTTGCTCATGATAGTAATGTGCCTGCTACTGGCTGCTTTTGTTTCCTGTTGCATTTTCCAGTCCCCTCCTGGAGTTTTCTCGGAGTCTGCCCCAATAACCTCTTGCATGGGTCTTAAGCAGCAGCAGCAGCACTGTGGGAGCCTGTGGGACAGGCCTGGCTGACTGTTCTGTCTGCATTGGGGTTTTAAAAGAACCTGGCCCAGGGCCAAGCTTGCAGACTTCTCTTTCCTGCTGAACAGTACAAAGGGTGCTAAGCTGACATCACCTGTGCGTGAGGAGAGGCGGAGCAGGAACGGTCCTGCTCCCGTGCATCATAAGGCAGCACACATATAGCGAGAGGCGTTTGCTGGGCTCTGAAGCCACGGTGAAACCTCTGTTGGCTTCATTACTGCATCTGCCAGGCTTTCTTTTACAAAGATGTTTCCAGAAATGAAAATATCAGCGGGGAACTACATCCTGGCCAGCTGCAAAAGAGGAGCTTTATCTGCAGAAGTGGATGCCTGAGTCTGGCTTTAAGAGGTTCCTCTGACCACCATGTGGGATCACAGGGGAAGACATGAAGGCCTGAGACCTGGGAGGAGGCCGAGGCATCCTTTGTGCTAAAAGGTGGTGGTTTGCCCTGCAGTGTTGACTGAGAGGGACTGATGGAGGATCCATTTTGGAGGGAGAGTCTAGGGCTTGCTGGAGGGCTGGGTGTGGCGGCTGAGCAGATAAAGAGCTTGCAGGCTCTCTGTGATTCCCGTATTGGGAGCTTGGACAACCAGGCCACTGCTGTCATTTCCTGAGATGGTGAACTTGGAGGCAGCAGCGGTCCTTTCCTTCTGAATCTTAGTCCTGGACTGCTTTTGGCGTCATCAGCTGGGATTTTAGTAATGTCTGGTTGTTGAAGTGGAAAATGTGCTAGAAATCCTACCTTTATGTGCACAGACTTGGGACAGGGCTGAGTGAAAGCTGGCCGTCTATTGTTCTGCTTCAGCAGCACTCTGCCTGCTGGAACCACTGGGGTGAAGAGAGCCTCGTGACCTGGGGGTGTGTGTCCTCCAGGGTGTGGGGACACTGCAGTCTTAAAACAGGCTCAGTCTGCGTTAGAAAGTCTGGGTACTCAATGTGTGCTTATGCCTTTTGGGTAGGCTATGATTCTCTGTCTGTCTGTCTGTCTGTCTGTCTCTCTCTCTTTCACACACACATACACACACATACACAAAAGGTTTGGACTTCGACTGTTTTTGATTTTCTTCGTCCAACACCTAATAAGTGTAATTACAACACTTCAAAATATAATAGAAGGAAATGGTTTCTTTGCTTTCCCTGATTTTTTTGTGTGTATGCATGTGTGCACATGTGTGTTGGCTTGTTTGTGTCGATGCAAGTGCTGAGCTGATGAAAATGCCCTCATTGGATGATGTGCAGAAGTCCTTAAGGAAAACCTGTGCCCCTGAGCTGTGAGTGCTGGGAGACCCCATGTGGCTGAGACTCCCTTGTCTCCCCCTCTCCCTGACACATACCTGTGCTTTGATAACTCCTGAAACATCGAGATCCAGATGCCCAAAGACAGGTAATGAGATGATTCTTCAGTATCACAGTAGAATTCTGAGAATTAATGGTAATGTTCTCCATAATAGTAGATGTTCTTTCTCCAGCTTATGAGGCCAGATTTGCAGAAAGACTATTATGGCAGCAGATATGTCTCCAAGCTCAGAGTTTTCCTGCAGCACTCATGAATTTTGGAAGGTTCTGGGTTCTGGGACAGACTTACCCTAGGACAGAGACCCAGAATCTCAGGGGGTCTGGGCTGCTGACACCCACATTCCACAGGGGCCAGGGCTGTCCCTTACATGGAAAGAGGAGCCTCTGCGAGGATTTTCTAAGGGAGTTTTTACAGTTCTCTGTGCAGTAGTTTGTGTTATCCCCATGTGATGATACATACAGCAAAAGAGAAGGGAGGCCAGGTTCCCAGGCCAGCGTCCGAGAGGCACCTGCCTGTGCACATCTGCTCTTTGTTCTTGTGAATGGCCCACGGCAGCTTGCTCAGCACCCATGCTGTGTGCCGTGAACTCTGACCTTCCTAGGTCTCTAGTGGGCCGACATATGGGCTTTGGCTTGGGTCCTGCCTTCTGAGTTACACCTGAACGCATTGCTCATACTCCGATTTCTGTTTGCATGGGCAGTGCATGTCCCCACATTGTTGCTCCCACCTGTGACCTGCAAGTGATGGAGGAAGTGTAGACTTTCTACGCAGGTGGAAAGGTAGCAGCTGGACAAGGAAAGCAGGTGGAAGTTGAGGGAGTCACACAGCCTGCATCTGTCTAGTGCCAACCCGCTGTATGATGAATAATTCTACTTTCTACCCACGTACAGTGAGGCTTGCTGAGTTGCGTATTCAAAATCCCCAGACATTAAAAAAGAATTTCTAATGTGAAGAAGTTCTTCCTGGCACTGACTCTGTTACTTGTTGCTTAGCAGACATGCCAGCCCTGGGCTTCTGTGGGGAGGCTCTATGTATACTAGAGTTTGTGAGGCATCTCTGTTAATTCTCTCCTAAATACTTGATCAGATTCGCCAGTGAAGTTATTTGGACCTGATTGACTTTTTGTAGAATACATTAAATCTCTATTTTTGCATTTCTTCTTGAGTGCATTTGAGTGGTTTGTGTCATGGGGGGTTCCTTCCATTTCTCCGAGGTTTTGTAATTGTTGGCATGTGACAGTTCATAGGATTCTCTCCTGATGCTTTTTATTTCAGTAAGTTCAATATTCTCCTCTCTTTCCTGTTTATAGAACTTACAGCCTTCCTTCTTTTTTTTTCTTGAAATTCTAGCTAAAGTTTTGCCAGATTTGTTGATCTTAAAAACCAACTTTTTGTTTTATTGATTTTAACATCATCTCTCCATGCTCCATATTGCTCTTTTGATGCTGCTGTTTATTATTTCTTTCCTTCTTTGCTTTTTTTCTAGTTCCTTGAAGTAGATGACTAACACTGATTTCAGAGCGTCCCTCTCTTTAAATGTACACGTTTACAGCTGTGAATTTCCCTCAACGCAATTCTTTAGCTGTATCTCAGAATTTTTTCCTTTATCTCATTTTATAGTTTCCTCTGTATTTTCTTCTATGATTCATTGTTTAATTTCATATATTTGTCATTTTTACAGATTTCCTTCTGTTATTATAATTTTATTCCATTGTGGTCAGAGTATGTGCTTTATATGATGTCAGTTCTTTTTAAATTTGTCGAGGGTTGTCCTGTGGTTTAACGCGTGATCTTGGAGAGTGTTTCGTGTGTACTTGAAAGGATGTCTACTCACCGCTGCCGAGGGAAGAGACACCTGTTAGACCTCCTGGTTTATAGTGTCACCTTGCTGTCTGCTTCTTGCTGCTTATTTGTTTTATTATTGAAAGGTGAAGTTTCAAATATTTATTGATGTTGAGCTGTTTCCTTGTCCCTTTAATTCTGTCAGTTTTTAGTTCAGGAACTTTGGAGTTCTGTTGTGTGCATATATTTATCACTTTATTCCTGATGGGGGTGAGGGAATGATCCTTTTGCCATTATCAGATACTCTTCTTTTTCTCAGCTGAGGCTGGGCCAGGTGGAAGCCAGGAGCTTGGAACTCAATCCTGGTCTCATAGGTAGGTGGCGAGGACCCGAGAAGCTCAGCCCTCATCGCTGTCTCCCAGGGCCGAGACCCTGAGCCCTCATCGCTGTGTCCCAGGGCCGAGATCCTGAGCCCTCATCGCTGTCTCCCAGGGCCGAGAACCTGAGCCCTCATCGCTGTCTCTCAGGGTCGGCATCGGTGGAAGCTGCAGTCAGGGCAGGAGGTGCAGAGCAAGCTGTCCCTGCTGATGGGGCAGTCAGGTGCCTCTAACAGGTGTCCTAACTTCCAGGCTACCTGCCCCGAGCGTCAGCATTTGAAAGTTAGTTTCGATAGTTAACAGAATTCTTGTTTGATAGTTTTTTTCCCTTTTAGCATTTTGAATATGTCATACTGCTGTCTCGGGTTTCCATGTTCTGATGAGAAATGAGCTCTTAATCACACTGAACATCCTCTTGAGTGATGAATTGCTCTGTTTTTGTCCCCAGATTCTGTTTCTTCAGTTTGATTGTGATGGTCCTGCTTGTGAGCTTCTGTTCTTCCTATCGTGTGGCTCTCTATGGTTTTACCTACTTGGTTTTTACAAGTTTCTTGGATGTGTAGGTTAATTTACTTAAACCAATTGGGGACATTTTCAGCCGTTATTTTTTCAAATTTTCTTTCTGCCCCTTTGTTCTTCTCCTCTGTTCATGAATTCTCACTATTCACACATGTGTGCTTGCTGGTGTTGTGGAGATCACCAAAACTCTGTCCACTTTGCTTACTTTTTTCCTTTCTGTTCCTCAGAGTGAATCATCTTGGTTGTCTCATGTTTGGTTTCCCAATCCTCTATTCTGCTGACACAAATCTGATTTTGAGCTCTGCTAGCGATTTTTCAATTTCATTTCTTGTACTTTTAAATTCCCATATTTCTATTTGTTTTTTCTTAAAATACATTTTTACCTGTTATTTTCTATTTGGTGAGACATATTCTTCATGCTTTCCTTTTTATACTTAGCCTTAGTTTCCTTCAGTTCTTCCAAAATATCTGTAATAGCTGATTTAGGTTCTTCACTAGCAGTGCTGTTTCTGTGTTTACGGAGCTGCTACAAAAGTCAAACAATGACAGACCTCAGGGAATGGGTTCTTTAGGGGGTCTCAGAGATGGTCTGTTCTCTAGACAATGTGGGGCTGCTGGTTACCATAGCTAATAGGCTTGTGAACTCCACTGAGACGGTGGAGAAGGGGAAGGGAGATAGAGCAAGCTCACATTTCAGGACCAAGAATCAGCCGTTTTTGTTCAATTCATTGTTTCAAGCCCCTGGCTCATTCCTTACTAAAGCATTCAAGAAGTTCTCCCCCAACACTGCAGGTGAATGGTTTAGTAAGGTCCCCAAAGTCCTCTCACTAGCATAAGCGCTCAAACACTGTGGAGAATGCATACAGCCAGCTTTGCTTCTAGCAGAGAGCTGGGAAGTTGTATTAGGCACAGGCAGGAGCAGGTGCACAAGCTTACTGAGGGTGTGCTGGAAGTTTGTTTTACAGCAGTTTGTTCCTGGTCTTCTTTTCCTAAAGATTTACTTTTTTATTGATTTTTATTTGAAAGGCAGATACAGTTTTCCCATACACGTAGAGGTATAAAGATGGAGGCAGGCAGAAAGATCTTCCGTCTACTGGTTCACTTCACAGATGCTTGCAAAGCCTGGGGATAGAAGCCAAAGTCAGGAGCTGGGAACTCAATCCAAGTCTCCCGCTGCTGGGCCAACCAGGGTATGCTTGAGAAGGAAGGTGGAATTGGAAGAAGAGCCAGGACTGGAACCAGGAACTCTGATAGGGGATGCAGGCGTTTCAGCTGGCACCTTATCCACTGTGCTGAGCACCTGTTGCTGGTCCTCTCGGTGTTCTTTCACAGTGCAAAGACAAGATGCCTGGGAATCCCACTCCTCTGACTGTCTTGGTGGCAGGAGTTGGTTTTGACAGTGAGAGTGTGGTGTGAGACTGCAAACACAGGAGAAAGAAGTGGCATTCTCTGACAGGTGCTGCAAACAGGCTGGAGGTGAGAGGCTCACCAGCAGATCCTGCTGAAGATCACTTGTTGAAGGATTGTGGGCTCTTCACATCCTTTAGCTTCCTGATGTTTAAAGTGCTGGCAGCAAATTCCCTGATCCTGCTTCCCTGGCCCTTTAACAGTTTATGTTTCTAGTTGTTTATATTAAATACTTTTTTTTTTAAAAAAAGGATTTACTGGAAAGGCTGAGTTACAAAGAGAGAAGAGACACAGAGATCTTCCATCTGTTGGTTCACTCCCCAGATGACCTCAAGAGCCAGGGTTGGGCCACGCTGAAACCAGGGGCTAGGAACTCCATTTCTGTCTCGCATATGGGTAGCAGGGACCCAAAGACTGGGGCTATCTTCTTCAGCTTTCCCCAGGTACATGAGCAGGGTGCTGGATGGGAAGTGGAGCAGCCGGGACCTGACCTGGCACTCATATGGCATGCTGGTGTAACAGACCACAGCCTAACCCACTACACCATTGTGCTGACCGAGTATCAAATACTTCTCAGTCCATTTTACATTGCTACAACACAGTAGTTGAGGGTGGGTGATTTATAAGGAGTAGAGGTTTATTTTGGTTGACATTTTTGGAGACTGGGAAGTGGAAGTATCTTCTTAGCTTCCAATGAGGGCCTTAAGCTGTTTGAGCTCATGTTGCAAAACACAAAAATAAGCAGGTACAGCGTCACTCTGTCACCACCTGCTCCCATGGCAGCCGGTGTGCTGTGCTGAAAGCTGCCTCCTGGCTGGCGCCACAACTCAACAGGCTAATCCTCCGCCTGCGGTGCTGGCACACCAGGTTCTAGTCCCGGTCCGGGAACCAGATTCTGTCCTGGTTGCCCCTCTTCCAGACCAGCTCTCTGCTGTGGCCAGGGAGTGCAGTGGGGGATGGCCCAAGTGCTTGGGCCCTGCACCCCGTGGGAGACCAGGAGAAGCACCTGGCTCCTGGCTTCGGATCAGCGCAGTGCGCCGGCCGTGGTGGCCATTGGAAGGTGAACCAACGGCAAAAGGAAGACCTTTTTCTCTGTCTCTCTCTCTCTCTCACTGTCCACTCTGCCTGTCAAAAAATAAAAAAAAAAAGTAAAAAAAAAAGAAAGAAAACTGCCTCCCAGTGGACAGCACTAGTCCCTGTGTGAGAGTGGATGCTGCAACAGAGCACCTTGACACACACTCCAGGGGAGTTTTGGTGGGTACGAAGCACAGCAGTGCTCTTCACGCTTGAAGTATTTCTGCTGGCCTGGTTTCCATGCTGTTTCACTGAAGCAGACTGGAAATCACTCTGTGAGTTTGTGGAGCTGAGAGGAAGCTCTAGCATTGCTGGGTTTTGAGAGCATGGGAGGAGAGCTGTGAAGTCTGCAGGAGAGTGCCACCATCACGTTACACCATCATGGCAGGATTTGAAGAGGAGTGAAGTCTGGAGACAGGAGGGAGTGAGGGGACTGGAGAGCACACGTCCCATCTGACGATGACTCAGAATTTTCCCAGGCTGTAAGAAATCCAAATCCTTTGTCAAATTGTCTGTGTGTAAATATTGGGTATATAGTTCATTTTAAAAACTCGGTGGTCTAGCCCAAATCATAACGATGTTCTCTTCCGGATGTTGGCAGTGTTTGAACCCTTTTCCATCAGGGAGGATCTTTTAAGATGTTTGCCTTATTTTAAAATGTTTCCTTGCATCATAAATCTCTTAGAGTCCTGGTGTGGTCCCCGTTTTCTCTACCTGCCAAATCAGCTCCAAAGCCAACCTAAAATAACTCAAGTCGAGAGTAGTGGAGGAGTGTGTAGCCAAGTGGGACTTGAAGGCAGATGCCCCAGCCTTCCTTTGAGACATATTTAGTCATTAGTTGTTTTTTTTTTTTTTTTGACAGGCAGAGTGGACAGTGAGAGAGAGAGACAGAGAGAAAGGTCTTCCTTTTGCTGTTGGTTCACCCTCCAATGGCCTCCGCGGCCGGCGTGCCACGCTGATCCGATGGCAGGAGCCAGGAGCCAGGTGCTTTTCCTGGTCTCCCATGGGGTGCAGGGCCCAAGCGCTTGGGCCATCCTCCACTGCACTCCTGGGCCACAGCAGAGAGCTGGCCTGGAAGAGGGGTAACCGGGACAGAATCCGGCGCCCCAATCGGGACTAGAACCCGGTGTGCCGGCGCCGCAAGGCGGAGGATTAGCCTGTTGAGCCACGGCGCCGGCCTAGTCATTAGTTTTTAATATCCACTCAACTATTGCTGCCTTATAAGAGGATTTAAGAAGCGGCTTCAAGAAAACCTGCACCATAAAGGTGCTTTGTACCATAACTAATTGTTGCCCATATCTTTAGGCAATAGCGTAATGAAATTTTATTTTGGAGGTGAGAAAATGTGACTATTTTACAATGCTGTTTTTATTGCCAAAAACATCATGCCAACCTAAACAGCCTTAAATGGCTGCTGAAACATGACAGCCATTGAAAGCGGAATTTTGTGTAATTACGGAAGATACACATGTGTTCTGGAGGGACAGAGAAGGAGCAGGGAGGAGCATGGACTGTAGGAGGAGCTGCAGGTCAACGTGGCTTTGCCCAGTAGGAGCTGTGTGGACCTGGATGGATTTGTTAGTCTCTCTGATCGCCGGAAAAATGGGGATCAGTAGTGGAGGGTGATTTACTCTTGAAGAGTTTCCTGAGGATCCACATTGTGGATTCTGTTTTTGTAGACATATTTTGGGTTGGCCCTGTAGAATTCATTGTCCAGTGAGGAAGACAGATGAGAAATAAATGAGTTATGAACAATTATTGTATTACAACATAGCTGGCCGGCGCTGTGGTGCAGCGGGTTAACACCCTGGCCTGAAGCGCCAGCATCCCATATGGGTGCCAATTCTAGTCCCGGCTACTCCTCTTCCAATCCAGCTCTCTGCTATGGTCTAGGAAAGCAGTAGAAGATGGCCCTTGGGCCCCTGCACCTGCATGGGAGACCTGGAAGAAGCTCCTGGCTCCTGGTTTCGGATCGGCACAGCTCCGGCCATTGCAGCCATCTGGGGAGTGAACCATCAGACGGAAGGCCTCTCTCTCTCTCTCTCTCTCTCTCTCTCTCTCTGCCTCTCCTCTCTCTGTGTAACTCTGACTTTCAAATAAATAAATAAATCTTAAAAAAAAAAAAAACGTGGCTGGCACTACAGAACAAGCAGCAGCATGCAGGGAGGGTGAGACTTGCTGAGAGAGGTTGGTAGGGTGTGTCTCAACAATGTCGGTGTGTGCACGTGTGTGGGAGAAAGCGCGTGCGTGTTTTTGCTTGGATCTGGGAAGACTTATTGACACGGCAGTGTGTCAAGGGTGGATTTCAAGACATGGTGATCACTGATGGCTTGGCAGACATCTCCGAGTGCTGGGATGACTAGGGAAGTGACAGGTGCTGGGACAAGGCGGGCCTGAGCCTGGGGCACAGATCCACTTCTAGGCTGTTGCCTCTGACCATCCAGGGCTGCACCTCTCTACCAGCACTGGCAACTCAGGGGCCTGTGCCAAGAGAGCTGCGTCCACACAAATGCCCATGTGTCTATGGGAGGCATGGACATCCTCTGCCCATGGCCGCAGCCTTGCAGGTGTGTGCTGTGAGGCATGTACACTGAGGGTGGAGGGCAGCCTCCGGAGGCAGGAGAACCAGAACCAGGAGGACTTCTCTCCAGCTGCTGCCCGGCTCCCCTGCCTACTGGGTTCAGTTCTCACACCAGCGTACCTTTCTCTGCTTTGTCTCCAGGTTATGGACACGAGGGGGACTCTAATGCATACTGCTTTGAGTGGGGGTTTTTTCCAGGTGCAATGGGCCATGTCCAGGAAGGTGGGGTCACGGAGAGCCACGTGCCGCCCCCCTCCCCCAGAAGTCACCTCTGGGGCTGGGCATTGGATCAAGGGGAGAAGAGCAGTACGGGTGTTGTGAGGATTTGGCGGAGAGCTGTGTTTCTGTGGTTTTCAGTGCAGTGCCTGACGTCAGCAGAGGTGACTTAAATTTCTGCTACTCCGGGTGGTGTTTTCAAAGTATTACTCTCTCTCAAACACACAGAATGTGCTCCTATCTGCTGGTTCATTCCCCAAAGAGCCACAATGGTCCAGGCCAAAACTGAAAACTGGGAACCAATTCTGGACTCCCACATGATGGCAGGGGTCAGTTGCTTGAGCCATCCCTTGCTGCATTAGGAGGAAGTTGGGATTGGGAACAGAGCCCTGGCTTGAACCCAAGCACTGGGATATGGGATATGGGCATCTTAACAACCAGGCCAGACATCCTCCCTCATATGAGATGTTTTTGCTCCGAATCGCTGGCAGCATTTTGGAAAGTTTAGAATACAGAAAAAGGCTCGTTCGGGAGCCCACGCTTGGGCAAGTGTGGGAGAGGAAGCTTGGATGTGTCCTCATTAGTGCAGTATCTGGCAGTCTTGGAAACACAGCTCACATAATTAAATTTGTTGCACTCTTTTCTTTATCATTGTGTTGTAGCAAACGAGATGAGAAGAAGGCAAATAAGAAAGCTTATCACTGCTGAGGATAAAAAAAAAAAAACACAAAGTATCTGAGCTGCTTAGATGTTCCTCGACTGCTCATGAACAAAATAAGCATTAATAGTCATTGGATTGTCGGTACCCATTGAAGTTCACAGTTATTAAAGCAGTAATAAAAGAAACTCATCATAGCTGTTACATGATTTTCCTCATTTTAATAGGCGCTTGCCTCTCTGAGTAATTAAGGCAGGCCCATTAAATTCTCAGATGAATAAAGTCAATGCAAATGAACATTTTTAAGTCAATATACACTGCAGCTAAAAATGTTTTTTTTAAAAATTTTCTCCTTTTTTCTCAGGTTTTTTTGGCTGACTGGGAAAACTTCTTGAGTCACAAAGTCAGTCTACTTACGGGAATAAAGTTCCAGCAAATGTTTAAAACATTAAAAATTGCTAAGATGATCTTTTGGCTGGTAGGCAAAATTAGGATTTGTTCCTCTGTCATCAGGGCCTGGCTGTGACGTGGCCGGTGAGCAGGCAGGCGTTACTGCAGGGGAGCTGTCTGCCAGGGGCACCTTTTCTGGGTGTTAGGGTGGCTTACCCCTCCCATCTCGCACTCCAAGGCTCCCTTCTCCCCCAGGGCTGCACTCACTGCCCTGTTGCCTTCTGCCCACCCAGGAGTCCTTCCCACTTGTTAAAACTCCACACAACATCTTAAGATGGAACATACTGGTTAGCCTGTGCTTATTATAGTGTGTTTGTGCACTGTCTCCATGGGCATTTTAATCAGTTTGCTGATGTATCTCCGGTGCCTTGAAATATGCCAGGCACAGTGCAAACCTCCAAACTGTCTGATGTGATAAAATGTCAGTTACCTCTGAATCTCTGCAAGGTAGTTTTTTTTTTTTTTTTTTTTTTGCCAGGCAGAATTAGACAGAGAGAGAGAGAGAGAGAGAGAGAGAGAGAGAGAGAGGGAGAGGGAGAGTTATAGACAGTGAGAGAGAGAGAGAGAGAGAGAGAGAGAGAGAGAGAGAGAGAGAAAGGTCTTCCTTCTGTTGGTTCACTCCCCTAATGGCTGCTACGGCTGGCACTGCGCCGATCCGAAGCCAGGAGCCAGGTACTTCTTCCTGGTCTCCCATGTGGGTGCAGTTACCCAAGCACTTGGGCCATCCTCTGCTGCCCTCCCGGGCCACAGCAGAGAGCTGGACTGGAAGAGGAACAACCGGGACTAGAACCTGGAGAGCTGGTACTGCAGGTGGATGATTAGCCAGCCTGCAAGGTAGTTTTAATGTCTGTGTTTGTAGTCCTACTTTTTGAGCTTTTGTTCTTCCATTGAGCCTACAAGTATTTCTGAGCATCTGATACTACCTTTGGAGCTTTCTTTCCTTCCAGGAAAAATAAAAACCAGGAAGGCAGATGCCACGTTCCTCTTTAATGAGCAGACGGTATGGCTGTAGCAGGAGACGCACAGGTTTTCTATAAGATGGGATCAGGGCTTATGATTGAGAAGGGAGGAGAGGGGCTGAGGGCAACACCTGAGTCATATACAGGCGTGACTCCAGCAGACAGGATCCTGGGGTCCAGAGGAGGTGCAAGGTATGGGAGGGGAGGCAGCCTGTGCTCATGCCTCAGTCTGGGAGGTGTGGTGTTGTAGGGTGAGCCCTTGCTCTGGCCCCTGGAGGGTTCCTGGGGCACCTGGCTGCTCCTGGACTGAGAGCTGCAGGAGGGAGGCAGGGCAGCATCCGCCCAGGGTGAATGCTCTGTGTGTATGACGTGACTTGTCCTTCACCTGCGAGTGCCAGTATGTGACCTGGAGGTCGTGACTGGTGACAAAGTTGCCTCTGGAAGCTGTGGCTGTGGCCACCCCGCAGCTCCGATTTGCCATCTTTGCTCTCCATGTTTGTCTTCCTCTCTGGTTCTCCCACTCAAGTTTCCTTCAGTTGCCCTTTCTTGGTGCAGGCTTGTGGTCCTTGCTGTGTACCTGTGGCTCCACCTGGGATGCCAGAGGTGTTACGTGGAGCCCTGCCCATCACAGCATGGGATTTGCGTAACTAGAGTGCTTGTTCCAGCTATCGGGTTGGGACCCAGGTGCAGCCAATCCTCATAGAGTATCATGTGTCTGGTGTCAGTCACAGCCCATCCCAATGGTTTAACTGAAGTGAACTAAGGAGATACTGGGGGGAAAGCCCTTTTACCTGCTGGCTTTGAACCTTGGGGGATGGCGGTGTGGAGCTGCCAGCAGCCATTGCGGTGTCCATGGAGCCTGAGTGAGGAAAGCACAGTGACAGGGCGGGGTGCTGCATCCTAATGTGGCCAAGACCAAGCCACACTTTGTAGGGATACAGAAAAAAATCACTAAATTCAGACACGTGAGTTGTCATTTGGTTTCTTTTCATTTTTGATGATGCAGGCCAAAGTGGGGTTTTTCTGACTTCGCATTGGCTCTGGGGCTTGAATAAACGTTGTAACGGCACTGGTTCTTGTGAGTATGGTATGTGGAGGTGATTGGGAGTAGAGGAGGTCTCTCGTGGCTGGCAGGGGAGAGAGAAAGCCCCATGTGGGCACGTTTGCCGTGTCTTCCCACGTGGTACTCTATCAGGTTGTGAGGCAGCAAGAACACCCTGACCACACACTGAGCTCTTGCTGGCACTGCACTCTGGGACTCCCTGCCTGCAGAACCAGGAGCCGCATAGCCTCTGTTCCTTATAAGTGTCCAGTGAGGGTGACAGAAAATGCCCTGAGGCAGGCAGTGGACGTGGTGACAAACATACGCTCCAAGAGACTTCCGGGTTGTGGTTCCCACGCTGTGACTGCTGATGTGGGTGCTGGCATTGCCTCTGTTTCAGCAGAGTGACTTGAATTCCCTCCTGTTCTACTCAATGCATCATTGCCAGTGTGGAGAAATGCACACTTCCTCATCTTGTCTCTTGTTTGTTTGTTTATTTATTTACTTGAAAGGCAGAGTGTGTGTGTGTGAGAGAGAATCTTCCATCCACTGGTTCATGTCCCAAATGGCAACAACCACTGGAGCTGGGCCTGTCCAAAGTGAGGAGCTTATTCCAGGTCTCCCATATGGGTGCAGGGACCCAAGCACTTGGGCCATCTTCTCCTGCTTTCCCAGGCACATTAGCAGGTTACTGGACCAGAAATGGAGTAGCCAAGACAGAAACTAGCACCCATATGGGTTCATGTGCTAAGCCACAGTGCTGTCCCCCTTACCTCTTTTTTCTAACATGGCCTGATTTCTTAGCGTCATACTTTATATTTCCTAAGCTGATGATATGAGAATTTTTCCAGGTCATGCCAGTCATTCTGTGCTTTCTCATTGAACTGTGAAGTTAGGGGTGTTTTGATCCATTCTGACTGTCCTGCACCTTCCCCCTACTCCACACCCAGTGTTGAGATTTCACTCTCATCCACGCCACACTTTATAGAGAGATCGCCCCATCTCTGATGCAAACTGCAGTTAGTGGTGACTTGAAGGATGCTTTCCCATCCATAGGGAAAAGACTAAAGTGTGTAGGGAGTTTTCATTGGTTGGATTTTGATTAGTTTCAAGTCCTTTTTTTTTTTTTTAATGAAAATTAAGCTCCAGGAAATTGTTATTTTCCTTTCTGAAAATGAGCACAGTTAATTTCGTTATTCATTCCTGTTGGTATGAAAATGCTGCTGTCACCCTATACGCCACTGTTTGCTTGGGTGCTGTGGGGAATCTGCATAGTTGATCCTTCTTTGATGCATGTGTTCACTTACTTAGCAGAAGCTCCTGGTCACCAGGTCACTACTCTTGACATCTGGAGACACACAGAAAATTGATCATGGTCCATGTTAAGGAGGAGTATAGATGGACTGAGTTCCCAGTGCTGACTTTAACATCAGGGACTGGAACCCCAAAGAAAGTGTTGTTTTATTTAATACGGTTGCTGTGTAAACCTGTCCTCATGCAGTCACTGGGTTAGAGCAGTGATTCCCAAACAGAGACTTCTGAGAGCCCACCCATGGGTACTCGGAGTCAGTGGTTGGGAAGTGGGCCTTTCCATTCAACTGTCCAGGATTTCCAGTCTAGATTCTCAAAGTGTGATGGTTTTGTACGATTGTAGTAGCTCCACTGTGAACAGGATGTCCGCACATCTTGGACCACAGAAGGGAGAAGGGAAAAACCTTTCTTTTTCTTTTTTAAAAAGATTTATTTATTTATTTGAAAGTCAGAGTTACACAGAGAGAAGAGAGGCGGGGTAGGGGGGAGGTCCTCTATCCAATGGTTCACTCCCCAATTGGCTGCAATGGCCAGAGCTGTGCTGACCCAAAGCCAGGAGCCAGGAGCTTCTTCCAGGTCTCCCACACAGGTGCAGAGGCCCAAGGACTTGGGCCATTTTCTACTGCTTTCCCAGGCCATAGCAGAGTGCTGGATTGGAAGTGGAGCAGCTGGTTCTCTAACTGGTGCCCATATGGGATGCTGGCACTTCAGGCCAGGGCGTTAACCTGCTGTGCCACAGCACCGGCCCCAGGGAAAAACTTTCCTGCATAGAATCCAAGACCAAAGATAACATGAACTGGGTATATGGATTCAGCTTAATGTCTTACTGTGCCCCCAGCACTGCTCTGGTTCATGTGAAGGACCTACTAAGAACTTCTCAGTGTGTGGTTTACGAAGCTCCTCCATCCAACCCTGCAATGCCTGCCACTCACCCGTGTCTTTTGGACTGTCTGATTTTTACCCATCACCATGAGCTCATGCAGCTTGGTGCTCCTCCAGCCTTCATAGGTGTACCTGTCACCCAGGAATATTGTGACATTGTAGAATCTGACCCTGGAAGTCAGGTCAAGGCTCAGCCAGGTCCTGGGCACTGATGCTGAGCTGATCTGTGTTGCTGCCTGCATACTTGGGCAGTGGGCTTCCAGTCCACAGTATGTGTTCTCTTCTTCCACCCTGGGGAGTGTTTGGTGTTTTTAATGTTTGTTTTTTTTGCTTGTTACCCCTCTGCATGCCTTTCCTCTCTAAAGGAGTTTGTATTTATCATTTCCCTTCAGAATGAAACCTCACGTGGATTGTCTCTGTTAATCCTGTCACCCATTGTGGATAGATGGTGTTACCACTCCCACTTTACAGATTAGGAAACAGGCTTTGAAAGCCTAAGGAAAATTCTAATCAGGATCACATGTGATCCTACTCAAGGTTCTGGAAGATGTGAGCTGGTTTCTTTTGTCTTCAACTCCGTAGCAATGTGTAGTGCAGGGGTCTACACAGTGTGGGAATTCCACAGACTCTCAGGCATCAGTGGGTAATGAGCACTCCACATCATGGTGGTGATTCAGAAAAAATGTTCCTAGTGTCATACTGAGTGGAAAAAATCAGGATTCAAAATTATCCATAAGAACTTGCTGATTGTACCACAAGCACATTTGTATACATAGGGCAAAAGGGTTTGAGAGGAAGTAAAATAGCAGCACCTGTGCTGGTTGCACAGGGCTCTGCTTTTATGTTCAGCTGTAGTTTCAGGTTTTCTTCCATGAGCAGATATCACTTTTATAACCAGAAACCCCAGTAGTTAAAATAAAGCGCTTGAATCTACAACTAGGCCTGGAGTGGCACTTGTCTAGAAAGGAGAGCGAGCTGAGAGGGAGTAGAAGGCATCCAGGGGAATGTGTACAGGTGTGTCTGCCTGTGTGTGTGTGTGTGCCTGAGACAGTGCCACACATCCAGGGCACTCACACACTCTCTGTGTGTGTGTGCATGAGACAGTGCCACACATCCAGGGTACTCACACACTGTGTGTGTATTTGTGTGTGTGTGTGCATGAGACAGTGCCACACATCCAGGGTACTCACACACTGTGTATTTGTGTGTGTGTGTGCATGAGACAGTGCCACACATCCTGAGCACTCGTGTGTGTGTGAGAGAGAGAGTAGAGAGTGAACCTGAGACAGTGCCACATATCTTGGGCACTCAAATGTGTGTGTGTGTGTGTGTGGACCGCCTTTAAAGGGGCATGGCCCAGTGGACAACGGTTTCTTGCTTTTGTTTTAAAACTTGGGCTGACCTCTGTTACATTTTAAACCTGTTTACACCTCGAAAATTTGATACAGCAGTGCTGTGCTGCTCCATGATTTTTAGCAAGCAAACGTGTCTGTGTGAGCAGCACGTGGCTCAGGAGCCACAACACCCATTAGTTTGCCTGTTTTTACTGGATCAACCTGGACTCTACACTGTAAACTTTCTTGTGTCTAACGTAAAGCAGTGCTGTTTTTCTGAGACTTCTCAGTGTTTCTTGTTCTTCGACTTTGCATTTTCATCACTGTATGCTATTCCATTTCTCCATAATGACATATATATGTATGTATGTGTGTGTATATATATACATATATATATATATATATATATATATATATATATATATATATATATAGTGGCTATAATCCAAACAAAACAAAAACCAGCAAGTGTTGGATGGGGAACGGAGAAAAGGGAGCCCTTATCCATTGCTGGTGGAAGTGTAAGTCAGTGCAGCCCTCATAGGAAACCCTACAGAAGATTCTCAAAAATAGATCTGCCATCTGGTTCTGCGAAGCAGCACTGGTGTGAATGCATAGGAAATGAAACCAAGGTATAGGACAGGCAAAAGCCCTCCTGGGTTTGTTGGAACACTATTCACAATAGCCAAGATATGGAATCAACTTAAGTACCTCTACATGAAAGGATGGATAAAGAAAATAGGATACGTAAAACAGGAGGTCTACTTGTTCTTACATACAGAAGTCTGATGTTCGTAAGAATATAGATGAACTTGGAGGATATTGTGCTGAGTGAGTCAAGCCACAGCCATAGGACAGATTCCACATCATCTCACTCACACAGGGGTTCTTTGAAATATTCATCGAAGATGTGTTTTATGAAAAGTCAGCATGGATTAATTTTTTTAAATCAAAATAAAATTATCTTATAATGCTATTTTCTAAGAAGATTTTGTAGTTGCCTGGGAAGTGGAATCAAAAAATGTTGACGGAGTAGAATGGTGGTCATCAGGTGTGTTGGGTGGGGAAGGGCATGGGGAGATATTGCTTGGTAAGTGGGTTCTGGAGTTCTGTGTAGGATGATGGTGACATAGCACACAGTCCCAAATTGTCTACTGGCAATTACCACCCCCCGCCCCCACTCCTCTCTCCGTCCCAACTCCTTTCTCCTGTAGTATCTGTGGGGATGTGCGTTCACCTTGGCTTTCCTACAGCTTGTTGGGTTATGTGGAGTTGACTCCAGGTCAATGCCTGGGAGAATCCCCAGTGCCTGCCTCTCTGACTTACTTGACATACTGAGTTTCTGGATGAGATCTGGTTTGGAAGAGATGGTTCTGGGGGGAACAGGGAGGTCACTGTTAGGGTGGTAGGATGCTCAGCCTTGCTGCATTTCTTGTTTTCTTAACCCACTTCATAAACAGTAAGGCAGAGTTTAGCAAGGCCCTTTTCCAATGTCTGTGACTTTTTTTTTTTTATCACTGTTCTGTTGAACTGCTTCTCTCCTTTATTGCTTTGCTGACTGCTGCTGCAATCGGATGCTCTTTTGGCAGAGGAATGTGTAGATTGCTGTTTGATGCTCTTTGTCTGAATTATATGGGTCAGAATGGCATTCTCAAATCTCCCTTTTTACAAGGCATCACTGACTAGTGTTATGAAGCACGATATGACTGTGGCATATGAGGTTGAAATGGAGCAAATGATGTATACTGATGTGCTTTTCCTGTACTGTGCACAAGACATTTTCCATAAAGCAGACACAGTCATGCTTCCTTCCTCTGTTGGGTGTGAGGCACATCCACATCCCACAGGAAACTGAAAGTCATGGAGAGGAAGAGGAAGCAGTGGTTTAGGATTTGTTCCATTACAGAATTGCAGCTCAATGATAGCGTCACTGCTGCACCTGCTCTGTGGGTTCAGGCAGTTTGGGAAGAGGGAGCTGTGTGTGGAGTAAGTGGGTCCATTCTTAAGTAGGAAGATGATGCTTTCTCCTCCTTTCTTACTTATGCAGAATGAATAAGTCATTGGAGTACATCTGGGAGAGTAGAAGCGACTGTTACAGACATTTGAAAAACATTTTATGAACCAAACATTGCAGAAAGTGGCACATGTTTCTTTGCCATTCTGATGTTTATTCCTCTCAAGCTTAGAGACCATGTAAGTTTCTTTTTTAATTTGTAGCTGAACCAGGATATACCTGTTTATTGTCTGTGACCTTTGCTTTTTTTTTTTTTTAAGATTTTTATTTATTTGAGAGGCAGAGTTACAGTCAGAGGAAGAGACAGAGAGAAAGGTTTTCCATCTGCTGATTGACTCCCCAGTTGGCCACAATGGCCATAGCTGAGCTAATCCAAAGCCAGGAGCCAGGGGCCAGGAGCCAAGAGCTTCCTTCAAGTCTCCTATGTGGGTGCAGGGGCCCAAGTACTTGGGTCATTTTTTACTGCTTTCCCAGGCCATAGCAGAGAGCTGGGTTGTATGAGGAGCAGCTGGGATTAGAACCCTTATGAGATTCTGGTGCCAAAGGCGGAGGCTTAGTCCACTATGCCACAGGGCCTGTGCTGACCTTTGCTTTTAAATCCGGCCCCTGGGTGGTTTTGTCTGTTCTCTGAGCCATATTGTGTTTGTGTCACTCTCACAACTTTGACACTAAGTTATCAGCTTCTTTATTGGTCCTCTTCTCCCCCTATGCTTCAGTAGATTTCTACACACAGCTTTGAGTCATCATCTCTAAGGGTTTACATTTTATAATTTCCTTTTGACTACGGATGTGCTTGGTGAAAGACTTCTGAATTGGATAAACGGGTGTGCATGTAAGAGTGTGAATATATTGGTGACTTAGGTATTTCTTCCAGCAAAACATAATTTCAGAGAATTCTTTATACTTAAAAAAACCCAAGTGATACCATTGGCAATTTAGCCTTAGGAACTCTCTAAAACATGGAGCAAACCAAGTGCATAAAGAAATTAGTGTCATTAAAATTTCTGAAAGCAAAATATGAGAAGGAGCCTGAAAACCAGGTAATGATGTTTTCAGATAAACTATAACACACTCAATGAAATATACTGGCTCCATTAAAATGAGGGTTATGGAGACTGTACAGCAACATGAATAAGCCAACAGTGAAAGAGCCTGTAAACTGTGATTTTACAACTGAGTGCAAGGAAGCGAGGGGAGACACTGCTGGGGCAGATATGCTGAGACATGAGCAGTAGTTATGTGGCAGGGGAGTTCATACTAAGATGACTCCCTCCTCTCCCATGTGCTGAAGACTCCTCTGCGGAGTGAACTCTCACCTCTTTGTGCTGCTGCAGTCACCTGAGACTCAGAGAGGGCAGTTGGGTTTCCTGAACTCACACTTCCTGTGAGCGACAAAGCTGGATTTTAAAGAAAGGTCACTATGCATTTCATTAAAGGAGCAGTGGAATCCAGGCAGGCTGGATTCAAACATCAGCCTTTGCACCAGTGGATGGTGGGAAGTCTTCCCTGTTCCTCACCCATGAAACGATGACAGAGATAAGGGTCCTCGCAGGCCTCCCACTATTGAGATTCTACAGGGTGCAGGCTTCTACTTGGCTGGAGTGCCTCCCTCCCTCACAGCGAGAAGTCATTCCCTGAAGGTTGGATGACCAGTCTTTGCTTCCCCTTTGCAGAAACTACACATTTTTATCATGAATTGAGTATCTCACAGAGAAGGAAATATTATCTAGAGTTCATGTGCAAACTAGAGGTGAAAGGAGGCAGTGCAGTTCAGACACCTTTGTCATCGTCGGACTAAATCCAGGGAGGGGGTAGAGAGGGCGGTGTGATTGATGCGGATCTTCAGGGCTCTGGCAGCTGCTTGAGTCTGGCTCATCAATTCCAGGAAAGATTTCCTCTTTCCTCTCTAGGTGAGTGCAGAGCTTTGTGGCAGACAGCTGCTGGCACAGCTGGAGCACCAACCCTCACTCAACATGCAGGGATGCAATAGGAATGGCTCTAGGCTGATACTATTCATGCCCATCTGTTCAATAACACAATGACCTCATGAACTGTGGTCACCTCCAACCTCCTGGGTCTCCCTCAGCCTTATCCCCCAACCTCCCGTGTGTCCTCAGACATGAGCATTTCTATCATTCTTTCGTGTGTCATTTATATTTGGATGACCAGAGACCAAGCTGGTCTCTACCTGGTTGCTAAGTGTTCATCACTGTTGAACCTTTCTGAAGGCAGGATTGAGCTGAAGACATCCCATGGCCCAAGCTGCTCATTTAACAGATAGAGAGAGGTCATGTGGATTTCCAGTGCTTACACAGCTGGTCCCCAACAGAGAAAATGCTTAGTTTCAGGGTTCCCATTTTTCCTTCCAATATGCTTTTGAAACTTTCTGCCAGTGGTCCTAGTGGTCTCCCATGGACTTCCAGACTTGACTTCCAGACTTGACCTCCAGCAGCTCTGGAAATTTTGGTAGAGAAGAGGTGCTGGCAGTGTACCCCTCGACATCCTGTAGAACCCTCTTGTGAAGGGACAGGACAGAAGGCGTCCTTGGGCAGACTGGGAGAGACACTGTCACTGTTGGAAATCTGCCTGCGTGTGGAAGTCCCTTCCTGGACAGACATGATCTCAACACAGTGTGAGGGATTACCAGGTTCCCTTAACCTCCAGAAGAAAGCAGATGACTCACCGAGTCAAAAACACCACTGGAGATTCCATTCCTTAGGACCAGAGGGCCAGGGGCTTTTCTTATTGCCTCTCTTATTTTTTCCTTTTTCATTCTTTCTTCTCCCTAATCTTTGCTTTGGAACTTCCTCCTGCCCCCTACTTTCTGCTCATTACCTTGCTCACCTGCTTCTCATCTGTGTTCCTATGCATTTTAGACTCTGCTTTTGTAGGGAAGAATCACTTCTTGTTTAGAGGGTGGACTGGTAATGGATCCCCCCTTGTAGTGTTTTGATACTTCCTGTTTAACACCAGTGAACATCCCCTGGAGAGCAGCTTAGACCCTGAGCACCAGCGCTGACTCATTGCTTTGTATCCACTATTGTGAGGCCATTACTTTGACTTTTGATATCTCACTGAATTTCCAAAAGCAATTTGAATCATAAATAATAATTCCCAATGAACAGATGAGGAGAATAAGTTTCAAAGAAGGTGAAGTTGTGACCTACGATTCTGAGCTTTTTCAACATCATAGGTGGCTCTAGGCCTCAGGTTTGGGCCTCTGTGATCTTGTAAAATGTACATAGCCATGAGCCCGGTCTGGGGACATGCTCCTGGGATGCCCAGCACCATATGACTGGGTGGCTTTTGAGCACACCACACAGCTTGCTTTTTTATTGTTCTTTTAAAGGTTTGTTTATTTATTTGAAAGAGTTATAGCAATAGAGGGAGAGAGATCTTCTATCTGCTGGTCTCTTCCCCAAGTGGCCACAACAGCCAAGACTGAGCCAGGCCAGAGCCCAGGGGCTTCAAATGGGCCTCCCAAGTGGGCTGTCTTCCACTGCTTTTTCCAGGCCCTAGTAGGGAGCTGGATGGGAAGTGGAACAGCTAGGGCTTGAACATGCACCCATATGGGATGCCAATGTTGTAGGTGGTAGCTTTACTGTCTATGCCAAAACACTGGCCCCATAAGCTTTCTGTGTCATCACTTTCAGTGCTTGGGAGGTAACTGGGTTGCCCATGTTGAATAGCGTGTGTTTGTGAGCAATGTGGCGGAGGCCATGGGGTTACTGGAGGGCATGCAGGAGAAGTACAAGGAAGAGTCGAATGCGACTGGGTTTGGTGCTTCATCATCAGTGAGGAAGAAGTTGTTCCTTATTTCCTGAGGGATCTGTGGAAGGGTTTGTAGAGATGGGTAGGGTGTTGAGGAGCCAGAATGGGGCTACCGGTTCTCACCTGTCACTAGGAAGGTGCTAGACTTCAAGTAAGTTCCTCAAGCTCAGAACCCTTTTTTTTTTTTAATTTGGAAGGCAGAGTTACAGAGAGGCAGAGGGAGAGAGAGAGGGAGGGAGGGGGAAGGAGGGGGAGAGAGAAGGAGAAGTTTTCCATTCCCTGGTTCATTCCCCAGATCCTCAATGGCTGGAGCTATGCTGATGTGAAGCTACAAGCCAGAAGTTTCTTTCTGGTCTCTGACGCAGGTGCAGGGGCCCAAGGACTTGGGCCATCTTCTACTGCTTTCCCAGGCCATAGCAGAGAGCTGGATCAGAAGTGGAGCAGCCAGGACTCAAACCGGTGCCCATATGGGATGCCAGCAGTGCAGGCGGTGGCTTTACCTGCTACACCACAGCACTGGCCCCAAGCATGGGATCTTGTTCCAGTCTCACACACACAGGAATTATGGCAGCTAGAGTAACTGCTTGATCAACATCAAGGCTTCAGGACTCTGGCATCTCTGCTTGTGAGAGAAAGTTTGGGGAGAAGACTTTTGTGGAAATAGCAGTGGGTTAGTATGTGGTGCTCATGCATACAAAGGAGAAGAAATGGAATGTACTTTTAGATTCTCAGAGGCTGATGTGTCTTGCCTTAGTAACTCGGCTTGAATGATGCTCCACAACGAAGAGGCTGTGAGGGTAGAAACTCTCACACATGGGCAATAGGCAAGCTCACCAAGAAGCTCGGAGACTGACACCTTGCATTTGTCAGCAAGGGACATTGGGATTTTTCAGAGACCAAGTCCATGACTCACAGGCCCAGGAGTCCTGGGAAATGCTTTTCAAAGAAAAAAAGCATATGTTAAATTTGTTTTCTTCTTTTGAGCTACTTTTCCAGAGGCAAGACAGAAGTAAGGATAGAGGGAGATTCTGAGAGGTGTGCCTTCTTGGTGATCAGAGGTGGGTTGAGATGGGTTCCTGCACCCTCTTGGCCAGAGGGTGATGTCAGCACCCTTTGAGGGCCCATTATAAATGGTACTAGGGCCAAGATCCTGGGCTTGGGGAACATACTGGAAGTCAGCTGACTTCCCAGGGACAGGTGCAAACTGGCAGCCCCATTCTTGCTCACTGCCACCCTCCCAGTCTCTATAAACCCTTTCCAGGGGTGCTCAGGGCCTGTTCTAGAGAAATGTCATATTTATGCTCCTGGAAGGCTATTTCTAACTGAGCAGTGGAAGTTTGGGATGGGCATGTGGGGAGATTTCTGTCCCCATTCTTGGAGAATTCGTGTTTTCCTGTGTAACTTAAGAGATGTAAAAAAAAAAATTTACAGGATGAAAATAAACAAGATGAGGATAAAGCCCTGAGCATTACAGCCTTAGAGCAAGCCAACAAGAAGGCGTGTTGAGGGCAGGGCAGAGGGACCCACACTGTGCGCATCCCCACCCTCTCCTATACTGCCACCATGCACCCTGTCTCTGCTCAAATACTGCTCGTGCCTTGGAACCACCGTGTTCTTTCACATCTCAGTGTCAGTGCTAATCTGGTGAACTCTTTGTCATGAAGAAGTCCTGATCGTCAAAGCACCCTTCATATAGCCACTTTGGAAAATGTTTTTGGCAGTTTATTATCAAGTTCAGCATATACTTCACATTATGGCCTAGAAATATTACTCTGGATGTCTGTCTAAAGGAAAGTATGTCTCTACACCAAGATCTATACATGAATGGTGATGGCAGCTCTGTTCATGTTATCCCAATGTGGCAGGTAGCTATGTGGATTGTGGCCACTCAGCTACAGAAGTGGTGCATACAACAGAGCAGACACATTGCACAAACATACTAAGTGACAAAGGCCATACACTGGATCATGTACTACCAAAGAGACTGAATTGCAGAGACAGAAGGCAGATCCAGGATTGCCAGGAATCAGGCTTAGGAGAGGGCACAGACAGCAAAATGGCGCAAAGAATCATTTAAGGTGCTAGAACTGTTCTGTCTTCTGGCTGTGCTGGTGGTTACACACACACACACACACACACGTCTTTAGAAAGTTCATGGGGCAGAGTGTTGGGATTGGGGTGCACTCCTATATCTGAGGGCTTGGAGCTGAGTCCTGGCTCTGGTACTGACTCGCGCTTCCTGCTGATGCACACCTGGGAGGCAGCAGGTGATGGCTCAGGTCGTTGGGTTCCTGTGAGCTTGAAGATATCTCGGGTAAGTTCCCAGCTCTCACTTGCCACTGCAGACATTTGGAGGGTGAACCAGCAGATGGAAACTCTTTCTTTCTCTATCTCTGCTTCTCAATAATAGTAATAAATACATCCATGGAAAATGTATATCTTGGAAAAGCTACATGGACAACAAAACTTTATGGAACCAAAGTAAACATATAAACTGAATTTCCATGAACTTTTTGAAGTCCCTTTGTGTATTTGCCAAAGTAATCCACCTGTACATTACAGAAAGATGGATTTTATTTTGTTAATATTACTTAATAAACTTGACTTAAAAAAAAAAAACCTTATCTAAACAAACACCACTGCCACCAAAACCATAAAATGCAAGAAGCGATTCTGTACTCCCAGGACATATTCATTGGTGCTGACAATAGTATGGGGGAATAAAGGAACTGTTTACCATCTCCACAATTTTCCTGTAAATCTGAAACTATTTAAAAAAGCCGTGGCTCACCCATGACCTGTGTGTCTCCCACAACCCTTTTAGATGTGATTCTACCCACAACACCCACTGAAGTCCTCTACAGCTTTCAGCACCTCAAGCTTGAGTGCAGTCTGCATACCTCACCTGGGGATCCTGTGCCTGTGTGCACCCTCACTCCCCAGGTCTGGGAGGCTTGGGAGTCTGCATAGCTCATGAGCCTGAGATGTTGCTGCCGAGCTGTGGACCACACCATATAGTTTCCTGTCTCAGAACCTGAACTTTGTGGTAGGTGTTTGGGTGTCCTGTGTGGTCCTGGGTTGCCTTTCTGTTGAACTTGGTCACAGCTTACCAGTTGCAGGGTGTGGCTGTTGTGTGGTTTGCTGTAACTCTATCCTCTGGGTCTCTGTGAACCTCTTGAAAGCAGGGTGCATGGACCCACGGCCTCCTTTCTTGAGACCCAGTAGTGCCTCCTAACCCAGAAAAGCTCACTGTGATAGAAGCGTGAAAGTAGGGATGCTTCAAATTCAGAGCAGTCCAGTTTTCTCCCTGCCACCCTGGAACAATAGTATCTGTAGGCTCCCAGCCCAATTAGTGCAGGTTCAAAGAGTAATCCCTAGGACATTGGAGGTTAACTAACAGCCACCATTTGAGGGCCTGTGTTCCCCAAAGCTCTCTGGCAGCAGCTGCCTCTTGGACTTGCCTTACTCCTTCTGGCCCACTGGTTGGTGTGCTGCCCCTGCAGTCATGGTTGTGCTGGTGACCCCTTTTCAGACAGGATCTCCCCACGTCATGGGAGCAGCTGACACTGTGTTGTGGAGCTCTCCAGATGGGGAGGTCTCTGGCACAGCTCATGCGTGTGGGTGCTTGTTTGATGGACGGTTCTGGAGTTTTGAACCTGTTTGCACCACGAACTATTTTTATCATTTGACCAAGTCACATCCTCTCTCTACATTGGCGTTTGCTCATCTGAGATGTGCAGAATGGGCTGAATCAGGTGGCAGCACAGTCACTTTTCACCCCTAAAAGTCAAGATTTGCAGCTCACGAAACCTCATGCTCCCCTGCCCTAAGTAGTGTGAGGATTTCGAAACAGATGAAAGCCTCCTTGTTTCACTGCATAAAATCCAAGGACTGGTGGTTAGTGTCCCCAGGATGGTGTACTCTTTACATTCAAGAAGTTGGTTGGCCTCCACAAGCTTTATCTCTTACTCATGTCCAGTTCTGGGGGCCGGCATCATGGCTTACTTGGTTAATCCTTCACCTGCAGGACTGGCATCCTATATGGACTCCAGGTTCTAGTCCCAGTTTTTCCTCTTCTGGTCCAGCTCTCTACTGTGGCCCGGGAGGGCAGTGGAGGATGGCCCAAGTGCTTGGGCCCCTGAACCTGCATGGGAGACCAGGAGGAAGCACCTGGCTCCTGGCTTTGGATCGGCGTAGCTCCAGCTGTAGCGGCCATTTGGGGGGTGAATCAACGGAAGGAAGACCTTTCTCTCTGTCTCTCTCTCTCTCTCACTCACTGTCTTATTCTATCTGTCAAAATGAAAAAAAAAAGAAAAAAAAATCTGAAACTAAGGTAGAACTGTCCTGCCCATGCTGGTTATTGGTTTCAGCCTCAGTTGGTTTCAGATGGACAGTTGTGTATGAATATTAATTCTTCTTTGAGGGCTTTTAAAAAAGATTTTCTTCAATACTTCTGTTTTCACAACACAATCAAGGGAATTAGTGCTCCTGACAAAACAGCAGTTACATGTGTACCACAGCCCAGCGTGTGAGGTGACGTGCATTTTCTGGAAACCGGACCTTGCTTCAGATGGAATCAGTTTCCTCTGTTGTACGTATTGGTGGAAACAGGGTCTCAGCTCTTCTTTGGAAGCAGTTCTCCATCTGAAACTTAGCTCAGCTTCCTTTGGGGTCCCCTCTCCAGGCTGCCAAGGCATTCGAGAGGAGTCAGGTATTCTAGGGATCCTATGGTTTCTGCTCTTCCCATGTGTTGAGTTCTTTGCAGATCTTCTTGCTGTAACTTTCCTACCTTCTGAGTAGAGTGTGTGCTACCCTGTCACCTGAGCTCCAGAGAGTTAAGTACCCTTCAAGCTGCTGCGTGGTTTCCTACCCATGATTCCACTTCCCAGCATTCTTTGCATCAGGTGGAGCTGGAAGTCTGTTTGTGCCCAGTGGAATGTTAGTGGAGGTTGTACGTGTTACTTCCTGTGGAGATGAGGAGATTGCCACCTGGATGGAGAATTTAAGGATTGGAGGAGGATGGGGTAGCAAAATATGAGAGGCAGCTTTGTTGTCGAAGGCCGTCAGTCACAGTGGCGTTGGGCTTTCCATGAGTGACAAATGCATTTCTATTGTGTTTATTCATAGAGTTGTCAGGGTTTGCTTTCTGTGTCAGCTAATGTTACCTTAACTAACACCAAGACTTGGGACTTTAATCCCAGCTATTTACACATGGTATCTTTATAGAACTTACCAATTGTGTTACTCATTTTGTGTTCCTGGACACTCTCAAAAGAGGTTTGTGTGGGCCTGCAGTTCAGGAGTTGAGAGCAGGCAGTTGCATCTCTCATGCTGTGTCCCAGCGTGGCGGGTAGTATCATATAGGGGAAGCGCACACAGAAGTAATTCCACGGTGACGGAGGAAGCAGGCAGCTGGGGAGAGGCCGGGCTCACTGGTTTGTGATGATCTGCTCTCCTGGGAACTTACTCACTCCTGTGAGTCTGTCAAGAATCTGTTCATGTGGGACCTCCCTTCCCATTGGGCTGCTCATTTTTTGGATCCTACCACCTGTCTACACTGCTTTGCTGGGACCAGGCTTCATTGTCCACATCTTAGCATGAATTTATCTGAAGAAAGAGGAAATGTGTTCCTCACAGTAGCTCAGAACAGTGTTAAGGGACACCCCTATGAGTGTTGTGCCTTTGGGGGCTGTATGGAGATAGAGGGCAGCACGGTACAAGGATGAGCCAGAGTTTGCACAGGTGTTAGAGTTCCCAGAGGTGAATCGCTAGTTTTATTTACTGAAGATAGGCCTAGGGGGTTCAACACTGATGCAGCATTGAAGACATAAGCCTGGGCCTGGCTGTTTCCAGCCCTTTTGTGCTCAGGTAGAAAAGGTTTCTGGGTAATTTGGACTTGTGAGGACTGTGTGGAGGGGGCTATAGCTGACACTGGGGAGCCCTGTATTGTGCGAGTTTAAAAGAGTGAAAGAGGATTAGGGAAGTGTGAAAATGCCTGCATTGTACATCCATCTGTGCCCTGTGCCTCTGGGATGTTGGTCAGATCACTGAATCTGTGCCTCAGTTTCCTGATCTGTAAAACTGGTGTATTAGTTTCCTTGCGGTATTGTCTAATACAGACCAAATCTGATTTGGTCATAGCCTGGAATATTGTGTCAGATGTGAGTGATTTTATCATGATTTTGCTTTATTTTTATGTAAGATTGGTACATTACTGTGAACCTGCAGCTTGCTGGGTCCTTAGTACCTCCGACAGTGCCTCAAACATCGGGTTTGAATAAATAATGGCTCTCTAAAAGGACAAATAGACAGGGTTTATTTTGTTCTCCATTGTGCTGTGATCACTCTTCTATAGTCATTTGCAAAAACATGGCTTTACAGTGACTGCTGTGATCAATATTTAATAAACACGTTTCGAGCTTCTCTATCCACATGTAAGCTTCCCTTCATTGTTGTCGACAGGTGATCGCTTTTCTAAAGAGGATGGTGCGGAACAAGGTGTTTTTGCAATTTCTCTTGGGCTAGTGTATCTGCAGCGTGCAGCACGTTCTGAAGGCTGGCAAGGTAGCAAATTGGCAACCTTTGCAGGTGAATTAGATGATTGGAAACAGACACAAGTCATTCCTGACCGAGTTGTTGAATATGAAGGATGATTTTGCTTGATGGAAAAAGAAAGAGTCTAATGTTGCATCGATTTTAAAATAACTCTGCTTCCAGGAAGAAAAGCTCAGGTGGGAACAAGCTGGTAGCTGCACAGAGCGACTATGTTGAAAAGTAACTCATTTGGCTGTACACGCTTCTGCGGTTTTATATTTTTAAAATTTGAGAGGCAGAGAAATGGACACACACACATACACACTCCCCAGATACCTGCATCAGCTGACAAGAACACATCCCTTGAGCTGTCACTGCTGCTCACTAGGGCCTACATTAGATGGAAGCTGGAAGTGGGAGGCAGAGACAAGACTCAGAGTGAGGTGCTCCAATGTGGATGCAGGTGTGTGTGTCCCCACCACTGGACCAAATGCATATCCCATTCTTCTGCTAATTAAAATCATCTATCAGAGCAGTAGAAGCATTCATTGTTAAAGAAGTCATTTCTTGATTGAACTTTCACCAAGTTTGTCTCTGAAAATAAAAATTCTTGATGGAGTTCCCTCTCCCTCTTGTGTGTGTGTGTGTGTGTGTGTGTGGGCATGCTGCTAATGAACCTGGTTTCTGGAAGCCTACACGACTAAGGGTTCTTGGAACCCTTCCAAGTCAAGTCTTCCTCACAGTGATGTCTAAGAGGAGGGCAGAATATCCCTTCTGGCAGACATGAACTTCAAAGAGAGAATGCCCCAGCCCTTGTCAGGGTGTTTAAGTTCTGTACAAATCAAAGGAGTTGAGAGAAGGAGTGTGTAGGGTTCTGCTACTGCCTGACACTCACTGGCCCCATTCGAGGGCAGAGAAAATTACATTTACACAACCCTTTACATCATACAGAGAAATTTATATGCTGTATTCTCATCCTCTCAACAATGCTCAGTAGGTGTGGTTATCTCTAATTGCTGCATGAGATAGCCTTAAATAGTGATTGATGTGAGACATTTATAAGTAACTTTTTTGGGACACCCATAGACAGTTTCAAATTAATTCCTCTTTAATCTATTTTTGATATGTCTGAATATTTGAATTCATTGGTTTTATTAAACTAGTTTAAATGTGGACAAAATAGCATTAAATATTGATTGAATCACATTTAGAAAAGTAAATGCAAATGGTTAATGATATTGCTTTACTTAATTTTTAATTTGATCGTAATGCAACTCCTTGGGTTTGGTAACCAAGGGAGGGGACTCACTTAAATGTTGTTATTTTGTGATTGAGTTAACTGCTGTGTTGATACTCAAAATTCATATGCATTGATAGATTTGTAGTTCTGAGAATTTGATAGCTACGTGTTTGCATAATTTTATCAAAACATGTAGGTATTTTCACCTTTCTTTTAGCATTTGAGATCTCTTCAAAAAGTTCATGGGGAATCTGTGTTATGGAGAAACTGTATGGACTTCATTTCTCATGAGCTTTTTGAAGTACTCCGTGTTTTACACCTTTTTGTGCCTCATTGTCGTAAACATCACTTTAGATGGCGGCAGGATAGACATGTCCAGTTCTCTGTGCCTCCCTCTCTGCTGCTCAGATGAGTCTCTTCTCACATTAGGAGTGATGCTGTCTTGTGCACCTGCAAATGCAGATGTCTACATGTTTGTGATTATATTATGACCTCCTTCATTTCTTCCCTGAAGCAGTTTTTGACATCATAAAACATATTTCTTGTTGTCTGGAACTTGTCTAAGCAACTGCCTCTGAGTGGAGGCCATGTGCATTGGGTACTCTCTCTTCTTGGAAGGTGAGTCACAGCTGGGTCAAATGTGCTGTAATTGCCATTATGTTTTCTACATGCACAAGTAGGTGCTGTCATAGAATATGAGGGTTGACCCATACAACGTGTTAAGAATTCTTCAGATGCATGGATGAGTGATGTCTGTGTCCATGGTGTTTTTGGGGTTTATTACATTATTGGATGCTGTAAAAATGGGAATTGACTTTGTGCTGATGTAATCCCACTTTGAAAGTCATTGCATTTCCTACCCAATGGTGCCTATGTTCATCATGGCTTCCCAGGGCAAAGAGAGGCACTAGGCTGTCAGAAACAGACCTGTGATCCTTCAAGTCTGTCATCCTATCAGGTGAGCAACATGTGACTGCACACATGGCACATTCTTTGAAGTCTGTCTCTACAGAGATGTCCTGCTCCTTACCTGGTTAAAACCACCCAGTGGTTGCCTGGCTCACCTGAAATAGAACCACCATCTTTGTATGTGTTGCCAGTCTATATGATATGGTTCCTATATAATTTTCCATTGTCACTTCTGCCCATCCAGCATTGCCTTTTCTGTCCATCAGCATGCTGCTGGGGTGTCATTTGAAGGCTTTCAACAGGGGATCGACATGCTTGCTGGGAGAGTAGGTGACTGAGCCTGCAGGAATGTGTGGTAGCTGGGCGTGGTAGGGTGGCCCATCCCTTCTTGCACTCGTGTGATGGTTCCCTTTTACTTGCCAGCGCCCAGGAGTCGCTGCTTTTGAAGCCAGGACCCACAGAGGGGCTTGTGTCCTGTGTTCTGAGACACCTGACTTACAGGTGTCCCTGCGAGGACTCCCTGGTGGCTGTTCCGGAAGGCTCAGGTACTTGTGATTTTGAGGGGAACTCAGAGAACCTTTGCTCAGGAAGCTGCTGAAGTGGTTCTAGTCAACGACTATTCTTTCCCAACACCATGCTGTGTCTTCATGGTCTTCCTACGACTGTTCTTTCCCAACACCATGCTGTGTCTTCATGGTCTTCTTACGACTGTTCTTTCCCAACACCATGCTGTGTCTTCATGGTCTTCCTACGACTGTTTTTTCCCAACACCATGCTGTGTCTTCATGGTCTTCCTACAACTGTTCTTTCCCCAACACCATGCTATGTCTTCATGGTCTTCCTACGACTGTTCTTTCCCCAACACCATGCTGTGTCTTCATGGTCTTCCTATAAAAACCCTATAGACAGGAGAAGGCTCGGAGGGCTCTGTGGGACCAGGTGCTAAAAATTGCCCCACAGAAGTGTATTCAGAGCCCATGCCACCTCACCACTGATTCCTAGTTTTGGATCCCAGGAAAGCTGGGCCGAAGGTAGCAATGAGAGCTGTCACCCTGGTACTGGCTGATGATCAGAAAGAGCTCTCGGTGTAAGTCTGCAGAAGGCTGGGATGTAATTGGCCACTGCCTGTGTGGGGCGTCTGATGTGGTCTTTAATCCTGGACCAAGATGTTTTCCTGAGTGGGAAGGGCTTTCTCTCTCAGCCAGCAAGTACTTTGCCTGCCTTCCTAGTGCCTGAGAAAATTATCTTGAGAGCAGACAGCTTTGGGGTAAACCCATCCAGTGAAGTTCTACAGACTGAAAATAATATGAGTTTGTGGGTAATGGTGTGAAAATATATCCAAGATGTATCATTAACTGAACAAGAAGAAAAAATGAAACATTATACAGTAGGCTTCACATTGAAAGCCTTCTGTCGGTGCCTTTGCTGCAGTTGAGATACTGTGTGAAGTGCCAGTGCATGCCACAGGTGACAGAAGATGAGGAGCAGATAGAGCCGCTCCCCACCCACCCTCATCCCCCTACGGCTCTGCTCGGGCACCTCACGAATTATGGTGCCCTTCGGGGCACGGTTTTAGCACCAGGGCCCTGGAGTCAGGCTAGGGGAGAAATTAACCTTGAGCCAGCTTCTTCATAGTGTGCAAATACAACCAACCAACATGGTATTCCCTTACACTTGTTATGGTCACAACCATCATGATATAAAACCAAAACATTTTTAAAATGCTAGGAAATCCTTTAAGAATCACTCCTCACCTTAGGCATAGTGCAGCTGTAGTGCCGGAGCACAGGTTTGGAGATGCTCATAGTCAGACCTCGTAAACTCAGACTGATGGGGACACAGTCACTCACGGCTGGTGGGTCAGAGAGAAGCCCAGCCTGAGCTTTGGAGAAAGTCTGCAGAAAAGCCTTGTAGGTGGAAAACTTCTGGCCTGGTGGTTCTTGGGATGTTTGCCAAGGGAGAGAAGCAGGTGACAAGTGGGTGTCACCCCTGACACGGAACACTTGTGCTTCTCTGTCACATACTACTCTCCCATTTGAGAAGAGAAATCTATTGTAGATGATTCCATAACTGCCTAGTATATTAATCCATGTGTAAAAACTGGAAGTGTTTTGCTGTTAGATCAAATACTTATTTCTGGAGGTTCAAATTTAATAAACTTTGTTGAACTTTATTCAATTATTTCCTGATTTGAGAGGCAAAGAGAAAAAAGCTTCCACTCACTGCCTCTTTCCCCACATGTCCCCAGTGGCTCCTGGCTGGAGACAAAACCAGAAGCTGAGAGCTTAGTGTAAGTCTCCCAAAGGGGTGACAGGAACTCAGTTTGTCCATCGTTGTTGTCTGCCAGGGTCTACATTAGCAGGAAGCTGGGGCCAGGAGAAGAACTGGGCATTGGGCCCAAGCACCATGCTGTGGATTGCAGGCATTTTTTTTTAAAGGTTTACGTATTTATTTATTTGAAATTAGAAAGAGAAGGGGGTTGGAGAGACAGAGAAAGAGAAAGATCTTCTATCCACTGGTTCACTTCCTAATTGGCTGCAATAGCGGAGCTGTGCTGATCCGAAGCCTGGAGCCAGGAGACTCTTCTGGGTCTCCCACGTAGGGGCAGGGGCCCAAGGACTTGGGACATCTTCTACTGGTTTCCTAGGTCATAGCAGAGCTAGATAGGAAGAGGAGCAGCTGTTACTTGAACTGGCAACCATATGGGATGCTAGCACTGCAGGTGGTGGCTTTACCTGCTACACCACAGTGCCAGCCTCGGAATGCAGGCATTTTAACTGGTATCCTACCTGCTGGCTGAAGTGCCTGCCCCCAAATTATAAACTTTTAACTGAAATATTTTTTTCCGTGAGAAAGTTTAGTGAATTAGGTTTTTGCTTCGATTGTGATTGCTTATTGTTTGCTAGTGATTCAAGGTGAAAATATTGGGGCTGGAGTTTTGGCTCAGCGGATTAAAGACTTGGCCTGCAGCACTGGCATCCCATATGGGCACCATTTCAAGAGGAAGCCCCTGGCTCCTGGCTTTGGAGCAGCTCTGCTCTGGATATTGTGGCCATTTGTGAACCAGCAGATGGAAGACCTCTCTCTTTCTTGTCTGTCTCTACCTCTCTCTGTAACACTGTCGTTCAAATAAATAAAATAAATCTTTAAAAATAAATGAAAATATACATTTTTTCTTTTTAAAAAGTTACTTTTTTATTGTAAGAGATTACTTCTGTAAATTGTAGAATGCTCAAAAAAAGTCAATATGCATAAAACCAAAGTAACTCAGACACACTTCCCCAGGCAGGGACAACTGCTGTGAACACACAGGCACATTTCCTTCTAGTCTCTGTTTTGCTCACCAAGGGGGAGTTCTTAGAGGATGCATAGCAAATCATTATTAGGAGCAACCAGGTGTGGAGAAATGGAATCAAAAGGCAGTTTTCTTTTGGTGCAAATACGGCTTTGTCTTTGACACCTATTTTTCATCATACCCACTTTTCATAAAGGTTTTCAGGATTCTGCCCCTCCAGGCCTTGGTGTCATTATCAGCTGCTTCTGCTTTATGCCATGTCACAGGCCTTCTCCCTGGTGTTGAATGTCCCGCTGTGTGGATGTGCTATAATTCATGTCAGTCCAAGCCTCCTTTTGGTCCTTTAAGAGGTTTGAATCTTTTCACTCATAGGAATAATACAGTTTACGTCTTTGCAAGTGAGTATTTCATGGTACCTCTGGTACCTTCAGTTTTCTGTGCAGTAGAGACCTAGGAGTGTGAGCACTGAGTGCAGGAAGGGAGCAGTTTCTTCCGGTTCCTCACATGCCACGTGTGCGTATGGTGTCCCCAGCCTGGACACTGTTCCTGCTCCCTCCTGACAGTGCACACTTTGCAACTTTCTTTGCTGGGTGATTTCATGCGTCCAGTTAAGAACATTTACTGGTCACCTATTATGATCTGGGATAGGAAATTCATGATTTCTGGAGATTTCACCTGCTCTTTTCTTGCTTCTCTTCTGTTCTTTGCAGCAGTGAAGGAGAAGCAAGTGATCAATTGTTCCAAATAGAAAACAATGAAAAGGAAATGGAAATGCCGAAGTCCTAATTTGACCAATATATGTTAGGTTCTTGTGTTGGAACACCACACTGTACCCCATAAATATGCATGGTGATTCCATGTTAATAAAGCCACAGGTAATAAAAGAGGGCTGTAGAAAAGTGATTCTAATGCTGTCTTCTGAATGCTTCATGAGGAACTTGTGTTTAAGCTTGCAGTTAAAGCACCTGCTGCCGTATTGGAGTTCTGGGTTCTGTTTCCTTCTCCAGCTTCCTGCGAATGCAGACCTCAGGAGACAGCAGTGATGGCTCGGGTGGTGTGGTTCCTGTCACCTACATATGGATGACTGGGTTCCATCCCCCTGCTGACTGTGGCCCTAGACCAGCTGCAGCTGCTCTGGGCATTTGAGAAGTGAGCCAGGGGCTGGGGAAATCTCTGTGGCTCTGACTATCTCTGCCTCTCAAATAATAAAAAAGAAAAAAAATTAAAAGAAAAATTAAGTTTCTGAAGCTAATAAGTGCTTCAGTTGTTCAGAGTGTGTTTAACATGGCAGATCTTATTAGAGATCTTTCCTAAAATTGGTAGTAAGTAATGAGATAACCTTTTTTTTTTTTAAAGGATTTTATTTATTTATTTGAGAGGCAGAGTTACAGACAGAAAGAGGGAAAGACAGAAAGAGAGAGGTCTTCCATCATCTGGTTCACTCCCTAAATGGCCACAATGGCTGGAGCTACGTTGATCCAAAGCCGGGAGCCAGGAGCTTCTTCTGAGCCTCATATGCAGATTCAGGGTCCCAAGCTCTTGGGCCATCTTCTGCTGCTTTTCCACTTGATAGCAGAGAGCTGGATCAGAAGTGGAGCAACTGGAACACGAACCAGGGCCCATATAGGATGCAGGTGCCATAGGCAGAAGCTTAGCACACTATGCCACAGCACTGGCCCCAAGATAAACTCTTAATGGTGAAAGAGGTTTGTAACTAGTTCCTGGCGATGCCCCCGGGGAAAGTGCACAGGCACACAATGCTCTGGTGGTTTGAAGGAATGTATGTGGGGGAGCCCGTGGGGTGGGTGCAGGTCATGGCTCTGCCCTGGATGGTTCTGTCCAGGATGGCTGTGCAACCTTGGCAGTTAGACTCTGGACCCCAGATGTGGATTATCCTATGTGAAGTTCTTAGAACTATGCCATGCCCATCAAACAAGGAATAATAAGCTTTAGATCTTACTATTATTTTGTTGCTTTATCACTTTATCTTCTTAAAAACTATTTACTTATTTATATTTGAATGGCCAAGTAACGGAGCTAGGGAGAGACCTTCCACTGGCTGGTTGCTCTCCAAATTGCTGCAGTAGCCAGATCTGGACCAGGCTGAAGCCAGGAGCCTGGAACTCCACCTGGGTCTCCAACATGGTTGGCAGGGATCCAAGCACTTGGGTCACTTTACTGCCTCCTTGGTGCTTCAGCAGGGAGCTGGATGGCGAGCTGAACGGCTGGGACTTGAACTGGCACTCCTGCATGGTAGGCCAGCCTTGCACACAGCGACTTAACCCCCTGTGCTTCTGTGCCAGCCCCATTGCTTGATCTCTGAGAAGCATTTGCAGACCCTGGGCCGAGGAGCTGCTTGTCACTCGCTTTCCTGCTCTGTTTGCAGCAGGCACCTTTGTCTCATAGTTTTGCTCTCAGATTCCCAGGGAGAGCTGATGTCTGTAGTTTATTCTCAGCTTGCACTGAGCTCTTCCCGCAACAGCCCCATCGTTCCTCTGCTAAGACAGACAAGCACTTGCTGTCTTTGCTCTGCCAACTTCTCCTGGTGCTCACGTGGCGACATCTGTCTATGACAGTAGTGGCCCGGCCTGTGCAGTCTTCCTAGACAGTGTCCCTGCCAGTTGCTGTGTCTCTCAGAACTGTAGCATTTCATGCACCTTTGACATGAGATGACGTTTCTTGAACTTGGCCCACTCTCCTACAGTTGAAGCTGACATCATTGGGTTGCTGGACTTTGCGCGGTTTTGGGAAAATCTCCCTCCCTCTATGCTTGCAGGTAAATGACTGTGCTTATACAAGTCCAGGCTTGGGAAGCCTCTGTGGACATATGCCCAGGCCAACCTGGCCCCAGACAGCTGATGCTCACTGTGCCTTGTGTCGATCTCACCAGGGAAACTTGAGAAACCCTCATATTGGGGCTCAGCCCCAGAGACTCTGGTTCCCCTGGTCTGGGACTGTGATTGTCAAGGTTCTTGGTGCTGTGATATGTTAGGATCTCTTACTTGGATGGATGGCTGCTCCTGGGCCCTCAGCAGCCCCCAGAAAGGTCTGCATGCTGCAGGCACGTTCATGTTCACAGCTGCTGGGATTGTCACTGGAGAAGAGCTGTGGAAGAATTCAGGCATGAGACAGAGAATGAAGTAAGGAGGTTTTATAGGGGATAGGGCATCCGCAAGAACAGAGGGGACAGATAGAGAGTGCCCAGTCACTCGGACTGGTAGAGAGTGAGGTCACATGTTTGCATGGAGAGATATGTCTGGCACCCAGATGGGACTTTTGGAGAACTTTAAGGGGGCCATGTTCCGGTATCATATTTTAGGGGGCCAACCATGATATCAAATTGATTGGAATGCCAATGTTTCTGGGAGCTCACAGGAGCATTTTTTATGAAAACCTCAGGAAGCATAGTCTAAAAAATCTGGAAAGAGAGAAATGGTGGCAAGAACGAGTTATGTGTTTTGACTAAACACTCAATGTCTAAGTACCATCCTTTAACAAGCAAGTGGGCTTCTGATAACCAGGTTCCTGTGCAGCTAGAACGGAGACTTCTGTCTGCTTCTCTCCCACCAGCGGACACGGGGCAGGTCGAGTTATCTGACTGCCCCCCTAGCGCCGTCCAGCCTTGCCTTTTCTGAGGCCTGGCAGCTTTCCTATCGACCCCGCGTGCTATCTCCCAGAAAATTATGTGTTATTGATACAGCTCTGGTGTGGGATATTGAGTTAGGCCTATTCTTGCATTTCACTGAGCTCCTAATTAAACTGGGTTGGATGAAAGACTTGACAGACGAGACTTGGAGTTGAGTACATTGATTTGCATACTGATTTTCTTCGAATGTGACGGTTGCCACCATATATCACCCCTGACCAAGATCTGATTTGTTTTGATAAGAAAGATAATTCAGGCGGTTGGGTTTACTGCCGAGGCTGTTAAATTGCAGAAGAAAATAAAAGTTGTCAACCGTTTTCTTTTATGGCTGTTAGAGGTAACAGGGCTGCGTGTTGCTGGGATGTATTCATTTATCCTGATGGAGCAATGCATTTCACGGCTCAGACAACCTCATGTGGTTCTGTCAGACTGGTTCTCTGCCTTAGGTGTGTCTGCCCACCCCGAGGGCCTACTCAGGAGCATGTTGCTGAGTTCCAACCCAGAGTTGCTGATGCCGTGGGTCTCGGTGGGACCTGGAAGTTAGCTTGGTGAAGTGGATGCTGGGGGTGGGGAGGGGAGGAAGAGGCAGTGTGAGGACCACTGCTCTTTAAGCCCCGCTTCGTGGTGCTTTCCTCTTTGGACTTCAGCTTCACTGAGACCACCCAGGACTGTGCGTCGTCAGAGCAAGTATGGGAAATGCTGAAACAGGTTCACAGTGTTTGGTCTCTGCGCATAGCTCACGCTCTTCAAGTCCACTCTGCAGGTCTACTCACAGTCACAGGACCCTGGGAACGTGTAGGGCACAGCTCTGCCTTCTCTGAGATGCACAGAGCTCCTTTGGCTTTGCCGTGTCTATACCCATCCTGGGGGAATGCTGTCATGGGGAATGCCTCCTTCAAAGCATAAGTATTCCCTGGGAGGGATATTAATGTGCTAGGGGTCTGCCTGATAGCACCTTGTTCAGTGTGACCCCAGGTCGCACCCGATAAGGACTGACATCTCTTAGTGAAAGACAGAGTCTCTTTTCCTGGAACACTAAAAATGAAGCTGCGCAGGTTCCTGTTGCAACTCAATGCTTCTATGGGTTGTTGTCCAGATAGACCTAGCGTCACCTACAATCCAACATTTGCACATAAAAATCTTAGTGAACTTATTTTTTAATTTTTAAAAAGATTTATTTGTTTATTTTAAAGGCCGAGTTATGACCGGTGCCGTGGCTCAAAAGGCTAATCCTTCGCCTTGCGGTGCCGGCACACCGGGTTCTAGTCCCGGTCGGGGCGCCAGATTCTGTCCCGGTTGCCCCTCTTTCAGGCCAGCTCTCTGCTGTGGCCCGGGAGTACAGTGGAGGATGGCCCAAGTGCTTGGGCCCTGCACCCCATGGGAGACCAGGAGAAGCACCTGGCTCCTGGCTTTGGATCAGTGCGGTGCACTGGCTGCAGCATGCTGGCCGCAGCGGCCATTGGAGGGTGAACCAAAGGCAAAGGAAGACCTTTCTCTCTGTCTCTCTCTCTCACTGTCCACTCTGCCTGTCAAAAAGAAAAAAAAAGCCAGAGTTACAGAGAAGCTGAGGTAGAGAGAGAAAGAAGTTGTCCATCTGCTGGTTCACTCCCCAAATGGCTGCAACGCCAGAACTGGGCTGATCTGAAGCCAGGAGGCAGGAGCTTCTTCTGGATTTCCCATGTAGGTTCAGGCCCAAGGACTTGGGCCATCCTTTACTGCTTTCCTAGGCCATAGCAGAGAGCTGGATGGGAAGTACAGCAGCGGGACTCGAATTGGCACCCATATGGGATGAGGGTGCTGCAGTCAGGGCTTTAACCTGCTGTACCACAGTGCCAGCCCAATCAGTGAGCTCTTTTTTTTTTTTTTTGAAAGAATTTGTTTCCTTTCTTTCTTTTTTCAAAGTATTTATTTAGTTGAGAGAGTTAGAGAGGCAGAGAGAGAGTAAGAGAAAAAGGTCTTCCATGTGCTGCTTCACTCCTCAATTGGCCACAATGGCCAGAGCTGCGCTGATCTGAAGCTAGGAGCTAGGAGCTTCCTTCGGGTCTCCCACGTGGGTGCAGGGGCTCAAGTGTTTGAGCCACCTTCTACCACCTTCCCAGACTTTGACAGAGAGCTGGATTTGAAGTAGAGCAGCAGGGACTTGAGCTGGTGCCCATATGGGATGCCGTTACTGCAGGCAGTGGCTTTTACCCTCTATGCCACAGAGTCGGCCCCTAGTGAACTGTTTTATAATGGAAACAAGATCCTGCCTATTCTGTAGGAAGGAAGTGCACAGTGCTTCCAGAATCTTCAGGATTCCATATTAGAGACAGCAAATATCCACCACCAGTGTGTCTCCAATAAGCTTTAGTTAAGGAGATGTGAAGGTTGCAAGGATGACATCTGACAATGGAAGGACAGACAGTGGGTGAGAGGTCGATTTATATAGCTGTTGTGGGGCATAATTCACTATGGGGCTGTCATGTCTCCTCCTGCTTCTGTTTGTCCAAGTCTCAGCAGTCACTTTGTGGACTTTTCAAGGTTATTTGTTGGTGAGCAGCTTTGAGAGATGGAGACAGTATCTCCCTGTGGAGCAAAGGCTGGTATCCTATTGCCAATTATAAGAGATCTGGGTTCCAGCCAGTGCTATGGCTCACTAGGCTAAACCTCCGCCTGTGGTGCTGGCACCCCGGGTTCTAGTCCCAGTTGGGGTACCAGATTCTGTCCTAGTTGCTCCTCTTCCAGTCCAGCTCTCTGCTGTGGCCCGGGAGGGCAGTGGAGGATGGCCAAGATCCTTGGCCCTGAACGTGCATGGGAGACCAGGAGGAAGCACCTGGCCTCGGATCGGCGCAGTGCGCTGGCCATGGTGGCCACTTGGGGGGTGAACCAACGGCAAAAGGAAGACCTTTCTCTCTGTCTCTCTCACTGTCTAACTCTGCCTGTCAAAAAAAAAAAAAAAAGATTTGGATTCCTGAAGCTCTTCCCTTTCTTTTTTTTTTATTTTTATTTTTGACAGGCAGAGTGGACAGTGAGAGAGACAGAGAGAAAGGTCTTCCTTTGCCGTTGGTTCACCCTCCAATGGCCGCCGCGGTTGGCGTACTGCAGCCGGTGTACCGCGCTCATCCGATGGCAGGTGCCAGGTGCTTTTCCTGGTCTCCCATGGGGTGCAGGGCCCAAGCACTTGGGCCATCCTCCACTGCATTCCTGGGCCACAGCAGAGAGCTGGCCTGAAAGAGGGGCAACCGGGACAGAATCTGGCGCCCCGACCGGGACTAGAACCCGGTGTGCCAGCACCGCAAGGCAGAGGATTAGCCTGTTGAGCCACGGCGCCGGCCTCTTCCCTTTCTTGTACCATACATAGCACACTGGATGGGAGAGAGAATCTTCTACCATTGGTTCACAACTCAAATGGCTACACTGAAGGGTCCTGGGCCAGGCTGAAATCAGGAGCCCAGAACTCCATCCGGATCTCCCACTTGGGTGGCAAGGACTAAAGCACTTGGACCATCTTGTTCTGCTTTCCAAGGTGCATTATCAGGGAGCTGGATCAAAAGCAGAGCTGCTGGGGCTCTAGCCAGCACTCTGGTGTCGGATATGGTCATCCTAGGCAGCCGCTTCACCTGCTGTGCCAAGCTGGCCCCCATTCTTAGGTATTTGAGGACTGATCTCTTGTTAAACATTCTTACCAAAATAAACAGAGCACACACACTCAAACCAAGTTGCTGGGGGTGGTGATGTATTTAGTAGCTTGTCTGTGGTGATATTGTGACACCTGGGTATGTACATATGCAAACGTCTAAACTTGTGAATGTGTGCAGCTTTTTTCTATATCTACTTGGCATCCATAAAGCTAAAGCTTAGTCTTAAAAAGGCCACTCTCACATGGAGGACAGTTTTCTGATGTAAAGGGAAGACAACTTGAATATTTCTTATTTCTCCTTCTTATGAACTCTATGCCCATGTATCTTGACATTTCCTGGAAATATCTGGCATTTCTACACATTGACACTCAAGCGTGTGAACCAGGAGGCCACATGTGTCCCCCGTGGTGTGTGCTTTCTTTCCCATCCATTTCGTGGTGCTTTGCCATTCTGCTCAGATGTGACATCTTCTCCCAGATGCTTTCTCACTCCCCTCTGGCGTGTTTCCTCTTTGTGTTTGGTGGAGATTTTCGCTTAGCCATTTTTCCTATGCTCTAATTCCTTCCATGTCTCTGTGTGCTCTGGGATTGGGGGCTCCTGGTGGCCAGAGGCTTTGTGTTATTCAGGTACCACCAGAGTCTGTCCCCAGGCCTAGGTGCCAGCAGAGGGCAGGAGTAGACTTGTGAGGAGATCAGGTAGAGATTTGGTGGTGCTCATGTGGCCATGGGAGAGTTCAGGGCTCCTCCTGCAGGGATGGGGCCATTACTGGTCACTTCGATGGCTGCTCCCATTCCAGTGAGGTCTGGGCTTGTAGACAGTGGTGGCGCCTGCGGTGTTTGGCTCTTTCTGTCTTTAGGGAGTGACTCTGTAGCTCAGCTCCTTCCTTACTTCCAACAGCTGCAGATCTGTGCAGTGGAATGCTCACCATGGGAGAGAGAGACGCCCTTTCTGTGCTTGTTGATGGCTGAAACCCCAAGACAGAGGCTGCAAGTGACTCCTTGAGTTTCTGATTGCACTTTTTGATGGCTGTGTGTCTTTTGATGCAGCTTTCATTCTTCTAAACCATGGAAGCGAGGACGTTGGACGATGACAGATGTGGTGAGCAGTGTTGCCATTTAGGCCACTGGAGGGAATGTTCCGTAAGGGAGAGTGGGAGGCCAATGACTGCAGGGCGAGGGAAGTTGGAAAGCAGCAGCTGTTATCTGTGACTCTGCCCGAATTGTCAGGGTTTACGAAGGGACGACAGAAGGGGACTTCAGAAAGCTCATGGAAAAATTGAATTAAAATATGTCTATTCTGGTAGAGATTTTGAAATGTAAATTATTAATTATTAATTATTAAAGACAGACAGGTCCCATCTACTGCTTCACTCCCCAAATATTCTCAACATCCTGAGCTGGGCCAGGCTAAAGCCAGACCTGAGAATTCATACTTGGGTGGCTGGGACCCAGGCATTTGAGCCATCACCTGTACCCTCCCAGGGTGCGGGTGAGCAGGAAGCTAAAGTTGGAAGCAGAACCAGAGATTGAACCCATGTACTCTCACATGGACTTGGACTTTCAAAGTATCATCTTAACTGGTACATCAAATACCTGCCCCCACTACAAAAACTAGAAATCCGTATGTCATTTTTCACAGAATGCATTTTCCATGAATTTTTAAAATGCCCCTCATAAGCAGTGCTCAAGTGTTGAGGTTGAGTGTCTGTGTCATTCAGAGATGCGGCTCCTGTACCCTCTCCCTATATTGGGCGACACTGTGGACCTTCTTGTTTTAAATTTGAGGGGATGAGAGCATCTCATCTTCTTGCTGTTATGTAAAACTGTGATCCCCCAAGTGAAATGTCTCAGAAGCATAACAAAACAGGATAAAGAATGGCAAAAAAATCCATCTCTTACCACTTTGAGACAAGTTCTAAAATATTTGCATTTTTCCCTTTCCAGATTTCAGCTGTCCATGTGGCCCTACAAGCCGAAAAGATGGGTCTGAGTTTAATTTTCTTTAATTTGTATTTTAGAATATCTGATTTCTTTTCAGTTGGGCCTGTAAAATTAAACTTAAATTTTAATTTATCAATATAAAGAAAACAGATCTCGAGCATTGTACAGGTACAACTCCAAGAAAATAACCATATTCCCACCTCCGCTCTCTCACCACCCCAATTCCCCTTCCTTCCCTTCCTCCTCCTCTTCAGCTTTTACACACATGCATTATCAGTCTATTCTGTGACCTCAAGCTTCATGTACAACTAACCAAGTGCTAGAAACAGCAATCAGATTGCAAGATGTCCATTTTTTGGTATTCTGTATTAATTGTCATGTAATATTTTTTGGTATTCTGTATTAACTGTCATGTAATAGAGAAAACATATGATATTTATGATATTTTTCTTTTTTGGACTGGTTTATTTCACTAAAGTGTAATGGTTTCCAGTTCCATCCTTTTTTTTTTTTTTTTTGCCAAAGAAATAATTTAATTTTTATGGCTGAGTAGTATTTCATAATGCTTGTATTCCACATTTTGTTTATCCAGTTATCAGTTGTTGGGCATCTGGGTTGATTCTGTATCTTAGCTATTGTGAATTGCAATAAATAATATTGTGAGCTGCAGTAAACATGGGGGTACAAATAGCTCTTTCAGATGCTGATTTCATTTTCTTTGAGTACATTCCCAAGAGTGGGATGGCTGGATCACATAGTGTATCTGCTTTCAGGTTTATGAGGACTCTCCATACAGTCTTCCTTTGTGGGTATAGTAGATTACATTCCCAGCAACAGCATATTGGGGTACCTTTTCCCCCACATCCTCACCAACATTTGTCGTTCTTTGGTTTTTAGATGATAGCCATGCTAATTGGGGTGAAGTGAAACCTCATTGTGGTTTTGATTTGCATTTCCTTGAAGGCTAATGATCTTGAGCATTTTTTCATGTGTCTGTTAGCCCTTTGAATTTCCTGTTTTGAAAAACGCCCATTCAGGTCCTGCATACATTTGTTAACTGGATTATTTATTTTGTTTCTTGAGCCTTTTATAGATTCTGGTTTTTAATCCTTATCTGTTGCATAGTTTGCAAATATTTCCTCTGCTTCTATCATTTGCCTCTACTTTGTTGAGCGTTTTCTTTGCAGTACAGAAGTTTCTCTGCTTGATGTAACCCCATTTGTCTATTTTGCTTTTATTGCCTGTGTTTCTGGGGTCTTTTCCAATATGTCTTTGCCTATGTCAGTACCTTGCAGAATTTTCCCAATGGTCTCTAGTAATTTGATAGTATCAAGTTGTATATTGAGATCCTTGATCCACTATGAGTTGATTTTTGTATAAGATGTGAGGTAGGGGTCTTGTTTGATATCTCTGCATGCAGAGATCCAATTTTCCTAGCACCATCTGTTGAAGAGACTGTCATTGCTCCCAGGATTAATTTTAGCTTGTTTGTCAAAAATTAGTGGGTTGTGGATGCCTGAGCTGATTTCTAGGGTTTCTGTTCTGTTCCATTGGTCCCATGTGTGTTTTTTTTTGGGCCAGTGTCAGGCTATTCTGATTACAATTGACCTGATTTAAATTGTCTTGAAATCCGGGCTTGTGATTCCTTTGGCTTAATTTTTGTTGTTTAAGACTGCTTTTTACTTCATGCTATTTGTTGATCTCTTTACTTAGTGTAGGGTTAATCTTATGAGTATAAAGCAAACTGAAAATAGATTTTTGTAAAAATTAAGAATGGGAGTAGGAGAGGGAGGAAGAGGAAGGGAGGGAGTGTGGGCAGGACGGCAGGTTGGGTGGGAAGTATCACTGTGTTCCTGCATCTGTATGTAGGAAATACATGACAATTGTATAACTTAAATAAAATTTTAAAAAAAGAGAGGAAGAAAGGAGGGGGTTTGAGGGAAGAGGATAGAGAGGAGGGAAGTATGATTATCATCTGAAAACTATACCTTTGAAATACATGAAGTCTGTTCACTTTGTATTAATATTTTAACATTTGTAAAATATAAAATATGAAAAGATATATTGCAAAAGATTATTCACAAAATATTCATAAACCAATCTCATTTGTACATATTTAACATCACCTAGATAGTGCACATTTCTTCACATTGATTTGACTAATGATGAAAATTTGGAAGAATAAATTCACAAATTTTCCAATACTATGAATGAATTCCCTAAATTGGGAGAATATAATGTAAAAATGATTTTTGCATATTAAGTTGGGAAAAGTATTTCTAACTTAACCTATGCAAATTTTGTAGTTCAATAACAAATTTATATTTTCTATACATTTTTACTCAGGAATACTAATGATTTTTGGATATATTTTATCTGACATGTTTTTATATTTTCCTGCAAATTTGAAAATTTACTAAAAAATTAAGAACATATGATTACATGGTAATAAGTATTTACTGGTTTTAAAATAGCTTGGCTGTGGGGCTGACTCTGTTTGCACAATAGGTTAATCCTCTGGTTGCGGTCTGGCATTCCATATGGGTGCCAGTTCTAGTCCTGGCTGCCCCTCTTTGAATCCAGCTCTCTGCTATGGCCTGGGAAAGCAGTGGAGGATGGCCCAAGTCCTTTGGACCCTGCACCCATGTGGGAGACTGGGAAGAAGCACCTGGCTCCTGGCTTCGGATCGGCACATCTCTAGGTGTTGCAGCCATCTGGGGAGTGAACCAATGGAAGGAAGGCCTTTCTCTCTGCCTCTCTCTCTCACTGTCTGTAACTCTACCTCTCAAATAAATGAATAAAATCTTTTAAAACATAGTGTGGCTTTGTTTGTGTTAAGTCTTTGTTCTTCATTTACTTTGTGTATCAAAATTAAATTGTTCTCCTTTTAAAAAAAGATTGCTTTAGCTATGTGGGGTCTCTTGTGTTTCCATATGAATTTTAGATTATGATTATATCAATAGATGTAGAGAAAGGATTTGATAAAATAAAACTAAATCTGTGTGTCTTAGTACACTAGCCCATGTCATGGAGATTCTGATACGATGCTAAACTTCCCTGAAATTTCTTGTTTATGATTTGAGAGTGAGTATGGAAATGTTAGCATCTTTGATGAGAGGAAAGTAAAGAAGGTAGAGGAGGCCCTTGGGTGTGGCGGGTGTGTCCTCAGAGGGGGACCTGGATGGGGTTGTCTTCGGCATGTTTGTTCTGCACATGTGGACTAACCGTGTGTCATGCACTGTCGTCCCAAGATGAGTGGGATTCAGCCATCACTCATATTCTGGAGGCAGGCACAGCCGGGCAAACAAAGGCATTACCGTGAGACAGGGTGGTGTTACTACAGGATTTTAGAGGGATCTGCAGGACCCAGGGGGATGTGGTGAGTGATTCTTCCAGGGGAGCAAATACAGCTGTTGGGTTTACACTCGAACAGAAGAATCCGGGACTCAGCCGCCGCATCTGTAGCAGCCTCTTCTTGTCTCTGTGCTGACTTCGGCTGCCTAGGTAAGACTTGGCACTTTGGCAGACTCTTCCCGTAGCAGCAGCATACTTGTTATCAGGTTTTCAGTTTGAGCCTCCTTCTTCTTGGTTTGGAGGGCTTCTGGGGGAGATGTTTTCTGGGCTGCCTGTTCAGCCCTGAACTGACCTCTATATCCAGGGCAGTACCATCTTCACTGGCCAGGCCCAGGCCTTGTGACCTCCCCTTCAGCCTCCTCCGAGCCCTGTGTGCTCCTGAACGGGAGGTGTGGATGAGGGATGGTGTCTCCTAGGGGCAGGGCTCACCTGTGTGGCGCGCTACCCTCTTCTCTGTAAGATGAAGTCATCTAGCAGGGCAGGAGGAAGGGGAGCAACACAGCGTGTGTGGAGTCTAGGTGCTGCCTCAAGGCTTTGATTGGCTGGGGACCGGTGCAGGTGATGAATTGGGCTTTATCCAAGGGACGAAGCTGGAAGGGTGGTAACAAAAGCCCAGATGGTAGTGGTGTCTTAGGCTGGCTGAGGTGTTTTTATGTGTCCTCCTGAGTCTGAAAGAAACTGTGGGAGCCATCAGCCTGAGTAAGTGATACTGTCAGCTTTGAGCTATAGCAAAGACAGCTGTGGAGGCAAGCAAGAGATAGATTTGAGTGGAGAGAATCTGGTTTTATTAAAGTGGGGGCCAGCGTCGCGGCTCACTTGGCTAATCCTCCTCCTGCAGTGCTGGCACCCCGGGTTCTAGTCCCAGTCAGGGCGCCGGTTCTGTCCTAGTTGCTCCTCTTCCAGCCCAGCACTCTGCTGTGGCCCGGGGAGTGCAGTGGAGGATGGCCCAGGTCCTTGGGCCCTGTACCCTCATGGGATACCAGGAGGAAGCACCTGGTTCCTGGCTTCAGATTGGCTCAGTGCGCTGGCCATAGTGGCCATTTGGGGGGTGAACCAACAGAAAGAGGACCTTTCACTCTGTCTGTCTCTCTCTCTCACTGTCTAAATCTGCCTGTCCAAAAAATAAATAAATAAAGTTGGGACCTGGAGCTGGCACTGTGGCGTAGCAGGTGAAGCCACTGCCTGTAGTGCCTGCATCCCATATGATTGCTGGTTCAAGTCCCAGTTGCTGCAGTTCCAATCTAGCTCTCTGCTATGGCCTGGGAAAGCAGTAGAAGATGGCCCAAGTCCTTGGGCCCCTATACCTGTGCGCAAGGCCCAGAAGAAGCTTCTGGCTCCTGGTTTTGGATCGGCTTAGTTCCAGCCATTGCAGCCATCTGGTGAGTGAACTAGCAGATGGAAGACTCTCTTCTCTCTGTCTCTGTCTCTCTCTGTCTCTGTCTTTCTCTTTCTCCCCCCTCCACCTCTCTGTAACTCTGCCTTTCAAATAAATAAATAAATCTTTAAAAAAAATAAAGTGAGGATCTGTAGTCCTGGGACATTGGCCAGCTCCAAACAGGAGCCTGAGCACTTGACCAAGGACACCACAGGGAACATTGTGATGGTCATCTGTGGCTGTCCTCCAGGAAGATGGCAGGTGTTGGTGGCAATCTGTCTGTGTTATGACCCTGGTCTAAGCCTTGCCTGTGGGAGGCTAATTCAAATTTTCTCCTTCCTGCTGCTTTCTACAATAGAGAGATATTCGCAATGATGTGCTCGTATCCTGTTAAATATCTAAGTACACATACAATTATCTTCCTGTTGTTTGTGGACTATAGTCTAAAGTAAATCCTATTTTGATAAGGTTCCCCTTATATGTCAGTGAAACATCAACATTTGGCCCTGTGTTAAGGTGACACAATTTTTATTATTTTTATTTTTTAAAATTATTTTTAAAATATTTATTTATTTATTTGAAAGGCAGAGTTACAGAGAGGCAAAGGGAGAGAGAAAAAGGTCTTCTATCCAGTGTTTCACTCCACAAAAGGCTACAATGGCCAGAACTGGGCTGATCTGAAGCCAGGAGTCAGGAGCTTCTTTGTGGTCTATTGTGTGAGTGCGGAGGCCCAAGGACTTGGGCCATCTTCCACTGCTTTTCCAGGCCACAGCAGAGAGCTAGAATTGGAAATAGAGCAGTGGGTCTCCTACTGGCACCCATTTGGGATGCCGGCATTGTAGGTGGTGGCTATGCTTGCTATGCCACAGTGCCACAACTTTTTGAGAAAGCAGGAGTTCCTGCTTGGAAATGTGCATCTGAGAGAGTTCTAGAAACCAGGGCCTACAGCTGCTGCTTACTTCCTGTTCTTGTGGCTTGGGTTATAAATTTTCATCTCATTTCTCTGGGCTTGTATTTTAAGGCATCATAATAGATGGTGTTAGATGGAGGTGCCTCTTTTTAGGTCTTCTATTCTTAGTCTGTGGGTGAACAAGTTAATTTATAGAGCTATTAATCTGCTCACCTTCACCAGAATAAATGCAGGTGCATACATTAAGGTGAGACTCCAGAAGGTTAGGCTAAAGACAGATCTCAGATCACAGATAGCAGGTTATCACAGTTGGAAGGGAATGTGTGAATGAGAATGACTGTGGGGAGCAAAATTAATGAGTAGAAATTTAAAAATATCTACTTATTTATTTGAAAGGCAGAATTATAGAGAGGGAGACAGAGAGAGGGAGAGAGATCGTTCATCCACTGGTTCTCTCCAGGAGCCTCATCTGGGAGTCTCACATGGGTGGCAGGGGACCAAACACTTGGGCCATCTTCTGCTTTTCCCAGGCCATTAGCAGGGAGCTGGATTGGAAGTGGAGCAGCCATGACATGAATGAGACCCTATATAGATGCCAGTGTTTGAGATGATGGCTTTACCTACTATGATAAAATATTGGCCCCATGAGTGGAAGTTTTAATGACTATTTTACAATGCACAGACAATTAGTGATCTCTTTAAATATATGAAAATGTTTGAAGAATCAATCTTAACAAGAAGGCTCATACATGGAAATAAGAAAATGATACAGGCAGATTCCTTTTTGTTTGAGCTGCTCTGTGTTTTGAGCTTCATCTGCTCACGCTGGCTTGCCTCTCTTCATGCCCTGAGTCTGGAGCTCTGTCTGCGGCCCCTCCTTCCCCCGCCTTGCTGCTGTGTGAGGCAAAGCTCTGGCTGGCTTGGTTGCCTCTGTCTGGTCTGTGGTTCTCACTTGCTTTGCCCGTTTTTCAAAGTGCAGTTCAGTTGCCCTTTGGGAAGCTTTCCCCAGGACCTTCTCCCTCTTTCCTTCTCTCACACACTCCTGTTGTTCCACTCATCCCACTCAGTTGCAAGGTTTGTGTGCCCTGCTGCCTTCCCTACTGACTGTGAGTTTGTTTACTGTGTGGGTCTTACTCTGTGCCTATATCCTGGCAAAGAGTAGGCAATCACTCAGAGCCTGCCACACTGGTGGGAATGCCAAGGTCACAGGTAACCCTGAAAATCCTTAGAAGCCTCAGAGAGAAAAGTCATGGGCTTAGCTTTGGTTTCCAAACTTCCCGGTGTTAGAGGCAGGGGAGACTTCAGTAGGTGAAGGTTTCTTTCTTTCTTTCTTTTTTTTTTTTTTTTGGACAGGCAGAGTGGACAGTGAGAGAGAGAGACAGAGAGAAGGTCTTCCTTTTGCTGTTGGTTCACCCTCCAGTGGCTGCTGTGGCCAGCGCATCATGCCGATCCAAAGCCAGGAGCCAGGTGCCTCTCCTGGTCTCCCATGGGGTGCAGGGCCCAAGCACTTGGGCCATCCTCCACTGCACTCCCGGGCCATAGCAGAGAACTGGCCTGGAAGAGGGGGAACCGGGACAGAAACCAGTGTGCCAGCACCACAAGGCGGAGGATTAGCCTATTGAGCCATGGCGCTGGCAGGTAAAGGTTTCTAATTTGGGATATTCCAGTGGAGTTCATTGTCCTCTACATTTATTTTTGGTAGGCTTGAAAAAAAATCACAGTTACTTCTGAAAAAGAGCAGGAGAGTGAGGTGTGTCATTCACGTGCTGGGAGCACGTGCTGTCTTAGCCACGTGGGATGGTGGCAGCTCAGGGTCGGAGGCTGTCTGTGGTGGTAGCTCAGGGTCCGAGTCTTTTTTTCGGCTTTTTCTGATGCTTCGTGGGTGGCTTGCAGAGGATGACATTCTGGCAATGTTTGACTCATTTGGGTGCTGCCAAATGGCATTATCTTCTGGCTGCTGAGAAGCCATACCAATGTAAGCATTGGCCCAAGCCAACTCAGAGATACAGCCATTTATTTTTCCATGTCTGAATTCACAATAGAACTGGCTTGCGAACACTTCCCAGGAATCAGAGATCCATTTCCTGATCCCCCTTTTATAAGTGAATTCGAGTTGCTTTCCATCCCTTCATCCAGCTTGGTTTTCTTCATTGTACTTTGACAAACAAGAAACACGCGTTGGTTATCAGTCTTCTTTCACAAGAACCTGTGCTGTATGACAGCTGCAGGCCTCTTCATTGCTATATCTGAGCTCTGCTAGTCGTGCTTGACGGAGAGCTGGTGCCTAGTCAGTGCCTGCTGGATGGGTTGAAGGTAGCAGGGCCAGTCTCCACAGGGTCTTTGCCAGGCAGTGAGGTAAGCATCTGATTTCTGTTATTCCATGTCCTTCTCACATGACCTGGGGAGTAGCAGATGGTGCTGTTTTCACTTGAAGGACATAGATTTTAGAGAAATCTGTTAAGTTGTGCAAGGGTATGCTGTCGTTAAGTCCTGAAACTGAACAGGGACTGTGCTAGCATTTGCAGCATTCTCCAAGGTAGGCATATTCCAAACAAGACACATCAGGAGGCTGCTCCTTGCCAGCCAACCAGAGTCTCAGTTGTAAGAACAACACCTTTCTTCTGCCTGTGGGACCTAGCATTGAAAGCAAAGCTGGTTCAAATGTGTTCAGTTTCCTTCTAGTAACTCTTGCTCAGTGTCTGTTCACTTAGCATCTGGGTGCTTGAGAAACAGAACTGACACGTGTGTGTAAAGAAGTAGGCTGGGATTTTTTTTTTTAAGTTGAGAGAATCCTAATTACCTATGGTTTCTTTCCTTCACCTGGGGACTTGTTCTTGATACCGTGTGGTTAATTAATTGGAGCGAAGGATAAATTGTTTGCTGCTTTGTTACTTTCTCATTATAATGTGAGTGACACCTGCCAAGTCCCAAAATCCCTGTTTTCGCGGTGTTATTTCTCGTTCTTCTTGCAGGTGTTTTCCTAGATGCATGCATGAACAGAATATTTGGAAGTATTATCCAGTGCAGTTTAAAAGAGGCAGTAACAGACTTAACTATTTTTTAAGATTTATTTATTTATTTGCAAGTCAGAGTTACAGAGAGAGGCAGAGACAGAGAGAAAGGTCTTTCATCTACCGGTTCACTCCCCATATGGCTGCAGCGGCTGGAGCTGCGCTGATCCGAAGTCAGGAGCCAGGAGTCTCCTCCAGGTCTCCCACGTGGGTGCAGGGGCCCAAGGACTTGGGCCATCTTCTGCTATCCCAGGCCATAGCAGAGAGCTGGATTGGAAGAGGAGCATCTGGGACTAGAACCAGTGCCCATATGGGATGCTGGCACTTCAGGCCAGGGCTTTAACCTGCTGCGCCACAGCGCCAGCCCCCAGACTTAAGTATTTTAAATGCTTATTTATTTGAAAGGTACAGTGACAGTGTGAGAGAGCACTTCCATGTCCAGTTCACTCTCTGAATACCTACAAGAAACAAGGCAGGGCCAAGCTGCAGCCAGGCTCCAGGAACTCCATCCTGGTCTCCCATGTGGGTAGCAGAGACTCAAGGAACTGGGCCCCCCAGGATATGTATGAGCTAGAAGCTGGATAGGGCTTGAATGGAGGCACTCTGATAGGGGATGCAGCAAGATGTACCACAGTGCTTGCCTCACTTAATTATTTTTGATAATCAGATTATTATAGGAGTGAGTGTTTTAAAAAGAATTATCTGTTATCCAGTGATCAGCTGGAAAAGAGAAAGTGCATCAGAACAGCAACCATGGTAAATCTGTTCTCTGGGGAAACTTGTGCATGTGTCTGTTGTCCTGCTCCATCAGGACTCAATTTAGAAAATGGAAAGAGATGGAGTGGCACCGAGGTTTGTGAAGACAGATTCACATCGGGCAAGATTTATTGTAGGTAAAATAAACTGGCTGTGAGTCCAGATGATTTGCACGTGAATGAATCGTCCCTAGGCATGGATTAATCTCTACTGGGGATCCTGTAGCAGTAGAAACAGTGGTGCTGCTGCAGATCTACCTGGCCCAGGGCGAGCCAAGTCCTCCAGTCCCTCCAGAGAAGGCAGTGAGGTCGCTGAGAGTTATTGAGCTCGTTTAGACTTGTTCCGTGGACATGCTTTAAATCCAGCACCATCTGAGTGTCTCGGGCCTCTAATACCTGTTGAGTAGCACTGTGAAATGGCATGTGGCATCAGCTGTGATCACGCAGACACACTGTCTGCCAACCCGAGTTGGCTACCAGCTTGGCTCTGCCTCCAGCTTTAGGACACAGCCTAAATTCACTGGCCTTTCACATTGAGAGTTCCCTTTGCAATGAACTCAAGGCATAGCCATGGGCCAGGTAAAGTCCCCCAAAAGTATGTCTGTTCTCCCAGGGAAAGTCTGTGGCTCTGGGACCTGTTCCTTTTAGCACCTTCAGCTATGGCAGTTAAGCATTTAGGCACACTAAGCATCTAGACTCAGTGATGGGGGCAGGGTTGCTGTACACACACGTATGGACATCAGCCATCTGATTCATAGATTGAAAAAATATATATGCTTTAAAATCGCATCTGTAGTGAACATAGACTTTTTGCTTATTATTCCCTGGCCAGTGTAGTAACAACTACTTTCATTGCATTTGGATCGTATTGGGTATCATGAGCAACTTAGAGACGATGGAAACACAGGAATATGTGTGTGGGTTCTGTGCAAGTCTGATGCCATTCTCCACAAGGGACTTGAATGTCCTTGGAGTTTGGTATCTGCAGGGGTCCTAGAGCTGGACCCCTCTGACTGCTTCAGAGATGGCGGCCTCTGTGTCTGTGATGTGCTGCTTTTCCTCTTCTCAGTCCTGGCCAAATTGCCAGTCCTTTTGCCACCGGGAGGAGGAGGGTCCCAGGAGCGGGAGAGCTGCAGGCTCTGGGGCCTGCCTCAGGTCTGCTGATCTGCAATCTCTCCTTCAGACGGCTTAGAATCTGCCTGGCTGGCGAGCAGGCACCTGCATTGGCCCTTTGTCCTCTGAGGTCTCTGTGTCCTGCGTTGGAGGTGGCAGGGGAGAGGTTTCCTTCCTCTGTGTTTTCAGGGAATTGCATCTGGGCCCCTGGCTGCTATGAAGGGAGGGGTAAGAATGGTGGCACAGGCCAGGCCTACAACATAGCTAATGTCACAGATGTCTGCTGTAGGGACACGTGGCTCCTCTTCCCTCCTGGCTCCATGGGTGCAGGGAGTCATCTCAGCTCCCTTCTGGGACTCATCGGTGAGGAAAAGCTGTTGTCCCTGCCAGCCAGGACCAGGCTCTCCCAGTAGCAGGTTAACGGGGGTGGGGGACAGCCAGGGAGCAAGCACAAGGGCATTTTTGGGAGAGATGTGGCAGAACTGAGGTCGGCCCTGCGAGCTGGCAGTGGTCTCTTTACCACAAGGCGGAGATCACATGCATTCGCCACGTGGGCTGGCGGGGCTCATGGGGCTCATGCGTGAGGCAGTGCTTTGTGTGTTGATGTCCTCATGTTTCAGAGGCAGCGTGGAGTTGCTGCAGACACAGAGGTGGGGAAAGGAAGTTCCCTGGGAAGGCAGGCTGGGATGTGGGCCGGCTGAGCTGGGCAGGAGGGAGGCATACAGGGGAGGGGCTGCAGTAACCAGCTAGCTCAGAGGCCCCCGGGGTGCAACTGAAGGGCGTGGGAAATCCTCCCAGGTGTTGAGGCAGGTGCAATGGGGACAAGGCGGAGCCGGACTGGAGCAGGTAAAGGAGGCCCTGCAGGGTGGTGAGAGGGGACCCTTAACTCTTGCAGTGCTCTGGTTCAACACAGCTGACTGTAGTAGGGGAGAGACCGGGGGTCAGCGGCACGCCTCGCGGTCGTCATTACACAGAGGTGGCCTCAAGCCCTGGGACGTGAGCAGCAGGAATGTGTGGGGACTGCAGCAAGGGCATCAGGAGCAGCCTGCTCGCTGGTGATGGACAGGGGCCAGTGCCTGCCTCCAGAGCAGGTTCCTTCAGGGCCCCAGCTGGTGAAGGCATGGTACAGCCCCAGGTCAGAGCCCCTCAGGCACCATCACCTCTGCCCCATGATTTCTCCCTGGGAAGATCGTGCTGCTTCTCATCACTCCCACAGAACCAGAGCACCCTGGTAATGAACGTGAGGCTTGCTCCCTCCTCTGAGTACGTCCAGGTGGGGGTATCTGAGGTTTCTGTGCTACCTGGTTTTGTGGCTGCAACCTGGATGACTGCATGCCTTATGAGGCTCCGTGTCTCCTGTGTATAATATGTTTGAGAAGTTAATGTTTTAGGCAGTGAGTATTTAGCGTAGCAGTTAACACTGGTGCCCCACATCAGCAAGCCTGCATTTGATTATCAGCTGCAGCTCCGGATTCCAGCTTCCTGCTTATAAGCAACCTAGGAAGCAGTGGTGATGGCTCATGGTGCCTGGTAGCCCTGGCACTCATGTGGGAAACCTCGATTGAGTTCTTGATTCTCAGCTTCAGCCTGGCCCAACCTCGGCTGCTGTGGATATGAGGAGTAAACCAGCAGATGAGAGCAGTCTCTCTTTCAGGCAAATAAGTAGAATTAAAAGAATTAACATTTATGGTTTTGTTTCTAATGGTGAAGTCATATCTACTCAACACAGTTTGGAAAAACAGAAAAGCACTATTGCAAGATAACTATTATCAATATTTTCTCTTATGGGAGTTCTTCAAAAACTTTGTGAAATAAGTTGAATTAAAAGATAAGTTCATTTTGGTGCAGTAAATTCCATGTGTAATTTTTTCATAATGCACCTTTTTCTGAAGTCTTTGAAGATTGCTTGTACTCTTGTGGTCTTTAAAAGTAAATGTGTAGGGGCCGGTGCTGTGGCGCAGTAGGTTAATCCTCCTCCTAAAGCATCAGCATCCCATATGGGCACCGGTTCTAGTCCTGGTTGCTCCTCTTCCAATCTAGCTCTCTGCTGTGGCCTGGGAAAGCAGTAGAAGATGGTCCAAGTCCTTAGGCCCCTGCACCTGCATGGGAGACTGGGAAGAAGCACCTGGCTCCTGGCTTCAGCCAGCTCAGCTCTGGCCGTTGCGGTCATCTGGGGAGTGAACCAACGGGAAGGAAGACCTTTCTCTTTGTCTCTCCCTCTCACTGTCTGTAACTCTATCTCTCAAATAAATAAATAAAATCTTAAAAAAATTAGATGTATAGCATGTTATGTTTTTATATACATAAATGCACATATTGTTATGTATAGTTTACAGATATGAAGGGACACATGTTGTATGTGATCAGTGTTTTCTTTTGACAAACAGCAGGTCTTCTCTCTCATCACAGTGCATGTGTTTGGCAGTGTGTGCTCTGATGCTGACAAAACCTCAGCACCCTGATTCCTATAAGGTGTTCAGCATTGTGCTGTGACATGGCGATCAGTGACACCTGTGTGTGTGTGTGTGTGTGGCATTTTTAGGGGAATTATGGCTTGCTATTGTAAGGATGATCATCACTCTGTTTTTGTTACTTAGGATCCTGAACATTCAGAGGTTCACCATGAATACGCCTTGAGGGTCTGGTGTCAGGAATGATGCCCGAAGTTTTGTCTGTGTGGGTGTGTCTGACCGTGGTCATGCACAAGGACTGGGGGACACAATTCTTGGGTTTGACTTCCAGTTTCGCCACTTGGTTGGCCAAGGTCCTCAGCCTGTGTGAGACTCAGTTTCCTTACCTGTGGAGTGGAGATAACAAGAGGCCCTCGTATCCTGGTCTTGGGTGTTGATTTAGCCAGCTAACAGCCACTTCAGAGAGGCCTGGCACCCAGCTGGTGCCGCCTCTGTGAAGGCTGGCTTTTGTTAAAAACACGTCTTTTGCTTCCACTCTGCCAATTGTCTCTTTTGATGCAGCTGAACCTTAATCTCTTGAGTCTATTTCTTTCTCTACAGCAAAGGTGATTTTCTTTAAGACTTTGGCAAAATAGAACAAGTAACAGATAATTTCCTTCTGGGAAGGGTTTTGCACGTCCTTTCTGGTTCCTCCTTTCTGAAAAGGACTGTTCTTCCCCCCTCCCACATGGGGCTGCTTGCAGCACTTTATAATCTGGGCTGTCCTGGAAGCCGGGCTGCCTTTGTGTGTGCACAGCCAAGCACCCCACTCTTTTAGGGGGAAATGTTGTTGGCTTGTTTCATTTTTGTTGCTGCCCCCATGCTGATGTTCTCAGTGGAACTCCAGAGAGGGGGCACCACACTGCCTTGTTAATCAGGGTGCCTGATGCATGTCCCTCCTGCCGATGGCAGGACGTTAGGCCACACGGTGCCGCCTTGCTGTTCCTCATGGTCAGGGCACTCGTGCTTTCCATCTCTGCAAGTGCTGAGCTGCAATGGGCAGGACGCACCCAGGCAGTTCTTCAGATGGGGCTGCCGGCCTTGCGTCCTAACCAGCACTCTTGGGCAGTCTGTGAGGAACCCTGGTGTGCAGCTCATCACCCGGATGTAGTCTGGACCAAGGTGTGGGAAAGAAATGTTTGTCCTCAGAGACAGGCTGTCCACACCAGTTTTCCAGGAGCCTGTGGGGGTGTCAGCCAGAGATCTTCCATTGGAGTGAGAACAAAAATGACCTTTGCTAAGCTTCTCATTCAATAGATGATTGGGTCTTAAAAAGCAAACAGAACTGACCCAAACCCTGAGACTTGGAACAGTGGTAAGTAATAACAGAAATGAGAGCTGTGCTGTGTCGGATTCACTGTGTGCTGGGCCCAGGGGTGCTCTTGGAGGAGATGAGAGGGACACCCCCCACACTGAATGTTGCCTGCACTGCACTTCTTCTGTGGCATACATGTCCTCTTAGCCTATGTGTGTCCTCTTAGCTCATGCATGTCCTTAGCACACGCGTGTCCTGTTAGCACACGTGTGTCTTTTTAGTGCATTTGTGTCTTCTTAGCATACACATGTTCTCTCAGGTACGTCGCTTGTCCATGCTGTGGAGTCAGGAGAGATTTCCAGGGATTTGTTCAACTTGACCTTCGTAGGGCTGGGGTTAGAGCTGTTGGGCAGGTAGAGTGGCGTAGACACAGGCCACACAGCACAGCAACAGACAGTGTACACCAGTGTAGTCCTGCGGGTATTCTCATCCACATATCTCCTCTGCTTCTTTTGAAAACTTGTGCTCAGCTTGGGCATGACCAGAGATTTTTGGTTGTCCCAGCTGATGATTGTCCCAGCTGCTGGGGGTGGTTCTGGCATGTAGTGGCACAGGCCAGGGATTTTGCTGTACATCCTCTAACAGGCTGGACATCATATTCCCCACCCCAACATGTGATGATGCAGCCCTGTGTCAGCTCTGCCAACGTTGATCAGCATAGCTTGGGACAGAGTCTACAGCCAGAGCTGAATCCCTTGTTGGAGTAAGATGGCGGGAGGGGTCGCCTTCCCCATCTCCCAGGGCAGCACTCAACATCCCTGGTCATTTAAGGTGCACATATTAACTAGTCTTTTCTGGATGACTCTGTATCATTTCCTGGCACGGTACTGCGCTAAGTGGCTTAGATGTGTCATTTCATTAACTCTGTTAAATAACCCAGAAAACTGAAGGCAGTATTACTCTATTTCACAAAGCAGGGAGAAAAACCCAAACCTCTGCTTTTAAGTGAATTCCTCTTTGTATGATCTATGTTCAAATAACACAGCAATGACTGTCCTAGAACACGGTAGGTTTTCCTGGATGATGGAGATAACCCAATTGTGTACCTCGGAAGAGGCTGGGAAATATATTTTTCTTCTTAGTGAGGTTTGAAAGAATTGACGGTGAAGATCATTTCAAGCCTGGTTATTATGGGGAGCAGAGGCTTGCTAACCCTTGCACAGAGCGCTTCCTGTATCATGGCATTTCCATGGCCCCTTCTGTGGAGGCCTGGACACGTTAACCTACCGAATCTCAGAGCTGGTTTGTTGGCAGGGCCTGGTGTTTATTGACTGACTGCGTGGATGTTGTCAGGCCCAGATGTAAATGCCAGTCTCGATCCTGTGGAGTCCCAGGGCTGGAGGCTGTCCAGCCTGCAGGCCGTGTAAGGACCATGAAATCATTCAGTTTGACCCTCCCAAGGTTACTGCAGGGCAGGATTCAAAATTTAATAAATCTGCAGCAAGCAGACTAATCTCTAAGCTGATAATTTTGTATGGCCCAGGAATGATATTACAAATATCCGCATGGCCCTTTGCATGCTGTGTAGATCATTACATCCGAACCTCATGTTGCCCCTATTGTAAGTGTATTACTCATACTAAACTATTTGGCATTAGGAATAGTTGCATTTTATGGACAAACTGTACACGGAGACAACTACCCATTGAGACTGGGGCTGAGTCATGACATCACAAGGTGCAGAGCCATGAGCCGTGTTTGGTGGATCGGCATGGCTAGCACAGGCTCTGGAGGGTGCCAGCAGTCTCATCTTCTTTAAGCCACTGGCTCCTTAATTTTTTAAAAAGATTTATATCCTTATTTGAAAGGCAGAGTTTACAGAGAAATGGAGAGGGGCAGGGGAGAGAGACAGAGGGAATGAGGGAGGAAAACATCTTCCACCAGCCTGTTCACTCCCCAAATGGCCGCAGTGGAGTTGGTCCCATCGAGAGCCTCCTCTGGGTCTCCCACATGAGTGCCGGGGCATAAGGACTTGGGCCATCCTTGGCTGCCTTGGACCATCCTTGGCTGCCTTCCCAGGCACATCAGCAGAGAGCTGGACTGAACGTGGAGCATTGGGGACTTGAACTGGCACTGATAAAGGATGCCAGCATTGCAGGTGGCAGCTTTACCAGCTCTACAAGTCCCTATGAGTCTCCTTCTTTTTAAAACAGAAAATTTTAAAAATGCCCTAAGTTATAGTGAGTATACTTGATTTTCATTGTTTTCAGCTGTTATGTAAAAGTGTGGCTAATACTGAAGGAGCAAATATTGAACCACAGCTCCTAGAGGACACGTCAGGTTAACTTCCCGGGGGCCTTTGGTGATGTTATTTTTGTCAGCCAATCAGTACAAAACTTGCCATCTGTGTAAAAATACCTGTTTTTATTTATTTGAAAGAAAAAGCATCAGAGAGGGGGAGGGGGTGTGGGAGGGGGAGGGAGGGAGAGGGAGAGAGAGAGGGAGAGGGAGAGGGAGAGGGAGAGGGAGAGGGAGAGGGAGAGGGAGAGGGAGAGGCCTCAACAGCCAGGGCTCTACCAGATCAAAGCCAGCAAGTTAAAATTGCATCCTCGTTTGCCATGTGAGTGGTGGGGCCCAAGTATTTGAGCTATCATCTGCCTATCTGGATGTGATAGCTGAAGCTGGATTAGAAGTGGAGTGGAGACTTTTTTTGTTTTTTTTTCTTAGATTTATTTATTTATTTGAAAGAGTTACAAAGGGAGAGGGAGAGAGAGAGATCTCCTATCTACTGCTTCACTCCCCAAATGGACACATTGGCTAGGGCTGGGCCAGGCTGAAGCCAGGAGCCAGAGTTTATTCTGAGTCTCCCAGGTGGGTGGCAGGACCCCTAGCACTTGGGCCATCTTTCACTGCTTTCCCAGGCCGCCAGCAGAGAGCTGGATTGGAAAGTGCTGCAAGTATCAGTTTTGGAAGCCAATATATTTCAGCAGGTGGGAGAGTTTGTGTGTGGAATCCGTGAGTGATGGAGGATCGATTGTGTGTAACTGCACATCAGCAGTAAGTACCTGGGAAGTGAGGTCTAATGCGCCACCATGAGCACGCAGAATGCGTGGCAAGTGTTCGGTAGGTGGCAGCTGTTTTCCTGATTTTGCGATTAAGGTTTAAAGGGTGAGTTTTGGTTTTATTTTTGAAATCTATCTCTAGAACTTACTCAAAGCTGGCAGCTCTTAAATCCATTTTTGTGTTGAAACCTGCATTTCCTCCTGTGAGAATGAATGCCACCCTTTGTTGTCCGTTGACATTAACAGGTGTGTTTTCAGGGTGAGGCCTGGACACACCTGGCAAGGAATTTCTCATGTTTCTTGCTGTGTGTGGTTAGCTGAGATTTAATATGCTGTTCCTTCCAGCTCAAGAGTTCTCTTGGTGCTTGTAAGTGTGCTCTACTTAAACAAAAGAGGTACTTCAGCAATCGGGTCCCTTTCTTTTGGGTTGTTCTGTGTATCCGCTGAGGACTGGGGAGGCTTTGCTTGCTAAGGATTGTGTGGTCATAGGATACAGCCTTTACCTGGGCTGCACCTGCCTCCCTGCACACTTGAGGGTGTGAGCTTGGCAGCTGTTTGTGGGGTACACTGGAGTTTGAGTGAGGGTGCTCTCTAGAAGGAGAGAGGAGGGGAGGGACCGTTCACCCCTACTCAGTGTAGGGGTCCTGCATTTTAGTTAATGCTTTGAAGGGGTGGAGGCCAAACCAGTATGTGGTGTCAACCTGGATGTCAAGCTGGGGGCCAAGCTCCCTCCCAGCCCTCTGGAAGCAGAACCGAAGGGAGCCAGGTGAGCATGAACCTGGCTGGGGCTGCAGCTTCCCACTTGCTGGCAGCGAGCTCTTGGTCACTTAGTGTTCCTAGCAGAGGACAGACCCGGAGCTGGATGCTGCCTGGATTTGTCCTCTTCTTGTCTGAGGCCTAATCTTTGAAAACAGCTTTTGGTCTGGCCTCTCATAATTTCCAAGACCTCTTCTTTAGGTTTCAGCTTCTTTTTTAATGGCCCACAAAGAGGCAACTGCTTTTTAATTTGAATTCATTTTGATGCAAATGCCTGTGGCCTTCCTGCAGGCACAGCCTGTGAGTGGGTTTGTCTTGGAGCTGGGAGACTTGAGGATTGTCTAGGTTTCCTTCATTTGCAGAAATGTGCAGGCTGCCCCCCCCACCCCTTTTTAATCCCTCACCTGCCTTCTTTAGAGCTGTTTAGTGACTCAGAGTTTTCAGGCTGATGGCATTGTGAGTATTGTGATGATCTCTGTTTTTGTTAGGTTATTCAGGCATTCTGGGCTGGGCACTGTGCCAGACGATGGGGACCCAGAGCTGAGGATGACAGGGGTAGTTTCTACCTCATAGAGTGCACCTGCCATTGGGAACACAGATATCCAAGTCTCATCACAGGGAGAAGTGGAGATTGGGGGATGGGTACTGTGGCATAGTAGGTTAAGCCTCTGGCTGCGGTGCAAGCATCCCATATGGGCATCGGTTCGTGTGCCTATTACCGGTCATGGAGGAGAATGCTGTTGCAGGAGCGAGCTTTGTGGATTCTTTTGCTCAGCTTAGTATAGAAATACAAAGCTGGGAAACAATTTGCAAAGGGGCAGGGATTTTTATTTGACAGAGAGGAAACTTTTATTACATTGGCACGTGACAGATGGCGTGTGGTCGGAGAGCAGACCAGGCAAAGTGCCCGAGTGGGATCCTGGCTTTGAGTAAGTGTCCTGGGTTTCTAAGGCATTACCTTCTGTTTGAAGTAGGCAGGCATCTAGGTTAAAATTGATTAGTTTTTTGAGCTGGAAGATCATGGCTTCACCACACCCCTGTGTGACCTCACACCCCTACCTGGCCACACCTGGATCCCCACGAGCCAATCAGGTTAATTAACCACTCCCCTTTGGAAGTGGGTTAAAAGCCTGGGACACGGTGTGTCCTGCCAGGCTCTTCTTCCCTGGCCTTTTGCCAGGAGGGGGCTTACTGTAGCCCTGTGCCTCCATGGCACGTGGCCTTCGGGCCACCCGCCCTAGGCTTCCTGGCCTACATGCTCCTCCATGTGGCTGGTTCCTGGTGCTTGGTATGCACCCCTATTCATCTCTCTCTCTCAGATAAAGCTCTCACTCTCCTATGCATCTTTTGCACTAAGAAAAGCTTAAAATGACCCATGCTGCCTCGTTTATCTGTGCCAGTTTTTAGAATTCTTCTCTAAATTTAGGCAAGAACCCTCTCAGGCTTATTAATATTGGGGATTTATTAATAAGTGTATAGTGATATCATATGGCACCCCAAATTCCAGTAACATGTGTGGCATCCCAGATGGCACTCTGGGGAACACTAAGGGTCCACATTTTTGTATAGAATTTAGGGGGTCATTCCCAATATGTTCATTGGGTCATTCTATTGGGGTGCCCATTTGGTGGGGGGGGTTCACGTACTGTATGTTGATTGGTTTGGGGTTCATAGAGATAGCAGGGGTCTCCTGGAGACTGTCTCTTTACAGGCTCAGCCCCCTCCTCTGCTAGCTCTGGATGGAAAACCACAACTAACTTGAAGGTGTGATTTAAAGCCGCAAGGTCACAGTGCAGGACAAGAAAGCCGGGGAGGTGCCTGTTGGTCAAGAGCAAGCTTTCCAGCCACAGCTGGCAACCTGCTTATGAAGGACGTTCTGCCCACGTCTGAGGAGCCCACAGACCCCCAGCCCCACTGGACTGGTTTTGGATCGGTGCAGCTCCAGCCATTGTGGCCATCTGGGGAGTGAACCAGCAGATATAAGACCCTTACTGTCCCCATCCACCCCCCATAACTCTGCCTTTCTGTAACTCTGCTTCTCAAATAAATAAATTTAAAAAAATTAAAAAATTTAAAAAAGACATGGTAAGTGAATCTTTTTTTCCCCTAAATTCTGTTTATTTATTTGAAAGGCAGAGCTAGAGAGAGGTAGAGGTAGAGAGAGGTTTTCTACCCGCTGGTTTACTCCCCAGATGGCTGCAATGGCTGAAGATACACCAATCCGAAATCAGGAGCCTGGAGCTTCCTCCAGGTCTCCCACACTGGTACAGGAGCCCAAGCACTTGGGCCATCTTCCAGTGCTTTCCCAGGCCAAAGCAGAGAGCTGGATTAGAAGTGGAGCAGCTGGGACATAAACCAGTGCCCATATGGGATGCCAGCACTACGGGCGGCAGCTTTACCTGCTCGCCACAGCACCAACCTCCCGTGTAGACATTTTGAGAGATCACTTTATTGAAAGTGAGGGTGAGAGTCATTCTTTCCCAATGGCCTTGTAGAATTTCTGATGGGGGAGTCTTAGGGCTGATGTTGGTCCCATGTCTTAAATGTTCTGCTGGTTGAACATCACCACACGGGGAATTAAGCTCTCAGCACAAGACACTTTCATGGACACACTCAGACCATGGCCAAACCTTAACACAGACCCACACCAGCCCTAAGATTCCTGCATTCCTGGTGGCACAAAGCAGGCTTAGCCTCCCTGCCTCGTGTACCTTTTGCCACACTATTCTGAAGTTGTGTGTGGCCCCTTGAGGCTGGAAGGAGTGGTTGGCATGGATGTACTTTGGTTTACTGAGGCATTTTTGAGTTTTGCCATTGCTTCTCTTAAAATTCTTGAGAATGGAAAGTCCTCATGTTTCCTAATTGGGAGGACTATTTGGAGAGCGTCCACCGTAACCTCCCATCTGCTTTGAAGACAGCCGATCAGCTGCCTCAGAGAGCAGCTTCCGTTTTAAGCGCTTTTGGAGGAGCTGAGCCTGGTAATGTCTTTTGTTAAATTCAGCTGTTTCATGACTGTATCAAGAACAATTGCTCTTCAGAGATGCTTTGGACAAGTCTTTCCAATCCACACGTTCTAGAATTACAATCACTGAAAGTCAGCCACCTTCAATAATCTATTTTTTTTTTTTTTAAGATTTATGTATTTGAAAGTCAGGGTTACACAGAGAGAGGAGAGGTAGAGAGAGGTCTTCCATCCACTGGTTCACTCCCCAAATAGCCGCAATAGCCAAAGCTGAGCCGATCCAAAGCCAGGAGCTTCTTCGGGTTTCCCACATGGGTGCAGAGGCCCAAATACTTGATCCATCTTCTACTGCTTTCCCAGGCCACAGCAGAGAGCTGGATTGGAAGTGGAGCAGCTGGGACTCGAACCTATGCCCATATGGGATGCCAACATTGCAGCTGGCAGCTTTACCCGCTATGGCTCAGCGCCGGCCCCAGTCCATGTTTTTACACGGTTCTCTGCTCAGGATCTACACTGAAACATGTCTGCTCAGTAGAATCTGTCTCTGCTCTTGGTTATCTAGGCTGTACCTCCACCTTCAGTTAAATACACTGATGGAACACTTTCATTGTGATGAAGCTGCTGATTGAAAAAAGTGATTTTTTTTTAAAACCTTAAGCACAAAATTAAAACTAGTTGCTGACTGAATGTTCATATAAGAAAGGTTCATATAAGACATAATTGTAGCTGGTGCTACGGCTCACTAGGCTAATCTTCTGCCTGCGGTGCTGGCACCCCAGGTTCCAGTCCCGGTCAGGGTGCCAGATTCTGTCCTGGTTGCTCCTCTTCCAGTCTAGCTCTCTGCTATGGCCTGGGAGTGCAATGGAGGATGGCCCAAGTGCTTGGGCCCTGCACCCGCATGGGAGACCAGGAGGAAGCACCTGGCTCCTGGCTTCAGATCGGCGTAGTACACTGGCTGCAGCGCACCAGCTGTAGCGGCCACTTGAGGGGTGAACCAATGGAAAAAGGAAGACCTTTCTCTCTGTCTTTCTCTTTCTCTCACTGTCTAACTCTGCCTGTCAAAAAAAAAAGACATAATTGTTAAAGCCTAGCAGTTTTTTGTACTATGCCAGCAGAAAAATTCTTCTGGTCTGAAACTGGATTTGGGGGTCGGTGCTATTGCTCAGTGGGTTAAGCCACAGCCTTCAATGGTGGCATTCCATATGCACCACTTCCAATCTAGCTCACTGCTAATGTGCCTGGAAAAGCAGTGGAAGATGGCCCGAATTCTTGAGCCCCTGCACCACATGAGAGACCCCAAAGAAGCTCCTGGCTTTGGCCTGGTCCTGTCCTGGCTGTTGCGACCATTTGGGAAGTGAACCAATGAATGGAAGATTTCTCTCTGTCTCTCCCCCTCTCTCTCTAACTCTGCCTTTCAAATAAATAAATAAATCTTAAAAAAAAAAATGCAGGAACTGGATTTGTATTTACTCTACTTTTTGAAAACACTTGCAGTCATTTTGGAATATAATGAAATACGTGAAACATACTCCTTTGTGTTTTGCTTTGTTGAATGAACCATTGGAGGCAGTGCCTTGAGTTCCATGCATTTTTTTCTGTTACTTGTTAACAGAGGAGGTGGTATGGATCAGTTCAGCAGATTCTTAGGAAGTCCGTCACACTTGGGTTGGGGGTGATGTACAGTCCTTGACCCTTTCTGGCTGAGATCATGAAGTCAGAGGACAGATGTGGATAGAGAGCTGGGTAAGGAGCAAGATGGGAGGGAGTATTTCTAGGATTCTGGCTCTGAGGTGTCCAGGGAATATCCAGGGGTGCATGCCCATGGACCCTGGGATTGCTGTCTGGTGCTCAGCAGCGAGGTCTGGTTTGGGATATGCACTGGGGAGGGGTCAGTGTGTGCGTTGTATTGAAAGTCTGGGGAGGATGTGAGCAGAGTTGTGTGTGAGGGGAAGGCTACTGTGTAGTGTGTCAACACTGACATTTCTAGTGGAGGAAGGAAGAAGGGACCCGGAAAGGAAGGTGTCTTAGGAGCAGCAGTTAGGAATGTGGGAGGGAAATGGGAGACTGTGGGTTCCTTCTCCCCGATCTGCTGGAGTCTGCCCTCCACTGCCGAGGAGTTCTGAATGTACAAGGAGGCAGTTGTTGAGGAGAATGAGGACAGAGCATAGGGATACGGGGGCTAGAAGCCGACCAGACTGACTCCATTCACGCTCCTTATCAGCACGTACACACTAAACAAGACAGGGTGGAAGCTCCTTCTCACAAATACTTGCCAACACACGAGATTTTGCTTTTGACAAAAAGTTGGAAAAGCTGTGTTCAGACTGCTGCTGCCTTCATAGTAGCCAATGCCTAACCACTGGATTTACTCTTTGGAGAGGACATGTTGGAGACCGACAAATACCCCTAGACTGCAAGACCTCAGCGGCTTGGTTTCTCTCTACAAGCTGTTTCCTTTGCTCAGAGCTTCTCTGTCTTCTAAAGTTTGCTTCTTCTCTCCTCATCTTTTTGTCTGGTCTTGAAAATTGTCATTGACACCAGGATACCAGCTGGGATTCATCTCTCCAGTTTCCCTGTATCACACCGATACAGACTCAGAAAGTTTAATAACGAACAACTTGTTGGTAACCCTGCTGGAACACAGTACAATCCTTCCCTTCTTTCTCTCTTTATAATGAGTTTTATTATAGAAATTTTCATACACGAATGTGATAGGACAGTATAATAAATGCTCATGAACCCATATTCTAGCTATAATAATTGCCATCAGTTTTGCATCTTTCTGAGTCTTATTATCTTATTGTAGCTTTTAACCTCAGTGTCCAAAACCAAGCTACATTGGAAACAGTAAGCGTTTGTGCAGCCAGCAATGGATAAATATGAACAGGTCACCTTATAGGATACTGGGTAGGGAGACCCAGAGTCAGAGAGACACAGAGTCACAACAGTTAGGTCCACACAAGCAGGCGTGTGCGTTACTGCCTCACTGTAATGGAGCCAGGGGACCTGTGTGCTCCAGTGGTAAGTGATGAGCAATGGGACCAGCACAGTCCAGGATGTGTTAGAATTCTCACTCTCCCATTGCCTGCTGTGACATTTTGGACTCACCTCAGTTTTAGCTCTGTTGCAATAAAAAAAAAAAAAAACTTAATCTTTTAGAATTGTATGACACAGGAGAAAAATGTAAAGGTCTCAGCACGGGGTCTGGTGCCATCATGATCATTGTAACCATTATTAACATTGTCATCTTCCTCATCATTGTTGTCATCTTTCTAATCATCATCCCTGTCACTGCTGTCATCATCTTCATTATCTGATTTTCACACTCATTTTCATCATAATCATCATCATCATACTTTGTTCACTATCATCTTCATCACCATAATGTTCACCATCATCTTCATCATCCTCTTCCTGATCCTTGTCATCATCCTCAACATTGTCATTTTTGTCCTTGTCTCTCCGTCTCTTCTCCAGGAAAGCTCTCTGATTTCTGGAGCAGACTTCTGTGCCCTCTGCTCCCACACACATGATCACGCACACGCTCACGCACATACCTCATGCTCCTCATGCTCACGCACATACCTCACGCTCCTCTTCACTCCTCACATTTCCATTCACATCCTTTCTTTCCTGGAATGCTGTTGGAGCAAACATGGCTCCAGTCTGCTTCCAGACTTCCCCATCTGGGTCTGCCAAATGAGTTACGTCTCCCTGTTTTAGTCCTCAAGGGTCTCATCAGCAGATTCTGCACCCTTACCTGACCCATCTCATTTCTTGCTAGTCCTGAGCACATCTCCAGGCTGCGTTGCTCACAGTCCTGTTAACATGTGCTTCTGTGGGGCCTGTGTAGCAGTCACCCTTCCACTTGGAGTAATCTTTCTGCTCACTTACTCCGGTGCTGGGGGAGCCTATCCATGTTATTTCCTTCATGAAACAACTTACCAGCATTCTTACACCTGAATCCACTAACTCCTACTTCTTACTGTCTCTGGCACTCTTTGCCACCCCCTTACCCTTATGATATTGTCCTTTTTATGAGAAGCAGATGTACTTGCTGTTCTGTCTTACTTGGATACTGCTGAGGTTAAATTTTGAGAACGAGCTGGTATTTGTTGAAGAATAAAGGCTCACACGAGTCTAAGATGCAGCAGCCATGTTCACCGTCCACAGGGCTCAGTTGTCATATCCAAATACACAAACAGGTCTAGGTGTTGCTCTTTGGTATGAGACCACTGTTCACAAAGCAAGTTTGGAATTCCCTCCATCGTGTAGGTGGGTCTCATCCGCTGAGCAGAAAGCCTGAGAGAAACACTGGCCTCCTCTATGGAAGAGAGGATTCTGCAGCTGGCAGATTAATTGTAGGTGCACCCTGCAGCTTTGACCATTCGGGTCCTCCCTAGTCCCCAGCCAGCCTGCAAGTTTTGGCCTTGGCAGCCATCACAAACCCATCAGACAGTTCTGAAAAGCAGCATCTCCCCCTGCCCACATACATGTACACATGGATGGATAGATGTGCATACATGTGTGCATGTGAGCATGAGGATATTTCATGAGGTAGGAGTGTGGAAAAAATGGAATTCAAAGATAAGTTCATGTTAGTTTGAAAGTTTTTTGAAATCTATTCATGGTTTCTTCATAGTATGCATTTCTGTGACTTTTTTGAATCCCCCTGATACTCATGGGCATGGATGTGTAGATATGTACCCCACATCCATACGCACACACACATCCTATCTCTAGAGAACCTAGCACACTGAACCTTTATTCAGCACCAATGCTGAGTCCCATCAAGCAATGCCAGGCAAACATTTTCTCATTTAATCTTTGTGACCCATAATGAGGCATACACAAGGACTACCCTTATTTTCCAGGCATGGAGACTGAAGTGTAGTAGAATCATTAAGTATTTGCCCAAGCTCTCACAGGCATTAAAGTGTATGACGAGGACTCGGTTCCAGCTCCTCTAATCCCAGCTGCTCAGCAACCTTTATGTTGCCCTGCAAACTCACAATGAGTACTGCTTTGCCGCAAGTGAGCTGAAGCCTTTTCTGTTAAAAGAATATATGAGCATATACACATTCATATAATTACCATGAAATTAGGCTCTTTTTTGTCTTAACTATCTTTTCATCTGCCATAATGACCTACTTTCTGTTGCTACTGAAAACAAGTTAAATGAGGACATTTGTTGCTGCTGCAAATGAAATGAACTTGTGTGAAATTACGGCAAAGCACTGACCCCAGGGCCCGAGATAAAACTGCCTATAAACTTCTCACTTCACTAAATTTCACAAGATTTTCCAAATGGGGACGCAGGGTTGAAATGCATCTGAGAGCTCTTCTGTGTCCCAGTTGTTAAAAGCCATGTGCAGTTGTGCCTCCTCGGGTCTCCCACATGGGTGTAGGGGCCCAAGCACTTGGGCCGTCCTCTACTGCCTTCCCAGGTCACAGCAGAGAGCTGAATTGGAAGAGGAGCAGCTGGGACTCAAACTGGCACCCACATATGACTCTGTGCCACAGGCGGGGGCCTAGACCACCACACCACAATGCCGGCCCTGATTTTGATTTTTTACATATTTATTTATTTATTTGTAGGGCAGAGAGAGAGAGAGAGAGAGAGATCTGTTTGCTGGTTCACTCCCCAAATGACTACAGTGGCCAGGGCTGGGCCAGGCAGAAGCCAGGAGCCTGGAAGTCCATCCAGGTCTCCCATGTGATAGGGTCCCAAGGACTTGGGCCATCACCTTGGGCTTTCTCAAGCACATTAACAGGGAACTAGGTCGGAAGTAGAGCAGCCAGGATGTGAACTGGCACTCATATGGGATGCTGGTGTTGTAGGCATTGGCTTAAGGCACTATACCACCATGCTGGTCCCAGTATATGGACTTCAAAAATGGCCCTTTTGGTGTTTAAATGGTCTTTTAACAACACATGTGGAGGTGTTTGCTAGCATGGCTGTATTGGTGGAAATTGGCTCAGTAGTATGTGGTCCTGCTTTGCTTACAGTCTTTGTGCATCATGTGAGGCCTGTGACCAGGACCGTGAACTGTGGCAAGAGTGACATTTGTCATTTCAGGGCTAGAACATGTGATGGCCAGCGTGAGGCCTTGCAGTGCACTTTAGCCAGGCACAGGGTACCCTTCCTAGGAGAGCCTTTTGTTACCTGACTCACGGCCAGTGTGGAGGGTCGGTGGGTGAGGCACTGACTTCTCTTGGGAGAAGCCTCTGATGTGCCGGCCTGGCCTGGGCCTGTGTGCTCTTGACTCCTGCCATAACAGGTGTGACACTGATGTCTGTGTTCATTTTCTCCACAGTCTTGGTCGTTGCTAAGGAAAAGACAACTCCTCCTCAAGGTTCTGGAGGCTGGGAGGTCCAGGACCATTTTCTGTTGCTGTCGCAGAATCCCTGGGGATGCATCCCTTCCAAAGCACAGGATTTGTTTGGGCGACACAGCATGGTGCCCCCGCCCAGCGAGTGCCCCTGGCTGTGTCACAACAAAGCAGAGAAATGGAAGGGAGAGTGGCTCTTACAGAAGGGCTCAGGCACCTGGGGTGGGCTTGATTGCTGGCAACCGGCTCCTTTGAGAAGGCAGTGCCCCCCAGAGAGCAGCACTGAAATGTTCTGGGGGTATTGGTCTATGACTTGATGACTCTAAAGCATCACCATGCTGGGGACCAAGCTCCCAGTGCCTGAAGTTTGCGGGCTTCCTCAGGCCATACCCGACCCTGAGCAGCCCTCTTGCTGCACCATCACATAGGGAGGGGGAGAGAGACAGACAGCAGCGTCACCTCTCAGTGCCATGGCTAGTGCTACAGCTCTGTTCTGGAATTTCTGGGAGGCCTGCAGTGTGCCTTTGTTAACCTTGGTGCTGGCTTTGCACTGAGATCTGTTTTACCAGGTCCATAATAAATCCACATCTCTTTCTCTCCTGTTGGATTTTCTTTGATGGAATGTTGATTTTGTCAGTATGTGTTCAGTGTATGCCTGGGGTCTCCTTCTCCTTCCTGACTTGATTTTCATGCTGATGCTATGTGAGTGAGGTCCACAGATTCTGTGTGTATGTGGTTTATTTCAAGCCAATGTTAATTTGATGAATTGGTTCACTCTCCAAATGGTCTCAATAGCTGGAGCTGCATCAATCTAAAGCCAGGAACCAGGAGCTTTTTCCTGGTCTCTCAGGTGGGTGCAGGGGCCCAAAGACTTGGGCCATTTTCCACTGCTTTCCCAGGACATAGTAAGGAGCTGGATTGGAAGTGCGGCAGCTGGGTCTTGAACAGGCACATGTATGGGATGCAGGCACTGCAGGCAGCGGCTTTACCCACTATGCCACAGCACCAGCCCTTTTTACAATTCGTAGCTTATGGGACAATATTATGCCCTTTATTTATTGTGTTATGAAATTCCCACGTTTGCTTTTAGGCTAGTGCTGTGTTTTGTTTAATTTTCAAGGAATGACTTTTGGAATTTTAAGGTATGTAATTTAGTTTTAGTATTTTCTGTTGAATTCATTAATTTCACATTTGATGTTTGCTGTTTCTTTCCATTTTTCACATATTTAAGATGTTTTTGAGTCCATTGTGTAATGTATCATTTTCCAATCTTTTTTATTAAGGGAAAATACATTTAAGACTCAATTTTACTTAGAACTGCTTTAGGTGCATTCTGCTCTTTAAATTTTTCATTATTTGTATTCATTTACTTTTTTTAACTTTTATTTAATAAATATAAATTTAGAAAGTACAAGTTTTGGTTAATAGCGGCTTTTTCCTTCCATAACCACCCTCCCACCGCAAACATCCCATCTCATACTCCCTCTCCCATCCCATCCCATTCTTTATCAAGATTTGTTTTCAATTATCTTTATATACAGAAGATCAGTTTAGTATATATACTAAGTAAAGATTCCAACAGTTTGCACCCACACAGAAACACAAAGTGTAAAGTACTGTTTGAGTACTAGTTATACTGTTAATTTACATAGTACTACACATTAAAGAAAGAAATCCTACATGGGGAGTAAGTGCACAGTGTTTCCTGTTGGTGATTTAACAGTTGACACTCTTATTTATGGCATCTGTAATCACCATAGGCTCTTGTCACGAGCTGCCAAGGCTGTTGAGTTCATCAACTCCGATCTTATTTAGACAAGGCCATATTCAAAGTGGAAGTTCTCTCCTCCCTTCAGAGAAAGGTACCTTTCTTTGATGGCCATTCTTTCTACTGGGATCTCACTCACAGAAATCTTTCATTTAGGTCATTTTTGTTGTTGTTGTTGTTGTTGCCAGAGTGTCTTGGCTTTCCATGCCTAAAATACTCTCATGGGCTCTTCATCCAGATCCAAATGCCTTAGGGCTGATTCTGAGGCCAGTGTGCTGTTTCAGATATCTGCCTTTCTATGAGTCTGCTGTGTATCCTGCTTCTAATGTTGGATTGTTCTCTCCTTTTAATTCTATCAGTATTAACAGACGCTAGTCTTGTTTATGTGGTCCCTTTGACTCTTAGTCCTATCATTATGATCAATTATGAACTGAAACTGATCACTTTGACAAGTGAGATAGAATTGGTACATGTCACCTTGATGGGATTGAATTGGAATCCCATGGCACATTTCTAGCTCTACCATTAAGGGTAAGTCTGAGTGAGCATGTGCCAAACTGTACATCTCCTCCCTCTCTTATTCCCACTCATATTTAACAGGGATCACTTTTCAGTTAAATTTAAACACCTAAGAATCATTGTGTGTTAATTAAAGTGTTCAACCAATGGTATTAAGTGGAACAAAAAAGTGCTAAAAGGAATAAAGTAGTAAGTTGTTCCTCAACAGTCAGGATAGGGCTGATGAAGTCATTGTTTTTCATAGTGTCCCTTTCACTTCAACAGGTTTCCTTTTTTGGTGCTTGGTTAGTTGTCACCGATCAGGGAGAACATATGATATTTGTCCCTTTGGGACTGGCTTAATTCACTCAGCATGATGTTTTCCACATTCCTCCATTTTGTTGCAAATGACCAAATTTCATTTTTTTTTTACTGCTGTATAATATTCTACATAGTATATATCCCATAATTTCTTTATTCAGTCTTCTATCGATGGACATTTAGGTTGATTCCAGGTCTTAACTATTATGAATCAAGCTGCAGACAACTCTTTTATTTGCCAATTTAATTTCCTTTGGATAAATTCCAAGGAGTGGGATGCCTAGGTTGTATGGTAGGTTTATATTAAGGTTTCTGAGGAATCTCCAGACTGACTTCCATAGTGGCTTTACCAGTTTGCATTCCCACCAACAGTGGGTTAGTGTCCCTTTTTCCCTACATCCTTGCCAGCCTCTATTGTTGGTAGATTTCTGTATGTGAGCCATTCTAATCGGGGTGAGGTGAAACTTCATTGTTGTTTTGATTTGCATTTCCCTGATGGCTAGTGATCCTGAACATTTTTTCATGTGTCTGTTGGCCATTTGGATTTCCTCTTTTGAAAGATTACTATTGAGGCCGGCGCCGTGGCTCAACAGGCTAATCCTCCGCCTTGTGGCGCCGGCACACCGGGTTCTAGTCCCGGTCCGGGTGCCGGATTCTGTCCCGGTTGCCCCTCTTCCAGGCCAGCCCTCTGCTGTGGCCCGGGAGTGCAGTGGAGGATGGCCCAGGTGTTTGGGCCCTGCACCCCATGGGAGACCAGGAAAAAGCACCTAGCACCTGGCTCCTGCCATCAGATGAGCGCGGTGCGCCGGCCACAGCGCACCGGCCGCGGCAGCCATTGGAGGGTGAACCAAAGGCAAAGGAAGACCTTTCTCTCTGTCTCTCTCTCTCACTGTCCACTCTGCCTGTCAAAAAAAAAAAAAAAAAAGAAAAAGAAAAAGAAAAATGACTATTGAGGTCCTTGGCCCATCTCTTAAGTGGGTTGTTTGTTTTGTTGTTGTGGAGTTTCTTGATCTCTTTGTAGATTCTGGTTATTAATGCTTTATTGGTTGCATAGTTTACAAATATTTTTTCCCATTTTGTTGGTTGCCTCTTCATTTTCCTGACTGTTTCTTTTGCAGTACAGAAACTTCTCAATTTGATGTAATCCCAATTGTTAATTTTGGCTTTGAATGCCTATGCCCCCAGTGGCTTTTCCAAGAAGTCTTTGCCGGTACCTATATCTTGCAGGGTTTCTCCAATGTTCTCCATTGATTTGATGATGTTGGGTCATAGATTTATATCTTTAATCCATGTTGAGTGGATTTTTGTGTAAGGTGTAAGGTAGGGGTCTTGCTTCATGCTTCTGCACGTGGAAATCCAGTTTTCCCAGCACCATTTGTTGAATAGACTGTCCTTGCTCCATTAATTGGTTTTAGATCCTTGATCAAATATAAGTTGGCTGTAGATGTTTGTATTGATTTCTGGTGTTTCTGTTCTCTTCCATTGGTCTATCCATCTGTTTCTGTAGCAGTACCATGCTGTTTTGATTATAATTGCCTTGTAGTATGTCCTGAAATTTAGTATTGTGATGCCTCTGCCTTAGAATTACAGACCAATTTCCCTGATCAACATAGACACAAAAATCCTTAATAAAATTCTGACCAATATAATGCAACAACACATCACAAAGATCATTCACCCTGACCAAGTGGGATTTATCCCTGGTATGCAGGGATGGTTCATCATTTGCAAATCAATCAATGTGACACACCACATTAACAAACTGCAGAAGAAAAACCATTTGTTTATCTCAATAGATGCAGAGAAAGCATTCGATAAAATTCAACACCCTTTCATGATGAAAAATCTAAGCAAATTTGGTATAGAATTAACATTCCTAGAATGTTTGTTATAGAATTTGGTATAGAATTAACAATCAAAGCAATTTATGAAAAAACCACAGCTAACATTCTATTGAATGGGGAAAAGTTGGAAGCATTTCCACTGAGATCTGGTACCAGACAGGGATGCCCACTCTCACCATTGCTATTCAATATAGTAGTGGAAGTTTTAGCCAGAGCCATCAGGCAAGAAAAAGATATTAAAGGGATACAAATTGGGAAGGAAGAAGTCAAACTATCCCTCTTTGCAGATGATATGATTGTTTATTTAGGGGATCCAAAGAGCTCTACTAAGAGACTATTGGAACTCATAGAAGAGTTTGGCAAAGTAGGAGGATATAAAATCAGTGCACAAAAATCAACAGCCTTTGCATACACAGGCAATGCCATGGCTGAGAAAGAACTTGTAAGATCAATCCCATTCACAGTAGCCACAAAAACAATAAAAGACCTTGGGATAAACTTAACCAAGGACATTAAAGATCTCTGTAATGAGAAATCAAAATCTTAAAGAAAGAAATAGAAGAGGATACCAAAAAATGGAAAGATCTTCCACGCTCATGGATTGGAAGAATCAATATTATCAAAATGTCTATTCTCCCAAAAGCACTTTATAGATTCAATGCGATACCAATCAAAATACCAAAGACATCGTCTCAGATCTGGAAAAAATGGTGCTGAAATTCAATTCATATGAAGGCACAGGAGAGGAGACTTCAAGTATCTAATACAATCTTGTATTCTGTTCTTTTTTTCAAATTTTTTTTTTAAAAACCATCAGGTCATTTAAAAAAAAAAGATTTATTTCAGAGTTACACAGAGAGAGAAGGAGAGGCAGAGAGAGAGAGAGAGAGAGAGAGAGAGAGAGAGAGAGATATCTTTCATCTGCAGGTTCACTCTCCAGTTGGCCACAACTTCCAGAGCTGCGCTGATCTGAAGTCAGGAGCCAGGAACCTCTTCTGGGTCTCCCACATGGGTGCAGGGGAGGACTTGGGCCATCCCCCATTGCCTTCCCAGGCCATAGCAGAAAGCTGGATTGGAGTGGAGCAGCCAGCGCTTGAACTGGCCTCCAAATGGGATGCTGGCACTGCAGGTGGTGGCTTTACCTACTACCCTGCAGTGTTGGCCCCATCAAAAGAAATTTTATAAATTATGAAGAGTTGTTTTTAGAACAGTTTCTTGTTTTTTTAAGTGAAAGGAATGTATTTTGTGTTGCTATTAATTTTCATTTTACTCATAGCAAAGAAATATTACTGTTTCCTGTTTTTCTACCCTCTGAAAGTGATCAGATCTGTCCTGTGGGCTAGGGCATTGGTGATTTAGTGTTTACTGCGTTAGTATTTGAGATGAAGGCTTACCTTGTATGTTCAGGATTCAGTGTTAGGTACTTATCAAATGTTCAGTGTCAACAACTCATCTGTCAGAGTGCGCTTCATCCTCTCTGACGTCTGTGACCAGTTGATGTGCTACAGTGGGGTTAGAGGTATCCCACCTTTCCGTGTCCCTTGCTTTTTATGGCATGTGGCTTTTCTTTTACAACAGTTGATGCTGTTTTGTGTGGTTCATTGGTCTTTGATTGTTTTGATTTTATTTTATTTCTATTCTAAGTTGCCCATATTTGCCATGCATATGATTTTGGGTTATATTCCAAATTTGTGATATTAAAATTAGAAGTTTTGCTGTCATTTTCTTTGCCTTGAGTTAGTATAATTTATCCATTTTTACTTTTTTTAAGAGTTATTTATTTATTTGAAAGAGTTATTTATCTATTTGAAAGAGTTACAGAGGGAGAGGAAGAGATGGTGAGAGATCTTCCATCTGCTGATTCACTCCCAAAATGGCTGCAGTGACAAGGGCTGGGTCAGCATCTTCTTCTGGGTCTCTCACTTGGGTGGCAGGGGCCAGGCATTTGGGCCCTCTTCCGCTGATTTCCCAGGATATTAGCACGGAGCTACATCGGAAGTGGAGCAGCAGGGATATGCGCTGGCTTTCATATATGGTGTCGGCATTGCGTGCAGTGGCTGAATCCACTATGCCACACCACAGGCCCCATCTTTTATTTTTTAACCTGGATCACCTTTTGGGGCATTGGGTGGTGCTTCTCTCTGTCGGGTAAAGACTGTGTTCTTTAATCCATGTCAAGTTGCATCCACCCAGACCTTCCTCAGAAAAAGACAAGCAAAGTCTCCTGGGTGTCTGGCTGTGATTGTTGTACAACAGCTGCTGCCATTACCATTGTATTACTATCATTGCTTCCTGAGACCCTTGCTCTGTGACTGCATCTCTTGCTTTTCTCGTGATTTCCCATTTATCCTTGTGGAACCACTTTTATTCTTCTGCGAGGGAATGTGGTTGGATTACTCTTGATGGGCCCATCAGCAGTAACAGAAGAAAAGGTTTTCTCAGGGAAGCAGATGGGAAAGGTTGGAAACTGTTAGTTCGGTCGGTGTTGGATCTGGCAAGTGCTTCCTTAGGAGGCGGGGGGGGGGGGGGGAGCCTTGGTTTGTAAATGAAAGGAGAAGTCAGTTTCCCTGTCTCCCTGGTTCATGCTGCTCCTCGAATACCATGTTGCCTTATGATTAATGTTCCCTCTCTGCACTCTGTGAAATTAACTCAACAACAGTAGCTATCAGAAACTTGCTTTGGTGACGGCTGGTGAAATTGTCACTTGCAGGCATTAATTCATCCAGTGTGGGAAGCTGTGATTTTGTTATGCTAAGATTGTAGCTAAGAACATTCCATCTACTATCTGAGGGCATGCGATCTCTAAGAGCTAAAGAGAACTTTTATGAAAAAAATGTACCAAGAAAATCTTCCTCAGTTAAGATTACAGATACTCTTCCTAAATCTAGTTTGTAAAATGTTTCAGAGCAACATATGTCCTTTGTTCCTGTAACTTAGAGATTTTCTAATTATGCCATAGCCAGAAGCCTTGCAACAGCAAATTTTTATTCTTTGTGAGAATCCCGTCAGTTTAAATATTTGTGTCCATAACGATATTCTTGTTTTGACATGTAGTGTCAGCAGTATGTTAATTTTTGATGTTTTCATCCTTTTTGTCATTTAATTAATTGTTTCTCCCTTAATTTACTTAAATGCACACTGCCATAAGACTAAATGATATCATATCTCTGAGTGATTTGATCTGTGAAATGACTTCAGAAAATGTTGTACTTGCTTCCTTTTGCCTGGGGGAAAAACCATGATAGACAAGGATACATTAATATCTCAGCAAATATAAATTATCCTAATAATGTTCTTCTAGTATCAGCTTCATTAGTTGGTAGAGATTAGTTTGTGAAAATAGATTTATTTTTTAAACAACTATTGAGGGAATGAGAGTTGCAGAAGCTAATCATTGAATGTTTTTGGAGTTTATCAATGTTGTTAATTAAGCTAATTCCGACACCTGATAACCTGAGCCTTCCCCAGGGAATACTGAGATAGTAGGTGGTGTTGTGGATAATGCATCTATCATTTCCTTTGACTTGGAAATTATTTTATTTGTAAATTTGTATGCTCACACATGTATACACACATGCAAACACCCTAATCAAGCACACTTTGGACAGTGATGAGCTATGAAATCATTAAGAGTTAAGGTCTGATCATGATGGTGTGGCTTTGAGTTCGCACCATTCTTGACTTGTCAAAACCTTCCGTTCCCACTTAAGGCCATCATAATACTACACTTAGAGAGTTTCTCTGAAGAGTAAATTAAAGAATTTATGTGACACACACAGTGCAAAACGCAGTATACAGAGTAAACATTTAAAGAAAGATTCATTTATTTGAACTATAGAGCCTTAGAGAACTGGGGAGAGACACAGAGACAGAGAACTTCGAACTACTGGCTTACTCCCCGAATGGCCACGACAGCCAGGATGGGGCCAGGATGAAGCCTGGAGCCTGGAGTTCCATCTGGTTCTTCCATGTAAGTGCAGGGGCCCAAGTCTTCAGGCATCTGCTGCTGCTTCCCAGGTGCATTAGCAGGGAGCTGGATTGGAAGTGGAGCAGCTGGGATTGGAACTGGTGCTCATATGGGATGCTGGTGTCACGCTTAACCCATATGTCACAATGCTGGCCTGGATGGAGGCCGAATTTCACAAAAGAAACTTAGCATTGTGATTGTTTTCACTTTATTTATTTTAAAGATTTATTTATTTATTTCGAAGTCAGAGTTACACAGAGAAGAGGCAGAGAGAGAGAGAGAGAGGGAGGGAGGGAGGGAGGGAAGGAGGGAATGAGGTCTTCCATCCACTGGCTCACTCCCAAGTTGGCCACAAATTACTGGAACTGCTCTGATATGAAGCCAGGAGCCAGAAGCTTTTTCTGGGTCTCCCATGGGACACAGGTGCAGAGGACTAAAGACTTGGGCCATTCTTCACTGCTTTCCCAGGCCATAGCAAAGAGCTGCATCAGAAGTGGAGCAGCCTGTACTAGAACCTATACCCATATGGGATGCCGGCACTGCAGGTGGCAGTTTTACCTGCTACACTACAGCACTGGCCCCAATTATTTTCACTTTAAATCAAGTTTTGAAACAAAGCATGGGAGAACTATCCTTAATTCCTTTCTCACAACAAAACAATTACTGTTTTTTTTTTCACATTAATCATTGGTGTGTTTTTATGAATTCATTTTTTAAAAAGTTTACACAGTACTTTTTAAATTGTTTTTATGGTGGGTTATTGTAAATTTAAAGCAAAAGTAAATCTTAAAGTCTTAACGTTTAAAAATCTCCATTGTGATCATTTTTAATGTGTGTGTGATAGTCTGTTGAAAATTGCTGTTCCATAGTTTGCTTTATGATTACACAGGTCATGTATTTATCAGACTTCTTTTTTTAAACAATAAGAATATATTGGAGAAACACCCCTGATTTATTTTTCCTCCAACGGATTATTTTCTTATCATAAGTTTTCTTGAAGGAGATTACTCATTCAAAGGGTTAGTACTTATTTGACTTGATATTCAGTTGCTGCATACCAGCTCTGATTAAAAAATTATTTACAGCAACATGACCGGCAAAAGCAACAGGAATTCTTGAGCAAGAGAGCCTGCTCTCTTCGTAGGAAAACTTGACACCCTCTTGTACTCACCCTTCAGCTCCCAGCAGGGATTAACCATCAGCCCACTGGAGGATCCACACTGCTGTCTATGGTTAATTTGTCTGTTGACCCCAGGCCCAGGCTGAGTCAATTCGAGTTCTCTCCCAGGAGTTTGGATTGCAGAGTGGCTCTGAGTGGTTCCTGGTAGAATGCACCCCAGGGACTGGACAGGCGGAAGCTACAAGTCCTCAGAAGAAGGCAAGAAAAAACGGCATCAGTCTTCGAGAGTGTGTATCCGTGGTTTTTGGGCTGCAGTTGCAGTTCCTTGCTGGCGTCTCTCTAGTCCTGACGGCTTGTTTGGTTACTTGGGCTTGTTCTCTGTAAGTTGCGACCAGCAGCCCTAATTTATGCAGATGCAGAATCTGTTCCTGGTCTTCTGTGTAGGTTTGATGAGGGACATCAAAGATGGCCTATATGTATCCAATCCCGTGTTTTACTTTAACTGAAATTATACCATGACAAAACAGAGAAGTGGGATTTATTCTTGCTTTGGCAGCTTTTTTCTCAAGGAAATATTTTGGGCTGGCACTGTGGGTTAAAGCTACAACCTGCAGTACTGGTAGCCCATATGGGTGCCCGTTCAATTCCTGGTTCCTCCACTTCTGATCCAGCTCTCTGCTAATGTGCCTGGGAAAGCAGCAGAGGATAACCGAAGTGCTTGGGCTCCTGCATCTACATGGGAGACTCAGAAAAGCTCCTGGTTTCTCTCTCACTCTCTCAGTCTCTTTCTGTCTTTCTTTCGACAGTGAGAGAGAGAGAGACAGAGAGAAAGGTCTTCCCTCCATTGCTTCACCCCCCAAATGCCTGCTATGGCCGGCACTGCGTCAATCCGAAGCCAGGAGCCAGGTGCTTCCTCCTGGTCTCCCATGTGGGTGCAAGCACTTGGGCCATCCTCCACTGCACTCCTGGGCCATAGCAGAGAGCAGGACTAGAAGAGGAGCAACTGGGACTAGAACCCGGTGCTTATATGGGAGGATTAGCCAAGTGAGCCACTGCGCCGCCCCCCACTCTTTCTTTCTGTAACACTACCTTTCAGACAAATAAATGAACCATTAAAAAAGAAAATACTTCATTTATACCATCCGATATTCCCTTTGTGGATTTTTTAAATTAAAAAAAATTATTCCAAAGGCAGAGAGAAAGGAAGAGATAGTTATAGATCTTCCATCTACTTGATCACTCACCAAGTGCCTGAAACAACAAAGACTGGGCCAGCCTAAAGCCAGGAGCCAGAAACTCAGTCCATTGAACTTCCTCACTGGGTGTGCATTAACAGTAGGCTAGCATTGGGAGAGGATCCAGGAGGCACTGGGATATGGGAAGTGGACCTTCCAAATGGTGCCTTAATTGCTCTGCCACACATCTACTCCTGTTTCTATGAAATTTAAGTTCCCCTTTGATGTCTTTGGTGACATGTTATTTAATTAGGAGCAGTTTTTCAGTTGTGCTATGTTTGTATACTATTGAGAGTTTCTTTTTCTGTTGATTTCTGGTTTTCTTCCAGTGCGGTTAGAGGAGGTAGGTAGTACGATTTCTTTTTCTTTCTTTTCTTCTTCTTATTCTTTTTTTTTTTTTTTTTTTTGACAGGCAGAGTTAGATTTCTAAAGAATGTTTTAGACTTGTTCAGTGGCATCATGTGTGATGTGTCCTGGAGAATGATCCATGTGAAACGAGTGTGTATTCTACACCTGTTGGATGTATTGTTCTGTAAATGTCATCGGTTCATTTGGTTTGTAATTTGTAGTGTGATTTAATTCTGGTATGTTTTGATTTTTTTAAAAAATGATCTCTCCATGATGAAACTTGGCTGCTGATGCCCCTCACTAACATTGTACTGGAGCTGATCTCTCTTTAGATCAAGCGATGCTTATCATGTTTGTTTTATATAGTCTGAGGCAACAGTATTAGGTGTATAAACATATAAAATCATCACATCTTCAGGTGATCTCTTGACCATTATATAGTGGTCTCCTTTGTCACTTTTTAGTTTTTGTCTTTTTTTTTTTTTAAAGATTTATTTATTTATTTGAAATGCAGAGTTACAGAGAGGCAGAGGCAGAGAGAGAGACAGGGAGGTCTTCATCCACTGGTTCATTCCTCAGGTGGCCGCAATGGCTGGAGCTGTGCTGAACTGAAGCCAAGAGCCAGGAGCTTCTTCTGGGGCTCCCACATGGGTACAGAGGCCCAAGGACTTGGGCCATCTTCTGCTGCTTTCCCAGGCCATAGCAGAGAACTGGATGGGAAGTGGAGCAGCTGGGACTAGAACCCATGCCCATATGGGATGCTAGCACTACAGGCCGTGGCTTTATCTGCTGTGCCACAGTGCCAGCCCTGGTTGTTGTCCTAATGTCTCTTGTCTGATGTAAATGTAGCTGCTCCTGCTCACTTTTTGCTTCTGACTTTTAGTCTGTGTGTGTCTTTTCTGTTTAGATGATTTTTTTTGTTGGCAGTGTATCATGTTTTTGTTTTTTTTTTTCCCATCTGTTCAGTGTTTTTTTTTTAATTGTGAAGGTTAGACTGTTTATATTCATAGCTATTTTTTATAAATAATGAATTAGTTCTGTCATTTAAAAATATGCCTTCTATTTGTTTTGAATATCTTCTTTTTTTAGTGGTTTTTACACTTTTACATATTTCATCATGGTGGTATCTTTCTTGTATATGGTGCTCCCTTAAGCATCTTTGGTCAATCTTATTTGATGGTGATGAGTCCCTTTAATTTTTCGGTGTCTTGGAAATTCTATATCCCTCTCTCATTTATGAAAGATTGCTTCTGTGGATAAAATATTTTTGATTGGTAGCTTTTTTTTTGTCAGAATTTGGAATATGTGATTACATTCCTTCCTGGCTTGTAAGGGTTGTATCAAAAAAATCTGCTGTTATTCTGCTGGGATTCCCTTAAAAATCACTTCTTGCCCTGCCTTAATTTTGCATATTTGATACTTTTAAAAAATATTTTATTTGTTTGTTTGAGGGGCAGAGTTACAGACAGCGAGAAGGAACAACAGAGAAAAAGGTCTTCCATCTAATGGGTCACTCCCCAAATGGCCAAAATGGTCATAGCTGGGCCAATCCAAAGCCAGGAGCAGGAGCTGCTTCCGAGTCTCCCAAGTGGGTGCAGGGGCCCAAGCACTTGAGCCATCTTCCATTGCATTCCCAGGCTGTAACCTAAGAGTGGGTTTGGAAGAGGAGCAGCTGGGACATGAGCTGGAGCCTATATGGGATGCCAGTGCTGCAGACAGAGGCTTAGACTACTGTGGCACAGTGACGGCCCTGCTCTACTTTTGAGAGTTTGCTTATAGTATGTTGTGGGGAGGATTTTTCCTAGTCTTGTTTGTTTGGGCTCATGTGGACCTCCTGCATTTGGTTGTTCATTTCTCTGTCTAGAGTGAGGCAGTTTTTGCTATTATTTCAGTAGATAGATTTTCTATACCTTTATTATTTTGTCCCTCTGGAGTTCCAAAAAATTGAATGTTAATTTAATAGTGTCCCAAAGACCTTGGCAACTGTTGCCATTTTTTTCTGAGTGGGATTCTTCAAAAACACCTCTCCTCAAGTTGAGATGTTCTGTTTTTGACTGCATAGCATCTATTGTTGAAACTTTCACTGGCTTTTAAATTTGATTTATTGTGTTTTTCCCTTCTGAGATTGGTTTGGTTATTTTCAATATGTCTGTCTCTGTTGAACGTCTCATTCATAGCATGTACTGATTTCCTGCATGTGTTTATCTGTACCCTCTTGTATGTCCTTGACTATTCTGATAATCATTCTTCTGAATCAGTTGTCAGGGATTGCATCACTCTCCCTCTTGGTGGAGTCTGACATTAGGGTACCATGGGGACATCATCTTGCCTTGTTTTTTAATCTGTCTTGTGGGCCTGCGTTGGTATTGGCACATCTGATGAGGCATTTGTGTCTTTTTCTTTGAAATGATGGATTTCATGGATCAAAGGCTTTCCTCCTGCATGGTGTTGGTTCGATAGGTAATTTTGGCTTTAGTTCCAGATGGACTGTCTCCTTCCAGTGTTAATGATGGCAGTGGTGGCCAGGGCATGGAGCTGTGTCCTCTGAGTCCCAGCAGGTATGTTCAGGTCTTGGTGGTGGTAGTTGATGTTGTGGCAGTGCCAGGCCCAGGTTTGGACAAACATGCATGGCCACCTTCACCCACCAAACTAGGGTGTGTTCGGAATGCAGCCATGCTAGAATGAGTAAGGAGAGAGGTTCATCCATGTTCATGAAAGCCAGAGAGGGCTCAGACCATGGTAGGGCTGGTGTGTGCGATGCTGACCAAAGCTGAGGCAGGCTCAAAGAGGAAGATACAGTAGGGCTGCAGTCCATGTTGGCCTGTGCAATGCAGCCACAGCCACTGAAGCCGGGAAAGCTTCGGGCCACAGTGGGACCAGACTGTGGTGTGGTTACCAAAGCCAGGCAGGGCTGGAGTAGTCGCTGCCAGTGCTGGAGTCTGAGTAAACATGATTCTCTTCTTCTTTGCCTGCAGCTTGTAGTGTGTGTGTGTGTTCACTTAATTGCATCATTCTTTACTCTTTGTTTACCTTTGACTAGACAATTTCAAAGGAGTTGTTTTTAAGTTCCCAGATTATTTCTTCTGTTTGATGGAATTTGCTGTTGAAGCTCTCTATTTTGTTTTTCATATCATTCATAGCATTCTTTACATCTGAGATTTGTGTTTGGTTCCTTTTGATTTCTGCCACTTTGTTGAATTTCTCATATCGTTCAGGTATTGTTACACTGATATCTTCTAGTTCCTACTGTGATTTCTTGCATAGCACTGAGCTTGTTTAAGTCATTATTTTGAACTCCTTCTCAGAAATTTCATTGCACTCTATTTTTCTTTGGAATTTGTTTTTGGAGGTTATTGTTTCTTGCATATATCATTTAAAATTTTTTTTTCCGTTTCTGGTGTTGCTGTAATGATGTCTGTGTGTATACTCCATGCAGCTGTCGTGTCTTCCAGGCTTCAGAGACTGCCTTTGGTGAGTAAAGAATTTCGGGCATGGGTTGGTGTAAGGGTGCAAGCTTGGTGGGTTCTCATGGCTCTGTTTCTGGGGAAGGGGTATGCACTGGTTTAGTCTCTGTGCAGCTCTGACAGCTGAGGTCCTCATCAGTGTAGACTTCAGGGGTCCTTGGCAGCTGTGACTTTAGGTACTTTGGGGAGTGGCAGCAGCAGTGTGGGCACTTGCGGTCCTTGATGGTAAAGGCTGAGGGGCTCCCCTTTGGCGCCAAGTCTGGCAGGACTCACAGCTTGCTGCATTGGTGCTGGGTTCCCAGGTGTAGACGCTCTGAGTGACCGCAGAGCTGGAGCTGTAGGTTTATGACATGGGGGCGTACTCTGGAATCTGGGCCTACGGGTGTAGGTGTTCTCTCTGTGGAGCCAAGGTTGAGGACTAAGGATATGCCCTGCTGGCTTAGGACTTGGAGTAGAGGATGCAAAAGTCATTTGCCCCTAAGGGGTCTGATGCAGTGACAACATGGCCCTGGGGATAAAGATGGCTGAGGCCCCAGGAGTAGCAGATGCTGTGGGAGACTTGACCCTGGGGCAGAAGGCAGCAATAGTAAGGCCCTGGTGATGGTACAGAGACTCAGTCTTTGGGGCAAGGGGAGTGGCACATTGGTGGTTCCAGCCTCTGGGCTGGCACAGTACTTTGGCTACGTGGTCCCAAGTAGGTGCAATAGCAGCTTTGGTACTGGGTATGGGAATGCGGTTGTGACTCAATCTCAGAGGGCAGGGTGACTCTGGTCCCTGTCATCTACATAGTCTTTTCTTTAAAGTTCCAGTTTTAGCCTTCTCAAATGTTTCCAGCTTCCATTGATTTTTCTCTTTTTGGTTAATTGCTGTAACCTTAAAAGAAGATCCTCTTATGTTAATTTATGATCATCTGTGGTGTTGTTCATTTCTCTTTCAAAATATTTGGGTTTAATTGCATAACTGGTTCTCTCGTGGTGTGGGCTATGTTTTTTATTGCTTGCTTCCATATCTCTGAGAGCGAGCCTCCCTGGTACCTGAAGCTACTTCTGTGATGACAGGAAGCTGGCCACCTTTGCACATGTGCTGGGTCCTGAGCACATCCGGGGTGACTTGTCTCATTCTTGAGCTTCTTCCTGTTCCCAGAGACCACATCCTAGTTCACTGCCCATTCTCTAGTTTATCCCCTCTCCCCTGGCTTTTTTAATGTCTTCCTTATCTAAAATATCTTTCATTGTGCTAGTATTCATTCATTCCTCAGCTACTGATTAAGGACCTGCTATGTGCTGAGTACAGTGGAAAAAAACAGATGTGACTCTTGTCTAAGGAAGATTAAAATCTACAGGGATGGGGCCAGCGCTGTGGCACAGAGGGTTAATGCCCTGGCCTGAAGCTCTGGCATCCCATATGCATGCTGGTTCTAGTCCTGGCTGCTCCTCTTCCAAACCAGCTCTCTGCTATAGCCTGGGAAAGCAGTAGAAGATGGTCCAAGTCCTTGGGCCCCTGTACCCACGTGGGAGACCTGGAAGAAGCTGTTGGCTCCTTGCTTTGGATCAGCACAGCTCCAGCCATTGGGGCCATCTGGGGATGGAAGAACTCTCTCTCTTTCTGCCTCTCCTCTCTCTGTATAACTCTGACTTTCAAATAAATAAATAAATCTTTAAAAAAATCTACAGGGATGAAGATTCATTGAATACACACACAAATGTACACACTTGCGTGCACACTGTAATACCTGGCTTATTTTTGTGAACAGATCTTTTTTTTCATTAAAATCCTAAGGGTCTTTAAAAAAGCTCATGAAGAGGTGTATACTATGCAAAATACTATGCAGAGGTTTCACAATTATTTTCGCACCAAAATGAATTTCTCCTTTAATTTGGTTTTTCCTTGAGTGTTTTGAATTCCTTGTGTAGTGTTTTTCAGGACTTGTGCTAGTCAGAGCTTCATGACTTTGACTAAAGCACCTGAGAGGAGCTTCCCAGGCATGAGAAGGCTGCTTTTGGCTCACAGTTTGGAGGTCTCAGTTCTAGAAGGAGCAGCCTGTTAATCTGGTGTCTTGGAATCTAGTAGTGGTGAGGTGAAGAGGACCAATCCCATGGTGAGCCAGGAAGCAGAGAGAAGATAGGCTGAGCTTGGCTTAAATGACCAACCCTTTTGTGAGAACCTTACCTGTGCGTAGCTCCCAGTGTCCTGCAGACGTCTCATGGTCTCCCCTCATAGCCCCCGTAGTTAATCAAGTCCCCACCCTAATCCACCAACATTAGCATTGATCGATTAGCAGTTACTTAAACATCTGCTTGAGTTCAGAGAGCCATGACCTATTTAGTATAACAGGACTCTAGCCTGAGACTCAAAATCCTATCAAGAATGGCTCTGGCCTTGCCTCCCAGGCTCTCTTGAGCCGTTCTCTGTGCTTGGCTTGTTTGCACCGACTCTATAGCTGTGTCTCAAACCTGCCTGTCCTTTGCTGTCTCCTGGCTTGGGGTCTCATCTTTCCTTCGCTCTGTCATGATTATGTCAGCTCTGCGAATGCCACGTGGGATTTCTGAGACCTTCCTGTTGGTGTGTGTGTTCTTGCATCTGCTTGGTGGCAGTTGACAGAGTTGTGTGGAGACCATTGATTACTGTTAAGACGTCAATAGTTTGATGAGCATTTTTGTAGAGAAGACCACAGAAGCTTGGGAATAGGGCCAGGGAACCAAAGAGATACTGAAGGAAAATGGGGCCATACAGTTGAACCGTCATCACCCATGGAGGGATGCAGGGAGGGGAGGCAGAGGTGTTCAAGGCTGTGACCAAAAGAGTTGTGAGAGTGGACAGGGGAGCTGCATTTCCTCCCCTCTGGTTTCTGGCTCGGGCCCTGACGACCACATCTAGGGAGGAGCCAGAGGGTGTTGGACCCTGTTGAGCGGGGCAGGACGTCAGCTTTTCACGAACAGAGAGTGGGCTGCAGGCGGGGAAGTGTATCATGAGCAGAAAGAAGAACATAGCATGTGTGTCTGCCTCCGTGCTGTGACTTGCCTAAGCCTGGCTTGGTACGGGCACCAGTAATCATCTGAGGTGCTTTGTCTGTTGACGTGTTTGCTTTTAGTTTCAGGATCAGCTAAACCATTACAGGGGTTTTTAGCATAATTATCTATATTACCATTTTCCTCCCTGAAGTGGGCAATTCACCAACCTCAGTGATATACCAGTGACCAAGTGAAGTGCTGATTGACTTTGGCTGTATGAAGCAGGCTTTCTGCACAATAGCACATAAATAGGTTTACATGTATGTTCATGTATGGATATGAGCATCTGCTTTCTGATGTCTGTACCAGTGATTTAATCCCAGAGTGGATGTTCCAAGAAAAGGATTAGTCATTTTATCTGTCAAAAAGATTGAATATTATTTATTATACTATGTTGAATAGAAAGAATGCTACAAATCAAGGACTCATTTATACTAAAAACACATATGTCACAATTGGAAGAACCGTAGTAGCCTCTTCCCAGGAGTGGGTGTTAATTTGGATTGACAGTTGTCATTATCTTTCATGCCAGAGGTCAGGACAGTCAGCGAGTTACCTAAAAGTCACAGCCTTGTGGCTTAAACGCTGGAGATGTGGAAGAGCAGTTTCGTTTCCAGAAAGTGAATGGGAATCAACTCCTCGGGAACTCCTGTAGTCTGCACTGCATGGGGGTGGTGGATGTGGCTGGGCAGACACTGTGGGACTCTTCCCCGGGTGTCCGGCCGGGGCTCCGTGTTGCTTGAGTGGAGGGGAGGATGAGAGGAAGTTTGCTGTCACCTTTCTCACTTCCGGTGTCTGGTGGCTTCTGCCACAGTGGCGAGCTGGTAGTGCCTCAGCAAAGCTTCCAGGACCTTGATTTTGAATGCGAGTCGGAGAATTAGTCCCAGGTACAGATTTTCTCACCTGTGATCCTGCACTGACATTGAGCTTGCTTTGTTTTAGCATTTTAAAGCAGATCAGGCTCCTGTTAAAACACGCCTTGCTCCTCTCCTGCTGCTGTTTAAATGCCAATCTGTAGGCAGCCTTGTCTCTGCTTCTGGGAAGAGGCCCATTCTCTCACCTCAGCGACCCATGCCTGGCTTTCAGGAGCTCCCTAGTTTTCCACTGCTGCAAAATTTAAGTAGCTTAAATCTTTCCTACAAATTACCAGGTCATTTAAAAATAAATTGGGCTCATTTTAATCTAATTCCTGAGGCACAACTGCCTGGGGAGTTATTTTCAGCTCCGTTTGCTGCAGTCTGCTGGGATCCTGCTCCCTTTAAAGAAAAGGAAAGCAACAGGACTGAATGTCATGTGAATTACCCTGATCTTTCAGCGCAGCTCCTGTTTAAGCTGAGTAATGGGGAGAGTGAGAGACAGAAGGGGCAATGGTACAGATACAGGAAGGCTCAGCAAAACTCAAGAATCAACAACAAAGGGAGGGTCACCTGCAAACGTACCTGGCCATGTCAGTCTAAGACCAGCAAATAATGATTATTAATGTAAATAATCTAAATACTGATCATTAATGGAAATGATTGAAAGGACTCGATGATTTTTTATGCTTGGTGAATCTTTGATTCTGTGACTGCAAAGCTGCCAGTAAAATTTTGCTTTGAGTATTTTGGATTTCAAAAGAAGAGGACTTAGATGCTTTGTTTCTGTAATGAATGGTGTAATTCAGCCACTGATTAAAGTGGAGGGAACTGCTTTGAGTCACAGGCACCAGATTATAAATTCAGAACTCATTTCTTCCCCTTCCAAGGACGGTGCTGTATAGTGGTGTGGGAACTACAGGGATCATTTCCTGCACACAAACACAAATATCTCGCTCTATTATCCTGCCCAGTGTTGTGAGGGTGACTGGTGGCGCAGCACCTGCGAGCCGTAGATCAGAGACTGTGGAGACTCGGAGGAGGTGGAGAAGCTGTGTGGTTTGGAAAGAAGGAGGTGGAAGAGTGACATGAAGTCTTCACAGCCTGGGTGGCATTAAGCTGGAGGGGTGATCCTGTCTCACAAGTTGCTGGGGCACTGGGAATTCAGATTAAGTAGGGAGTGGTGCTAATAAGCCACATGTTTAGAGTTTGGTGAGTCTCATTTTGGGTGGGGCTGCTGGGTAACTCGGCTCTGCTGCAGGTGTGCTTGGCGGGAATGTTCACATTTCCTACTCAAGAGTCCTGCACGGAATCACTTAAGACAAGATTGGGAATCACTTTATTCCTTCTGACACTCTGAACAAATACCATTATGTTGTTTTGCCACTTTAGCATTTTAGTGGAGACTTCTCATTTCCCTCCCCCTGGTTTAGTGAACAGAAGGAGCTGTTCCTTCTAAAATAATATTGACATCTAAGCCAGTTTTTTTTTCAAACATCAAAGAAGATAATTAGCAAACATATGTTTGATTCAAATTTAGGTTAAAAAACACTCACATAGGTTTAAAAGTGGATACTTCACCCTTGGGGTGGCCAATAGCTAATCAGAGGAGGCTCGCACAGTGCTCCCAGCCCACTCGGGCTGAGAACGATGGCCATGGTGATGAGGATGGCAGCAGCATTTGCAGTCCTGCTCTAAGGGCTTCCCATCGTGAGAAATCTGGGAGGTGGGTTCTGGTATTGTTCCTGTCCTGCAGCCAGACTGAGGCGCTGAGAGGCTGCACGCCATCCTGGGAGCCACTCAGCTGGTGATTGGCAGGCAGGGATCTGAGCGAGCATTTTGACCCTGGGCCCATGCTCCTCACCACTTTCCCAGGCGGCTTCTGCTCCTGTGGTAAGGACTGTCATCCAGGCCATGGAAACACAGGACCTGGGGCACAGGAGTTGCAGCGACTTACCTCAGCTCTCCTGGACAGAGTAGGACATGGGGTTCCTTAGTGTAAGTTCATTGTCACAGGCACTGGCAAAACATGAAAGACCCTTCCTAGGAGTTGCAGCAAGAGGACATTTATCATCTTCAGCAAACAGCGATTGCTGGGAGGTTCAGTGGAGCTGGGTGAGGCTCTACGCAGGGCGGGTGTGTGGCTGGAGAGCTGGATGTGGGAACCAGTGGTACAGGCTCAGCTGAGCATTCTCCTGAAACAGGAACCACAGTGAGAGGATTTCCAGCATCCACCTCCACCCCTCCCTGCCGAGTCAGGAGGAGCTCCACCTCTCCTGGGCTCTTACCAGAGCCCAGGGAACGTTCTGGCATGGATTTTCTAAACAAGTTGCTACTCAGCTGTTCCTCTGTTCCTTTTGTTTTTTGTTGACTGGGTTTCTCAAACTCAGCACTGTTGATATTTTGAGCTGGAGGATTCTGTCCCTGGCAGGAATGTTGGCACACTCCGTGGTTCATCGCACTGAGTGCAGCAGTGTCAGTCCCATTCTGACCATCACGGATGCCTCCACATACTGCCATGTGTCTCCAGGTGAGGCACAACTTTACTTTTTTAAAAAATTTTTTATTAATTTAAAAAAATAAAATTTTTTCTGTTAATATAAACAGAACAGATTGTATTTTATACATACAATTTTTTCCCAATTTTTAAAATGTATAAAAGGTGAACAGATTTCATGTATTTCATACATACAGATTTTTTAATATAAAGCTTTTATTTAAAGAATATAAATTTCCAAAGTACAGCTTATGGATTACAATGGCTTCCCCCCATAACTTCCCTCCCACCCGCAACCCTCCCCTTTCCCGCTCCCTCTCCCCTTGCATTCACATCAAGATTCATTTTCAATTCTCTTTATACACAGAAGATCAGTTTAGTACATATTACATAAAGATTTCAACAGTTTGCCCTCACATAGAGACACAAAGTGAAAATACTGTTGGAGTACTTGTTATAGTATTAATTCACAATGTACAGCACATTAAGGACAGAGATCCTACATGATTTTTTTTTAAAAATTGATTATGCAATTTCCAATTTAACACCAAGATTTTTTAATCATTTTCAATTATCTTTATATACAGAAGATCGATTCAGTATATACTATGTAAAGATTTCATCCGTTTGCACCCACACAGAAACACAAAGTATAAAAATACTATTTCAGTACTAGTTATAGCATTACTTCACATTGGATAACACATTAAGGACAGATCCCTCATGAGATGTTAAGTACACAGTGACTCCTGATGTTGATTTAACAATTTGACACTTTTGTTTATGGTGTCAGGAATCGCCCTAGGCTCTAGGCATGAGTTGCCGAGGCTATGGAAGCCTTTAGGGTTCGCCGACTTCCATCTTATTCCGACAGGGTCATAGTCAAAGTGGAAGTTCTCTCCTCCCTTCAGAGAAAGGTACCTCCTTCTTTGATGGCCCCGTTCTTTCCACTGGGATCTCACTCACAGAGATCTTTCATTTAGGTCTTTTTTTTTTTTTTCAGAGTGTCTTGGCTTTCCATGCCTAAACTATTCTCATGGGCTCTTGAGCCAGATCCGAATGCCTTAAGGGCTGATTCTGAGGCCAGAGTGCTATTTAGGACATCTGCCATTCTATGAGTCTGCTGTGTATCTCGCTTCCCATGTTGGATCGTTCTCTCCCCCTTTTTGATTCTATCAGTTAGTATTATCAGACACTAGTCTTGTTTGTGTGATCCCTTTGACTCTTAGACCTATCATATATACAGATTTAAGAGCATAGTAATACTTCCCACTCTACCCTCTTCCCACCCACACTCCCACCCTCCCTCCTCCTTTTTATTTGAAAAGTAGAGGTACAGAGAGGCAGAGGCAGAGAGAGAGACAGAGAGGGGTCTTCCATCCGCTGGTTCACTCTGCAAAATGGCCTCAATAGCTAGAGCTGCAGCAATCTGAAGCCAGGAACCTGAAGCTTCTTCCAGGTCTCCCACTCAGGTGCAGGGGCCCAAGGACTTGGGCCATCTTCCACTGCTTTTCCAGGCCATAGCAGAGAGCTGGATGGAAAGTGGAGCAGTCAGGATTCAAATTGGCACCCATACGGGATGCTGGGACTGCAGGCAGTACCTTTACCCACTACGCACAGTGCTGACCCCTTTCTGTCTTTTTTTCAGTGTAGAAGGAGTTGTTTTAGTTCCTGTGTGTGCTGCATCGATGTGCCAGAGACACACGTGCTGAGGTGGTTGGTAGGCAGTTTCCCTGGTGATGCCACTCACTGACAAGTCTAGTCTTCTACTCACTGTGACAGTCATGCGCTGGGGCAGTGGGAGACCTGGAGATGCAGAGAGTGCTGAAGCCCGGGATAAGCCTGGACGTCTTACAAGAACCCACAGAACTCTGCATTTTATTGGCTCCCATTCCTTCTCATCGGTTTCCTGTTCTGTTCCAGTAAACCAAGGAGTCACACTAGGGCCTGTATCTGCAAGTGGCAAGGATTTCCACGTCAGTCGCATATTGTCAGATCGTTAGGAAGAATCTTTGCTCAAACACTGAGTCCTGTGTTTCCTTCGTGAAATCTGCATGGCTTTAGAGAGAGGAAGGAGAGTGTCCATGATGGCCATGGGAAAATGCTGCTTTAGTTCAGGGTTTGGTCAGCCCAATGCAGGTGCTGCTTTCTGGCCTGGAGATAGTGAGGCCTCCCTTCTCTTCTGTCTTGCAGATCTGGTGACTTGGGGTGGAATTAGGGCTGCCGTTTTGGCCTGTTCCTTATAAGGCAGGTGGGGTTAGGGTTGTGCCTCATCGACCAGAAACCGCGTTACTGATCATGTAGTTCCCAGGTGTGGTGGTAGTTTTCCACACAGCTGACTCACAGTGTTGCTGTCTTTGTGTATAGCAGAGGCCATTGCTGATTTCCAAGGTTGTACACAGACTGGTTGTACTCAAACTCTGGAGCCTGTGAAATCTGAGAACAAGGCCATGTGTCCATACAGATGGCCTTTTGGGGAGGGGAGATTGGCATTCGTGTACTTTCCAGAAAGGTTTTGTTGAGAGTTGTTGTGAGACAATCACAGGCACATACCCAAGGCATCATAGACCTGAGCAGGTCCTTTATAAGAAGGCTGCATTATTATGTAAGGGGTGTGAATCAGTGAAGACAACATTTTCAGTATCTCTATGACATTCTCACATTTTCATACTGTATCTGTATTAACTTCTACATAGGAAAGACAGTGTTTGGTGTCTGTGTGTTTGGCTTATTTCACTCAGCGTAATAATCTCCAGTTCCTTTAATGTTGTTGCAAATGTCATGCCTTCGTGCCTTTTTATGGCTGAGTAGTATTGCATCCTGCTGAGACAAAGAAGTTCACTGGTTCATCGATGGACACACGTAGGTTGATTCCCAATCTTAGCTATTTTGAATGGGGGAGGAATAAACATGGGATGCAGGGATCTTGTTCATATGCTTACTTTGTTTCCTTTTGATGTGTTGCTAGTAGTGGGGCAGCTGTGTCATATGGTAGATGTGTTTTTAGCTTTTTGAGGACTCCCGGTACTGTTTTCAGGAATGGGCTGTGCCATCGGTGTACTAGGGTTCCTTCTCTAAGTCACCAGCACTTGTTACTTTGTGGCTGTTGGGTAATAGGCATTCCAGCTAGACTGAGATCCTCACTGTGGTTCTCATTTGTAGTTCCCTGATATTTGGCAAAACCCATTTTTTCATGCCCATGTCAGCTATTTGTGTTTCTTCTTTGGAAAGTGTCTATTCAGACCCCTTGCCCATTTCTTCACTGGATTGTTTGTTTTTGCTGCTGTTGTTGAATTTCTTCAGCTTCTTTATTTTCTGTATATTAATCCTTTGTCAGATGCGTACTTTGCAAACAGTTCTCCCATTCTGTAGGTTGTCTGTGCACTTTGTTGATTGTTTCCTTTGCTGTGCCAGAGCTTCTTAGTTTGTTATAATCACACTTGTCTATTTTTACTGTATTTCCCTTGCTTTTGGGAATCTTTTCCAAAAAATTGTGCTTATGTCGATGTCTTGGAGTGTTTCTCTTAATTTTCCTCTGGTATTTTCATAGTTTCAGGTCTTACACATACATCTCTGATCCATTTTCAGTTGATTTTTGTATGGATGTAAGGTAGGGGTCTTGCTTCAAAGTTGTGCATGTGGAAATCTGATCGATTGTTTTTATTTCCTCAAGGGAGGACTCTGGTTGGTTTTGCCACGGGTGGTGAGCCCCAGACCTTGGGGTATTTTGTCCTGAGGAATGAGATGTGGAGACTGTGCGTGCAGTCCAGGGTCATGGGCCACTTGGTGGCTAGGGCTGAGGGTAAGCAGATGTCGTCGAGTGAAGGCTGCCGGACAGGCCAGAAGGAAGTGTCCTCTCTTCTGTACTCAGTTACCTGCGTCTCCAAATGCAGGCTGGGGACATTGCTCTCCCTCTCCTTGCCTACAGAAACCATAGCAACCTTGTTTATTTTATTCCTCTTGCTTTGGTTCCTTGTCAATTAAAAAAGAAACACCTTGCATAGGGAGAGGAACGCTGGACTGTGCTGTGAACTGTGCCCTGGGGCTTGGGTGTCCCGGAGCACATGGCGAACTGAGGCTGGCTTTCAAGGTGCTGGGAGGACTCTGACGCTCCCCCGTGCCTCCACTGTGTGCTGGTGAGCACTGCTTTACTCACTCCTCTGTCGATATCAACAAATTCATGGACCAGACTGCTGCAGTATCCTGGCATCTCAGGGATGGGGCCCTTCCCATTGATGCTTTCCTTGGTATCATTTCACAAGCACTTCTAAGGCAGAGATCATTTCTGTTATTTGAATTTCAGAGATGAGAGAGAGAGAGACAGACAGACAGATGGACAGACATACACTGGGACCTTATCTGCAGTTTTACTCTCCAAATGCTGGGAACAGCTTCGACTGGCCCAGGTAGAAGTGGGGAGCCTGGAGCTCCCTCAGAGGCTCCCATGTAATGCACCCCCTGCTGCCTACTAGAATGCACATTGGCAGCAATCTGGAATTGAAAGCAGAGCTGGGATTCAAACGAGGCACTCCAATTTTTGGTGTGGGCATCCCAGATGGTGTATAAATGACTGTGCCTAACACCCATCCTGTTCTGTTGTAATTCTAAGAAATTGGGGCTGGCTTTGTGGCACAGTGGGTTAAGCCGTCGAGTGCAACACTGCTTCCTATTTGGGTGCCAGTTCGAGTCCCTGTTGTTCTGCTTCCAATAGCGTTCCATGCTAATGCACCGGGGAAAGCAACAGAAGATGGCCCGAGTACTTGAGCTCCTGCACCCAAGTGGGAGACCTGGATGGAGTTCCAGCCCAGACAAGGCTGTTGTGACCATGTGGGAAGTAAACCAGCAGATGGAAGATTTCTCTGTATCTTCCTCTCCTCTAATTATGCCTTTCAAAAAAATGCCCCCCCCCACTTGGTTCTTTTTCTTTTAAAAACAGGAAGGGTGCTTAAGCAGAGTTAATGTCAGTGATGTCACATTGTGTCACTTGAAATGCTCCCCAGTTCCATTCTTGGTTCTGCTTTCCCGACTCCCTGTGTCTGATGTGTTATTCACGGCATGATTCTCACAGAACAAGATGCATTATTTACAAGGTTGTAGGATTTCTCAAATTCCACAAGCTTTATTGTGAATTTGTAAGTAGCTGGCAGTCTGGACAGGATTGCTGAGTGATGGATGGGCAGGCATCATGACTTACTGACTTCTTTGTTTTCTGGTTGGTACTTTGTTTCCAATGCTTGCACATTCTGGCAGGAGTAATTTTGATGCTTTGTGTATTAATATGGCCCTTCAGTTCTATGCCTCTGAAATTTACAGAATTCTTAGAATTAATAATATTCAGCTATTGGCATTATCAACTAAATTGATGACTCCCTGTGTGGTGCCTGGAACTTGGCTTGGGCCCAACTTTGAGACAAGCACAAGGTAGATCATCGACCACCGGAGGGCAGCAGGGCGATGCGTCCCAGCTGAGGGTTCCTGGGCATGCCTGTTTTCTTGAGCCAGAAAGACAAGAACCTGCATGTTCTCCCTTCTATGTAGGAGCTAAAATGTAAGAAACACAGGAGGATCTGGCGCCGTGGCTCAATAGGCTAATGCTCCACCTTGCGGTGCCGGCACACCGGGTTCTAGTCCCGGCCGGGGCACCGGATTCTGTCCCAGTTGCCTCTCTTCCAGTCCAGCTCTCTGCTGTGGCCCGGTAGTGCAATGGAGGATGGCCCAAGTGCTTGGGCCCTGCACCCCATGGGAGACCAGGAGAAGAACCTGGCTCCTGCCTTTGGATCAGCACAGTGCGCCGGCCGCAGCACACAGGCCGCAGCGGCTTTTGGAGGGTGAACCAACGGTAAAGGAAGACCTTTCTCTCTGTCTCTCTCTGTCTCTCTCTCTCTCTCTCTCACTGTCCACTCTGCCTATCAAGAAAAAAAAAAGAAAAGAAAAAAAAGCACAGGAGGAAAAAAAGGAAAAGAAATGCCTGTGTATCTGAGTTGGTGCAAATGTAGTTTTGTGAAACTTTTTAAACGATTTATTTAAGCAGAGTTAGGGAGAGAGGGAGAGAAGGAGAGAGGGGTTTTCAATTCTCTGGTTCATTCAAAGAATGGTTGCAATGACTGAGGCTGGGCCAGGCTGAAGCCAGGAGCCTGAAGCTTTATCCAGGTCTCCCACATGGGTGTAGGGGCCCAAGGACTTGGGCCATCTTCCGCTGCTTTCCCAGGCCATAGCAGAGAGCTGATCGGAGGTGGGGCAGCCAGGACTGGAATAGGCACCCATGTGGGATGCCAGCTCCACAGGTGACGACTTAACCTGCTATACTACAATGTCAACCCCAAAAGGTTGTTTTATACCTTTATCAAACCAGTGCTTAAGGATTTTATACTATGCTAGTTTTAATGATCTGTGATTACATTAAAATTCACTGTATGTGAGTAAAATGGTTATTTTTTCCATTCAGTTATTTTTAAAAAAATTATTTATTTATTTGAAAGGCAGAGCTACAGAGAAGCAGAGGCAGAGGCAGAGAGAGAGAGAGAGACAGACAGACAGACAGAGGGTTCTTCTAACCACTGGTTTACTCCACAGATGGCTGTAACGGCCAGAGCTATGCTGATAGGAAGCCAGGAGCCAGGAGCTTCCTCCAGGTCTCCCACATGGGTGCAGGGGCCCAAGCACTTGGGCCATCTTCCAGTGCTTTTCCAGGCCAAAGCAGAGGGCTGGATCAGAAGTGGAGCAGCTGGGATTTAAACTGGTGCCCATATGGGATGCCAGCACTGCAGGCTGTGCTTTTACCTGCCATGCCATAGAGCTGGCCCCCAGTTATTCTTTATAACCATTTTTTATATTCCTACTAAACTAGGATCCTTATACATTTTGCTTGTTAAACTTCTTATTTGGTGAAGTACTAAACCTTTTTCCTCTAATGTAGTTTTAAAATATATTATTATTATTATTTTTAAATTATTTACTTGAAAGTCAGAGTTACGCAGAGAAGGAGAGGCAGAGACAGAGAGAGAGAGGGGTCTTCCATCTGCTGGCTCACTCCCCAGATGGCTGCAACGGTCGAACTTGTGCTAATCTGAAGCCAGGAGCTATGAGCTTCTTCTGTGTCTACCATGTGGGTTCAGGGGCCCAAGCACTTGAGCCATCTTCTGCTTTCCCAGGCCGTAGCAGAGAGCTGGATTGGAAATGGAGCAGCCAGGACTCAAACCAACACCCATATGGGATGCTGGCACAGTAGGCAGCGGCTTTACCTGCTACGCCACAGCACCAGCCCCTAAAATATGTTATTTTAAACACCAAAAAAAAAAAAATGACAAAAGGTGGAAGGAAGAGAGAGGGGAAAGGAATATTATTATGTTCTTAGAATTGCATCTGCATACCGTATTAAATCTGTTAAAGCCAATTAAAAGTTTAAAAATGGAAAGTGTAAAAAAAAAAGAATAGACTATAAAAATGAAGATACTGGGTCTAGCACACATTTTTTAGCTTTGATTTAATACATATAAATTTCCAAAGTACCACTTTTGGATTATAGTGGCTTTTCCCCCCATAACATCCCTCTCACCTGCAACCATCCCATCTCCTACTTCCTCTCCCATCCAATTCTTCATCAAGATTTATTTTCAATTATCTTTATATACAGAAGATCTACTTAGTATTTTCTAAGTAAAGATTTCAACAGTTTGCAAAAGTATAGAGTACTGTTTTAGTAGTAGTTTTACCATTAATTCATACAGTACAACACATTAAGGACAGAGATCCTACATGGAGAGTAAGTGCACAGTGTTTCCTGTTGTTGATTTAACAACTGACACTCTTATTGATGGCATCAGTAATCACTCTACCATTAAGGATAAGTCTGAGTGAGCATGTCTAGCACACTTTTTAACCAAAGGCTTCTGTTCTTAGCAGACTGTGATAGGACCAAGACAAAGACATGTTTGCATATGTGCTAGTTCTGTTACCAGTGCAAGTCTCTAGCTGCCGAAGTGCTGGGAAGTGATTCCCACCTGCTTTTGGGGTGACAGCACACCTGTGCTTTGTGGCCAGTTTCCCTGGTGCAGGCATTCCCGTCTCACCCGGCTGCAGCTGCTGATTGCTGTCACTGGGTGCAGCGATGGGGACAGTGTGTGCACCTGGCCCCTGTGGGCTGGCTCCAGCACCCTCTCAGCCCATGCTGTCAAGCTCCGTCTAGGAGCTGGCAGTTTTTTCTTCAGGTGGACACATCTCTACCCTTCCCTAGTGTTTTAAAAACCAGATACTGCACACAGGACATATTTTGTTTCCTCAGATCATGCCCCATCCAGTGCTTCATCAAAGGAAGAGGAAAACATCTTTGAATAAGAATGTGCAGATAGAGGTGGGTCCAAATAAATGAAGTGAATATCAACTGAATTATCTAAGAGTTTTCAGGATCACGTTGTGGATAGCCCCTAGAGGCACAAGTTCACTGGGATCCTGGAGCCCCTGGCACTTTCCTCCCTCCATCACCCTCCTGTTGTCCCCAGTTCTGATGCCAGGGACCCATTTCACCTGTTCCAGGAACTCCTGTCGGGTGAATCACGTATTGTGTGGGGTGCTACCTCGTGTCTGGCTCACCTGCCTCTGTGTCGTGTGGTTCATTTGTCATTCAGGTAGCTACACTCCTGTCTCACTACTCTGTGTAGAATTCCGTTGTATGAACACGTGGCTGTTTATTGTCATTCTGCTGTCCACGGACAGTTAAGGCAGACGGAGGAATGCATTCACTCCTCAGTGGAGTCTGATCATTCTTCCAGTTTTCAATCCCGAAGGTTCGAATCTTTATTTCTGTTCCAGTTCCTTTGAAAATCTGCTTGGTGATGTTTAAAAACTGTTCCTTCTTTCTATTTGCATCTCCTTCTTTTCTTTCTTGAATTACACATCATCGCATGTTTTTTGTCAGTGTCATGGGATTTCATGAAATACTTGTGTGTCTGTATCTGCCCTGTAGTATGTCTTGAAATTTGGTATTGTGGTGCCTTTGGCTTTATTTTTGTTGTATTAGCTTCGTTTAGCTATTCAGGGTCTCCTGTGTTTCCATATGAATTTCAACATCATTTTTTCTATATCTGAGAAGAATGTCTTTGGTATTTTGATTGGTATCACATTGAATCTGTAAATTGCTTTTGGAAGTATGGACATTTTGATGATACTGATTGTTCCAGTCCATGAACATGGAAGAGTTTTCCATTTTTTTCTATCTTCTTCTATCTTTTAATGTTTTGTCATTCTCATCATAGAGCTCTTTGACAGCCTTGGTTAAATTTACTCCAAGGTATTTGATTTTTTGGAAGGTTTTGTGAATGGCATCAGTCTTAGAAGCTCTTTCTCAGTTGTCGCATTGTCTGTTTATACAAAGGCTGCTGATTTTGATTTTATATCCTGCTACATTTCCAAACTCTTATGAGTTCCCATAATCTCTTAGTGGAATCCTTTGGATCCCCTGTATGTATAATCATATCATCTGCAAATAGGGATAGTTTAACTTCCTCTTTCTCAATTTGTAGCCCTTTGATTTCTTTTTTCTTATCTTACAGCTCTGGCTAGAACTTCCAGGACTATATTGAATAGCAGTGGTGAGAATGGGCATACCTGTCTGGTACTGGATCTCAGTTGGACTGCTTCCTACTTTTCCCAGTTCAATAAGATGCTGGCCATGGGTTTGTCATAAATTACCTGGATTGTGTTGAGGAGTGTTTCTTCTGTTCCCAATTTGCTTAAAGTTTTCTTCATGAAAAGATGTTGTATTTTGTCAAATGCTTTCTCTGCATCTATTGAGGTAATCATATGGTTTTAGTTCTTCAATTTGGGAGGATTCCCCCCACCTTTAGATTGTTTTTAATAGCTAAGAAGAACTGGAGTTAGTTGTTCTTTAAATGTTTGATAGAATTCAGTGAAACCATCTGGTCCTGGGCTTTTCTTTGTTGGGAGGGTCTTTATTATAGAATGAATTCTTTTATGAGAGCATGTTTCACAGAGTAATACTGGTGGGAATTGTTTGAAGTTTGGGTGGATTGCCCCTAGAATGAGTTTTGTTTGCTTCTGCCAGGTGTGAGGGTGCCAGCAGAAATTAAGGTAGACGTGCGATGAGGTAATGGGCACCTCGCGTATGCAGTGAGCTCTCCTGGAGGCTGTGATTGCCAGTGCTGGGCACTGAGACTGAGCTCGAGCAGGTGGGCTTCCTTCCAGGCCGCTGGCAGGCACACTTTCTCTCTCAACTGTGCCCATTTCCTGAAGGTAGAAATCTTTGTGTAGGCTTCACCTTGATTTTTAGATTTTTAGATTTTTTTTTTATTTGAAAGATAGAGTGATAGAGAGTCAGAGAAAGAGAGAGGAATAAACATCTTCCTTCTGCTGGGTCATTCCCAAATGTGAGCTACAACCAGGGCTGAGCTGCCTGAAACCTGCAGCCTGGGACTCGCTCTGGCAATCAGGGTAGTTGGTAGGGGACCAAACAAATGGGCCATCATCTTTTGCTTTCCCAGGTGTGTTAACAGGGAGCTGGATTGGAAATAGTATCAGGACATGAGCCAGCACTCTGCTAGGGGGTGGGGACTTCCCACGTGGCAGCATAATCCACTGTGCCGTGACAACGTGTCTCAGATCTCGGCTTGGTCGGGTGGGCCCAGCACAAAGCTTGGCCTGTCCCTGAACTTGATCTTTTGAGTTGAGCAAGAGCATGCATGCCTCATGGTCCGATTCCACAGATAAAACTGTTGTCCTTGTTGAAAACTGGCTTCAGTGTTGTATCTACATTCACTGAAGTTTTCCCGACAGTGTTGCTCGTTTCTTTCTCTAGCATCTTTGCATCTGGCATGATTTTGAAGTATTTACCAGCATTCTTGGTTGTTTTTGTGGGAGAGTTGTTAGATTATTTGTCTGCCATGTTGTTGGAAGTGGAATGATCCCTGCCCTGGGCCACATGGCTGTGATTGTACAGCATCAGGCATGTAAGGTGCATTGGGTGCAGCGGTGTCATGGGAGGCTTGGGCCCTCACCTTACCTTTCTCAGCAGCTGTGTGTGAAGGAAGCCTGCCTCCTCTCTGGGTCTCAGCTGCCTCGTTAGTGTGGGATGGCACTGGCCTGCCTCGCCTCTGAAGCAGTCGTGTTTTCAGGTGGCAGTCAAAGGTTCTTCCAGTCTAATTTCTTTCTTGTGACCCCGTGTGAGATATGGCATGTCCAAGGGTCGGCTGGTGTCATCAGAGGGGCTGCTGAGCAGTGCCCTGTTGAATCATTTCTGGGAGGAGTTATGTTTCAGAATGAAGCCACCCAGCATCATTTGATAGTGTGACTTTGCAGGAGACGGTGCAGCCAGCTTGAGGGACATTCCCACTGCGTCTGCAAGCAGTGTCCATGGTCGTGGAGACCGAGGGCAGCAGAGCTGTGGTCCTAGGCCCTGGAGTGCACATGTTTGTGTGTGTTTTCCAGCTGTGCCCAGGCTGAGAGGCTGCCGTATTTTCCAAAGCAAAGCTGTTTTCCACCTGTCAGTGAGCCCAGTCCACTTGTGCAATGAACCACATCCCCACTGAAGGGAAGCAGGGCACAGCATGACTTCATTTTCATCATTGGGGGTTTGAAACAAGTGAGGTCACGAACCCCTTTGTACCTTGCCTCAGCAGATGCTGAGAGGTGATCCAGCTGAGTTAGAAGATTTTATTTACGGCCAGCGCCGCAGCTCAATAGACTAACCTCCGCCTGCGGTGCCTGCATCCCGGGTTCTAGTCCTGGTTGGGGCACCAGATTCTGTCCCGATTGCTCCTCTTCCAGTTCAGCTCTCTGCTGTGGCCCAGGAGTGCAGTGGAGGGTGGCCCAAGTGTTTGGGCCCTGCACCCCATTGGAGACCAGGAGAAGCACCTGGCTCCTGGCTTCGGATCAGCGCGGTGTGTCGGCCGCAGTGGCCGTTGTGGGGTGAACCAATGGAAAAGGAAGACCTTTCTCTCTCTCTCTCTCTCTCTCTCTCACTGTCCACTCTGTCAAAAAAAAAAAAAGATTTTGTTTGTTTTTTATTCCAAAACAAAATACTTGGAATTCCAGCATAGAACATAAATTAATATTTTAGTAGCATACACTTACAAACTCACATTTAATAATGTTTATTTAGTATAATATTAATACCTGAGGTCTTATTGATAAATTACATTTCAAACGCGAAAATTTGAAACCTGTTGAACAGGTTTTCTGACTGGGCAGAGCCACTGCGCAGTGATACTGCACTTTCCACGTGGACGCAAAGGGCTGTGGCTGGTGGTCGTGGTCTCATGCCTGCCGCAGCATCTACAAAATCAAACTAACAGTTGGCAGAACCCTGCAAACACACATGTGGGACACTCCACAGAGCAGTTTGAGTTACACGGGTTTGATCTGGTCCCACTCTTTTACTATTGGGCAGTAATCTTCCAGGACAGGAGGATGAGAGGCGTTTGCTGTGTGCCCCTCCATGCTGGTGGAGGGAAGTATTTTGGGAGGCACAGCCCAATACCGTTGTGGAATTGACCTGGTCTTTGTGATGATCTGCCCCTGTTGCTGTGACCCTGTCATCCCATTTTATGGAAGAGAAAGCTGAGGTACCACACGGCTGAAGAAGGAGGCAGTCACAAGAGGCAAACTTCCTGGTCATGGTAAGGGCTGTGGGTCTCAGTTTCGGTAGGAGTGATTGGATCAGATACATTTTTAAAATTTATTTATTTGAAAGGCAGAATGACACACACAATCAGAGGTACGAAGGGTGGGGGAGGGAAGGAGGGATGGTGGGAGGGAGAGAGAGAGAGCGAGCGAGAAACATTGATTGACTTTCATCTGCTGATTCACTCCCCAGATGCCTGTAATAGCCAATGCTGGACTAGACTGTAGCCAGGAGCCAAGAACTCCATTTGGGTCTCCCATGTGGGTGACAGGGGTCGAAGTACCTAGGCCATTGTGTGCTGCCTCCCAGGGTGTGCATTACCAGGACTCTGCATCAGAAGCACAGTGGGAATTTGAACCAGGCACTGTTTTGGGGTGTGGGCTTCCCGTAGAGTAGCTTAGCCTGCTGCACCACAACACCACCCTGATCTGGTGTGCTTTGTAAATGCTGTGTTCTGTGGACTTTCCCTGCCTGACTTTGTAATTTTGAAAAAACCCAAAAACACTATTAGCATTTTTCAAGCAAACTGAGGCCCAGCAAAAGTGTGTGAGTTGGCCGAGGAAGTACATGTGTGGGAGTCAGGGATGGGACTGAGATTCAAACATGGGTGCTCTGTGTGGAAATCTGTCCATTTTGAGATAATCTGGAGTCAGTGTTTTGCACCCAGAGACTGCCAGGAACACTGCTCTGGTCCCTCAAGTTGGACTTTGGGTCACTGCAGTCAGGCTGAAGACCCAGCGAGCACAGTGGGTATCTTGTAGCTCACTGCAGCAGGGGTGAAGACCTAGTGAGCAAAGCGGGTGTCTTGTAGCTCACTCAGCAGGATGCAGGCCCAGTGAGCGCAGTGGGTATCACTGGAGCTCACTGAGCAGGGTGCAGGCTCAGTGAGCGCAGTGGGTGTCTCTGTAGCAAGGCATTAGGGCTTCTGGGTTGGTGATTCAGGGTGGCCTCCAGGAAGGGCAGATTATTCTGGATTATATGCTGTCATATTATGGGGTGATTCTGTCACTGGGTTGTTTAATAAGCCTTGTATTTATCAATAAGAGGAACCAGTGGGGCTGGCATTGTAAGAGGTTCAGAATCAGCAGTGCTCGTTTTGCTGGATAAGGGGACCTTTGGTCATTCTGTGGTCTGATCAGTACTTGTGTCAGGTGTGCATCCAGATCCTGCCCATGTGCTGTTTTAGTCCTGACCCGTGCTAGTCAGAGCAGCCGCATGTGGTGTCCATTGTTCTGTGAGATTGTTTAAGGGCCACAGGTGAATACCCAGACCTGCTTTCTGGGGCTGGTGGGCTGCAGGTCGGGCCAACCCTTTGTGTCACCACTTTGAATGTGGCCCCTTGTCTGTGTGGGGACTGAGCTGGGACAGAGTCAGAGGGGATGCTGGGAGACCAGTTACCAGTGCTTACTGAGGCCGCAGAGGGATGTTGGTGGCTTGGTGGTGTGGGAGGAGTGACTCCTTGCCGAGGCCAGGAGGGGGTGTTGGTGCTTGGGGAGGTGATTGTGGTGAGGGTGGCTTGGTGGTTTGACAGGGGTGTGTCTATTAGAAGGGAATGCTATTAGAATGGAGAATTGAGCATCAGCAGGGACCCTATTCTTGGGAAGTATAGTATACTTGAGCTAAGTAGGTGGGAATCAAGGCACAAAATCTCCTGAGAAAACATGAAATGCTCCTCAGTGCTTTGTTGTGGGACAAGAAGGAAGAGAGACTTTACTAGGTTCCAGCTCGACTTCCTCCTCCCAGACCTGCCCCCAGCCATGGAATCTAATCTTCAGTGGGGCTGAGGTTTGCAAGGCTCCTTCCTGTCCCAGCTTACCCAGTGCCTTCCTGAGTCTTAACAACTTGAAAATACATTTTCCCAGTGGGAAACCCCTTTCTCATGACTGGAGCACAAGTGGGAGCTGGGGTTCTGCCTGGGGACTGACCTCGTGTGTGATCTGACGGGGAGCAGACAGCACCAGTCCTGGCTAGGAGTGCAGTGTGTGGCCTCGGCAGTGACGCGCACCTTTGGTGTGTGTGTGTGTGTGTGTGTGTGTGTGTGGAGAGGGAGATGCTTCCAGAAAACTGTGACCAGGTGACCAGGTAGTGGGGAGTGTGCTGGTGTCTGTATGCAGGTGCCCTGCTGAGGCTCAGCCCTGGAGTGAGGCAGACTTCCTGTCCTGAAGCTGAATCCTGACGCCTTGGTCAGGGATGCAGTGGTGGGGGAAGGGTTGGAAAAGACCAAGGACACCACTGTTGAGTACAGCAGGAACCACCAGGCAGGGGAGTCTTGCAACAACTCATGTCCAGTCCGCTTTACCCACGGGAGCACATTCAATGACCCTGTGCAGGTGCCTGAAGCCACAAATGGTACTGAACACTCCACACGGGAACTTCAAGTCAATGCAAACTGGAATTAAAAGACATGTTTTGTGCAAAATTCTTTGAAATCCATTCATAGGTATTCTGTAACATGCCTTCCCCACGAAGTTTTTGGAGAGCTGCTCAGATATACTGCATGTTACGTCCATGTCTGAGAGAGAAATGATAAATTTAGCAACTTACTGTAGGTCTCACCATCCTCAGCATACAGTTTTCTTTTCTCTTTAAAAGAGTTCTTTATGGCTTCTCTTTTGTGTATCCAAGTTGCCATGATTCAATTGCCTGTGCTTTGGGGGCATCATTAAGTAAAATGAGGGTCACTTAGAAGACCAGTGATACTGCAGCAATCTGATAACCAAGACAGTTTAGTGACTCAGGTGTGTGTGTGGGTGGGGGTACTTTATACAGCATGGATATGCTGGATTTCGGGGGTTGTTCATGTTCTGGTGGTCAGGGTAGCACAGAATTGAAAGCTCATGAAATGTTTGCTTCAGGAATTTTCCATTTAATGTATTTTGGATTCTTTGTTGAAATTACAAAAGCACAACCACAGATGAGTAGAGATGATTGGAATCAGACTGGACAAAGTCCTGGGCCAGAGAGTTTGTATATTCCACTGTCTCCATCTAGCTGGAAGCACGGCATCATGATTCACCCTGAATTCATGTGAAAACCCAGCCAGGACTCCAGAGTTGCAGCTCACTCGGTTCTAAAGATAAATCCCTTCTATGAGGACACATTCAGAGTCAGAGCAGATCAGGGTTGCAGTGGTAGAGACTTTGAGGCAAACAGCAGTGAGAGAGATGCTGTTGCGTGTGTGGTTTTAGGCCAACAGTTTTACTGGCCAGGAACCAGTGAAGTTTGTGTTTTGGGAAGAGACTCCTGGCAGATGCAGGCAGCCCTTCTCCTTCCCTCCCACACCCCTCAGCTTTGTCTCCACTGTGTGTCCCTGCGGCATTTGCTCCCGCTGTCATTTTGGAGGGAATTCCCTTGCCTCTGTGTTCTGTGCCAGACTCAATTCTTCGAGGATTTTGTGTATCTGATGTCTGTCCTGTTGGGCGTTCTCAAGTACCAGCAGCAAACCTTGTGCATGTTGGTGTTCACAAAATACTTTCTTGGTCTCTGGTTGTTAAATTGTGCTTAGCTTAGTGCCCAAGATGGAGTTCCCTGAGAGCAGATGGAGTCAGGGGGTTGTGAGCTGTGCTCTCCTGGGGTGTGCTCTCCAGGGGTGCATCTGTCAGGAGCTCAGGAGGCTCTGGGCAGGAGCAGTGGTTATTCTGAAAAGCAAGTGCAGCCCAGGTCCAGCTGCCTGGGATGTACACTCAGAGACTCACCCCAAAGTGAGTGCAGGTGGGCTCCCGTATGTTCAGGAGGGCTGGCCCTGGGCATGGACAGTGGTAGTGTAGCCAGGGCAGTTTGCAGTGAGCTGACCAAGGCCAATGTCCCTGGGTCTGCAGGTTGGGGCATGAGCCCCACAGTGCCCTCTGCACATTGTTGTCATTTTCCTTATGAATCTGACTACTGAACAGCTGTGACAGCCGAGTAGACTGAAACCAGCACTGCCAGGCTCTGTGATCTCTTCATGCTGAGGGGTTCAAAGCCACGTTTCACCCACTGAGGGTCTTAAATCACTTTGGGTACTAGCTACCATGTCCTCCATCGCCCAGAAAACTGGTCTACAGGGTACCCTGCTTTTGATGCCTACCAGAAGTGGCATCCAGGGCTGACCAGGATGCTGATGTGGTTTTGATGGTGGAAGGAGACACTCACATACTAGCACTTGGGACATGCCACATGCTGTCATAAGCCCTCTGCACAAATGGTTCATTTGTTCCACAAAGTAACACTGCTTGCTAGATATTGTCTCATTCTTGCAGGTGAGGAGATTCAGGTAAGACATTCAAGCAATTTGACCAAGATGATACGGCAAGGAAGTGGCAGGGCCGGAATCGGCTCGGAGAGTTTGTCTCAGGAGTCCGTGCTCTGAGTCTTTGGGGGAGAAGCTCTGTATCTCTGGTTCATCGTGGACTTCCTCTACACCACGCACTGTTCTCTGTGTCTTTCTCTCCCTGCCTTGTTTATGCTTCCATGGTCTCAAGTCTCAGGCATGATCCCCATTTGAGAGATGAGGGGACTGATGCCAGCACGTTTGTAACCTGCCCTGGTGCACACAGCTAGGAAGTGACAGAAGCAGGATGTCAGTCCAGATCTGTGCTACTGTGTAGCTTCTGTTCTTTATGTGTTTCTCCAGGGTCCTTGTTTGTGCAGTTAGAGCAGAGGTACAGAGAAGCAATGCTTTCAAGTTCCTGTAAGGCCAAGTGGGGTAGGGTTTGGGTCCCTGATGCAGCAGACTGGGGACCTGAACGATTCTCTTGTTTCCACAGAAAGCAACCCCAGGTGACTTTCTAGAACAAAAAATTCACAAGAAACATTTATTAGACATTTAATATGAGCTTGGGAACTTCACACTCGTGATCTTATCTGCAGTGACAAATACCAGGCATTTGTTCTGACCACATGGAAATATTTATTACATATTCCCATGGGCTTCCTCTTTGTTGGGGGCATGGAGGGAAGGGCTTTGTTCTGCGCTGAGGATTGGAGCTTTCCTCTGGGGTTTTGCTAACAGGGCCACAGAGGATTGAACACTGAATCCCCAGCCTGTGATCCTTGTAGCACATCCCAGTGAACGAGGTGTTCACTGGTTTTGAAAAAAAATAACTTAGGAATGAGAACATATTTGTCTCAAGATCCTGGTCGTACACCCCATACATGTTTTCATTTTTACCTAAACTTCAGACATGGGGTTTGAGCACAGGGCAAAGGAAACCGTGTTCTGCTGTGGGGTCTCCTGCAGCCAGCAGGTGGTGAGTGTGCCCCTGAGCTGGGGGACTGCTGGCCCTGCCTGGTTCCCTTGCCAGCTGTCCTGACCACCGTGGGCAGGTGCGGTATTTGCATGCGTGTGGGAAGGGAGACTGACGGGTTTGCTGGGTGGACCTGGCAGAGTTCGGCTTAGGGAATGACTTTTGTGCTCACGTCAGACAGTAGTGGTTTTAGTTTTATGACATTTATCGAGCATAATGAAATGGGGCGAGACCACATTGTACCGTAACAGAAATAAAACAGCCTGGGTGGGGACCACTTCCATCTGTTGTGTTGCTGCTGGGGGAGGTGTTCTGGGGTATTCAGGCCTTTTGAATGGACTGAGCAGTGAGATTCTGGGACTCCCCCTGCCCCTGAGTGAAAGATGTGTGTAGCTGCTTCCCTGCTGTCGTCACTAGGGACTTGGTGGTCGCAAGCAAGCTCTTTCCTGGCCATCGTCAGCTATCGCTTGCTGGTTTTCTTCTTGAGACCCCAGCCAAGGGGTGGGGACAGCAGGCTTGGGTGGGCTTGGTTGAACCTGCTCAGCTAAAGTGGAGCAGCCTCCCGCACAGTAGACCAAGGCAACCCTCCATCCTGGTGCTCTCAGACCTCTGTGGACATGGGTGTTGGGAGAGTAAGCCCCAACGTTTCTTGCAGAGTCTCTTCTATGCTACTTTCCCCAGTAGATGGTTGCTATCCTCAAAGAAGCAAGCAAACAGAAATAGACCTCTGGCGAGTAAGGCTGGTGAGGCACTGGGCTTGTGCTCTCCCAAAGTCAGTGCTGATACTGACATCCTAACTCCTGCGTGAGGGCAGTAGGAAGAGGCCTCTGGGGGGAGATGGGCCATGAGAGCAGAGGCCATGAGGGCGGGTTAGTGGCCTTGGGAAGGAGGTCGCCAGGAGGTGTTCTGCCTGTTCAGCCCTGTGAGGGCACAGTGGGAAGCACTGAGGATCAGAAGGTATGCTCCAACCAGACACCCCATCGCCGGGGCCTGGATCTTGGACTGGCCAGGCTCCCAATCTGTGACCAATCAGCTCTGTTGCTGCTCAGCCACCCTGTCCAGAATCTGGTTATTGCAGCCTGGATGTACTAAGGTGGTGGACTTCCCTTTGTGTGATGAGCCTGGCACTTGGATGCATTAGACCTTGACAAAGTCCTGTTGGAAGCCTCTGCAGCTCTGTGTAACCAGGCATGAAACTACTCATTAATCGTGCAGAATTTCCTTCCTTCCTTCCTTCCTTCCTTCCTTCCTTCCTTCCTTCCTTCCTTCCTTCCTTCCTTCCTTCCTTCCTTCTGTCTTTCTGTCTCCCTTCCCTTCCCTTCCCTCCCCTCCCCTCCCCTCCCCTCCCCTCCTTCTTTCCTTCCTTCTTCCCTTCCCTTCTTTCCTTCTTTTTTTCATAGGCAGAGAGAGAAAGAGACAGAAAGGTCTTCCATCTGCTGGTTCACTCCCCAAAGGGCCATGAAGGTTAGGATGAGAAGCCAGAAGCCTGTGACCCATCAGGGTCTCCTACATGAGTGGCAGGGACCCTAGTACTTGGGGCATCTTCTGCTGCCTTCCAAGGTGCATTAGCAGGGAGCTGGATCAGAAGTGGAGGCACTGGGACTCCAAGTGGTGCTCATCTGGGATGCCGGCATTGCAGATGGTGACTTAACCTGCTGTAGCACAACACCAGTCCTGATCACAGGGACTTATCTTCACTACTGTTGTGAGGTGCTTATGTCTCAGACTCATGCTTCTCTGTTGCCGTTTAGAAAACTCTGTCATTGCTGGGTCTTGGAGTGGGGTGTGATTTCTTTGTCCTTGGCTTGTGTATGGTGTGATGTGTTTCCTAAGTGTGCAAACCTGAGGCCTGGAAGGGCATGACAGGTGCTCTCCTTTGCCCCAGTGTGGCCCCTGATCTAGGGAAGAAGTGTTGCAGGTGGAAGATGCAGTGGGCCTTGCTACCTGTGTCCCACGTTTGAGTAGCTGGGTTCCTTCTCTGGCTCTGGCTTCAGACTCTAGCTTCTGCCCAATGCCTTCTCGGGAGGTGGGGGTGATAGCTCAAGTGAGTGGGAGACCTAGGCTGAGTTCCTGGTTCTTGTTCTTCAAATTGACCCAGCCCAGCCTTGCAGGCATTTGAGGAGCAAATCAGCAGCTGGGAGCTTGTTCTCTGTCTTTCCCTGATTCTCAAATTTAAAAGGAAGACGGGAAAGAAGGGAGGGAAGGCGGGGAGGAAGCAGGAGGGCAGAGCCAGCTAAGCTGCTGTAACCAGCAGGCAGCAGGCGTGGCTGGGGTGGTGGTTGGGAGCCTCACCAGGGAGGACCACGTGGCCCAGGCTCAGGAATTTGAATGGAACATATTTCCCAGAACATGTGCTTTACAGGAGGAAATTGAGGAGAGTGTAGCACAGTCACCCAGGTTTGGGACATGACCTCCCTTTTTCAGCTTCATGGACATTTCCAATTTCTATCTTTGCGTTAAAGTACTTGATGAAGTCTGCTGTGGAAATGAGTGCCAGTTTTATCTTTTCACCCAGTTATGTCTGCTCTTACTTAAACAGGTGGTGCTATGAGTTCAGTTATACTAAACATAAATTACTAAGCACATGCTGTAACAAAGGTACTTATTGCATATATGTCGCACTGCAGGTCACGTTCTGGATACTTCTAATAGGTTGACTAATAGGATTATTGCAAAAGCCCCAGTTGCAAGGGGCTCCTGCTTGACTCCCAAGCACAAATTCACATCATTGTAAGTGTAGGAGTCAGCAAGCGAGGACTTGTGGCCAAATTTGTCACTGTGTTTTGGGTAACTTGAGAACTAAGAATGATTTAAAAAAAAATTTTAAATTGTTGGAAAGATATGAATAGCATTTGAGGACATGTGGCAATTATATAAAACTCAAGTTTCCATGGATAAAGTGTTTTTGGAACACAGGAGTGTGTGCTGATTTATATGTAGCCTTGGTGCTATAACAGCAGAAATTAGGAGTTGAATGAAGACCTTACAGCCAGCCATGCTGAACATAGTACCCGATTCCTTACCGAAAGCACTTGCAAATGCCTGAATGGTGGCATAGCCAGGACTCAGACGGATTCAAAGCCGGATCTGGTTCATTGTATTGAGGAACACTCAGGGCATGGGGATGCATAAGGCCCTTGAAGGAGCCTTTAGGGAACGCTCACTGCTCAGAGACAAGGCACTGAACCTCCAGCCCCACATGGGCTTTGTCACCATGGGCAGGAAAGGCAGAGGATCACAGCACCCAAGAAAGAGTGTGATGGGCTGGGATGTGTGCAGGAGCTTTGATGAGGGTGGAATGAAGCTGGAAACTCAGGAAAAGATGAAGTGTGCTGAGGAGTGACATCACAGCAAGAAGCTTCCCAGGAGCCTGTGTCTGCATTTGTGCTTTGCTTAACCCAGGACTGAGAAAGAACACGCAGAATGAAGACACAGGATGAGCTTCACCCCGAGGGTTCACTCATTCTTGGGGAAAATAGAGGCTTTTGGTGTTGGAAGTGCAAGGGGGAGTGGTGTCTGGGGGCTGTGTTGAGCAGCAGCACTGGGGATGGGGTTGACAACAGTTTTCTCCGTTCAGGACTGATGGAAGCCACTCTCCATGGAAACTGTTCTCCCAATGCCTTGCTCAGATCCCCCTCCTTCCAGCTGGGAAGAGGCTGAGGTGGGGCACACGTGGTTGATCTCTGGCTTCTCTGTCCTGTGAGCAGCACTCCTGGGGCCAATCGCAGTCAGCAGCATGCGATACACATAAAATTTGGTGCTGTCACTGCCTTCCTTATGATGCATTCCAGCAACCCTGATCCCAGCTTGCCTCTTAGACCAGGGAAATATGTGCTCATCTGAGAGGTTAGGCTCCATGTGAAAGGGGAAATGAGGTGAAGCTGGCCTGCGGTGCTGACTCAAGAGCTTGTCCTGTCTGTGAAATGAGGAAATCTCATTAGCATTGTATTTTTTTTTTTTTTTGGCTAGGCAGAGATAGTGAGAGAGAGACAGAGAGAAAGGTCTTCCTTCCATTGGTTCACCCCCCCAAATGGCTGCTACAGCCAGCACGCTGCTCTGATCCGAAGCCAGGAGCCAGGTGCTCCTGGTCTCCCGTGCAGATGCAGGGCCCGAGCACTCGGGCCATCCTTTACTGCCTTCCCGGGCCACAGCTGGACTGGAAGAGGAGCAACTGGGACAGAACTAGCACCCCAACCAGGACTAGACCCGCTACAGGCAGAGGATTAGCCTAGTGAGCAATGGCGCCGGCCATTAGCATTGTATTCTGCATGGCCAAGTTTGCTTATAGAGCGCCAAAGGTCTGGAAGCAGCCTTTTGCCTGTTGGTTGCCATTGTGAAAGTTGAATCTTTTGCTCTCCTATTCAGTAAGCAATTCTTGGGTTCCTGCTTTACTTGTCAGGGCAATAGGGACACAGTGTTGTCTCTAACCCAACAAAGGCCCTGCCACCAGGAGGGAAGGGAACCTCACAGGAGGCAGAGAGGTCAACCATGTGGTCACATTATCGGTATGGATGTTGGCTGTGGTCAGCTGTGTGTCAGAGAGCTTGTCGTGCTGGGGGAGCAGGTAAGGGGACTTTGATGCAGGCAGGGAGGTGAGCAAGAGGGGTCTGAGACCTTAGCAAGAGGAGGAGCGGCCCAGCGGAACTGCTCATTGGCTGCAAGGTGCAGCTTTGCCTGGCTTCGTGATGCTGGAGGTTGCTTCTCTTATTCCACTGTCCCTGCCCTTGTGTAACTGGAATGAGCTCATTTGTGCTTGGTTGAGTGACTTGACTCACTGAGGCAACTGTCTGCATTGAGCTCTGACTGTATGAGCATAGTGAGATGGCAACACATCCTCCTCATCAATGTCACCCCAGTCTCCAGAGGGTCCGTCTGCTGGCCTCCTGCTTGGGATGCAGGCATATGTGTGTGAGTTCTGCATGTGCCTGTGTATGCTCATGGACTGGGCAAGGAAGTCCATCTCTAAATTTAGCTCCCAATCTGTGGGAAAATAAAAAGGCTAGAGATGTCCATCAAATCAGGTCATGATGAGGTTAAGGGAGGTGCTGCAGTGTGAGCACACATTCTTGATCAAAGTCATGAGTTCAGTGTTTGTTGATTGAGTAATGGAATTTGTCATGAACCTAGTCTCATGTTAGTCAGTATGTGGGTTGTAACACTCGTTAACTGCCGAGCAGTTCTCTTCCCTGAGCTTCAGAACTAGAAACCTTCAACCACTCCTTTTCTGGCCAAAGCACAACTGCATTATTAACGAATCATTTATCATGTGACGATTGGTCCAGCTACATGCTGGGGAGAGAACAAATGTTTTCCTGCTGTTGGGATAGTAAAATGCGGATTCATGACCAGGGCGCTCCTGAAAGCTGCTGAGGCCTTTAAGACATTGACCTCACAGGTGCATGTGCAGCCCTTTCACTGTTCACTTTCTTTCTTTTTCCATGAGATATATTTATTTGAGAGAGTTACAGAGAGAAGGAGAGACAGAGAGAGAGAGAGGTCTTCCACCCACTGGTTCATTCCCTAAATGACGCAACAGATGGAGTTGAGCTGATCCGAAGCCAGGAGCTTCTTCCAGGTCTCTCACATGGGTGCAGGGGACCAAGGACTTGGGCCATCCTCCACTGCTCTCCAAGGCCATGGATTGGAAGAGGAGCAGCTAGGACATGATCCGGTGCCCATATGGGATGCTGGCACTGCAGACAGCAGCTTGACCCACTGCACCACTGCACAGGCCCTGACCCACCATTCACTTTTGTTTGCTGCTTTGATTCATAGTCTTGGAAGGAAATCTGTTTCCCACCCATATCTCCTGTGACATCAGCACTACCTGTGGGAAGCCTGCGGTGCTTTTATTAGGACATTTGTTTGTGTCGGGGATGAGGCTTGGGCATTTGCTCTGTGATGGTCCCTAGCTGACACAGCCTGGGCCAGGACCTAGCTGGAGAGTGTCTCACATCCTTGTGTGGGGTCTCGGACAACAAAGGAAAGTGAAAAGATAGACCCAGGCCCTGACATCCTGCGAGCATAAGTGGCTGAGGACCGAGGATGCCGGGGAAGCTTTCTAGGACCTGAAGGCTCATCTGTGTGCTGTCAGCCCCCTCCAGCTGGACTCACAGGGCTGCCACAGACTGATTCAGTGAGCCGAGTCTCCTCCCACACCATTCCCAGGGGACATGGGGAGCAACTTGTGGTTTGTACTTCCCTGTTTTTCGGGACCTCGGAACTCACAGACATGGAGATGATCTGGCCTGGTATCCTGGAACCCAAATACCTAGATTTTTTTTCACCATGTGTGCACCATCCACTTCTGTTTTCTGTGCCCTGCGCCCTTTGATTCTGAGCAGAATGATGCCTCTTACTTGCCTGCAGACAGACAGACACCAGCAGTCAGATGGGCTGGATCATCGCTGACAAGTAGTAGGTTGTGGAAACATCAGGACTGGAAGGCTCACAGGCTGTGTCTAGTTCTGGTCCAGGCCCCTCACTTAGTAGCTGTGCAGCCTGGTTCAAGGCACTTAATCTCTCTGTGCCTGTGTCTCTTCTTTTAGAACAGGTGAAATCACAGCCCGTGGGTCAGGGATTTGCTGTGAGATTTAATGCACTCACATGACATATTGCCGGGGACTTGATGGCACCTAGTGAATGCTAAGGAAGTGTTAGGTTGAATATGGTAAGACCAGCAGCTTTCTTCTGTTCAGGATAAAATACATGTACTGGCACTATCCTCCTTTGTACAATCTCTTGTGACATACTTACATTTTGGAGATGTGGCATGGAAGGGAATTAAGTAGGGGCCGGCACAGTAGTACATTGTGTTAAGTTGCTCTTATGATGCCAGCATCCCATCAGAGTGCTGGCTCGAGGCCTGGCTGCTCCTCTTCCAATTCAGCTTCCTGCTAATGTGCCTGGGGAGACAATGGAGAATGGCTTAAATGCTGTGGCTCTGTCGGCCATGTCGGAGACTCTCTCTCTCTGCCTTTGAAAGACATACATGCATGTATCTTTAAAAAATGAAGGAAAAGTGAGTAAATATGCCCAAACAGCATGGCTTATGTGCTCTGTTTAAACAGAAGGGTGTTTGTTTAGGTCGGACGCCTGGGGAAGCAGGGCTGCGGTGTTCCTTGGTCAGTGCAGGTTTTGTGCAGCCGCAGAGATGGTCCTGCTCTCATCCAGCATGCTCTGGATTATTCACCATTCCTTCGTCCTGGAGCCGAGTGACTTCACCATGTGACCCCTGTGACTGCAGTGCTGCATGCCCTTCGGCCTCCTTTTCACCAGTTTCTCTACGATTTTCAGTGGCTTGTTGAGGCACATGTTGTCACCACCCCTTTTCCCCAAAACCTACCCAGTGACTAGACAGGTGTTTAATAAAAGTGTTCCCATTTTATACATTAAAAAGTAGATGAGAAAAATGTACATAAAGTGTGGATGAAATTCTTCAGTCCTGACTTGCTCATGGCCTTTCTTTCCTAACCCTAAGAAGGTGTCTTCCACAGTCTCCAAATCCATGAAACCATTTGCTCTGCTCTTAAACTTTCAGGACGTTCCTCTCATTTTTCTGAGTTAATGCTCTTCCCTTCTGCAGAGTAACCAGACTACTGACTGACAGAGTAGAACAGCAGGCAGAGTCCTTGCAGGCAGCATGTGGCAAGCCCTGCCTCATGGCTGTGGGTGCAGGGGTGCTGAGATGGGCACAGACACAGGGCACTAAATGCCCCAGCTTTGGCCAAACTGTGGCTGGCCCAGTGTGAATTCAACCTGGAATGTTCCAGCATGCCAGAGAGCCACAGTTGCTGAGGTCCTGAGGGCTGATGTGGAGCCAGCAGTAACTCTGGCTTTACGGTGTTTCTTCCTGGACCCATGTGGTGGCCGTGTGTCCTGTCTGTTACTCCAGTGCAGTGACCCAGGAGGACACTGGAAGAGCCCGGAGACTTCGTGGTTTTCCCAGCTGCAGAGGCCAGGATCATGAAATGTTAAGCCCCCAGTTGCCCAACACAGCACGATGCATGAGGCGGCGCTCAGTGATGAGTTGTACAGCCCAAGTGCTGCTTGTGCCGGCTTGAGAACCCTGCCTGGTGTGAGACTGGCCTGTGTGCTGGGTGCCCCTCTGCCCCCCTTCTGCCTGTGCAGCTGTACCTGGTGGCTCGTGGTGACCAGCAGTTTCTGCTTGAGTGGGTACCTCCCCTGATGGCCTCATTTAATCCCAGCCTCCTCCTCTTCCCTCAGTTACTCTGTATCAAAGCTGCAGCCTTCTGTTTGCTTTTGTTCATGGCACTTAGTCCTGTGAATTATGAGTTGCTTAATAAAAACACTCACTTTATGAATCACACATTTGCTTTTGCACAAAGCAGAGGAGTTACACATACATTTGAATTTTTGATATGTTGTCTGTTTATTGCCATTTCTGTGCAGAAAAGCTTTCAAACGCCAACAAAATCCCTTTCACTTGTTGAAAAACGCAGAATCACTGTGTGGCAGTAATTAATTTTTTTCTGCTTTCACCTAATTAAATTTGTGCAAAGAAAGAGGAAAGGGCTTTATCACTCACAGGAGAAGCAAGTTTCTTGCACCTGACTTCAATCGCTCTGAGTAACTACTTCATTAGGAAGGAGGCAAGCCCAGTGACACATCATTAATTTTCAGGGATAGAATCTGAGAAGCCAAATGTTTGTGGAAGGCGAGTCTGGCAAGCTGGCATCAGTGTGTTAGCTCTTACTGAAAGTCAGCCTCAGGTCTGTCTGTGAGCTGTCTGCCCTTCCACGGGTTGAATGTAACCAGCTCAAGCTGGACAAACCCCAGCCTCTTCATCCTCTAACACGCCAAGTCTTTGCCATTCTTGGATTTGAAATTTTTAAGGCTGATGGGAAGGAATGAAATGGAGCCCAGTCCAGGGACATTTGTACTGTTTCTCGATGTCATTTGGCTCTTTTTTTTTTTTTTTCTATTTTGAACAGAATGAAAGCCGTACCTGAGAGCTGTTGTGAGTAGAAGATGAAGCATGCTGCCTTTGTACTCATACTGATCTGAAATTTCTAAACACATTTATCTCTGTATTTGAAAAGCAATGTGTTTTTTTTTTAAAGATTTATTTATTTATTTTGAAGGGAGGGAGAGAGAGAGAGAGAGAGCGATCGATTGATCGATTGATCTTCCATTTGCTGGTTCACTCCCCAGACGGCTGCAACAGTTGGAGTTGGGCCAGGCTGAAGCCAGCAACCAAGTATTCATCCTTGTCTCCCATGTTGGTGGCAGGGGCACAAGTACTTGGATCATCATCTGATGTTTTCCCAGACGCATTAGCAGGGAGCTGTATCAGAAGTGGAGCAGCTGGGACTTGAACTGCCACTCATATTGGGTGCTGGCATTGCAGGCTGCAGCTTAACCCACTGCACCACAACACCAGACCCTCAGAATAATCTTAAGAAAATCAGAATGAAAAGTAGGACTGTTGGTAGATTCTGCATCTCTCAAAGTAAGGCGTTTTGGGCAAGGTATCTTGTTATCTCTGAAGCTTTCTAGACTTTGTGAGAACTTGCAGTCTATGGCTAGTAGCAATACCATGTTGATCTATAGTCTGCTATTGCAATATTGATGAATCAAATTAGAAATGTTCTTATAAACTAGGAAGTACATGACAGAGGCTCCAACATGGAGGCAGGAACCTGCTCTTCTGCAAGACTGGTCTTTGTTTCACCCCTTTTCCCCCTGAGGCTTCTTCCTTGCTTTGTGACCCACATGTGGGTTGCAATTAAGGAGTTTGTGGACTTTAAATCAATGTGTGGAAAGGCAACAGCTTTCAGCATCGTGACTACATCCAAATGCTGGCTCTGCCACTCATGGGCTGTGCTGAGCAGTTTCCATTGCTTCTTAGAGCATCCACTTTCTCATCTGCTGAATGGAGACAGTGAGTACCTGTGATCTTGTACAGTGTATCAGCCCATGATAGATGCTTGGCCAACACTGCTAGCTTTTTGTCTAACCACTACCATATTAGAATGTGAGGTATACCTTGTAGAACTGAATCTCACGTGTCCTCATTTTGGTCTGATTTGGGGGTCTTCCACACGGATGCAGGGGCCCAAGAATTTGGGCCATCTTCTACTGCTTTCCCTGGCCATAGCAGAGAGCTGGATTGGAAGTGGAGCAGCCGGGACTCGAACCAGTGCCCGTGTGGATGCCTGTACTGCAGGTGGCGGCTTTACCCACTACACAAAGCACTGGCCCTTCAAAAAAATGTTAGATATTTGTCCATTTGAAAGGCAGAATTACAAATAGAGAAGGAGACACAGAGACTTTCTGTCTGCTGGTTCACTACCCAACTGGCTGCAATAGCCATGGCTGGGCCAGGCTGAAGTCAGGAACCTGGAGCTTCATTTGGGTCTCCCATGTGGGTTCAGGGGCTCAAGGACTTGGAGCATTTTCTGCTGCTTTCCAAGGTGCAGTAGCACCCATGTTAGAAATGTTCATTCTGACAGTGTGTGGTGTAGCAGGCTCTGTGTACCGCCTTGTGCTCCGTAGTGCTGTTTACACTTTATTCTCAACAGCTGAATGATTGTACTTAAAACTTATGGACTTTAAAAGGCTCATCTGAAATAGCATATGTGTTATTAAAACAGTGATGCCCTCGTTGCTGGTTCTGTCTCCTATTAGATGTGTCTGGTCTGACAGTCACGAGTCGGGACTGGAGGTGGGACTGGCTGTGTTGAATACAGGAGTGTCTGCATCCACTTGAGCTACTGTATTTATTATTTCCTGCAGGTCTGTGGTTTCTTGCTGATAGGCAGAGACTTAATATTTTTGTACCCACAAATAGAAAACAAGGGAGGAGACTCATTCTTCAGCCCAAGCCCGTGAGAAAGCGGCACCTGCAGAGTCAGGGTCAGACCTGTGCACCCTCCTTGTTGTGACTTGCAGAAATCACCAGACCTGTCCTCGTGCCTCCCATTCTCTCCCCATCCACAAGGAGGCTTTGGGCCAGATACAAACTCCCCAGTTATTGAGTCCTTAGACTCAGTAGATGCATGCTGACTACAGCTGAGGAAAGATGGATTCTGACTCGGATCTGTCGCTTGTTTTTTGAACGTCTTTGCAGCCTCATTTTTGGAAAGATCCATGGTCATTTGGAACAGAATGTGCAGCTGTGCAGCCAACTGTGCTGAGGGGCTGGAATCTGAGACCCTCTGGATTCCATCAGGGACTGACATTGAACTTGACCTTCTCAGGACAAGAGGTTAATTTCTGAAGTATTAGAGTTATGGAGATTAATTTGTGAAGCTGCTGTAATTAAGACGCATTTGGCTCTCGTGTCTGGACTGCAGGAAGCAGAGGTTACTGATGAAAATCTGTTTCTCCAGGGATGCCTGCTGGAGGCTTGAGCTGGACTGACTCTGTGGCAGAATAAAGTCCCCTTCTTCATGCTCTCCTGGAGAACTGGTCACCTCCGTGAATGTGCTGTCCCTTTCCTGAGCTGGAAAGTCAAGCAGAGATCTTTCCAGAGTGTGTGATGCATCCGTTTCTTCCTCCTGCGTGAGCTGCGATGACTACACCACGAGCTTGTTGTTGGGCCAGCCTTACGCCTGTGACAGTAAAGCTTTCATCTCATCTTTGCTTATGAGATAGACACTCTATTCTCTCTGATAGTTTAGGAGTTTTCATAATGCAGAATCACACAGTGGGTGCTTTGGTGTAGCTAGGCCCTGAAATGAACCTGTGCCGGGTAGGCCAGGCCTGTGCATGGGCTCATGACCTGTCCTGTCTCTTGCAGAGTCTGAAGTCACCATTTTGGTTCCCATGTGACAGATGCTGTTCTAACTGAATTCCTCTTTCTGCAGGGCCAAGCACTGCCCTCCCTTTACAGAGGAGGAATGTGAAGTAGAGGGTGGAGGCCCACCTTGAGCAAGGGCACTGGGTGGGAGAGAGCCCAGTCCAGGAGGCCTTGTGCCATGGTGCCCATTCCTCTCCATGCACACTGCTTCCTCTCTGGGTGGAGCTGGTGATTGAGTTCCTCTGGACAGACTGCATTTGGGTGTGCACAGAGGGGAGATGAGACGTGGGTCTGGGTCAGCAAGTCTGCCTCCGGTCCGGCTGCACTGTGGAGGCCTGGTGTGGACATTACACTAGTGGGGTTTGGACCTGGGCATCTGTCTTTTCTAAGCTTCCTGTGAGATTTCCAATGAACATCTGGGTTCAGACTCACTGTTCTGGGTAAGCTTTGAGCCACAAGGAAGAAATGCGGCAACAGGAAAAGAAGCACAGAGGTGGTGCACGGCAGCACGTGGCTGCTGCGGTTTCAAGGACTGCGGGTCAGGTCTCCTCAGCACCCACTGCCCATTCATTCCTTCTTCAACAAAAATGAGAAGCAAACTTCAGACTTGGAGGATGCTGACGGAAATAAGCAGACTGTAGAAAGGTGAATGGCAGAGTTCTTTCAGGGCACACTATGAGTGACTTAGGCCCAGGGGCACAAGCACAGTGGTTTTTTATTTGTTTGTTTTTTTATTTGACAGGTATATACACACACACACACACACACACACACACACACACATATATATATAGAGAGAGAGAGAGAGAGAGAGAAAGAGACAGAGAGAAAGGTCTTCCTTCCATTGGTTCACCCCCCTAAATGGCCACCACGGCCGGCGCTGCACTTATTCGAAGCCAGGAGCCAGGTGCTTCCTCCTGGTCTCCCATGGGGTGCAGGGCCCAAGCACTTGAAGCCCAGTGGTTCTTAATGAGTCTTGGCAAGTGTTCCAACATGGTCAAATTCCTTTTTTTTTTTAATAAAGATTTATTTATTTATTTGAAAGGCAGAGGGAGAGAGAGCGAGAGAGCGAGTGAGCGAGTGAGCGAGAGATCTTTCACCTGCTGTTTCATTCTCCAAATGACCCCGATGGCTGCAGCAGGGCCGATCTGAAGCCAGGAGCCATGCACTTCATCCGGGTCTCCCATGTGGGTACAGGGGCTCAAGCAGTTGGGTCACCTGCTGCTGCTTTCCCAGGCACATTAGTAGGGAGCTGAATCAGAAGTAGAGCAAGCAGGACTTGAACTGTTGCTAATATGGGATACCTGTTTCACAGGTCGCGGCTTAACCTGCTGTGCCACAGTGCCAGCCCCTGTGGCCAAATTCTAATCAGAGTTAATGTATCCTTTTACCATCAGTTTTCATTTATCATTACACAGTGAGCATATGTCCACCAGCAAGCACCATCCTGCCGCAGGCACACAATCCCTCACAGGAGATGGGCTTTGGTAAACAGGTGCACTTCTCTTAAGATCACTTTCTTTAGAATATGATTGACTGTAAGTGTGTTAAGATGCAAGGTGGGGCCGGCGCTGCGGCTCACTAGGCTAATCCTCCGCCTGCGATGCTGGCACGCTGGGTTCTAGTCCCGGTCGGGGCACCGGATTCTGTCCTGGTTGCTCCTCGTCCAGTCCAGTTCTCTGCTGTGCCCCGGGAGTGCAGTGGAGGATGGCCCAAGTCCTTGGGCTGTGCACCCACATGGGAGACCAGGAGAAGCACCTGGCTCCTGGATTCTGATTGGCGTGGTGCACTGGCCTCAGCATGCCGCCGGAGAGGCCATTGGGGAGCGAACCAACAGAAAAGGAAGACCTTTCTGTCTCTCTCTCTCTCTCACTGTCTACTCTGCCTGTCAAAAAAAAAAATAAAATAAAATAAAAAAGATGCAAGGTGTTGCCTGTAGAAAGAGCCTACTGGTTAGCTTTGAGAGGGGCGTTTCTGGGAACAGATAAGGAATGTTTACATACAGACTAGAAGTTTATGTCTGGCTGTCTCTAAGTGCACTTTTCCAAGTCTGGTTGGGCTGGTTGCCGAAAGTACTCACACTTTGTAGCCACTCCTCAGGCAGCTCTCGGGAGCTGTGTCTCCTGGTGACTTTGCTTTTTAGGGGAAGTTTACTCCCCAAGGTGATGTTGATTTTTTTAAAAAAGATTTATTTATTTATTTGAAAGTCAGAGTTATACAGAGAGTGAAGGAGAGGCAGAGAGAGAGAGAGAGAGCAGTCCTCTATCTGCTGGTTCACTCCCCAGATGGCGCAATGGTTGGGGCTGTGCCAGTCCAAAGACAGGAGCCAAGAGCTTATCCCAGGTCTCCCACATGAGTGCAGGGACCCAAGCACTTGGGCATTTTCTATTGCTTTTCCAAGCCACAGCAGAGAGCTGGATTGGAAGTGGAGCAGTGAGGACTTGAACTTGTGCCCATATGGGATGTCAGCATTGCAGGCAGTGGCTTTATCCACTATGCCACAGCACTGGCGATGAAGTTGATTTGATCAGCTCACTTCTTAGAACCCTGTTAATCTCTCCTTGTGTCCCTCACACATGGTTACAAACTTCCTGCTGTCCCATGCCTGTGACTTACTGCTTGGGTATTCCACAGGTCCCCTTGAGTTTCCTTCCCTTCCCCTTGGGGCCAGTTTGTTGGATTGGCTTCAGAGCCTGCTCAGTTCGTAGAGCTTCCCCAGCCCTACTGTGTCCTGTCAGTTGTACATCAGGCTCTGGCCCTCTGAGCAGCAGGTTTGTCTTTTCCTTCTGCACTGGTTCCCTTTCCATTCCCTTCGTCCCCCTCTTCTTCTCTGTTACCAGGCAGGAGGGGTGGACTTCCACAGCAGCGTGGAATACACAGCAGCTCCACTGAACTTGCTTGTGCAGCACACAGCAGCCAGGCACAGAGCTGAAAGAATGCAGGTGTTTGGTGTTCCCAACCATGCAACAGTTAACAACTTAGAGTCAGAACTCTTGGATGCCCATCTTGAGATAAATCCACAGTATGATTATCATCAGGAGCTGCTGGGTTGGTTGTAGGACCACCTACAGACACCAAAATCCCATGATGTTCAAGCCTTTTTAATGGTGTTTTATATAAAATGGCATAGTATTTGCATAAAACCTAAGCAATCCATTTACGTTACATCATCCCTAAGTGACTCACAATACTTAATATAATGTCAATGTTTTATAAATAGTTGCTATGATGTGTTGCTCAGGGAATAATGTCAAAAAAGTCTGTACATGTTCAGTACAATTGGAGTGTTTAAACAATATGTGTAGTCCCCAGCTGGGGAGAATCCATGGTTACAGGACCTGTGTGTCCCACTAGACTCTTCGCCCATCTTGCCTGTAGGACAGGTGGTGCTTTTCAGTGTTTTGTTATATATAAAATTTCTTCTAACCTTAAATTATCATGTAAATCACCTTTATTTTAACATATTTCTGGCAATTGAATGCATTTTAGCATTTTTTAAAAGTCAAGGGTTAGAAAAACAAAAGTAGCAGGTAGAGATAAAAGCTGCTTAAGTCTGTGTGTACCGGAGATTAAGGCATTTACCTTTGATTTCCCTGGTTTTTCCACTCCCTGTGTTATCAGCCCTCTCGTGGATTCTGCACTCTGTTCTCTAGCACTGCGGTTCAGAAAATGCACCAAGGCTTCTGCTGGGATGCATCCGTCAGTGCTGGAGACCTTGCAGGAGAGGTGTGAGGGCCAGGAGCCTGCAGACCCTGTGCAGCAGAGGCTCCCTTGTGGTCTTCCTCTCTGCACCTGCACTTCCTGTCTGGGAAGTGGCATTGGGCATTGGGTTGGGCTAACTCTGTGGTTCTCCAGGTGCGGTCCTAGGCCCTGTTTAGATCCTTGCCCTGGAGCTGCTGAAGTGGAAAACTCGGACAGGTGCCCAGCAATCTGTACTGACTAAGCCTCCAGCCTTGCTCATCAACGTGTTTTGAGAGCCCCAGGACACAATTATCGTTGTGTCTTACCTATCTCCAACATGGCAGCGGTCCTGCTGATTCTGATTATCAGACACTGATAAGTATTTCCATTACACTGGAAATATTGTGTCTTCTTTTTATTGAGATGATCCAATACCATTTTGAACCTTGGTTTTCTTATGCTGGATACACATGAAAATGGGCAGTTATTAAGCGTCTGGGTTTAGACAATGCCAGCTAGATGCACTTAGAAATATCCTGAAATGTTAGGCATGGGAGGATCCTTCCAGGTACCTGTGTCAGTTATTGCCAGGTGCCTCTTCTCACTTGAGGAAATTGAGGCCCAGATGCTTTGACGACCTTGACGTCATCTTTTAGAGGAGTGAGAACAGCTTGGAAAAGCTGGAGCCCCAGGATAGTATCCTCACTGCATTTTTCTATTCTGCGGCTTAGAGGTGGTGCCAGAGAGTTCCCCAAGCAACTAAATGAATTTAACACCTGTGTGCACACACAAAGCAGCAATTAAAGGGATGGTGTGCTGCTGATCTGAACATGTATGAAATTATAGAGCCAATTACTTTTTATGAGTCAACTAATGACAGCCATTTCAAAACAAAGCAGACGCCAGAATCCCTTCCTTAAGGACGTGGCTGACAGAATGTCAATGCTTTTAAACGTCAATTAATTTTGGGGAGATCAGGCTTGAGAGGGTGAGCTGGAAGAGGGGATTTGAGATGTGCGTTTACGGGTTTTCTGCTTTAGATTGCTTCCTTTAAGACAGGCAATTGGTTGCATAGCCTGTGTGCTCTGGTGAACCACAGTGGAAGGAGTGCTGTTGGAGTTGTGAGATGTGCAAGTCCTCCTGTTCCTCACCGTGTTTCAGGCCTGGAGAAAATCTGGCCCACAGCTGACTTGTCTATTAAATGGGCACATTATCATCCCGAGTTTCTCGAAGCTGAGAGCAAGGGCAAGTGTGACAGGTGGAAAAACCACAAAAGTGGGAAACAAACAGGAGAAATTGAGTGTTGGGGACACACGCAGAAGGCACTGTAGGATGTTGCTCCTCGAAGTAGAGAGCGTTTAATGAGAGCAGGAAGCTGGTGGTTCACATCTGTCAGTTACAGCCTAGGGCTTGCAGGCGCTGTCTCTGGGACAAGAAACATGTTCTCAGTGATGAGTGAGAACTGATCGATGACTGCACAGATACCTGGTGCAGTGTCCAGTGTGCCTGCTGGGTGATTAGTGAAATCAGTGGAGGCAGTCTGTCCCATTTCAGGGCTACTTTCCATAAAGGGCGTCTGTTACAGGACTTGCCCTCCTGCCCAAAACAAGCAGAAAACCAGATAAAACACGCTAACCATTGCTTTTTGAATTTTGGATGGCGAGAACTATAGGTCCATGGTTCATGAGGGAAGGTAGACAAATGGGAGAATCCTTATGTCTCCCAGCATCCTTCCTGGGAGTACCTTCCATCCTGTGGTGCATGGAGGAAGAGCCCAGAAAAGGCCTGGTGGTCGCCCAGTGCTCAACAGACTGAGGGCAGGCTCCGAGGATGTGCAGGTGGCTGGTACTTGAGGCTCACAGCCCATTGTGGAAGATGGATGCACACAGAGTGAGTTGGGGAGAAGAGACACTGGGGTTGGTGTTCAGGAGAGCCCACCCAAGTCTGACTGACTACCAGCAGGTGCATGTGGTCCCCTGCTGTGAGGCTTGGAGAATAGCTGCCAGGGAGAAATGAGGGTCCCAAGCCAAAGTTCAAGGAGGGAGGGAGCCCTCTGAGTGCGCAGGGACATCAACAAATGGACACAGGCCGGCGCCGTGGCTCAACAGGCTAATCCTCCGCCTTGTGGCGCCAGCGCACCGGGTTCTAGTCCCGGTCGGGGCACCGGATTCTGTCCCGGTTGCCCCTCTTCCAGGCCAGCCCTCTGCTGTGGCCCAGGAGTGCAGTGGAGGATGGCCCAGGTGCTTGGGCCCTGCACCCCATGGGGAGACCAGGAAAAGCACCTGGCTCCTGGCTCCTGCCATCGGACGAGCGCGGTGCGCCGGTCGCAGCGCGCTGGCCGCGGCGGCCATTGGAGGGTGAACCAACGGCAAAGGAAGACCTTTCTCTCTGTCTCTCTCTCTCACTGTCCACTCTGCCTGTAAAAAAAAACAAAAAAAAACAAACAAAAAAAACCAAATGGACACAGTGGGCTGGTGTTCTAGAATGGGGGCACTTTAATAGTGCTAAATTAGCTCTAAAGGCTGCCGTAAACACCCCTTAAAAATTGCTTATAAATAAGCCTTGAGAGAATTAACCAGGTCTTTAATAACTCATGAACTGCATGACAGAACAATGTCTCTGTTTAAAGAGATTCAGCCATATCTAGTCCTCAACAAAATAAACTCTGTCATATCTGTTATCCATCCAAAAATAACACACACAAAAAGAAAATATGAATAATATTAAGGAAAGAAATCACTTATTAGGAACAGATCCAGGGATGGGAGAGGTGATAGAAACAGCAGACGAGGATGTTGAAGTGACCATTATTAGTGTGATCAATAGGATTAAAGAGGAGAGGTCGAGAAAATACAAAAACATGTGGAACTGCAGGAATTAAAAATGCAAGGTCTGGGGCTGGTGCTGCGGTGTAGGGGCTAAGCCTTCACCTGCAATGCCATCATCCTGTATGGGGGCCGGTTTATGTCCTGGCTGCTTGTCTTCTGATGCAGCTCCCTGCTATGGCTTGGGAAGCAGTAGAAGATGGCCCAAGAGCTTGTGTCCCTGCACCCCTGTGGGAGACCTGGAGGAGGCTCCTGGCTTCTGGCTTTGGATCAGTCCAGCTCTGACTGTTGAGGACATTTGGGGAGTGAACCAGCAGGTGAAAGGCCTCTCTATATATTTCTCTCTCTCTCTTCCCCCTCTTTCTAACTCTGCTTCTCAAATAAATAAATAAAATCTTTATATACAAGAATACAGTGTCTGAAACAAAGCTTTTGCTGGATCCAAGAATTTCAACATCTAAGCAAGATAAGGACACACACAATTCACAATGAGGCTCCTCATAAATCCCACTGCTAAAAACCAGTGATTAAAAACAAAGTCTCAAAGCAACCAGAAAAATGAAGACTTTACAGAGGAATAACGTTAAGAATGACTACAGACTACTCACCAGAAATTATACAGAAGATATGACAAGGGAACTATAGTGAAACCAAAGCTGTCAGCCTAGTATTCTGTAACCATATGACAAATTAAGGCAAATGAATAATTTGTGATATTGGGTTAAAAAATCAGGGCCCAACTGAATGTTGTATACAAGAAATCAATTTATACATTTTTATACACAAAAAATTATGTACCATGTAAAAACTAATCACAAGAGTGGCAGTAGTAATGTGTTAGTATTTGTGCTATGCAAGTAGATGTTAGAATAAATAGGACATTTCACAATGATGATGGATGAATTCTTTAGAAAGACCTAGCATATGAAATGCCCATGTAACCTAAAACAGCTCCCAGATAGAACAGAAATGAAATACACAGATATATTATTAGAGCTGACAATTACAACCTCCTTTTCCTGTAACTTATAGGGCATGCTGAGCAAAAGTCAGTAAGGAAATTGAATATTTGATCAACCCCACAAATCAGTTTATCAGGTTGATGTTTGTGGAATATTCCACCATCAATGGTAGACACACATTGTTCTCAAGTGTGCCTGTGCTGATCACTGAGACCCTCCCCTGCTGAGGCCATAGGACACTTCAGTAAGCTACAGGAGTCAAACCAAGTGCAGAATTCTCTCATCAGAGCAGGATTACTAACAGGAAGTATCTGCAGTACTATTATTTGGAAGTTGAATACCCGTTTTCTTTTCATTTTTCTTAATTTACTTGAGAGACAGAAAGAAGTAGAGAGATGTCCTCCTCCACTGGTTCATTCCTTCAATGCCTCCAACAGCCTGGGCTGGCCTGAGCTGAAGCCAAAAGCTGGGAGCTGCCTCTCAGGGTCAACACTAGCAAGAAGCTGAAATTTGAAGCTTTGTGTTGAACCCAGGCACTGCAGTGTGAGTCGTGAGTATTTTAACCAGTGTCTTAGCCTCTAGGTTAAACTCCATTCCTAAGCAGGTATTCCTAAATAGCCTATAGATTGTAGAAGAATCACAAAGAATCACAAAGAAAAACTTTAAAATTTTGAGTTAAATGTGAAGGAAAACACAAAATTGCAGAATTTTAGAATTCATCCAAATCTGTGCTTACATGTAGTTCATAGCATTAAATTACATAAGAAAATATCTTTAAAAAGTTAAGAATCTAAATAATACTGTCAAGAAGAAGGAAGAAAGTCACAAAGATGCAAGGAAACATCATTTAAAATAGGAAATAGACCACTAAGGAAAATAAATGAAGACAAAATTTTTGCTTGATGAAACGATCAGTAAAATGGACTATGGTTAACTCTCTAGCCAGAGCGATCAAGAAATGAGAGAAAATGCAGATTATCAGTACCAGGAGTGATCATGGGGCTAAATCCAAGATGTGTATCCATAGTCTGTAGGCAGTAAGGATGACCAGTGTCATCACCAACCAGTACTGTGTCAGGAATTTAACCATTTAGAGGAAGTGGACACAGTCTTTGAGAAGCCTGGTTTTTTTCAAAACTGATCACTGGTTGTGGTGACATAGTGGCACAGTGGGTTAAGCAGCTGTTTAAAATGCCAGCATCCCATTCGGAGTGCTGATCTGAGTCTAGGCTGCTCCACTTCCAGTCCAGCTCACTGCTAATGTGCCTAGGAAAAGAGAAGCAAGTAAGGCCCAAGTACTTGGGCTCCTGCAACTCACAGGGGAGACCAGGATGCAGTTCTGGCTCCGGGTTTCAGCGGGCCTCATGGCTGGCTGTTGAGGCTGTCAGGGAAGTGAACTCGAGGATGGAAGATTGACTCTCTCTCTCATATCTGCCTTTCAAATAAATAAAATCCTTTTCTTTCAAATATCCCAACATCTCTGTAACCCTAACCATGGTCATAAACTCTGCTAACATCAGGGCGTGATTCTACACAGGGTTCTGTGTCTGGCAGCAGGCAGTCGGCACTGTCTGGAGCCCTGTTTGGCTGCTTCAGCTGGGGAGGGTGCTGCTGGCAGCTCTGAGGCTGAGGGGCTGGTGAAGGCTCTCAGGGCATAGGGCAGTCCCCAAGGCAGCGAGGGACCAGGCCTGAAGTCCCGTTGTGCTCAGGTCGGGGAAACCCCTTTGAGCAGAAGTTGAGGATGCGACATGGTGTGGCTGGATTACCTTTGCCAGTTTTCTGTGAACGTAAAGTTATTCTAAAATACAAAGTTTGTTTCACAGATGCTTCTCACAGAGAGAACACCAAGTTCAGCTTGCTTTGCTGATGAATTCTATCAAGTATTTAACAAATAAATAATCACAGCTCTACACAAACTGAACACGTAGAGAAGGGAGATCCTTCTATGGATTTTTATGAGGCCAATGTGACCCCCATTCCCTCTCTCTCACACCCCTCATTTCTTCTTTTGCCTGCCTCTGAATATATGGCTATTTTGCTCACCGTGGGGAATACATGCAGGGTGTGGGTGTGGGCTGCTGATGCAGAGACATGGCAACGAGAACTCTTTGGTTGTACAAGTCCACCTGACTCCATGGTGGCCCACACAGTCGCTGAGGGCTCTGTCTGCTGGTTGACACCTGTGCTGCATCCTCCAGACCCGAGGGGAGCTGTGTCCTCACGTGGAGGAGGGTGCAGGGGCAGGTAAGGGCCAGAGACTCTTTTAAAAGCAGCTTGATCACCTCTGATGGGCGCCGTGTCCCCATCTTGCTCCGCTAGGCTGTCTCAGTTCTACCCTTGAACCGTGGCGGGGACACACACACTGCCACAGCGACTTCAGCAAGCAGATGGACAGTGCCTGTATCAGTGGAGAAATGAAGTTATTCAGGGCGGATCTCTGCCAGCCGCATGACTGTGTGGCTGCTGGTGTGACTGTTGTCCTTGGAAATTGTCCTGGAGGTTTTGGAAGTCACTTCTCCCTCCCACTCATCTCCCAACAAGCAGTTGGGCCAGCCTTTTGTGCCCCCTGTGTGAGCTCACCAAGAAGGCACACAGCAGCAGACGGTCTGGCATCTTCACCATCCTGCACACTGGCAGCTCTTTCTGGGGACCTTCAGAGGGCACGGGTTAACAGGAGCATTTCATTATCTGGTGAAATCTTGGTGTGCTTGGGGACCAATTAGGTAACTCTTGAAGTCGTCTTTCTCACAACTGAATGGTAACTTCAATTACAGTCATTTAGAAAATTGCATACTTTAGTTACTGTCTCCGTAACTTTTTATAACGTGCTGTTCTCCGTTTCATTTGGAGTCTGCATTTCCAAGATGTGTACGTGTTGTGAACACACTCTCAAGGGGGTGTCTCCGTGTCTTTTTAACCCGATCCCTGTGGTTTCCAATTTCCTGCGCTATAGTCAGTGTTAGAATCATCGGCTTAAGTTTTGAACCATAATATTCTAGATCTGCTCAACTCACTTCACCTTCTACTCTCTTGTACTTCGGGATGCCAAAGTTTAGTTTTAAAGTAAGAGGGTATTTGCAAGCCATCAGCAGTGGGATTCTGTGTCTCCAAATTGACAGAAAATACAGCCAGTTCTTGTGCAGATAGATAGCTCTGGGCTAGTTAAAACATTAGTATAAGTAGTAGTTCTGCAGAGTGGTGAGAGGTAGAGGAGACAGGTGAGAGTTATGGTACTGCAGATATACCAAGTGAGGCACTGTGATCCAGGGTATACTAAACACATTATTATTATTATCATTATTATTTGACAGGCAGAGTTAAATAGTGAGAGAGAGAGAGAGAAAGGTCTTCTCTCCGTTGGTTCACCCCCCAATGGCTGCTGTGGCCAGCGCGCCACGCTCATCCGAAGCCAGGAGCCAGGTGCTCCTGGTGTCCCATGCAGGTGCAGGGCCCAAGCACTTGGGCCATCCTCCACTGCCCTCCCAGGCCACAGCAAAGAGCTGGACTGGAAGAGGAGCAACCAGGACAGAATCTGGCACCCCAACTAGGACCAGAACCCAGTGTGCTGGCGCTGCAGGCGGAGGATTAGCCTAGTGATCTGTGGTGCTGGCCAAAACACATTATTTATAGTAGGAATTCGGGAAGGTCCTGAGATTGTTGATTGAACAGATGTACTGAATCAATGTTTGGTCCACACCTTTATTGTTTATGAGATGTAATAAAGTGGTTTCCTCTCCCCAAGAGAGTGGGTACTCATCAGGGGAGTGACCCAGTTGTGTATGAAGACAACAGATGCTAGAGATCCAGCGTGAAGTGCATGTAGTGAAAGATGGGTCACTTTTTTGCTTGCTAAATGGAAAACTTTTTCAGAGAGGCCTTGTGAGTTGCTTCTCCATTTCCAAGAAGACCCAGTCAATCAATAATCAACAGGTCCCAGCTCTCCTCGTTGATGGGTGTTGCTGTGACAGGTTCTGTCGGTATCGGGGCTTTGGAAAGGCACTGGTGGAGCACTGAACGGAGTCTCCAAGCACATGTTTGTGAGTTTTCAGAACGGTCCCTTACCCCACTTTGAAAATTCCTGTTGCTGAGTTACTATTTCTTGAAGGAAACCGTGCATCTCCAGATTGAGCTAAGGCCACTGTTGCATGACAGGGAGGAAACATGCTTTGTGTGACGTCCTGTGGAAGGGATGGTTTTGCTGTGGTTGTTCATGTCCTGGAGTGTCTTCGCCTTTACTTATGGGGAGTTTGGGTTGACTTGAATACATCTGTGACCGTGGAACATGGTTTCCTCAGTGAAAAGCAAGGCACTGCCTTCGCTTCATTCACCTGGGTTTGGTCCTCCTGGCATCACTGGTGCTACAGGTGTGGAATAATGAACAAACTGAGAGTCAAAGGCAAGATGGGAAACAACTTAATGAGGGAAAGACCTTTCTCTACTGTTGGGCATTCCATGCTATATGACTGATTTTTTTTTTTTCAGATTTAAAAATCATTTGAGCGAAACGCAGGTAGTTCGGTGGGTTTCTTCCATACTGATTGAGCACAAACCCTGTCTGCTATGGAGGAGCTTGTCGGTGGCCATCCCCCATTTGCTGCCCTGCCTCCAGTCTCTGTGCATTTTGCTGCCCAGTACAGGTACCTGGAGCTTCAGAGCCTGGCTCCTGTGTATTGGAGCCTCCTTGCCCCACAGGAAGACTCAGAGATGCTCTGTAGACCTCCTCCTACCCCAGGATGCCCAAGGTTGAATGGCTTTCTGGGATGTTAGTGCAAAGGCCTGGATCTGTTGACTCCAGAGGGAGAATCTCTGCGGTGTGCTGGTCTAGACCTTCTGTGCACTCAGACCCTTCCTTGTTTCTCCCTCTACTAGTCTTTGGTGCATCCCTTCATGGCTTGTTCTGGGGGCATTTTCTTAGCAGGTCTTCACAGCTACATGATTGGCTCAGGTTCTGCCTGGGAACTTGCTCCCAAGATACCCTTGCAAGCATCGGCTAGAACGCTGGTGGACTTACATGGAGATTCCCTTTCCTAGTTATCCAGGCTTGATCAGAGTCTGGGGGCATCTTCTGCTCCAGGATTGAGCAGCTGCCATCTTCCCTTCCATTCAAAACCCAGCTGTGGGTTGATGTAACGGACTTTTACACATATCCTATCATCTCACCTGTCAGGAAGATACTGTACTATCTATTTTCAAAGGGTTCAAATGGAATTGTTTGTATTAATGCACTGAATTCCAGTTAACAGCATGCATTTTTAAGAATTCTATAATATATGCACATCCTACCAACTCAGATGAATTCAATAAATGCCTCATACAATTTTATGTCTACTCACTCTAGGGAGTACTTAATATATACTTTATGGGGATTTTAATCATTTCTCTTCTTTAGTAAAAGTAAAAGCAACAGTTTTATTTCTGTGCATATAAAGTGTGTACAGTAACATGATGTGTATGTTTTATACAAACACAAAGTTGAAAAACGTGAGGCTTGGCAGTTGATAGGGAAATGCACTGTGGTCATGCTGTTCTGAAATATGAATTTGCTATTATGATTTCAAGCTGTTTGTCTGGTTCTGTGTTGAGTGGAATTAGAGAGTTACTGAGGCATCAAAATTAGTCCTCTAATAGTTTAGAATAACGATTAAGCTTGTTTAAGCCTCTGAATTTAGAGGTAAATTTTTGCCTTTGGTCTTATTAAGAGAATTACTGAGAGATTAGAAAACAGTTTTGTGCATTTGAATGTAGGAAGGGGCAGTGTTGTGGCATAGTGGGTTAAACTTCTACTTGCAATGCCAGGATCCCATATGAGCACCCATTTGGGTCCTGGCTGTTCCACCTTCGATCTAGCTCCCTGCTGATGCACCTAGGAAAGCACTGGAAAATGACCAAGTGCTTGGGCACCTGTACCCACATGGGAAACCCTGATGGAGTTCCTGGCTCCTGGTGTGGCCTGGCCCAGCCCTGTGTTGTGGCCATTTGGGGGAGTGAACCAGTGGATGGAAGATCTCTGCCTTTCTCTACCTCTCATTCTGTCACTTTGCCTTTAAATTGAATAAAATAAATCTTTAAAAAAGATAATGTAGGAAGGGCATCCGATTTTGGCAGCATTAACTGACGGTTCCTTGCTTTCTAGGACTCGGGCAGTTACTCTGTATCTGCTTGCTCTGAACCACAGAGAAAGCACACCTTTCTCCCTGTAGCAGCACAGGGCGTAGGTGGGCCGGGCAGTCACTGATGGAGATGAGTTCAAACCTGGGTCTCTCAGATCCAGCTTCTGTGTGGTTTGTGGTCCTCTCAGCTGGTGACAAAATGGAGGTGGAGTTCTTCTCCACTCTGGCTTGCCATGGACAGGGTCTGTAAGCAGGTGTGGCCATCTGTGCCGTGGTCACTTTATGCTTACCATAAACCAGTGATGTGTTCCTGGGCAGTTTTTATGGATAGATTGTTTTATCTCATGCTGTTTGCCACATCTGAGTAACACTTGGTGGACAGAGTAAATCACAGGGCAGAGACATCCGTGTGTGACGTGCTGCTCGTTTGCAGGAGAGGCGAGGAGCACCAGCCACAGGACCATCGGGTTCTTCTCTCTGTGTTGCGCTGTTTCGTATCACTCGGGGAGAGAGTGCTTGTCTCTTGATTTATGCTCACGGACGATGCGATGTCCACGATGATGAATCACCCTGCGCTGAGACTTTGCTGTGATGCCTACCTCTGTGATCCCAGCTGCAGCAAGTAGATGCCTCGTGGCTTGCCAGGGAAAAGCAGCTCGACTCCCTTTCTTTTAACCAGGCGAGGCACAGCTTGTCTTAGGTGGAGTATTTTAAAGATTTATGTGTAATCTAGATTTCTGTGTGTAAGGGGGATAGTGGATCCAATTGTAAGACGAGTATATACGACTTTAAATTATGTCATGGTCTCATCTCAGATACCACAGACAGGAATCTGAAAGGAAGTATATGGCAAGCATCAAAAATGTTCATGCTCTGTAATTTCAGTTCTGTGAGTCTGCCTAAAAGTTTGCCAGGCACATGGCAAAGGATTTACACAGATTTTCATGTGAGCATTGCATTATAAGCATATAGTGGAATATCCAAATATAAATAAACAGATCTCCAAATGATTTGTGATATAGGGTTGTATATGCCTTTTAAGGATCACGTTTACAAAAATATTAATTTTGTCAGAATTCCTTATGATGCAATAATGTTAAGCACAAAAATCAGGATGTAAACTTACTAAGCAGCATCAGTTATAAAACAATATACACAGATAAATATGTAAATATATTAATATTAAATAATCTCTGTTTTTGGTTAGTGGAACTATAGGCAATTTCAACTTCCCTTTTGAACTCTTCTCTTCTGAATTGTCAACAGTGTTCATGTGTTTGAACAGCACACGTGTGTCACGGAATGTCAGAGAAGGTTCAGGTGCTTTGGGGAATGTTTTCAAGGAAGCAGGGGCGTAGAATTTGACTGCACGAGGATGCCCAAATTTCCTCCCCTGGGCTGCGTCTGACCCGCTGCCTGTTTTAGAGGTAAAGTTTTTTTTTTTTTAATTTTCTATTATTTATTTATTTGACAGGTAGATTTACAGATAGTGAGAGAGAGACAGAGAAAAAGGTCTTCCTTCCATTGGTTCACCCCCCAAATGGCCGCAATGGCCAGAGCTACGCTGATCTGAAGCCAGGAGCCAGGTGCTTCTTCCTGGTCTCCCACACATGTGCAGGAGCCCAAGCACTTGGGCCATCCTCCACTGCCTTCCCGGGCCACAGCAGAGAGCTAGACTGGAAGAGGAGCAACTGGGACTAGAACCCGGAGCCCATATGGGATGGCAGTGCTGCAGGTGGAGGATTAACCTAGTGTGCCATGGTGCCAGACTCATGATAAAGTTTTGTTGTAACACAGCTACTCTGCTCGCTCATGCAGCCATTGTCTGCAGCTGCTTCTGTGTTCCCACATGTTTATTGTTTTTGCTTTTATTAATTTCAAACATGTCATCCCTGATCTAGGACAAGAAACCAAAGTGACCCTCATCAGTGAACTTCCCCTTATGTTATACGAGTCTGTTTTCCTTGACAGTGTGTCCAGTTTCATATACGCAGTCTGGAATCAAATGCAGTGAGGTAAGGGGGAAATAATCCTCCATTTGTACCACATGCACAATCTGATTCAAGATGGACCTAGGTACTTGTAAGCGATGCTTAATGTATTTCTCAAAAATATTTCTAAGATTTAGCATCTGTGAAAACATTTAAACATTTGCAACCAGTGACATAATTTCCTTGTAGATTTTATGCAATGAAAGAAAAAAAGCTCTCTTCTTTCTACTCTCTCCGAATTCCTGTTCTTTTCATGTTTTGTTATTTTGTATTTGAGAAGAAGAGAGGCAAAGACCCACAATGACACATGGGTAGCGCTGCTGTCTGTTGATTTACTCCCTCAGTGCTGTGAGGTTGTGTTTGGGCTGAGCTAGAGCCAGGAGCTGGGAACTCAGTCCAAGTGTCCCAGGTGGTTGGTGGGGACCCAACTACCTGAGCCAGGGTCTGCACTGAGAAAGTTTGAATCAGGAGCTGGAGATGAAACCAAAATCCTGGTATTCTCACTGCTAGACTGAACACCTGTGGCCCAGCACCCTACCTTTGGTCCTGTTTATATTTTCTTAGTGTGGAATCTTCTTGTTCTGTTCTAAGCCACTGTTCCCACGGTGTCTAGGTTGTCTGGAAAATTAGAAAGCTTGCAACACGTGATCCACTCAGCACATCCTTTACTTTCTACTTGTGTAAGTTGAGAGGTTTTATTTTTTTAATGCTTAGTTGAAATTTGTTGACAAGAGACTTCATTTTTTCCTATTTATTTATTTATGAATGAGAGAGAGAGAGAGCAAGAGAGAGAGAAGAGAGAGTGAGCAAATTGCCATCTTCTGGCTCTCTCTGTAGCAGTTGGGACTGGACCTGTCTGAAGCCAGAAACCTGGAACACAGCCTGATTTTTCAAAGTGTGTGCTAGGAACCTGATGCTGTGAGTGATCGCCTGCTGCCTCTCAGGGTGCACATTAGCGGGAAGCTGTGTTGCCAGTGGAGCTGGGATTCGAACCAGGCTCCCCAGTAAAGGTTGTCGGCAATCGGAAGCAGTGACTTAGCTGCTGTACCATTCGCCTGGCCCAGAGTTTGCTTTTGAACGTCCCACCAGACTCCCACAGCATGAAGCATACTCTTTTGCTCTGAGGAGTCTAGATTTTGTCCATTATTGTGTTATACCTCTTGGGCTGTATTTATTGATTGTTCCAGAGCTCCAATAACTTTGATCCCTACAACCAACCAATAAACTGAATTGCTTGTCATTGCTTCCCATGTGTGTGCTTTTCTCTGAGTACTTCTTTATTTTGCTCATTTTGATTTGCATTTATTATTATTTAGCAATTCCTATTAATAAAAGCGTATTTTGTTGTATATATCAGAACCTTCTTGTTCTCAGTTCACTCATCCTCCAGTGGTTCTTGTCTTTTCCAAGTTGTTCCTTGAATTTGCATTTTCTTCTTGTTTTTTGTTCTGTCAGATTTCCTTTGAGTCTTGTTTTCGCTGAGTGTATGTTCCTACTACAGCCATGGGCCCCTGGACTACTGGGACACATTCTGATAAATGCATCATTAGCTGATTTCTTCATTTTGCCAACATTAGCAGGCACAAACCTAGACAGTAGAGCTGAACCGCTCCACGTGGCCTCTTGATGCTGCTGTAACACAGCACACAGTTGTACAGTCAGCAGCTTTTGTATAAGTATAAGGAATGCACTTTAAAATTATAAATCCATACAGTAAATCCATAGAGCAGTAACATAACCATTTATTATCAAGTGTTAAGTACTGTGAAGAAATGTGCATGCTATACTTTTGTACAGCCTGCAATGTAGTAGTTGTATTTATACCAGCAACACTACAAATATGTGGGTGGGACATTGTGCTACTGTGGTTTTTCTACCCTGTTATCATCTTATGGGATCACCATCACACACACAGCCTAGGCTTGACTGAAATGTGCTTGTGTGGTACATGGCTGTGTATTGTGCATGAAACCGTGGAAGGCATGTCTTCCACCGTGGGTTATGTTCTTCCCTGGGCTGGGTTCCACTTTGCTTGTTCAGAGAGACAGACAGACAGGTGAGTAAACAGACAGACTTTCAGAGACACAGACAGATGTGTATGTAGCTAGGTATTTAGATAGGTGGATGAGTGGGGATGTGTAGATGCTGGATAGACACAAGTGTGTATGTGTGTAGATGAGTGTGTACACACAATTGTTTTTAACTTTTTTTTCAATTTCAGGATGTGGTTTGCTGTGTTGACATGCTGAGGTTTTGGCAATTTTAATCTCATCTTTTTTACCCTCTCATTTCTCTAACATAGCGCTGGTGGTTTGTTGGCTTCTCACTTCTGCGATTTCACGGCCATTGCTCCAACTACTCCCTGTTGCCTGCTGCACTCCTATTCTGTGTTTCCTGGAGTGACCATGTGTGGGGGCAGGGCTGTGCTCCCAGCCTGGGCTCCCTCTGTGTTCCAAGTCTGCTCCCCACTGAAGGGCACCACGCTGGGACAGGAGCTGTGCCCGTGGTGGACAGAATCGTTTCAGCTCTCAGTCCTTTCCTCCAAGTCAGCATGGAAGCTTTCTCTCCTGTTGTCGTTTGTCAGCCCCAGCATCCGTGTCTGGTTTGACTTAGGATAGGGAAGAGAAAAGGATGTATGCAGAGTGGGGTGCTTCTCACTTGATACAAGAGGAGCCATCAAAGCTCTAGGGATTTTTCTCAGCTCCTCTCTATGGAGTGTAACGATGGTGTTGAGTAGGGAATGGCCCTGTTCTGTCTTATAATTCTGCTTATTGAACACTGCATTTAATTTTGGGATTTCATTTTCTCTTTCATTTTTATCTCCATGTCATTAAGTTGCTCCCCCTTTGTTAATTGCTCTTTTTATGGGAGGGGGATGCTATTTATTTTTCCGCTGGATTAGATTTTGGAGAAGGAAAATTCTGTTTCCAGTTGTTGTTCTATTTATTGTCTTTACCCAGGAGTTCTTTAGCTGTGTTCTGATATTTAAAAATATATATATTTTTTCACATGGAAGGCTTTAGTGTCATTCTACAAATGGTATATTTTTATTATTTAGTTTCTTTTAAACTTTAAGTTTTGGAACAGCTTTAGCTTTATAGAAGAAATGTGAAAGCAGTGTGAGACGTGCTGTACAGCTTGTACCCACTTTCCTCTGTAGTATTAGCACTTTACATTACTAAGGTGCGCCGACAGGATGAGCAACATCGAGACGTGGTTATTAAGTAAAATGCTCACTTCACTTGTATTGCCTTAGTTGATACCTGCTCCCTCCCCCTCCCCGTTCTGCTGCAGGATCCTGTCCGCAAGCCCCTGTTCTGCAGGATCCCCTCCCCGAGTCCCCGAGCTCACATCTCCTTTAGGTGCCAGGTAATTGGAGGGCTGCCCTCGGCCGTGAGGGTTTCTCACAATTCCTTCCTTGTGATGAAAAACCCTGTGGGGACTGTGAGATGTTTTCCTTATGGTCAGACGGGGGGGGGGACTAGTGTTTTGGGGAGGGAGACTCCAGAGGTCAAGTGCCATTTATTTTCCTCACAGGGTGTCAGGGTTCCTAGGCCATCCTGGCTGCTGTAACAGTCCACCCTGGAAGGGGTGACTGATAACCAGTGCATCCTCATGGTTCTGGAGGCTGTGCAGGCCAAGGTCAGGGTGCAGTAGATTTGGTGTCTGGTGGACGCCTGCATTTTGGGTCACAGACAGATGTGCCTTTGCTGCACCTGTGGTGGAGGAGGTGTGTGTGGGGGCTCTCTCGAGTCTCTAGTTCCTGTTCTTTTTTCCCTGCATGTTGTAGAACTTCCTGTATTTAAATTACCTTTTCTGTAGTTTCCATGTGGAATATGAGGTCTAATATTAATGATATTGATCAGTTTCTAGAATATGGATTTAAGGCTATAAATTTTCCTCTGAGCATTGCTTCTGCTGTGTCCTCTATACTTCGGTAATTTGTGTTCCATCTTTATTTAGCCAAAGATATATAAAAACTTCCCCTGAGACTTCTTTCAATCATATATTAGTTTAATCTCCAAGTTTGACATTATCTGTCTTCTCTTGTGTGACTGATTTCCAATTTAATGTCTTTGTGGGTAGAGATCAGAGTTTGTAGAGATTATATTCTTTTACAGTTGTTGAGGTGCAGAGTTGAGTCTCTGACAGAATTCCACGGGAGCCTGAGAAGAATGTGAGCTTTGCTGTGATGGCATACCATGTTCCATAAATGTCAGTTAGATCAAGTTGATTGATAGTGTTGTTAGGGTCATTTATATGCTTACTGATTTTCTATCTGCTTGATCTATCAATTACTAAAAGTGAGGTGTTGATGCCTCCAGCTATAGTAGTTGGTTCATCTATTTCTCCTTGTAGTTCTATCAGTTTTTGTCTCACATATTTTAATATTCTGTTTGTTGCAGGCACATTAAAATTAATTGAATCTTCTTGGAAAATCGACCCCTTAATCATTACAAAATGCTCTTCCTCATCTCTGTTTTGTCTAAAATTAGTAGAGCTAATTTGGCCTTCATTTTTTGAAAAGATTTATTTATTTATTTAAAAATCAGAGTTACACAGAGAGAAGGAGAGAGAGGGGGAGAGAGAGAGAGAGAGAGAGAGAGAGAGAGATTTCTTCTGTCGTGTCACTCCCTAATTGGCCGCAATGGCTGGAGTTGCGCCAAACCAAAGCCAGGAGCCAGGATCCAGAAGCTTTCTCTGGGTCTCCCATGTGGGTTCAGGGCCCCAAGTGCTTGGGCCATCTTCTACTGCTTTCCCAGGCCATAGCAGAGAGCTGGATCGGAAGTGGAGCAGCTGGGACTCAAACCGGCGCCAATATGGGATGGGGCACTGAGGTGGTGGCTTTACCCACTATGCCATAGCACCAGCCCCTAGGCTTCCATTTTTAAAGGCAATATTTGAAAAAGAGAGAAAGAGAGAGAGAGGGAGAGAGGAGAGGGGGGAGACGGGGGGGGGGGAGAGGGAGGGAGGGGTAAAGGAGAGAGAGAGATCGAGATCGAGATCTGCTGGCTCACTCCTCAAATGCGTGTAACCTTGGCCAAAGTTTGAGGCCAAGAACTCAACCCAAGTCTCCCTGGGTTTCAGGAACACGGTTAGACTCTCACCACTGCCTTCTAGGAACTGCATCGTAGGAGTCTGGAGTCAGGGGCTGGATCTGGGAGTCCAGCCCGGTTCTCCAGCGTGGGATGTGTGCACCTTAACTGTTGGCGGAATTCCTTAGTATTTAACTGAATCACAAGATGTTCTATAATCTATGTATAATTTTTCTACTATTTATTAAACATATGTTTAGTAATTTAAGAAAATATAGCAAAAATAAAACAAAATTATCTGTAGTCCACATCCAAACCTTTATTCTGAACTTCTGGTTACTCATCCTTAAAAATCAGAACTTTATACTTTTTTATAAATTTTTTTATAAAATTACATGTAGTAAAAATTCTAACTATGTTAGAGAATATGTACTTTTAGGGAAAATGTGTACAATTGTGTATACTCTAGCTAACAGCTTACTGCTATTTCTTATGCTGTTCTGAGGGTTTTCCATTTTGGTACTTACAAAGATCTCTGCTTTTGTTAAATACCTTCAAATTATTCATTTGCATGGATATAATGTAGTTTGTTTAGCTGTGCATTGATGAACATGTAGGTAGTTTCTAGGGTTTTGCTGTTAACAGAACTGCTCTGATGAATATCTTGTACACATGACTTCACAAATGTATGTGTGTGTGTATGTGTGTGTAGGGTATACTCATAAACCAAATTTCTTTGGTGAGGACATATTTTAAATTCTGTCTGTGAAGATTCTACCTATTGGTATTCCCAAGTGCTACATACACTCAGGGCCTTGCCAACAAATGTTCCATGTTAGCAAGCTGGTTTGCCATCTTCCTATAGCTCTTACTTCTTTCAAAGAATGGTTAAACGTAATTTCATGATATAGTTTCATGATTGTCTTTTCAGCACTGTATTTTGTTATTTTGTGCTCGTAACTAAAAGCTTTATTTTGCCCTGAGCCACCTGTTCATGCTGTTTCCTTGTTTTGTTAGTTTCACTTTGTAACTTAGCCACCTTCTTTGTATATCCAGTAAATTTGTCCTTTGTCTGTAACGTGAGTTGTAAATGTTTTTCTCTGTCATTTCTTTATCTTGTTTAAGTTTGTTTGTTGATAAATAAATACTTTATTTTTTATGTGTGCTCGAAGTGAAATTTTTTATCATTTCTTGTATGCCTCTGTATCCTGTCATAGTTAGGATGCCTTTCCATTCTGATATGAAAAAATAAAATTCTCTGTCATTTGTTCTATTACATTTATGGTTTCCTTTTTATTGTTTACCAATCAGGTTTTTTATCTTTCTGTAAGGAAGGGACACAATGTTATTTTCCCCCTTAGGTTACTACTAAGTTTTTTGAGCATTGTTTTTTGAATATAAATTTTTTATTCTTGATTTTAAATATCATACCTGCTGTGTATTAAGCTGCTCTTCATACTTGCGTGTACTTCTGGCTCTCTTACCTTGTTTTCTGACCTGTGTATGCACCAGGAATCTGAGTGAGCTGTGCACATAATTTGCTGCTATAAACACAAGGTATTTGTAGTATATTTGCTTGACTGGGATGTGTGTCCCGTTAGAATCATGGCAGACGCCTCATGTGATTGATTGGCTCCTTGAGCTTAATTTTTTTGCTCTCTGCTTTGGCTGCTTTCTCTCTTCCTTGGGATGGAAGAAAGTACCCTAGTGGGGCCTACTTGTTGTGACAGGGTGGGTAAGGCAAGCCAGTGGTGTGGTGGAGATCCCGGGGAGCAGTGCATTGTGGGAGAGAGCCAGAGGGATCATGCCCTCTCCTGGAGCCCTTTGTGGAAGAGTCCTCTGTGTGGACTTGCAGGCATGGGGTGAAGTGTAGCCAGTGTGGTAGAGGTTACTGACAGGTGCAGCAGGCAGGTGGGGCTGGCACTGTGGTGTAGCAGGTAAAGCTGCTGCCTGTGACCCCCGCACCATGTATGGGCACCAGTTCATGTCCCAGCTGCTCCACTTCCAGTCTAGCTCCCTACTAATGGCCTGGGAAAGAGCAGAGGATGGCTCAAATGCCTGGGCTCCTGACAGCCACCTGGGAGACCCGGATGAATCTCCTGGCTCCTAGCTTTGATCTGGCCCAGTCCTGGCCATTGTGGCCATCTTGGAAATGAACCAGTGGTTGGAAGATTCTGTGTCTCTCCCTGTCTCTGTCTCTCTCTCCCCAACTCACTCTATAACTCTTTCAAAATAAATAAATCTTTTAAATTAATGACCAGGCAGGAACATTTTAGTTTACTTTTCCATCTTCATTGGGGTGCTCCTTGTTTTATAAGCTTTGTAATGAAGCTGACCACATACAAGAATTTCTTGCTCTGTGTATTTACTAAGGGAAGGTTTGTGGGGGAAAATTTGAATAATCTGGCGGAGATGATGGGCAGAACACAGGTTCTGGGTGTTGGATCTGCAAGGGTGTGTATGGAGTTTGCAAGATGTGGGTGGAAGCAGGTGGTGCTACAGACACCCCAGGGTGAATCCCTGCAGGTGGCCAGGTGGTGCATGTGTAGGGAGGGCCACTCAAGTCTGGTTGTTGTCAGGGCAGGAACTCCTCTTGTGCCTGACCCTGGGGAAGGAGGAAGCCTACTGCACAGTGACTACACGGCTGACTTCTGAGCAGGCTTGGTGGGGAGTGGGCTGTTCACTGACATCCCAAGTCCGTTAGCAGCTCATAGATGCAGTCAATTTTATGGGGGCTTGGCCTACCCTCGTGTGGAGGGCCCACGCCTCTCACTAAGCACAAGGACCCGGCACTGGCCCCGACATCCTTGTAGGGTGATTTATTGCAAGCTGCTCTTTCTCCAGAGGCAGAGGAGAGGAACTGCCCCTCCACAATTCCTGTATAAATCGTCTGGAATTATGATGAATTGAAGATTCTTTGTCCTGGTGACAGTAGTAAGTGTTATGAGTGGCTTTTAATAGCTAGGACGGCAGAAGAGATAAATATCAATTACTGGTTGAGAAAGTGTGGTTTAAGCCAGCTTCCTCATTTTTTTCCCATGATGAGGTTAATTATTTATGGCATAAGAACATGAATAATTTCACTTTATCTCTTTATCCAAGCAATAAATGAATTGTAACACAGAGGGATTTGGGTAGCTGATGCAATAGGAGTGTGTTTAAAGTGTTTAGAAGTTTTGTGTTCCCCCCAAAATTCTCCTTGTCAATCATAAACAGGGCTTTTTATATTAATAAGGTCTATTTAAAATTTTCATTTTCTTATTGTTTTATTTTTTTTTTTTACTGTATTTTGTTCAGTATTAGTTTTGATTGAGCATAAACTATGTCCTAGGCCCCATTTTGTGTGTTGCAAGTGTGTTAACTTGTTTAATCATTGGACAGCCTTTGGTTAGGGAGACCTACATGTCCTTGGACTTGGTTAGGGAGACCTACATGTCCTTGGACGGGGTTCTTTTTCCCCTTCTCACCTGCTTTAAATCAAAGTTAGCAGAATGAATGAAGCTGGTAGGAGATTTAATGAGATAAGATGTGTGAGCACACAGGCCTGGAGCTAGGAGATTGAATGGGATGGGACATGTGAGCACACAGGCCTGGAGCTAGGAGATTGAATGGGATGGGGCATGTGAGCACACAGGCCTGGAGCTAGGAGATTGAATGGGATGGGACATGTGAGCACACAGGCCTGGAGCTGGGAGATTGAATGGGATGGGACATGTGAGCACACAGGCCTGGAGCTGGGAGATTGAATGGGATGGGACATGTGAGCACACAGGCCTGGAGCTAGGAGATTGAATGGGATGGGACATGTGAGCACACAGGCCTGGAGCTAGGAGATTGAATGGGATGGGACATGTGAGCACACAGGCCTGGAGCTAGGAGATTGAATGGGATGGGGCATGTGAGCACACAGGACTGGAGCTGGGAGATTGAATGGGATGGGGCATGTGAGCACACAGGACTGGAGCTGGGGGATTGAATGGGATGGGACATGTGAGCACTCAGGCCTGGAACTGTAGGAAGCATTCAGGGCTCTGCAGAGCTGTCATCATCAGCACCGCGTCATCTTCGTCACGGCCCCATGATGATCACGTGGTCTAGGAGGCCAGGGCCCTGGGTGTATGTCCATTCTGGTGGTCCCCTGAACCTGAGACCCTGGGCAGTGGCTTTTCCTGTCTGCGGCTCAGCTTTCTCCCCTGGAATGAGGGCACCGGCTTTCCTGCTTTCACACAGGAGGCAGCTCTGTGACTAAATCTGCCCAGCAGCAGCGTGTCCAGTCGGCATTTGTGTCTGAGGTCACCAGGTCCACCTCGGTCCCTTCATGAGATGTGGCACATGTGATCTTCTCTCGTGGAGCATTTGTGTCCCTGGCTGCCTTAGGCCATTTCTGTTCTGCTGAAGGGAATGAGAATTCTGAGCTGTTAAGCTGATGATGGTAGACAGCCTGCACCATTTGGCTCCACGACCCTGTCTGACCCACCAGTATGCGCTGTTAAGAAGAAAGATAGAAATGACAGTGGGGCTCATTCACACCCTGCGAGAAGTCATCAGAGACAGAAGCCGATGGGACAATCGAGAACAAGGGGCACAGATCTGGATCTGAAGGCAGAGCACCCTTTTGCTGGCCGGCATTTTGGAAAGTTACTCGCTTTTCTGAGGCTGGCTTTCTCTGTCTGAAAACCCTAGGCCCTAACCATGAGACCAATAGGCAGTGAACGCTAAGGATCCTCCCAGCCTCAATTACTGTTTTACACTGCACAGACATTATGCGACCCTTACTGTCTGCCATGGCCTGCTCTAGGACCAGGGAAACAGTGATGACTGAGTTGGGAGCTTCCGCTTTGCCGTCAGTGGGGCTCTGTTAGAACAAACAACCTACTTCCACAAGGCTTTGTTTTAAAAGGATTCTATTTTATTTTATATATTTGAAAGACAGTTGAGGGGAGTAGAGAGGGAGGAAAGAAGGCAGGGAGGGAGGGAGAGAAGAAGAGCGATCAATCTTTTATTCTCCGATTCACTCCTCAACTGCCTGCAACAGCCAGGGCAGCATCAGGCTGATGCTGGAAATGGAGAACTCAACCGCTAGCGCTGCCCGTGCTGCCTTCTGAGGTGTGCATCAGCAGGAAGCTGGGCTGGGAGCTGAGTCACGACTCAAACCAGTCACCTTGATGTTGGATGCCAGTGTCCAAAGCAGCATCTTAACCTCTGCACCGCTTGCTGAAGCCAGCGGACTCCTGGGATGTGACTGAGCAACTGGGGAGTGGAAGGTTTGGCTCATGCTGTATCTGTGGGGACTGGCAGTGAGCAGGTGCACCAAGTGCCCGCTGCTGGTGGGTGGAGCCGGATCCATCCAGCTGGAATCGTGGGTGGAGTCAGGCAGCAGGCAACGTGGAGGGAAACCCACCCATTGGACTTTGCAGCCTGGAATGGGAGAACAAGCAAAACAACAAGAACAAATGGCCTCCCATGAAAGAAAACTGCAGGAAGAGACAGCGGGTTTGCACGAGCAGGATGCAGATCCCTTGTGTAGATTCCAGCAGAGCAGGCAAACTCACGCTTCCCTCCACACGCAGTCACCTGCATGGCTTTCAAAGGAAAGTATTCATCCAGCTAGAATGGATACCACACTCCCGGAGACTTCCGTCAGTGCCCTGGGTGGCTAAGTGGAAGAGATGTTGCAAAATACAGTGAGGCTTTGGACACGTGGAAATATAAGAGCGGAGACACGATGCATGGGGGCAGGTTCCGGGGGCTCCAGCGGGGGAGTGACAGCCCTGTCGGGGAGAAGGAAATGATGGGGAAGGCATATGAGATCAACAATAGAGGACTATCTCCTTGGCTAAAAGGCTGGAAGTGGCTCTTCCTGAGCCTCCCACTGGTAGGCAGGATTAATCAAAAAAGATATATACTTGGTAAAATTCTTCAGTTTTGAGCATAAAGAAGCACTCTTAGAATCTTCTTGGCATGAAGAATAAATTATGTTCCTTTTTAAAAAATTTATTTGACAAATAGAGTTAGACAGTGAGAGAGACATACAGAGAGAATGGTCTTCCTTCCGTTGGTTCACCACCTAAATGGCCGCTATGGCTGGAACTATGCCCATCCAAAGCCAGGAGCCAGGTGCTTCCTCCTGGTCTCCCATGCGGGTGCAGGAGCCCAAGCACTTGGGCCATCCTCCACTGCCCTCCCGGGCCACAGCAGAGAGTTGGACTGGAAGAGGTGCAACCAGGACTAGAACCCAGTGCCCATATGGGATGCTGGTGCCGCAGGCGGAGGATTAACCAAGTGATCCATGGCGCCAGCCCTGAATAAATTATTTTATAAAGGAAAACATGTAAAGTGGCATGTACAGTGTATATTGCGGGAAGAAGGAAAAAAAAAACATATAATTTACTGAAGGAGAAGGTTCCTGTGTCTAATCAAGCATGTCTTTGATGTCAACTGAAAGACATTTTTAGGTAAAGATTTAGATACTACATCATGTAACTGAGTACATAATATGCTCAGAAAAGAACTGTGAGCAGACAAATGCTCCACAGTAGAGAAACCTTAAGAAAGAGGAAAGAGAAGAAAGAATTGAAAAATAAACTTGGCATTTTGAGTGTTCAGGTTCACATCTACGTGGGTTATAAATGATGCAACAGGTATAATTGAGCAGCCACACAAGGAGTCTCAACATTCATATGAATTGGAGAGGATAGAAATTCCCACTTGCAAAACCTCTTATATGGAGACTGGAACCCACGTGTACTGCTGATGGGATATAAAATGGGACAGGTCTTTGGGAAACAGTTTCTCAAAAGGATTTACAGTTACCTTGTGACCTGCCATTGCCTTCCTAGGTATTCTGCCAATGCAAATGAACACTGCAGACAGAGAAACTTAAAAAATATAGGCATACTTAGTTGGAAAGCCCACCAGCATGGCCCTGGCATAAGGTGGGGGTCTTACTACTTTGTAACACAGAGGGAGGGCACATGCAGTGAGATGTAGTGATCTCTTCTGGGAGAGTTTATCTTTGTTTACTTATTTTTATTTATCTATTTTTAAAAAATATTTATTAATTTATTTGAAAGGCAGAGATAGAAATAAGAGAGAAAGAGAAACATCCTCCATCCACCAGTTCACTTCCCAAATGACCACAGCAGCCAGGGATGGGCCAGGCCAAAGCCAGGAGCCATGAGCTGCTTCTGGGTCTCCCACATGGGTACTTTTTGGCCATCCTGTGCTGCTTTCCCCGGTGCATTAGGTGCATTGGAAGTGGAGCAGCTACGACTTGAACTGGCACCCATATGGGATGCTGGCACTGCAGGTGGAGGCTTAACACAGAGCCAGCCCCTGTTTACTTATTTTTAGGTTTTTATTTATTTATTTGAAAAGCTGAGTTCCAAGGGGCAGGGAGGGAAAGAAAGAGAGAGAGATAAATCTTCCATCTGCTGGTTCACTCCCCAAATGGCTACAATGGCTACAATTGGGCCAGGCCAAAGCCAGGAGCCTGGAACTCCATCTGGCTCTCCCATGTGGGTGGCAGGGGCCCATGCACTTGGGCTAGCTGCTGCTGCTTTCCCAAGTGTATTAGTGGGGAACTGCGTCAGAAGTGGAGCAGCTGGGAATCCAAATGACACTCTTAGGAGATGCTGGCGTCACTGGTGGCTGCTTAACCACACTGTACCACACTGGTGGTCCTGTGAGAGCTTGTTTTTTTATGTCAAGACACTCCCGTGCCAATGACATGAACCCATCCCTGAGTTCAGAACTCTGATTCATCCATTCATAAGGGCAGAGAGATGAAGCTTCCAACCATAGTAACTACCCATGAGAAATGACAGTGTTTGCACAGAAACCTATACTGAATAGTCCTAGGTGCGTTACTCATAAAAGGCCAGAAGTGGGAGCGCCACAGATGTCTGTCAACTGATGAGTAGGCCAGTGCAGTGTGGCACACCTGGACACTGGAACAGAGTGCCAGAAGCAGCGAGGTGCTGACATGTGCAAAGGCTTGGATAAACCCTGAGAAGGTTATGAGAGATACCAGGAATAGGCACGTCTGTGGAGACACGGGGGTTTACGGTTGCTGCAGGCCGGGGTGGGGGTGCAGCCTTCCTTTGGGGTAATGCTCTGGAGTTGACCAGTGGTGGCGATTGCTTGCTTGCTTGCTTGCTTGCTTTTTTATTTTTGACAGGCAGAGTGGACAGTGAGAGAGAGAAAGAGACAGAGAGAAAGGTCTTCCTTTTGCCGTTGGTTCACCTTCCAATGGCCGCCTCGGCTGGCGTGCTGCGGCCGGCGCATCGTGCTGATCCGAAGCCAGGAGCCAGGTGCTTCTCCTGGTCTCCCATGGGGTTCAGGAGCCCAAGCACTTGGGCCATCCTCCACTGCACTCCTAGGCCACAGCAGAGAGCTGGCCTGGAAGAGGGGCAACCGGGACAGAATCCAGTCTTCCGACCGGGACTAGAACCTGGGGTGCCGGCCCCACAGGCAGAGGATTAGCCTATTGAGCTGCAGCGCCGGCGATTGCATACTTCTGAGAATGTGCCGGAATTGCTGATTTTGTGCACTTTAAATTGGGCGTAGGGAATGTTTTTGTCCGTGGGCCGTAAGAGGCTCAGAAATCCTGTGGTCTGGCTCCGCCGAAGCCTCCACGGGCAGTACTCAAGTTCACTGAACCTGTAGCAGGCTGATTGTTAAGCTGACCATTGTATCTGGCTGGGGAATGACATTATAAATCTGCAGATGGACCTGGGCAGAAAACGTTCCCCTACCCTGCTTAGAGGATGAATTTCCTGGTGTAGAAATGGAACATCAGGGAAGCTGTTTCAAAAACCTAGCTTATGACTGCGCCTATGGCCTGTGTTTCTGGCACTACGTATTTTCTCAGTTTACTTTATTAAGGACTTGCATGCTGAAAGCGTGAGGTGGGGCGACTCTGTGAGAGGAGTGGTTGGCAGCCTCAATGCAGTGCGTTTGGAAAGCCACAAAGGACAGTGACGGTGATCAAGACTGACACTGTGACAGATCCAGTGACAGGTACAGCCTGTGGTCCAGGAGCTGCAGTGGCCTTCTCCCGGAGCACTGTGGTGACTGGGGTGAGCCTGGGTCTGACGCAGAAAAGCCCTTGCACAGCTTCTAGAGGCTTCCGCTGAGGGAAATCCAGTGTTGCTGGGGTCCGTCAGGGACCTCGCAACCTCGGGCTGCCTCTGAGTAACGCACCCTTGGTTTTATGGGTCTTTGAAGTCATGATGCCTCTGCAGCCCAAGTGTGTGTGTGTGTGTGTGTGTGTGTGTGTGAGAGAGAGAGAGAGAGAGAGAGAGACAGAGACAGAGAGAGAGAGACAGAGAGAGAGAGAGGGAGACTCTGATGACATCATGTATCATTCTTGTTCTCCCTTAACGTTTGTATCTATGGCTTGTCTTTGAAAATGTACTCCTAAAGCAATTGTATCTGAGAGGAAAATAAACTTGTTCACTGATGGATAAAGATGGAGATAAGCCAGGGCTGTCATACGTCATGGGCTGTTGATGACAGCTAAGATTTTCAGTGACTTCATGCTGTAACTGTCACCCTTTGGTTTGCTCTTTAAACCTTGGTGGGATTCTGTCTCAGAACTGCCGGCTCTTCTCCCTGCTCGTGAAAATAAAATACACATTTAGATTATCAGAGATGCTTGAAAGGCTTTGTAGCTCCTAGATTTCTTACTGGCAACAAATATTTACCAACTGCTCACCCTGTGAGATTCTCATTCAGCGGGGAGAGCTCTGCCCCACATGACAGGTGACGCAGGGCTGAGTGTATGCTGAGCCCAGGGTAGCTCACTTGGAGATTCTAGTTAGAATTTATTCTGTCCATATTTTCATATTAAAATGTATTCAACTGTCCTCCCTCCAGAACTGCATTTTCTCATTAGAAACCATACACAGTTTTTTCTTTGAAGACATAGTTGACTTGGCTTCTTGAAGATGCTGTAACTCCTTTTGTGTGTTGTTGAAGGAAGGTGTTATTCATGTGGGGAGGCCGCTGCAAAGATGTTTACATGGGGCTGACATCGTGGCGTAGCGGGTTAAGCCACTGCCTATGACGCCGGTGTCTCATGTGGTGCTAGTTCATATCCTGGATGCTCTATTTCTGATCCAATTCCCTACTAATGGCCTGGGAAAAACAGCAGAAGAAGGCCTAAGTGCTTGGGTCCCTGCCACCCACATAGCAGGCCTGGATGAAGCTCCTGGCTTCTGGCATCAGCCTAGCCTAGCCCTGGCTATTGCAACCACCTGGAGGAGTGAACCAGCAGATGGAAGATACCTCTCTCTCTCTTTCTTCTCTATCTTTCCCTCCCCCCCCCTTCTTCTCTCTCTCTAGTTCAGACTTCAAAATAAATACAAAAATCGTATAGTGGGGAAAGAGATTGGGTTCCATTCCACATACACAAAGAAAGGTGGAGTTGATGGCAAGGAAGCAAGGTATGGGAGTCTGGTTGGATGACTCTAAGAGATGTGTGAGCTCCTGCTGGGTTGACTTGAGGGGATTCTTGCTGCAGGCAGGTCCCCGTGGACCAGTCACTGCCAGGGTAAGGGTAGGAGGGTGATCAGATATTGAGGAAGGCGGTTTCTTGCCAAACAGGGCTCCTGTTCAAATTGAGCTCCTAAGGGACATGCTGGAGGCTCCTAGGGCTTCAGACCCTGGGTAATCTTTGGTGAAGGAGAGGAGCTTGGCTCTTGGGTTCCTCTGGCACTCGACTCCCAGGGGCTGATGAGGTGGCAGAAAGATGGGGTCAGGCCTTAGAAGAGAGAAGGCCACAGGTGGATTCACTCCAAGCAGAGGTTCCAGAGAGATGTGCTCAGTTCTGACTCATTGCAACTTGGGGTCATGTCATAGGGAAGTGACATCAGGAGGCTTCGTGGGATGGGCAGGGTGTGTCATTCCAGTGAGAAAACAGCTTCAGAATACTTCGTCTTGCCCCTGTTTAAATTCGATGTGTAGTTAAATAAACCAATGAATCAAGTGTTACTCACTTTTATAGTTGCTTGAGAGGGCAAGGAAAAGTATTACAGCTTAAGATGTTTTCTCACAGAGCTTCCAATCAAAGGGAAGACCTTGAGACAAAAGTACAAGGGAGCCAAGTTGTTGTATAGTGGGATCACGATATCCCATTTGATGGTCAGTTTGAGTACCTGCTGCTTCCACTTCTCATCCAGCTCCTGCTAATGTCCTGGGAAAGCAGTAGATGATGGATCAAGTGTGTGGGCCCTGCCACCCATGTGGGAGACCCAGTTGGATTTCCAGGCTCCTGACTTCGGCCTGACCCAGCCCTGGTCTTTGCAGCCATTTGGAAAGTGAATCAGTGGGTAAAAGATTCTCTCTCTCTCTCTTTCTTTGTCTTTCTCCTCTTTCTGTAGCTCTGCTTTTCAAATAAATAAATAAATAAATCTGTTAAAAAACCCCTAGAAGGTCACTTTTAAGTTTGTGGGAAATGGAATTACAAGGTTTATTTTGGTGCATTTTTTGAAATCCATGCATAGTTTTTTTTTGTTTTTGTTTTTTTTTTTTTTTTTGACAGGCAGAGTGGACAGTGAGAGAGAGAGAGAGATCCTTTGCCGTTGGTTCACCCTCCAATGGCTGCCGCGGACGGCGCGCTGCAGCCGGCACACCGCGCTCATCCGATGGCAGGAGCCAGGTGCTAGGTGCTTTTTCCTGGTCTCCCATGGGGTACAGGAGCCCAAGTACTTGGGCCATCCTCCACTGCACTCCCGGGCCACAGCAGAGGGCTGGCCTGGAAGAGGGGCAACCGGGACAGAATCCGGCGCCCCAAGCGGGACTAGAACCCGGTGTGCCGGCGACGCAAGGCAGAGGATTAGCCTGTTGAGCCACAGCGCCGGCCTGCATAGTTTTTATAATACTCATTTTTCCATGAGGCCCCGTGTACCTCACTTGTTTCTTGGTCTGAGCTTCAGATGGGAGGAGCAGCACCACACCCATGAGATGCCTGATTCCCTTACCAGAAGTGGGAGCCAGCAGCGCCCAGGGCTGTGCCACCTGCTGAGGATGGAGAATGCCCTTCATCTGCCCCCCTCTCCCGAGGGCTCCGAATGCTCCCTCTCTTAATCCAGACCACGTTTTCCTTTCTCGCTGACTTCATCTTGCTCTGAGTGTTTGCTGAGCTTGACTGGGTTTTCCTATGGCTTTATAGGTAGCTGGGCGTGCTCATTAACACTGTGGCCGATTCCAGGAGTGCCCGGAGCTCCTTGAGGGTTAAGAGTATCCCTGGTAGGGAGCATCCCTGGCACAGGGTATTGTGACAGCTGATGGCAGATCCTTCCTGTCTCAGTTTATGATGCACGAACGTTCTGGCACTCGTAGGTGTTGGCACTGCAAGGTCGCTGGGTCAGTGGATAGGACTTAGGGGAGAGGGTCTGACTGCAGGCCTGTGGAAGGACTTGGTCGCTCCTTGCTTCTATCTGCCCTTGGTGGCTCTGATCAACAAACAGTTCTCTGATTATCTGAATGGAGGCACCTTGAAAGTGATCTGCCTCAGTGGTGTTGCCTGGGAGTGGAATGCCAGAGGAACCCAAGAGCAAAGATTCTTGTTTCCCAGTGCCTCGCTCCCTGTAATGAAATTCCTTGACCTTGCCTGTCCCCAGGTCGCCCGCATGTCATGCAAATTACTCATTGAGGCACATCTGTTCCGTACACCTGTGTCTCAAGGGCACTCCTCTGTCTTTTCAAGCAGTGTCTTTGTGAATAGAAACAGCTTTTCATGTGAGCCAGGCCCTATCCCAAATTTGCAGTCCTTATATAAACCACATATATTTTTTTAACAGATAACCATTTAACATGAACACATCCTTGCTGCCCAGGGGATGCTCTCTGTGGCGAGCGCTTGCTTCTTTGAGAAGCATTTTCACAACAAGACTGTTGTGTATCTGCCAGGGAGGCGAGCAGGCATTTATTTTGGGGCAGGCAGAGCACTTCACCTGTACCTCTGCAAATCTCTGGGGTCTCCAAGGGCTACTGGTTGCAGATGATAGCAGCGAAGCACAAATCTTGGCTTCACTGGGTGATTTCTCAGGGAATTCAATGCTCAGCTGTCATTACAAGGCTTTCCTCTCTCTTGCTGCTCTTGGTACTCTTTGTTTGCCCTTCCGATGTGAAGTCTGCAGTTCCAGGTAGTTTTGTTCAAAGCTGTGGTTATTTTCTTATGCACATCAGCTTCCACTCTTGGAGAGAAGGGCAGAGAAAGCCTTGGAGCACAATCCCGATGGCTGTGGCTTGGCTGGTCAGAGGTCGTACAGCTGTGCAGCCCCAGGCTGTGTCTGCAGGCGTCTCTTGCCTCATTGAGTACTTTGTACCCTGTCCTGTCCTCCTGTTTTGGGGGTGACCGTGCTTTGGGGCCCATGGTGGACAAAGGCTGTTTGTTTTCCAATGCATGATTTGTTTACCTACCAAGGCTAACAAAGGTTTATTCCCCAAATTCCCAGAGCAGCCAGGTCTGGGCCAGACTAAAACCGGGATCCTAGAACTCCCATCTTGGTCTCTCATGTGGGTGGCAGGGGCCCAAGCACCTGGGCCATCTTCTGCTGCCTTCCCAGACACATTAGCAGGGAGCCAGCAGTGAAGCAGAGCAGCCAGGACGTGGGCTGGTGCTGTGATAATTGATGGTGGAGGTGCAGGCAGTGGCTTAACCCACTGGACCAAAACATGGCCCTGATCACCAGGCCCTTTTCAGTAGCTTAGTGCGTTGTCATTTCACCCGACTCTTCTGTGTCTTGGAAAGCCATAAGTGACATGTGGAATTCACAGATTTCACTGAGTTTTGGTGTCTGCTCTCTTCAGCCTGTGATGTCTGGCTGTATGGTAGTTAATTTTTTTTTTTTTTTTTTGGTAGGAGCATTGTGTGGCCTGTGGCACAGTGTGAGGCATCAGCAATCACTTTTTACCTTCTTTTTGTAGGCAGGTATGAGGGTACCCCAAAGTTCATGAGCAATGGAATGAAAAGGTAACGTGCATTTTCCATGAGTGTTTTGAAGATCTCCCCTGTTCTCTGCCCAGAGTGAACATGTCTCCAGGCCCTGTCAAAATGTGTTATGTGTAGTTGCCTCGTCCTACATATGCTGTCACATGAAGTTGCTCGCGGGGTCTGCTTCTGCACATGGGGCTCTACTCCAGCAAATTACTTGCAAGTGGTCCCATGCCACCTTCACCAGCCAAGTGCCTAGGAATCTTGGCACGTATTGGGTACATGATCCATGTTTAAAGAAGGGGTTAAGTACTTGAAAGGAAGCACTTAGTGAATGTGGCTTCCTGTGTGGTCTACTGAGACACAAACACTTACTGGATGAAGGAGTGTTTTTTTTTTTTTTATGAATGACTTTATTTATTTGAAACAGTTACAGAGAGAGGTAGAGGCAGAGAGAGAGAGCGAGAGCGAGTGAGCGAGCAAGCATATTCCACTGGTTCACTCTTCAAATGACCACAATGGCCAGAGCTGAGCTGATCTGAAGCCAGGAGCCAGGAGCTTCTTCCAGATCTCCTCTGTGAGTGCAGGGGCCCAAGGACTAGGGCCACCTGCTGTTTTCCCAGGCCATGGCAGAGAGCTGGATCAGAAGTGGAGCAGCCAGGACTCGAACCAGCACCCATACGGGATGCTGGCACTGCAGGATGGGGCTTTAATCTGCTGTACCACAGCACCAGCCCCATGGATGAAGACATTTATGATGGGGTGGAAAAGGTTATTTGGCTGCTGTGTTAAACTTGATTCTTAAAATCAGCTCAAGGGGCTGGCATTGTGGTGTAGAGGGTTGAGCCACTACCTGCAGTTGTCGCATCCCATATGAATGCTGGTTTGTGTCCTGGCTGTTCCACTTCTGATCCAGCTCCATATTAATGGCAGCAGAAGATGGCCAAGAGTTTGGGACACTGTACCCATTTGGGAGATCCGGAAAAAGCTCCTGGCTCTTGGCTTTGACTCAGTGCAGCGCTGGCTCTAACCTCAAGATAGTTCTTTCCCATGACCTGTTAATTACCTGCTAGTATTTCTATAATAATGCTTCTGCTGATGGTAGTGATCTTGTACAACAAAGAGCTGGTGAGATTGTTCCCCTCGGGAGTTTGTCATTTCTTAGATTGAGTGCAAAGTCAGATTTAATTCAACTTCTATTGAGTAGTATACCTTTCTACAATGATAGTTTCAATGTGTTCTGGTACCCTAAGGTAGATGTCTTTCTGTCTTCTTAGTCTTTGTACGAACGCATAGGAGAGGCAGAATTTGAACCATGTTCCCTGACTCTGGTCATTAGCATGGAGCTAGATTGGAAGCAGGACAATTGGGACTTACGCAGCACTCTGATAGAGGATGCTGGCATTGCAAGCGGCAGCTTAACCAGCTATGCCAGCACAGCACCAGCCCCTTGGCCAACCTTTTGGAAGGTTGGAAGGCTTCAGGGCCTTAAGGCCGAATAGCATACGTTTGCAGGTATACTTGTGCTGGGTTAACTGCAAGGCCTCTGGTGCAGTAGCACAGTAGTTTGTTTGATTCCTGTTCCTTGTCTGCCCATCATGGGGTGACAAGCACGTGGAGTGGCAAACATTGTCTCCTTAGGTCTTAACTTTGGTGTAGCAGAATCAAAGCTAATGGGGCCTCTTTCTTCTTCTTATTTGCTGCAGGAAATAACACTTCATGCAGGTCCACATCATTACCCGACTTCACGCTCACAGTAAATCATGTGATCTAGCCGAGTTGAACCCAGGTCACTCTGGGATTATTGTTAAAACCTAGCTGAAGGAGGAAACTCTGAAGGATCATTTTTCTTTTCGTTAAGAGTTGAAAGCTCAAAGACCCATTTGTTATATAACTTAATAGGTTTCCCTTTCCAGCCACCAAATGCAGCAGTATTTTCACTGCTGCCTGATTACATAATCAATACTTATTATGTTTCTTTGATGGCTTTGTAGCGTGCCTTGAGTGTACAGTAGTGGATGAGATCAGAGTCATCCTTGATCCCCAGGAAGTGACATCTTGGGGAAAGAGAAACAGGGTTAGGCACCCACCATTAAGCAGTAGCTCCAAAATAGGACAAATGCGGTAGCTGGGAAAAAACAAAGTACTGTGGAAGCACTTAACACAAGAACCTCGTGTTTTTCAGAGTAGGCTGGGAGAGGCTTTCCATAGGAATTTATGTTTTTGCCAAGATTTCATGGGTATGTAGGTGTTTACCAGGCAAAGAAGATCCAGTTGGGTTCCGTGGGGAAGAGGCAGAAGGTTGCAGCCCATGGGGGTTGAGGAGAAAGAAATGAGTTGTATGTGGGAAAACAGAGGCTGGCATAGCATGAAGGACATGAAATAGGTGGGCGGGGCTTCTGGTGAGGAGTCTTTCAATATCTCAGAGGCAGAGTGATGGCCTTGAAGGATGGCAGAACAGCCTTTGTCTGAGTCTGGGAGTTGGACATGGTTAGTGTTCCAGACCCCATGCTCCTCCTCTGGAGAGGGGAAAAGAGTCAGATTTACTACTGTGAGTGCAACTGAAATACGTGAAATCTGTGGCGGTGTGTCAGCTGTGATCCTAGCACCACGTTGGTATTCTGAAGGGGTTGGGATATGTGTGGAGAAGGAGACACACACACACACTACTTCATGGAAGGACACTGTTTTGTTTAATCTGTTACTTTTGCACAAGAAAACCGTGATTGCTAGAAGGCATTCACATCTGTGCATTCGTGCATGAAGGGTTTCGGCTCAGTCTCCAAGGGGTGGTGGAGACAGGGATTTCTCTCTCCCTGAACGGAAAGACACTAAGGGATTCTGAGTCTGGAGAGGAGTCGGTGTTAGTCTCCTTTTGCTGCCATAACAAATTGCCACAAACCTAATGGCTTATGCAGAGATGACGAGTCCAGGACAGGTCTCCTAGGTGAAATGAAGACATCCGCCAGGCTGCGCTCCTCTGCAGGCTCCAAAGATGATCCATTTTCTTGCTCTTGCCAGCTTCTGAGGCCACGTGCACCTCTTTCCTGATAGCCCCCTCCTCCAGCACCTTCAAGTGTCCCTCAGGCCCTCCCACTTCCCATTTATAAGGATGCTATGATTACACGGAGCCTACCAAGGTACTCTAGGATGGTCCCATCTCAGAATCCTAAACTTACAATGCCCCTTTGCCCTGTGAGGGAGCAAATTCCAGGGACCAGATGTGGGCGTCTGGGAGCTTCCTTCTGCCTGCCGCAGTATCTTTGTTTCCAAGAGCACTGGGTATCGTAGCCTGTGGCTTTAGTGGGCATCAAGGCTCTGCCCACTGGGCCCTGACAGACCACAGAGGCACAGAGGAAGAGCAAAGCTCCCCTCATCCTCCTCGGTCATGCTGCCCCTCCTCCATGCCTTCTTCAGACACCCAGGCCTTCTTCCAGCTTCTCTGTGGCACAGCCTTGGCCCTGGGCCTGAGGCCTTGCTGGTCCCGCTTTTCCCACCCCTGCTTCTGGATTTCTGCTGCCTTTGTTCTTGATGGTTCTTGATGGTCATGCTAGGAGTGCTGGAGTGACACAGGGGCGTATCCCTGCCTTCCTCCCTTCACTTCACAAGTATTTGTAGAGGCTCTTACAGGAGACACCAAAACAGAGTTGTGGTACAGTTTCTAAATGTTTATGAGAGATCAGTACTTAGGAAGTGGGTAGAAGCTGGTATGTACAGATGGGGAAGGCAAATGTTGGGTGGTTCTGAGTAGCAGAATGTTATATGATTTACAATTACTTTTTTAAAAACCTACCAGTGATGCTAAATATCCTGTTGTTAGGAAGAATAGAAATGGGAAAAAAGTGCTGAGTCATCCACTTTGAGGCAGCCTGGCGAGGTTACCTGGAACCACCTGGGGAGGGTACTGAGCCCTCACTCACACTCAAACAGGAGTTTGCAGCATAAGAATGAGCAGAACTGAGAGGAGCTGACCCGTGCAACCCAAGAGGAGGCATCTTGGTTAACATACAGATAAGACAGTGCTGACGCCTCATCAGGTGACAAGGAACAGGCCTGTGTGGGAAACCCGGGTACCTCTGGGTTTCTCCCTTTTGGTGCTTGGTATGATTTACTGTAGTACAGTGTGTCTGGTCTCACCTATTGGCTGTAACCATAACCATCGCTCAGGAAGGGCCTATGTGTCTTTCCCACGCTCGGATGGTTCCAGGGGGTGGCTGCCATGTTGGTGTTACTTGAATTTCCTTAGTGTGTGAAGTGACACATGCTAGGATTTCCCAGGTGTGTTGTATAGGTTTGATTTAGCGAGCATGGAAGGCCCGTGCTGAGCCCCAGGCATTGTAGATATGTGCTGCTTCCAGCAGAGCACACACAGGCTCTCTCGGTGCTTGCACACAGCACGCGGTCTGGAGCTGGCATTCTGTGGTGTGGTACAGGAACAGCTATGTCAGTGTCTGGATCCTGCAGGAATGTGAACTCTTAGGCCTCAGGCAGACCTGCTTACTCTACGTACTTGACATTCTGGGAGTGGAGCCCAGAAGTTGGTGTTTTAACAAGCCCTTCAGTCATGCTGAGAAATGCTGAACACTGGGGCTGTCATCTCGAGTGGAGCATGCCGGAGATGCTCCCACTGTGGCATGCCAGCAGGAAGCCCTAGGGCTTGGTGGGCCCTGGTTTGATTTCGACATGAATGATCTCCAGAAGGTGGCCTGTGGAGATGAGGCTAGAAGAGGAGGGATGAACTCCATGAAGGAGGTAGCAGAGGGCCCTACAAAGCACTGTAGGCATCCAGCCATGTGGGGCACAGCTCACGCTGCACGAAGTCCCTCCTGGTGGGAGACTGGGGGATTCTCTGGATGAAGATGGCGAGGCAGCTGTATGTGAAGATGTGTGGGTGCAACCTCTCAGTCACTGTGATAGCTTTCCACTTTCACCGCGAGGGCTGGCTTCTTGTTGATGACAAGTGGGGGACTATGAGAATTAGTCCAGGTGGAGAACTCTGTCCTGATGTCCCAGACCTACCATCATGGTGATGGCTCCTGTACAAGCAGACACTTCCTGGAAGATTCCTGAGATCCAAGGGAGAGGTGGTCTGGTCCTCGGACTTCTCTTGGAGATACAAATTCCCTGGGGGAGATGCTGGCTTTGGGCCTCCTGTTCCCGTGTTTGGGAACCACACACTTTTCTGGTCATTTCTTTCTTAGCTGTAGCACCACCAGCATTTTTTCTGCTTTTTTTTTATCATGCCTTTATTATTCTTTGTACCACTCCTTGCTGTAACCAAGTATTCTGTAGCTGAATTACAGTGCTCGGACAATGAGCTTTTCCAATATTTTGCCCCTATCCTCTGACAACTGCTTTAACTTGAGGTAAAGCATAAAATTGATGTTGAGATCTCGATGTCAAGTAAATTACAAGCTTCCAAATGGTCTTGACTTGAATTTTCTAGCTGACATTTCAGTTACTCACCAACTTTGTTTTTTCTAGAAGGTTTTTACCTTTTCTTCCATGAGCCTTTTATGGTTGCCTTGAAGGGCTTTCATGGAAAGGTGTGTTTTTACATGGATTTTCTCAGTCATGAGATTTCAAAGTGGATTTGTGAGGCTTTTGGGCTGCAGGGTGTGGGACGTGGATTCTGAGCCCTAAGAAGTGGATGCACTGGCTTGGCTCTCTGTATCCTCCAGCAGGTACTTGTGATCAGAGTGGCTCAGTCCAATGGAGAGGTGTTAAGGGGTTCTTTTCCAGCGCAGTGGAACATTCTGGCTCGTTCTTGGCTTTTCAGTGGCATTGCTTTGTTTTGTCAGTGCAGCAAGAGCAGTGGCTTATGGCACCAGTATGTAAAAATGTGAACAATACAGCTTTCCCATAAGTGCGTTTACTTCTTATCTGGATGGTGTGAATCGTGGGCTAGGATTCTTGGGGAAGTGCTGTTGATTTCACGCATGCACAACTTTTCTCTCTTGGTAAAACTCGAGCAGGTTGACTTCTCCTATGGTGGTGTGAGCAGCACAGGGTGTCTTACTGGGTATGAAGCAACCATTTCACTGATAAAAATTATTTAGGGGAAGCTATTGTCTGCAATGTCCATGTCCTATATGGACACCAGCTTGTGTCATGGCAGCTCTGTTTCTGATCCAGCTCCCTGCTAATGGCCCTGGAAAAGCAGCAGAAGATGACCCAAATGCTTGGGCCCCTGTACACACGTGGGAGACCCAAAGAAGCTTTTGGTTCTTGGCTTCAGCCTGACCCAGCCCCTGCTGTTCCAATCACTTGGGAAATGAACCAGCAGATAGAAGATCTATCTATATGTCTGTCTCTGCTTCTGTCTTTTCCTCTCCCTTGGTAACACTGATTTTCAAGTAAACAAATAATTAATCTTTAAAAAAATTTTAAAAATCTTTGGAAAATTGTCCTAAGATGGCACAGAAAATTGAGAAACATGTGCAAACCTACTAAACCTTGGTAAGAACAGAGAGAATCTGTGGCTTTGAACTGGGACCTGTCCCCTTCCCCAGCGCAGTGTATTCAGCCATGAACATGGCTCTTTGTCTCCAAGCTCCTGGTTAAGAGCAGGGGTCTCTCTGCAGGAGGGCAGGGCCCTGGCATCTCTCACCCCTGTCCCCCTCCATTCTGCTGTGGAACCTCTCTTCTGGGCAAGCACTGACAGAAGGGCTGGTCTTCTTCCTCTGTCCTGTACTGACCCTGTGGTTTCTCGGGTGTAGCAGCCCCCAAAGACTAGCCCCAGATAGCCCTAGAAGCCCCATTGGCTTCTGGGGGCTCTTTCTATACCAGGGACAGCAAACTGAGATCTGGGGCTGCTATCTTGGCACAGAAGCTTGTGAGCAGAGCAGTGATGTCACTTGGGAGAAATAGGCCACTGTCCCCTTCTACAGCTCCGTTCCACTGAGGTGGAGGTTTTGCCCAGGGCATTGGACAGGCACTATAAACAGAGAGCTGCACACACCTTCACAAGCGGACAGACTTGATTTCAAACTAATAGGTGTGCAATCTCTTTCTTTCTTTCTCCCTCCCTCCCTCCCTCCCATCCTCCCCCTTCCTTCCTCCCTTCCTCCCTTCCTCCCTTCTTCCCTTCCTCCCTTCCTCCCTTCCCTTCCTCCCTTCCTCCCTTCCTTCCTCCCTTCCTTCTCAAACAGCTGCAATGGCCAGGGATGAGTCAGGCCAAAGCCAGTAGCTTCTTCCTGGTCTCCCACATGGGTATAGGGGCCCATGTACTTGGGACATCTTCCACTGATTTCTCAGGTCATTAGCAGGGAGCTGGACCTGAAGTGGAGCAGCCAAGACTTGAATGGACACACATATGTGATACTGGCACTGCAGATGACGGGTTTCTGTGCTCTGCCACAGCACCAGTACTGGCAGCTCATTCTTAGGGGTCTTGTTCAGCACAGTGAAGATCTTGGTGGTGAACAGTTACTGTTTCCTGTGGGTCCATACCGCTTCTCTCAGCAAGCAGCTGGCAGGCTGGCTGATGGAGAAAACCAGGGAAAGACAGCTCAGGAAAGTGGTGGGCAGTCTGAGCAGCCTCAGCGACGGCAGAACTCTGTCCCTGAGAACGAGTCTGATGGGATTGCCTGCTCCTGTGGAGCGCTTGCTGCTCAGTGTCTGGATGGAAGCAGTGGAAAGATCAGAACAGGAAGAGGAGACTGGACACAGCAGGGGCAGACAGCTCTGTTTGCCAGGGTCACTCTGTGCCCACACTGTATCCCGTGATGGGAAGACAGACCTCAGTCTTCCACTAAGCTGCTAACGTGAAGAGGAAGCAGGTGAAGCACAGCAGACCCCATACAGGAGGTGTTGGTTCCGTAGGAGGCTTACAGTAAGACTTGTTTAAAGCAGAGGAAGAATGAACAGAACCTCAGAGAACTTGGGGATTCTATTAAACACCACACAGTGGGAGTTCTAGAGGGAGCAGAAAAAACTTCAAAGAAATGGCTGGCATATGTGCTCTAAGAAGCTGAGAGAACTCCAAGCAGGATTGATAAGTGGACATAAGAGATGTCTTTAAAATATTAGCTAAAAAATGGAATTTGAAGATAAGTCCATTTTGGCACAGAAAATTTGGAATTCGTGCTTAGGTTTTTCACAGCACACCTCTTCTACGAACTTTTTGAATACGTTTTGGACTCATGGATTTCAAAGTTTTTCACTGAAATGTACTTCTCTTGGGACAAGTGTTTGGCCTAACACTTGTGATCCTGGCTGGGATATCCATGCCCCTCACTGGAGCACGTGGGATCAATTCCTGGCTCCTGTTTCCAGTTTCTTGATTATGCAGATCCTGGGGAGCGTTGGTGATGGCTTCAGTGATTGCTTTCTTCCAGGCCAGAGATCTCATCTGCATTCTTGGCCTTGGCTTCCTTCTGGACATGGGCAGTTGGGGAGGGAACCAATGAATGGGGGCTCTTTCTTGCTGTCGGTCTCTGCTTCTTGAAACAAACAAACATAAATCCTTTTCTTTCACTTCCAATATACATACATTTTGTGAAGTTCCCTTGTATCATGGTGAAATATTGAAAGCCAAAGTCAGAAAGAGAACTCTGAAAACAGGGAAAAAAGAGACTTATCGCTTGTGTGAGGGAACTTCAATAATATTAACAGGTGACTTCTACTCAGAAGGCCAGAGGCGTTGCACTGACAAAAGGTGCTGAAAATAGCTGCCGGCCAACAATTCTATACCTAGTGAAGCTGTTCTAAAACGAAGGGGAAATGAAGACATTTCTAGAGAAATTGTTGCTGCCAGACCCATCTAAAAAGGCTAAAGGAATCTCTTCAGGCTGAGAGCACATGACACCAGATTCAGATTCAAACCTGCCTGAAGAAGCAGAGAGAACTGGTGGAGGAAATTGATAGGTTATTCTCAAAGATTATACAGTTGGGTATCTCATCCCCTTTTATCTTTTAACTGGTTTGGTAAGTAATTACTTAAATAATAGGAGGATTCTTCACAGAGTTCTTAAAAAAAAATTAACTGAGAAATTATTTTGATATAAACAATTTTTGAAATCGATCCACAGTGTTTTCATAATGAACATTTCCATGAAATTCTTGAATTCCCCTCAGGTGCATGGGTTTTGGAAGTACTTTTGAATGTATAAAATTAGATTCTTAGGCTCCTAATGGACAGGCATAGAATACTTTTGAAAATGGCAGCATAGAGCTGCTAAATGGAAACTAAACTCTTTGAGGGAGGAAATTATATCAGATGGAAACTCAAATACACAGGAAGAAATGAGAAGATCCAGATATGGCAAATAATACAGTTAAAAGTACAAGTTAGATAAAAATATAATTATCCTCTTTTCTTCTCTCAACCTCATTCAAAGACATAGAATTACACACAGTTATCATCCCAGTGTATTGTTGGGCTTGACGGATATCCACCTGTAATGTGTACAGTAATAATAGTACAAGAAGGGGGAGGTGGGGTGGAGCCACAGAAACGTAGAGTTTCCATGCTTCAAGCCAGTGTGAAAGTTAAGATGAAATTTAAAAGCCTTGTAATAAACATAAAAGTGTATGACTGAAGGCTATATGTGGGGTATATCACATTCCTGTCGTCTATTGGGAGTTGCTGGGGTTGATGGCCCATCTTTGCTGTTGTAAGCAGTGTGGTTGTAAACGCAGAGCACAGGCACCTTTTGACTTATGTCTTTTGGCTGTTCACTCAGTCCTGGGATTGCTGGATTGTGTGGTAGTCCCATTTCTACTTTTCTCAGGAGCTTCCCTGCTGTTTTCCCTAATAGTTGTTGTCCTTGACATTTCTCCCATCACATTTGAGGGGTGTCTTTTTTCCACACCCTCACTAGCACTTGTTAGCTTTTGTCTTTTGGAGAGTAGCCATGCTTACCCCAGTGTAGGATGATATCTCTTTGTACCTATTGTTTGCATTTCCCTGAGGATTAGTGATGATGTTGAGCATTGTTTCATGTATCTCATGGCCATTTGCCTATCTTCTTTTTGGAAGTGTGTTTAGGATTTTTGACTAGTTTTAGATTGTTATTTAGTCATCAGTGGATGAATAGGTAAATAAAATGTGGTTTCTGTGCAATGGCTACTACTTAGCCATCCAAAGAATGAGCTACTGCCTGAGGGGGCAGCAGGAATGAATGTGGGGAGCATTAGGTTGTCAGAAACAAGCCAGACACAAAGAAGCACTATGTTGTCTCACTCACACCTGGAATCGGACAAGATTGATCTCATGGAAACTGAGAAGAGAGTAGTGAGGGGGAAAGGGAGATGCTGGTCAGAGAATTCCCAATTAGATAAGAGGAATGTGTTTCCAGAGATCTCTTGCACAGCAGGGTGACTGTAGTTAATGATGTTTGGTTGTATTCTGATAATGGGTAAGGAGTGATGTTAGGTGTTCACCACAGAAAATGAGTATGAGTGGATGCATGTGTTGATTAGCTACAATTGATCATCCCACATTATATGCCCGTATCTACTTTGAGACACTATGTTGTTCTTGATAAAGTCATGCATTCCTATCTGCTAATTAAGATTACAAGTGAATAATATGTGTATGTGTGCATATGTGTGTGTTTATGTGTATATACATGTATAGTTAAGATCAATGAAGAGAGATGGAACACTCATCTGTGGCTGATATTATTGTGATATTGTAAAATGATGCAACCACTTTGGAAAATAGCTTGGTAGTTTATCCATGTGTTAAACAGAGTAACCACGTGGCCCAAGATTCCAATCCTTGGTGTATATCCCAGAGAAATAGAACATTTGTCCACATAAAAATTTGTACACTAATATTCATAGAATCATTATTTATAATAGCTTAAAAGTTTAAGCAACTCAAATGTCCATCAAATGATCAATGAATAATATGTGATTTTTGATTTGGTGGAGTTCTCTTTGGCAACCAAAGGAATGGAGGTCTTAGATATGCTGTGCCTGGGATGAGCCTTGAAACTGTGCTAAGTGAAGGAAACCAGACACAACAGGGCTCACAGGATTCCATCTATATGAAATGTCCACATAACTCACTCTATAGAGAACGAAAGGGGATTAATGGTTTCCAGAGGAGGAGGGGCATGACTTTCCTTCTGGGGGATCAAAAGTGTGAAATTCTATTGTGTTGATGATTTCACACTGATCGCACACTTTGAAAAATGGCTCTATGTATGGTTTGTGAATTACATCTTAGTAGAGCGGTCGACGAATCGTCAGAAGTAATGCTGTGCACTTTTTGTAAGGCAGTGAGTATAGATTATGTAGATTACACCAGTTAGTGCCCAAAGCCCCTGTCTTTCTGCTTGTTCTGATGTGACTGGTGAGGTTTCTGGGTAACTCCTTGTTGTTTTTGAGGAACCTGAGGCTTAAGCATGTTGACTGACTTTGGACTTCAGGAATTTTTTTTCATAGTATGTCACAAATTTCCCCATGAAGGCTTGAGAGTCTCTTTGCTACCTTTTGTTGCCTTGAGAAAAAAAAAAATAAGATTTTTATAGCACTCTTGGAATGCATACAAAATTAAAGCTAAAATGAGTCTAAATAACCTGCCCAGAAATCCAACATTCTGAACATCATGATACATTGGTGCTCACTTTTTTCTCTATACATCTGTGAGTATGAATGCATTTTTGATGTCATGCAGGTCACAGGATATATAATGATTTTGCCTGCTTTTAAAATTGGGCATTATCTCTGTAATTCACCATGGCATTGTTCTTCAGAAGTACAATTTAATAACTGTTTAATATTTACTCTTGTATGTACACCATAATTTAATCTCTCACTATTGGACATTTAAGCAGATTTAAGCATTCTTACTCTAAGAAAAGTGCAGTGTATATAAACCTTCACCAAAATTTGAGTATTTACTTAGAGGAAACCTATATAATGTATGAACTTTTAGAAGACTTAATGTGTAGCCAAATAGCTTTCCCAAAATCTTATAAAAATTGGTGAAAGGTAAAAGAAAATTCAAGATTGAAACCTGACTCACTACATATGAAATATGCAATGTGTTACTTCGGGTTTTCCCAAGAGACAGAACCAAAGAGATGCCTGTGTGTGTGTGTGTGTGTGTGTAGATACACATGTGAAGAGAGGGACACAGGAGAGAAGGGACAGGACTAGGGGACAGAAGGCACCGAGTCTTTGTGCTTCCCCTTGTCAGTGGCAAGAGTGGACTTTGAAACCTGCGACAAGGAGGGATCTAGGGATGCTCTGTGCTCAGATACAAGGACAGTCCTGTTGGTTGGCGTCAGGAACCATGAGTGCAGGAGTGCACAGTGTGTTATTGCCGTTGCTTTGCCCTCACAGATAATTGCACAATGCTGCAGAGCAAGTGGCTTTCCTTGCAATATGTGGGAGGTGAGGAAGCATCACTGAACGTGTTTTAAGCAGATGAGACATGAGCAGAGTCACCCTTGGAAAACTGCTCTGGAAGTAGTGTGAGCCCAACCTTCTCCACTGTATGCCCCACTCCGCTCCCCTCACATATGGACTCCCTCTCACTTGCTGGAGGAGTCATAGGAAAAAGGCCATATGGGTGTTCTCCCTGCCACAGCTTATGGTTGGATCACCTCTTTGATTGACTACTTCAGATGCCTAAGAGATTACCCGGCCTCCCAAGCGGCCCAGGGTGCCCCACACTGCCCTGGATATTCCGATATTCCTAGAAAGGGAAGGAGGGAAGAAGGGAGGGAGTGAGGGAGAAAGAGAAGGAGAGAGGGAGGGAGAGAAGGAAAGAAAGAGAGAAAGAGAGAGAGAGAGAGAGAGAGAGAGAGAGAGAGAGATCTTTCATCTGCTGATTTACGCCCCAAATGGCAGTAGCAGTCAGGTCTAGGCCAGACCAAAGCCAGAATGTAGGAGCTCTATCCTGCTCTCCCATGTGGATGGCAGAGGCCCATATATGTGAGCAGTCTTCTGCTGCATTTCTAGGTGCATTAGCAGGGAGCTACATTGGAAATGGAGCAGCTGGGACTCAAACCAGTGCTCTGATTTGGGATGCTGGTGTACCGAGTGGCAGCTTAGCCTGCTGTACCACAACACTCTCTTGGCATGTGTCTTAAGAGACAAATGTAACCCATCCAAGCTCACTAAGACAAACCCTACCATTTTAGGAGCTTTGGAATAGATTTGGGGACATTGCTTTTAACTTAGGTTCTTAGCCAAAGAATTGAGTGTTTAGGGTGCCAAAAAGAGGATGCTCTCGTGGCTGTGTAACACTCGAACAGCAACGTTTAGCTCTGTTGAGTTCATGGACATCAGTTGGTAGTGTTTGCTGAAGGTTTGGAGTCCAGATTCCATCACTGGAAACTTGTTAGTCTCAGTGGCTAAGAAGGTGTTGTTAGTATTCAGTACACACTGCTCCAGGTGATTCTGCGGCAGGTGGGCCGTGGATCGCCCCCCGCGCCCGGCGGTCCTCTGCTGGTGATGGAAGAGGCTGCTATGCTTACACTCAATAGCAGGGCTCCGCTGGGGCCCTTGCTCACGTGACAAAGATACACAAATACATTCTGCTTAGTGAGCAGAGCCTGGGTTGGGTTGGGTCGGTGAGAGAAAAATGACAAGGACTTTATTCTGTTTACTTTTCAAGGATTCTTTTTTCTTCAAACACATCAGAATCCTGTGTACAAAACTGAAACATCTAATAGTCTGAAGAGGCCCCCAGAGAGGGACAGTCTCTACAAGCTCCCCGCTCCCTGTCAGTCTCTCCCCCTCCCACCCACTTCCCTCTTGTGTCAGCCCTGGTAGCACTTATAATTTTTTATGTTGTTCAGGCTGATTTTACATTCTATGGTGTGACCCTAATTAAGTCTTTCAGAACTCACAGTATTTTCATAGAGGTGCCTGGGAAAATACTGTTCTCACAGCACCAGGAAGAGTGTTGGGGTGGCATTTCTTGCCTGCAACCCTAGGACACCAGCCGTGTTACCTGGAGTGGAGTGTCTGTGTGGGGACTTCTTTCTCAGGAGGATCAGCTATGCTGAAGCTGCAAATCACTGTGCAAATGTGAATAGGAGGTCAGCAAATTAGACCCACATGCTATAGGCGGGTCCTGCACAGCATCCACTTGTGTCCTGAAGCCCTTGGCTTGACCGTGTTCTGATGGCCAATTTCAAAGTGTCCCCAGGAATACAAAGAGCTTTAATTGTCTTTGAATTTGTGTTAGGGTTTTATAGATAAGTGAAGTACTAATACATTGAACTTCTGATAGTATTTATACTTTTCTTTGAAGATTATTTATTTGAAAGACAGAGAGACAGAATGAATGAATATTGATCTTCTATCCTCTGGCTCACTCCCCAAATGGCTACAATAGCTGAAAGTGGGCCAGGCCAAAGCCAGGAGCCGGGAGCTTCCTCTGGGTCTCCCACATGGGTGCAGGGGCCATGGACTTGGGCCATCTCTGCTGCTTTCCCAGGCCATTAGCAGGGAATTGGATGGGAAATGGAGCAGCCTGGACTTGAACTGGCGCCCATATGCTGGTGCTGCAGGTGGAGGCTTCACCATCTACACTGCATCATTGGTTACTTTTGATAGTATTTATCTGTTCTCTAGGTACATATTAAAGTATATATGCTGGATGTCTTATATTTACTCATCTAGCTAGATGAATTACAGAAACATGCAATGAGGCACATTCTGCTTGGATATATACAGCTAGAGCACTCAGCTTCTCTCTGTATAGTGTCTCTCTATATGAATACATTCTCTCTATATGTGTTTCTTCCTCTCCTATATTTATGTATTCTCGGTATATCTATGGAGATATTTTCTGTTATATATGCATATTTTTCTCTCTGTTTTCTCTTCGTGGGCATCTGCTCTCTTTATATCTTTTCTGTATATTCAACATATGTCTCCTTTAACAGTTTTTGTGTTGAAGTCTATTTTGTCTGATATTAGGATGGCTACATCAGCTCTTTTCTAGTTTTTGTTAGCATGGGAAATCTTTTTCTAACCTTTCACTTTCAGTCTGTTGGTGAGATGTGTTTTTGTAGGCAACAAATAGAGAGATTTTGATTTTTAATCCATTCAGTCAATTTGTATCTTTTAACTGGAGAGTTGAGGACATTTACATTCAAGGTGACTATTGATAAGTAATGACTTGGCCCTGCCATTTTCCCATAAATATTCCTATGGTTTACTTTGGATTTCCTTTATGCTTTTACTGGGAGGTTTTCTGCCTTCACCTTCTTTTGTAATGATGACCTTGTTTCTGTGTGTAGCACATCCTTAAGTATCTTTTGTAAGACTCAGCAAGTGGTGACAAAGTCTCAATTTCTCTTGTTATGGAAGTTCTTTATTTCACCTTCATTCATAAATGAGAGCTTTGCAGGATACAGTAGTCTGGGTTGAGAATTTTTTTCTCAAGACTTGGACTATATCTCACCATTCTCTCCTAGCCTATTGCATTTCTGATGAAAAATCTGCTGTGAGTCTAATTGGAGGGCCTCCAAAGTAATCTGGCATTTCTCTTGTGTACATTTTAGAAACGTTTTTTATGTTTTACTGTGGAGAGTTTGACTACAGTGTATTGTGAGGATCTTTTATGGTCATGTCTATTAGGAGTTCTATGTGCTTCCTGTATTTGGATGTCCCTTACTTTCTCCAAATTAGGGAAGTTTTCTGTAATTATTTCACTAAAAAGAACTTCTAATCCATTCTCTCTTTCCACACCTCAGAAATTCCTAAGACTTGTGTGTTGGGTAATTTAATAGTATCCCATAGATCACTGACACTGTTTTTTAGTTTTCTAATTTCTTCTCTCTTTCTCTTTTTTCTGATCTGACTGTAAAATTTGCAGATTTGTCTTCCAAATTACACATTCTTTCTTCTGCCTCATCAAATCTGTTGTTGAGGCTTTATTTGGTCTATTGAATTCTTCATATCCAATATTTCATTTTGATTTCTCTTTAAAATCTCAATTTCGGCCAGTGCTGCAGCTCAATAGGCTAATCCTCCATCTTGTGGCGCCGGCACACCGGCACACCCCTCTTCTAGGCCAGCTCTCTGCTGTGGCCCGGGAGTGCAGTGGAGGATGGCCCAAGTCCTTGGGCCCTGCACTCCATGGGAGACTAGGAGAAGCACCTGGCTCCTGGCTTCGGATCAGCATGGTGCGCCGGCTGCAGCATGCCGGCCATGGCGGCCATTGGAGGGTGAACCAACGGCAAAAGGAAGACCTTTCTCTCTGTCTCTCTCTCTCTCACTGTCCACTCTGCCTGTCAAAAAATAAAAAGTAAAATAAAATAAAATAGAATCTCAATTTCATGGGAAAAATGTTCATTCATGTCCTGTATGAATTTCTTTAATTCATGGATTTGCTTCTGATTACTTCTAAGTAATCCCAAAATCGATTTTTTGAATTTTTTTCTGGCATTTCTTCAATCTCTTCATTTTCACATTCTTGTACTGAAGTTTTGTGGTGTTTCCTTGAAGGCATCATGTTGTCTTTCTTATTCTTGTTTCTTGAATTGCTGCATTTCTTTTTGGGCATTGTGGAGATACTTGTCCTCCCACCCCCATGATGCTTTTGTCTTTGGAGTATGCCTCTGTAGCTTAGTGGAGTGTTGGCTCTTTCAGTGAATACCTAAAGGTATGTGTTAGGTGTGGCCAAGGAGCTCTGTTCAGTGCTCCACTGTGAGGGGAGTGTCTAAGGTGACACCCAAATTGGGCATGTTAAATCTCTTATTTTTTTTTATCAGGATGGTTTAATCTGCTCTGTTGGGGTAGTCTCACATTCACCTTGTGTCCTCCAAGGAGACCAATGTCTGGTTGCTGGCCCCAGAGGGTATAATACTCATTCATGCTGCCACAAGAACCACACAAAGGATCCATGCAGTCCTCAGTATGAGCATCAGTCCCACAGCAATGACCCTCACCAGGCAATCAGGGAGCCCTGAGCATGTGGAGCTGCCCACAGTGACTGCCCAGAGACCCAGCCATACTCTGCACTCGCCCACACAGCCGCAGTATTTTCACAGTCCCAGCACACAAGGCTCACAGTCACAAGCACCCAGCCCCGTGTCAATTCTCCCAGTCAGACTCAGCCATCTCCTCTCAGCTAGTTGCTGAGTACGTGGACATAGCGAGTGCGTTATGTATGTCCAAATGGCACCTGTCCCCTATCAGCTAGTTACAGGATGCAGGTGCCGGGTGGTCATGGGGAGAGATGTGTCCCATTATTTTCTCTTCTAATTTGGCAGGTACACTGTCCCCCACAGGGTTCCAAGCTGGGCTCACCCAGGCTCTTCCTGCAGTTGCATCACCAGTGGTTTGGGCTGCAGAAGTCTGGTCTCACCTCACTCTCCAAGGCTGGCCCTGAGGTTCTCAGCTGCTGGGGTTCTGAGTTGTACACATCTACACCTTTCTTGTCCCTCTAATTGGCATGGAGTTTCCTCTGCCATTTTCTCCCTAACTCTCCCCTGAGATTGCTCTCTGTCCATGCTTTTTTTGGTTATCTTCCCCTAGACAATAGCTGTAAGCTCCCTTTCTGTTCCGTCATCTTGGTGAAAATTCACTTTCAAGTTCATATCTGGAAGCCTCCCCTTCCTGTCCCTATTTCTGTGGGACTATAAAGATCATTTGTGCCCAGGGACGCAGTGCCCGCTCCCTCGTGTTCTCCATCTCATTTGTAGCCTGGATTTTTTTTTTTTCTGTCTGGCTTCATTTATCTTTCATCTCTCCAGCCCCTCTTTTCCTGTGCTTCACAGAGCACGGCATGTAAAGTGTGTGTGGCAGAAAGATTGAACCCTGCCTCCAAGAGGTCACTGTGAATTAGCAGTAGCTTTAAATTTGAGAAAATAATGGACATTAAGCGTGGTTTCTGCCTTTGTGAAATACTGGCAACGTTGCTTGTATCACAGTTAATTTTTACAGAGTTCTAATTATATCAGAAATGATTCTGTCAGTTCGTTGAGTAACTGCTTTTTGTCACCAGCTCCATCCTTCATGCTGGCTTTTTCTTGCTCTTCTACTAGAGGTGACTCGCTAAAAATAGGTCAGTACCGTGGTTGAACTTAATGTGACCCATGAAAACGTTAGTTTATTTTATAAAATCTATGTGTTCTGTTCTGAGTTTTAGATGGAAAGTTGACCTTAAATTTTTTTTAAAAATTCCCTTTTTCTCAATGATTTCCATTCCACGTCATTTGAAAAGCTTGGTTATGGGAATGAGGATGTCTGCCAGCATTGCTTGTCCTGCCTTTTGCATTAGGCAGGTTTTCTCACCAGAGGGAATGATCTGGCCTAGGCTACTCATGGCACACAGAGAGGCATTTAGCTCATATTTCTAGAGGCTCAACTTCCAAGCAGTGTGGTGCAGGCTCCATGGAGAGGGCCCTGGGAGACACTTATGACACTCAGAGTTTTGGAGGTTCAGGGGCCTGGCACCTGCACTGGCTCCATTCTGGCGTGGCCCCTCTGGCTGTGTGTTGCCATGGCAGATGGAGATGACAGGAGGTGTCAAACTTCTTGACCTTATGACCTCAATGACCTTAGTTCCCCCCCTACTACCACCACCATGAGGCTCTGTCTTTTCAGGTTCCCACCAGTTCTCAACAGAGCCACCCTGGCAATCAAGCCGCAAACACATGGTCCCTTGGGTGATCCAAACTGTATCCAAACCATCGCACCCTGTGTCCCATCTGGCTCTGTGGTCTCTAATGCTGCTCCCAATACAGGTGCATAAGAACTGGGGAAGTGGCCCAGTGTGAAGGCAGGTGCAGAATGGTGGCTCTGATACCCCAGGCCGTCCCTCTGCCCTCCTTTCCCATCACGCCCATGGCGTACAGCTCGGTGTTATGGAGGTGCAGCTTACAGGGGTTCATAGTGGGCTCTCACAAATACCCAGGCCCTTTTCTGAGTTGTTTATTCATATCCATGACTTCGATCTGCGTGGTTATACTAGAGTTCATGTACAAATTACACATGGACTGAAATTATAGTGTACAGTCGTGAGGTGGGAAGAAACGACAAGGGGCACGGATCAGTAGTGTGTCTGTAGGTGTTGCCACACAAACCTGAAGCCCATGGAGATGTTTCGTGAAACCGGTCCTGAAAGTGGCCTGTCTGCTGACTGGGGAGAGGGGAGGGGAGGTAGGAGGAGTGTGTTTTTCAAATAACAAATTCCTTTCTTGATCACTGGCAGTTTCTGACTTACTTTCCAAAATGATTAATTATTAGAGGGAGTAGGAAAAAGGGTTGGAAAGTGTGTGGGAGGAAGGGTGAGGGGAGGGAAGTACCACCATGTTCTTAAATCCATATATACAAGGGGGCCAGTACCGTGGTACAGTAGGTTAATCCTCCCTGTGGCGCCGACATCCCATATGGGCGCCAGTTCTAGTCCTGGCTGCTCCTCTTCCCATCCAGCTCTCTGCTATAGCCTGGGAAAGCAGTGGAAGATGGCCCAAGTCTTTGGGCCTCTATGTCCATGTGGAAGACTAGGAAGAAGCTCCTGGCTCCTGGCTTCGGATCAGCGCAGCTCCAGCCGATGCGGCCATTTGGGGAGTGAACCAGCGGAGGAAACACCTTTCTCTGTGTTTTTCCCTCTCACTGTCTATAACTCTACCTCTCAAATAAATAAATAAATAAATCTTTAAAAAATAAAAATCTGAATATATGAAATATATGAAACCTGTATGACTTAGCTGAAATTAAAAAGAAATTATTATACCCCAAATCAGACAAAGTTTCTGAATAGAGATTTTAGGGAAAGACAATTTGGAGAGATTTTACATATTGAATCTATATTAAAATAATTTCTTTATATATCAGTCTCCCTCATTAAATTTTAAGTTTCCTTGAGGACAAAAAACAAAACAACAACAACAAAAAACCTCACACTGGCTCCCTGAATTCCAACTTCTGTTTTGACCTTACCTAAACCCCTCTGTCTGCAGTGTAGCTTAATCTTTTTTTTTTGTAAGATTTACTTATTTATTTGAGAGGCAGAGTTACATAGGCAGGGACACAGAGAGAGGGATCTTCCATCCGCTGGTTTACTCCCAAAATGGCCAGAGCTGGGCTGACCAGAAGCCAGGAGCCTGGAGCTTTTCTAGGTCTCCCACCTGGGTACAGGGGCCCAAGGACTTGGGCCATCTTCTGCTGATTTCCTGGGACATAGCATAGAACTTGACTGGAAGTGGAGCAGCCAGGACTTGAACTGGTGCCCATTTGGGATGCCGGCACTGCAGATGGTGGCTTTACTATGCCGTAATACTGGCCCCAGCTTAATCTTTTAAAAAATATATATTTTAAAAGATTCATTTGTTTATTTGAAAGGGGGAGAGAGAGAGAGAGAGAGAGAGAGAGAGAGAGAGAGATCGAGATCGAGATCTTGTGTCTTCTGGTTCGTGTCCCTTAAATGGCCACGAGGCCCAGGCTGGACCAGGCCAAAGCCAGGAGCCTGGGGCTTCATCTGGGTCTCTCACCTGCATGTGGGGGCCCAAGCACATGCGCTATGTTCTGCTGCTTTTTCAGGCCACAAGCAGTAAGCTGGATCAGAAGTGGAGCAGCCAGGACTTGAACCGGCACCCATATGGGACGCAGGCATCATGGGCAGTGACTTTATGGGCTCTGCCACAGCGTCAGCCCCTGGTCTTTTCTCTTTTTGTTGTGGAACCTCTAGCCCTTGTGAGGTGGTCTGTAGCCTCGTGCTGCTTGTCCAGGATCTGTGTCTCAGTCCACATTTCTGCATGTCATGACAGCCAGGAAACGACATGGAAAGTGGAAAATTCTTGTGTGAAGGTGGGTAGTGATGAAGACAGCAGAGACTCACGGCCACAGGTTCCTGAACATTGGTCCCCAGCTCACGTCATACACACAGAGTTGCTGTGACACAGTAGGAAAGCAAATGGGAAAGGTGTGGAGCTCTGTACCCCTTCCTACACACCCGGCTTTGTGTGTCTCCCTGACACGGCAGTTCCTGAGCTTTGTCCTTGTGTAATAAATGAGTCGTCATAAACAGGTGCTTTCTTGGGTCCTGTGAGCCCCTGGGGTAAATGATCCTACCCCAGAAGGGGACTGCAAGACCCTCTAATTTGGCCCAGCTAGTGAACCTCAAGTGCGTTTGGCTCCCGAGTGGGCTCCAGCCTCCAAGGAGTCAGCCCTCACTAGCGGGGTCCCTGCTAACTTCAGTGAGTGCCGGAAGTGAGCTTGGATTAGGATGCCTTTTTTCCACAGAGAACTGGAGACTTGCCTGAGATGCTGCCTGCATTATGTGAGGGAGGAAGACTTGGGGATGTGAGTGAAGCGGGAAAACGGGTTTTCCTATGTTGCAGAAGCACTGGATGGAGTCCTCTCTCCAGGTCCCTGACCCATGGAACTTCTGTTCCAGCCTTGCCTGAGCCCCTCTCTACCCAGTGCGACTTTGTCGTGATATGCAAAGTGACCTTTGTCTTCTGAGGTTCCAGATTGAGCAAAAACCATTCTAAGCTGAATGAAATGAGAATAATAATTTAAAAAAATCATGCAAACCCCAGGGTGCTTTGTGTTATAGAATATCTGGGACATTGATTAACAAATGAGTTACTTAAAGTTTAACTTTAAGGGGTATCCTGCATTTCTAGCCAGCAGTGCTGCTTTAAAGGATTGCTGAGTTGAAGGAAGAGGGTTGTAGGCTGCCTTTTTCCTGCTGACTTGGGAGCAGCTGAGGACCTGGCTCGCACTGAGTCACGAGGAAGCCACAACCTGGATGTGGTCACCAAATGGGAAAGAGGTGAGGGGGCTCACGGAAGGGCACCCCAAGCCCAGGGAAGGCGATGTCAGCGGGGGGCAGCCTCAAGGCTTCTCTCACTGTCAGTGCCTCCCTGACCCCGTAGCTGTGCTGTAGCGTAGTCGTGCTTTTCTCCAACGACACAGGTGCAGAGTTCCCTTAACACACAGAGGGTGGTGCCCTTCCCAGAAGGCAGGTGGCTGTTAGGAAGTCTCATTCCCCAACACAGAGGACTCCTCAGGAGCTGAGTCTGCACATTCAGGTCACTCCATCCAGCCTGACTTGTTGCTGCTGCTCTCAACGACTGTTAGCTGCAGAGTCCAAAAACCGAGTTCACAGCGCGTGCCTCCCTGATCCCCTCCTGTAGCCCTGGTCACCATTCTCCAGGGAACCCAAGCTCGTTTCCCAGCTCGGCTCCCTTTCTGTTACTCTGGGTGGTCTTTAGGCCTCCTCCGTCTGGCCCTTGGAGGCTCGTGCTTGGTGTGTGATCCCCATACTGGGATTTTCCTCCCTGTATCTACATAAGTTCACATGCCTTTTTCTCTTATTGGTCTGCCTGCTGTCAGTCAGCCTTCAGAGGGTGGGAGATGTCTGTAGGCCACTGAATGGGTTTATCTTGTGATTCATTAAGGTTGCTGTTCAAATACTGTGGTTCATAATTTTTTCCTTTGTGGAAGTAATAAAAATATTTTGGAAATAAAAAAATACTTGCAGAAACACGTGGACTGTGACAAATATAATTTGGGATACAATATGTAGAAAGAAAACCAAGAAGCTATTTGTGCTTTATGCTTCTTTAGAGAATTGTTTTCTGATTTCCACCTTTTTGCTGTCTTTACCATTTACCTTTGCTCTTTTTCTCTAATTCTAGGAGTTCTTTTCTTCCTGCAATGCATCCTCCATCGTTTCCAAGATATTTTGTCTCTGTTAACAGGAACACAAAAGAAAGCACTGTCAAGTCCACCTGAAATGCGGTATCTGCTTGTCAGTAGCACATGTCCCTGGGTGTGTTGGTACGTCCCTCCCACCTGGGCTTACTGGGCACCCGTGCTGCTTGTCTTGGCTGTCAGAGGAGAAGCAGGCTCACAGCAGAACCCTCGTCTTTGCATCATAAAAGTGGCACGAAGATGCTTAATGTGAAGTTTGCCTTCCGCCTGCAGCAGTTACAAGTTTGCTATGTCCTTCATGGCTGGGGGGAGTTCCGTACAGGAGAAAGGAGATTCCTCTAAGTGGAGGTGCTGGCAGCAAGAGGGTGGTGGGCACCTAAGGAGTTCTAGCTGCTGTGCCCGGACTGCTCATTCCCCGGGCCCCAGATCGAAGGGAGGCTTGTCCACGTAAATCCGGGAAGTCACGGCAGTGCTCTAGCCTGCACGTGGCATTTGCACAAGGATTCACAGCAGTACCGTCTCTCCATGGGGAAGTCATAGCACCCCTCCCTTCTGTGATTTTGAGTTGACGTTTTGCTTGGGAAATCTGCACTTCAGAAGGGAACAGAACTGTTGACTTGGTACACAGCTCCAGGATCTGAATTTCAAACGTATTTCAGAGCATACCTGTGGCTTCTCTGAAGCGCCTGCCAGCCACTGGGGCTCGTGTCTGGTGTTCAGTAGACGTAATCCTGTTAGGGGTTAATTAGACCTCATATCTAAGTAAACGGAGTCCCTGTCTTTGTCCTTGCAGCACACCCTGACTCTCTAGCTGATGATTCGTGGTTGTTTTTGTTCTGTTCGGTTCTTCTCTGGCCCCGGAGCGTGGTCGAGGCTAACCCTGCTAGTGATGGAGTGACTTGGGCTCTACGCTTTCCTGAGCCTGTTAATCCTCTGTCATGGAGAAGTCACCTCCTAGCCCAGTTGGCTTCTCAATGCAGGGGGAGTCTGATGCAGGTCTGGCAGAGGGGAGGCCTCTGGGTGGGGAGTATGGGTGTGGTGTGGTTCCAGGAAGGCCTCCAAGGCTTTGACAGTGATGCAGTGTGTGTGCTCCTTGCAGCAGGCTGGAGCTGGCCCTGTGTGCCCTGGTGAGCACCGAGACCCAGCCTGGCAGATGGCAAGATGTTGGTGATAGAGTTTAGGCTCAGAGAAGCACACAGGCATACACAGCACTGATGCAGATTGACTGTAAGATAATTTCAGAAGCGAAAATTTGGATTCCCAGGAAAATTTCTTTCTTTTTTAATGTTTATCTCTTCTCCAAAAGTCTACCTTTCTTGTTTCAACAATCACGTTTGCTATGGAAAGAAACACAGAGTGCCTTGCGGTTCTGGTGGCTTCAGTGAGACTGCAGTGGGTGGGAATCTTTGTGACCCACGTCAGCCTCATCTCTTATGTGGTCTTGTCCTTTTTATCTCTTTAGACTTGGGTCTCAATTTAGCCTCTCTGATCTCCTCCATCTCCAAGTCGAGCCCTAATTTTGTCATATTTTCAGCTTTCCATACCCTTGTATCTGACTTTTGGGGGTGCTTCCAGGCCCCAGCTAGGGTCAGAACAAGTCTGATGACCCTCTCTGCACTAACGTAAATGTGGTGATGAGAGGACGCAGGTCTACAAGCAGGCAGGACACTTGTGCTCAGCAGGGATTCAGAATCATAGATGAGCAAAGCTCTGTTGTACCAAAGAGGAAACTGAAATGTGTGTCTCTGGAGTCCTGTGTCCTGACTTGCCCCTGTGAGCTAGCGTAGGACTCCAACCCTGCTGACCTGTGGCTTTTCATTGGGAAGAATATCCACAGGCCCACATAATAGATCTATGAATGAGTGCTAGAAACACTGGCTAGGGGCTGGTGCTGTGGCGTAGTGGGCTATGCCTTTGCCTGTAATGCTGGCAACCCATATGGGTGCTGGTTTGAGTCTCGGCTGCTCCTCTTCTGATCCAGCTCTTTGCCATGGCCTGGGAGGGCAGTGGAAAATGGCTTGGGCCCTTGCACCCTCGTGGGAGACACAGAGGAAGCTCCTGACTCCTGACTTCAGATCGGTCTAACTCTGGCCATCGCAGCCATTTGAAGAATGAACCAGTAAATTGAAGACCTTTCTCTCTGTCTTTACATCTCTGTGTCTGTAACTCTGCCTCTCAAATAAATAAATAAAATGTTTAAAAAGGGAGAGAGAGAAACATTGGCCAGATACAAGCTAGCTGTTTAATCATGCTGGTTACCACCTTTAATGGACATAAAAGGATATACATTTGTAAAATCACATGCTGGAAAATATGACAGTGTTTATTTCCCAAGTCAGTTCTTTGTCTGAGGTGACCTGACGTGGTCATCGCCTTCTTCCTTGCCACAACAGTGCCCACTCCAGGCATGTGCTTGCTGGAATGAGGTTCAGCAGGGCCTGAGTCACTAGCTGTCAGCTCCTTTCCAGCAGTCCTGCGCTTACCGCTGGGATTCCTGGGGTGGCTGTGCCCCTGGCCTTCAGGGACCCTGGCCCTTGCAGTTGACATTTCCTCTAAAATCTGTTGAGTGGATTCTAGAAAGTTCTTGGAAGATGTCTTACATAGATTTTTTAAAAATCCTGTTGGAGGAATGCTTTCAAAAGGACAGAATGGTAATCCTTTTGAAATGCCAAAAATATATTTCAAAATAAGATAGGTCATTGCAGTGTCAACCTCAAACCTCCTCCTGTAAGCAGCTCCCCCTCCAGTAATTGGGAAAAGGCCGCAGGGTCCCCCTTTCTGTGGATGAGCAGAGTTACGTCCTCTTCCCTGCAACCTCATCCATTGCTTGAAAGGAATAAAGTCTTATGGAAATGATACATAATTAAAATGACCTCTTGGCTTCATTAATTAAGCATAGAATGGAATTTCTAATGAACAGTAAATCAAAAGACTCGGGCTCTTAATTTGTCTTTTGTACATTCAGAGTTTGACTTACCAGAATTGATACCCATTCTCTTCATGTCTTTGTTCATCAGTGTCCTTAGCAAGGCAGGGAACCCAACAGTCAGCGTTCCATATTTCATTTAAAGCAACAGAGAAAATTCTCAGTTTTTTTCAGAAAATAGTTCATCCATTGTTCTATTCAGCAGAGGAATCGCAAGCCATAGAAATGGTTAGTATTTTTCAAGCAAATGTGATTTGGTTATCTGTGTCTGCCCAAACTGTTTCATCAGAATGAAACAGGGTAAAAATTTATCCAAGATGAGTTGGAAATGAATTAGAATGAAATGAATGTTTAACGGGGCAGTTGTTCATCAAGTAAGGTTTGTACCCAAGTGGCAGAATATATAAATAAAGCATCATTGGAACCCAGGGGTGTTGGTTTATTTATGTGTAACCCATGGTTGCATTCATGCTATAGTGGCAGCCTTGGACGGTTGTGACAGAGAACATCTGGCTTAGAAGCTTAGAAGGTTCGTGCCGCCTTTGGAAGGACATGTTTTCTGACTCCTAACCTCCCGCAGGTCTCACGGAACAGCCTTGCGAACTGTCTCGAAAGCATCCTTGGAAGGACTGCAAGGGAAGGAGGCTATCTGTCGGTTCCCAAGTCCAGGCTAGCAGGAAACAGGGACCTGGGGAGTATGCTGTTGAGCAAGCATTGTGCTGGGAGGCATTTGTCACCAGAATTCACAGAACCCAGCGGATTGCTGTCTGTAGCCGGCGCCATCTCACTGGCACAGAGCATCTCGGGAAGTAGGGATCTAACCTTTGCTCCCTCTTCCTGGCTTCTCTGCATGGCCTGCAGACAGGAGAGCCTCCCACTATCCATGTGCTCAGGCTGGGTGCGGTGTGCAATTCATTCTGGAACAATTGCCGTTTTATAATTCACTCAGGGCGTCGTCTGTGTGAGCTGCAGACCTGCTCCCTGGGATCACAGTCTTGTTCTCATTTCTATTCCCATCCAATCGTCCTTCTGTCTTCATTGTTGCCAGGTTTTATCTTATCATTCAGTGAGTCTCAGTGGAAAGGAACCCTATTTAGTTCTCCCTTCTGTGTTAGATAAACACCATTGGCCTTTGGGCACCTGTAGAGCTTTGATTCCCCTGTGAGCAGTCATGCCCACCCACCTGCTCAGCCCAGGAGTTTTAGGGGGCACTCAGGTGGGAAAAGGAGGATATGGCCCAGGTCTATGTCAGTACATGTCCCTGGCCACAGGGGACCCTGAGTTGATCAGCGGTGACAAGATACAGTGGGACTTACACCTGCAGTCCTGGCTGGGAGACACCCATTGTTTGCTTAATTTGTTTATTTATTTGAAAGGCAGAGTAACAGAGAGAGAGGGAGAGACAGTAGAGAGCTCTTCCATCCACTGAGTCACTCACTAAATGGCTTACAACTGCTGGGGCTGGACTAGGCCGAAGCCAAGAGCCAGGACCCAGGATCAGGTGGGTTTCCCACCTGGGTGCAGGGACCCAAGCACTTGGACCATCTTCTGTTGCTTTACCAGGCATGTTAACAGGGAGCTGGATTGGAAGTGGAGCAGTGGGGACTCAAATTGGCTTCCATATGGGATGCTGGCGATACATGCAGCAACTTGACCCACTATGCCACAACGCTGGCCTGTTTGCTGTTTTTTTTTTTTTTTTAAGATTTGTTTATTTATTTGAAAGGCAGAGATACAGAGAGGCAGAGGCAGAGAGAGAAAGAGGTCTTTCATCCGCTGGTTCACTTACCAGATAGCTGCAATGGCTGTAACTGTGCTGATCTGAAGCTAGAAGCCAGGAACTTATTCCAGATCTCCCATGGGGGTGCAGGGACCCAAAGACTTGGGGCATCTTCTACTGCTTTCCCAGGCTATAGCACAGAGCTGGATCTGAAGTAGAGCAGCCAGGACTTGAACCGGCAACTATGTGAGATGCTGGCACTGCAGGCGGCGGCTTTATCTGCTGCTCCACAGTGCTGGCACCTGTTTGCTTGTTTTAAACGAAAGAAGGTATGAGCCACTGAGAGTCCTTGTAGCCTTGATGGTGGAACCCACCTCAGAGTAAAGCCAACAGCCCAGAGGCTTACCTGAAAGAGTGAGAAAACTGAATGTGGGTTGTACCACAAGGGATCGGCAAACAGGTCTGCAGCCAGCAGTGTTTCTGCAGATTTTATTGCATGGACAGATAAATTCCATTTTTGCATGAGCCTGCATGAGTAGACTTCTTTGTAATTTGCATCTGAAGAGTCTTTCTTTCGTTCGTTCTTTCTTTCTTTCTTTCTTTCTTTCTTTCTTTCTTTCTTTTTTTTTTTTGACAGAGTAGACAGTGAGAGAGAGAGAGAGAGAGAGAGAGAGAGAGGTCTTCCTTTTGCCATTGGTTCACCCTCCAATGGCCGCCGTGGCCGGCACTCTGCAGCCAGCGCACCGCGCTGATCCAAAGGCAGGAGCCAGGTGTTTATCCTGGTCTCCCATGGGGTGCAGGGCCGTGGCTGGCGTGCTGCGGCTGGTGCACCACACTGATCCAAAGCCAGGAGCCAGATGCTTCTCCTGGTCTCCCATGGGGTGCAGGGCCCAAGCACTTGGGCCATCCTCCACTGCACTCCTGGGCCACAGCAGAGAGCTGGTCTGGAAGAGGGGCAACCGGGACAGAATCCGGTGCCCCGACCGGGACTAGAACCTGGTGTGCCGGCGCCGCTAAGTGAAGGATTAGCCTGTTGCGCTGTGGCGCCGGCTGAAGAGTCTTGATGCACCCACTTTCGTGCCCAAGGATCTGAAATGAGACCCACTTCTGTCATAGTTATAAATGACATGGTGTAGGTTTGTTATGCCATTGTCCTTCCTGGGGTCTCTGTATCTCTCTTTGCCCACTTCTGTTTCTCTATTTCTTATTCCATTCCCCCCACCCCCACCCCACCCCTCTCTCTTCCATTAGGAAGCTTTTACAAGCTCATATGGAGACTCTCCATTGTGGAAAGATAGGAATAAAGGTGTCATCTATTAGCCTAAAATACAAAGTATTCTGTGCTGAGTTGAGAGCTCTCATTGTTGAATTTTCTCTGTTTCACATTGACCTTTCTGGTCCTCATATTGATAAGTGAACTGGAACTGAGGAGTAAACGATTTTGGTAGCTGGTCTTGTAAAATATTAATAACCTCAGAATATGTTTGATGGACTGGTGATAAATTGCTGTTTCTAGTGGGAATCCCTTGAGAAAAATTTATGAATGGGGAAAGCTGTAGCAGTCGCATTTCATCTGTTGTTGCCAATTTAAGTTCTTGAAATAAGAACAACTAACTTCAAGTTCAGTAGTAACTCTGCAGTGACTCTGGCTTATCTTGGGTTGGTAAAATGGTAGGACTAAGTTCCATGAAGGCAGGGATTTTTATCTTACTCATTACTATCCAAGTGCTAAATATATTGAAGGCACTCAGTAAATATTGGTTGAGCAAATAAATAAATGTCGGTTCTTGTATTTTGATTGATTCAATGCACTTGATACTTGAGTGTCCATATACTTGTCCAAGATCAGTTTTAAGCATTAAGATGAAATATATACTAACTCATTTTTGAATTGAAGGTGGGTATTTCTTACTTGACATGGTGTATGTCATAACATCTAACCAGATCTTTCTGATGTCTCTGTTTTTCCTCAGGCTGTGTCGTCTCTGAGTTGCCTCCCCTTTGGAAGTGTAGTTCAGCAGTTCCTGTGGTCAGGTGAGTTCTCGTCCTTAATCCCCCAACCTTCCCCGCCTCCAGTCTTTCCCATGCACAAGTCCTAGCTGGAAGCATCAGGGAGCTCACCTGGATTCTGCGTTTCTGTACTCCTGAGTTATGTTCTAGAAATTGTATACATGTCATGGAAGGAGTGCCTTGCACATAAAGAGAAACCCTTTACTCTGCTGCCCAATCAGGCACCCTGGGACTGCTTGTGTGTGGACAGATCCACCCTGCTCGGGCCCAGCTTGCAGGACACGTGCTTTGTCATGCTGCTCCCCATGTCCTTTGCTTTCCAGGACATGAGGCAGAAGATGCTTCTCCAAAGATGTCCTGAATCAACACATCTCCCTTGAATTCTAGAATCACTTGATCTGCTTGGGTACAGACACACAGAATCTCAGAAGTTGTGTAGTAGGCAGTGACATTTCTTTCAGGTGATTCTGCCTGTATTTCCGTTTGCACTGCGGGAAACCACAGTTAGCTGATAATTTGTTTACAAATGCAGTGTTTCTTAGGGCCAAGAGCTGATGATTATTTGTACAATTTTCTTTGGCTGCAAGCTCTTCTTTACAAAAGATGCTGCGTGTTGCAGGTAACAGTTGTACCGAGTGTTTTTCATCTGAGTGATGTGTTGTGAAGTCTTCAGAGGGAGTCTGGGCACTGCAGACAAACAATAAAATGCTGATTTCCCACAGCGGGGTTGCAGTCACAGTCCATTGTGTTTATTGACAAAGGACAAATCACTTTCCAGCGTATCTAATATGGGGAGTTAAGCGATCTAGAGTCCTAGTTCATGACTTGATCCCCTTCTCTTTCCTGAATCACTTACTAGGATTAAGAAGTATAATGACTGTATGCTGGTTGCTTGCATAATTTTTCATCTTAGTGAATTCCTTGTTTTTGATATAATGGGAGATTCTTGATCATTAGCTCGCTTGTATTCTCAGGAACTATTTGATATTTCTTTAAGTGACTGTGTCTTTACCTGTTGAGAACAGTTTATACAGCAGTGTGTTAATAATTGAATCAGCGCCGCACTCCTGTTCATTCGATCTTTTTACTCCTGGAGACCCTGCCTTCCCCTGCCGATTGAAAAGTGACACTTAATGAAGTTCAGAGCTCACACTTGGGAAGTGGTAATTGTGCTGCGTGATGCAAGTTATCCATGACAGTGCATTTACAGGACATTCATCCTCACTCTCTTCTTGGATGTCTGTGAGGGGAAAAGGCAGAAGGAGAGAAAATAGAATTGTATTCATAATTTAAGCCAAAACACACAACAGAGTCATGGAGAGTGTAAGCTGTGTCGAGATGAGGCTGTCTTCACGTGGATTCTCCAGACTGCAGCATATTTCTCTCCACGGTGCAGCCTAAACTTGTAACGGAGCCAGGTGGCTCATAGATTCCAGGTTGACATTCTTTATTCTTCTCCAGCTTAGCAAAACATTACAGGAGTTGTGATTGATTTTCCCTGGTTTCATACAACTTCAAGGTAGCATCCAACTGTGGAGATTGCAGCCACAGTTGGATTTGAGAGAACTTGACTCTGATTAGCTACTAGCTGGGCAAGTCACTCAACTCTTCTTGTATTGGTTTAAGATCTGCTGTGACTGTTTTATTTTTGAGTAGATACCATGAACACAGATCAGTCATCTGAAGTGAGCAGGGGGAGAGGCACCTGCTCTCTGTAGGGGAATTACATGGTGGCAACAGTGGAACAAATTTACTGGGAGGTCAGTCGCCGTCCACTCAAGTCCATCTGTGTGTGGCAGTTGGCCCATACTTAACCTCTGTGCGCCTTTCTCATTTGTAAGTGGAAATACTGATGTCAGTTTTATTTTAAAATTATAGTATCCAGTTGTGTACATGTGTGCAGAAATCCAAGTTTACATGTTAAATATAAATAATTAGTTTTCCTATCTTGGGACCTGCCATCCAGGAAACTCATAAATGCGAATTTGTTGGCCTCCCTCTCCTCTGCTTTTTCCACCATCATCCCAGCCACAGGTGAGTATGTAAGAAGCTCGTGCAATCCACCCTTGCTGTGATGTTTATAAAATTCTCCATGTGGGGAGCCTAGTGAGAGCCCTCCTACCTGAAACTGGATACAGTGGCAGAAGTGACACAAGTATTAAAAGACGCTGGAAAAAGAAGTAGGAGGGGTGAATTGTGGTGGGGCCGAGGGGCAAGCCTCGGCACTGGGGCTTTGGCTGGCAGAACATGGGAACCACTGAGGAGTTCTAGACTGGGAGGTGGAACAGGCAGTACCTGGGTGAGACAGGAAGCCTGAAAGCCACCTAAAGGGGACCTGGGGTAGTGCATGCAGATGGCACGTTCCATGGCTTAGGGCATTGGAGTGGACTGGGGATAGGAAAGGAGGATCGTCAGGATTTGAGACCGCGATGGGAAAGTGTGGGCATATGGAAGAGGACTGTGTGTAGTTTTCAGCCTCAGAAACTGGGGCTGTGCGTTTACCATTAAGAGATACAGTGAATAGAGGAAAAGGTGTTTGTGGAAGATGAAAAACATCCAGCATTCAGAATCCATTACAGCAATTCCTAAGTGACATTGGGTCCCAACATACAAAGGAGTCATTGCTGGTAATAGATAAGACAGAATTTCACATGCATCTTAGAGAGGGGCTCTGAAAAATTATGGACTATTAAAAATTCAGTATGTTAGGCCGGCGCCGTGGCTCAACAGGCTAATCCTCCGCCTTGCGGCGCCGGCACACCGGGTTCTAGTCCCGGTCGGGGCGCCGGATTCTGTCCCAGTTGCCCCTCTTCCAGGCCAGCCCTCTGCTGTGGCCCAGGAGTGCAGTGGAGGATGGCCCAAGTGCTTGGGCCCTGCACCCCATGGGAGACCAGGAAAAAGCACCTAGCACCTGGCTCCTGCCATCAGATCAGCGCAGTGCGCCAGCCGCAGCGCGCTGACCGCGGCAGCCATTGGAGGGTAAACCAACGGCAAAGGAAGACCTTTCTCTCTCTCTGTCTCTCTCTCTCACTGTCCACTCTGCCTGTCAAAAAAAAAAAAATTCAGTATGTTGGAAAAATAACATCTGTAAAAGCATTCCTATAGTGTTGTTTTGTAAAGAGATACATCGTGGTCTTAGTATACTTAATCTCTCCAACTTCCTGTATTGTGAGCTGACATTTTAAAATTTTTGGGGGGAGGGTGTTAATAAAGTAATAGAAACTACAGCTGTGAATGCCCACGTTTGTATGTGAGAAGTAAATATTTGGTTCATTTTCAAAGCAAGGTGTTCGGCTGTGAGTAGACAACTAGCATAACACCTGGATTACATGCACTCGAAAGTTCTTAGGCAAATAGGACGTTAGTCACCAAAACAGCTGAAGCTGATGCCGGGAGGGTATAACCCCGTATTTACCCAGCCAATGAGGGACTGGGAGAGGGACCTCTGTGCTAGGGAATAAATAGCTTGCTACAAGCTACCCTGGGGCTGCTGGCCCACCAGGCACCCCGTTTTGCAAGACCGTTGGTAAGTCTTGGTTTCAGTGCCCTCCTGGAGTCAGAGTCCATGCTCTGGGTGGATGGGTGCAGCTGTTTCTCACATGTATGCCTGTTTTTGCCTGCCAGTTTCTTACTGTATTTGATGTCATCAGTATTGAGTAATGATGGGTTCAGCGTACCTTCCAAATGGGTTAGTGTAGAGACTTATGTGAGAACTAGTCATTCATTTTTACAATAATAGTAACAACAAAAAAATCTGCCAGGGTCCAAGATATTGTTATGAACCTCGTGATTTCTTGAGGTGCATTGGGTCTCCCTCTGTCCCCACAAGAGAGGGTTAGGGTGGAAAGCTGGCCCATCAATCAGGAAGTTCATGCCATGCAGGGTGGGTGGGGTGCACAGAGACTGACAGGCCCTTGTGAAAACATCATTAGTGTGTTTGTGTCCGAGCAGCTGCTTCTGTCTCTGTGCCCCTCTCTGCCACCTTATCAAGTGCACCAGCCCCTCCGTCCGCTTGCTGACTTCCTCTCTGGAGCCCCTGTTTGACCTCTGTGAGCACAGCTCAGCCCAGAGGTGAGACTGAATCTCAGGTTTTCTGTTCCTTCCTGAGGAATGGTGGGTGGGGACCACTTCCTTGCAGTGTCTGGAATTCGCATCGCTGGCTCAGAGAGCAGGGAGGGTGTGGGCAGAGAGGAAGGAGGGTTAATATGATTAAGACTTGAGGTTTATGTTCTGTCAAACAACCTACATAACTTTCTTCCAATTACACTGTGAGAGCTGTTGCTCTCCCTTTCTTATAATGGGGATATTCACTTAAAATCTGGGACATCCGTTTTCTGTAACCACAGAGATCCCAGACTTCAGGAGGGAGGTGTTTTATCAGGCTTGTTGTGTTGTGTTACACTCAGGAATCAGGATTTTAGTTTCTTATCCAGTTAATTTAAACTGCAAAAGAAAATTCGAATTATCTCCCAGGTGAAAAGTGGCCTGAAATGATTTGAACACTTTGGAAATGCTTACAAGGAGTCAAAGAGAGTGGACTTACGACGTGAAGGTGGTTGCCCAGTCCAACAGCCATCTTACAAGGAATCAAAGAGAGTGGACTTACGACGTGAAGGTGGTTGCCCAGTCCAACAGCCGTCTTAGAAGGAGTCAAAGAGAGTGGACTTACGACATGCAGGTGGTTGCCCAGTCCAACAGCCGTCTTACAAGGAGTCAAAGAGAGTGGACTTACGACGTGAAGGTGGTTGCCCAGTCCAACAGCCGTCTTAGAAGGAGTCAAAGAGAGTGGACTTACGACGTGAAGGTGGTTGCCCAGTCCAACAGCCGTCTTAGAAGGAGTGAAAGAGAGTGGACTTACGACGTGCAGGTGGTTGCCCAATCCAACAGCCGTCTTACAAGGAGTCAAAGAGAGTGGGCTTACGACATGCAGGTGGTTGCCCAGTCCAACAGCCGTCTTAGAAGGAGTCAAAGAGAGTGGACTTACGACGTGAAGGTGGTTGCCCAGTCCAACAGCCGTCTTAGAAGGAGTCAAAGAGAGTGGACTTACGACGTGAAGGTGGTTGCCCAGTCCAACAGCCGTCTGAGAAGGAGTCAAAGAGAGTGGACTTACGACGTGCAGGTGGTTGCCCAGTCCAACAGCCGTCTGAGAAGGAGTCAAAGAGAGTGGACTTACGACGTGCAGGTGGTTGCCCAGTCCAACAGCCGTCTTAGAAGGAGTCAAAGAGAGTGGACTTACGACATGCAGGTGGTTGCCCAGTCCAACAGCCGTCTTAGAAGGAGTCAAAGAGAGTGGGCTTACGACATGCAGGTGGTTGCCCAGTCCAACAGCCGTCTTAGAAGGAGTCAAAGAGAGTGGACTTACGACATGCAGGTGGTTGCCCAGTCCAACAGCCGTCTTAGAAGGAGTCAAAGAGAGTGGACTTACAACGTGCAGGTGGTTGCCCAGTCCAACAGCCGTCTTAGAAGGAGTCAAAGAGAGTGGACTTACGACGTGAAGGTGGTTGCCCAGTCCAACAGCCGTCTTAGAAGGAGTGAAAGAGAGTGGGCTTACGACGTGCAGGTGGTTGCCCAGTCCAACAGCCGTCTTAGAAGGAGTGAAAGAGAGTGGGCTTACGACGTGCAGGTGGTTGCCCAGTCCAACAGCCGTCTTAGAAGGAGTCAAAGAGAGTGGACTTACGACGTGCAGGTGGTTGCCCAGTCCAACAGCCGTCTTAGAAGGAGTCAAAGAGAGTGGACTTACGACGTGCAGGTGGTTGCCCAGTCCAACAGCCGTCTTCTCCCTTTGGCCATTGTCCAAACCATCAAGAAAAAAAAAATGCTAAACCCAGATATAAGCTCTCTGCCATGGTCCAGCCTGGAAAGAGATCCTGTGTAGTGGCAAGGCCTTTGAAAGACTGTGGGGTTCAAGCAGCTTTGTGGGGAGAGCTGGGGAGAAGCAGGGAAGAGACAGCACTGTCGGGCAGTGCACTGGAACTGTCACAGAGCTCATTTCTTGAAGCTGAAGGCAGAACTCAGGAGGTGAAGGGTAGGACTCACCTGGCATCAGGCAGGGAAGTAATTGGGGGACAGGTGTTGGCCAAGCTCTCTGACCCCCGGGGGTTCAGGAAAATGACAGAGTGGGTGCCATGAGCAGTCCCACAGAGTGTCTCTGCCTGAAAAGTCTGTTTCTTAAAAATTTGTTTTGATGACAACTGAATATGATTAAAATGGACGTTTTGATAGGAAAAATAATTTACTGAGCATGTCTAGGGGAAAAATCTTTAATAAGAGCAGAGTGATTTCCATGGAAAATACGTAGAAACATGTCAGGGAGCCACTCAGAAGAGAGACTTGAGATGGTTTTACCAAACTTCTGGGAAAGAGAATTGTGATCCTATTGTCTGTCCAGAACTCAGAAAAGATTGAAAGCAAAGTTCACGCTGGCGCCGTGGCTCAGCAGGCTAATCCTCCGCCTTGTGGCACCGGCACCCCAGGTTCTAGTCCCGATTGGGGCGCCGGATTCTGTCCCGGTTGCCCCTCTTCCAGGTCAGCTCTCTGCTGTGGCCCGGGAGTGCAGTAGAGGATGGCCCAAGTGCTTGGGCCCTGCACCCCATGGGAGACCAGGAAAAGCACCTGGCACCTGGCTCCTGCCATCTGATGAGCGCAGTGCGCCGGCTGCAGCACGCCATCCGCGGCAGCCATTGGAGGGTGAACCAACAGCAAAGGAAGACCTTTCTCTCTGTCTCTCTCTCTCACTGTCCACTCTGTCTGTCAAAAATAAAAAAAAAATAAAATAATAAAAAAAGAAAGCAAAGTTCATTTTTTGGAAAGAGTGTGAAACCTGACCTAAATTGTTGAGAAAAAAAAAACAGTGCTGTAGATGACTAATCCCAATGCCAGTGCATACTCTAAAGATTTATTTACTTATTTGAAAGTCAAAGTTACACAGAGGACAGGCAGAGAGAGAGACAGAGAGGGGGTGGGGTATCTTCCATCCACTGGTTCGCTCCCCAACTGGCCGCAATGAGTGGAGCTGTGCCAATCTGAAGCCAGAAGCCAGGAGCTCCTTCTGGGTCTCCCAGGCAGGTCCAGGGGCCCAAGGACTTGGGCCATCTACTACTGCTTTCCCAGGCCATGACAGAGAGCCAGATCAGAAGTAGAGCAGCCAGGATTCGAACCAGTGCACATACAGGATGCTGGTACTGTAGGTGGCTGCTTTACCCACAGCGCCTGCCCCACAAGCACGTACTCTAAATAATCACTTTTCACAAACTGAGTCACCAAAAATTTTCCTAGTGTTTAGCTAACAGTGATCATGATCTAAAGAGAAAAATGGTAACATTCTTCCTGTTGACTGAAAGGCATTTGCTAAAATTCAACTTTATTCAGAATAAATACAATCCGGGCTGAAACTGTGGTGTAGTAGGCCTGTGGCACCAGCATCTCAAATGAGCACCAGTTTGTGTCCCAGCTGCACATCTGATGCAGCTCTTTGCGATGGCCTGAGAAAGCAGTGGAAGATGGCCCAAGTGCTTGGGCCTCTACTCCCGCATGGGAGACCTACAAGAAGCTCCTGGCTCCTGGCTTCAGATAGACTCAGCTCCAGCTGATCTGGGGCATGAGCCAGCAGATGGAAGACCTTTCTTTCTGTCTCTCCCTCTCTGTAACTCTTCTTCTCAAATAAATAAATAAAATCTTAAAAAAATAGAAAAGAAAAGAAACAGAATCATCAAGCTTGCTGAATTCTCTCCAGGTTGTCCTCTGGGGACTGAGACTTTGCACCTGCAGCCAGGAGCATCATGGGAGGAAGATTCCTAGCTGTGCTACGTCTCCACTTGCATTTGAGGTGCTGCTCAGTGCACTGAGGTCCAGGGTTAAAGGAGAGAGAACGTCTTTAGAGGAGGGGAAGCACCCTTGTTGGTAGATGAAAAGGCTGTGTGCCTGGAAATTATGGGAGAATCAGCTCTGGAAACCATTCAGCAAATAACTGGGATAAAAAGCAATTATAATTATGAAAATCTGCGATTTTCACCTCCTCAAATAAACAGTCTCAAACTATATTGTAAAAAACAAATCTCTCTCCAGTTGCTTCACAGAAGGTAAAGCAGCGTGGAATCAGCTAGAAATGCACAAGTCTTTGTGGAGCAAACGTGCATGAGTTGATGGGCACCCCTGCCTCTGAGTGAGGCCTCCGTGGCGATGAGCTCAGCTTCCCTCAGTGACCTTGTCAGGGACCTGTAGGTCCAGTTAAGACCACTGCAGGTTGGCTTTGCTTTTCTGAACTGTACAAGGTGTTGCCAAGTTTGTCTTAAACAGTAAAAAGCACCTCTAGACTTCAGAGAAGACAGAGAAGCTTTGTCATTTAAGATGTGAAAGTGGCACAGAAGCTCAAGAATCAGCAGAACAGGATCTAAGGCCTAGAAATGGAACCTTTATTTACAGGATCATTATCTGAGAAAAGTGACTTCTCTTCTGGGGAGGGTTGGGTCATGTAAGTGATTTTAGGACAGAGGAGCAGACATCTAGGAAACTTAACACGAGTCCTTAGTGAAAAATTCTGATAGATAGAAGTTTTTTTTTTTTTTTAAGATTTATTATTTATTTATTTGAAAAACAGAGAAACAAAAAAGGAGAGATGGAGAGAGAGGGACATATCTTTGATTTGCTGGTTTATTCTCCAAATGGCTACAACAGCCAGTTCTGGGTCAGGCTAAAGCCAGGAGTCAGGAGCTCCATCTGAGTCTCCTAGGTGGGTGGCAGGGCCCAAGCTGCCTTCCCAGGCACATTAGCAGGAAGCTGGATTGGCAGTGGAAGCTGAGACTCAGACTGGTGCTCCAGTATATAAGCCAGCACCACAAGTGGAGGACTAACCTGCTGCACAACACTGGCCCCTGGATACAAGTTTTAAGCTGTAACAAACGGAAACCATAAAACTACCATAAAAACTAGTAAAAACGCTGGAGAATGTTCTTAAATCTTCAGATGAAGACTGCCTCTATAATAGGAATGTAGGATTCAGAAGTCATAAAAGAATATAAAAATAAGCTTCTGCTTATGGTAAGCAAAGTGAAAAACATTAAACACATATTATTACCAACATATACGGGGGGCTTAGAAACTTACAGTGAATACTTAAAATTCCGCTTGTAGAAATGTCTACAATTTATACAAGTCACAGGAAAGGAAATAAAAATGTGTGACAAGATGCTAAACCTTACTCCCAATAAGAGAAATGGAAATGGAATCCCAGTGAGATCTAACTCGTCACCTACCAGACTGACAGATATTCAAGATTCATGACTCTTACTGGTGAATTACTGAGCAGAAAACTGCCTGCCCCAATTGCCATTTGGAGTGTAAACTGGTACAGCTCTATGGCGGGATTGTAGTTTATGTAAACCTTTTGAATGTATATGCGTACCCTTTGACCCGGCAAGTCCACTTCTCCAAACGTTTACCTATGATTATCGTCACGTACACACGAAATAACCCATGTGAAACCATTGCATCATTGTCTTTAAAAACTGAAATTTTTTCAGGCTCAGCCTAAGGCTGTCTATGTCAAACCAACAGCCAGTATCATCCTGAATGGGAAAAGCTGAAGGCAGTCCCCTCAGATCTGGGACAAGACAAGGCTGTCCACTTTAACCACTCTTACTCAGTAGTGCTGGAAGTTTCAGCAAGATCAATTAGGGAGGAGAAAAAATAACATGCATCAGAACTGGAAAAGAGGAAATCAAGTTATCCATGTTTGCAGATGACATGGTGCTGAACATGGAAAACCTAAACACTCCACCAAAAAGCTATAAGAACTGATAAACAAATTCAGTGGAGTTGCAGGTTACAAAACAGGCTTACGAAACATGCAGCTTTTTTTATATGACGTGATGAACTTGTGGAAAGAGAAATCAAAAGAGAAATCCCATTCACAATAATCACAGAAAGCAGACATTTAGGAATGTTTAGAAAGTCAAAAATCTCTGTGATAAAAATTGTAAAACACTGATGAATGATATAAGCAAGGAAACACAAAAAAATGGGAAGATCTTCCCTGCTCATGGATTAGAAGAATCATTCTCATTAAAGTGTCTGTACTACCTAAAGCAACCTATAGATTCAATGCAATCACTATCAAAATGCCAATGGGGTTCTTTACAGAATTAGGAAAAAATCCTAAAATTCGTAAGGAATTACAAAAGACATAGATTAGCCAAAGCCATCTTCAGAAAAAAAAAAAAGTCAATCTGGAGGCATCATAGGGCCTGATTTCAAAACATACTACAAAGCTGTAGTAATTAACACAGCATAGTCGTGTAATGAAAACCAACACATAGATCGATGAAACAGAATAGGGAGCCGAGAAGTTAATCCATGTACACACAGCCAAGTGAGTTTTGACTAGACCAGACATTGTAGTAAGGATAAGCTGTTCAATAAATGGTTCTGGAAAAACTAGATGTATGTATGCAGAAGAATAAAATTAGATCCATACCTCTTACCTTATAGAAAAATCAACTCAAAATGAATCAAAGATATAAATTTAAGACCTGAGGCTCTGAATTTTCTGGAAGAAAATGTAGGGGAACACCTCAAGGCATTGGTGTAGGGTACAAGTTCTTGCTTACGACCCCACAGAGCACAGGCAGTGAAAGCAAAACTAGACGAGTGAGACTGTATAAAACTCAGACGCTTCTGTGAAGCAGAGGAAATGATCGATAGAGTGAAGAGACATCCAATAGAGGGGAAAAATATCTGCAAGCTACCTATCTGACAAAAGATCAGTATCCAGAGTATATTAGCGCCTCAATCAGGCATCACCTAAATAAATTATGGTGTATATTTCACATGAAGAAATATCTAATTGTAACAAAAAATGAACAAGTTCAGAGGGTTTTTTTTAAAGTTTACTTTATTTGAAAGAGTTATAAAGAGACAGAGAGAAATATTCCACCTGCTGGTTCACTCCCCAAATGGCCACATGGTTGGATCAGGGCTGGTCCCAAGCCAGGCTCCAGAAGCTTCCTCTGGATCTCCTTTGTGTGTGCAGGGCCCAAGCACTTGGGCCAGTTTCTGCTGTCCTCCCTGGTGCATTAGCAGGGAGCTGGATTGGAAGTGGAGCAACCGGGTCTTGAACTAGTGCCCATGAGATGCTGGCCCAATAGGCAGCGACTCTACCTGCTACAATATAGAGCTTGCTCCTCAAAGGATTTTAAAATATATATAAATTAAAAGCCCAGTGAAGGACAGTAGGTAGAGTTGTGCTACTGTTTGTGTTAAAAATGGGGGAAGAAGGCACAGTTGCATTGGTGGGCATATTAGTAAAAATCTCTGGAATAATGAGACACAAAAGTGATAAGCAAGATTTGGGGGAGGGAGACTTCGTTTTGTACCTGTTTGTATACTTTGACTTGTGTATGTGTGTTTTTTTTATAAATTTGAAAAGTGCTTCTGTATATTGGTTCAGTCTCCAAATGCCTGCAGTGGGTAGGACTCTGTTGAGCTGAAGCCAGGATTTGGGAAAACTATCTGGGTCTCCCATGTGGGTGACCCAATCACTTGAGCCATCACTGCTGTCTGTCAGGATCTGCATTAACTGGAACCTGGAGTCTGAGGCCAGAGCCTGGAATCGAATCCTGGAGCTCTGGTGCAGGGCGCAGGCGCCTTAACCACAGGGATAACTGCATGTCCCTATACTTTGGTGTTTCAGGCTTGTTAAAGGGGTGACCTCCTTTAAAAACCAAACAGATAATTAGAGAGGAAAGCTTTGTTCATATAAACAAGGGAGAACAAGGTATAAAAAATTGCAGAGAAATGAAACCAAGATTCTTTAAACATAGGAAGGCTCTCATAGATGAATCTTACACAAAATGAAATATTGTGTGTGTTGTACCAGCAGTCAGCCAGCTGTTTGCAGGAAGGGTTCCCGGTCAGTGGGGTTCCGTCTATGTAGACACTTGCGGAGGGACTGTGGTGCCAGTGCTGAGAGGTTGGTCAGAGGTTTGCCCATGAAATGGACCAGTTGTTACAGCAAAGATTACCTCTGGTGACTGACAGCTCAGAAGGATGCATCCGCCAATGCACAGATGGGCCCTGACTGCAGAGATGAAGGGTGTAGGGATGGCAGGGAGTGTGGCGTGCCGGCTCGTGCCAACGTCCACCGCTGCCTCACCCCGGGAATGAAAGCACAAGTAAAGGGACTAGGACCAAGAGAGGGACTGGACTGTAGGACTCCGAGCTGTCCGTGTGTTTAATGTCCGCTTGCTTCTGGACTGTAGGACTCCGAGCTGCCCGTGTGTTTAATGTCCGCTTGCTTCTGGACTGTAGGACTCCGAGCTGTCCGTGTGTTTAATGTCCGCTTGCTTCTGGACTGTAGGACTCCGAGCTGTCCGTGTGTTTAGTGTCCGCTTGCTTCTGGACTGTAGGACTCCGAGCTGCCCGTGTGTTTAATGTCCGCTTGCTTCTGGACTGTAGGACTCCGAGCTATCCGTGTGTTTAATGTCCGCTTGCTTCTGGACTGTAGGACTCCGAGCTGCCCGTGTGTTTAATGTCCGCTTGCTTCTGGACTGTAGGACTCCGAGCTGTCCGTGTGTTTAATGTCCGCTTGCTTCTGGACTGTAGGACTCCGAGCTACCTGTGTGTTTAATGTCCGCTTGCTTCTGGACTGTAGGACTCCGAGCTATCCGTGTGTTTAATGTCCGCTTGCTTCTGGACTGTAGGACTTCGAGCTGTCCGTGTGTTTAATGTCCGCTTGCTTCTGGACTGTAGGACTCCGAGCTGTCCGTGTGTTTAATGTCCGCTTGCTTCTGGACTGTAGGACTCCGAGCTGTCCGTGTGTTTAATGTCCGCTTGCTTCTGGACTGTAGGACTCCGAGCTGCCCGTGTGTTTAATGACCAAGAGAGGGACTGGACTGTAGGACTCCGAGCTGCCCGTGTGTTTAATGTCCGCTTGCTTCTGGACTGTAGGACTCCGAGCTGCCCGTGTGTTTAATGTCCGCTTGCTTCTTACTTGAGCAAATCAGTCCCTTACTCTGAACAGAGTGCTCTGAAAGAAACAGTAAGGCAACAGCCTTGGAGAGAAAGCAGGTTACTTTTTATTCTGGTGTTGGGGGAGAGGTTTACACAGCCACGGTCTCTTTTTGTTATTCGTCAGACTTAACCTTTGGCTCTGTGTTTGCTGCCATCCGAGGCCTGGTCCAGTTGCAGTCACATCTTCTCGTGCAGTCTTCTCAGCAGAAGCTCACTGTCTCTGCGCTCTCTGAACGCTGCCGAGAACTACCACTCTGTCTTCCTGGGCTGCTCTTGTTCCCTTTGAAATGCTGCCAGGTGATGAGCCTGTAAATGTCTTGTTTTCACCTTGGGACGGGCAGTTGTGCTGGGATCTTCTGGTGGCAGAACTGGGATTAGTAAGCAGGAAGGGCACCCAAGAATTCACTGCATGCAGAGGAGGAAGGAGCAGAGGTCAGTGGTCCAGGCTTGAATAACAGAATTCTGGACTTCAGGACCAGCATCGGGCAGGATTTGATTATAAGGGTTGTGGCAGCTGAACAGTCCCTTGGGGAATCAGAGGCTCAGCCAGCAGCTCCTCAGTGCTCAAAGCCGTTTGAGGTAAGAGCTGCTTCAATCTGCCCTGACTCAGAGGGGGAGTTAATCCCATTGCCCAAGGGAGACACAAAACCTATTAATGGAAGCTAAGTAACTGCAAATATGGGATCAGACCATCCCAGGGATTACTACAGGGTCACCGCGTGCATCCAGCTCTAAGAGCTTCTCACCTGCAGTCAGCTGCTGGGCAGGGAGAAAGCCGGAGCCTTGAAAGCTCTGTCCCTACCATGGCGGAGGACTCCTGTGGTCTCACACGCGCAGATGGGTGGGTGCAACTCCCTTACTCATCCAACAGCTATTTGCTGACACTCACCAAGTGCCAGGCATTGTGCTGGAGACTGGGGGGCACCAGTGTACAGTCTCTGGCTTCCTGGAGCTCTTCACGTGGTTGGTGGGGGGAGAGGATATTACAATAAGTATGCACAAAAAATGGAAATTGCCACTGCCATCGAGCTGTGAGAGAGCTTGGTGGCTTCTGTGGGAACCTATGATCGAGGGAACTGAGCTCGCCAGTGAAGGCTGCTCTGGGGAATGATGGATTCAACTGACTTTGCGGTAGTAGTGGGAGTTAACTGGCAAGAAGCGTGGAGAAACGACTTCAGACAAAGGAATTCATTGAACTTCAACTACATTCCATGGTTAAACTCAGCTGTGGGTCTGTTAGGCATGTAGCACTGCTAAAGCAGTGTGGCTCCAGTAAGCTGTTTTACCTGATTTCTGTGCTTGTACACCTTACAGTCCAGGTGGGAGGGCCAGGAAGGGGATAAGTGAGGGGATGCTACAACAGTGCAGGGGGTGGGACATGAGGGAGTGCCGGGCTTTTGGAGAGGGTGCTCTGTGTACTCTGGAGCTTCTGGTGGCTGCCCCCTATGGGGACAGAGGGTGAGTGTGTGGTCTGAAGCTGTCGTAGCCAGTTTGACCCCTCCTGCTTCCTTGGCGTGAGAAGCCTCAGTGCTGTTGTGAGATTCTTGCTTCTCAGGTTGTGACTGCACAGGGTCCTTTAACAGATCTGTGTAGGCCCCCAAAGGACATGATGACACCAGGATTTGAATCATTGATTATTTTCTTTCTTTTTTTTTTAGGTTGAGATATTTATTTCTTTGAGAGCCAAGAGCTCCCATCCACTGATTCACTCCCCAAATGGCTGCAACAGCCATGGCTGGGTCAGGTAGAGGCCAGGAATCAGAACTCCATCCTGGCCTTTCACAAGGGTGGCAGGGACCCAAGGCTGGAGCCATTGCTGCCTCCCATGATACACGTTAGCAGAAAGCTGGGATCAGGGGCCAAGCCAGGATTCCTCCCCAGGCACTCAGTATGGGTGTGTGTTTTCATCAGTAAGAGAAACCCCCAGCCCAGTTGTCTTTTCCTAACTGAAACTGTTGGGATTGATGATTTGGAAAACTTTCTCAGTGTTTATTTGCGATCTGAGACAGAGAGGATTCTAGCCAGGACATGGTGGGAGGGGTGGGGTTTCTCTTCCTTGTTAAAGAAGCCGTGAAGGGTCAGAGTCGGCCCTGCTTTCCTTCTGAGGTGCAGGCTTTGGGTCGTGCTTGTCTGTTTAGGCATCTTGACCTGCCAGTCACTGTACTTCAGCTGATAGTATCTCACCAAGGATCAGGGAGAGAAAGAGCTCTCTGGGCTTTCTATGTGGAGGCAGTGGTGGTGATGCATGTATGCTTTGGTCCACAGAAGAAAGCCAGGTAGCTTTTTGTCTGAAAGACATTACAATAAAATGAGTTAAAGGAATGAAAGATCACAGAATTTATACCATGGACCCATATTTTTATTCTCAAAGAGATCCCTTACTAAACAAAGCCCAAGCTTTTCTTTCCTTAAGTCTAGTCTTGGAAGGGCTCTGTAATCAAAGGATGTGTTATGCCCTTCACACTGTGAGAACCTGTGCTGGGTGTTTGGTGCAGCCATGGAGAAGCCACTTGGGATACCCACATCCTGTATCGTGATGTTTGAGTACCTGGGTTTGAGTCTTGGTTCCAATTCCAGCTTCCTTTGAATTTACCCTCTTGTAGGCAGTGACTGATGGCTCATATGAAGGGTTCCCTCCCACTTTCATGGAAATTTGGATTGAGTTCTTGGCCTCCAACTTTGGCCTGGCCCAGCGTTGTCTGTTCCAGGCATTGAGGGAATAACTAGCAGAAGGAAGTTCTCTTTCTGTTTGTCCCTGTATCTCTGCCTCATGCCCCTCCCCCGCAACCTCCTCCAAAAGGAGAATTTTGACATAAAACTGTTAGGGGGTGTTTTGTTCCCAAGAATTCCTTTTGTAGGTTTAGAGTAACCCATAACTTGACTGAGGTGGATTTCGTTGACACCATCATCACTGCACAGCTCTGTTAGCTCCCTGTGGGCTCCAACTGCCTGTTCTCCCTCCCTGCCACTCTGCCACCACTGATGGGAGGGTGCCATTGTATTAAGTTCCATGTTCACCTGTGGAAGATCTACACTTGAGGCAGCGTTGGCCAATCAGAAGGAGGAGGCCACGTGTCTCTTCTTCCTTCTTTTCCACCAGGTGAGATTTGGACGGTGGTGAGGGTCACCATCGTCATCGCAGAGTAATCATGGCTGATGCTGGGTGTTTAAGGAGTCATTGCAAGGCACTGGACCCTGTGCTGTGTTCTTGGTGTGCATTATTTTCCCTGAGTTTTACCAACAGGTCTTTGAAAGCAGAATCCATCCCAGTGTTTACAGAGAGGGCATCAGAGGCACAGAGAGGGGAGGACCTCACTCAGTTAGGATGCAGTTAGGACACAGGATACAGAGCTGGAAGACGGGTGCAGGTCTGTGGGGCTCTGAAACGTGCATCTCGGCCACAAGATGTCACTCGGGTGGTCTGCTGGGTAAGCTCAGGAACCGCCTGGGAGGATCTGCAGACACACGAGCCCACCTCTGCTGTGCTGAGTCCTTCTTGGAGCGAGGCCTGGCATCCGCTGAGGTCAATCTCGTCTTCTCTGCAGCTTCTGTTTCAGTTTTACTCATTTCATTTGAGAGACAGGGATACAGAAAGGGGAAGCTAGAGAGCTGGAATTGTTCTGTCTGCTGGTTCACTCCCTGGATTGCACAGCAGCCAGGGCTGTGCTGGGTCTGGAGCCAGAAACCAGGAAGTGCATCCAGGCCTCCCACGTAGGTGGCAGGGCTCCAGCTACTGTAGTCACAACTGCTGCCTTCCAGAGTCTGTCTGCGCTGGGATCAGGAGCTACAGCCACATACTGAACCCTGGTTCTCTGATGTGGGTTGCGGGTGATCTGAGCATGGTCTGAACCAGGCCGCCATGCACCCAGCCCTTTTCCCTGCAGCTATCCCGGCTGCTGAGATGGTCCTCTCGTTCCTGCAGTTGAGAAGCACTGTGCAATGCACAGAACCACAGAAAAGGCAGAGTTTCGAAGCGACTGTGGCATCAGTCATTGAGCGTCGGTCAGTGTGGCCACAGCCAAGGGGCAGCCCCACTGTGCACAGCCACATCTGTGTGCCCAGCGGCCTGTGCAGTGTTCTCCTGGGGGCAGGAACCTTCACAGTGGGACTGGGAGAAAGCCTGGTGCCTGTTAGGAGGAGCAGTGGAGCTGCTTAGGGCTCACTCTCCCTATTCCCTCTTTAGCATCTGTGGCCTGGTCTGCCATAAACATGCTGTATCAGGGTCACTGAAAACCAAGGCAGCAGAGGCCTCTGTGCTATCTGCCACCTGCCTGCCTGGCTTCCTGTCTTGGTGCCTTCTCCATCTGCTGCAAGCCCCGTAGTCTGTGAACATGAGGGGTCCTGCTGGACCCAGCTGTGGATGCTACCGGGGCTGGGTGGGGTGATTCTGATGATGGCCAGGCTCTCTCTCCTGTGTGGAAGGAACGGCATCCAGTGTGTGGTTCTCACACTTGAATGTGCATCAGAATCGTTTGGAGGGGTTTGTTGTTGAGTGTGCTGAACCCTATGCCCAAGGTGTGGAGTGGGGTGAGCATATGTGTATTTAGCACTGAGTTCCTGTGTGATGCTGCACCGCTGGGCTGTGGTTTAGGTGATAGAGTGGTGTGGAGCTAGAATGTAGACATGCTTAAGGACACAAAGCTGCTAACCCATCCATCCCGTGTCTCAGATGTCGGAGACAGGGATAGAAATCCACTCTTGTTCTCTATTCAGCTGCTCACGTGTGCCTGATGTTTGGGTGGTGGGCCTCTGGAGTCAGACGCGGTCCTGAATGTGCTCTTCAGATGAGACAGCTGGAGTCTTGAGGCTCTCTGAGCTCAAGAACAAGGATGCATGCCCCTCAGGGTTCCTGCTGGAGATCTGCTGTTTTTTTTTTTTTTTTCCCAGCACATCTCCCTCCAGGGTTTGGCACTGTGGCCCAGGGGGCTGAGATGTCCTCTTCTCTCCTGCTCTCTAGCTGCTTCAGCCATGGTGTGCTTTTGAGCTAAGAGTGGAGCGAAATGCAGGCTCCTCACTCCCTGCTCGCTCCTGCAGTCCAGGCAGGCGGCTGTGCCCTCCCAGGAAGACCACAGTGTCCTCTGGTTGCTGCTGTCCTACAGTCAGGCCCTCTCTCCTTGGCTTTTTGGAACTCCCTTGAGCCCTGGTTCCTTGTGCTTAGGGGTGGCTGTTAGTGGCTTGTTGCCTGCTGCAGCTTTGGTGAACAGTGCCTTTGTGCACACTGTTTGACTGAAACCCTGACTGCTCAGGTTGTGGCCAGGATAAATGGAGACATGCGAACTATGTGCCTGACACAGTGCCCTCAGCTGGCAAGTGCCTGGAGCTGTAAACAGGACTCCTGCCCTGTGCTGTTTGGCCCAACGTTCCCTTTTTGCTTCTGTGTCCCTGTGAGCCCTACCACATGTGAGCAGCTCATTAGTGCCTTTGTCTTCCACAGGTACAGTGAAGACATCTAGACCATATTCCTCATTTTTCAGTCTCAGCTAAAACTACTGTTCCAATCCTTGGCGCCCGTGTTATCAGTGTTAAGCTTTCAGGAGTTAGCTTTATGTTTCTTACAGGTCAGTGTGTGTTAGTGTGTGACTCCCATTTCTATCTCTGTTGTTCACAATATTGTTGGGTGTTGTTTCCTGGTGTGGAAATATTGCACTGCAGGTAGCAGGTGCCTGAGAAGGGGGAGGAGGAAGGAGCCTGGGTCTTTGACCTCATTGAAAAGCTGTTGTGTCCGTTCTCCATTAACTGCCTGTTGATTCTTTTCTGTATTGGAAAATAAACCCCAGATAGGTAAGTGACAGTTGTCAGGCTTCTGCTGCTTATAGGCAAATGGAATCCTGGGTGACAGCCTCTTTATCCAGGGGCTGAACTGTACTTTCTCTAGGTTATTAGGAAATGGTCAGTAGAACCACAAAAGTATGGCTTTGGAAATAAATGATGCAACTTTTGAAGTGTGGCCTTTCTCTGCAGTTAATCTGTAGCCCATGTCCAGTGAATGCCCAACTATTTTAAAGTAGTTAAAAATATTTATTTTAAAGGCATAATAATGGGGAGATATCTTCTGTCTTCTAGTTCAATCTCCAAATGCCTGTGATTGGTCGTGCTGGGGCAGGCTAAAGTCAGGAACTCCATCTCAGCAGGAACCAAAGTTCTTGGGACAGCTTTTGCTGGCTCCTTGGTGCCTGAGAAGCAAACTGGATTGAAGTGCAGAGTAGCCAGGACTTGAACCAGGCCCTTTGTGGAATGTAGGTGTCCCAAGTGGTGGCTTAATCTGCTGTACCACAAGGCCTGGCCCGAAGGACTATTTTTACCTAATTTCGTTTGTTCATTTTTATTAGAGACACAGAGGGGAGAGAAAGGGAAGGAAGGAAAGAAGGAAGGAAGGAGGGAGAGAGGGAGAGTGAGAGGGAGAGGGAGAGGGAGAGAGAGAAAGAAACAAGAACACAAACACGCTTGTGTAGGCTGGTTCACTCTCCAGTTGCCTAGGAGCCAGGAGCTGAGTTTAGGTTTCCCATTTGGTGGCACATATCTGATTACTGCTTCCTCCCAGGGTGCACATTAGCAGGAAGTTGGAATTAGGAGTGGACCCTGAACTTGAACCTGGCACTCTGAAGGGGGATGGGGTTATCTCTCTCTCTCTCTCTCTCTCTCTGGTTATTGCTGTATCTGTGGTGTCCAGCACAGTGCTGATGTGGAGTTGGTACTCAGAAAGGAAGCTTTTACTGCTAAGTATGCGCAATGTGTTTCATAGTACTTGCATCTGGTTATATTTTTGGGTCTTGCTTTGAGGACAGCATCACTGGGCTTATTTCTGTATTTCATTTGTTGTCGATTTCTTGAGTCTTCTGTCTTCAAGGGTCTGTTCGGGAGGAGATGGCTGGCATCTCTGGACTCAGAGACCCTGGAAAAAGGGGCTTAAGAAAACAAGGCAAGAAACAGAGTGAATGGAAATTGCTCTCTGTCTCAATGGAAACACATTTAAAATTCTTAAAAATTTATTTGAAAGGCAGAACGACAGAGAAAAGGAGTTCTTCCATCAATTGGTTCACTCCCCAAATGATCACAATGGCCACAACTGGTCCAGGCTGACACCAGGAGCCTGGAGCTCTGTCCAGGTCTCCCACATGGGTAGAAGAGGCCCTAGGACTTGGGACATCTGCTACTGCTTTCCCAGTGCATCCCAGGGAGATGTATTGGAAGGGGAACAGCCGGGACTCCAACCAGGGCTCTGGTATGAGATGCTGGTTTGCAGGTGGAGATTTAAGCCACTGCACCACAACATAAGCCACTGGAAATGTATTGACTCAGAAACTTTGCACAACTTTCAAGATACATTGTATCTTATTTACACTTAAATTGCTGCTGCTTTGTTTTCCCATATATGTTCGAAATTTAGAAAAATGAGAAAACAGTAAGTGCTACAAAGAGAAGATAAAACTATCCGTAACCCTGCCTTGTGAGCTTAAGGATGCGTGTTTTTCCCATTGGCGGTGACTTCTGCTCGCAGACTGAGCCTCCTCAGTCCTTCTGTGCCATCCCTGGTAACTGTGACCGACTTTCTAGATCTTCGCTGTTAGGCTGGGATAATGAACAGTAGTTAATGTTGTCATTTTACAAACCTTTAGAGTGTTCAGTTCCTTTCATTGCCTTCTTGATATCGTAATTCAGAGCCAGAGGTCCTCATCCTGCAAGTTGTTTATGTAAAGATGCCTCATTTACTGTTCTCTGGGTGTGTTATTACTGAGGAATGTTTGCAAGTTTTATTATCCTTGTCATCTCTGATGCCCATGTACAAGGAGCTGTTATTTTTAGTAGGCTCTTAATATTGTTCAGTTGTATTTTGTGCTTTATTTGGTTAATGGGTTAGTAGACAGTTACCTCTTAGACTTATATTTTTCATCTCAAAGATTAACTAGCATACTCACTTTTAAAAATGCTAACAGAATGCCAACAAGGTGATCAAAGATAGAAATAAACCAAAGCCACGGCATTTTCGAAGGCCTTTATGGCCTCAAGCAGTCTTGGGGAAGGCGCATGGATTCCCCCGCGGTGCAGGTATGTGGTGAGGCCTGAGAATGCCTGTGCGCCTTCCTCAGCCGTACACCTTGGGCACTGGTGAATGACAAAGCTTCTCTTCTTGGGACTTAGATGCACAATCCCATTTTGGCCTTGTACCTCTGCTTACTGTTGCATTCCTTTCATGTTGGACAGTTGTGCAAGTCTGTGACACATCCTGTTTTGTTTCTGAAGTTCGTTTATGGGTTTAGGCAGGCAGTCCACCTGTGACTGTCAAGTACCTGCTTCTCCAAGCACAGAGTGGGGAGGGAGGCCCTGGGGCTGCAGGGGTCGGGTGCACCTGGGAGTCTTCTCTCTCGTGGGACTTGTGGGATGGGGTGGGAGATGCGTGTCATCAGCTCGTCACCACAGTGAGTGGGATTTCACTGTGTGTCCGTGCTAGCAAGAGGGGATCATGGTTTAATGAGAAAGTAAAGGACCCAGAGAGGGCCTTCGGACTGCAGCTCATGGTCAGGGAGGGTTCTGTGAGGATGGGACTAGAGCTGGGAGCACAGAGGATGTAGGCGGGTGCTGGGAGGGGAGACTGAGGTATCAGAAGAATGGACTGGTCAGGCAAGGCTGACTCTGCTGGGTCCTGGGCCCGGCTCATGAATCTTTAGAGCCACACAGAGGTTTAGACCTGGAAGTGCTGGGAGGAAGCCCTGGGAGCCTTGGCCCTGTGTGGTTGGTGCAGGCCCTGGAGACTGCGGATGTTCGGGGGTTTAACCCTCACAGTGGTGCAGTAATGGTAACACTGGGCGGGGATTTACTCCAGCTTTAGTGCTAGGGTGGGGCCCTGGGAGGGTGATCAGGTTAGGTCATCAGGGCAGAACCCCTGTGATTCACGCCTGGTGGCTTCCTAAGAAGAGTGCCAGAGACCACACACACAGAGACACACACACTCAGATACATACATGCATATATACACAACTGCACACACTATACACATAGACACATACACATGTATACAGATACATAATTACACACAAATACAGACACAAAGACACGTACACACATACACACCTGCATGCAGATATACACACATGCAGGTACGCAGACACACTTGCATATAGATACACAGATACAGACACATATACACATATACATACAGATACACAGAGACATGCAATCAGATATACACACATGCAGATAAACAGTTACACACACATTCACACAGATGCACACATGCATACACACAGACACACACACTCAGATACATACATGCATATATACACATCTACACACACTATACACATAGACACATACACGTGTATACAGATACATAATTACACACAAATACAGACACAGAGTGCTGAGGGGGGTTGCACAGCAGGTGTGGCTAAATCCGTTCCAGCTGTGTCCTTACTGCCCCATGAGTTTTGTGTGTCTGCTTCTGACCAGGAGCACTTGTCTGAAGGTGGAGGATTCCTTGCATGGCCATGTGGCCTGCAGCTTTGCAGAGAAAGCTCTGCTTCGAGCACCTCCTGGCAGCCCCGGTGCATTTGCTATGGCCAGGATCCCATTTACAAGAGCACCCTCCAGCCGGCGCCGTGGCTCAATAGGCTAATCCTCTGCTTAGTGGCGCTGGCACACCGGGTTCTAGTCCTGGTCGGGGCGCCGGATTCTGTCCCCGTTGCCCCTCTTCCAGGCCAGCTCTCTGCTGTGGCCTGGGAGTGCAGTGGAGGATGGCCCAAGTGCTTGGGCCCTGCACCCCGTGGGAGACCAGGATAAGCACCTGGCTCCTGCCTTTGGATCAGCGCTGTGCACCGGCCGCAGGGGCCACTTTCCACTCTGCCTGTCAAAAAAAAAAAAAAAAAAAAAAAAGAGCAACCTCCCGCTGCATTCCCCTGGGACCCCTCCCCTCAAACCTGGGTCCAAGCTGTCTCAGAGTGAGTCTATGTGCAGTGGTGCAGGTATAGAAGAACTGAGACTCCTCAGTTGACAGCTCTTAGCAACTTCTTGACCTGTAAACAAAGAAGACTTTAAAGGTCCCAGTGAGCCACAACCAGCCAACTACTTGTGTTTGTAAATAAAGTTTTATTAGAACTTAACCAACCGTGTTGGTGCAGCAGGTTAAGCTGTTCCCTGAATACTGGCATCCATATGGGTGCCCGTTTGAGTCCCAGATGCTCCAATTCTGATCCAGCTTCCTGCTCTGATGTGCTTAGGAAGGCAGTAAAAGATGGCTCCAGTGCTTGGGCCCTGGGAGACCTGGATGAAGCTCCAGGCTCCTGCTTTGGTCTGATCCAGCACTGCCTATTGCGGCCATATGGGGAGTGAACCAGTGGATGGAGGAGCTCTCTCTCTCTCTCTAACTCTGCCTTCCAAATACATAAACAAATCTCTATAGAAAATAAAAAGTGGACTTTGATTTCAGCCATTGTTTTCAGAACTCCAAAACGTACAAGTCTCATTCCGGTTACTCTCTGTTTCTTAATCTCTGCAAGCATCTCTGATGGACGAGTGACAACTTCCAGTCTCCTGGCCTGGTGATGTGGCTCCCAGTCTTGCAGAGAGAGAGGTGTTGCTTAAATATGCACAGTCCCATTCTGTGTTTTCTCCTTTTACCATTCATCAAAGTGAAATGTTTTCATGAACAGGCTTAAAGGCCATCAAAAGAAATAGATTGTAATGCTCCCTTGGAAATGTGTTAGGCATTTATTAGAAAGGGGGAGTTATGGTACAAGGTCAGCACTCATCTGGATGTCTTCCATGCTGATGTGATTCTTATTAAACATTGTCTGATGTTGTTTTGCTGGGCTCAGGGAATCATTTTTCATTTTCTGTGTCTTCGTCTGCAGTTGTGAACTGTGCCTCAGCAACAGAGATCCCATCGCAGTTACTCTATGCTTTTTCAAACTCAGTGGGCTGATTCTTCTGGAATTCTGTGTGCTGAGGGGGAGCAGCTAGCTACTTACCACATGCAAAGGCCCACCTGGCTTTCTCAATGCTATGAAGACAGAGAAAGCTCCTTGATTCAGATTTTCACAAAATATCAAGTTTGTTTTCTCACTTCCTCCTGTTTCTTAGTTTAGAGGACTGAGGGCTTAATAGACGTTCTTGGAGAGCTGATTTTGAACCTACCTTTCCTGAGTTTATGCTGTATTCCTATGAGATGAGGGTGTGGATGTGCTAGGAGAATAAAAGGGGAGAGTAAGCAGGCAAGAGAGCAAGGCACGGCCCACAGGTTTGCATCTAGCATAGCTCAGCCCTGAGCTGTGCCCAGGCTGTCCCTGAATACCTTCCCAGTACCAGGGTGCTACTGCCCCTTCCTTGGCCATGACGTCTGCTTCCTTGCGTGTTCTGTGGCCTCGCAGGTCCTTTAAATTAGCTGTTGTGGACTAGATCGTGTTGTGAGAAGAGCAAGGATTCTGGTTTTATCCTCACAAGCTCTGCATCCAAGCTCTACTGGTTTTTTAGCTCCTGCACCTGGGTGAATTATTTTGTTTTTCTAAGCCGCAGGTTTCCTTAACCTGTATGAAATAATGACTACAGAGCCATTGTGAGGATTAACTAATATAAGATTATCTCAGCATCATTCTTGTGCCTGGCAGATAGTAGGCCAGGATAAGTGGTTCCGGTGACTTCTGCCACCTGTGCCAAGGACTTAGGTATGAGTGGAAAGTGCTCTGTTGTTCCCAAGAGACCATTAGGGAAGGTTCGTGTTCTGAAACATGTTTCTGCTTTTTTATGCTGCATTGTCTGTAAGTTGACGTCATTTTGAAGAGTCATTTCATTCTGGGACAAGCATTAAGGTATGGATGTTCCTTGGACAGTGACACGTGCTAACATTCAGGTACTTGGTTTGAAGATCTGATTGGCTGGCTGTTGGATAGAGCACTTCCAGCTTCCAGGATAATGGGATCCTTGACGGAGTACATCTTCCCAGAGAGGGAGGTGGAGAGAGGGGCCCGGGGCAGGTGTCCTGTATTCTGGAGAATGGGGAACACAGAGGGGAGAGCTGCCAAGAGGATTTTGCCTGCCTTTGCATTTCCCATGAAGCAGGTGTTGTAGATGGTGATGGTGGTCGGTGCTATTGTGAAGCAGGTGTGGTGGGATGTGTTGGTTTTATTCATGTTTCAACTCAGACTCAGAAGGGAGCCTTGCTATTGGCTTTCTTGGGTCTCTAGCTTGCCTGCTGTAGGTGAGACTTCACAGCCCCTGTAACCACAAGAACCAGTCTCTCTTGCTCTGTATCGTGTAACATGTAGTATATATATTATAGTTGTAAGGAGCTATAGCTGCCTATCATCTGTTGTGTGTTTCTTACCCATCTTTCTTCTCTGTATGTCTGTTTGTCTCTTCTATTGATTGATTTATCTGGAGAACCCAGACGAAGCCAGTGGCTCTTGGCTGCTCTCTGGTCGAGCTGACTCTCGGGTGTGGGGCTTTTCCTGTGAGACATGCCTTGGATGTCTTGGCTGCTTCCCCATCACTGTGTTGCTGGCCAGTGGCCTCTGGAAGCACACAAATTGTTGTCCCATGGTCTGCCTCTGGGGAAACTGACCAAAGTGCAGTTTTCTGTTATTTAGACAGTGTTGACAATATATTTTAGGGAGGGGACTCCAATTGTTTGGGGAGAAAAAAAATGGACTGCCAGCTGTGAGAGTGGTGATTCTGGGGGAGTAGAATATTGGCAGAGAGAGATCTTATTTAGAGAAGCAACTTTGTTGTCTTATATAATAAATTGACAAGAGGGTGCATGGTGGGCTGGACAGCTAGGAAGAAGCAAGCAGGAAACCAGAGGGAAAGCCGTGGTACCAGAGAAAGCAAGCCCTGGTCACAGTTCTCCCAAGGAGCTGAGCCCTGTGTATCCCCAAGCAGGATGGACGCTGATTCTGGTCTCTCTTGGCTGCAATGGGAGCCACTGCTTTCTTTGTCTGCTGCCTTTGATCTTTGCCCCACGTAGAGCCCAGTGGTGGTGGAATTGAGGGGAACAGAGAAGATGGTGGGTTATGTCCTTGACAGGGAGTGCTGGAGCAAAAGTACTGCAATAAACAGATTCATAGACTGGAGCAATTCGTCTGAATGGGGGATTAGCAGCTGTGGGGCAGTGGGTGCAACACGTGCACCACCTCCCCAGTCCTCACAGCAGTCTGGCTAGGAGGCCGCTTTCCCATTATTCGTTTGATGGTGCTCTGATTGCATTTGCTGTGTGAAGCCAGCTCATATCCGAGCTGTGCTTGCTTCTCTGTTACCCTGAATGGTCTGTAGTCAGCTCTACCGGAAGCAAACATTTCCAGTTCCTTAACCCTGAAGTGTTTCTTTCCACCTATGTGTTTTATTGGCATAGTCCAGAGAAAGGGCTACATATAGGGCAGAACAAAGAATTAATCTATTGACAGCAATGGGGACAGGTGAGAAGGGTGCTGGAAATACTTACCCACTTTCATATGAAGGAGGAAAAAGAATGAGTTTAATTACAATGATTAGAACACCGGGTTCTAGTCCCGGTCAGGGCACCGGATTCTGTCCCGGTTGCCCCTCTTCCAGGCCAGCCCTCTGCTGTGGCCCAGGAGTGCAGTGGAGGATGGCCCAGGTGCTTGGGCCCTGCACCCCATGGGGAGACCAGGAAAAGCACCTGGCTCCTGGCTCCTGCCATCGGACGAGCGCGGTGCGCCGGCCACAGCGCGCCGGCCGCGGCGGCCATTGGAGGGTGAACCAACGGCAAAGGAAGACCTTTCTCTCTGTCTCTCTCTCTCACTGTCCACTCTGCCTGTTAAAAAAAAAAAAAAAAAAAAAAAAAAAAAGAACACAGTAAGTGCCCAATTCTGCTCTTGAGAACAAAAGGCTTGGGTTGGGTTTCTAACTCCAAATAAAAACAAGGTAAAAAAATCACTTCCTATGGGTAGTCAGCATCTGTCACTTTGGAAATGAGTCCAGGAGAGCAGCGTTGGTGGAAGCTGTTGTGGAAAGGGTGTCCCCAGGGTGACGAATGCCCCTGTACTTGGGAGCACCAGTTACTGTCCACTTCAGAGTCTTCGTCTGCCCATTGGATAGCAGTTATACAGTTTCTTCTCTGCTTTATAAAACTGTCATGAGAATCAAATGAGAGAATGAGTAGCTGGATAAGCCCACACGTCATAGCTGCCAATGGGGTGGTCACGCTCCAGTAGTACCTCTGAGCCTTGCTGGCCCTAAACCTTGGCATAGAGTTGGCAAAGTCTGTTCTTCGATATGTCACAAAATTACCTTAGCATCCTTCTAGAGAAATATCCATATCCACAAAGCTATGTCTTAACATGTTGCATAATCTACAAATCTCTTAAAATCTAGACCAGAGAGGGGGCCGGCACTGTGGCACAGTGGGTTAACTCCCTGGCCTGAAGTGCTGGCATCCCATATGGGTGCCAGTTTGAGACCCGGCCGCTCCACTTCCAATACAGCTCTCTACTATGGCCTGGGAAAGCAGTAGAAGATGGCCCAGGTCCTTGGGCTCCTGCATCCACGTGGGAGACTAGGAAGAAGCTCCTGGCTCCTGGCTTTGGATAGGTGCAGCTCTGGCCATTGCAGCCAACTAGGGAGTGAACAATCCAATGGAAAACCTCTTTCTTTCTCTCACTGCCTCTCCTTTCTCTGTGTAACTCTATCAAATAAATAAATAAATAAATAAATATTTTTAAAAAAAATCTAGACCAGAGAAATTAAAGCATAGATTGAGTTGCTAAGTGCATATGACTGCAGTTTCTTCACTGAAGAAAAATAACTTGCCTGGGTTATTTAAAAAACATGTGACACTCTGTGGACACCTCTTATCAGGGAATGTATAACCCATACTCTCTGTCTCACTGTGTACCAGTGGAGAACATGGCTGATTAATCATGTTGTTCTTTTCTACTGTGTGCACATTAAACTCGGAATCTGTCTCAACTCGCAAAAGCACCGGGATTGATCAGAGCTGGCGCTTCTACTGAGCCTGCTTGGGTTTCCTACTCTAAAACTTAATTCTTGGCATTAGGCCATGAGTCGGTTTTTAAATCTTTGCCAATGTTACGGCTAGCTAAGAGCGTGTCACAGTGGGAGGGAGACAGATAAGAACTCTTGATTGTGATGTGGAGGGAAGGATTGCAGAGTGAGAAGACCCTCCAAGGCCAGGCAGGGCAAGAGGAGCGTCAGGATATGCCTTTCACCCTCTTCCTTAGAGCTTCCTTGTCCAGCATGGCACCCACTGGGCGTCTTGCTGTGGAACACTGGACTTGCAGACGGCTAGGACGTGGCAGATGACTCCCGTGCATCGTGGGTCATTCAGATGCACTGGAATTGAACAGAATGCTGCATGTGGATGACATCAGACCCTAAAGTAAAATGGCTTACTCATAATTTTTATGTTGATTCTATGTTGAAATCAGAACAGTTTGGATTTATTTGGATGAGATGGAATATGTCTCCTGTTTATTTTTTCCTTTTGAAAATGTGACTACCAGAAAAGTAAAATTGCACATGTGTCTTTCATTGTATTTTCCTTGAATATCTGTGGTCGAGAGCATGGGTTTTTACCTGGTCCCTATAACCTCTGAAAGTATTTGTGCATAGGATTTTAGAAATCAAGACTGTGGTGGGGGATTGGAATTGTGGGGTAATGGGTGAAGCTGTAGCCTGCAACACCAGCTTCACATATGGGCACCAGTTTGAATTCTGGCTGTTCCACTTTGGATCCAGCTCCCTGATAATGCTCCTGGGAAAGTGGTGGAAAATGGCCCAAGTCCTTGGGACCTTGCACCCACGTGGGAGACCTGGACGAAGTTCCTGACTCTGGGCTTCAGCCTGGCCCAGCCTTGGCCTTTGTGGCCATTTGGAGAGAGAAACAGCAGATGGAAGTTTCATATTCATTCATTCTCTCTCTCTGTCTCTGTCTCTGTCTCTCTCTCTCTCTCATATCTCTTCCTCTCTGTAACTCTTTCAAAACATTTTTGATAAAGATTTATTTATTTTTTTGAGAAGCAGAGTTACAGAGAGACAGATGGAGAGACAGAGAATGATCTTCAGTGTGCTGGTTTACTCCCCAAATGGTCTCAGTTACAGAGCTGGGCTGATCTGAAGCCAAGAGCCAGGAGCTTCTTCTGGGTCTGCCACGTGGGTGCTGGCGCCCAAGGACTTGGGCCATCTTCCACTGCTTTCCGAGGCTATTAGCAGTGAGCTGGATTGTAAGTGGAGCAGCCAGGACTCGAACTGGTGCCTATATGGGATGCCAGTGCCACAGGCAGAGGCTTAGCCTACTGTGCCACAGTGCTAGTCCCTAAATAAATGAATTTTAAAAGTTAAAAAAAAAAGACTTTAAAAAAAAGGTTCAGGGAATCTCTGAAATATTATGCACCATGTCATGTGCATATACATGTGTGAATTTTTAAGCAGAATATCATGAGATTTTCCACTGTTCTAGAACTTTCATGGAAGGATGTGGGATCTGAACAAGGAATTTCAGAAGGTCAAAAATGTGGGATCTTTGCCAGCTTCTAAAACCTTTAGAGAAGAAACCTGGGGTTCATCAGCATGGAGCAAGACTGCCTTGCTTAAGAGGGTGATTTGGTTCCTGGTTCACCATTTTCTCCCCAGGATCTGCTGTGTTGTTGGTCTCCAACACAGACTTTGTCCCTCCGTGTCTCTGAGACCATCACGTGTGAAACTTTAAAGGTCCTTGCTTTCTGTCCAGATACTAACCGTAGTTTTAGGAATAAAAGTGACAACTCAGGGACTGGCACTGTGCTTAAAATCCCCGCCTGCAGCATCTGCATCCCATATGGGAGCTGGTTCACGTCCCGGCTGCTTCATTTCCAATCAGCTCCTTCCTAATGTGCCTGGGAAAGCTGCAGAGGATGGCTCAAGTCCTTGGGCCCCCCTTTTACCCACGTGGGACATATGGAAGAAGTTCCTGGCTTCTGGCTTCAGAGCAGCTCAGCTCTGGCCGTTGTGGCCATTTGGGGGAGTGAACCAGCAGATGGAAGACCTCTTTCTGTCTCTCTCTCTCTGTCTCTACCTCTCTCTATAGCTCTGTATTTCAAATAATAAAATATTTTTTTAAAAAAAGTGACAGCCTGGAACTTAGCTGGAAAGTTCTGTTTTGCTCTTGTGAGTTCTTGGAGTTGAAAGCCTTGGAACAGTGGCATGAAAGCAGGGTGTGTGGTTGTGAGGCAACCCAGGCAGGAGCAGTAGGAGAGTTGGAAGTGAGACAGGGCAGGAAGGAAGCTGGTTTAGGGAAAGAGAGAGCAGGTAGGAGCCGTGGGCCTTGGTGCACTGTGCAGGGGAAGCCTCAGAGTGGCTCCATGGGAGGGGCGAGCAGGTCAGTGACTCCTCTGTTACTGGCTGGAACCCACTCCTGCAGTCAGAAACTTCTGACGTTCTGTGAGCCGGAGTGAGGGATGCAGGTGTCTCTGTAGCCGGAAAGCCCTCAGCCATAGAGCTGTCCACGTGCCGCCAGGGGGTTCCCTGAGTTTGGGAGGGGTGCTTTGCAGGGGCTGCAGGAGTGTCAGCTGCAGCTTCAGCTCAGAGTGGCATGGAGTGGCATGGAGTGCCACCTGGCAGTGAGCACGGCGTGTTCCCTGTGCAGTAGGTTTCCCGATGCAGTGGATTCAGATAATTGAGCATATCAGAATTCTGTGATGATGGCCATCTGCTTTGTATGAAAACAAAGGAAATTCATGCTGTTTCTGTAAGTAGATGTGTTTGCATTTAGATCCATTGAATCTTACATTGTTTTTCAACTATTGTAATATAAATGCATCCACATAGCAAAATGGATCTCTGAATGTTGTTGAAAAACTCTCTGAAACGCTGTAATTATTGTAAAACAATTTGGCAAGGGTAAGGTTTGTTAGAGGAAATGAAAAGCACTTCCGAGGGCAAGAGTTTGCTGTCTCCTCACAAACAAGCTTAATGGAAAATAAAATCATTTCCTCTTTTTGGCCAACTTAAAACGTTTGAATGTCCTCTACGAGGATTAGGTGCAATTTTTGTCTCATTAATAGAGAGGAAAGTGATCTGTTCCCAATACTGACAACCATAAACTTTTAAGGTCTTCTTAGAGAAACTCAAAATACATATCCAACTGGAGAGGGGGAATAGCCCAGTAGGGGGACAAAGGGTTTGCTCATTCAAAATCAAACCTCCATTAGAAAAAACCACACATACAATTATTAGGATGAAATGGTGTACAAACAGAATTGCGTTTGTTCTGTCCATAGGAAAGTTGACAGGATCTGCTCATTTTTTTTTTTTCCACTATAGGCAGTGTGCAGCTCCCTGATGGAGCCCGTCCACTCCCTGGCAGGACCCCTCTGTCCCGTGTTCCCAAGGCACAGATGGCGTCCAGAGTGGCTTATTGTCCTTGCTGCAGAGTCCCTGGACCTCCTGACTCAACAGACCTAAGCTGCTGACAGGGGTTGTGGCTCAGTAACATTTTGTTTCCAGCTTGTTTTCCCATGAGCAAAGTAGAAAATGCAGTTGTGCAAGCAGTATGGCTCTCAGGTACTCAGTTAAGATACCTGGCACTTCTCCCTGTTCCTGTTTTATCAACGAACTTTGACCTGAGAACAACTAGAAATCCCTAAGTAGAATGCTGAAATTAAACTGGTCTGACAATGTGATCCTGCCGGTCAGTGTTTGTGATACACGGAGTTTATATTCAAGTGCCTCCTTTCTGTGTACCTTCCCCACGTCACCGTCCTCATCCGTCTGGCTACTGGTCAGCCCCAGGATGTTCTCCTCTCTTCTCTCACCCGGACTTCCTCTTCCAAGGGGTCTGTGATAGCTGTGCCCTGACCCAAAGGACCCTGCTGTGCTGCCTCTCCCTTTGCTCCTGCCTGTCCTCCCTACTGACCCCTGCCAAGAGCTGTTAGGGCACCATGTGTTTTTTCCGCATAACACTTAACACTATTGTAGCTTTGTAAGTGACTTTGCAAGAGAATTTAGTGACTGGATTTTCTTCCCCTACAATGAAGGTTTTACTCAAAATCCGTCACTGGGCCTGAATAGTGACCGACAACTCATAGATGTTTCTTAAGTTTTCAGTGAAAAGTGAGCAAGTCTGTGAGCCAAGAGATGTTTACCCATTTACCTTCTTGCTGTCTCTGTGTCATGATTGATTTTGACTTCCATTTTGTGTCTCCTCTGTAAGGTGAACTGTTGAACAGTTACACCGAATCTTAACCAGATCTTAATGTGGTAGATTTTCACATCCAGGGAAGCCCCACAGCTTTTCCTGGAGATGCTTCCTGGTTGCTCACACTGATGCCTGGATTCCTCTTCCTGTAGTTGTTTGAACATCTCATTTGTTTTTTTTTCTCCATGTGGGCACCACCACCTATCATCCATGCCCAGCACAATGCCCATCACAAACCGTTTGCTGAATGAATGAACAAGAAAGGAGCTAGAAGTTTCCTTTCTGGCTTGTGCACATTCTCCAAGAGGTGGGCTGTCTTTTGATCATTCTAGATTAGATGAGAATGAACCACTCCTGTACTTTGGTGCCTTCTTGAGACACAGGATGAAAGAAGGGGGTTTGCTTCAGGGTCTTACACCTGTGATGTTCCATGTGACCAGCGGTGCTTTAGTGATGTAGACTTGGCTGGGTAGTGTGTGGAGAGTTGCCTATGGGGTTAATGAAGGAGATGGACTGTGTGGCAAGTTCAAGAAAATGAGCGTGAGCCACCCTGAGCCTGTGGAAATTTCTGTCAGAGCAGCTCTCTGTTACACATAATCTGTCCCCTTTTAATGTAAGATCATGATGAATTTTTACCTTTTCCTTCTGTAACTGTACCTTGTCCAACACAGGACACTCATTAAATGCTTGAAAGAATTCCTTTAGTGGAATCCAGGATCCTCAGGCTATTGAGACATTTATTTTTAACAGGAGTTTAAACTGAGGAAAATGTTCAATCTTTTCTGACATAGTATTTTTTTGGATGCCCTGAAATACTTGGGTGGTAGCAGCTCTGGCATTTCAGATTAGCTGGAGGTGGAATTTCTCCCATGGCAATTCTGTCTGCAAGCCTGTCTGTCTGTCTGTCTTTCTCACTCTCTCTCTCTTTATGCCTATTCATTGCTATCCATCTATCTACCTCTCCATCCATCCATCCGTCCATCCATCCACACACCTACTCACCCATTTATCCATCCACTAGCCCACCCATCTAACCATCCATCCACACACCCATCTATCCACCTATCGTTCCATCCACCCATCCATCCATCTATGCATGCATATCTCTGTTGTTTTCCTCTATATATGTATCCAGGCCATACACACAGGGATATTTTTGGGCTAACATCATGAGTTACTGAGACAGACATGTATGGCATGTCTGGTTTTCTGCTCTGACTCCCCTCCTCCTTAGGGGAAGTTCTGCTTATCCCTCACTTCCACCTTAAGCTGCTCTGTCTCCTGATGCTTCCTTCATCCAAGGCGCCACCGCCCCTCCTGAGGGTGTCTAATAGCCTTCTGATTGCAGGCACCAGTCTGTGCCTCTGTGAGCTTTGCTCAGTGACAAATCCATGGGGACACATCCAAACCCCAGATTCTCTTGTCATTCATTTCCTTTGCTCAGAACGTTTCTAAGGCTCCCATTCCAGTTACAGTACACATCCAAGATGGCTTCTGCAGCCTGGGCTTTGTCTTATCCTCCGAGTTCCATCCACACAAGCCTCCTTTCTGCCCCAGGGACCTTGGATGTGGAGTTTCTCCACCTGGTGTGCTTGTTCTTGCATCTTCACTTTGCTTTCTCCCACCCACATTTAGATCTCAGCTCAGCCAGCAGCTGCTGATCAGAACCTTGGCTTGGTTAACTTTAGGTGTGAACTTGACTGGGCAGTAGGGTGCCCAGACACTTGGTCAAGCATGATTCCAGGTGTTTCTGTGAAGATGTCTCTGGATGGGCTGGGTGGTGTGCTGAGTACAGCAGGCTCCCTTCTCAAGTGTGGGTGAACTCATTCCATCCATCCCAGGACAGAGGGAGCAGAAAGGCCGAGCTAGGGCTTTGGTCTTGTCCAACCTTTGAACTTACGCCTCAAGGTGCTGGCGTTTGGATTGAAACTTGTGCTCTCTTCTCTCCTTGTTCCCAGGCTTGGGATTCAAACTGGAGCAACTGCACAGCAGTCTCCCGGGGCTGCAGTTTGCTGGGTGCAGATCCCAAGTCTGCTCAGCCCCTTTGCTTGTATGAGCCAATTCCTTATAACAAACCTCTGAGGAACCGTGGCCGCCACCTCCCTAGGCACATGCTGTTACATGTCCTCCTAACACAGTGCTTGGTAGGACACAGAGACTTGGAAATGCAGACTCATTGCTTTGAAAAACAGTCAGTGCCTCTCCTGGCATCAAGTAGAACGCAGCACACAGGCCTGTGCCTGGCACCAGCATCCTTGATGAAGTGGTGATTCATTCTCATAAGTACACCTGGACCACCAAGACACGTACGGTCCACCTCCTGCTTCAGCAGCGGCAACATTTATGCTGTCTGACTGCAGTTTCCAAATCACACCGCCGAGCTTCTGCCTGGGTTGTGACCTGGTTTCTCCCCAGAGTGTTTCTCTGTCTGCTGTCCCAGAGTCCCTTCTTCGACAGCTTCCCCTGCATTCCTTCAGCTCGGCATGGTGAAGCTGCCTGGCCTCCACCAGTCCCATTCGGAACCCACGTGTGTGTCCCAAGCCCCAGCCTGTGACTGTGACATCCTGTGTTGCAGCCCTGTCTGCCACCCCTTGCTGTGGACCTCATTCCACTGGCAGCCTGGCTCTCACCTGCCACGGTGCTGTTCAGAAGTCCCATCAGGCCTCGTGGCAGATTCCCTCCAGCTTCTGCTGCCATTGCCAAGACTTCTAGACAGATGGCTCATTCTGGAATACCAGTGCCTTCTCCTCATCCTGGGCCTGATGGGAGGGCCTGCTTGGCTGTCCAGCAAATTGCCTGTCAAAGCCTCTTGTTCTCTGATTGCATCACTATTGAAATTGAATGGGTTCTCAGCAGGTCAGTATGACACCCTCTGGGACTCATCCAGAAAGAGAGGCATGCTCTCTTTGATAATCCCCTTTTCTGAAAGAAATGACTTTCTTTCCATTAATTTCTCCTCTTGGAATCTTAATAAGCACCAGGGTTTACCTCAGTGACCTTATTTGCAAATGTGAGAATTAATTACCTTCAGTTGCCTCTGTTAAAAGAATATCATTGTGCCATTCTTAATTGTGAGTAATCATTCATCACTTCAAACCTCACAAAAGTTATAAGGGTTTTCTTTAACAAGCTGTCCTGCTATCATCTGCTCAAGAAATAGTTCAGGCTGGTCCAAGGATGCGTGCCTCAAGGTCACAAGTGTGTGTGTGTGTGTGTGTAATTAATAAAAATCTGTGTTCCTATTCTGGGGCCCCACTAGAGACAGAATAAACTACAATCTCCAGAAATCTCAAAATCTGTATTTTAAACAGTGTCCCAGTGAGTCTTCAATATATTGAAATTAAAAGGGAGTCAGTTTTTCCCCTTGAATACCAGGGTTTTTTTAACTGACATGTTTTTTATGTGCTGAACTGAAATGGTAAATGCTTCGTAACTGATATCTCATCAGAAGGAATTTTAAAAGAATGAGAGAAAATCTAAGTATAAGCAGCAACTAGAGTTTCTTGGCCTTTTCCAGAGTGGGTCATTGTGTGCACTCCAGGACGCCAGCTTTTTCCTTCGGAGGCCATTGTGTTGTGGATGACAGAGAAGTCAGTTTTCCTCCAGGATTGCCCTGTTGCAGCTGAGAATAAATTCTAGCTGAGAAGCTGTGCAGGATAAATTTTGATGAGGGCTCCTAAGGGGAGACAAAGTGGCAGAGACCTTGAAGGCAGAAATTCTGAGCTTGCAAGAGACTGTTTAAGAGTGTCGGCCAACTTGAGTGTGAATGGGGTTGGAGGAGGTGCAAAGGGAGTTGCAGGTGGGAACAGAAAGACAAGGAGGACAGCTGTTGTGGTTTGGATTTGGTGTGTTTCTGGTGACCGCTCAGGCTGAAATAGACACCCCTTGCAGTGCTGTTGACAGGAAGTGGTGCCCTTAAGAAATGGGAGATTTGCTGGGGTCCCATCAGTGACCCTGAGTGTGGGTAGTGTTGAAACAAGGCAGCCCCTGGAGTTTTCTCTCGGCTGCAAGCATTTCTTGACCTCTTGCCTGCCTCCCTGTTAGGGCATCTTTGCCAGTCTCTGTTCCAGTGCCCGTGGACTGCACAGACTCCAGAACCATGAACAAAAATATATAGGAGCGAAGTGGACATTTTGAGCTTCGGTGACTGTTTACAGCCCTTGTCTCTACTATGGAGAAACAGGGCTGCCCCACTTCCAATCCAGCTCTCTGCTATGCCCTGGGAAAACAGTAGATGGCTCAAGTCTTTGGGCCCCTGCTCCCATGTGGGAAGACCTGGAGGAAGCTCCTGGCTCCTGGTTCCTGGCTCCTGGCTTTGGATTGGTGCAGCTCTGGCTGTTGAGTCCAGTTGGGGAGTGAACCATCTGATGGAAAACCTCTCTCTCTCTGCCTCTCTCTCTGCTCTCTCTCTCTCTCTCTCTGCCTCTCCTTCTCTCTTTATGTAACTGACTTTCAAATAGATAAATAAATCTTTAAAAAATTAATGGCAGGAATAAGAGAGGAAGGAGGGAGGAAGGGTTGGAGTGTGGGTGGGGGGAGGGGAAGGTGGAAAGTATCACTATGTTCCTAAATCTGTATCTATGAAATACATGAAATTTGTATACCTTAAATAAAAGTTTAAAACAAACGAGTCTCCTTTCTCTACAGATGAGATAAAGTCTTGAGAGCATATGAAAGCATATGAGAGAAAGAAGGCCTCAAGTATTCTGCTACAGCAGCAGTAGATGTGCTAGGATGGGCGCCGTGGTCTCTGTGCACAGCCTCTGCTGCCCTGCTCCGTGCCGCTCAGTGTGTGTGATCACGGGGCCAAAGCCAGACCATACAGTGCTGCTCCTGGCCTGTGCCAACACAAGCACAGCCGTTGGCAGTGAGTGTTGAGAAATGTTGTCTGACAGCAGGAGGTTCATGATATTCAACCTGTCTGGAGTTGGAATGTTCAGGAAAGCTTGAATCTGGTTCTTGACTCTGTGTGGTGTGAACAGCGCTGCCTGTCATGGTGTGTGAGGCTGAGTTCTTGGTGTCCTTGCTTTGTGTGGCTCCTAAGGGTCCAGGAGCTGGCAGGGGCCTTTGTTGTTGGAAGGGTTTCCTGCCTGCACTTGGTGGAGGAGATGGGCACGTGCCAGGATCACTCTGGGATGTTTTAATTCTCCCCTAGATGGAGATAATGGAACTGACTAAGCAGGCATCCTGGACTGTGAGAGTCCAGCACGTGTTTTGAAGAAGCTCAGCGGTCACATTTCTTTTGTCCCGTAGTCCAAACTGCTTGTAACATGAGTGCAGATTTCTCTTTTGTTTCTGCTTGCCTGGCGCTGGGGGAGAGAAAGCCAAGCTGGGACAGCTGCGGAGGGCCCTGAGTTTGGGATCAACAGCACTGTGTCCAGCATCAGCCCGCTCAACTACTTGCTGGGGCCATCACTTCCTGGAGCCTACGCTCCTCAGTCTGCTCAGGTGGACTGATGATACCCATTTGATAGAACTCATAATAAATGGAGTTATTTTCTGCTTGTTTCAGAATATGTGAGAGGCAGAAAGAGAGGCAGTTAGAGACAGGGTAAGAGAAATCTCCCATCTGCTGCTTCACTCCCCAGATGCTTGCCATGGCTTGGGCTAGGCCAGGCCAAAGCCAGTAGCTGGGACTCAGTCTGAATCTCCCACATGGTTTTAGGGATCCAAGTACTTCAGATGCTATCTGATGTCTCACAGGATGCATATTAACAGGAGGCTGGATGGGAAGTGGAGGACCTGGGGCTCAAACCAGGCTCTCTGATGAGGAATGCAGTCATCCCAACAAGGATGTTAACTGTGAAGCCAGATGTGTGCCCTGGCGGATTACCTAGGAAAAGACCTTTCTGCGGTGACACTTTAAAGAAACTGGGCCGGCGCCGTGGCTCAACAGGCTAATCCTCCACCTTGTGGCGCCGGCACACTGGGTTCTAGTCCCGGTCGGGGCGCCGGATTCTGTCCCGGTTGCCCCTCTTCCAGGCCAGCCCTCTGTTGTGGCCCAGGAGTGCAGTGGAGGATGGCCCAGGTGCTTGCGCCCTGCACCCCATGGGAGACCAGGAAAAGCACCTAGCACCTGGCTCCTGCCATCGGATGAGCGCAGCGCGCCGGCCGCAGCGGCCATTGGAGGGTGAACCAACGGCAAAGGAAGACCTTTCTCTCTGTCTCTCTCTCTCACTGTTCACTCTGCCTGTCAAAAAAAAAATTTTTAAATGCATTGCATTGTTGGCACCAAATGTGTTTTCATTCGGTTCTTTGTTGAGCAGCCACCATGTGCTGGGTGTTGTACTGAGCGCTGTACTCATTACTTGGTGAGAGACAATGAACATTAAGCCCAATCTGTGTCACCAAGGAGTTTAAGGTCACTTTAACCCCACACAACTTGTTCTCCATGGCTCTCAGGTTCCCAGCTTCTCCGTGAGCTCCTTGTCCACTTCTGATGGATCTTTGCCATCAGCGGGTGGCTTAATGTGGAGAGCATGGAACAGTGTGCCATTGTCCCCTCTGTTTCTGTTTGTCCAGATACAGGGGTTTATGTGCAAGAATTTTGTGCAGGGAATGGTCCACGTGACAGTTGGAGGGTAGTGGAGAAGTGAGGGAGAGCAGGGAAGGAGACTGGATCAGGATGTACTGTCCATAGCACACTTGTCATGCAGGCAACAGAACAGCCTGGGGGACTGGGGGGAGATGGAGCAATGAGGAAACTGTCAATTATCCATCAACCACAATGGACTGAGAATTCTTGGGGTTGGCTCTTACCCCTCGCACTCTTCTGCCCAGCTCCCGCAGCATGGAAGGAACCCAGAGTATAAAATCGTGGAGGCTGGCGTGGGGTATCAGCTGCTTGTGTGAAAATAGTGGAGGATGTGGGCGAGTCGCAGGATTGTGCCCCAATTGTCAACTCAGGTCTGCTGCTGGGCTGGTGTTCCCCACACCTCAGAGCCCACCAAACCTGCTGCAGCCCTTCTGCATGCTGCCCAAGTCTGCGGTGCCGTCCTGCCTGAGCCATGCCCACCACCTTCCCCTGTTCACACCAGTACTTTCCTCCTCTCATTCTGTCCGTTTCTTTATTAAGTTTTGAGGATAGTGCTCCTTTGGCACAGAATCACGAAACTGTTTCTGTGCTGTGTGTGGGCGTCTTGCTTTTCCATATGGGTGTCACCTCCTGAGGACAGTCACCCCATTCTGCACGCTTTGTGTGGGTGTTTGGCCCTGCCATGCTGGTGTCACCTCGGGTGTCTTGCCTGCCGTGTGGGTGTCACTTCCTGGGTAAACTCCCCCCAAGTTCTGCGTGCTCTGTGTGGGCATTTGGCCCTGCCATGTTGGTGTCACCTCCTGTGGACACTCCCCCCATGGGTTCTTTGTGTTCTGTGTGGGTGTCTCATCCAGAACAAGAGAGACCGCCAGGAACTGTGTTTGGGCCGGCATTTGACTTTTCTATGCAGGAGTGGTGATCTGAGCTGCTCAACTGGTGCCTGTTTTTCTGATCTGCTGTGACTTAACCAACTAGTTAATTTACAGTTTTGTGGGTTCCAGAGTGTGTTAATAAGGCCACGGTCGGTGGCTGTTACTGATAAGGCACTTTTGTGCTAGGCGTTATGCGTTCTAATATGTTCTCTCCCAGAATCCTCACAACTATGCCAGGAACACCATTTTACAGTGAAAAAACTGAGACTAAATCATTAAATGACCTACCTAAGGCTATGTAATTATGTAGCAGAACAGCACCAGCTTAAACTCAGGACCAACCCTATTCCAGACTCTTAAACTGGGCCCTATAGTCTCTCCTAAACAGAAGAAACAGTAAAACATGCTGAAAGTAAGTAGTTGATTCAGTCGCCTATGTGTTGAGAGAAATAACCTCTCTCTCCAGCTTTGTGGAGCCGTGCAAGGTGGGTGACTGCAAAATGCAGGAATTCTCATTGAGACCCCTTGGCATCTGAGTCGGTTCCCTGCTTGCTTGGTTTCCTGGCCCTCCCAGTCCTGGGTCCTCTGTCTACTTTGGGAGTTGGAAAAAAATTGCCTCTGACATCACTTGTTGTGCAGGACTGTGGTTTCCATGGATACATGAGTGTTTGTCATGACCCATGAAGAGACCACTCCCTTACTGGCGTGTTCTCCCTTGGTCCTGTTGCCCAGCGTGGAGGGCACAGGCCCCTGCATGTCTCAGCTCTGTGTGCTCCCCTCCCCCACAGAATCATCATGTGGCCTTGGCCATGGGAAGCCTTCCTCTGACTCAGGGTATGCATCCTCCCCCTCTCCCAGCCTTCTTTTCCCGGCTGGACCCGAGTGGGTCCCCTTCTTCCTGAGGCTGGCTGTCCTGGCAGGGGAAGGGCTGTGGGCTCCAGAACAGCACCAGGTCAGTTCCTGCAGGAATTTCTGTTAATGGAAGACATGACCATGTGTGTATCTGTGGGCACCTGTTGTCTTTGGGAATAGCAGCATTTATTGATTTTGTCTAGTAAGATTGGCTTATTGGTTCTCTTGTACTGGGCAGGGGACAACAGCTAAAAGTGATTGAACAACGTCATTGGTTATTCCCATTCAGTCGTGTGAGGTCTGTGAGACATGATGGAGTCGGCTGTTTTGCTTATTTCTGCCGTCTTCTACCAGTGCTCAAATGCACTGACCCCAGGAGCCTTCTCAGTGTAGAATCTGGAGTTCAGTACTGGCTAGAATTCCATTAGAAGACCATCTGATGAGCCTGTGCAGGCGTCTGGCTTCTACATCATGTATTGGAAAAATTAGTGGATTGTCTGGAATTTTCTAAAAGGAAAACATGACCTATTGTCTTCTGAGCATTTTTCTCATCCCAGTACATAGAGAGTTAGAGAAGCGTTGTTTGAATAACTGTGATTAAGATCACTTTGTTCTCAGGGTGACAGACCCCTGTTTACTAGGGTTTCCAACTATATATATAATCTGTATATATAAATCCTGCCTTGGCAAAGCCTCGGTTCTAAGAGATTCTAGAAGGATAAATGCTGGGGTGGTTTTCAAAAAATGTGTTACACGGCTGTTGTCCTTTGCTGCAAGGCAGCATGGGAAGCAGTTCCAGCATCAGCTCCTAGGCCGCGTGAACTCAGACATTAGCGGTAGGTGTTTTCTCAGTCCACTCACCTGTAACGTGTTGGGACATTCATAAACGACTGTTGGTTTCGTTGGCATCCCACTAAATTGTTCTCAGCGATTAACAAGGCCTGCCCATCAGTCACCACCCCTTGACATGGTACATACATACGTGTGTGTGTGTGTGTGTGTGTGTGTGTGTGTGTGCTTGTGCATCTTCAAGCTACCCTAAGAGGCCTGGCTCTGCACGTGAGTGTCTGCAGAGTGGGTGAGCCCCTGCTGCACATCCTGCTCCACAAGACCACTTGGAACCTTGACACTGCAGGGCCCTTTCTTACCTGGCCTAGTGGCTTTTCTGGCACTGTTGGCATTTATGAAGCCAGGGCAACACATCATTTCACATGGAGCCTCAGGGTGCTCACCAGCGAGGATGTACAGTGCATAGGGGGAATGGGCAGGCTCTGGGTGTGGGACAGGCAGCTGAGCAGCATGCTGTATCACACATGATGGCCTGTGGTGAGAAGCCTTGTGACTGTGCCCAGGCCCTCCTGGCTTCCAGGGGAGAGCAAGCTAAGCTGGGCACTGAAAGTTTGGGGGGCGCTTGCATCCCTTGCTAGATGGCTGTATGTTTGTGATGCAAGGAAAGTAATGAAGAATAGGCTTTGCTTTTGTATTCCTTGTGTTTCTGTGGCATGGCCAGTGTTTTCTTTTATAAAATATCATTCTTTCATTTGTTAATTCGTTTTTTTCCTGCAAATATTTACTAAACCCCTGTTACTGTAATCAGGAATTGTGCAAAAACTTTGGGTAGCCTCTTCTTTTGTGGGACAACAAAGTACTCTAGGAATAAATATTTGTTAAGTCAGAGGAGAAAATGTTGAGTGGATCCCTTTGCCTCTTGATGAAGGAGTATGTTACATGTGTGATAAATGAGTTAAAAATACAAGTATAAAAGGCTTTTATTTGTGTGTATATACATAAGGTAACTCTAGTCTATACCTGCCATGGCCCTAAACAAAATCCATAGTTTGGAAGGATTAAATCATCACTTCAGATATCACTAATGAAATCTGTACAAAAAAAGGTTTCAAATTAGCAGATGAGGTATTATAAACAGCTTTTCATTGGTCATTGGCACAGCTGCCAATGAGCTGCCAATGACCAGAGAGCTTATAAAGTCTGCTGTAGTGCTGCAGGAACCAGGTATCTGATAATCTTATAACTGTACCTAGGGCCCAGAAACCTAATAGTTCTATGTCCCACCCAACACATGACAGAGAACTCTGCCAGCTGGTTTGACCATGTGGGTAGCTGATCCTAGCTTTAAATATTGCCACATCCACCCCCACTGGACACAGATTTCCCATAAGGTTATTATTAGAATGGCCAATGTTGTATATGCTTGCAAAATACTTGATAATTTTTTATGTGTTTGGTTAATGATGATCTTGAATTACCATATTCCTAAGGCTGACCTAACTTGTGATTTCTTATTATGTCAGGCAAGATTTCCACATGGTTTAAGCCAGTTTTCACTGATGGTGTTTGCAAAGGTGTTCCTCAGTATAAGACTGGCTACATAATTTGCAGGGTTTAGTTAAAAATGCAGTGAGGTGCTCCTGATTCAAAGATTAGGAAGAATCTCAAAGCAATGCCAGCAGAGCATTAAACTAAGTGAGGGATCCTTCTAAGTGCGGGGCACATGGGCATGCCCAGGCTACGTGCCTAGAGGCTGGCCTAGCCTATGAGGACCTTGAGTAGAATTTTCTCTACACGATCCAGCAGGAAATCTAAGATTGGTAGGAAGACACTGGCCTTGGAAATTTGGATTTCTCATTCTCTCTTGCTCAAAGAATAATTTCTAGCTAGGCTTTCTTAGAGAAATTGAGCCAAGTGAAAAGTCCCTCAAACATCTGTTCTCAGTGTTTATAATACGGAGACTTTTCCCTCTAGGTTGTTTGGATGTCCCAGATGTTAGCTGTGTTTTTTTTTTTTTTTTTTAAGATTTATTTCATTTACCTGAAAGGCAGAGTTACAGAGAGAGTGAGAGAGAGAGAGAGAGAGATCTTCCATCTGCCTGTTCACTCCCCAGATGGCCACAACAACGGGCTGGGCCAGGCTGAAGCTAGTAGCCAGGAGCTTCATCTGGGTTTCTCATGTGAATGCAAGGTCCTGAAAACTTGGGCTATCTTCCACTGCTCTCCTAAGTGCATTAGCATGGAGCTGGATCAGAAGTGGGGCAGCTGGGAATCAAACAGGTGCCCATATGGGATGTCGGTAATGCAGGTGGCAGCTTAACCTGTTAGGCCACAACACCAGCCCCAGCTCTCTTCACATCTTTAAAATCTTCAGTGCTCAATCTTGTGGCAGCCTGGTCACTTTAAATGTATTTGATTCATAAAAACTTGCCATTCTCCTCTTCAGGTCTGAGAAGCAGGGTCTATGAGCTCTAAGCTGATGATGCATTTGCGGTGACCATCTGTGGACAGATATGATACAGGCTGGTTTTCACAGTGGACTTTGGTGCTCAGAGGAGGATTTCAGCCAGAGTATCTTTTGCTGCAGTGATAAAGCAGAAAGTGTAGTCATGTAGAGAAAATAAAATGAAGCTCTACATAGCTAAATCCCATCCCAGACCAGCGCTACTCTCATGACTGCAAAGGAGTAGGCTGGCTCTCGTGTCAGCTTTGATAACTTGAGTTAAATGATCCTTGGAGTTGAATGCAATTTGTTAACTGATTTCTGAATCATTTCTGCGTGGCATTTTCCCCATGAGAGAAGACAGAAGTGGCTATTTCTGAGTGCGTAGAGGCTGATGAGCCTTTGGTGGGTCAGGGAACTGAGAACTGTTCCTCGTGGTAGTGGCTGTGAAGACTGTCACCGTGGACACTGGCTCCCCCGCCGTGCAGTGCTGACCGCCTTTCCTTTAGGATGCCTTGAAAAAGGTCAGAATGAGCAAAGGATGCTCTAAATTCAACCTCCAAACATTTGCATACCTTTGAAATAATCTGTATGTCGATGTAAAACATGGTCCTTTGTATCTACAGAGTTGGTGATACTCAGATGGCTTCAGGTTACTCCGGTGATGTCAGGGTCTGTCAGGTGTAGGAGGAACATTTCCACTTCCCTGGAGAAGTGGGAGGTGTAAGTTCTTCCTGTGGATTGAGGGTGACAAGGACAACAGAAGCAAGAATCTGATTTGCTTTTGGCCAACACATTCATCCAAGAGAAGCCCTCTCTGCTCAGATGTTGATAACTTTACAGATTACTTTTCAGATAATGTGGATTAGCCCTTTCAGAGGCATCCCATCCATTCATTGCTCCCAACGGCTCCTGAGGCTTCCTGCTTGCCTGCTCCTTTTCTCCCATTCTTCTCCCTTCCAGAAGCCCCTCTGGCATCCACTCTGGGTGGGCCCCGTTGGAATCCTGATGAAGACTGAGGTCCTATGCCAGCTCTTTGGGAGACTTCTCCACCTAGCATTTGTCTTGCGTAGGACCTGTGTTTTCCTGCTTGCCTGCTCCTTTTCTCCCATTCTTCTCCCTTCCAGAAGCCCCTCTGGCATCCACTCTGGGTGGGCCCCGTTGGAATCCTGATGAAGACTGAGGTCCTATGCCAGCTCTTTGGGAGACTTCTCCACCTAGCATTTGTCTTGCGTAGGACCTGTGTTTTCTTGTTTGGATGTGATATCTCTCTCTGTGGTATTCCTTTCTCCATTTTGAGAAAGCTTATCTAGTGCACTTGGACTATTAAAGGGACCACAACCTTTGTAAAGAAAAGTCTTACATCAAGGAATACTGTGGGGCCCGAAGGCTTTACTACTGAATTCTACAAAGTATTCAAAGAGGAAGTAACTCCAGTACTCTTCAGACTATTCCAAAATATTGAGGAGGATGGGATTCTGCCAAACTCTCTTTATAAGGTCAGCAGAACTTTGATATCAAAACCAAAGACATGACACGAAATGAATGCCACAGACCCATATCTTTAATGAACATAGATGTGAAGATTCTCAACAAAACACCAGCAAATTGAAAGATCAAAAAGATCACACATTATGACCAAGTGGAATCTATCCAGAAATGCAAGTGTGCTTTGACAGTTGTAAATCAATAAATCTCTCAAATCTCATCAGTGAATGAAGAACCAAAACTATCTGGTCATCTCAATGGATGCAGAGAAAGCATTTGGTAAGATTCAGAACCCTTTCATGATAAAAAACCTTCCACAAACTAGGTATAGAAGAAACTTTCCACAAAATTATAAAGGCTATATATGACAGAACAACAGCCATATCATACTGAATGGGGAAAAGCTGAAAGTATTTCCTTTCTCTCGGGGCCGGCACTGTGGCACAGTGGGTTAATGCCCTGGCCTGAAGCGCCAGCATTGCATATGGGCCCTGGTTCAAGACCCAGCCGTTCCACTTCCAATCCAGCTCTCTGCTATGACCTGGGAGAGCAATGGAAGATGACCCAAGACCTTGGGCCCCTGCATCCATGTGGAAGACCTGGAAGAAGCTCCTGGCTCCTGGCTTCAGATCGGTTCAACTCTGGCTGTTGTGGCCATCTGTGGAGTGAACCATCAGATGGAAGACCTCTCTTTCTCTCTGCCTCTCCTCTCTCTCTGTAACTCTGACTTTCAAATGAATAAATAAATCTTAAAAAAAAGAAATTTCCTCTCAGTTCACTCTTGCCATTATTATTCGATATGGTACTGGAAATTTTAGAACAATTAGGAAGGAGAAAGAAATACAGGGCATCAAAATTGGAAAAAGGGAAGTCAAATTATCCAGGTTTGCAGATGACATGATGTTGTACTTGGAAAAACCTAAACACTTCAGCAAAAAGCTGTTGGCATTGATAAAACAATTCAGTAAAGTTGCAAAATAAACATATAAAAAAAGTTGCTTTTTTGTAGGCTAATGATGAACTTACAGAAAGAGAAATCAAGAAAGAAATTCAATTCACAATAGCCACCAAAAATTCAGATATTTAGAAATAAATTTAACCAAATAAGTGAAAGGTCTCAACAATGAAAATTATCAAATATTGATGAAAGATATCAACATAACAAAAATGGAAACATATTCCTTGTATGAATAAGGAATTAGAAGAGTCAATATCATTAACATGTGTATACTACCAAAGCAATCTACATTTTCACTCAATCTCCATCAAAATACCAGTGACATTCTTTATAGGACCATAAAAATAATCCTAAAATTCATATGGAATTATAGAAGACACATAACAGCCAAAGCAAACCTGAACAAGAAAAATCAAGCTATAGATACCACAATACCTAACTTCAAAACATGCTACAAAGCTATAGTAATTAAAACAGCATGGTATTGGCATAAAAATTGATACATTGAATAGTGGAACCAAATCGAGAGCCCAAAAATTAATTCATGCACAATCAGCTAGTTGATTTTGACAAAAGTGCTCAGACCATATAGTAAAGACAGTCTCTTCAACAAATGATGCTGGTAAATCAAGATGAATATACATAGAAGAATGAAATTAGATCCATACCTCTCACCATATACAAAAATTAAGTCAAGATGGGTCAAAGACCTAAATTTAAGACCTAAGACAATGAAGTTGCTGGGAGAACATGTAGGGGAAACCCTCCAAAACATTGGTGTAGAGCACAACTTGTACAACACACTCAAAACATAGGCAACCAAAACAAAACTAAACAAATGGGACTGTGTCAAACTCAGATGCTTTTGCACAGTAAAGGATACAATCAATAGAGTGAAGAGACACCCAACAGAATGGAAACAATGTTTGCCAACTAGCTATCTGATAAAGGATTGACTTCTCAGATGTATCAGCAACTAAAAAACTCAGCAAAAAACAAACAAAACAACAATCCAGATGAGAAATGGGCAAAGGATTTCAATGGACAATTCTCAAAAGAAGAAATAAAAATGGCCAATGAATATATGAAAAAATGCTCAACATCACCAGCCATCAGGGGAGTGCCAATCAAAGCCACAATGAGAGCTCACCTCACCCCTGACAGCATGGCTAAAATCCAAAACACAGCGAGTAGCAAATGCTGGTGAGGATGTGGAGAAAGGGGAACACTTAGACTCTGTTGGTGGGAATGTGAATCAGTGCAGCCACTGTGGAAAAGAGTGTGGAGGTTTCTTAAAAAACAAGAAATACACTACCATATGATCCAGCAATCCCATTACTGGGTATACACCCGAAAGACTTGAACACAGTGTATCAAAGAGATACCTTCACCACTGTGTTCATAACAGCGCTGTTCACATCAGCCAAAAATATAGAATCAACCAGGGTGTCCATCATCAGATGAGTGCACAGTGTGGAGTGTACACTGGAGGACATCATGTTGACTGAAAAAAGCCAGCCCAGAAATGCAAGTACTGCATGTTCTGCCTTACATATGGGAGCTGAACTTTAAACAAACAAACAAACAAGAAAGGAAGGAAGGAAGGAAGGAAGGAAGGAAGGAAGGAAGGAAGGAAGGAAGGAAGAAAGAAGGAAGGTCTGTGTGTATCAGCATTGCCACAAATGTAGTTTTGCAGAATTTTGTCTTATACCTTTGTCTAACCAATGATTAAGAATGTTATCCTATTGGGGCAGTGTTTTGGCAAAGTGGGCTAAGCTGCTGCCTGTAGCCTTGGCATCCCACATGGATGGTTTGAGTCCTGGTTTAAACTTCTTACCCAGTGAAGTATTAAGCCTTTTTAACGCAATATAAATTTAAATAATGTTATCTCACAAAAAATAAAAAGAGGAAAGGAAGGAGGGTGGGAGTTAGAGAGGGGGATGGAGGGATGAAGGCAGTATCATTATGAGAATTATATCTCCAAAGCACATTGACTCTTTTAAAAACTGATCAAAAATTGAAAAAAGACTAAAAAGGAAAAGTACTCTGTTGTATGCTCAGAATGTTGAATGAATGAATGAGGAACAGTGAATGGGCGTGGTAGGAATTACAGGCAAATCCGCTGACTCATGTACTGCACTGCTGAGTCATTGCAGCCTCTTCAAGCCCAGTTCTTCCAGCAGCAAATGAAAGAGATTCCATTGCAGTGAGCGTCTTCTCAGTGTCTGAGATATTTCCCAGATCTTGGTGGTTTTGCGTCTCCAGGCAAAGCACCGTGGTTATGTGATTCAGAAGCTTCCCTGTCTAAGTCTCCCTTCCTGCTGGTCTGGTTGGCTTGGACTGCCCTGTTGAAAAGGCATGCACTGTGTGTTTTAGAATCTTCTACCTGAGCACTTCCTCCCAGGCTGTCATTTGAAGTCACGCCTTTGTGGGCCTGTGAGGAGACCGTCCCTGGGTGTGAACAGCTGGGTTCCCACGTGTGTGTGTGTGTGTGTGTGCGCACAGGAGATGTTCCCAAGCTGCCCCTGGCCACCCTGGGGAGGGCTGTGTATGCTGAGTCTGGGGAGCAAACAGCCTGGCGGTCAGCTGGGCTGGGGGTGACCTGCCAGGAATTATAGGTAGCAACTGGTACATCTGTTATTTGTGTCTGTGTCTGTAACAGGAATAATTGAATTTTTCATCAACTGACATTCACTGTGGAAGGTGACTATGGGATCCTGTTCTCTCTGTTTGTGGATATTGAGAGTGGAGTCAGTTTTACTTAGGGTTAAGATTTCAAAGCAAACATTTTTCCAGCAATTCTCCTGGATGGTGTTGGACAAGTACACTGTTAGAAAGCCCTGTGAGCAGTACTCAGCTGAGACTGCTGGCTTTTCCTTGCGTCTTGGAGTGGGTCACGTGTTCTCCATCCCACTGCCTGTTGATGGCTTGACTTCACACTGGGCCCTATTTGCTCCCTGTCTGGAAAATGTGTTTGAATGCTGGGCTGACATTCAGCATAACAAGATGCTGCTACTCTGAGAGTTACATGTGGCTGGGAACTTGGAGAGGACCTCTGGGTATGTGCCCACTGGGTGTGTCCATGTCCTCAATCTTCGAAGTTGTTCTCTCTCTGTCTCCTCCTTCCTCCTCCCTGCCCCTTGTAAAATTAAGTAAAATGTTGGTGAACGAATGGAGCAGAGGATGGAAGCCCCTTTGCTTCCTGACACTTCGTTGCCATGTCCTCCTAAAGTTCACCGTGTGCCTTCCATCCGAGCAACTCTGTTTTCTGTGGCTACTGTAACAAGTTACCAAACTCCAGTGGCTTCACACCACATGCGTTTATTGTCTTGTGGTTCTGTAGGTCAGCAGCCTGACACGTGTTACCTGGCAAAAATCAGGTATTGTCAGAGCCGTGTTTCTTTTGGGGATGGGGTGTGGGGGCATCTGCTTCCCACTTCTTCAGGATGACGGAAAATCACCATGGGTGTCCCAGCTGCCAGAGGCTACCCTGACCTCTTGGCCTGTGATTCCATCCTCCAGCCTCTGAGCTGGCAGTGGTGGGCCCAGTTGCTCTGAGCCTGCCTGCTGTCTTGCCTCCTCTTCTGTCCACTGAGACACATTCTTCTGCCTCCCTCTTTGCTCCTTCTCTTCAGAGGATCCATATGGTGACGTTGGGCTGCAAGGACAATGCACAGAAATACCCCTCCTTGAAGGGGCAATTTCCCTGTAACGTTCACTCTATTCACAGAACCCTTTTGCCATCTAAACAAGCTCTTGGTACCAGGGATGAGGTGTGCAAATCCTAAGGGGAGAAGAGAAATGCCACCCTCTTGACTGAACTGACTGCAAAGAGCTGGTCAGTTCCTTTCCTAAAATCTAGGAAGCTCCCTTGTAGTAACCTCTCCGAGAATGAGGTTAACGTGTAGCTCCTTTTGGGAGATGGGGACCAGCAGAGGCAGGGACTGGAAGTGGCTGTGGGTCCCTTGTTGTTCATCCTAGTCTTAGTTAATGGGTGAACTCTGGTCTTTTGGCAAGTAGGCAGCCACAATAGAGTCCCTGGGAAGCATTGTTACTGCTGGGATCCAGAGGGTAGGAGGGAAGGCAGGAAGTTTCAATGGAGAAATGTGAACTTTCTGTTGTGTTTTTAGGTGCAAAAAAAGAAACTACCGGCAAGAATAGGAGTCAAATCTGTTTTCTTTGGCTTGAAAAACTTGGCGTTGAATAAACATTCGGTCCGCCCTACTGCGGAGTGGTGAGCTCCCAGAAATAGCTCATTAAGATGTCACAGCTCCTGGGAGGGCTGCTGTTTTGAGGTTTCTCAGCTCAGAGCTTGCCTTTTGTGCCTTACGTGGCTTCTCTCTGCAGGCCCAGCTCCAGCGAAGCTGGAGTGTGAGCACCATCAGAGGGACCTTCCCTGGGCCCTGCAGTCACTCTTCTGACTAAAGAGCTCCCCTCTCTTGGCTGACATCCTGCCTCTGGCTTCCAAAGCTGGAGACACCCCCTTGCCGTGTTCAAGCAATGTCCCTGCTCACAGAACAGAACAGATGGAAATGAGATGTGGGGACAGTGTAGCATTTGGATGCCAGGGTTTTGAGCTGGCTCAGTTTCTGTTTCTGAACCAGATTTGTCTATAGGCAGGCCTTTGAAATAGGGTGCCTAACTCAGGTGCTTTCCCCACTGGGACCTGGGAGATGTCTCCAGGTGAGCCCCAAACTCCCACAAGACTCTGTGATGGCATGAAGGCCCATTTTATGTACATTTCAAGAAATGATAGTTTTTCTAGTAAAGATTAATTTTTAAAAAATTATTAATATAAAGAGAACAGATTTCATGGGTACAATTCAGAAACAGTAATCGTACCCCTTAATCTCTCCCTTCTCAATCTCAATTCCCCCCCTCCTTCCCTCCCTTCCTGTTTTGTTTTTGTGAAAACATGATTTTAGTCCAGTCTATAATCACGGGCTTGATGCACCACTCTAAGGTTAGGTCTTGAAAGGTCAGTTGGACCAGGTCTGTGTTCTGCTGCAAACCCTGCGGGAGTTTTTGGTTTCGTTCAGTGTGAAATCAGAACTGTATCCCCGACCTTCTGTGCCTTTAGTCATTGCTCCTGGAGGTGTGGCACTGCCAGTGCACACCCTCTTTCTGGATGTTGGCCCCCACTTCCTGTAGGCTGTCCCAGAATCCAGACAAGTGTCAGTCAGTATCATTCATGAAGCTGGCTTTCGTTGTTGGTGGCAGCTCTTTTTGAGTGAAGAGAAGAATGCAGTGGTAGGTGTGTGTATTTACACGTGAGTTTGTACACCTGTAGCACCATATGTGTGTTTCTTTTTCTAAAGTTTTATTTTAATTTCAAAGACAGCAATAGAGAGAAGGATAAAGAAAAACAGACAGAGAGATTGAGAGGTTTCCTCCCCAAATACCTTTGACAAATAGGGCTGGATCAGCCTCTAGCTAGGATCCTAGAGCTCTATCCTGATCTCCTATGTGGGTGGCAGGTACCCAAGCACTTGGGCACTTTCTGCTGCCTTCCCAAGTGCCTTAGCAGGGAGTGGACTGGAAGTGGAGTAGCTGGGACTTGATGATCAACACTCTGATGATATGGAATGCCAGTGTTGCAAAGGACGGCTAAACCTGCTGTGCTACACGCTGCCCCTCATGTGCGTGTGCCTTACTTGGCTGTTTATCCCTTTAGTCTTTGATTGCAAGGTCGCCTCAGAAGCTGCCTTTTCTGTGAGACTTGTATGACCCCCTGTCTGAATTTTAGCTCTGATCATTTTACTTATCAATTGCTGTTCTATTTCCTTGTATTTTCTCTTTAGGAATTTGTGTTTCTTTATTAATCACTAATTAATACACTGTATATGTTACATGCACATCTGTGTTGTTGTTTTGGTGATTGTTTTCTGCCATTCCCTGTGGCTGAGGTATGCTTTAAATTTTTAATCTTTTCTTACGGAAAGCTGCCCCTCCCATAGTAAGGACTTAAGTATTTTTTGATTGAAATTTTGGAGGAATGATTACAGAAATGAAGGAATGAATGGATTAATGCATAAATGAATTAATAACTGAACAGAGAAACATCTGAACAAATACACGTGTTACCAGAGGACTTTACAAGGTTCCTGGAAAATGGAATTACAAGTTGTTTATTTTGGTTCAAAAATTTTTGAAATCCATATGTAGTTTTCCACAAACTTCTGGAAGACCCCAGTGTGTGTGTGTGTGTGTGTGTGTGTGTGTGTGTGAATGTGTGTGAATGTGTGTGCATGTATGTATCTGCGTATCTGTGTGTATCTGTGTATGTGTGAATAGGTGTATATATATGCGTGTGAGTATCTGTGTATGTGTATGTACACAAGGACCTTCAGTTTGCTTACAGTGTACACTGTTTTTTAATTCTGTTTTCCATGAACTTTTTGAATCTACTTTGTGCATACATATGTAAGAAAAGGTAGAGAATGCTTGAATTGGTAGATGGGTGGATGGATGGGTGAGTAGATGGGTGGGTGGGTGAGTGGATGCCATTAAAAGCCCCTAGCTGTCTGTCTCCGCCAGCCTGAAGGCAGCTTGTGTCTGGTGTTTGCTGGTTACCCTGCTCCTTGGCTTCCTCTTTGTCACCAGGTATGCCAGCTGCTTGTCTCCTGTCCAGGCGTGGAGAACCCACCTCTGGGTCACAGAGAGCATTCTGTGGTCAGAACAATGATAACTCAGGGGTGTCATTTTACAGAGGCTGCTCCTTGAAGGTTGACTGACTGTGAGACACAACCAAAGGGACTGGGGTTCCAGGCCAAGGCCACAGCCCATCACAGGAGAAAGATCACATCCTGCCTCCCAGAGCCTGCTGTGGACCTGGGGCCTTGCCTTTTCTAACCTCATTTCCACACGTGTGCTAAGAATTGTTCCCTAGGCTTGATATTGGTTAACTGTATGTTTCAGTGTCTATCAAGTTTAACTGTGGTAGTGTTTGTGAAGTTAGCTATTGGCAGGGTTACTGTGGAGCTGGGTGGATTCGCTTCTCCTCCACCTCTGACCCTGACATCGCAGCCCCAGCAGTGTGCCTGTTGTCCTCTCCCAACCTGGTGTCCTGTGACTCACACCATGAAGAGCTTGGCCTAGATCATTCCCTCCCCTACTCTGGCTTCTTGACACAAATAACCAAATTCCCCAAAGTATTGCACATACAGTGCTTGAATGTTAAATAGATCAGCTACATTAAACATGTATTTTAAGTGTCATACATATTGGTATGTATGAAGTTAAAACTGCAGTGTGTAGCAGGAAGGGCAGAAAGGTTTTAAAATATAGATCAGAGCAGCAGGTAATCGGTGCAATGTGTACCGTGGGGACAAGAAAACAAGGCAGTGCAGCAGCCCTGAGCTCCTGGAAGCCAAGGTTTGCCACAGAAACCATTGGGAAACCCCGAAACAGGTGTATTTCCTGTGCCTGCCATGAGAAGGGCTTGCCCGTGCTTGATCTAGAAATTCCACTGGACTTTTCCTTTGTAAAATGTCTATGACTCAGATATTTCAAAGACTCTGCCCACCTCTGGAATTATTTCCTCCTACAGCAGTAGACCAAGTGTTTTGGTGAGGGTTCCACCTGCTCACTTATCTGTTCTGTGCTGCATTGTGCCAGGAGTTTGGTGCATTGGTGAGTGATGGCAGGTACACCCACCTGCTTTGAAGGTGTCTATCAGATCTTTCCATGGTACAGCACATTTCTCTCTTGGAGTCACCAGTAATGAGATAATGCTGTGGCTGGTGGATTTTTCTCTTGGCTGCTGGAGATTGAAGCTCGCCTCATCTTTTTACGGAGTGAACATTCATCTAATGCTGATGTTCGAAGCACTACCTTGATTAGCTGCATTCCTGAACTTTAAAAAGATCTTCTTATTATCTTCCAGTTTTAAATGTTTTCCAGTTTTCTTTTTGATTTTTTTCCTTTAACTCATGCCTTATTTAGAAGTGTCTGTTTCATTTCTGAGCCTTTGGAGATTTTTTATTTGTATTTTTGTGACTGCTTTGTAGCTGAATTCTGCCAGCTTACAGGAAATACTCTGAAAAATTTCACTCCTTTGATACTTTCTGAGGCTCTCTTTATGACCTAGAACATTGTCATTTCTGGTAAATAGTTTTTGTGTACTCTGTATGAGAATTTGGCCTTTTATAATCCTGTTTCTCATCTCTTCTGTCTTACTGGTTTTTTGTTTGTTTGGTTGGTTTTTTTTTTTTTTTTGCTAATTCTGCTATCATTGAAAGAGTTGTGTCAGTCTCCCACTATGGTCGCCAGTGTTGCTGTTTCTCCTTTATAGCCTCTTTTTGTTTTGTATATTTTGAAGCTCCATTACTGGGCACATAAAAATTTACAAATATGGTATCTTCTTGGTGGATTGTCCACTGTGTCATTATGCAACATTTCATAGTTTTTTCCCGATGCATTTAAGCTTCATCTGTTCCTAGTATTGCAATTTGAGTTGTGGCTATTGTTTGCAAGGTAATTATTCTTCCACCATCACTGTTTTGTTCCCTCTTAATAATAATCCTTTACTCCTATTTTTATTGTGATAAAATACACAAATACAAAATCTACTGTGTTTTAAACAGTGCAGTTCAGTAGCATTAAGTGTGTTGACATAATTGTGTAAGCCCAGCAATTTTCCTGGGTTTATACTGAAAAGACGTGTAAGCAGGTGCACAGCTGTATTCACAGCAGGCAGGAGCTGGAAGCAGCCCAGGACTCACCAACAGATGAATGGATAAACAGGCACATCAGGCAATGGAATATGACTCAGCTTTGAAAACAAGGAAATTCTTGGCTGGCGCCATGGCTCAATAGGCTAATCCTCTGCCTAGTGGCACTGGCACACTGGGTTCTAGTCCCGGTCAGGGCACCGAATTCTGTCCCAGTTGCCCCTCTTCCAGGCCAGCTCTCTTCTGTGGCCCGGGAGTGCAGTGGAGGAAGGCCCAAGTCCTTGGGCCCTGCACCACATGGTAGACCAGGAGAAGCACCTGGCTTCTGCCATTGGATCAGCGCAGTGCACCGGCCGTAGCACGCCGGCTGCAGCAGCCATTGGAGGGTGAACCAGTGACAAAGGAAGACCTTTCTCCCTGTCTCTCTCTTTCACTGTCCACTCTGCCTGTCAAAAAAAAAAAAAAGAAAGAAAAAAGAAAAGAAAACAAGGAAATTCTGACCCACGTGACCATAAGAGTGAATCTTCCATACATTACACTGAGTGAAATAAGACGGTCACAAATGACAATGCTGTGATTCCACTCATCTGAGGAACCAAGAGTAATAAAATTCCTGGAGAGGAATTTTATAGAATTGTAGAGGAATTTTTTGTAGAAAGGAGACCAAAGCGGTAATAGAACCGAAGTCTTCTATGTCTTTCAGTTGGGACAAATGAGTTCAGGGAATGCATGCTGTTTTACTCTAACAGCGTCCTTTGCATGTTAAAGACTTCATTGTTGTTAAATATATTTGGTTTTTCCTTTTTTTCTGTTCCTTGCCAAATCCAAGATTTTTCAGTTTTTCCCCTTATTTTTTTCTAACAGTTTTCAGAGTTTTAGCTCTTAAATTTAGGCTTTTGATGAATTTTGGGTTAATTTTTATATATTATATTAGTTAAAGGCCCACTTTCATTTGTGTGTGTGTGTGTATGTGTGTGAGAGAGAGGGGCCATTAGTTGAAAACATTGTTCAATTCAAGTCAAATAATGGTCTTGGTTGCCTTGGTTTTTTTTTTTTTTCTGTGCTCTCTCCTCCGTTTCACTAATTTCACAAGTTTATATGTCTTTCTTAATGTGAGTGCTGTTTTGTTTACTATAGTTTGTAGTAAATTTTGAAACTGAAATTAGGAAGTATGCTATCTCCAAGTTTCTACCTTTTTTTTTTTAGATTTTTCTGACTGTTTGGAATTCCTGTTAATTTTAGGATGGCTTTTTGTTTTTCTGCAAGTAGAAGTCTCTCTGTACTTTCGATAGAAAAAATATTGAATCAGTCTTTCTAAATTAGTTTATTAGTCATGCCAGGTATTTTTGTGACATATGTTGGTTTTCTGCAAAGAAGATCATGTCTTCTGTAAGTACTGCATTACATTGACTGACATGGATATATTGAACCATCCTTGCATTCCCCTTGATCACAGTGTGGAATCCTTGCCGTGTGCTGTTGAATTCAATTCACGAGTATTTTGTTGAGGAGTTCTGCATCATTCCTAATAACTAATATTAGCTTTTTGTGTTTTTTTTATATTTTTGTATTGAGATAATTCTGGCCTCATAAAATGAATTAGGAAGTATTCCCTCTTCAAATTTGAGAGGGTTCAATGTTAATTCAACTATGTTTGATAGAATTCATTAGTAAAATGATCTCATCCTGGAGTTTCCTATTCTGGAAATTTACTTATTTAATTAATTAATTTACTTTTACTGATTCATCTCGATAGTAATAATCAGTCTATTCAAATTTTTAATGTCATCATGATTCAGTGTCGGTAAGTTTTGCTTGTAGAAGTTCATCCATTTCATTTGGGTCACCCAGTTTGCTGCTGTGTATTTATTTATTGTATGCTCTTGAAATCTTTTTATCCATGTACTATCAGCAGTTATCTCCTCTCTTTCATGTCTGATTTTGATTATCTAACTCTTCTATCTGTTTCCTAGACAGCGTAGCTAAATATTTGTCATTTTTATGGTAAGTTTTTTTTAAATTCAACTTTTGTTTTGTTGATTTTCCCTATTGTTTTTCTGGCTTTTTTATTTGATGAATTGAACCTTTTATCATTACATGATGTCCTTCTTTGTTTTTTTGTAACAGTTTTTGACTTAAAGTTCATTTGTATCATATTAATATAGCCCCTCCTCTCTTTTGGTTGCTGTTTTTTAGCATATCCTTTTCTATTCTTTCATTTTCAAAGGTCTGTGACATAATTTCACATAATCTTTCTTAAAAAACTTATTTTGCCAACTTACATCTTCTTACTGGAGTTGTTTAACCCATGTGCATAAAGGAAGTCAATGTATGAAAGTATATGAAATAGTTATCTGTACCCCCATGTTTATAGCAGCTCAACTCACAAAAGTTAAGATATGGAATCAACCTAGATGTCCACCAGCTGATGACTTCTGCATTAAATATTGCTTCTGCTTCATTCTCTATCTCTTCCCATGTAAACCTCCTGTTTACTCCCTACTCCTCTTTCATCTTAGAATCTTTTATTTTCCTGAAGCCAGCACTCTAGCTCTTACAGTACGTAGCATTCTGTCCTCTCTGTTGTTGCAAATGGAAAGATTTCCTTCTCTCTAAGCTGAATAAATTCCTCTATGTAAAATGTTCTCTATCCAGTCATCTGTTATTGGACACTGCTGTTGTTTCCATATCTTGGTTACTGTGGATAAGTTGCACTGAACACAGATAATGTCATTGACACACTGATCTCATTTCCTTTGGAGATATATGCAGACGCAGGGTTGCTGGATTGTATTGTAATTCTCTTGAATATTTTGAGGAATCCCTATGATGTTTTCTGCTGTGACTCTACCAGTTTGCATTCCTGCCAACAGAGAACAAGTGTCCCCTTTTCTCCACATCTTCTCTTTTCTCTTTGATAAGAGTCATCCTGACAAGTATAAATGATGCCATTTTCTTCTTTAAATTAAAAAAAAAAAATCATTTGAAAGGTTGAGAGGCAGAAAGTGAAACAAACTGCCAGATGGAAAGAGATAACTCCCATCCACCAGGTTACTCTCCAAATGCCTCCAATAGCTGGGACTGGGCCAGGCTGAAGCCAGGAGCCGGGAACTCATTTTGGGTCTCTGATTGGGCAGCAGGCACCCAAGCACTGGAGCCATCTCCTGCCTCTTACAGGTGCCTCTCAGCAGGGAGCTAGCGTCAGGACTACTTGAAGCCAGGACTCTAGCCTAGGCAGTGTGACACGGATGTGGGTGTCCCACACAGGTGCATCAAATGCCCAGTCATCACTGTGATTTAATTTGCATCTTTTAATCATTTGCATGACTTCTTTTGGAAAAGGTCTACTTTTTAATTGCACGTTTTTTTCTGCTGTTGAGTTGTATGAGTTCCATACTTATTCCATATGTTAATCTCTTTTTGTATTTATGGGTTGTGCATATTTTTTCCCATCATGTGTTGCCTTTCCATGTTGATGATTGTTTCCTTTGCTGAACAGATGCTTTTTATGTCACTTGTTTATTTTGTTCGTGATGCTTGTGCTTCGCTGTGGGAATCTAAAAAAATCTTCAGCATGAGTGGTGTCGTGGCACTCTTCCATCATGTTTTCCTCCAGGAGTTCCAGTTTCATGTCTTTAATAATTTTTGAGTTGATTTTTGTGCATGGTGTAAGATAAAGATCCATTTCTTTATAGATTCTGGCTAGCAACCCTTTATCTGTTGCGTAGTTTGCAAATATTTTTTCCCATTCTGTCGGTTGCCTCTTCACTTTCCTGACTGTTTCTTTTGAAGTACAGAAACTTCTCAATTTGATGCAATCCCAAGTGTTAATTTTGGCTTTGACTGCCTGTGCTTCTGGGGTCTTTTCCAAGAAGTCATTGCTGGTACTTATCTCTTGCAGGGTTTCTCCAATGCTCTAATAATTTGATGATGTCAGGTCATAGATTTAAGTCTTTAATCTACGTTGAATGAATTTTTGTGTAAGGTGAAAGGTAGGGGTCTTGCTTCATGATTCTGCACATGGAAATCCAATTTTCCCAGCACCTTTTATTGAATATACTGTCCTTACTCCAGGGATTGATTTTGGATCCTTGATCAAATATAAGTTGGCTGTAGATGTTTGGAATGATTTCTGGTGTTTCTATTCTGTTCCATTGATTATCCATCTGTTTCTGTACCAGTACATTGCTGTTTTGATTACAACTGCCCTGTAGTATGTCCTGAAATCTGGCTTTGTTTTTGTTGTACAAGATTGCAGATATCCTAAATAGCACTCTGGCCTCAGAATCAGCTCTTAAGGCATTCAGATATGGCTGAAGAACCCATGAGAGTATTTTAGGCATGGAAAGCCAAGACACTCTGGAAAAAAAAAAAAAAAAAGAAGAAGACCTAAATGAAAGATCTCTGTGAGTGAGATCCCAGTGGAAAGAACGGGGCCATCAAAGAAGGAGGTACCTTTCTCTGAAGGGAGGAGAGAACTCCCACTTTGACTATGACCCTGTCGGAATAGCCTCGGCAACTCATGACTAGAGCCTAGGAAGATTACTGATGCCATAAACAAGAGTGTCAAATTGTTAAGTCAAAAACAGGAGTCACTGTGTACTTACTTTTCATGTGGGATCTGTCCTTAATGTGTTGTCCAATGTGAAGTAATGCTGTAACTAGTACTGAAACAGTATTTTACACTTTGTGTTTCTGTGTGGGTGCAAACGGATGAAATCTTTACATAGTATATACTGAATCGATCTTCTTTATATAAAGATAATTGCAAATGAATCTTGATGTGAATGGAATGGGAGAGGGAGTAGGAGATGGGAGGGGTGTGAGTGGGAGGGAAATTATGGGGAGGGGAAGCCATTGTAATCCATAAACTGTACTTTGGAAATTTATATTTACTAAATAAAAAACAAACAAACAAAAAAGATAAAGATCAAATCTCCCCCTCCCTCCCTCCCTCTCTATCTCCCTCTGTGCCTTTCCCTCTCTTCCTCTCCGTCTCCCTCTATCTCTGTCTCTCTCTCTCTGCTTTGGATATTTGATTTTCCTACTTCATTTATTGAAGAGACTATCCAATTCCCATTGGACATTTTTGTCCAAGGTTGGTTTACCATATATATGTGTGGTGTTATTTCTAGATTACATGTTATCTTCCATTGTTTTGTATCTGTTTTTATGCTAACATAATTTTTAATATAGCTTTGTAATATAATTTTAAATTAGGAAATGTGATATCCTCAGCTTTGTATTTCTCAAGGTTGCTTTAGCTCTTTGAGGCCTTTTTGTGGCTCCATACATAATTTTTTTTTCCATACTAATTTTGAGGACCTCCTTCTGTCTCTGTGAATAAAAGGCACTGGAATTTTGGCAGAGATGACACAGAATTTGAAGATTGCTCTGGGTAGTGTTTTATGAGGTACATTCTTTCAGTCTGTCAGCATGGGATATCTTTGTCCATATTTTATTTTCCTTTGCTTATTTCCTATCAACTCTCTCTAGCTCACAGATATTTTTTTCTTTAATGTCCATCCTACTTTGTTTTCTAATGAATTCTTAATTTTTTTTTTTTTGACAGGCAGAGTGGACAGTGAGAGAGAGACAGAGAGAAAGGTCTTCCTTTTTTTTTTTTTTTTTTTTTTTTGACAGGCAGAGTGGACAGTGAGAGAGAGAGACAGACAGAAAGGTCTTCCTTTTGCCGTTGGTTCACCCTCCAATGGCCGCCTCGGCTGGCGCGCTGCGGCCTGCGCACTGCGCTCCTCCGATGGCAGGAGCCAGGAGCCAGGTGCTTTTCCTGGTCTCCCCATGGGGTGCAGGGCCCAAGCACCTGGGCCATCCTCCACTGCACTCCCGGGCCACAGCAGAGGGCTGGCCTGGAAGAGGGGCAACCGGGACAGAATCCGGTGCCCCGACCGGGACTAGAACCCGGTGTGCCGGCGCCGCAAGGCGGAGGATTAGCCTGTTGAGCCACGGCGCCGGCCAGGTCTTCCTTTTTGCCGTTGGTTCACCCTCCAATGGCCGCCGCAGCCGGCGCACTGTGGCCGGCGCACTGCGCTCGTCCGATGGCAGGAGCCAGGAGCCAGGTGCTTTTCCTGGTCTCCCCATGGGGTGCAGGGCCCAAGCACCTGGGCCATCCTCCACTGCACTCCCGGGCCACAGCAGAGGGCTGGCCTGGAAGAGGGGCAACCGGGACAGAATCCGGTGCCCCGACCGGGACTAGAACCCGGTGTGCCGGCGCCGCAAGGCGGAGGATTAGCCTGTTGAGCTACGGCGCCGGCCTGAATTCTTAATTTTAGATAGTATTTTTCAGTTCTGAAATTGTGATTTGATTTTTAAATTCCAGCCCTATAGTTCAGTTGTCCATTATTTTATCTAAAATTTCCCAATTTTTTTGTTTTGAAATTGTTGATTTTAGTTATTTGAAAATCTTGACTGATAGCATTATCTGGATTATCTGTTGAGCTATTCCTTTCTATTATGTTTTTCTATTCAATTCTGTCCTGTACTATCCCATCCTAACTTTTCTTTTTTTTTTTTTTCTTTTTTTGACAGAGTGGACAGTGAGAGAGAGAGAGACAGAGAGAAAGGTCTTCCTTTGCCGTTGGTTCACCCTCCAATGGCCGCCTCGGCTGGCGCGCTGCGGCCGGCGCACCGCACTGATCCGATGGCAGGAGCCAGGTGCTTCTCCTGGTCTCCGATGGGGTGCAGGACCCAAGCACTCGGGCCATCCTTCACTGCACTCCTGGGCCACAGCAGAGAGCTGGCCTGGAAGAGGGGCAACTGGGACAGAATCCAGTGCCCCAACCGGGACTAGAACCCGGTGTACCGGCACTGCATGGCGGAGGATTAGCCTATTGAGTCACGGCGCCAGCCCTAACTTTTTTTGATTTCTTCCATTGAGTGGTATCGTTTCTTGGGGTGCATGGTAACTTTTGGTAAACTACATCTCATCATGTAAACTAATCTTAGCAGCTCCCATGAGAAATACTATGAACCAGGATTTTCTTTGCCTCTGTTGATTGCTCACAAGAGGTGATCCCCTCATTCTATGAGAACCTGAGCTCTGATAGGACTGTGGTTTGTGTAACTCATGTGTGGTGATGGTCTGCAGTGCTGGCTGATGATGTACTGACACCTGCTCCCCACCGCACCCCGGCCTTTTCACCAAGGGGTGTTAGTTGTTGTGGCAGCGCCTGTCTGAACGCAGGGGGATTCCTCATGTGTCCTGATTGTCAGCTGGCTTTCTTCTGTAGGGAATTGTTTTGTTTCTGTTGCACTCGGTCATCCATGTATTGCCCAGTGTGCGCTTCCTAGGCTCACTCACATGTCCGCTTGACACAAACCTGTGCCGTAATGTTTCTAAGAGAAAAAGCCTTCCATCCTGGATGTAGCCTTGGAATCAAACATTTCCTCAAAAACTCCCAACTTTTGCCAGAAGAGAATGGAATTACAGAACCTGGAATGGGGTTCTAGGAATGGTTTGAGAAGGAGTAGGAAATCTGTGCGCCCATTCCTCTATTTCCACATGCATATGGATTTATTCATTTCTCTTTATGTGTTGTTTAACATATTTGTCAACCTACTTGTCTAATGAAAAAATATGAGCTAAAGACAGTAAATTCAAGGTTGAGCCTAATCCTATAAGTTACCTTTAAAGGAATTTCCAAGGTTTCTGGGAAAATGAAATTAAATTATAAAATAAAAATACAAGCTATTTTTCACCATAAGTTCCATCGAGTGGAAGACGCTTTTGTAAATGGTAATCATGTTAACACTTTATTTTTATTAAATAGGTGACTTAGGTTTTTTTTAATATTAGGAAACAAAAAGCGGAAGACAAAAGGAGCCAAATCTGGTGCGTGTCTAACAACCCTCTGTTGACATTGGATGGGACACTGGATGGGAGGAGTGAGCGGGAGCACCGTCATGGTAGAGGAAGACTCTGTTCTAGCTTTCCTGGGAATGAGTTCGGTAAAGCTTTGGCTAACCTTCATGCAACTCTACCATACCTGAGCATCCCCGAAACCTGTCGCCAGGGTCTTTATTCTTGACTGGTTTGCTTTTGATTAGGCAGGACCACTTCTGCCTCTTGTTAGCCACTGCTCTGTGCTGTCTTCAGGCTGGTAACCATGAAACCATGCTTCAGCTTCCCAAGCTCTTTGAAGAAGTGCTTCCGAGGAGGGTCGTGGCCCTGCTTGCTGAAATGTTCCTCGAAAGTCCTGTTCTCACTGCAGCTGATCTGCGGCAGTAGTTGTGGCACCCGTGGAGTAGAAAGTTCACTCCACTGTCCCTTCTCTTTCACAGTTATTCAAGCTGGAGTAATTGAGATGTCTGTGGTATTTGCTGTTGTTCTTCTCTGTTAGTCATCAGCTCTCTTCAGTTAGGGCAGAGATTGATTTTTCTTCCTTGCAAATAAATGTGCGTAGTCTGCCACTGTGGGCTTCGTCATCAGCATTGTCTCGTTCTTCTTAAATTGAGTCGTCCATTTGTAAACTGCTGATAGTTTTGTGGTTTTGTCCTCACTGACTTCTCACAACGTGTGGGTGGGATCATCATTCTGCAACCCAAGCTTCACCATAATTTGATGGTTTTTTTCTTTTTTTTCCTTGCTGCTGTTTCAGCAGAATTCAGGTTGCTCTGACAGGGACTCTTTGCAGAGTTGAGTCTTACCCTTAGTGTGTCCAACTAGATCCTGTTCATACATGTTATCATAGTTACTATGAGTTTTTGTGAAAAAAATGAAATATTTGTATAGTATTTTTATAATATGCATTTTCCAGGAAATTCTGGAAGACCCCTTGCATGTGTATCTGTTTACTTAGACACAGGAGATATGAAAAGTAGTTTGATAATTGCTTAGTACCATACCTCTATGGAAAGAAATACCATTAATGGGAACTTAAAATTTGTTTCTGGAGGCCAGTGCTATAACACAGAGGGTTAAAGACCTGGCCTACAGTGCCAGCATCTCACAAGGGCAGTGGTTCAAGTTCTGGCTACTCTGCTTCCAATCCTGCTCCCTGCTGATGCATCTGGGAAAGCAGTGGAAGATGGTCTGTTTGGGAGCCCTATAAGAAGCTCCTGGCTCCTGGCTTCTGATCAGCTCAACTCTGGCTGTTGTGGCCATTTGGGGACTGAGCCAGTGGATGGAAGACCTTTCTGTGTGTATGTATCTACCTTGATCCATAACTCTGTCTTCCAAATAAATAAGATAAATCTTTTAAAAAATTGATTTGTAGTTCTTCTCCTGAGACATATTTGCATGCAGTGAAATGCACAGATTTTTACTGGCTGCATCAGTAAACGCTCAGGTGACCTGAAGGTGTGATGAGAGCTGACTGGGGACACACTACCCTGTGCTATCCCAGTAAGAAGTCAGGGAATATTCGCTTGCAGGGGGTCTTGCACAGGTCTGCCCCGGGGTCCTGTCTCTGCTGTCCCCTGTTACTGGACTTGCAGAGGAAGCGTATGTGAACTGTTGACTCGAGTGCAACCCCTCAGTGTTTTCCTCCACTGATAGCTATTTTTCCTCTCTTTGAGGAATTCCTGGATGGAATTTGCAGGGACTTTACAGTTGTCCCTACACAGCAATGCTGCCAGGCCTACCAGCAAGTTCTCAGATCTTAAGTTGATGGTCTTGGAATACTACATCCTTAGTTAATTATCTCTTCCCAGCCTATCTCCTTGCTGGCTTCTAAATACTATGGGTCTTGGCCTGTTTTTCAGATGCCATGTGGTCATTTCTAGTGCATTCCATGAAGAGTTAAATTTTTTTTTTTTTTTTGACAGGCGGAGTGGACAGTGAGAGAGAGAGACAGGGAGAGAGACAGAGAGAAAGGTCTTCCTTTTTCTGTTGGTTCACCCTTCAATGGCCACTGTGGCTGGCGCGCCGCAGCCGGCACACTGCGCTGATCCAAAGCCAGGAGCCAGGTGTTTCTCCTGGTCTCCCTTGTGAGTGCAGGGTTCAAGCACTTAGGCCATCCTCCACTGCACTCCTGGACCATAGCAGAGAGCTGGAATGGAAGAGGGGCAACCAGGACAGAATCCGGCGTCCTTACTGGGACTAGAACCCGGGATGCCAGTGCCACAGGTGGAGGATTAGCCTATTGAGCTGGGGCGCTGACAAGAGTTAAATTATATAGAGTCAGTAATGTCATCTTAACGTACAAACTCCCCAAATAACATTTTTAATCTGTCCTGTTGTAACAGAGCAGTCACTACACTGCTGATCCTCCTTCGAAACAACTCAGATTTATCCTCTCGTTGCCCTACTTGTGCTGCTCTCATTGTTCAGGTTTTTTGTCTGCTTTCCTAGAAAATTAGAAAAACCTCTCTGGTGGTGTGGGGACGCGGGAGTTGTCTGCCATTGTGATGACAGAAACTCAAAGGAAGGAAGTCAAGTCTAAATCTATAGAGAGAGGCTACGAAGGGTCTTTCAGCAGCAGAGCAAGCGGAGTTGGAGCAGAGTTCCTGAATCAGGCATGTAGAGGCGAGAGAGGCGGGCATTTGCCATAGTGGTTAATCACCTCGGGAGACACACATTTAAGTGCCTGGTCGAGTCCCAGCTCCACTTAGACTCCATCTTCCTGCTAACATGCACCCTGGGAGGCAGCAGTAGTAACTCAAGAACTTGGGAGACCCAGATTGAGACCCAGGCTCCAGCTGCAGTGGGCTTTTGAGGAATAAACCAGTGGACAAAAGACTCCCCTCCTTCTCAGTCCCTTCTCTTGCTTGCTCTCCAATTTTTAAGTAGAATTAAAATTACTATTTAGAAAAAGACAATAAAACCTCTTGATGGTTCAGAGAGGACAGAAACGGCCAAAAGGAGAGACCTGCTGGAGGAATGGCCAATGAAGTCAAACCCCTGAGTACAGGAAGATGAGTACAGAAAGCCCAAGCTTTGCTGATTTTCAAAAGAAACAACCAGGTGATGATTCCTCTCCAAGTACAAGTAACAGCCAATCAGATTTGTTTCCCGAAGAGACCACCAGTGACAACAACAATACCATTAACCCACACAAATGTTAACCTGCACATGAATTCATAATCCCCAAAATCTGAGAGCAGAGAAAATGTCCTTCCGTGGGTAAGTGGACAGATTCTCGTACACCTGCACCAAGGGAAGTTACCGAGAGCTGTCAGGTGTCAGGAGGACCCAGGTGAAGGGCTGGCATTGTGACATAGTGGGTAAACCCTCTGCCTTTGGCATCCAAAATGGGCACTGGTTCAAGTCCCAGCTGCTCCACTTCCTATCCAGCTTCCTGCTAATGGCCTGGGAAAAGAAGTGTAAGATGGCCCAAGTATTTATGCTCATGTACCTACAGGGAAGATGTTCCAAGATCTTGGTTTTGGCCTGGCCCAGTCTTAGCTGTTGAAGCCATTTGGGGAGTGAATCAGAAGATGGAAAATCTCTCTTTATCTCACTTTCTCTGTAAGTGTGACTTCCAAATAAATAAATCTTAAAAAAAAATACCCAGGTAAACCTTCTAAGCACTGACTCAGTAAAAGAAAGCAGGCTGAAATGGCTGTATGAGTCCAGTCATAGAACATTCTGGAGACAGTAGGAGTTCAGAGATGACACTAAGATTGGCGGCTGCCAGATGGTTTGGGGGAGCAGGGGTGAGCAGGGAAAACACAGTGGCAATTTCAGGTTGTGAAAGTACGTTCTGGCCAGCGCTGTGGCTCACTAGGCTAATCCTCCACCTGCAGCACTGGCACTCAGGGTTCTAGCCCCAGTTGGGGCACCGGTCTGTCCCAGTGTTCCTCTTCCAGTCCAGCTCTCTGCTGTGCCTGGGAAGGCAGTGGAGGATGGCCCAAGTGCTTGGGCTCTGCACCCACATGGGAGACCAGAAGAAGCACCTGGCTCCTGGCTTCAGATTGGCACAGTGCGCCAGCTGTAGCGGTCATTTGGCGGGTGAACCAACGGAAGGAAGACCTTTCTCTCTGTCTCTCTCTGTCTAACTCTGCCTGTCAAAAAAAAAAAAAGAAAGAAAGTACTTTCTATGATACATGCACTGCACACACGTGACATGACACATCTGTCAAAACCCAGGGGCCTGGGGTCAGTGCTAGGCCTTCACCTGTAATGCCAGCATCCCATATGGGCACCTGTTTGAGTCCCAGGTGCTCCTCTTCTGATCCAACTGTCTGCTTATGACCTAGGAATGTAGTGTAAGATGGGGCCCTGTGCCCGTGAGGGAGACCCGGAGGAAACCCCTGACTTTTGGCTTTCTATCAACCCAGCTGTGGCCATTGCAGCCATCTGAGGAGTGAACCAGCAGATGGAAGATCTCTCTTGCTGTGTCTCCCTCTCTCCCTCTGTAACTCTACCTCTCACATAAATAAATAAAATCTTTTAAAAAAATGGAGCTTCAAACACTAATATGTGTAAACTTTAGAAGTCATTTAGGAGGTCAGCAGTCTCCCAGGCAGAATGTGAAGGTGCAAGAACAAATGGACTGTATTACAAATGTATAAAACAGCTTCACTGAGGGAGAGGGGGAAATGCAGTAGCCTAAGTCACCCTGGAAATGAGTAAGTCCTGTAAGGCGAGATCCAAAACAAATGTACATGAGCACTGTGGCTTACGATGTAACGGCACACAGGGGTGTGGGTTGACAGTCACGATCCTTCCGCATATGTGTATGCTAAACAAGTCACAGATGGTGGATGACGAGATCCACGTTTCTTGACTAACCTCTGTCTATGCAGATTACCTACCTGTGCCACCTGGATACCTGGCCTGATCCCAAAATGAACCCATTCAGAAATGTTAAGATTTGTGGGGCAAAAATTGCCTGGAAAAGAGAAAAGAGAAAAGAAGAGAAGAAAAGAAAAGAAAAATTCCTCCTCCGAAGAACAAGTAACCGGCCAATCACCCTGGCTGCGGGATGCAGAAATCAGAAACACAAGCTCCCGGCCACTCATCACCTTCACGTAGCCTCACACGGCACACACAAGGGCTTGCTTCAAAACTGAAGCCCCAGTAGAATCCCAAGCAACACAGGCTACTGTGCCACCACTCGAGTTCTTGCATGAGTGTGGCACGTCACAGTGCACTCCCACAGAGACAGAGTCACCAACGTGGACTCACCCAGTGCGGAGCACAGGGTCTGCAGGCACTGCCTACAGAGAGGCACCGCAACTCCTCTCAGAGTCCCAACAAGAGAGTGTGTCTCACACCCTCAACCAGAGGATACAGCTCCAGCCTCAGGAGTGAAACAGCAACTTCGGAGCTTTAGCGTCAGAAGGCCAGGAGCCATCAAAGGCCATCTGGGGGGAGGAACAGTCACTCGGAAGCGGCCCTAACAGTCGGTGAGACAGGCAGGGATGAGCATCTGAGCTTCTTGGCTCTTGGGCTCTGCTCTGATAGCTTCTGAAATGATCAGGCCCCGAGTGTCAGAGGGGCCATTTGGCAAATGGTAAATTCAATTTTAAGAAATAGAAAGGTTTCTGTAGCACCCCTGAGCCTGAGATGCACCTGCACCTACCTGGTGAGGAGCAGGCAGTGATGTCTCAAGGGGGTAGATGTGGGACATAAACGTATATAGGCATTTGTGCTCTGTACCTTTGGGTGGATCTGGAGTCCATCTGGTGAGGGCTGCCTGCTAATGGGAGGGGTGTGTCTAATACCCTCGGTGTTTCTCCTAAGTCTGTTGATACTGCTGACTTTTAAATGGCACGCTCATAGGTGAGATCTTCAGAAAGTTCACAGAAAGACTTGTTATAAAAAACTCTGGATTTCAAAGATTGGTACACTGAAGTTATCTTAATCGATTTCCATGAACTTTTCAAAGTAGCCTCTTATCACTGCGAGAAAATGAGTCAGTTAGAAAGAAGTTTACAATAGGTGTTAGTGATTGGCATGCTTTACAGGCAATAAAAATGTGAGGGGGAGAGGACCTCTGGGATGAGAGCAGCGGACACGTCTGTGCTTTGGCCAGTGCTGAGGCAGGACGTGGCCGTGTGTGCTCTCAGAGGTCTCCCAACAGCCCCTTCAGGAGTGCGCTTGGCCGTGGGTCTTCACTGTGGCTGTTGCAAATGAAGGCCCCAACTTCTTGGTGCACAGGCAAGGATGTGGCCAGGGCCATTCAACATCCATGCAAGGCTGACTCCTTGGCGCTGTGTCCAGGGTGGTAAATTAAATGTATTACAAACAAGGCAGGCAGCATGGTCTCCGTGATTAGCTACGGTGACTGTCTGGAATTGAGATTGAGGTCTGGATGCAGGAGAGGGGAGGTGTTTATGTATTTCAACAAGAGAGAGACTGTAACACTGAGGAGAGGCTGCAGTGAAAGCATACTAATGGGAGTGACAGTAATGAGATTCTATGTATTATAAGCACTGACAATTATACTCTCATTACTAAAATACACAAAGGGAATGAGCACAATTATGCAGCAGACACTACGGGACAGTGAACTTATTATACAATTTGTATTGTCTTCAAAAGTTTGCTGCTAAATTTTATGCTTTATGGGAACAAAATTAAGCATTTTCCCTTCCTACACCCCCGTGAGATTTTCAGAAACTAATGTTGGAAAAAGTTGTGCTACCAGTGAGACTTTAGATTTCCCCAGTTCTGGGCGTTTTTTCTCCGATGTTCCTTAGGAATTTGGGATGAGGAATGGAAAGGGGACAGTGTGAGGGAACCCAAGCCCCTCTGGGCTACGTGTGTGTGTTGGTTATCTGTTCCCGTGATATTTTATGTGACGGTGTGAATCCACTTGAACCCGACAGGTTTAGATTTTAGCAATCTTTCTCAACTTGCTTATTCTTAGTATGAGGGTCTGAGGCCTCTGGAGATTAAGTGGCCTGAGCTCAAACTGAGACAGGAAGAGGAGAGGTCCCTGCATCCTGGTGATTCCTTCCATGGATTCTGTCACACACTTGGATGCATTCATGACCCCAGTGCCATTTGTTTGGGACGACCAGAGCCTGGGAGCCTGCAGTCAACACCGTGTGTCTCCAGCTCCACAGAAGGTGGTGGTGCCTGTGGTCTCCACTCTCATTACTGTGGATTCCAGGACACTGACCAGCCAGGTGACCTTCCAGAGCCCCTGGCTAAATGTGCTATGAGAGTTACAACAAACTCTGCTAATCTGTCTGTGGGAGTGACTTCATGTACAGTGGCCCACAATGATCAACACAAGTAGAAGGCCAGTTATTATATGCCTGTTACGATATGCGCATGCTATGTGTCATACTTGGTGATGAATGAGTTTGGAAATAGGAGAATGGACCATTCACTTGGAACTGGGACCATGAGTCAGCAAAATAACTCTCTTCAGTTCATTCGCACTGTGGCTTAATGTTTGTAAAGAATGAGAAAAAGGACCGTGGGCCTTGTGGACTTTGACTTCCTGCCAGCTGGAGTGGCTGAAGCTACTGTTTGGGGAAGCCACTGTTATTTGGGATAGGAGGAGAGGTACAGGATATGTCCTGGTTATACCTCTGTCCCCCAAAAGCCAACATCTCTGCCTCAGTCTGGTTCCTGTGGAGGGGACCACCCGGCTTCCTTGCTGACTGGCTTCTGGGAGGAAGCCCCGGCAGGAGAGGGGAGGGCACATGCAGAAAGAAGCAGGGCTGTGTTGCATGGAAAATTTGTTTGCCCGTGGAAAAGACCTGCGTGCTTTAGTTCCCAGGAAGCCAGCGTCTCCGTGCTCCTTTGTCGCTGGACTCTGCCTACGTCCCTTGCTGTCACCTAGGGGCTCCCAGTCCCAGCACCAAGCACTAGTCTAGACTCAGAGTCTCTCCCGGTCTTGTTGCTCCCTTTCATCCCACCCATGCCTCTCTACTAAACCTCCTCGGTGCACTCTCTGCACTGCCTGCCTTCCCTGCTGGGATTCTCTTTCATATCACATGACCTCGTACCAGAGGGTGGCTTCCTCCTGTGGCTCCATGCTGGTTTGAAGTCAGTGACTGAAATGTGGTGAAGCAATGCACCTGATCAGTGGCCTCCTGGGAGGACCTGTGCAGACCAGGTCTCTGGAGGTGCACATTCTCGTGCACCTGTTGAAGTACCCCCCCCCACCTGCCCTGTTTTGCTATCAAGTTCACATATAGCAAGAACATGTGGTTAAGGAACAACTGCACATTTTGTGTGATTTTCCTGGAGCTGCTGGCTCTCTGGCTAGACTCTCTGTTCAGCAACTTGGGTCATCTTTGACTGTATGGCTTCAGCCTCATCACACGCACTCTGCACTCCCTAGGCTGCTCTGTGACTTTGATGAGTCCCTGCAGGCTCTGTAACATTGCCTTGAGTATGTTCACGTGTTGGCATCTTGCTTGGCTTTATCTTGTGTTTACAAACTTCGTTCTGATTCTAGACAGCAAGCCTGTCCTGCAGGGACAGAAGGAGGAGCAGAGCCACCTGGCTTAAGACTGCAGCAGTGAATTCTCTCTGGAGACAGTGGCAGGGGCTTTGTGACCTGTATTACCCTGGAGGTCTTTGGGGGCAGCATTTAAGTCACAAAGCCCTCAGTGCCTCTGTTTGCTGTGGATGAGATGCCAGACAGCTTCCCCTGGAATCACCTGGCTCCTTTCCTGTTCAGCTCACTTCAAGACAATCTGTTCCTCTGCTCTGCCAGCCCCAGGTCCCTGTCCCGGCTGCCTCCCTGCTCTGCAGTTATTTCTGAAGCACAGCTAGAGGGCGCTGCAGACTACATCGCTCTTTATTATTGTATCCGCATCCCAGGAGATCAGGCTGCAACCGGGTTCTCTGTTAGACTGAGAAGATTCAAATCGGATAAAAATAGCTGCTGCTGAGGCCAGGACTGGGGGTGTATTCGCTTTCCCGCATTCCTCGCTGGTCCTGTTGCCCAGGCTCCCTGGCAAGGATGCAGGGCTGATGAACCAGCATTGCCTTTCCTGCCAACCTCCCCTTCGCTCCGACCCAGGTTGGTCTCCAGGGCACCTCAGCTCCAAGCGGGGAACCTGGTCTCCCCTGGTGCTCCTGTCTTTGCCTTTCAGACCTGCGAACCTGTAAGGGAAAATGGTCCTGGGGGAATTTCTGCTCAAAATCACAAAGCCATTGGTTTTTGTTCATCTGTATGGGCCCCTTGACTGCTGCTTCATCTGTCTCAGTGGTTAATCTTGCTACCAGCTCCTTAAGCAGTGATGTTTTCCCTTTATGAATATTAAAGCCAACGTAGCAGTGCAGAACTCTCCCTGAAATCCACATGCACTCTCTCTGTCTCTCTCTGTCTGTCTCTCTCTCTCTCTCTCTCTCAGGTTTACCTCAACTTTGTTCCTTTTCCTTTATCTTCATAGACACTATTTAGGTTTTACAAACACCGGCCAGGTGCTGAGAACACTTTGGTGTGAGGTCGCCTTGCCTCTTGCAGCCATGTGTGTGGTCAGAGTTTGAGCTTCCCATGCTCAAGTTCCCTTTGGGAACTTCAGCCAGGGAGCTCGGGGCTCTAGGGCTCTGTGGTTCCAGAAGCGTGAACACCCCATGGGCTGTGTTTGTGAATCTATGGCTTCTGTCAGTGAGGGTGATTGCTCTTTCTTGGCTGGGAGCCAAAGCTATTGCCTCATCATCTCCCTGCAGAACAGCTGGTTCCTGCATCGAGCAGGAGCTGGAGGGGAATCAGCAGGCACAAATGTCTCTGCACAGGTCCCATTGTCTCGTTCGCTGGGCAGGCTCACTCCTAACAGTGCCCAGCAGCCCCCAGGGTTTGGCACTCCCCCAGGTTACTCTGCCCGGAGGAGGGACAGAAGAAAGGACAAGTAGATGGACAGCTCCTTTCTGTCCCAGTGTCTGGACTGACAAGTGGAATGCACAGAGCTGTGTCTCTGCCTTGTAGTGGAGGCAGCTGCTAGGTATCTGCCCAGATGCCAGCACCACAACACAGGGATATGTTTGACTTGCCCAGTGCTGTGGGTGGACCCAGTCATGTGATGGATAGGTGTGAGCCAGGGCAGCCTTGGTGCTGGTCCTGGAATGCTGCTTCCCATGATAAGGTTCATGGCAGCTGCTGTGAATTCAGACATAGAAAGCCTTGGCCTTGGCTTTCACCCCACTCGTTTCCCATCCCCTTTGGACCGAGCAGGGACAACAGTTGCCCTCCTCATGTAGATTTGTCCATTTCCCAGCATGTATCTCCTTCTTAAATTGAGGGAGGGGCACTGACTGATGTCTTGAGGGGTCACCAGACAGGAGGCTGCCCTTCTCCTGGGATACAGTGAACAAGCAAACAAACCAAGCTCTCACTGGAGTGTGGTCCCTGGAGAGACCCAGAGAAGGAAAAGAAGTGAGTCCCGTTCTTGGACAGTGCTCCCAGGCCCTGCTCGCCTGACTTCTCAGGGCTGCCCCGGGTCAGGACTCTGAGCAGCTTCACTCCTTCAGCTCTGGATGCAAAGCTCCACGTGCATCCTCTCGGTAACTGTCACTCACCCTGGGACGGTGCTCCTTGCTCAGCTTCGCTTCCCATCTTGGGCTCCTCCATTCTCCTCTTCATACCTGCTCAGTCTGTCTTCTGGGTCAACCAGAAGCACCCCCACCCACGGTTGACGCATTTCTGCAGTTGCTCATGTACCTGCATCTGAGTCCCTTGGCCCGGCTCTAACTTCCCACCTGTGCTGTCCATGCTTTGCTTCCAAGGGAGGAAGGGACACCTAGAATAGGAACAAAGCAGAGGAACTGGTGATTGATTGGTGTCTCAGGTTTTTCCTTTTGAAATACAAATGTAAAATAAATAAGATGTGAGATCCTTTCCATTTCCTTTTTTAAGGGTTATGTATGTATTTAAAATGCAAAGTTACAGAGAGGCAGAAGCATAGAGAGAAGGAGAGAGATCTTGCATCTGCTGGTTTACCCCCCAGATGGCTGTAGCAGCTGGAGCTGGGCTGATCCAAAGCCAGAAGCCAGCAGCCAGGAGCATCTTCCCAGTCTCCCATGCGGATGCAGGGGCCCAAGCATTTGAGCCATCTTGCACTGCTTTCCCAGGCCATCACAGAGAGCTGGATTGGAAGAGGAGTAGCTGAGACTTGAAGTGGTGCCCATAAGGGATGACAGCATTGCAGGTGGCAGCTTCACCTGCTACGCCACAGCCCCAGCCCCAGTCCTTTCCATTTCTAATGGTGTATACTTCAAACCCTGTATAAACTTCAGCTGTGTTCTTGACCCACAGTAGAACATGGGCGCTGCAACTCAGGCCAGAGAACGATGTCCCTGGATGCCTGCTGCCAGGCTCGGCCTCTTCACAGTGGACATGCCAGTCATGGACATCCTGGTCTCAGAGCAGTGTCTGAGCAGGGAGGGAACGATCCGGCCCAAGAGTGGGACCAGACAATGCCATCTTCTTGCTTGCTGGCCCAGCCCTGCCTTCCTTTGTCTCCTGGAGTGTGGCTCCCATGTGCCCCGCCCCCTTTTCTTCACTCACAGTTTGTCTTCCTGTTCCATTGGTCTGAGTCACGTTTAGACGGTTGATCCGGTAGAGGCAGCCGTTGGAGAAGCAGCTTTACATGTTTGTCATTGATGTGGGTGTGTGTGTGTGGGGGGGGGGTATTAATATTTTTTATTCAGGCCGTTGTCATGCACAAAGAATCCTAAGTGCTGATGTATATAAGGGGAATTTGACTCAAAAGATGAGAAAGTGAACACACACGTAAGCGTGGGTTGCCCCATACAGAGAAACATCTGTTATGAGTGGGTGGTAGGCCAGAAGGGGCTGGAGGAGGGGAGACAGAGAGGTCGCCTGGCAGTCTCTCCAGTCGTGATCTCCAGGGAGAGAGGCTCCCCCCCTGCTGTTGGTCTCCTTTGTGAGCTTAGGGCGGTGCCTCTCGAGATGTTAAGCCACCCAGGGATTCTGTGACACCTCAACACATTCCACATGGAGCTCAGTAGTCATGCTTCCGTGATGTCTTCCCCAAGCCCCCGATGAAGCACATGCACCCCAGGAAAGGGGAGGTTTTGATTGACAAGGAGAAGAAAGGATTACACATCGTGTGTCGGGAGTTGGCTTGCAGCTTCCTCCAGCTCAGCAGACTGACCTCGCTGCCTGTGGAGCATATTGCCATATGCTGTTGAAATTGGTCATGCTGTTAATCATGGGAGAGCACGAGGGTCCTTCAGAAAGCTTACAGAAAATGCTTTCTATAAAAAACTGTGCATGGATTTCAGAAATGTTTGTACCAAAATAAACTTACCTTTAATTCCATTTTCTGAAGACTTCTAGAAGTACCCTGTAGATGCCCATGTTTCTGTGTCTGCCCTTGGCTTCCTTTTCTAATGGATTAGTGCTGACTCTCATGCTGTATCAGTTGCTGTGCAGGTCTTATTTAATTTGATTTCTCCTCTCACCCCCGCCATTTAACTAGCATCCTCAGACATGAAAAATCATTTAAAAATTCCTTTGCAGTAAGGTTATAAAAATGCTAGAGTTGCATCTGAGCTGTTTTCATGGGAAACCTGTCAGTTACTTTGACAGGCAGGCAACTTTCTCTGTGTGCTGCTCCTTTGCTTCTGCCCTCTGAGGGCTGGTGGGGGCCTCAGTTTATGTAAGGGAACAGCCCTATGTTGTTGGCAGAGATCCCTCGATTCCATTCTCTGTTCTGTCTACAAACGTCCACATTTTTTTTCAGGTTTCCCGACTAACTGTATGGTCTATGAGCACTGATTTTTCTTGCCTGGGGTGCTTGTGAACAATACTTAGTTTATAATTGAAGCCTGCACTGGAATGAGCTGATCTTTCCCATGCCATGTTAGACTGTGATGAAAACAGGTTTATACTTGGCTTCTAGGAGACCCCTGGGGCCACTTGGGTTGATTGATTGATTTATTCTTTCAGCCATGCAGCAAGTTTCTCTTGAGTGTCTACCTTAGGTCAGATAGTGCCTAGGGCTTGGGGTACACCAGGAGCCTTTAGGAGTTTCGCAAAATATTTATTGTGAAAAATATGCATCTCAAAGGATGCAAACAAAGCATTTGATAAATACAACATCCTTTCATGATAAAAACCTTAAGCAAAATGGGTATAGAAGGAACATATCTCAATATAATCAAGGCAGTATATGACAAACACACAGCTGGCATCACGTTGAATAGGGAAAAGCTGGAAGCATGCTGCTAACATCTGGAACCAGACAAGAATTCCTACTTTGACCATTGCTGTTCAGTCTAGTTCTAGAAGTTTTAGCTAGAGCAGTTAGGCAAGAAAAAGAAATCAATGGGATACAAATTAGAAAGGAGGAAATCAAATTATTCCTGTTTGCAGATGACATGATCTTATATATAGGAGAACTGAAAGACTCCATTAAGAGACAATTGGAATTCATAAGAGAGTTTGGTAAAGTTGCAGATTATAAAACCACACACAAACAATGCAATGGCTGAGAAAGAACTTGTAAGATCAAGTTCTTTTAATATTTAAATAACTTGGAGTAAATTTAACCAAGGATGTGAAAGATTTCTCCAATGAAATTACATAACAATGAGAAGCAGAAGAAGACATCCCCCCAAAAAAAGAAACACTCTTCCATATTCATGAACTGGATAATTAATATCATTACAATGTTAATAATATCCAAACCAATTCACAGATTCAATGCAATCTCAATAAAAATATCAATAATATTCTTCTCAGATCTAGAAAAAAGATGCTAATTAATATTCATCATCTCAGATAGCTAAAGCAATGTTAAACAACAAAAATAAAACCAGGGACATCACAATGCCAGATTTCATTACTACAGGCAGTTATAATCAAAATAGTCTGCTACTGGCACGAAAAGAGACTCGTAGACTAATGGGACACAATTGAAGCCCCAGAAATTAACCCTTATGTCTACAACCAACTATTATTTGACAAATGAGCTAAAATCTCCTCAACAAATGGGATTTGGAAAATTGCATCTCTGCATGCGAAAGTCTGAAACAAGACTTCTACCTTGCACGTATACAAAAATCAAAAGGGATCAAAAATCTAAATCTATGACCTGATACTATCAGATTACTAGAGGAAAACATAGGGGAAACACTGCAAGACATTGGCATAGGCAAAGAGTTCTTGGATATGACCCTGGAAGCATAGATAATCAAAGCAAAAATAGACAAATGGTATTACATCAAGTTAGAAGCTTTTGTACAGCAAAGGAAACACTCAACACAGCAAAGAGGAGACAGATGGGAGAAAATATTTGTGAATTATGTACCTGATAAAGGATTAATATCCAGAATTTATAAAGAGCTCAATAAACTCAACAACAACAAAGCAAACAATCCAGTTATGAAATGGGCAAAAGACATGGACAGACATTTTTCAAAGGATGAAACACAAATGGCCAACTGACAAATGAAAAAATGCTGAGGAACACTAACTATTAGGAAAAAGCATCCAAAAAAAAAAATCCACTAGTGAATGTTGGAAAAGATGAGGAGAAAAAGTAACCTAATACACTGTTGGTGGTAGTGTAAACTCGTCCAACTATTGTGGAAGACAGTGTGGAGATTCATCTGAAATCTAAAAATAAATCTCCCTTATGATCCAGCCATCGTATTCCTGAATTTATCCATAGGAAATGACATCAGCATATCCATGAGTCAGTTATACATCCCATGTTTATCACACCTCAAATCACAGTAGCTAAGGTGTGGAATCAACCCAGGTGTCCAACAACAGATGACTGGATAAAGAAAAAAAATATATATATACACACACACATATACACACATATGCACATATATATACACACATATACACACATATATACACACATACACATATAAACACACATATACACACATATATACACACATATACACACATATATACACACATACACATATACACACATATATATGTACACACATATACACACATATACACACATACACATATATATACACACATACATATGTATATACACACATACACACACCCATATACACACACATACATATACACATATATACACACATATACACATGTACACACATATATATACACATACACACACATATATATACACATACACATATATACACATATACACACATATATACACACCTATACACATACACACATATATACAAACATTTATATGCACACATATACACATATATACACACATACACACATATATACAACATATATATACACATGTACACACACATATATATACATTCACACATACACACACATATATATATACGCATATATACACATGCATATATATACACACATACACACACACATATATATACACACCTGTATACACACATATATACACATACACATATGTATATATACACATATACATATACATACGTATATACACACATATATACACACGTATACACACATACACACAAACACACACATATATATATATATATATACACTATGGAATATTACTCAGCCATATAAAAAATGAAATCCATAGAAAAAATGAAACAAAATGGGTGGAACTGGAGACCACTATGCTTAGTGAAGTAAGCCAGTCCCAAAAAGACAAATATCATATATTTTCTCTGGTATTTTTCAGTTAATAGAATACAAAATACTACGTAAGAATGAAACTAACATTTTGTACTTTGATTATCCTTTGTAGGCCTTGTCAAAGTTCCTGTGGAACACTGGTCTTTGCACTTTTTCCTTGTTGAATATGATCCTTAGTGGTCCATTAGGCCTATGATCTTAAAGTACATTAAAAGTATGTTATTGTACAAAGTAAACAGAAAAAGAGGAAGGAAAGAGGGAGGGGTGGAGGGGAGTATGGCTACCTTAGAGTTCTATCAATGAAATACATAAAATCTGTTCTATTTCTAGTAATAAAATATAAAGTGCATGGATTTCCCTTTTTTGTACCAAATAAAACTAAGATTTTTGTTCTTTTTTGTGTGAACTTTTGGAAGTCACTATGTACAGTTTGGGAAGGACAGTAAGGATCAGGTTCTGACCTCTTTGAACTTGATGGGGAATATTAAGTGGTTAATCACTGTTATTTTTTTACTATATTAGAAACTGTTCAAAAGCTTGGTAGTCCAAACCAACAGACACCTAGTGCATTGTTTGGTTTCTGAAGATCAGGAACTGGGTATCTGAGACAAAGATGGAGCCAGTGGGAGAGAGAGCAAGAGCAAGAGAGCAGGAGTGAGAGGCCTCACATGAAGTGTTGTCCTGAAAAGCAAGGGTGACAGTGACATGTCACTCTGGCTGGCTGTGGCCCTTGTACACATCAGGCCTGGAGCTCTGTAGGGGGAACAGCAGATGTCACCTCAAGAAGGGAGGATCCTTGTAGGTCACAGCCTAAACCATAGACAGAAAAATCTCAGTGCTGTCAGGGAGGCTGCTACTTTCTTTCTCAAGCTCGGAGAACAGGAGGATTGACCTGTCAGTGGGATTAGGACATTTTCCCTAAAGAGCTGAGTGTGAACTTGATTTTGGAAAGGAGGGTGGAGTTAGCTGGGAGAACATGGCTGGGAAGGGGGTGTAGGCAGAGGCCACAGTGTGTGCAGGGACCTGGGTGGGCAGGAGCACAGTGCTTCCAGGGTCCAGAGAGGAGGCCTGAGTGTGGGGAGTGGAGCCAGGCATGGCGGCTGCCTTGGTGAGGGGCAGATGGGGGGGCAGGACTGGGCATGACACTCAGACTGGGTTTTCAGTGTGCCCTTCCGTCTTGCTGCTTCTGTGGAAGTAATTTAAGCCAAGAAGTGACCTCTTAAGTCTCACCTCTGGCGGTGGGGGAGGTTATTTAATTGATAATTCTTAAAAAATGCAAGAAAATGTAATGACAAAAATGTTGCTGCTTTAAGTATTTTGAGTGTACGCTACTGAAACACACAGAGGTGCTAATTCTATTCCTGAAGTTGTGTTATCATCACCACTAACCATTGGCAGAACAAGAAACGGGGTACCCACTAAGAAGTTACCCATTCCCCCATCCCTGTCCTCAGTGACTTGGGTTCCGCTTTCTGTCTTTGTGAATTTGATTTGCCTATTCCAGATACTGTGTGTGGTAGAAGCAGTCAGTATTTTTGCTTTTATTCCTGAAGTTGATCCACATAATAGCTTTAATCAGAAAATTTGACAGAATAGCATTGGCTCATTGTGTAGGTGTAATCCATCGTCCATCCATCCGTCTCTTCTGGGTGGACTCTCAAGTGTCCCCCACTGCTGGGCATTGTGAGGGATGCAGCAGTGAACACGAGGGGGCAGACTGCCACCTGACCTGCTGCTTTCCACGCTCTCGGATCTTTGCAGAGAAGTGGAGTTGCTGGGTCGTGTAGTGGTTCTGTGGTGGGCTTCTCACCTGATTTCCATGGCAGCAAGATGGGCTGTGTTTGAAGAGCTGCCTCTGGCTGCAGATGGAGACCCCATGGCAGAAGTAGGCAGTAGGTGGGCGGCTGTTGGCTGCTATGGTGAGGTGAACTGACCTCCCTCAGTCTGGAATATTCATCGTGAAACTGTGAATGTGCATGGCCAAGAAGGCCTGCATCGTGGTCAGAACGCCACTGAGTGTGGGACGTGCAGATGCGTGTTCAGGATGCGGCAGAGTCAGGAGCCGTGGTGCTCTCACAGCCTCAGGGACCCTCTGGGCCTCGGCCTTCTTGCAAGGAACCTCCCTGGCTTGTGTTAATTCTCCTTCCCCGTTAGGAGCCTGTGACCGGACATGCAAATGTCTTGGGGAGAAATCTGATCATACCAGAAAAAAAAAAAAAAAAAACAGAAAAAATCCAATGTCTTGCACTGTCCTGAGTGATTAAGTTTAATGGTTTCACATGACAAAGTGCAGGGCACAAGTTTGCCTTGTTAGTGTACATTAAAGCGTCGGTTGGTTATTATAAGGCAAATTTGCAAAGTTACAGCAAATTCATTGTTTTCGGTACAAAGCAGTGAGCAGTGCCAAGAGTACTTTGAAAGTGCAAAGTTTCCGGCCGGCGCCGTGACTCAATAGGCTAATGCCTTGCGGCGCTGGCACATCGGGTTCTAGTCCCGGTCGGGGCGCCAGATTCTGTCCTCGTTGCCCCTCTTCCAGGCCAGCTCTCTGCTATGGCCCAGGAGTGCAGTGGAGGATGGCCCAAGTCCTTGGGTCCTGCACCCCATGGGAGACCAGGAGAAGCACCTGGCTCCTGCCATCGGATCAGCGCGGTGCCAGCCGCGGCAGCCATTGAAGGGTGAACCAACTGCAATGGAAGACCTTTCTCTCTTTTTCTCTCTCACTGTCCACTCTGCCTGTCAAAAAAAAAAAAAAAAAAGAAAGTGCAAAGTTTCCATACATTCACTGCATCGTAGTCTTCGTTACTGTGTATCAAATTCAATCCTTTGAATTTTAAAGAGAGATCAGAAATACATCTTTTGGGGAAAAATACACACACATGCTCTTGCCTTCCCTCTCTGCCAGCATCGTTGTACCTGTCTTATTAATATGACAGGTGTGGGACCAGCACTGTGGTATAGAGGGTGAAGCCCCAATCTAAAGTACAGCACCCCATATGGGGCACCGGTTTCAGCCCTGGCTGCTCTACTTCCGATCCAGCTCCATGCTAATGGGCCTGGAAAAGCAGTGGAAGATGGTCCAAGTGCTTGGGACCCTGCACCCACTTCGGAGACCCAGAAGAAGCTCCTGGCTCCTGGCTTCTGATTGGCCCAGCTTGTGCCCTTGTAGCCATTTGGAGAGTGAACCAGCTGATTGAAAATCTCTCTCTCTCTCTCTCTCTCTCTCTCTCTCTCTCTAACTCTGACTTTCAAGTAAATAAAAGCAAATCTTGAAGAAAAATATGACAAGTAGTTGTGGTCATTTTGTGACCTCTCCTTTTAGAGGGGGAGGTAGTTTTCTGACTATGTCTGATTCAGCGTCTGGTGCTTAAAGCCCTTTTGGTAAATACTTGTTGACTGTGTGAGTGAGTGTGACAAAGGAGAGGAGGGCCAGCATCCTACAGCTGATTGGAGAAGCACTGGCCTTCTTTTGCCAGTTGTCTGGGGGAATAAAGATATAGGAAGAATCCTAGTTTATTGGAGACAGGGACAGAAATAAAAAGGAACCCCAGGGAAGTGCTGGGGCTCTGTCCTGTGTCCCACACAGAGGACGTCAGCAGTGATTCGCTGACCCAGTGCCCGGTGCCTGTCTCACCATAATAGAGCTGAGTGCTTTCTTAGGATGGTGGAACTCACACGGCCTGCCTGTCCACTTGTCCCCTTAGAACAGACACTGACTGATTTACGAGTTGGTGTGTGTTCTTACCAGAGGACTTGTACTTCTTCAGAATTATGCATTTGTTCACGTGTGGGCCCTCTTTTAGCCAAGAGTATAGATTTTGGAATTTTTTTGATTCTGAGCCATGTTGTGGAACCAACTGAGATACTCAGTTCTCGTCTTGCCTTCATTTGCACTGGTTTCTGTCAGTTGCTGGGCCTGTGCTTGTGGGAAGCAGAGAGAGGGGGGTGGAAGAAAGGTACCAGGTGGGCCTTACGACCCACCTGTGCTGCAGAGAGGGAGAACTGGCTGTGGGAACACGCTCCTTTCTCAGGCCTGGCTGTAGGCAATGGGATAATGGGCTAAAGTTTCACTGTTTGTAACTCTGACTCTCAAATAAATAAATAAAATCTTAAGAAAATAAAAAAAAACCCTGCATCCTGCTGCCAAAAGAACTCTCTCCTTTTATTTCCTCTGTTATCCAGGGGAAGGGAAGGGCTTTAGCCTCAGGAAAGAGGTCAAAAGTGTGAAGCAAAGCCACCTCATCAGAAGACAAGCATTTCTGAAGAGTTGGAGCCCCTCACCCGGGGGCTTTGGTGTGGGCCTTATTGGCAGAGGCTGCTGGGAGGGCTCACCCCCATTCTTGTCACTCAGGTTTAGCAGGTGCCAGGCCTTGGTCAGGCTGCACCTGTGTGGTTCAGAGGGGTTGGCAGCATGGCTGGCATGTTTGAAGAGCTGATGAAAGCGTGATCAAGGTTTATTAAACTGTGTGATATACTTGTGTACAGAAAATGCACGTAGGTGCTTGTATACACATATTTTCAGTGAAGCACTTTATAACTTAATGCTTATATGCTTTGCTTATGAATTACTAAAGTCTGTCATTTTTATAATTAAACTGTCATGTTACATTTGTTTATTATATGTGTGTGAGGGTACTTGACCAAGTTGATGGAAAATGGAATTTATTTTTTAAAATATTTATTTAATTGAAAGAGTTACACAGAGAGAGAAAGAGAGGCAGAGAGAGAGAGAGAGAGAGAGAGAGATTTTCCATCTGCTGGTTCACTCCCCAGTTGGCCCCAACAGCCAGAGCATAGCTGATCTGAAGCCAGGAGTCAGAGCTTCTTCCAGGTCTCCCACACGGGTACAAGGGCCCAAGGACTTGGGCTATCTTCCACTGCTTTCCTAGGCTGTAGCAGAGAGCTGGATTGGAAGTGGAGCAGCCAGGACTCAAACCAGTGCCCATATTGGGTGCCAGCACTGCAGGTAGTGGCTTTACCCACTATGTCACAGTGCCAACCCCACTGAAAATCAAATTTAAACATAAGTTTATTTCTCTGAAGCACATGCGTACCAAGTTCTCCAAGGGCTTTATGCAGGCGTTGGTGTTGTGGCACAGCTGGTCAGGCTGGCACAGGGGACCCCAGCATCCTGATTCCCAGGATCAAGTCCCCGCTACTCTCTTTCAGCCCTGCTTGCTTGGACTTGGCCTGGCCAGCTTGGGCTTTTGCAAGCATTTGGGGAGGGAAGCAGTAGATGGAAGGTCTGTCTGTCTGTCTCTCTCTGTCTCTCCGTTTCTATCTCCCTCTTCTCTATCTGTTACTCTGCTTTTTTTTTTTTTTTTACAAAGCCTAAAAAAAGAGTTCATGGAACATATATATTAAGAAAAAGTGATGCTTAGATTTCGGAATTTCTTGCACCAAAAGAGACTTATTTTTTCATTCCATTTCCATGAATTTCATGAAACTCTTTAGTGGCCGTGTTTTCTGAAATAAAAGTTGGCTTGCATGAGGTAAGGACACATTGGATATGAGATTCATGAGAGCAAAGACATGAAACAATTGGGGAAAATACAGGATTGTCTCGTCTTGACAGCTGTTTGTGAACGCTGTTTGTAGTCTCAGTTTGAGTGTCAGGGATGGAGCAGACTCATTTCTTCCTTGTCCAGTGGTAATCACAGCTCGAGTAGAACCCATCGCGGATTCCACCTGGTCCTGGGTTAAAGCCCTTCAAGCTCGCACGTGGGTTTGCGAAGCCTGCCAGCCCCAGAGGAGCTTGGGGAGCTGAGTCACCCACAGAGCAGCCCCTGCCTGTCCTGCTTGCTGCTTTTCTAGGTCTGAGATTGTCCAGTGGCAGTGTCAGGGTACTGACTAGCTATCTTCAGGAGTCGTCTGTGATGGCAAATGCTGGGGGCCTCCACCCTGTGCAGCACAGGAGAATGGGAGACAACCAGGCTGCCTGGGAATCAACTTTTGCAACTGCAGCGCTGTTTCCTGCCATGCAGAGCAGAGCTCAGAGCACCAAGCCTTCTGTGGACGACACGTGAGTTCCCAGTGCCCGGGGCCAAGCTGGTAAGTCTGCAAGGCCTGGTAGGGAGCAGCAGGACGTGAGCCCAGGAATCTCCATGTTTCCCTCCAGTCCTGGGCATTTTACTGCAGTGCATCTTATTCTGTTACCTACGGTACACAATGGCTGTGACGACGTTGATGACTTTTCTCTTGTTACCAAAAAGCTCAAGGTTCTGGTCTTAGAAATCCATCCAGACAGTGGAAGGTTTTCATGGACTTAACTGGGATGCCTGCATAGGTTCCTGGTGGTCTCAGCAGGTTGACTTGAATGTGTTGGAACCCGTGTTAAGGGTAAGCATGTGCAAAGATGAACTGAGGCACAGTAAGACGGGAGTTTATTTGCAGGTTCAGATTCATGAATCCAGTGACGCGTGGATTTTTCAGTGTTCTGGGCCTCCATTGAGGAGGTCTTGGGCAGGATTTTCTGAGGACAGCTTGGAAGCCATGCAAAGAAAATACTGAATTGGCTCAAGTGGAGCAGTGCTGGGTTCCATTCTCTGCAGTGTCAGCTTCCTGCTTGGAAGGTAGTGGGTGGTCAGTGTGTATCAGCCAGCTTTGGGTTAGTAGTTATTAATTGGCTACGAGAGAAGGTTTTTTTGCTTGCATTCCTGGAGGTTATGGGCTTGGTGCCTGTGTCCCCTTGGTTCTGGACAGGGCCACATGGTCGATGACAGTGTCAGCTGTCAGTGTCAGAGTATGTGTGGGAGCACATATCTGAGGGCATGGTCACATCTTCAGGAAGCAGCAGAGGGGTTGGGTCATGCCAAACTGGGGCTTTCATCACAGCCCTCCCGTGGGAACTGCCCAGGACTCAGGCAAGGACGTCCTTCTGAGGACCCCCCACTGGACCCACCTCTTAAAGGTTCTCCCACCTTCTAGGCCTTAAACATATGGGCCTTTGGGAGATGCTTAACCCAGCATCCCAACCACAGCGATGGGTAAGCCTCAGCAGGAAAGCCCTAGTTGGAGGTTGGTTTTCATTTCACGAGTGACCTAGAATGCGTGTGTGTGTGTGTGTGTGTGTGTGTGTACCCAAGAGCCGGGACGCTGAAGCCACCCCAGCCTCGTGGCCTCCCTGGTAATTTTTTTGCAAACATGAAGCTGTTAAAAACCTTTAAAATACTCTTTCAGTTGTAAAACAAGCATTTCTTCTACCCAAAAGAAAGCACCAGTTTTAAAGAATTTGAGAAAGGGCTGGCGCCATGGCTCACTAGGCTAATCCTCCACCTGCAGCGCTGGCATCCTGGGTTCTAGTCCCAGTCGGGGCGCCAGATTCTGTCCTGGTTGCTCCTCTTCCAGTCCAGCTCTCTGCTGTGTCCCGGGAGGGCAGTGGAAGATGGCCCAAGTGCTTGGGCCCTGCACCTGCATGGGAGACCAGGAGGAAGCACCTGGCTCCTGACTTCAGATCGGTGCAGCGTGCCGGCCGTAGCAGCCATTTGGGAGGTGAACCAACAGAAAAGGAAGACCTTTCTCTCTGTCTCTCTCTCTCTCACTGTCTATAATTCTCTCTCTCTCTAACTCTGCCTGTCAAAAAAAAAAAAAAAGAATTTGAGAGAGAATGAGGAGAAGACAGAGGGAGGGATGAAGAGTGAGAGCAGGGACAAACAGGCAGGGAGGTCTCCTATTTGCTGGTTCACTCCCCAGTGCCTGCAGTGGTCGGGACTGGGCCAGGATGAAGCTGGGAGGCAGGAAGGCCATGCAGGTCTCCCTCACAGGTGGCAGGAACCTGACTACGTGAGCCATCAGCTCTGCCACTCAGAGTGTTCCTTACTCTCCTGTGCTGTGTCAGATGCTCATCTAGAACACTTTTTTTTTTTTTTAAGAAAATTCTTGATTATCAAATAGAAATCAGCCAATATATTCCTGGGAGCCTAGATCCTTTGAGAAATGAGGAAAACAGGTTTTGAAACACTAAGTTTTTCTCTTTTGCTATTTTTATATCCTGGGTGTCTGGCATCACCGAGGTGCTTGTCCACTCTTCATCTGTACTCATCCTGGTGTGAATCCTGGTGTGTGAGAGTGGGGGTGGGGAGAACAGGTTGCGAGGAGGAGGAGGAGGAGGAGGAGGAGGAGGAGGAGGAGGAGGAGGACTGAGGGTGTCCCGGGGGAGTGGGAAGCTTGTGTCTTGCTGTGGCTGTTCTGCTTGTGCTCTGTCCTCTGACAAACCATTTCAGAAGTCCGTGGCCTAACAGGAACAGCAGCTTGTCAGCTCACCAGCAGATCTGCAATTTGGCTGGCACTCAGCGGGAGACCTCATCCCTGCTCCTGTGGGTGGCTTCAGTGGCTGGAGGTGACTCCAAGACATTGGAGTCTCAGGCCTTCTCCTGGGCACCTCTCTGCCTCATGCCTGATCAAGGGGGCCTCAAAGGAATTGGACACAGTGACTGACAGCCCATGGGTGAGTGTTCTGGAGACCACGGTGGCATTGGTTGGCCATGACTTTCATGTGTAAGCCACTGTGCGTGTTGCTCTTTTAAGATTTATTTTTTTGGTGGCTGGCATTGTGGCATAGTGGGTAAACTCGCTGCCTGTGATGCCAGCATCCAGTATCAGTATTTGTTCTAGTCCTGGCTGCTCTACTGCCTATCCAGCTCCCTGCTAGTGTGCCTGGGACAAGCAGCGGAGGATGGCCTAAGTGCTTGGGTCCCTGCACCCACGTAGGAGATTCGGATGAAGCTCCTGGCTCCTGTTTTCTGACTGGCCCAACTCTGGCTGTTGCATCCATTTGGGGAGTAAATCATCCAATGGAAGGGTTATCTCTCTCTCCCTAACTCTGCTTTTCAAGTAAATAAACAAATCTTTTAAAAAATTTATTTGAGGGGCCGGCGCTGTGGCTCACTTGGTTAATCCTCCACCTTCGGTGCTGCCATCCCATATGAATGCCAGGTTCTAGTCCTGGTTGCTCCTCTTCCACTCCAGCTCTCTGCTGTGGCCCGGGAGGGCAGTGGAGGATGGCTCAGGTGCTTGGGCCCCTGTACCCACACAGGAGACCCCGGGGGAGGCACCTGGCTCCTGGCTTCAGATCAGTGCAGCACCGGCCGTGACAGCCATTTGGGGGGTGAACCAACAGAAGGAAGACCTTTCTCTCTGTGTCTCTCACTGTCTATAATTCTACCTGTCAAAATAAAAAAATATATATTTGAAAAACAGAGTGACACAGAGCGAGAAACAGCAAGAGAGAGCTGGAGCTCTCACTGCCCCACAATGCTGGCCCCCTGCGTGTCTTCTGTATCCAGCAGGTGTCGGCCAGTTTTGGCTCCTGGGGAAGGGACCACAGCAGGTGTGAGCACTGGAGGTACAGATCTCTGAGGACAGCACCACAGGGGTGAGGACTTGCCCTCTGAAGCGGGGTTTTCTCATTCAAAGCTGGCTCAGAAGCTGTTCAGGCATGCGGTCTGTTGTGGTTTGAATAGGATTGACTCCCCACACTATGCAGATGTTTAACCCCCAGAGTCATCTGTGAATGGGTATTGGATTAGTGATTGATGGTTTAGCATGGAGGCCTTTGGGAAGAGCTTGGGTTGGATTACGCTGCTTGGGGTGAGCCCCAAATCAGAGCATGATGGCTTTATCAGGTGAGGCCCCAGAGAGGAGGAGGAAGCGTGTGCTTCTCAGTGTCTCCCTGCTTCCTGGCTCGGCCTGGGCTGTTCCCGTGCACGTGCTGCGGCATGGCCAGCTCCCACCAGTGCCGGGCTGTGGGGGCCACTCAGTCTTTGACTGTGAACCTCCAGACTGTAAGCCCTGAGTCATTGTTCTCTCCTAAATTGCCATTCCTATGTGTTTTACTTAAAGTGGTGAAGAGCTGACTAAGCAGCGACCTCAGAGAAATTACTTTCCTTGCTGAAGCTCAGTTTCCTTGTTGGCAGGTGAGGGATAACTGTGCAGTGTTCAGAGAGGCAGACAGGTGGACGACAGTGCTCACATGTAGCCTGCCCTCCGATAATCAATTATCGTTATTGTCATGGCTATGATTATGTCATTGCTAGGATACGTGGTAATGCAGATATTTAAAGACTAGAGGGTTTTCTTTGTCACAAGACACCAGTGCCTAAGTGTTAGCATTTTTGTCTTCTTCCTTGAGTAGAACTCAGGTTCCTGTCCACCTGTCTTTCCTATCTTCTTTCTTAATTACCATGGGATGAGAATAAAAAGAGATGTGTATGTGTTAAGATAAACCAGGCTGAGGTACCTAGTGTCACAGGATGGACCCCAGTACACCCTCTTGGTCCTGCGTGGAACAGGAGGGATGACTTCGGGTGAACATGAGACTCATCTCTGTGAACCTGGTGCCATCTGCCCGGCCTGGATACGGGTGTGGCTTTCTGTTCTCTCAGAGGCCAGCTTGTGTTTGGGGTGCTTCATCTGTAGAGTCCACTGCAGAGAACACCACTGACAGTTATCACATATCAGACATGGCCACTATTGCTCCACGGCAAGAGGGCTCGCTGTGACATCTCCTCGTCAACACAGCTCACACATACGTGGTACTGAGAGCAGTCTGATCACGAGCAAGTCCACTCATCGGAACCCAGCACTGCACCTGCTGTACACAGGGTTCTTCACTGCACCATCACCCTGCATGGTCAGGGGTCTTTGTGTTGAAGAAGGAGGTCCTCACACTCCTCTCCCTCCTGCCCCCAGAACCCAAGAACATGGCCCCACACTAAGCATAGTGGATGCTGGGGGATGTGGTTTCCTGGGTGTCCAGGAGGAGAGAAATGAAACAGGAGGAGGTGAACGTGACAGCCAGGGGCCAGGGCAGGGAGCCGCTGCATTGCTGAGCTTTCAGCAGCTCCCTGCCCTAGCTGAGCTGCGTCCCCTCCTGAGCCACAAAGCTGTCAGCTGTGGCCAGGGCCTCTCTGTTGCTTCACGCGTGACTGTGTGGCTCTCACAGCTTGGACTGCAGAGGCTCAGACCCACCACTGGCCCTGGTGTGGACAGGACGCGTGTGTTCTGCAACCTCACACTCTCTTCCTGAATCCATGCTCCTGAACTGCTGTGTATAGAGGTTGTGGTTTGATTCTGTTCCCCCAGGGTGAGTATGTCTGAGCCTTGGTGTGGCAGCTAGGGGAGGTGGGATCTGTGAGAGGTGGAGCCTGATGAGGGGTCCTCAAGACAGAGGAATTGTGGGACCTCCCCTAGCCTCCCCGATTGCCTCCACTGTGAGGCCGTGGGCTCTGTGGTGCACAACAGAGTGGAGCTGCTGTTGGCGTCAGGCCTTTGGAGTGCCACACACCGTAGGCTCAGCATGTCCTCGTCCCTGCAAAGTCACCTGCCTCAGGTGTTGTGTTCAGGGTGAGGAATGGCAAGCCAACCAGTGTGCAATGCTCCCGATTACTCTGACTCAGGAGGAGCCCAGTCCCCGTGAGTATGGGCTTTTGCCAAGAAGAATTGGGAGAAACAGTGGCAGTGAGGTGGCTGACAGGACCAGCATTTGAGCCTCATCTCTGTCTGCAAAAATGGGGGTTTTGGCCCAAAAATGCAAACGCTGAGGCACAGAGGGCTCTGTGTGAGGATGAAATCCAGTAACATCATGGGTGCAGCCAGGGCTTGAAGAGGTTGAGGATCATCCCCTCTGCCTCCTCTTGGTGCCCCCTTCCCCTGCCCCTGGGTTTTCTTTGCTGCTTCCTTGGTTCCTGTTGTTGTTGTTAATAGCCAGTGCGAAGGCAGAGTTCCTGATATTGTTCCAGGTACTTAGTGGTGCTGAGTCTGGTTCTTGCTTTTCCTCTTCCTTTCCTGGATATTCACCAACCATGGCTACGTAGCATGGTGTGAGCTATTAAGTTCGACTGAATGTATACACAGATATGAGAAGCCAACAGTCTTCTAGAAAAGCAGTTATAGAGATGAGAGCAAACATGGAAAATAAGGCCCTTCTTCTCATTGTTATGATTTTTTTTCTTGCTTTGGAAAAATTCTCATATAATTGTTGTTCATGTTAATATTTGATGTTTATTTTTAATTACAGTAAAATAAATTATTAAAAGTTGTATGTTTGCCTTCTAAAATAATAAATATTTAAACCATGTAAGTAAGAGTCTTTTGGGGGTTCTCAATGGTTTTTTAATGTAGCAAATTAATTGTGTGGCTGAAAAGGTTAAGGAATGCTATTTATAGAATCAGGCTGTCAATACATTTTAGATCTTATGCATTGCTGCCTGGCTGACCCCTGCTCTCTGTCTCACATCTGAAGTCTTGCTTTCACGAAGACAGGAACCCCTGAGCAGCTCATCTCTGGTAACATAGCTACAGATACTCCAGCAAAAACTTAGGAGATGACATGCATGTGCTGTAATAAATAGTTGCTGCTGCTTTTAATTTGTGAGATGAGTTAGTTCTCTTGCTGATGGAACGATGTAAAAGCATATACATTTCAAGGCCATACCATATTATGATGTTCAACCTAGCAGCTTGATATGTTTCATGAATTTGTCATTTAAATCAATCAGTCTCTAAGAATGCCTGACATCAAGGTACTGTTTATTGATAAGGGTTCGTCAGGAACAAGGAAGCCAGTGTTACAAATGTGATGGAAAATTTAGGACTCAAATAATTTCAAAGATGAACAATGGCTACAAAATACGAATCTAGTGCTTCTAAATAATTGTGAATTTGGGAAATATCTATAGTATGCCAGAGGCAGGGACTGGTCAGTACCATGGAAAAAAGTAATGAAGACTATTAGATTGTGTTTTAGATTCCCTGCTTTCAAAACTACGGACATAAAGAACATTTTTAAGGTTCCTATCAGAGAGATCACTCTTAGAGCAGAGACAATCACAGTTATTTTAGAAGTTTGCTCACTTTGTAAATAAAGGAGATTACACACTATAAAAATATACATATTAATACACGGTGGCATATTTCATTCCCAGGAATGCCAAGGGTTCCTCTGCTTTACGTATCTTACCTCCTTGGCATTCAACTTTTGTAATTAAACCAAGTCCAACTCTGAGGTCTGTTCCTTAGAGAAAAATTGATTCATAATTATGAGTGAAATTTGTATTTCATTAAGCAATTTTCCTGAAGAATTGATAGTGTTGTAATGGCCTTGTTTATTTAAACAATCAAATTAGCATTTAATGAGAAAGAAAACTTGCATCCAATTAAAGACCAAAGTCATACACACAACTGCGTTTCCTAGCAATTAATTGATAACTTGCTTACCATGGGCTATCTAGCAATTAACCAGGGAAACATGCCTAGGAAACACAGCTTTCATGCAGATGAGTTTCAGGTTTATTCATTGAAAATCCATTTAATGCCTTATCTAACCTGGCCTGAGCAGAACCACGGCCCCAACCCCCAGCCCCACACTCCCCAGAAGATGAATATTCAAAACACCCTCATTGTTTGGTATCATATGTTGATTCGGAAGACAGGGCTGGGCCATCTCAGGTATCTGAATAAAAAGTGGAGAATTGCAGTTTTCTGGGTGCTGAGCAGTGCGCTGGGACAGCCGCTGTCCTGTGGTTGAGGTGCACTTGCGCAGAGTGAGGTTGGTGCTTTTGGGCTTGCTGGTGCTGTGGGCCGGGCCTACGAGAGAGAGACACAATCAGCTTTGCCTTCACCATTTAAACACTTTCCCTTGGACCCTTGAATACTTACTTGTTCTCAGTAGGATGGGGCTTGGGCTCTGAGAAGGGGACCGTCTTTCTGTGTAGTTGCTGCTCCGTGATTGAGGGTCGCTGACTAAAACTCGCTTTTCCAAGTTGTGTGACAGTGCATCGACCTCTGGTGGAACGCTTCAGCTCGGAGCACTGTAGCTGTTCACTTAGTCGCCGTCACATCTGGATGTTAGGAAAATAAATCAGCAGTGTGGTATACATCATCATGGCTTCTCAACCTCAACCCTGGGTTTGGGCAGGATAATCCTTACTTGGGGAGGACTTTATTCTGCATTGCAGGATACTGAGCATCATCCCTGGGTTTTTGTTTTTTAAATTTTTTTATTTATTTGAGAGGCAGCATTTTATATGAGAAGAATCCCAGGTGCGATGGAAACCAGTATGGGTAAGGATGCAGTGTTTTTTAAAGGGACACTGTAAAATGTGACATCTTTTTTAATAATTAAAAAACAGTGTAATATACTAGTAGAACACTTGGAAACTTCAAAAGTGGATATTATTAAGGAATTCCCAAATATAACGTAGCCTATTTCCCAAAACATTGTCCTAAACAGTTCAAAAAATCTAAAAAATGTGTCTGATTCTTTAATGACACATTATAACATACCCAGTTACATTTAAAATACTTGAAAGGGGCTGGTGCTGTGGAGTAGCGGCCAAACTGCCACCTGCAATGCAGGCATCCCATATGGGCGCTGGTTCAACTCCCGGCTGCTCCACTTCCAATCCAGCTCTCTTCTATGGCCTGGGAAAGCAGTAGAAGATGACCCAGGTCCTTCCGCCCCTGTACCCGTGTGGGAGACCTGGAAGAAGCTCTGACTCCTGGCTTCAGATCAGTGCAGCTCTGGCCGTCGCGGCCAATTGGGGAGTGAACCAGTGGATGGAACACCTCTCTCTCTGCCTCTCCTTCTCTCTCTGTTTAACTCTGACTTTAAAATAAATAAATAAATAAATCTTTTAAAAACTACTTGAAAACATAAATTTGTGTGCCAAGATTGGCATAATCATATGCCTATTACTAAGTACTTGGGTTATTTCAGTATTTCTTAGCTTAAAATATATGATTTCCTTTATTTATACTTTACATATGCCTTGCACTTAAGCCTCATATCTGAGGCTCTGTTTATTTTACAGAACCCTGTTGTGTCTCTCTCACCAACGGTTGCAGCTTGAATTGGGTTTTCCTGAAATTTATTTCCAGTGACCTAACCTGCAAGACCTCAAATGGGGACCCTACTGGAAGTAGGTCTATTGTGGATAGAGGAAGATGAGGTTAAGCTGGAGTGTGTGGCCACCAGGCAGAGGCTCTCCAGCCTCTCCCCTGCATGTCTGTCTGCACTGTGCCAATGCTTGCAGCACTTCCGCCAAGCCTCCAAGTCTGCCCCAGTTTTTCCATTTCCAGGCCACTGTGTACCTGAGAATGTTTCCAAAATTTTTAATTTATTGATTTTCAAGGTGGAAACTCAGAGACACAGGGTCAGAGAGACAGCCAGAGGAGTTCCTATCCTCTGGTTCACTCTTAAAATGACCACAACAGCTGGGGCTGTGCCAGCACGAAGTCAGGGGCCTGGAACTCTGTTTGAACCTCTCATGTGCATAATGGGGATCCAAGCACCTGAGCGGTCACCTGCTGTCTCCCAAGATGCACACCAGCAGGAAGGTGAAACCAGGAGTGGAGTCAGGACTCAAACCCAGGCACTTGGATATGGGATGTGAGCGTCCTAAGTAGCATTTTGACTGTGGCACCAAGTGCCCACCCCAGTGTGTGTCTGTGTCCCCCATTCTAGCCGGCAGTCTTTGTGGAGGGCATGTTCTTAGCATTAAGATCATGCTAATGACAGCTGTGATGTTGCATACTTTTTGTGTTCTGGCTTCAGGCTAAATTAAACTCCTGATGTCCATCATCCCCTTTACTGACTTGAGTTTGCTGTTAGCGACTCTCGAAAATGAAGTGTCGCCGCTCTCCTGGACTGTCTTGGTTTCTTCTGCATTGGTCCTGTGTGGTTTAGGCCTCCATTGTGTGTTGACAGCTTTGCCACCATGGCATCATCTTTATTTTAAGATTTATTTATTTGAAAGGAAGAATTAGAGGACACACACACACACACACACACACACAGATCTTCAATCTGCTGGTTCATTTCCTGAATGGCTGCAATAGCCAGACCTGGGCTGTGCTGAAGCCAAGAGCCAGAAAATCCATCCAGGTCTCCCATCTGGATATCAGGAGCCCAAGCACTTGGGCCATCTTCTGCTGCTTTCTTAGGTGCATTAGCAGGGAGCTGAACCAGAAGTGGAGCAGCCAGGACTCAGACTGGTGCCCGTGGGGGATGTTGGTATCACAGAGGGCAGGTTAACCTGCTGCCCCACAGTGCCAGCCCACGGCACCAGTGTCCACATGTGGCTGCCCTGGGTTGGACTTCCTGCCTTCAGAATCATACACCAAATCAGTCTCTCCTCTTTATAAATTGGTGGTCTCAGGTCTTCTGTTACAGCAGTAGAAGAGTTTAGCACTGAATGCTGTCCTGCTCTGATGAGGAAGGGAAGGCAGGTACAAAGGCTGTTCTGATCCCTAGGCAGCCATGTGGGATGCAAGTGTTACTAAGGAATTATGTGTGGCAGCCATCCGCACAGAAACATGAGGGAGGAGAAACAGCTGTCAGATGGAGCAGGGACTCTGGGGGCTGCAGGAGCAGGAGTGGGCATACAGGCATGCCGAGGGGGCTGGGGAGCCAGTGCAGGATTCGGATGAGTTGGCCAGGCTGGGGACCACCCGTGAGACTGGGCTGGCAGGGAGTGGGATGGCAGAATGGAGATTTGGTGGGAAGGCAAAGTGGGCTGGTGTGGAGGCATGAGAAGGATGTGAGAGGAGGATGGACTGACAGCCGCTCGGGGGCTGTGTGAGGTCGCCTGCAGGTGCTGGCTAAGGCAGGGCTGTGTCGGCGAAGGCAGCTGTCAGCCTCCTGTGAGCAAACTCCCGCCAAGCACCTGGCACGCCCTGCAAGGGTGCAGTTTGACAGGGTGAAAAGTGTGTGGGTTTTTTTTTTTTTCATTTTTGTTCCTCATAATCTATTTCTTACTATGACAAATTTCATCAGATTTAGTCTGAGCTGTGTCAGGGACCCCCCAGCGCAACATGTGCACGCTGAAGGGAGTCTCAGGAAACCGCGTGTGTGAATTGTGCTTGGTGCATCTTGGTGCACCCAGCACCTTCTCCGTGTATCTAGCCTCAGTTCACGTCTGCTGTTTCCATCTGAAACCGGGAAGCTGCTGCCTACTTGCCTGCATGGTGTATTTTCCTGCTGGGAAAGCTAATTTGTGTTTGTCCAAGGATGGTACCCAAATGCTTGATGCTGTCATGGATGCCTCTGGTCTACTGCAAGAGACCCAGCATCCGGTTAATAGCAAAGGCATGCTTGTTTGTGCACAAAACTATCGCATTTGGTTCAACTGAAAACAATAGTAGCCCTAATTCATTGTGTCTTTCTTCTGGGAGCTCATTAAAAATTCATGAATAGCTAGCAGATCTGTGCTTGGCTTTCTCTCCTTTGAGGCTGCTTCATCTCCTATTCTGTAGCTCCCCGCCCTTGCTCCTATACTGTTTGCTAATTGCTCCTTCTCCAGTCATGCCCAGCCCCAAAATGAGCATTTGAAAACATCTGTCAGGTGGATTTATCTATGACATCCTTGTTCTGTATCCCTTTGCGTTATTCAGCAAGGATTTTCTAACACAGTTACCCAGAGAAAATAATTTTATGAAGAGCTGTTTCAGGCCGATCGTCTGTTCATCTTTCAATAAAAAACAGACCGAGTGCTTTCTTTGTGTGTCTTGCGCCTTGTGAGGTGCTGGCAGTGGCTGTGAATGAAAGCTGTCATTACCATCCTGGGACCTGCAGCCTGGTGCGGACAGCTGCAGACTTGAGAGGCCCAGGGATTCCTGTTGGCTTCCGTGAACACATCACCGCCCCAGAGTCATCTAAGCTTCAGGAACAGGTCCTCCTTGGGCCGCAGATGTGACAGCTCTGTGTCTCAGAAGTCTGGGCTGCATTTTCCCGGTCATGGGTTTGAATTTCCAGTGTGATCTGTGGGCATGTTGTGTGTGCTTGAATCTAAGTTGTTGTGCTTCCTATGATCTTGCAGCCTGGAAATTGGTACACAGCAACTGAAGCCTTTTCAAATCTGAAAGAGAATGTGTTCACAAAGTTGTGTTTTTCCCAAAAGTGTGCAGAATCGAAGTCCTACTTCATGAATTCCTCTTTGGTTTAATCCTCAACAGGGCTGTTTGTCGTCTCAGGACAGCTTCTGTGGCCTTCACACACAGCAGGTGTGACGTTTGACACTCATGTCCCTTAAGCCTGGGAGAATTTGCTGGGGAATATGCTCATGTGACCATGCAGACCCCTGTGTCTGTGTGGCTCTCTCTGACCCAGGAAGTGGCCCAGGTCCATGCCCAGGTCCCATATCCAAGTGCCTGGTCTGACTCCCAGCTTTACCACTTTTGCTCAGGCAGACCCTGGGAGGCAGCAGGTGAGGATGCGAGTGGCTGGGCCCCCTGCAACCCCCGTGGGAGACCTGGATTGAGTTCTGGCTCCCAGCTTTGGTTTTGTCCCAGATCTCACTGCTGGATGCCTTTGGAGCGTGAATCAGCAGGTGGAATCTCTTTCTCTTTTTTTCTCTATTTGCATCACTCAGCCTCTCCAGCCAGCACAATAAAGAAAAATGCAAGAAATTGCATTAAGGATAAAGCAAAGAGTTTGGATTGGAATGAGGTTTGTGATGGGCCTGTACCTGAGATGGGCCAACACCTGTACCTATTATTTGCTACAAAACAAAACAAAAACAGGTTTGGGTACTTGCTGTAAGCATCATGCCAGATTCTGAAACAGGAAGTGTGGGGTGGTGGTAGGGACCCAGGAAGAGTCTGTCCAGGTTTCTCTGCAACACAGAGGACAGGTGAGCTGTGCCTCCAGCAAGGCTTCCTAGAGAGGTGACACAGAGCCAAGTCCTGTGAGATCAGCCAGTTGACAAGGGGCAGTGTGGCCATGGTCCAGTAGAAGCTGTGTGGGTGTGTGGCAGCATAACTTCAGCTGGTGGGTAGAACGGTGCAGGGCAGAGTTCTGGAGATAAGGGCTCCAGGAACCACACAGTCACAGTGCCTAGAGGATGTGTTCTGGGGGCCATGTTGCACAGATCTGTAGAGTCTGGGGTTACGACCATAACTGAGCCTGGAAGCCCTCTGTCCATCTTGGTGAAACCCTTGAACAGATGCAGCTTCTTGCTTCAACAGATGCCTCTTTTATGCTTGCCAGAAGTTCAGGAAGATCGGGCCTCTGTGCTCTCTCCTTCCCAGGTATCCCTGTCCACTCTCCCCACCCAGAAAGGTCTGGGCTTGGTGCCAACCACGTCCTTGTCAGAATGCATGTGGACTCAGGGCCACTGCTGTTCAGTTTGTGTCCCAGAGGCCATCTAATTTGAGTAAAATGCATTTACCAGGGTGTTGTGAAAGACCTGTGAATTAGATCTTCCATGTATGTGTTGATGGGGAGTGCTGTCTGGGCATTTGCAGATTAAAGCAGTTGAAGAGGGGATTGCTATGCAAACTGTGGCTTGAGGCTTTGTTGATCAATACCGGGAACCTTTGAAGTAAGGTGGATGTTTAAACTGGAGGGAATTCTGAGATCTCCAGTAACTAAAAGGGAATGAAACAAAGCTCCTATTGAAAAATTAGACATTGGTCTGGGTGACAGGGGAAAAAATTGTCCAGGGCATGGTGCCTGCCTGAGATTGTTGGAGTGAAAAGGATGCGTATTCCCTCACGGACTTGTGCTGTGAGAATGGCAGAGGGTCTCCACTTGTCCGAGGGGTGCACTCCCCATTCCTAACTATGATTCTGGGATCATTCTTCGCTGCAGCTGGGGTGTTCTGTAATATACAGCTGTATCTTTTCCCCTTTAGAATAAGTGAAAGTGCTTGATACACAGTTGTACAACTGAACTTCTAAGGTTGTAGAGGAGGTATTTCCACAATGCCATTGTTGGGATATTTCTAATTGTACCCAGAGTGGGTGGGGAGTTATTCAGATGTTGTGTGGGAGAAACGGGCTTTGGGCTCAGGTCTTTGCCCGGTGACACTGAAACGTTGTGGCAGTGGTGATGGAAATGTGACGGCACCTGTGGTGCCTCTGCTGGTTGGATCTCCAGGTTTTGTAGCTGGACAGCTGAGGCCATGGGTCAGGTTCCAGAACTGTATCTTCTGTAAGACATCAGGCAGGTTATTTGACCTTCCTGAGTGCTTTGTAACTGTAGGAACTGGAGTTAACATAAAACCTTCTGTGTGGAGAGGTTGCAATGAGAACATCTGTGTAAAGCAGGGCCATCTCAGAATTACGGGGATTGTAGGAAATGTTCAGCACATGCTAACTGCTGTTCTTACCATCATTAGGTATGTGCTTGTATGGGCAGGACACTGCTTTTTTTAATGATTTGTTTAATTATTTCAAAGTCACAGTCCCATCTGCTGGTTCACTCCCCAGATGGCTGCAATGTCTGGGGATGGGCCAGGTTCAGGCCAGGAGCTTCATCTGGGATCTCTCACATGGATGGCAGGCAGGGGCCCAAGGACTTGGGCCATCCTCCATTGCTTGTCCCAGGCCTTCAGCACCAAGCTGGATTATAAGAGGAACATCCAAGACTTGAGCTGGCACCCATATGGGATGTCAGCGTTGCAGGTGGTGGCTTTACCTGCTATGCCACAAAGCTGGCCCCAGTCCATGTCATTTTTAACCTTTACCTGCTACGCCACAAAGCTGGCCCCAGTCCATGTCATTTTAACCTTTTTACTCTTCCGCAGTCAGTAACATGACAATGTGGTTTCATAAAAATTCTGCCACTCCCCCACTTCCTGTGATTTCTTGGTAAGGCTGTCCATCACATTGCCTTTTATTATCTGGCTACGAAGTGGGTACTCGACCTATACAAATCCACTCAGAATCTTCCTACAAGGAACTGAATCCTAAGAACAAAGGGATTAGAAAATCAGAGTTTTAAGATAGCCCTTGAAGAACATGTCTGTAATTCCTCCTACCCAGATCTTGAAAACAGCTGTATTTTTTTTTCTCTCTTCAGATGCAATGAACTACCCAATTTTCTTTAGCATAGACATTTGCATTTTCAAGATAATGTGTGTAAAACTGGAAACTCCTCAGTGATTTATCACTAGTAGTGTTTTGATGTGTGTTATTGACTCTGTGGAGTTTACAAATTTTAGATTTTCATGTGTGCGTTTTTTTCTCCTGCTGTTTCCTTTGCCATTATTAGGTGCATTAATTATATACTAACATTAAAATGTTTTGCCTGCAACACTCTAATGGCTACATGCTGCTCCACCGTGGAGCAGTTCCTCTAATTCTCGCCCTGTGTTGGGCGTTTCAGACGTTCCTTATGTTGCTGTTGCAGACAAAGGGCAGTGATGTTGAATCACTGATGTTAGCACCACATCACCCTATACAATTATACGTCTTCTGCCTCCATCCCAGACCAAACCAGGCCAGAGAGTCAGTCTGCATATCCTTCGCCCTGGCACTGACCAGGCCCCCGTTTCCTGTATATCAAAGCCTTCCTCAAATTCTCTTTGGTCTGCTCCAGTAAGCTTCTCACCACATAGTCCCCTTTGCTGGGGTCTTTCTCCATTGAGACTACCGACAGATCCTTGAAAAGATTTTTTTTTTTTTTTTTAGAATTTACTATGATGTAATAATTCAATAGACCAGTGTTGAAAGCTGAAAAATCCTAATATTATTGGAAAGGGTTTATAATCTTCAGAAGTTTTTATACGAAGATGGATGAGGTGGCACTGTCATTGTTCCAGCCCTGGCCCTGTATCTGAAGCTGATGTTGCACCATGAAGTCCAAAGTGGTTCTGCATGCGCTGGGGAGGCGAGTGTGGGGAAGAGGCTGCTCAGCAGCTCTCAGGAACCCCTGGTCCAAACGGAACGACCTTGCAGCTGTCCACCCCAGAGCTCTGGCCGTGCTTCTCTCCTTTGGGCTGTGCTGTTTTATTTCTTTTGGAAATCGGATCCCAGAGGCGTGATCATTTTTTCCTTTCTGTACAGGCCTTTGGGGTTCCCTGTGGCCTCTTGTGTATATGAAATCACAGAGTTTGTATGGGATACCAGTTTTGGAAAAACGGTTTCTCAAACGGAGCAAAAGTGATTTGAATTTGCTCTTGTTTGAGGTTTCTCAAAAAAGTTCTAGAAATGTCCATGGTACATTTTAGTAACACAATGAAAGCAGCCTCTTGAAACATAATTCTGGTAAGCTGCAAATTTACTGGGAATCATAAATTCATTTTATATTAACCGAAATTTAAATTAAGTTCATTATCCTTCATTTGAACAAACAATAACACTTTTATGGGCTGAGGTAGCGTAATGAGATCAACTGAGTCCAATTTGATTTGATGATGAGATTTCCCAAAGCCAGGTCTATTTTTCTTGGCCTGTGTTACCCCCTGCTTTCCTCCTGATAGTTTTATTTTATTTTATATTTTATTTTTGTCTTCCAGGAACTTACTGCTCATAAACGTATTTACTTAGTGTTACCAATTACAGCACAATGACATTGACCTGATTTGTCAGCTTTTTACTGTCCAACTTCTCTTTAAGCTCTATGAATATTGAATTACTGATAGAGAAGCTGGTCTCAAGTGGTTTGTTTGCCAAATACTCTAGAATCCCAAGAATGATTTTCTAAAGATTTATTTATTTATTTGAAAGAGTTACACAGAGGGGGAGAGACAGAGAAAGAGAGAGAGAAAAAAAGAGAGAGAGAGAAAGGGGGAGGGGGAGAGAAATATCTTCGATCCACTGCTTCACTCTCCAGATGGGCACAATGGCTAGGGCTGTGCCAGGCCAAAGCCAGGAGCCAGGACTTTCATCCAGATCTCCCATGTGGGTGTCAGTGGGCCATCTTTTGCTGCTTTTCCCAGGCTATTACCAGGGATTCAGATTGAAAGTGGAACATCCAGCATATGAAGAGTATCCATATTGGATTCTGGTGTCATAGGTGGCACCGTTATCCACTTTGCCACGATGCTGGCCCTAGGCTCCCAAGAATTATTGAAGACTCTAAAAAACTTTAGTTGATGTATTCTGATATTTGCGAAATCAATTATGACTCTGGTGAACAGTTGAATTATTTATTTCTTAATGCATTTAAGCTCATTATATGTTGACATTAATAACATAGCTACATGAGAAATGAAACTGTAATACTCTAAAGCAAAAAATAATTAGGGAAATGTCATTGTTTTATATTTTGTGAATTTTTAGTGGCTGAATTAATAAAGGGCAACTGGATTCGTGTCTACTCTATATGCAGCTTGTTTCACTGTGTTGTTTCATTTGAAATATATGAAGACACTTTGATGTCTCACATGTAGGTGCTTGGAGTAGGAGGGTGAGGATTTCATTGATCAGGGATGTAAACTTCATCCAGTACTCAGCTGAGCAGATATCAAAGGTGTTCTAAGGACACATGGGAATGGGAGCTGGTTCTCCAGGACCTCGGAGCTGGGTGTGGACCCCATTGATCCCTGGGCCTCTGAGCACCACTGAGTTGTCTGTCGTTCACACTAAAGATTATTGTTTGGCTCTAACTACCCAACTTCCTAATTTAAGATGATTAAGTAACTGTACTCTTCCAAATCATAGTCCTAGTTCAGAATTTCTTCAATGAGATTACTCAGACATGAGTTAACAAGCGTAGACATGAGTGAAGAAGAATTATTTCAATGTAATTCAGTCATAACAATTGGGAAATTTTCAAAAAATAGAGACATTTAGATAATTGATGATAAATGGTATCATGAGATATTTTGTAGACATTAGATCACTGTTTTTGGAGAGGAAGAAATTCTCATAGTTAATGTGTCCTGATAGGAAAATAGGATATAATGCTGCATGTTGAAGATAATAATAGTGCTTCAAAAATATCCACAGAAACTAGAAAAAAATGTATATGGACACCCCTAAAAGGTGATTTTTGCTTTCTGCTGTGCTTGCTGATATTTCTGTATTTTTATTTTGCATATGTGATCATTAATCATAGAAACGATGAGATAGGACTGCTGTTGTAGCATAGCGGCTAAAGCTGTCGCGTGCAGCACTGGCATCTCCTATGGACATGGGTTTGTATCCCGGATGCTCCACTTCAGATCCAGCTCCCTGCTCATGGCCTGGGAAAGCAGTACAAGATGGCCCAAGTGCTTGGGCTCCTGCATCCACATGGGAGTCCTGGATGAAGCTCCTGGTTCCTGGCTTCAGCCCAGCTCAGCCCTGGCCATTGTGCCCATCTGGCCGTGAACCAGCAGATGGAAAATTTTTTTCTCTCTCACTCAACATAGAATAAATGTATGTTTTTCTTTTTGAAAGAGAGAAGTTAATAAAATACTGGAGAGAAATGCTAAAAAAGGTCGCAGATTGTCCACTATGCCTTTGGTTGAGAGATCGAGATCAAGGCCGCAGATATGAAATCTTTAACTTGTCAGCCTGCTTTTCTGTGCCTTCTTTCTGTCCCCCAGGTTAGGGTTGGATGCGAACATTTCTTCTTCGATTCCAAGTTCACGGCAGTTGAGCTGATCAGAACATATGTTCTTGGGCTCACGGGGAGGCCTGCTTATCTCTGTGTTTCTGCTTGTGCAAGGCAGGCCAGGCCACTCTCTGCACCTTCAGATTCCAGTTACTTCTCCCTGTGACTTTTCCCAGGCCCATCGAAGGTGACTCTTGGTGCCTGGGGTCCTGGCAGGGCACAGGTGCATTGCCCAGGTCTGGAATAAGACCAAGAGGCCAGTTGTGAATGCTGCATGGGAGTGGACTCATTTTTCTTCTATGTTCATGCTCTGCCAGATGAAGGGCTGCTCTCTCATCATCCCCCAGGACAACAGACAAACACCTGGCTCAGTGCATTGCTGAACAGAACTGTTTACTTTTCCTTTGTGATCCAAACATCCAGAAGATGCTTTAAACCTGCCTGTCCTCTTCTCATCATGGAAGTCTTTTCTCCAGGCCCGTGCAGCCTCCATGGGAGCACCCACATGTCCTCCTCACTTGGCCCCGTCCTTGATTCCTTTGCACCCTTTGCTGTGCTGTACCTGGCTTCTTCATTGCATCACTGTGTCTTGTACGTGAATGAAAAACTCTGTGCTTGCAGTCACCCATGAAACCACTCTGCTGTGGACCTACACCTTCTTCTGAGTGGACCCGTGAGTTAAGCTGCCTCCTGCTGAAAGGAATTGTTCCTTCTAGAACATTTCTCTGGGCTGTAGAAGGGGCGGTTTAATACAACACTGGACAACACAGCTCTTGTACAGAACCAGACTACATCCCACTTAAAACAAGGGCCATGGATCCCACACTCCCCTTGCTTCTAGGTTGAACTGTGCTTCAGGAACATTGCAGAATTTCTAGTTAATTTTCAAGAGTGAGGATTTCTCCACACATGTGGAGGCTTAGTTTCTACAACAAACCTTTGGAAGAAAATTTCAAGTGTTAAAAGCTAAAGTCATTTGCATATATGTTGAAGAACCAAATTTGGAAATGGATCTATGATTGAAATCTTATATTTGCACACACACACACATTCCTCAGGTTCCTGGAAAATTGAAGGATAAGTTTGTCGTGGCATTAAAAAATTGAAATGCATACATATAAGGGTTGGCTTCAGGGAGTTCATGGAAACTGCATATTATGAAAAAAGACTTCAAAGTTTTCAAAAGTTTTTTTTTTAATATTTATTTATTTGAGTGGTAGAGTTACAAAGAGAGAGAGGGAGAGAGAGAGGTCATCCGTCCACTGGTCTACTCCTCAAATGACCTCAAAGGCTGGGCCTTGGCTGATATGAAGCCAGGAGCCAAGAGCTCTTCCTCCCATGTGCATGCAGGTGCCCAAGTACTTGGGCCATCTTCCACTGTGTTCCCGGGCCATAGCAGAGAGCTGGACCAGAAATGGAGCACCCAGGACTTGAACCGGTGTCCATATGGGATGCTGGCTGCACAGGTGGAGGCTTAGCCCACTAGCCACAATGCCGGCCCCTCAAATGTTTTTGCACAAAAAATAAACTCTTAATTTTCCTTTATTATACACAAAATTTTTAAAGTTGCTGTGTGTGTGTGAATACGTATGTGTGATACTTCTTTTACCAAATTGTAAAGATACAAGAGGCTGATATCTAAATTATCAGTTACTCTTGCTGTATTATTAATTTCTAATTATGTTTTCTATAGTTTTAAAACTTGAGAGGTTTTCCACCTCCAAATACTCAGCATGTCTGTGTAACAAACATGACAAAGGGTCCCTCTCACTGGAATTCGCAAGTCAAAGACTGCTTTGCATTTTCCAAGGGTGACTCCTATTGATGGAGGCAGATGAGGAAGGAGAGCAAAGTGAAAAGGATCGGGGAATCCCGTGGAACGTTAACACAGGGTTGCAATGTGTTTTGGCTGAGGCCTGCCATTTGCATGAGCTGTGCGTGTGATCTACCTGCATGTCCAGTGGCAGAGCCTGCAGAGCCATTGGTTTCTTCGTCCCATTCCCTGGAGGGTGATTGGTTCAAGTTTGGAGCTGCAGCTGAGCTACTGCTGCCAAACGGCAGACCTGGGCATGCAATACCCTGAGGGTTACCAAGCAGTGCTTTACTGAGGGCACACTGTGGTGTGTTCATTGTGTGAGGAGCACTCTACAGGTGGGTGTGCTCTTATCCTCAGAATCCTGCAATCTAATGGTTGTAACCCAGGCTGAGCCCCAAGATCTCTCAAAATACAGCAAGATGCTCAAAGTCAAAGTTGCCTTGTTATGTTGCAGTCACTCTCACCCTTGGGTCCATGTTAGTCCTGTGATCTCTTCATGTGCATTACAAAAGTAAGTCACTGCCTCTTGTTGGATGCATCCCTTTTCCAGGGGCTATGCATTAGTGATCCAATCACAGCCTAGACTTCAGCCCCTACTGCACTTCCTTAGTGGGAGAGCACCAGGGACCAGCCTCCCAGACCCTCCACCTGTTGCTGACGATCTCTCACTGGTTCACACGCTGAAAACTGCATCACGGGATCTAACTCATCATGACCATCCCTCAGGTACTGAACTGGCTTTAACTGCTGAGACTCACATTTTTAAGCTCTTCCAGTGGAAATCGAGGGATATTGTTAAGGTAGCTGAAAGTCTATAAAAGATGCCATCTAGGTAGGGTCTGCTTTTCAGATTACATTGGAAAGACACTCAGGCCGGCACCGTGGCTCAGTTGGTTAATCCTCCGCCTGTGGCACCAGCATCCTGTGTGGGTGTCAGGTTCTGGTCCTGATTGCTCCTCTTCCAGTCCAGCTCTCTGCTATGGACCGGGAGGGCAGTGGAGGATGGCCCAAGTGCTTGCACCTGCATGGGAAACCAGGAAGAAGTACCTGGCTCCCGGCTTTGGATTGGAACAGCAACCATTTGGGGAGTGAACCAACGGAAGGAAGATCTGTCTGTCTCTCTCTCTCACTGTCTATAACTCTCTCAAATAAAAAAAAAAAAGAATTTAAAAGACTTAAAACAGTACAAGATGTAAAAAAAAAAAAAAAAGACACTCAGCACACTCAGCAGAGTCTTGTCGCATACCTATAGCTCCTCTCTGCTGCTGTGAGTCCCAAGCGCCTAAGCTGCTGAAAAAGTATGTTTCTGGGATACTTCCGGGTTCTGCAAAGCTCAGAGACAACCTGGAACCTCACTGTGGGCACTAGTTATTGTTGAAGAAACTCTCCCATTATTCTTCACATTTATATTCTGAGCTGCAATTTGTTGATGATCCTAGACACAACAGGTAAGGCCTTCTTATGCAGATGCTGTGGCCACATGCCCATGTACCATCATGGGGAGATGACAGTCTTGTTATTAGACAGCCAAAGTGTCGTAAGTCATTTGTTCCTGTTGGACTTGACAATGAACTCTTCCTCACCCAGCTCCAGTCAGGTCTTACCTGTGTGTGTGACTTTCTCCTAAGCCCTGTCGTCATGCGGCCCATGGCCTTCTTACTGGTCAGTTTCCCAGCGAGACCTCCAACACATCCTGCTGTAAAGCAAAGCTGAGTTGGCTGGACCTACCATAGTACAGGAGAACACCTCCTTGATGGAATCAAAGGGGTATCTTAGACCGGGGAGCTCAGGGAAGTACACGCTTATGGGTTTGAAGTCTAAGACCGTGAGGCTTATGGCATGTCTTTGCAGAAAGATTACTGATTTGGGATTGGGTCAAGTTGAGGTCATAATAACCTAGGGTTGATGAACAGCAGAAGGTGAGAATGTTGAATGAGCCTTGGTGAGTACATCCTTGCCACATAATGAGTAGTTAGCCCTAGTAATGGATATAGTATTCTAAGAGAAGAAGCTGTTTGTCTATGGGAGTAAGCTGTTTGCTGTGGTAAATTGAACTGCGATAATGTTCTGGAGTAAACAGCTTGTTTGTTTGTTTTGTTTTAAGTCTTATCTTCATGGACAAGAATTTCCTGAACCGGTAATTAAATCATATTGACACTCCCAGTCTCAGTTCTCTGTTCTGCCGTCCCATGTGTTGACCTAAGCTCTGGGCTCTCAACTCGTAAGTTCACCCAGAAGCTCAGTGAAGAGAGATCTACACCCTGTACTCTGGGCCGGCTGTGTACCCAGGGCTTGCTACTGTCCCAGCCCTCAGCATGCTGTGTCCTCGCTGCCCCTGTATCTAGGTAAAGTCCTGTTCTTTCCTCAGTCCCTCCAGTGTCTTCAGCATCCTGGGGCCTGTTATACCCTCAGTCAGTTTCTTTCGGGTGAACAAATACTTGGGGTGTTTTCCCTTGAGATGTCTGTACCTCCTAGAGAGCAGCTGCTGTCCCAGGTCTGGGCCCCCCAGTCCTACTGTCTCCTTCCTGGTACACACTTTCTCCAACTGCAAAATGAGAATACACAGAAAGATAAATTTCTCTTTTGAGTCTACAAAGCTTCCAATTTATTGATGAGTGTTTAGAATATTCCAAAAATGTGCTCAGACTTACCTATGTAATGTGTTTTCGTCACAAGAATCCTGCAGGTACTAAACTACATATATGTATTTGGTGAAGAAACTTAGGCTCAGAGAAATTAAATAACTTGATAAATTCACATAGCCCAAAACTATAATACTGGAATCTTCTGAGGACAAGGCCATATTTTAACTATTTCATTATATGTTCAACTACTTCATAGTTTCACTTAACTTTAAAATTTCAAGAGTCAGAAGCCTGAGTCTATCTAGATAAGAATCTTGCGCATACCATGCTCAGTAAGGGATTTCTTGTTGAATCCCTAACATTTTGGGGTGAACAGGATCCCACAGGACAGGCTTTCATGAAGGGAAGGTTACAGCTGCAGAGAGCTGCTCTGCTGAGTTGACAGCAGCTGCCTTGGGACCTCTGCCTACAGCTCCATGTTCTGACCTCTGTCAATAAACTGGATAGATTACAACTTTCTCTCTCATGTAGCCACACATCTCAGCTCAAGACACTTCTCATGCTTACAAAACCTTCCCATCCCACCCCTACCAAAACTGTGTTGTCTTAGATGGAGGCATTTCCAGGTTTTTCAGTTGTTCTCTTAGGTGGTTGCTCAGTTGGATCTCAGCGTGCCTTAGCATAACAGAAATAGCCCAGCTGGACAACATCCTGCACGTGTTGTGTAGACCATGTAAAACAGGGTTGCAAAGACTCTGGTGTATGATGGTTTCATTTGGTCATTCAGGGCTAATGAGGTTTCCTACCTCGTTTTGGCAAACAGTTAAGCTAGGGAGGGTTCATTTCCATGTGCTTAAATTCTCACTTTTGGAAGATTTTATTTCCCTTCTGGGATGTGTTGTCTTCTCACCCTTCTCCCATTCTCTCTGGTCAATGCCTGCTCTTTGGATTCCTTCTAAAACCAGCTGCCCATCAAAGGGAGACCCTGTGTCAGAACAGTTTAATAGTGAGACATTCATGTAATTTAGTCCTCACAAGGCTTCTTGGTACCTTCTTGAGACTGGGTAATTATTTAAGCTCCCTGGGCTCCAGCTACCTCATCTGTAAAGTGGGGATTCTGATTGCTTCCCTTTGATGTTGAAGCTAGAGCAGTGGGGGGAATACCAGCCTCAGAGCCTGACCCACAGTTAAGAGGGCACAAAAAAGATGCTTTGGTTCCTTTTAATCAAAATAAGCATTTCAACACCTGCTTCCAGATACTTGGGTTATATACAAACATGCAGTTGAATACGGTTTAGTCTTGGCACACTCATCAATCCAGAGTTTCCACAGATTGTGCAAATGGCAGGAGTGACACAGGGCTTCAGTTCTCAGGGCTTGGATGAAGAGATGTAGACCAAGCTTCCTGATGTCTGCATGTTTGGACTCAGGTCTATGTACAACCTAGCTGCTGACTTATACATGTTTCAAAGGACCCTTTCCTAATTGCTCGGCATGGCGTTCACACTACCAGTCGCTGAGACTGCGGCAGGATTCATTGCCATTCTCAGGATTCAGCCCTCTTTCTCCCAGGCTATGCATTGATTTCTGTCACTTCTGTAATTCTTTCTGGATCTCGCTTGCTCCCATTTGAAATGAAACAAGATCATACCTGCATTACCTCGATGCTTATGAAGATTTATTGAATTTTTGCATATAACCTAGCAGATATCTGCCTCACACATTTTTAAAATTGCAGGAGAACTTGGTAACAGGAATGCATCACACTTTTCTTTGTGTCTGCTCCCTGTTAAAAACATTGACAGCTAAACATCCCCTGAGAAAGAAGTGGTCCATGGAGCACCAAGATCTGTGCAAAGACCTCATCCTGTGGCTTTCTCAAGTCCCTTTCTGATGAAATTTTGAGGCTGATGGTGGAAATACAGTTCTGTTTGCATGTCTCGTGCCATATGCTAAATGGTCCCATGACTGAAGCTGCTTGGAACAATTGCCTGAGGTTAATGGCAGGAGATGATTAGAATTTAAGTTCTGAATATGCATCTTGATTCCTGTGGGAGAGAGGATGGGTGGGAAAGACTTGATGAGCAGCTGAGAGCTGCTGCCCCTCCCTCTGTACTGCTATCAGCAGTTGTCAAACACCTGCAGTGCGCCTCTTAGGGGAGCAGACCCCACGCGTCCCTCCCATGTCACGCAGTGACACCGCAGATCAGAATCACTCACAGGTTCAGGCTTTTTAAATGCACATGACAGTCACATCCGTACCACATGATTCAAACAAGATTAATGTTATTCAAGTCGGCACCTAGAAATTAATCGTATCTCCATTATCTTAGTGTTAACAAGACACTGTTGTGGAATCATATGACAAAGACTGTTCACATTAAACTGAGAGGTGAGGCACAGGTGTCAAAAGTTCACTAGCAGTGGACAAATCTGACAAAGGGTTATGAGCTAAGGTTTAGGAACAGGGTCTTTGAGTTAATTTCCTTTGGTCTTGTTTTCTGTTCTTTAAGGAGTTCTCAAAACTCAGCTTGGGTATTTTCATCTAACTTGGTACTCTGTATTAAAAACACAGTATTGGAAATTGTATCACTGTACTTAAGGATAACTTTTATCAAACAATTTCTGTGGTATCAGAATGGTGCTTAGGACATTATATGACATAGAGATACCATTGTCTTCCCCATTTGCCAGCAAGAGGCAGTAAGGACAGAGAGATGAACTCGTTCAAGATCAGCCAACTTCAGCAAAGCTGACAGCTTTCAGGCAGGGCTCAGACCCCATCCTTGACGCTGTTCCAGAACCGTTGTTATTTCATTCTGACCTATTCCTCCAGAGAACACCAAGCTCAAGCTTCTCCAATCAGGGAAACAACAGGGACCAGCAAAGTTTGTTTCTGAAGAGAGAGCCCCACGTTCTCCTGAAACACTATCTTGGTTCCAGCTCTCTGCCACTGTGTCTGGGAAAGCAGTGGAAGATGGTCCAAGTGCTTGCGCCCTTGCCAGCCACTTGGGAGTCCCGGGTGGAGTTCCAGGGCCCCTGCCTTGGCCTGGCCTGGCAGAGTGAAACAGCAGATGGAACACATTCTTTCTCCCCACCCCCACTATATAACTTAGCATTTCAAATTAATAAACTAAGTTCTAAACAAGGTCATTTTTTGGATTCTAAAATTCAGATAAATAATGTAAGAATGGCTTTCTGTTGGTGTTCTTGTTTTGAGATTATGGATCAAATATTTCTACATCTTTGTGCTTCAGTGAGTTTGGTTACATCCTGGACATTGTAGATGCTGTGTGTTGGAGTGTCTGCATGCTGTTATGGTCCTCACACGAATGTTAAAATATGCTTTTCTAAGCAACCGTCTACCTTGAATGCAAAATGTAAGCACTGTCTCTTAGTAGCTTTGGAAGCTCAAATTCAGTTCTTTTTTCCTAAACTGGGTTTGCTGTTTGCTACATGTATGGTTCAGCGGTGGGCCAAAGAGTTAGGAAGAGAGTTTGGATATTTCCTTCTCTGACTCTCTGCTTCCCATGTTCCTGCGATGTTGCTTTCCAGGTTTTGGAAGAATGTTCCCTGTGCTGTTGAGAAGAAAGGGTGTTGGGTAGCTGCCAGATGACATGTTCTGTAGATGTCTGGTGGGTCCTATTGACATAAGTGTACACTTTGCCATTCGTCTGTTGATTTCCTGTCTGGGTGATCTCTCCCTGCCAAAGTGGGGTGTTGAACTCACTTCCTGTTCTGTGTTAGAACTTATCTCTCTGCTTAAGTTTATTAATATCTGCTTTACATACCTGTGTGCTCCAATATTGGGTGTATACGTGTTTACAATTGTTAATTCCTCCTGCTAAATTGAACATCTTGCCACTGTATAATGACCTTCTTTGTCGTTCTTACTACTTTTGATTTAAAATACATTTTGTATGATGAAAGTGTGGCAGCTCCTGCTTTCCATTTGTGTGGAACATAGTAAGGCATCATTTAACTTTCAGTCCCTGTCTGTCCTTACAGGTGAAGTGAGTTTCTTATAAGCAGCATATAATTAGGTCTATTTTTTTTTTAAATTCATGTTATCACTCTAAATACCTTGAATGGAGAATATAACCAATTTACAATTAAGGTAGTTATTGGTAGGTAAGGTTTTACTATTGCCATGTTGATACATGTTTTCTTTTTTTTCACAGGCAGAGTTATACAGTGAGAGAGAGAGACAGAGAGAAAGGTCTTACTTCTGTTGGTTCACCACTCAAATGGCCAATACGGCCGGTACACTGCGCTGATCTGAAGCCAGGAGCCAGGTGCTGCCTCCTGGTCTCTCATGCAGGTGCAGGACCCAAGCACTTGGGCCATCCTCCACTGCCCTCCCAGGCCACAGCAGAGATCTGGACTGGAAGAGGAGCAACTGGGGCTAGAACCCGGCGCCCCGACCGGGACTAGAACCTGGGGTGCTGGCGCCACAGGTGGAGGATTAACCAAGTGAGCCATGGCACCGGCCCGACACGTGTTTTCTAGTTTTAGTGTAGTTACTTTATTTCTCCTTCTGTTATAATCTTCCTTTGTGGTTAAACCATTTTCTCTAGTATTGTGTTTTGGTTCATTGCTTCTTATTTTTGGCAAGTATATCATAGAGTTTTGTTTTATGGTTTCCATGAGGCTTACAAAAAACATATACTTGTAATTACAAGCTATTTTAAAATGATATTAGCTTAACATTTGTTAGGAATATGGGAAAATAAAAATAAATAAGAGAATAAAAAATACTGATAAGGAACTCTTCATGTGCACTCCATTTCTCTGTGCATTTTGAATTTTTATGACCCATTTTACATATTTTTTATTGTCCATCTCTTAACATAGTAATGCAATTATTGCTTTTCATTTTTATCTCGATACTAAAGATCTGAGTGGTTCATTCTCCATGTTCACAATATTAGAGCATCTGAATTTGCCTGTATAAGTGGCCTTTCCAGAGAGTGTTCTGCCTTCTTCTATTTTCTTCTTATTCATTAACACCCCTGAAGAGCTGCCTTTAGCATTTCTTACAAAATAGGCCTGGTGGTTTAGAATGACTTCTCTCACTTTTCTGTGGGAATTTTTTATATCTCCCATTCATATTTAAAGGATAGCTTTGTTGGGTACAGATTCTTGATTTTTTTTTTTTGACAAGCAAATTAGACGGTGAGAGAGAAAGAAACATAGAGAAAGGTCTTCCTTTTTCCATTGGTTCACCCCCCAAGTGATTGCTACAGCCGGCATGTTGCAGCTGGAGCGCTGTGCCAATCTGAAGCCAGGAGCCAGGTGCTTCTCCTGGTCTCCCATGAGGTGCAGGGCCCAAGCACTTGGGCCATCCTCAACTGCCCTCCCAGACCACAGCAGAGAGCTGGACTGGAAGAGGAGAAACCAGGACAGAATCCTACGCCCTGACTAGGACTGGAACCCGGGACCTGGGGTGCAGCGCTGCAGGTGGAGGATTAGCCTAGTGAGCCATGGCGCCGGCCCCAAATTCTTGGATTTGTTTTTTCCTTTAGTACTGTGAAAATGTCATCCCTTCTTTCCTGGACTGTAAAGTTGCAGTCAGGTGAGTTGAGACGCTTTCTGTGTTACTTGTGTAATTTCTCTTGCAGCTCTTGGAATGTCTGCATGAATTTTAGCCTTGGGGAGCTGGAATATAATATGTCTTGGAGTACATTTGCTTTAGTTAAATCTGATTGGTGACCTCTGACCTTTCTGTACCTCCTACCTCGACTGTAGTATCATCCTCTAAGCTCTTGAAGTTTTCTGTTATTGTCCCATTGAAGGTGCCTCTACTCCTTTGCATGCTCAGGGCCTTCTGGAATCCCAGTAGCTTGGTTATTTAGTCTGTTAATGCTGCCCCAAAGTTCCCATAAACCTCCTTCATTCCTGTTGATCCTTCTTTCTTTTTATTTCTTTTGTCTAGATGTTCAAGTTGTTTGTCTGTGAGTTCAGTTATTCTTTCTTCTGTTTGACCTGTTCAGCTTTTGATTGCTTCTATTGTATTTTACAATTTTATCTGCTTGTGTTTTTTTGTGACAATGTATCTGACTTTCAGAATTACTTCTATATATTTGTTAAGTTTCTCTATTCGTATTATTTTTCTGTGTTCCCTTGAAGTTCTTTGAGTTTCCTTACAATTTTCATTTTAATTTCTTCATCTGGGACTTTGCAAATGTCAGCTTCTAAATGGTGGGTTTGTGGTATCTTCTTTTGTTAGAAGTAATGGTTCCTTGAAAGTGCTTGAGGCTTACTAGCATTTGAGCTGTCTGTTCTTTGGAGGATTAAGTCTGTTTTCAGTCTTCAGCTGGCTTTGTTTGCACCGTTCTAGAAGTTCTAAGCACTCAGTTTATTTTCTCTGAGCCTCCAGGCACTCCTACTATTTTAGCACCAGATGATACCATAAGGTGAGGTTTGCCCAAGTGCACTATGGGTATGTTGGCACTGTTTCAGTGCTATAGGGTGCCCTTAGCCCAGTCTTGTCCCACCTCTGTAACTGGAATGTTGTTCAGTGTGAACTGAGGATGAGTCTGAAACATGGAAGTCTCTCTGTGCAAGCCTCTCATGGAGTTAGGGTCGGCCCATACGCCTAATCCTGTAGCCAGCAGGGTTCACGTGCTGGATCACACCTGGGGCCACCACAACCAGCCATGTGTGATGATGGCCGGAATGAAAGTGCAATCCCCTGGGGCCATGAGACTTCACTTGGAGCTGGGAAAGACCAGAGACTGCCTCCATAGGCACTGGTCTCAGGACTGGGAATGTTGGCGTGTACAGTTTGTTGGGTTTTCACCAGCCCAGCACTGAGTCCCAAGGTATAGTCTGGTGGTGACTTTCTGGTCCAGTGAAGGTTGAGTGGTGGGTGATAAGGCAGCCTTGTGGTCACTCAGGCTGACACTAAGCTGGAGAACAGCTGAGTCTCACTGTCAGCAATCGCTGTTTAGTCTCAGTGGATCATGTTAGGCCCTTGTGAAGCTGACAGTAGTGCACACAGAAGCAGGTCCATTCCACTGGGGTGCAAGTCTCTACCTGCCGCTGCTGCAAGTCTAATGGTTCTGTCCAGGAGCAGTAGTGTGTGAGTAGGCATCTTTGGGCTTTATGTGGTGCTGGGTATCACCATGGAAACTAACTCTGCATCCCAAAGCAAAGTCTTAAGTTACCTTTCCTCTCCTATACCGCAGTGGCTGGAGTCTGGCTGTATTGTCTGCTAGTGGTTGGGGAAAGCAGTGGGGCAGTCCATTGGCTGCTGCCATAGGAGAGTCCACTGGTTCAAGTCTGCAGGGGCTGGACTGGGAACAGGGGGCAACAGGGCCCTGTCTGGCACTGGATTTTATGGTGGTGGATCTGGTATAAGGTTGCAAGTTGAAGGGACTGACTCTTCTGCTTCTGCTGTGGGTGGTATTTCTCTCCATGCTGCACTACTTGGAGCTGGAGGAGGGAGTGACACAGCAATATCTCTGTCTTGCCTAGATCTTCCCTTATGACTATACTGGAACCCAGCACTGCCTATCATGACTTTTGGGAATGTGACTTAGCACATGGACAACTGTTGCCATTGTTTGTGAGGGTACCATGGACACAGCATCTGGTTCTGTCTCTGCTTTCCAATTATTGTAAATGTCCCCCGGCCTGTCCTATGGTTCTTCAGGCCTAAAAGATGTGAGTTTTCACTGAGATTTGTAGGAGCTTTGAATGGCCCTGTGGAGTGAAATCAAATTAATAGTTGAGAGAGAAAGAGAGAGAGACAGAGAGACAGAGACAGGAAATGAGATTCATTGAATACTGTTTCCTTCTTCCACGTATGAGTCCTTTCAAGAATCTGCCTGATTTTTGTTCCTCTTTGTGCCTTCAGGAAGATTTTTAAAAATTGTATCCAGAGCTTGTTTATAAGAGATATGACTGGGCTGGTGCTATGGCTCACTTGGCTAATCCTTTGCCTGTGGTGCCAGCACCCAGAGTTCTAGTCCCGGTTGGGACACCAGGTACTAGTGCCAGTTGCTCCTCTTCCAGTCCAGCTCTCTGCTGTGGCCTGGGAGGGCAGCAGAGGATGGCCCAGTTGCTTGGGTCCCTGCACCCGCATGGGAGACCACGAAGAAGCACCTGGCTCCTGGCTTCAGATCAGCACAACTCCGGCTGTAGCGGCCATTAGGGGAGGGAACCAATGGAAGAAAGACCTTTCTCTCTGTCTCTTTCTCACTGTCTATAACTCTCTCTCTCTCTGTCTCTCTCTCTCACTGTCTAACTCTGCCTGTCAAAAAATTAAAAAAAAACAAAACCGAGGTTTGGCTTAATAGGCAGTTTCTTGCCCTGTTTCATCTTGAGAATATGGACAAGCTAGAAGTTTTTCCCTAATAAACATAGAAGTGTGTACATGTTTATGTGTACACAAAGAAGTATATATACTAACAGTACAGTTTAGGAGGCAGCTACTGGAAGTTGTTGTATCCTTGTACACATGATAGATCTTAGATCAAGGAACCCTAATTCTAGGCCTGGTGCTAAGCTGACAAAGTTTACCAAGTTACAGTTTGCACCTTTGTAGCATGAGATAGAGAAGGATGGGGCACTAGCATAAGGTCTGTAGTTAGCTGACCACTGTTCTAGAAGAGAGATTACAAAGATAAAAAGGGTTTAATAACTGCTTCCGTGTTAGTAAGGAAAAGTAATGAAGCCAAGGAGATCTGATTGCCAAAGAACATGCTGACATTGTTTTCTCCTTTAGAGCAGCGAAAGAAAATGAAATAAACATACAACCAGCTGCATCTTCTCCCACCCAAGATCCAAACACCAAACTAGAGCCAGCACACCCACCTCCGTCTCGTGCCTTGGAGTCTCCTCTCCATTAGTGCTGCAGAACGGAAGTGCCAGGTACAGATTAGAGGAGCAGTGGCACTCGGCTGCCTGGGTGCTTCACTCTCCACGGTCTGTCCTGTTCCATGCTGAGATGTGAACTAGCAGTGCGGGCAGCAGAGGGAATCTCTCATGCATTTGTCTGCTTATGTGGCCCTACCCTTAGTGTGTTGATTGTCACACAGTCCTTGCAAGAGTGCACGTATCTGAGCAGATGATGGGGGGAAGCTCACCTAGATCCACAACTGTAACGAGAGCAATAGTAATAACCTCTTAAGATTTAACTCTATCCCTAGTACATGAATGCTTTATAGAAGTGAAAAATTACAAGATCATATCTCATGTGAAGGACTGGGGAGAATTTCATGGAGGAAAGAATGCTTAGGCCGGCGCCGTGGCTCAACAGGCTAATCCTCCGCCTTGCGGCGCCGGCACACCGGGTTCTAGTCCCGGTCGGGGCGCCGGATTCTGTCCCGGTTGCCCCTCTTCCAGGCCAGCCCTCTGCTGTGGCCCGGGAGTGCAGTGGAGGATGGCCCAGGTGCTTGGGCCCTGCACCCCATGGGGAGACCAGGAAAAGCACCTGGCTCCTGGCTCCTGCCATCGGAGGAGCGCGGTGCGCCGGCCGCAGCGCGCCGGCCGCGGCGGCCATTGGAGGGTGAACCAACGGCAAAAGGAAGACCTTTCTCTCTGTCTCTCTCTCTCACTGTCCACTCTGCCTGTCAAAAATAAAAAAAAAAAAAAAAAAAAGAAAGAATGCTTAACCATGTTTTGAAGAATGGATGGGTTGAACAACAACAGCAATGACACCACTATTTCTCTTGTTCTTTGCTGGCATTTAAATGATACAGGAATGCATAGGGAAGTTGATTCCTTAGCCCTCTCTCCCTAACCTGTGAGTGCTTCTCTCTGTTTGCCAACCACTGTTCTTCCCTTTCCTCGCTTCTCTGTGGGCAGAGGGAGTGCTGATTTGATCTCCACACACATGTGGGCAGGATCCCTGTGGAAGTCAGCAGTAAGTACTCATGTTTTTCCATCCATGTGATAGAACAGCAAACTGGTTATCCAAAGCCTTTTTGCCTCAAACTTTGCTTTAATTCCTGTGCTTGGGACAGTTCAGATACTAGTGATATTTCACTCATGGGAATAGCCGTTGAGAAACCACTGGGACTCCTCACACTTGTACCTCGGTCCAGTTTTATGTGGTGTCCCAGACAGGTGTCTCGCTCACTAATGTGACTGAAAACCAAGGCAGACCTTTTGGCACAGCGCTTCAGGTGCCAGTTACTGCACCTGCCTTCCACACTGGTGAGCCTGCTTCTGGCTCCAGCTTCCAGCCCATGTGCACCTTGGGAGAAAGCAGGTGATGGCTCAAGTACTTGATTTTCTTCCATTCACATAGGAGATCTGGGTTGAGTTCCGAGTTCTTAGCTTGTCCTGTGCCAGTCCTGGTTTTCCCAGAGTTTGGAGAAAGACGTAGTGTGTGTAAGATCTCTCCCTCTTCCTCTCTGCCTTTCAAATAAAGAAAAATTAAAGCTGTGTCTCGTTTTCTGCTGAGTTGCTATTCCTCAGCTGCAAATCTTCCTTGGGAATTCTGGCCCCACAGTCAGCCCTAATAACATCCTGCAAGGGCGCCAATACCGATCCATTGGAACTAGCTCGGAGGCAAGAGCTATTTTGCATAGTTGCTCCGCAGCCATTCTGCCCAGAAGCTGTCCTGCTTATTACATTCATGTCGACAGTATTTATCTCGTGGGTTTTCACTGCGGCTACTTTCAAGCGGCAAGGATCACCCTGGAACATGGTTAAAGTACCAGATGGAAAGACTCAGTAGAAAATTCATGCTGTAAGGAAATAGCCAGGAAATACAGCATCCAAATTCACAGCAAATTACACTTTAAATTCACTGTACCTTCCTTGCACAGGCGTTGCCTGTGTGTCCGAGAATATCTTCGGAATGGATTTGTGGTCACTTCTTCCTCAGCAGCAGAGATGGATGCAAACGTGAGGAAAATAGTCCAGGGGGATTGACCTTATATTCTTGATCACCTCATTGCTAGAAAAGTGAGTTTATCAACAGGGATATAAGGGACACTGAGAAAGGAATCACTTCCTTATGTCTTAAGCAGCTATGAATTCCAGTGAATTTGGGGCAAACACTAGCTAGTTAGGCCCTTAAATTCAGGTATTCTCAAACTTCCGGCTACTTGGTGTCGGAGATATTGTGTGACAGCTGTGCAAAAGCAGGTGCCTGTTCTCTTTTGCCTGTGGTCCATAAGTATATTTTATATTCTTTATTTGGTTGTTCAGCCTGTGGTATATGGATTCCCTGCACTATGGTTATCATCTGGGATGCTTGTTAAAAACACAGATGCTGACTTAGCACCAAGGACACTCAAGGTGGATGCAGTGCACAGGAGTCTGAAATTTCCACCAGATGCTTTTTTTTTTTAAGATTTATTTATTTATTTGAAAGTCAGAGTTATACAGAGAGAGAAGGAGAGGCCGAGAGGGAGAGAGCGGGAGAGGTCTTCCATCCACTGGTTCACTCCCCAGATGGCTGCAACGGCCGGAGCTGTGCCCATCCGAAGTCAGGAGCCAGGAGCTTCCTCCAGGTTTCCCACGCAGGTACAGGGGCCCAAAGACTTGGGCCTTCTTCTACTGCTTTCTAAAGCCATAGCAGAGAGCTGGATCGGAAGTGGAGCGGCCAAGACTTGAACCGGTGCCCAAATGGGATGCTGGCACTGCAGGCAGTGGTCTGCATGGATGCTTTTTCTTAAAAGTTTTATTTACTTTACTTGAAAGTCATAGTTACAGAGAGAGAGGGAGAGATAGAGAGATAGAGATTTATCTTCCGTCAATGGTTCACTCCCCAAATGGTCACAACAGCTAGGAGTGAGCCAGACTGGGTCTCCCACATGGGTGCAGGGGCATAAGCGCTTGGGACTTCTGCTGCTTCCCTGGGTCATTAGGAAGCTGGAGTGGGTCGGAAGTGGAGCAGTGGGCATCTGACGGGCGTCACCAGGCATACTTCTGGATTGTGACGCCTGTAACGCTGAGAACACTGATTAAGCCTGTGCAGAAACTCCAAGCCTGTGTCGCTGCACCATATGCTCAGGACACTTTGTTGACTGAAGGTTAATGTACTAAGCTTGAACTAAGCCTCTCGGTGTTGTAGCTCATTAGAATCTAAAGAAAATGAACACGAGCTTTTTCTTGCTCCTCGTGTATCCCCATTAATTCTAGGCTGGTTCAGTTCAAGTTCGGAAGGCATTCGAAAGCAGGGACGGGGAAAGAAGAGTAAAATACTACCAACAACAACATCTCTGGCAAATCCAGAGAGTTGAAGAAGTTGATGCCTTTTATTTTTCTTTCTCTGCTTAAGGAAAATTATGCACTGTTTAAAAACTCAAAAGATTCTGTTTTGTCTCCATGTAAAATAGATCCTTTGTATAGCATGCATGATTTAATGTCAAACAATAGACACACTGATTCCTGGAACAAGCTGGGAGGAAACATCGGTCCTGGGCTGTAGAAAGTGACTTTTAAACATTTAAACATCTCGTATGCAGTCCACCATCAATAACGCCACAGTGGCATCGCTGCTCATCTCCCTGTCCTTACTGTGTTTTGTGAACATCACTTCAAGTCTTAAAACCCGTGTATGACTTAGTCTTGTCTGGATGAATTAGGATTTTATGACTTCTGAGCTAATGCATATTGATTCTGGTGACGTGTTTCTGAATAGGATATCAAAAAATCAAGTAAAGGCGAACAAGCTGCTTTTGTGGTAGAATCTGTCAGGGAAACAGAAGCATGGAGGTGCGGCCGGTGCTGTGGCACAGTGGGCTAAGCTGCCACATATGGTGTCAGGATCCCATGTGGGTGCCAATTGAAGTCCTGGCTGCTTCACTTTCATTTCAGTTCCTCACTAATGTGCCTGGGAAAGCAGCAGAAAATGGCCCAAGTGCTGAGGCCCCTGCACACACACATGGGAGACTCAGAAGAGGCTCCTGGCTGCTGGCTTCAGTCTGGCATCACCCCTAGCCGTTGCAGCCATATGGGGAATGAACCAGCAAATGGAAGATCTCTCTCTTTTGTGCTCGCTCACTCGCTCGCTGTCTCTCCTTCTTTGTGACCCTGCCTTTTAAATAAAGAAATACATCTTAGAAACAAAAGAAGTGTGGTATATAGGTACTGGCATTGAGGCACAGTGAGTTAAACCCCTGCCTGCATTGCAGGCATCCCATATACTCCATTATGATACAGATCTCCACTAATGGCCTGGAAAAGAAGCAGAAGATGGCTCGAATGCTTGGGCTCCTGCCACCTACATGGGAGACCCAGATGGTGCTCCAGGCTCCTGCCTTGGCCCCACGCTGCCCTGCCCTGTCCTGTCCACTGTGGCCCCCTGGGGAGTGAACAGGTGGATGGAAGATCTCTTTCTCCAACTCTCTTTCTCTGTCTGTAACACTGCCTTTCAAATAAAGAGTAAGAAAAAAAAAACTTGTTAAAATGGGAAGTGTGGGTGTGGTGATTTGCTATTCAATTCAGGCAACTGAGGGGGGTGCGTTGCTTGGATTTGGAATCACTTCCTCAGGCTCCTTGTTGAAGCAGTTCATCATGATCTTGACTCAGGCTGCTTTTCCCATGTAGCTGTAGACAATAATGTGTTCCTCGCAGACTGGTCCTCCTCTCTGCTGTCTGAGGTCTGAGTGGACCTTCCCTGTCCCCTCAGTTATATGCAGTGATAATTGTTCATAGTAAACATTTATTGAGGCTTTATGTGACAATCACAGCTCTAATTACTTTATGGCTCATGCATCCTCAGTAGCAGCTTCTGAGGCAGGTAGTAACATTTCTGTTTTGCAGATGGAGGAACTCAGAGGCAGGTTGATTAGACGACTTGCACAGCTAGTGAGGAGCAGACCCAGGACTAAGCTGCTTGTCTAGTTGGGACACTCTGCTGTGATCAGCTGTGCTGTGCTGAGAGCTGTGAAAAAGAGGCTTGATTCTCAGTGTTGTTCTGGGTTCCCATTCTAGAGCTTGGCTGGCAACAAGCTGAAGGTAAGACAAGCTGATGGGGATGGCAGCCGGTAGTGGTGACTGAGCGATCTGGCTTCCTGCAGGACCTCAGACTTGCCAGATGTTGGCACCTGAACAGGTGTACCAGATGAAGCATGCTCATTGCAGAGTGAGAGCTGGAAGGGTCTTGGGGAACACAGTTTCCCTTCTTCCTACCCTCCATGGACCACCCCAAGATGTAGTCCTCCTTTGTAGTTCTCTGGGAAATTGTCAGTGACAGCTGTGAGTGTCCCCTGCTCTGTGGGCAGCCGGTTAGGTAGTGGTCCCCACATGTGGAAACACATCGGTTCACCTCATGCTCCTAGTTCCTTACTCCTATTTTTTTTTTTACCCTCCTTACTCTGGGATTACACCTTGCAAATATGACATGAGCACCCTTGACGGGTGCCTCCGGGAATGCTCCTTAGAGGCCGTGGATGAAAACAGCAAACAGCAGTCAGTATGCACAGAAGCCACCCCCGTGCCAGGCCTAGTTCTAAGTGCTTCAGGTGCATCACCCCACTCAACTGGTAGCAAGAAGATGCTCTCATTACTGTCATCCTGATGCAGACACAGAAAGTTTCAGTTGCTCCTGGGAGCCCTGAGCATGTTTCTTGTATGTGAATGTGTAGATAAATACGTAAGTAAACAGATCAGTGCATATTTGCACTACAGAATGAATTAATAGGGAGATTTTCTGCTTCTAAAATTTGCTAGATGGTGCCACTTTCATTTTTCAACTTGGTGAAAAATATTCAACACAGCATCTATCAAAATGTGTTGCATAGACCAGATTCTCAATATTTGCTTGTTAAAATAATGAATGTTATACATTGTAAGTCTAGTGTATTAGTTTTTTGGACAATAAAAATGATAAAACATTCCTTCCCATGATGATGGATGTGTAGAGGCAGGACACACATAATGAGTGGCAATATGGATGGGTGACTCCAGGAGCTGAGACAGGGGTGAGGGAACTTCCTGGGAAGGACTCTTGGCACACCTTTGTTGTATTTACCTGAAATAGAGCTCAGTTCCTTAGGGCTAGGAGGGTAAGTACACAATAGGTAAATCATAAATATGCTAGCATGGAAATCAATGTGGTGTCCAGAGAAATGAATAGCCAGAAAACAAAGCATTTTTCTTGTGTTGTGTGAATTTTCCTCACCAGCGGTTGATTCTCTGTTAATGGCTTTTGTCTCCTGTTTGATGAGACTGCCGGTGGGAGTTGTGGCCCTTGTTCAGGTATGGATGAGAACTCCAAGGGCCTTGACTGGGAATGAAAATGATCCGGTGTGTCAAATGTTAACCCACAGTTGCAGCTCTTCTGATGTGGTTTGTGTCTCAGATTTGTCTAGGTATTTCTCTATTTTTTTTTCTTTTCTCCATTTATTGTTTTGTTTCAAAGGAGGGGGGACTGCAGTTAAATGAATTGTTCTGTGTGGAAAATGGAATATTACAGTTTTCAGTGAAATTTCACTTAAGCCCAGATGATTTGATTGTATTGATGTATTTATTTGAGAGGCAGAGAAACAGAAAAATCTCCCATCCCTTGATTCACTCCTCAAATGCTTGCAACAGCTGGGCCTGGGTCCTGCTAAACCTGGGACCAAGGAATTTAATTCACATCTCCCACATCGGTGGCAGGGACCCAAGTGGTTGAGCCATCCTCATTGCCTCTCAGGATGTGTGTATTGAGATTGAAGCTGGAACCCAAATCCAGGCGTTCCATCATGGCATGCAACATTCCCAAGTGTATCTTAACTGCTGTGCCAAATGCCCGCTTCAAGTCTGGTTTGTTTTTACCGTGTTATGGATTATTTCCTGAGAAGTCGTTATAGGCTTATAGCCAAGGTTTAGGGCACGTCGTTTTCCATTCCACTGCAATCAGCCATCTAAATGATGGATGATTTCTGTACCTGTGTGTATGGAGAACCTTGGATGCCTCATTTCACTGTGGGGAAACTTGTTCAGTGCCAGGTGGGTCTCAGAATTGCATAGCTGTGGTGTAAATATTGCTGGCTTGGTCTGGAAGCCCTTGGCTGACCACAGAATCTCCTCATCTCCCCTGTTAAGGAGCGTCCTCCCTACAGATGTGTGGATAGTGGTGGAAGCTGAGGCACCTGGCTCCTGCACACCTGGCTCCTGCAGTCCAGCCACAGACTCCCATGCTGTGGGGCTTCTCCAGGCAGACTGTATTATCCTGTTACCCCGCTGATTGACCGGGGATTGCCATACAGCTGGAGCTAGAAGCCATCAGCTTCCTCTCTGGCATTTTTTTCTGCTGGAGCCAGAAGGAAAGGAAGCAGGCTATTCCTAGAATGATTTGTTTACCTCTGCAGCTAGTAAACTGTTAAAAAAAATGTGAGGTATTCCGCTCATTCAGGCAATTTGTCTGGGTTATATTTTTCTATATGCTTGTCTGTTTTATCCAACTTTATCCAACTTTCAATTTCATTGCACAGAGGTCAAACACATTTCATTTTATTTTCTAATGTCTGCGGTCTCTGCATCTATACACCCTCCCCAACTCAGTCCTCTTGCTGTCTCCCTGTGTACCTCTTGCCTCTTTTTTTCTCTTGATCAGTTTTGCCACCATTTCCCAGTTTTGTTATTTTTGGTAAAGAATGAACTTTGGCTTCTGTTGAGCCCATTGAATCCTTGCTTTATGTATTGTTAGTTCCCATCTTTATTACCTTTTATCTCTGCCTTCTGTAGGTTTTTCCAGTAGCTTGTTTTGCTACATTCGAAATGGATACATGATTGCTTATATTCAGCTTTTGTTTTTCCTATCGTTCTTAAAGCTGAGGATTTTTCTGTAGGTAGTTTTAGGCACAGGACACCTGTTTTTATATGCCATTGTCATTCAGTGGCTTCTAATGTAATTATGATTTCTTAATTGGCTCTTTAAATGTTTATAAACGTGTCTCAACTTCCAGACATATGTCCTTTTTCAGTTTTTATCTATGATTATATGTGGCTAGGAAATGTGATTGACATTTAATCAAATTTTTTTCTAGTTTGTTGATAGTTGTTTTCTGCTGCTAGTGAGGCTATATGGAGACAGGTGTGTTTGAATGATTTAAGTGTATTGTAAAAGATGCATGCTAGTTGACTTCTGTATCATAGTGTACATTTCCTTTTGTCTTATTTGAGTTATTTCTAATAGAAATGTGAACAAACCCCACCACCACCACCACCCACACACAGTGGTGGATTTCTTGAATTTACTGGTATGTTTTGTCTTAAATAGTAGACTGCTAGGGAGTTGCATGCCTGTGCACCCAGCTTACCAGTGGTTGCCTCTGTGACTGTTGCACACTGCCTGAGCCCAGACGCCGGCCATGGTGTGATGCCTGAGCACGCACCTGTATGGGGTCCACTCTGCAGTGCTGACTCATTGCCATGAGGCCCAGAACTCTGTCCTCCTCGTCTCTCAGATCCTTGCTTCCCTCTCACAGTCATGTTCATCCTCTCCCTGCCACCAGCACCCGGGGGGAACCTCTAAGCTGTTCACCATAGCTGCCGCTCTGCCATTTTGAGGATGTTACAAAACTTGAATCTCTTAAGTGCGCTGTCTTCTGAGATGAGCTTTTTAGCCTCATTTTTTTCAAATGTGATTCAACTCCATTTATGGATTTTTTTTCTTTTGTGAAATGTGCTTGTGATGTCTAAGAACACTTCTCTCAATCTTAGGTCCCAGAAATTTTCTCCTATGTTTCCTTGTGCAAGTGGAAACTGTTGTGATTTTAAATTTTACCTGTAGACCTAACATCTGTGTCTTTTACGCTTTATTTATTTGAAAGGCAGAGTTACAGAGAGAGAGGTCTCCATCCACTGATTCACTCTCCAAATGGCCATAGATGCCGGAGCTGGGACGATATAAAACCAGGATCCAGAGGCTACTTCTGGGTCTCCCACACGGATACAGGGGCCCAAGCGCTTGAGCCATCTTCTACTGCTTTCTCAGGCCATAGCAGAGATCTGGATCAGAAGTAGAACAGCTGGGACTAGAACTGGCACCCATATGGGATGCCAGCACTACAGGTGGAGACTTAGCCCACCACATTGCAGCACCAGCCCTGGCCTAAGATCTGTTTTGAATTTGCTTTTGTATGAGGTGTGAGGTTTTCATTGAAGTTTCTTTTGCACCAAAATATAGAAGTTACTCTAGAATCGCTTGTGAAAAAGATTATCTTTCCTCCATGCCTGTACTTGTGTGGGTCTACTCTTCCTTTTTTTTTTTTTTATAATTCTGTTGATGGTTGTTTCAGTACATTTTGAAATTATTTTTATATGTACCTACACATTTGGAATGGTTTTAAGTTCCCATGTGTTATGTTTTTATCTTTTAGGTGTTAGTTATCCTCTTAGTTTCTGAGAGTTATATTAATGCCCATTTTGTTTAGTATTAACATAGAAATTTCAACTTTTTTAAAATTAATATTTGTGGCCGGTGCCACGGCTCAATAAGCTAATCCTCCACCTGTGGTGCAGGTACATCGGGTTCTAGTCCTGGTCAGGGCACCGGATTCTGTCCCGGTTGCCCCTCTTCCAGGCCAGCCCTTTGCTATGGCCCGGGAGTGCAGTGGAGGATGGCCCAAGTCCTTGGGCCCTGCATCCGCAAGGGAGACCAGGATAAGCACCTGGCTCCTGCCTTCAGATCAGCGCAGTGCGCCAGCCGTAGTGCGCTGGCTGCGGCAGCCATTGTAGGATGAACCAATGGCAAAAGGAAGACCTTTCTCTCTGTCTCTCTCTCTCACTGTCCACTCTGCCTGTCAAAAAATTTTTAAAAAATTTAAAATTAATACTTGCTCAATAAATCTTTTCTCTTTCAGAATTTCTGTTTAATATTTTTCAGCTGCTTCTTAAAAATAGCATATGGCTAGAATTTTTATTAATTAACTTTTATTATCTGTGTCTTTTAATTAAAAACATTTAACTCACTTAGTGCCAGTTCAAGGCACTGCTGCGCCGCTCCTGATCCAGCTCCCTGCTAATGTGTATGGGAGGCGGTGGATGATGGCTCAGGTATGTGAGGCCCTTCCACCCATAGGGGAGGTCCAGATGGAGTTCCTGGCTCCGGGCTTTAGCCTGATCCAGCTCCAGCTATTGCAGGCATTTGGGGAATGAATCAGCAGATGGAAAATCAATCAATAAATCTCTCTCTCTCTCTCTCTCTTTTCCCCCCTTCTCTCCGTGTCACCCTGCTCTCAAATAAACAAATGAAAAAATCTTATAAAATAATAAAAGTTACTATTTCCAGATTTGTTTCTGTTGTCTTGTGTTTTCTATTTGTTTCATCTTTTCCCTTTTTCCTCGCCTACTTTCCTGTATGTTCTGATCTCCTTGAGTTTGCCTTCTGGTTGTTTTGAACTCTACTTATAATCTACTTACCCTAGAATCTTTTATTTTTTTAAAGATTCATCTGTTTATTTGAAAGGCAGAATGACAGAGAGGCAGAGGCAGAGGCAGAGGCAGAGAGAGAGGGGGCAGATCTCCTCCAACTGCTGATTCACTCCGATCTGATGTGAGGAGCCAGGAGCTTCCTCCAGGTCTCCCATGTGGGTGCAGGGGCCCAAGGACTTGGTCCATCTTCTACTGCTTTCCAGGCCACAGCAGAGAGCTGGATCGGAAGTGGAGCAGCCGGGACTCAAACTGGCATCCATATGGGGTGCCTGTACTACAGGCAGTGGCTTAACCACTGTACCACAGTGCTGGCCCCTACCCTAGATGGTTGACATGCACACTTCATCATCAAGCAGAAAGCCAGTACCTCTCCCCTCTCCCAACAAAGACATTAGAACATTACTCTTCCCTTCAGTTTATGTAGTGTTTTCTATTTGTTTTTGTTCTTTTTTGTCTTAAATGCTTTTGTTTTATACAGCCACTGTTGGTTGACATTTGCTTGCCTATTCTCAGCATTTATTCTACATCCTTCTTTCTTTGGGTTTATATCTCCCAACTGAAAGCATTCTTCTGCCTACAGTCAAATTCTCTCCCTCTCTCCCTCTCTACCTCTCCGCCCTCTCCCCCTCCCCCTCCCTCCTCCTCCCTCCCCCTCCCTCCTCCTCCCTCCCCCTCCCTCCTCCTCCCTCCCCCTCTCTCCCCCTCCCCCCTCCCCCTCCCTCCTCCTTCCTCCCCCTCCCTCCTCCTCCCTCCCCCTTCCTCCCCCTCTCTCCCCCTCGCTCCTCCCCCCTCCCCCTCCCTCCCCCTCCCTCCTCCTCCTTCCCCCTCTCTCCCCCTCCCTCCCCCTCTCTCCCCCTCCCTCCCCCTCTCTCCCCCTCTCTCCCCCTCCCTCCACCTCGCTCTCTCTCCACCTCTCTCTCCACCTCTCTCTCTCTCCCTCCCCCTCCCTCCCCCTTTCTCCCCCTCTCTCCCCCTCTCCCTCTCTCTCCCTCTCTCTTCTCTCTCCCTCTCTCCCTCTCTCCCACTCTGCCTCCCTCCCTCTCTCTCTCAATGTATTTGAGAGGCAGAGGCACAGACAAAGGCGGGGTGGGAGTGAAGAGAGAGTGAGTGAGCTAGTGAACTGTTACCACAAATGCCCTTGAGAACCAGTGCGTGGGGCTGCAGCCAGGATCCAGGCACTCAAACCGCTCTCCCACGTGAGCAGCAGGAACCCAGTTATTTGGGCCAACTCTATGCCTCACGGGGTCTGCATGTCAGGAAGCTGAGTCAGAAGCAGAGCTGGCTATGGGACTGGGCACTGTGCTGTAGGATGCACGTGTCTTCCCCATAAGGCCAAGGGCCCGCGTCTGGCCTGGATACCACTTCTGGATTCCTCTGAATAGCAGTCTGCTGGAGGCACACTCTGTTTGATTCATTCCAGAGGTCTCTGTCTTGCCTGTGTTTTGTAATCCTGAGTTGATTAAGGCACCTAAGATTCTGTCGGAGTCCAACTGCAGCTCCGGCAGCTGCTACTGAGATGCCAGCTGCCAGAGTCGCTGCCATTCAGGCAGAGGCGGTTGGCCTTTCCTGTCTGATTTGGGGGTCTTCTGCTCGTCTGTGAGCTCTGTGTACTGACTGCCAGGTGTGCCCAGGTGGATTCTGCTTTCACTGGCATTGCTCTGCTTTCCATTGGTGTCGATGAATTGTCTTCTGTCCGGGAAAGATCTCTGATGTCGATCCTCATTCTTTGTCTCCACTCCGTTTGTCTCCTATTTGTGATTTATTTTATTGTTTTTTTTTTTTTTTTTGACAGGCAGAGTGGACAGAGAGAGAGAGAGAGAGAGGGAGAGAAAGGTCTTCCTTTTCCATTGGTTTACCCCCAAATGGCCGCTGCGGCTGGCACGCTGTGGCTGGCACACTGTGGCCGGCGCACCTCGCTGATCCGAAGCCAGGTGCCAGGTGCTTCTCCTGGTCTCCCATGCAGGTGCAGGGCCCATGGACTTGGGCCATCCTCCACTGCCCTCCTGGGCCACAGCAGAGAGCTGGACTAGAAGAGGAGTAACGGGGACAGAATCCGGCGCCCCGACCGGGACTAGAACCCGGGGTGCCGGCGCCGCAGGCGGAGGATTAGCCAAGTGAGCCGCGGCACCAGCCCCTATTTGTGATTGTTACACGTTCTGTTGCTGCAGGCTCTGGTGGTTCCCTACCTCTGGTTCTCAGTTCTTTAGAGCTTTCTTTTTCTCACTCATGTTTTTAATTTCTAATTTCATTTTGCTGAGGCATTTCCTTTTATAATTTGTGTGTTATTTTCCAATCCAGAATATCTTTGTGGGTCTATTGCTGCTGGTTCTGGCTTCATGCTTTCTTCCCTGTTTGTTTCATGGTGTACTTATGTGAGGATCTTTGAGGCTGTAGTTGAAAACAAGTTCTGTCAGAAAGAATTTACATTTATTTTTCCTGGAACCATGGGAGGACTAACAGCCCGGGGAAACTTGAGCTAAATTTGAGATGGGGTCTCTGGGACCAAGTGCAGGTTCAAAATGGGACTGCAAACCCGTAGGGTCTAACTTGGAGAAGCAGGTCCTCAGTGTGCTTTCTCTACCTTCTCCACGCTGGACTGTGTTTTAAGGTGGACAGTTTGCGTTGCAGCTTCTGCAGAGTGAGGTTTATCTCTCCTTGACATGAGAATGCAGATTCCACCTTAATGCAGGTGTTCCCATGAGAGTCCCCTCTCTCTGTGGCTTGGATGGGGCCTGTTCCTCCTAGGGACCTGGGATAGCTCATGTAGGGGTTCACCAGCAGCAGCAAATTCCTGCAAGTTTAAAGCCAGTGTCAGACTCTGTTTTTATTTAGCTATTTTTTTTATTTTGAGTATTCTGTACTTTGTTTTATCTCATTGATCCTTAAAATTTTTTATGTAAAATATTTTATTCACATAATACACAGAAGCTGAAAACAACTCCCAGGGATCTAGCAACAGAAGCATACACAAATATGTTTGTTTATGTTCATACAATAGAAAACAACACAACCATGATAAGAAGAACTAACAACAGCCAGTGGAGGTAAATCTCCCTTTATTGAGGAAATGAAAACCAGATACAAGGGTGGATGCTGTAGAAGCCCGCTCGACTGATGTCCATGAGCAGGCAAAAGTGCTTGGGGTTCAGCTACACTGACTGCCCTGAGTTGGTCGGGTGTGTGTGTGTGTGGAGGGGTGGGTAGGGTTGGCTGTTGACTTGGAGACCTGAAGGAGAACTATGGGAGTACTGCACTGTGGATGGTGACGGCACAGGCAGAAAAATTTACCAGGCTCCACCGTCAGAAATAATGCACTTTACCTTTTTTTTTTTTTTTAATATTTGGGAGGTAGAGAGAGACAGGTAGAGCCAGCTCCAAGCTACTGGTTTTACACCTAAATGACTGGCATGACCGGAATTTAGCGAAGACTGAAGCGGGGAGCCAGGAACCCAACCCAGGTCTTCCCAGTACTTGGCAGGGACTCAGCTACTGGAGTGAGCTCTGCTGCCCCCTGGAGTGTGCATTAGCTGGAAGGCGGCATCCCCAGGGAGCCAGGTCTCAAACCCGGTACGCCACGAGGCATGGATCCTGACTGGCGTCTTAATTGCAAGGCCAGATGCATACCCCTTTATGTGCTTTGTGTGTGTTTATTTTACCTCAATAAGGTAAGAAAACAGTCTTCCAAATTTACTTGGTTTGGCCAGGGCACCTCATCTCCCTTAGTACTGCAAATAAAAACCTAAATGCTCTGCAAATACAGGGCGTTTGTATTCATTACCTACTGTGCCAGTGTGAAGTAGATTGGACAGTAATTTAAAGAAGGCAAGGGGGATGTGCAGCTACCAGCTGTCCTATTTTTAGCATAGGATTTTAATTTTTTATCATAACTTAAACTCTTAAACTCTACACTTCCTTTGTTTTTATAGTCCATATCTCAATGAGTACAAGCGTCTCTTAGAGAAAATGTATGGAAGTATTAAGTAATATAACTGCAGATGTAATTTCTAAAGCTGGAGTAAAACTGTCCATTTTGCAACAAAAGTCTTGAAAATGAATGTGGTTTTAATTCTTTAATAATTGCCTTATGAGGCCCACAGGTGCTCAGATCTGAAGGTGTGTGAGTAGATTTTCTAGTATCTCGTATTTCTGGAAACCGGTATCATTTCTCCCTCTCTCCACGCAAGATATTTTTCAGATCTAAGTTCAGCTCATCTCTAAACTACTTTGGTGCAAAGCAGTTTGTTAATAGAGAAGAGAAGAATTATTTTACTGGGGAGAGGAAACGAGTGGTTAAGTGTGTACTTACGTGGTTAATAGCCATTGTTTACGCATTTGCTGCCAGGACCATTCATCGGTGCCACAAATGAGAGGGGCGAGTGGATAACACATTGGAGCGGAGGCAAGATGCGTATCTGGCACAGGGAAGCTTGCAGCCAGCCTTCACTGACTGAATGATCCCGCGTCTGCAGGCATCTTTTTCTCCCTCAGCAAAGTGCCTGGCACACGGCAGGCTCTCCATCACGTTGGCCACAAAAACAAATAATAATGAAAGCCTCTCTCTCTCTCTCTCTCTCTCTCTCTCCTCTCTCTGTCTCTCTTTAAATCACATTTGAGGCAGCGGTTAAGATGCTGCTTGCGATGCCCACATCCCACGTTGAGTGCCTCATCAGGGTCCCCGCTATTCCACTTTTCTATTCTGCTTCTTGCTAATGTGCACCCTGGGAGGCAGCAGGTGATGGCTCAAGTACTTGGATCCCTGACACCACATGGGAGACCCAGATGGAGTCTGGGCTTTGCCCTGTCATAGCTCCAGCTGTTGTGGGCATTTGGGGAGTGTACCAGTGGATGGGAGATTCCTGTCAGTCTTTCTGCTTATTAATTAAATGAAAATAAATTAATCATGTCCTCATCACTTAATAGCTGTCAAATAAGCATCACAGTCATGTGAGGGGAGAGAAGAATATTATGACTATTGTTTTGGGGCCTCAGATATGATCATATTCTGCTACCATTTTTTTCAAAAGCAAACAATGTCTGCAAGGAAGTGAAGGAATACTTTGGCTACTGGAAGCCAGTTGTTAACCACTTGACTCTTGAACATCACATTATCCCGAGTAACAAATATTTATTACGTCTGTTTCTTTTGAGATGTTCAGCTCATTGCTGGGATTCTAACGGAGGTTGGATTTGACCTCGGGCTGCTTGGGAGCTGGGCTCCTGGAGACAAACTCGTATCCAGCAGCATTCGGTCTGTTGCCAAGGGCAGTGTTGGGCATGAGAAGTGTGGCTTTATGACTTAGCAGGGACTGACTGACACATGCCAAGGAGTTCTGTAAAGCCCCTAGTTGGTGAGTGTGTTTCTGTTTGGGTAATTTGTTTTTATTTGTTTATTTCTCCACAAAACTCCAGTCAGCGAGGGCTGGTTAGTATGATTTGCTCCATGGTGTGTCCCTTTCGCTTTGGTTCTTGATGTGCACGTGGCACTGGAAGAGCACGCTAAGAATCAGAATACCTGTAAGGCTATTTCAGATTCAAGACTAACTTGGTTGGAATTGCTGGGATATTTGCTGCAGGATCTGATTGGAACTCTGAGCATTCTTTGTGACAGCCCCGTGAGCGTCCTGAGAGCTCCCCAATGGTGGCAGTGAAGACTGTCAACAGGCGGCGGGAAGACGGCAAGGGAAGACAACTTAGATCTGTGGGTACTCTTGTCTTCCTGCCAGGCACTTTGCATAACTTGTCAGTTCAGAGCTTGGAAAGTTCCCCAGCAATCTGTGCCTGCAGGTTCTTGTCGTGGTGACTTGCAAGCCCACTTTTCAGGGCCTTAGCCAGCCTCTGGGTCCTCATTTCTCCGACTGCTCTTATCTCAGAGGGCCTGGTGGACAGCTTCACGTGGTCACACGGATCCGGTAAGCCGCACTGAAACGCGCAGGGTGCAGAGAGATGACAGGGACAAGAGGTTTTCTTCCTCAGGGCTACTTGTAACTTCTGGAGTCACAAAAGCGAATCAGGAGAAACCTAACTCACAAGGGCTTCTCCATGTGCCTCTGAAGCTGATGTTATTCTGCAAAGCAAATCACTGGGAAATGCGAGGAGGGGGCTGCCGGCATTCTGCAGCTCCTGCGCTGCATTGTTCATTCCAGGCTGTGGGGGAAAACAGGTTATGCAAATCAGAGAAGGAACACATTTTTCTTTCTTTTTTACCACTTGACTGTCGCATGCTTTACAGCATTGTAGTCTGGGAGCACAGTGCGGCTGCTCTGTGCTTTGCTTGGCCGCGCTGTGTGATTGCATCGCTCAAGCCGTGTTCCTCGTGCATGCGCATCGTCCGTCGCCACCACTCACTTTCCTTTGGATGGCGCTCATGGCTTAGCTCTCTCATTTCCTGTTTCTCTTTCTTTCGTCAGTACAAATCCCAGTCGTCAGTGTTACAAGGCTTCTTTCTGCTGTGAGCTCACTTCCTCCCGTGATGGAAAGGTCATTGCGAAAGGCAGATGATGAAGCCTGTGTGCAGAGGTCTCAAGTCCATTATTCATTTTCTTCTCACTCTTCCCCATCTGCTAAGTGTTGACAACTTCCACAAACGCTGATACTGGGTTTGAATCAGCCACCCGGAGAGGGGACGTTTCTGCAGGAGCTGTGTGGACGAGGCTGTTAGTGAGTGTGGAGGGAGCATGCCTTGTTTCCAGCTTTTCCTCCAGGCTCCCCGACGCTGGGATTAACTAATCCACACTCGTGGCCGAAGCAGTGAGGACATTCGAGGCTGCGTTCCCCACTCTGAGGTGAAGTGAGAGCCGCTGTGCCTTTAGCTTTGTCTCTGGTTGGGAGGCCGAGTGGACACCCTCACAGGTTGGACGTCCTCAGAGGCTAAGCCCATCCTCCCAGTGCATCTTTTCTCAACAGCCCGTCACAGCAGCCGTGCGCTGAAACCCTTGTGCTCCTGGGCCATGACAAGAGGGAGCGCTTGTGGCACTCTTGGAAGACACAGTGTTATTAGAGTCACCACTCCATCTTTGTTCTCTTCAGTATCAAGATCTGACTCATAGGGGCTTAAAGCATGACTTCAAAACCAAAGCTCCACAGGTAGGACGGTGCTTGTTGAAGTTTTGTCTGTAACAGCCAGGACTTGAAGCCCCTGGGAAAAGTTGAAAATGTGAATCAGAAAGACCACGTTGACACACAGAAAGCGTCATTTGTGATTCAGAACAGCGCACACAGGCTCACAGCAAAGGACTGGACATCCATGCTCAACTTCCACAAGGGTTGTCTTTTGAAAACCAATTGCTCTCACTTTTATTAAATATTTAGAAAAACAGCTATAGTGGACACATTTCATCAAAGGGGAAACACACACCCAGAGTGAATTCCAGCCAGGAAATGTTGGCCTAAGTACTGTTGATAGTTTTGCAGAGAAATTCTGATCTTGGCCCTTTTCACAAACTCAGAGTTAGCACAGTGCCTCTCCTCCATCTCCCCCTTACACCCTTGGGGTCCTGTGTGCAACTGAGCTTGTTCAGCATTTTGTAAGCTTACAATTGCTCCTGTCTGAAACTGTTTGACCTTGTCATGCCCATGAATGGGGTGGTGCCCTTGTCTTTCATTAAGAACAGGTGTCAGGAGATCCCATTGCCACAGATGCTTCCCCAGAGCCCAGCAGAGTCAGTGACTGGTGGCAGGCAGCTCTGTGAGTCCTGCCCACTGGGTCTCAGTGGCTGGTTGGGAACTGGGAGCTCTTGCCCCTTGCATGTCTGAGTCCCTGAGAAGGGTGTGTGGAGTGGCATTTGTAAATTTTGTGAATTGTGAATGAAACCATTTACTTCCTCAAGACCCCAAAAAGGAAACATTAAAAAAAGAAAAAGAAAAAAAAAAAAAACCTTGAGAAAAGTCAGATTTCAGAGAGAACATGGGAGGATCTTGGTTTGCAAACAAAAGTGATAGGCAAATGTGTTCTATTTGTGTGGAGCTACATGATTGACATTATTGTTGTGGGAGAGGGCTTGACTCAAGTGGAGAGCTGAGGTCACACTGGCCACAGTCCTTGCCTTGCTTCTGTGGGGAGTGGATTCCAGGACCCCTCAGAAATCCTCCATGGCATGGTCATTGGGATTGGCACTATGTTTATGTATAACCTAGGCATTACGGAGCTCCAGTGGCGCGATCCATATGGTACTTATATAACCTAGGCATTAAATCATCTACATTACTAAAAGAAACTAATCTGCTGTAAATGCTATGTAAATAGCCATTATGATGTATTGTTTTGGAAATAAGGACTAAATAATTCTGTCTGCCTGGTGCAAGTGCAATTTTTAAAAAGATTTATTTATTTACTTGAAAGTCAGAGTTACACAGAGAGAAGGAGAGGCAGAGACGGAGAGAGAGGTCTTCCATCCTCTGGTTCACTCCCCAGATGGCCGCAATGGCCGGAGCTGTGCCGATCTGAAGCCAGAAGCCAGGAGCTTCTTCTGGGTTTCCCATGTGGGTGAAGGGGCCCAAGGACTTGGGTCATCTTTTACTGCTTTCCCAGGCCATAGCAGAGAGTTGGATTGGAAGTGGAGCAGCCAGTACTAGAACCGGCACGCGTATAGGATACCAGCACTGCAGGTGGCTGCTTTACCCACTACGCCACAGCAGTGGCCCCAGTGCAGTTATTTTTCTAGAACACTTTTAGCACACCTGGGTATGGAGGGGGGGCTGAGTGTGTGCCGTGTCCAATGTGTCCAGGAGGCTTGGTCCTTGGGATATAAAACCATGAGAGTATTTTTTTTCCTTGGTTCAATAGTAGAAACCTGTGTTTCTCTTAAATACGGCCTCAGATCCACTGCCTGAGGTTCTCGCAGTTATGTCTCACTTCTTTTTGGGAGCATGTCCCTGGCTCTGTGGTTCAGGTCTGTATCTCAGGTGTTGTTGTGTGGTAGCTGCTGGACTCAGCAGGCAATCTCTGCCTCCCTGGCCCAGGTGACAGGGCTCAATATCCATTACAGCAAAGAAAATGCAAGCATTTGTTAGGATCCTGAGACCTGAGGGACTTTGTTCCCATTGGTATTAGGGCTTTGATTGGGAAACCAGCCTATAGGAAAATGTATTTGAGAGCAAGGAGTGAAGGCTGTGCAGAGAGGGAAGGGAAAAGCCCAGGTTCCCATGGGGCCTGCGGCCACCAGCCCAGCACACCTGTTCCGAGTGGGAAATCCAGCCTGATGAATACAGAATTTCATCAACTCTCACACTAAAGGGAAGTGCAGAGACAGACCTGTGCGTCCATTTTTCTGCTCAGAAATTTCCAAGTATGCAGCACAGCAGAGGGAACTCTGCTTTCCAAGGTGAAATCTTAACTGATACTTGGTGAATCTGTGTTTCTGATGTGGTTTTACTTGGCGAGAATGAGATCAGAAGTTGAACATGAGGTGTTAGGCGATTGTCAAGGCACTTAGCTACATCCTTTAACTGACTCTTAGAAAGGCAGTATGCAAGAATTTCTTTCAAAATCAGGGTGCATGTCTAGGTAGTATCTTTTTAAAAAATATTTATTTATTTGAAAGAGTTACAAAGAGAAATTGAGGGGAGAGCCATATGGAGAGATACCTTCCATGCATTGGTTCACTCCTCAGATGGCCACAATAGCCTGGCCAGAGCCAAGAGCCAGGAGCTTCTTTAAGGTCTCGAACATGTGTGGCAGGGGATCAAGCACTTGGGCCACCCTCTGCTTCTTTCTGAGGCTCAAACAGGCAGCTGGGTCAGAAGTGGGGCAGCCGGGGCTCAAACTGGCGCCTACTTGGGATACTGGCACCCACATGGGATGCCAACCTGCTATACCACAGTGCTGGCCCCTAGGAAGTATCTTCATCTACTTCTTACTGGGAATGGTTTTAGTTTCTAGGAGTAATATAAACAGATGGAGGTAGGATAGGTATGTATTGAGTAGCATGTTGGAAGCAGTCTCATTTTAAAAACTCAGATTGCTACATAAAATTCTTATCTTGAAAGTGAACATTGACAGGAGTCAGTGTGAAAAGGAAAAAGAAAGACAGAAATGAGAATGGGTTATGAAGTATCTCTCCAGGCCCCAAGTGAAGTACATTTCTGGAAAAAAGAGAGAGAAATGCCTTGCAATTTATTTTTATCTATGTATCTAAAAGTCATATGAGATGGGTTATGTCTCTTGAGAGGAAATGGAATACTGAGTTACTAGAAAATTTAAGTTCAGAGGAACATTATTATAGAAGAGGAGGAGTATTCATTTTTAGGAGGAATTGTGCTAGCTATTCAAATTATTTCCGTTGTTTGGATAATGTAGTTAGCCTTTTCTCTGTTCCTTGTCATGCATGCTTCATGAGTTTTCTAACACAGGACTTGATGCAATCTATGCTTTAACATGAATGGCTAATCATATCTACTATTGTTGTATTGGGGATATTTTGATTGGGTGAAAAAATGCTAAAAGTTATTTCCCTTTAGGTAACTCTATCTTTTTATTTTTGTATCTATCTATGTATCGATCCTATAGTGCATTTGTATAGTATATCCATGTATATATATTATATATGTGTGTTTATATTTCCAAGTAATAGCCATGTGGTCACTGTTCAAGGTTAGTGCAGATGGCAATGAAAACTGGGATGGTTGGCAGTGGAGGGTACAGAGTTCCAACGGAGAAGAAGAGTTTTGACTCACTGCCAGGGAGTGTGTGCTTTGTGTACCAGTGGATATTAGCTTCATTCCTCTGTGATGGACACAGACTGCCCACAGACTGCCCTGCATGCAGCGTTCATTAGGAGAGCTCATCAGTGTCCAGGGAAATGCTCATTCGTCCATGATTCATGCATCCATTTGTTCTTCCCACTCCAGTAGATCTGAGTCATCCCTCCCCCTCCCCACCCCCGTCAGGGCTCCCTCCTGCACTGCCTCCTTCAGGCTGCTACTGGATCCCATGGTAAGGGATGTTTTCCTTGTCTGCAGAACAGCTAACATCCATCAAGAGGGTAGCGTAAGGATTACAGATGTTCTCAGTCTTGAGAGTATTATTTAGCTCCAAGGACACTGCGTGCTCTACTCTTCCTTTTCTTTTCCCTGCCTGTCTCGGTTATTGATTTCTCTTTGTCTTGGCTTGTGGTGTTCTGATGAACTTTTTACATGGCATGTTCTGAGCTTCAGTCTTGGAACTTATCATCGTTCCCTTGCTAAGTGAGCTGATCTGGCCTCAGGACTATCACATCATCACTTTGATGCTGACTCCCATTTTGCTGTCTGTAGAGTGGACTGCTGGCCAACTCAGACTCAGTGTCCTCTTGAGACTGCCAATTGACTGTGTGGCATGCATCCAAACTACAACAGTTACAGCACAGGGCAGCTGACTCCTGTGCCCTTAGCGGCCATCTGCCTTCACAACACACGTCCCCATTTTAGAAAATGGTACCTCTTGTACTCAAACACAAAACACCGACAGACAAGCAAATAAGGAATTCTGAATATTTTAGTTCATGTTTATACCTTATTAATCCTTGAAGAAGTCCATCTGATTCTGTTTCTAAGGTTTATCCTAATTTCCGAGTTTCCCTTTGTATATGCTATTATCACCCTAACTGGAGCCATCATCTCTTTACTTAACTGATGAAACTGTCTCCTAATTTCTCTCTGTGTTCCAACTCTTGCCCTTGATACAGTGCTCTCAGCAGCCAGTAACTCCTTGAAATGCTCATGAAATTTATGGTTTAAAACCTTCCACTTGATGTAGGCAGGGAGATAGTGTTAACAAGAGCAGCTGAGATCTGCCAGCACCACCCTGCTGACCTGGTCAGCCTGCTGCAGCCCAGTGGAGCTGTGCAGCAGCTTGGCCCACCATACAGTGGCTCTGGCTGACCTGTGACAGCTCTAGCTGACCTACGTGATAGCTTTGGCTGGCCCCTGCAGAAGCCTGGGCAGCCTGAATGACATCCTGGATTGTACCACCAAACCCCTTCCTTCTTACATGTAGCAGAAACTATACATTCTACCATGCTGGAAACTTAGAACCAGTGCCAACTGAAAATATCTAATAATGCTGCAGGCTGTGTCACTGTCATGACTTTTAGGTCTTTATACTATCATTATAATAAAATTTCCATGGCTGACACTCCCAGTGCCATGATGCATCTGGCGCCATGACACTTCTGAGATTTCTAATAAAGGGTATGGAAACTGACAGTGCTCACCTCTTCCCCAGACTTCACTCCTTTGCATGTTCAGTCAATCCCTGTCCTAGAACCTGCCCCCTCTGCCTCCAGGTCGTGTAAAAGGACAGCTCTGACCTTGTTGATGGCAGCTCATTCCCTCAAGATTGCCCATTCTCCATCCCTAGTGTGCTTAATTAACCTTGCTTTGCTGCTCGCCTTTGTGTCTTTCTCACGCGGAGACAATAACCTGGACCAAGGCCATTCATGGGCCACTCTACAACATGCTGACTTCATATGACTTAGAATAAAACCATGAGTCCTTTGCACTGCTAGCAAACCTCGTGTGCTCTGGTTTACCCTCCTGTCCAAGTGCCCATAGCCCCATCCTGTCTCTCCCTCCTCATCTCCTTCACTGTATCAATGCTCTTGCACTGCGACCTTTGTCCTGGCCCTGCTTCTCCCAGTTCTCCCCACTGCTGAGTCCCATGGTTCATGTACAGCCTGCTCAAAGTCTCTGCCCATGACTGTGTCTAACATAGTAGCCTGTAGTGATGCCTTATCATATTACCCCATCCATTCTGTTGATTTCATTTAACTTTAGTTGGTCCAGGAGACATTATCATTTTTCTCAAAAAAAAAAATCCATTATTATGATTCGGTTCAGCATGTCTCAAATGTTTTCCTTTGTTAACAGCAGAAACTTTGTCATCTATCAGCTGGTCCCCAGTGGCAAGAAGATTGCCTAAAACACAGAAGGAGCTCAAAACCTGTGTTCCCCTAGATGAATGCACGGTGGGGGGGCAGGTTTGGCTTAGAGAATTCGGCGAGCTTCTCCATGGAAACGACATTGGAATGGTGGTCTCAGGACTTTGAGGCAGAAGATAGTTGTCAGTCTGAGTGCTGAGTGGCTGGGGAGCAGGCAGCTGGGAGGCAGTGTTAGCAGGAGGAAGCCAGCAGCACCACAGAACAAGTGAAGCACTGGCTGCAAGAGCTCTCAGGGCGGCGGCCTGGGGGTACAGAGGTGATGTGTGAAATCTGTTTTCTTAAATACAACTTCATGTGCTATGCTAGTGCCTTCTCAGGACCCACCTGCACCTTCAGGCCCCTGTGCTCTGTGAGGGCCTCAGAAATCGGCACAGCTGACCAGTGAAGATCACCGCTGAGGGGAAGCTCACACTGCTTCCAGGGAAGTCACCTGCGTGGAGCATGTGTGCTGGGTGGCACCATGCCACCATATGGGCAGCTTGGGCCTGAGATGCTGTGCCAGGCGCTGGGGTGGCTGCTGTGGCCTGGGAATCGGATTGTGTGGACCCTCAGTTGGGGCTTCTCTGTAAGATCAGGACCCTCGTGCCTCCGTGTTAACGCAGGTTGAGACCGAGTGGTCTTGCCTGCCTCTGTGGCTCACGCACATCCTGTCCCCCAGGCTGCCAGCTTTCTGAGAAGTAAAGAGAAGCCAGCTGAAAATAGAGGTCAGAGTGATGGACTTGAACTCTTGCTCTGTCAGTTAATAACAACAAGACTATGCAAATTTGCTTACCTCTCTGAGTTGTCAGAATTAAGTGGAATCCTGTGCACCTTATTGTGGTGCAGTGCTTGGTATGTACTGATAGAACAACTGGAGTTCTTCTTACTGGTTATGATTTTATGGCTGTCAGTAACTTTTTATAATGATACTTTCTAGGCTGGTCAAGGCTTACTTCTGTGGCCACATTACAAGAGTGGGTGATGTTTGAAGACACTGTTGTTTATGTCAGTACTAACTTTGTTTCAGTCAAGGCCTGGGTGCGACTGGCATGCAGTGGATAAAGATCAGAGATACTGCTGAACATCCTGCCATGCGCAGCGATTGTCCTCAAAAGCAATGCTGAGACCCCAGTCTGCAGAATCCGTCTCTGGTTCCAGTGGGAACATAAGCTTTCATTGTTTGACGTTCTCCTTCTGCTCCCTGCCTTGGCTCCCACCAACTTGGAACACAATAGGCAGGAAATAATATTCTGATTATTGAAAGACAGACATGGTTTATCTCTTGCTACTCCATCCAAGTTAACTTTTGCAAAGACTATTTGGCAAATGGAGAGTACATCTGTAATTAGAACTCAGAATTCAAGATTTTAGATTTGAATTAAATTATCCTCCCAGGCTCTTTTCCTTAATTTACTCAGTATTTAGTAGCAGGAGTAAAATTTTAATAACTGCAAGCCACTTAGACCAAATTTTCAATCTCCAGTATGTGTTGTCAATTTAGCTAGATGGTGAAATTATTCCACTTTATTTGCTCTGTTCAGATCCCTGCAAGAAAGACACATTTGGAAAATAATTTCTGCCTGAGAGGTTGTTGCTCACGTGGTCGGTTGTGTTCTTGTAGGAGACAGTGCTGACTGGAGGGAAATGTCCAGTCCATGGGCAGTACCTGAAGCTTGGGTGCTCACCTGCAGTCAGTGGAGAGGCCCACTTCAAGGGGTCGGAGATGTCCCCTTAGGTGCTCATGAGGCTAACAGAAGCTGACGTCTATGCTTCTCTGTCCTTGGGCACTTGAGATTCACATGGAGGCCCTTAGAACAGGGTTGCGCCTGAGCCCCCAGCCCCCTCCCTTGAAGCTGAATGTCTGGGACAAGCACAAAGCAGAGTGTGTTTCAGAGCCCCCAGGTGATTTGCCTGCATTTCCAGGGTTGAAAAGCACTGAGCTGGGAGAAGAAGTAGGCGCCTGGGGTAATCACAGCTGAGCTGCTTAGGCAGTCTAAGGCACTATCACTGGGTTTCCATTTGGCAATGTTAGTAGATGCCTTGGCCACTGCTGTGTGGAGACCTGGTATGCCACCCTTAATAATAAATAGCACTGTGTGTCAGCACCACATTGTTATCAGATCTAATAGAAATATCAGGTCTAATAATCAGAAAAATCTTTTGATTGGTTGATGGTTCTCAGGTGCACAGTTGGGCTGAGCAAGCTCACCTGATCCACTCAAGTTCTGCTTGGCTTGCCCTGCCCCCTTTCTTCTCTTCCTAGATGTCGACCCAGCATGGGGCTTGTGAGTGACATTGAGGAGGACAGACAGGACCCTGGGCAGCAGAAGTGGTGGTGCTGGAAGGAATATGGTCTCTTCCAGTCCCTCCAGGCAGGGGCTTCCTATTTGAAGCCTTCTCAGGGTTGCTGGGCTGCAAGCTGCCTGCTCCCCTGGGCAGGAAGAAGGCTGTGTCCTTTCCCAGTCACCAGGTCTGACACAGAACCACAGGTGGGCCACTCAGGGTGCCGGCTCTGCTCATCGACACTGGTCTATGAGGTATGTGTACAGCTCAGCCAGTCACAGATCTCTGTGATGCCACTGGGGGGCGATGTCTGGGCTTCTCTTATATCCCAAACTGTTGGCTGCCTTCTCCTTCCCCTCCTGGAAGGAAAGGGAGGTGTTTGCCTCAAGATGCACTAAGGTCCACCCACAAGGAGGAGGACAGAAGCAGCGCTTAGAGAAAGAGCAATGGGGCACTCAGGACAGACTTTGTTGTGCTCTGGATCTACCAATGCTTTGCACTCGCCTGCCCAACAAGCCGTCAACTTCCTCTGCCTGTGTCTGGGAGTGCTGATTGTATCAGTCAGTGTTCAACAGAAGATGGCTGGTCATTGTACCGTGCATCCTAAAGGCTTAGGATACTTGAAAGTGCTTTGGATTAAGCAATTTCCAATTCAGAACGGGGCTGTTAAACATCATTTGAAGATTTGAGGACCATCCCCCTGCATACCTAGTAGCTGGCCTGGGCTGTGGTGCACGATGCCCTCCAGTTGCTGGACGAGGTATGCCCTAGAACTTTCGTGGGGTCCCCAGATTGGCAGCATCAGAATGAGTGGGAACTGGTTAGAAATGCAGATTCTTGCACCTGCTCCTGGATCTGCTGAATCAGGCACTCTGGTGGGGGCCCTGAATCCAGGGCTTTAGTGGTGGTCCTGATCCACCATTTTATATCTTTACAAAACTGATTTCATAGGCTTGGAGAAAGAGCGACAGAGACAGAAAGGAATTGAGCTGTCATCCATGGTTCAGTCCCTAAACACCTGCAGCTGATGGGTTGGAATTGGAGGCAGGAGCCAGGAGCTGGGAACTCAATCCAGGTCTCCCTGTTGGTGGCAGCACCCAAGTGCTTGCGTCATCAGCTAATGCCTTGACTGTCCCTCATCAACGGGACGTCCAGGGATCAAACCGAGGTGAGTCACTGTGGGTCCACCCCTGAGGACCAGCAGTTCAGGGTTCTCAGACTCCCACCCCCTGCAGTTTTTTTGGAGGGAGACGTTTGTGGAATATTTTGAATGACTATCATGGAACATTTATCACAGAAAAAAAAAAAAAAACTTTGCCTAAGTAATTTGCCAGATGTAGCTAGCCTGTAAGCCTCTCAGCCTGTTAGTGACAATCACATGACAATACATCATGAAAGTAGTAGCTGAAAGCGTTGACCTACTTGGACTTGCATAGCCCAGGAACCTGACCACTGTGAATGGGATCCCTCTTTTTTGCAAGGAGTCTCTGGGATTCATTTTTTCCGATTCGGGGTTTGCTCATAATGAGTTGTCGATGTGTGGTGACCAGCCCAGGATTAGTGGTTCAGTTGCCTCTCATATTTCCAGGGATGTTTATAGCCCCTCTCTTTGTCTCTGAAGAGGTATCAGCTTCTGAAAGAACCAAATGGAAGTGTTTTTTTTGTGGAAAAAAGAGGTTCCTGCAAGATGGAGAATACTTGCAGGTAGCTGTGTTACTTGCCTGTGACCTGGAGCACATCTAGGCCAGGTGGAAGGATGGTGCAATTTCCAAGCTTCTGTTTTTATTTATTTTTTTTTTTTTTTTTTTTTTATAAAGCTTTTATTTAAAGAATATAAATTTCCAAAGAACAGCTCATGGACCACAATGGCTCCCCCCCCACACAACTTCCCTCCCTCCCCCCACCCTCCCCTTTTCCCGCTCCCTCTCCCCTTCCATTCACATCAAGATTCATTTTCAATTCTTTTTATACACAGGAGATCAATTTAGTACGTATTACGTAAAGATTTCAACGGTTTGCCCTCGCATAGAGACACAAAATGATAATACTGTTGGAGTACTAGTTATAGTATTAATTCACAATGTACAGCACATTAAGGACAGAGATCCTACATGATTTTTTTTTTTAAAAATTGATTAATTGTCTATGCAATTTCCAGTTTAACACCAAGATTTTTTTTTTCCATTTGCAATTATCTTTATATAAAGAAGATCGATTCAATATATACTATGTAAGGATTTCATCAGTTTGCACCCACACAGAAACACAAAGTGTAAAAATACTGTTTCAGTACTAGTAATAGCATCACTTCACATTGGATAACACACTAAGGACAGATCCCCCATGAGACGCAAGTACACAGTGACTCCTGATGTTGATTTAACAATTTGACACTCTTGTTTATGGCGTCAGTAATCTCCCTAGGCTCTGGCCATGAGTTGCCGAGGCTATGGAAGCCTTTAGGGTTAGCCGACTTCGATCTTATTCCCACAGGGCCATAGTCAAGGTGGAAGTTCTCTCCTCCCTTCAGAGAAAGGTACCTCCTTCTTTGATGGCCCCGTTCTTTCCACTGGGATCTCACTCGCAGAGATCTTTCATTTAGGTCTTCTGTTTTTTCCAGAGTGTCTTAGCTTTCCATGCCTAAAATATTCTCATGGGCTCTTGAGCCAGATCCGAATGCCTTAAGGGCTGATTCTGAGGCCAGAGTGCTATTTAGGACATCTGCCATTCTATGAGTCTGCTGTGTATCCTGCTTCCCAAGCTTCTGTTTTTAATACGGTCACCTGGAGCTAATGCTGATAGCCTGGTCGTGTGGGGAGGCACTCAGACCTTGTTTTCCTGGTGGTGGTGGTGGTTTTGATCCCTTGGGGGAGTATTTAACTCTCCTGTGCTAGTTCCTAATGCTGACTCATTGCTGGTGGCTGAGCGCTGTGAGGATTAGCGGAGTAGCCTGTGCACACATGGTTCGCTGGGACCTGCCCCTTGAGGTTCTGAGTCATTGGACCTTGCTAGGAGCCCGGGACTCCTGTGAGATGCCCAGGTTCCCCGGCTGGGCAGGGTCTCTGCAAATCAGGACTGTGGGTTCATTGACTGATCGCTCAGCATGAACGTGGGAGGGCTGCCAGCGACCCCTCCGGTTCTGTCACTTTTCACCTGTTTGATGGCCTGCGTTTGGACTAAGTCTTGATTGGTGCCACATTTCTCCTCCTCCTCCTCCTCCTCTTTCTTTTTCTTTTTCTTCTTCTTCTTTTCTTTTTCTTCTTCTTCTTTTTTTTGCAGGCAGAGTTAGTGAGAGAGAGAGACAGGGAGAAAGGTCTTTCTTCTGTTGGTTCACCCCCCAAATGGCTGCCATGGCCGGCGCCGCACCGATCCGAAGCCAGGAGCCAGGTGCTTCCTCCTGGTCTCCCATGTGGGTGCAGGGCCCAAGCACTTGGGCCATCCTCCACTGCCTTCTCAGGACACAGCAGAGAGCTGGACTGGAAGAGGAGCAACTGGGACAGAATCCGGCACCCCGACCGGGACTAGAACCTGGGGTGCCCCGGCACCGCAGGCGGAAGATTAGTCTAGTGAGTGGTGGTGACAGCCACATTTCTTTTTGAAAGCATCTTTCTGGTTTTGTAGGGGACTGAGGCTGGAGTGCAGGCTGCTTGGCTCTCTTTACAACCTGTGCTGCCTGCAGTAGATGGCTGTCCAGGACTCAGCCTCTGTACCCGGTGGGGCTCCCTAAGAGCTCCGTGATGCCAGGGACCAGGGTTTAGGGAGATGGGATGACTCACTTTCTGAACTTGGGTCATTTATTCAGGACCCTGTTAGAAAGGTGATAGGCTTAGGATTTACAGAAGAGAACCATGTGCCTTTTGTCATCCTCTTTTGGGGACCACCTCTTGAATCTGAGTCTTCAGCCTTTTGAGGAAATACACGAGGTTTTAAGGCTACTGCTCTGCAAAACACGGAACTCCGATTTAACAAGCCTCCAGGAATGTCCATCTGTTCACAGGGCTTCAGCACTCACTCGTAGGGGAGAACTGGAAAGGAGTCATTGGCCGGTAGAGGGATAACAACACTTTCGCACAAGGCTGAGATGCATCCACTGGGATTTACCGGAAATCAAGAATGAGATGGTGCCAGTGTGTGCACAGCAAGCTGTGTCACACTCACCCCCGCGTCCCACACACACACGTCCTGTCCCACAGGCTCATTCCAGGTTTTCACTCTTAGCACCATCTCTTACTACCACGATCCCTTCTGCTGGTGCCTCTCAGTGCCTAGTGATTTGCACAGGGGCCACATGACAACAGGGCAGTGTGATGGCTCCTTTTCTTATGTAGTGTTACTCCTCCCTCCTTTCCACCCTTCCCTCCTCCCTCCCTCCCCTTCATTCCTTCCTCCCTCTCTCCCTCCCTCCCTCCCTTCGATTTTCTGTTTAGTAAAAAGACCCAGCAACATCAAATAGAGGATTCAGGACCTCTTCTACTGAGGCAGTGATCATGCCCTTGTCCCCAGGCAGTCCCAGGTCAGGGGTAGAGCTGTGCCGCTTCTGTAGATCACATGAGTATGTTGTAGCTGGAGAAACAGAGCAGATCTACTGACATGTTTGTGTGTGCATGTGTTGTGTGTGTGCTGGTGTGCTCAAATGTGTGTGTACACACACACGCCAATCATGTGTGTATGTGCACGCGTGTGTCAGTTTGCATGTATATTCATTTGCATATGTTTGCATGTGTGTGCATGTGCCTGCTATTGTGTGTGCTCCTATGTGTGTGCACAAGGGTGCATATGTGTGCATATATCATAAAGAATTCAATGGTATGATTATGGAGGCAGGTGTTTCCCAAGAGCTCTAGGGTGGTTCGGAAACCTGGAGACCCATGGTAGCTGCTTATGTGAGTTCCATTTGGAAGCCCGCTGCCTTAAAGCCCAGGAAGAGCTGCTGGCTCAGTTCAGGCCTAATAGCACGAAAAGACCCATGCCCCTTCACAAGACAGTCAAACAGGAAGACTCCTCCTCACTGCAGGGAGAGCTTTGTTCTAGTGCAGACTCCATCTGATGGAGTGAGGCTTATGTACACTGATGAGTGCAATCTCCCTTACTCAGTCTACAGCATGGATGTTAAACTTACCCAAGAATACTGGCAGGGAGAGACCCAGAATGACGTTTGAGCAAATATGGCCAGACCCCACAGTTCAATCAAGTTGACTTGCAAAATTAGCAGGAAGGGCAAGGCCCTGAGCAGGAGGCTTTGGGAGAAGACTACTCCTTCTCATCTCTTGAGCTTTGTTCTGGTTAAGCCCAGTGTCTGAATCCTCTCTACCCCCAGGGAGAATTAGAAGATCCTAGGTGCTCTGTGGGTTTTGCTCCGTGCTTCCTCCAGTTTCCCTTGGAGGAGGAAAGGAGCTGGGAATTCTGTTGGGATTGCTCTGGACTCTGGACCCCTAGCTTCTCTCGGCTGCGGTTTGAGGAATAGTGCAAGTTGTGCTGCAGATTAGCTTCCCCCCACAAGTATCTCCTGGATTCCTTGAGTGGGTTGGCCCCATGAGTCTAAAGGAAGAAGGCAGTTCGCTTTTCCAGAGGCGTCTTTGACCCTTCCTGCTCCCAGGCAACACTCCTGTCTCATGCAAGAGCTACTTTGGAAGAATGGAACTAGCTCTAAACCATTTCTTCTTAATCCCCTGGAAGATACAGTGACCATTTAAAATCTGAGAATACGCATTCTTTTCCAGGTAGGTGGTACACACTGGCTGTTTGAGCATCAGTGGGATCTGTGAATCCACAATGCTTGCAAACCAGTGAAGGGGAATCCCAAAGGTGACACTTGGGGAACAATCTGAATGAAAGAATATTCTGGAATGAGTGCTGCTTTTGCCTTTACGGAGAAAGCACTTCCTCCCAGACTAAGGTGTTTCATTTAAAAAGGCAACAAAACTGATTCTGCAGTGAAATTAGGGGCACAAAATACAAACAGAAGTATCTACCAGAGGGGCCTCTTGTTGTTTCAGTTGTCCTTAGGTTCCAGGCTAAAGGACTTCCTAGGCCTTAGGCTATGCAGTCCTGACACCTAGACTCAGTGGGTAAGCAGGACTGCAGGGAGCTGTTAATGTGTATGGCATCTTCAACCTCCAGAGTGAGAAAACTAAGTCCCACTGGTATTCGAACTATTTTCTGTGTCCTTTACACATTCGATTTTGTAAGTGGGGCCTTAAATAGTAAACAAAAATTTCAAGTAACTTTATAGAATCAAAATAAATTACACGGAGCTGGTGCTGTGGCATAACGGCTAAAGCCGCCACCTGCAGTGCCCGCAACCCATATGCTGCCCCTGGCTGCTCAACTTCTGATCCAGCTCTCTGCTATAGCCCAGGGATGCAATAGAAAATGGCCCCGTTGCTTTGGCCCCTGCAGCTGTGTGGGAGACCTGGAAGAAGCTCCTGGCTTTAGATGGCCCCAAATCTAGGCTTTGTGGCCATTTGGGAAGTGAATCAGCAGATGGAAGACCTGTCTCTCACTCTCTGCTCCTGCCTCTCTATAACTCTGCCTTTCAAATAAATTAAAAAAAAAATCTTGAAAAAAAATGACACTTGTCTGTGAATTTTCCATGGGAAAGAACTGTAGTGGAGAGGAAGGGTTTGAGTCCCTCATAGAATAGTCTACATAGTTACTTGGACCTGGATTGTGTTGTATCTTCTAGTTGGCTCTCAGCCCATACTCTAAGTTGGAGTGCCTGGGTGCAGCCAAATTCTCTGTTGGTTTAGAAGATACCTAGACCCCTTAATTTTATGTGTTTCTTCCATAAATCCTTATGTTGCTGGGCTTTGGATGTGGTATAAATATCAGCTCCCAAGTAAGAAAGCAAATTCTGACAGCCATATAATCAAAAGTCATTTTCCTTTTGCAACCATTCCACAAAGAAAAAATAGAGCATTTGAAGGGATTTTGATCCTGCTGTTGTCTTGCATTAGTATTCTTTTCTGAGAGTTGTCATACAAAGCGAGGGCATAGCCAAGATGGTATCCTATATCCTTCCATTGCTGATTTCTCTGTTTCTCCTCCAATTTACTGCCCTTATCTTTTCAATTTTCCCGCTATCCTTTTCTGTCACCTGCTGGGCCAGTCTTTGCTCAAATCAAGCAGTCGAATTTTCTTATTACCTTTCAAATGTCTTAAAAATGCTCCTGTGTTTGCAGCACCCCTCGCAGCAGCCCTCCCACAGATGAGTGGAAGGGGAGTGCATGGCTCTGGGGCTTAGGAGAGCAATCAAAGGCTTGAGCCCAGAGTCTCCTCTATGCTGACTTTGGTTTTGAGGGTGAAAGAGCCCACAGTGAACAGAAATACAGGTCACAACAGAGGCATCTGAACTAGCATTCAGAGAATGTGGTGCAAGTCTGTCTTGCAGAGAAAGCTTTGTTGCATGCCTAAGAGTAGACAGGCACATGGGTAAGCACCTTGCATTCATGGTCTCTCTCAATTTGACAGTCCAGTAAGGAAGATGCTGTCCTATTGCTACTGCACACTCAAAGCACTGTGACAGAAAAGCACTAAGGAAATTAAATATGACTCCAGAAAGACCAGCTGCAAGATTGGTGAGACCCTCTTGTGAAAAACCTATTAAGAATCTTGAAAAGCTAGCAGAGCAGCATCAAAGCCAGGGTGAGGGACTCCAGGTATGGGCCATCTGCAGCACCACAGCTCTTGGACCCACCAAGCTAGCTCTGGGTGCCCTTTGATGTCTCCTACTGCGTTTCTGATCCTCCCCCTCATTAGCACCCTTTGTTCTCTTTGTTATGCATCATGCAGGCTCTTTGGTTTTCTGTTGTCAAGGACTGGGAATTCTGCAGCACAGAATGCTTCACAACCTAGCTGGTTGGACCAGCTGCTAGAACACATGAGGTCCTCCACTCTCTGGCCATCCTTGACTCCTCCATGCTAAGGAGGTAGCACCAGGACCACTAGCCAGCACAGTCTTGGTGGTCTGGAAGCAAGCTGGTCTTCATCACTGGCTCCCATTCAACTGCTCACTTCTCCACAACATACGCTTCTTTGTCTTTTCCTCAACCCCTTCTCTGGACTTTACTGTCTGTCCCTGCCCACCGAAGCCTCTCTCCTCTCTTGCCCACCTGCTTTGTACCTTTACGTGGAAGCTCGCTGCCGCCTCTTCCTCCTGCCTCCTCCTCCTTCCCCTGAGTTGATTCTCTGTCCTCTGGTGGTTGGTCATCCTGGGCATTCACTTACTACCTTTCTCTTCCCTAGGAGAGGACACCTGCCTCTAGATCATTTTTTTTTTCCACTTGGGGCATTTTTGTTCTGGTGGTCTTAGATTTTTCCAGAATAAAGATGACGAGGGAAAGCAGGGTTTATCAAAGTATGCCTCCCTTCCAGCGGTCCGGCCTCACCGCAGGTTCATGGCAGCAGCCAGTCACTGTTTCTCTGCCCTTGAACGGCTCCTTATCAGGACCTCACCAGGTGTTGAAGAGTTGTCTTTTACCTTATTTGAAAATAGTAAATTTGAAAATAGTAAATGATGGTGATTCTGTCTTTATTTCCAATACAGGAGAGCCACAGGTGGTACCTACTGTGGTCCAGATAGGCTTATTACTGGAAGATGTCTGCTACTTTTTGTCACTTATGGCTTGGCTCTCTAACACACTTCTAAAGGGATGAGGTGTTAGAATTTGCTGTAGCTTGTGATGGGCGCTGATTTCCATATCAGTTGTGGGGTCTGAAATATCCTGTGGAAGGCATCGGTGAACAGTTACTACGGAGATCATAGCATGAGTTCCTCTCCATTTTTTTCTCCTTTTAAATCTATTCCTCTGAGTCCTACTGGGGGGTGAAACACCTCTTGTTCAGTTGAGGGTTGCTGCAAGGAAGGCGGGAACTGTGGTCTGCAAAGTTCAGAGGTGGGAACAGAGACCAGGTGGGGGTGGAGTGAGGACTTGAGGGAGGGAGACAGGAGGGCTAGAAAGAAGAGGGGTGGCATAAATGCAGAGATAAACAAGAGACAGGAAGATTTCAGTAGGGACTAGGGGTTTGCCAATCATTTCTCTCCCTCTTTGAAATGCAGCCTGTTAGTGTCTTCAAAACTGGCTCAAATCAGTATTCTTCTAAATTAAACATTTATTAAAAAACGTTGGAGGGGCCGGCGCTGCGGCTCAACAGGCTAATCTTCTACCTTGCAGCGCCGGCACACCGGGTTCTAGTCCCGGTCGGGGCGCCGGATTCTGTCCCGGTTGCCCCTCTTCCAGGCCAGCTCTCTGCTGTGGCCCGGGAGTGCAGTGGAGGATGGTCCAAGTGCTTGGGCCCTGCACCCCATGGGAGACCAGGAGAAGCACCTGGCTCCTGCCATCGGATGAGCGTGGTGCGCCGGCCGCAGCATGCCGGCCGCGGCAGCCATTGGAGGGTGAACCAACGGCAAAGGAATACCTTTCTCTCTGTCTCTCTCTCTCTCATTGTCCACTCCGCCTGTCAAAAAATAAAAAATAAAAAAAGTTGGAGGAAGAAGCAGACTAGCTTTTGCATTAAATAGACCCTTGCAATGACATAACCCTGAGTGGGAGAAGAATTTGCAAAGTAATATCCTTAGTTTTGTTTGATAATTGAGCTGCAAGTTAATGTCTTCGAATGGGTTACTAGTCTCTTACAATTTTGTAAGTAGAAGGAATCTGTTTAACTGATTTTATAGTGACAATCAAATACTCCAGGCATCCTCATGCCGGAGATTTCAATTTGACACAAGGCACTTGTAATTGCAGTTGCCGGAAGAGATTGGTTGATGAGATGTGAACAAATTCAATTTGAAAACATGTTTTTTTAGTTCTCTTTTCGTACATAGCATTGGGCATTGTGGAGTATGCAAAGAATAATAAAAAGAAGATGTCAGATGATGCATGGAATCAGTGCACGTGAAACCATTCGGGGGGAAGCCAGAGTAGGCTCGGCCAGGCACGCAGGGAAATGGGAGGCAGGAGGGAGCGTGTGTCAGGTTTAACTGTTCAGAAGCAGGAAGGTTTGGAGTCAGCAGCAAGGGAGAGGAAGAGAGTGTTAGACATGGAAACCAGTGTAAAGGGAGCAAACACTACCTGCATTCGAAAGCTAGGGTGGGGAAGCCTGCTGGGCAAAGTAGGCAGAGTAGGTAAGAGTGATACCATCACGGTGGGTGTTTGGGCACAATGGGCTAAGCTCCTGCTTGGGATGCCGGCATTGCATATGGGAGTGCCTGGGATCCAGTCCTGCCTCTGCTTCTGAGCCAGTTTCCTGCTAATGCACATTCTCAGAGGTAGCAGATGGTGGTCCAGGTACTTGGATCCCTGCCATCCTTGTGGGTGACCCGTGCACACCCAGCTCTGGCTGTTGGGAGCACTTGGGGAGTGCACTGGTATATGAAATGTCTCAATCTCTCTCACTGTCAGTCTCACTCAAAATGATACTATGTGTCTATAATACACTTTCATCGGATGCCTGATGTGGACTCCGATGCTCTAGAATCTCTCTCTGCTGAAAGGTCAGGCGACTGCATGAACAATCACTAAATCTGTGCAATTCACCCTGAAGCTGAAGCTTTAGGATCTTCCTGGGGTGTTTAGAACGGTTGTTGACCAGGTGGGAGCCCTGCTTTCCAGTGTCCAGACCAGATGCCCAGATCCAGGCCCCTCAGACGCGATGGGAAACATGCTAAATGCCCAACATGCGAGCTATCCTTCTGGCAAACCGAGTTCCCACGTGTTCTGACTCAAAAGCAGGGGTCCTTTCACATGGAGCATTCAGCTTGAGGCTTTGGGGAACTTGGGGAGGGAAAGAAAGACCTGGAAACAGAATCTTCCTGACTCCCAGGGAAGCATTTGTCAGAGCACACACCCCAGTCAGAGCCACGGAAGCTCTGCTGGCTTCAGCTTCTGTGGCTGAAAAGCCAAACGGGTGGGCACACAGAGTCTGGTTTCTGCTGATAATTGGAAGGCGGATAAGAAGGTTCTGAGGGAACAATGAGCTGAAGAGTAAACAACGTTCTGAGAACAATTTAATTCAGCATCTCTATTTCTTATAATTAAGTCTCAGCTCAGTAATTTGCTTGGGATTCAGTTTTCAATAATTGTTTGCAAATCCTGGGATGCTCGGTCTGTGGGTGCACTCACTGTGCTCAGCTTATGCTCTGGAGGGCAATGTCGGAGAATTCGACACAGTTGTCGGGAAGTTTTGCTGTCACCTCCTGTCTCCGTGGGGAAGTTGTCATCTTGTGGAGAGACCTTGCTGTGTCTGCAAAATACTCAACATGTGTTCATCATTAATTCACTAAGTACTGAGTACCTTCCCTCGGCCAGTGGTTGGGCAGATCTTCGGTTAAGATCTTAGGATCAGGCAGATTTTCTCATTAGAATCCACTGCAGCAGCTTGCAGTCCTTTGTTATTACAGTGATAATAATGCTAGCTAGCACTTCCTGTGTGTGAGGCTGTCTTTAAGTATCAACTAATTGAATAGCCTTACCTACTTTATTATTAGTCTCTTGCTTCTATGGTCGATGCAGCTCAAGCTCAGAGGGAGTAAGCAGCTTCATGGGAACACAGACAGGCAGTTTTGAAACCAGGGCAGCCTGATCTTCAACCTGGGCTCTTAGATAGTTCAGCACATGCAGCACACACCTAGCCCATCATCAGCGAGGATGTGACTGTCTATGCTCTGGTCTGTGACTCTTTCTAGAATAAAGATCTTGTCATTACTTTCTTTTTATGTCCAGCACCTGGTATAAAAACCCATAACGGATATGTGATGAATACTGCAAGGAATATTTTAAATGTAGGAGACAAGGTCGCTGTTTGGAAGGTGTAATCTAATGACTGTTGCATTTCTGTGCCTTATGTTCGCTAAGAAAACATTTTCAAAATGTGAGACTAAGCAGAAGTGGACATACTGAGTGCATTCAGTGCTGCACTGGTGCTTTGTTTAATCGGCCCACCCAAGCATTATGCAAGACTTGAGATAAGTGTCCTGTGTTTCAGTTATCTGCCTGAGGGTTGATTGGACCCCCGTGCTCTGAAGGTTGTGATGCTCAGAGCTTTCTCTCTAGTAGGAAACACAACTTCTAAGGTTGTGCTTCATTGTCTGTAGGCTGTTTGGTTGCTGTCCTGGCAGTCTGAGTCTACCACTGATTTTTAAAAATGAGTTATTTATTTTTAATGCTTTACTTTCTGTTTAGTAAATTATCCTCAAGAGATCTTGGCACCAGCTCTGCCATCACACATTTTCCCTCATTAATGAGTTAATAAATCTCCATTTTATTCTGCTCTTGAGTAAGTCCTGTTTTACAAGTTTGGAATTTACACTTGGACGTTTGCCTCATTGGAATTTAATGAAAATGGAGGGAATTTTCTACATGTGGCTTCATGCAATGATGACAGGAACGCATTATTCTCTGTGCAGTTCGCCTTCCCTAGTCACCATTCTGCAGTGGCCTTCCAAAGAGCATGCTCTTGTGATTGGTGCTTACAAATTCAAGGGACAGAGATGAAGGGACCTGAATCAGGGCTCTCTGCTTGAGATGAACCAAGCCTGCCGGACTTTGCAACCCCACAGCCTGAATTCAGACTGCTTTGTGAGCCACGACACCGGGTCCCCGAGCCCTGGAGCCTCCATTTCGGCACCATGGTTACATTAGCATCAGGACATGGAGCAACCTGCAGGCAGAGGCCTCAGTTGGGAGAAGTGCACTTGTTGAACACTTCTGCTGTATCAGATGTGTAATATCAGATGGAATCACCAGCAAACACAGAGTGTGGCTGCCACCACCACCCCCATTTGACGGCTGAGGTAGCCAGGCCTGGAGGCAGGAGTCGCATCCAAGGTGACCTAGCTGGTGTGCTTAGATGGAACCTGGTCTCTGGGACACTGTGCTCTTCAGAACGTCATTGCTGCTCGTCACGGGGCAGCAGGTCCGATAGAGCTCCTCGGGGCCAGCCTGGGGAGCTCAGGGGCCGAGCAGGATGATCAGAGTCGGTGGCAAAGGAACCACACCAGAGCCTGGAGATCAGTCAACACCCAGAGTGCAGCCGAGTTCTTGACTTTATTGGGAGGGGAAGAGCTTTTATAGACACAGAAAGGGGGCTGTCCAGGGCACAAGGGAACCAAGCCAACCAGCTGAAAGGTAAGGCAGGACAGGAGCTGGGCACACCCTCAAGGGCCTAACACAGCCCAGGACACATACTGTTCATGAACACTAGGTACCTCCCCCAGGGGCCATCTTGGATTGTTGGAAACACTGAGTCATTGGGATGCGAAGTGGGGCAAACTCGAGAAAGGCTCAGCAGCCTTGTGGAGGGAAGGTTTAGCAACTTTGTTTCCTTTTCTATTGGGCCCCCCCCCTTCATCACGGCATAAAAAAAAAAAAAGGACAGAGACAGAGGAACAGCAGAGAGTGATCTAGAGTGATCTTTTACCTACTGGTTTACTCCTCAAATGCCCACAACATCTGGGACTGAGCTGGATTGAGCCAGGTGGAATCTGGGGGCTTGGAACTCATCTGGCTGTCCTTCATAGGTGGCCAGGACCCCAGTTCTTCAAGCATCTCTTGCTGCCTCCCAGGGTACATTTTAGCAGGAAGCTGAAATCTGGAGCAAAGCTGGCGCTGGAACCTGGCCAGATATGGGGTGTGCATGTTCCAAGCAACAAGTTAATCTCTGTGCCAGGTGTCTTCTCCTAGTCATTTGCTAGTACATGAAGAACTCTAAGCAAGCTCTGATGCTCATGAGCAAGCAGTGACAAAGACAGCAGTGACAAGGATGAATTAGGGTCAGGTTGGCAGTACAGACTCTGGAAGATGCCGAACACATGGAGGCCATGAGGGTTTCTCTGCATCCTGGAGGGTCTGTCCATCCAAACACACCCTCACAGCCAACCTGCTTCCAGGGGCTGATCACTCAGTCACGCCCCTGCCTGCTTCCTGTAATCCCCTGGGACCTCTCCTTGCCTCCATTGTATTGCCCTCTCTCCTGCCCGACCCTTCTTCCATACGTGGCTCTCAAGCATCTTCCGGCACATGGACTTCCCTGGAGTCTGCAGCCCTCAGTCATCTCCCTGCCCCTCATATTCCCGCACTGAGATCATCAGAGGTTTTGTGAACCCTGTGTGCACTTACTAAGACGCACAAGGCTGAGCTGCTTCTCCACAGAGGCCAAATCAGCAGGGCCAAGGCAGGCTGCCCTGTGCTTGTCATCAGTCCCTTGGTAGTTCTCCCACAGGGGGTCTTCAGACCAGCCTTTGGGCAGTGCTGTATGGGCAGTTGGGTTCAGAGGAGCAGGGGACAAGTCTGTGATCCAAGTGAGAGCACCCCTAAGGCCGCCTGTCTTTTCTCTCATGAGCTTTTGCCTGACAAATGCCCAGAACCTGTATGAAATGGAATTCAGAGAGCAGGGCAACAGAGAAAGGCAGTTGGTCGAGGCAGGAGAGAGACCCAAAGGAGACCAGAGACGGGCAACAGGAAGGACAGCAAGTCGATGGACGTAATGAGAACCGGAGGAGGAGACAGGAGAGAGAAGGACATACATGGGGGCTTGGTGGGATGGTGGTGAGGTGAAACACTGCGGAGGAAGGGAGGCGAGGTGGGGAAGTTGTGGTGGGTTGTGGAGGAGGTGTCTGTTGGTCATGGAAACACTTAACTGAAGAGTGGGACTTGCTGCAGACTGAATGTTTGTATTTCCCCAGATTCCTCTGCTGGAACCCAGTCCCTAGTATGCAGGCAGTGGAGGTGGGGTCTTAAGGATGGAGACCCTTACAGAGACCCCAGAGACAACTAATCTGCTGATGCCCTGGCCTGTGGGGCAGGGAGAGGTCAACATCACTTGAGTCTTAGCCACTCCGTCTGGGATGGTAGCCCAAGGGCTGAGATGGGATTCTTATGAAGTGCTTTGTGGTGAGACGACTGGGAGGCTCATTTGTGAGCGTTGCTGAGGAAGCTGGGCTGTTCGCAGACTCCTCTCCTACCACCCACAGACACAACTGCACCTGCGCCTCCTGCAGCCTCGAAGCTGATTGGCTGCTCTCCAGCAGGTAGGCGGTACTGCTGTGTCCTGATTGTCAGGGGGACAATGTCAGGCATATGAAGTGGTGCTGTTTCCTCCTGGGTATAGGGGCCATGTCCTCTTCATCTCCGCATGCCTCGGCCCCAGGAGGACACCTGTGCTTCCAGGAAACTGTGGCCGAATCCCTGCCCAATCAATGCCAAGTTGGACTTCTTGTGAATCCTTGAGCCCTGTTGTGCTCTGACGGAAGGGAGACGAGGAGCTGTTTCTGCGCTGGCTGGTGGTTCTCTGATGTCATGAAGAGTTAAACAGAGGCCGGCTTAGGGCATCTGGTGCAGTGGTCATGCACTCCATGAGGAGGAGGGAGGGCCCTGGTTTTGGGTGGACAACAGACCCCACCATAGTGCCCTTGGACAGTCTCCCTTTCACAGCCTTTTAACAAGAGAACGGGCATGGCAGTAGCTGGATAAGACAGACGGCATGAGACTTGCATCATTGCAGTTAAGAAAGCTAATTCTTAAACGTGAGAGAGCGAGAAGAAATGGAGAAATAAAACCTTTCCCCAGGATTAATTCTTATCCATGGCACATCTTCCCCGCGCCTGCGAATCACCCTCATCTGTCTCTGTCTCCGGCTCTGATGTGGATGATAGAGTGGCTCAGTTAAATTGAAATTGAGTTAACTCGACAGCCCAAGAGAGGCATTGTTACCGGCTGAAAATCATTAATTTTGATGTGATAAATCCCTTTCTAATGGGGGCATTTTTATTATCTCTAGAGTTTTTGTTTTGGTGGCTTTTTCCAATAATGCTGGTATTTCAAGTAATCCAGAGGAGAAACAGAGCAGCTTTGCTGTCCTTTTCCCACCATTATCAGGTTTTTAAAACTCCTCACTGTCCTTGTGGAAAATGACAAATGGACAAGATCGAGAATACATTGGCTTGTGACTGTGACGTAGTCATTGGCTCTGGGATTTTATTAGCAGATAAGCATGGGCACAAGGGTAGCTGTGCTGTAGCTGGAGAACAGTTGGATGCTTTACCCAAGGGGCATAAACCCAGTTATCCCAAAACACCTTCAGCAACAACTATGCCCTCCAGGGGCCTGCTGTTGGTTAGTGTCTTTGTCCTGGGAAAGTCAGGGATGCAATTCTTCTTTGGAGACAATGGTTCTCAGCCTAGCCTGTGCATTGTGAACTAGGGAACTTCATAACACTGCTGCTGCTGCTGCTTAGAGATTTTGAGTTTGATTGGTCTGCAATACAGCTGGGCAGTGGGAAGCCCAGGTGAGTTTTCTGTGGTGACCAGCACATTGCTGGATGGGGACTTTAGACGTGGTCAGTGGTCAGGTCTGAGGGTTGGGCTCAGATGCATGAATGCAGCAGGTCCTTAGGCCGTGCCAATGGTGTATGGGTTTCCTCTTGTGTGGCATCTTGGTGGCCTGCTTCTGACTGCCTGCAGAGCAGTACTGAGAATGACATGGAACTCTGTGGCTCTGGGGGCAGTGGTGCCAAGATCTGCTGTGGAAGTGATGCCACAAAGCCTGGGATATGCCAGTGTGTAAGTGTTAAAGTGATCTCGAACTCAGGTGGGATTCATCCCAATTCATCAAGGAATCAGGTTTTGGAGGCAAAATTCTCATTCTTCTGATTCTTTTTATTTTATTTCCTTATTTTTTGTATCCTGTTTTTGCCCATTTCCATAATTTTAACCTGGGCCTGGTATCAGTAGAGTACATTGATTAAAAGGTGCCATAGCAGTCCTGTTGGGCTTTGAGCATCTTAAATTTGTTTTCTGTATTGTAGAGACAGACAAAAGTCCCATCCACTGGTTCAACCCTCCCTGCCAGAAGCCCACAATGGCCAGGACAGGACTGGGGCCAAGACTGGGAGCAAGGGACTCAACCTGAACTCATATATGAGTGGCAGGACCCAACCAGTTGATCCCTTACATGCTGTGTCTCAGAGTCTGCATTAGTAGGAAGCTGGAATCAGGAGCCAGAACAGGCACTTGCACCCACACACCCCATCTGATAAAGGACACAGGTATCTCTACTTGCATCTTGACCACAAGGCCAGATGCCTGCCCCAGACTTAGAACATCTTCAAGTTGGGAGCTGTGTCGTGTAGTCTTTTTATCCACAGTCCCTAAAATACAGTTTGGGCTTTGAGTGCTGATATAATAGAGCTGACTCTACTTACCTGTGCATTCCATATTTGTGTGTTCAACCAACCATAGATTCTGAATATTAGAAAAAAAGGCATGTATATTGAACATGGGCAGATTTTACTTTGTTGATATCACTCCCTAAATAATAGAGTATAGCAAGTATTTTTACATGGCGTGTACGTTGCATTAGGTGTTGTAAGTAATGTAGAGATGACTTCAAGTCTGTGGGAGGATGTGTTCAGATTATTATGTTAGAAATTTCAGCATCCATGAATGTTGACATCACTGAGGCCCTGAAACCAATCCCCAGACAAATCCCAAATGCTGACTGCAATCAGTTGTCACACAACTTCCCTCAGGGCCACTTCCCAAACTACAACAACAGCCTCCTCTGCTGGGTCAAATACTCTTCGCTGTCTCTCCTTGTGTCTGCTTCTCTGGGTGTTTTCTTGGCAGTGCTGGGTGGGAGGTGTTTATGGTTCGGAAGCCTCTTGGTTTGATTTCCGTCGTCTTCCCTCTCTATCCTGAGGTCCTTGTGTGTCCTGCTCTGGGAGTGTCAGCCCAAGGGGTGGATTCCTTCTGTGCAGCTGCCCCAGTGACTCTGGGTCTGATGTTCTGCAGGTGATGGCCACTCCCCCATCCAGGGCTTGTGTCCATCTCCCTACCTCAGTTGAGTCTAGGCAGCTTCCGTCCTGCAAGACTAACAGTTCCGCTAGGAGCAATGCTGTGCTCATTTGCAATGTAGCCCTTAGCAGTCCTGGCAACTTCATATTTTTGCCCCTTGGAAGCCAGCGAGGTCCTGGGAGTTGGGCTTCCCTGAGGCTCCAGTGCTGAGAGCCCTGGCCACGGCAGAGATGCGCTGAGGTGTTAGACTTGTGAATGGAGACAGCTTGGTGAAGGGTCCAGCAGCCCAGCTACCACAGCTGATGCTTCCTGGTTCAGATGCAAATGGCACCCTAAACGCTTTCTGAATTTCTGGGCTGAAAAATACTAAGCAAAATCAAAGTCAAAATGAAGTGAAGACACTAGTGTTAGAGCACGTTGTGACGTGATGTGTGAGAACAGATCCTGATCGGGTCTCGTCAACCCTGTGTCTTCTCCGTGGTGCTGTACTCTCAGGCGGGCGACCTGCACTTGAGATATGTTTTGAATCTCCATTGCTTGCCCATGCAGCCACGGTATTTCTGGGATTGCAGAGATTGCCATGGCTCCCTGTTCCACTGTACAGGAAGAGTGTGACCCTGGGTACTTCATTTCCCTTCTCGGGGCCTGGATTTTCTTGTGAAACTGAGTTAATTATAGATTGTGCTGGTGATGGCAGGCCAGTGCAAGACCCAGCAGGAGCAGCAGAGGACAGTGCGCCCTCACCTGGGGTGCTCAGCAGGCGGGGCTTGTTAACAATCCCACTGTGTCTTTTTGTTCTACTGATGTTTGGCCGGAGCCTCACGTACTCTACCTTTATGCTTGTTCCTCTGGGGCACTTGAATTTTCGGAGCTTGGAAATACCACATCCTCCTTGGAAATCCAGCCCCTGAGGATTCCTCTGTGACCACTCAGCATGGTTCCCTCTTGGTGACATTGCTAAGATGGAAGAGCTGATGAGCCAGTTCCCAAAAGACAGATACCATATGTTTTTCCTGATCTGTGGTAGCTAATAGAGTTCCAAAAATATAATGTGTCAGAGCGAAATTCACAGTTTGAGATTTGATGTTTACAGCCCTTGTCTCTACTGTAGAGGAACAGTTTTGTTTTTTTTTTTCTTTTTACTATATGTTGAACTCATTACTTAGTGTAGGGTTAATCTGTTGACTATAAAGTAAACTGAACATAGATTGTTTGTAAAAATTAAGTGAGGGAATAGGAGAGGAAGAAGGAGGAAGAGTGGGAGCGAGGGTGGAGTGGGAAGTATCACTGTGTTCCTAAATCTGTATATATGAAATACGTGAAACTTACTCACCTTAACTAAAAAAAAATGCAGTGACTTTGCCTGTATTCGTACTTTAAGAAAACAAAAGAATGAAGAGTTTCCTGGGCAAGATGCCCTTTGATGGCCATTGTGAAGGAAATCACAGACTCTCCCCTCTGTGAATTTGTCTTCTGGTATTTTTATAGATTGTCATCTTTTCTCATGGCTGAGGGACAAGGGGGCAAATTATTGTGCCTGAAACACCAGAGTCATGGCTGGCACTGAAGTTTATAATTATTGCCGTGTGTGCAGAGCACGAGACAAAGTCAGATGGAACATGGGGTTTGGTACTGTTTGCCAAGCCCTGTTCTGTGTGGCTGGCTTTTATTTTAAGCATCTTATTTCCTCAACAACCTATAGATGTCTTTAAGTCACAGTAGCATTATTTACTCCTTGACTATGTAGTTGGACTTTTCGTAAAGAGATATTCTTGAATCTCTTATGTAAGTAAAGATCCACTCAAATGAATAGAGAAAATATGTCTAATGTGAGCTAATGGTGTTAGGCCCTCACATGTCAGTTTATTTAATGTGCAGGGTTTAGTTTTTATTGTATTGTAGATTGATAATTTTTAGGTTTTCTTTGTGGAGTACAAAGTGATATTCTGATTTATTAATAAAGTGTGGGGTGATTAAATCAGAGTAACTGATAAGTGCATTGACTCAGGTGCTTAACTTTTTTTGGTGAAAATCGTATGAATTTTATTCTCTTAGCAGTTTTAAAATGTAGAATATGCTATTATTGACCTTACTTGCTGCTGTGCTATTGGTCACACGAATTGTTTTCCCTCGTCTGTCTGGGTTTTGTACCTGTCAGCACTGTCTGCCGATTCCTCTCAGCTCCTCACCTCTCGAGGCACTGTTCAGCTCTCTGCTTCTAGGAGTTAGACTGTTCCAGACACCGCAGGTCAGGGGGGCATGCAGCAGTTGCCTGTTCACACCTGTGTTTTCAGTTTTGCTTACAGCAGTGTGACCCTTTAACTCCATCTTATATTGAACTCTGGAAGCACCCTTGCATATACCATGCTTTCTTTGTCCATTCGTCTGCTGACTGACTCAGAGGATAAGTCCCTAACGTAGCTTTTGTGAATAGTGCTGCAGTGAACACGAGAATGCGGAGATGTGTTTGAAAGACTGATTTCCGACCTGTTGAGTTAACAGCCAGAAATGGGATCTCTGGATCATGTGAGAGTTCTGGAGCTTTTGGATGCACTTCTGTGCAACTTTCCATAGTGAGTGTAAAGTGCCACTTTAAAATATTGTCTTAATTAAGGGAGGCTGAGCGGGTATCCCAAGCAGACTCTGAAGATGTAATTGTAGTAGGGCCAGTGCTTCTGTCGACGGGTTCAGAGCGCAGTGCTCAGGCTGTGCCTAGTGACTCCATCATTGTTTAGGATCTTGCGTAGACAAATACAACCAGTGTGGCAGGCATCCCATGTGCTCTTACTTAAAATCCCTAGATGCTAAGCGGGTCACATACCTCGCCTTGCTTTCCACTGGCTAGCCTCATTTCTCCCTAGGGGTGAATTCAAATTCAAGGGTGCAGTTAGAGCTGGATAGTTCTTTGTGGTGAGGGCTGCCTGTCAAGGCATTGAGCATCATGTGTGGCCTCCACTCACTGATGCTTGTAGCAGCCCCCACCTTCCTTCCACAGATGCATCTACCAAAAATGCCTGGCAGTGTTGCCAGATGTCCTCTATCTATAGATTGCCCTGGTTGAAAACCTCTAGACGTACTCAGTGTGCATTGGTGGAACAGGGATGGACCCACCCATAAAATGTCCCTTAAGAAAGAAGGCTGCAGAGCAGTCCTGAGCCTCCCCATCACATGGTGGGTCCCAGCGGCAGGTGTTGTCGAGACTCCTGGCAGTGGCAGAATTCCCTTGACTAGAGTTCTCATGCGTTCCTCCCACTCCCCTGGGAGGGGCTCCCTCCAGAATGTGCTTCCTGCTCCTTCTCTCATCAGTGTCTGTGTTGTGTTTGCAGCCTCTAACTGCTGATGTGGAGTTTGAGCCCTTGGGATGTTTTATGACTCAAGTAGTTCAAGGCAACTGCAGGCCCAGCAGACGTTTCATGGGTGATAGCACACTCTCAGCTTTTGATCTGTGCTTCTAGGGACTTGTAGGTAGCCGCAACCACCTAGAAGTAACGTTTTGCCAAGAAGTGTCTCCCAGATTTCTTGCCCCTCCTTCCCTTTGCCCTCTCAAGAAAGCCATCTACCTTGAGGCTTTCTGAAACAAAAAGTTGGGTGGAAATATAATAACCTTCGTCTATCTTTGCCACAGGCCCGCGTCTCTGCTTTTTCTCAGCTGAGAAATCTTAATGGTCTTCATTATGTTGTCTCCTGTTCTTTGAAGTCTAGAAGAAATTTGCTTCTTCAGTCTTGTAAAATTCCTTAACTGTAGCCCTATGAAATTCCTTCTGCTTGCAAACCCTTGTTGTAATTACATGGTTTTAGGAGCAAGAAGTAGTCAACACACACTAATATTCTAGCTCATTCCATCTGCTGCATTGAGAACAACAGCCTCAGTGTGCACTTGGTCTTCCTTCCAAATGATTGTGGGTGACAGTTTTGCCAGACTCGTCTCCAGGTTTCTAGACAGTGAAATCTGTTTCTGTACTTCATGTTCTGTGCTGCTCCACATTGCATCAGATTTGTTACAGTGGTGTGTCTCTGGAGAGTGCTCATTGCTGGATTAGGTGGGATAGAGAGAGCTGCATTAATTCATAGATCTCAAAATACAGTATGGTTCCGACACACAAGAATTTGATCACAGATCTTTCTCAGCAACAATATGGGAGCAGCTTTGTTCCCTCCATTGGAAGGTGGGGCCATCTCTGGGGACTCAGAGATGAAAAATAAAGTGAGTGAGCCACTGAACCACTGCCTATGTACTCTTCAGTGTTTGACTGTTGGTTGTGTGAATGTTACCTGAATGCAGGCCTGGAGTCTGATGCCATGAGCAGGTACAGATGTGGTAAGAACTGGGGCTATGGCAGCTGCCTCTCCGTGCTCTGTACAACCAAGAGAGCCTCGGTCCAAGCTCTGGGTTGCCAGCCTTCCCCTCGGGTGTCTCACATTCAACTTGGAATGACATCTTCTGCTTCTGTCTCAGTAGATGCTATGATTGTCCATGTAGGTGCCGAGGCCAGGAGACCTGAGAATCCAACCAGTTCATCCATGAGGCATCTTGAAAAAGTTCATGACAAATCTGCATTATGAACAGAATTGCACAGATTTCAAATTTTTGCTCCAAAATAAACTACCTTTTGGTTCTGTTTTCTACTAACTGTGTTTATTTTAAACAGAGTTTAAGCAGAATTGAAGGCATCATAATTCTTAGTTTTCTGTGTCCCCCATACTTAACCATCTGAAGATAACTGTTATCTTTAATATATTTTTTTTTTGACAGGCAGAGTGGACAGTGAGAGAGAGAGACAGAGAGAAAGGTCTTCCTTTGCCGTTGGTTCACCCTCCAATGGCTGCCGCGGATGGCGCGCTGTGGCTGGCACACCGCGCTCACCCGATGGCAGGAGCCAGGTGCTAGGTGCTTTTTCCTGGTCTCCCATGGGGTGCAGGGCCCAAGCACCTGGGCCATCCTCCACTGCACTCCCGGGCCACAGCAGAGAGCTGGCCTGGAAGAGGGGCAACCGGGACAGAATCCAGCGCCCCGACCGGGACTAGAACCCGGTGTGCCAGTGCCGCAAGGTGGAGGATTAGCCTGTTGAGCCACGGCGCCGGCCTATCTTTAATATTTTATTGGCTGTTTCTTCTGATGTTGTTTCATATACATAAGTATCCCAAAAAGCATATTTAGCTTAATGAATATTTGCGAAAGGTGAATTAGGGTGTTGATAATCTTCTTAGAGTTGACTTTTACTTAATATCATCCCATAATACTATATGTACTTAGAATATAAAAAATTGACTGTTGCATAATATTCTAAATATATCACTTTTTAATTCATTCTCTCTTTTTTTGATGTTTGGGTTGCCATTCCAAACGTAATTTTGCAAACGTAATCTGTGCATGTTTTCTGTGTGCACAGAAAAGATTCTCCCTTGGGTGTGTACTTAGAGAATCCCTTCATTGTAGGATGTGTGGATGTTCAACTATACATAATTGTTCTAAATTGTTTTTCCAGAATGATGATTGCATTCATACTGTAATAGGCAGGTGTCAGAAATACTGACTGGTCATGTTTCTATCAGCTTTGGGTATTGTTAGCCTTCTTAATCTTTACCCATGGAATTTGTATAGAATGATTCCTTACCACAGCTCAGGGATACAATAAAGTTTGGGAACCACTCAGATAAAGCTCATGATGAAAGAATCTGCAATGGGAAAATGATAAGAGTTCAAACTATAGTTTGAAGAAATGTTCTTGGGAAAGAGTTGTATTTATATGGACAAGAAAAGGGAATGAAGTGAGTGACACAGAGCAAAGAACAGAAAAGAACAGAAACAAAAGCAAAAGCAGATAGCAAGGAGGGAACCTGTAGTGCTGGGTCCTGGAAAGTGCGAGTGGAAGTTCAAGAATAGTTGAGGAAGATTAAAATGGTTTTTGTCATTTTCTTGGGAGAATTTTTTTTTTTGAAAACTGCAGTTTTGTTTTCAAGATAACCTAATCTTGTTGAGTTTTGCCCTCTGTAATGGTTTAGGTTTTGAACAAACTCGGGGAAACCGTGGTCCCTGTAGCTCATGCACTTGTTCCCGACTGTGGAGGGGACTGAAGCACTGACAGAAGGTGGGTGCTGTCTGGGTCACGGTCACAGGAAAACTCTGCACCATCTGCATCCGTGTGCCACACATCTGAGTTGGTCAGTCCAGCAGTAATGACCCCCATTGGCTGAGAGGACATGGAAAGTGTTGGTTTTTCATCATCCATGGAAGCTCTGAGAGCTTCCAAGTGAGAGAAGGAATCATGGGTACTTCAAGGTACAGTGCGTTTATGGAAAACCGTTGACCATGGCAGCCTGGTACACTGTGGAAAACCTGAAACTGACCTCATCACTGTCCGATGAGCTCTCCATTCTCAGGAGTGATGCATCTCATGGATTTCTTGCTGGTGCACCCTTTGAAGCCCACGACTTCTCCAAGACCTATTTGGATCTTCGAACCACTGACGTGAGAGTCCAGAAAGTCAGCATCTGAGGGCCATTGTGATACGTTATCAGCATCAGAAGCTCTATCAAAGGATCCATTGGGGCTGCTTTTATGAGAACATTTCTGAAATCCAAGCATCCTTGGCAGAGCAAATAATGTGTTGTCAAAACCTCTCCATTCTCTTAGATCTAGGTGACTGATCTCCTGGGGGACTTTTATGATTGGTCCATTTTTTTTCCTCCATACAATGAAGAAAAATGCAAGGCACTTTTATTATGTCTTCAGAAGAACAAGAACGATGGAGAGGCTTACTTTGCAGCAGGGATTAAAAGAACTTGGGGACAAACACAGGGGAAGTAATGATAGACTGTGAGTATTTGAAAGGAATAAAAACCGATGAGAGTGAAATTACAGTGTTTGGAATGACCCAGGAGGGGATAATGGAGAGTAATGGGGTGAAAATAATAGAAACACTCAGCCTGCTTCTCGGTGACATCTTGCAGGTCATGTTAGATGACAGAGTCCCCTCCCGACGCAGGTGACAGAGTCACCGTCACCTTGGGAGCTGGAAGCTGGAGTGGAAAAGTACACAGGCTCTGCAGTGGTGCAGAGGCAGAGGCAGATGCATTTGTTCTCGAGTTTTTCTATCTTGAAACGTTGTGATTCTCAGAGACAAAGAATACTTGGTGCCTGCCCTTTGTCACCTTAACCTGATCCCTGGCCCATTTGTTAAGTGTCCCTGTGCCCTCAGAGAGGGGTTTGGCAGACGGATGCTGCTGCATGGAACCTTTTTTCCTTATCAGCCGTAGGTCTTCCTCCCGGTGATTTGTCCTGTGTCATTCTCAACACGGAGATTGTGTCTGTCTGGTTGTCAGATAAAAGCAGAGGGACTTGAGGGTGACATCGCCAAACAACAGAAAGGCGTGGCAAAGGCTGACTTGGAAACCAGATGCTGCAGTGTGCAGAAAAGAGCAGCACCCATGGAGGCCGCCCCGTGCCAGGCCGCGACCCCACAGAGCCCAGGGCCTTGTCAAGGTCAGCACGGCATTGGCCGTGTACAAAGGCTCCCTCTACGTTGGATGGCATCTTTCGAGTGTTCAGCCCCTCTCAAGGACACATGATCCCTAAAATTTCAAAGATGAAGATGGTAAACTGAATGTTGGAGTCAGGTCGTCACTGCAGTTCCGTTTCCGTAACTTCTAAGAGTGCTGTGAAACAATAAAGCATGCTAGCATTTAATTTTGGGCAGGAACCGTGCGCATTGCGTGTCTCTTTGCCCTGGGTATTGTTTGTGATCGCAGCTGTCTAAAGAGAGATATTATATTTGTAAATCTCCTCCCAGATTGGGGATACACATTGCCCTGTTACATTTTTGAAATGAATTCATCGTTTATTGTTTTTGTGAAACGGATGCATTTTCTCATTAGGGAATTAAGGAAATAGAGAACAACACACAGAAGAAAACTCAAAACTCAGCTGCAATTGGGGTCAGTGTTGTGGTACAGTGCGTTGGTCACCACTTGGTCCCTTACCCAACTGCCAGTTGGAGTCTGAGCTGCTCCACCTCCAATCCAGCTCCCTAGAGATGTGCCTGGAATTCTCTCTGTCTCTTCCTTTCTCCCCCTCTGTCACTCAGCCTATCAAATAAATAGATAACTATTACTTAAAAGGCAGAGAGAGAGAGAGAGAGAGAGAGAGAGAGAGAGAGAGAGAGAATGAATGAATATACTGGTTCATTCCCCAGATGGCTGCAGTGAGTGGCCTGGACCAAGCCAAAGCCAGGAACCAGGAGCTTCATCCAGGTCTTCCATGTGGGTGGCAGGGATCCAAGCACTTGGGCCATCATTCATCACTTTCCCAGGCACCTTAGTAGGAAGCTGGGTTGGAAGAAGAGTAGCCAGGACTCAATGTGGAGCTCCTAGGGGATGCTGGCATTATAGACAGTGGCTTAGCCCTCTATGCTACAATGCCAGGCCCAAATAAATATTAAAAAAAATAGTGACAGTTTGCTGAAGTCAGCCCTCCTGTCCAGGCGTGACTTGTGTGAGCATCAGGTGAGTGCCATTCCCGTTGCCTCTGAGTGCACATGAAGACAGCTGCCCCTCACAAAATCAGGAAAACACTTTGCACAAATGGCACCATTACCTACAAATCATTAAAGGAGTTTGTAATTTCATGAAAATTTAACAGAAGTGAAAGAAACTCAAATAAAGGGAACTAAATAGCAAAGAACTATTCCTCTACTAAGGATTATTTTTTCCATGACCCCTCTAGATTAAAAATGTGTATTTTCTTGAAAAATATGAAAATATTAGTAAAGTTACTCCTTTGAAACATTGCATTTTATTTTTTAGCTTCTTACTAAAATGTATTAGAAAACCAGGATTCTTTTTATTCTTCTTACTTCGGCCACTAATCTCCAATTCACTGATAAAATACTTTTATTCTTAAATTTATTATTTTACCTCTGTAATGTATATTTTTATTTCTGTTTTACCAAATCATATTGTAAAAGCCTTGGAGTTATTTTTTATTAATTCAAATAGTTGGTAAGATCTTCTGTAACATGAAACTTCTGTGGAAAATTAGGTTTTTTTTTGATCCATAATACTTACTTATATTTGTGGACAGCAGTGCAGAAAGCTAATGCATGGAGAGATTGTGTAATGATCGTATTGGGGTTGTTAGCACTTTCATGTCCTCAGACACTGATCATTTCTATGAGGTGGGAACATTCTCCCTCTTCTGGTTATTTTGGAATGGGCCAAAGTCACTCTAAACATGAGTGCTGGGGAGCAAGCGCCTACCACGTGCTCCTGCGTGATCTCGGTTGATGCTCTTCCAGGTTGAGTTCTTGGCTGTTTGTTCTGTCTTTCTTCCTGGAGAGAGCTCTGCCTTGGTGCTGTGCTCTCTGTTTTAACTTTTCCTGGGCATCCCGTGGGCAGCTCTGTCCAGAAAATGCATTGTTGCACTGAGTATGGAGTGACGCCTCGACCTGCACCACGAGCTCTAGTGTTAGGCTGCGTGTTCATGTTGGAGGTCCCAGGTGTGGGATAGGATGCAAAGAGGACTTAGCTGGTGGTCTCCCAAGACACTGGTGATTTCTTTGTTTCTTATACAGTTAAGCCTGCAGTAGCAGAGCTTCCCCCACTCCGTCCCAGAGAGCATGGCTGAGATTCCAGTCTTCAGAGTCAGTGTCTGGGGTTAGGAATCTGGTCCATTTCAGCTTCCTTGGTGTCTTCGCGTTGGCTGGAGCCCTGGCTCCTTTTGCAACGTGGCAGCTTACGAAATACTTGTTTCTGCTCCCTTCTACTTGAGATCTCTTCTTTCCGTTATAATATCTGTTCATATGTAGTTTTAGTTTCTTCCTGGACCCTTTGATTTTTTTTTTAGCAAAAAATTATGTTTTACTTATTTGAAAGACAGAGTTACAGAGAGAGAGAGAGAGAGAGAGAGAGACAGAGAAAGAGAGATCTTCCATTTGCTAGTTCACTCCCCAAATTGGACACAATATCTGGGGCTGGACCAGGTAGGGGCCTGGGTCTACCATGTGGGTGCAGGGGCCCAACTACTTGGATTCTGCTGCTGTCTTCTGGGGCTTTCCCAGGCCATTAGCAGGACAAGGAGCTGGATTGGGAGTGGAGCAGCCGGGACTTAAACTGTACCTCTGACAGGTGATCTGGTATCGTAGGCAGTCACTTAACCTGCTGCGCTGTGCCACCAGACATCTTCCTCGATGCAACTACCTGGCTATGTGCATACTTTTTCAGTCTCATTGTGTCTTCTTCTTCTGTTCCTACCAAAAATGGATTTTCTGTTTGCACCCCAAGGCAGCCTGTGGAGCAGACTGAGTGAGTGACCTCAGAGCCCTTGCTGAAGAGGGTCCTCCCCATGTGGATTCACAGGTCCTCCCCTGTGCTTCCATATGCTGTGCATTGCTGGCCTTTATGTATTGTGGGTCCATCAACTATGTTCACAATTTGGGGTTAAAGGGTCAAAATTACCATTGTTTTTGTCTTAGGGATTATCTAGTTAGAATTTCCTGTGATACACTCTACATGGGTTTGTTAGAATACAGCTGTCTGAACAGCCTGAACCTTGTCTGAGACTGCTGGGCGTTATGAGATGTAGAAACAGTATCAATAGTCTTTTATTAACATAAATCTTTATTTTTGTTTCAGAGGGAAAAATTGAACTTGAAACTGACCTGAGAAAGGGTATCTGTACCATTCAGGAAGTGATTTATAAATAGCTGCTGGTTAATAAAATTCAGAGCAATAAATAAGTTTCTGTTCATTAAACAAAAACCAGGTAAATGATTAAATTCAACTTTTAAGATACCAAACTATTTTACACATAGAAAAATCCTATGATACGAAATCCTATGAAGAGAAATACTGGACATTTTGAATGATAAGAGGTAGTGTTGTTTAATAAAAGTCGAATGGAGGGTCGAGATACAACCTCACTGAGTATTTCAGAGAAACCACATGACATGTTGTTTTTTTTTCATCATTATGTGCCTGAATTAGTTACACAGGAAACTGCTCTGCTTTCTAGTTTGTTGGCTGTGTGGAGCACATAAGGATGACTGGATATGGTATTTTTTTTTTAGCTTAGTATTCTGTTTAATTTTTTAAGATAACACTTTTAATTTACATTATGTTCAAAAGTTTAATGGCTCTACTAAACATATAATTTAACAAATACAAAGTGAAAAGACTATAATCCAGGAGAAAAATAGGCATTGGCTATAAATAATAATCAAATGAATCTAAAAGTAAATTACACCCCATTTTGATCTTCCAGTCTAAACAGAGTTATGAGATAGTGGAGTTTCTTTCTGGAGGAATCTGGCGAAACTAACTTGGCTTTGGCCTGGCCCAGCCCTGGTCATTGTGGCCATTTGGGGAATGAACCAGAGAGTGGAAGATCTTTGTCCTTTTCTGTCTCTGTAACTCTGCCTTTCAAATAAATAAATCTCTAAAAAAAATTAAAAGAAATAACCTGTCTGATATCTCATGTCCTTGCCATACTGAGGGGGAAACCAAGGCTCAGAGTAGAAAGAATCTCACTGAGAGCAAACAAGGCCAAGGACTTGGTCCTCTTTCTCCCTGGCCTGGGTTCCATCCCGTCCTCCCGTAGACATTTCAGCTCAGATCAATGCTGTCACAAACCCAGGACACTCAGGAGGCTCTTAGGCCCTTTCGGTGGAAATGAGACTGTGAATAGTTGATTTATAGTTGCAATAAGCTTAGCCACAGAGTGCCCAGGGAAAGAAAATGGGCTGGGATGGTTACTGCACAACTGAAACCCACGACCTATTTATATGTAGACATTGTGGCTCCTTTGTCAGCAAGGAGAGGATGGGTAGAGAATAATTTCGGAAACGTCTAAGACAGTGCTGAGGCACTGTGAAATATCGCTATTGCATACTTTATTCTGTCTGGGAGAAATAGAAAGCAACAGAGACTCTCACCCAGACTGGAAAGGCATTGATTTTAGGCATACCTGAGAGCAAAAATGTGGAACATTTTTCTCTTGTGTGTTGAGTGTACCCATCATCGTGCATATTCTGTTATGGTACAGTGGTTAACATATGGTACAGTGGTTAGCATATCCATACTAAGGAATGATACATAGCAAATGAAAATAATAAAAATCCCTATGTTGACAGGTTTGGCATACCTACTGTTAAGGGAACTGAGATGCAGAATAACACTTGTGGAATAAATCCATGCATATTTAAAATACATGCACGTGTCCCTGTGTATTCTGATAAACACCTAAAGTGCTGTGTATATCCGTGAGAAAGGACTCAGTGACACATTTCTACAGCCGGTTCCAGTTGGGGCTGACTGATCCCCCAGGGACCTTTGCAATATCTAGAGACATTTTTGTTGTCACAGATAGTGACAAGGAAGGTGCTGCTGGTGTCTTAGTGATCATAGCCAGGGGTGGTGCTGAACTGCCTACAGGACAACCCCATGAAATCGCCGCCCTCAGGGACCCCCGTCCTTGCCTAGCAGAAAGCGTCCATTAGCTACCTAATGTCCTAACAACACATGATAGCCATTGCCTGCTGAATGCTTATTAACCTGCTATCCGTGGTAGGGTCTTTGCCAACGCTCTGTGCAGTTGGCTTTTTAGAGGCTTTCTTCAAGCCAAACAGAACCGGCACCACCCACATCGCAAGCAGAGCCTGTGCAGAGTGCTCAGACTGACAGGGGAGTTGCTGAACGCTCATTGCCACGGTGAGTGCAGGCCTCTGGCGGCATTTCAGCGGCAGTCTTTCACGTGTGTTGCATGCAGAGCTGTGTGTTCGGGTGTGTGCTCAGAGGACTTTCTCCACCCATTTCTTCTGCACCTGTTAAAGTTCTCTCAGTTGTGCCACATTCACCCAAACTCTCCAAATTTCCAGATCATGAGGCGGGAGATGGATTTGGATCTTGCTGCTGTTTTGCTCCCTTTCTGTAAGAAGCAGTCTGCTCTTTCTCAGAAGACACTGTTGTTGTAAGAACAGCAGCGTGCGTGTGAGTGGGCAGGCCTGTTTCCATAGTACCCACAGCCGGATCTGTTGTGCGCAGTGTCCACGGTTCTGGGAGTGAGAAACCCTGCCCTGGGCTGCTCACGGTGGCTTTCTCTGGGGCTTTGAGCAGACCTTGCCCTTCGCTTGTGCTTTCTGTACGTCCTTAGAGAGACCTCGTTCATATGTCAGCAGTAGTTGCATTTGAAAGTTAGGCTCACATTAGGGAAGCTGCCTCACGGTATTGTCAGAGTAGGATTTCCCGGGAGTTGGCGTGAAGCGTGCAGTGACTGTGTACGCGAGTTTGTGGTAACTGACACTTCAGGGTGGGAACACCCTCCCTGGGTGTTCTGAGTGGTGGGAGCAAGGGTGCCTTTCTCAGGGTGAGTGACAGTGGGGAGACTGCTGAGTTCATGGATTGTGCTGCAGTTTTATGTAGGAAGAAAGCAGATGGTTAACAAAGTAAATTGAGCACAATTCTCATCTTTGGTTGTGGAGATTTCTGCTAGGAGAAGTCTGTCCACACGTTCACAATGTCACACATGCAGTTCACAGGGCTTGTAAAGACATTGAGTTGACATCTCCATCCCTGGTGAATCAGCTTCATGCACAGTTGCTTCTAAGCATACTCGTGTGTATGCATGTATGTGTGTGTACACACACACACGTGTTTGTGTTCTTTACCAAGGGATAGGCTGTTTCTAGTACTGAGTCATCTCACATGCTGTCTGACTTCATTTTTTTATTATCAAATATTGACAGCACATGGAAGATGGGAGAAAAATACCTTAATCAATATCCATGTCGATACCAGCCAAGATGAACAGATCTTAATAAATTGCTATATTGGCTTTAAATTTCACTCCATTTCTCAATTTCTCTTTTTAGGAAATATATCATTACAAATAAAGCTAAAGATACCCTCTCCCCAGAAGTAACTTGTGTTCTGACCTTGGGGTCCAGTCCTCATCTATGTTTTTATTTTTTTGCACACATATTTGTCCATCACACAATCGAATGCTTGAGTTTTATTTGCTTTACAAGTTTAGGTGAATAATGTTTTCTTTCTGTGTGATTTTTTTTTCTTGCTTTAAAATATTGACTACACTAATCCCATGTGGACAAAACAGTAACACTTGCTTTATTGGAAATGCTTTAGGTATCATGTTCTGTGTGAATATCTGACAGTTAATTCATCCATATTCCATTCCATTTCTTTTCCTTTAACATGGTATTATCAGCCATGCTGTAATTAGTATTGCTGTCCATGTTTCCATGGCCATATGAATGGAAGATCTTCTAGGCAAGTATTTCCAGAAATAAAATTTCTGAACCATATGATGTGCTTGACCTCAATGCAATATATAGCAGATAAAAGCCATTCCTTAGAGTGTTTCTTTTGTTGTTGTTGTTGTTAATGGTAAAGATTTATTTATATGTTTGAAAGGCAGAGAGAGGGCGAGGGTGAGGGCGAGGGCGAGGGCGAGAGAGAGAGAGAGAGAGAGTCCACGTCTAGGGCTGGGCCAGACCAAAGCGTGGAGCCTGGAACTCCATCCAGGTCTCCTCTGTCAGTGACAGGGTCCCAGGCTGTTGTGCCACCTTCTACTGTGTTCCAAGCATTTAGGCATACCCAATTAGGTCATTCCTTGTTCTGCCTTGTTTCCAAGCAATAACTCACCACAATGCTGAGATAGTGTTGAGAGTGATAGGAAGGGCTGGTGTGGCCAACTAGTTTGAGTCTGAACTGCTCTGCTTCTGATCCAGCTCCCTGCTAATGCTTCTGGGAAGGCAGTGGAAGGTGTTCTGTGTACTTGGGCCCCTACTATCCATGTGGGAGATCAGAACGGAGTTCAAGGCTGCTGACTTTGGCCAGACCTTTGCAACCATTTGGAGGGAGAACCAGCAGATGGAAGATCTCTCTCTCTCTCATTCTCTCACTCTCTCCTTGTAACTCTTTCAAATAAATAGACTAAATCTTTAAAAAATAGAGGCAACACTTTGAGCAGCAGGTGATCTTCATTAATTTTTTAGCAGTTTGTTCATGAATAGGTATCGAATTTTATAGGATGTTCTTCCTGTATTAACTGACACGATCAAGTTATTTTTTCTTCTGTGACTGATTAACAGGGTTGATTACACATATTTTGAAGTGTTGATCCTCCCTGCATTCCAGCAATAAACTCCATTTGATCAGTTGGATTCTTATATTTTCCTGATTTCAGCTAGATGTTATTTTGTCCAGGCTTTTATGTCTGCAATCACAAATTGTATTAATCTGTAGTCTTCTTCTTGATTTTGATTTTTGTGTCAGGGTAATGATAGTTTCACAAAATGAATTGAAAAGTATTCCCATTCTGTCAGTTTTGTCTTCACTTTCCTGAGTGTTTCTATTGCAGTACAGAAACTTCTCAATTTGATGTAATCCCATTTGTCAATTTTGGCTTTGATTGCCTGTGCCTCTGGAGTCTTTTCCAAGCCATCTTTGCCAATACCAACGTCTTGCAGGGTTTCTCCCAGCGTTTCTCTAATCAATTGATGGTATAGGGTTGTAGATTTAAGTCTTTAAACCATTTTGAATGAATTTTTGTGTAACATGTAGGGTAGGAGTCTTGCTTCATACTTCTGCACATGGAGATCCAGTGTTCCCAGCACCATTTGTTGAAGAGACTGTCCTTGGTCTAGGGGTTGATTTTTAGTGCCTTTGTCAAAGACAAGTTGGTTGTAGATGCGTGGATTGGTTTCTGAAGTTTCTGTTCCGTTCCATTATTCTATCCATCTGTTTTTATACCAGTACCAGGCTGATTTGATTGTAAGTGCTCTTTAGTATGTTTTCAAACCTGGTATTGCAATGCCTCTGGCTTTGTTTTTGTTGTATAAGATTGCTTTAGCTATTTAGGACCTCCTGTGTTTCCATATGAATTTTAGCATTGCTTTTTTCTAGATTAGAGAAGAACATCCTTGGTATTTTGATTGGTATCACACTGAATCTGTATAATGCTTTTGGTTGTATATATATTTTGATGACATTGATACTTCCAATCTATGAATATGTAAGATTTTTCCATTTTTATCTTCTATTTCTTTCTTTAATGTTTTATAATTCTAATGTAGAGATCTTTGACATCCTTGGTTAATTTATTCCAAGGTATTTGCTCTTTTTTTATGGTAATTATTGTGAATGGGATTGATCTTACAAGTTCTTTCTCAGCCGTGGCACCGTCTGTGTATACAAAAGCTGTTGATTTTTGTGTGTTGCTTTTATATCCTGCTACTTTACCAAACTCATTCTATGAGTTCTAATAGTCTATAAGTGGAGTGCTGTGGGTCCCCTATATATAGAATCATGTCATCTGCAAATAGAGATAATTTGACTTTCTGCTTCCCAATTTGTATTCCTTTGATTTTTCTTGCCTAACTACTCTGTCTAAAACTCCCAGGACTATATTTAATAGTAGTGGTAAACATGGGCATCCTTGTTTGATTCTGGATCTCTGTGGGAATGCTTCCAACTTTTCCCCATTCATTAGTACATTGGCCATGGGTTTGTCATAAATTGCATTTATTGTGTTGAGGATTGTTCCTTCTATACCCAGTTTACATAGAGTTCTCATCATGAAAGGATGTTGTACTTTATCAGACTATTTCTCTGCATCTGTTGAGATAATCATATGGTTTTAGTTCTTCAGTTTGCTAATGTGGTTTATCACGTTGATTGATGTGTGAATGTTGAACCTCCCTGCATACCAGGGATAAAACCCACTTTGTCTAGGTGCATGATCTTTCTGATGTGTTGTTGGATTTGATTGGCAAGAATTTTGTTAAGGATTTTTGCATCTAGTTCACAGGGAAACTGGGAGAAATTATTTGCAAACTATGCAACTGATATAGGATTAATAACCAGCATATATAAAGAGATCAAGAAACTCAACAACAAGAAAACAAACAATCTAGTTAAGCAATGCGCAAAGGACTTAAGTGGGCATTTTTCAAAAGAGGAAATCCAAATGGCCAACAGACACATGAAAAAATGATCAGTATCTCTAGCTGACAGGGAAATGCAAATCAAAATCCCCCACATCCTTGCCAGCATTTGTCATTTGTTAATTTCTGTATGAAAGCTATTCTCACAGGGCTGAGGTGAAACCTCATTGTGGAAAGGCACCCTAATTCACTGTTGGTAGGAATATAAGCAAGTAAAGCTGCCATGGAAGAGAGTATGGAGATAGCTCAGAAATCTGAATGTAGACCTAATGTGTGACTCAGCCATCCCACTCCTGGGAATTTACCCGAGGAAAATGAAATCAAAATATGAGTTATCTGTACCCCCATGTTTATTGCGGCTCAAGTCACAGTAGCAAAGACATGGAATCAACCCAAATGTCCATCAACTGAAGACTAGATAAAGAAATTATGGGATATGTACACCATGGAATACTATGCAGCAGTAAAAAATGAAATCCTGTCATTTGCAATAAAATGGATGAATCTGGAAAACATCATACTTAGTGAAATAAGCCAGTCTTAAAGAGAAAAAAGTCGTAATTGATGGCCACATTGTTGTAGTGTCCATATCATTTAGGAATTGATTTTTGCTTGGTGCATCAAGATTTCTTCAGGCTCAGTATGTGTTCAGTGCATACATCAAAGGAGAGCACCCAACCAACCTTTTATTATTCACTTTCAGATGACAGATTCAGCACTATCTTGCAAAATAAGCTTTTGTTGGATTATTTTGAATGATTGCAAGCTAACATAAACATTCTGCACACGTTTAAGGTAAGCGAGACTAAACTGTGATGTTTGCTCACTTAGGGTTGGGGCATTAAATGTGTTTTTCACTTGTGATCTCTTAATCTATAGGTTTATGAGCATCAACTACATTGTAAGTTGATATTATCTGTGTTTTTATTTGCTTTTAATTTTCTTTATTATTTTATTCATTATGTTTTCTTGAGATTTAACTTACTGTTACTTTCCTGAGTTAATATTGTATAAATGAGTTTCAGTCTTTCTATTATGTTATCATATGTATTTACAGGTATAAATAACATCATAAACAGCTTTACAAATATCCCACCAGTCATAACATGCTTTGTTTCATTATTATTCAGTTTAAATATAGTAATTGCCACTTTCTAATTTCTATTGAGAAAACTTTCAACTCACTTTGAAATCACTATTTTTTCATGCGTTTGGAATTTTCTGGTTGTCTCTTGGATACTGATTTCCAGTATCATCCCACTGTGTTCAGAAAACTTGTCCTGAACGGCTTCTTATTTGATTTCAGGTTTACTGGTACCTACTTTCTGTGTCGGTGTAGTTTGAGTTTTCATAAATGTGTTTCAGGTACAGGAAAATAATGTATACTCTTTTATGCCTGAGTACAGTTTCCTGTATATGTCAGTTGGTTGATATTCATATGCGTACTGTCTTTTCTTCTGTTGATATGTTTAAAAATCATTGCAATCTGTGTCTTCTATTTTGCATATGGGCTATTCTAATTCTCCTTTATTTTTATGTTTTTGGTTCTAATTATCAATATGAAAAGCTCCTAGTTACTTCCAGCATTACTTGGGCCTTAAAGTCTAATTTGATTGATTTTAACATATCTATTCTGACTGTATTTATAATGATATTATCTGTGTATTTAAGATTGAACTCCTCTAAGTGGAATAGAGTTTCAGCTCTTCATTCATCCTTCTGTCTTGTCTTTCTCTCCTTTTCTGCAATATTTCATCTGGTTCAGTTGGTGCAATATAAGTTAAGTGGTCTCAAGCCTGTTGTTTTACTCTTTTTTTTGTGTTTGCTTTTCTTCTTGTATGTTCTACCTTTCTCTCCCTCTCTGTCTGTCTTCATTTCTTATGTTTCCTAAACTTATCTTAGAAGAAAAATTATTTATCTGGTAGTTAAAAATATTTAAAGTTTGCACTTTATTGATTATCTCAGATATTAAAATACATATTTTTGTTTAATAGAGTATAAAATATAATGATACCCTATCCACTTCTCATATGATTGTTGTATGTTGGACTCTTAGACTTTATGTAATTTGTTTTGTTGTTTACATTATTTTTGCCTTGCACTTTAATTCCTTATATTGTTTAATTAACATAAAATGGTTTTATTACAGTAAGTATTCATTTAGATTGAGCTACATACTTATCTTTTTCAGTAATGTTCATTTCTCCCTTTATTTCTGTGCTTCTCTCTGGCATCATTTTAATTGTGTTTGAAATATTTATTTTAGTATTTGTTAGCAAATACTCAGTTTTTATTTGGCTGGGAAATCTTTGTTTTGCCTTCATATTTGAGAGGGTATTTTATCATCTGTCAAAATGGAATTGAAATTTGCCAATTGTTTTCTTTCAGAAAATAACTACCCATCTTTGCTCTATTCTGGCTGTTATTACCACTTGGAGCAGTCAGTGTCAGTCTTGATGCTGTGTCTTTGAAAGTGATGCCCGCTCTTCTCTGGCTGCTTTTACAACTTTGTGTTCCTCAGAGGCTAATTATGCCACACAGAGCAAATCTGGCACCACAGCCCAACTCCGTGAAGCATTGCTGGAACATGACCACACCTGTTTGTCTGCCTCTTCCCCATGGATGCTAATGCCAGGCTGAATCCATGTGATGCAAACAGGATGGCCCTCAAGTCTAGAATGTTCTCTTATCTGGTTCTTTATGGAAAACCTTTATCTTCCCTTCATCTCTAATTTCCAGCAGTAGCATTATAATATGAATAAAGCTTCTTTTGTTTTAAATTTTCCATTAAATATTCTCCATAAGTTCCATTTTTCTTCTGAGGTTCTCTGTCATTTTTCTGTTTTACCGACTATATTAATTGCAGTCACTTTAAAGTCAGTATCTTGACTTTCTAAAGATGTATTTCTGATGTCTGTTATTCCCCCTTCTTTTCTGGTTCTGTGGCCCTGTCTCAGGAGTCCCAAGATGCTCTGAACGAATGCCAGGTTCTGCATGTGAAAAGTGTCATTACTGAAGCTCTAGCCTTGTATTCCGTCTTTCTGAGAGGCACTTACAGGGAGAGAGCGAGCACCTCATCTGGTGTGAGATGGAGCCAGCTTGGTGTGGAGTTCAGGGTCTGCGGTAGCTGGTTCTTGGACACAGGGTCATAGGGTGGATTCCTTTTGGACTCCTAATTTGAAATCCAGCTCCTCCTCAGATTCTCCTTTCATGGTTCCCCTGAACTTGCCCTTCTGTTTCCCCAGCCCCGTGGGATTTCAGGAAGCTCTGCTCAGTGTCCCAGCCCACTCGCCGCTGGGTCCTCCTGTGTCCCTGACCCGTAGCTGTTTGGCTTAGGAACTGATGAATGCCTTGAGCTGTGAATGGGCCAGGTTCTGACTCTGTGCCTCGTTCTGGTTGTGTTTTGTCTTCATGGCGGCCCTGGGAAAGCTTCATCCATCTCCTGTTAGAGTTCTTCAAAGAAGTGCTTCACGGTGTTGACATCTCCTTGTTGAAAATTTCCATTGGAAGTTGTGTGTGTGTGTGGGTAGCTGAGCTGCATGTGACAGTTTTGGCTCCCATCGGTGGTGGTGCCTATGGTTTATGCTGTCAGTCATTAGTCCTCTTCAATTAGGATTGGAGCAAGGCTAAGTTTTTTCTTGGAAACAGGCATGGATGGTCTGTTGCTCCCTGTTCATCACTTCTTGAAAAGAGTTTCCATTTGTAAACTGTTCATGTCTTTGGGACATTGTTCCCACCAGCTCTTCATAAATTACCTGTGATACCATCATTCTTCCTCCTAAGCTTCACCGTATATTTGAGGTTTGTACTTGCTTCAATGTTTGTGGAACCCGTGTTACTCTGACAAAGGCTTTCTCAAATTGATGCTGTATCCTTCTTAGTGGCTCAACAAGATCCTATTCAGACATTTTATAGCGAGTTTACTTTGGTGCAAAGACAACCGAAATCTATGATTCTTTTTATTATTGTATACTCACTGAAAGCTTGATGAGTGCTGGCTATCTGAAAGTCTATCCTTTTCATTGACAAACTCACAATTGTTATAAGCATGGAAGTTATGTTATTACAATGTTTCTTGTCAATAGTTCATTTCTTCTTAAAAATCTCTGAGTATATTTACTGGGAGTTTTAAAGACTTTATAAAATTTTCCACTGAATTCTGATAGATGGATGCAAGATCATCAGGGAGAAAGCTAGATTATGATTCTTAAGAAACTGTGAATCGATGTACCTGTGAATATTGATGACAATCAGTGCTGATTGGCTCTGACCCTACTGAGGTCTGTGTGGAGGCTTATCTTCAGGACCGGGTGAGCTGCATGCCCACTTGCTTGGCATCTGAGTCATCCTGTACATTCGTATTTTAAAGTATTTATGTTTCCTTTTGTCACTTAAGTGTGTTTTTTCTTAAAACTACATTCTACTTTTTATAACATTCTTAAAAATGGAAAGAATTAAATGGGGATTTAAAATGATAGTCTGGACACAATGAGTAGCTAGGATTAGACTGTAATAAATGGCATCTCTTGGAAACAGTTCGTACTCCTTTTTAGGTCTGTGAGGTAGTTCTGTGTACACTGTTCTAATGCAACAGTTCAGTTGACATTCCATTTGCAATGGGGGAAAGGCGTTTGGCCAGAGGTTTAGATGCTCATGTCCTGTATATCGCAGGACTGGATTTGTGTGACTGCTCTGGCCCCTTACTCCAGTTTCCCATTGATGTGGATCCTAGGAGGCAGTGGTGATAGTTCAAGTAATTGGGTCCCTGACACCTACGTGGGAGAATAGGATTGAGTTCCCAGCTCCTGGCTTCGACCTGGTTCAGTCCCTGCCTCTGTAGGCATTTGAGGATCGGACCAGTGAATGACATTTCTCTCTCGCTCTCTCTCTCTTGGTCAGTCTCTCAATATGTGATATAAAAAAAAAAAAAAAGTGGGACATGAATCTAAGTTTCAGAAACAATTCTACTGGCATATACTCATCTGCTTTTTTCTGAGTTTGTGGAATGAGCCTCACACCTAATCATTCCATTGACTAAAACACCCTTTCCTTTCATATATCTCCCAGACAAGGAAGCATAGGAGGAAATTTTTCAGATGTTGATATAACTTCCCCAAACAAAGTGTTTGCTTTCGTTTTGACAGGTCTCATTATGACCAGAATACAGTCGGGATGAAGGTTTTTCTTTTCCTACAATAATGTAATATGACAAAGAAAAGCTATTTGTAAAATACATTTGACACTTGATTTTTCAGTGAGTATTTGAAGTATGTTAATGTCATCGTGCCAGGAAAATGTTATTAGAAGAAAAGCAGATGGGTTGCCAATGGAGAAGAAACCCTAAAGGGAAAGTAGAGCTTATTTAGGTATAACAGGTTCCTGTTAGAGACCCCCCAGGGGAGAGCACTGAGGGAGCACGCGCTTTATTTGGAAGGTGATCCCAGGGAGCAGGAATGAGGAGGCGGAAAAGTGAGATGAGAGAGACTGGTTGCCCCTTAACAGGAGCATTGCCGAGATGTTTACTCCTGGCGGAAGCCCCACCTCAGCCCATCTGAGATGAAGGGAGGAGCCATGTGAGTCTACGCGCTCCTCGAAGCAGTGACAAGACTACATCGAGCATGTAATAATTCTATTAAGGGGGTGTCTGTGCGACAGAATGAGGAGGGAGGAGGAGATGTCACACAATCTGAGGAAATGTCATCAGGGCTGCTGGGAATGCCTGGGATCAGAATCTTCTGTCAAAGAATTGCCGATTTCCAAGAACTGACATTGGACGGGAGCAGCCTGTATAAAGTGTGACTGCCATAAACATATAGATTTCCGAGCACAGCATTGGGGGCCTCACAGAATTGAAGGTCTTGAGGTATAATCCAATGTCCACCAAAGGAAACTGGGAAAATATCCTTCATAATTGTCCATTCTGATGGATCCTCAAGCATTTATCTCCTCATTCACCTTTGTTATTTAAGGGTTGTTCCCAGGTTGTTAATATCCCCATTCATTGCTTGAGCAAGGGATGTGTGAGTTCTTTAAAATCTAGGGAAAACCCTGAGGAAGGAAAACTGGACTACATGGCAGGAATCCAGCCAACATTTCCAGGCATCATGGGATGCACATGCAGCTGGAGTCACTGGTGAGCACAGGGATGGGGATATGGAACTCTCCAAAGCATTTGCTAAGTAGGTTTTGGTAGAGTTATGAGCAGATTGAAGAAACAACCAAACATAGACTTTAGAATTGTTTACGTAGCTGCAGATAAAGGAAAAGAGGCAGCGTAGGGTCAGGAAAGGCATAGTCAGGGCCGGCACTCTCATGCAATGGGTTAAAGCCCTGACCTGCAGCACTGGCATCCCATATGGGTGCTGCTTTGAGTCCCACCTGCTCCACTTCCCATCCTGCTTCCTGCTAATGTGCCTGGGAAAGCAGTGGAGGATGGAGGATGGCTCAAGTCCATGGACCCCTGCATCTGTGTGGGAGACCCGGAAGAAGCTCCAGGTGCCAGGCTTCGGATTGGCTCAGCTCCAGCTCTTGTGGCACTTTGGGGAGTGAACCAGTAGATAGAAGACTTCTCTCTGTTTTTACCTTTCTCTGTAGCTCTTTCATATAAATAAATCTTAAAAAGAAAAAAAAAACACAAAAAGGTATAGTCACTGTCCAAATGACAAGTCTTGTTATTCCATGACTGTATACTTGGACCAGAGTTGAATCCCAGTTTCTGGAAAAGTTCCATGAACTTTTGAAGGGTGCCTTTCCTCATCTGTGAGGTAGGGATGTAATATGACCTACCTGATCAATTTACTTGCCATAGACAGATGACTTAATTTTCCAGCCCTTCTTTTTCTCCCACTCAAGTGAGAATGTGAGCATTGCTCAAGGGTTGGATGAGTCAGTCGTGTGTGAGACGCAGACGCCAGCTCTGCAGCTTTGTCTTTCTGAGTCACAATTGGGGAATGGGGGGGGATTTTCTGAGTTAGAATGCTCCCTGCTTCCTCCTTTGGTGCTGCTGCAGACGTTGACTTGAAGGGGGATGTGCACTGAAAGGGGCTTTTGTGAGAGCTGTTGGTTTGCTCATAGATCAGACAGATTTAGCACAGCTCTTGGCTGCAGTTTGCCTTTTCCTTCTTTTTCTCTTATTATTAAAAAGCCAGTTTGAACACATGGCTCTTAATCACCCTTCTCTCTGGGTAAGCAGAAAAATGGGGTGCAGAATATGCAGAAACCCTGGATCCTGGTTAGATTGTGCTGGATTTGGCACTCACAAGCATCTTGCCATGTGAGAAAATAAACCTCTATTTGGTTCAAACCACCAAAGTTGTTTTTTTTGCATCTAGTTGAACATGATCTTGATCCAGACAGGTGACATGTGACCTCCATCAGTAAATGTTAGCTGCTGTTATCTGTGTAGATGTTGCTTTCAATAGAGATAAGGATGGCTCTCATTCAGGAGGGCTGGGGAGGAAGAAACAGCTGTAAGTGATGCATAAATAAGGGTCCCAAACACCTAGCATTTGCAGGGAAGAGTCCAGGACTTCTGCAGAAGAGGCATGAAGAATTGATAGTGATAGTAGTGTTATCACCATACCGTACTCTATGCTGGGGAAGTGCTCAGCACTTGGCTAGTGTTGTTGGACAGTGGTGCCATTAGCTGATGTCAGAAGGTTGAGGTGATACAGAGTGAGAAAATGATCCTCTCATTCAAGCACTGTTATGAATCCAGTAGAATAGCCATATCCTCAGGACAGAGGAAATATGTATCTGTTCCTGGAAGAATAATTGGGATGTTGGATATTTGGGTTGGACATGACCTGCCAGTGGTGACGACAGAACTCAGTGGGATAGACTGGCATTGCAGTAGGAAGGCTGGGGGACAGTCTAGGAAAGGACCCAACAGAGAATCTGGGTGGCCGATGTGTCCATTTCTTGGCTTTCAGCACCAACAGTGGTCTGTGTGCTCTAGGACCATGGGTAGATGTCCCCAAAGCCAAGACTCCTGTTGTCTTATTCTTGGCATTGATTATTATAGATGGGCAAGGAGCTATGGTTTCTACTGAAAAATCCATGTGGGAGATAAATCTCACTAATGTCATAGAGTGAGTCAAACTACTCAGTTAAATATGTTGATTGCCCCGGGATGTCTATATATTTTTTTCTGGGCCTTCATAAAATATCCTAAGCATCCAGTTCCCAAATTTTAAGAGATCATGGGAGTTTACATTGATAACCAGGAACTAGAATGTATTTGTAGATTGTTATATATGGTAATTATTATGTATTATGTATAAATATTGTTATATGTAAGCCTACTTGTGTAATGACTTATGTATTTGTCTAACACTGTAACTTGAAAAGAGGTCTCAGTTAATGAGGAACATATTAATTGGAATTTCTTTAATTTAGTGCTATTTTATCTTTGGCCTTTTGCATAATTGTGATTGTAATGTGACATACCTCATTCAAGACTAAGTTGTTTGCTGGGTGAGCATCTGCATCTATTAATTTTTATTAAAAAAAAGTTGAGTATTTCATTAAGTATTATTCTCTGGGATCTTCTGATTTAATTAAAACCATAGAGTATTAGATTTTTCCAGTACTTGAGCTTCCCCAGATCGTCACAAAGGCAGGAATTAAATGTCATGTTCAGAAGGCGGCTTTCTTCACCTTCTCATTGGCTGGCTGGGGACTGCAGGCTGAGAGAGCTCATCAGCAAGTGTGAGATTGGATTGGAAGTGTAAGTAGTAGGGACTCATTTTCACTCTTCCTGAGTCTTTGGATAAAATGATTCACACCCCTCCCGGCCCCTGTGGGTTTTACTAGCAGTGCCTTTTAAAAATAGAATTACCAAATCTCAGCACTGGAAACAATTTCAGGGGTCACTGCAGAAGCCAGTCCACCTCCTGAGCGATCTTTCTCTCTCTCTGCTCCTGCAGCTTAGAAACCTCTGGAGGGGATTCGCTCATAGCCTCCACAGGTGGTCTGTTCCACTTCAATTTAATGCTTGGAAACTTCTTGTTTAGGGCTAGGATCTGCCTCTGTAAATTACCGGTAGCAAGATCAGAGCAACAGGTGATGCTGGCCTTTGTTGGGCACTGTATTTAGTTTCAGCTGACACAACTACTTTCATCACAAATGTTTTTTGAAACAGAAAATTAGATACGTGGTCGGTATCCCTTATTCAAAACTCTGGGGTCTCAAGAGTCTTGTCTTTTCTGGAGTGCGGAATATTCAAATATAATAATGATATATTCTGGAAATGGCTGCCAAGCCTAAATGCAAAAATCCTTATACATATAGGCCAAAGGGGCTTCTGTATTTAGTGTCCTTGGGTTTCGATGGTGACCTGTCACATGAGTTCAGGTGTGGAATTTTCCATTGATAGCACTGCATTGCTGCTCAGAAGGTTTTTGAGGCTGGAGCATTTTACGTTTCAGATGTTTGGATTAGGGATGCTAGACCTGAACTGAGAACATGAGGCCAGGGGAGCAGGCTGTTGAGGAGACTTGCACAAACAGGTCCTCTCCCAGAGGCAGGGCTGGCAGCAGGAGAGGCCTTGGAGGGGGTGCCCAGGGCACTGGGCTTGAGCCCCTGCCCCAAAAAAGGAAAACAAAACAAAGCAGCAGGTGCACCACCCTCTGTCTGGCTGAGTTTACCTTTCCTTGTTTGTTCTGTCCCACACACCTCTGCCACCCACCATCTCCAGGTTGGTTCTTCGTAGTGGCTGTGCTGTTGCTGTCACTGTCACTGTCACGGGTTTTCATGCCCTGTGGGTGTGTGTGGGTGAATCTTGTTGTGTTACCTTGGTAGGTGGCAGAACTGAATAGAAGAACAGCTGACAAAGTGAATTGGAGAACTCATGTTTTTTATACCTTCTAGATTTTGGCTCTGTGAAACTAAGCTTTGGAATAAGCTTTGCCGGGGAGGACAGGCATTTGGGGAAAATGCAGATGGAGGTGGTGTTTTGTTCTTGCTGCCATTCCCTTATAGAATTCCTTCGACTCCAGTTGCATTAGGAGTGCGTTTTATAACACCTTCTTTACTAAGTGGTGTTACGCCGGTTTTAATTACGAGTGAGTAAAAGATCAGCAAGATTAAGTGGATTCTCAGACATTACATATCCAATGGCAATACGGGGAATTAAACTATGAACTCATTTTCTCTCACAACTGTTCCACTTCTGCCAGGGAAGGAAGAGAATAACCTATTTTATACATTGAAAAAGATGAAGATGGCCATGCTTTTGTAGGGGTCAGCAGTGTACCTAACTTATTTGACCCTGGGGGACGTGGTTTTAACCATCCCTTTTCATTTCTGTGAGTCATTTGCTCTAATAGGCTTAATTAAAACATTAGAAAATTAATGACCACAGAAGAAATACAGTGAAAATGCTTTGTGATTGAAATTATACTGACGCTGCTGATAAAAAAATACTAAAGGTACCAGAGCTAAGAAAAAGGTTGGATGGTCAATACCTTTTTATCTCATTGATATATTTTTGAATTTTAATTTTATTTGTTTGAAAGAGTAACACAGAGAAGGTGAGACAGAGAGAGAAAGAGGTCTTCCATCTACTGGTTCGATCCCCAAATGCCTGCAAATAGTCAGGGCTGGGCCAGGCAGAAACCGGGATCCTGGACCTACATCTGGGTCTCTCGAGGGGTGCCAGCGACCCAAGCATGTGAGCCATCATCAGCTGCTTTCCCGGGGTGCACATTAGCAGATAGGTGGATCAGAAGCAGAGTAACCAGGACTTGAACTGGGCCGTCTGATATGGAGTGTAAGCATCTCGGAAGCTGGATCAGAAGTGGATTAGCTGGGGCTGGAATAGGTGCTGTGACACAGGATGCTGGAGTTGTCAGCAGTGGATTCAAGCGTTGTGACAACAGTCACCCCAGTGCATGTGTTTTAAAAGGAGAAACCTTAAGTTACCGGATGGAAGGCCATGGAAGCCAGCCATGTTGTTCTTGTCTTCAGGCAATAAAGAATTCAAGCCTGAGACAGAGAGTGGAGTGATAAGGCTTTATTGGGGACAGGGCATCCCCCCGGATGGAAGGGACAGAGAGTGCCCAGTTGCTGGGACTGGGGGAGAGACAGGTTACATGGTTGAGTGGAAAGAACACACCTGGACAGGCCAGGCGGGTGGCTCAGCAGAGAGACAGAGAGCTGAGTGCAGCCTGTTTGGACTCCCTGGGTTTTTAAGGGAGTCTGTTTACCAGCCCCCCCCCCCCCCTTTCTCCTCCAGGACAAAGGATGGAGAATCATGGTAGAAGGGTTTGTTGGATGAAAATTAGCAAATTGCTCCCCAGATTTGCTGGCACCTGGGCAGAGTAGAGGGGCTTCCCTGAGAAATCTGGAAAGCTTTATAGCCCCTTGTTATCAGGTATCCCATTTAGTCCTGAGAACAGAGAATTCTCCTGTGAACTTGCCTTGGGGGAAGGGCTGGGACCACCTGGGAGAGTATCAGGGTCTGGGCAGGACTTGAAGTGCCAGATGCTGGACTTCTGGAGCTTCCGCAGTGGGTGCTGGTCTTCAGGCACTTCTCACACACACATAGGCTCACTTTCTGACTTCCTACCTAACACTTACACTTCAAATTGGGCTCTTGGAATTGTGAATAGAAAAACTTTATTTTTCAGGGGTTTCTGTAAATTGGTTAATTTCTTCAAAACTGATCTGTGCTGATTCCTGTTGACTTGGTAGTACTGTGCAGACTACTGTCGTCATTTGTGGTGATCAAAGTCACCATTTTTGAAGATAGTTGGTTTTTTTTTCAATTTATTTATTTGAAAGTCAGAGTTAAACAGAGAAAGAGAGAGAGAAAGAGAGAGAGGGAGCAGGAGAGAGAGAGAAAGAGGTCTTCCATTTGCTGGTTCACTCCCCAGTTGGCAGCTCCAACATTGGCTGGAGCTGTGGCAATCTAGAGCCAGGAGCCAAGAACTTCCTCCAGGTCTCCCATGCGGGTGGAGGGGCCCAAGGACCTGGGCCATCTTCTACTGCCATAGCAGAGAGCTGGATAGGAAGTGGAGCAGCCGAGACTCAAGCCGACGCTCCTATGGGATGCCAGCACTGACAATGGTGGCTTTACTCGCTATATCATAGCACCTTCCCCAATAGTTTTTATTTTCAAAAGCATTTTAGGGGCCGACGCTGTGGCACAGCAGGTGAGGCTGCCACCTGCAGTGCCGGCATCCCATATGGTCACTGATTCTAGTCCTGGATGCTCCACTTCCGATCCAGCTCTCTGCTATGTCCTGGGAAAGCAGTGGAAGATGGCCCAGGTCCTTGGGCCCCTGCACCCACGTGGGAGACACAGAGGAAGCTCCTGGCTTCTGGCTTTGGACTGGCACATCTCCAGCCACTGTGGTTATCTGGGGAGTGAACCAGCGGGATGGAAGACTTAGCTCTCTCTCTCTGCCTCTGCCTCTCTGTAGCTCTGACTTTCAAATACATAAATAAATCTTTTAAAAAAAGCATTTTAGCATTTTTTTTCATATAAAACACAGGCATACCACTGGAGCAAGTCATCAACATAATGATACATTGATAAGAGTTAAATAAGAATCCTATTTTATCATAAATTCTAGATTTTAAATAAAACAAAATTTCAAATAGCTGTGTAGAATTAAAGAATAAAGGACTCTCTTCCCTATTCTTTTGAAACCCTGGGCTCTCATGGTTCATTTGATACCCACTGTTTGAATGCACCAGTGTGTGGTTCCACATTTTTTTTTTTTTAAGATTTATTTTTTTGGGAGCGGGTAAGGGAGGAGGGTTGCGGGGAGGGGAGGGAAGGTATGGGGGGGGGAAGCCATTGTAATCCATAAGTTGTACCTTGGAAATTTGTATTCTAAATAAAAGTTAAAAAAAAAAGATTTTTTTAATTTATTTGAAAGGCAGAGTTACAGAAAGGTAGAGAGAGAGATAGAAACAAAGAAGAGAGAGAGAGAGAGAGACAGAGAGAGAGAGAGAGAGAGAAAGGTCATCCATATACTGGTTCACTCCCCAAATGGCCACAACAGCCAGAGCTGCGCCTATCTGAAGCCAGGAGCCTGGAGTTTCTTTTGGGTCTCCCACGTGGGTGCAGGGGCCCAAGGACTTGGGCCATCCTCTGCTGCTTTCCCAGGCCATGGCAGAGAGCGGTATTGAAAGTAGAACAGCTGGGACTAGAACCGGTGCCCATGTGGGATGCCGGCACTGCAGGTGGCAGCTTTACCAGCTATACCACAGCTCTGGCCCCTCCACAGGTCTCATGTGGTGAACCTGTGCCCTAGGCAGCTGATGCTGTCCCAAGGCCTTGAGAAGTTTCTTCTCCAGTCAGTGCATGTTGCTGAGTCATCGTGTGCGGTGGGCTAATGCTGTGGCTGTGCTGTCCCCTTATTTCTTAAAGACAATTTGTGCCCTCAAACACTGCATTTCCTGGCCTCTGATCTTGTTGATGGGGTCATGCCACTCAGCTTTGTCCAGTGAATAGAAGCAAGAGTGTGAGGGACCATCACAAAATTTGCAAGAAAATGAATAAGATAAGTAAATTGTGGTGTGCAAACATTTTAAAATCCATGTATAGTTTTCTCCTAATACACATTTTTTATTAGCTTCTTTGAAGACCCTCCATATTCATGGAGTTCAAAATGTTTTTGTACCCAAAATCTGTAACTTTTTTTTATTTTTGGTTTATTTGAGAGCAGACAGAGAGAGACACAGAGACAGAGATCTTCCATCTGCTTATTCACTCCCAGGGCTCACAGCTGCTGAAGGCACGCCAGGTTTAAGCTGGGAGCCAGGAGCTCCATCTCCCACATGGGGTGGCAGGGGCCCTATGACTTGAATCATCACTACTGCCTCGCAGCTTCAGCAAATCAAACCCACACCATGAATCTGAACTTAGAAATGAACTTCCGGTAAGATTTACAAATGGGCGTTGCCCAAATTGATGTCGAGGCTCCTTGCCTAGAACTGGCAGAGGGCTCGAGGATTTTGCAGATGGCTGTTCTGGAAGCCTGTGTGTGTCCCAGCTGTGCATGGGAATGAGACCAGTCAGGCGAGGCCCTCAGGGAGCAGAACCTGAAGAGGCCTCGTTGGTGAGCTCACAGGGAGTGCCGCCTGAGCTCTGCCTGCTGGTGTCTCCCTTGCCTCACCCTATCCCCGTGCCGGCTCCAGGCGCACAGGCTGGTCTCAGCACAGACAGTTGGAAAGCCCTGGATTCTTGTATCTCTACCCTGATTTCCATATGCAGCGAATGGAAATAGCAAATGTTTGTGGAATGGAAACAAGTGACTTGAAAGCCACGCATTTCTTCCTTCTGTGTGTATATTACCAAGAAGGTAGGGTTGGTCAGAACATGTTTGATTTCTTCCACACAAGGCTTGTTTTTGCTTCACTTAAAGTAAATAAATATACAGTGAAATGTTCAACATTGGAGCACAGGGCTTGAGGAGTTTTTGCCCATCTGTGTTGCTGGTGAACACCAGCCAGTTCAAGGTAGAAAACGTTTCCATTTGTGCACCAGCTCTGCCTGCCCTGGCAGTTCCCAGGGATGGGCTCAAGGTGTGTGTGTGTGCTGAAATCTTCCGCAAGAGTGGGACCGACCGTGTTTCATGCCATGATAAATGGTATTGTTTCGAACCCCCTTTGCTCTATGATAGTCCTGGTTTATAGAAAAGCGGATCACTGTATCACGATCTTACATCCAGTGCTTTTGCTTTATTAGTAATTCCTGTGCTCTTCTTGGTTTTTGTGTGCACAAAATCCAGTCAAATACAAATATTTTAAATTATTTTGAAAGATTTGTTTGTTTGAAAGGCAAAGTTACAGAGAGAGAGGGAGGGAGAGAGAGAGAGAGAAAGAGTGCTTCCATATGCTAGTTCACTCCCCAAATGCACTAGCTGAATCCGTGAGCCTAGCATACGTTCTGAGTCTCCCACGAACTTGGTCCATGTTGTGCTGCGTTCCCAGGCACATGAGCAGGGAGCTGGACTGGAAATGGAACAGCAGGGACTCATGCCGGCAGTCATAGGACATGTGAGCACTGCAGGCAATAGCTAGCTTAACACATTGTACTGCAATGCCAGACCCTCAGTTCTTCTTTAATTTTATTTTATTTTTTTAAATTTTCTCACTGCATTACCTAAGAGCTCCTGTACGGGGTTGAATAGATACGGTGTGCATGGGTGCACTTGTCTCATTCCCGGCATTCACAGGCAAGCTGTATTTACTGTCACATGGAACACTGCGTACTAGCTTTTGTAGATATCTGTTTGCTGTTTCAAGAGCTTTCCTGTTATTTCTAGCTTGCTGAGGATTTCCTAATAAAGCTAATGTGTTAAATTATTCATTTATTGTAAAAATGACAATAATTTTAAGGATCACAACATAAAATTAAATGCAATTTGACGTTACCATTTGATGAATTGTTGACAAATACGTGCACTCTTGGAACCATCCTGGTAACCAAGACAGCAAGTCTTTCTGTCATTCTCACAGCCTTTGTGTTGCCCCCGGGTGATCCATCATTGTCCCCAGGTGGTGGCTGCTCTTTTTTCTGTCAATAGAAGTTAGTTGTTATTTTATAGAATTTTATATAAACAGGTTCTTGTAGTGTACTTTTTGATTTTTGACTTTTTTCCCTGTAATTTTGAGATACATCCATGTAGTTCACATGTATAAAAATCTAACCATTGATACTGATGAATGACTTTTTTATAGATATACCACAATTTATCTAGGACTTTATCTCTTTATGGGAATTTATGGGGCTTAATTTCTTTTTTTTCTTTTATTTGATGGGTAGAGTTATAGACAGTGAGAGAGAGAGAGAGAGAGAGAGAGAGAGAGAAAGGTCTTCCTTCTGTTGGTTCACTCCCCAAATGGCCACCATGGCCAGCGCAGCGCAGATCTGAAGCCAGGAACCAGATGCTTCTTCCTGGTCTCTGCAGGTGCAGGGGCCCAAGCACCTGGCCCATCCTCCACTGCCCTCCCAGGCCACAGCAGGGAGCTGGAATGGAAGAGGAGCAACCAGGGCTAGAACCCGGCGCCCATATGGGATGCCAGTGCCGCAGGCGGAGGATTAACCAAGTGAGCCATGGTGCCGACCCCATGGGCCTTTATTTCCAATGTTTACTAGCTCTGATGAATAAAAACACTCTGAATATTTATGTACAAGCTTGGGACATTCTGTAGTATTGCTCTCGGGTGAATACTTAGGAGCAGAACAGCTTCTCTGTGCTAGACACACACACACACAGATGCACACACATGTGCATGTACACTTGCACAAACACAGAAAAGGTATTTCAACAGGTTAATAAAAATGGGCATCATCTTTCATTACATTTTCCAGTAACTTTTTCAAGTATCATGTATATTTCTATATGTATATTTGTCCTTTTTAGAAAATGCTAACCTTTCTCAAAGTGTTCCATTTAGTATTGACACCCACCGTGTGTATGAATTCCAGTTATTCCACCTGCTCTGCCGTTCTTCATGTGGTCAACACTGTCCCTTCAGGTCGGCCCCTGGATGTGCGCTGGCCTCTGGGTGGCAGTGCTGAGTGTTTCCCTGAGGTTGAACGGTGGAGACTCTGCTCGAGCGCCTGCTGTCACTGATCATTCTCTTTGGTCCCTGTGTCTCTGTCCCTAGACTGGTGGAGCATCTCTCCACATCTGTCACCCCGGCCTTTTTGTTGTCTTTTTTGGTCAGGTGTGTGTTTGTTTTTCATATTTTGGGATTAATCCCTTTTTTGATATACATGTGTTATATGTGTGTGACTATATATATATATATATATATATATTATAAACATGTGATTGTTTTGTATCCTAATCTCTAATTTGTCTTTAAGTTTCCTAATTGCTGTGTTTTCAGGAGCAAAATGTAAAATTTTGGTGCAGTTCAGTTGCTTGATTTTTTGCTTGTTTCTTAATTTTTTTTGGTTATGAGTAAGAAAATTTTGCAAAGTTTAAAGCTGTCGAAATTTACTTCAATGCTTTATTTAGAAATTTCACAGTTTTAGGTTTTACATTTAGCTAAGTGATCCATTTTGAGTGAATTCTTCCATAGTGAGAATCAAGATTTATGTTCATTTTTTTGGTATGTCTGGCCACATGATCCAGCACAATGTGTTAAGAAATTTTCTTTTCTCTATGAGTTGCTTTGGCACATTTGTCAAAAACCAGTTGTTTTATAGACATGTATATTTGTTCTAGGCTTTCTGTTATTTTCTGTTAATCTTCTTTCCACTACTGCTAAATTTTCTGTTACTTTAGCTTTAAAAATAAATCTGCAATCACGTGAAGTTATCCATTTTTATTTTAAATAATTGTGTTCGTGGTAAGTCCTGGGAATACTTTAACATCATCTTATTCATCTCTTAAAAATACCTGCTACAGTGTTGACTGGATTGCATAGAAACCACAGAGTCTTGGTAGGAGTGCCTGTCTGAAAAATATTGGGGCTTCCTGTCTGTTAATTTGCTGTAGGTATTTTAAAAGCTCTCAGCAGTGTTGTCTGGTTTGCAGTAAAGTGATTTTGGATGTCTTTTGTTAGATTTATCCCTGGGTTTTTTATGGTAATTGTAGCAGCTAGAAATAGAGATCATTATTCTTGGCTCTTGTTAAGATCATCTCTGTTTTCTTGCTGTCTGTGTCTCTGCTGGCTGTATTCTACCATCATATTCTGTCAGACACAGAACAATCTGTGTGTCCTGTGTCTGTGTGGACACCTGTCTCTGCACCACTGAGCTCACCTGATTGCCCCACAAGCTTGGTTGCTGATGGAGTCAACTGAGGCTATCATTTTATCAATCTGCTGAGTTTTCCTCATTGTTAGAGTGGAACATCAATCCCTTTTGAATCTACATCCATCATAGACAGAACTGTTCATCAGTTTGATAGCCTACGTTTCCAGAACAAAATAGGTTCTAATTCTCATCGCTGTTTATTGAGATCTTGAGAAGCATGTCGCTTCACTTTTTATCATTTGATTCTTTTACATTATTTTGTTACTTATTTTAGTCCAGTTGCCGTGTCTTAGAGATCATGCTTTGCTTTAATTTATTAAAATTCTCTGATTGTTGCTTTATGGGACATCTTGTGTCTTTGTAGTTGAACATTTCCTTTGCATATGACTGGAAGATATACTCTGAAGTTACTGGTCACAGCATCCTGGAACGTCAGGATAATTAGGTTAGTAGCTTTGTGTGCTTTACCAATGCTTAAAACACTTGTGTTGGAAATTCTCCCTCTAATCCTATCAATTTTTGTTTCTCTAAAAAATTTTAGTTACTATAAAGAGAACGGATTTCTTTTATCTCACAGGTAGTTCTCAGAAGACAACCATACTTGTCCCCCTTCTCACTCCCACATATCTCCTCCTTCCTTCTTTTTGCCTTTTCCTTAATTTTTGCAAAGACATACCTACAACCCATTCTGACCACAAGCTCAAATCACCACTAACCGTAATACTCAACAAGTAAAATGCAGGAAGACCACAGTCTCTCCAGAGTATAAATAAGGGCTAAAAACAGCAGTCATATCACTAGATGTCTGTTTTATTCCTATACATCTTTCTGGTATTCTAAATCAACTGCCACGTATCAGAGAAAACATAGATATTTATCTTTTTGGTAATGACTTATTTCACTAAGGATAACAGTTTCCAGCTGCATCCATTTTGTTGCAAAAGATAGGATTTCATTCTTTTTTATGGCTGAGTAGTATTCCATATATACCACATATACCACATTTTCTTTAGCGAGTCATCAGTTGATGAACATCTGGGTTAACTGCACAGCTTAGCTATTGGGAATTGAACTGCAAGAAACATGGGGTATAGATAATTCTTTCATATACTGATTTAATTTTTTCTGGATAAATTCCCAGAAATGGGGTTGCTGAGTCATATGGTTTTCAGACATCTGAGGAATTTCCATAATGGTTGTACTAGTTAACATTACCACCAAAAGTGGGTTAGGGTACCCTTTCCTGCATATTTTCCCCAGAATTTGGTATTTTTCTTTTTGGATGTGATGCGTTCTAACTGTGGTGAGATAAAACCTAATTGTGGTTTTAATTTTCATTTTCCTGATGACTAGTGATTCTGAGCATTTTTTCATGTTTCTGTTGGTCATTTGAGTTTCAACTTTTTTTTATAAAGCTTTTTTAAAGAATATAAATTTCCAAAGTACAGCTTATGGATTACAATGGCTCCCCCCCCATAACTTCCCTCCCACCCGCAACCCTCCCCTTTCCCGCTCCCTCTCCCCTTGCATTCTCATCAAGATTCATTTTCAATTCTCTTTATACACAGAAGATCAGTTTAGTACATATTACGTAAAGATTTCAACAGTTTGGCCTCACATAGAGACACAAAGTGAAAATACTGTTGGAGTACTAGTTATAGCATTAATTCACAGTGTACAGCACATTAAGGACAGAGATCCTACATGATTTTTTAAAAAAATTGATTAATTATGTATGCAGTTTCCAATTTAACACCAATATTTTTAAATCATTTTCAATTATCTTTATATACAGAAGATCAATTCAGTATATACTATGTAAAGATTTCATCAGTTTGCACCCACACAGAAACACAAAGTGTAAAAATACTGTTCCAGTACTAGTTATAGCATTACTTCACATTGGATAACACATTAAGGACAGATCCCTCATGAGACATAAGTACACAGTGACTCCTGTTGTTGATTTAACAATTTGACACTCTTGTTTATGGCGTCAGTAATCTCCCTAGGCTCTAGTCATGAGTTGTCGTTTCAACTTTTGAAAAATGCCTATTAATGTCCTTAGCCCATTTCTTTTTTTTTATTTTATTTAAAGAATATAAATTTCCAAAGTATAGCTTATGGATTCCAATGGCTCCCCCCCTCACTGGATTGTTTGTTTTCTTGTTTTTGAGTTTCCTGAGATTTTATATATCCTGGATATAAATACCTTTTCTTTTTCTTTTGAGCATAAATTCTTTATCAGTTGCGTAGTTTAGAAACATTTTCTCTCATTCTGTTGGTTGCTGCTTCACTTCGTTGAATGTTTACTGTGCAAAAGCTTCTTAGCCTAATGCAATCCCGTTTGTCTTTTTTTAAATTTTATTGCCTGTGCTTCTGGGGTCTTTTCCAAGAAGTCTTTGCCAAAGCCACACTTGCAGAGTTTCCCCAATGTTTTGCCCCAGTAATTTGATGGTATCAGGTCATAGATAATGATCCTTGATGCATTGTGAGTTGATTTTTATGTAAGGTAGGAGTCTTGTTTCCTACCTTTGCATGCAGAAATCCAATTTTCCCAGCAGCATTTTTTGAAGAAACTGTCGTACCCCTAGGGGTTGATTTTAGCCCATTTGTCAAAGGTTAGTTGGTCATAAATGCATGGATTGATTTTGATTTCTGGGCTTTCTATTCTGTCCCATTGATATGCATGTCTATTTTTGCACCAGTACCAGGCTATTAGGATTATAACTTCCTGGTAATATGTCTTGAAATCTGGGATTGTGATGCCTCTGGGTTTGTTTTTGTTGTCTAAGACTGCTTTAGGGGTCTCTTGTGATTCCATATGAATTTTAACATCATTTTTTCTAGATCTGAGAAGGATATCATTGGTATTTTGTTTGGGATTGCATTGAGTCTGTAAATGGCTTTGCGTCATATAGACACTTTGATGATACTAATTCTTAGAATCCATGAACATGGAAGACTGCTCCATTTTTTGGTGTCTTCTATTTCTTTCTTTAATGTTTTTAATTTTCATTGTGGAGATCATTCACATCCTTGGCTGAATTCCAAGGTACTTAATTTCTGTGAGAGCTATTGTAAATGATACTGACCTTCAAGCTCTTTGTCAACTGTGGCATTGTTTGTATCTACAGACTATTGATCCTTGTGTGTTGATTTTATATGCTGCAACCTTAGTATACTCTCTTGTGAGTTCCAATAGTCTCTCAGTGTAGTCTTTTGATTAGCTTATATTTAGGATCCTGCAGTCTATAAACAGGGATAATTTGAATTCCTCCTTTCCAACTTGTATCCCTTTGATTTCTTTGTCTTGTCTAATGGCTCTGGCTAAAGCTTCCAGAATTATATTGAGTAGCAATGGTGAGAGTGGGCATATATGTCTGGTTCTGAAATTAGTGGTAATACTTCCAACAGTTCCTCATTTAATATGATGTTTGCTATAGGTTTGTCATATAATGCCTTTATTGTGTTGAGGAATGTTCCTTCTACACCCATATACTTAAGGTTTTTATCAAGAAAGAATGCTGTATTTTATCACATGCTTTCTCTGCATCAGTTGAGATGATCATACAGTTCTTACTCTTCAGTTTGTTAATGTGATGTGTCACATTTGTTGATTTGCTTATGCTGACCCATCCATGCATACCAGGGATAAATCCCATTTGGTCTGGCTGAATGATCTTTCTGAGGCATTGTTGGATTCAAGTAGCTAGTGTTTTGTTGATTATTTCTGCATCTATGTTCAGGCGGAATATTGGTCAATAATTCTTTTTTGTATCTTTTGCTGCTGTTGTTATATCTTTTTTTGGAATTAAGGTGATGCTGGTATCGTAGAAGGAGCTCAGAAGGACTCCCTCCCTTTCAGTTGTTTTGAATAGCTTGAGAAGAATTGGAATAAAATCTCAAAGTTTGGTTGAATTCCGCAATGAAGTGATCTAGGCCTGGGCTTTTATTTTTTGGGAAAGTCTTTATGGCTGATTTAATCTACATCTTGGTTACTGGTTTATTTGTGATTTCTTTGTCTTCATGATTCAATTTTGATAAATTATACGTGTTCAGAAGTCTATCCATTTCTTCAACATTTTACAATTTCTTGGCATATAGCTGTTTGTAGTAATTCCCGAAGATTCTTTTTATTTCTGTACTGCAAATCTCTTTTTAGATCTCTGATTTTATCAACTTGTATCTTCTCCCTCTTTTTTGTTTTTTGGTTATTTGGACCACACTTGTATCATTTTTGTTTATTTTTTCAGAAAACCAGTTATTCGTTTCACTGATCTTTTTTTTTTTTTTTTTTTGGTTTCAGGTGTCTTTATTTCTTCTCTAATTTATTTCTTTCCTCCTAAACATTTTGGGTTTGGTTAATTTGTGTTTTTTAGATCCTTGAGATGCATTGTTAGATCATTCCTTTGATGTTTTTCCGATTTCTTTCTTTTTCTTTTTTTGGAACAGTTTTCATTTTATGCAGGTGCTCGCTGTGGATCAACCTCCCCTATCATTTAATCTGAAATAATGGCAGATGGCAGTCACCACACCAGATGAAACTGAGCGTGTATTAACCTGTGTGGCCAGGTTCCTAAGCCAGGCACCTGCAGGAAGGTGTGGCAATGAGACAGGGGTAGGGGTTGCTCCCAGCGTCCTGAGAAGAGCCAGCGGGGCCTGGGCGCCATCCTTCTCCTCCCTTGCTGGCAGATACCTGCCTGCCCCGTGGGCTGCAGGATGTGCCCAGGGCCAGGCGCCTTGATGGTGGGGTCCTTCTCCGGTAGACGCCAGCCTGCACGTGGTTGGCAGGCGGAAGCCCGGGTTCAGCGGCTGCACGGCTGGTGGGCGGATGCGCCTCGGGAGACTGAGGGTGCCCGCACGCCCACGGGCCTCTCTGGTTCCTCCTCATGAACTTGGAGCCCCCAGGGCTTCTGTGTGCACTCTGCCGCTTCCGTGCCATTTCTCATCATAATGAAGCTTCCTGTTAAAGACGCAGTCGCAAAGGGAAATAATCCCCGTCTGGCCCTGGTGATAGTAGCGGCCGTACTCCTTGGGGTCCCTGCGCCGGGGCGGGACCTAGCCAAAGGCTAGGTTTTTCTCTTAAAACTTAGATTATGTCTGTCCATTCTGTCTTAGCATGTAGTTTCTGAGATGTCAGCTGGGTGTCTAATTGGAGATTCTTTGAAATAATCTGGTGTCTGTCATGCACAGTGTAGATTCCTTTCTTTTTGTTTTACTGTTGAAAGTTTGTACTGTGTCATAGTGTACTTGGATGTCCCTTTCTTTGTCTAAATTAGGGAAATTTTCTACTATTACTTCACTGAATAGGATTTCTAATCTGTTCTTCCTCCCACACCTTCAGAACCTTCTAAGATGTGTATGTTAGGTTGTTTGATAGTATCCCATAAATCTGGAACACTATTTTCTTCTAATTTATTCATTTTTTGTCTGATTGATATATTTCCAGTGATTTGTCTTCTAGCTCAGATATTCTTGCTTCTTCCTCACTAACTCTGTTCTTGTTTGACTTAATGAATTTTCCATTTGTAGTTTTTCAGCTTGATTTCTCTTTTGATCCATGTCATGTATGGATTTCTTTATCTCCTGTGTTTGATTCCCACCATGAATCTTAAGATCATTCTTTTGAATTTCTTTTTCTGGCATTCCAGCAATGCCTTTGTCTTCACATTCTAATATTGCAGTGTTGTTACTTTGAGGGAGTACAATTGTCTTCCTTCTTGATGTTTCTTGTATTTCTACACTTATTTTTAGTCATTTGTGGAAAAACTTGTTGGTTTTCTCCTCTGATGGCTTTTTCTGTAGCTTAGTGGTGTGTCTGCTCCTTCAGTGAGCATTCAGAGGTGTGTGCTGGGTGGGGCCAGGGAGCTCTGGTCAGTGCTTCCGGGTGGTGCAGATGTCGAGGTCACACCCAAGTTGGGTGTCATAGATTTCCTCCATCGTCAGCATTGGGAGGGTATGTTCATGTTGGCTGGTGATCTCCCCTTTGCCAAGGAAATTAATACCATGGTGAGCCCACTGGAGCCACATACCCCTCCCACCTAGGCACCTGAATCACACAAAGGATCTGTGTGGTCCTCAGTGTGAGCATAGAAGCCTCAGCAATAACCTGTCCCCGGCAGTCAGGGAGCCTTGAGTCCTGGAGGCCTGACACTGATGCCCAGAGACCCAGCTATAGACACGCCCTCTTGTGCAGACACAGAGAACAGGGTCTGCACTCTCCCCATGCCCCCTTTTGTAGACACAGAGAACAGGGCCTCCACTCTCCCCATGCCCTCTTGTGCAGACATGGAGAACGGGGTCTCCACTCTCCCCATGCCCTCTTGTGCAGACACAGAGAACGGGGTCTCCACTCTCCCCATGCCCTCTTGTGTAGACACAGAGAATGGGGTCTCCACTCTCCCCATGCCCTCTTGTGTAGACACAGAGAACGGGGTCTCCACTCTCCCCATGCCCTCTTGTGCAGACACAGAGAACGGGGTCTCCACTCTCCCCACGCCCCCTTGTGTAGACACAGAGAACAGGGTCTCCACTCTCCCCACGCCCCCTTGTGCAGACACAGAGAACAGGGCCTCCACTCTCCCCACGCCCTCTTGTTCAGACACAGAGAACGGGGTCTGCACTCTCCCCACGCCCCTTTTTGCAGACACAGAGAATGGGGTCTCTGCTCTCCCCATGCCCTCTTGTGCAGACACAGAGAACAGGGCTGACCTTTTGTGCAGACACAGAGAATGGGGTCTCCACTCTCCCCATGCCCTCTTGTGCAGACACAGAGAACGGGGTCTCCACTCTCCCCACGCCCCCTTGTGTAGACACAGAGAACAGGGTCTCCACTCTCCCCACGCCCCCTTGTGCAGACACAGAGAACAGGGCCTCCACTCTCCCCACGCCCTCTTTTTCAGACACAGAGAACAGGGTCTGCACTCTCCCCACGTCCCTTTGTGCAGACACAGAGAATGGGGTCTCTGCTCTCCCCATGCCCTCTTGTGCAGACACAGAGAACAGGGCTGACCTCTTGTGCAGACACAGAGAATGGGGTCTCCACTCTCCCCATGCCCTCTTGTACAGACACAGAGAATGGGGTCTCTGCTCTCCCCACACCTCTTGTGCAGACACACAGAACAGGGCTGACCTCTTGTGCAGACTCAGAGAACAGGGTCTCCACTCAGCCCAGTGACTCTGCTCCATCTACAGAGAGAGCTGAGGCATTCCCAGAACCAGTTGCCTGTCAATGTTGCACCTTGGCAGTTTGAGCATGGGTCCCTGTGATAGAGTGAGGAGAAGGGAGCACCTCACAAGGCCTAAGTGGGCACTCTACGCCCTGCCAACCCTCTAGGCCAGCCTGAAAGTCATTGGTGACAGGGGATTAATCCCTATGTTAAAGTCACCTGGTTATGCATGCTAGAGCTGCAGCAGCCTCTACTAGTCATGTTGAGATGGTACTTCCTCCTGGCAAGTCACCAGGTGCCCATGTTAGGGGATGGGAGAAACAATGTGCTCTCCCTTCATGGGGGTGGGTGGGCATTCTGCCCTCTGTTAGCTCTCCAGGTAAAGTCCATGTGATCTGTAAGGTTCTCCAGTACAACCAATGACTCAGGCTGTCACAGACCCCTCTCACCTTGCTCCAAGAGGACATCATCTTCTCCAGCACCTAGCTGCGAGGGTCACCAGTGGTGTCCCCACTCGCTGCCACGTGTCTGTACTGTCCTCGCTGCCCCATGGCATCCCCCTTCTTTTTCTAGAATTTTCGCTGCTAACTTCTCTCCAGCTCTCCCCTGAGGATGCAGTTACTCTGATATTCTTGTGTTATCTTCCATGGTCAAAATCAGCCACATCTTGAATTTCCTGTGTTTCTTCAGTGTGAATCTACACAGTCAAATGCATACATATTCGGCATTCTTCTGTTTTCCTGATGAATTCACCATGTTCTCATTAATCTTAAAAAATTACTCTGTTTCTGGGCATACCTCTTGTCTTAAAGTCTGCTTCGGGGTAAAATCCTTGTTAGTCTTGGCATGGCAGGTGTTCCCCACCCCACCGTGTGTGTCTTACACATGTATCTTCTCTACCACCTGTGTGGGTATTTATTGTTCTACCCATGACAGGGAACCCAGAGCTACTGATTAAGCCGCTGCTTGAGATGCCGGCCTCTCATACCGGAACTCAGATTGAAGTCCCAGCTGCTCCACTTCCAATCCAGCTCCTTGCTAATGTGCCTGGGAAAGCAGTTGATGATGGCCTGCATGCTGGGTCCCCTGCCACCCACCTGGGAGTTCTGGATTCCTTTGACTCCTAGCTTTGGAGTAAAAAGACAATGGAAGATTTCTCTCTCTCTTTCCTTCTCCCTCTCTTTCTCTCTCCCCCTCTCTCTTTGTACCTGCACCCATATCTCTTTTTCTCTCTGCCTTAAAAATAAACAAAAGCAAATCTTAGAAAAAGAACCAGTAGGAATGATACAGAGAAGTCCCTGAAAAATACCATATGTTATCTGTTGAGTACTGCAGTGTTGGGCTTTGTTTGTTGATTTTTTTTTTTTTTGCTTGAAGGCCTTTCTGTGCCTTTGTCTATCCATGCACCCAAATATTTAAGGGGCTTCTATGTAATAGGCATTGTCCAATTTTTGAAGTCATAAACTATGAGCATTTTTCAAAAATCAATGGAAACTGGAATTAAAAGACAATATTTTGGGTGAAAAAATTAAAATCCAGTCATAGTTTTTCCATAATTCACATTTTACATGAACTCTTTGGAGATCTCCTACATGTTGGGTTTCTCACCCCAATAAACATAGTTTAGTTCCACCTTTGATGTACCTTCTGAAGTCCGGGGTTGAGTGTTTGCCACCTTTTGTTATGACATGAGCTCAACTGACAGGACGGCTCTAGGTCCTTGGCCCTTCCGAAAGTCAGCCACAGAGCCAAGCTCACCAGCTGTGCTTCCAGCTGTTGTGTGCATTCTTCCCTGGCTGGCTCTGGAGCCTCCTGTTTGCTGCTGGGAGGCCATGCTAGCCCCGTGTCATGCTCTCATTTTTATTTCTTACAAGTCATGCCAATCAAGTGAACTGAGAAATGTGAGCTCTGCTGTTAATGTGTGTATTATCTGCACATGTGTTTTCATGGAGCAGACATAGTGAAATCAGTCAGGGTATAATTTAGCCACAGGCACTTGTTCTGGTCTGAAATTGAAGACCCAGTTATAAGTCTGAAATGAAAGGCAAAAATAAATAGCTCTTTGAAAAATGAGTGCAATGTTACTTTAACTCCATAATTTAGGAGTACGGTATCCATAGTCATTAAATATTTTGGCTCTAAGAAGCATATTTCATAAGCAGGCTCTAAGACCACGTAATTACTATGTAGAATAAAAATATTTAATAACCACATTCTGTGTCATTCTTTTGGCATACAGTAGAGTTCAATTTGCACTTTGAGAATTAGCATTCCTCCTACACTAATAAATCAGAGAATTGGTTCTTTACTGATTAAACTATTGTTTTCCTCTCTTGGTATTTGGACCTGTGACAGCTTACTTCTGATTATTTTCTTTGTGCCCCTGCCCCAGTCCCCGGCACAGTGTAATATCTCTGTGTCTCTACTGCTGGGAAAAAAGCTTCCAGTTAACTTTCCCTGAAATTTTGTGTTGTCTGTTTTAGTACCTCATGTGCCCTAATCCGTGGACTGTCTGTCTGTAGCTCGAGTGCCCTGTGATCCTAGGGGAATGTGGGAGATTTTGAAGGACATTTCCAGCAGGCATTGTGTTTGTTGTTTACCATCCAAAATGTGCTTTTGTTAGTGTTTAACCTGGGAAAAGCAGCAGAAAGTCCTTCTATGAAGAAAGCCACTTGCACAGTCTTTGTAAGCCAAGGGGGTGGCTATGGGCAGATGACATTGCAGCTACAGCTGTCTTCTCTTAATTGTTGGAGCTGTGTCATACAAATACCTTTCCCTTCTCCATTCTCGTGGAGTTTATATTTTAGTAGGATGAGATAGAAATCAAACAATAATATTTTATGACTACACTCAAAGATGATTTGCAGACCACAAACTGGGTGAGCCATGAGTTGAGCAGGAGGAAGGTGCCGTTTAAAATGAAAATGTGGAACCCAGAATACCGGAAGTCCCAGGAGTCTCAGGATGGCAGTAGCAGAGCCCGAAGCTGGTCCAGGGGGCACGGTGGGTGGGTGTGCAGGGATGTTATTGGGGATATTTTGGACCTGAGTGAATATCAAGAATTAAAATGCTGAGCAGGAACCACTCCCCTCTAAGCTCTGGTTCTGTGCAGTTGAGGAAGTGGCTGGGGAGCCCACGCTGTGTAAGATGAAGTCCAGGAGACAGGTGGGGAGCCCTGTAGGCCACATGTGTCCTGTTGAGAAATTCCGCATCTTACAAGAGAGCCTCACAAAGAGCTTTAGGGTTGATAACTGGCCCACGTTTCCATGGCCCTCAGTGCCTTCCTGCAGTTGGCAGTGCTGCTTCTCTGCCCTTGAACCTTCTTTATTATCTACTCTCAGCGGACTGGGCCTTTCCCAGATTGTGTGATCGCTAAAGACAGGATGTTATCTGGTGTGGTCCCTAAGAAAACCCAGATAACAATCAGGAGTGAGAAAGTGCTGTTTGCAAATCCGTAACAAACAAGCCTATGTAGCTTCTAAAATCCAGGTTGATTGTGCAGTAGATCTTTCTGACGTCACTGATGATGTGAGTAATAAAGGATTTCTCTTTGTGCCATGTTGGATTTTGAACTTTCCCATCCTCAGAATGTGGCCGTGGTTTCTAGAGAACATGTTGCAGTGACCTCAAGGTTTTTTGAGTTCCCAGGATATCACAGTGGTGCGTTGAACATGATCTCTGGTCTAGGACTGGAAAGAAGCCACACGCATCACATGGCTGATCAGTTTTTGTCACAGATGGGGAGGTGAGGTTGGGAACCCCTGTGTCCTGGCTCAGGGCTGTGCTCTCTCTCTATGGTGCCTTTGCTTTGCCCTTGCCTGACATGGTCCTTGGTACCCCTAAAATATCAGCATGGTTTTCTCTCTTTCTGTCTGTTGTTCTCCAGACCTAACTGTCAGTGGGAACTCCCGAGAAGGTAGCCACAGCTCTCTTGCACAGTCCAGAGGTAACAGATGACGTCATGCATTTGCTGGAAGATCTAAACTGAGAGATCACGTTGCAGGGCTGAATCCATTTCTGATGTTAGCTACCACTTTGGGGCCCCCGGGTAACCAGGAATATGTATGAAGCTGATTTTTGTATATTTGTCTTGGTTCTCTTTGAAAAGCACAGAGATAAGACAGAGAGCGACCTAAATATATCTTCCTGCAAGAACCAGGGTTGGCCCCCAAGCCTGAGCCAGAAGCCCAGAACTCCATCTGGATCTCCTTTGTGGCTAGCAAAAAACCAAGTATGTGAGCCATCCTCCACTGCCTTCCAGGTGTGCATAAGCAGGAGGGTGGATGGGAAGTGGAGCATCAAGGCCTTTTTGCAGGCACTCTGAGATGAGCTGCAGGAACCCCAGTGATGACTTTATCATGGTGCCAAACTCCCACCCTGTGGTAGTGTTGTGTGATAGTAGTGCCTTTTCATATTTATGTGATTGGCAAATTTTGCAGCAAACTCCTCTTGTGTTATTCAATATTTAACCCTACACATAAAATCAAAACATGTGCATCCATTCCCTTGTGGTCTCTTGCAGCTGTTAGATTCTGAGCTCCAGGGAAATTAAAAGGCCACCACTCATTTTTCATCTGGCTCCAGAAGTTCTGGTGTAAGGAGAAAAAAGTCCTAATAAATGATTCATGGTGTTAATATATTTTGACATGGTAGGTATTCAGAGAGTTAGAATAAATGGCCACTTAATATGACTAATTCAGCGTGAAGAAAAGTTTATTATTTTCTAAGCTATCAGTCAATCACTGTTGGTAATAACTGCTTCCCCTTAGTAGCCCATGTGATACAGTCTTGGAAAATGAACAGTTTAGATAAAACATACATCCTGTGGAAATTTGGAGATCAATTCTGACTTTCCTGCCACTTGATCATTAATATAAATGCTGCTTTTTTCTGCATATAAATGTTGCAGTGGGTGCAGTGTGGGTAGCAGAGAATACGACTGATGCAACCTGCTCTCAGGTCCTGGTCGCTGCTGTCCCTTCTCTGCATAGCTCTGTGGGGACAGCAAAGTCCTTGGGAAGACTGCATTTATCATCTAGGCCCCCTGATTTCTTGATTTCAGTCATCATCTGGTTTTTCTAAGATTCAGCTTCCTTGTTAATAAAATAGATAATAATTACCTTAAAATTACATAAAACTACAGATAAATATTTGGTGAAGCAGCTGTGATGCAGTGTGGGACACTCTCATCCTTGGGCTGCCCATTTCCTATATCCAGATTTCAGCTTCCTGCTAAAATGCACCCTGAAAAGCAGCAGCGATGGCTCAAGTCTTGAGTTTCTGCCCCCAACAAGGAAGTCCCAGAGTGAGTTCTTGGTTCCTGGCTTCATCCTGGCCCATCCCTGGCTGTTGCTGGCGTTTGGAAAGTAAAGCAGTGGATGGAAAATCACCTTTATCCTCTCCCTTTCCCTACTTCTCTGCATCTCTTTCTTACACACAGATAAAAATAAATGTTTGCTATGATACAAAGACTCACAGTAAGGACAGATCCAGCCCTGCGGCCTCTCTTTTGGATATATTTTATTACTGATTAGGAGGCCAGAACACATTTCTTCACAGTGATTGGCAGTCACTTTGGGTGGAGTCCTACCGTGACTTTCCAGTGCTCTCCTCATTGTCCAGTCGATTTCTGTCTCAAATCCTTGACACTGATGTTTGATAAAAGCAGATGATCCGATTGCATCTTCACATACAAACCTGAATAGCTTTGGATATCGATCACAAGAGCCTTCCCAGCTGTTGTTCTGCTTGCTTGCTGCAGTGTAAATTTAGGAGGGCCAGCTGAAATACTGTTGTCTGCTGAAGTCATTCCCCAGCGCTGACCACATAAACTTGGCCCAGTGGTGTTTGGCTCAAGTAGGAGCTGCCAGCAACACTCTGGAATTAATGTTCACAGTAGCAACTGTCAGGTCTGGGAGAGGGCTTCTTAGAATCCATATTGCCTCCTGCAAGGCAGACCTGAGGGGCCGAGGGGAGTTGGGAGGGGAAGCGGTTTGTGACTTAGTAACCACAGAAGGAGTTTGTGACTTAGTAACCACAACTGTGGGACTGCATAAGAATTCTGGAAAGCGTTGGCACTTCCATTGATGAATCAGAGCATCTTTTGGTGGGCAGTGACATTTTCCTTTCCCATTTTAGCATGTAATTTTCACATGAGGTGAGAAAGACTATTTTAAAATCATTCCAGAATATCCTATCACAATCTGGAAGCTGTGACGTCCCCAGGAGAGTAAAGTGGGTTGAGTAAAAAGCTAAATGAGCGTATTGAGAAAAAGACAGCTAGAGAAGATGGCCAACATTGTGAAAGCATCACTGCTTGGAATTGGAACTCACTCGTTTTGCAGGTTAGGGTGGTGTGGCAGGTTGAGCCACTGCCTGTAGTGCCAGCATGCCATATGGATGCAGGTTCAAGTCCTGGCTGCTCCACTTGCAATCCACTCCCTGCTAATGGCCAGGGGAAAAGCAGTGAACGATGCTCCAAGTCCTTGGGCTCATGACATACACGTGGGAGACCTGGAGGAAGTTCCAGGCTCCTGGCTGCAGCCAGACCTGGCCATTGTAGCCATGTGGGGACTGAACCAGCAGATGGAAGAAGATCTCTCTCTCTCTCTCTCATTTTATTTAAGAGTTTTGATGGCACCTAGAAACACAGTATCTGCCAACCAGTGTACATTTTCATGAGGACTTTTGATAGCAAACCCATTGATAGGAATTAGCTGCCATTTGCCCAGTCCACAGAAACAATTGTTTTTAGGTAGCCTCCCAGGACTCTTAGAAAAAACAGGCAGGCTCCTGAAGACACTGTGACAGGCATCAGGTGACCCCACTGCCTGGTGGTTTTCTGCACTCCGTGTGGTCTTTGGCATGGTTTTGTATTCTTACTGCTCATCGGAATTACCTGGGGAGCGCTGCAAACAGACTGGTGTCTAGGTATATGTCCAGCTATCAGCTGAGAATTGCTGTGGCCTACGGACTGGTCATCAACCTTCTTAAAAGCACCCCAGGTTAGGGTGCAGCCACTGTTCTGAGCCACTGACTTTGCTAGAAGAAGGAGGGCGGGTTTGAGGCACCAGAACTAAAAACGCCTACTACCCTTTGAGCAAAAACAATGTCAGTCTAGCCCAAGACTTACCACCATCAAACCCTTGTTCAGTCTCAGAGCAGTTCTCAACTGTCTTTTACCCGTAACCACAGTCGACCAGGTGGCGTTTGACATCCAGGTTAAAAATCTGTTTGCCATCTCGGGGAAAGGTCATGCTCATTGCTGAGTTCACAGATGTTCGAGAAATAACGACACATTGATCCGTCTGCTCTCTGAACCCACTTAGAATTCCTGAGACCTGATTTGCTGTTTGCCTGATTGGGCCAGTGTCTGTGCACAGAAGAGCAAGACGTTCCCTTCTTGTTCCTGAGGGCACCAGGCTTCCCCCAGGGTGGTGTGTGACTGTGAAATGATAAAGTCATCCCTGACCCCAGCTGCATTCCTGTCTTGTACTTCTGGTTAATGTAAGGTAAACCTGTACCATAGCTAAAATCCGCCTCTTAGCAAATAAATTGACATTGTATTTAATGGGGTTTATTTTATAATTCTTCTTTCATTGTAATTGCCATACTGTAAGAGTGCACGTTTGTGGGGTTCCATGGGAGGCTTTGAGAGGTGTATATGAAGTCAGTCCTCTCCAGCAGCTATAGATCTTACCTTAGTGATGAGGACACACAATCCTGTCCGGCTGTGTTGAAGTGCACCTTGCACTGTGTGAGCTACAGTTACCTTGTGTATTACAGCCGTGGACCTTGTTCCTCCTATGGTGCTGTAACTTTGTACCCTCCGAATTCTTACATTTTGATGAACTCATAGTATTTGTACATATTTATGATATGTGACTAATGATGACATTTTATGGTGCTGTGTTAAAACACCCAGTTCACTCAAGGAAAGACCCTGAGGTTAAGCACTCCCAGAGGCTTTGCTTCTTCTGCCTTATATAACAGGTGTCCACATTGCTGAGTGACCGGGAGTACTGAGTGAACAAGGGCACCTTGCCTCTTGACAAAAAGCAGATGGAGGACTTGAGAAGCCCAAAAATGAAAGAAACAGTGCTGTCCAGATTTTATCTTTAAAGCCTCGTGTTTATAAATTTCCTCCTCCTTAAGCTGAGAACCCTTTATCCTCAACTTTTCGACTAGGTGCTGATTCCCAATTTCAAAATAGCAAATAGGATTCCTAACGACCCCTCCTGTGCCTCTTCATATTTTTCTCTCTGTTCTTCTGGAGTCTCCTGAATGACCCACAACGACAGAGGAAGTCTACAAATCCTCCCCCATCCTAGGAGGAGGCCCGTGGTGCACTCTTGGCTGGCAACCTTATCAGGGGAAGCCGTCTACACCCATGGCTGTCTCTGCGTGTGCAGGAAGCTCTAGGGAAGTCCATGGCACTGGGACACAGGAGAGGCGTGGAGCTGCCACATGGAATGTGTGCCCAGTGGTATTCAGGTATTCAGGTATTCAGGTATTCAGGTCCTCTTCATTAGAAACCCAGATTCTTGATCCACCTGCTTCTTGGAGAGCTTGGGAGTGTGTGCAACTTTGAGATTACACTTTGAAATGGCAGAACCAAAGAGAACAAAAGCATTCCATCCTTCAGTGCTCTGAGAAATTGGAGGGTGTTAGAGCAACCGGCACGCACCTGGCAACACTCCACAAGAATGGGTAGCCAAAGGGAACAATTCTGAAATTGCTTAACCATAGAACTGACAAGTGCAAATTGCATGTATTTAATATGTCCAGTGTGGTGATTTGATATACAAACACTGTGAAATGCTTATGAGAATGAAACGAATACATGCATCCCTCACATACAGAGCCTTTGTGTGTTTGTGTGGTAGGAATGCTGACGACAGACAGACTGAGCAGTTGCACGGGTGCAGCAGAGGTTGGGCCATGTGTTACCCCCACAACTGCTCGTCCTATACCTGGAAGGTCATGACTTTCACCCCCACCTCGCCTGCCTGGCCCTCTCCCCACATACAGCCCTCTGCAGCTGTGACTTCTCTGCTTCAGAGGGTTTTTATTTATTTATAAAATATTTATTTATTTGAAAGTCAGAGTTAGAGAGAGAGAGAGAAAGAAAGGTCGGTCTTCCATCTGTTGGCTCACTGCCCAGTTGGCTGCAATGGCCAGAGCTGCAACAATTTGAAATCAGGAGCAAGGAGCTTCTTCCGGGTCCCCAACACAGGTGCAGGGGCCCAAGGATTTGGTCCATCTTCTACTGCTTTCCTAGGCCATAACAGAGAGCGGGATCAGAGGTGGAGCAGTAGGGACTCAAACCGGCTCCCATATGGGATGCTAGCACTGCAGGTAGTGGCTTTACCTGCTACACCACAATGCCAGCCTCGATATTTATTTTTAAATCCCATGTATTTAAGTGAGGAATACGCTATTTGTCTTTCTGTTTGACTTTTTCCCACAGGCAATGTCTGTTGCAAATGGCAGCATTTTTGTATTGCTTATTCCACATTTTCCTTGTCCTCTGGATAGGTTGTTCCCTTTCTTTGCTGTTGTGCAAGGTGCTGCAGGGAACATGGCTTGCTGGTGTGTCACTGAGGTGCTGGGGTCATTCCCATTGCATGCTTGTCCAGAAGTGGCGTGGCCAGATCCTATGGTGGTTCCAGTTTTGATGTTTTGCAGCACCTCCATGCTATTTTCTGTAATGAGTTTATCAATTCTCTTTCCTGCTGATGGTGTTAGGAGTTAACGTTTTCTCTATATCTTGGCCAGTGCTTGTTTTCTCTTCTCTTTTTTCATAGCAGCCTTCCTAAGAGGTGTGAAATGATATCTCATTGGGATTTTGATTTGCATTTCCCTGATAATTAGTGATGTAGAGCCCCTTTCTATATACCTACTAGTCATTTATATGTCTCCTTTGACAAAATATTTATTCAGATCCTTTGCCCATTTCATTGAGGTATTAGTATTATTTTTGAATTATTGACTTGTATGTTTTTCTAATCTATTTTGGATATTAAGACCTTATTAGATATATCATATTGTAAATGTTTTTTTGCATTCCTTTAGTTATTTCTTTGCTGTGCAGAAAACTTTTAGTTTGATGTATTCCCAGTAGTTTATTTTTACCTGTGTTGCCTATGCTTTTGGTGTCATATAAACAAATAGGAAAAAATAATCTCAAGGCATTTTTCTCCCATTTCCTTCCATGAAAGTGAGGGTTTAGGACTTAGATTTATGGCATGAATGCATTGAGAGTTAATTGTTGCTTGCGGTGTGAAATCTGTGTGTGGATAGTGAGTTTCCCCAGCAGTGCTCACTGCAGACTGCCCTTTCCTTGTCCTTGTCCAGGCTTGGGGGTCCTGCATGTGCATTCTCACTGCTGGCAACTCTTGTGCTTCCGTGTGAGTATCGGGATACTGAAAAATGTTTCTGTGGGAAATTGCTTTGGAGCTTTGATAGAGGTGGTGTCCGATCTGTGAGTCACCTTGGGAATTTGGAATATTTTAGCAACATAAATTCCTTGGCCAGCGATGTGGTGTAGTGGGTAAAGCTGCTGCCTTCAGTGCTGGCATCCCATATGGGCACTGGTTCTAGTCCTGGCTGCTCCACTTCTGATCCAGCTCTCTGCTATGGCCTGGGAAAGCAGCGGAAGATGGCCCAAGTCCTTGGACCCTTGCATCCGCGTGGGAGACCTAGAAGAATCTCCTGGCTCCTGGCTTTGGATCTGCACAGTTCTGGCCTTTGCTGCCAGTTGGGGAGTGAAGTGGATGGAAGATGCCTCTCTCTCTCTCTCTCTCTCTCTCTCTCTCTGCCTCTCCTTCTCTCTTTGTGTAACTCTGACTTTCAAATAAATAAATCTTAAGAAAATTCCTCCATTCCATGAACATGGGATATTTTCCTATTTATTTGTGCCATCATCAGTTTCTTGATCTATGTCTTACAGTGTTGAGTGAATACATATTTTATCTCTTTGAATACATTTAGTTCTAAGTACTTTTTGGTAGTTGTTGTATGTGGGCTTGCTTCCTTCATTTATTCCTCATATCATTTGTTCTTAGTGTTCAGAAATGCAATGAATTTTTGTATGCTGATTTTGTATCTTGCAAATTTAGTGAAATTTTTTTATTCTGAGTTTATGGTGCAATTTTAAAGTGTTTTTCTTTTGTTTTTGTTTCGTTTGATCGTGTCACTTGAAAACAGAAACAATTTAACTTTTGATTTTCTTTTTTGGATATCTTTACTTCATTCTCTTATCTAATTGTCTGGCTAGGATTCTGATTCTTTTTATCAGAGATGGTGGCACTGGGGAACTTTGACTTGTTTCTGATCTTACAGAAAAAATCTTTTAACTTTCAGTACAGAGAATGATTCTGGTTATGTCTTAAAATCTGGTATTGTGATGCATACAGCTTTGTTTTTGTTACTTAGATTTCTTTAGCTATTCAAGGTCTCTTGTGTTTCCATATGAATTTTAGTATTGTTGTTTCTAGATCTGAGAAGAATGTTGTTGGTATTTTAATTGGGATCCCATTGAATCTGTAACTTGCTTTCCATAGTGTGGACATTTTGATGATTTTGATTCTTCTAATCCATGAACATTGAAGATTTTCCTTTTTGGTGTGTCTTCTATTTCCTTCTTTAATGTTTTGAAATTTTCAACATAAAGATCTTTGACATCCTTGGTTAAATTTATTCCAAGCTATTTAATTTTTTCTAGCTATTGTGAATGGGATTGATCTTTGAAGTTCTTTCTCAGCCATGGTATTGTCTGTTTATATAGAATTTTTTATTTTTTTGTGTTAATTTTGTATCCTGCTACTTTATCAAACTTTTTCATGAATAAAAGTAGATTATCACCCTTATTATGTTGTGGTAATTGTGGTAATTTCTTTATATTCCTGGTTTTCTGAGTGGTTTTGTCATTTTTTTTTTTTTTTTGACAGGCAGAGTGGACAGTGAGAGAGAGAGACAGAGAGAAAGGTCTTCCTTTGCCATTGGTTCACCCTCTGATGGCCGCTGTGGCCAGCGCACTGCGGCTGGTGCACCCCGCTGATCTGAAGCCAGGAGCCAGGTGCTTCTTCTGGGCTCCCATGGGGTGCAGGGCCCAAGCACTTGGGCAATCCTCCACTGCACTCCTGGGCCACAGCAGAGAGCTGGCCTGGAAGAGGGGCAACTGGGACAGAATCCAGCGCCCTGACCGGGACTAGAACCCGGTGTGCCGGCACCGCAAGGCAGAGGATTAGCCTATTGAACCACAGCGCCGGCCGTTTTGTCATTTTTAAGGTGAGTTTTCTCAAATATTTTTTCTGTACCTGTTAAGAGCATTGTGTGGTTTTTATCCTTCATTCTTTTGATGCACACTTACTGATTTCTGTATGTTGTATAATCCTTGCATCTCAGGGATAAATCCTGCTTCATACTGGTGTGTCATCTTAATGTACTGTTGGATCCAGGTTGTAATATTTTGTTAATTTTTATATCTGTACTTATCAGAGCTATTAGCCTGCTTTTTTATTGTAGTGCTCTTAATTTTTGATAGAATGAGTTTGGAAGTGTTCCTAATTTTCAGTGTTTCTGGAAGAATTTGAGAAAGATTGGCACTAATGCTTTAGATACATGGTGCTATTTATCTGTGAAACCATCTGGTCCTGTGCTCTTCTTTCTTGGAGGATTTTTCATTCCTCATTCAATCTCCTTACTCTTCAATGAGCTGTTCAGATTTCCTTTGTCCTCATGATTTCGTCTTGGTAGCTTGTATTTTATAGAAATTTATGTTTCTTCTGTGTGATCCATTTGTTGGTATATAAGTTTTATAGTAGCCTCTCATGATCATGTACACTTCTGTGGCATCAGGTATAATGTCTACTCTTTGATTCACAATTTTCTTATTTGCATATTTGCTCCTTTTCTCTTGGTTACTTTGACTGAAACTTGTCATTTTTGTTTATCTTTTAAAAAACTCTTATTTTGGCCAGCGCTGTGGCTCAATAGGCTGATCCTCTGCCTGCGGTGCCAGCACACCGGGTTCTAGTCCCGGTCAGGGTGCTGGATTCCGACCCAGTCGCTCCTCTTCCAGGCCATCTCTCTGCTGTGGCCTGGGAGTACAGTGGAGGATGGCCCAAGTGCTTGGGCCCTGCACCTCATGTGAGACCAGGAGAAGCACCTGGCTCCTGGCTTCGGATCAGTGTGGTGCCCTGGCTGCAGTGCCCTGGCAGCAGCGGCCATTGAGGGGGTGAACCAATGGAAAAAGGAAGACCTTTCTCTCTGTCTCTCTCTCATTGTCCACTCTGCCTGTCCAAAAAAAAAAAAAAAAAAAAAAACTCTTATTTTTACTGACCTCTCTCTCTCCCTCTCTTTCCCTCTGTATTTTATATTTATTTATTTAAGACTCAGAGAGACAGTTAGAGAAAGATGGACATAGAAGGAGCTCCAATTGTTGGTTCATTCCCCAAATACCTGCAGTGGTCAGTGCTGGTCTGGGTTAAAGATGGGAACCATAAACTCAGTCCAGGTATCCCATGTGGATGGAAGGCAAGGACTCAACTCTTGGGCCGTCAGTGATGCCTCCCAAGGTGCACATTCAGAAAAGTTGCAATCAGGAGCAGAGCTGAAACGAACCCAGGCATTCATTCAATTATGTATTGCAGACATTTCAAGTGTAGTCTTAAATACTTTGCCAAATGTGTGTTTCTTTACTGACTTACTTTACTTTTTCCCATGTTTTCTTTACTTTGTCTGCTCGAGTATTTTCCCTTGATTTTACTAACTTTGATACAGTTGTTTTTTTTTTTTATTTCCTGGCATGTAAAGTTATATTATTTATTAGTGATCTTTCATTATTTTTTAAAAAATATAGGTATTGACTGAAATAAACTCTTAGAACTACTGTTACTGCATTTTTTACATTTTTATTTGCTGTGTCTCCATTTTCTGTCATCTTGGTATTGATCTGTTGAGTTCTTCCTTGACCCATGTCTTGCGTGTGTTGTACAATCTCTGCATTTGATAATCTTCCTCCTGTAACTGATTTCATTGAATTGATAAAAGGTCATTGGTACAATTTTGGTCATCTTAGATTTTTTTAAACCTTGCTTTGTGGCCTAACAAAATCTATCCTAAGAGTAGTCTTTGTGTACTGGGGATAAATTTACATTCTGCTGGTTTTGGTTGGAAGGCTGTATCTCCGGCAGTTCCCATAGTCTGTGGCATTTTCAGGCTCACTGCTTCCTTACTTATGTTCTTACTGGATGATCCATCCATGGTCTAAATTTCGGTGTTGGAATCACCCCACTGTGATTGTGTCGCTGTTTACCTCTCCCTTCAGTTCTGTTAATATTTGCTTGATATATTAAGTGCTGTAGTGTAGGGTGTGTGTGTGTGTGTATAAATGCATATATGTGTATATTTTATCCTCTTGTTGAGTTGATCCAGTTTGCACTATATAGTGACCCTCTTATTCTCCTGCAGCAGATTCTGACTAACCGTCTATTTTGTACAAGTGTAGAGTCTCTTGTCCTCTTTTCACACCATGGAATATCTTTCCCCTCTTTTCAGCCTGTGAATGTCCTCAGGCTAAGGTATGTCTCTTGTGGTTAGAATATTGATGACTTTAAAAAGTTCATTCAGTCTGTTAGTATTTTTTATTGGCATCTTTAATCCATGTCTTCTTAATATAATGACTATGTGTTGCTATTTTGTTAATTGTTTTTATGTATTGTTCTTTTTTGTTTGTTTTCTTCTTTGTTTGTTGGTGCCTTGTAATTTGTTGACTTTTTTTCTAGTGCTTACTTGGATTCCGTTATCTTTAATATGTCTACTAGAATGTTTTTAAATTTGGGGTTGCCATAAACTTATATAAACTATTTTATATTTACTACTATTTATTATATGCTAATAACAATTTCAATCTCATACACTCTATGTTTTAATGTCCTTGCTTAAATTTTACATTTTCATATCACTTTTTTATTTTAAAATGTTGTGTGTTCACTAGTAAACTATTACAGTTTTCAGTTACTTAGCATACTTTTATATTTTCATTTTTGTGTATATTTAATAAAGGTGATTTATGCACTGCAGTTCCAGTATTAAGGTATTCTGAATTTGACCATGGTTTCACCATTACCAGTAAGATTTTTTTTTTTTATTTTATTTTATTTAAAGAATATAAATTTTTTTGTCCTGGGTTTTTTCACAGTGTAATGGCACCCTTCATTTCTTGTCTAAGAACTCTGTTGGAGGGTATTGTGTTTAGGTAAAATACTGGTTAAGGTACTCGCATTCCACACTTGAGTTCCTTGGATTCAGACCCTAAGTTCAGCTTCTGACTCCAGCTTTCTGCTCCTGTTGACCCTGGGAGACAGCTCTGATTCCCCTCTTTATTGGGTGTGTCCCCCCTATCTGGGAGATGCAGATTGAGTTCCTGACTTGACTTCAAGTTGGTTTATTCCTGGACATTCCCTGATGTTTTGGGGTGAAGCAGTAGAAGTGAGCAAACAACCTATCTTTTCCTGTATCTCTGCCACACAAGTACTTGATCCTTTTGAAGAACTCCCTTTAGCTTTTCTAATAGGGCTACTGGTGTTGAACTCCCTTTAGCTTTTCTAATAAGGCCTACTGGTGTTGAACTCCCTTAGCTTTTCTAATAGGGCTACTGGTGTTGAACTCCCTTAGCTTTTCTTTGTCTAAGAATTTTGTAGCCCTTGTTCATCTTTGAAGGAGAGTTTCTCTACTGTTATGTTACTGATCTGCAAACTTTTTTTCAGTACTTAGAATTTATTATTCCACTTTTTCCTAGCTTGCAAAATCTCTGATAAGAAATCAACTGATAGCCTCGTGATTGTTCCTTTGTATGTGAGAAGTCACTTTTCTCCTGTTGCATTCAAAATTCTTTCTATAATCTTTGATTTTTGACACTTTGATTATAATTTTTTCAGAGGTTAACCTTGCCTTGAATATCATAAATCTTGAAGAATATATTCTGCCAAATTTTAGATGTTTTCAGCCATAGTTTGTTCAGACAAGCCTTTCTCTCTCTTTATCCTGTCTTCTTCTGGGATTCTCATACAATGTTCATTTGTTTTTTTCTGGTGTTCAATGGGTCTGGTGTGCTTTCTACATATTTTTTGTTCTATTTAACTTTTGCTTTTCCCATGGCTAGCTTCAAATGACCTGTCTCCACATTAGCTGATTGTTCTTCATGATCAAGTCTAGTATTGAAATTCTCTGGTATGTTTTTATTTTCTGTCATTATACACTTCATCTTCAGCTTCTATGTTTTATTAATATTCTTTAAAATTAAAGTTCTTTTTTAAATATTTCTTTTATTTATTTGAAAGGTAGAGTTAGAGAGGTAGAAACAGAGACAGAGAGGTTTTTGATTCATTGTTTCACTCCCCCAAATTAAACTTCTACTTTTATTCCTATATAGTTTCACTGATTTTCTTTAGTTGTCTGTTTAGTTCTTTAGTTTCTTTAGCATCTCAATAAACTTCTTCAAAACTTCTCTAAATGTATTTGTTGTTGTTCTTTAGTATATCTCCATTTCTATGGGATCAGTTACTGGATCTTTATGAATTCCCTTTGGTAATGTTATATTTACTTGATTCATGTTAATCTGTATACCTGTGTTGGCTGTGCATTTGAAGGAAAAAACTTGTCTCCTAGTTTTTTTTTTTTGGCAGGCAGAGTTAGAGACAGAGAGCAAGGTCTTCCTTCCATTGGTTCACCCCCCCAAATGGCCACCACGGCCGGTGCACTGCGCTGATCCAAAGCCAGGAGCCAGGTGCTTCCTTCTGGTCTCCCATGCAGGTACAGGGCCCAAGGACTAAGGCCATCCTCCACTGCCTTCCTGGGCCACAGCAGAGAGCTGGACTGGAAGAGGAGCAACCGGGACAAAACCAGTGCCCCAACCGGGACTAGAACCCGGGGTGCCAGCGCCGCATGCAGAGGATTATCCTAGTGAGCCACGGCGCTGGTCATCTCCTAGTTTTTACAGACTGTTTTTAGCATATAGAGACTTTTTGCTTTGAGTTCACCTGGTAGATGGGGTTGTCTCTGGGGTTGCAGCTGAGTGGGATTGGAGCTGGTTCACATGGCTGATGCTTGGTATATTGTGGTATCCACAGTCGATTTGTCTGTTCCTAAAGGTTGGACAATGTGGCTCCTGTCTTGTTTCTGGGTAGCTTAGGCTGTCTTCAGTAACTTGGTCAGTGATAAGGGTTCTCTTCAAGGTCAGCACGTGAATATGCAAATGATTGGCCTTCCACTGGGGACATGGACGGTAGAGAACCCACTGTGCTTTTGGGAAGGTTTTCACTGAGTGACAGGGCAGTGTCCCTGGACCATGGCTGACAGAACTTGGAAGCACATCAGAGGGCTATTACAGTGTCTCCAGGTGGAACTGAAGTCTACAGGCTTGTACTTGTGATATGATGGTGTGCCTGCTATTGGGTTCCAAGATGGATAAAATTGTCCTTGGAGTGTAGATTATAGGGTTTGGAGATGTTTGAAATTTCACAGTCAGTCCAAGGTCGAAAGGCTTGCCTCTGAAGTCATGGAGGAGCATGGTTCTTGGAAGATCCCTGGTTGGGCAGGATTGCCTCTGCACTGTGGTTGAGAGGTACTGGAGCTTAGTCTCAGGGCTGTTTCAGGGTCTACAGGTGGGACCATTGGCAGGATGCCTGCTGCTTGCTGTGTGAGGCTACTCCTCTCCTCCGCTGTCTTGGACCTTCTCATCTTGGGCTCCATTCGGGTTTTGCTAACCCTTACCTGCATTCTAGAGTTCCCACAAAGGCACCTTTGGCCATGGATGAGTGCCAATTCATTGTTCTTGAGGAAGGAGCATGTGTACATGCCCTCCTCTGTAATTTTGTGGCTGATCTCACTTTTCCTTGGTGGAATGGCACAGTATGGCATCTGTGATGTTGTATGGCATTGTGTCCCACTAGGCACTTCAGAGAGGAGAGCAAAATTGGCCTTCACTGCCACGACAGGATCTGTGTCAACCCAACCCCTTGCTTGCTTGGCCTCCATGTTATGTCAGCTGTACTGTGCTGGGAGAATACACTTCACCTGTTCCTACTTAGAAAATGTGGATGATATGGCAAAGGGAAGAAGAGCTTGGCATTGTTTTCCTGTGGTAGAAATGTCATGGTGAAGTCATTCTCATGGAAAGGAGTTCTGAGCAGGGTGCTGGGCTGGACACCATATCAAGGAAATTTCAGGAGTTTGTTAAATGTGTGAGCATGCCTGCTCCTTCGCCTTGCACGACTGTTGTCACAATATGGAAATTTGGGGGAAAATTCTATCTAAAAATGGTGACTGTTGTATAGGTCATCTTCTTCACTTACTTTTCCAGTGTCTGCCATGATTACTAGCATTTTTGCATGCTATATCTATTTTGCAAATAGATACATATTTCTTTAAACTGACTTATCTTTTAGTTGTTTGGATTTATTTTTAAAGGAGCTTCAGCAGTGTGTTTTGGGATGCTGCTACATATTTTTCTAACATGTAATGAAAATAAATTATTAAAATAAAGATCTTTACTAAATTATGCATTAAAATAGTGTGACTCTTCAGGGATATACAAACAGTAATCTCTGAAACCTACTGAAACAAAGTTAGACACTCATTTTATTCCTCTTGCACAATTTTTAGATTTATTCTTTATTTAGAGAAGATGCCATTTTCTGTGTGGGTACACTGGAACAGAACAGAGCATGGGCCATTTGGTCAACATCAAACAAAAGAGAAAAAATGTCTGGAAAACCCACTGTGTTCTTGGCACTACTGATCCTGCCTTTAATCATACTCATTATCTCTTTAATTGACCAAGATCAGTTAACATTTGCAGGAGAGACCTAAGCTGTTGTGCCCCAAGATTTTACTGTCCTTTCTGACTTGACTGTGCCTGGTAGAAGGAGACCTGCATTGACTTCGTAAGAAGCAGGTGTCTGGAGTCCTTCCTCCATGGCCGAGTCATTACATCTCCTCTTACTGTTTGCTTCCTGTGGCTGAGTGCCACGTGCTAAACAAGACTGGGAAGGCAAGGCAGCATGTGATGTGCTGACATCTCCCACATGGCAGAACATTCTGGAGTGAATGAGACCTGTTGAATCAGGGTGGCTTCCTCCACTAAACATCCGATGTCAGGTTCTTAACTTCCTCACTCAGTAATTATTTCTGAGAGCAACTTGCGTCTCAGTGAAGGGAAGCGGCTTCAGAGATCTTTCTTGAAGGATGGCCTTCTGTCATTGATAGAATTTGATACCTCATAGCATATAGAAACTCTTGTTAACTCACTCATCTCACCTGAGTACGTGTCCAAAAAATAAATAACATTCACTAAGAGTATTGTGTGCCGTGTTAAGAAAATCTGACATACAACATTTACGTGACATTTAGAACTTGCACATGCTTCTGTGGTGTTGTCACGAGCAGTAATCTTTTCAACACAGAACACGACTTGCAACAGAGAACAGGAATGGTCAGGAAGTTCGGCGGCCGTTTGCTCTTACCTCGTTGGAACCGAGTGGTGTTCCTGGGATACTTTACCTCCTCTCGCTGCAGCCTGGCGGGAGTACGGCCCCTCCCAGGATGGTCACATCAGTGTTCTGTGAGGCACCAAGAGAGTAGGATGGCCAGTATCATCTTTGTAGTGGCTGTTTTCAGTTTAAGTTTTCCTTATGTGTAGGTTAAAAATGAAAGTCAGCAGAGGACAGACGCTTTTAGTATTTCTTCTCTCCTAAATATCATTAGGTGATACTTAGCTGCAAATTTCCCTCCATCAGGGATTATCCTATCCAGTGCCCTACTAGACTCAGCCAGGAAACTTTCATGAGATCCTGCTGCTCGGGCTCACTGCCTGAGAGTCCCCTGGAACAGCAGCATTTCAGATCTGCTCAGGTGATTTTGAAGTGCATCACACTGGAGAGCAGTGGTCCTTGATTACCTGTGTGACAGTGTGACCCAGACCCTGAGTGCTGCCTTCTCTGCTTTGATGTGTGCAACTGCAGGGCAGGCCTCCCCTGCACAGGGTTGTCCTGCTCCTTGCCTAACCTGCTTGTCTCTCAGAAGGAAGCTCTGCACCTGTAAAGAAGGCACTTAGGAACCAAAGCCTCAACAAGGGAAGATGGTGAAAGAGCAGCCGGGAGTGGCGGAGCTTTGGGGGTCCTGAAGCACTTGGCTGCCTCCACCCCATCCGTGAGGAATGGGTGGCATTTTCAGGAAGAGCCCCCCTCTTCTAGTCCCCCTTGTGCAAGACCCCACCTCCTACAACTTGCACTCTGCCTTTGTGTGTTTTCCTGGCTTGCACAGAGTCAACGGCCAAGCAGTGAATGCCTTCAAAGAGGGCAAGAAGGGGGGACCACATGCAGCAACTTTCAGGTCATCATTGCTGTGGTCTATCTCTAGGACTTGAACAAGGTCCTCAGGTTTTCTCAGCTTCAGTTGCTAATGCAGAGTCAAGAAACTGCTCTGGGAGGTTGCTGCAGGGATTGAACCAGGCTGTGCAGGCCCACAGACTGCCTAGAGCACCACTGGTCATGGGGTTTCCTTGCTTTTTAAACTACAAGTCGTGGCCAGCTATAAGAAGTCAGAAGCATGAATGTACTACAGGCCCCTTTGGTATAATTTCACAGAGGAAGTGAGCATGACCTGAACTGTGAAGGATGCTGGCTGATAAAGAACGTGGCTGTGGGGAGGTAAAATCCCTGAGGGAATCACCCAGGCGAAGGCATGTGGCTGGGAGCAAAGAATGTGCTGATGTGTGATGGGGGATGGCGTTTATTGATTGCCTATTGATGAGGCATTTAATAGTATAATAACTGCTGTCAAGGGACTTGTGCATGTGTGGAGCTGAGCACCTGATCAGTGTCATCCTAGCTATTCTTGAAACAATGCTCCCATATGAGTGATGAGGAAAGTCAGACATTGAGAGATTAAAATAACACCCCTGAGTGAAAGGGCTGCAGTGTGCTAGGAAGAGAGCCCCAGTTCTGTTGATCTCTGATGTGAGCAGAGGAGTCTGAGCAACGGGGAATCCAGGGAGGCATCGGCCCTTGGGGGAATGGGCCTGGGAAAGGAATCCCGGATTTTAGAAACACAAGAAACACATCTTGATTTTTCACAGAGTTGACCCAACAAATTTCATTTGTTTTAAGTGCAGGTAGAAAACCCATTGGTCTGTGTATGATGTTATCACCAGCAAAGTGTGCCCACCAGTGTCTTTGATTTTATTCCAGGAATGCTGATATTTTGATTCTATTCAAGAAATTATTGTCTATGTAACAGTTAAGATTCTTCCAGAAAACGGAACCAACAGCATGTGTCTCTGTATCTGTGTCATATAGATTTGCATATGACATGTTTGCTTGATATATAATAATTATATATATTATATATAAATACACACATGTATACACATAGATACATGTGTCTTTGGGTACTTAAAGTACATGGATAAATGATATTAAAAGATTAGTTTATTTTGGTACAAAAACTTTGTATTCATATATCTGAGGGGTCTTTTGAAAGCTCATAGAAAATGCAAACTATGAAAAAGCTATGCATATATTTCAAAAAAATTTTAAAGATTTTTTGATGTATTTGGAAGGCAGAAATACAGAGAGACAGAGAGAGCTTTCTGCCCTCCAGTGATTCCTAAATGCTGCAACAGTCAGGGCTGCAGCAGGGTGAAGGCAGGTGGCAGGAGCTTCTTTCGGGTCTCCTACATGGGAGGGGCCCAAACACTTGGACAGTCTTCCACAGCTTTCCCAGGTACGTTAGCAGGGAGCAGAACTGGAAGTAGAGCAGCTGGGACTGAAACCATTGCCCACATGGGATGCCAGCAGTGCAGGTTACAGCTTAACCCGCTATACCACAATGCCCACTCCTGAAAACTTTTATACCAAAATAAATTTCTCTTCTAGTTCCATTTTTCATTAACTTTCTGGAATTGCCTCATAGGTGGCTATAGCTAGCTCTCTAAAGAGAGGGATTTGTTTATTTTAAGGAATTGGCTTATGTGGTTAAAGGCACTGCCAATTTTGAAATCTGTGGAGAAGGCCAAGATACTGGAAATTCAGATAAGAACTCATGTTGCAGTCTGGAGTCCAAATTCTGAAGAAGTTTTGCTGAAGACTCAGACAAGATTTGTGTGTCAAAAGCTTGGAACAAAATCCTTTGTATTTGGGAAACCTCAGTCTTTGCTCTTAGAGCCTTCAACTGATTGGAGACGGCCCATCCAATTCTGGGAAGCATCCTGCTGTACTCAGACTACTGATTTAAACTGTGACTGTGTCTCAACAGGGCCTTCATAAAGACAGTGGAGAGTTAAGTCACAGACTGCGAGAAAATGTTTGCTTAAGATATGCGTAGTCAAGGTCTGTCATCTAAACTTAAAAAAAAAACCTCCTACAACTCAGCCTTAAGAAAATGAACAAGTTGATCAAAAAATGGCTAAGCAGTGCAGCCAGCAGACACCTTATCAAAGATGGTGTACAGATTGAAGATAACCACATTAGGAGTTGAGCAACATTGTGCATCATTAGAGGAATAAAAATTGAAACAGCAGTGAGTGAGACATCATTGCACACTTATTAGAATGGCCAGCATCCCCAACACCGATCACACCAATGCTGCTGAGAACACAGAGCAGCAAGGTCTGCATACCACTGCTGTTGGAGTGTAAATGGTGTACCATGTTGGAAGGCAGTCCTGCAGCTTCTCATCATCCTAAAGATGGTCTTCAAAAAATATACGTATTTGTTTGAGAAGCAGAGTTACAGATAGAGAGAGGGAAAGACAGAGAGATCTTCATCTGCTGATTCACTCCCTAAATGGCTGTAATGGCAGGGTATGGGCTGATCTGAACCCAGGGGCCAGGAGCTTCTTCTGAGTCTCCCAGCTGAGTGCAGGGACCCATGCAGTCAGATCACCTTCCGCTGCTTTCTCAGATGCATCAGCAGGGAGCTAGACTAGAAGAGGAGCAGCTGGGACATGAATGGACACCCATTTGGGATGCCGGCACCACAGATGAAGTGTAGCCCACTGGCACACAGCACTGGCCCTAACCTAAACACGCTCTTACCATATGCCACAGCAACCAGGCTCCTTGGTATTTTCCCAGATGAGTTGAAACTGTATATCCACATGTAACCTGCACACAGATGCTTCCAGAAGCCTTGTTCCTAATCATGAAATGTGAGCAAGGGGTGAAGGGGTAATCTGTGGTGCATCCATATAAAGGAATAGTATTCAGTGCTAAACATAAACAAGCTGTTAACCCATAAAAAGACAAGGAGGAAAGTTAAATGCATATTACTATAGAGCATAAGAGACCAGTCTGAAAAGGCTAGATACTGCCTAATTGTGAGTATTTGGCATTCTGGAAAAGACAAAACTACGAAGACAGTGACAGAATCAGTGGATTCTGGGAGTTTGGGGCAGGGTAGAAATGATGGATGTCTAGAACTGTTGAGCCACTCCAGATGCTGCTGTGATAGACACAGTTCATTATATATTTGCTAAAATATATCATCACAGGGGCCACACCATAAATGAATGCTGGGGAAGGCTATGGGCGTGGGGCAATAGTGATGCATTCCGGTGGTGCCATGACCTGCAGCAGGTGCACACACTGTGGCATGACCTTGATCCTGAGACATGTGTTTATTAGGGGCAGGGAGCACATCAGAAATCGCTGGACATTTTGCTCACTTTTGCTATAAATATGAAACTTCTCTGCACTCTGTTTAAACATGGCAGGGGAGATAAATGGGAGCAGCACTATAGACATGAGAACAGCAAAGAGCAGAAATGTCTTCATAGTAACATCTAGACTTGTGTGTACCAAACTTCCAGGCATCGTCACCTAGCCAGCATGACACAAAAGATAAATGATTACAGCACAGATATTTGATTGCCTGTGTATTCGAAAGTCCAGTAAGAGTTGTGGTAGGACTTGTCCTGGCCACACAAACAGTGAACCAGGACTGAGAAATGGACTTGAATATCAGAAGAATAGGTAACGGAGGAGTGCACGTGGCTTTAACATCATTGGACAGGGGACAACCATCTGTGTCAGGGCCTGGCTCTCCTTTATGGACTTAGAACTTAGTCTGACTCAAGCAAGTAATAGTTTAATACCAACTCATTGACTAGGATGTATGAAGCCAGGAAGTGAATACAGATGGATTCTAGCCCACATGGAATGGATGGTGTATTAAGGAGCATAATAAATATAGGAGCAGAAAGATCAAGCATGAACTATGAAGAAATAAACTGGAGCAGTGGAGACTGACACAGCTTTGGCTCACTGGGGATAGGCAGCAGGGCAGTCTTCCCTGAGAAAGGCAACATTTATGACGGTCTGGGAGTTGAGAAGAGAATCATCCGTGGGAAGAGTCAGGAGAGAGGGAAGAAGAGGAAGAGACAAGAAAAGCAGGATCCAGACCATGCACAGGCCCTGTGGGTCTTTTCATAAGGTGTACACATTTCAAGAAGAATGTGTAGAAAGGGAACTTTGGTAAGAGCGGAGGCTCTGAGAAAGGACAGAACCAGCAACTCTGAGCAGTGGTATCCAAGGGAGTGAGATGTGTTCTGGGGACCTATCTGATGGATCAGGCCTTCGAGAACTGGAGCAGCAAAGGGGAAGAGCTCAGGCTCGCTCCTTGAATGTTGCTGCCGCTCCCTGCCGCTCCCTGCAGGTCAGTACCTGGAGGACAGGTGCGTTGCAGCATCGCAGTCTTGGTACAGAACATGCATCGCAGCACCTCCACCGGGATCAGCCATGGCAGGAGCATTAAGTGGTAGCATTGATGACCACCTGATGAGCACAGTCCAGCGGCATTTTAATGTAATTACGTCATTTACTGGAAAGCTGCTTTCCTGAGGATGGGACTGATTTGGAGAAAAAAGTAACCACCACTGGGAGGGTGGCAGTCCTTGGGTCTGCTCTCTCCGGGGCACTGTTCTGTGACACCATCAAGGCAGACTGAGAGGCCTGAGGTGTGGGGACTCCTGTAACCATGCTGCTGGCTCTCTGTGTCGTGTCCACGGGGCACTGATAGAGGTTACCGTGCACACTTGCATTGTCATCGAGGGCACTGGTTCAGCCACTTAGCCTTCTCCCTCTGAGTTCAGTTTCACGCAGCTGTTTTTCTTCTTGCTAGACTTCAGTCACACACAGTGCACCCCCTCAGATCAATTAATTATCTCTGGCTCCTTTGAAATTACTCTCCAATCAAGTAAATATAAAAAGACAGAGTGTTTCAAAAAGTAATTCCTATCTGGTCCTCTCATTAGAAAGCAATTGCATAAACAGAACATGATTTGCTCCTTGGATGTAAATTTAGCCCACATGGAGGCAGACTGTCTCCAGGCCATTCTGATAAAAGCCCTGTTCTCTTTCCGGGATTGTATGATGTCACCCGCTGCTAATGGTTCCACCACCATCGTGTAGCTCAGATGCACAGTTCTCCTTACAAAAATATTCTGCCTCCAATGTCAAGTGACCTCATGCATTCCTCTAGTCCTCATGATTTTTGTAAATTCCTATAAAAACAACTTAATAAATATTTAAGGCAGAATAATATTTTCCAGATAGTGATTTATAATAAAATTTTATTTGTAAGAGAACAAATACCTAGTTATTGTTCTTCATATATTTTGCTCTTAAGTGTTACTACATTAGCAGATGTGAACCTTTTTGTGAATATGATGACCAAAGGGGAACAGAATAAACTGGGTACTAATAACAGTGTTACTTTGACATATTACAGTTAATATTCAGCAGTAAATAGTTTATACTGCCTCTTATCGTTTAGTAATTAGAACTTAGGTTAAATCAGTATTCCCACATCACAGAGCTGGCAAATCTAGACCTAGGGTTAGAACAGAGTTTTGAATCTGATGGCTTCGTGATACAGTAGTCTTTCTCTCCCACAACGCCCTTGTATCTCTGGCTAACTGGAGTCTAAAAATATGGAATGGAGACTTCCAGAAACAGTTCATCCATTCCTCATGATGCGCCATTCTGACTGGTGTGATGAGATTTCACCCCACTCCTGAGACATGGATCATCCTTGTCTGGCTCACCCACGCTGCACCTGCTACCCAACCATTCGTCACACAGTAGCTGTCTTAGTCATCAGATCACCTGTCACTGCGTTGCTGGGCTGGGCTGCAATAGCCCGTACGTACGTTCCCCGCTTGCGCCATTCATTTCACTTCATTTCACCACGTGGGCCCTGTGTCATCTCACATCATTACAAGAAGGGTGAGTAGTGTAAACGTGTTTCTAGAGAGCAAGAGATACCACCCATATGTAAATTTTTTTACAGTGTGTTGCTGTATTTTTATTATCAGTTATTGCACATTTTGTATTGTGCCTAACATAAATTAAACTGTATCATTGATATGTCTGTATAGGAAGGAATGCAGTATATACATGGATTCGTACTGCTTTGGGTTTCGGGCATCCCCTGGCATCTTGGACTCTGTCCCCTGTGGGTAACAGGAGATTACTGCACTGCATGCAATTTCTCCTGTTAGCTAGGATCATGCATCAACAGTTGGAAACTTGGTTCTTCCATCTTTTGCCATCATTTCTTGTACTTCTGTGGTCACAGTTACCCTAAATCATGCCCAAGACCAAAAGAGCGTTTGGGGAGAAGCTTTTGCTCCCAAGCGTGATTCTAAATTGTGCAATTGAGCTTGATGGTGGAACAGATTTAACCGTATTATTGCTGTCATCTCAATTCTACAGATAGGGTGCACCCAGTGTGTCCAGGGTAGCCTCTTGAGCAGCTTGTTGGAATTGGAGTGGATTACACAGACCAGTGACTGTAAGTCCATCAGAGTGGACACAGCTGTCAACTGATGCACAATAATAAATAAAAGAATAAGACATTCCAGAAAGGTATAAAAGGAAGAGTAATTTGGTCATATCGTGGAGAAGACAGAGACAGTAGGTTCCTCTGTAGTTGGAGCGGAGGGCTGAAGTGTCCTCGTCAGGACCTGGTCACTCTTCCTGTGTCTCACTCGGGCTTCCCTGAGCTCCCTGGCTGCTATGGATCTACACCCTCACATCATCAGATCAGACATTCCTCGGGAATGTCAGAGAGTTAGCTGTGATTCAACCTGCTTGGTTGCACGCTGAACCCCATGTAATCACATGTCCGTGAGAGATCTGGGGTCCAACCCCGTCCAGCCACATGGAGGATAGGGGATGGAACACAAGGACTGTGGAAAAGCTGAAAGACCCAGCTTTGTGTGGCTACAGGGAAGTTAGCAAGGAGCAGGAGCCGGTATCGGAATCAGAACCAGAACATTCGTAGCTGTTCTCTCTCCCCAGCGCTATGTAGCCTCTGTGAAGGATGTGGAATCTTTAAAAAATTCATGGGAAAGCATATTGTGAAAAACATCTATGCGTGGATTTCAGAATTCTTTTGTGCCGAAATGAACTTGTCCTTTCATTGTGTTTCCGGCCTCCTTACTAGAAGGCTGGAGGTCTCCAAATTGTCATTTACTGGACCTCTAATTGGCCTCCAAAGATTGAGGGTCCACAGGGCAGCTGTGTAGTGGAGCACAGGTACGAGTGGGGCACCCCTGCAAATGCACCTGACGTTGGTGTCTTCAGTCTGCAATGCTGGTGACCCGGACCTTCCTCTGCTGCAAAGCTCACAGCTTTCAGGGAGGGAATAAGGTCCTTGCAAAGGCTTTGGGACAAACACAACTTTTCCTCAAGCCTGTGTGTGCTCTCTGTCTGCCATGAACCAGTATAACCAGAAAGTCTGATTTCTGTTTCGTTGTCACAGTCAGGAGTGTGTCTCCGATGCCTGTCTCTTTTTACCCCTACGCACTCTCTGAGTGTCTGTCTCTTGTGTCCGTCATCTGTGGAAGGCACCTGCCAACTCCCATCTCGCAGGTCACATGACAGGCTTTCTTGCTCATTCCTGGCAGCTGTCTCTGTCTAATTTCATAGGGGTGAGGGCAGCCTGGGGACTCATTCTCACCCTGTGTCTGCTCGGGAGAGAGGGGCGGGGAAGAACAGGCAGAGTGTGTCATTCTGTTACCAGGGGAGGCAGAACAAAAAGCAAGAATGAATCTACCCTCAGTTCTGACGGCCCCTGGAGCCATGTGGAGTTACTTTGGCCTTATGGAGGTATTCCTCACCCCACCCCCAGGTTCTCTTTTCCAGAATCAGTCCCCGGAAGTTCTGTCATTAGCTAGAGGCTTTGCTAACAGGGTGGTTCTGGATTCCTAGTCCTTGTGGGTTCTGTGTTTAGAAGCAGACTGTGATACAGTGCAGACGTTTTATGTTTGGTCTACAGAAAATCTGCATAAGCCAGTGCCTGTGAGCTACATGATCTCAGACTCTAAACCTGCAGACCTGGAGCTGGTAGGGCACCTTGATGCTTTCCTGTGTGGCCCCAGGAGTCCCCATATTGGCATTGTTCACTTGAAGCGTTGATTGGAAGTGTGATTGCACAGTGACTGGCTCCAGGGCCTGATGGCAAGTGCAGCTACAGCAGGGTTGTGCACACTGGTCTGGGCTCCCCCCCATCAAGAGGCTGAGCCCGCCTTCCTCCTGCTGAACCTGGGTGGGCTTTTGTCACCACCACAGGGAACACAAAGGAGCAGAAGTGGCACTGTGTGGCATTTGAGGCCAGGTCCTAAGAGGCAGGGCAGCTTTCTCCTGCACGTCCTCCTGGGATGTTTGTTCTTAGGGCCCAGGAATCTTTTGATGAAGAGGCCCAGGCAACCTGGAGTGGCCACATTCAGCATTCCAGCCATGGTCTTAGGTGAGGTGCCGGTGGGCAGCCGGGGTCGACCACCAGCGGTGTGACCCCCTCCAGATACAGGGTCCCAACCTTTGAGTGACCCCGCTGGTGCCAAGTGAGGCAAAGGGTGATCTCCTGCAGCTCTCCTGAGATGATTCTGATTGTCAACAAAGGTCGTTCTGAGCCACACGGTTTGGAGCAATGAATAATGGTGCCCGGTTTAGTTGTGTGTGTGTTTTGATCAATGAAAACATGTAATATTTAGTGTCATGAATCTGAATATGTGTTAATGATAACTTACTCTTCTTTCCTCCTTCCTTTTCTCCCTTCTCATCTGTCAAGCCTTTTCTGTCAGAGACTCAGGAAACATACCTCATCATGAAAGTCCTCTCTTCTCGTGTGAGTAGCCCAGCTTCAAGAATCCCCCCAAGACAGATAATATTTAGACGTTAGAATATTTTACAACATGTGTAAGATCGTAATCTGGTTGTTGAAAATGTACATGTTTTATCTCCAGCACATTTCTAGTTCATGGCTCTTTCCTGTTCCTCTGTTTTTGGTTTTCTTTTTTTCACATTACCAAGCTCCTATGTGTGTTAATATGGAGGCCTCAGATGGACTGTTTTTCTCAAAATTGCCTTTTCTGTTAGGCTTATCGATTTATCTGCTCATCATGAATCCATTCATGTAACACATGTGTACTGAGCTTGTATCATGTGCACATTCTTAGGATCCCATGCTGACAGTTAGATGAGTTAGAGAATTAGATGGATTCACAGCCTCACAAGGCTGTGAGAGAGACTGAAGAGAGAGCAGTAAGTTAATTGATGGTTGAATGCACCAAATGTACTTTCCACATTGCCCCAGGCCCTGGTGTTCTTTTTAAAAGATTGATTTATTTATTGAAAAGGCAGAGTTAGAGAGAGAGAGGGACAGAGAGAGAGAGAGATGTTCCATCTACTGGTTCACTTTGCAGTTGGCCACCAAGAATGGGTCTGCGGCTATCCTATGCTGAAGCCAGGAGCCAGGAGCCTCCTCTAGATCTCCTATATGAGTAGCAGGGGCCCAAGCACTTGGGCCATCTTCTGTTGCTTTTTCTAGGCTATTAGCAAGGAGCTGGATTGGAAGTGGAATAGCTGGGTCTCGAACTGGTGCCCATGTGGGATGTCAGCATTGTGCGGGTGGCGACTTTACCTGCTATGCCACAATGTTGGGCCCAGGTCCTGGTATGAATAGTGGTAAAGAAGGAGGACATGGCCTTTGATGTACAGATTTCAGGTTGGAGAGAAAACCCAATACTAACAACATGACACATGCAAACAAGGGCTTGAGCTTGTTTCTCAAAGAGGTATTGATTGGAGGCTATAGACAGATGGGAGTCAGCCAGGAGGAGGGAATTTGGGAAGAGAGCAGAAGGTACGGAGACGAGCACTGTGAAATGCACAGGTGAGGCATAACATGTGCATTCTCCTGGAACCACAAGAAGTTGAGGGTGGACATCGTGCCCCCTCCCACCTGCCATGCTGCTGTAACAAAACAGCTGTGGCTGGGGACTTCATAAGGAAACCATGTTTGTCTCTCAATTGTGGAGGTTGAAAACTCCACTGAGTGGCCCCCTCTCTTCAGTTGCTGGCGAGGGCTCTCGTGGCAGCATTACATGGCTGAGATTCAGAAAGGGAGAAAGCCGTGTGCAGAGGGACCAAGCACGGGCAGGTGTTGGGCTCTGGGCATGGATGAAGTGGGTGGCTGTGGTTTATAGTATCGTGCTGTATGGGGCTGACTTGGGATCCCACAGAACTGCATTCAGTCCTTCCCAGGTTAGTGCCCTTGTGACCTGTCCACCCCCCCCCCCCCCACTAGGTACCTACCACCCCCTAAAGGTTCCAGTATCTCTCAACACCACCAAATGGAGGACAAGACTTTTAGCACATGGATGCTTATGGGGAACACTGACCCCACATCCAACTCAAAGCAAGGACCATGGTGGCAAACAAGCCTGGGAAGGTAGACGCTGGCCACTGATGAAGGAAAACTCTTGAAGACATTTGCCACCATGGCATTCATGATCCTGTGTGCAGACTCTTTGGGCTAATGGATGATGATGGCACCAAGGAACCCTGGAACCAGGAGCCCTGTGAGATGGCTCCAGGGGAATTCTTGGCCAGAGATGATGATGGTTTGGGAGAGAATTGAGGATGAATGATAGTATATCCCTTGTGTGATCCATAACTGCAATGTATAGAACTTGCTTGTTTGACTATTAGGGTGTGGGGGATAAGGATGAGGGAAGAGTGAGACTAAGTCCAGGCTTGTGGATGGGGTATATATGGGTTGGTTGTGGTGCCACGAAATGAGAAGCAGAGAGCTACTTAGGTGATATCAGGCAGTAAGATAATGGGTGTTGACTGAGTCACGCTGTACATGTTTCCTGTAAAGTATCTGAGGATAAGCATCAGTGTATGTTCAATGCAGACAAGTAGGGAGTTGAGAATACTGTTTGGAACTCAGCAAGAATAAATGGACTGGAGATAAAAATCCATAAGCTATCAGCAAATAGGATACAAGAGAAGGCCTGGAGCAGAAAGACGTTGCCGAAACAAGTGTGTACAGTGAGAGGACGAGGACTGGGCAGTGATATCGGGTCTCTGGTAGAACTGGTGCAGACGAGAGCCAGGAGGATGTAGTATGTTAGGGCCAGGCACCTAGCACATGCACTTATGTATTTATAACTTGCACATGCAATCCTTAATAGTGTCTTTGTGCACACAGCAGGGTGCCTGGGCTGCACTAAGGTAATGGCATTGCTGACAGAAAAGATGAACTTGGTAGACAGAAAGGGCATGGCTTAGAAATGGGCATTTCCAGTGGAATAAGGGAGGAGCTGAGTAGGGGTTGCACATAGGCTTCAACAGGACAGAGTCCAGTCTTCCAGGCTTTATTCTCCCAGGCACATCTGGAGCACACACTTGGGCATTGATTGTGCATCTTTGTGGGTCTTCTGCATGGTGACAACAGTTACTCAGTGAGAGGCTCACAGCCGCTCTCCAAATGCTGTGTTTCCTCATCACTTCTCATGTTAGGTCTGGGGTTTTAATGGTACGTCGCAAAGCAAACTGACTGTTCTGCTTCCTCTTGACATCCAGATGTAAGTATGTAAAGATAAAGGCATGATTTGTGATTCGTCCCCAAAGTGCATCCTGCAGGTGCTCAATTTTAAGTTAAGAACGAACTGTACCCTAAAAGCTGGGATTGTTCTAAGATTCTTACCTGTTTGAGCCTGGTCGCTACTTACTTGAGGCCGGGAATACTTCTGTCCCTCCCTCCTTCATGCCTGCCTGCCTGACTTCTTCCTCTCCTCTCTTCTTCCTCCTCTTCATCTCTGTTTCCACTCTGTCTCTCAGTTACCTTAACTCAGTGCTCTCACAGCTGCAGGTTAAGGAAATAGAACAGAGGCAAACACAAACTATGCACATAGGAAGAGGGACTAGAGGGGGCCAGGTCTGCAGGGCTGGTACGCTCCCTGTTGCCTTTGGCTGGTTCTTGTCTCTCAGTCAGTCGGTTGCTACCCGGGGACCTACAGTCCTTAGCACATTGAGATGCAGCTCGTGGAGCTCCTAAGAAAGCATGTGTTAGGTGTTTCTTCAGGCACTTAAGCCAAACACGTTCTCTCCTGCTGGTGCAGAAAGGTCAGCCTCATGTCAGTGAGGCCATCGGGAAGAAGAGAATGCGCTTCGTCAGAGAGCAGCCGCTTGCCCACTTTCGTGAATGATGTGTGGTCTGAGTCCACTACTGTAGGATGATTGCCCTCTCAGGATGGACAGGGACTTCACTGACCAGTGTTTGCATCTCATTAGAAAAATCACATAAGTTATTTTCAATGAGCAGAAATGATTGTGCACCACTTCTTTTCATTTACCGCGATTCGTGTGACGTGTTTACTATGGATAGCCTTGTGATCAATGCTTTCCGGCTTTCATGACTCATCTGTGTTGCTGGTTCAGATGTGTCCCCAGGCAGGTTTTGTGACCTGCTTTGGATTCCTGCCATTTTTCAGGATCTCCAAGTCACTGCATGGCCTCCTGGGACTCCTCATCTCTCCTAGCCTCTGGGCTGTTCTGAGTGCTGCTCCAGCAGGCCGTCAGGAGCCTCTGTGCTCTGTACAGCTCATGTTGTGCAGGAAATGAACTGAGTGGGTGTTCCTGGAAAAACAGTGGTGCAGTATGTTTCATGGGCCCATGTGAGCTTCTTAAGAGGCACTGAACAGCTGAGCACTGACAACTGTGGCTGCTGGAGACAAAAAGAAGAGATCACAAGGAATGTAGACAAAAAAGCCAAACCAAATTTGGACACTTAGTGGAAGTTCCAAGTGGTGGTGGGTGGCAAAGACAGCTGTGAGATGAAATGGATCTGATACATTTCAGAATCTGAAACAAGGGCAAATCCGGGGCCTTGGGATCTAGACACTGGCTAGGATGCCTGTGTCTCACATGGGAGTGCCTGGGTTCACTACCCCACCCTGGTCCCTGGCTCTAGCTTCGTGGTAAACTCGGAGGCAGCCATGGTGGCTCAGGGGCATGCATTCCTGCCACACATGTGGGGACCCTGCATGGGGATCTCAACTCTTGGTGTCAGTCCTGGCCCCTGGGACCTTTGTGGTCATTTTGGGAGTGACCAACAGTAGGAGGTGTTCTCTCTCTCTCTCTCTCTCTCTCTTTGCCTCTTGACAAACAAACTAGCCACCAAAAAATAAATTAATAAAATATACAAATGATTTTAGACAATGGTAAGTGCCTACAATTTGCCAACAGGATGCACTGTTCTTGGCTCTTACTGGATATTTCATGTAGAATACAGTGCTTTCGGGTAGGGAAGATTTTCTTATGTGCCCCCACTCCCTCCCACCCAAAGGGAAGGGGGTGCGTTTTGCTGTTAGTAAAGCTCCCTGGGAGGAGACAGAAGTTCTCTTTGCAGAGCAGTTGGTGGAGAAGAAGGCTAAGGGCCAAGGAGGAGGAAGTGGGGCAGCAATTGTGGAGATGCTGCAGGCTGGGACAGGCCTATTTCCATGTAGGCCTGGTGTGCACGCTGGATAAAGACAACAGGTTCTTGACCTATTTTCCAAGTACTGCATAATCTCCCTGCAATGTATAGAATAATAATAATAATCTCCCTGCAATGTATAGAATATACTCGGAAGAGTAAATGAGTCTGTATACCATGATAGAAACGGATTCCATGCCACGCTGGGTGCTGGGATCTCCAGGTCAGTCAAGTTCATGTGGAATGACAATGTGGTAGAGTAGAATTCGATACCACACTTTTTCAGTAATGATGATGATGTCAATGATGATTAGTAAATATTCAAAGGAGTGACTGCATTGCCTGCTTTGCTGCATACCATCGCTGCCTTCAAGCCAAATCCATGATTGTGAAATGATGGCACGTGTCAAGTCTCAGACTGGAAGATTTGTGAAGAGAAGGATTTCACATAGAGCTCGTGGCTGGGTGTGAGGGATTTCTTTACACCTGCTTGTTTGATCAGGAGATCCCTGAGGTGGAAGCATCTACAAAATGTCTCAATTGTCTCCCCTTGTCTTGGAGAATGGCCGGGAGCATCATTTCTTCCCGGCCCCTCCCTCTGAGATCACTCTGCTTAATGAAATCTACTGTTTTCCTCACAGGCTTGTACAGTGAAACTGTCTTGGTGTACAATGAAACTCTCTCAGTGAGCCGCAGGGCAGTTCCTTCCCACAGCCATCTCTGAAATGCACAGACGCATGACAAAGTCACCCCTCTTTCAGGGGTGGAAATATTGACATCTCCTTTGTTAGCCTGGGCACCTGTAGAAAGCTGGGGTGCATTGCTAGTGTTTGTGGATCTCCTTTGAGAGACAGGCATCAAACAGTGCTCGTGCTGCCTGGCTGGTTTGATGGCATCGAAGTGTTCTTACATTTGAAGCTTCTCAGTAGTTTTATAAATAAAAAATGTGATTTATCTCTCAGTGATAAAGCGTTCATTGGTTTCCCCCCATGACTTCTGGTCTAGTTGATGAAGTTTTGGGGACTTGATGACTTGAGGCTGAACTTTTCAGCTGCTGGAGTCTCTCAGATCAGGATTGGTGCTTCTGTAGATTTACGTAAGACATTGTGTTAAGTGGAATAAGCCAGGCATAGAAAGACTAAGTAGTATATACTTACCTTCAGATGTGGAGGCCAAAGAAGTGGATCTCACAGAGCTATGGAGTGGTAGAAGGGTTTCCTGAGCTTGGGTAGTGTATAGTGGTGGCTGGTGATGGGGTATTAAAATACAGCTACATAGGAGGAATGAGTTCTAGGGCTTTGTAGCACAGTGGGGTGACTGTGGTTAATGCAGTGAATATTTCAGAATAGCTAGAAGGAAAGATTTTTTTAAAAAATCACATTCATTTGAGAGGAAGAGAGAGAGACAGAGAGAAAAACATAGACTGAAGGGAGGTAGTAGATCCCATTTGTTCCCCAAATGCTAGCAGGGGCCTGTTAGCCAGAGACTCAATCCAGGTCTTCGACGTGTGTGGCGTGGTCCCAGTTATTTGAGCTAAAAATTGGAATGATGCAGGATTCCTACCTGGCAACTTTACTATAGGCCAAATGCCTGTCCCCAAAAAAAGGATTTTGAGGGTTTCTAACAAAGAGCTGATAAATGTTTGAGATGATGGATTGGCTTTCTGAACGCTGTATACATGTATTGATATATTACACTCTGCCCCTAAATATGTTCAGTCATATGTCAAGTAAAATTTAAAACTTAATAGGTAATTCACTGAATAAAAAATATGGTCACGGCTGGCGCCGCAGCTCACTAGGCTAATCCTCTGCCTGCAGAGCCGGTACCCCAGGTTCTAGTCCTGGTTGGGGCGCTGGATTCTGTCTTGGTTGCTCCTCTTCCAGTCCAGCTCTCTGCTGTGGCCCGGGAAGGCAGTGAAGGATGGCCCAAGTGCTTGAGCCCTGCACCCACATGGAGGGTCAGGAGGAAGCACCTGTCTCCTGGCTTCAGATTGACGCAGCGTGCCAGCCGTAGCAGCCATTTGAGGGAGTGAACCAACAGAAGGAAGACCTTTCTCTCTGTCTCTCTATCTCTCTCACTGTCTAACTCTGCCTGTCAAAAAAAATATGGTCACAACTTAAAAAAAAAATAAAAAATGATGCTGTACTGAGGGTGTCCAGCCTGGTGGGAGAGAACATGGACTCTGAGGCCCAGTTGCCTGGGCAGGACCCCAGCACCATTGCACTCAAGCTCTGTCAACTTGCCTTGTCCTGAAAGCTGACCCTAAGACAGCTGCCTGGGTGCAGGTGATCTCAGAAACCCAGCTGAAGAGGCAGGAAAGGGAGAAGTCAGTGGAGAGTGCTGATGCATGCTTTGTGTTACGGCTTGGGTCTTTGTCTGGCCAGGGCCTCACTGAGGAATCTTGTGGGCAGTGCTTTGGAAATGCCCTGTTGATTGAGGGCTGGGGAGACTGGACTGAGAACCCACTGACCTCTGCTCCTGTGGACATGAGTGTCCCCATGGTGTTCCGTCCCTTGTGCCCCACCATCCCATCCAGGAAATGCCCAAGCTCATGGAGAGCATCCAGGCAGTGCCTCAAGGAGGCTGACCCATGATGCTGGGGAGGAGGACTGTGAGCGTATGAACAGGGGGTCTCAGTGATGGCTGGAAGATGTGCAGCAGGATATCTGGGCAGGGCTCTGTGCATGTGGGAAAAGCATTCTGAAAATATTAATCTATCTGTGAGCAAAGCTCTACAGAAATTTTCCTCATTTCTGGACAGTGTGTATGGAGAATCTGTACTGTTTGCTATGGGGACCTTTCTGACCCCATCCCCAACACTTTCCCACAACTTGAATGGTGAGGGAGCCATGCTCTCTCGGGAGAAGTGTGCACCACGATTTTCTCATGCAGTGTACACTGGAATGTCTGCTTTGTGTGTCGGGGGAGGGGAAGGCTGAGAAGATGCACAGTGGGGCTGATGGTCTCTCCAGGTGCCTCACCTGGCAGGTCCCCTGAGTCAGGTGAGCACAGGCACCCCCGCTCTGTAGCCTAGCTGACTTGTTGTGCCTTGGTCTTTGCTATCTTTCTTCTGGCAAATGCATCATTTCTTGTCTCCCTCTGACCTCTGGCTCCAAGGAAGCATCCAGGATCGATTGTGAAAACCACAGCCCCTGTGGGTCTCATCCCTGAACTCCTCTGAGAGCAGCAGGAAAGAGGCCAGTATTTTTCTCCTCCATTGAAGGCCTGCTTTACGAAAACATATACAACCTATGGCTTTCTTTGTGTCTCCGTGATCGTCCACGTTCTTAAGTTGCTTTGTAACACAAGTACTGTGTTTGGAAAAATCCAAACATCTGATGTCAAGATAACCCTCCTCAGAGCGTCTTATGGAAAAGGCACGCTTGTCCTGAAGTGTGGGCCTCAGACCATGTGTGTGAACTCATTCGTAGGGGTTCAGAATTCAGCCTCTGGGGCCCCAGCCCTGCTCTATTGAATTGGAATCAGACCTGCTTTGGAAGAGCCCCAGGAATCAGCTCTAACTCCAGTGGGAGGACAACTGCCCAAGACCCAACCTGAGGCCAAAGCTTCCTGCAAGGGGTTGGAGAATCAGTATCCTCAGTGTCACTGGCATGAGGGTCTCAGTCCCTGCCACTCAGCTCCGTCTCGGTGGCACAAAGGGCAGCATCGCACTTGTCAATGAGAGGGCATAGCTGTGTGGATGCACAGTGGTATCTGAGTTTCAGATAACTTCCCCATGGCACGAGATGTGATGGAGGGACCCATCCAGAGCCAGTGCCGACGATTCGGGATATGCTGGGGAAAAGCAAGTTCTGTCTGGTCCTGCACTTCAGGGGCCATGTAGGGGCTGCCATGGGCAGGTGTCTCTGGGAATGGATTCTGTCCAGCTCCTGGGGACCAGACTGCATGGAAGGGACCTGGCAGGCTTCACAGAAGCCTTCCTTGAAGTGATGTCATTCACTGAATTGCACAATCAGTATGCAGTGCATATGTTCTCTGGCAGAGATGGAGCTGGTTGGATGTTGGGTAGAGGCGGACTCGATGTACCCTCTGTTGGCTCTCTGCACTTCTCCATCTGCATAGCACCTGTGCCCACGATTGGTCCATACCGTCAGCTGTTCCCTGCAGCCCTGACCTGGGCTGTGCTGAGCAGAACTGAAGAGATAGAGACATGATAATGAGAGCAGAGAGACCAGGACTGCCGGCTTTTCTGCTGTACTGCTGGTTTCTTTTTCCTGACCAAACAGCATAGGGCAGGCAGAAGAGACAGCTCATTTCCAGTGAATGCAGAACTTGGCAGCTGTAAAATACCAGATGCACAGTGATGGATCCCCCAGGTCATAATTATCAGGCAGGGAGACTCAAGGAAGGGGAGAGGAGGGCAGTGTCCCATTTATTTAAGTCGTTTTGTTTTACATTGTATTTAAGATCCTGTTTTCTAAAAACATGAACCCTCTATTTGCTGTGTGTCACTGGGATATTAACTAAACAAACTCTGGTTTTCATGACTGTCTGTAACTTTAGGAGCATTATTGAGCACTGCTGTCTGTGAGATCTAGCAAGCCTTGGGGCAAACAAGAGGCAGGGCTAATGCAGCTCACCCAGCTTCAAGAGCACAGTGAGTTGGCTGGCGCCACGGCTCACTTGGCTAATCCTCCGCCTGTGGTGCCAGCACCCCGGGTTCTAGTCCCAGTTGGGGCACCAGGTACTAGTCCCGGTTGCTCCTCTTCCAGTCCAGCTCTCTGCTGTGGCCTGGAAGGGCAGCGGAGGATGGCCCAAGTGCTTGGGTCCCTGCACCCACACAGGAGGCTGGAAGGAAGTACCCGGCTCCTGGCTTCGGATTGGCGCAGTGCCGGCCATAGCAGCCACTAGGGGAGTGAACCAACAGAAGGAAGGCTTTTCTCTCTGTCTCTCTCTCACACTGTCTAACTCTGCCTGGCACCGTGAAACCGGCACTGCTGGTGAGGTGACATCACTTGCCTGCAAGCCTGACTCCTCTGTGGCTGTTACCAAATACAGCAGACAGGGTGGCTGGCAAGCAGCAGACATTGATTTCTCACAGTTTGGGAGGCGAAACAGTCTGAGATCAAGGTGCCAGCAGCTTCAGTATCTGGTGAGGGCTGGCTCTGCTTCCAAGGTGGCGCCTGGAGTCCCCGTTGCCTTGAGGGGGCAGAGCGCTGTGTCCTCACTTGCAAGGGTGCACAAAGGAGGCGCTCACTCCATCAAGCCCCCTTTGTAATGAATTACTGTTTTATTCAAGAGACAAACAAGGAGAAATCTTCCATGTGTTAACTCATTCCCCACTGTGGGCTCAAGCCAGGAGCCAGGAACTCAGTCTGGGTTTCCCACATGCGTGGTAGGGATCCATCCACTTGGCCATCACCTGCTGCCTCCCAGAGTGTGCACTGGGGAGCTGGAGGCAAGATTGAACCGAGGTACTGCGATGCCGAAACCAGGTATCTAATCCTGCATCTTAACCCCATGGCCAAATGCCTATCCCTGGCAAACCCTTCTATGACAACTTCTAAACTCACTCAGGACAGAAAAGCCTCTTGGCCATATTAGTTCCTAAAGTCCCCGCCTCTTACGGCCCTCACCTTGACAGCTCTTAAAGTCAGGAGGAGACACGGTAAGACGGCAGCATAGCTGTGGAAGCCTCCAGCATGATCAGAAGAGTGGACACTCTCTGAGTGCATGGACAGCCACCGTACCTCACACAAACCCACCCTTGGTCCCTGAGGACAGCTCTGTGGCCTCTGGATCTGCAGTGGGGGATCAGGCTCCACCAGGAGGGCCTTGGAGCTGGACAGCAGAGCAAGCTTTTTTGACACTCACCCTTAGAGTGAATCAGTGCATACATAGGTGTGGGTAACCTGCAGTGTGCACTTAAATGTAGGTTCTTTTTTTTTTTAATTTTTTGACAGGCAGAGTAGATAGTAAGAGAGAGAGAGAGAGAGAGAAAGGGAGAAAGGTCTTCCTTTTGCCGTTGGTTCACCCTCCAATGGCCGCTGTGGCGGGTGCATCGTGCTGATCCGAAGCCAGGAGCCAGGTGCCAGGTGCTTCTCCTGGTCTCCCATGGGGTGCAGGGCCCAAGCACTTGGGCCATCCTCCACTGTACTCCTGGGCCACAGCAGAGAGCTGGCTTGGAAGAGGGGCAACCGGAACAGAATCTGGCGCCCCAACTGGGACTAGAACCCGGTGTGCCGGCACCGCAAGGCGGAGGATTAGCCTAGTGAGCCGTGGTGCCAAATGTAGGTTCTTAATAATACTTATTCTCTGTAATAGCCAAGGTGTAAACGGAGAATGTACGTGGAACGTAGCGGAGTCGAGACAAACCTCAGATTTCTAGTCCTTTGCTGCATTGATTTCCCCGGCCTTCTTTTCACCTCTCTGGAAGAGTCGTCCATCTCCCAGCTGTCCCTCAGAGGTGTTTTCTGTAAAGGCTGGGGCAGGTTTCACCGATAGATTCCTCTCCCCTCCCCCATTGTTCCAGTGGTGCTCTGTGTCCTCGCTGGCTGGCTGTAGCGTTTACCATGATTTAGGATCACAGAGAATGAATATCAATCTGTACCTCCTGTATCAGCGTGCAGTCTTCTTGAGTTATCTATTTTTCAGCATTCACATCTGGCAGTGGCCGGCTCAGAGACATGGTTGGAAGTGTGAGCTGGTGGAGTGGATGCTCCCCTGGCTGCTGTCACCAGCCAGCACCTGCCTGGGAACTGTAGAGCCAGGAATGAAGTAGGGAGAAAAACGTGCTTCTCACCACTCCCTGCTCCAGCTCACCGAGGTAAAAGATTGACAGCATGACATGCCCTGCCTTGCCTGTTTCTGCACTGTCCTCAGTACACGTTGGTACCTAGCAAATCACCCAGAAGCTTAGAGTTGTTGAAGGCAGCGGGTGCCTGTTACATTACCGTTCACACATTCAGGGCTCCCAGAGTAGCTTGGCTGGGGAGGCTGGCCCAGTTTCTCGTGGGGTTGTTGTATCCCGAGGCTTGATTGCAGCTGCACAATGTGTCTGCCTTTTGCAGGACCCACTGGTGCAGATGTTGCCTGGGTCTGGCCTCTCTCTGGTCCTCAGTGGATGCCTCTCCATGGCGCTGCTGGAGAGCCTGTACCCTGTGTAGTTGAGCAACCAACAATTCAGTGAAAGGAGCCAGGCACAGGCAACGATGGCTTTTATGAGCTAGCTTTGGAAATCATGAGCATCAATTCTGTGATTTGCTGGCTCCAGGGGTCAACTCTGAGATATGTAGATATGTGTGTATATGTGTGTGTGTATGTATGTGTGTATGAGTGCACGTGCAAGAGACAAGTATCACTGTTGTACCTTGCTTGCTGGTTCTTTTTTTTTTTTTTTAAGATTTATTTATTTATTTGGGAGGTGGAAGTACAGATAGACAGAGGCAGAGACACAGACAGAGACAGAGAGAGAGAGAAAGAGAGAAAGAGATCTTCCATCTGCTTGTTCAGTCCACAAGTGATCACATTGGCTGGAGCTGGGCTTATCTGAAGCCAGGAGTCAGGATCTTCTTCTGGGTCTCCCATGTGGGTGCAGGGGCCCAAGCACTTGGACCATCTTCCATTGCTTTTTCAGGTTGTTATCAGGGAACTAGCTTGGAAGTGGAGCAGCTGGGGTTTGGAGCAGTGCCCATATGGGATATCAGCAGCACAGGTGGAAGCTTAACCTACCATGCTACAGTGCTGACCCCTTGGTTCTTGTTTAATTTTATTTATTTTTATTTTTATTTTTTTGACAGGCAGAGTTAGACAGTGAGAGAGAGAGAGAGACAAAGAGAAAGGTCTTCCTTTGTCATTGGTTCACCCTCCAATGGCCACTGCGGCCGGCGCATTGTGCTGATCCGAAGCTAGGAGCCAGGTGTTTCTCCTGGTCTCCCATGTGAGTACAGGACCCAAGCACTTGGGCCATCCTCCACTGCACTCCCGGGCCACAGCAGAGAGCTGGCCTGGAAGAGGGGCAACCGGGACAGAATCCAGCACCCCGACAGGGACTAGAACCCGGGGTGCTGGTGCCACAGGCAGAGGATTAGTCTATTGAGCCGCGGCGCCAGCCTGATTCTTGTTTTATAAAAATGCAATCATGCCAGTGCAGTTAATGACAACTCCTTTTTTCATTTCCCATAAAAAGGATTCAGTCCCTCCCTCCAGATGGATAATATGGATGGATGTGAGGCATTCTTTGTGTGTGTCTGATGTCACAGCCAACTGATCATCTGATCTTCCTGTAGACACTCTCACTGTTCCAGTTTCCTATCCCTGTGAACAGAGTCATTCATGTTTCTGGATAAATGTGCTTTCATTTTTATAGAGGCTACCAAAAGTGGAATTGCTTGATCAAATACATTTTCCATAGACATAGCTGGATTTGATAAGAGGGTCAACATTACCGTACACCACTGCAATAATCATGTTCCCATATTCTACCCAGTATGGCGTTCCTGTTTCTATGCATTCAGTTGTTAGGTGCCCTGGAGACATGCTCTCTCAGCCTCCATTTAGTTTGCTTTTTACATGCTACTGAGCCTGAGTATTTAGCATGTTCGTTGACTTCTGCCTTTTCTTTATGACTTTCTCTGTATCTGTGTTCTTCATCCATGTATGGGGAGTGTTTGTTGTGGGAAAGAACTGGAAATGTCATTGAGTTGTGTCTCCTCTGGGAAGTTTGTATTGGAGTCTCTTCCACAGAGTCCTGGCCTCAGTTTCTCCCCTCCTTCCCCAGAGCCCACCAGGGTTCTGAGGATCAGAGTGTGGAGAAACTGCGTGTGTTTCTGGGCACGTCCAGTGAGGTGAGAATCTGGCTGTTGACATCGCTGAACTGATTCCTGCGCCCCAGTTAGTGAGGAATTAGGCAGTCTGTTGACTTTTAGATTACCTTGGAGATAGATTCCAGAATTTAAAATGCAGTCACTCAGAAAGCAAACTTGCTTGGGAATAAAAGGAAATAATTACTATCACATTTCTGCAACCAGTGAAAATCAGAAAAGGAATAAAAACCTCTCACTCTAAACCTTGAGACCACAGCAAGCACCCAGAGACTGTTCCGATCACATCTTACATCAAAACAGCAGTCCTCGGGGTGGGCAGAGCCTGCAAACTTCCTCTGTGTGTGTTTAAACCCCAACCACTTTGATTGCTTTTCTCTCTAAACACAATAAACACCCTTGACCTTGAATTATACTGTTAGCAGATAAAGATCTGGTATCCAGAAGAGAGCACTAAAAGTGAATTCCTTGCTCTCTGGCATTTTAATGAACAATGGCTGGTAACAAATCGATCAAGATGGTATGACAAGCTGTGGCTAAGAGATTTTTAGATAAGGTGTCCAATATAATCAATATTTCATACATTGGGTATCTTAAAGAACATTTCCTACATTACTGATGTACTCTTTAGGAGTCAATTTGGGTAAATTAGCATTGAGGAATATTTAGGAAAAGAGAGGACAATGCATTTTGTGATATTCCTAGCAGTACTATATAGCATAGCCTTAGATCTCAAATTGCCATGCTGTTTGGGAGAACTTGCTGGTGAGAAGCAGAGGGGATTTGGCCAATTGCTTCCGTGTTTACATAGAGTAGTTGCTGCTGTTATCTCTGGCGATCTGTGAGGTCATGTTGATAGCCCCTGTGTCCTGCTCTAGCCTCTGCGTCACCAGAGGACAATGTGGATGTCTGGGTTATTGGTCAGAAATGCCCGCTGCCCCTTGGGAATCCCAGTGGAACTGGATGTGTATCCAGATTTGATTAATCCAGTTGTTACTGAGAAAGGCACGGTGGGACTTGGTTTTCACAGTACAGACTGTGGGGTCCAAAAGTGGAGGAGCTGTTATCTGTCTCCCCATGAATGGATGCAGATGGGAGGTAGGACCCGGATGGTGACACGGGAGTCATGAGCATTCATGAGCAGTACCAGGACAGGAGGAGTCATGGCAGGAAAGACACCTAGGGGGAAGCAGTGGTGCTGAGTGGAGTGGCAGTGGGAGCTGGGGTGACGTCATGGAGGAGTCGCCAGAGCACACCCACTCTCCCCGCTTCCCCTGCACCCTCCAGTCTCCAAGGGGACGTCAGAGCCAGCCACCCAGTGTGAGTCCCTTGTGGCAGAGAGCAGGGTGCAGGGGGGAAGAGGAGGCTCCTGCATCGAGAATGGAAGATGTGACATCACAGAGTCTGATGTCAGGCTTGGCCTCTGCTTTGCCTGGGCTGGTGATGTGCAAGTAGAAGTGATTGGCAGCCCCTCCAGACAGAAGCTGTCAGAGCCACCAGGCTCCTGCCTGTGCCTTCACATAAATAGGGTCAGGACGAAACCTCCGCCAGCATGAATTCCTGGGTGCCTTTGTAGAGCTGGGCCCCTACTCAGTCCTCTGTACAATGCAGTGAGGGAGAAATGCCTTAATTGTCGATGTCTTAGAGATGTGTGCGTGGACAGTTAGTGCTGCACAACCGTGCCCACCCTGGCGTGCCCTCACTCCTCTGAATCCCACTCTCCAGGGGAAGACTCTGCACGGTGACTGTGAGGGCAGCACACTGTGGTGAAGGTTCGTATGTGCCACGCTGCTTCCTCCACCATACAGTGTGACTTCAGTGTTATATGCAGGCTGGCCTTTCCGTGTTCCATTTTGCTTTGAAGATAGCCTACCTTGGATTTTCATGTTTTTGACCCAGTGTAAATGAAAAGAGAAATGACTTGTCTTGAAATAATAAGTGAATATAACTTAAAATCTATGTTCTTTAGGATTTTTGTGCTAGAGTATTCGGAAATAGGTGCCGACAAGCTCCTGGTTAAGGCTGACTTCAGGCTCTGAAGGGGCAGTGTGTCACCATGAGAGCAGAGCCTTGCGGTCCCTCGTGAGCCATGGTCGGTCTAAGAAGCACCGGGCAGAGCTGTCCCCTTCTGGAGAAAGCCGCTGGGCTCTGACTCAGGGGACACTTCTCCCGGGTTCCCAGCAGCTTCCTGGGCTGCTTCACATTGCTGGTGGCGGCTCCACGGGCAAGCTTGGATATGGTTTTGGAGAAAGGCCTCCCTTCCTGGCCCTCTGGATGCTGGTTTTTTTTTCTCTCACATACAAAAACGGTGTAAATATGTTTTATAAGGCTCACATGCTGGTTAAATATTTATATATATGAAATATAAACATGTAATATAACATCTAATATGTGAACTGCAATATACATAACATTTCAAAGCTGCCCGTAGGAGATAGTAGCTCGTATGCTGGAGCTTCTTCCTGGGCAGTGAGGACCCTCAGCTGATTCTTGGAGCGTGTGCTGTTGCCGTTGACACATGTGTGGCGGCCTGAACAGAGCAGCCTCATCTCCCATGGGGCCTCCTAACACGCATGCCTGTAATGTGTGGAGTGAGGAAGATGATTGACATTCAGCTTAGGGATCTGGTCTGACCCACTGTCTTGGCAGTGGTGTCTGCCACCCTCAGACATGCTTTGCCGGCTGCATGTCCACTGACCATCTGCACAGATCCCAGACTTCTCAGGGGTTGTCTGGTAGAAAAAAAAAGAAGGTAGGCCACTCATTGCTAGGGACAAAAGACGGTGCTTTTTGATCCCTGAGATGGATGGGTGCAGGGTCATCCTTTGTGGAAGTTGAGGGCATTGGTTTTTCCTGTTGGCCAGATGAGAGACAGGGTTCTTTTTTTTTTTTTTTTTTGTTTTTTGTTTTTTTGACAGGCAGAGTGGACAGTGAGAGAGAGAGAGAGAGAGAAAGGTCTTCCTTTGCCGTTGGTTCACCCTCCAATGGCTGCCGCGGACGGCACGCTGCGGCCGGCACACCGCGCTCATCCGATGGCAGGAGCCAGGTGCCAGGTGCTTCTCCTGGTCTCCCATGGGGTGCAGGGCCCAAGCACCTGGGCCATCCTCCACTGCACTCCTGGGCCACAGCAGAGGGCTGGCCTGGAAGAGGGGCAACCGGGACAGAATCCGGCGCCCCGACCGGGACTAGAACCCGGTGTGCCGGCGCCGCAAGGCGGAGGATTAGCCTGTTGAGCCACGGCGCCGGCCGAGAGACAGGGTTCTAAAGAAGACCCTTGGGGCCCCTTGGCCTGTGGGTAGAGCTGGTCTCTGGTGAAAGCATGACCACGGACAGCACTGATGCTCCTCAACTCTTGGTCACTGCTCATTGACAAACCTGGCCGCTCACTGAGAGGCGAGCTGCATGTCAGCGGCTAGGACGCTGGCCTTGCACTGGTGTTGGGATGTCCTCTGCAGTACTTGCAGTAGCAGGACCTGCTGGTCAGGGAACATCTGTTGTAAGCAGGCTTTGTAAGGTGGTGCGTTGGACACACACACACACCCTGATCAGAAAGGACTAAGGACACTTGGCCCGGGTTTTCTTACATTTCTTCTTGAAGGAATGTGAAACAGGCCACATGCTTTATACTTGGAGATCTGGAAAGCTTTGCTGGGGCCCTCTCTTGGAGACAGCCAGTGCCTCAGTGTGCTCTCAGCCTCTGTGGATCTGTTCATCTGTTGCCTGCATATCTTCTGGTCGACTAGCTAATCATTTTGTGTTGAATAAAATCAGTGTCCTACTGAATAGGTGCTATTCAAATGGAAGATGCAAATGGAAGATACATCTGTGACTTGCTAGTTAAGCCAGTCTTCTCTCGGGGGCATGGCACCCCCACACTCAAGGTCTGAGCACAACAAAGTGCATTTCTGGGTCACACAGTATCCGCTTGGGTCCCGCTGCTGTGGGTCTCCTGTCCCCCAAGGGTCCCCTGCCTCTTCTCACTGGGCCTGCGTGGTTGGGGGTGATCTCCAGGGCTGCTGCCTGCCGCCTCTTGGAGACTCCGCCCTCTCCTTTTCTGCACTCAAAGCAGACAGTGGAGCGAACGCCCTTCCTGAAGTCTGCACGTCTGTTTGATCCCGCAGGAATTGTGGGTGTGCCAGGACCCATTTTAAGTCCTCTATTAAGTCATTCCCCTCCACCTTCAGGTTTCCTTAGCAACAAAATTATCTCAGAAGTCCTGGCAGGTTCCTGTACATCATGGAATGGCATCCTGTCATTCCATGCACCAGTGACCATGCATAACATTTGTTCTCAGGTTGTAAAGTCTTTATTCCTTTGCTTTCTCATCCCCTGCTGAAGTTTCTGGACACTGGAGGGCTGAGTCTGAGCTTGATCTTGATTTCTCAGTGGAAACCTCTCCCGGGAAGCTCCTGAGCAGAGCACAGCCATCTGCTTCCATCTCAGGCTTTGCCCTTACAGTTCCTACCCCACTGACGAGCTGGCCCAGCAACAGAGAATTAGAGGTTCCATGCCCATCATGTCAGGTCTCGTGGCTCCCACTGCTCTGTGGAGGAGGCTGGGGATCGAGTTTGGCAAGTGTAGGGTGGAGGCAAGAGCTACTTTGAATTGCAAGGTCAGGAAGTGTTGCAGTAGGAGGGCATTTTGAAGTGAACCAGCTCTGAGATTTTAGTTTTGAGATAAAGAAACAGGGATGCTGTGAAATTCATCTGGCATCACAAGTATTAGGAAGTCCAGGACTAGATCCCAGTTTTCCTGAGGTTGAGGCACGGAAGTACAATTTCCTACCTTCTCTTCCTACTATTTTTGTAGTAGTATCTTGCTCATTGGACCTGAATTTGCATTTGAGCATCACTCTTAGCATCAACAGAGATGGTCCTGTGTCACTAGCATCATCAGTGCTGTCCTCACGACCTTGTTCTGTGCTGGCCTAGCAGTCTCAGCCTCCAGAAGTACACGAGCTGGGTCCTTTAACAGAAACTCTGTATATCTGTAAATGCATCCATTGAGCCTGTTGCTCGCTCTCGCTCACTCTCGCTATTGCTCTCTCCCTCCATCCTTCCCTCTCCCTTCCTCTTCCTCTCCATAAATGCATCCATTGTGCCTGTTGGACTTGTTTTCTTTCTCTCTCATCTGTAAGTGCATCCACTGTCCCTGATGCGCTCTCGCTCGCTCTCTCTCTCTCTATATATATATATATCTGTGCACCCACTGTCCCTGATGCGTTTCTATCTCTCTCTCTCTTTATCTCTTTCTCTAAATGCATCCACTGGGCCTGTGGCTGTGGAGATCTCTGCCTCAAACAGTTGTTACTGTCTAAGTGTTCACAGACATGCAGGATTCTACCCTACAGGGACTGTGCCTCATGAACCTGATCTACACAGTGTTCCAGAGAGCTGATGGAGGTAGGTCCTAGCATTGCTGCTATCAGGAAACTGAGATCCAGAAAGTCCAAGCTTCCTGCTTGTGTTGATGGAAGAACATTGATTTCCCCCTCAAATGTTGCTTTCCAACACAGACTAATAGTAAATATGAGGGGCCAGCGCTGTGGTACAGTATGTTAATGCCCTGGCCTGAAGCGCCGGCATCCCAATGGGCTCTGATTCAAGACCTGGTTGCTCCACTAATGATCCAGCTCTCTGCTATGGCCTGGGAAAGCAGTAAAAGATGGCCCGGGCCCTTGGGCCCCTGTACCCATGTGGGAGACCTGGAAGAATCTCCTGGCTCCTGGCTTCAGATCAACGCAGCTCTGGCCATTGCAGCCAGTTGGGGAGTGAACCATCGGATGGAAGACCAGTCTCTCTCTCTCTCTCTCTCTCTCTCTCTCTGTGTGTGTGTGTGTGTGTGTGTAACTCTGACTTTCAAATAAATAAACATTTTTTAAAAATAGTAAATATGAAGGCAAGCATGGATACAAATGAATGAATATGTGAATAGAAAGACTGGAATATTGCATATTTAATATAAAGCAATTAGATGTCAGAAGAAACATTGCAAAGATAAGAGCAGCTATGAAAAATGGAGATATGTTAAGGGGCCATAAATGCATTTCCCACATTTGAACAGCAATTTGAAATGAACCCTGGGTCCGCTGGGCCCTGTGACCTCCTGCTAATCTACAGAGAAGCTCAACCTTGGCAAAGGCTTTTCTATGAGTTCCGTAACATTTCTTACAGGAATGCTAGGCCAGGGGCACACAGTCTACTGAAGGCAGTTAGACAAGGGCACCCAGCATTGCACCACCAGGTAGGATGATGGGAAAGGAAGTGAGTGAAAGAAATGCAGTGAGTTCCCTCAAGGCTGCAAGGAAGGAGAACATGCGCTTGGCAAGTGGGATCCAATCAATACTGTGTTCCTCTGACTTCTCTTTTCTTTCTTTTAAGGATTTATTTACTTATTTATTTGACAGGCAGAGTTTACAGAGAGAGAGGGAGAGGGAGAGGGAGAGGGAGAGGGAGAGAGGGAGAGAGAGAGAGAGAGAGATAAAGAGAGAGAGATCTTCCATTCGATGGTTCATTCTCCAAATGGCTGTGACAGCTGGAGCTGATCCTTTTTGAAACCAGGAGCCAGGAGTTTCTTGCAGTCTCCCACCTGGGTGCAGGGGCCCAAGCACATGGGGCGTCTTGTGCTGCCTTCTCAGGCCATTAGCAGGGAGCTGCATCAGAAGTGGAGCAGCTGGGACTCAAACTGGCACCATATGGGGTGTTGACACTACAGGTGGTGGGTTTACATGCTGCACCACAATTCCAGCCCCCAAATTGTCTTCTCTGTGAATGGACGACACCTTGGTGGCGATGATGACCCCAGTGGGCAACACTGCCTGGCCCCGATATTCTTGCCCAGGGATGAAGATGGGTGCAGGCAGAGGTCTTGCCTGCTCCCTGGTTTCGTGTCCCCAACATGGCCCCCTGGCTTCCCTCTACCCAGCTTCCCTGGCTCCTATAGTGTCTTGGCTCTCCTGAGCTCCTACTTACTCTCAAGGCTTTTTGCACTGTTCCTGTTACGTGCCCTTGTCTCTTGTCCTGCTCTGCCGTTCTCAGCGTTCACTAGTAAATGACTCTCGTTCCTTACATCTCGGGTCTAGAGTCAGTCATTTCTTCAGGGGCGCCTTCTCCGAGCTCCTCTCTGACCCAACTGCCTTGTTTGTTGCTCCTTGGGCCTCTGTCCATTGCCTTTTGAGCAGCTGTCTCTATTCATCAGGTGAACTTGTAGCCCATGTGAGAGGAGGCTGGACTCGGTAAGATGCATCCGGGGCATCCCTTCATTTTTTTCTGTCCGTGTCTGTAAATGCTGGGTGGTATGTGTTGATTGGCACCACTTGAACTGGAGGATGTGATGCAGAACATGCACCATCCTGAAATAAAAACTGTGTCTCCTATCCAATGCATCCCTTGTACACACTGGAGCTGATCTAGGCTCAGAAGTTCCCTCCCACCTCCCTGGGCCCGATGTTTGTGTCAGGGCCAGAGTCTGGGTTGTTTTCTCTGCTGTCCAGAGAGGAATGGGTGCCAGAGCAAAGGGAGGTCTATGTAGTTCCCATGGGCACTGAATAGGTATCTCTTCAGTGGAGAAACCCATTTTCTACCTGTGGCTGTGGCTCCTCACACCTGAGACAGTGAAATGCTGGAGTCCCATTTGGGCGAAGGGGCTGTAGCCATTGTGGTAAGCTTTTCGAATGCTTGAAATAAATGCCCACCTGTCCCTACTTTCAATGCCTGAGACAAATGTCTACCTGTGAGCTTGGCTGAACTCAAGAAATGGCATCGCAAACATGTTTATTTCAACCACTTGGTGCCTTAGGATGAGGGGCCAGGCCCCCCTCAGGGTGCTTGCAGCACTCTTCCTCCTTGCCCTCCTCCTCCTCTCCCGGGGCTCCTCCACTCCCCCACCCTTCCTGTTGTATCCTCTACTCAGGCCTTGCACATCTCTGGCTTCTTGTCTCAGACTGCTTATTGCACCTGAGATGTTGCCCCCATTATTATCTATGGAAGCTGGAAGCCTCATTACATTTGATCTTCTGCCTGAATGGCATCTGGCTAGCACCTTTCTGAAATACTGAAGACAGATCAGAAAAAGACGATTGTTCAGAGTGGTGTGAAAGAATGCCAGTCTAGGGGCAGAGGCCACCAGAGGCAATGACAGGACGGTTGTCTGTTGTCACATAGATTAGAAATCATGGTGGTTTTTTCTCATCAGCTGTAATTGACATTCAAAGCCATGAAGCATGGCGTATGTGGCTTTCTGATTAGCCCCACAAATAATTGTGTTAGGTTTCCATAGAGTGTTTAACCCAGAGGTAGTGCAGAAAGCAGAAAAAGAGAAGAACAAGTAAGTAAATTAGCCTGAATTTAAGGTACGAATTTTATGCACATTTGTGACATGTGCCACGTTCAAGTGACATTTAATTCCTGAAGAAGTTTTTGACCTGTGTCTTTGATACATGGTTAGTCTGCTGATATTTGCAGTTGACTTGGAAATGCTGACAAATAAGGATTGATTGATGGACGGAGGCCTAGATCGAGGGATAGACTGATAATAAGACAGATACAGTGTAATGTTACTGGTAGTATCTGAATGATTTTTTTTATGGTCACTGTGAATTTTTTTTTGTTTTACTCTATTTAAAAATCATTTAATCTTGGTAAAAACTCTAATTATGTGGTCTGATTAGAATTTAGGTGATATTGCTTCTCAAATACAAGATAAAGAAAAATATTTCATTTCTGCTCAAATTTGTCCTTGGCAATTATTTTTAAATTACAATGGTAATCTCTTATTCATCACCAAACTGACACCTAAGTATGGTCTCCTTGAAGTCCTCCTTCATCTGTTGAAGCTCGAAGTCCATCAGGAGCCTTAGCTTTGAGCCTAACAGAGAGTTGTCTGTTGGCAACTGATTCATCTTGTTGTTTGGAGAAGGAGGAGAGAGATGGAGAGAGAGAGGGAGGGAGGGAGGGAGGGAAGGAGAAGGAAGCTTTTAGCAGTTCAGGGGGTAAACCTTAGCTGATCATTCTTTTAAGAAAATAAAACCTTGTCTGTGTACTTACCTGTCTTGGGGTCCTGCTTGTGGTGATTATGTTCTACATTAATCCAAAGTTTAAGTCCAAATGTAAATGTTCCTAGAAAGGGAAACTTTGAGCCTGTAAGAGCAGGGATGGTGAGGGAGAACAACGAGGGCACTGTTGGATGTCCTAAGTGGACTCTGAGATTTTCACAGATGAGGTTCTTTGCATCTACAGGGACACTTGCCAAGTCTCCATTGTGTAAAATTTGTGGAGCCACCTGTGGACTCCTCTTTGTCCAGGGTGAAGCACCTGTCCTTTGCCTAACTTGATAAATACATCAGATTCCTCTTAGTTGTGTTGACTTGTTCCCAAATGGCACTCGATGCAGCCCCAGTCTTGTGCAATGACTAGAAGTTGACTGGAGTTGCTGAGAGTCTTTGATCTGCAGCTACTGCCTGTCTTGGACTGTGTTGGGAGAGAACCTGGGGAAGCAGCCAGACTGAAAGGGCAGACACCAGACAGGAAGAGTAGCTGAACACCGATAACATCCCTGGGCTCCTAGGTGGCTCCAGCCACACCTAGAGCTAGATCCCTCCCTGCAACAAATGCACCCCTAAAAATACACCACCCTGGGGGAAGATGGTTTTTGTCACACAGTGGCAGGAGCAGGGACTAGCAGCAAGACTGGAGACAGCCTGAATTTTGGACGTGGAGCTGATTGTCCAGCTTGGAGCTGTCCGAGGTTTGGTTCTGTGCTTGGTGAGTGGAAGCACAGCTCTGACTGCACCCACTCTGGTGTCCATCCAATGTGATGGATCAGACTGCAAGAGGACACTTGTTCCTCCTTGCCTTCTCTGTTCTAGTGGGAATCTGAATCCTGTGAGGTGTCTGGTACATGCCATGCCAGGGAGGGCCCGCAGCTGTCCTTCCCCGGTGTTCACTGGGCATATGCTGAATGCCTGCTGGGTGCCAGAAGCTTCGGTGCCTGGATAGAACAGCAGCATATACCCCACCTCTCTGTCCTCAAACAACAAAAAGACCACTGTTTGTGACTAAAAGCACTCTTTTTTGGCTTCAAATCTTGGATTCACCATTTCCTAGCTACTAATCATCTCTCTGTATCAATATTATTTTTACAATGGGCATTAAAATTACATATTTTTATGATTAATAATGTAGGTTAATTTATTTTACCTATTAAACTTGTGAGAGTTAAATGAGTCACTATATTGAGAGCACTGGTAGGATTTTTGCCAGGCACATAGTTAAATTATATGCCTGTGTGTCAGATTAAATATAAATGTAAATGAATTAATGAATTTCCGATCCAGCAGGAAAGTCACTTGAGGGAGCAAGAGAAAAGTGTCAGTTGCCAATGAGCATGCATCTACTCCGTGAGTGGCACTGTTGGACATTTTACTTAGCTTGTTTTGTAGGCCCTGCCTGTGTGGGTGGGTTTTCACAGTGCTGGGTGCTGGAACATGAGCCAGGCCACACTACCCACAGTGAGAATTATCATCCCAGCCCTCTGACCAGTAGCAGCAGAGCCAAGCTTTTCAAAATGTTGACCCATATTCAGAATAGAATTTGTGAATCCATCACTCTTCTTGCCTTTTTTTTTTTTTTGACAGGCAGAGTTAGTGAGAGAGAGACAGAGAGAAAGGTCTTCCTTCCGTTGGTTCACCCCCCAAATGGCACCTATGGCTGGCGCTGTGCTGATCGGAAGCCAGGAGCCAGATGCTTCCTCCTGGTCTCCCATGTGGGTTCAGGGCCCAAGCACTTGGGCCATCCTCCACTGCCTTCCTGGGCCATAGCAAAGAGCTGGACTGGAAGAAGAGCAACCAGGACAGAATCTGGCGCCCCTACCAGGACTAGAACCTGGGGTGCCAGCACCGCAGGTGGAAGATTAGCCAAGTGAGCTGCGGTGCCGGCCAATCTTGCCTTTCTTTGACTGTCACCCCATACCGAGGCTGCATTCCAGATGCTCATACTCTCTTGTGACTTCCTGGAGTTTGTTCTAATGTGTCCCACCCACTCACCCCAGCTGTGAAAGGGTGCTTTAGTTTGATGTGGCCTCTTGTTCCCTTTTTGTCTCCGTGTATTGATACTTAGTGAGCAACCACAGAGCATTTTCCCGGACAGTGTACCTCCCAGGAGGACACACATGCAGAACACCTCATCTTCCTGCAGCTCCCAGGACTGGGATGATGTTGCGATACTGAGAGGTGCTGAGAGGTGCTGCCTCTCATGCTGCTCGGCTCTGGAGTGGAAGCCTAGTCTGGCTCGCTGTCCAAGTCCTGATTCCGAAATTATTTTCTGGTGCTCTGAGACAAGCCAGATGGGTAGCTGCTGATTCTAGCACCCACACGGGGTCCTAGGTGGCTGTGATTGGCATTCTTGCCACCCACTGGCTACCTTAATGAGGAGAAGCCAGGCTGGGCTTCATCCAACTATGACTTTTCCCCGGGGCCGGTTCATGCTTTATAAAAAGTTGATCAAGCACAAGCCTGAATCACCTGGTAGAGCAGTGTTGAGGAGAATCAATCCCCAGCTGGCAGCAGCAGGTCTCCCTTGCAGAGTGGATGGCAGCTCCCCAGTCACCAGAGGGCGCAAGAGCATGAGGACCAGGGGGTTTGCCCTGACTATGGAGTAGGGGTCGTTGACATCCCCACTTTCCAGATGAGATTAAGGACATTTGCCAAAGTCACACGGCTGACAGATGATGGCACCAGTGCCATGGCAAGTGCAGTAGTGTCTCTAGTGGGAGCTACCTCAGCTAGAGTGCCCAAGGCAGAGTCTGAGTTGGAGTGGTTCTCCATCCCCTTTGTCTATTCCAGGTAGGACAACCAGTTTTCATCCTTACCACCCCCTCCTCATGGATACCACTTCAGCAACTCCCTTCCATTGCGGCCAGAAATGCATTCTTGACCCAAAGTGTCCCATTCCATTTCTGTCTTTCAAGACATTGGTGTTAGGAGACAGACTCAGAGCCCATCCGATCTACCCATCCTGGGGCTGGAACCAGGACCTGTGAATTTGGGAGCAATTGGTGAAGCCCCATGGTGGGGAGAACCATCAGAGGCAAAGTGAGTAAGATGCCCATGGCAAATAAAATAAAAGGCAGAATCAAAGGCAAGAATCCTCTTTTATCAATGAGAGAGCATTTCCGAGAACAGAGCCTAGGTTGATCTGTAGAGAAGAGAATGATGCTGGTGTGAAGAGATAGGTAAAGACTCTGGAATCTCCAGTGAGCTGCTACAGCTCCAGTTGCGTGTGAGACCTCCTAGTTGTGCCGGCTGCGTTTCTTAGATTTGCTTCTCTGTGTTCTCCCTGGAGTCTTCCAAGGACTTCACCTATAGAAATTACTCCTTTCCCTGCAGGCTGGTGCTGAAGACCAAGGCATCCATGTGTGTGGTACAACAGTTAGGCTATTTAATCCCAGTATCCCACGTTAAAGTGAGCTCTCTAAGCATGAGGAATTAAACTGCTGTATGTTCTCGGTGTTTCGTAGAACACTGTTTTTGGATTTTGGCTCCTATCTTTTAAGGTGTTTATGCAACTTTGTTTATTTGGGGGTAATACATTGTCTGTCTATGCAGGCAGCTACTGGTTCTTTGCCGGTGACTTACCATGTTGTTTTCAGCCCTCCACATCCCAGAAGGTGGAATGCCCAGTTCAAATGCAGACTCAGTGATTTGTGTGCCCCTAACCTCAGACCCTGGTTGAGGGGAGAGCAAGAGGCCTAGGTCACTGCAGTCAGGGCAGAAGAGTGAATGTGTGGGGAATATTTGTGCTTGCCTACTGGCTGGTAGAAGAGCATCGGTAGAGAAGTAGCCTAATAATCGCCAAAAGCTACTTCTGCCCCCCTCCAGGAAAAGGTCTGGGAGAAGAATCATCCTAGAAGGGAGAGCTGCTGAGACCCTGAAGCTGTTTATTTTCACAGATGTGTCGTTTATGCAAGGACAAACGTTAGCCAGTTAGCTTGTATCCTAGTTAACTCGGACTAACACTGACATGTATGAGATGAGAAAATAAAGATACAGAATCATCTATATGTTGTGATGTCCTTATAATAACATGGCAAGTATTCTTCTTCCCTTGCCTGTGAGGTTTCTTGTATGTACAATCATTTAAATGTAATCAGGATATGGATCTCTATTCAGGATCACTGAGATGGTGATGGTAGTTATCTTAGAGCCATGGATTTGAGCTGAGTTTTCATTTTTTCTTTTTTACTTCAATTGCATTTTACCATATTTTTATAATTAGAAGATACTATGATAAAAATATCAACTATATATAGCAAAAAGCTGTGTGCTATTATGAACAATTTCCTGATTTTTAATTAATGATTAATGCTTCAACTTAATAATAGTAGCTTTTTGACATTACAAGCTTAATAATGCTTTAAAATGATTCCTTAAAAAATGTATTGGTAAAGCACTGGGTTAGGTGTAGTTGAATCTATTTATTTGCAATGCGTGTGTGTATACATATATATGTATATGTACGTGTGTGTATATGTATACATATATGTATATGTACATGTGTGTGTGCATGCATGGTAGTGTAAACACATATACAGTTTGGAAATATCTGGGAGAAAGGTTGAGTTTTCATTGGTTCCTGGTTTATTGGACAGTGGAATAGCCCATGTGAATAGTGTGGAATGTGTCGTAGGGAACATGTATAAACGGCAACAAGCAGTGAAGAAATATTAGTTCTTTAAAGTCATCCATCCTGGAGTCATGTCCATGGTGGATGGTTTATTTGATAGGTGGCCTTGGACCTGTCCCCTCCTCTCCCAGGCCTTGTAGGTTACCTATATTGCATGTTTATGGTATGTTTCTCAAAACCTCGACAGTAAGGGAAATAATTCAAATGCATTTTGTGTTACATTTATACCCTTGATAACATGGCTATGACACACACAAACACACTCACACATCTTTCCTTTTCTTTTGGGAAAAAAAAATAGCCATTGCAATTTGAGGGAGGACATGTAGTTTAATTCACTCTGAGACTGAAAGTGAAAATGTCCCACAGAAGCAGTGAGTGTGATGAAGGAGTCATTGCTGGGTTCCTATTGGACACAGACCTCTGAAACAGAAATGCCATGAGCTGGGCTGGGCAGTGGAAGTTGCTACAGGGACTGGAGACCATGTACTTGATCCCCTTGAAGGGGTGCATGGGGAGCCCAGGCTGGTGTCCTCTCAGGCTGTCTGCACCCGGCCGCCTTCCTGCCCTTCTTCATTCCGCTCCCTCCAGAGGCACAAGACAGTTGGTGGTGGTTCATGGAGCGTGAACCTGCATGTCTATCGGTCAGGTAACCGGAGGGTCTTGTTCAGAGCAGTGTCCACATCTGACCAGGAGTCCAGTTCAGATCAGTGTCCACCCCTCACCCACTCAGCTGCAGGCTCGGGCAGCAAGTGAGACATGGAGCTCCTCCTGGCGCCCCTGTGTGCCTGGTGTGGATGTGGTGCTCACAGAAGTGTGTCTGTGGGCTGGGCTGTGTCCCATCCCAAAAGGCATCTCATGAGCGGTCAGCTCTCTTCCTGCCTGGGCTCCGGGGCCCAGTTTGTTGGCTCTGGCTCCGTCCCCAGTGTGTGCAGCAGTACTGAGGCAAGGCAGAGCGGCAGCTCTCGGCTGCAGTTTCCCGTCCCAGGCCAGAGCTGCCCACACAGCTGTGGAAAATGTGGTTATCTAGCAGTTCCACACCGCAGTGCAAGAGGAACAGTGACAGTAACACAACAGGGCGCTGTTCTAACATCCGTTTCCTTTTGATTTTGAATGCGTTTTATGACTAGAACTTTGGCATAGGATTGACAGTCTGTACCATTGAAACTGATTTGTGTTGGGTAACCTTCAAACCAAGCACATGGCACCAAATACGTTTGTAGAACAACATACACAGAGTTGTTAACACTTGAAAAGAACATCAGATAGAAAACTGGAAAGCAGTCATTGGTGATGCACAGTTACAGAAATAAATGTAAATGTATTGAATTCTTAATAAGCCCCAGGCATGGTTATAGGCATTGTTAAATTTAAGCTTTTAAAAATCTTATCAGTAAAGCACTATCCCCCCCCCCCCCCATTTTACAGATGCTATAACTGAGGCCAAGATATTAACTAACACAGCCAAAGTACACATCTTGTATCTCGTTCTCCATGGGTTTTAGAACCTAGGTTAGGTTGGGTCTAGGCCTGAGCCCCTATCTGGCTGTTCTACCTCCTCCCAAGAGGAACGTTCATTTCCTTCATTTCCAGATAGTTGAGAGATGCGTGGGAGCTGGGTCTGCAGACCAGGGCATGTGTTTGGCCTCAAGTAAGGCTGCTCTCTGCACTGGTCACCAAGCCATGTGCATCCCTGGGCGCTACTCTCTCCTGCTGACCCCACTTCGACAGAGACTGAGCTGTGCTCGGCACTTTGCCCAGTGGGCGCTTGGTTTCCCCGTTGCTCCCTAGTGGGCTGGCAAGAAACCACCAGTGCTTGTATGAACAAGCTTCCCCTCAGGACGATCCTGATTCTGGATAAAATAACAGAGTAAAATAAAGCGGGAAGGAACAGTGCTGGACCTAACAGTTCTTTGCGATGCAGGAAGATGAGTTGGAAGTAAAACCTAGTCCTTGCATGGAGTCCCTCATTCCTAGCAGGTGCAGCTCTGGGATGGCACAGACCTGGCTCCCCAGGAAGTGTTAACAGCAGAGCATTAGCCTGTGAGTCGTCTCAGTCCTGTCTAAAAGTCATCACTTGGAACATGAAATACGTTGAAGTTCTTGGTTCCATATGAACAATTACTTTAGTTTTGAAAAATTTGTTTATTTTTATTTGAGAGGCAGAGAGACTAATGTTTTATTGCTTCTTAAATCACATGCTCATTACTTGTCTTTTACTCTCTGATGGACCTGCTCCAAATGATGGGGATCCAAGTTCTCTTTAGATGGATGTTCACATGTTTACATAAATATCAGTGTTTTCTATTTTTTTCCCTTTGGTGAAATTATTTCAGTGCTCTAAATTAAAGCAACCTTCAAATATCTTACAACCATATAGAAAATTAATGTACAAATTATACTTTGTATGTCTGAAGTGCTTTAAGCTTTGCCTACAGGGCATATATTGGAAGTTTTTAAAGGCCTATATGCAAATGCCCTGATGTGGTGCATTGTGTATAGGTTGCTTTGAGTAGGTGATCTGTAAAGTTGAAATGTCACTGTGAAATCCACAGAGTAGAGAGAGGTTTTTCCTTCAGTTTTGTGAGCTCAGAAAGCCAAAGACTTGTAGAATTAATCAGTCACTTTATTTGCATTGTCAATGTCAGTCCTAAAGTAAGCTATTTTACTTGAACCAGGGCCTCTGGAATTACAAGTATTTGATTCTGTGTTCAAATAGCAGTCAGCTTTTCTGTTGTTGGAAGCTCCTCTATCAGAGATTATTTAGGTACAAGATTTTTTTTTCTAGGTATGATTTCTCTTGGATTTACCACAGTAACTAATTAGATTTTTTTTAAAAAATATTTATTTTTTTGAAAGGTAGAGTTACAGAGAGAATAAGAGGGAGAGACAGAAAGGAAAGTCTTCTACCTGTTGGTTCACTTCCCAAATGGCTACAATGCTGGAGCTGAGCTGATTCGAATCCAGGAGTCAGAGCTTCTTCCGGGTCTCCCGCGTAGGTATGGGGACCCAAGCTCTTGGGCCATCTTAAATTGCTTTCCCAGGCCATAAGCAGAGAGCTGGATCAGAAGAGGAGCATCTGGGGCATGAACTGGCACCCCTATGGATTGCCAGTGCCACAGATGGAGGACTACCCTACTATGCCATAGTGCCAGCCCCACTGGTCAGACATTTTTTATTGATTCCTAAAAATTGACTAGGATATCATTCTGTTTGGCATCATACACACAGCTTCTGGCAAAGAGGTTTTAACTTTCACAACCCAGAGCTAGTGGCATAATTCAGTCTATGACCTTTTGCTCTGGTTTGTAGATTCTGCAGCAAACGTGACCTTAGTTTTTCCTAAGTTGCTTTTGACTGAGTTGTTTTGAAATGAACAGTTCTGTGTTAAGGAGATGCTAAACAATCCTTCTTCCCACCTGCACACAACAAGCACATCCCTGTGAAAAATGGCATTATCCTGACCTGAATCCCTGGAGAATCTGAATCGCCCCTCAGTGGCAAGGACAGGATCCTGTTAGGGCGGTCGTCACGGCTGGCAGGGCTTGGCTGGCTGTTTCCACACACTTGGTACCATACCACCCTGTGTGCTACAGGAAAAACAGCACAACTGTTCATGTGCTTCCAGGAAGCCTAATGGCCAAGGACATTGCTGCTGCTCTCCTGTGCCCCGAGCTTTCCTCAGCCCTGTGCAGCGCAAGTTGCCAGTTTGTGTTTCCCTGTGTGGGGAACCTCCTAAATTCCACAGCTTTGCTGCCCTGTTAGCAAAGCTCTTCATCTCTGTCTGCTTCCAGGATGCTCCTCTGAACCCCCCACCACAATGAGGCCAGTTTTTTTTTTTACAGATTTGTTTATTTATTTAAAAGACACAGAGAGAGAGACAGAGACAGAGACAGAGAGACAGAAAGAGATTTCCCATCTGTGGTTCACTCTCCAAATGGCTGCAACAGCCTGAGCTGGGTCAGTCTAAAGCCAGGAGCCAGTGGCTTTTTCCAGGTCTCCCGCATGGGTTTAGGGGCCCAAGGAGTTGGGCCATCTTCTACTGACTTCCCAGGCACATTTAGAGGGAGCTTGGTCAGAAGTGGAGTAGCTGGGACTCGAACCAGCACCTAGATGGGATGCCAGTGTCACAGGCAGCAGCTTGATGTGCTGCACCACATTGTGAGCCCCAGTATTTGTCATCCTTACTTACAGTATTGCTGTGGAGTCCACAGTTAGAATCTAGGTGAAACAATGAAGACAAAAGATCAGCCAGGGAATTAGCAGACAGATGCCCTGGTGAAGTGCAGTGTGGGGTCCAGGCTCAAGGACGGAGTCCATTTATCATGCAGGAAGCTGGATATAGAGGACCCCTTATTTCTGGAAGACCCAGGAAGCAGCAGAATGAGTTGATGATGCAATTAATAAGCGCTGTCACCATTGCAGGAATTGTTAAAGAACGACGTAGAGTTTTGCCGTTTCCAGAAAGTAGAATCATCTGATTAAATCTGTGGTGATGTTGCCTCTGACAGAAAGATGAATTTCTCTTCCGTAACATGGTTTAGTGGAGAAAGACATGATTCTTATTCCGCCTTCTTCTGAGTCAACAAGTAGCTGAGAAATTAGCGATTGACATTTTCCACTGTGGCTCCCAGGCAGAATTCATTTTCCTCTGGAATTGTGTAGGAGTCTCTGCAGCGGAAGACAGAGGCACTTGGAGACACGGAGGAATCCTGTGGACTGTAATAGTATACATGTTTATTAAATATTAAATCTTCAAGCACTGTATCAGCTATGATTCCTGCAATTGCAAGAGGTGAAACAAGGGATTTGCTGCTCACATAACTAAAAATCCATCAGTAGGTCTGGTGTCAAGGCTACTGGACAGAGAATTCATGCTCATCTCAGGCTTTGTTGGGGACAGGAGGAGTAGGGGCAGGAGAGTGCGGCAGCTTCAGCTTCATACCTTACATCTGAACTCAGTGACACATGACACCTTCCCCCAATTAAAGAGCAAGCCTGGGATTAGCTCGGATGACTCTGGGAGCTGGCTGTTTTGCCAGCTCATGAAGAAGTTGAGAAAGTGCTAGAATTCTCTAAACACAAATTTCATCTCCCCCTCATCCACTCTCCCCTCCTTTCCCCTCCCCTCCCCTCCCTTCCCTTGTGTTCAACCCCCTCCATCTCTTATTTAATCTGGTTGGGAGACAGAGAAATCAGGTGAGACAGACAGTAGGATAGATGGACCTCCCATCTGCTGCTTCACTCACCAAATGCCTCCAACGGCTGGGATTGCCCTCAGTTGATATTGGGACCTGGGAAACCGATCCAGTTCTCCCACGTGGATGGCAGGGACCTAAGCACTTGAGCTGTCACCTGCTTCCTCCCAGGGTGCACATCAGCAGGAAGCTGGATTTGTGAATAGAACTGGACCTTGGGCCCAGGTGTTGCAGTATGGGCTGCGGGTTCCCTAACTGGTGGCTTGACCTTTTGGCCAAATACCCAGCTCCCTGTGCGCAGTTTGGCTGCTTCAGCCCAAGTCAGGCTGGGATGTGCCCGAGTCTGATGGACTGTTAGGGGAGCAAGAAAGCTCGTGTGCAGTAAAAGCTCAGGTTTGTTTGCAGAAATAGGCTGAATCGATGCTGGATGCTCATCTCAGTGGCTCCTATATGCTTTTCAGTTCTGACTGATGTACACCTTGGGAGAACCCTGTAAGAGAGCAAGCTCTTGGCATCGCTGTTTGTGGTAGATCCAGGACTGTGTGCACAGCCTCGACTTTCCTGCCTTCTCCGTGTGTGACTGGAAGACTCAGTGGACCCTGAGCCTAACTAGGGAGGTGGTGGCTGTGGCCTCTTCAGAATACGCAGCAAAGCTGTGGAACTGGGAGGTTCCGCACACAGTCATGCAGCTCTTCTTTCATCTCCGTGCCTGTGCCTTGTTTTCCCACGGCTTTCCTACACAGGAAACCGACTTGATTGCTCACTGCAGGAACTTCTCAGGAGGTCTGTGAGTCCCTCACTGGCAAGCATCTAGACTGAGGCCCTCGCCGCAGGTGCCCACCTGACCATTTCTGCCAATCTCGGCTGACCTGTAGCCAGTCTTGCTTTGTCCTAACTGCCGAAGGACTGCATCAAAGGTCTCCGTATGAACAGGAGGTCCAGTTTCCAGTGAACTCTGCTGGGACTGTCCTCTCTGTGAGACACAGCCTTGGCTTCCGCATTGATATTTCAACCTTTGGAGAGTTGTGGCTTCCTTTACAACGTCGTGACCATCAAGTGTGAATGACGTTTGAAAAATTCAAGGACATTCACATCTAGAATAAACCCAAGATGCAGGCCTGAGGTGGCGGTTAGGAGATGGGCAGAGCCCTGAGAGGAAGCAGAAGCAGACGCTTGCTCAAGAGGTGCCCCTGGGACCCCGCGGTGGCCTTGTGAGGAGAGCCCAGAACACACGAGGAGGGCACTGGGTTTGGCTTCCTTATGTGGCTGGGTAAACAGTTTGTGATTATTTGGGAATTATAGCAAATCGACACCCCAGAATGCTGGAACACATTCTTTGCAAGGTTTGTCCTCTCTTTGTTTTTCCTACCCAGGGTGTACTGTACGGCCAGGAAGTGTTCATTGAGGGGTGGGCGTCATGAGAGGAGAGAAGAAAGGGCAAGACATGAACACAGGGAAAAGCGGTGCCAGCTCTCATGGTCAGTTTCTGAAGGGGAAGACATTGTCCTTGGTGTGAGGCTCATTATTCACATTAATTGGCCGTCTACAGAATGGATTGTTTTTTAAAAAGATTTATTTATTTATTTTGAAAGAGTTAGAGAGAGGATGAGACAGAAATCTTCGTCATTTGGTTCATTCCCCAGATGGCTTCAACAGCCCAACACTGGGCCAGACTGAGGCCGGGAGGCTTGAGCTTCGTCCAGGTCTCCCACGTGGGTGCAGGGATCCAGGTACTTGGGCCTCTTTCGCAGCTTCTCCCAGGCCATCAGCAGGGAGCTGGTGGGAAGTGGAACACTCAGAACATGAACTGATGCCCATTTGGGATGCTGGTGCCACAGGCAGTGACTTCACCCGCTACGCCACAATGCTGGCCCCATAACTGCTTGTTTTTAGGAACTCAGTCATAATAAGGAAATAGAAAAGTGTGGGTTGATATTGCCATTAACTTGTGGGTTTACTGGAAACATATGTATTGCAAAAAATGAGGAAAACAATAAAAGAGAAATGAGAAATTTGGATTTTGGATAAATTTCTTAGAAGTTTGCTAGACGAACAGAAAGAGCAAAGCTTCTCAGATCTAGAACAGGCCTCTTAGTGGTAGGTGAGTCGAGAAGATGTTTGTTTCCTAAGAAAAAGCAAATTCAAAATAACCACCAGGAGAAGAAAATGAGTTTCTGCTCCCTGGGAACTGCCCGAGGTGCAGCATCGTGGGCTGGACGCCTGGGAAGTTCTATGTTGCTCGTCTGGCAGAGCCAGAGAGAATGAATCTCTAGTGGGTGACTGGTTCCTGGACTAAGTTAATACGTTGTACCGCCTGGAACATTGGTCCTTTTTATGTTTTTAGACCCTTGCCTCCTGTGTCCCATGGCCTCGGTCACGTGTGGGCGGGTGGCAGTCTCCCGGCCACACCAGGCTGCGGCCGTGTTTCTGGGACTAGAGGCTGTGGAAGCACACACAGCCATGCCCAGGCATCCTCTTTATTAGCTGCACCTGCTCTGTGCTGCAGAGGCAGTGTTAGCTGACTGCTGTAGAGGCCGAGGAACCCCCAGGCACTTACAGTCTGGCTTTCAACCCCTGGTGTCAAGGTGAACCTGTGAACTGTTGCAAGGACAGGTTTCAGGCTCTTATCCAGGCCTCTGATAGCAGTGCCTTTGTTTTAACAGAATCCCTGGGTGATGCGTGTGAGGTTTGAGCAGCCTGTGATTGAGGTTGAGGTCTGGGACTCTGTAGATCACGTAGATACATGCTGTGTGAGTGAATAACTAGATCGATATGCAGCCACTGAACTTGCTCAGTAGTGTGAGTGATGTACCTTGGTGTGATCTTGAAAAGTTGCCCAAGAAATGACTCTTGTTCTCCAGGAGTTTGGAGTTTGTTTAGGGCTGAAGAAGTAGCAGGTGTGACACCATTAGATGAGACGGTGACAGCACCAGATCCTCTCCGCTTGTAGTTTACAGATGGCAGGCAGTGGAGCGGCAGTCAGGTAGGAATCCGAACCGGAGAGGAAAACGCATCTGACAGGAATGGATTTGTCTGATTAGTTGTGCTGTCTCAGACATGGTTCATAAACACAAAATTGAGGAGTGAAGCATCCCTTCGTTGATCCAAGGGCTTTTTGAATTACAAAGAAGAGACGGTGGAATGTGCTCAGACAAATGGCTCCAAGACTCTTCCCAAAGCAGATAAATGCATGAACACATGCGTTTTTATGGCCAGTAAATTAGGCTGTAAATCAAGGAACAAAAGATAGAACTGAACATTCCAGCCGTTAAAATGTGACAAGAAATACCTGAACCGCCTCTGGTGAGATAATTGATAATGGCACGGTGAATTAAATATCTACGGGAGAATTCACTGTGGCAAATCTCATCTTTTTCCATGTTAAATGCTAATTTCGTAAGAAAGAAGCAATTACAAAGTCACAGTCCTGCCACCTTTTGTTTTTGCTGTTGTTTGTAAGTACTTAATTTAGTGGTTTGATACAGAATTTTTTACTCTTCGAGTAGATAGAATTTCATAGAAAGCTCCAATGAACTTGTCAATCTCTGATCAACACAATTAATAATTTTCAAAGAAAACAGAGTGGGTAATCTCTCCATAAAGGAGCCATCACCCCCTCTCTACTTGTTTTGTGTTTGTTTACCTAAGGACGTGATAATGCCTTTCTCCATTTAGAGTCTCAAGAACAAAGTCCTCTGAGGTCTTTGGCCTCTAATTTGCATTTGGAATTCAGAAAAAAGTCAACAAGATAGAACCAAAAAATGCTTTCACGGTCCTGGTGGCTTCAGGAGGCTGTGGATGTTGAGCGGAACTGGACTTGGAGGCCCCCAGATATTTGACTCCTCGACTTCTGGGTCCTAAAATATAACTCCCAACATTATCAAGGGCACTTTCTGTCTAGTTTTATGTATTGTGAAAGCAACAGCTTTGAGGCAACAAGGAAAAGGGGTGAGTCAACAGTTTGTAAATTTAGAGGAGCTTTTTATGGTGTGGGTAATAAAATCAGATCTGAGGTATGGTGATGTCAACAGGTTATGGCGGTACCAGCAGCTGTAGGCAGTGCTCACTGTGTGTGTGTGTGTGTGTGTGTGTGTGCACGCGCGCGCGCGCATGCACACATACATGTGTGTTTCCAAGGTTGGGATTGAATATGGTGGCCTGAGACTCCTTTTCCAGCCTTAAAAAAAAATTGTTTGTTTATTTTCACCTACTTGAAAGGCAGATCAAAAGAGACAGACACACAGAGGGAAGCAAATGCCTGCAACAGCTAGTGCTAGCACAAGTCAAAGCCAGGATCCTGGAACACCAGCTGAGTCTCCCACGTGGATGGCAGGGTCCAGCCCCTTCAGGCAACACCTGCTGACCCCAAGGCACACATAAGCAAGCAGCTGGATCCACAGCAGGGGATCCAGTGTCAGAATCTGCACCTGGTTATGACCATCTCAAGAGGAAGCTTCACTCCTGCACCAGACGCCCACCCCATTCGTTGTCACAGTTTTGGCCCACTGTTGCTCTCAGAGCATTCGGCCCCAGTTTGATAAACCAGTTTTAGAAATCTAGGCTCTTGAGTCCAGGAAGACTTCAGAGAGATCATTTTGTGTCTGTCCCATCTGCATCTCTTGCGTCTGCTTCCTCAGCTCTGGAGAGTGGAGGGAGTGCATGTAGAGGAATCATACCAGCTCCTTCCAAGTTTCCCGTATCATGAGAAGTAGTGTTTGGGTACTGATCTAGAGCCCGGGAGCTTGACCCCCTGGGGAGAGCCTTGGTGATCTGAGCCCTTGAGTAGTGGTTCTGGGGGCAGTAGAATACCATCCTTTCTGGCATTGATAAGGATTGGTTACAATTTTGGGTTTTCTCTTTTTTTATTTTTTTAAAGAATTATGTCATGTATTTGATAAATTGAGTTATAAAAAGAGAGAGACAGAAATATCTTCCATTCTTTGATTCACTCTCCAAATGGCTGCAACAGCCACAGCTGGCCCAGGAGCCTGGAACTCCATCCAGGTCTCGCACATGGGTGCAGGAGCCCAAGGACTCGGGTCATCCTCTCCTGCTTTCCCAAGTGCATTAGCTTGGAGCTGGATCAGAAGTGGAGCAGCCAGGACTCCAGTCTGTGATGATAGGGGATGCTGGCCTTGCAGGTGGGGGTTTAACATGCTGTGCTACAATACTGCTCCGGATTTTGGGTTTTCAAAGCTGGCTCTCCACCAGCACCACTTCATGGGGAGGATCTCTGGCGTCATAGCCCTCCCTCCAGCTGCTCCCCCAGGAGGTGATTTGTCATTCTGGGTAGGGCCTGGAACCTCTGTCAGCATTCCCAGAGAGCCCTTCCCTGCAGAAGAGTTTGGGAACCCCTGCATTAGGTGATATCACTGTTCCCTTTCATTGATGAGTGGTTCAAAATCGCTTGATTGCAGGGAGACAGGCAGGTCTAAGGACTGGATTGTTATGTAGAATTTCATGTTCTGTTGAGTTCTGTTCTTTACCATTTTCTCTATATAAGTGTTATTTGTAGAATAATTTAATTTTCTGCTATTCAATACCATTTCTGTAGTTTAGATGTTGTCTGATGTTCTTTTCTTTTTCCTCTTCTTCTTCTTCTTTTTTTTTTTAGAGACAGAGAGAAAGGTCTTCCTTTTTCCACTGGTTCACCCCCCAAATGGCCGCTACGGCCAGCACCCTGCGCTGATCCAAAGCCAGGAGCCAGGTGCTTCTCCTGGTCTCCCATGCAGGTGCAGGGCCCAAGCACTTGGGCCATCCTCCACTGCCTTCCCGGGCCACAGCAGAGAGCTGGACCGGAAGAGGAGCAACCGGGACAGAATCAGCGCCCCAACCGGGTCTAGAACCCAGGGTGCCGTCACCGCAGGCGGGGGATTAGCCTAGTGAGCCACACGCTGGCATCTTGTCTGGTGTTCTTATTTGTCATTGCAGAAATTAAAGAGTTAGTGGGGCCTGGTCACTGATTTCAGAGCGCTCATGGGCCTGTGCCTTCTGTGTTGTGCCGCATTACTCCCTGGAGCGTTCTCTGGGTGTGTACTCCTGACACTGCTCTGGGCACCTGGGCTGTAGCAGCTCGTGAAATCGATCCACATTCCTGCCTGTGTCCAGCTTCCCTTCTGGTGAGCTTCACTCCCCCACTCAGAGTCTGTTCCCAGAGGATGGGCACTGCCCTCTGCCACCAAGGCCCCCGGGTGATGCCCTACTAGCTTGCTTTTGCCATGAGCTACCTTTTTTTAATTAAAAATTTTAGTAAAATAAAGATGCTGGATTTTATGTATTTCATAGGCATGGTTCTAAGAAGACAATCACACTTCCCTCCACCCCCCAATCCTCCTTCCTTCTTTTCTCTTTTTCCCTTTAATTCTTGGAATAACATACTTTCGATTTACTTTATATCACAGGCTTAATGCAGCACTAACCAAAAAGCTCAACAGGTAAAAAGTAGGAGGACCTCTGTTCCACAGGAATATAGACAAGGGCTATAAAAAATCATTAAATCATAAGATGATATTTTCATTCTTATACATTTTTTGTATTCTATATTAGCACAAATCTGAGAAAATGTATGAAACTTGTCTTTTTGGGACTGGCTTATTTCACTAAGCACAGTGGTCTCCAGTCACAGTTCTTAACAGCTATTCTCCCAGTTTTCAGCCGACTTCATTTTCCCACGTCTGTTCTTGACCTCTCTGCCCACTTTGCCAAGTCTGGATTTGTTCGTGGGGCTTTTCCTAGGCTGCTGTTCCAGGGGAGCTCTATCTCCATTAAGCCTGTATCTACCAAATAAAGTAACCAATCACATTTTCAAATGCTGAGGCTTACAAGAGGTAACACATTGTATACGTGAGTCCTGCCTATGATTATAGGCAAAAGAAAACCCAACTCAACTCAATTTAAGTACAAAGGAGGAAAAGTTTGGCCATAAAGTTTGGCTTCTGTTACCAAGGAATGTGCAAAGAATGCAACCTGGAGTCATCCTCTCGCTGTCTCTCTGTCGTTTCCCTATACATTGACTTTCCTATCAGGAAGACTGCTCTCACAGGTCGGTGGAAGGCCCCCAGGACCCCAGATTTAATGATTAGCTAGGACTCACAGTACTAGTGTGCGGTGCTAACCAGAGTTATCACTGTGAGAAGATGCAAAGCAAAGCTTGCAAAGGCAAAGGCCCTGAAAACCAGTTCTTAGTTCCCAAAAGTCCTCACTCCCCTTGGGCTCAAAAGGAGTCCTGCTCCAGCAATGACTTAGGGTGACATGTGATGTGTAGTCTGTGGGGCAAAATTATTAGGGACTTGTGAGATTGGATGATGGCCTGTGGGCGTCCTCTGCCCAAATTCTACCATGGTATTCAGCACAACCTGCACTGTTGACACAGGTGTATGGGGGACAGTGAGCCAGGGAGGAGCCGGGAGTCTTCCAAAGTCCATTGCTGAGGCCCAGCCTGGAAAGCAGGTTTCTCTACACATGCCTTTGCAGCCTTGGGATATTAATGCCTGTCTGTGTGGAGGGCCACAGTGGCGTTCACTGGCTCTGCAGCTGCAAAGCTACTTCAAAAATGTCCAGAGAAAAAAATGAAATCATCAGTTTATTTTTGTGCAAACTTTTTTTTTTAAATCTATGCCTAACTTTTCGTAATACACATCTCATAAGCTTTTTAAAGACGCTTCACGTCGTTTCCAACCTTGACAGCTACATATCTTCCAGATATATGTGTCTTTTCCCCCAAAAATCTGTGTCTCTGTGTTGGAGGCTGCCTAGATTTTCCCATATCCATTTATTCTCTTTCTTGGGCCCCAGGAAGATGACTTTTGCCAGCCCCTCCCTCCGTGGGTCACATGAAGTGGAATGCGAGGCACTGGAAAGTGAGCAGAACCAGTGTAAGTCGCCCCATGAAAACCAGGGAACCCCGTCCACAGTGTTCTTCGCCTTCTTCTCCTTACTGAGAGCTTCATGTCCATGTGAGGACCTCAGAAACAAGACTGAGGTTTGGAGTCAGGAGGCTGAGGGAGCTCTACGACCCTGAACCACTCTGCGGGGAGGAGCAGAGTGGGGAAGACCCACTGTGGACTTACTGGTGTAAGAAAGAAATCTTAGTGCATTTGAACAATTCTACAATTTTGAGTTAGTTTGTAAAAACAGTTACGTAGCTCATCCGCATCTGGTGGTGACCTCTGCGAGTCAGTGGGGAGGGCAAGCAAACCTAAAACAGTGATTGTTCCTGGCATATCAATGGATACGGGGTGTTTTCATCACTGTCCAGACTTCATTCATGTGCTCGCGTCTGCACAAGGGCTTGGTCCTTCTCACAGCACCACCTAGGTTGTATCTGAGTTGGCACAGCAGGGATTTTTCCTAAAGATCCTTGGATTGTGTAGGGAAGGAGTGATTCAGGGCTGACTGAGCAGGCGCTGTCTCACACGAATTGTGCATTCTCTGTGTCTGCTGAGTCTGAGCTGGTTTTACCCTGCAGGCCTCAGCAGCGTGGCGTTCAGTACATGTGTTGAATGCATGAGTGCGTATGAGGAAAGAAACCAAAAATCGGCTCAGAAGCCTTGCCATTTCCTCTAGTGACACATTATTTAAATGAATTTCACTTTTCTCGACTTTCTGCCTCCCTGTGTCCCATTCAAGCATAACCTAAACTGTACTTTAAACTGAACATGAGTTTCATGACTCAAGTCCCTTTGCAGCTCACTTAGGCTCCTGCTGCCTCTCTGAATATTACAATCTTCAGGGTCCGTGAAGATAAGGAATGAACACATACATGGGAAACAACCATGACGGAAAATTATTTACATTGAGAAACCAAGCCAGTGTAGAACCACTGGCTAAGATAAATGTTCTGGCAATTTGTGGGTTAAACGCTAAAACATATTATCTTTGATGTGTACAAAGAGGATAATGACAGTCATCGAGAATGCAGTACAAAAGGTAAGCAGGGTGAACGTGCTGTCCTTAATTGTGGGATGTGTGTGTGTGTGTGTGCGCGTGCGCGTGTGGCTACCACTGTTCGAGGACAGCTGGGAGTTCATGCAAGCTCAGTCTATTACCAGAATTATTCTGATCTCCCTAGTAGCTGACAGCTAACTCTGTCAGGATCATATAACATTTTTTCACTCTTGTCTCCTGCGAGTTTTCCAGTTACTATTATATGTAATCAGATATTCGGGAATCCTCTCCCAATTGTATCTCTTCTTTTTTATCCTCTCACTCCAAAACCAGAGGAGGGCCCCAGATATTTGTGGCTTTGTCTTTGTCACTAGAGTGCACGCAAAGAGTACCTCTTCCTGAAATACCCCCTCTACACTGAAAGGGCAGGAGTGGATATTTCAGTTTCCACAGTGAAGCCTCCATAATGTAAACAAAGCAGGTAAAAGCAGGATGTATGGGGGCATGAATTTAGCCTGGCAGTTGAGACACCAGGTAAGGTGCTCATGTTCTTCACTGGAGTCCCTGGTTTGAATGCCTGCTACAGCTCTTTGTTCCAGCTTCCTGCAGTACAGACTCTGGGGGCTGCAGTGATGGCTCAACTGACTGGGTGCCCACCCTCCAGGTGGGCCATCTGGGTTGAGTGCCTGGGTCCTGCCTTTGGTGCTCTCCATTGTGGACATTTGGGAAGTGAACCAGCCGCTGAGAGCTCTGCCTGCCTGCCTGCCTGTCTGTCTCTCAAATAAGCAAGTCAATAAATGCTTTTATAGACAGGGCTAATGGGCTTATTATTACAATTACATATAAAGCCTACAGAATGGTGCCTGGCACAGTGGAAGTAGGAAATCATTAGTGATGGCATGGCTCTTACTGTGGAGTGTCCTTACTAACATTGTAAATACGTTACGATTCCCGAGTCTCTATCCATATCTAGGATCGACGATGACGAGATAAGGTGAAAAATCAAGTGCTCTGCTTGCATGGTTTTACACATTTGAGATCACACTGGGTGAAAACAAACATCAGGCATTTTACTTAGCTTTTACTGAGAATTTTCTCAAGTCTTTAGAATTAATCTCATGTGAAGGGGCACAGTCCAGCCACAGTGGCCACAAGATCCAGTGATTGCTCTGGATCTTGTCACCTGGAAGATCAGGGTTGATCCATTTCCAGTCCTGTGTTTTTACTCCTGTCCTCAGTGGTCATCAAAACCCAGCACATTTTCTCTGCTAGTTCATTTGTCCATCCACTCAGTGTTCATTGAAGCCTTACTATGTGCTGGGTACCATGGGGGATAGCAAAGACATCAAATTATAAATAGCTTAGGAAAAAAAAAAGTAGCATCATAAAGGACAACACTTGAGGACATGTTATGACCTTGAGGATGGCAAGGAAGGATGCTTTGGGAGAGGCTGAACTGAGATTTCCAGCGTAAATAGGAACTAGCAAGCAGAGAACACAGGGTGAACATTGCAGATCGAGGGTGCAGCGTGTTCAGGGGCTCCAGGGTGGAAAGAAGAACAACTAAGGAAGTGGCAGCAGATCACAGTAGTGGAATTTAGAGAGTAAGGCAGGAATGAAGACAGTGAGGTGGTACAGGGGAAGGAAGAGTCTTCTTCGTCCTCTAAAGAACTTTGCACTCTTTTAATAAACCAAGGGAGGTCTTTGAAGAGTTGGACCAGAGATTGTACGTGTGTAAGACTGCATCAGCAGAGTTCAGAGAATGGAGATGAATTTCCTTTGCATATATGTGGGTCACATTGGGCAGGAAATGATTATTTCTAATATTTAAAAAAAATTGCAAGAAACCCTCCGCATTTCCTTGAAATGGCTGCACAAAACAAAGTAAAGACAAAATGCTGGGTTAGTGAGGGACATATGGGATCAGAATCCTTGGCCTCTTAATGATGTCTTTAATGCATCTTAGAAAAGAAAGTTAACAATGCTCAATGGATCTCCATAGAGAAACCTTGCAGTGGGAGGTGCCATTTAAAAGAATGGAGGGGTGTAGTTAAATGGGATACTCAGTGACAGAGGTTAGGAATCCCCTGCCCATAATGGGACTCCACTTGGAAGAACACTGACATACAGTAGAGGTGGAGGGGGTTGTTGAGTGTTTAAAGGAAGGCCAACTAGTAGAAGGAAAGAATGAGAGCTCCCCAGAGTCCCCAGCAGTTCCCCAGTGCCTGAGGATTTCACATGTGGCTGGATCTCATCTGGCCAAGCCAGTGCAGAGAATACTCATTAGATGGGAGTTGTAGGGGTGTCTCAGAGTTGATCAGGAAGGGACTCTTCCTCTTTGGGGTTCCTGATAAAAGGTGCGTGTTGTCATCCAGATGTTTGCCTTCGATTGTGGGTGGAAGGGCCTCAGGAGGGGCTAAGCTGGTTTGTGTGGGCTCCTTTGGCAGGTGCAGGCTCTTTAAAACTTTGGGCAGGGTTGGGTTGGTTTTGAGGAAGAATGCAGGGTGTTGGGAAGTTTCTCAGTGGAGTAGGGATGAGGTGTGGGATGAGTTCTTCTCTCAGTCATGTAGGCAAGGAACCTAAAAGCAGATCTAAAGCTTTCGTTCTTGCTCCATCAGTCCTGACTCTGAGTATAGAAAGGGAGAAGGGGCGCTGTGCCTTCCCTTATGCTACTCCTGCTGAAGGGGGGTGGTGTGTGTGGTGTTTTATACTTTGGATCCTATTGATTGCAGAGAGAGCAGCCTGTGATGCTCCTGTGTGATACTCAGGATATAGCAGTCATTCATTCCTGCAAGAAGTTTTGAAACATGTTGATTAATCATGGTGGAATAAGAGCACTGTGGTCATGAGAAGAAAAGGAGATAGTAGTGACTTACTCTTCTTGTTCCTTGGCAAATATTTGTTACAATGAGCTTCCGTCACGTTTTGTTTAGTGTGTGTGTGCTCACAAGGAGCTGTGTGATGGAGTTAGTGTAGTCTGCTTCAAGCTCTGGCTCCCTCATTCCCTGTCTCTGATCATGGAAACCCTGGCTGCTGACCAGGGTTAGGGCAACAACCCTAGGGGAGAAAACCTCACTGGCTTCCTCAGACTGAGTGTGGGCACAGTAAGGACCCATGGTCAAGACAGGGTTCCAGCAGGAGGTGGCCTCTGGAGGGGGCTGCAGAGCTAGCTCAGAGAAACCGTTTCTACCTGAGGTTTTGTGTGTGTGGCCATCTTGGATTCCATTGCTTCAAGTCTGGAGGAAATAGGTCAAACAGAGTCATCACTAGAAGACCCAAGCAGGACGCTCTCTAAACCGGGGGAAGTTCCTGGCGGTCCGCTGCTCTAGGGAATGCTTGTTTTTGCAGCCAGCCAGGGACTTCTGGTGTCCCTGCAGAAGCTGGGAGACAGTGGGCAAAACTGAGAGTAACCCTCAGCATGTTGTTAGTTTATATTACGATAGGGTTTATTTGGTATAGGGGGGATACATATTGTTTCTAATTCTCGGTTCAGATGTTCAGATGGAGTAGGACTTTGCCTTATTTGCCTGTAAGTGCTGTGTTTCTGCAGTGGAGATGGATTGAAGTGAATTTCATGCCCTAAGTTTCATGGAACGTCACTGAGGTGTCACAAGCCAAAGTCTGGAGTCACTGTGACAACGACCCCAGCTCGGGGGATTCTTCTGAATCCTGGAGCGAGTTTTGCTGAGAAGCTCTGAGGTGCTGGACAGACAACAAAGCACAGGTTTGTTTCTTTACTTGACGCAGAAGATGTCTGAGTTAAGATGCATGAAGAGTGAACTGAAATAAATTATGTGTCCAAAGGCAATATTGATTTTTCTCCTCTGAAAAGCTCTGTTCTAACATCAGTTTAGACAAAAGAGCAAATGAGGGAGACCAGGAAAATACAGTGGCTTTGAAGCTATAAATTTATCCAACTCTTATGCTGTAGATTACAGAGTGTTTGCTGCTTTATTTTTTCTTGAGTTAGTTCTGTCTTCGCTATTACTTCATGTTTTTTTTAAATGAGAAAATCTAGGCTTCGGTTTATATAGTGTTGAAATTGAATTAAATTTATTTTTAAATTTTTTTACCTATTCATTGTTATTTATTTGAAAGGCCGAAAGACAGAGCTTCTCTTGACTGTTTCACTCCCCAGATGCCCTCAACAGTGGGAGCAAGGCCAGGCTGAAGTCAAGAGCTGGGGACCCTACCCGGGTCTCTCACCTGAGTAGCAGCGACTCAGGTTCTTGAACCTGCCCCGCTGCCTCCGCTGGAGTACATTAGCAGGAAGCTGGAGTTGGCAGCGGAGCCAGGACTGGAATCCAGGCACTTGATAAGGGATGCGACATCCAGAGCAGCCCTCTTCATTGCCGTGCCCAACACCCTGTTTATTTTTATATTTTTATTTTTTTTTAATCTTTTTTGACAGGCAGAGTGGACAGTGTGAGAGAGAGACAGAGAGAAAGGTCTTCCTTTGCCATTGGTTCACCCTCCAATGGCCTCCGCTGCCAGTGCGCTGCGGCTGGTGCATCGTGCTGATCCGATGGCAGGAGCCAGGTGCTTCTCCTGGTCTCCCATGGGGTGCAGGGCCCAAGTACTTGGGCCATCCTCCACTGCACTCCCTGGCCACAGCAGAGAGCTGGCCTGGAAGAGGGGCAACTGGGACAGAATTGGGTGCCCCGACCAGGACTAGAACCTGGTGTGCTGGTGCCGCAAGGCAGAGGATTAGCCTGTTGAGCCAAGGCACCGGCCTTATTTTTAATTCACTCTGTTATCAGCACTTTGTGTTCATTCTTCTTCATTTTTAAAGTAATTTACCAGGAGCTGGTGCTGTGGCGAAGCAGGTAAAGCCTCTGCCTGCAGTGCTGGCATCCCATATGGGCACCGGTTCACATCCCAGCTGCTCCACTACAATCCTGCTCTCTGCTGTGACCTGGGAAAGCAGTAGAAGATGGCTCAAGTCCCTGGGCCCTTGTGCCTGCTTGGGAGACCTGGAAGAAGCTCCTGTCTGTGGATCAGCCCAGCTCTGGCTGTTGTGGCCATTTAGGGAGTAAACCAGCAAATAGGAGACCTGTCCCTCTCCCTCTCTCTCTGTGCTTTTTAAATAAATTAATTAATAAATATATTTTTAAACAAAAGTAATTGGTCAACACAGATACCTTGTTATGAGGACAACACTCTGGTAATTTTGTAAAAAAAATGTAAACAGTATTTTTACCTTCAGAAAATTCACAACCTGGACATTACAAGTTCATTGTTTCTGAGTAGATTGTCTATAAATCCCCAGATCTAAACAGAGTCCTCTGTATCTATGCAGTAAGGGGTGTTCTTGGAAATGTGTAACATCTGACTCTCAGGAAGAAAGAGGAATAAACACCAGGAAATAAACATAGACTTGTGGGATTTGTGGGTTTCCAGGCCTTAAAGAGCCCTTTGCACCATTAGGAATGACTTCATGAGCATAAGAAACAGAAAAGCATGTAATAAGAGGTAATACGTTCTGAATATTTGTTACTTTTATTTTAAATGTAATTTATTTAACTTTAAATTTGTGCAACATATTTTTAACTGGGAGCAGCTCAATTTATTATTACTTTTGAAGGAGGCAAAAGGAGAGAGAGAGAGAGCAGAGAGAATGAGAGAGAGACAGAGATGGAAACAGAGCTCCTGTGTGTTAGTTTATTCACAAACTCCTGCAGTGGCCAGGTCAGTGCTGTGGCTGAAGTCAGGAACCGGGAACTCCTTTCCGTCTCCCATGAGAAGGGATGAACCCAGTTACGTGAGCCGCCGCCTCCATGGGCCTGCAAAGGCAGGAAGCCAGAGTCAGGAGTAGAGTCTGATATTGACTCTGGGCTCTGCAGTGCAGGACATGGTACCTTAACTGCTGTGCTGAGCGGCCACCCCAATGAACTGAGTTTTAATGATTGTATTTGAAGTCTGGTTTGCTCTGTTCCTGAAACTCTTGTTCTCAGGGACTCCTGTGAGTTGCTCCAACACTGCTCTTCCCTCTTCTTAGACACCAGGACAAGTGGACTAAGTGAGGGTTTCACTGAGAGACATGGAAATGAAGCAAAACGAGGAGGCCATGTGAGGCTCTAAGCATCAGCAGACCAGGCAGTGCGTGTGTCCTTGAGGGACAGAAGGAGGGACGGGAGTGTGTTTGGAAGTGTCCTGGTCTGCTCTGTGTCTGAGGATAGTTCGCAAGGCCATCCTGGAGTACTGGAGCCAAAGCTGGCCATTGGAGGGCTTCATGTTGGCAGGGAGAGGCCTAGCCTCCTGTTCTTGCCCTGAGTGGTCTTCCCTGTGAGCATCCCATGGGGGCCATGGCTCAGGGACAAGGTCAGGGAGGATTTTAGAGGCGAGCTAGTGGAGCTTCCTAGAGGGGCTCCAGGCACAGTCCATGAGGGAGCCAGCTGCATCCTGCTGTCTCATGGTTCCCCAACCTGCTCCTTAGGTTTTTTAAATATCAGTCTATGACTGTGTGCTTCCTCTCCCAGTGTCCCAGGTGGCTCCCAGCGTGGTTCAGCATGACCTTCAGACTTCCCCGTACAACCGAGGCTTCACATTTTGACTTCATTTTTCTTCCATTCTTCAACTCTGTAAACCTTCTGCCCTCCACGTCCACCAGGCTCCACTTTCCTCTTTATAGCGCACCTACCCCATCTGTATGTACATCCAAAGAACATTCCATCAGCATTCACTCTGCCTAACGACCTTGCTTTCACGTTCAGTGAGAAGATTCGAACCTCATAGAAGGAAGACACAGATAAGTAGACAGCGTTGAGGAACATAGAAACCTCCCTAGGCAGCAAGGTCATGATGGGAACTTACTCATTTAATTAAATTTCAGTTGAAGAGCAGAGTCATAAAAACCATATACATATGTATTTATGTAGTTAGACCAGATTGGCAAAGTTTTGATCTTTTTTTAAATATTGTGATCCCTTTGTACTTCAAAATACAATCTTTCATACCTGCACTTTAGGTATTTTTATCTCAGGTTAAAATAAGCATGCAGGAAGTCATTTGTCTCCATTGTGTGAAGTTGTGTCTACTTATTGGGGTCCTACCTCATACTGGGTTGTCTAACTCTTATCTAATTTTACTGCATATTTGGGTAACTTGATTTTTTTTCTTTCTGGAGTATTCATGTTACTCTATATCCTTATGAAGTGACACTTTTTCTTTTGATGCTCACGTATGCATGTTTTTCTGATTGTCCTCAGAGTCCGTGCAGGCAAGGGGGGGGAGTGTTAGGGGAATATGTCCCAGCTGTGGCTGAGCAGGGGCACCGCAGGGAGTGAGCTCTGAGACCCCCCCTCAGTAACTGCCTGGCGTTAGGGAAGTTGCCTCAGCTTCCTTGGCCGCAGCACTCAGTTCCATAAAATTAATTCATGAGGATTGCACAACTTAGTATATGCGAAGATGTTTAAAAATAACAGACCTATTATAAACAACGCAACACATACCAGGTGCCTCCACCCCATCATCGCCATCACTGACTTCACAGAGGACGCACTACTGAGAGTTGTGTGGAAATATTTGAGACCAGACTCATTGTACAGGTCAGGGAGGCGGAGCCTGTGGAGAACGAGATGCAGTGGGATCCTGCAGTTCTAGAGCAGGAAGCCTGTCGTGGAGTCCCTGGAAGCCTGGGTGCCTGGCCCGAAACACGGAGTTCAGGAAACCAGATGGTGCTATCAGGGGTGAGCCACCCCGAGCTGGGAACCAGCCCAGTCATCTGCATAAGACGAGCCTAGAAGAAAATTCCAGAGTCCTAAAGAGAAGGAAAACAAATACTCTAAGTTTTTTAAGAACAAGCAACAAACATTGCCATTATTCTGTACTACAAAAGATGGCATTTTATTTAGTTATTTTCCAGTAGATTTTCGTTCATTTGCTAGATGCATTGTTAGACATTAATTGGAACCATACGCCAATTAGAAGTCAAATTGCACAGTGCCACCTCCTAAGAAAACTAATTTTTCACATGGATAATTGCCATCAGGCTGGATTTGTTCTTTTTAGCAATTACTTGTCCTGTATTAGCAATTCAAATAATATTTCATAATTTCTTTGCCTGTGCAAGCATGCAAAATTAACAAAAGAGAGGAGAGGTTTAATGTTTGATTGAAAAAATATACTTTTAATGGATTTGGAATATAGTTCTGCTATTGAATAGTTTGTCTGACCAAAAACGTTGTTTTCATTCTCAGACTAAGCTCAGTAACCAACCACAGCGGCATTTATTTTCTCACTGCCTTTTTCGTGGTCACCCTACTTGGCAAAATTTTGATCTCTTTATTTAGATAATGTGAGCAGAGAAGACGATCTCTCTGTACTTCAAAATAGAATCTTTCATACAATGTAAAATTCATTAACTTCCATTTTAGAGTCAGTCTTCCAAAGCTTGATCTCTTGTGCTCAGTTAAAGTGATTTGGGGTGGAATTACTTGCATGAAAATAAAAAGTAGATTCAAGCTACTAATATAATGCTGTGATAACTCCACCATGTTTCTAATTGAACTACATAAAAACAAGTTGCAAAAATAGGAGCAGATCATTATTATAATTTACTCTAAACTTACAACTTTGTTTTAGATGTTAGAATTGAGTTATTTTTTTCCTTTAATGCTATAGAAGCTAATTCATTTGTTGCAGTCACATGGGTCTTAGCAGAAACCTGTTGTGCCTTTCCCTTCTTAACCTTGTGTATCTGAAGGTAGTTTGACTGTGTATTGGTGAGTGGTCAAACGCCCCGAGTATTCATCCTTGCCCTGTAACTTCTTGACTAGGGGATCCTGTAAAACGCTGCCAACAGAAGCTCGTGTTCTAAGTTGTTTGATCAACCCAACCAGGTGCATAAATGCTCTAAAGAAAACAAAATTACTACCCATCCACAGTATATTCAGGTAATTCTGGTAAAAATAACTTACATGTAGTTGAAGAGTTTGATTAGTACAATGTTTAGTAGTTGAGAGAGTGATGTCTGTCTGGGCACTGCCACAACTTGGGGCATGTGTGGGGCACCCTACTGTGTCTTTGAGGGAACTGGCATCTGTGAGCTTATGCGTTATGGCTGTCTTGGTTTCAAGTGGAGAAAGTTGACCTTAAACTTTCATGAGGAAATGTGTTGGCTTATTTCGCTAGGGATGACGTGGGATATGCTCTAGCTCCAAGAGGAGCTATCAATGCCAGTCCCTTAAGGACTGAAACTTATCACTCTGTTTAGGCTTCTTTCCTCCTCCTCTGCTATGTAGCTTTCCTCACCATTTTCATTTGAAATATAGGTGTAATTTTTTAAAGATTTCATTTATTTGAGAGGTAGAGTTATAGACAGTGAGAGAGGGAGTCAGAGAGAAAGGTCTTCCTTCCATTGGTTCACTCCCCAGATGGCCACAACAGCTGGAGCTGCGCAGATCTGAAGCCAGGAGCCAGTTGCATCTGGCTCCCACATGGGTGCAGGGGCCCAAGCACTTGGGCTATCTTCTGCTTTCCCAGGCCACAGCAGAGAGCTAGATTGGAAGAGGGGCAGCCGGGACTAGTACCAGTGCCCATATGGGATGCTGGCGCCGCAGGTGGAGGATTAACCTATTGCTCCATGGCACCGGCCCCAGGGTCATTTATTTTTATAATAACTTTTGCTTACATGCATATTATTTATGGTCACTGCGATTTGAATTGGGATGCTCATAGAGTTGTTTGTTCAGTTCTTTAGTAAATACTTAGTACCTTAGACTGTGTACACTGTCCTAGGACATTAACTGAATGAGCAGACAAAATCTCTCCCCTCAAGAGGAGGAAAAGATAGGAAACAAATACATCATTTGCCCAGTCCTCCAAGTCGACCTAATGCCTTTCTTGGTTTATTACAGCTGATGAATTCTCTACAGCTAGTTGAGGTTGGCTTCAGTCATAGGCAACAAGAAGAAACCCACTACGTGTGTCTCGCTGGTGTAATAAAGTGTCAGAGGTGATAATGACTTCCTGTATATCTCAAGGTGTTGGTGAGGATTGAAGCAGAGAGCTCGGACTGGGACATGGCTGTGTCCTTTGTCTTTAAAGCTACCGTATTTCCCATAGCAGCGTCTCTACTGTTTTGTGTGCCTACATGGCTGGAATCAAGAGCTTCAAGACACGTGTTCACAAGAGCGTAACTGGTCACACGAGGACTTCCAGGGCAGAGTCAGGCACCATCTGACCCTGGGCCAATCTTCGGGCCTTTCAGGGAGAGGGTGCCTGGTTGGGGCTTGTCTGGGAGGACTCAGCCTCAGGGTTCTACGCCACCTCCCTTATGTTTCCAGATTCTCCCCCCAATACACACACACAATGCCCTAGATGCCCGGGTCTCCTCATGGTCAGCAGAGCATTCTCTCTCATTGTGGTGGTCTGTGCACTGCCTGGTGCAGGCCACCCTCACCCCTGCATCTTTGCCCCAGCCCTGTGGCCCTGGGCCTTTAGGCTGACCTTCTGGCAATGGCTGTGTCAGGTCCGTAATCACCAGCTAACAGCTTCAGCCTCATTAGCTCTCTCCTTTCTTGGAACAGTCAGTGCATTTCTGTGCTTTTATCAGGAATTTGCACGTTGTTTTTCTAGGGGATTTTATCTTAGATGGAAATGGGGTTATCAGGCCAGCTACATGGAGGGAATGTTTGATCTTCTTCTTGGAAATTTTTAATAGATGTTTGCATTAAAGATTCAGAGAGGCTGTGTAATGAATAAATACCTAGTTCTTTAACTCATGCTTACCCTGATTGACAGATCATGACCCTACCTCTGTTCTCCCAACTCAGGACACATATTAACATCCTTGGAATCCAAATTGGAGAATGTTAGGTTCTCTGTCCATGAGGGTCTTCAGAGTGTTCATGGAAAATGTACCTTATGAAAACTTCATGCCTAGATTTTTAAAAAAGATTTATTTATGTTTTTGAAAGAGTTACAGAAGGAAAGAGAGATCTGCCATCCGCTGGTTCACTCCCTAAATGGTTGCAGTGGCCGGAGCTGGGATGACCCAAAGCCAGGAGTCAGGGGCTGCTTCCAGGTCTCCCAAGCACTTGCACTGTCTTTTGCTGCTTTTCTAAGCCATTGTCAAGGAGCTGAATGGAAGAGGAACAGCCAGGATTCACACTGATGCCCAAATGGGATGCTAGCACTGCAGAAGCAGCTTAACCCACTAAGACACAGTGCTGGCCACACATACACAGATTTCAAATCGTTTTTGAACAGCATAAGCTTATTTTTTAAATTTAATTGTTCTCTTTTTGATGAAGCCTTTGCAAACCATTTTTGATATATTTTCTTATTTCATTTAAAAGTGGGAGAGAGAGAGAGAAGAGGAGAAGAGAATAAAGGAGGAAGGGGAGATGGGGGGGGAAGAGTGGAGTGGAGTGGAGAGGAGAGGAGAGGAGAGGAGAGGAGCGCAGAGCGAAGGAGAGGAGAGCAGAGGAGAGGAGAGGAGAGATGGGAGAGATGAGATGCCTCACATCTGCTGGTTCACTTCCCAAACTCTTGCAGCACCCAAGGCTGGGCCAAGATGAATCCAGGAAACCTGTAGCTCTGTCTGAGTCTCCTGTGTGGGTAGCAGGGACTCGTGTTTGAGTTTAACCTGCTGCCTCCTTGCCTGTGTGTTAGCATGGAGCTAGGTCCAAGAGGAGGGACCAGGACTTGAACAAGGCACTCCAGTATGGGATGTGGGCACTAGGGTGATTTAACCACTGTGCCAAATGCCTGTCCATAAATTCGTTTTTACCATGAAGTTTCTGAATTGCCCTTCTTTTTCTTGGGTAATTTGTGTTGTTTCTCAACTTGATTTATGTGCTGAGTGTGAGCCAGGGACATGTCTGATTTCTTTTGATCTTTGACAGCAGTTAGTTCCTTGAAAAAGTGTAGCATGTGACTAGTTAATCATACTTGTTTAATGAAAGTGTAAAGAAACATCGTATCGATTGAACAGACATGCGTTGTGGAATGACCTTGACATTGGAATATACATCAGACTTTACAATCAATTAGTCATACTAGTTTGAACAAATGACCCAATGTCTTTGATCATTACTTAGTTATCTGTATAATGAGGAGCCTACTGACATTATTGTCATAATTTGGAGAACATAACATTCTATATAATGGAAAGCTTATTAGATGATGATTTTCTTGCATTTCATTTTAAAGGTCAGTAGACAAAAGTTTAAATCAATGAGAGGCAGTCTTAGTTTGTAAATTATACAAGTACATTCAGTGGGAGATTTTTCTCTTATTTTAAAATGACAGGATAGCTTGTCCACATCAGTGGCTAAACACAGAAACTGCTCAGGAATTTATTAATTATATCAGTCCTTAGATGCTACCCAGAATCTTCAGATTCAAGAATTCTGAATGTACGCTCCAAGAATATGACTTCTTTTTTTTTCTCAGATCGCCTAAATGATGCTATGTAATGTTCCATGTCTTGCTTTTGGGACTCCCTGGGTGTGTGTGGTGGATTGGATAGTCTTTTCCTGTCTCATTGATTTCCCACGTGTGAACACAGTCATAGTTCATTTCTTTAACAATCTGGCTGTTAGGATGCACAAGTCTGTAGTTGGATTAAGTGTGGTACAAGCATGTGTGCATTTGTCTTCTCTGGTTACTGCTGACACCCTAGTAAAGTGAGAGTGAAGTCATTAAGTAAGTACAGACCCACCAGGGCAACAAGAGAGGGAGAAGGGAGGGGAGGGAATAGAACTATGAGCCTGCACTGGGAGGTGTGGTGAGGGTGAAAGAATAGCCTGGCGAGAAAGAACTCAGAGACAAAGCGAAACACTGAGTGCTTACAGAGGGTGCCGATGAGCAGCAGCCGCATCGTCTTCCAGGAACTCCGAGATGCTCGGTTAGATGTGTCGCTCGGTGCAAGGAGGAATTGAATCTGACTCCCGCATCCCTTCTTGTGCCTGCCTTCCCTTCTCTTCCGCCTCAGAGAAGTCTAGACACCAAACCCAAGGAGGGTAATTGAGCACATATCCCAAATTCTGAAATTCCCTAGCCTTTCCCTAAACACCATGGGCAGCTGTGTATTCCCTAGAGACAGAGGGGTAAACAGAAGTCAGAGTCCCCTCCAATAGCAGGAGCCGCACTGCCAACCATGCTTCATTAAAACACCACCCAGAGTTTGGCCAGCGTTTTGTGGGGGCCCAAGGACCTTTAGCATCTTCTTACTATTTGGTTGCCAGGAGAAGACCACCAGACACATGAACGTGAAGGAGGAAGCCGGCATTGTGGTGCAGCAGGCTGTGATGCCACCTGAGATCCCATAAGAGCGCCAGTTCCAGTCCCTGCTGCTCTACTTCTGGCCCAGCTCCCTTCTGGTGTGTGTGGGAAAGCAGAGGAAGATGGCCCACGTGTTTGGACCCCTGTACCTATGAGAGAGACCTGGAGGAAGTTTGTGGCTCCTGGCTTAGGTCTGGTCCATCCCTGGACCTTGGGGCCATCTGGAGAGTGATGGAAAACCTCTTTCTCTTGGTCACTCTGCCTTTCAGACAAATAAAATAAACCTTAAAAAAAGAAGAAAGAAAATAGCAAAACACACAAAGTAACAGGAGAAATGTTAATCTAGAGAATATAAAGATAACAAAAGAAGACGTATTTTAAAAGTGACATCTTTAGAGAAATAAGAACAAATTAATCCATAAAGGAAAAGACTTTAAAGGAATAACAAAGGAACTCATGATCATGATAATATTCTTTTTCTTTCTTTTTTAAATTTATTTGTCGGTAGAGTTTTATAGACAGTAAGAGAGAGAGAGAGAGAGACAGAAAGGTCTTCCTTCCATTGGTTCACTCCCCAAATGGCCACTACAGCCACTGCTACGCCGATCTGAAGCCAGGAGCCAGGTGCTTCTTCCTGGTCTCCCATGCGGGTGCAGGAGCCCAAGCATTTGGGCTACCCTCCACTGCCCTCCCGGGCCACAGCAGGGAGCTGGACTGGAAGAGGTGCAACCGGGATGACGGCACTGCAGGCGGAGGATTAACCAAATGAGCCACGGCGCCGGCCCTGATAATTTTCATAAATGAAAATCGAAATAATTAAATTTAGAAAGAATGTTAAAAAATCGGTAAGTTGTGACAGACATAGTTCTGTCTGGGCCTGGTGTGTGGCTCGGTGGCTTAGGCTGCTACTTGTGATACCAGTATCCCATTTTGGAGCACTCGTTCAAGTCTTAGCAGCTCTGCCTCCTGTCCGGCTCCCTGCTGATGCTACTAGGATGGCAGCAGAGGGTGGCCAGAGTTCTTAGCCCCTGCTACCCCTGTGGGAGACCTGGACAGAGCTCCAAGCTCCTGAGTTTGGACTGACCCAGCCAGATGATTGTGGCCAGTTGGGCAGTGAAGCAGTGGCTTCAAGATCTCTCTGATTCTTTGTCATTCTGTGTTTCAAATAAGTAAACTAAATCTTTAGGAAAATTATGTCAGGCAAATGATGAGAAAGTTTCAGAGCAAATCAAGGAGCTCCAACATCTACTTAGCAGAATTTCTGAAAAGCAAAGGAAACATACTGGTGAAATTTGAAACGAACGATGCAATAAAATCTCTTAGATTTGGGCATAACAAAGTTGAAAAATTCCCACCGGGTTAGGCACAGAACATCAGGCATCCCAATTCCATTTGGCCTACTATGAAAAAGTAATCTAGACTGAGAATATTATTAACAAACTCTCAGCTAAGAGAGCATGTTCAATAAAGACATCTCAAGAAAAGCAAAATTGCAGACATTCTTGGTAAACTGTGGGCATGCCCTCTTGCCAAATGGCAGAGCAAGCCAGGACAAGGACGATGTGTGTCCCTGGGGAGCAGTTCCTGTGCAAGGTTAAGGGAACCCTGAGGGCAGCAGGTTGTAGCAGGCCTAGAGCAAGGCAGGGCAGGAGCAGCAGAGCAATGTCAAGAACAGGAGGCCAGAGGCTCCAGGAGGAAATTCTGCCAGGGAGCAGGGGAAATGGCGTGGGTGATACTGAGGGGCACCTCTGGGGAAGGCTTTGAGTGTTGAAGGTGGAACCACATAGCTGGAAGAAAAGATAACAAAGTGCTTTTCAGTTGTCGCTAGGTAGGAAATCAAAACATCATATGAGAAGAAAGCTTAGACTTACTGCCTGACTTTGATTAAAATTGAATATTACGGGTATGGATAAGAACTAAACTGATGATTTGTTTTATTGATGATTATGATGTATGGAACTTAGGGTCACAGGCCCAGGGCAGGCCGATGTTGGAGAGCTTGCCCCCAGGGAGCCAAAGCCTTATCTACTATGAAATAAAGTCAGAATGTGGTGATTAAAGTTCATTGGTGCAGGCGTGGGCGTTTGGTGCAGTGGTTAGACTGTTAGTTGGGGTGCTCACATTCCACTTTGGTACAGTGGTTAGAATGTTAGTTGGGGTGCTCACATTCCACTTTGGTGCGGTGGTTAGACTGTTAGTTGGGGTGCTCACATTCCACTTTGGTGCGGTGGTTAGACTGTTAGTTGGGGTGCTCACATTCCACTTTGGTGCGGTGGTTAGACTGTTAGTTGGGGTGCTCACATTCCACTTTGGTGCGGTGGTTAGACTGTTAGTTGGGGTGCTCACATTCCACTTTGGTGCGGTGGTTAGACTGTTAGTTGGGGTGCTCACATTCCACTTTGGTGCGGTGGTTAGACTGTTAGTTGGGGTGCTCACATTCCACTTTGGTGCGGTGGTTAGACTGTTAGTTGGGGTGCTCACATTCCACTTTGGTGCGGTGGTTAGACTGTTAGTTGGGGTGCTCACATTCCACTTTGGTGCGGTGGTTAGACTGTTAGTTGGGGTGCTCACATTCCACTTTGGTGCGGTGGTTAGACTGTTAGTTGGGGTGCTCACATTCCACTTTGGTGCAGTGGTTAGACTGTTAGTTGGGGTGCTCACATTCCACTTTGGTGCGGTGGTTAGACTGTTAGTTGGGGTGCTCACATTCCACTTTGGTGCGGTGGTTAGACTGTTAGTTGGGGTGCTCACATTCCACTTTGGTGCGGTGGTTAGACTGTTAGTTGGGGTGCTCACATTCCACTTTGGTGCGGTGGTTAGACTGTTAGTTGGGGTGCTCACATTCCACTTTGGTGCAGTGGTTAGACTGTTAGTTAGGGTGCTCACATTCCACTTTGGTGCAGTGGTTAGACTGTTAGTTGGGGTGCTCACATTCCACTTTGGTGCGGTGGTTAGACTGTTAGTTGGGGTGCTCACATTCCACTTTGGTGCGGTGGTTAGACTGTTAGTTGGGGTGCTCACATTCCACTTTGGTGCGGTGGTTAGACTGTTAGTTGGGGTGCTCACATTCCACTTTGGTGCAGTGGTTAGACTGTTAGTTGGGGTGCTCACATTCCACTTTGGTGCAGTGGTTAGACTGTTAGTTGGGGTGCTCACATTCCATATCTGAGTGGATTCGAGCCTCTGCTCTGCTTCTAACCCAGCGTCCTGCTGATGTACACCCTGAGGTGCAGCATGTGATGTGTCAAGTACTTGGGTCCCTGCCACCAACATGGGGGACCCAGGTGTAGTTGCAGGCTCCCCGCTTCAGCCTGGCCCAGACCATGCTGATGAGGGCATGGATGGAGTGAACAAGCAGGAGGAGAATTTCGGTTATTGTTTCTCTACCTATCTGTCTCTTTGGCTTTCAAATAAAAGCAAAATAAAAGTTGAAGACATCATGAACTCAGACATGGCAAAATAGGGTTATTATAGGGACCCTTGGCAACATCTATCAGAACTATACAAGTCAATGAAATGATTAGATGAGGAGGGTGAGGAAGTATAGTCATGTGGAAGTGGTTTTTCCCACACATCTATTGTTGTTATTTCATACTGACTCTTAAAAATTCTTCATTTTACTATGATTACCAACAAGTAAACTTTAAAATGCATAACTATTTAATGATCGAATAAAGCATTTTTTTTTTGCTTCTGAAAAGTAGGAAAAACAGACTCAGTCATGACATTCTATATCTGTTGGAAGGTTTTCATAAATTGCTGTGTGTAGGGATCTGCGTGACAGTTAGCAGCATTAGGTGTTCAGCAAATTAGTTTTCTGTGCTGTATTTATTTTTAACTATCATAAGATCTTGTTATAAATGAAAAATCCTTCAGTAGGGGCTCTGAAGGCAATTGTTCTTTGGAGAGAGTGTCTCTAAAATGTCATTATCGTTAATGGTATCACCCTAAGAGGTAATAACCAGGCAGGGCTCCTGCCCAAAGAGTCCTCCCAGGTGACTGGGAGAGGAAGGTATGTGTGCTCATTTCCAGACTAAGAGGAAAGGGTTTAAAAATCATTGTTGAAGGCACATAACCTCAAGGTTAGGTGTGAGACTAGGGGAAGAAGGAGAATCAGTGAGAACAAAACACCCATTTAAAAATGCTCATCTTGTTTGGATGTGGGGAGGCCAGCAGCAGAAGAGGATTTTCACTGTCCCCAGGAGGATGGGACATGCCACGTCACGTGAGGTCAGGGAGCGAGAGGACAGCCGGAACGGGAGCCATTCTTGTGATTTCTGTGGGAGAAGACAAGGCAGGATGAGCAGCTCCAGTGGCTTCTGCAGATTCTGGAACAGGGGGCTGTCCTCATTGTCTAGTACCTGACCCTGAGCTCCTTTGGACAGGGGATTTTGGGAGCAAGTCTGGAGGATGAGCTCTGGCATGGCATGGCTCAATGTCATGAGAAAGGTGTGACATGCTCCAAGTCATCTGCTGTCCCTAGGAATTCCCTAGCACTGGGATGGGTACTCTCCCCAGTTAGTAGGATCCCCACTGTTGGAGTTTATGAATATAGACAGCAAGGAGACAGTTAATATCCACGGTAGGCAGGAGAATCATGGAGAGGAAGCCATGGGACAGAAAGGCACAGTGAGTGAATGCAGATTTACGGAGGCTGTGAGAGCTGCGTGGATCTCTCCAATGCCCTGGGAGCATTTCCCGGTATTTCCTTCCAGGAGCTTCATTGTTCCAGGTCTTATATTTAAGTCTTTAATCCATGTTTATGGATGGTGAGTGATAAGGGCCTAGTTTGTTCTTCTGTGTGTAGATAACCATGTTTGCCAGCACTGTTTACTGAAAAGATGGCTCTTATTCCAGTATGTGTTTTTGACACTTTGTCCAAGACTCGTTGGCTGTAGATGCATGGGTATACTTCTGGAGTCTCTGTTCTGTTCCATTTGCTTTTGTGTGCCTCATAATGCCAACACTGTGCTGTTTCAGTGAGTGTAACTTAATGGCATGGTTTAAGTCAGATCGTGGAATTCCACCTGCTTTGTTCTTTTTGTTCAGGAATGTTTGAGTATTGGGGACTTTTTGTTTTTCTATATAATAATAGTACTTTTTCTAGTTCTGTGAAGGATTTCGTTGGTATTTCGATAGGGATGTTTTGAATCTACAGATGATATTCAGTAGCATGGCTGTTGTAACAACAGTACTAACTCCCGTAATCCATGTGCATAAGATGTCTTTCCATTGTTTTTAATGTGTCCTCCCTTTCAGTCATCAATGATTTGCAGTGTTTATTATACAGATCTTTTACCTCTTTGTTGAAACTTATCCCTGAATTTTTTGGGGTAGCTACTGGAAATGGGGTAGCATGCTGGATTTCATTTTCAGATCATTTATATTGGAATATAGAAATGACACACATGTTTTCATGTTGATATTGTTTCCTGAAACTTTTCTGACTTCATTTATTAGCTCTAGTTGGTTTCCGTGCTGTCTGGAGTTTTCTCTGTATGTAAGTTCATATCAGCTGCGTTAGTGCCATTTTGACTTCCTCCATTCCAGTTTGGATGTCCTTGGTTTCTGTCTTGCCTTCTTACTCTGAACATTGAAATAGACAAGAATATTGTGGGTAACATATCAGAAGCAGAGGACACAAAAGCAAAAACACTCCTAATGCGTTATGTAAAACTCCGAACAGCAAAGGAAATAATCAACAGAGTGAAAGGACAATGTACAGGATGGGAAAAGCCATTTACAGACTATACATCTAAAAAAGGAAGTCAAGCAACTCAACAGCAAAACAGCAATAACACAAAAACTGAAAATAACACCAACCAACTAGAGAAAAGTTTAGTTTCTTTAAAAATGAGACGTAGGGATCAGTGTTGTAGTGTAGCGGGTCTAGCTGCTGCTTTGATGCCGGCAGCATCATCTCATATGAGTGCTGGTTCAAGTCCAGCTGCTCCACCTCTAATCCAGTCCCTTGTTAATGCCCCTGGGAAAACAACAGAACATGGCCCAAGTGTCTTGGGCAGCCCCTCCCACCCTTTTGGCGGACACAGATACACAGATGAGGTTTGAGGCTCTAGGCTCCTGGATTCCACCAGGGGAGTGAACCAGTGGATGGAAAAACTTTCTCTCTCTCTCTCTCTCTCTCTCTCTCTCTCTCTCTCTCTCTCTCAGACTCTAACTTTCAAATATCTACATAAATCTTTTCTTTTTTAAAGAACAGACCTAAATAGATATTTCTTAGAAGGTGACATACTTGGAGCATACAAGTATGTGAAACAGTGCTCAACATTGCTACTCATTAGAGCAACACAAATCAAAGTCACAATGAAATATAATCTCACCGTCTCTTTGGTATGCCCATTGTCCGAAGGACAAAAGATACCAGGTGCTGGCAAGAGTGTGGAGAAAAGGAAACCATTATACATTGTTGATAGGAAATAAATTAGTGTAGCTATTATGGGAAATTATGGATGTTTCTTAAAAATTATAACTAAACTGCCACATGAGCAGCCAATCCCAGTACTGGAGATCTGGGTATATCCAGTGTGAATGACATAAGAATATAGAAGGGAAGCCTACATTCCCAGATTGCAGCACTGTTGACAGTACCCAAGAAATGAAGCAACATGTCCATCAGCTGATGAATGGATGAAGAAAATGTTGGAAGCAAAAGTACTTCACAATGTTTATGGAAATGTTGGTTTAAAAGATAAATTTATTTTGGTGTAATTTTTTTGAAAACCTTGCATAGACTTTTCACATTATACATTTCCATAAACTTTTTCAAAGCACCTTGTATATCAAGAATGGAATACTATTTAGCTATGAGGAATGAAATACCATTATTTACAACAACATAGTTGTAGATGGGGGTTGTATGTTAAGTAGAATAAGACAGGTACAGAAAGACAGTCATCTGTATGAGCTCATTCATATGTAGAATCTAAAGAAGTTGACTTCCTAGAAGCGGTAGAACAGCTACCAGAGGCTTGGGCAGGTTTGGAGTTAGGAAGGGGTGAGAAAAGGTTGACTATTGCATACTAAGTTAACGTTAGGGGAAATATGTTCTTGAGTTCTTTTGTGGAGTAGAGTGACGTAGACAATCATCATGTGCTGTGTATTTCATACAATCTAGAAAATATTTTTATATTTCCTGTGATTTAAACATTACACAGTATATACATGAGAGAACCTCAAAATGTTCATGAAAGTGGAATTAAATGACAAGTTCATTTTGGTGCAAAATGTTGAATTCCATGCATAAGAAGGAATCTTCAAAACTTCCATGGAAAGTGGGTGTTAGAGAAAACTCTGCATGGATTTGAAAAAATTTTGCACCATAGTGCACTTATTTTTGGCTCCATTTTTCCATGAAGTTTTTCAATCACTCATGTACCTGTGTGAAAACATAGAGATGCACAGTTTTCATGAGCAAATTCTTAAAAAGAATCATTTAGAACTCGAGTGTTGGATGGCAGGGGGCATGTGGGCTCCTCATGGCCTCTGGGGTGAAAACTTCTTGGCTTAGACATGGATAAGTCCCAGGGTGGAATAAAAGGTAGCAAGGATCTGAGTTTGGGCAACTCAAACTAATTCCGCACACGTAAGTGCATTAGGGTATGTGGGACAGTATCGTATACCCTGCAGAGGATTCATAATACAGTGGAGCCTGCTATTTTGTAGATTGTAGACATAGGAGAAAGGCAAGAGATGCATATAAGACAGTGGACAGATAAGTCAAGTGTCTTGGTGGTGTCACAATCAGAGAGAAATGGGAAGAGGTGGCCAACAAAACAATCCTCCATTCTCACACCCAAGGCAAACACCATAAATCGATCTTGTTGCCCTTTGTTTCTTAGATCTCACCTGTGATGCTGTTCAGAAGGTTCCCTGCTGCCAGTCGGTCAGAGTTAGCCCTTTTGTCATTGATCAAAGATAAAAGAAAGATTATGGCTTGACAAAGGAAGCGGGAGAACCAACCTGGAGCAGTAATGCTTATGTCAGTCTAAGCGGGATGGGAGAATTTTCACAGGTGTTTTGGATAACAACTGTGGCTGTCACTTGCTGGGCTGCAGGCAGGGAAGTGTGGAGGCTGGAAGACGGGGAGAACATCAGGTAGGCAGTCTTGCTGGGATTTCAGTTATGTGTCAGGAAGGGGTGATGGGTAAAACCACGGAGCAAGAGATGCATCACACTGAGTGCTGTATGCAGTGGTGGTAACATTAACGCAGATAATATCCTCTGAGTGCTAACCATGGCTCTAGCAATACAGTGTTCTGAGCAACACATGCATACATTCATACATGTATGAATGTTTCAGACGTTACAGCTAATAAGATATATCATGCATTGCACATTTATAATTATTACATGTAATTATCAATACGTTTATTGTGTTATACATGTTTAATGATTGCTTATGTGTATGCTCATATGTTCCATGTATATAGATAATTTGTAATGCATACTCTGCTTATTCTTTATGTATGTATGTATATATACACACACATACATACATACATATTTATATATTGCTGTCATTTCCCATGATATTTGGGTAGCCAAAGTGAAAACAAGGATAAAATGCCCTGTGAAGCTGTGCGTTGACGATGAAGGTCAGAGGTGTAGAACAGGCAGCATCTCCACACAGGCCCCCTTCTTCACTGAGATACTGCCCTGTGTCCCAGTGGTCGAGGCCACTGCTCAGTGTGTAGGTGCTGAGACACTGTCAGTTTCTGAGGTGCGGAGTGAAGAAACCAGATGGTCTCCCCAGAAGCAGTGTGGAGAGAGAGAGAGCAGTGTAGGTGGGAGCAAACCCCGTGCCACTTTCCTTGTGATTTTGTCTGGCTGTCATCCAGAAGTGCCTTTGTGAACTATGATGATGATTAATTAAGAACCTCCAGGTTCTGTTCCCTACAAGGTTGCCATTGCATGCTTGAAAACGTGACTGGAAGGCGCCTACATCGTATCTGTGTGCAGTGTGAATTCTGATTCTTCGCCTTCCCATCACCTAAGCAACACTTGTGGTTCCACAGCTGCCCTATTGTCACGGTTTATTCACAGAGATGAGCGACTCATGGGGAGAAAAGGTGAGGCAGCCAGTGCTTTGATTGACAGTGAGTTAAACTCAGGATGATCACCTTCTCATTGGAAGGGTCCTTTACTCAGGTTTTCTGCGTGTAGTCACACACGCTTTCTACTGATGTGCTTCTGAACCTTCCCTGGGTACCATGTGAATGAGTGTAGTAGGATGTCTTCCAGACAGATCTGAGGACTCTGAACTGTTCTCCCTGAAGCCGTGCAACATCTGTCTACTCTGCCTCTACCATGGGCAGATTGGGGTGAGCCGACAGTTCTAAGGGGATGGAAGAGTTTGCCCCTGGGACGCAAAAGTCACTGCAGCTGCTGCACTGGACGTTCCTGGGGTTCTGCTTGGCTCTCTTGTTCTTTGCTGCAGGACCTGGGGTTCTGGGTTCAGTTCTGGTTGGTGACCACTGCTGCCTGCTGGGCAGACAGAGCACAAGGCAGCAGGGCCTGGGCGTGAACTGGTGCTTCCCGAGGGCTCCGTGGAATCTTCCCTGGAAGCTCCAGGCTTTGATGATTGGTCTGCAGCCAGAGAACCTCAGAGGCCGGGAGCACGGACCCTTTCAGAGCAGCTTAGCTGTCATTTTTGTGTCGTCTGAATTTAATTTTAAATAAACACTGGACTTTATTTTGTATACCTTTGCTTTTCCTTTGACTACTAATTCATGTATTTTTTTGAAGATTCCTTGCACAGTGGGCTAAAACAAAAGCACACAAACGCTGTTCAGTGCCCTTACGACTGAACACTAGTTTTGTGCTGTACACTTTGGGCAAAGTTTTACATTTTTACTTTTTTGTTTTTTAAGCTCTACTGAAACACACAGATGTTTGTGAGAAAGGTAATTAAAAGACAAATTTATTTTTACACAAAATTATTTTTTAAATCCGTGTGTAGGTTTTTTGTAACATGCATTTTTCATGAACTAATGGAAAACCCCTTATCTGCATGAATTTCACATTTTTAACTACAGTGAGCCGTCTTGTAGCTTTCTGAGGTACCCTCATTCAGTTGCTACCCATTTTACAGACAACGAGAATGAACTGTAGAGACAGTGGCAGAAGCGGTATTGGCAATGAGGTGTTTTGAGCTCCACAGATTCGATGATGCACATAGGAACACGGGTGTTTGAGATCTGCTTTGTGCCTTAAGGTCGTCATGGTCCCACTCACGGGTCAGCAGTCTCTTCTGTGAAAGGTGGCACAGAAGAGTTTTACACTCTGTGGTCCACTTGGGACTGTATCACAACTCCTTAACTCTCTTGTTACAACTGCAAGGCTAGTTGTAGTTGAATGGGTGCAGCCAAGCTCCTGTGAAACTTTGTTAGATGAAGCGGTGGTCTGGATTTGGCATGCTGGGTGTAGTTGGCCAGCTCTGGTCTAACTTTCCAGCTTGATGAGGAAAGTCTCTGAGACCATGGCCGGGCCTGGAGCTGTCCAAGGTCTCAGAGGCGGGGATGACCAGGAGTTGTGTCTCCAGACTCCTTCCTACCCACAGTTTCATCTGTTGTCCCTTGGGACTTCCCTCGGAAGACTCTTAAGTACCCCACCTAATGTGATACCTGCTATTTCTTGGTACCAGCATATGGAGAGGGGAGGTTCTCTTTAGGCACACGAGGTTGTAGTACACCCTCTCCTCTGCCTCTCACTAAGCTCCTTGGAGAATCCCTTCTGAAATGACACTGCTGATTTATTTTTTGGCCTTACAGGGCTCATAGATATCAAAGTTTCCATTTTATGAAAGTCACTGGGGGCACTTTGCCAAAGTGATGGTGACTTCTGGACACAGCAGAGAATTGCGACCTGCGGTGTGAACGCATGCTGATTCTGCCCAAATGTGTCCTCATGGAGGCCCGTGGACTGCCACCATGCATCTACGAGCTTTTGCGTTCGTCCCATTTTCACTGACTACAAATTCTCCTTGAACAGTTACCAGAACTGTGACAGCCTCTTCTTTATGACGAGAAAATGCCTGCTTTTGGTATTGGTCGTGTCCCTCCACGTGGATTGTGTTACAAGTGTTCAAAGAACTCAGCTTGCCCTAAGCATTAACAGTGATGTTGGTAGCATTTGCACTTTTAACACAGGAACTGTATGGAGATAAGCTCTTTTAACCATGACCTTCTGAAGTCTGAATCCGTACAAGGACACTTTCATTTTTTTTAGTGAACATCATTGGAGGGAGGTTTATCACATCACACATGCTCTTCAGTGAAAGCATTTCTATCTTTTTTATCCAGTAAAATGTGACCTCAGATTCCTAGGACGCCAGTCATTACTGATGCTCCACGCTTTATGCTTTGCACGGTGCTGAAATCTGATGCAGATGCTTTCACAGACTGCTTGTAAAAGGGTTTAGAGGAAGTTGATCGCAGAATTCCACAGTCGAGGGGGCAGAGGAGGCCCAGTGCAGGCCACCCCAGTGTGGGTGGTGGTGGAGCTCTTCCTGTGACCTTGCTCCTCTGTGCCTGTGTCCACCTCCTCGTCAACCCACAGGGTTTCAGCAGCTACTGGGGTTGCTGTTGTCTGGGAGACTGAGAACACACGGTTCCCCTTCATCTGTCTGTATGTGAAATACGAACTGAGACTCTGCTACCTCCATCTTGTTTTAAAAGATTTGTTTATTTTATTTGAAAGGCAGAGTTACAGAGAGGCAGGGAGAGAAGTCTTCCATCCACTGGTTTACTCCCCAGATGACCACAATGGCATGAACTGTATTGATCTGAAGCCAGGAGCCAGGATCATCTTCCAGATCTCCCACACGAGTACAGGGTCCCTAGAACTTGGGCCATCTTCTGCTATTTTCCCAGGCCATAGTAGAGAGCTGGATCAGAAGTGGAGCAGCTGGGGCCAGTGCCGCAGCTCACTAGGCTAATCTTCCGCCTTGCGGCACCGGCACACCGGGTTCTAGTCCCAGTTGGGGTACCGGATTTTGTCCCGGTTGCCCCTCTTCCGTTCCAGCTCTCTGCTATGGCCTGGAAGTGCAGTGGAGGATGGCCCAAGTGCTTGGGCCCTGCACCCCATGGGAGACCAGGATAAGTGCCTGACTCCTGCCTTCGGATCAGCATGGTGCGCCGGCCGCAGTGCACTGGCCGCGGCAGCCATTGGAGGGTGAATTAATAGCAAATGAAGACCTTTCTGTCTCTCTCTCTCTCTCTCACTGTCCACTCTGCCTGTCAAAAAAAAAAAAGAAGAAGAAGAAGAAGAAGAGGAAGGGGAAGGGGAAGGGGAAGAGGAAGAAGAGGAAGAAGAGGAAAAAAAAAGTGGAGCAGCTGGGACTTGAATCCACTCCCGTATGGGATGTGGGCACTGCAGGTGATGACTTTACCTACTACACCACAGTGCCAACCTGGCCTCCTCCAACTTTTTAAAAAGTTTTTTTTTTTTTAATTTGAAAAACAGAGTTAGAGAGAGAGAGAGCGAGGGAGAGGGAGTGAGGACTCTTCCATCCATTGGTTTACTTCCTAAATGGCCATAATGGCCAGTGCTGGACCAGGAGCCAGGAACTCCATCCGATCTCCCACGTGGTGGACAGGGCCTCAAGTACTTGGGCCTTCACCTGCTGCTTTCCCAGAGGCATTAGCAGGGAGCTGGATGGGAAGTTGGAGTGGCCAGGGCTTGAAACAGCACTCATGTGGGAGGACAGCCTAGCTTGGTGAGCCACAACACCAGCTCATGCCAAACTCCCATCTGAGAACAGCCTTCTGACTCCTTCCAGGGAAAAGGACCTAGGGGGATAATTGCAGAAACCAATTAGCGTTTGCAAGGGTTCGCTTGCTCTTTATTTACTTAGATTTTAAATCTTAACTGTTGACTTTGCTTACTCTATTAGGAAATTTTAGCTCAATTGTAAACATTTTAGCTAGTTTTTTTTTTCCTTCTGTCTTCATTACCCCCTACCTTAGGATCCTGCATTTTGTAGGGACTTTTGGTATACACAGCATTTTAAAATTGTTTTATTTTTAATATAATTAAGTAGATGATAATATCCTTTCCATTGAATATAAGAGAATTTCTGCAATTTACCTATTTAGGATCTTTTTAAAAAATTTTAGGGGCCGGTGCTGTGGCACAGTAGCTTAAGCCTTTGCCTGAAGCACCAACATCCCATATTGGTGCTGGTTCATGTCCCAGCTGCTTTTCTTTCAGTCCAGCTCTCTGCTATGGCCTGGGAAAGCAGTGGAAGATGGCCCAAATGCTTGGGTCCCTGCACCCGTGTGGGAGACCTGGAAGAAGCTCCTGGTTCGGATTGGCCCAGCTCTGGCCTTTGTGGACATTTGGGCAGTGACATCTGGGTTGATTCCGTATCTCAGTTATTGTTAATTGAGCTGCTGTAACATGGGGTACAGATAATTCTTTTGTATGCTGATTTCATTTCTTTGGGCAAATTCCCAGGCTGGGTCATGTGGTAGAACTATATTTAGATTTCTGAGGAATCTCCATACTGTCTTCCACGTACTTGTACTAGTTTACGTTGCCGTCAGCAGTATTATTACAGAAGCTTTTTGTCTACATTCCTTCTAGCAACATTTGTTAGGTTTTTCTTTTCTGGATGATGGCCATTGTAATTGGGGTAAGGTGAAACCTAATGGTGGTTTTATTTAAATTTAATTTAATTTATTTTTTAAAGGTTTATTTGAGAGTCAGAGTTAGGCAGAGAGAGAAGGAGAGGTAGAGAGAGAGGTCTTCCATCCACTGATTCACTCCCAAATTAGCTGCAATGACTGGAGCTGCCCCGATCCCAAGCTAGGAGCTTCTCCTGGATCTTCCATGTGGATAATGGTCCCAGATACTTCCTTTACTGCTTCAGAAGCTATAGCAGAGAGCTGGATCACAAGTGGAGCAGCCAGGACTCGAACTGGTGCCCAAATGGGATGCTGGCACTGAAGGTGGTGGCTCTACCTACTACGCTACACCACAGTGCCAGCCCCAAAGGATTTTATTTAAGGTATAAAAATTTCATGTATTTCATGTGTACAGATAGAGGAACATAGTGATACTTGCCATTCCACCTTTCCTCCCGCCATGATCTCGCCCTTTCTTCCCTCCCTCTGCTAATCCCTCTCTTACATTTTGTAATGATCTACTTTCAGTTTACTGTATATTCATTAGATTAACCCTATATTATGTGAAGAGTTCAACAAATAATAAGAAAAAAAGAACCAACACTGTTGCTCAACAGTAGTGACATGGGCTATAAACAATCATCAAAGCTCAAAATGTCAATTTCACTCCTCTACATTAAATTTTTGGTGCTCTATCAGTTACCACAGATCAGGAAAAATGTATGGTATTTGTCTTTTGGGGACTGGTTTATTTTGCTTAGTCTAAGGGTTTCTAGTTGTACCAATTTTGCTGCAAAAAACAAGATTTCATTCTTTTATTTACAGCTGAGTAGTAGTCCATAGTGTATATATACTGTGATTTCTTTATCCAGTCATCAGTTTAGGGACATCTGCATTGCTTCCATATCTTAGCAATTGTGAATTGAGATGCTGTAAACATGGGGGTATAGGTAACTCTTTCATATGCTGATTTTACTTCCTTTGGGTAAATTCCCAAGAGTGGAACTGCTGTGTCATAGGCATTTCTCTGAAGGCTAGTGATCCAGAGCATTTTTTCATTTGTCTGTTGGCCATTTCAGTTTCATCCTTTGAAAAATGTCTGTTCAAGCCCTTTGCCCATTTCTTAACTGGATTGTTTGTTTTGTTGTTGATTTTGTTGAGCTCCTTATATAGTGTGGATATTTATCCTTTATCAGTTACATGATTTGCAGATATTTTCTCCCATTCTGCGGGTTGCCTCTTCAGTTTGTTGAGTATTTCCTATGCAGTGCAGAAGCTCCTCAGCTTAATGTAATCCACTTTGTCTATTTTTGCTTTTATTGCCTGTGCTTCTGGGATCTTATCCGAGCAGTCTTTGCCTGGGCCAATGTCTTGCATTGTGAAGCCCCTCCCCTGTGGTGGAATGAGAAGGCCATGCCAAGATGGCCGCTGGCAAGTGAGTGTCAGTTACTCAGGAGTGGCTTCAGAAACCCCTGGAAAACCCCCTGGGAAACCACCTGGCAATGGAGCCTGCCTGGCAACAGGCTATGATTGGATGGCTTCAGGTACTGCCTGGCAACAGGCTGTAATTGGTTAGGGCATAAACTGCCCCTTGACCCGATTGGCTGCCTTGGCTATATAAGCCGCTGCGCCAACTAAAATGAACGAATCTGTGGGCTGCTCGCCTCCGGCTTGCTTTCACCTGACTCCCAGGGTCTGTGTGGTGACTTCACAACTCTTGCCCTCACCATGCTCCTCCTCTCAGAACAAATCAACCTCAACACTCCCCCAAATTCAAGAGGTTCTGAGCTTCTGGTGTCAGATAGAGTGATTACCTAAGCACCCAGCCGCATCATGTGCCCCCTCAGTTTCCTAGCCTATGTAGTCTGAAATTCCCAGGCATAGGGTGCGGGGGATCCGTTCTGTTTCTGGAGACTCCCCATCCATGGAGTGAGCCACTGGTCCCCAGAGCCAGCTGCTCCCCTGACACAAGATTACTGGTGCTGTGCCTCAGCAACCTGCGTCTGGTGCTTTGGTGGCAGGTGGCAGTGGGGGAGCCAATGTTTCTCACTTTCCATTGCAAGGGTTTATTTAAGTCTAGGTGACAGCTTCCGGAGGAGTCTTGATCCATGGTTGAGTTATGTTACCTGGGTCTTCCTCTTTTATCATAAATTGGGACCTTGGAAAGAGTCAGCCACAAAGCTGCACAGTTCCCCTCCCTCTTTGGCTTTCTTGCCTATTGACTCACCTGAAGTTAACTGTCTTTGTGCCTTTTTCTTCTGGGTTTTCCCAATTTCTGGACATCAGAATATTGTGCCAGTATATTCTGGCACCTCTGATGGACTCTATGGGATGTACCTGGCACGTTGCAGATAGATGTTAAGTGACGAATAAATCACAGTTTAGGTTGAAGAAACTAATTTCAGAGCTAATGGTTCATGTGAGTAAAGGAAATGATTTTCAAGGTTGGTTAAACTTGAAGTCTAAGCTGGTGGTGTCCTTTGCAGAGTGGAGTGTCCACATATGGCCAGAGCTGGGAGCCATCATTAGATCTTCCTGGTTTCTCAGAGTTTCGGTAACTCACTCTCTTTCTCTAAGACTCTATTTCCTTTTGGATAACTTGATACATGGCTTTCAACAGGGGATGTTCTGAACATAAACTGGACCCTGTAGTGCTGATTCATGAAATATAACTACTAATTACGATGTTGAGGTTCAGGGATACTCAAACATGTTGCTTTTATAATTTAGAGGTTTTTTTTTATTAGGAAGATTTAATTTAGAAATATACCCACTTAAAATAAGCTGCTGTTTCTGTTTCTTGGGCTTTCATACCTTTTGAATCAAACCATGTGCCTAGACATTTGGGACTGACGTCCCCTGTACTGTCTCAGTGCATCTTGAGTTCCTCCTGCAGACGTGTTTGTTTTGTTCTACCTTGGATGCCTTTCTTTATATTTGATTCCCTTCAATGTGCCAATGCTTCTGAAATCCTGGTATCCATTGCAAGTCTCATCCTTTCCCAGAAGTTTTTGAAATCTATGCTCTTGAGTAGAGTTTTGAAGAAGTGCTGCTTAATGTTGCTTTGTGGATTTGAAATTAGGCAAAAGCAAACAAGTGAACTAAAGGAGACGTGGGACACCTCACACTCCCATTGCTCCCTAGAAAAAAGCTGTAATCACAGGACCTGGACCTAACATCCTGGGGGGAGGGGTGTGGGGGCACCAGCACCCGTTTCATGGCAGTATGCAGATGAAGGGAAATTGAATGGACTTAGCTGGTTGCCTCCCGCCATCGATTAGCACATGAGCTCCATCTTGACTTATACTTGCTTTAGCTCAAAGCTACTCATCTTTTTCCTAACATGGAACATTTATACTCAAAGGAGCAATGAACACATTAAGTTTTAAAAAGATTAAGTTTTTAAATTTTTTAAATAATATATGATTGGGTCTCAGTATTGGTTGTTATGCTTTTACATTTCCATGTGATCATTCATTCGGTTCTCAGTGAACAGGCAATGTGTATTGGTGGTAGGTGGAGTGTTCTGATGGACATTTCCACCTGACACACCTTGAGGATGATCCTGAGCTCTGACACTGACACTTTTGGGCTTCAGTACAGATGACAATATGACTTTAAATCAACAGCATTAAACAGTCTGATGAAACACAATGAAGACACAATCTGAAGCTGCTTCTGATCTGGTGGTTTCTCCCTTCTGTTCCTGATTTCCGTGCACTCATAGCCTTTTCATCCCCTCCAGATTTCCCATTTGTTAATAGAGATTTTCTTCCCTGGACCTGTCTGTGGTGGTTTCGCTGCTTCTTGTCTACTCCCCCTGCACTGGTTTCCCTCCTCAGTCACCCCTGCTTCCAGGATTCCCCTTCCTCTGCTAGGAGCACCCCTGCAATAGCACCTACTGGGGAAGATGCTGCTTAGGAGGTGAGTGCCTGTGCTGCCCTTCTGCAGGGCTCTCAGGTGCACGTTGATTCTTCTCCTGGGAGCTCCTGGAGCTCTGTTCTGTTTGTCCTTGAAGCTCAAGTTCTCGTCCACAGTTTTGCCTGCATGAATGCTTATGAGGGCACGATAGGAAAGCCAGCCCCATATGGCTTACCAGCACGGAGAGATCCCTGGGTGGCCTCTCTCTTCCTCTTGGACTACCTCAAATGTTGCCTTCAAGTTGTAGTTTTCAGAATTTTCTGTTTTATTTTTCCGCCTTGCTCTGTTTTCCTTAGGCTTGGTGCCGTTTTATAGCTGGCTGCTCTTAGCTGGTTCTTGTACCTCCCATGGACGTGCACTCCCTTTGACCTCAGATGAGTACAGCAGCCCAAAGAAAGTGTGTTGGTCCTAGCACTGCCAGGGACACAAAACAAGCAGAAAACACAAGGAAGGAAGAAAATATTCTCTGAGATTGGACCTGTTTCCAGCGCACGTCCACTGCTGTACAGTGGGATGAGAAGCGAATCTTGCAGGGATTATTCCTGAGAATGGATAAACAGTGTCCTTCCCTGAAGTCAGCCAGGTCCCTACAGAGAAAGCAGGAGGCTGCAGGAGGGGCTGGGAAGGCAGCAGGGAGAAGGTGGCTGTGCCACGGAAGCAGAACCAGGCATGGAGCATACAGAAGGTGAACGCCATCCCTGTTGATTAGAAAGGGCCTGGAACGCTCTGCAGTTGGACATGCGGGTTCCATCGCTGTGAGGTAGCTGGGTGATCACCTCCTGTTCTATTAGCAGTTAGTGTTCATGGGAACACTGGATAAAGTGCTTTCCAGGACTGTGTTCTCAGCGGTGGGCCACAACCAGTGAACCTGTGACTATGACCTAGGACTGCTTATTGCATTCTCTTTCTGCATCCTTTTTTATACATTCAATGCAGTGATTTGTCACTTCTTGGAAAAACCTCTTTGACAGAGCACAGTACAGGATGAGGATCCTTGATCGATTCTGTAGCTATTATTCCCAGCCCAGTGTCATAGTTTTTTCCCCCCTATTCCTTTAAAAATCTTGGAAACTCAGTATTGAGAGGGTAACAATCTTAGTTGCTATTTATAATTCTCAGCTCCCCATTAAACTCCCAGCCAAGGAAATATTAATCAGTTGCCAATAAATAACTCCGTGCTGAAGTTCACATATGTTTCTCTTGGAAACAGCATACGCTGGAATGAAAACTGCAGAATTATACTCCATGCACAAAACATTCCTGTTATAAAGACTTTCATTATGCCTTTTGTTGGTAGTGGGCGAGCTATGCTTATAGCATAGAAAGTCAGTCGTTGGGAAGGAAAAAGATGGGTTACTCATTTCAGCAGTGGAAGAGTTTGCTGCTTGCTGATGACTTGAGGGGGAAGGATGCTAGTGTCGGCTCTCAGCTGCCTTCTTCACTCACAAAAGTCATGGAGGAAAACTGTTCCCAAGTCCTCTGAGCAAGATCAAGAGTTGGCTTTAGGATGCTCTAGCTGTGCAAGCACTGGTCATCTTGCTAACCTCGAAAGGTGACAATCCTGGTCACATTACTCCTGCACTGTAGAATTCATGTAAGGAAGAAGAAGGGAGACAATGTGAAGAATGCTCTCAACCCAGTGCCTGACCCAGACAGAGCCCCCAGGAAGTGAATCTAGTGACATCGTCATTATTTTGTCATTTCCTCATCGGGTTTTACAAATGAGGAGAATGAAGTTTAGGACTGTTGACTGACTTCTGCACAGTTTCACAATCTAATGGGTGACAGCTTCCTGTTAGGTCCGCAAACTCCTGCTTCAGTTCTCTGAACATTGGCACTAACCTGTGTGTTCCTCGTTGTCACCAGGTCTGGTTGACCCTGCTAATCTGGAAGCAGGATTTATGGAGGAACAGTCTCTGTCTATTCTTGCTGTGTTGTGTTCCTCTGTAGGTTTTTGATTAGAGAAAACCACAATATCTAGCGTGGTGGACACATTAATCTTTGAAGCATTCTGTGCAACGTGTAGGCACCCTCTGTTCAGCTCCTCTTGAGTTCCCAGTGAATTCCGCACACACCTTGGTAATGAACACTGCCTGCTGTGATGGACAGCGTGCTTGCCAATGAATCTGTTCACTCCAGAGTCAGCCGTTTGCTTCCGTTCTGGGCTGGGGGTGGTTTCTCCCATCAGACATTCCAGAGGCACACCTCCTCTTCCTCCTCCTGGATCTAGCATAGCGGAGAGAATCGTCACTGGTGTGCTAACATTCGTGATGTCACATTACACACACAAATGAAATGACTGTCGGCAAAAATAATGACTGTCGCTCGTTGGGAGGATTAATAGCTACAATCTGCCCAGTTTCTGCTGAGCTGTAATTTAATTCAGTGGCGTGTATTAACTGAGGAAATTAATTTGGGTTTAATTATTGTGCGTGGATGGTAATACGCACAGTGATGATGTGTGTTTAGGTACACGGAGCCACCAACAGGCAGCGATGCTCATGCCCCTCTGTTGATAGAGAGGTCCTCAGGCTGAGGAGGCAGGTGCAGCGGGGCTTCCCAGGGCCGTGTCATCAGCTGTCGGTGCTGTGTTGCAAAAGGCAGCCACTGGACTTGGAGATGGAAGGGGTCCAGGCTGCATGGCGTGCACCTGACAAGCTAAGTGTCCCAAGCTGCCACTGGAGAATGCAGAAGAAAACGGATTGAGCCTAGGGATCTAGGAGCGAAATGGATGGATGCGTGTGAAACGAGCTGGGTGAGTGGCAGACTGCAGCTTTACATGAACAGAATAGCCGTAGTCAACTTTCTGTGTCTTCATTTAAAGACAGATTTACTTAAAGAGACACACAGGTTTAGACCGGCATCTAAGAGCGACTTGGGAAGGCACGCACTGATGAACAGAATGTAAGTGGTTTGGGACTGAATAGAGAAGAAGGTCCTTTCACCACAGATGGCAAAGTGAGCAAGCAGGCGTTCGGTAGACCAAGGGAGAAGGCAGCCTCCCTGGAAGTTTGCTGATTTAAAGCAGCAGTTGACGCCATGCAGTTCCTGTCCAGGCTATGAGGTGAGGATCTGTGGTTTGGGAGCAGGCTGAGCTGCTGCCCAGCAGTGGGCAGGAGCATCCCTGCCTTGGAACCACAGTGTCCTCATTGAGAACTGGGCTCCTAACACTTGGAAGGTTTTCATGAGGATGCAGGGCCATCATGCGCATAAGCACATTCTTAGCAAATGTTAGCTTTGTCTCTGACGTCTGCACATTTTAATAAGCCTCTTTGCAATGGCATATCCTGCTTTAAGTAGAGCAAACGAAGACTGCAAATCCTCTCTAGATAAACAAGTCCAGCTATTGACTCTGGGCCTGAGGATATTTCGTTTCCATCTTCCCAACGTCTTTTCTTTTCCTGATCTCTTCTTTCACCCGGGGTTCCTGTGTGTGAGTAAATTAGTGATGATGTCAGTTTCTTTCCAGTGAGTGCAGTAATGACACTGGGCCATGTCAACGCCCGCTGGCATCCTGCTGGCCTGAGAGGGGTGGTCACAGCCCTGCTATCCCCTTGATTTGCTCCAGTCAGTCCCGCATTGTCCAGGAAATAAATGGGGTGGTGGCCGTCCACGAGGCACAATGCACTAGGCCTACCTCTGCTGAGAGGAGTCTGGCTTTGCCAGGAGAGCCTGCGCTGCTCAGGAAGAATGCATCCACTGTGTTCAGCAGCTAGGCCTCTGCCTTTGTCCACAGTTGTTTCATTCCCATTTTCTCACCCTGGAGGGAGTTCCCAGGGGCTCCTCACGTGAAGCAGACCAGGTGAGAACGTGGTCTATACTCTGTGCCTTTCACATGAATCTGGGGTGTTAGAGAAGGAAATCGCAGGACAAGGGGATAAACCCAAGCAGACATTCATTAGATATATGTGATCCTGTTCTCTGTTAGGTGTTGGGGACAGAGAAAGTAGATAGAAGTAGTTCCACTGAACAGAGTTCTCAGGCGCTGTTCATGGTGCTGGAACTTAATAACTTAGTTCAAGTTCACCAGGCTTCTCAGGAGATGGCCCTAGCATCTGTTTGTACAGTTGAGGAAATGGAGACTTGAGACTGAATGACTCACTCGCAGGCATCCAGCTTGGGAATGGAGACTTGAGACTGAATGACTCACTCGCAGGCATCCAGCCTGGGGCTGGTACACTGGCACTTGACCCCTCCAGCTCTTCTGGTTGTCCAAAACCCCACGCCACAGCCTCCCTAAGTGCTGGAAAATAGTGGATGTTTTTCACAGAATTCAAATACACACTTGACGATGAAGGGTTTTTAAAATGGTTATGGAAAATGTGCATTTTGATGGCATTTTCCACAAAGTGTGCGTGTGCATGTGTGTGTGTGTGTGCATCTGTGTGTATAGGATTTTCCAATATCAATATCTTCCATCTTGTAGAGGCTCTGTAACACTGTTGATATATGGTACATGTTGCAGCGTGTATTTGTTTGGTAAAGAGCTCTGAATACCACACAGTTTGTTAATGAAGAGGAGCATCCTGTCCACCCATGGGAGGGTGCACTCCTGATCACACTGTGCCAGGGGTCCAGTGCAGCACGCGATGTGTGGCAGGCTGCACTCACTGTCACTTCCCCTCTCCACAGTCCTTTCTGTGAGGACCGAGTGGCTTTCCTTCACTGTGTTGCCTCGAGACCCGCTATGAACAGCAGCAACTATGGCCTATAAGTGCTTGAAATGATTCTGCCTCTCTCACCCACCGCTCTCCAGAGCCTGCTCCAGAGGCTGGGTTCGTCTGTAACCTGAAATACCAGGTGGACTATGTTTCTAATTAAACAAGGTTCTGGGGGTGCAATCTTACATTTTCCCCCATTCCTTCAGAGTGGTCGTATCCTCTTAGAAGTCATGGAGCTGCTCTGGGTGAAGACTGCTTGATGACGTCAACCCTTGAGGATTGGTGCTGCTCCCTCTCTCACCCACGCCAAGTATGGGGTTGGCTCTTCCCCTCTCTGCTGCGGGGCCACACTCCTGGACATGAAAGCCAGGGAAGCAGCCCGGTGTCAGTGTCACTGCCACCCCAGCTGAGCCTTGGGGGTTGTCCCTAGGGGTTCATGGCCCTATGCTAATTCTTGTACCTGCAGCTGCTGGTGTGCAGTCTTAATGATAAAGCCAGCGCCCCTTCCTGGCCCTGGGCATTTAAAGAATCATTCTCTGCCCTTCTGTGCTTCCCTTTCTTCTGGCTGAAGTGCAGCCCGAGCTTGTCGGGAGCAGTAGGCAGCGGCTTCAAATGCTGGGGCCCCCTGGGCCTTCCTGAGCGCCAGCTTTGCTAAGGAGGTGCTCACGTTGTCTTGAGAATTCTGATAAGGCCTTTGAATTCGAGAAAACTCAAAACTGAGTTCCTCTTCATTTTTTCCTGAAAACTTTTTAGAAACTTTTTATTCCTTTTAGCTTTTGACAGTCTACACTTCACAAACTCCTGCTGTCTCTCAGTGCAGCCAGCTCTCCAGGCTAGCACAGTGGAAGACACACTTTGAGACAAACTGAGGCTGCATCTCAGAAATGTGTTTGTTCCCTTCTGAGAAAAATATAGACCGTTAACCTCGAGTCTGCTTAAACCTATGCAAGTGTACCGCTGTTCTCAAACATCTCCTGGTGCCCACTCCTTCAGCAGTTTGAGGATTTTCCTACCAATGGAGCAAGCAAAGAATGAGATGTGGCGTTTGTGTGCTTGGGAAAGTTAATGAAATTCAAAGACTTTGGAGCTAAAAAGGTAGGGAATTGAGAAATTGTTGAGAAGAGGATACTCACTTACATTCTTTAATTAGCCACCCACACTTGCTCGTCAGTGGTGACAACTGGACTGTCAGGCCCTTGTTTTCCAATTTAATCCCAAACCCACTCCTGGAGCTACTGACATGTTACCAACTTTACAGAAGTAGCAAGAAGACATATGACTGATCAGTTGCATCACGGGAACTGTCATCACATGTATCATCTGTTGTCATGGAAAATCTCATTTCTGCCAGTGACCATTTGGATATCTATAATGTCATTTGTGGGCCCTATGACATTATTAGCTTGTTGCAGCTTAGCCTGCTGTGGATTTATTGAATTTTGCAACCAGGGGTTTTTGTAGGTCTGGCGTAGCCTTCAGGTCAGATGTTCCTCACTGCTGATGACTCTGTTCTTTAACGAGTGACTATTGTGTCTTTGTATGCAGACACATTAAAGAAAACCTGAGGATTGGGACAAATTTATATGGGAAGCTTGGCTGCCCTATAACACTGGCAGGAGCGTTTGTTGAAGTATGGGAGCAGGCATTTGGTCTAGCAGTTGAGATGCTTGCATCCCGTAGGGAGGTCCTGGGTTCGAGTCCCCACTCCACTCCAAGTTACAGCTCCCTGCTGAGACACATCCTGGGGAACAGCAGGCGCTGCCTCAGGCAGTTGTGTCCCCACCACCCACATGGAGACAGGGTTGAGTCCCAGGCTGGTAGCTTTTGGATCCGCAAGGAGGGAAGGCCTACACTTCCGGGAATGGAAAGTTCCTACCTGTACTTCCAGGGAAGAAAAGTCCTTGTCAAGGTCCCTGCGGGTGCCTAAAGGTCAACCAATGAGGATCAGACCCGCCTCAACCTTTAACCCCCACACCCTGACATGGGACTTCCTCGGCCCCCGCTCTGTTGCTTTGTTGGGACCGGGGAACCTCGCCCAGGAGCAGAACCCCAATAAAAGCCTGTGAATTAATTGATTCATCTGCCCGGGAAGATTTGTTACGCACCGGACACCTTGCACAGGCTCCCAGCTTCATTCTGGCCCAGTCCTAGGTGCTGAGGCTATTTGGGGAGGGAATGAATAAATGGGTGGGAGCCCCTCGCCTTTCTCGCTCTCTCTTCCCCTCAAACACATGGATGCAGTACAGTGAAGGAATTACTGCCTGAGTCCCATCAGTCCACAGTTTGATCGTCTCCTCTGGGGTCAAAAGATGTGCCGTGTGAGGGTGGCAGTCCTGCTCTCAGGACGTCTCTGTGCCCGGAGGCAGTCACTGCTCTCCCCTCTGACGCCAGCTCCCGTGGAAACTCGTTCTCTCAGGGCATTTCAGGCTGAAGGCTTTGCACTTCAAGCACGTGTAGGAAGCATGTGTAGGCCTCAGCTATGGCTTGGCCCTGAATATTATGGAAAATAAAGGAAGTTTTTTTATTTAAGTGTAAAAAAGAGAATGAAGAAACAGAACAAGTGGGAGGTGTGTTCAGGCTTGGGGAAATGAGAGCTTTTCGGTATGGCCACATCTCAGTCCAAAACAGGCAGTCTTTTCATTGATTGCAGGGGACACAATGGCCTATGCATTGCTGCCCCCACCAATAGGTGGCGCTGGTGCCGAATCCTGTTTCCTTGGAAGATAGCACGGGTGTGACTCCGGAAATGCTGTCTTATTTCCAGGGAGCTCAGGACTGTTTGTGAAAGTGAAACGGCTGCTTTTATGCTTTTAATGATGCTTGCAGGCAAACAGTTCATAACCCTGGAAGTATTTAATTTGGAGAGGTTTATGTTAAGATAATAAAATTATTAAATTCTACTCATTAGAAGCACGCAGAGCACTGGGGTGATATGTTCTGGAAAATTACGTTTGCGCTCACTTGCTGGCTGATGGGGGTGACCGGCCCGCTGTGCCATGGCCGATGACAGACGCTGTGCAGCTGTACCTGGTCTTGACTAATGCCATTCAGGTGCCGGAGGCTCCCCCTGCAGCTGATAGATGCGAGGGTGTGTGCTGAGAAGTTAGGAAGCCAGTGGCCAGTGGCCAGTGGTACAGGTTCTTCCCCGTGTTCTGCTACATCCTGGGTGCCCCCTGCTCTGGGGAGTAGTTTGTTAGGTCTCAGCCACCCCCTGTTTGCTCAAGCGTTGCCAATGGCTGTCTTCTCATGACTGGTGCAAAGGTGAGACGTTCTAGCCAACACTACACACCTGTCATCCTGGGACTGTTGTTACAGAGTGACTTAGGTGACCCCTGTTGGAAAGGATCCTTACTGCAACCCAGTGTCCGTGATGGTTCTTAGGGCACACTGAGCTTGGGCTGGAGCTCACGCATTCAAAGTGCACGCGTGTAGCCCGTGAGGCAGAACTCTGTGCTTTGGCTTCAGTCTCTGGTTGCAGTGTGTGTGTGTGTGTGTGTGTGTGTGCGCATGTGATTGCCAGTGCTTGGACACTCTGCTTCGGTTGATGTTATTCAGGATTTAATTGGGGAACGGATGAAAGACTGTTTCATTTTGCATCCCCGAGCCTCACGATTCCTGCTTGCTCTGCCACTGGACTTTATTTAGATTATTTTCTTAGCTCATAACAACTGCAGGCAATTTATAGGCAAGCTACCTCATCCATTCTCTGTTATACCAAAATATTGTCTTTGTGGCCTGAGAAGAATAAGATACATGTTCATGTCTCCCGCGGAGTGGAATCATTTTGTGGCCCATCTCCTCCCTGGGTCAGAGGGTGGCACTGCAGTCTGTGTACCCCCATTCCTAAAATAAAGAGGATAGCAGCAGAGAGGGGATGGAAAAAAAAATCCCCTCCCAATGAATTACTCAAGGAGTTATTCACTGCCATTTTCCTTCTACATCACTGGGAATTTTGTCTTTATTTGATGGATGTGCTCTCCTTAAGTTAGGCATCTCATTGCCGCGGTTTTCTGTCACTGTGTTTTCTTTGCTCCACCTCCATGTGCACATCACCTAATTCCCGAAACTTTAAAACTCCTGAGTTCTTAGAGCGTCTCCTTTGACCTTTTATCTTGGGCACATTACATACCACAGACTCTTCGAAGGCTAATCAATTTTTTTTTTTTGAAAGAAGGAAGGAGAGAGCGAGTGTGTGTGTCCATACTGGGCCAGGCTAAAGTCAAGTGTGCAGAACCACGTGTGGATCTTCCCTGTGGTTCAAAGGGACCCAAGTATTGAATCATCGCCTGCTGCCTCCTAGGCTGTGCCTTAGTGGAAAGCTAGAGCCAGGACTCAAACCCAAGCACTTTGACTTAGGATGGGGGCATCCTTAGCAAAATCTTAAATGCTGAGCCGAATTAATGTGGGAATTAATTGGGGCAGAAAATATGAAAGAAGTCCGTCTCCATTTGTAGAGAATCCCTGGAGTTTCAGCTCCTCTGGGAAGCGGAGAGGATGCCTTACTCTTTGGATTGGCTGTGCATCTCCGTGACTCCCAGGGACTGTTTGAGACAAGCAGAGGGGAGCAAGAAGCAGTGCCATCTAAGAGTCCTTTAGGGAACCCTGCACTTTGTTTCTTGTCCTTGAAAAGATGGAGATGTGACCATGCCCAGCCCAGTGCAAGATGTTGGAAACCAAAGGAGAGGGAAATGCAACCTCTTCTCAGGCGTTCATGGTGTCCTGTGAGAGGAGCCCTCCAGGCTGAGAGCCTGGCAGTCCAACCTCAGAGGTGCAGGCAGAGGAGGAAGTGGGGCGGGAAGATGGGATGAGGCTCCCAGCAGCCAGCAGGGGCCGGGTCTGGAAGGAACTTGGAGGCTCATGGGGCCGTCACTTTGTGTAGGAATTTGTGGGGTTTTAAAGCGTTGCAGATCAAATTGAGGGTGATTAGTCAGAAAGGCAATATTTAAACAAAGCCTTTGGCTGGAGGCAGAAAAACTGCATTTTTCATCTATGAACACGTTTTGGCTTTAAATGATTGTGGTGTCCGAGTACATTGTGGGATTCACATAAGGTTGTTTTTGAACCCTACCAGTCTCTCCCTGGGCGACATTTCTCTGCAGCAGTGGCTGTCCTGGGGGCTGATTTTGCCTTCCCTGGACTTGTTTCTGATTGTCACCACTGGGGGGAGTGGGTACTGCTGCTGTCTCATGGGTGGAGACCAGGGCTTTCTTTTGCATCCTAGAACACATGGCACAGGCCCCCTTAGCAAAGAAGTATTTGGCCTAAATGGTGTCATGGTTGAGAGACCCTGGTTTAAACTTGGATCTCTGGTGACCCCTGTTAACTGCCCTGTGTCTGTAGCCCAGGAAATACCAAAAAGGTTGAAACCTGGAGAAGGTACAAGGGCCAATTTATGAGATTACGTAGAACTGTAAGCCTCTAGCTGTCTGAGGATCAGCATATGTGGGTTAACTCCTCAGTCACCAGGGGCCCAAGCAGTGCACCTGCCGACGTCCTGCCTCTCCGTCTTCCATGATGTAGTGTTCACCCAAACTCATGGTTTCTGGAGAACTCCATGTTGATAGCATTTCTTTAGTACAGAACTCACAGGGTCTCGTGTGTGCCATGGTGGATCTCCCAGGTTAGGCCTGTGTCCTTGTATTCACAGTCTTGTGGGGCAAAGATTTCCTTGCCTCGGTGTGGAATTGCTTTTTGTTTTTATTCTTCCTTGAAATAAATGGTGCTGACAGGCCATAGAAATTGAAAAAATTATATTTTCAGGGCCAGGAATAGTACGGCTTGCTGGTTCCCTTTCTCTCTCTCTCTCTGCTTATATATATATGGTCCCCCCCCCGCTTATACACACACACACACACACACACATACATATATATATACACATATACACACACGTATGTATGTGTACACATTCACATCCCATGTAATTCAGTGCTTCATCCCCTAAATAAATGCAAAGGTATCTTTAAAAAGCTTTCTCTTACATCGCTGCATTTGAGCTGCTTGTCAATGCATCATGGTCATTTGCTCCACCAAATGTCCTCTGAATTCTGAAGCCCAGTGTGCGGGACTGGTGACAACCTCTGGGAGGCAGTGCAGCCTCTTTGCCCACAGGAGGCGTCTGAGAGCAGCATGCCCCAGGGTGTGCCTTTGGGAGCAGCTGCACCCTGTCCTATCCCTTGCTGTGTTTTCTGCTTTTGTCCTTCTTTTCCCATTCTTGTTGGAGAATGGCAAGTGAATTGACGTGTCATTTATAATTTATCGGAGTCACAGGGCATTTGACTTTTGATGACGACGTAAGTCTTTTCGTCACCCGCAGTCCTCAGAGCCCGGTTCCCCCAGCTCTCTGGCTTTTCAGAGGCAGCCCCTGAGGCTCGGGGCAGTGCCTTTGGGCTTGAAAAAGCACCAGGCAGAGGTGTGAGTCAGGCTGAAGTGCACGCTGGTCCCCCCACCTCTGCAGCCCCTGCTTCTTATACCTCAGTGACGGCTTCTGCAGTTATGACAGATAACACACGTATGATGCTTGGCACTCATTCTAAAAGGTTATCTGTTGCTTATCTGAAATGCGGGTGTCAAGTGGGTGGCCTGCCTGGCATCTGGCAGAACAGGGAGATCCTTCTGGTCTTGCTTCATTGGAGCCTTTGACCAGATGCATGTCCTTGAAGGTGGTAAAGCCCCACGCTGTCTTCTGCGGTTTTAGCTGTTACTGTTTTCTTTGTTTGCTGTTTGAGTGTTAGATGTAGAGCTAAGATTGTAGGGACAGAGTTATGCAGGAAGAGGTTTGCCTTTAGAAGTCTTGGCTCTGTGTGGTGAGTCTTGTTGATGAATCACCATTGTATGACTGGAACCTTTCCTCATTGCCATGTTGAATAGGGAGAAGTGGGATATCTTGATGTGCATTCTTAGCTATTCTGAAATTGTTTTTTTAACATTGAAAAATTGTTATTTACTTTGCCTCATTGAAAAATTCCCAACTTTTCCACAGCAAACCTAAGTAAACCCCTAGTACTCTAGAAGCTATGACTAGCCAGGTTAAGGAAAGCATGAAGTCCTGAATGTTCATGCCTTTCTGGGTTCACTTATCCTGTGTTAACTCCTCCCTTCCAGCTCCACACTTTGTCCAGGCTTGCATGGTGCTGGGCTGCTGCTGCAGGGAACCTGCACCCACACTGTGGCCAGGACAGGTGATGTGGATGCAGGCTTGTCTACCTCCAGCACTTCGAGAGCCATTGGGTGTCTTTCCAGAAAGGAATGATTGACTTCCTGGGTGGTCAGGTGGACCTAGGTGCCCCACAAATGGACGCCTGGTTAGCTCCAGTGCTGTAGGAGGTATGTACAAGATCAGTGGAGTCTGGCCTTTGGAAATTGGAAGTGAGCCTGTTTGCTCTGTGTGGCTTTCATGAGCTGCACCATGGGGTTGGGGCATAAACTGTGGGACCATCCCAAGGATAGGATCATAGGTCACTTACTGTCTGTGTGTCTGTGCCTGTTTATCACTGGCAAAGTAGAGGGCCACACATCTTCCTCATGGCATTTGTGACATATCAGTGAGTTACTGTGTTAAAGTTCGGAATATGGGGCCAGTGCTGTGGCACGGCAGGTAAAGCCACTGCACACAATGTTGGGATCCCATCTGGGCGCCGATGTGTATCTTGGCTGTTCTACTTCCAAACTAGCTTACTGCTAATGGCCTGGCACAAGCAGCAAAACATGGCCCAAGTGTTTGCACCATTGAACCCATATGGGAGACTTGGAAGAAGCTCCTGGATCCTGGCTTTCGCCCTGTCTAGTACTGGCCATTGCAGCCATCTGGGTAGTGAACCAATGGATGGGAGATTCTCTCTCTGTCTCTCTCTCTTTGTCCTTCTTTTTGTATATATGTATGTGTGTCTCCCTCTCTCTCTGTAACTCTGACTTTCAAATAAATGCTCATTTAAAAAAGACAAAGAGAAAAGAAAGAAGGATGTGAGGTTTGCACTGCCTGTGGCACCGTTAGCTGCTGCCATTAGCGTTTTCCTCCTTGCTTCTCTAGGCTGCTCTCGTGTCCCAGCACCTTTAGGGGTTCTGTCTCTGCCCTGTGTCAAGGTTCCCTGTGATTCTCACTCCTTTTGGTCTTGGATGCTGACCTTCCGCTCTGCAAGTGTCCCAGTCTTACAGCCATGAACCAATCTTAGCTCCCTATCCACAGGCCCTGGGTCATGGGCCTAAGCCCAACTGCCTTGCTTTCATACAAAAGGAGTTTGGAAAAATGGACTCCAATTTGTCCTGCTGACCACAGATGCCCCAGATCCTGTGCGAATGGCTTGGCATGGTAGGAAGGTAATGCATGGTTGCTGATGATGGTGAATGAGAGGCATTTTTACATGCTTAAGATTGGGAACTCATTCTTCCTACAGTAGGAGACAACATTAAGTTACTTATATAGATATCCTTCCTGAAGTCGTAGAGCAGATAATCAGGCTCTGTAAGGTGCCAGCTGTGGCCTGTGCACACAGGAGGGAACTCTGATAATTTTATTTCTTATTTCATAAAATCACATGAGAGCATTGAGAGAGAGAGGGTACCTCCAGGTCAATAAGGTCTTCATTTCCTTTGGCTGGAAGAAACGTGAGCATTGACAATAAAGGGTTTGTGTGTGTCTCTCCCTCTCTCTGTGTGTGAGTGTAGAGACATCGCTACTTATTTTCTGAAGGAAGGCTGGATCAAATCTTGAATTTCCCTTTCCCATTTTTTCTCATCAGATGCCACCTTCCATACTTCTTTTTTGGGCCAAGTCTCAGAATACCTCATCTTAGGTCATTCTGTTTCTCATTTATTTTTCTTTATCCTCTCAGTGGCTTTCCAAGATTGATTTCAAACTTGAATTACAGAGCTTATACTTTTTTAAACCAGAATTCCACAAAAAAGAGATTTATTTATTTATTTTTGGTTGTTATTAGAACAGGGGGAGAAAGATCTATGACAATGCACTTTGATAACATCCAAATAAGCTTCTTAAATCTTAGTACCACTGGTGGTTTTACGTTAAAATTCAAAATTAGGTCCTGCTTTTTTCTGATTGCATCTCTCCAGTTAGCTCTGCAGCAAAAAGGAATGCTTGGGTGCCCTGAAGGAATGTCATTCAGGTCCTTGGGTTTATTGCCAAGCCATACGAGCAGAGAGAAGGCAGCTTGACGCTCCAGTACCAGCTCCATATGATTCTTTTCTTTCACTTGGTCCTCCTGGTAGAAGGCTTGTGATGCACTTGTTCTAGGCAGTGAGATGGTCCTCCCAGAGGGAAGAGAGGGCAGCCGTGCTCCAGGACTGAGATGTTATTCTCTATCCGTCGTTCGCACTCGAATGCCTCTGCTCCTCTAACTCAGTGTAGCTGTGCTGACAGTTGCTTATTTGCTGGAGTGTTAATGAATGCCGTTCACGCATGCACTCCCTCGTGGGCAGCATGGCTGTGTTGGGGCCCCAGTCGCTTTGACGTCATGGGTGGCCCTGGGCCCTGCTCTGAGCAGTGATGTCAGACTGACTTGGATGTGGAAATCCCTGCCTCCTATGGCCTCCTTCTCCTCTCCTGGCCTGTCTGCCAGGGCTCCAGTCTGTTTCTGGAAACCCTGGTGAGAACAATGGTGAGATACGCTCCAGCTGGACTTGTCCAAAGACTGGGGTGCAGCAGACGCTTATTTATTTATTTTGGTACTCAGATTTGGGGTCATTTGTTACTAACGTGTAATGTATCCTATTCTGACCCATACAGCTCGTCCACATTCATCCTCCTTTTTTCTTCTTGGAAGCCCCTGGTGTTCATTTGTGCATTCATGTAGTTTTGTTCCAACACTTTGAGACTGGAATAAGTTCAAGGCCAATCAATGGGCTCATTGTGTCCGTTGGAGACATCAATCATATGAAGATGGGTTCGCTAACAGGTGATGTCTGATTGTCCAATCAAAATGCAGCTCAGGATACTTGAGGATATTGCCGGGATGCAGTTGCTTGCTTTGTTACTCATTATGAAGGGGGAAGCATGCATTCTGCATGTAAGAGCTGTTGGACAATCCTAACTGCGGAGATACCATGGATATGGTAGAGGTAAAGAAACCTGGCCCATGAGAACAACAGAGTTAAGGCTCATCAGACGTCAGTCCTCAGCAGTGACTGCCTCTGCCAACCTGCATTATTTTACCTGCTTCAAAGCTGTTATTCTGGTACTTGGGACTAACACGATTTCAGCCGGCATAGTGCTAGAGCTTCAACCCTCTGATGCAAGAAGTTCAAAAGGCAAAACCAGGTCATGCTTTGTTATGTCCTCCAGGAAGAACCCATGGGCAGGTGCAGGAAGACATGGCAGGGGAAGGAGTGGTCATCACAAGACAAGTGACAGAGGACTCCAGGGAGCTGTGTGCTTAGATTCACGATCTACTGTGGGTCAGGAATGCCCTCCTAAAAAGATTAGTTGGCCTCTCAGAGCCTTCGCTCTCTCCTGTAAAGCAGAGGTACTTTGCTTCGAGTGGATTTCATGTAAATGTTTGTGTGTGCAGGGATAGTCCTATTTACTCGTGAGCTTTGGTGTGTATCCCATCCCTGGGGCAGCAGCAGCTCCTCTTAATCTCCCAGCAGCCTTACTTTTTTACTGCAGCCAGCCTGATCTACCCTTCCTGTGCCAGTAGAGTGAGGAAATGGTACCACTTGCACCTGTGAGTTTGGCAGAAAGTTTACAGACCCCTTATCATTTTGCACCTTAGAATCAGTTGCCCCGTCCGCATGAAAGCCTTCCTTCATTTATTTCATTTATCAGAAATACAGGATTTAGAGAAGGAGTTCTATGTATGTGCCCAATCTTGTTATTTAAAATCAGGATGTTGTCTCCACTGCTTTGCTCCATTGCCTCAGTTGTCCAAGCTTGACCTGTTGATCTAAGTATAGGGTTGAGAATGGCCAAGCAATCACCATTATGAGTCTTTCTTTTCTTTTTTTTTTTTAAGATTTATTTATTTATTTGAAAGTCAGAATTACACAGAGAGAGGAGAGGTAGAGAAAGAGAGAGATGTCTGCCATTCACATCCCAGATAGCTGCAATGGCCAGAGCTGCACCAATGCAAAGCCAGGAGCCAGGAGCTTCTTCCGGGTCTCCCACACAGGTGCAGGGACCCAAGGACTTGGGCCATCTTCTACTTCTTTCCCAGGCCATAGCAGAGAACTGGATCAGAAGTGGAGCAGCTAGGTCTCGAACCGCTGCCATATAGGATTCTGGCGCTTCAGGCCAGGGCATTAACCCACTGCGCCACAGCGCCGGCCCCCAGTATGAGTCTTTCATGATGACTTTCTTCCAGTTCTTTTATGCCTGTATATGCTACATATCTTTGGCCAAGGAATTCCAATCCAACAAGACCTTCAGTGTATAGCTAGAAAAGTGCTAAACTCTTCTCATTCCAAAGCAAAGATGGAAAAGAAAAAAAGCCTTTGTATTCTTGTGATTCTGATCTCTATATAAAGTGTTTACATCAGGGAGGAGAAGAGTGAAGGGGACATGATCATGACCTAACAGGGTAGAGCAATTCTATGCTCAATGCTCATTTTAACTAACTTTGCTATCCCATGGGAGTCATTCAGCTTCTCAGAATCATCACAAATTCCTATAATATTTTATTTCTGTTTCATGATAACATGGGCACTGGTTTACTCATCCCAAGGGATCTGAGACACTTTACTCAAGGGACAGCAGGTAGTGTTAAAAATTAATCATTTTGAAATATGAAACATTATCTGGAGCAGTGCTGTTGTTCCACATTATATTAACTAGCTGGCTGGCATGTAGTTTTTTATGCATGGAGCCACACTGGGTTTTTATGTTTCCTGGTAAATAGTTGTCTTGGTTTTTTGAAAGTTATTATGGGAGCATGGCTAGAGCTAACTGCATATTCCGTTCAAATAATGTGATGGGCCATGATTGTGGGACATCAGTGGTTTCCCAAAGACACAGCTATCGTGGTCATTTGTAAAAAATACACTAGTGCAGATTCAGGAGCCTCCTCTTAGTGGAGCAAGATTATGGTGTTGGCCTTTCATGTCAGAGAGATCTGTCTTGGGCAGATACCTTGGAGCGAGAAGCCCTTGGGCAGGGTGCTAGCCCCTCGGAGCCCTGGGTCTGAGTGTGTCTCCACCGTCTCCTTCTGTGGGTAGAACCGCAAGTTTGAAGAAGCGCTGGAATCAAGGTCAGCCAACCTTTTCTGGTAAAGTCTAGATAGTTAGTGTCAGTGCTCATGTGTTGTACACCAAATGGTTTCTGTGGCTGATTCTCTGATGGTCAGTGTTCCCAGCTTCCTGTACCAGGTGCTGTCCGTGTCCACTGCTCTGATGGACGGTGCCCCCAGCATCCTGCACCACATGCTCTGTGTGACTGCCATTCTGTTCTCTCATCAGGCTGCAAAAGCAATGGCAGAAGAGCCACAAACAGATAAGTGTAGTTGTGTGTGAACAAAGCTTGGATGAGGGCCAGTGAGTTTTGAATTTCCTAGAAAGTTAATATGTCTGCTAATACTAACTGGTAGAATAAAAAAGGGAGAGAACGATCCAACATAGGAAGCAGGAAACACAGCAGACTCATAGAATGGCAAATGTCCTAAACAGCACTCTGGCCTCAGAATCAGCCCTTAAGGCATTCAGATCTGGCTCAAGAGCCCATGAGAGATTTTAGGCATGAAAAGCCAAGACACTCTGGAAAAAAAAAAAAAAAAAGAGGACCTAAATGAAATATCTCTGTGGGTGAGATCCCAGTAGAAAGGATGGGCCATCAAAGAAGGAGGTACCTTTCTCCGAAGGGAGGAGAGAACCTCCACTTTGACTATGACCTTGTCTAAGTAAGATCAGAGTTGGCGAACTCAAAAGGCTTCCATAGCCTTGGCAACTCATGGCAAGAGCCTAGGGAGATTACTGACGCCATAAACAAGAGTGTCAAATTGTTAAGTCAACAACAGGAGTCACTGTGTACTTACTCCTCATGTAGGATCTCTGTCCTTAATGTGTTGTTCAATGTGAAGTAATGCTATGACTAGTACTGAAACAGTATTTTACACTTTGTGTTTCTGTGTGAGTGCAAACTGATGACATCTTTACTTAATATATACTAAATTGATCTGTATATAAAGATAATTGAAAATGAATCTTGATGTGAATGGAATGGGAGAGGGAGCGGGAGAGGGGAGGGGTGCTGGTGGGAGAGAAGTTATGGGGTGGAAATAGCCATTGTAATCCATAAACTGTACTTAAATTTATATTTACTAAATAAAAATTTTAAAAAAGAAAGTTAATATATGATAAATGATTTTGTTTTGAATTTTGAAAACATCGTGGTTTTGTCTGTAGAGCTGCTGGCATCACTGCTCTCAGGAATGTGGAGAAAGCAGCTTGGACACCTGCGTGATGAGGGCCCTGCACCCAGCTCATCGTGAGGGTCGTGTCGTGCAGGCTCGTGTGCAGGCAGTGCATGGGTGTGTGGGCCGCCCCACTCTGCAAGGCCGTGCCACCTCTGAAGGCAGGCTGAAACCAGAGGCCAGGGACTCCACCCTGACCTTGCAAATGTGTGGCAGGATCATGCCAAATTTGTGGCAGGTATCCACTGGGAATTTCTTGGTTTGGGATGAGATGCTTCGGTGAGCATTCCTTCAAATCAGCTTTTGTCAGAAGCAGCCCGATGCTCCTCTGTGTCCAGAGCTTGGGGAGCACTCTCTGTGGTGCAGGCACAGGGAGCCAGGCCATGCTTTGTGGCCATGCTTTCCTGCCGGATGTGACGCGGGAGGCTTGTACTTCTGGATACTCCACTTCCATGTGTAGAGTGGAAACACCAGCGGGAGCAGTCACAGTTTCCAGTACAAACCGCATTAAACAGGGCTTGTATGAAAATACGCGAAATGTTTTATTATTATGTAGTCTATGCACATTCTTGTGAAACGAGCATTGTCATCCAGTGCTGTTTACAGCCCCCAGACTTGTGAAACCTTACTGCTCACTTTCCTAAAAGGAAGAGTTCGAGGTGTTCGGTTATGTCTTCAAATCACTCCAGTTCATTGCCTCAGCAAATTACAGTCTTATTCTTAGAGCTTCTTTAGTTTACTTACTGAGATACAGAAATGATTTTCAAAGTATAGTTATAAAAGTAATATGAAAATTGCTTGGGTGCCTTTACATCTCCAATGACGAGTATTTGGGCGTTTATGCTCAGCTTACCAGTTATTTAATGATGATTTTTAACAGCTCAATTTCTGTGAATAAGTACCATGATTAAAAGCACCAAACAGAGCCAGGAGACTTGAATTTCTGGTTTCCCTGTTCTGGATATCTGGTTTGAGGAGAGTTATGGACATCTTTGAGCTTCAATTTCCTTATCTGTAATTTAGAATGATACTATATATGCGGTAGGTAGGTAGGTAGTGAAGATGAGCTGAGATTATGCTTGTGAAAGTGCTTTGTAAGCTGCATATCACCATAATTATGTGAGCAGCTCCTTTGCAAGGAGAACATTGCCAGCATTTAAGGTCTTCCTTAATCAAGTCCTGTAGCAATGGATACTTTGTTTTCCAGGATCTCTCTCTCTCTCTCTCTCTCTCTCTCATTCTGTCTCTAACATATATCTATAAGTGGGTTACAACCACACATAAATACACAGATAAAATTTTTAGAACATTTTATTTTGTTGTGCTTTGAGATACATTTTTAAAAGTTTTATTCACTTATCTATTTTTCGAAAGGCATAGTGGAGGGAGGGAGGGAGGGAGGGAGGGAGGGAGGGAGAGAGAGAGAGAGAGAGAGAGAGAGAGAGAGAGAGAGAGAGAGGTTTCCCACCTGCTGTTTTATGCCCCATATGCCTGTCAAAGCTAGGGCTTTGCCAGGCAAAGCTAAGAGCCAGGATTTCCACTGGTTCTCCCATGCGGATAGCAAAGACCCAAGTGCTTGCATCCATCAACTGCTGCCTCCCGGGGTGCGCATCAGCAGGAAGCTGGATCAGAGCTGAGGTGGACGTGAGCCCAGGCTCTCCAGCGCATTGATCCAGGGGTCCCAAGAGGTGGCTCAACTCAGAACACCCTGAGAGACACATTTTCTCCACTGCTGCAAAGGCAATTGCTGGCCATGTTTCCTTTCTCTGTGGATGGACTGAGAAGACATTTGGACAGAAATGTTGGAAAGCAGAGCAGCTGACTGAATGCTGGCGTGCATCCCCTTCTGTGCAAATCTGGAGAATTCCACGTGCCAAAATGCAAACTGTAGAGCAAAATCGCCTCTCCACTCGTTCAGGAGACACCAGCTTGAAGCCGTGTGTCCGCGAGGATTGCAGCAGCAGGGAGTGGTAGGCCGTCAATTCTGGAGCTCTTCTTCGAATTGGATGTCGGCCAATGGTTTTCTTCCCATGCGTTCCCCCCCCCCCCCCGTCCCCATCTTCTCTGCAAGTCCTTCGGGCACCGAGTTCATTGTGCCTCCTGTTGGTGCTTTCACTGCGAAAACTGGCATTTGGTGATTTTGAAATTTGTTCTGATTGGAAATAAATGATCTCCTGGGGTTGAGTTGAGTGTGAGACAAGAGCGCCAAGTAGGGGCTGCATCCAGGCCTATACTTAACTGGAAAATAGGCAAGCACTGGCCCAGACAGAGGTGTGATTTGCAGGGTGGCTGGGAAGATTATCGGGGGGCGGGTGAAGGTGAAGGACCCCGGGCACGTATGAGCTAGCTTCAGACCTGAGTCCTCCCTCTGAGGGTCACAGCTATGGGACTGGGGTCAGTTTTCTCAGGGAATGAGCTGCCAGCTTCACTCTGGGAACCAGTATCTCTGTGGGGCCTCTGCTGTCATGAGGTGTGCTTATCCACGGGGTCAGTCCTGTTTCAGAGACCACCTGGTTATAGCAGCCTCTAGCTGGTCAGAGAAGGGACGTCAAGATGCTGTCCTTCCCTGGACTGATGTCCACAGTCTCAGAGAAGTCAGTCTGGTACTCAGCATACTGGTGTTGTTTACAGACCTTTTGGCCAGGTTTGTGCGATCAGCAGTGCAGAGAAGCAGGTTCTGGCTGGAGGCCAGGGAGACCAGAGGTTCTACAGCAAGTGGAAAAACCAGGAGCAAGTGGCAGGGCTCCTCGTCTTGAATGGCTTTTGGGGATCACCTGATCCTGTCCTAATCTGAACTCAGAACCTCAAAAGGAAAGGTTCTTGACAGCTTAAAAGATAGGCAGAGTTTTCTGAGACTGAACACTTCTACCTACTGAGGGAAGACTTTTTTCTTTTTCATTTGGAATCTTTACTCTGGCTCATCAGTACAGAAAGCCATTGCGATGGCAATGGTGTAGGTGGATCTTCAATCTCTAATACAGCCCTGCAGGTCCAGTCTGCATTTGTTGCCATCACATATGTGGTGATTCTGCTTGTAAGATGTGCATCTGATACTTTTATGTGTTTTTGTACATTAAATACATTGCCTTACACACTGAGATCACGTTTTCCCCTATATATAGTGGTTAATGGACTCTTCTGGGTACAACTAGGACATTTTTTTTTACCTTGTGTTTAATGGTGAGAATATATAATTTATGATTTACATCTCGGAGTTGGTGGTGAAGGAACATTACAAGAAGTTTATAATCAGAGATGGATTCCAAACCACTGGGGTTCATGGTCCCACACATTTTGGGGAGAACTAGTGCCATCCAAAAGATGTAACCAAGACTTCGATACAGCTATGTCAGCTTCTTAAAAATCCATAAACCAAGAAATATCATGTTATTTATCACTACTGGCAACTCAGCCATCTCTGAGATGCTGTGTTTTTCTCTCAAGCTTTTTGCAGTAAATTTTTAAATAATAAACTCATTCTCACCTTTCTGGGGATGGAAAATGCCACAGAAGTCATTTAAAAATAGCCTTTTCCACCAGAGAATTCTCTTAGCAACCTTACCTGCAAGTCCAAAATCTGTTGTTTCAACGCCTCCCAGGGTGGAAGGGCAACTCTCAGACAAGGTAACACATACAACTGCCAGACAAGCCTGTTGGTTTCCAGTGTTGGAAGCTGGAAAGGTTGACACCAAGTCTCTCTTCTTAGAACTCTGTTCTTCTGTCCAAACTTGGTTGTCACTACTAACAGATTGACTGTACTCCCCTACCTAATGGCCCTCATGGGCTCCCACTGTGACGGGATGAAGCCAGCGCTGTAGTGTGAACTGGACACGGAGGTGTGAACACCATCTTGCTCCTGCCGAGGCACCGCAAGGGGAATGTGCACTGAGCCTGCGGCCAGGGCCAAGGGGACCATGTTCACCTGCAGCTCTGGTTGCTCTGCCCTGCTGGGCTCAACACCAGCCCTTCAATTTAATGAAAGGATGTTTTTGAAAGAGACAGCTTAGTGAGAGGGGTTGGCACACAGGGAGAAACCCATCCACTGGAATACTTCACTGTCTGGGCCTTTGGACTTGAGTTTGTTGTGCTTCTATGCAGGCACCATGGGGTAGAGAAAAATGTCTTCCCTCTTTGGTCAACTTCCCCAGTATGTAGGATCCTAAACCTTGCCTAAGCTAGTTGTTTTGTCTACATTTTCTTGTTTTCTTCTTTTTTTCCTGGGTTATCCAACTCTTACCCCCCTTGGCACTGTTGAGCCAGTGTCCCCCTGTAGAAATGTCTTCCACTTGTGACCACCCTTGCGTGTCCGGTTCTGTGTTCTTGTTCAAGTTCAGGCCAGACATTCACTGCTCAGCTCGACCTTCTTGTACAGCCCTGCTTAAAAGCAGTTCCTGCAGCTCAGTCCTGCACCGGCTTCGCTTCTGTGTGCACTTGCTGGCCCTCAGCTGGGTGTGAGTGAAGCCTCCTGATCTGTCGTTTTGCTTCTTACTGTGTGGAAGACCCATGAAATTATGTCCCGGGCTTTAAACAGTGCCTGGCCCAAGTGGTTCACTGAATAGGTGCTGCATAAATGAATCAGTCTCGAGAAAGAACAAAGCTCTTTCCGTGATGCTCTAGGCTGGCCCAGCAGACACGGGATCCTGTTTTCGTTTTTTCTAATTAGGCAGCTCCTTCAGCCTGTTCTGCAGGTCACAGACACTTAATTCCTTCCATGTCACAGCTGCAGCCTCTGGTTCTACAAACGCTCCACTTTCCCCCTTTGTTCTGGAAATAGGACTCCTGGCCCCCAGCCGTCTGCCTCAGCTCTGAGTAGGATTGCGCAGGTGCTGTGCTTCAGGCTCCCTGGTCCAGAGGTTCTGTGTGGATGTGCGCATCCTTGTTGTGCCCCTAGGGATACTGGGGCTTGGGAAATGACGGCGTGAATCCAGGCCTGTGCTTTGTTATGGTTTTCATCATGTTCAATTATTTTAACGTGTTTGGACTCCTGCGCTCTGTCCCTTGTGTGTTCATATGATTAGCTAGGCCTGCACTGAAATGAAATAATGCCATTTATAGTGGGAGCGTGAGGTGTCTTTGGCACAGAGTTGTGTCCCTGGTTGTTGTCATCATCGTTTTGCCAGTGCTGCGTTTAGAGAGAGCCACGGTAGACACGACACTTAGAAGTTTACAGTGGTACCAGTAGTTCTGTTTTTGTGGTCATGTGACTGACAATTGTCATGCGGTTCTTGTCATGCAATGAAGCAGGGATTCGGAGCAGTCATTGCTGACTTGTATTTTTCTTTCACCCCATCTATACCTCACATACCCCCTAGTCTCTTCCAGCTGGTGATTTTGTGGCTCTGTGTGTGTCTCAGCCCCTGGCGCAGCCGCAGACTGGCTGGCTACATTGTTAGTACAGTGATGCTGTTGAATTTTTATTCTGTCACCTGTGAAATCAGAAGAAGTCATTTTTATCTCAGAGTTCAGTGGCAAAGCACCTTGTGTGCTGCTCTCTGACAGGGAGGAGCTATGTATGTTTTATCAGAGAACATTCAGGAGAGCTCAGGAAGGGTAAACATGTCCACTCCCCTGGCACACGGTAGGGGAATAGAGGCCGACTCTTTCAGAGCCATCCCTGATTATCTCACTGCAGTTCCACACAAATGCTGGGAGAATCCATGTCAAAGGCACTGTGGCCAGCACACTGCACATGTGCTCAGCTCTTCCCCATGACACAGAGAACCCACAGCCTCTGTGCCCATGTCTGCAGTGGACTCTTGCATCCCTGGGAGCCCTCAGTCAGGCAAAGATTTTCTTCATTGTTATTTAATAGCTTGACTGCCCCTCCAGAAATGCATGATTATCTCCAAGGGTGGAAAGCAATGCAGGGCACACCTGGATTCAGACTTTGGATGGCCGTCTCCCAAGGAGCTTTGAGTAATCCTTAGCTATGCTCTGTCCGTGGTGATGCGTCCTTTCCCACAGGAAGGACAGACATTTTGAACCATCCCTGACTGATGTGAGCATTTCTGGGGCTTTGTCTCACGTTTCTCCCTTTAATATATACTGCTTAATTGGTGATACATTTCTGAAAATGCATATGGAACAGTTTTGTTATTTCCAACCACACTTTAATTGTATAAACACTTTTGTTTTAAAGGAGTCCTACTGTGAATGTATTTGTCAAATTTTGCCGATTATTTTGATTCTTGTAGAACCTTCCCTCTAAATGAGTTCATATTTCCTTAAAATGAGCTCACTTTCCCAGGACATAGCTACAAGAAGGGTGCCCCATTACTAACCACCCAAAGAAGGAGGGCCGAGGACGTTCTTAGATGACTGGTTCCTGCTCTGCACATGGCTAAGTCACCACACAAGCCACACACTGCAGAGGGCACCCTTCTCCTGTGAGGTTGTCTTGGATATAGGAATTTTTCCCCCTCCAACTCATTAAGGTGGCATTTGCTGAGGTTCGTTCATATCAGTGTTTGTATTTGTTGCTTAAGTGGGGGTGCACCATTTGGACTGAATCTTCCAGTGTGTTAGTGGAAACAGGAGGCCCTGGTGAATAACTTCTTGGATGAGAAAGTTAATTGTTAGTACCAGCACCCTACCTAACATGCAGATCTGAATGCTGCCTTCTGAGCTCATGCGGCATTGAATGGACACTGGAGGTAACTACATTCCATATCTCAAGCTTCATTTGTTGTACATGAAAGCCTACAGTCTCAGAGACCTCAGGACCAAGAATTCCTTCTCCATTATTTATTTACCCTGAGCACCTGGATAATCTGACAGATACATTTGTCTAATTCCACAAAAGGAAAACCTCTTTCTTCTCACTGTGGTCAACTGTTTTTATGAATTTAACATTTGCTTTTAACTTTAAGCACCTGGTAGAAATGTCTTGCTTTTCAATTTGCCAAATCCTTCCTCCTGTCCCCAAATATAGGCACATTTGGGAAAGTTTTATTTGGGAAATAGGCAAGGTCTTCCTTCAAATCATTTCCCTCTTCTGGAAGAAAACTGTTTTATTTCATTATTTAGTTAATTTGTAATTTTTACTTTTTCTTTACTTTTAACTTTCTTTTTTTTAATGATTTATTTTTTTATTTGAAAGACAAAGTCACAGAGAGAGGTACAGACAGACAAGTCCTCCATCTGCTGGTTCACTCCCCAGATGGCCACAGCAGCCGGAGCTGCGCTGATCCAAAGCCAGGAGCCAGGAGCTTCTTCGAGGTTTCCCATGTGGGTGCAGGGGCCTAAGGACTTGGGGCATCTTCCACTGCTTTCCCAGGCCATAGCAGTAAACTGGATTGGAAGAGAAGCAGCTGGGACTAGAACTGGCGCCCATATGGGATGCTGGCACTGCAGGCCAGGGCTTTAACCCTCTGCGATGCAGAGCTGGCTCCTTAACTCCCTTAACTTTCTTTATTTTTATTTTAGTAAATGTATGATCACAATGTAATTCATGTACATTTTATGACATACAGTACAATGGTTCAACATGTGTCTACATTGTAAACTCATTCTATGAGGAAACCAGCCTTGCTTCCTTATCTCTGCTTTGTGCTTAGAGCCCCTTAGTTCCTCTCTTCCAGTTCTTTCCACACCACATTCCGTGCTGTTGGGGTCTGACTCAAGAACTGAACTGTGGACACTGGGAGCTGTTACTCTTATTTGGCTGTGTTTGATGCCTTTCATGCAGTCTCCCTTTTAAATTAGTTAATTAATTAATGTGAGAGAGGGAGGGGGAGGGGGAGAGTGAGGAGGAGGGGGAGAGGGAGGGGGAGAGGGAGGGAACCAAATCCAGGTCTCCCGAGTAGGGAGCTGGAACCAGTTACTTGACCCATTACAAATTCCTCTCTGGGTCTGCATTAGCACAAAGCTGGAACTCAGCGCTGAGCCAGCTAACAAATGTAAGCACTTCTACGTGGAATGCAGGCCTCTTAGATGGCATCTTAACTGCCGCTCTGAGTGCGTGCCCCATGCAGCCTCCCTCAGTCCCCCTCACCCAGTCCTTCCCAAACTAGAGTAATGAATACACATAGCTCAGATCCATTGCCCTTTTCTTCTGACCTCTAAATATGAGACACAACATGCATTATTTACCTTTCTATGCCTGGTGTATTGCACTTAACATAACGGCTTCATGCCCCATCTGTTTTGTTCAAAATATCAGTGTGTTATTCTTCTCCACAGCTGAGTAATATTGCATTGTGTGTGTGTGTGTGTGTGTGTGTGTACAGTTCTTTATCTCCTCATCAGTTGATGGACACTCAGGTTGATTTCGTATTTCAGCTACAATGAATAGTGCTACAATGCACATGGAATTGTGGGTATCTCTTTCACATACCGACTTCATTTACTTCAGATACGGGTCCAGAAGTGGGATAGTGGGTATTATGGCAGATCTGTTCTTAGTTCTCTGAGGACCCCCCATACTGTCCTCCACAATGACTGTTATAATTTGCATTCCCACCAACACCAACAATATTTAGAGATTTCCCTTTCTCCTTATTCTTGTCAGCGTTTGTTATTTTTTGTCTTTTTGGTAATAGCCATTCTGATTGGGCTGATATGATACCTCATTGCAGTTTTCCCTGATGACTTGTGATACTGAGCATTTTAAAAAATATTTTTGGCTATTTGTATTTTTTCCAGAAATATCTGTTCAGAGTATTTTCCACTGCTTTTTAATCATTTTTGTTTATTTTTTAGTTGAAATCAGAAATATTTATAGAGTGTATACACACACACACACACACACACACATATATATATATAGAAAGAGAGAGAGAGAGAGAGAGAAACAGATGGAGACAGAAAGACAGATGGAGAGAAGCTGTAATAATCTGTAATTAGACAGACAATGAGAAATGAAGTTGGAAGTTAGGGCTGAGGTCCAGGTGCTTCCTGAAGTGGTCTGTAGGGTGGGGTGGGGACACAGAGCATCTTAACATGGTCTTGGATCACTTGCCAGGAATGAAGGATCAGATGATACTCAGAATGGGGGAGTCCTCTCATGTAACTTGTTTACCTCTTTTCTCTTTTTTCTCTCTGTCTTCGTTCTTTTTTCTTCTTTCCTTTTTCCTTCTCTTCCCCTTCCCCTCCTTCTCTCCCTCTCTCCCGTCTTTTCTTCCTTCCTTCTACCCATCCCTCTCCCTCTCCTCACCTCTCCTCTCTCTCCTCCTCCTCCCTCCTTTTCCCTTTATTTTTACAGAGAACTCTCAGGCTATCAAGTAAAATGGGAGCAGAACAGGGGAGGCTATGAGAGATCATCCTCTAAATTTAGAGTTACAACTTTATACACCTGAGGACTTCCCATACTTTCTTTATGCTTTTGCTGAGAGCTTTTGCTCTAAAACAAATCCACTGAAGATCTGATGGCTCAAACCTGCATTCATTGTTTTTCATAATTCTCTGGGTTACCTGCACCGTTCTCGTTTGTGTTATCTTGTCTGGGAATGGGAGGTTGAAGATGTGCACATTCTCACAGCCTGGGCTCCATCTGTGAGAGCTGTGTCTAATTTTATCAAGGAGACTTGTTCTCAAAGGGTAAAAGAAAACAGGGTGTTGAAGCTTTTTGAGGCTTGGCTCAGAGCTCACACAAAGGCACTGAAGTATATAGACTATATAGAGGTTTCTCAAAGAATTCACAAGGCTAGCTCATGCGTGGCATATGATGAAGAAATTAGAACTGCCTCTTGGTGGAGAACTTGAACGAAGTCTGTGGCCATTTGCAGTACACCACAGCTTTGCATGGAGAAGCACATGTCCCTGGGCCACAGACAGCAACTGCTAATAGCAAATGTCTCTCTCAATACCTACCTAATATGTATCAGTTATCACTTCCAATATCTCTACCACTAAGACAACACAGCAGTATTTCCTACTGGAGTCATGAAAAGTTTTCTACAAAAAGAAAACATTTATTACATTATATTTCTTGAATGAGCTCCATTATAGTTGAAAGTTAATAGATGGTTTCACACTTAACCAAGTTTTTAAAGTTCTTGACATTGAGTAAAAGTTATTGTTTCTGTAGCATTATTCTTTGAGTTATGGAAATAAGGCATGAATAATGCACTAAATTGACACAAATCTAGCAGTTCATATATCAGTATCAATAACACTAAAACTTTGAAGTTGTTATAGAAAACAAGCCAAAAATGTGCCTTTTCAGATCATTGGAATCATAAAAGCAAGCATCTCAAGACTTCTGAATCCCAGAATCTGATACCTGTGATACACACTTGGTCATTATTTTTCTCACGTTTCAGTGTTAATGGTGTGAGCTTTCACTCCCTCTGTCTACATCATGCTTGACTGCTACAGTGACTCTCTAGAGTATCTTCTAGTTTTGAGGGTGATGACCTTAAAGATGTACGTGCATGCCCAAGCACCATTCTCTTTGCATTTTTATTTGTGCTCCACCGGACAGTCCATATTTCCAAGTCTTTCAGAAAGACACCAGCACTACCACTGGCCACCATGCAGATTCTGCCATGTCTGCTGAGGGCACTGTCTCCATGTAGTCGCCACATCCCCAGATCCATAGATGTCAGAGGAATCCTGGATTTTTTAAGGAGGTGAGGATTCAGCCTCTTTACCAGTCATGTAATTCATTTTCTGTGTGGGCATCACCCAACAATTTGAAGACAGCCCCTAGGGCTGAAGACGTTGCCCACTTTCATTGGCAACATCGTGGCAATCCAGGAGCTGTTCAGGTGTGTCTCAGAGTAGTTCATGGTCATATTCTGGCACAAGGCCTTCCTGCACAGGTACTTGAGCAAGCGCATGGATGAGATGGAGTGGACTGAGGCTAAGAGCAACATGAATGGCCTGGTGCCTAAGTACCAGCAGTACTGGGATGCCATGGCTGAAGAGGAGGGTGAGTTTGAGGAACAGGCCGAGGAGGAGGTGGCCTAGAGGTGTCTGTCAGGGGTAAAGTGCAGACGTGGTGTGAAGTCTTCACTGGCTTGGTACCTGTTCTCTGGTACCCCAGTCTCCTTGTGTACCTTCTCCCCTTCCTATTCTAAAACCACACCATTAGAGCATTTTCATAGTGAAAAAAATATATCTCTGCCTATACAGCCTGGGATCCCTTCTTATGAGCTGCATTAACTCCTCTGTCCCCTTGTCCCCCATCTTTGTGACTGAATAGTCTGAGGGTCTTCTTTTCAACCACTTGATGAGAAACTGCTGGGGCTGGCAGCCGCTCTCCAAGGTGCTGATAGTGGCTACCCACTGACTTACTTTCTCCTTCTGGTCATAAGCCTGAGTGAAAGTTCCCTCTGTTTCCCTTGTTTCAAACAGACACCTCCTAAGGCTATGAATAGTTATAAAAATTTCCTGAGGAGTATGAAGGGTGGTGGTTGGCATGGTTGCAGTAGCAGTCTTTAGCTATATAGGCTGAGAATATCCCATTGCATTTCAGGATGGCAGTTCTACAGATCTATTCAGACTGTATTTAAATAAAGTATAAGACATGAGTTGAAAATTAAAGAGTCCAGTTTGGTTTGTTTGAAAGACTACATGTTCTCAGTTGAAATGTTTTCACCCTCTCATTTACTTTGGAAGAATGTGTGGGACATCAAGAAGCCACGGGTCAGGCCAGTTGAATGGGTTAAAGCAGGGAGCTTGATAGACTATGAAATGGCATTTTTTCACTTTCCATTGGGAAATCTCAGTCTTTCACAGCAAGGATAAGGGAGGGAACCTAAGATGACTTCCACACAACCTACATGTATTGTGCCTCATCACAAGTCATGTTCACTGAGTTATATAACATTTGGAGGCAAGATGAACAGTGCAGGCGAATTTTATGGAACTTATAAATATGATGGGGCCCATAAATATTTTTAGCTAAAAAGCATCAACACATGGAGCACTTGGGAATTAAATACGGTTTTGTTCCAGATAATTGCTTCTGATATAGAAATGGAAATAAGCTATTTTCCTATATATTTATCTATGACTTACTCTTCAATTGATAGGAGGAAACTTAATTTTAATTCTTTTTAACTACCATTAATTGTGTACTTACCATGCAAAATAGGTACATTATGTCCATTTCATTCAATCATTAGAGTAAATGAAGACATTCTTGTTCTTATTTATCATGTGAAAAAAACATGGCACAGGAGATTAAGTGACTTGAAAAAGATTGCACAACTTTTAAGTGGTCATTTTAATTCAAAAACAGAACACTTAGATTTCTAAACTATTGCTTATAATCACTGTACAGTAAGATACCCTAAAATGTTTGTTTATAGAACTGAGTAAAGCAACTTCTGCATTATTAAGGATGATTGAATTTTAAAGATTGCATCCACATAACCCAGCCTCATCATCTATATAGTGGGGACCTTGATACCTCTATGTTTGGAAGAGCGAGTTCAGATCCAATGTAGTTTATAGATACAATCCTAAGAATGTAATGATATTCCATCTTTGCTAAATCTGGAGTATACATTATGAAACCTGAGGCTAGCATCACTAAAAGGAATCAAAAGATAGTTCACCCAACAAAATCAGTAGAGTATTTGAGGAGAGTTTCACACATATTCTTAGATTTCCTTCAGTAAGTATGTGTTCTAAAGATGAAACACTTAAGTGAATACCTCATGCTTTTCTATTTGTGTCCCTACCATAGCCTAATATTAGAATATCAAGCTAATTTTATATTTTAAGCTGAGTGGAATTCCATTGTGTGGAAGTCATCATTACCTGATTTTGGCCAAGCTAATAGATAACCCTACTTTCATAACATAAATAGTTTGAATTGCTGTGACTCAGCTCATTAATGAGGCTAGATTTCTCTCCTTACAGATATTTGTTTTATCAATTGGACCCCAGTATTCTTGACTTAATTTGTAACTGTCCTGTGAGAAATGGTGTATGTTATCAGTGGCATTTTTCCTGGAGAAAAGAAGTCTTAAGGGATACAGTAGTCTTTATAGACTCTTGAAGCAATGTCAGATTATACAGGGAAGGCCATTTTGTGTGGTCACAAGGGGTAAAGCTAGGATGATTTGGAAGCTGAAGGAGGACAGATTGTACTTGTAGATGAGGGAGAATTTTCCAACAGTCTCGGCTATCCAGAGATGCCCCAGGAAGCAGTAAATCACCATCTCCATCCCTGGACCTGTTCCAGCAGACAGACTTCTGGCCACAGAAGCAATGCTGGCACTCAGAATTTAGCGACTTCTGAAGGACCCTGGCCAAAGCCAGAAGCTGATGGTTGACATCTCTTTGCCCACGGCGAATGCTCCTCCTTATGGACATGGAACACCATTTGGAGGCGTGAGCTTGGCACCCATTTCAAATGTTTCAGTTCATAGAAAGTGTCAGGAACGCATCTAAGAATTAGCTGGGCTTGGTCCTGGGTGTTTTGTCCTAGAACAGAAACTGTTCCCTGGCTGTAGTCTATACTTCCTTTGATGGCCCTTCCTGACCTGTTATCTTTAAACGTTGTTGTTCCTTAGAACCTGGCTTTGTGCTTCCTTCCCAGTCAACGTTTTTGTCCTTGGTGAGCTCATAGACCCTTCCGGATTTAAATACTGCCTCCACTTTAAAGACTTGCAACATTGCATCTTCTGAACTTGGTGTTGGTAGTTATACATCGGAATGCCTGCGTGACATCACCATTTGGGTGTTTTGTAGGAATGCCAAACCTCACAATTCCAAACCCAAGGCCCTTCTTGCCCTACAGTCAGTCTTTCTCTTCTGACTTCCTCCATCTCGGGTGATGGTCCCATTCAAGGATCATTTTCAGAGAATTCTGGTCCCTTTTGGTAGCCATTACTCCCTCTTCCTCCTCACACAGGTTCTGTGTCCAGGATGTTTCTCAAACATCCCCCCTCATCCTTCTTTCTACCCCTTTGTCCAAGGCCTTCAGCCAGGCCACCATTACTCCTGGCCTTGGCCCGTGCCAGAGCCTCTGGCTCCACCCCCTGATTCTTCCTCATCCCCTTCAATGCATTTTTCACGATTTCAGTGAACAGGTTCTGTTTCTTTAAAACAGTGGCAATGACATGATTACTGACCCTCAAAAACTGCTAAACTACTACAGAAAATTTCCATTAGAAATCGTGTTTTAACAATGAATGTCTGATTATGCTGCTGTCTTGCTTAAACTTCTTTAGAGTTTTTTCCTAATTGTCATAGAGAAGGAAATACTGCTATGGAGCCCTCTGAGTTCCAGTGTGGTCTCTGCTGTTCTGTCTCTTCGCCCTCCTTTGAATCTTGACTCCCCCGGCTCGAATGTGTGTAAGAGCTCTGTGAGGATCCTGGAGTTAGACCTGGGTTCAAAATAGTCCCTTCAATTGACATCAATTCATATTTGTTTATATAGCTATAGATACACACACACACACACACGTATATATATATGATTATTTGTTTATTAGGAAGGCAGGGTAGAGAGAGACAGAGAAGAAAAACTGGAGGGAAATACAGATCTTCCAGTTGCTTGTTTACTTCCAACATTCCTGCAAGAGCTGGGACTGGGCCAGACTGAAGCAAAAAGCCAGGAACTCCATCCAGGTCCCACATGAGGGGCAGGAAACAAAAATAAAAATGTGAATCTTCATCTGCCGCCTCCCAGGTATGGTGTCAGGAATCTGCATCAGAGGCAGAGGAGGTCTGAAACCCGGGTGTTCCAATACTGGGTGTCAATGTCCCAGTTGGTGGCTTTACCTAGGGCACCGCAATGCCAGCCCTGACACAGTGATTCTTCAGTTGTGTGAGTTAAGAAAACAGATGTGTGCTTGGCCGCAAACACATGGGACTTCAACAAGTCCATGTCTTAATATTTCCCAGGAGGTGGTCCATGATACCCTGTATTTGCCAAGTGATAGCAGCCAGATTTGGGAGCATAATTTTTTCTCAGATTTTTGTGTTATTTTTCTTTTTGAAAAGTTGTTTTTCATGTTCAAAATACAGCTTTGGGCTTCTTTCCCTCTTGCCTCATCTGATGATAAAATCTATGTTCAACAAATGACATTTCTCTATGGCTAGGATTCTTTTTTTTTAAGATTTATTTGAAAGGCAGAGTTACAGAGAGGCAGAGGCAGAGAGAGAAGTCTTCCATCCACTGGTTCACTCTCCAAATGGCCTCAGTGGTCAGAGCTGCACTGATCCGAATCCAGGAGCCAGGAGCTTCCTCCAGGTCTCCCACACAGGTGCAGGGGCCCAAGGACTTGGGCCATCTTCCACTGCTTTCCCAGGCCATAGTTAGAGAGCTGGATAGGAGGTAGGGCAGCTGGGACTAGAACCGATAACCATATGGGATGCCAGTGCTTCAGGCGGTGGCTTTACCCGCTGCTCCACAGTGCTGGCCCCATTATGACTCTTTTCTGTGTTTCTCACCTGAACCAGACCATTGCCTTTGGAAGGAAGAAATATAGAGAAATTTGGAAGTTGAGACTCAGGCAGAGAACACAGCAGAACACCCTGAGAGATGCTAAGTGTGACTGTGTGACTGCACGGAAGCATCTTTTATGATTGTCGCTGAACTGATGAGAGACACTTAGACCTGGGCCTGGACCACTGAGCATTAGGTCAGTGGACACAGACCACGAAGGAAAATGCTCAGTCAATGACTTCTTAGAATTCCTTCCTGCATAAAAGTGATGTGAACACCAGGAAAAACGGCCCAGAATGAACCCTTCAGAGCTCTGGAAATGAACTGAGCCTTGTAGCATTCCAAGGAAATGGTTTCTTAAACAAACCTCAGTAAATACGGGACGATTTGAGGCACTTGGACTGGCCTTGCCCCTCATCCTATCTGCCTTGAAAACCAAGAGCCCAGCCTGCATCCTGGGCACCGTTGGTGGGGGTAGAGCCAGCCTACAGTGATTTCGAACCCTAGGCCGTGGAGAGTGGTCTCTGTGTGGCCTGTCTGGTGGTTCCTTGCAGGACCCCATTCCCAAGGTAGTCTCTGTTGGACTTGATTCAGAACTGACTGGTACATGCAGCCTTTTCCTTGGGGTGCTGGTCAAAAACAGCAAGAGGCAGTTGTTTGACTTCAGGGGAGCCTAACATCATTGACAATGGTTGAAGCAACCAGCGTGCTAGCCGAAAAGCTCAAAAAGAAGAGTTGTGGGGGCCAGCGTTGTGGTGGAGTGGAAGCTGCTGCCTGCAGTACTGGTATCCCACATGGGCAGCGGTTCAGGTCCTATGTGCTCCGCTTCCTGTCCAGCTCCATGCTGATGGACTGGGAAGGTGGCAGATGTCCCCTGCCACTCACATAGCAGGATGGAGTTCCAGGCTCCTGCATAAGCATGGCCCAGTCCTGGCATTTGCTGTTATCTGGGGAGTGAACCACAGATAGAATAATTCTTTCTCTCTGTTTCCCTCCCTCTCTCTGTAACTCTGCTTCTCAAATAAATAATCTTTTTTAAACAGTCTAATGCATAAAACTAAGATGCACCTAGGTTATAGGAGTTTAAGGGATTCTCTGCATAGTCACTAACTGAACACTCAGCCCAGCAAACAGGGAATTCAGTTGTTGCACACAACAAGGAATACAGACTTTACAGAATTAGTTCAGAAAAGCTACTAACCAAGCAACGGCACAAAGTGACATTAGTAAATCCTGGCAAGGGAGAGAATCTGGTATCTAGATTTCTAGTGTTATTTAAAATTATCGGTTAAAAATATGAGACATACAAAGAAATAAGTGAGGTCCACATACAGGGAAAAAGAGTCAGTATACTGTGTTCCAGAGGAGCCTGCATTCGCACTGGTGACAAGTTTAAGCCAGTTATTCTCAAAAAGTTTACAGACAGCAAGAGGAATGCATGATAATGATGGCTGCACTAAGGACTACATAAATAACACAGATTTTTTAAAGGCGTGTACTAGAAATCTGGCAGCTGAGAAGTGTGAACACGAAGGGAAAGTTCCACTGTGGGGCTGGGAAGCACATTTGAAAAGGCAGACAAGGTGGTGAGCTTTACCACAGGGCAACGGAGAGGCGGTGGCTGGAGGGACAGGAAGAAGAGGAATGGAGAACCACGGAGTCTGAGGCTGGTGCGACACCGCCCTACTGTTGGGGGGCATCTTTAGGGGATTTATGAAAGCATTCTGGGATTTGACAGTGGCGATGCTTTGTACAACCTTGTGAATATGCTAACACCACTAAATGGTGCCCATGAAGGGCTGAACTGTATGGTACATGAATTCTTTCTCTGTTAATATTTTTTAAAGAGGGAGTACACAGAAGGATGTTCACATGCAGCCTTCCCGTCTTCAGTGTATCTGGCCCTGCATTAAACTTACTCCATTCTCACTGCCCAGTCGCATACTGTTTACCTGTGCTGAAGGTGAGGCTGAGGAGGGTGAAATAACATCACTGCCAGGTCACTGACCCTTGCAGCAGATCAGACACATTTCAAGAATATTGCTCGCTGGGATTCCTTGGCATATTCATCAAACAGCTTGATCCTTAAAGCTGATGGATAATCTGTAAATATTTAATGTATTTAGTGAAAGTGGTCAAGCAAGTTTGCCAACGTGGATGGCTTCCCCTTGGGTATTCTCTGCACTCAGTAAAATGCTTACTGAGAATCTGCTGCCATGTGAGCATCCCTGTGGAGTTGACATGTGTGCATCGGGACAAGCAGGTGTCACTTGCTTTTGTCTTTGGGGTGCTGTAGAGAGCACCCCCTCCCAACTATGTACCTCTCTGTGGAACTCCAGCCTGATGCCACTGATCCCTGATGATATACTGGGCCTGGTGATACGGTGGGCCCTCAGGTGAAAAGACAAATGTGTCTTCAGAAATGATGCTGAGAGATCTTTCACTGCATAGAGTGGTTCCAAGGATGAAGGAAGGGGTGGGAGAGGGTGTGACGTCCTCAGAGGTGGGGGTGTGTCCGTTTGTGGTAGGGACTCTCCCAAGGCTGTCACAGGCTGTAATTCCCAGGTCTACTTTACTTCTTTTGCAATTCTGGCTCATGAGTAGGGATGTGTTGGGCTGTGGCTTTGCACAATGCAGTAGAAATGGACTGGACCAGAAAGATGTCCGTTTGCAGAGAATTAATGTCTAACAACATTGTGGTGCTTTCATAGAGGAATATGTGAAAGGGCTATGGATGAACAGCTTGTGAAGGCCACGGCCAGCGTCTGGTCAGGGTCTTTGGCAGTGTGAGTCTGAGAGCAGCGTGGCGGCCTGTGTGAGTGCAGCTCCACATCTTGCTTGCAGGATGTTACTGCAGTAGGGTGAGTCCCTTGCAGGCCATCCTAGGCCATTACTTCTGTGCTGACTGTGAGTCCCCAGCACTTTCATTTTGAGCTCTTTCTTTGTTTCTCCCCTTGGAATCAGACACTTGAAAATGTCCTTGTTTGATAGTTTGACTATTTCCCTCCTTGGTCAACTTGATGTTGTGCAGTGTGTCTTTTTTTTTTTTTTTTGACAGGCAGAGTGGACAGTGAGAGAGAGAGACAGAGAGAAAGGTCTTCCTTTTTGCTGTTGGTTCACCCTCCAATGGCCGCCACGGCTGGTGCGCTGCAACCAGTGCAGCGCGCTATTCCGAAGGCAGGAGCCAGGTGCTTCTCCTGGTCTCCCATGGGGTGCAGGGCCCAAGCACTTGGGCCATCCTCCACTGCACTCCCTGGCCACAGCAGAGAGCTGGCCTGGAAGGGGGGCAACCGGGACAGAATCCGGTGCCCCAACTGGGACTAGAACTCCGTGTGCCGGGCCGCAAGGGGGAGGATTAGCCTATTGAGCCATGGCACCGGCCCGTGCAGTGTGTCTTGAATTATCTTTGAAGAGATATAAGCAGAAAGAAATCGCCTGTAAATTGGAGCACCCCCAAAGGGGGCAAATGATTCAGTGGGTAGAAGTAGAGATGATGTTTCCTGGAGTAGAAATGGATTTGTGATCCATCAGGATGTTTTAGGCTGCCTGTAACAGGACAGCCTTATGAGAACTGACCTATCCAGAAATGAAGCAATTATACCAAAACCAGGACTTGCAGAAGCAAGACAGGGTGTAGGTGGATGCAGTTGTGGTCCAGCAGCATCAGTAAGGACCCAGGCGCTCTGTCCTTGGCTCCGGCTTCTTTTTTCTTTCAGCTTTTATTTAATAAATATGAATTTCCAAAGTACAACTTTTGAATTATAGCGGATTTTCCCTCCATAACCTCCTTCCCACCTGCAACCATTCCATCTCCCACTCCCTCTCCCATCCCATTCTTCATCAAGATTCATTTTCAATTATCTTTATATACAGAAGATCAACTTGGTATATATTAAGTAAAGATTTCAACAGACTGTACCCACACAGACACACAAAGTATAGAGTATGGTTTGAGTAGTAGTTTTACCGTTAATTCACATAGTACAACACATTAAGGACAGAAGTCCTACATGGGGAGCAGGTACACAGTGACTCTCATTGTTGATTTAACGATTGACACTCTTATTTATGACGTCAGTAATCACTGGAGGCTCTTGTCATGAGCTGCCAAGGCTATGGAGGCCTTTTGAGTGCGCCAACTCTGATCTTATTTAGACAAGGCCATAGTCAAAGTGGAAGTTCTCTCCTCCCTTCAGAGAAAGGTACCTCCTTCTTTGATGGCCTATTTTTCTTTTTTTTTCTGCTGGGATCTCACTCACAGAGATCTTTCATTTAAGTATTTTTTTTTTTTTTTGCCAGAGTGTCTTGGCTTTCCATGCCTGTGAGACTCTCATTGGCTTTTTTAGCCAGATCTGAATGCCTTAAGGGCTGATTCTGAGGCCAGAGTGCTGTTTAGGACATCTGCCATTCTATGAGTCTCCTGTGTATCCTGCTTCCCATGTAGGACCATTCTCTCCTTTTTAATTCTATCAATTATTTATTATTTAACTGAAAAGTGATCCCTGTTAAATATAAGAGTGGGAATAAGAGAGGGAGGAGATGTACAGTTCAGCATATGCTCACTTGGACCTAGCCCTAATGGTAGAGCTAGAAACGTGCCAGGGGATTCCAATTCAATCCCATCAAGGTGGCATACACCAATGTCATCTTACTTGTTAAAGTGATCCATTTAAGTTCATAATTGATCCAAAAGATAGGATTAAGTGTCTAAGGGATTACATAAATAAGACCTGTGTCTGCAAATAATAATTGATAGAATTAAAAGGGCTCCGGCCTCTTTATAAGGCTGCTTCCTCTCGTGGTTGTGAGATGCCTGATGATTGTGTCACAAGAACCAGGGCAGCACACAGATCCAGTCAGTGGCTTCACTCTGAGGCCATGCATGGCACATGTCCACTTTCCTCCTGCCCAAACCAAATAGTGATCACTTGGGGAATTTGTGTGCTAATGGTTTACCTTTGGGCCTGAGCCTGCCTTGTCAAACGATGGATTTTCTCCTAAAGGAAAAGAACAGAAGTCCTTGCCATATCTGTTAATGGGGCAAGGATTTGAGTTTGAACTAGTTGGGTGAGAAGGTGTTCCTTTATGAGTAAGGAAAAAGCTCTTAGGTTTAAGCTAAACAGACTTAAGTAACAGATTCGGAGTCCAGGGGAAATAAAATAAAAAACACCTGTGGGGCATTGCACTGTGTGGCTTGGGGGACAGATGGGCTTGCTAACCTGGCTTCTTCTGAACTCTGGGAAGGCTGCCTTTGAGTACAGTTGCTCCTCTTCTTACCTGTAGAGCTGCAGACCAGCTACTCCAAAGCTTGGTGTTCATGTTGGAAAAAAGCAGAAAACGGTGTCTTGTTCTTTAGTTCGATAGCTGCCATTCGTTGAGTAACTGATACAAAGCTCGTGTTCTTGTTTTCTTGCTGTAAGGACAGACACTGTGTCCGTCAGGGCAGGGCAGTCCCAGGAACACCCTGTTGGGTGAGTCCAGTGGGAGCTGGGTGTCCCACCCTTGTGTGACCAGGAGCCCAACCAGGTGGCTTCCCAGGGCTTTGCTTGTTCTTGGCTTCCCCAGGGAGCTTCCCAGTGTCCACCAGCAGAGGCCCACCACAGACACGGATTTGCTCTGCATCACAAGGACACTAAAGCATGAATGACTTGGACTATGCCAGGAGAGCACAGCTCCGGTGGAGGGGTGGGTGCCGTGGCCACACCCTGGCAGGTGTGTGCCTCCTGTGTGCTTGTGGGGCGAGCAGCGACCAAGTATCAGAGGACTGAACGTGGCTTTGAAAGATGATCAGCAACACAGAATCAGCCATCTGAATTCTCCTCTTTTTCTTTTGATGGTTCACCCAATTTAAAATAGCAAAAGAAATGTTTTCTTTATGTATACCAATCCTTCCCCTCCCCCCCCCACATGGGACTTATGTGAGGCTTATGGGTTCTTCTGTTATTTGGGGAAGTCTTTTGAATGAAGTCTAATTAAACTAATTATCAGCTAACAGTTTGAAGACCTCTAGAGTGCATGAGTGTGTGTGGTTGGCAGTGATGAGGGTGCATGGAGAGTCCATCCAGGGCTGTGCCCTCAGGAAGAAGTTCCTGCAGGGCTGAGTAGAAGCAGGGACTCCTGCAGTGGCCCCATGCTGAGCCCTCTGCACAGCTACTTAGGATGTTGCAAACCCGTGGAGAACTCAAGTCAGGGGCGCCTGTTGGCTTCCAATTTTCTCTTGTACATGGAGATGATTTTATGTCTTCCTTTTTTACACACAATTGTGCTGTTCTGTCGCCAGCCACATCTGTTATAGATAGCTGAATATTTATATTACCCTTCCCTCTACATATTATGTAATCATGTAAGGTTATTAAATAATGTTGTTTCATGTTACATAGATCAACTAAAATGTCTCCTATAATTGAGCAATTAAAGTGTTTATATGTATGTATGTATATATACACTACTCACATATATATAGTATGTGTATCCATATGGATGTGTGTACATATACACACTATATAGTATGTGTATCCATATGGATGTGTGTACATATACACACTATATAGTATGTGTATCCATATGGATGTGTGTACATATACACACTATATAGTATGTGTATCCATATGGATGTGTGTACATATACACACTATATAGTATGTGTATCCATATGGATGTGTGTACATATACACACTATATAGTATGTGTATCCATATGGATGTGTGTACATATACACACTATTCTCTTTCTGCCTTTCTCTCTCTCACCCCTCCCACTCTCCCTCCCTACCTCTCTATCTCCCTTTCTCCCTCCCTCTCGCTCTCTGTTTCTCATTTGACTAGTGCATAGTGAAGTTACTCAAATCTGCAGCTGCAGTAAACCTGTGGAATCGCACATGCTTAAGTGGATGAGTTGCATGGTATGCAAATTATAGCTTAATCAATCTGCTTAGAGGACATCTAGCTCTGTGCTGTGGGATCCTTAGATTTCTGTTTACACTGAGACTTCTTGTTTTATCTGACAAACAAAGTTCTTCCCAGAGTTACTCTATGATAAAAATATCTTCTTCTAGTGATATAATTCTGTAAGGTATAAGCTGAGATCATTAGGAAAAAAATTAATATCTGAGAGACCCTGGGAAATAATTAAATTTTCATATTAATCACACACACACACACACACAGAGATGCACACCCCTGTGTACACAAGCCAATAAATCCCACAGAGAAGAAACTCTGTGAGTTCTCTGAAATACTGAACTATTAACAGAAAAATGTTGGAGCATGTTTTTCTCTGTAATCTGTGGTGCTTCCTTTATAATAAAGTTTCAGTTTCCATCTCAACCAGAGAAGAATACAAACCTCTGTTAGCGAATCTCAGAGTATTGGGAATTGTCTTTCAAGCGCTTTCACTGGTTTCCTCTGTCACATTCTGTCTCTGAAATGCCTGGGGTTTATAAATGCGTGAAATCGTTGCCACGGTGCCCGTGTGGGCACTGTCAGTGGGTGGTTTGGGGACTGTGGGCTTCGTTCCTTCTGCTTTTCAACAAATTGCTGGTGTCAGATTTGAAGGTTGTGGAAATCACTCGCATGTGTGGTGGGATGTGGTTGGGTGAGTCCTCAGCTAGGGCTCCTCCTGTTGACTTGAATCTCACTGGGTGACACTGGAACTTGTAAATAGAAGACAGGTTCCATCAGAAAGGTTGGCTGGCGTATGAGGCTTTTGAAGTACTTTAGGAAAAAAAAAGGTTTAGATATTTATTTGAAATGCACAGTCATACACAGAGAGAAATGTATGGGGAGGAGAGAGAAAGAGAGAGAGAGAAAAATCGTCATCTACTTGTTCACTCTCCAGATGGCTTCAGCAGCTGGGGTAGGCCAGGCTGAAACCAGAGGCCAGAGACTCCACCCTGACCTTGCAAATGTGAGGCAGGATCTCCAGTGCTCAGACTGGATGGCTGATCCCCAGGTACATGAGCAGGAAGCTGGAGTGGAAGTGGGGCAACCAGGACTTGAACCCAGTATAGGATGCAGGCTTTGCAAGTGGTGGCTTAACCTCCTGCACCGAGACACACATCCCTTGAAGTGCTTTGACCATTTAAAATTCAGCTTTCTCTCACAGGAGCTTAGGAATTGTTCCCCAAGGAATGTGTTTGAAATGGAGAAAGGGTCCGAGTTTGCATGGCTGCAGTATTTCCTTTTAACTCTTTGATTAAAAATTTTGCAAATGTCTTCTTAAGGCAGCAGACAACAAGTCAGTGGATGAGCTTATGGGGGCAGGGGCTGTGGCGAGCAGAAGGCTGAGGTTTCAGTCATCTGTGAGCTGGTCCCAGAACCCTTGGCAATCCCCAGATCTGTGGATACTGAGCATCTATTTAGTGTTTGCATATTACCTAAGCATTTCCTTCTCTATACTTCAGATCAGCCATACAGAGATTTTATACATATATATATATATATATATATATATATATACACACACATATATATAATGTGGATCCTATTTAAATAGTTGTACCTTTTTTTTTTTGACAGGCAGAGTGGACAGTGAGAGAGAGAGACAGAGAGAAAGGTCTTCCTTTACCGTTGGTTCACCCTCCAATGGCCGCGGCGCTATGGCCGGTGCACTGCGCTGATCCGAAGCCAGGAGCCAGGTGCTTCTCCTGGTCTCCCATGGGGTGCAGGGCCCAAGCACTTAGGTCATCCTCCACTGCACTCCCTGGCCACAGCAGAGAGCTGGCCTGGAAGAGGGGCAATCGGGACAGAATCCAGCGCCCCCACCGGGACTAGAACCTGGTGTGCCGGCGCTGCAGGTGGAGGATTAGCCTATTGAGCCATGGTGCCGGCTTAATAGTTATATCTTTTGGGGACCACTGACAAGAATGTCTGCACATCTTCAGTGAAGGTGCAGCTTTTGTACTGATAGCTTCAGTCTGCAGTTCGTTGCACATCTGTGGATATGGAACAACAAATACAGGCGTCTTGCTGAAAACATGGAATCCCATGGTAGCATTGTGGGGCAGCAGGTGAAGCTGCCACCTGTAACACCAGCGTCCTATATGAGCACACATTCAGGTCCTGGCTGTTCCACTTCCAATCCAGCTCCCTATTACTGTGCCTGAGAGAGCAGTGGAAGATGGCCCAAGTGCTTGGGTCCTTGCCAGCCATGTGGGAGACCTGGATGAGTTTCTTGGCTCCTGGTTTTAGCCTGGCCCTTACCCTGGCCCGTTGTGGCCACTGGGAAAGTGCACCAGCAGATGGAAGACCTCTTTCTCTCTCTCTCTCTTTCTCTCTCTAACCCCGCCTCTCAAAAAAAAAAAAGATCTTTAATCAAAGAACAAGATGCCCAGCACAGCCATGCTGCCGTTAAGGCATCACCATATCTTTGATTTTTCAAGAGAAGATGAAACTTGAGCTTTGCTTAATATGAGTAATGACAGTGTGAAGATCAAGGCTAACTAAACAAATTGGTTATATTTTATAATTTTAAATATTTATTGTCATGAGTAAAATTGTTGAATGTTATCCATTTAAACCAAGTATGTAAATATGTTTTTAAAAAACAATAATAGCAAGTATAAAATAAAACTTTCAAGTTTAATAAAGCACTTAATTCAAATGTCTGAGTTTTAAAAAATTAAATCATTTAAAGGAAAGTTTTCATGTGGTGGAGGCCAAACAAATCAGGTGTGTGGGTGAGATTTAAATGTCACAGATCCATACGGCAGTCAGCCCTCTGCAGAGTGGCTCGTGGGCAGCCAGCAGAAATTGCACCTGTAGCTCTACTGGTTCCTTCAGAAAATGGGTACAGAGCTGGGCAATTTGGGGCCCTGCATGAAGCATTGCCAAGCCTCTTGAGAAATTCAAAACGCAGCGCTCTCTCTGCTGTTTTTCCCCCATGGAAACAGTTGCGTGGCTCCTGTGGCTCCCAGGAGTGACATCCTGTCTTTCCTGTGGCTCCCAGGAGTGACATCCTGTCTTCCGGCCACTGACTCTCCGGGGTGTCCTTGTCTGGGCAGTTAGGATAGTCCTCCTTGGATGCCTTAGCTGTATGACTTTGTAACATAGCCTAGTGGGTAAGAAATCTGAGACTCAAGTTTTATGGCCAGTGAAGGGAAAAACTAGGATTTGAACCTGGATTGCCTCCCTCCTGGACTACATTCTTATCTTAAAACCCCAGCTCCACTGTCCTCAAACTTTGATAGTGTCAGAGCAACACAGAGGCAGGCCAGCTTTCTGCGCAACCTTAACCTCTCAGATCTTTACTTCCCTCTTTTTATGACAAAAGAAAAAAGATTTTCATGTTAGGTAATTTAAAAGGTGTCCTAGAGGGATTATCATTCAGAATTCTGATACAATACAAAAGAGTTAAATTTCAAAATGATGAGTGCTTTTCCCCTGTGCTGGTTTAAATTCCCTCAAGGATTCCAGAGATACGTTCACACAATAAGCAATTAGTACCTTTTAAATCTACCCGTTCTCTGCTGGGGCTGCACTTCTGGTGGGAAGCAGAACAGCGACACACTGCGCAAGGGGAATTTTATCCACACTTACCTGGCCCAGACGGCAAAGTCACATTTCAAGGAAAAAAGTTGAATCATGACGATTTGCCTTTGATGAAAAGGTCGTGACGTGCAGCAGATTGGTAGGGTGAGTGACAGGTTCTACAAGAGGCACCTCGACAAGGTCGGTGCCTGTGAGTCCTGTAATTCATTCCTGGAGCAGGATTTCAAAGGATTTGTGGGCTGATTGTCCCAAATGTGGATCAGTTGTCATGGACAACCAAGGTGCTGTGCTGGGGAACACCTCCCAATCCATATATATGTTGTGCTTCAACATTAAAAATGAAGGGGCTGACACTGCAGCATATTGGGTTAAACATCCATCTGTGGCACTGACATCCCATGTGGGTACTGGTTCATGTCCCGGCTACTCCACTTCCAATCCACCTCCCTGCTGTTGGCCTGGGAAAGCAGTAGGAGTGCCCCGGCACCCATACCAGAGACCAGAAAGAAGCTCCTGGCTCCTGGCTTTGGATTGGCCAAGTCTGGCTCTTGGGACCAATGAGAGAGTGAACCAGCAGATGGGAGACCTTTCTCTTTGTCTCTCCCTCTCTCTGTCTGTAAAGCACCTGGCGCCTGGCTCCTGCCATCGGATGAGCGCGGTGCGCAGTGCGCCGGCCGCAGCAGCCATTGGAGGGTGAACCAACGGCGAAAGGAAGACCTTTCTCTCTGTCCCTTTCTCTCTCACTGTCCACTCTGCCTGTCAAAAAAAAAAAAAGAGTTAAAGTAAATAATAAATATTTTAAAAATCTCAAGTTAATAAAGAAGTGGTTTTTTAAAAAATGAAAATAAAAAAGCATTTCTGTTAGAAAATTTATTTCATAGCTTGATAAAAACTCATTTTTAGTCAGTAAAACTTAAAATGATTTGTAAGAGAAATCAGAGAAAATATTGTAAGAAAAATTGCGGCATCAAACTGGTCAAATTGAGAGAAACTTTTGCTAGGAGCCTGCACACTTGGATTTGCTGTGATTTTGTGAAAATGATGGTGGTTGCTCTATAGAACTCTGAAGTTTAGACCAGTGACAAAATGGTTTCATTACTTGCAGCGATCAACTGAATGCTGAATTAAATGTGGTTTTTAAAAATGATTTATTTATTTATTTCAAAGTCAGAGTTACACAGAGAGCGAAAAAGAGGCAGAGAGAGAAAAGGGGGGAAGGGTCTTCTATCCACTGGTTCACTTCCCAATTGACCACAAAGGCTGGATCTGAGCCAATCCGAAGCCAGGAGACAGAGGCTTCTGGATCTCCCACATGGATGCAGGGGCCCAAGGACCTGGGCTATCTTTCACTTCTTTCCCAGGCCATAGCAGAGAGCTGGATCAGAAGTGGAGTAGCTGGGACTCAAACCAGCGCCCATATGGGATGCCATCACTGCAGGCAGCGGCTTTACGTGCTAAGCTACATTGCCACCCCAATCTAAATGTTTTTAAAAATTTGCATCAGCTTCCTTTTCTCTCTGCAAGGTTCACTTAGTAGATGGGAAAAGGATTCACTTCAGTGCCTGCCAGTTCTATCGAACAAGATTGCTTCTGCTCAGGGGTCTGCTTAGTTTTTTAGGTAATGCTGCCGACCCTCCCCATGTCCAAGAACAGAGAAAGAGGTACCTCTGAGGACTTATTGCCATCATTCTGTCTAATTTGCTGCTGATGTTTCTATTTGGAGAATTTAGGTTTTTGTGGTTCAGGGTGTTCAAGCGAGCCTATCTGTTCAGTTCTTTTTTTCCTGAGTTCTGAAGTTTGAATTTAAAAGTAAGGATGCTTTGTGTTGTTTTTAGCTGCAGAAATCCAGAAAGCTATTCCTTTTTACAGACTTGGTCCAGTGGAGCTGTCACGGCGGGGTTGGGGTGGTGGGGGGCTGCCTGAGTCGCCCCATAGACGTGTGGAGGACTGGAGAGCTTGCGTCTCCTCTGCCCCCGCCTTCCTCCTCCAGCGGTTTTCCTCCTGCTGCTCAGCCCTGCTGCTCTGGGCTGACTTGCCGGGAACTTGTGGGGTCTGTGCACTCATGGGCACAGCTTAGCGGTAGCAACACAGCACAGAACGGTCTTTTCTGAGTCAGACAAAGAGGCAGGATGTGTGTGGACAGCATGTTGCCCGAGGGGGCTGGCTCAGGATGTAAGAGGACAGGAACAGCGCTCCGCACCTGCCACAGGAGCCCATTTGACCTGTTTTTCCAGGCCTTTGGGAAAGAGCAAGCAGTGGACAGATCGAAATTTCACAGTAAAATAATTCTATTAAAGTAGCAGTTACAGCGTGGCTGATGTTGACTTCCTGGCGTGGCACTGGCAAGATGTGAAGTGCCCTCATGATTCCAGTTGGAGGAACTTGGGTGTTTCCGTGTTCGCTGAATTGCTGAATCCCTTGTGGAAGTTTCCACACAAAAACCCATGCGCAATAATAGGTCAATTAAAAATGTCTCTTTTTGAGTCAGCAGGTACCATGGGGAAAAATGGTAACATATTTACACCAAGCCTTTTTTTTTTTAAAATAACAGCATACATAGGAAAGAGTCTGTGGAATCTATCATTAGCAGAGGCACTACTACTTGCAACAATTAATGGATACAGATGAGTCAGATTTTATGTAATAAAACCATTGTATGCCAAGACTAATCAACAAATGCACACATGATGCTCTGAAGGAACCTAGGAAGCAAAGGTGAACACAGGTGTGAAATTAAAACAGTCTTTTATTCAGAGCGGAGCTGTGTTGTAGCTGGCTGAGACCTGTTGCCCACTACGGGTCACTGCTGGCCCCTAGCAACCGCTAACCTGGATTCTGTCTCTGCCTGCCTGCTCAGTGCATTCCGTTTCCGTGGGGTCATCACATCATGTGGCTTTCAGCCCCTGGCTCCGTTCACCTGCGTGGTATTCATCTGTGTTGTAGCCCATTGGGTTTTTTCCATTGCATGGGTAGAATTGTGGATGCATTCAGCAGTTAGTAACCATTCGCTCCCCCCCTTTTCCATATATTATACGTAATCCTGCAATGAACATTTTCATACAAGTATTTGTGTGGATATATGTTTCCAGTTCTTTTGAGTATATAAGAATTGTTAAAAAAATTCATGGAAATTGCTTATTATGAAATGCTATGCTTGCATTTCAAATGTTTTTTGCTCTAAATTGAATTTACCTGTTAGTTCCATTTTCCTACCAACTTTTTGACGTGTGCTCAAATACTTGGATGTGGAATTACTGATTGATGAGGAAACTGTATGTCTAACTTGGCTGAAGAAGGGTGATGTTGTTTTCCAAAATGACCGTCTGTAATCAGCCCCTTCAAAGGAACTGAGCCTAAGTTTGATCCAGACCTTCGATCTATTTGCCAGTTTGTGGGGGATGTGGAGCTCAGAGAAACCTGTGAGTCTGCACCTTGATTGTGCTGTCAGCAAAACCCTCACTGAGAAAGAGCACAAAATGACTCAGGTCCCTCAAAAGGTGAATTACAAAGTGAAAGTGAGAGAAGTGCCTGTGGACAGAACATAAAAGCCCTACCAGGTGCATAGAGAGTGGGTGAGGACAACAGTACACTGTGGTTACTACGGTGTTAAAGAATTGGAATGCAGCTAATCTAAAGGAACTGACATACTCTCTGCAAGGTGTTTGTTCTTAGTCAAGAACATTGATAAACTTCGAAGTCCTATTAAAATGTTTAGGGCTTCGTTGTGTTCTGATTTCTCTTTGGATGTATGTCTTTGTGTTTAAGATATTGGAAATGTCTGATTGTAACTCCTCCCGCGGTGACTCTTCTTTGTCACCATCACCGCTGGAGAATTGTGTTTCAGCAGCCACTCAGCCTTCCCTGAACCCGGGGGGGGGGGGGGGGGGGGACAATCAGACGTGGTGGGGAGCTCAGTCGAAGCAGAGTCTCACTTTATTGTAAAATAAATATATAAAATAAATAAATAAATAAATAAAAATATAGCTGAGGTACTGAGTGGATGGTACAGAGCTGATGCGGGCAAGGGGTGGGGTGTTGTGATGCAAAAGGGTCTTAGGCACTCCTATTATACCACCTTAATTATCCTAAGGCAGAAGCGCCCTGGGGCTGGGTGTTTGCCACCAGGGATTTGAAACTTAAAGACAGGTTTTCAAATTTGAGGCAGGCTCAGGAAGTTTCCTCTAGGCTTCTCTGGATTCAGCCTCCCCCATATCTTCCCTTTGCTGTTATTCATGTGCATTAACCTCTATTTTCATGTAGTTTCACTGTAACCGTTTTGAAAATATTTTTAGACCAGTTTTAGATTCTCAGTGTAGAGAGGAAGGTACAGAGGTTTCCCGACACGACCACTGCCCCACACATGCACAGCTTCCTTCCCCTGCCCTCCATGTCCCTCACCAGGCTGCTGTGTTTGTGCCTGCTGGTGAACTTGCACCAACACATCCCTACCCCCCTCCCCACAGTTCCATGGTTTGCCTTGGGGCTCACTGTGGGCTTTGTGAGTCTGTGTTCGGGCTCCTGTGTAAGGAGAGGTTCCCCCACTGCAGCCCCACACAGAGGGTTCTCGCTGCCCACAGATCCTCCGTGCTCTGCCTCTTCACTTGTGTCCCTGCCCTAACCACTGACAGGCACTGCCGACTTTGTGGTCTCCCTGGTTTCCTTTCCAGATAGAGTCACACAGATGCAGCGTGTGCACAGTGGCTGCCTTCCTTAGCTCGCAAGGAACCAAGTTCACACCCAGCCTCTCAGGTCTACACTCACCGTGCTCTCATACGCATGGATGTCATTTCTGACGGGGAGACTCCTTGTCCCAGATGCACTCTTTCCATCCTCACATCCCAAGTGATGTGGGAAACAGAGCATGAACCCGAACACAGTGGGACAGGGCAACGTTTTGAGTGATTTTTGACGAAAGATTGGCATTCATATCTGGGTATTTCAAAAATTACTAACACAAATTAAAAAATGGCAACAACAAATTTAACTGAGGCACAAAGAGCTTTAGAATTTCTTAGATTGTCAGCCTGGCTCTGATTTGGGGGAAAATCTATTTCCTCTTAGAAAATGACACTTGACTGGATCTTTGCTTCTGCTTCTCAGCTTTAAAGGGCTCTGTTCTCTCCAAGCTGGTTTTCTCTGTGACAGCTGCAGAGAGAGCACAGATCCATCTCACCCAGTGCGCTATAATTGAGACCCATCGAAGAGCGCCTTCCCAGAGGAGTGGGTGTGTGCAGACAGGGCAGCTAGCTGTGTGGACAGCATGTCCATGCGGTGCCTGGCTTGGGGGCTTCTCTGCACATCAGCACAGTGGAGAAAGCTGCTGCCCTTCCCCTGGTGTGGCGCCTGTGGACGTCCGTCTCTGAGCAAGGGAGGGCAGCAATGGTGACTGGCAGTGCATGGTCAAGGTGGTCGAGGGTGTGGGTCTTTGCATCCAGGGATGCTTCAGTTTCTAGAAAATTTCCAGATTTGAGAATCAGCCTATCAGGACAATACTTACAGGGCATAAGAGAAAAGAACCAGTGGAGATTCTGAGCGCCTGACTGCAGTAGGGTCGGCAATTCCTTGATTTCCTGTTTAGCAGTGTTCTCCAAGCCTGCCTGTACATCCTCTGTCCCCACGATTTCTCTGAAGCTCCTGGTTCCTTTGGTGGTGTGAGACCTGAGCCTGGATCAAGGTGTAACTATTAGGCCTCCATCTTGTAGCTTGGGCCTGACCAGGCCCTGAACTCTGAGCCAGAAGCTCCTAAAAGTAAATACATGAACTCCCCTTGCAATAAACTCTCCTAGCAACAGCCAATTAGCAGATAACAGAAAAATACCTAGAGTTTCTGGTGTCTTCTCAGGGCAGATAGGGTGATTAATAGCTTCCCGAGACCCCGCAGTTCAACACGTACACCCCAGCAGCTCGGACCCTATGCTTTGGCCAATCAATTCAAAAGGCATCAACCCCAAAGCCATCCAACCACCTTTAGTAGGTCCCTTCCTGCCACTGGATGCACTAATCAGTTCTAGGAGATGTCCTTTAAATTTCCCACGGGATGAGATGATTTGCTAAATGGTACCATAATGTATAAAATGTCTCTAAAACCCTATAAAAACCCTGGCCTTCTTTGTCTCAGGGCTGCTCTGTTCCCTCGTGTTCAGACAGCCCCAGCATGCTGGAATGAATAAACCCTTTGCTGATTGCATGAGAGTGTCTCTTGGGGCAGTGGATGTTTTCGGACTCTGACAGTGGGAGGTGGCAGAGACCGTGCTCCTGTGTTGGGAATTTCACTGCCGAGTTGGGCTTGATGCTGGCTGGGCCTTTTCAGTGACCGCAATGCAGCATATTGGGTAAAATCCGGGAGAGCTGCATATTAAACGATTATGTTAAGGTTCCTTGGAGCTCCCCACGTGTCCTACAAGGCGGTGTTGTCTCACGGCAGTGTTTCCTTTCTGCTTTTGTCCTTACAGTCTTACCAAACCAAAGCACCCTTGGCTCAGCCCCTCCTGTTGATGCTTCACGGTCAGTGCCGAATGCGTGCTTGTGGGAGTCAGTGGAAGTCGCTTGGCTGCTCCTCCAGGTTGCCTGAGGTGAGTGTTCTAAATGTGAAAACTCTGTTCTTAGATGAGTGCCTCCACAATGGGGAGACTTCACTATACTGTAGTCTACATAAATGCTCCTTCTTTTTGCCTGTTAAAATTCATTTATTTATGTCATTTTATCTTACAATATTTCAAATAATACAGAAAACATGAAAGATGAGTTCAGTAAGTGTACATACAATTGGCAGTTTTTTAACTTTTTGCCATATTTACTTCATATGTAAAGATGTTTATGTATGTATATATCTGCATGTACACACACATGCATATGCATGCAAGTTTTTGAATGCACGGAGGATACATTAATGTTGCATAGCACAGAGTTCACATCAAATAGAAGAAATGAGAAAAGAAGGGTGTATTATTATGTAAGGGATATAATTCAGTGAAGACAAAATTTATAAATATCTGTCTACCAAATAGTAAACTCCCCAGTTTTGCCAACTAATCATAGGACAGCTTGACATAACGGATAGCAATATTGAGAGTCTAATAAAAATTTAACAAGAAAGTAATCTTTTTCAATCTGTTCTTGGATTTCCATTTTGCAAGTCAGAATACCCTGTGATAGAAACATACTGCTATGTCCTTTCACTGATGTGGGTGATAAGAGAAATGATCCCTGAATGTCCCATGTGGGCTGTTCTTGGCAAAACTTGGTTATATTTGATCAGGCACCCCTCTCTTTGACATAAATGATTGCCTCCAGAAATACAGGGTTCATGTTTGTAAGAAGCGTGAATCTTCATTAGTCGTATGTTCAACCTGGGAGGACACCCAGGAAATTGGAAAGAATATCCACTGAGGTCTGAGCTACCTGTATGTGTGTGAACACTGTATGTGTGCGTGTGTGCAGTGAATGTTTTGGTCTGGATGTATGAGTGTCACATTGTGGGCAGAGTTAGTTCTTACTCACAGGCCATGTGTAGACCTAGCCTTCAGATGTCAGCTCCATGCAAGGAGCTAGCGCTTCCCACTTCACCAGCCTCTGGTGTTTTATCCATAACATTCCTCTGGGTATTGGAGAATAAAAGACATATCTTTGACATTGTGGATTATAAGCTCTGACGTGGAAAGCCCACAGCCACGTGTTGTTGATCAGGTTGGACCCACTTTCCAATCACAGGGGTGAAACCCGATTGTTCAGAGCTCACCTGGGCACCAGGTACATGGACCAGCAGTTCAGATGCGTGGCACCCACTTCTGGTATTGGAGTGCCTGAGTCTGATTCCAGCTGCTGGCCAAGGCACAGCCATCAGGAAGTGCCTGCTACCCACACGGGAGACCCGGGCTTAAATCTTGGCTGCTGCCTTCAGCCTGGCCCAGCCCTGCCTGTTGAGGACATTTGAGTCATTAGTAGATGGATATCTCTGTCTCTCTCTGTTTGCCATTCAACAACATTTTTAAACATCAAAAAATAAAGCTTATCAAATAACACCCCCTGTTCTTTGACCTTGGATCACTTAAGCGAAACCTAAGATTTTCTACTTTATGGCATTGTTGGTGTCAAGGATTAGATGACAGGTAGCAGATCAGCTGGAGGTTGGGGGTCCTTTCTGGTGGGGCTGGGCAGTGGTGTATTCTCTCTTACTGTGTGGGAAACAGCAAATATAAAATCCCAGTGCTGCTGGAAGCTGCCCGACTGTGGTGAGCACAGAGGCCCTCAGGACGAGGCTGACTTGGTGAATGCTATGTAGAGAGCCAATCCTGCAGGGCACTGTGCAGGTGCCTCGGCGGGCCACAGCTGCCCTCGCTGTGGAAGACGAGTTCTGGCCTAGTTCACAATGCTGACTTAAAGCCTGGGAAAGCTCTGCTCAATCCACACAGAGCTGAGTTGTCCCCTTCAAGCAGGGGAGGTGTCCATGCCTCCCCAAGGCTGCATCTCCTTGGTTCTTCATTCAGTTCACCTCCAAGGTCATGCTGCTTCCTCACGTGGCTTCTACACTGGGCCACTGTTAGTTTATGATTCCCAGCTCTCTACTTCACTCAGCAATCATTTACCATTAATTTTACTGCCCTAGGAATCATGGTAAATCAATACCAGTTCATTAACGTTGTAGTCCAATTATGGAGCAAGTCCACTGACACCCCTTAGCATAAATTATAACAAATATGAAAGCCAGAAAGATTGATCCTCTCCCCATGGATACCATATCAGTAATGCCCACCAAGGGATATCTCATCCTCAGGCGTGTAGAGCCTGTAAGTCCATCTCATCTGTCCTGGGTGTCGTGGAGAGTTACATCTGTCTATTCATGATATTTGTGAGTAGAAGGAGTAAGAGCTCTTTACCATTTTCCTGGCTGTTTGTGTTAGCACAGTCCCTGGTTAGGCGTCACGATGACTGCTGTCAGCTTTAGGCATTTCTGTCATTCTCTGACCGTGGCAGTATCCACAGTGTATTTTTCTCCACTGAACGGCGATCCTTTAGCTATCTTTAGGACCAGGTGCCATTCTTAAAATACTGGGGATCAAGCAGGATTCATGGAGGTAACCTAGTTTTGCTGTTAACTTATATGAGTTCCCGCAGCTGCAGAAATGTTAGCCGCAGCCACCTACCTTGGGGAAGAAGTTTGCCAGAGAGAATTGGGTTTATCACAGAACTAAAACCTCCTCCTGCAACATAAAGCCTGGGGCCAGTTCCCAGGTACCAAACCCTGAATGTCCATCCTTTGAACTCCCACTGTATTCCCTTCCTGCCGTTCTCTCTCAGGGCTAGTGTGAGAAGAGTCACTTAACTTCTCTCACTCTTCTCCCAAAAGCACAGACTCCCTTCCTTTAGAGATTTGATGACTTTGCCTGCTAGGAGAAACCCAGCCGTTTTTTTGCGTAACTTAAAATGTTGGGAAAGAGCAGCTGGTAATCGCCCTAGCAACAGGCTGCTGTGTGGAAGAGTGAGGACAAGGTTATCTGTGTCCAAGGCTGACTGTGAGTGGTGTCCCGGCTGTGGGGGCAGTTGCATACCTTGCCTGCGGGTGGAGATGGGGATGCCCATGTGGAAGATGTTTGTGAGGATCAGAAACGCCAGGAAATGACTAAGCTACGCCTGCTCAGTTAGAGTCCGCTGCTGTTCTCGCTTGTTCTGGAGGCCGGCTGCCTATCTGAGACAGTAGCCACAGTTCCATCATGGAAGGCAGAGCCCTCACGTTGGGGTCGAGATGAGAAGCTGATTAGCATAGAGATAGTGTGTCTGTTGACAGAGCTCTCACATGTGTGACAAGTGACCTCTGAATTGGGATATTACCTGCTTCTGGAGTGTTCGAGTTGTCATTGTGTGGAATTGTCATTTTGTGGAATTGTCATTTTATCAAGTTTGACCTTGAATTTCTACCCTTTGTCATAGAGTTCTCTCTGAAAGTGGCTACATCATTATTTGCTTAAAGTGAGAGTGGCCTTCTCTTTGAAAAAGTATCTTCTGTCTTAAAAACCCTTGGTTACATTGGTCTAATAGTAACCAGCTCAACTTGGTTCTTACGAGTCAGGATTGTTGGGATGGCTTTTCCTGGGGTCTCCTGTTGAGAATCCATTCCACAAGTAATTCTATAATACGCGGCTTCGGTTTCCAGTATTCTGGGTTTGATGTATTTACTAGATTTAGTCAATTAAAGACTTTTATAGCCTTTAGTGTGTTCCTGTCTCTAAGGGGATTTTTATATTTGGTTGTTTCTCAAGTTTACTTTCATAGCTACTTGCGTGTAACTAACACTGCTGGCATACAATTGATGCCTAGCTCTGATCAAAGTCCTGTTCAAGTTCTAAGACTTATCTAAGTTAATCCTTATGATAATCCTATAAAGTGAATGTTAGAAAAATCTACCTGGGAAAGACCTTATGAAAATAAACCCAGACAGATTCCCAAAATGTTGGGATTGGGTCCAGCTTTGTGGCGTATCCCACGTTGGAGTGCCTGGTTGGAGCCCTGGTACGCTGTGCTTCCAATCCTGCTTCCTGCTTCTGTGCCGGGAAGCAGGGACCGAGGGCCCGACTAATCAGGTCCCTGGCATGGATTCAGGAGACCCGTATGAAGTTCCTGGCTCCTGACTTCAGCCTGGGTTAGCCCCAACTTTGACAGGTGTTTGGGGAGTGAACCAGCAGATGGAAAAACTCTGTCTCTTTCTTTGTCTCTGTCTCTGTCTGTCTCTCCTCTCTCTCTACCTTTAAAATAAATAATTAAGTCTTTAAAAAGGAAAAAAGAATCAAGTTTCCCATCATAAAATCATGATACAGAGGGAATTGTTACTTACCCTGGTTCCGTCAGTGCATATTATAACATGTACTATAATGCTACACTATACCTCATTTTTAAAATATTTTTAAAGATTTATTTATGTGAAAGGTATAGTTATACAGAGAGAGAGAGAAGGAGAGGCAGAGAGAGAGAAGGAGAGGCAGAGAGAGAGATAGAGATAGAGAGAGAGAGAAAGAAGAAAACAAGAGAGAAAGAGAGAGAGGTCTTCCATCTGCTGGTTCACTCCCCAGTTGGCAGCTCCAACATTGGCTGGAGCTGCGGCAATCCCAAGCCAGGAGCCAGGAGCTTCTTCCAGCTCTCCCACACAGGTGCAGGGGCCCAAGCACCTGGGCCATTTTCTGCTGCTTTTCCAGGCCATATCAAAGAGCTGGATCTGAAGTGGAGCATCTGGGACTCGAATCAGTGCCCATATAGGATGCCCGCCCTGCAGGTGGTGGCCTTATCGGCTACGCCACAGCACTGGCCCCTGTGTCTCATTAATATATACAATTAATATAATTTTAAAAAGAATATATAAATATTTTCACTAAAAAACACTTTTTTGCCTTTGAAATTCATTCTGATGCTATTTAAAATCTTTATAGTGAAATCCCTCCTATGTAAAATGTAGACAACAAGAGTGCACTTCCAGAGTTCACATGTTTACTTTTCAGCCTTTCTCTAAAACCTGTGAGTTCTGCTTCATCAGTGTAAGAATTGTGCTGGTGGGTCTGTCCGTCATAAGGTACCTTCAAGATGGGGAGATACAGCACAGTGTAACACGCTGTGCACTTCTACTTCTCCGTGCCTGGTGCTATAAGAGACAGGTGATGTCCGATTGAGAAGGAAAGTCATGGTCCCTCCATGGCTGTCATTTTTAACTGTGTGTGAGCTACAGCGTGGCCAGTGTTTGGGGAGGTTTTCCTACATATTTTCAGTCTTCTTTCTGTATCCTACATGCACAAGTCTCATATGTACTTGTTTCAGGAATTCAAGACAGTTTAAGTTTTATTTGGGGAGTGATAGGTGCAGTGCCTTGAGATCTGATCAATGGTAAAGCAGTCCTCAGCCCAAAATATATCTTTTTAAAAAACAATGATTTAATATTTATTTATTTATTTATTTTTTAATTTTTTTTTTTGACAGGCAGAGTGGACAGTGAGAGAGAGAGGCAGAGAGAAAGGTCTTCCTTTGCCGTTGGTTCACCCTCCAATGGCTGCCACGGACAGCGTGCTGCGGCCGGCGCAACGCGCTCATCCGATGGCAGGAGCCAGGTGCCAGGTGCTTTTCCTGGTCTCCCAGAGGGTGCAGGGCCCAAGCACCTGGGCCATCCTCCACTGCGCTCCCGGGCCACAGCAGAGAGCTGGCCTGGAAGAGGGGCAACTGGGACAGAATCCGGCGCCCCGACCGGGACTAGAACCCGGTGTGCCGGCGCCGCAAGTAATATTTATTTATTTATTTGAAAGGCAAAGTGACAGAGTGAGTGAAAGAGTGTGAGAGAAAGAGAGAGTAAGAAGTATAGGGAAAGGAGATGGAGAGAGAGAGAGAGATCTTCTATCCACTGGTTCATTCCCCAAATGGTCGCAATGATCTGGGCTGGTCCAGGCCAAAGCCAGGAGGCTCCAGAGTTTCATTGGAGTCTCCCACATGGTCAGCAGAGGCCACAGTACTTGGGCCATCCTCTGCTGCTTTCCCAGAAACTGTAGAAGGGAGCTAGATTGGAACCAGAGCAGCCAGGACTCAAACTAGCAGTCTGGTATGGAATAGTATCTTTCCAGGCAGTGGCTTAACCTGCTGGCTACAAAATGAGCTCCCAAATATATTTCTACAGAAGTTTCTGTACAGCAAAAGAAGCAATCAACATAGTGAAGAGGCAGCCTACAAATGGGAGAAAATATTTGCAAATCATGCATCTCACTGAGGATTCAGATCCAGAATACACAGGGAATTCAAAAAAGTCAGCAGGAAAAAAAAAAACATAAAAATTCTTGTAGCAAACTGGGCTAAAGATTTGAATAGACATTTCTCAGAATAAGAGATAAAAATGGTCAACAAATACATGACAAATTTTCTCAAGATCACTAGTCCTTAGGGAAATGCAAATCAGAATCCTGATGAGATATCTTCTCTTCTCAGTGAGAAGGGTTATTACCAAAATTACAAAAAAGTAGTAAATGCTGGAGGAGATGAGGAGAAAAGGGATCCCTGAAATGCAGTGACAGGGAATGCAAATTAGTACAGCCGCTGTGGGGACAGGATGGGTGTGACTCAGAAACTGCAATCTGCCATAGGGTCCACTTGTATCTATCTGAAGACTTGAAATTCGCTTATGAAAGGGGGCCCCTGCATGCCATGTTCACTGCAGCACTCTTCACATGGTTTTTGTAAAAATCAACCTGGGCGTGCCTGGATGGATGAATGGATAAAGAAAATGTGGTGAATGCACAATGAAATTTTAATCAGCCACAAGAAAGAATGGAATCCTGACATTGGCACCAAACAGGTGGAGTGGGAAGTCCTTGAGTTAACTGGAATGAGACAGACACAGACAGACAAGTACTAAGTGTTCTTGCTCATTTGTAGAAGCTAAAAAAAAACATGAATCAGAACCTTGAATAGGGATGACTAGTGAATATGAAGGGTGGGAGGGGAGTGTTGAGAAAGTTTCAGTAACTGTGCCAGAATAGACAATAGTGATACATTAGTAATGTATACATTAGTAATACATCCAGAGTCCTACAGCAGAGGAAGTGAGCAGCAGTTACAGTAGGTATACCTGGAAGATCCAGAGCTAGATAGGCCCAAACACAAATAGAAGCTCAGGAAACTGAAATGCTCATTAGGCCAATTAGCTTAGTGTTCATTTTACTCTGTTTACATGTGTGTTAAAATATTACAGCCACCCACATAAGAATTTATAAATATTACATGTTAATAAAATTTACATCTGTGAATAGCATGTACCACAGGATAATTTTTTTCCTTTTTGTTATCATACTGTTCCATTCATTCGAGAATTTTATTCATTGTTCTAGTGAGAGTGCTGGCTGAAATATATATATTTGATATATTTGATAAATATATATATTTGATAAATTGTTATTCAAGAACAATTAGAAAAAAGAATAAGGAAAATAACTGATTTATTCATTCTATCTGGATCACCCAGCTATTGGCAATGTTTGAGTTTGGCTGTAAGAGGAAGAGACATTTATGTATTAAGGAGCACGAAATCCAAGGGGAGAGATGATATCTGAACACTAATCCTCATAATTCAAGCTGTAAATAATTTAAATGCCATTAGAAGTAGCTGGGCGGACTATTACAGGAGTTTAGAAATGAGGACAATTATTTCAAACTTAGAGAAGATAAGAGCCATTTGTGTATCTCCAAATGGGAGTATTCTCGGTTTTCAGTTGTTAAAACATTATAGTCACAGTTGGTGATACGGGGGTTTAAACATTACGTGGAAAGAATCCTTGTTAAGAAATCTTCAGTGGTCCTTATTTATCTGTGGTGAGAGCTGGGAAGTACGTAAAACGTATTATATAAGAACCAAACCTAGAAAATAAACTTTAAGGGGGGGTCCAATTAAGCGCTTTAACCTGATGTGAAATCGTGTTCAGCCTCTCTGATTCTTGGTGTCCAACTCAGGGATTGTGAGATTGAGAAGAAATTCTAGCTGTGAAGCCGATGGCACACTGTGAGTCTGCAACACACGATCGATCCTCTGGTTTCTATTATCACTGTTTCTTCTTTTCTTTTCTTTTCTTTTCTTTTCTTTTCTTTTCTTTTCTTTTCTTTTCTTTTCTTTTCTTTTCTTTTCTTTTCTTTTCTTTTCTTTTCTTTTCTTTTTTCTTTTCCTTTCCTTTCTTTTCTTTTCTTTTCCTTTTCTTTTCTTTTCTTTTCTTTTCTTTTCTTTTCTTTCTTTCTTTCTTTTTTTATTTTTTGACAGGCAGAGTGGACAGTGAGAGAGAGACAGAGAGAAAGGTCTTCCTTTGCCATTGGTTCACCCTCCAATGGCCTCCGCAGCAGGTGCGCTGTGACCGGCGCACTGTGCTGATCGGATGGTAGGAGCCAGGTGCTTCTCCTGGTCTCCCATAGGGTGCAGGGCCCAAGCACTTGGGCCATCCTCCACTGCACTCCCTGGCCACAGCAGAGAGCTGGCCTGGAAGAGGGGCAACCGGGACAGAATCCGGCACCCCGACCGAGCCTAGAACCCGGTGTGCTGGCGCTGCAGGTAGAGGATTCGCCTAGTGAGCCGCGGCGCCAGCCTATTATTTCTTCATGTCTGCTGAAGCCATCAAAGACATGTGGTACTTGCTGGATATTAACATGGTGGATTTCTTGTTGCTGATCGCATAGATGAAGGTTGAGTGTTCCTGCTGTTACCGTGCAGTGAGTCACCAGCAGGTGCCTTTTTTGTGTAGAGTAGAAGTAAATTCACCTGGGCCTCGTTTTATGTCCAGGAATGTGATGTTGGGCCTGCTCCACCCACCTCACAACACCTCTTTCATGAAAGATCCTGTTTACATCCTGTCCATCAGAGCTTGACAGAATAACACGGGAGAAGCCGTGGGTGGTGTAAATTTCCCAAGGTACACCCCAGCCTTTGCTCATGACTGAGTCGTCTCTGTTCCTTATTCTTGATGTGATTGACATCATGCAACCCGACCTCTCCTTGCCAGGGTTTGAAATACTAGCTGTGGACTCTCCTCCCTGAAGGTGCACTAGGCTTCCTTCTGTGCTGTCATCAGTCACCTGATCTGCAGCTTCACCCCGCACTGTCTAGGTCATGGAGATGAGTTCTGGCTGAACACACTGGAAGAGGTTGGATTTTGTCGTGAGGAGTTTCTCCTCTATCCAAGTGAGTGGGGAGGGGGCTTCATGTGCCTGAGGCACTGGTGAGTGGAGTGAGAGGAATTAGTTTAGAAACTGGGGAATCTGTCATAAATGACAGCCACACTCACCCAGAACTTCCTCAGGGAAGGAGCCCATGCGTTCTGTGCACTACATCATTCCCGTGTGCTGTCATCAGCAGTGAGACTCTGCGTAGAACTGACTTTCTTCTCTTCCAAGCTTTGTTTATGCATTTATGTCCTCAGTCATGGATTCCCTGAGATGTGTGAGACAGTGATGTGCAAGTGTGTGAAGTGTGAGCATTGATGTGTGTGAGCGTGTGACATGTGTGAGCATGTGACATGTGTGAGCATGTGATGTGTACAGAAGGGACCATATATTGTGAACTCCACATTAGAAGGGTGGAGGTGTTGGGGCCTGCGCTGTGGTGCAGTGGATTAAGCTACTGCCTGTAGTGCTGGCATCCCATATGGGTGCCCATTCAAGTCCCGGCTGCTCCACTTCTGATCCAGATCTCTGCTATGGCCTAGGAAAGCAGTAGAGGGTGGCCCAAGTCCTTGGGCCCCTGTATCTATGTGGGAGAATTAGAGGAGGCTCCTGGCTCCTGGCCTTTGGGGAGTGAACCGGCAGATGGAGGGCTTTCTCTCTCTCTCTTTCTCTCTCTGACTCTCTTTAACTCTGCCTTTAAAATAAATAAATAAATAAAATCTTTTAATAAAAGGGTAGAAGTACTTAATATCTAACCTCAGGCTGTTGTGTTGTCACCACTGTGTACTCAGAGTGTACATGCTACACACATCAGCGTAATCCCCTGTCTGAAGCATAGTCATCCCCTGCTGTTTCCAGGGCACTGGTCCTATGATGCCCTCTATGGGTACCAAACTTTGTGGTTGCCCAAGTCCATTATATAAAGGACGTACTATTTGCATAGAATCTGCATGACCCTACCTTGTATTTTAAATAATCTCCAGGTGACTTTTAATACCTAATGCTTTGTCTTGTTTTGTAGGTGGCTGTTACACCCTGTTCTTTAGGGAATCATGAAAAGTCTGTACATGGTCAGTACAGAAGTAGCATTTTCTGTCGTTGGTTGAATCCATGGGTGCAGCACTGTAGGCATGGATGGATGACTGTGCTTGTGCAGGGATGGTTGACATGTTGCACATACAGCAGTTCTCTGCGCAACGGTGGTCAGAAACTACTGTTTCCCAAATCCTAGCCAGGAAACTGAGGCTGTGAGACAAGCCATGCCCAGAGCAAGCTCCTGTGGGTGTCAGAGGGTGGTGCAGGGTGAGGAGGAGTCCTTGACTTCTAGTCTGTTCATTTGTGAAGAGCTGCAGCTATCCACAGAAAAATGCCTTCAGAGAATCATGAGGTATCATCTGTTTCTCATTTTATTGCAATTCAGCCTTCATCTCACAGCATACAGTGTAAATGACTGTTTGATCGCATGCACAGACAATTAGCCATGTAGTGGTGTTGCTTCTTGGTGATAAACCTATTCAGTATTTTAGAAAAATGGGTAACAGAAAGGGAGTTGGCCAACAAGGGTGAAAAAGACGCAATGATATGGACGCTGATCGAGTGTGAAGTGTGGTCTGAGTGAACTCTAAGCGGAGATGTAAAAGGGCTAACTTGTGCTGGGAGTGACGACGCTGCTTCCATGGAGCAGATTCCGTGTGTGCAAGCAGAGGAATTCAGACGGCTAAAACTGTTGATGTAAGTGAGGCAAGGGGACAGAACAGAAAAGATGAGTATGTCCCAGAGGAAGTGCTGACGGCTAAAAGGAATAATAATAATACGCCGACTTGACATTAAACGACCACTCAGATATTTCTCAGGATGTTGAAAACACAAAGAAGTGTGCACCATGGGAGGCAGCAGGGCTTGGGTCAAGAAGTTAGGTTCCAGGGACTAACACTGCAGTGCGGTGCCCTTCCATATCTGAGCGCTGATTCAAGTTCCGGTTCCCTGATAATGGCGAGGGAAAGCAGTGGAAGATGGCCCAAGTATTTGGGCCACTGTTACCCATTTGTGGGAGACCCAGATGGACTTCCTGGGTGTTAATTTCACCCTGGCCTACCCCAGGCTGTTGTGGCTACTTGGGGAGTGTACCATGATTGGAAGATTTCTTCCTGTCTCTGTTTTTCCCTCTTTCTCCGTCATTCTGCCTTTCAAACAAATAAATCTTTTAAAAAATATTAAGTTCCTGTCACCTCCATGTGAGACTTGGATTCGATTTCCAGCTCTTAGCCCTGCCTAGCCCTGGATGTTGAGGGTTTTTGGAAAATGGATTGCTATCTCTGTCTCTCTTTCTCTATCCTTTAAATAAAACAAATAATGAATTGTTAAGAATAAAAAGTTGGCGGGCACTACGGCTCAATAGGCTAATCCTCTGCCTTTAGCTCTGGCACACCAGGTTCTAGTCCTGGTCGGGGCGTCGGAGCTGCCCCTCTTCCAGGCCAGCCCTCTGCTGCGGCCCGGGAGTGCAGTGGAGGATGGCCCAGGTCCTTGGGCCCTGCACCCCATGGGAGACCAGGAGAAGCACCTGGCTCCTGGCTTCAGATCAATGCGATACGCCGGCCGAAGCGCGCCAGCTGCAGCGGCCATTGGAGGGTGAACCAACAGAAAAGGAAGACCTTTCTCTCTGTCTCTCTCTCTCTCACTGTCCACTCTGCCTGTCAAAATTTAAAAAATAAAAATAAAAAAAGAATAAAAAGTTAATTTTGTGTGCAGTGCCTGCATCCCACATGGGTGCCAGTTCTAGTCCTGGCTGCTCCACTTCCAATCCAGCTCCCTACTATGGCTTGGGAAAGCAGTAAAAGATGGCCCAAGTCCTTGGGCCCCTGCACCCACGTGGGAGACTTCCTGGCTCCTGGCTTTGGATCAGCCCAGCTCCAGCAGTTGCAGCCATCTGGGGAGTGAACCAGCTGAATCAGCTGATGGAAGACCTCTCTCTCTCTCTCTGCCTCTGCCTCTCTATAACTGAGCCTTTTAAATAAATAAAATAAATCTTTAAAAAAAGATTCAAAACACATCTATTACCTTGAGGCTCCCATACGTGGCTCTCTGGTGGGCAGGCCTTCTTCCCTCCGACCCTACATACCCCTTGCCTTACAGGTCACCCGTCTGTTATTCCGTCATTCAGGAACGTTAGCTGTTTGCTGTCTTTTCCATTAGCTTCTTTAAAGGTCTCTGGAGACGCCTCTGTGCTGCTGTGTGTATCTGTGGCTGATTCTTTTTCATTGGTGCAGAGTTCCATGGTGTGTGTGTTCTGTAGTTTGCTTACCCTCTCATCCACTGAAGAATATCTACATCGTTTTCAGCATGGGGCTGTGATGAGTGAAGCTGCTGTTCACTCTTGCCGTATGAATTTTGTGAGATTGTCTCCGTTAATTCAGCCCCTGTGTCGTGTCACCGTCCTATGTTAAGTTAAGAAACTGCCACACCAGGGCTGGCATTGTGGTCTGGTGGGTGAAGCCACTGCCTGCAATGCTGGCATCCCATGTGGGCACGGGGTGGATCCCAGCTGCTTCGCTTCCCATCCAGCTCCATGCTGATTCACTTGGGAAAGCAGCAGAAGACGGCCCATGTGTTTGGGCCCCTGCCGCCAATGTGCGATAACCAGATAAAGCTCCGGCTCCTGCCTTCAGCCTGGCTGTGCTGGCTGTTGTGGCCATCTGGGACATGAACCTGCTGATGGAAGATCTCTCTCTCTCTCTCTGTCCCTAACTTTCAATCTGTGGCTCTGTCAAGATTAAGAAATAAATCTTAAAACAAAAGAAACTGCCAAGTCAAAACTGCTTGCCTAAATATCTGTACCACTTCATTTTTCCGGAATGCCTGAGAAGCCCATTTCTTTGCATTTTGTTTTCTTTTTCTTTCTTTCTTTCTTTTTTTTTTTTTTTTTAAGACAGGCAGAGTGGACAGTGAGAGACAGACAGAGAGAAAGGTCTTCCTTTTTCCATTGATTCACACCCCAATGGCCGCCACAGCCAGCGTGCTGCGGCCGGTGTACTGCACTGATCTGAAGCCAGGAGCCAGATGCTTCTCCTGGTCTCCCATGGGGTGCAGGGCCCAAGGACTAGGGTCATCCTCCATTGCACTCCCCGTCCACAGCAGAGAGCTGGCCTGGAAGAGGAGCAACCGGGATAGAATCCGGCACCCCGACCAGGACTAGAACCCGGGGTGCCGGCGCCGCAGGCAGAAGAATAGCCTATTGAGCCGTGGCGTCAGCCTGTATTTTGTTTTCTAGATTGCCTTTTCCAATCCATGATTACAGAATCTCCACTTGCTTAGGTCTTACTTGATTTTATTTGTCAGAATCCTGGGATTTTAGCCTACAAGCCTATGCATGTGTGGTTGGGTTTATGCCTACATATCTCAGTTTCTGAGGGACTGTCTACGGTATTGTGTTTTAAAATTGTGGGAATGTGTTTATTTCTGTTTGTTTATTCTAGTTACTCTCTGGAAGCACAGTTGGTTTCTTTTTACTTATCCTTTGTGTTGTAGCTTTACAGAACTCACTTCCTAGTTCTAGGAACTAGGGATTTTGGTAAATTTGTGATTTTTATGAGTTGAATTGAAAATAGGAACTGTTTCATTCCTTCCTCTCTGACCTGTATGCCTTTTGTTTCTGTTTCTTGACTTACTGTGGTAGCAGTAAGGGTTGTGAGAACAGGAAGAAGGGGCCCTTGCCCTGCTCCCAGACTTGGGGGAGGCCCTGAATCTTTCACAGTTGAGTGTGAGGTCACATGTAGAATTTCACATGTGTGTTTCATCAAACTTTGTCAAATGCTTTCCTGTGCAGTGATAGATATCATATTATTCCTTCACCTGTCACTACAGTGGATTACATGAATTTATTTTTTTGTTTTTGCTGAACCAGTCTTGCATACCTGGGATAAACTACGTATCAAGATAGAGAATATCTTAAGTCTTGTTAGATTGTATTTGCCTGCATTTTGTTGTGTTTTTAGGATAGATATTGGTAATTCTGTTTTGTTTTTGTGCTGTTTTCACCTGATTTTATTACCAGGGCAATGCCAGCTGAATAAAATAAATGAGGTGGGGGTGGGTATTTGGCATATTGGTTAAGGTGTGGCTTGGGGCACCCAAACCACATACTGCAGTATCTGAGTTCAAGTCCTGCTTCCGCTCCCAATTCCAGCTTCTGGCTGGTGCATGTCCTGGGAGGCAGCAGGTGACCATAAGTGTTTGCATCTGGGCCACTCACATGGACCCTACTACCAGAGTCATCGCCCCTGCATCCCAGGTTGCACATCAGCAGGAAACTGGAATTAGAAGTGGACCCTGGACTTGAATTGGCTCTCTGATATGGGACACAGGTGTCCCAAGTGAGACCTTGACCACTGTGCCACATCCGTGCCTCAGGGGTGAAGGTTCTCAGTGTCCCCCAGCTCTCCTCTGACATCCCCGTGGTGGGGAAAGGGAGTCTCGCTGCTGCTGATGGAGGGGATTCCCAGCTTTGTACTTGGCTTCTTCTGAATCCTCCCTCGTGGGGGTGGTTGGAGCCCAAGCCCGTGCTCCTCACTCCCTGTGATGCCACCGTCACCAGGGTCCCCGCTTTGCCTGCGGTGTTTTCCTGGAGTGGTGCAGTGCCTGTCTGAAGCTTGTTCTCGTCTCTCCCTTCCTGATCTGGCAGGAGAGAGCAGACCTTCCCTGCAGATTTCTGTGCCCCCTGGAGTTCCAGGAGGCTGCCGGGAACTCATTGCCATGTCGTCATCCAGACAGCGGTGCCTCTGGCCCCTCTGCCTTCTTTCTCTCCATCTTCAAATGTTTCTCTGTGTTTGTCCAGGAACTGTGCACGCATTTCATTGCCTCCACTGGGAAATGGGAAGAATTGCATCTATTCCATTTTTCCCCAAGGGGAGGTTTTACCTTAATAAGTTTTGTTTTTGTTGTTTTACAAATAGACACTTTGGTCCTCAGTTTTTCTAACGTTCTAAATTACAATCTACTAAATAAATACTAGTTGTCTTGTTTTTTCTTTATTTGCCATATGTTTATCAATGGTAGTGAGCATTTGGTTTTGATAAAAATGCACGTTGCAGAATGATTGTAATTTCTCCCTTTTATTTATTACAGTTGCTGTGTGCAGTGTTGGCTTGCAGTCTTGTTCTTGTTCTTGCATTCCCATGAGGTGAGGGTGGTACCCAGGTCGGTACTGTGAGGTGCCCTCTCCACCATTGCTGTTCCACCTCTTTTACTTGTCTTTCCTCAGATGCCTGTGTGTGCCAAGGAGTCTATTAGCTCCTGGGCATGCACAAAGTTTTAGAGTGCATCTGTACCTTCCTGGAGCTCATGGCAAAGTGGTAAACAGGCCTTTTTTTAGTAGGAATGTTACCCAGCTAATGTATTTCTTTCCAGTGTTACTTAAGTAGGTGTCAACATCAACCATAGAACAACATAAAATGGTATAGGGCTTATTTACCAATAAAGCAAAAGCATTGCACAGATCAGCTCAGTGCAGCTTCAGAAACACATAAATATAAGAAAGAGGCCTAAGGGACAGGGGTGGTGTGAGTGATCTCGATGACAAGACACCTGCAGACCGCTGAGCAGGTCACCCTTGGTGCCCCCAGCCACCTACAGCGAGGCAGCGGTACTGACTCCTCTTACAGATGAGGACTTGTTCTGTGAAGCTGTCCCTGCTCCTGCATCCCAGGATCTGGAGGGGAGTCAGCACCGTTCTAGGGAGCTGCTTTGTAGTCAGGACCGGTTTGCAGAACGCGGATGCTTCCATGTGTACCTCTGATCTGTGAGTGAGGCTCGCCCGACACCACAACTCCCAGCCCTGGGCCCTGCCACCTTCACCATCCCCAGGTCTCAGCAGCTCGGACTCCTTCTTGTGGAACACTAAACCTGCTGCTTCCGCTGCATTCAGCCTGCTGCCTGGTTTAGAGGAGCAGTATTTGTAAACATTGCCTTTCCTTCTGGGGTGAATGCTTTGTTCCCTTTGTAAAGTAAGCTGAGTGTTCCTGCAGGACTGTGTGCAGACCACGCCTCCTGTTAAAGACCCCGCCTCCTGTTAAAGACCCCCTGTGATCTACCCATCCCTGCACTTCCAGGCAGTTCTCTCTCTGCCTTCTGGGGCTCCACATTCTCTGATTCTGACTGCATCAGACCAGAGACCATGTATAAACACTCCGTGGAGGTTTGCTGGTTGATTTGTCTTTATTTCATGATCTGCTTCAAGTGTTACCTCTTTATATATATATATATGATTTTATTATTTATTTGAAAGAGAAAGAAAGAGAGAGACAGAGACTGGGAGAGGTCCCATTCTCTGGTTTCCTTCCCAAATGCCCACTGAACAGCCAGGGCTGGTGTGGTCGCAAGCTGGGAGCCAGGAACTTAATTCAGATCTCTCACATGGGTGGCAGGGACCCAACTACTTGAAACATCTCCTCGGGTTGGGCTGCATTAGCAGGAAGCTGGAACTGGAGAACTGGCACTGAAAACCAGACGTTCTGCTGAGGGGTGCCAGTGTCCCAAGTAGCATCTTTTTTTTTTTTTTTTTGACAGGCAGAGTTATACAGTGAGGGAGAGAGACAGACAGAAAGGTCTTCCTTCCATTGGTTCACTCCCCAAATGGCTGCTATGGCCAGTGCACTGCGCTGATCTGAAGCCAGGAGCCAGGTGCTTCCTCCTGGACTCCCATGCCGGTGCAGGGGCCCAAGGACCTGGGCCATCGTCCTGCACTCCCGGGCCACAGCAGAGAGCTGGCCTGGAAGAGGAGCAACTGAGACAGAACTGGCAACCCAACCAGGACTAGAACCCCGGGTGCCGGTGCCGCAGGTGGAAGATGAGCCTGTGAGCTGCGGCGCCGGCCCCAAGTAGCATCTTAAACACTGTGCCACATCCCTGCCACCAGCTGTCACTCTTTTATGAAGTGTCCAAGTGATCAGGTTGTAGATCTTGCTGGCAGCCACAGCAGCTTACTCTGTTACTGTGGCAGGGAATTTGTGCCAAGCTGGGTGCATGGCAGTTACTCAGTCAGTATTTGTGGGGTTGAGGATGGTTTCTCAATGGGAGCTGGAACACCACCCCGGACACAAGGGCATCTCCGGTTTGCAGAGAAACAAGATTAAAAGATAAGATTTTGAAATATATGCATGGTTTCTGTAATGTGCGTTTTTTGTGAACTTTTGGAAGGGCCTGTGTGCATGGATTCCAACTTTTTCTCTGCCCAAACAGATTTCTGTCTTCATTGCCTTTCGTCTGAACTTTTCCCAGCTCCCATGTGCGTCTGCGTCACTGCATGGGTGTGTCAGGCTTTGGTGCCCTGCAGTCATTGAGCTGAATCCCGTGGGACTGTGCTAGCCGGTGTAGTGTACTCCCTCTCTGGTGTTGTAGAAGGCATGTTTCTTCCCTATGAAGCAAACCTCTGCTTGTTGATGATGACCTACCTGGTGTTAATCCTCATAAAGTGTACATCTTTGTTAAATCACTTTCTAGAAGGGACACAATCGCAGTATTGGGTTTTATAACTTTAGCAAATGAATGTGAAGTCCTTCTGTAATAATTAAGTTGCCTTTAAGCCCTTCAAGTTGAAAAATGCAAATATTTAAGTGTCTAACTCACCAAAGATTCATGAATTTCCTCCAGCTGTTAAACTGTTATTATCACCAGATGTTGAATATTTTTAGGAAATTAAGCAAAAAAAAAAAAAATGAGGTCCTTTAGGCATCTCACATTTATTTGCATGTTTTCATCTTCTGGTGGGAAACCTGACGTGTAAGGTTTGTAATTGAATAAGATAAATATCTTTAGGAAGCTCTGGCGGTAGCTGGGGACACTGGAGGTGCCAATGCCTGGGATAGCGTGGTCTGTCCTGTGCTGTCCTGGCTTCTGATCAGACGCGCAGGCCGCAGAAAATCCCATGCTCAGTAAACTCTCAGCTCCTCATGCGGCCTGCGTGCCTCTCGGCCCTGCCTTCAAGAGCAAGAGCGTGCACTCCCAGCGACAGACTTGTGTGAAAATCCGATCAGCACTCAGCAGCGGTCCATTTCCTTCATGTTCCCATAATCCAGACAAGTTCCATTTAAGAGCAGTCCTTTGCTCACTCCTGCTCTCATTAGAACGTGTCTTGCTCCATGACAATGATGAGCTCACGTTTACTCTAGGACTTTCCAGTCATTTCTCCATTTTATGTTAAACATGTGAGTTCTGTTAGGAACGGACCTTGCCTATCTAACTCAGTAACTACTAAGTCCTTCGTGTTGGCTCAGTGTTGGTTATGATAGCAGGGACCCAATAAGTATTGAATGTGTCGATGATGGAGGGATGGGTGGATAAATGATGGATGGATGGATGGACTGATGGATGGATGATGGATGATGGGTGGGTGAGTGGGTGGATGAAGGTCTTCCACACTAAAGCTGATGGAGGATAGAGATGGCTTTTATTAATAGATATATGTATCTGTTGAGAGAAACAAGCAAATGCTAAGAAGTGAGATTTCTAATTAAGTAAATGAATATTTTAACCCAGAAGATGGAGGAAACCTTGAAGCAGGTCTTGTGGCACCTAACAGCGTCTGTCATGAAAACATTTTCTGTTTTCATGTAAGACTAGAAACCAGCTGGTGCCATGGCTCAATAGGTCCGCCTGTGGTGCCGGCACCCCAGGTTCTAGTCCCAGTTGGGGCACCAGATTCTATTCAGGTTGCTCCTCTTCCGGTCCAGCTCTCTGCTGTGGCCTGTGTGCAGTGGAGGATGGCCCAAGTGCTTGGGCCCTGCACCCCATGGGAGACCAGGAGGAAGTACCTGGCTCCTGCCTTCGGATCAGTGTGGTGCGCCGGCCGCAGTAGCCATTGGGGGGGTAAACCAACGGCAAAGGAAGACTTTTCTCTCTGTCTCTCTCTCACTGTCCATTCTGCCTGTCAAAAAAAAAAAAAAAAAAGAAAAGAGAGACTAGAAACCACTGAGAATTCTTAACCTGAGGTTAAGGTTGCTGGTAGCAGTTCCCGTGTCCAGAAAGTTTTCCTAAAAACATAATGTTTGACCATGTGGTTAAGACATGTGAGTGCCTGGATTTGAGTCCTGGCTCTGCTCCTGATTCTGATTCCTCCTAATAGACGTCCTGGGAGGCTGTGGTGTTGGCTCAAGTATTTTGGTCCCTGCAACCCATGTGGGAGACCTGGATTGAGTTCCCAGTTCCCACCTTAGGCTTGATGTTGCTCCAGGTGATGTAGACATTTGGAGAATGAACTAGCAGATGAGGACTGTCTCCTCTCTGTGTATTTATTTTCCTCTCTATCTCCATCTCTCTTCCTATCAAAAAAAGTTAATGAGATGCTGCAAAAATATAAGGTAAACATTTGTGTCATTTGAACATAAGTCTTACAGTAATTATGACTTGACTGTTCTTCCACAGTTAGGGAGTTGCCATCACTCAAGGTTTTCAGGTAGAAAGTATATGACCATCTGGTGATCTTGTAGTCACAAGTGTAGGGGAGCTGGCAGAGGAGGAGACCAGTTGGTCTCCAAATGTATTCTTTCTTAGCAATGACTTGCTGTTGTGTATCAGAAAAAAAAAATCACAGGTTGAGAATCTCCAAATATGTGTCTATATTCAGGAAGATTAACGGTGTTGAAACTCTTTGCTTTGAGGATTTTAAATACGTTGAAACTTTCCCTGGGCTTCTCCAAATCCTACTCCTAACATCTGTACTATGCATGTGGATCTTCAAGTTTAGCAATCCCAAAGACATAGCCACTTAAAATTGTGCATCATATAAAGAGTTAAAGAGCTGAGCGAGTGCCTGTGAAGGGCTGCCTGCCTTCCAAACACCAGCCCTTGATTACATTTCAATTTAAGTCAAAATACTTTCCATCCTGCCTTTATTCTCACTTCACACTGTGGAAACCTTGTATCTCTGCTATGAAGTTTTGAATAAGAGAAATAATACCATAAACATTTCTCAGTACTATTCCATAATATTATGTACTTGAAAGCTCTCTGGCTCTGCTGCCTAGGGACAAATTCTTGCTCTCTCTCTCTCTCACTCTGAGGAGGTAGCATATAGCAGATGCCCAGTAAATAATTCCTTGCTTGGGGGTCCGTGAATGCTGATTTACTATATGGTCACAGCTTTTAAAAGTGCCAGGAGATTTTATACACTCAGGTTTATCCATTCCCTGTCTCCCTGCTGCCACCAAATTATGGCCTTTAAAAGGCTGTTGATTGCAGCAGAAAATGCAAAGGTCTACCCACTGTCCCTGGTACCCAGAGTAGCCCCAGGGGAGAGGGAAGGCTGCACAGGGTCCAGTTAACAAGACGGTTCTTGGGTGATATGCCCCTTCAATAAAGCGTCCAGGCACCTGCTGTCTTCCAAAGGATGCTCACTAGGAAATACAGGAAAGAATTTCTCATTCTATGCAGTCCTGGGCTTACGGATCTTGTCAAGGTGCCGGCTGTGCTCCGACTGACAGTGGGTTCCCTTTGGGTGAGGGGATTCTGGATGCCGTGTTAGCAGCTGATTTGCTGGTTCTCTGCTTTCAGAGATCCCCATGGTAACCAATAAATTTAAGTATATGAAAAACACCACCATCCAATACAACACAGACACTTAGTCAAATGGATCATTGCCAGAACAGTCAACTTTTAAGTAGGAAACTCAACATCTTTTAGGATTTAATAAACACAATTACTCTATGCTAGAATTTAATATGTACCAATGACTCTGTGCAATTAAACTCATTATATTTGAATAATAGTCAGACAATTCCTGCTAATGTGCAGATCAGAGCAACTAATCAAAACAGTGTGTTTGCAGCTCCAGAGCTTGCTGAAGACGCTCAGAAAACATCTCTGGGGCAGCACTGAAAATCTTTCCTTTCAGAATCTGAACTGTGCTGTGCTTGTGAGACAAACCCAGGCCTCTCCCCTGCACCTTGCCTTAGACTCTGAGGCTCCGTGAGCCACTTCGTCTCCTTGCATTTCTTCTCTGGCTTTTAGAAGCAGCAGATGGGAGTACAAACCCTCGAGATCCCTTTTGCCCTTAAGCTGGGCTCTGACCTAAATCACACAAAATGATGGTCGTTTGGTCCTGGGACAGGGGTTCCAAATGGAACGGCAGGTTGGCATTCCCAGGAGAGCGCTGATGTCCTGACGGTGGGAGGCCTCCTGGCTGTGGAGGGTCCAGTGGCTCCTGGGCTACATTGCCGTCCGGTCAGCAGTCTCACCCTGTTACGGTTTTGGACGGGCCCCCAAGTAGGAGACGTCTGCCTGGGCCTCTCCGTGCTGTCAGGGCTGCCCCGGGTTTCGCTGAGCTGAGCAGAGGAGGCATGGGTGACTGGTGCATTTAATGTATTGCTACTGTGGACTCCTGCAGCAGCAGTGCAGTGGTCCTCAGAAGACCCATACCAGCAAATAAAACAGAACTTTAGAATTGATGTAGCAAATAAAGTGCAGAATGAGAATGCCATTGTTATTAAAATGTAGCGACACAGTCGATTTAAAATAAATGTATTAGCCAGTTTGCTGTGTGTTTAGGACCCGGCCCAGGCATCGAAGGCACCATTCAGGTTAAGGGTTTACATGACAAATGACGGGCCTCTTACCAGGCGGAGTAATGCAGTTTTATGTGGCAAAATCGCCATGGAAACAGTAATAAATCCTGAAGCTAAATAGGGCCGTGAATATCCTGTCTTCTGAGTGGAGCCAGTGCCTTCCACAGAAGAAATTCACAGGAAGCTCACTCACTGCAGCTTCACTGTTAAATGAAAAATTACAGACTTGGTATTTCTCGACTCATACCATTACTGAACGTTTTCTTCCACTCTGACTGATGTGAAGGTGGCACCCAGCCCTAGAGCTCCCACGCCGCTGCTCCACTGTTCTTTGCAGTCACATCTCGCACCCCTGTTTTGCAAGCCCAGATCTTGGTGATCACCCACTGTCTGGAATGAGCTGCAGCTGTGGAGTCACGGCCCTGAATGGTCCTGGCACACACGTGGCTCTATAGGCCACGGTCATGTGTAGCTAGGTGAGCCTGTGTCTGTAACGGCCACCAGAGAGCATCCTTGCATGGGAGCCATGAATTCCCAGCAGTTCTGTGCTTCTGGACATGTGTGAGGGGATTCATGGAAGTACATGGGAAAATGGACCTAGGAGATCGGTGATGCCATCCATGCAATTTTTGCATAATAGGCATTTTCCATGAACTTTTTCAAGACCTCTCCCACTTTTGTAGTTGTGTCATTTTTGTAAAATGCACCTAAAGTGAACAAAATGGTAAGGTCTGGGTTTTCTGCTCTTGGACGTTGGAAGTTGGCCAGGGAAGAGAGTCTGATGACTGCTATGCCTTGTTCTCCTTGGCCCTCCATGCTACTGACCTGCTGTGTCTCTGCTGGTGCCTGCCAGCCTGCCTTGATTTTCAGCCCAGACATCCTGTTAGAAGTGGCCACTAGGCCGGCACCATGGCTCAACAGGCTAATCCTCCGCCTTGCGGCGCAGGCACACCGGGTTCTAGTCCCGGTCGGGGCGCCGGATTCTGTCCTGGTTGCCCCTCTTCCAGGCCAGCCCTCTGCTGTGGCCTGGGAGTGCAGTGGAGGATGGCCCAGGTGCTTGGGCCCTGCACCCCATGGGAGACCAGGAGAAGCACCTGCCACCTAGCTCCTGCCATCGGATGAGCGCGGTGCGCCGGCCGCAGCACGCTGGCCGTGACGGCCATTGGAGGGTAAACCAACGGCAAAAGGAAGACCTTTCTCTCTGTCTCTCTCTCTCTCACTGTCCACTCTGCCTGTCCAAAAAAAAAAGTGGCCACTGGAATCTCTTTGTTCTTGGGGCTGATTTTTACCTGAAAAGAGGCCAGACGAGGCAGCAGCAGCCTGGCGGGCTTGGGAGCGGCGTCTGCTGCTGCAGAGCTGCCCAGCTGGCCAAGTCCCTTGTGGGTGGATCCCTGCCCCATGAAGAAACACTCTGTGTCAGTTGTGGAAGATCACCTTTCCCAGCCCCTCCTATAGTAACAGAGTGAGATCCCTGCCTGTTCAGATGAGTGATACCCCACTTCCCAACGGTTTGTAACAGGAAAACCAGTTTTTGTTTCCAGGACCATGGGTTTTTCCCACTCCAGCTTCAGTGTTTGGGTGCTGTCTGGCTACACATTTATTTAGGACTGAAGGGACAGGGAGTGTCTTCTCTGGACCAGCTTTTATCCTGTCACAAAGGACAGTGAAGATGTAGGCTGGAATTTACTGAAACCAGCTATTTATTAAACATCAGCGTGCTTTTAAAATATCTGTTCATTTATTTAATAGGTGGAGTGACAGTGAAAGAGGGAGAGAGGGAGGGAGGAGGGAGAGAGGGAGAGAGGGAGACAAGACCCAGAGAGAAAGAGATCTTTCACCTGCTGGTTCACTCCTCAAATAGCTGCAACAGCCAAAGGCAGGAGCCTGGAACTCCACCCAGGCCTCCTGTGTAGGGGGCAGAGTCCAGGTGCTTGGGCTGTCCCCCCTGCTATCCCAAGTGCAATAGCAGGAAGCTGGACTGGAGGCAGGGCAGCCGGGATGTCCATCAGTGCTCATGTGGGATGCAGGTGTTGCTGGTGGCTGCTTAATCCACTGAGCCACAATGCAGACCCCAACCGTGCTGGGCTTCTGTGACCTGGCTGCCCCTAGTTACCGAGGAGCCATCAGCAGAAGCAGGATGTGAGGAAGGTGATGGAGTGTGGACATGGTAGACACTGGATTATGGCCAACTGCTTAGACAGGAGGGGATGTGGTGTACAAAGGCTGGAAGGTGGCATTGCACAGCAGAAATACCAAGGTCCTTGTGCACCTGCCCAGCTCTACAGGACTGTGAGACCCAGGTGGCATAACCTGTTGCAGTTTGTATTCCACAGGTAGGAGGTGTGGGACGGGTTACGGGTGAGGACTCAGATGAAGAAGCAGTCTCACTTTACTGTTACCTGGATCTTCTTGGGCCCAACAGTTGGACTTACTGATAATACATATTAAAATTTTGTTATTAGAATGCTAATAAAGTTAATGATTAATAAAATATTTTCTTCAGAGAAAAAAAAATAGTCTGGTTACTGTCCATTGACCTTTAGGTCATTGTAACTCTGCCCCAGTGCTAAAATGAGGCAGTTGGTGTTTGCTTCTGGGAGGTCAAGGCCACTGTGTGTCTTGTGCATCAGCAGGGGCAGCAGTACCCGGAACTGTGACTCGCATAGGACACGAATGTTTTGCACCTGTGAAGTAGATTCAGAAGCAGAATGGCTCTCCTGCCCACTTGAGCATTTGTAGGACATGAAAAGTATCTCTGAGAGAGTCTGTGAGCAGAGACTGGCAGGGTGGCTCTGCCTGCTCACCCCTGTGCCCTCAATCCCTGCTCAGGGTTCCTGAGTCCTGACGTGGCCTGCAGCAGGATGCTGCAGCAACCATTGTTCTGTAGTGACGTGTTCACAGCCTGCATCCTATCAGTGGAGCACAGAACCGATTGATTTTCCCACTGCATCCAGGCCTCTGACAGTTTTCAATGCTTTTTCTGTGTCAGAAGAAAGAAGGGTCAGAAAATTCCAGCAATTTCCTTCTGTTTCCTAAATTGCTTTGAGAGACTAGCCATGGCCTTCAGTTCTGAAGGCATTTTTGTCACACGTGGATTAGAGCTTGCAGCGGTTTTCAACACGGATGAAAATAGCATCTGCTGTTATTCTTCTACATGCCACTGCATACCTGGTACTTGGAATTGCACCAAAGCTTTCTTATGTTTGTATTCAGTAGACATCTCCAAGTGATGGCAGACCTTGAGCTGATGAGTGTCCTATTTCTCTTAAATACATCAGATGCTATATTGAAATCTCAGTTCCATATCATGTCTGGATCAGCCTTGTACAGTGAATTAATCAACATACATATTGCCAGCTGTGTGTCAGCTATTGAAGTAGAGGAGTACCCATAATCTCAGGACCTCAGACAGGGATGGAGGTGGTTTATCCTAGAGTGCTTATCAGATTAACCACCTACAGCATGTGTGCATACCTCCCTGTACGCTGAGCATTGTGCGTTTGTGAGGGACCCAGTAAGATGCACGTAGTTAACAAGAGCGGGACGAGGCAGGAGGTGGTGGAGTCTGTGGGACTCATTCATTGATCTCTTATACATCGTTGCTAAGTGAGATATTTGCAAAACGTCCAAAAGAGCTCCTGTAGCTCTCCATAAAGAGACATGCTTGACAAATGTGCTGTAGTGCTGGGGAGGGCCTGTGATCCCCAGGTTTATAAGAAATGGAATGTATTGAAGAGTAAGTTGTGGGGCCGATGCTGTGGCACAGTGGGTTAAAGCCCTGTCTGAGGCTCCAGCATCCCATATGGGCACTGGTTCTAGTCCCAGATGCTTGTCCTCTGATCCAGCTCTCTGCTATGGCCTGGGAAAGCAGTAGAAGACGGTCCAAGTCCTTGGGCCCCTGCACCCAGGTGGAATACCCAACAGAAGCTCCTGGCTCCTGACTTCAGATCAGTGCAGCTGCGGCTGTTGCAGCCATTTGGGGAGTGAATCAATGGATAGAAGACCTCTCTCTCTCGATCTCTAACCCTCTCTGTAACTCAGTCTTTCTAATAAATAAAAATAAGTCTTAAAAAAAAAGACTGAGCTGTCTTCCCAAAAATCAGTATTGGATTTTTGATAAGAAGAAGCAGCATAAACTAGTCCCGGAGTTCCTGTAGGGACTGGCTGTTGTTCAGAGCTGCAGTGCAGCTGGGAGAAGCCCGGGTGTCCATGGGCTCAGGCTGTTTGCAGAAGGAAGGTGTCTTCCATTTAAAGCCATCAAGAAGTCAGCACAACCGGCACCGTCTGCTCAGGGCACATCAGAGAGGTCTGCTCGGCAGCTGGAGGGGCTTGTGCTTTGGAGGAAGGGCAGGGGGGTGTCTCAGCAGAAAGCCGTGAATAGGGCCGCTTGGAAGGGAGGAATGTGGAGGTGAGGGAGGCAGTTGCAGACTGGGTGTCAAACCCCGCCAGGTCAGGCCTGCCATGTACCAGCAAGGTGTCCTACTCCTGGCTGTGTAAGAGTTGGAAACAATGCCTGCCTTGTAGAGATGCTGGGAGCAGTAACCAGAAGTGAGTGTGTGTGTCTCTGTGTGTGTGTGTTTGCATATACGCAGGCATGTATGGACCTCTACATATGAGTGTAAGGGTAGACACTTGTGTTTATACATAGATGTCACCACATAGCCCTGAGTGGTCTTCCCTTTGATATGTATGCCTGTAGTTACACACACATAAGTTCACACATGCACACTGCAATAGTCTGTACCCATCTGTGAACATACAATCGCAGAAGTGAATTCACACACTTCTGTACATCTCACAGACTGTAATGGTCCTCCCCATATATGCACACACATGTGAATAGGAGCACACACACGGGTATACATACTGCTTTGTAATGACCCCTAATTGCTTCTCCTCACACGTGCCTGTACATAAACACTCACACATGTCCGTTCACACACACATCACCACCTGCCATGTAGGTCTTTCTTCTTGAACCATCGTGTGCTCATTTGTCAGGAGTGACTCTGACTCTGCTTCCTCACTCACAGAGCTGCCGTGAATTCTTAGCAAATACAGGACCCTAATAACATAGGAAGATTGTTTGTTTTTTTTCAATCGATGCCTTTGAATCTCTGTATCTGGGCGCTGGTCCAGAGCCATGGAGGCTGCACTTCACAGTGAAACCCCTGCCTTCATAGAGCCCACAGCCCAGCTAGGTTCTTCAGACAGGGTCCCCGTAGAGTCAGGGCCACCTGAGCATCCAGGACCCACATAGCACGACTGTACGACATCGGGCCCCTGTAGCCTGGCTGTGTGTTGACAACATGTCTGCATGGTTGCCCAAACCCTTGGCGATGTGGTCTTAAGCTTCTGCCCCAGCTTCTGTTCACTGAAACTTAACCTGTAAGAACGGATTGCCAACCACTTGAGGGATTTTAATTTCCTGAAGTTGCCCTGCTCACGTTGCGTTTCCTAACACGTGTCACCCACCTGTGACTCAGGCTGTGACCCTGCCCCTGAGATGCTCCAGGTCTATTTATAATCATGATAGGCCCACTGTACCAGGAGCTCGCCCCTCCTTGCCTGTGCCTCATCCTTGACCTTGCAGGTGCAGACGTAGAGCCTATTTCTTCCTCAAACTCTTTACCCACTTTGCTCATTTACTTTCTCTTATTTAGTTTTTGGCTTGTAAAGCCTGACTTTTTTTGTGGGGGGCAGGCAGAGAGAGACAGTGAGAGAGACAGAGAGAAAGGTCTTCCTTCCATTGGTTCAACCCCCAAAAGCCTGCTACAGCTGGCATGCTGTGCCGATCTGAAGCCAGGAGCCAGGTGCTTCCTCCTGGTCTCCCATGCGGGTGCAGGGCCCAAGGACTTGGGCCATCCTCCACTGCACTCCCGGGCCACAGCAGAGAGCTGGACTGGAAGAGGAGCAACCGGGACAGAACCGGCACCCCAACTGGGACTAGAACCCAGAGTACCAGCGCCACAGGCAGAAGATTAGCCTAGTGAGCTACGGCACCAGCCAAGCCTGACTCTTGATCCACATTTTCCATAAATACCATCAGAAAAACCAGTCGATCAAGCAGGACTCAGCCTATTGCCCCTACTATGATTGAGGACACCATGTTGGCAGGGGATCTGTTAGGTCCTAAACAAGGGGCATCAAGGTAATAGGGCTTCAGGATTTGTCCTGGATAGTTGGGAGGAGGGAACTGCTTGGAATTGGCTGAGCTCATGACATAAGGACCTGGAATTCTTTGTGCACATAGCAACTAGAGGCTCTTGAATTGACTGTCGATGAACAGGCTGTTAGTGGGGTAGAGGACACACACACGAGTACTAGATTATTTAGTTGAATGTCTTACCGTCTTCCAGAAGTGTAGTTTCTGGAACAAGGAGCTAAGTTATTTTTGTCTGTTCTCAGACTCCTTTCACACTAGTACAATGAATGTGCATGATGAGTTTTGTGTCTCTGCCGAATCACAGTTGTGCTTATATACTTTATCACTTTATGAAAGTGATGAGTGTAATCCTTTTTTATTTTTTGGTTAAAAATCCCTTCCCTCCATGAGATGAGTTGGGAGAAGAGAGTTAACATATTATTTGTATGGAAGGTTTGAGTGAAGCTGAGTCTCCAGTCAACACAGGGCTCAGCCTTCAGTCAAGCTGAGAGCCAAGCATGACCCTGGGGAGTGGAATTTGCTGCCTTAGAAGAGGAGAACAGCAGAGGCTTGAAGCCAGACCCCTTGAGAGATGGGCTGGCAAGAGGGGAAGGGCAGATGGAGCTCAGAACAGAGGGGACTTCAGTGAGACCAGTGTGGCTGTGACGAGGAGGTGACCTGGAGGTGGGCAGATGTTACCCGTGCAGTTGGCCCCTTTGCTGGCCTCCACGTGCTGACAAATAAGATCGGGTCTTTCTGGCAATGGCTGAAAAGGGATTGGTGTTGTCCAGGTTAGCCCTGAGCACACAGGTGAATGGAAATGACAGCCATTATGTGCGTGTATCACAGCTTGCCATGTTGCTTGGCGTGTGCTGGTGGCATTTGTAGTCATTTTCATGATGGATGTTTCTAATTACAGGGCTGGTGAGACACTTTGGGCTTTACCCAAATATTCCTTACACTGAACTGATTTTTAATCATGAAGCATCTATAATAATCATAGGGAAACTTTTAAAAGTAAGGTGGATAAACATAATAAAGCTGCTTCCACCATCTCTATGCAGTCACCTGAGCTCTTATTTCTTGGTTAAACGTGCATGTCTGGCTGGATGTGAGGCATTTTTCCCCTCTTTTACATCTACATTTCTGCATTACCTACTTCATAATTGCATATCTACTCCCGCATGTTACACAAGACCCAGGGGTCCCATCTGTGGATCAGGAATGTTCTTGTCAGCCCATAACAGGTTACATTCCTAATGGATTAAGCAGTTATTTAAGTTTTAGTGTCTTTTATTAGATAAAACATGTTAGGCATTTTCTGTAGGCATGTTTGAAACAATAATCCTAAAATACTGGTATTTTTTCACTCCTGTAATTCAGTAATTGAAAAATGTTCTACAATTGAAAGTGTAGGAGAGTTAACAAAAATGAGAGAGGAAAAATGTTCCTGTGGTTAGGGAGTGCTTTGAGGGTCAGAATTTTCTTGATCTTTGATATCAAAACAAGCATAGCTGAAGCTGCTATACTGAGCCCTACAGATGGTGTAGTTTCATCTAAACACAAAAATTCAGTGTTTGTGTTCAAATTTTGTTACTTATAATAAAATGGAATGACCCATAAAATGCTTAAGTCCCAGTACAGTATTGCTTTGCCATCAAGGATTTAGATAAGAAAAAGATGCCGTCTCTCAATATTTGAGGATTAATGGGCTTGGTGGACATTGCAGGGCGATTCCCTCTGATCTAGCTGTCTTGGAAGGCCAATGGTATGTGGAAGGCCAGGGGTATCTTGAGGTCTTGGAAGGCCAGCAGTATCTGGGAAGGCCAGTGGTATCTGGAAGACCAGTGGTATCTTGTGGTCTGGGGAGGCCAGTGGTGTCTGGGATGGGACGTGCCTGCAGGTGTGGAGGAAGCTGTGCCCTCAGAGCTGGCCTCTGCTCTGGCTTCTGTGCTCTCTAATATTTTAAAAACAGCCATCGTCAACCTCCGCTGCCAATTTGAATTACTCCCTGGGGAGCTTTCAAACATACCGGTGTCTGGAGCTCGGCCCGAGACAATCTCACTCATGTGGCTTGTGGGACAAACTCAGCAGGAGACTTTGTTGAGTTCCCTGGCTGGTGGCTGATCCCAGGGTGTAGACAAAGCTGACAGCCACTCTTGAGGGGATTCATACTCAGCAGTGCTCAGTCCCACATGGGGAGGCCTCAGTATGCATCAGGATTGAAACCGCTGCTGAGCAGACTGTAGACCCAACACGTGGCACGGTGCTTCCCGTGCGTGGAGGCCTGCCCCGGCCATCCGCTGTACTCAGGTTGTTCCTCCTCCAGCTCAGGTCAGCCCCCAGGAGTCTGAGCAAGTGCAGACCTGAGGCTCAGAGACCTTAAATGATCTCTGCATGGGCACCTGGCTGAGCAGCGGTGGAGCTCGCCTGTGCCCCCAAGTATGTTGACTCCACTTGTAAATTCAGATCAGAATGTACTATCTTGTCTGAAACCATGCTCCAAACATCATTAGATGAGATGTAACACATCGCAGGAGTTGTTGATGGGTTAAAACACAGCCTGAAAGGAAACTAAGGTGTTTATCCTGCGGAGTCATGGGCTGCATCAGGGTCCTCTTACCCATCAGCAGGTGCCCTGGGGGCTCTCTGGAGTACAGGTGCTGCCTGAGGACTAGAAGTCCGGAAGGGGCTGTGACAAACAGTCGGCGTGGAGTACATGGCAGCCAGTATCAGTCAGTGTCTCCCAGTGCCTCCTGAGAGACTCTGATACCAGCTCCTAGGTACTTAGGTTTCAGAAAGGGAAGGTAATCGATCTTACAGATAGACAGTGCGCCCCATACGTCTCTGTTTTCATGCAGCTGCTAAGCAGACGCATGTCACCTTCTGCCTGATGACCTGGGAAACGCATTCCTCCTGGGGCGGGGGGAGTTCCAGCAAAGTCAAGCAGCACCGCTTGGCGCTCATCACTGTGCGTTGATAGCGCTTCTTCTCTTGCCATCTCTTCTCTCTCCTTTATTCCTCTAAGCACTGGAGCGGCGTCTGAACCTCCTTCAGTTCTGCAGCTGAGGTTTCATCCACGGGACAGTGGGGGAAGGGTCTTGTCATGTGTGTATGGGCGTGTTCACCTGCTGTCGGCCAGCACTGTCCATCAATCTGAACCCAAGGTCAGTCTTCATTTGAAGATTCTGACCACTGTTATGAGGTTAAGTTTTTGCTTTTAATGGCTGGCGATTCCAGACAGAAGAAAATAAAGGGGTATTTTCCTTCTGTCTGTGGCCTTTGTGTAATATTAGGGCAGCAACCGGGTCAGTTATTCTCGAAAGGACCTCAAGAGCAGGTGTGATAAATCCTCAAGGAAAACCCCTTGTTATGAGACTAAAGCCTGGGATTTCCGAGTAAGGTACCGGTTATGATCATCCGACCACAGGTCAGAGAGGCCAGGGAGGCTGTGTCCAGAGAGGCGTAACTGATTTGTAGGAGAACGGTTCTGGTCTGCCTTGTTCTTAGATGAGCTTGGAGCAATGGGTAAGCCAGCTCATCACATGTCACAGCCTGATCACCTTGGCTGTAGCTGCCAGGACTCTGCCAGCCAGGGCAGCATGGTCTCTGCTGACACAGGGAGGAATCTTTCATCACATCTGTGCATCTGTGGCTTTGCAAAACATCTGACTTAGAATTAAAACAACCGATACATGGTGCCTGGCATCTGAAGCTCTGCAGGAAGACTCAAGGCCTGGGCGATGGTGTGTTGTGTGCAGGAGGCTGTTGGACAGCAGTTCAGGCATCCTCAGCTCAGCAGCATCTGGGTGAGGGAGGAGAGCACTGTACCGGGAGTCAGAGGTCAGCCTGCGTCCCCAGAGGGGCCTGCCCGAGCCCCTCACTCCTGTGAGTTGGGAATGGGGGCAGGGACTCTACCCATCTACCCTAAGTAGGTGTCCTTCCAAATGAAAACACTTTCCCATCTTTACTGATGAAAAGCTGTATGTCTTCTCACTGATGCCTAGAAAAACAACCATCTGACAAATGTGGTCATGAAAAATAATTGTGTCACTCTCACAGAGAGGGTAATATTAACCTAGCCAGTTAATCTATGAAAGCAATTGGCCAGACGCAGCTGTTCCTTCGTATCCACAGGGAATTGGTTCTAGGAACTGCCCCCCTCCCAGCACACACACACAAATACCAGCATCCTCAGACGCTTGTGGCCTTGTGTTGAAAGGTGTAGCATTTGCCCCGAGCCATGCACACCCTCGCCTGTGCCTTGCACCATTTGTCCATGACTTCTCTTAGCTTAGCAGTGTGCATGCTCTGGGAACTCAGTTGCACTGAATCATTATTTGTCCATGACTTCTCTTAGCTTAGCAGTGTGCATGCTCTGGGAAAGCAGTTCCCCTGAATCATTTAGGGAGTGATGACTGGAGTGAGGGCATGTTCACTGCAGGCACACTCTGCTTTTCAAGTCTTTTCAACCCACGATTGTTTGCAGAACCCATGTAGTGTGGAGGCCCGGTGTATTCTTGGCTTCTAGAGACCCCAGCTGTTCAACCTTTTCGGTTGTCCTTGACAAGTTGTGCTCGGAAAAGCTGGGAAAAGCTGGCTCTGGTGAGCAGACAATCTGGCCTTCGTCCAACCCTGCCTTTGATTGATTTGGTGTCTGTGGGTCCATCGTGGAGTTGACGTGGATGCTGTGAGTCTTTACAGGTAAAGTCAGGGTCCCTGACCTCCAGGCCTCTTCCCGCAGTGCAGGCTGTGTTTAAACCATGACCCTGAAGTGGGAGAGCCCGCAAGGTGGGAGTACGATTGCACTCAACACTCCACCCATCCTGCTGCTCCAGTCTTCCCAAAATCTCTCGAAGAGAAAGCCAGGAAATTCCTGTTATGTTGCGATGAAGCTTCAGTTTGATTCAGCGTAAACACAATGGTAGTTTTAGTTAACGTATAGGTTTAAAAATTGCTTTGTTCTGTTGAAATTCAATAAGAAGCAGCATTCACTAAACATACAGAAGAGAGTATGAATATTTATAAACAGTGCTTGAAGCGTTTTTTTTGTTGTTGTTGTTAACCAACATAGACACTCATTCACTCCGGCACCTTATTGCTTTTAAACATATTAATTTATCATCTACCTGCCCAGCTCCCTGGATATAAATGCACAATGAGAGTGGGTGGTTCTGCATTGCAGCAGTGGACAGGTGCATGATACACACCTCCTGCTTTGCCTTCTCTCAGCTCTAGCACTAGTCATATAAGGGCTATGACAATACCCCTTTGTTTGACTCCCATTGTATACGCAATATTTGCTTATGGAATTTCCATTAATGATGTATACCGGGTGGATTTGCACATCAGCTTGTTCCCAGGGGCCTTTGCAGCTCAGGTGGCCAGTAATTCCCATTTTAACTCCAGACACTTTACAAAATGAGAAACTTATAACCCAAGAGGAAAGGGATTATGCTCATTGAACTTCTACACACGCAGGTTGGATTCAGGGTGTCTCCAGGTGTGGTCTGTGAACCTCCTGTGTCAGGAATTCCAGGCTTGGTTGTTAAACATTCTGATTTCCGAGCCTGATGCCAGACTTAGGATCACAATTTCTGAGATTGGAGCCAGAAAATGCGTTTGCAGTGACTCCCAGGTAGTTCACAGAGCAGGGTCCGTGCTGAGACGACAGGGATAATAAATAAAGATGACGGGCGCACAGTGTCTGTGAGGCTAAGTGGTGGGGCCTCTGGCTAGCTGGGGGCCGCCTCCAGGAGCCTGTTCAATCCCTTCATGCGTTTACCATTCTGTTTCCTCTGCTGTCGGAGGGCAGCCAGGTTGAGAGAGAGTGATGAACTCTTTGCCCCTTCGCTGATGCCGGAGGGACTGCCAGGCCTTTTCTAGCACGGGCTGGCTGCTTACTGCCAGGATTCTCATTACTCCTGAGTGAGGCGGCCACTGCTCTTGCTCTTGTTTCCGAAGTGTACACACCCAGAGGGTGAGAGCAGAGAGGTGACTCACTGAGATTTGCAGCCAGACGAATGTGAGCCAGTACCCTGACTCCGAATCCCATTGCACATCGTTTTCCGTCCCTTGGTGGCTGCGCACGAGGCTGAGCTGCAGGGAGTGTCACATACTCAGAACTGCGTTTGATTGAGGAATTTTAGAATTTTATAGATCTTCTAGCCTAGAGGCTTAGGTTTTCAGGTTATTGCTGGGGGAAATACACATATCCGTGGTACAGTGCTCAGCAGGAGGTCTGAATTATACACCAAGGTATAAGTACAGTAGAATTTTCTGGATGTTGCCTCTGCAAGAATTTGCTGCATATGTTAAATACGTGGGATGGTAAAGTCCTGTCACTTCTGTGTTTGTTCCTGAAGGGATAAAAAGAAATAGAGGCAAATATTTTGAGTTTTGGGTTATAAAAGATAGAAATTGAGTTCAAAGAGGGATTTATTGGATCACATTACTTAAAAATCCGCAATTAAGACTAGTACTGTGGTGTAGTGGGTAAAGCCACCACTTGCAGTGCCAGCATCCCATATGGGTGCCACTTGGCAACCTGGCTGCCCTACTTCCAGTCCAGCTCTCTGCTATGGCCTGGGAAAGCAGTAGAAGATGGCCCAAGTCTTTGGGCCCCTGCAACCATGTGGGAGACCCAGAAGAAGCTCCTGGCTCCTGGCTTTGGATTGGCCCAGCTCTAGCCATTGCAGCCATTTGGGGAGTGAACCAGTGAATGGAAGATTGCTTTCTCTCTCTCTCTCTGCCTCTGCCTCTCTGTAACTCCACTTTTCAAATAAATACATCAGATATGTCTGGTCCTGGAACTTGAAGGATGGAACCAGAAATTGCTTCTATCGCGATGTTCTCATTTCTTCTGCATCATTTCCACTCCGACTCTCCCTGAGATGAGAGGGACGGCTCTTCAGCCAGCCAGACTATGTCCAGCCTTCTGCTACATAGAGGAACAGACGATTATTTTAATCTCATTATTTCTCGCAAAATCTCCAAGTCTCATTTGCAAGTAGGATGGAGGCATGCACATTGGCCAGGTCTGGGTCCCAGATCCCTTCTTGTGACCATGGAGCAGGGAGGGGCACCTGAAACCCCCTCTCACTTGGAAGGGAAGAGGGGTTGATGCTGGGAGTGCAGCCATGGCAGGTGCAACAGCCCTGGGGAAGGATCACTGTGACCTCAGTGCTACCTGTAATCCTATCACCATCTCACCATTGTTATACCAAAACCACAGTCACTAAGGCTTTACTATTGTGTTCATATCTCTTTTTTTTAGAAATAAACTATTTTAATTGGAAAAACAGAAAGAAAATCATTTGTATGTTGGCTTATAAAAGGTGATTGTGTTTGGACTGCCCATCTGAGGTCAGATTTTCCTTTTTATACCCTGTCTCTCTCCTGGATAAGGCTGAAGGTTGACAGATTTATGCTGTCGTATCTGGTTGTCTACCTCCTTCCAACCCAGGAAGGAGTCTGTAAGAATCTTTTATATGAAATAGACTGTGATAAGTCGCAGAGTTTTGAGTCCTCCTTTGGGAGGACTAAGAGAATTAAAATGTGAGGCTAGGGCAGGCCTTAGTTTATACTCTGGGACAACCACATTCCACATCTGAGTATCTGAGTTTAAGTCCCAGCTTCACTTCCATTCCAGCTTCCTGCTAGTGCTCCTCGGAGAGGCAGCAGGTGGAGGCTCAGGTGGTTGGGTTACTGCTACCCACAGGGGAGACCCCGACGGAGTTCTTGGCTCCTGGCTCCTGACTGCAGCCTGGCTAGTCAGCAGCTCCAGTCCTGAGTGTTGCAGCAGTCAGGCAAATGAACCAGCACATAGACAGTCTCTCTCTCTCTTGCTCTCACGTTCTCTCTGTCTCTATCTTTCTGCGTTCAAGTAAGTAAGTAAATGTTTTTGAAGCATGGAGACAACCCATGTTTCTGAAAGCTGTGTTTACCTCATGTCACCACTGTGTCATTGTGAGTGTGCTGTTTGTCCTTCTCCTTGCCCTCAGTGTCGAGACACCTGCGTTAGTTCATTCGTTCAGTGCTTGTGTCCTGAGCTTCTCCCACCAGACGGGCTCAGCCAGGCCTGGGCTTGTCCCTGCTAACTCAGGGAGCTCTTGAAGCAAGCACGTGAGTGTCCTGACTCCCAGGTCTCATTGCTTCGTGCAGAACACTGTCAGAGGCGTCCACATAGATGAAAATCCCTTTGTTCCCTGGAGAGCCCCGCCTGGCTCATAGCCTCTCCGACAGCCTCTCCAGGTAGAGGCCCTGCCCTGAGCACTTTAAGGAACTGGTTTCAGCCGAGTTCTCTCTGCGTGCTTGTTTCACCAGGGAAATTGCAGCAGAGGCGGCAGCGAAGGGGCTGCCGTCCGTATGTCAGCGCTCTGATGGCCAAATGGCAGCATCGCCCTCAGTGTGCACGGTGGAAACCAGGCACAGAGCAGTGTGGCTCAAAGGCCTTGCCTGACCGCAGCTGCCCTAGAGTGCTTCGTGGTACTGAAAACGTGTCTGCAGCAGTGGGCTGCACTGCTCGAAACGGCTGGGCCTTTCTCATCCATCTTACGTGGGGAATCGTTCACGGAACATGACTGTTGCTCTCACCTTGTGCTAGAGCTGGGCCATCAGCATTGTCTGAAGCCGTGCGCCTAGCTATGTGCCTGAGGGGGGTTTTAAGACTTACTTAGGTGTTTGAAAGCCAGAGGTATAGCCATAGGGAAAGACAAAGAGCAAGAGTGAGAGCAAGAGAGAGAAACTGAGTGAGAGAGCGAGAGAGCGAGAGAGAGAGAGAGAGAGAGAGAGAGTTCCATCTTCCATCTGCTGGTTTACTCTCAGAGTGGTTGCAGTTTGTCAGGGCTGAGCCAGGCTGAACCCAGGAGCCGGGAGTTTCATCCAGGTCTCCAATGTGGGTGGGCCCATCCCTTGGGCCATCCTCCAGTGCTTTCCTAGGCACAATAGCAGGGAGCTGGATTGGAAGTGGAGCAGCTCGGATGGCAAGTGGCACCCTTATGGGTCGCCAGTGTCACAGACGGTGGCTTAACCTGCTACGCCACAACGCCTACCCCCTGAGGATTTTAGATGCCTTGTTTTACTTAATGCCACAGCATTCCTCTTTGCTGGTTGTTACTTTCATCCTAGAAGCTGGTATCATTTTGCAGATGAGGAAATCAGTAGCTACGAAGGCTGCCTCATTCACAGAGTGCAGGGTGGAGCTGGGGTTGCACCCATGCATTTTGTGTCTAGAATCCAAGGTCCTGAATTGTCCGCCAGCCTGCCTTCTCCCTAACGAAACAGGATGCTCCTGTTGTGCTGATTTGCACCCACTGGGCTGTGGGCAGTGTTTTACGTTTCTTATGACACAGTAAAATGCCTGCTGTCCACAAAGGACGTAAGAGCTACTGTGATAGAATCTTCCAGGAGACGTGGGATTTACACAGATGACAGATGAGTGTGACCGCAGGTTATTTGTCTTCAGCGATGTGTCTATCCTGGGCTCTGGTGGAGAATTCTGAGGAATTTTCATCCAGGCTCCATTATAAAAAAGTGGGGAGATTTGACAGAGGTTCTCAGTCTCATTATTTATTTAGCCACTCTGTGGGGACGGGTCTGCCTGGTTGTCTGGAAATCATGGTCAGGGACACAGAGCTGAGTGAGTACAGCGGCCACTCTGAGAAGCTGTGTGAGGCCTGTGCGACAGACTCAGGTGCAGAGGAGAGAGTGAGGGAAGAGGAAGGAATTCAATGGCTCTACCATGTCAGTTGCAAAAAATAAGTAAATTTTAGAGAGCTGCCAATCAACCTAGCTCCCCGGTCAGTGTCATGATGCTGTGTTCTAATATACATCGGTAGATGGACCTCAACTTACATGTTCTTGCCCGGAACACAGCAGACTGCTCGGAGGTGATGGGTATGTTTGGTGCCTTGATGGAGGTCATGGCCTCGTAGGTCTAAGCCTGTCCCCAAGCACATGGAGTGTGTTGATTAGCTACGGCAATTTTTCTATGTCAAATATACCTCAATAGCAGCTTTAAAAGTTACAAATACCATATTTTTAAAAAGAGCTCATAGAGTGGTACATGTTCTCTTTAGCCCCTGAAAGATATGCCCAGGTACACAGCGGAAGGTGGGCTTCGATCTCTCTGGACACCTGTGTCTGTGCCTAGAAGTCTGAACTGTTCGCTCTGTAAGGGGAAGCCATGGCTGGGTAAAGGGTGAAGCTGGGACAGAGAGGGGAAGTGGCCTGGGAGTCTGTGAGCCGTCACAGCAGTGGGTTTTTATGGGAGTCATGCAGTTCTTCTCCAGTTACAGAAGTGAGCAGTGTCTTGGAGGTATGCGTGGAAACATTTATGAGAGATTATTGTTTCTTTTCTTTTTGCTTTGTTCTCCAAAACCTACAAAGTTTAGTTACTGAAGTCAGAGGTTTTGGTGTCTATAAATAGCCCATCCAAAAGTTTTGGTTGAGGGAATCTATGTTCATATCCGGGGATGGACAAAAAAAATAGTGAAAATAAAGGGGTGCACTGCTGCCCGGGAGCGACTCTGCGGGGGTTGGCCACAGAGGGAGTGCCCAGGTGAGACATTATTTCTAGGTATAGAAATGGGACTCCAGCAGAGTGGACAGCACTGCCCAGTGTCCTACACAGTCCACCAAGAGTCTGTGTGTATGTGTGTGTGTGTGTGTGTGTGTGTTACCTATCTTTATTTCTAACTATCTCTGTCATCTGTCTTGTTGTCTATCTCATGATCTGTCTATATCTACCCCTTTCTACATCTCTGTCATCTTTCATCTGTCTATCCATTGCTATATCTACACCTATCTATCTATCTATCTATCTATCTACCTACCTACCTACCTACCTACTAATCATCCATCTTCTCCACTTGGTCCCACATCTCTGCATAACCCTGAATATCACAGTGCTGACCAGGATTTACTGTTTCTTATTCTTTTCCTGACTGAGTGGACAACATCTCATGCTGGGCTGAAGGAAGACATTAATAAAGAGCTATGCAGTGACCTCTTGCCTGTTACTCCAATGCTATGTCCATACTTCCACTTCAGTGACTTTTTGCCTACTACTGCGAGGGGCTGATCTATAAAAAAGGCAACAGGAGGGGTGGCCTTGTTCTGCTATTCTTGATGTCCAGCGTACCCACCGATCTCAGTGTCATTTAATTCACTGTGACCACCACCCACCCAGAAACTCCAGAGTTTTCACATGGAGAGGGAGGGTTATTTATTATTATTATTATTATTGTTAATGTACTGAGAATTTGTGTCATTGCAGCCTAGTCTAGCCTGGGATGACCGACACACCAGGATCCTAAGGGACAAAGTCCTACTTTCTGTATCTCCAGTTCCTAGCCCTGGGTGGATGCTGAAGGATTCTCAGGAAATTCACAGCAGACACCCGGACAAACCCACCAGCAAGGCATCACTACCATTTTGAGCAGAACAAAGTGACATCAGGACATGACCTGCAGACAACCAACTATTATCTTGGCTAAAGCAACATGGATTTTTGGGGCCTGAGGGACTCTGAACAATACATCAAGCTGCACTGTGACACCTGGTCAGAGCCCTGCTCAGAGATAAGGCCCACTCTGCTTTCATGCCTTTGGGAAGAAATGACCATTGCTGTAGCTTCTCAGGAAAGAACAGGTGTTGGTTCAGGTGTTGCTAGAATGAGTGTTCCTTAGGTAAAGGGATGATCTACTCCTGAATTAAGTGAAAATAAAAGTCAAAATGACTTCCAAATATTTAAGTAGAAAAGATTAGGGGATCTTAATATCTGAAACGTAGAAAGAGCTGCCCTGCCCAAAGCAATCAGAATGACCACTAGATATTTAACTTTACAAAATGGCAGAATGGTGAGAGCTAAGATTTGACACATAGAAATGGCTGTGCCAGGCTGGCATGTGGTGCAAGGGGTTAAGCCACCACTTGAGGTGTTGGTATCCCATACTGGAGGGCTAGTTTTGGTCTCAGCTGTTCCATTTCTTTTTTTTTTTCTTTCTTTCCTTTTTTTTTTTTGACAGGTGGAGTTAGACAGTGAGAGAGAGAAAAAGAGAGAAAGGTCTTTCTTCCGTTGGTTCACCCCCCAAATAGCAGCTATGGCTGGTGCGCTGTGGCCCGTGCACTGTGCCGATCCAAAGCCAGGAGCCAGGTGCCTCCTCCTGGTCTCTCATGTGGATGCAGGGCTCAAGCACTTGGGCCATCCTCCTCTGCCTTCCTGGGCCACAGAAGAGAGCTGGACTGGAAGAGGAGCAACCAGGACAGAACGACACCCCAACTGGGACTAGAACCTGAATGCCAGCGCCGCAGGCAGAGGATCAGCCAAGTGAGCCGCCAGAGCTGCTCCATTTCTGATCCAGCTCCCTGCTAATTCATTTGGGAAGACGTTTGCTAATGGCCCAGAACCTGGGCACTTGCCACCTACGTAGGAGACCAGGATGGAGTTTCTGGCTCCTGTCTTTGACCTGACCCAGCTCTGGCTGATGCAACCATGTTGGGAGTGAACCAGCAGATGGAAGATTCAATCATATCCCACCCCCCCATCTGTTCCCCACACTTCCTGTTACTCTGCCTTTCCAATACATAAATAAATCTTTAATCTTAAAAAAGGGAATGGCTGCACTGCTAGAAAGGGCTTGAAACCTTGCATGCTCTGTGCTTCCGTATTTTTTGGGGAAGAAAATAGAGCAGATGGATGATCGTCCAGCTAGACGAGAGCAAAGAATATCATTTGATACATTTATGAGAGCTTTGACCCATTAATATGGATAACTTATAGATATAGGAAAGACATCAGAAAAAAAAAACACAAAAACTGAGAAGGTTTAGCTTTTATTGGAATATATACAAATTGTGAATTTGAATTCCTAAAAATTTAAATTCTGAGGCTGGCACTGTGGTTCACTAGCTAATCCTCTGCCTTGCGGCGCTGGCACCGGGGTTCTAGTCCCTGTCGCGGCACCGGATTCTGTCCCGGTTGCCCCTCTTCCAGTCCAGCTCTCTGCTATGGCCAGGGAGTGCAGTGGAGGATGGCCCAAGTGCTTGGGCCCTGCACCCCATGGGAGACCAGGAGAAGCACCTGGCTCCTGCCATCGGATTAGCGCGGTGCACCGGCCACAGCACGCCAGCCACGGCAGCCATTGGAGGGTGAACCAACGGCAAAGGAAGACCTTTGTCTCTGTCTCTCTCTCTCACTGTCCACTCTGCCTGTCCAAAAAAAATTAAATTTTGATTCCAGTGCTTACTTGCTGAGTATTATTGAGTTTGATTTTTGTTCATTAATATGAGAACCTTAACCAATATTGACTTCTATTATCAAATTTAATCATCATAATATCTTAGCAAATCTGTTTCTGTTAAATATTGTGTGTTCCTAAAATCCTTTCATGGAGTGTGAAATTTATAAATCTTCTCAACTATTGCCAAGTTTGCAAATGATTGATGTATTTTCATAATAACGCAGTTTTTTGAAGTAAAATGAACTTTTCAAGAATTAGAGCTGTCCCATAATTACAAAGCAATTTTTGGTTCTTTAATGTTCACATTTCTCAAGTAGAAAGTGTTCAAGCAAACTTTTATTAAAGTTTGTCTTATTTCCCTGTAAGTCTTATGTTAGTACTGACATTTGCAGGAATGATTTATTGACCACAAACTATCTTCCATACTTTTTATTCTATGCCAAGTCTTTGTGTATACGTAGGGGTGGGTGGGTTGTGGGGAGTCAGTTTAAATGAAATCTGGAATCTTCTCCCAGCCATTGTAATTGTTCATAGTAAGAAACTTTGTAGATTTCTTCAGCCCCACTTAGGTGCCTGACAATTGGATCTCATTCATCTGGGCAGCTAAGTGAAAAATGTCTCTACACCAGTGCCTGGCAGGTATTTCTGTACAGGGCTGTGTAATGGCGTTTTGGCCATGCTGTCTCTGCTCTGCCACTGCAGGGTGAAAGCAGCTGCAGCCAATGCATGTGGCTTTGTTTTGGTAGAACTTATTCATAAAACCCCCAGTGCCTGGCAGGATTTGATTACTGAGCATTACTACGAACACATGTGCTCCCGACACTTAATTTAGTGTCTGAAGCCTAGGATTTGGAAATGGAAGAGTTCCCTAAGAGCTGTCCTGGCCAGCCATGGACTCGGAGTGCATCACAAAGCAGAAAACACAGACTTTATGAACATGATTTTTCTTCATGTGAAAAAGAAGCAGAATAATCTTTACTGCCTCATAGTCATTGTGAAGATCAATTAGACACTAAATGATAAAGGGAAACCAGAGCTCTTCGTCTCTTTGGTAACCAAAGCCACTCTGGTGGTGGATTCCCAAAGTCAGAGATGAGTCCGAGGATTTGCCTGCCCTTCTGTAAGCACAAGGAGAGAAGAGGCAGCAGGTGCATCCTTCTGATCTTGTCTCCGTATGTGATGCTCTCACAGAAATGGCAAGACAAAAGCTCTACAGAAATAATCCGATAACTTCGTTTAGATTCTGGGTGTTAGCCACAACAAAAAGTGGAATTTTTAAAATTGGGAAAGGACTTATAGGGACCAGAAAGTCAGTGAAAGAAATACTGCTATGAACTCAGTGTCATCAATATTGTCTGAAATAAAAGGAGTCAGCCTTCCAGAGCAGCAGCCGCCACCATGCACACGTGTTGGGTCTGTATGAAGTGAGGCTGAGAGAGGGCAGGCGTGTCAATTACTGCAGTCACACAGTATGTGCTGTTGGGAGGATGAGATGCCTTCAGGGAATGAAACAGTGCAGAGCATCTTGTAGAAATTTGAACCCTGCTAAATAAAGACAACGGAAGCCTTGGAGTAATTCTTTGGTCCTCACAGGCCGACTGTATCCAACCAACAAGCTAACTGAGAATCAAGAGGAGCCTTGAACATGGTGACCCAGGGACCGGCCTCCAGCTGCAGCCTTGGCCACCCTCAACATGCACTCTGTGTTTGGCACAGGTGCTCCCAACACCAACTGCAGAAGCCGCTTGATCTGTCGGCCCTGTAGAATCTGACTTCTTGAGTCACATTTCCAAGTCTCATAGGCTTGGCGGAAAAAGAAGGCAGTATCCCCTGGGTCCAGACATTAGAACAGAGCTGGGGTTCTCTCCTTAAGATGGTAGGGATTGTCATGTCTCCAGCCTACCACCTGCAGTGTTGCTCATATCACCCCTTGTATACAGCATTTTCAGACTTTGCTTCTTGATCCTTGGTCATCAACATCAGTGTCTTCCTAAGGCTTTTGTGTCTGAGAAACTCATCGCTGTTCGTGCACTTTTCTTTGCTGCTGACGAGGGTTCAGTGCTGAGCTGAGAACTTGTTGTGAAAAATCCAAGCAGAGGTTGAGATCTGGGGCTCGGTGGGAAAGGTAGGGCAGGGCTGAAGAGTTATAGGTTGCACCTGCAGTGTGTTACGTGGACCCTCTGCATCAACAAAGGTGTCGGGCAGGTGGACGTACAGCCTGGCCACACAGAGCGTGGTCTGCTGCTCTGTGACATTAGCAGCAGCTGGGAGCTTATTGAAACGTGGACTGACGCTCCTACCCACCCCCACCCCGCCACTTCTGGCCAAGTCAGTCCGTGCACCAGCCCCATGCTTGGTGCAGTCTGGGAAGGGAACTTGGCGGTGTTGGTGCTCAGAGGGAGCTGAGCGGCCAGTCACCCGAGAACCGGCGTGGTTTTCCACAGGCGCATCTCCCAGTGCTTCCTTCTCTGCGGATGCTGAACCAGTGAGGGAGCCTGAGGCACAGTTGTTTGGGCATGTTTTTAGCGCTCTCAGTGTTTTCAGTATTGGGGAACCTCTCTTCGAGTATCTGACAGGTAATCAAGGCAGCATTTGTATGCTTTATGAAAACAATCGGGATTAATACATAAAAACCCAGTTTTATAAACAAGTTTTTTTTAAGCAAGCAGAATGGCTGGCTAAATTTTAGGAGCAATGTCTGTGTATGATGAACCTTTCTGTTCTCTTTCAATGCTTAGTTCAGCTGTTACAGCTGTCATAAAATTGTTGGGGGGCACTTAGAAAGCTTGTGGAGAAATGAAACAAGGACTTTTGGTGGAAAAAATTGAAAACCATGCATGGTTTTGTTCATAGTACACATTTTCCATGAACTTTTTAAAGACTCATTATATATATCTTTAGTTTTTTATTCTTTCGTAGTACTTCGAAAGCATAGTTACGGTGAGGGAGAAGAATCAAAATCAGTTTCCCATGATTCAAGGGCTGGTGCATGGGTCCAAAGCTTACATTCCGACTCACTGAGCAAGGAGCTCATTGAGTTCTTGGGCTGAGTTCTAGCTCTCCTAGGGCTGAGATCAGTTTGGTTGGCTCTGGGGACACTCATCTGGTGGCTCCCAGGAGAGAGGTGGCTGCTGTTGGCTGAAGAACAGAGCCAGGTGGGTCCATGAGGGGGGACTTCTAGGCCCAGATCTCGAGCCTCAAGGCTGAGAGAGGAGGACAGGGAGCCGCCGGAGGAGAGCCGCATGGGTGGAGTGTGGCAGCTGGGACTCCACGCTGGAAGCTGGAGCAAACATCCCGAGAACTTGCTGTTGAGTTACTAGCACTTTGTTCTGCCTTCATGTCATTAAGCCGAGATTTATTTAGGTCACTGTGATTGTTCTCTAACCTCCAAGTCTGTATTCACAAAAACATCATTGGTGAGGAGGTGAGGGAGCCTTATTTATGGTAAGGAAGAGTGCTGTGCGTTAAGAGCTAAGAACTCAGGACGTGAGCTGGAATCTCCCCTGTGCTCCGTTAGCGCCTTTGTGATGCTGGGAAGGGTTTGATCTTCTTGACCGTCTGCTTGCTCTGTTAGGTAAGGAACAGGAAGTGCAGCGTCTGCCTGTGCGTGGCGGTTTCTTAGAACCTGTTAGACGTCATTTCCGTTTTTACTAAATGCCTCTGATGTTTCGTTACAAATTTGAATCGATCCACTTTTTAAAAGATTTATGTATTTGAGTGGGAGAGTTTGAGGAAGGGACAGACATAATCAGAGGGAGGGAGTGAGGGAGGGGGGAAGGGGCGGGGGCAGGGGCAGGGGCAGATCCATCGCTGGTTCACTCTGCTGGGCCAGGCCAAAGTCAGAATCAAACTCGGTCCCATTCTCCCACATGGCTGCAGGAGGTCAAGCATTTGGGCCATCTTCTGATGCTTTCTCAGTGAATTAGCAGGGAGTTGGATTGGAAGTGGAGCAGCCAGATTCAGACTATGGGATGCTGATGTTAGCAGATTAACCTGCTGACAGTAGTCCCTAGATATATTTATGTCTATCATTATTATCCTTAACAATCCCACAGAAAACAAAATCATTTATGTTAGTACTTTTCAGACAAACTCAAGCAAAGTGGGGCCTGCTTCTCCTGCTAGTGCTCTGTGGGCAGTGTCTGCACAATGTCTTTTGTGTGGTACAGTGATCTGAGACTGTGAAGGCTTTCATGTGAAGATAACTTAATGTGCTTGATTCTATCAGAACAAAGTGACTGGGGCTGGTAAAGCCACAGCCTGCAGTGCTGGCATCCCGTATGGGCACTGGTTCGAGTCCTGACTGCTCCACTTCCAATCCAGCTTCCTGCTATGGCCTGGGAAAGCAGTAGAAGATGGCCCAACTCCTTGGGCCCCTGCACCCATATGGGAAACTGGAAGAAGCTCCTGGCTCCTGGTTTCAGATCGGCGGGGCTCTGGCCATGGCAGCCAATTGGGGAGTGAACCAGCAGGTGGAGGACCTCTCTCTCTCTCTCTCTCTCTGTGTAACTCTTTCAAATAAATAAATAAATCTTTTTTTTTTAATTTGACAGAGTTATAGACAGTGATAGACACTCAGAAAGGTCTTCCTTCTGTTGGTTCACTCCCCAAATGGCTGCTACAGCCGGCACTGCGCCGATCCGAAGCCAAGAGCCAGGTGCTTCTTCCTGGTCTCCCATGCGGGTATAGGCGCCCAAACACTTGGGCCGTCCTCCACTGCCTTTCTGGGCCACAGCAGAAAGCTGGACTGGAAGAGGAGCAACGGGGACTAGAACCCGGCACCCATGTGAGATGCTGGTGCCGCAGGCGGAGGATTAACCAAGTGAGCCAAGGTGCCGGCAATAAATCTTAAAAAAAGAAAAAAAGAAAAAAAGAAAAAGAACAAAGTGACTCTGAGAACCTGAGAGTGCTTCAACATGTTTGTAGAAAAATGGAGTTTAACAATTGAAGTTGATTTTTCTACCAAAAAAGAAATTTTGAAACCCACGCATAGCTTTTTCGTAATACGCATTTTCCATGAACTGTCTATACATGGATTTCAAAAATTTGCCACCAGAATAAATTTGTTTTTAATTCCATTTTCCCTGAGCTTTCTGAAGTTCTCTGTATCCTTCATATCTGAAAGGAGAATGGATCCACATTGGCCCTGAAAGTCCAGGTGTGTAGAGACAGAGTGGGTGGTTTGTCCAAGAAGGAGAGGAGGTAACCGGGAGGCACTGTCCTGGAGTGGGAGGGGCACTCTCCCCTTATACATGGTCTCCGTCTTCCAAGGAGTTCCCGCGCAGGGCCTGGAGGCCTGCGTGTCCCCGGGAGGATTGTTGTCTTCAGAGCAGAGGTTTGGTCAGCAGTTATCGCAGTGGCAGCCACAATGAGCCACCGACCAGAGGCCCCTTCTTTGTTCCCTGGGAGACATGGACAGTGGAAACCAGTGCTGATCTGAGGGAGGAAGATGATGATGAAGATTCTCCCTTCCCACTGTTATGCTGTGGGCCTTAGGCCGCATTCTTACATCAGGAAACAGAGGAGTGTGTGTGCAGTACAGGACTTTACACACAGGGACAAAGATTTGTTTATTTATTTATTTGGAAAGCAGAGTTACAGAGAAGAAGGGAGGGGGAGGGGAAGAGGGAGAGAGAGAGGATGAATCTTCAGTCTGCTTGTTCACTCCTCAAATGGCTACAGTGACCAGAGCTGGGCAGATCCAAAGCCAGGAGCCAGGAGCTTCTTCTGGGTCTCCCACAGGAGTGCAGGGGCCCAAGCACTTGGGCCATCTTCCTCTGCTTTTCCAGGCTATAGCAGAGAGCTGGATCGGAAGAGGAGCAGCTGGAACATAAACAGGCACCCATACGGGATGCCAGTGCTGCAGGCAGAGGTGTAACTCACTATGCCACAGCACCGGCCCATGGTGTTTGCTTCTTGCTCTGTTACTGGAATTAACTACGTTAGGGCTGGGATCAGGAGGGGACAAGAACAGATTTCCATTATGACTCTCCTGTGTCTTCTGAGCAGAGGAAAAGCAGTGTCCCTGGCACAAGGGGATGAGAATCTGCCCAGGAGACCCAAGACGGGCTCAGTGTGCACGTCATGGGTAGAACACCTGGTGGGACAGGACTGTGTTTGGAAGGTGGGACTGTCTGCATGAGAGCAGACGAGGGACTATAGAGGACCATGACTTTTTTGGAGGGACGGCTATGTGGGTGGGGGTCGGAGTTGGAGGAGGAAGAAGAAGGTTCTGGGGGTGTCCAGGAGAGCCACCTTACAAGTCACAGTGGTGTTTGTGGCATGGGGCCTGTGTCAAAATCTTGCAGCATTGTCAGAACACAGGGCCCTTGCACAAAACATGCTGCGGCGCATTCTCTCCAGTGCCTGGCAGCCTCTGCATCTCCCAGTTTCTTAGAGAGTTTTCAGAATAACTGCAAAGCCCCTCCTTCATATGTTTCTGGAAGATAAGGTCAGAATTGGATTCAGGGAGTATTTTTGTCCAGTAAAGTGAAATAGAATGAGAGCATGGTTTAAGGTCGTGCCTGTTTGCTCAGGTCTCTTTTGTATGACTTAGCAGGAGGGCTGCTCTGTGTGGCCACAGAGAGATTGCAGCTTGGTTTAGTAGTCTAAGCACATTTAGGACACAGAGTCTCCCCACTCCCCCATCCTAACATCTGCATTGACTACAACCCTTCCAGTTGTCCGGGCTAATTTTATTCCCTTCCCCATTAATGTGAAATCTGTTGTTCAGTTGTAACTTTCCTGAGAGCCTCTGTTATAAAAGTACAGACCAGACCTGAGGAATCCATGAGCAGACAAAGCCACATCGGCCTTGATTTTAAACTAGTTTGACTTAGAAACTTAAGCAAAACTTAACTTGAACTATTTATGAGAAATGTCAGTATGTTAAGACCTGAGAAAGGTCTTTTTTGTCAGATAAATCAAACTTCAGAAATGTATTCTGGAAGTGTTAAATAAAGATGAAGAAAATTTTAAGGGTTGCAAGTGGTGAGTTGGGATTGGGCAGGTACAAGGTGCCGTTGGAAGTGAATATTAATGTGGATTAAAACATTGTTTGGGATTCAAGAACCTAAAATGACTATGAACTTTACCTAGAGAGAATGTTCCTACAAACAGTCTGTGGGGCTTCCGTTAGACAAGGGCAAGGAGTTAATCTTGAATTAAACACAAAAGATAACAATGGTAAAAAATGGGGTTGACACACCGTGAGGAGCCTGATGTGGTGGGCTGAGGGGCTTTGGCACTGCCAGCTTTTGAGTAATTTCAAATGCTTCCATCAAAAGTGGAACACTCCAAAGTCATCTTCCTGCTGCAGGGGACTAGACCAGACTTCTCGTCATTCCTTTAGCTCAGTGATGCCAACTCCAGTTTAAGTTCTGCACCCTATTCTGTTATCCCCAGAACTAACTCACTGATGCTTGTAGCGGATTTCAACTCTAGCTGCAAAGAAAATGATCAGTGTACTGCGGCAGATCTTGTGGTGTGGCAGGTTTGGGACACTGGCATCCCATATTACAGTGTTGGGTCAAGTCCCAGCTACTTTGCTTCTGATCCAGATCCCTGTTAATGCATCTGGGAAGGCAGCAGAATCTGACCCTTGTAACTGGACCCCAGCCTCCCCTGTGCGAGACCATGATGGAATTCCTGGCTCTTGGTGGCCATCTGGTGAGTGAGCCACTGGATGGAAGATCTCTCCCCCAACATCTTTGACACTCTGCCTTTGAAATTTTTTTTTTTTTCAAAAATGAATCTTTAAGACAAGTGAATGCCCGACTTGAATACTGAAACAAACCTCTGCATTCCTGATTGGGTGGAACTGAGAGTACTGTATCATTTACTGCAGTGACGTGTCTTGCTTGCTCTTTGGTCTGCTTGAGAAAATGGCTCAACAGTTATTTCTCAGATTCACAGATTACATAGAAGAACCCCAAGCGTGCCTGGGTTTATTTGATCTCTTAGGTCTTTTATATATTTTAATTTTTGCTTATTTTTTGGACAGGCAGAATTAGAGAGACAGAGAGAAAGGTCTTCCTTTTTCCATTGGTTCACCCCCCAAGTGGCCGCTATGGCCTGTGCATTGTGACCGGCGCACTGCACTGATCCGAAGCCAGGAGCCAGGTGCTTCTCCTGGTCTCCCATACTGGTGCAGGGCCCAAGCACTTGGGCCATCCTCCACTGCCTTCCCGGGCCACAGCAGAGAGCTAGACTGGAAGAGAGGCAACCGGGACAGAACCGGCGCCCCAACTGGGACTAGAACCCGGGGTGCCAGCGCAGCAGGAGGAGGATTAGCCTAGTAAGCCGTGGCCCCAGCCATCTTTTATATATTTTAAATATGTATTTGTTTTCATGTACTTCAAAGGCATAGCAAGAGAAAGAGGAGGAAAGAGAGCTCTTTCATCAGATGGTTCACTGCTCAGATGTCTGCAACAATTGGGGCTGGGCCAGCCTGAAGCCAGGAGCCTCGAACTGCATCTTGGTCTCACAGGTAGATGGCAGGTGCCAAGTGCTTCAGCTGTCATGTGCTGTCCCCCAGGGTGTATCAGCAGGAAGGTGGATGGATAGAGAGGTAGGTGGTGCTTAAACTGGAGCTCTGATAAGGGACATGATTTTCGGAGATGGTGGCTTAACCCATTGTGTTCCATTGCCACCCCCTTGGTCAATTTTTTTTTAATAGGAAACTGATTAACTGTGTAGATTATGTGTTTATGTCTTGAAATTTCATATTTCTTGAGCTCTAACCTCACATAATTAACTGCCTACCTGTCATCATTTCTTTGTAGTCACAATGCACATTAAACTTTGCATGCTTAAACACAACCCTGAGAACATTGGCCAAGTTTTGGTCCTTTGCAGAGCAGTGGGTTTTAAGCAGTGGCTCCCCCTAAAATAAGTTGAGGCCCTAACACCCCAAACCTATGAGTGTGGACTTCTGTGGAGTAAGGGTTTTTGCAGGTGTCATTAAGTTAGAGAATTTGAGATGTGATCATCCGGGATCATCTAGGCGGGGCCTCATGGAAATCCATGCATAGAGGACATAAGGGCCAGCTCTATGCTGTGGCCCAGGAGGGCAGTAGAGAATGGCTCAAGTGATTGGGCCCTGCACCCGCATGGGAGACCAAGAGGAAGTACCTGGCTCCTGGCTTCGGGTCAGCACCAAGTGCCGGCCATAGCGGCCATTTGGGGAGTGAACCAATGGAAGGGAGTCCTTACTCTCCATCTCTCTCTCTTTCTCTCACTGTCTATAACTTTACCTGTCAAATAAATTAAAAAAAAAAAAAAGACATAAGGGGAGAAGATGCAGACAGTTCGGGGAAAAGCCACGGGAAGGCAGAGGCAGCAGCTGGACTTGTGCTGTCCTAAGCCAGCCAGGAATTCCTGGAGCCGTCAGAAGCTCAACTGGGACAAGAACGAGTTCTGCCCCGATATTTCTGGAGGGAGCTGTGTGCTGCCCTGACTTTGGCTTCTGTACCAGTCCTTCTTCTACCCCAAGACTTCAGAACATGAGAAGTGGCTTCGTAAGTTCTTCCTTGAATCTGACCTTGTCTTGGGTATCTGACCGTGCTGAATCTGATAATTCGCAATACAGTATCACAATATAGCTGTCTTTGGTAGTTCTTGTGGTCATTTTATGTTCTCTCTGGGCATGTTTTATAGTGTTGATTGTTTAATTCATAATTATTTATCCTTTCTGGACACTCATTGCAGAAACTAAATCTTACTTTGCTCAGCACTGTACCCAGCAGAGTATCTTTCACATGATAGTCACAAAATACGTTTCTAGCAGTGGCTCCTTTCTTAGGCTGCCCTTTTTTCATTAGCAGCTTTAGGCTGGATCTGAAGGTAATACTTAGTATCCCTCCTCTTGGTTACTCTTGGTCAGTGCAAGAGAGCTCAACACACGCACCCCAGGGGAGCTGCCCCATGCAGTCAGCCAATCAACCCTCAGAGCCTTGGGACCACAGAGCTCTCAGATAATTCCCTCACCTCCGTTTTGGGTGGTCAGTAATTGGAATATTGTTTGCCCATGTTGAATATGCATGCAGGATGACCTCACTTTCAAAGGTTAATGGAGTTTTTCTTTCTTACTGAACCATCATAGTTTGGTGTGTGTTTTGTTTGTAGATTGATTGCATTGAAATCCCCTTCCCATTTTAATATGAGTATGCATGTTTCTCCGTCCCTCTATGTGTGTGTGTGTGTGTGTATGTGTGTGTGCGCGTGCGCGCACGTGTTTGCACATGCATGGGTTCTTGGGCAAGCATTTGGTTTTCTCTAGGGCATTTTTTTTAAGAGTTGCAAACATTTCCTACTTACAGATGAGGTCTTAAATAGCAGTGATGTGGAGATTTACAGAATAGAAAAAGGATCAGCATCAATCAGGCTGATGAAAGGCAGTTTAGTGACTGATCTCCTGCGCTTCATTAGAGACACGAAGGCAGTGACTCTGAGTGGAACTTTGGTTTGTAGCAGAGTTGGGAGATATTCTTCCTTGTCAGTGTAGGAACGAAATTTTTCACCCAAACTTAGCAATGGATTTGCCTTCAAGATTCTGATCCTATCTGCTTGCTCTTAAAATGTTGATGCTTCAGGGCCAGATGATATCCCCTATCATCCCTGAGTCACATAATTTGTGTCTTGGGTCTTAGCTTCTCTGGGGAAGGTGGGAGAGATTTATCTGATGATCCCAAAACAGAGGGCTAGCGGTGTTAATTGTGAGTTCAAGAAATAGATTAATAGATATCCACTTCCCTTCCTCTATTTTCTCTCAGCTTTGCAGATGTTAGAAATATGAAAACAAGAAGGTACATCTATCTTTCTGTAGATCTTCCTTCTTAAGTCACTGTGTGTATTATGCAGTAAGGGTCATACCCATTATGTCATGGTACAGTGTGAAACTCAGAGTAATGTTCTGATGACCGGTGATATTACACTATCCTTAATTTTATTCTCATAATACAAAGTCAGAAATCAGACACATATAAATTATTTTTTCCTGTTCTGTGATTTGAAGAGATTACCTTTTTTTTTAAGACATCTGTTTATTTAAAAAAGAGAACTTACTACTTTACCCTTTTAGTATTTTTTATGTTCTACTTAAAAGTATTGGTTGAACTCTGTAATTAATACACACTTATTCTTAGGTGTTTAATTAATGCTATAACTAGTACTCAAATAGTATTTTACACTTTGTGTTTCTGTGTGGGTGCAAACTGTTGAAATCTTAATATATATGCTAAATTGATCTTATGTATATAAAGATAATTGTAAATTAATCTTGATGTGAATGGAAGGGGGAAGGGAGTGGGAGAGGGGAGTGTTGTGGGTGGGAGGGAAGTTATGGGGGGGAGCAAGAGAGAGAGAGAGAGAGAGAGAGAGAGAGACAGAGGAGAGAGATCATCTTCCTGCTGGTTCACTCCCCCAAACGGCCACAATGGCAAGGGTAAGCCAGGACCCAGGAGCTTTGTCCAGGTCTCCCATGTGGGTGCAGGGGCTCAAGCACTTGAGCCATCCTCCACTGCCTTTCCAGGCATATTAGTAGGGAGCTGGATTAGAAGTGGAGCAGCTCGGACATGAACCAGCACCCATCTGGGATGCCGGCACCGCAGATGGTGGCTTAACCCACTGCACCATAGCACCAGCCCCAGAGCTGATAACCTTTTGACCATGTTGTTTATTTCTTGTTTATACAAATGAAGCAAATCAGATTTAGTTAAATTGTCTACTGATGGACTTTGAATAGACTGGCAGGCATCCAGGGGCCATTCCCATCTCTGCATCTCCATGTGGGTAGTTGACAGCTGTGCCAAAGGTCTGAAGGTGCTGTTAACCCGTCCAACACGATGGACATTGTGGAAAAGGCTCCAGGTCTGCTGCTTTCTGCTTGGATGCAAAAACGGCGCTGGCTGCTGCTCTGGGCCTGCTGAAGCTGTTCGTGCCCTTGTCTTCACCATAGCAGCACTTTGTTCTGAGGCTGCTTCTCTCATCTGAGCGTCTATAAACATTTTACAAATCCACATCTTTGAATCTTGTAAGTTGGAAGTCTTATGAATCCCTATTTATTCCAAAGTGAGTACAAGTGGAAGTGGGAGGGGAGATTTCAGGGCAGTGGACAATGTGTTGTGGACCCTCAGGAAATCCTCAGCCCCCTTGGCATCCTGAATACACAGCCATGTCCTTTGTCACTGTCCACTGTCATCTGTTTTTTTCCTCTTTTCCTTTACTTACACATCTGAAAAATGTGTATGATGTAATGCAAATAATGATATGTAATCTGAAATTAAAATTACCACCACTAATTAAATGTGATAGACAATCTTGTTTGAAGTAAAATTGCTGATATTGAGGATAATAACAGGGGAGTAGATAGTCAGATCTGTGTTGATATAGAATTTATTTGTTCTTCAACAGTGTTAATGTTTGTCTTTGTAGTATACTATGTAAAATGTTATTAACAAATATAAGGCTTTGCTAGCTAGATTCAGGATATTTTAATCCATTTTAACCCATAGTCTGCAATTGAATACTTTGTGAGTGCTGGTCTTAGCATGTCTCTGTGTCTACATTTGTGCATAGTTCTTATTTTTGATGACAGATTTAGTGTTCCAGTGTTTTTTAAAATCCCAATTAAGCCGATGCTGTGGCTCACTTGGTTAATCCTCTGCCTGTGGTGCTGGCATCCCATATGGGTGCCGATTCTAGTCCCAGCTGCTCCACTTTCAGTCCATCTCTCTGCTGTAGCCCGGGAGGGCAGTGGAGGATGGCCCAAGTATTTGGGCTCCTGCACCCGCATGGGAGACCAGGAGGAAGCACCTGGCTCCTGGCTTCAGATTGGCACGGCGCTGGCTGTAGTGGCCATTTGGGGAGTGAACCAATGGAAGGAAGACCTTTGTCTCTCTCTCACACTCTCTATAACTCTACCTGTGAAATAAAGAAAAATCCCAGCTAATCCATTATCCAATCTCATTAATAAAAAAGCTAGGGAAGGGGCATTTTTATTTGCACATTTAATAATACCACTTTTCCTATTCATGACCTGCAGTGAGCTGGTCCAGAGTTGGGACCAGTGATCATGTCTGTATCTCTGTCAGTTCTGAGCAGACTGTGATGGGGCAGATCAGTAGGCAGTCAGTGTGCCGATCCTGTGGTACTTACCAGTGTTCCTATCAGTTTTTTATTCAACTTACGGCAGTGTAAAGACAGTTGCAATCAAACACGAAGCTGGGCAAACCTGACGTCAACGTGCAGACCCAGGCTTGGCTAACTGCTGCTCTGAAGGGCCACATGGCAAACGTTTAGGTTGTAAGGGCTGGGTGGCTATTTCATGCCTGCTCAACCGTGCCATGATTGCACAGAGGCGGGCACTGACACTATGAGAATACACACGTGGCTGTGTTCCCCCTAAACGTTGCTGACAGAAGCAGAGAGCAGCTGGTCAGATCAGACTCATGGGCTGTAGTCTGTGAACCTCCGATCTTGGTGTGGCACTGTTCAGTATGGCAGCTTTAGGCAAATGTGTCTACTGGCACGGAATGTAAATGTTATTAGAATTTATTCTCTGGACATTTAAACTTTATTCAGCGTGTTCTCGGACCACATGTGACCATATTGGAGTGGCTACCATATTGGAGTAATATAGATACAGAATATTTCCATCTAGAATATTTCTAGCTCCCAGGAAATTTTTATTAGGCCACAACTAGAGAATTCCATGCTCACATGGCTTTCTGTAGTTATCATGGAACTAATGACACAACCTATAAGAGTGTATGTCTGGAGGAAGTGATTAAGACACAGAACGCATCCCCAGACCTCCCAGAGGTAAACTGGGTGGTAAAAGCATCTTAAATCATAGGACAGATGATAGTAATTATCTCAGGTAATAAACTTGTGACCCTTGAAGAGTCAAGTCTCTGTGTGTTAGGTGGGAAGAATACTGTCTACTCAATTTACTGTAACGTGGAGCACCTCATGAGGCCAATTAATGTGCGGGGAATTCAAATCCTGCATTTGCCAGTTTTCTAGTTGCAGTTGAGGCTTGTGCCCAATCTGTAGGAGTCCTGCAAAGAAAGAAAGCTATATGAATCTCCTGGGCTTGTAGGAAAGAGAAAATGGGGCAGTGTGGTTAAAGCTGCTTGACACAATACCGGTTTCTTAGGTAGTCCTCAAATGATGGCATAACTTCAGCTCTGCTGGAGAAGGAAGGGCAAGACATCGCTGTGTTAGGCAGGAAGGCTTTCTGCCAAGGAAGAGAAAGCCACGCACAGAAGCACATTAGTGAACAGGAAACAGGAGGGCCTGGTGTAGTGGCACCATGGCTTAAGCAGCTGCTCTCAATCCATAGCCTTTATCAGAGTGCCAGTCCCTTCCTACCTGCTCCATTTCTTATCCAGCTCCCTGATAATGCATCTGAGAAAGCAGAGGGGCATGACCCACGTACTGCGTGGGAGACTGGATGCAGGTCTGGGATTGTGCCTTTTGCCTGGATTAGCCTCAGTCATGGCCATTTAGGTAATGAATTAGCAGATGGAGGATCTCTATCTCTGGCTTGCTCTCTCTCTCTCTCTCTCTCCCCCTCCCCCTCGCCTTCTCCCTTGCCCTCTCGCCCTCTCGCCCTCTTCCTCATTATCCCTCTCCCCCTCCCTCTACTTCTCTCCCTACCTGTGTGTTGTCTGTGTATCTTTAAATAAACAAATCTTAAAAAGAAAAAAAAAAACAGGCTAGAAGTATGAGTAAAACGAAAGGGAAGAAAACATAAATCTTAGTGTGTATCAGTTGCATGAAAACGATCAGAATGTGAATCTTCTTTATGAGTCATGTGCAGGGTCAGCTCAGTGAGACGACCTCTCTGTTGAGGTCTTCATGTTTTCTGTGCTCTCCAAACGTGAGGGATTCCTGGGATGTGACAGCCACTCCTCCAAGAACCTTCATTCCACGGATTGGATGCATGAAAACTGAAGAGTGAATTCTGAAAACTGAGTGGGTTCACTCTCCTCTCTGCTACTCATCCAGGAACAAACTCTCAGTCTTCCTGGAGCAGGAGGCTGTTGGTGCTACAACTGGACAGCCGGTCTCCCTGGGAGCTAGCTAGCATCTAGAAGAACCTGCTGACATGGGTTGCTCATCAGGGATGCTGCTCTGGGTCAGCCCCTTCTCCTCAGTGTGTGATGAGAATATGCCATTGTATGTTGGAAAACTGCGCGTGCCAGGTAAACACTGCTGACCTTAGAGTGAGCCGATTGATTTCTTCCTTGGAGAACTCCACCATCCCTGGGTGTTAGACTCAGAAGAGGCCTTAGCTGTCATGGAGCCCTGTCATTTGAAGATTTAAAAAGGAAAAAAAGGCAGTGGCATTCTTCCTTCAAACAGCATCTCACCTAAGACTATTTTATGGAAGAAGATAAAAGTGGGTTAAGGATCTCTGAGCTTATCTCTTCTTGCATCTTTTACCCTTTGCATAGCACACAGAATGTGTTTGCTGAAATCATAAGAGTTCTCAGGAGCATAGCTAGAAAAGCATTGACATCTTCCAATCACATCGTATCACAGAAGGGAAGTGGAGACCTGGAGGCGTCAGCTCGTGCTACTCGGCACTTACCAGATTCTGTGGAGGAGGGGATTCAGACGACTCAGTGGTGTGAGAAACCTGCCGGGGCAGCGTTCTGAGACCTGGGATTTCTTCCTAAGTGAAGATGTCATTGGTGAGGCCTGAACGTTCGGTACCAGCTTTGCTCGTCGTCGACTCAAGTGACCAGAGCCATGCTGCAGGTCTGTCTTTGCCCTCCAGCGAGGAGGGAGTGCTGGCCTGTGGTCCGTTTTCCGGAGGAATGGAGTTGTTTGCTTGGCGCTGACAGGCAGCTGCAGGGCCCTGGAAGGATGCGCTCCACGCTTTGTGCTTCCCAGCGGGACGGCAGATTCTTTCTCCTAGGAGGAGCCTCAATCATTTTCCCATGGTCAACCCCATAAATATTTCATATCTCAACTTGTGCTGAAGGGTGGCCTTTGAGATTTTGAAAAATTGGGTCACAATGGGTTTGACCTGAGCCAAATGAGGAGAGGCTGAGTGGTGAAGAAGTAGCTCCCCTTGTTATCCATCACAACACACAGACAGGTGCGCGATTGTTCCCAGTGCAGTTTTCGTGCATAAAACATCGTGTACGTGGAGAACACTGTCAGATGCTGTAATGCCCTGTGTTTATTTCTGAGATGTGGTCGCCTATTTGTCCCTGTGTTTGGTAAACATATGCTATTATGTTGAGTGGATGGCTTTCAGCTCTGTTTCCTTTCAAGACATCCACTGGGTTTGAGAGTCTTGCCAAACGTCTAGTTGTTTCCTGTAAGTGGCCCAGAGTTTTCCGCTGGAGTCTGCTTCCTCCTCTCCATTCAGTCCTGCAGCTGTGCCCTGCTGGCTGCCCCTGAACGTGCAGGGTGTCACTCATCTCAACTTCCCACTCTTCCGGCTCGACAAGCTCCCGATTGCATAGAAACAAATTAATTTCACCCCACAGTGACCCCATCAGTTAAAATAGAGGATCTGTTTCAATAGACCATTTATCTCTTTAAGACAGAAGGGGGGAAACGCCTAAGTCATAAGATCCACAGTGAATCCTGTTGGTTGCACGATTTAACTTGGAGCGAGCCTGTCAATGGAAAGAGACAATGTTGTGTGATGAGGACGTGAGGGCTGCCCTGGAAACCCCTTTGCTCCTGTCGCCACAGGAGAGGTTCTCGTGTCGTGCTTGACTTTCCTCCTGATCACAGCTTCCTGGCCATGTGGCTTTGCTTTCCAGACAAACCAGGGCTGAGTCTGCTGTGTGATCTTTGTTGCTGATCAGGGGTTTGTGCGTATTAGGAACAGGTGTCTAAGTTTTTAGGCACCGGGACTTACTTCTTCTTCTTTTCCAGTACTGTCCAAGCTGGTCAAACAGTTCAGTTCTGGGCAGTCTTCCTGGGTTTTAATAGAAGAATTATTTGTAATCTACAATGCACTGCTGTAGTAATTTTTCCAATTTCTTTGATTTCCTGTTTCTTACACTTTGATTTTCTATTTGCTGTATTAAAATATGGGACGCTAGTCCTCTGAAGACACTGGGAGACATTTAGAATTGCTGTGAAAAACCGGAAATTCTTAGAATCCTGGGCATGCCATGTTCAGTGGGCTTGTCTGCCTTGGAAAAGTAGGCGACTCTTGAGGGTGAGGACCACGTCAATCCAAATTACATGTATTTTACAATGATTCCTGGCTATTCTAGGATTAGCAACAAACATGATGGGGATGTTGATAAGATGTAAACACCTCTGTACCATTGCACTGGTTTACAAAGTCCAAGGAGAATTCAGTGGATTGGGCGGAGCTGCCTCATTGAGTCGCAGTACAATCAGAGATGCTTGGGGTCAGCCCTTGTGCCCGCGCACCTGCCTTTCCTGGGTGCTTCAGCACAGTCCTTGCCTCAGGGTCCTCTTGACTCAGGGTGACCCGGGGTGGTCCATTCCTGGCTGTGACTTTGGTGAACACAGCAGGGGTCCTTTCCAGGCAAAGCTCATCATCATCTGTTTTTCCAAGACTCCCAGGTCCGCTGCTTTCTGAGGTCCGAGTTGTGGAAACCGTGTGATCTTGGAACTTGCGTGAGACATGTTTTCTACCTGTGCAGGGCGTAATCAGTAAGTGAAGTCATGGAGAGCTGAGCAGCACAGAGAGGAAGGAGAAAGGGGAATGGTAAGCATGATGCCAGAAAGGCAGCGGAGAAACAGAGGGGATGGTTAAGGGCCTATTGGGCGTTCTTGGCTTAAGGCCTGAAAACGGCCTTACCTGAACCCAGTCTTTCTTTGTGTGTGTGTGTGTGCATGCGTGTGTGTGTGTGTGTGTCTGTTTTAAAGATTGGTTTGTTTATTTGAAAGGCAGAGTTACAGAGAGATAGAATAAGAAAGAGGTATCTTCTATGTGCTTGTGGTTCGGCTGGGCCAGGACGAAGCCAGGAGCCATCCAGATCTCCCCTGTGGGTACAGGTGCTCCAGCTCTCTGGATATGCTGTGCTGCTTTCCCAGGTGCATTAGCAGGGAGCTGGCCTGGAAGTGGAACAGTTGGGTCTTCAGCCAGTGCTCACGTGGGCTGAGGAGTCACTGGCTGTGGCTTCTCCACTGCACCGCTAGGCCAACCTCAACCATATTCTTCATTTAATGACTTTTGCAAACAGTTTGTCCCCCCTCCACCAACCAACCCTCTTATCTAAACAGCATGAGTTGCATTTCTGATACTAACAAACCAGCAATGTGGGACAATGAGAAAGATGTATAATTATGATAAAAATCTGAAGAAAGTGCCAAATGTTCTGTTGTTAAGATGAGTGACAGTGAGAAGCCCAGGAACGTTTATCTGTGGTGGTGAGAATGATGACACCAGGGCTATCTCTTCCTTATTGGGAAACGTGAAGCCATTTCACAAAATATCTGGGCACAATCCAAAGAGCTAACAGCCCCACGCTTTATAATAATGGTTTGATGGATAAAGGAGAATCTCAACTGTGTTTAGAAAGGACATGCGTTTTCCCAGAACTTCTTACCTGTCCTTCCCACTGTGGTTGCTCAGTATTTCTAGGACTCCAGGGATAATTCACTTTGGAGTTTATTACCTGGGGTGATGGGATTTGTGTTCTTGCTGACTGTAGCATTTCTGTGAATTTGTGTGAAGAGTGCCTCCTTAACGTGAGTGCCTTCTGCATCGTGGCTGTTCCTGAAAAGCCGATGCTCTTGAAATCATTTGTGGAGGTTCAGAAAAACCTTGTGTCCTGGAAAGGAAACTCGATGAAAAGCTCAGATGCAGGCTGAGTGGTGTGGCCGTGACTTCTCGGCTTCCCTTCTGTCTGCAGTTGCATTTGCTATGCCTCACTTTTCTTTAAAACAATAACAACACACAGAAGTAGGGAAGCGGCTGGTGATTGAACCACCTTGGGAAGTGGGAGGCAGAGTTTGCTGGAAATCTGGTTCCTTCTCATCAGCCCTGTGTGAGGACCAAGGCTCCCCTTCCTGTCCACACAGAGTGAAGCATTCCTGTGTCTGGCAGTTCACAAACACTGCAGTTGGTCACCTGGGGTGTTTCGCATCCATGTACCTTTTGTCCAATGGAAGGTAGCTCAGTGATCTTGCCTGTCTCCCCTTCTCTCTCTGTCATTTCTATGAGTTAAATAAATAAATATTTTAAAATACTTCAGCACATTTGTATTATATAGCATCCGACTATCTTTAACCTTTTGTAGTATGTGGGGGGGGCACTTTGCAGAGTGACATATGTGCTGAATTAACTCAGTGAAAGTGTTGGAGGTGGTTGGAGAATAAGAATGTGTATGAGGCAATGAGGTTAAGACACCTGGACACCTGTAGCCTATGTAAGAGTGTGTGTGAAAAATCCTACTTGGGCTGCTGACCCCCGCTTCCTGCTAATGCTGAACCTGGGAGGAGGCGACAGTGATGACTCGGGCGATCAGTTGCCTGCCACCCGTGGGGTTGCCTGGAGTGCATTCCCAACTCCTGACTCTGGTTCCTGCCCAGCTCTGTCTCCTGGAGATGTACATCTAGGGAGTGAACCTGTCAATGGGTACTTGCTCTCTCAGTCTGGCTGTCTTTGTCTCAGCCTCTAAGAGAGATGGGAGTGAGGAGAGAGGAAGAGAGGGGGAATAAGAGAATTTTATGTAATAAAGAATTTTTAAATAAAAATTTCTGTAAAATTTATTTTGAGCATTACCATAGCTTCTACACTTCTCTGATGTCTGACATTAGTATTGATGATTATAGCAAGTTAAATAAATCAGCTTAAGAGCTGTAGAAAAGGTGTCTCAGCATGTACGTTCTACTAGTTTGCTAGGTCATCCCACATTGCAGAAGTGAGGAGAGGCTGCAGGCCACTGTTTCTGATGCACCTTGCCTAGTGAACACATTCATGAATTCTGTCAGGTTTCTATTGACTTACCACTCATTGTTTATTATTCTACTATTTTGGAATCAAGATTATACTGGAGTATGGAAATTATTCTATAGACTTTCATTTTAAATTCAGCTATGATTTTATAAGGCTGTGAAAGTGTGCACAGATGCAGGTGTACCAACTGGCATTCCAGATACAATAAATAAAATAGAATTTAAAGGAGAATGGAACTTTGAGAGTAGGAGTGGTAGGGGAAAAACATGAAAACGTTTTTAGGTTCAAATAGATAATTTTTGCAATAGAGAAATGAAATATTTTGGAATAAATAAGCAAAAATAATCACTGTGGCTCTTTCATTATTAATGAGTGTGGGTCTCCAGTGTGTAACAAAGTATGTCTAATATAAAGAAGGAAAGGAAAGGGGGAGATCTCAGCCAAGTTGGAAAGTGGACTTCTCAGTTTCTCATACTCATTGTACTGTACACCCCCTTCTTGTCAACACTGAACAACAAGAACCATTCATGAATTATGAGTGTCCAGTACAGGCTCCCAGGAAAGTGTTGAACTCCAAGTCCAGTGTGTGGAGGTAACCCATGTCATCTTGGACCCTCTATTACCTTGACCTCGACAGTTGCCCATGGAGGAGGTTGTGAGGATCCTAAGAAAACTCCCCTCCTGGGGCTGTCATGATGAAGGGTCCATAGCATCTGGCATGATTACTACAAAACTCCCCTGTGTCCTGCCCATCTCCTTGGTGGAAAGAAAATTCTATTTTTAAGATATGTTATCTGAGAGAGTTATAGAGAGGAAGAGACAGAGACAGAGAGACAAAGAGAAAAACATGATATCGGTTTTCTTTATATTATTAAGAATTTAAAAAAGTATTGAACAAAATTTAAAAACTGGATGAGTCCTTAAATCTACTTAATAAGCTTAAAAAAAAGTAAGTACTGCAGTTACAAATTTAGGAAAAAATGAGTAATAAAGCAGAATTCAACTACGTAATATGACACACTTAACTATGAAGACATTGATAGGTTGAAAGTGTAAGGATGGAAATGTTACGAGTATACTAAGAAAACAATATACAAAATAAATCTTTTTTTTTTTTTTTAAATTTTGGACAGTGTTAGAGAGAGAGACAGAGAGAAAGGTCTTCCTTCCATTGGTTCACCCCCCAAATGGCAGCTATGGCCAGAGCTGCGCCAATCCAAAGCCCAGAGCCAGGCACTTCCTCCTGGTCTCCCATGTGAGTGCAGGGCCCAAGCACTTGGGCCATCCTCCACTGCACTCCTGGGCCACAGCAGAGAGTTGGACTGGAAGAGGAGCAACTGGGACAGAATCTGGCGCCCCAACCGGGACTAGAACCAGGGGTGCCGGCGCCGCAGGCGGAGAATTAGCCAAATGAGCCGCGGTGCCGGCAACAACATAAATCTGAATAAGCAGTGTTAATATTAGACACACAGATTTTAGAACACAGAATAATATTGGAGTAAAGGGTCTTGTTGTGTGAATTCTCTAAGACACACAGTCCTGCTTAGCTTGGCAGTTGCATGCACCAACTGGTAATGATTATCAAGCTACATGACATAAAACCTGGCAGAAATGAAAGGGGAGAATTGCAAAGCCCCAATTATAGTCAGAGATATAAACTATATACAGTTACCTCCTGTAGTCGGAGATATTCACTCCCATCTAGATATATGATGGAAAAAGTGTGCAGAAGCAAGAAAGAATAGAAAATACCACCTGAGTATCACTGTACAACAGCATGGGGTACAGGGCTTGGCATTCTAGAACGTTCTATGCAGTAAGCGTTTTTCTCAAGTTAACATGGAACATTGCCTATGACACCCATGCTCGGGGGCGCAGAACAGCCTCTGTGCATTTAAAAGAAGGAAATGATAAAAGTGCATTCTTAGGTCATGATGAAAGTAGGCCAGAAAGCAGCAAATGAGATGTAATTATAAAATCCCCACATATTAGGAAATTAGGCAACCCATTTCTCCACAACTCATTACTTAATTAGGAAGATTCAAGGCACATTTAAAAAAATTGAACTTGAAAATGACACATTCAGAACTTGGGGGATGTTAGTAAAACCCTATTCTTAGAAGGAAAAAAAAAACTCTTAACATCAAATGTTTTTATTAGAAAGGAAGAAAGATGTCAAATCACAAACTGAACAAACTAAGCCAACAGTAAACAGAATAAAGGAAATCACTAATATGAATGTTAGAATTAAGAAACTTAACAGTGTTAAAGAAAGTCTATGAAACCAAAATCTATTTAAAAATACTTTTAGAGTTTCCACAGTTTCAGTCTCTTTGAGCTGATCCCATGGTAATTTAACAATTAAACAAGCACTGAATAGAATGAGCGTCCGCTTCCCTAGTGCCTTGCCCGAGTGGGTGGAGAGGCAGCCGACTGAGGACCTGCTGTTTGGGGTGACTGCAGTACAAGAAGAAGCGCCTGTGCTGCTATCTGCAGGAGGAGGCCCCCAGCGCAGTGATTAGCAAGAAAAAGACCTAAGGAGGGCTTGCACCTAAGTCTACTGTTTGCCTAAAATACACAACCTTGTTAGCCTAAGGTGCATGTAGGTGCTCTTCTTTTTCATTAAATTCCGTTTTTTCAGGAAAGTTTTAAATTTGCAGCAGAACTGAGTACGAAGCAGAGTTCCTACGTATTCCCTATGAGCATACGTGCCCAGTCTCCCCTGCTATCACCATCCTGGGTCAGAGCGGTATCCTTGCTGCTGTCTATGAACTTGCATGGATCCATCATCACCCTGCAAGTCCACAGCTCACATCCAGGCGCGCTGATGGTGTCAGATATTCTGTAAGTTGGGAGAAATGCGTAATGCTGGGTATCCACTATGTGCGTGTTTTCCACTGCCCTAAACATCTTCTGTGCTCCACCTGCTCACCCGCACTCCCCTCAAACCCTGGCAACAATCAACTCTGGATGTCTCGCTGTTCTGCCATTTCCAGAATGTCATAAAGTTGAAGCATGCTGTGTGTAGCCTTTTCCTCTTAGCTTGTTAGAGTTAGTGAAGTCTCAGTATCTTTGTGCTTTAATCACTCAGTTCCTTTGCACATTAAAGATTTCACATTGGCGTAATGTTTTGGGTTTCCGTAATTCTAATGAGTGTGCGGTTCATCTCATTGTTGCTATTGGCAACACTCTAAATGTATGTATCAGGTTGGATGCCATTTCATCTGCTCCATTGCTGTCTACATATCTTCTTGCGTGAGATGTCTTTCAGATCTTTGGGGTTTTTTTTTTTAAGATTTATTTATTTATTTGAAAGTAAGAGTTACACAGAGAGAGGAGAGGCAGAGAGAGAGAGAGGGAGGGGGAGAGAGAGAGAGAGAGAGAGAGAGAGAGAGAGAGAGAGAGAGAAAGAGAGAGAGAGAAGTCTTCTATCTGCTGGTTTACTCCCCAATTGGCTTCAACGGCCGGAGCTGTGCCAATCCGAAGCCAAGAGCCAGGAGCTTCTTCCAGGTCTTCTATGCGGGTACAGGGGCCCAAGGACTTGGGCCATCTTCTACTGCTTTCCCAGGCCACAGCAGAGAGCTGGATTGGAGGTGGAGCAGCCAAGTCTCAAACCGGTGTCCATATGGGATGCTGGTGCTTCAGGCCGGTGTCCATATGGGATGCTGGTGCTTCAGGCCAGGGCATTAACCCGCTGCGCCACAGTGCTGGCACCATAGATCTTTAGGTTTTTAGTTTAGTCATTCTGGATTTTAATGTTTATATTTATCCTTCAAAAATATGTGAAATATATTTAACAATAATTACTAACACAGAAGTTTTGGAACCCATGAAAAACTGCAGCTTTCCAGAGAACAGAGTTTGGAATACACTCACCTGAAGAATCCCTGTCGTGTCTGCTTCTCGTATTCTACAGTCCTAAGACATAGTGTGGAGAGAGGGAGGAAGAAGAAGGGAGACACAGGTTTATTTCATTGATTACCAGAAAGCAAAAAGAACTCAAGATAAGGCACTGCACAGTGTTGGAACAGTCAGCCTTGCAGATGCTCTGGTTTGGAAACTGGGGGAATTGTACAATAAGAAAAGCTCTCACAGCTGCATTCCCCATCAGCTTGGGCTGCAGTTGCTCTTCAAGTTTTTTATCTCTTCCTGTGTAGCCTGAAAGAACTATTTCGATAAATAAGGTAGAAAGCTCTGCTTGTTGGAAGCAGGTAAAGAGATGACACACTTATGTCTATGGTGTGTGGTTGCCTACAAGTTAGGGGATTGAATATGGTCATGGTCAAGTAAGCAGTTCCTTGTGCATTTCCAATTTCTCTATTGTGCTGCCCAAAATTACATGGTGATAACCAAGGATCAGTGTTTTACTGATTATTACAAAGTAGATTTTAAATCTGAGTGTTTTCTTTGATTTTAAACAAGGAATGCACACACTCCATTGAAAGGAGAAAAAATTCAGTCTTCTACTATGATTATGAAATTGTTTGGTAATAAGCAACAGCTCTTGGGGGAAATTTCCTGTGTTACATTTTTGTTACTTTCTCAAACCAGCCATGTAATAACTGGCAGTGAAAGAATGACATGTGTCTCTCGTGAATCATGACACCTTAAGCATTCTCATGGAGAAATATCTTAGTGATTCCAACATGTCTTTAATTGTGTAAGCCTATGAAATTTCTTCTAAAATCTGATTCATAATATAACTTGGCTTTTGAATCCCGTGATACATTTTTAGGAAAATAATCCTCCTGATGACTTGATCATGTGAATTTCCATGTTTGTATTTAGGTGGAAGTGGTAGGGATCCTTTTGCATAGCACTTTAGCCAGGACTTTGTCCCTGTTCTCTTCAAGTTCATGAAGGTGGCATGTTGGTTATTTTGAGCTGCTTAACGAATTGCCTCAAAACTTAATCAATTAAAAGAACTATTTTATTTGTCTCATCCTGAAGAATCAGGCATCTGGAAGTTTCTGAGCCTGCACACCTGCAGCTGGCTTTTGGTTCGGGCACTTACATGTGGATCTAGAATGAACTTACGTTTACTTCTGGGAATAACCCTTTTTCCTAATAAATCAAAATGTTTCTCTTCTTTCAAGTCCAGCTGCTCTTGTATGGATCCCAGTGTGCAATGAAATGCAAGTCTTCTTATTCAAAAGAGCAAGTAAGGAGTGCACTAAAGCCATCAAAATCTAAAGCACATCCTTTATTCTATGCTTGCTCTGACATTTTTATGGTCACTCATTATTTAAAGTCTTTCTAAAAAAAGAACAAATTAAAAAAATTAAATCATTGGCCTGGCTTTTATCACTCCTCCTTATATTTTGCAATGCTAGGTTTGTATGTTCTCTCAGTTTGTATTCTTTTATTTAATTGAAAGGCAGAAAGGCAGAGATCTCTCATCTACTAGTTCACTCTCCAGTTGCCCTCAACAGCTGGAGCTAGGCCAGGCTGGAGCCCAGGGTGATTCTCCCACAACTCTTTGAGACATCACTCACTGCTGCCTTGTGCACATTAGCAGTAAACTGGACTTGAGAATGGAGCTGGACTTGCTCCCAGGTACTTCTCCATGGGATGTGGGTGTCCCAAGTGATGTCTTAACTGCTATGCCAGACATCTGTCCCATACAATGCCAGTTTTAAATGCAAATATATGAGCCATCATCTCACAGGTAGTGTAAGGAAAAGGGGCGAGGGACAGAGAGGAGACCAGATATGAACTCACAGCCAAAATGAATTCATTCACAGAGGTGGTCAACTGCTTGCATGCTCACAGACTGAATGGGTATATGTAAAATAGCCACATCAGCTCCTCTTATGCTATGGTGGGCTCTTCCCTGTGAAATCAGAGCTGGTGAAGTGCGGATGTGTAGATGGATATTGGGGCAGATCTGCATTTTCTTTTTTCTTTCTTTCTTTTTTTTTTTTTTGACAGGCAGAGTGGACAGTGAGAGAGAGAGACAGAGAGAAAGGTCTTCCTTTGCCGTTGGTTCACCCCCTAATGGCTGCCACGGACTGTGCGCTGCGGCCGGCGCACCACCATCCGATGGCAAGAGCCAGGTGCTAGGTGCTTTTTCCTGGTCTCCCATGGGGTGCAGGGCCCAAGCACTTGGGCCATCCTCCACTGCACTCCTGGGCCACAGCAGAGGGCTGGCCTGGAAGAGGGGCAACCAGGACAGAATCCGGCGCCCCGACCAGGACTAGAACCCGGTGTGCCGGCGCCGCAAGGCAGAGGATTAGCCTGTTGAGCCACGGCGCCGGCCCAGATCTGCATTTTCAAACCTTCAGACAGTTTGTGCACACTTTATGTCAGGGAAGGCCCATTCTCTTGGCTTCCTGAAAATGAGGAGCTTTTTTGAATAATTGTGCTTCTTCCATATTTAATGGAATTTGAATTGTGGGGCTTTCTATCCAATTTTTAATGCACATTATTTACTAAATGCAGTAAAATCCCTTGCTGTTTTTTAACACTGGTTGGGGGGGTCGCAGGGCCTTGTCCCTGCTTGTGGCTGAACCCTCGTTTGTGATAATTGCATAATTGCAAGGGAGTAGGGCATGAAGTCGGAGAGTCATCTCTGCGTCAGCCCCAGAGCCTGAGAACTGGCATCTGTACGTTGTCAGCCCTGACTGGACCTGGGGTGTGAACAGTGAAGAAAGTGCGTCGAAGAGTGGGCGTCCTAGAGAGGTATAGGCATCCCTGTGTTGGATGTGCATTTATGGATGTGGACTGAAAGCTTCTTCCTAAGAGTAGTTGTGGTTTCTTTTCTGTCCTAGTAACGCAGTGCCACAGCCTGGGTTTGTCATGAAGAAGGGAGGTTTATTCTGACTGATGCTTCTGATCAAGACCCAGAGCCAGCTCTTAGCGATGGCCTTTCTGCTGCCCGGGGCCTCAAGTGGTGCAGGGCCTCAGATACAGGCGGCAGGGAGCACACCTGGTTCTCTAGAGAGCCCTGCCCCAGTGACCTCATCCAGTGCTCCTTTTTAAGATTTTTTAAAATTTTAATTAGTCTTTACCTAATTAACAGTGTGATTTATAGATAGACTTCTAAGAGCACATTGATAGTTCTTTCCTCTCTCTCTCCCCTTCTCCCTCTCACTCTCTTCCTCCCTTTCTTTGTGTCTTTTTAATTGTTTTTCAGTTTTTCAAGTAATCTATTTTAAAGTTACATTACAGTATAAAGGCTTAATGCTTCACCAAATAGTATGTCTAACGAATGAAAAGCAAAAAGACTTCAATTTAGTGGGAATATAGACAGCGGCTGTAAACAATAATTGAATGGAAAAATGACATCCTCACTACCATTTGTTTCTCCATGTTTTGGATTTTTTAGCTAGTGTTATCACCTCCCAGTCTCCCGTCCTGCAATCCGCACAGTGTGTTTAAATATGTACCCTCCTTAATAGCTCACATTAAGGATTTAATGCCAACCCATGAACCTAAGGATTTAATGCCAACCCGTGAACCCTGGGTGAGGGTGGGAGGGCACACTCAGCCGTATCCAGGCTATTGCAAGTCGGTGCCGTTTGGGAGTGATTTTCAGGTGTGGAAGCTGTACAGAGCAGGTACTCCACAGGTGAGAGCCCAGTGAGGGAAAAGAAATGCCAGGCAGCAGATTGGCAGTGCCACATTCCATGGGCTGGCTTTCCCACGGACTGGGTGGTGTGGGACCTCAGCCCTCCTGGACAGCAGGTTCAGGGTGTGTCCTCTCTGACTGCAAAGGAAACTGACCGTGTACTGAGAAGTCCAGGGAAAGCCTTGTGTCTCCCCAGTAGGCAGTTGTTGGACTCTGGAGCTGCATTCGTTATTTCTGTACCATCCACAGTTAAAGGCTAAACTGTGTCTCCAAATCTTGTACAGCCAATTTACACTCATTCCACGAAAGGAATCTGTGTGTTTCCTGTGCACGTTAACCACTTCTCCCAGTACAAACATGACCGCAAAGCAGCGCATGTGTTGAAAAGCCACAGGACAATGCCAGAAACTTGGATGCCAAACAGCACTATGCTTTTATCTACAGCCATTCACAGTTCGGTTTAATTTCAACAGTGCAATTTTTTTCCCCAGATGTGGTGACATTTTAAAACAGTTTTCTCACTTTAAACACAGCCCTGAAAATAGGAAAACACAATGTTCCAAGAGGAGTTTCTCCAACTGAAGCCATTTATCCACACAGGTGCACACTCCACTAAAGACTGTGTGAAATAAATGTGTTAAGAGTGGACTTAAATGGCTAGAAAGGACTCATTTGATACGAATATATTTCAACAAGAAGTGGTAATATGCCATTTAACTCAACTAATGTCAGGTTTCATGACATAAGCTATGGTTTTCCTAATCGACTGAAATGAAAGGTTGCAGGAGAATTTTTGAGAAGTCTTTTCATGAGTGTAAAAGGCACACTCGTGTTTTGGCGTATTTGCTTTAACGTGGAAGTACACCAGCATAGGAGAGATTTCGAAACAGTAAGTGTTGCTTGATTTCTATGCTCGTCTCATTGTTGTGATGGGCAGACCATTCATTAGTAAACACATAAGTATTTACTGAGCCATGGGCCTGCCGGACGCTACCCCAGATAGTGGACAAATAAAGAAGACGCCAGCAGACGTGGCCTTAGTGGGGGAGGGTGGGCGGTGGGAAGAGCTGGCCCAGTTGCAGGCAGTCATAGCAAAGAGGGGGTTTAAAAAGAAAAAAAAAAAAACGATTAAAACCAATCTTTTTACACCATGCTTCAGCAGTTCTCAACACTGGGGAAGCCTTTTCTCTAAACTTGGCTCAATTGTTGGAAAAAAAAAATGATGGCTTTATTAAAAAATCTGGAACAGCCCAGGTATCAAACAGAAGAGCAGGTAAACCAAGTGTGATGTGCTCACGCAGCAAAATCTACTCAATAAAAAGGGAACACATTACAGCCACATGCAGCATATGGGCCAGAGAGATGTTCTTTGAACTGAAAGGAACCTTGCACAAGAAGCCTTTTACGTACATCCTGCAGGATCCCATGTAGCTAAAGGTCATGAACAGAGGAATGAAAGTTTATAAGAAAGATGATTGCTTCTGGGGAGCCCTGGAGGGTCTCTCTGGTTGGAAATACTTCCTTGGTTGCTGGTCAGGTTCAGTCTCCATTCAAAGTTTTATATTACAGAGATGAATGAATTTGTTAAAATGTAGCAAATACATACTTGTGATTTGTGTACTTTATTATTTGTTAATTGTGAAAGGAAAATTATAATAATTACACAAATGTATATTATTTGTGCAGTCCATTGATCTCAGATACTTTGAAAGCATAGAAAATAAGATGGATTGCCCTATAGAAAGAAATGCATAGTTGCATAAAGTAAGAAAAATAAGATATTAATGCAAGATTTTAGGTAAGCACAATATTCCAAAATAAGGTCAATATGTATACACGTTTTACTACATATAGCAAATTCCATGATGTATATTCAATAATTTTTGTAATGAAATGAATTTTGAAAAACATCAGTAGAAGATATTAGATAAATATATTGATTGCTAGAGAGGTGAATTTAAACAACTGGTGCGATGGCCAGGTGAATGGCAGGTGCTGGTTTTTAAGGACCTGAACAGCTTCCCACCTGCACACTCAGGGGACCCAAGGATGGTGAACTTGGTCACCTCTGTTTGCAAGCGGAGGGGCCGTGGGTCTCCAGGTGAGAATCACGCAGTCAGCCCCATCAGTCTTGAAGGGCTGCCAGCCCTGCTTCTTCTTCTGCCTCCAGTGGTGCAGAAGAAAGACTTGCCTGTTTGCGCTCTGCACTGCGAGTGCTTCACGAAGGCCCTGATTCTTGATCTCTGCATCCTTTGCTTTCAGCACTTGTGGTATGCAGCCCGAGGTCTGCAACGGAAGCTAAGCAATCTCCATTTCCCTAGTGACCCTTGATGGCTTTGTTAGTTCATAGAGATAAGTCCTGTCATTGAACAAATCACATCTTGCAGGCCCTACCTGGCAGGTCTCACGATAAACAGATCAGTTTGTTTCCTCAGATGTCCCTCTCAGCCCAGACTCTAGAATATATGCCCCGGTCCATTTCCGTCACCTCAAGCCCTTGTGCAGGCTCACACAGTATTTTAAGAATCTTTGTGACACACGGGCTCCACACTGGGAAGCCTTAACTTTTTCTAAATGCTGACTTACTGAGACTATCTTTTTACTTAGAGGAAAGCTTTGAGAATACATAAAAGAAAGAAAGAAAACCTGCCTTTCCCACCGCTTTTGTAACTCGTGACACTTTTCCCTTTTGTCTGAGGACTCGTTTCCTGAGGAAATGCAAAGGGCGAAGTCAGTAAGACAGGTTTCTGTGCTGGACTCTGTGCACTGAAACCCTGCATCAGCCGCATCCTGCAGGGGCAGCCCCATGGACGTGGGCTTGGGGAGGATTGGTGGTGCTGCTCTGCCTGGGACACACAGAGTGTCTGGGGGCTGCAGACTTGGATGTTGATGCATTTGTTTTGTTCGTTGGCTACATCCTGTGGACATTCATTACCCTACTAGAGACTATATGACCAATCTGTACTCGGCTCCACGGGACAGGGCTTAGAGACACTGTGTCTTTGGAATATGTGTGAATGCAGTTCAAACTGAATAGTAACACGAGAATCCAGGTGTGAGAAGCAAGAGCTGGAGGTAGAGAAAATGAAGTCTGCATTCTAACTTTGCACATATTTGCAGGGGCAGTCTGCAAATCACTCTTTGAGACTGATTGTCCCCACGACTGTGTGGGCAGACCACAGATCCAGAGGATTTTTCTTGAGCCTAAAGGTGTGGTGAAATTTTCCTTGTAGAGTTTTGACCTCACTTGGGGTCCTTCCCATTTCTCCCTTTGGAATGAGAATAGCTTTTCTATGTTTCTGCTGCCAATGTATTTTTGGAACATATAGCTTATCTGACTCCCTAATATTTTGGAAAAATACACGTTATCTGATCCAGAGCTGGGAGGAAGTTCATCTCCAGACTTGCCCTCATCCAATTTAGATGAGATCCTCTTCATTAGCCCTGCAGCCCGGTGGGTTAAGTCCTTTGAGGCTGTTGAAATGGAGTGAATGCACTTTGCATGGGACAAGCACAGGTGTTTTCAAGGCCGGGGACAGAAAGCTGCTGAATGTTTGTGTCCCTTCCCAGTTCCCATGTCACGACAGTCTTTGGAGGTAGGTCCTTGGACCAGGGATTGGGTTTGGGTCAAGTTCAGAGGGTGTAAGCCTCCTGGTGGAAGTGGTGTCCTTCTGAGAGATGAAAGCACTGGCGCTTTCTTTGCTGTGTGAGGGTGAGATGAGAGAAATCAGGAAGCCAGGGAGAAGACCCTGAGCAGGCCCCGGACCTCCTGGAGCCTGGTCTCGAGTTTCCCAGTCTCCAGAACTGTGGGGAATGAATGCTTGTTCTTCAAGCCACCCAGGCTATGCTGTTTTGTAATCGAACCTCCAAATGAGTGAGACAGATAGGCAAGTGCAGTAGACTGCCGTAGCAGAAATGTTGATACTTTACCTAGTGGAAGAATCATCTGGAAAATGTATTAAAAATGCTAAATTTCAGGCCTTGTAAAATTTCTGTTCTAAGGAAGGACCTTCCTCTGGTTGTGTGGTTTGTAGAAGTTTATTCTTATGCAGTAATTCTGTTTTGAGGAATTTGTGTGAATGCAGTTCAAACTGAATAGTTACATGAGAATCCAGATGTGAGAAGCAAGAGCTGGAGGCAGAGAGAATGAAGTCTGCATTCTAACTTTGCACATATTTGCAGGGACAGTGAGCAAATTAATAATCTCCTGAGACTTGGCTGTAATTTTATGAGATAGATAATGTTGGGGCGATATTTGCTCCTGCAGTTAAGATGCCACTTGGTACTTCCTCATCCCATAATGCAGTGACTGGTTTTGGGTCCCATATCTGTTTCCAATTTTAGCTTCCTACTAATGCACATTTCCTACACTTGCATGGGAGTCCCAAACTGAATTCTGGGTTTCCAGCTTCAACCTGCGTCAGCCATGGTTATTGCACATGTTTGGGGAGTGAGCCAGTGGATGAGATCGTACTCTGTGCTAGCCTCTCCTCTCACTTTGTCTCTGAAATAAGTAAAACAAAGAAGTTAAAAAAATGTTTTAGGGGGCCAGCATTGTGACATAATGGGTTAAGCTGCTGCCTGCAACACTGGCATCCCATATGGACATGAGTTCAAGTCCCAGCTGTTCCATTTCTAATCTTATTCCCTGCTGATGCACCTAGGAAAAGCAGCAGAAGACAGCCCAAGACCTGAGTCCCCTGAACTCACTTGGGAGACCTGGATGAAGCTCCTGGTCCCTGGTTTGGCCTGGCCATTGCAACCATTTGGGGAGTGAACCAGCAGCTGGAAGATTTTTTTTTTCTCTCTCTCTCTCTCACTCTCACTATGCCTTTCAAATAAAATAAATCTTTTTTAAAAAGTTTTAAAAAACTAACCTCTGTTTTATAAAACACCAGTGAATTGTGCTGGGCCTCTCAGTGCTAACGATATGACTAAATCGGATTTCTGTGTGACATGTAATGTGAGTAAATATTTACTGTACATTTTGGGCACAGAAAAGTGTTTCAACCAATAACGGATCCCTGGTTGCTGAAGAGCTACTTCTCCATAATATAACAGGACTTACTTCTTGAGGGTGCTGATCTGTGAACTGACTGGGGAAGAAAGAAAAAGAAGCAGTCAGTTCTTGTTGCTCGATGTATGGTTATGCCCCGGGAATTGTGCCGGTTGCTGGAGGAAGGCCCCCTTGTTTCATCATCATAGCAGTGTTCCTGTTACAGCAGAGTGAGAGATACTGGACGTAGAGAAGCTAAAAAATGCTGGGGCGGCGCCATGGCTCACTTGGTTAATCTTCCACCTGTGGCACCGCATCCCATATATGGGCGCCGGGTTCTGCTCTTCCAGTCCAGCTCTCTGCTATGGCCCAGGAGTGCAGTGGAGGATGGCCCAAGTGCTTGGGCCCTGCACCCACATGGGAGACCAGGAGAAGCACTTGGCTCCTGGCTTCGGATTGGCTCAGTGCTGGCTGTAGCAGCCATTTGGGGGGTGAACCAATGGAAGGAAGACCTCTCTCTCTGTCTCTCTCACTGTGTAACTCTACCTGTCAAATAAATTAAAAAAAGTGTTCAGGTTCTCACTTCTTGTAAACCTGGATGTCTGTTTCACTCCACATCTGTTTGACATCCTACGTCAAATGACAGGAAACATTTCCTTTCTGCAGAAGGAGGAGTTAGAGGGGAAGAGTCAGGGGCTTCAGGTGGTGATACAGTGACGTAGAGGAGAGAGATCCCCAGACAGAGAGAGCAGGTGCTGCCAGAGCCACGGGGAAAGCCCATGGGTACGATCACGTGTTGACGGCAGTGGTGTGGTCCTCATTCCTCCCCGACTGGTGTCATTTCGTCCAGCCACAGTCTTGAAGAGCTCGTAGACCAGTGGATGCTGCCCCGACATGGAATAAGGACAGTGCTCCACAGGGGCCCATGCCATCTCCTGCAGAGCCTGTGTGCATCTCATTTGGAAGTCATGAGGCTGCATCTGTCAGGCCCTACATGGAGTAGGGAGCAGCAGTGGCTGGGTTCTCCAGGGTTGTTCCCCACTTACATCCCTGCGATTCACCATGGAGCAGGGGCTGAAGGGGAGTGCCTTCATCTTGGAGATAAAAAGCAAAATTTTTATATATCTTTTTTTTTTAAAAAAAGATTTGTTTATTTATTTGATGGTCAGAGTTACACAGAGAGGAGAGAGAGAGAGAGAGAGAGAGAGAGAGAGAGAGAGAGAGAGAGTCTTCCTTCTGATGGTTCATTCCCCAATTGGCCACAATGGCCGGAGCTGCGCCAATCCGAAGCCAGAAGCCAGGAGCTTCCCCTGGGTCTCCCATGTGGGTGCAGGTGCCCAAACACTTGGGCCATCTTCTACTGCACTGCTATCCCAGGCCACAGCAGTGGCCCAAGAAGAGCAGCCGGGACTAGAACTGGCACCCATGTGGAAGGCTGGGGCACTAATGTGCCGGCCCCTGTTGTATTTCTGAGCTTTCCTCTGGGGCCAGTGTGTCCTGTATTCCATGACAATTTCCTGTTGTTAGCCTAGGTTTTTCATGGTGTCTCTTTGTGGGTTCAACAAGTTTACATTAGTAAACCTCTCTGTTGCCCATGCTGTCATGATTTTAGTTTCATGACTTAGACTGTTCAGTGAGTCCACGTGTGAGATGGTATCGCCTGTTATCAGGAGAGAGTGGATTTGCCACACAATCTCTTTCCACCCTCATTTTCATGTCCTGATTGAGAGCACCGTGGGTCCATGCCTGTGACACTTCTGTTTGACGCCCCTGAGCTCAAGAGGATGAAAATGCACAGGGCATTAACAGCCTGTTTTCTTGGAATGTCCGTGTTACCTGAGGCTTTGGAAGATATTGGTCTTTAGGCTCAAAGAAATCTGGCTGCGCTGTGTGATTGAATATAATGTTGATATGCCTGTGATAATACCGCCTCGTGTCGGTGACTTGTTCAGGATCCTGCTTGGGACAGTACCTTCTGTTGACGATGTACTGTGGTCCTGGATCTTCATGTGTTTTACTGTCTTCTACTGGCATTTGCTTTACGATTCTGGATCCTGGCTGGGGAGCACTTTCTGCTTACGGTGCGTTTGTGATCTTACACACTCTGGGTTAGGTGTGTTTGCTTCCAGCAGCTACCTTTTTGCTAGGCCATGTGGTGCGTTCTCTGCCTGCTCTGTCTTAGTTGTTTAAGTTTAATTTTCTGTAGCTATTATGAATGGAACTGCTCTTACAAGTTCTTTCTCAGCCATGACATTTTTTGTGTATACAAATGCTGTTGACTTTTGTGTGTTGATTTTATATCCTGCAGCTTGGCAAACTCTTATGAGTCTCAACAATCTCTTAGTGGAGTCATTTCATTCTCCCGTGTATAGGATCATATCATCTGCAAACAGGGATAATTTGACTTCCTCCTTTCCCATTTGTATCTCTTTGATCTCTTTTTTGCCCTTCATAGCATGATGAGGTGGCTAATATTATTCTCTCTCTCTCTCTCTCTCTCTCTCTAAGATTTATTTATTTATTTGAAAGTCCCAAGTACAGAGAGGCAGAGACAGAGAGAGAGAGAGAAGTTTTCCATCCACTGGTTCAATCCCCAAATGGCTGCAACAGCCAGAGCTTGGCTGATCCGTAGCCAGGAGCTTTTTCCAGGTCTCCCAGGCAGGTGCAGAGGCCCAAGCACTTGGTTATCTTCCACTACTTTCCCAGGCCAGAACAGAAGTGGAGAGGCCAGGACTCAAACAGAATCCATGTGGAACGCTGACCGCTGGCAGCGGCTTTACCCACTACTCCACAGCGTAGGTCCCTGTTTCTTTAGAGATGAGAAAACTTAGGCTTAGGAACTAAACAGCAAGGCTTGAATTATGTGCCTCTCTGAGGCTGGTGGTGTGTTATTGACGGCTGTGTCACGGGGGATGTTGACCTCTCACCATGTAGCTGTCCAGGAGCTTTAGTGGATGTGTATAACAGTCAGTTACTTAAGGAGGAATGACACAGCAGCCTGATAAACATGATGCCTAATGTCTAGAAAGTCATATGAAATTGTCTTTTCATTTCCAGAGCCTCAACTCTTGAATTTCTTTAAGTGCTGAGGCTTTAGGATGCTATTTGGAGTGAGCAGTAAAGATAAACAGGGCTTGTTTCCTACCCATCCTTAAAAACCAGCCACTTATAGGACTGGTGCTGTGGTGCAGTAGGTTAATCCTCCGCCTGCAGTGCCAGCATCCCATTTGGGCACCGGTTCTAGTCCCAGCTGCTCCACTTCCAGTCCAGCTCTCTGCAGTGGCCTGGGAAAGCAGTAGAATATGGCCTGAGCGCTTAGGCCCTTGCACCCAAGTGGGAGACCTGGAAAAAACTCCTGGCTGCGGATCAGCTGAGCTCCAGCTGTTGCGGCCATTTGGGGAGTGAGCTAGTGGATTGAAGACTATTTCTACCTCTCCCTCTCACTGTCTGTAAATCTACCTGTCAAATAAATAAAAATAAAGTCTTAAAAAAAAACCAGCCAGTTAATCTTGAAGAGGAAAGACAATAGCAGTGGTGAATATTTGGTCTCCCACACCAGCATTCATAATTTACAACGATTTCTGCTTCATAATCTGTGTGTGACCTCTGGTATTTCCCAGGGCTGAGAGTGGCTTCCGAGTGAATCTGAGTTTACTCTTAATAGCCAGGGCTCCTATTTCTGTATTTTCCCTCAGCTAATTCTGTTTTGCCTTTTTGGTCTCAATTACATCTACTAACCCTGAGAGTCAAAGACCAGCAATGAGCTCCTCTTCATTAGAAGTGACCATGCACCATAGCATTCAGGATGGTATGCGTGCACTCAAGGTGTGCATACTCCCAGTTGGCTCAATTACCTTCTGGCAACAAAGGCGAGTCTGCACCACGCTGGGGCCTGCGGCAGGCTTCAGACACGCATCTCACTCAGTGCTCATGGTTACCCTGGGAGAGCTCCCAGGATGCTGTGACCTGATAGATGGAGGTGAGTGGACAGGGCAGACTCAAGCCTCCATTCCTCTCATCCTGGGTCTGACCTTGCTGCCACATCTCCCTCCAGTCCCCGTGGTCTTTCTCCCCAGCAGAAGCAGATGGGCTGTGCTGGGTGATGGCTGCTGTCAGTGACAAATAGGCTGCTTCCAAGCACAGTGCTCAAAGTGCTGTCAGGGTGCAAAGAGCTTTCAGCGATTGCTCTGCGCCAGTCACCCCTGTGCTGGGGTCTCCCACTGTCCTGAGTGCTGCACGAGACCTTGCACCACCGCCTGCTGGCCATGCCTGTCCTCTGTCACGTTCCGGTCTCAGTTTCCAGGAGCTTCTGTCCGCCTCAGTCAGGGAGTCCTGCTACTGAAATGTCAGCTCCATAATTCCCAGCAGAGTCTCTGCAGCTCATGAGATAACCACTGCCGTGTTTGAGGATTTCTTTCAGTTTTGATCAGAACAGTCTGGAGGTGGTGGCTGCCTCCTTTTCTTCCTCTGTGCTATGGTTTCGGGAGCCCACACATCTGATTGACTGCCATGGCTGGATCCCTGTGCTAGGAAGAGACTTGGAGGTTCTGGGGCCCGGCCGTGCAGAAGCCTGACTCCAGGTCTGTCCCGCCTTCTTCTGTGACCCGGAGAGGCGACTGTGAGTTGAGGAGTGAGGTGACTGCAGTTGGAGCTCCATGAGCTTCGTTGCAGGACTCTGAGCTCTGAGTTGGGCAGTGGGCAGGTGAGGCCATCTTCCCTTGGCGAAGGAGCCGTTACTTCTGCAGCTTTTGGGTCCCTGGAGTGTGTGCTCTGTGGTGGATCCTGTCCTTCCAGGGATGGGTAAATCTCATTGGTGACAGAGGGACCATGTGGCAGCAGAATCCAAGGCCCAGGAGGCCCAGGGATAAGAGACAGCAGCTGTTCTGTCCTTGCTGTGCTATGGAAACCCTACTTCTGCCCCTGCAGAAATCAGAGCAAAACCCTGAAGTGTCATCGTGAGCATCCCTTGGTTGTGAAGAATTGTGATTCCGAGAAGAACAACATAGCATGGTCGAGTTGTTTGAACCAGTTTGTGGAGAAGTTCAGATACACTGGGTAGATTTGGAGACCATGCCATACTTTACATCTGCTGTTGGTTCCTCCCGGTGTGGTCACCAGCATCGGCTGACATGGGGCCGTGTATCCCTGGGGAAGGATATGAAGTAGGCGCTAATATGTCCCAAGTGAATATTTTATAAGGGACAAATTACTTTTCTTTTTACACAAATTGGTCCTATGGAAGGCTGGCATGCATCATGTCCTTCAGGTCTGAAAAGGGCCTGAGGAGTTAACAACACCTAATCAGCCAATTATGATCTGGAGCAATTACTTTTGAATGTAGATCCCTGTGTAAGTGGCTACGACTGGAGATATTCATCTCTCCCATTAGCCCTCATAATGTGCAGTGATGAGGAGAGATACGCTGGGCCACTTTGCATCTCTGACAGGCGCTGCGTGATTGCTTCATTTCTCTTCCCTGGGTTTAGGGCATTTTTCAAGATGGATGAAAACAAGCGGTGCCAAAGGGTGTCAGGTGGGAGCTGGACTTGGAGTCTGTAGGAGCGACTTTGGGCAGCACCATCTATCAGAAGCCCAAAGTGCCCTCTGTGGCCAGATTTGTTGGATTCCTGGAGAACTCGCTTTAAACAGAAACAAAAGCAAAACAGAACTGTCCAGCCCACTTCTGACAAGCTTGAAGAGAGATTTGGTTATTGTGTCAGTCCTGGTATTGCAGAAGAAATCGTCCCAGAGTGCCTAGCATGCGACTGGTAAGACAGCAGCCCTTAGACTGTCACCTCTCCCTGTGCACCCCCATGTGGTGCAAGCCTAAATCTAAGGGTCATGGCAAGCAGGGTTTACTATGATCTGCATGTTTGTGTCTCCTCCTGGTTTTGACACTGAAACCATGACTTCCGGCACAAAGGTATTAGGAGTGGGGCCTTTGGGGAGGTGACTAGGCTTTAAACCTAGAACTGTCATGGATGGGATTAGTTTCTTTATACAAAAGACTGCACAACTGATTGGCCCTTCTGCTCCGTGAGAGCCCAGCAGGAATCCCACAGTCTGCAGCTGGGATGACGGCCCTCTCCAGAACCCAAATCTGCTGACACTGGGTCACGGACCTCCAGCCTCTGTGAGAATTGCATTTCTGTTGTTGATGAGCCCATGTTCCGTGGCATTCTGCTACAGCAGCCCAGATAGGCACCGTTCCTGGAGGGGTATTTGCCAAAGTCACCTGTCTGTTTACCATGAAGAACTCTTAGTGTGCTAGTCCATTCTCTTCCCCTCACCTGTTCTTCAAAAATGGTGCTCGTTTGATCTGATGGAAATCTGGTGTCTATGAGTGGAGAACGGGACCAGAAAAAGGGGAGTGCTTAGCAAATAAGATCTTAACCTGTTTGGTAAAAGAGAAAGAGGAGGAGCATTTATATAGAGGAGCAGGGGGTAGCGCATGGATTCTTTAAGGATGTGTAGTGTGTAAGCCAAGTGTTTGCTGTAGAATAGATGATCCTTTTTGAGTACTGAAATTTGAAGTGAAGGATTCTTGGAATTTCTCTTGATCTTTGAACCGTCCCAGTGAATGCAGCATTGCTAGGGCTGGCCCAGGTGTGATGTTATTTAAGGACTACAGAGTATGTCCCCAGGGGTCTTTAAGAAGAGAACAAGGTTCTGAGAACTCCCAGTCCCAGGCCGAATCCTGGGGTGGTCTGTTTACATGAGTAACATGCTCTTGGAACACAGCCACGTGCAAGAAGCGGTACAGTCTCTGCTGTTTGTGCCAGGTGGACACAGGTGAGGCATTGTAATGAGGTTTGTGCAGCTTACAGAGTGGAACATAGCACTGTCCTCTAAATTCTGCACTTAGCAAATATTTTAGTCACATGCAATGGTAAAGAGCCAATCAGAGGCAGCTCAAGGAGTCTGTCCCCAGCTGGTGGCATCTGTCAGCCCCTCACACAGCAGCACAACCAGGATGGTGACCTCAGCAGAGGACACACAAGAATCAATCCATCAGCAAAGGCTCCTATTGTGTCCTAGCTTCTGCCCTCTCCTCCACCCAGGAAACCGTGGATCTCCTCCCTGTTTCTGGAATTCTGACCCCTCACGGCTAATTGACATGAAATCATACAGGATGCTACTGTCCAGATTTGGTGTTTCACTCTTAGCATAATCACATACAGGTAGAACAGTGTGCTGTGGCCAACTGTCATTCGTTTTTAGTGATAAGGTAAGGACTGTTCCTTTGTAAGTTGGGAAGGACTTGAGGAAGTTGATTCAAAGTGAAATTTAAAGCCTAAGTTTATTTTGGTGCAAAAAAATGGAAATACATGCATAATTTTTCATAATCTGCACTTTCAATGTATTACAGAGAATAAGTTTGCCCAGAAACAAATTCATGTTTTAATTTTATTTTTCTGTGAACTTTTTAAATTTGCAGCTTATGTCTATATCAGTTAAAACGCTGGCTGTTTGAAGTACATCCTGTTTCTGATCTGGGGCTGTATAGATAAATCTAGCTTATACATCTGTGTACATGTCTTTCTGTGAACCTAAGTTTTCATTTATGTGGGAGGGAGGCCCAGGATTGCAATTGCAGGGAATACAGTAGTTGCATGTTTGCTTTAAAAAAAAACAAAAACCAAAAACCACTACCATCGACTTGGTGTTCGCTGTTGTGAGTCATTTGGTGTGTGCGCCCTCACTGTATGATCCGGTGTTTCTGCAGCCTCGAGAGCCTTCGGTGTTGCCTCCAGCTCCTATTTTACTGACTCGGATATGCACAGTGCTTCCTCATTATGGTGTTAATTTGCGTTTATAACGTTCCATTTCTTTTCATGTGATTTTTGAAATCAGTATGTTCTCTCTTCAAATGGTTATTCATATCTTTTGCATGTTTTTATTTCAATAATGTTCCAGTTCCCATTTTTATTAATAACTTGTTGCCATGTTTGCTGCTCCAGTGTGTAGCTTCTTAACTGTACAGGGATTAAAAAAGATATTGAAATAATTACATCTGAATGAAATCCAATTTTCCGCTTTTAATTCCCCCTGTGAACTTATTTCATGAAAAATATCTTTATGTAATCCTGTGCTTCCCACCAAATGAAAATAAAACAAAGAATTTACTCAGTCAAAAACGATGTTTTTTTTTTTTAAGCAGTTTATTTACTTGAAAGACTGAATTATGGAGAGGTAGAGGCAGAGAGAGAGAGAAAGAGAGCTCTTCCATCCACTAGTTCACTCTCCAGATGGCCACCACAGCTGGAGTTGTGCCGATCTGAAGCCAGGAGCCAGGAGTTTGTTCCAGGTCTCCCACATGGGTGCAGGGGTCTGAGGACCATCTTCTGCTGCTTTCCCATAGTAGAGAGCTGGATCCAAAGTGGAGCAGCTGGGACTCGAACCAGCGCCCATGTGGGATGCCGGCACTGCAGGTGGTGGCTTTACCTGCTACACTACAGTGCGTCCCCAATGATTGTTTTAGAATGAAATATAGCGAGTACTCTTAATGAACTTTGGATTCTCTAAGAAAAAGGAGTTTGGATGGCCCCTGGTTTTCCTCTTTTGATTCTTTATTTACATCAAAGTGTGCATGCCATTCTTGGAGCTGATTGTTGGGTTATGTTTTATTAACATAGAATACAGGGGTCAACGCTGTGACACAATAGATTAATCCTCTGCCTGCAGCATTGGCATCCTGTGTGGGCACGGGTTCTAGTCCTGGTTGCTCTACTTACAATCCAGCTCTCTGCTGTGGCCTGGGAAAGCAGTAGAAGATGGACCAAGTCCTTGGGCCTCTGCACCCGCGTGGGAGACCAGGAAGAGGTGCCTGGCTCCTGGCTTCAGATCAGTGCAGTTCCTGCCATTGTGGCCATTTGGAGAGTGAACCAATGGAAGGAAGACCTTTATCTGTGTCTCTCCCTCTCACTGTCTGTAACTCTACTTCTCAAATAAAATAAATAAAATCTTTAAAAAAAAAACATAGAATACAAGTATGGATTCACAAGTCCCTTTATAATTCAAAAGAAGGTTTATCACTTGCTTTGATTTTGATTGATAATATTATAAAATTATTATATAGTGTGTTATGTATTATAAACAATATGATAAAAATGCCAAAGTGTGATTCCCAATGCTGCTGTAATTAAGTGTCCGTATTTGACAAGTAGGTTATTTTAACACAGAAGTACAGTGCATGATGACCATGTATTCTACATGATGGTTATATGATTCCAGAAAACGGGCTAATATTTTACAGTGATGTGGTTACGTGGTGGAACACGTGTCTGAAGTTGTATGCTGAGGGGCAGACATTTGATGCAGTGGTTCCGACTCTGCTTGGGACGCACACACCCCTGGATTCAACACCCACCTCTGCCTCTTGACCCCAGTTTCCTGCTAATGCGTGTCCAGGGAGGTTACAGCTGATGGCTTCAGTATCTGAATCCCTGTGACCCGTATATGAAGCCTGGATTTATTCTCAACTCCTGAACTTGGCCTGCCCCACTCCAGCTGTTTTGGGTATTTAGGGAGTGAGCTAGCAAACATAAACTCTGTCTCTCTGTATCTTCATCTTTAAAACATTTTTAAAAGAAAAAACATGAGATAAACATGTGAGATTACTTCAGAAAGTTGCCAGAAAATAGAATTAAAAGAGTTTATCTGGGAATAAAAACTTCTTTTATACTTAAAATATTTTTTTGTTTTTTATTTTAATTTTCATCATTTAAAAAAAGATTGATATACTTGAGAGGATGAATTATAGACAGAGGGAGAGACAGAGAGATAGGTCTTCCATCCACTGGTTCACTCCCCACATGGCTGCAGCGGCCAAAGCTGGGCTGGTTCGAAGCCAGGAGCCAGGAGCTTCTTCTGGGTCTCTGATGCAGATGCAGAGGCTCAAGCACTTGGTCCATCTTCAACTGTTTTCCCAAGCCATCAGCAAGGGGCTGAATTGGAAGTGGATTAGCCAGGATTGAAATGGGTGCCCATATGGGATGCTGGTGCTGTAGACGGAGGCTTAACTTACTGTGCTATAGCGCTGGCCCCTCATTAATTTTTTTGAGATTCAGCGTGAGTTGTAGAAGTCTAAGAACATATTGCTATTCCCCTCTTCCTTTCCTTCCCCCTCCCAACCTTCTTTGTTTTACCCTTCTTTCTCTCTTCCTTTTTTTAAAGTTTTTAAGATAACATATTTTAAACTTACTTTACATTAAAAAGCCTTAATACTTTTCTGAATAAGAGTTTAGCTAGTAAAAAGCAAAAATACCCAAGTTTATTGGGAATATAGAAATGGATATGGATTATAGCTTAAATGCATAAATGATCATTTCAACCATGTACAGTTTTTTGATTAATTAGTCATTTATAGTTTTTTTTCAGTGAAATGCAGCCAATGAAAATGTGACATCTAAATATTTCCTATGAGTAAGATAATAACTTCATTTAGACTTTAAGCCATTTTTCTCAACAGTTTATGCACAGGAATAATTTAGTGCAGATTGCAATGTAAATAAATATATATTACTTTTTTGAACTCTGTTAGTTACCACAGATCAGGTTAAACATATAATATTAGTCTCTTTGGTACTGGCTTATTTCACTAAATATAATCCTTTCCAGTTTCATCTATTTTGCTGTGAAAGACAGGATTTTATTATTTTTTATGGCTGAGTAGTATTCCATTGTGTATATTAACCACATTCTCTTAATCCAGTCATTGGTTAATAGGAGTCTCAGTTGATTCCATATCTTAGCTATTGTGAACTGAGCTAAAATAAACATGGGGTACAGATAATTATTTGATATGCTGATTTCATTACATTTAGGTAAATTTCCAGGAGTGGGATGGCTGGGTCATATGGTAGATCTATTTCCAGATTTCTGAGGAATCTCTATACTGTCTTACATAACGTTGTACTAATTTACAGTCACACTGACAGTGGATTAGTGTACCTTTTCCCTCACATCTTCACCAGCATTTATTGTTCTTTGATTTCTGTATGACAGCCACTCTGACTGGGGTGAGGTGAAACTTCATTGTGGTTTTTATTTACATTTTCTTGATGGCTAGTGATCCTGAACACTTTTTCATGTATCTGTTGACCATTTGAATTTCTCCATTTGAAAAATGCCTGTTTAAGTCCTTTGCTTATTTCTAAACTGGATTGTTTTGTTGTTGTTGCGTTTTGTGAACTCTTTATAGATTCTAGATATTAATCTTTTATCAGATGCATAATTTTCTTCCATTCTGCTGGTTGCCTCTTTTTTTTTTTTTTTTTTTGACAGGCAGAGTGGACAGTGAGAGAGAGAGACAGAGAGAAAGGTCTTCCTTTTGCCATTGGTTCACCCTCCAATGGCCGACGCGGCTGGTGCGCTGTGGCCGGTGCACCACGCTGATCTGATGGCAGGAGCCAGGTGCTTCTCCTGGTCTCCCATGGGTGCAGGGCCTAAGCACTTGGGCCATCCTCCACTGCACTCCCTGGCCACAGCAGAGAGCTGGCCTGGAAGGGGGCAACCGGGACAGAATCAGGCGCCCCTACTGGGACTAGAACCCTGTGTGCCATCGCTGCAAGAGGGAGGATTAGGCTATTGAGCTGCTGGCCTGCTGGTTGCCTCTTGACTTTTCTGAGGGTTTGCTTTGTAGTGCGGAAGCTTCTCAGCTTGAGGCAATCCCATTCATCTACTTCTGCTTTGATTGCCTGTGCCTCTGGGGTCTTCTCCAAGAAGTCTTTACATATGCCAATGTCTTGCAGAGTTTCCCTGACATTTTCCTCTAGTAATTTGATGGTATCAGGCCATAGATTTAGATCCTTGATTCATTGTTAGTTGGTTTTTGTATAAGGTGTAAGGTGGGGGTCTCTTTTAATACTTCTGCAGGTGGAGGTCCAGTTTTACAAGCACCGTGTGTTGAAGAGACTGTCCTTTCTCCAGGGGTTGATTCCCTGTCTAAATTAGGAAAGTTTTCTGTAATTATATCACTGGATAGGCCCTCTAACCCATTATCTCTCCACACTTTCAGAACTGCTCAAGTTCCCATAAATCTTCAACACTGTTTTTAATTTTTCTAATTTCTTATTCTCCTCCTCCTTCTTTACCTGAAATATTTCCAAAAATTGGTCTTCTAGGTTGTATATTGTTTCTCCTACCTCCCCAACTCTGTTAAGGCTTTCTACTCTATTTTTACTTGACATACTGAATTCTTCATTTATCGTGTTTCAGTTTGATTTCTCTCCAGAATCCCAGTGGGATGATTTTTCATCATGTCATGTATGGATTTCTCTAACTCATGAATTCGCTTCTGGTTGCTTCTGAATAAGCCTGTGATCGTGCTATTGGATTGCTTTTCAGGCATATCATCAGTATCTTTATCTTCACATTCTGATATTGAGGTGTTGGCACATTCTTTTGGGAGAGTTATGTTGTATTCCTTTTTGTAGCATCTTGTATTTCTGTGTTTATTTGTGGAAACACTTGATACTCTCCACCAATGGGTTTTGTCGTTGAACTGTGACTACGTGGCTTAGTGGAACGTGTGCTCCTTCATTAAATGTCTAGACGGATGTGCTTGTTGGGGCTAGGGACCTCTGGTCAGTACTCAGGGGTGAGGGGATAGTCCAGGGTAACATCCAAGCTGGGCATAGTGGATCTCTGTCGTCAGCAGTGGGGGAGGGTATGATCTGTTGGCATAATCACAACCTCACCCCGCTCTTCCATTACCATCAGTGCTCAAGGTTATCCACAGGGATACAACCCTCACCCATGCTGACACGTGAACTGTACAAAGGATCTGTGCAGTCCTCTGTGTGAGCATGGAACCCTCAGCAGTGACCCACCTCCAGTAGTCAGGGAGATCGGAGCCTCTGACACCAGACACAGTGACTGCCCGGATATCTGGCTACACCCCATGCCCTGTTGTGCAGCCATTGCATTCCAGCAGTTGCAGGGTGCAGAACATCCCCTCTGCACCAGAGCCTGCCCCACCCATGGAGAGCAGAGTTGTTTCCAGAGCCAGCTGCCTGTGGGTGCTCCAGTTTGGCAGTTTGAGCCCTGGGGCTGTATATGTTGAGAGAATGGGGGCAACTTACAATTCTTAGTAGGCACCCAGCCCCCTTCAACCCTCCCAGCCAGACTCAAAGGCAGTGGGAAACATGGATTTCTACCTCTGCTGAAATCCCTTGGTTGCATGTGTGACAGCCACTGCAGCCTCTGCCTGTGTCAAGATGGTGCCTTCTCCCCTCCGGATGCTAGGCACCCTTGTTGGGGTAGGCGGAGAAAGAAATGGGATTTTCCTTTGCTGGATTAGGGGGTACCCTGCCCCCTGCCAGGGCTCCACGCCGGACTCAGACAGTGTGATCCACAGAGCTCTCAGGCAGTATCCCCAGTGGTGCCAAAAGCCACAGTCAGCTCCCACCTCACTCTCAGAACCTAGCATCACCTCCAGCCTCTGGCTGAGGGTCTCGTGGATGGTGTTTGCTCACTGCTGCATGTCCACACTTTTCACTCTGCTCCACAGCTTTCCTCTTCGTTCTTTAGAATGGGGACCTCTCTCCAAGTCTCCCCTGGGCATACACATCCTCTGGCTTTTTTCTGCTATCTTCCCCTCCCCAGAGTCAGCACATCTTTTCCCTATCCAGCTGTCTTGGAATCCCAGGCTGGGCTGGATCAGAGCAAAAACTTAAATGCATGCATAGTGCTTGCATGGTATGAATTTTCTGTTCACTCTTTGAGCACCCCTCCTGTTACCCTGCGGTACTGGCTGTGTCCCACTCCCGCACATCTGCGCATCTGCAGGTGGTGTCACAGCTGCACATTTGGAACCCTCTGGGAGTGTGAGGGCCAGGCTGTGAGGCTCTCCCCCATAGGTGAGGTGCAGCTGTCTGGTCTTTTCAGCCTCTGCAGAACTGCATGTTCCTGTTGCAGTGAGATGTCCACTAGCAGCTGACCCACCGGATTCCAAGTAGCGCAGGGTTAGTTCAATCTAGTTAGAAGTAGGACATAAGGACAACTTTACATTTCGCAGGGCAGCATCCATGAACTCTTGAACACGTGCGTCAAGCAGAGCAGTAAGAGTCCCGCCTGGTGCCCTGCACGGTTCTTATGTAAGGAGACTTTCTGCAGGGGCCAGTTCTGGTCCCTGGGATTGGTGCTGCCCTCAGTGCATCCCGAGGGTAGATCTTGACAGGTGCCGTGATCCTGGTTAACTTAGCAGGTGCAGTTTCAAATCCAGATGGCATAAGTGACCTGTTTAAATTTCTGTGTAGCAGTCTGGAAGATCAGCTGTCCACTCAGAATTCCCTGGGCTTATGCTGTAGCTGTGAGCAAACTCAGAATGTACTTGATGTTTCTGAGCAAAGAGATATTCCCTCATTTATAAAATGGTGCTATTAATTACCTTAAGGGATCTTTGTGCAAATTAAATCCATTTCTTTATGTGAAACACTTCATGTTCTGCCTGGCACAAAATACATTTGTAACGTGTGCAATTATTTGATTATTATTAAAATTTCATTTTCAGTCTTAGCATTTCCATAAGGTAGATTTTTGCTAAGACGTGGAGAGGTACTACAGAAAATTTGTAATTCATTGATTGATGGGATAATTTATGTAATAAAACACCTTTTTTAAAAAAAGCTTTTATTTATTTATTTGAAAGTCAGAGTTACACAGAGAGGAGAGAGGGGTCTTCCATTTGCTGGTTCACACTGCAATTGGCTGCAATGGCCGGAGCTGCGCTGATCCAAAGCCAGGAGCCAGGAGCTTCTTCCAGGTCTTCCGTGCAGGTGCAGGGGCCTGAGGACTTGGGCCATCTTCCACTGCTTTCCCAGGCCATAGCAAAGAGATGGACTGGAAGTGGAGCAGCCAGTACTCAAAGTGGCCCCCTATGGGATGCTGGCACTGTAGGCGGCAGCTTTATCCGGTACGCCACAGCCCCGGCCCCATAAATACACTTTTAGTATTTGTTACATGTGGAAATTTTACTCATGTGACATGTGAAGCTATGCTCTTTAAAGATAATTGTTACTTTCTGAAAGTTCTTTGCTTTTTTCTACAATTCACATTTTCATATGCCTTCACCTTTGTATTTGCATTAGACTGTGAAAAGCTGAAGAGTTTACAATAGGTCAATTTTCTTTAAAAATGAAGCCTTTTATGAAGATCTTAATTCTGGTGATTTGTAGAAGCATCAGCTGAAGGTAACACACGGTTTCTCTGTGTCGCAAAGCTTCAGTTATGATGAAGTCATTACGCTAGAGATGCCGGAATCAGATCATACCTACCCACGTTTCGGCAGAGAACCAAGCCACAGCTGTGTGTTTAAGGCAGGTATCTGCACACTGGCTGTGCCATGATGCCTCCAGTCACTCTCATTTCCCTCGGCAGCCAGGCAGCCTGGGGCGGGGGGCTCTGTGGAGGAGGTGGGAATGCCTGGGGGAAGCAGCCTGAGGGGCCCTGCCTGGCACTGCCGGTCTGCACCTGCTCCTGCTCCTCAGCTAGCAGACTCACAAGGAGAGGCAGCTGCAGCAGGTTGTGTCCGAGAGCAGCAGGAAGCCTGGAGTCCCCCGTGACTGGTGCAGTGCGGGTTTCCGTGGGGCTGCTACGCTCAGTGCAGCTATGCAGATGAACAGCCTGTGCCCAAAGGGAGCTGGAGTCCAGGTTCATCTACTGAGCGGGATTTGAAATAAACCCCTCAGGTGGGTAACTTGTGTTTTAATTAAAAGCACGCTGGCCTGTGTTTTAACAGGTTGAGAGGCTGCTGCAGGAAGGCAGTGTTTAAAAGGATGGGGAAATCAGGAGGTAAACAAAAGACTAGGAGACAAACAAGCAGAAGGCGTAGATTCCCTGTTAGCAGTGGAGTCATGAAATGGGACAGGCCAGTTTCAAAGAGAAGAAACGTGGCTCCTGCCATCGGACGAGCGCGGTGCGCCGGCCGCAGCGCGCCGACCTACCGCGGCGGCCATTGGAGGGTGAACCAACGGCAAAGGAAGACCTTTCTCTCTGTCTCTCTCTCTCACTGTCCACTCTGCCTGTAAAAAAAAAAAAAAAAAAAAAAAAAAAAAAAAAAAAAAAAACAAAGAGAAGAAACGTACTGAGTTAGCAGGTGGCTTCCCCTCTGTACTGCTGACATTTTGCTTTGGGTAAACCTGTCGTGGGGGGTGCCCTGTGCGTTCTAGAATGTTAGCAGCATCCCTGACCCCTGCTTGCCAGGGGTCAGGAGCAGTCCCTGTCCCAACCAAGAATACCTCCAAATACGGCCAGGGACGTGATCTCCATGAGGCTCAACACATCAGACATATTCAAAGGTGGCCTTTGTTACAGCTAAAGGGTACCTCATGAATAACTTGGCCAGCTGTGGCTTCACCTGAAGTTTGGTTCTTGAAAATTTCTGCTGTGATCCGTCCTTAGCCACTGGAGAGGTACTGCACATTCCTACCACACAATCTGGATAAACTGAAGGAGGCCTCACCCTCTGTGTCTGTCTTTCTCTAGAGTCTGTGCGTGCACCACTTTGCATGCCAATGCATTGGTTGGTTTTGGAGCCACCTGTCAGGCTCCAGAGCCCTCACCCTACCGCGTTTAGCCTTGGGTTCTTGCTCTGACCTCTTCAGCCACTTAGAATGTCTGTTCACCATGAGAGATAGCTTGGGGGAGTGGATGAAAGGGACTGGACAACAGGTACCAGAATTGAGATGCATAGGAGGAACATACTCTAATATATAGCAAAGCAGCCTGGCTACGACTCACAGTTCATTATATCCTTTAAGGTTTTATTTAAGTTACACAAGTCTCATGTATGTCATACATACAGATTTATGAGCATAGTGATACTTCCCACTCTACCCTCCTTCTCGCCCATGCTACAACCTTTCTTCTTCCTCCCTCTCCCATTCCAATTCTTAGCTTTTACAAAGATCTACTCTAAGTTTACTTAATGATTGTAAAGTTAACCTCATAGTAAGTTAAAGAGTTCAATGAATAGTATATATAAAAAAAAGCTGTTCCTCAACAGGAGACACAAGGGCTATAAGGCACTGCATTTTGAAATGTCCATTTCATTCCAATACATTACATTTTATGTACTCTATTAGTTACCTCCGATCAGGGAAAACATATGATATCTGTCTTTTTGGAACTGGCTTATTTCACTAAGTATATACAGTTTCCAGTTGTGTCCATTTTATTGCAAAAATGGAATTTTATTTTTCTTTTTACAGCTGAGTAGTACTCCATAGTGTATATATAACATAATTTCCTTATCCTGTCAACAGTTGATGGACATATGGGTTGATTCCATATGTTAGCTATTATGAATTGTGCTGTGATGAACATGGTAGTCCTGTGGAAGACAGTATGGACACTCCTCACAAATTTCAATATAGATCTAGCATATGATCCAGCCATCCTATTCCTGGGAATGTACTCAAACCTAATTAAACAGCATGTGAAAGGGTTATGTGCACCCCAGGGTTATTGTATCTTTTTTTATTTGGAGAGAGAGAGAGAGAGAATGAATGAGAGGGAGGGGAAAGTCTTCCGTCTGCTGGTTCACTCCCCAAATGGCCGCAATAGCCAGAGTTGGGTTGATCTGATCCAGGAGCCAGGAACTTCTTCTGGGTCTCCAACATGGGTGCAAGGGCCCAAACACTTGGACCATTCTTCAATTGCCTTCCCAGGGTATAAGCAGAGGGCTGGATCAGAAGTGGAGTAATTGAGATTGGACCAGTGCCCATATGGGATGCCAGCCTCATAGGCAGAGGCTTAATCTGCTATGCCACAGCGCTGGCCCCTATTATATCATTTAAAATAAAGAAGTGGACGAGGAAGTGTGGAGTTTCCCAGCAGAGGCACAATCCATGGCTGCTTAAAGAGATGGGAATGCTGATTACCCCACCTTGGTCATTGTGCATAGTGGACACACATCCTGTACATCCGGGTCTGCCGGCTCATGGCCAGTTTTATGTAAGAAAAAAAAAATCCCTGCAAAAAATTCTAAAACACTACTTTGCCATGTTGGCTTATCAAAACCTTCAACTATGGGATTTTTTTTTTTTTAATTCTAAGTAAAAACATAGCTATGCTATTGCGTTCCCCCAGAGCATGGATTTGGACAAGGCTCCTTTTTCTTCATTCAGTAATGAACAGAAGCTCAGTGTAGTCATAAAAACTCCCCCAAAAGCACCTGCAATGGCAGAGACAGTGTTGAAACCAGTGCCCTCCGGTACTCAGGCTCGGCTAGACACCTGCTCTGCCCTTGGGTCCCCAGATGCCAGAGCCGGGCGTCGTGCTCCGAAGTCATAGACGAGGGTGCGGTTAGTGCCTGCCGTGGGAGGGAACAGGTGCAGCATGGGAAGAAACATCTCGCAGGACACGCGGAGTGTTGCGCCAGGGGGACACCAGACAGCCTTGCATTTTCCTTAGACGTGTGTCCATGAGGATGGTTTGTTCTCTCTTAACCTTAGAAAATGTGGGGGTTTTTGGCTAAAAATTAAATGTGAAGGTCATGGTGCTGAGATAATGGTTAAGATGGGCTTGTTGGTTTGATTGCTTCGGGTTCATCCGTGGCCCCTCCTGGATGTAAGAGTGAAAAAAATGCAGTAGAGAGCGGTGAGGACACTGGCCTCGAGGATTTGTTTTATTTGATTTTTTTTTTTTGACAGGCAGAGTGGGCAGTGAGAGAGAGAGACAGAGAGAAAGGTCTTCCTTTTGCCGTTGGTTCACCCTCCAATGGCCGCCGCGGTCGGCGCGCTGCGGCCGGCGCACCGTGCTCATCCGATGGCAGGAGCCAGGTGCTAGGTGCTTTTTCCTGGTCTCCCATGGGGTGCAGGGCCCAAGCACTTGGTGCATCCTCCACTGCACTCCTGAGCCACAGCAGAGGGCTGGCCTGGAAGAGGGGCAACCGGGACAGAATCCGGCGCCCCGACCGGGACTAGAACCCGGTGTGCTGGCACCGCAAGGCGGAGGATTAGCCTGCTGAGCCACGGCGCCGGCCGTTTTGTTTGATTTCTAACTCAACACCTGTGCAGGTGCTCGCGCGCATGCACCCCAAGCTCAGGGCGGTGCCCAGGGGAGCGCGCTCTGCTGCTTTCCAAGTGCTGTAGCTCCTGCTCCTGCTGAGAGCTTCCCGAGGGGTGGAATGAAGTGTCTGTGAAATAGGAGGGAAACCAAGGCACAGAAGCAGGAGATCAGAGTCCGGTGGACTGCAGGGAAGCCCTGAGGTCCCTGAGGTCCCAGGCCTTCTCCTTCAAAGCTATGGCCGCGGGACGGCACTTGTGTCCAAGCTCTCTGGAAGAGGAGTGTGCACATGGCAGAACGAAGCCGACACTGGTGAATGGCGACAGATCCTTGTGCCTGCCCTGCTGTCTGGAGCATCCTTCTTCCCCACCCCCAATGTCTCGTTTTTGCCTGGACACTTGCTTTTTTACCTCTACTTCCCTTTCCATTATTTCTCCTCTTTTTTTCCATTCCACTCCCCTTTCCATTGAAGTATGAACTATTTTGATTATAGCAAAATATTGGGAGAAACACAGGAAAAAATCCTATGAACTCATAACAGTTGAATAGTTTTATGTAAGTTGCTCTTGATATTTTCAGGAAGTGAAGTATTTCCATCCTGAATACACAGGACAGCAGGTCAAGTGTTTTTCCTCTGGGTTCCCACGAGGACAAAGTGGGAATGTCCGTTTCTCCTCTAGGTGTTAGGTTTTGTTGCAGTCTCTTGTCAGAGACTGCATGTACTACCATTTCATTATGTTTGAGGACGGCGCAGTATCAGTGGCAGGGTGCGTGTGTCATGGCTGTTTCCGTGTGGAAGAGCCAGTGGTGTGTTCATGAGGCCTCCATGTTGACCTGTGCAGATGGTGCAGCCTTGTGGTGTGGGTATCCATTGTTCTATTCATGGGTGGTTGCTAGCTTAGCCTCCCTCTTAGCAGTGTGCTGATGCTTTATCCAAATTCTGTTGCAGGCATCATCTGTGTGTGCATCTCCACATGCACTTTTTGGGGTTTTGGTGGCAAATATAACAGTGAAAGTAAATCTGACCAAGAAGTTGCCCAAGAGTTTGTTCTGTGTCCCACCTGGCTCATCACCATTCTCTCATCTTACCCAACCTCTGGTGTTGCCAAGTTCCTCGTTCTTATTATTCTTAAATTTTTTGGTCAATCTAATGGGAGAGAAATTTACCTTTTTAAATTTGCATTTTTCTCATTACTTCTTAGATTAATATTCTGCATATATGTATTATCCAAACAGGAATCTTCATCTGACAAAGGCTCATTCACTGTTTGCTCACTTTTCTGTTGGGCTGTTAGTCTTTGAAAAATCATCTGGAGGAATTCTTTGTCCAGCACAGACATTACATGTGTGTCTGTGATGTGGCTTCCAAGTCCCTCTTCCCACACGGCTGCTTGTCGTGGGCCTTGATCAATTCCATCCTCTGCTCCACAGAGAAACCAATGATCGTTGTACTTAAACTCATCAGTCTTTTCCCTTATAGTTCTGTGTTCTATGGCTACTTTGGAATATCTTTCTCTATAGTGATGTCAGAGGGTGTTTTTCTATGTTTTTAATGCAAGATTTTCAGTATTTTAAAACATTTTGGTGGCAGCCCAGCTGGAATTCACTTTCGTTCACTTCCCTTCTCTGTGTTCTGCTTTGTTGTCTGTTACAGCATTGCTCAGAGATCTTTACCTGCTTCAAAATATTCTAACAGTCTATTAAGGCACGTGTTAACTGAATTTTGCCATGTTTACCTACAAGCTGAAAATTTGGTGGGGCCAGTGTTGTGGAGCAGTAGGTAAAGCTGCTGCCCATGACACCGGCATCCTGTATGGGTGCTGCATCACGTTTGGCTTGTTCTGCTTCTGATCCAGCTCCTTGTAAATCTGACCAGGAAAGCAGTGGAAGCTGGCCCAGGTGTTTGGGCCCATGAACCCACATGGGAGACACAGACCCATCCCAGCCCCGCTTTTTCTCTCCATTTGGGGAGTGAACCAGAAGATGGTATGTTCTCTATCTCTTTCTGTCTCTCTTTCTCTATAACTCTGCCTTTTAAGTAAATAAATTAACCTTTTAAAATATTGTCAGAAATGATATTGTTTTTGGTTCTTGCTTCAAGTGTTCAAGTATCCTTCCCTGTATTTTTAATGCTGGTTTTTTCTTGGCATTGCCAGACTTGGTCATTCCTTTGAAGAGTAGAAATCTGAAAGATGGAAAATGTAAGGCCAGGTTAATAATGAAGCACCTTTTCCTTCCTTTTGTTTCTTCTTATTTATTTTTAAGATTTATTTTATTTATTTGAAGACCAGGTTACAGAGCAAGATAGAGATGGAGGAAGAAAGAGAGAGTGAGTTAGTTCTTCCGTTCCCTGGTTGATTCCCCAAATGCCTACAATGACCAGAGCTGGGCCAATCAGAAGCCAGGAGGCGGGAGCTTCTTCAGGGTCTCTCATATATGTGCTGAGGCCCAAGCACTTGGATCATCCTCTGTTACTTTCCCAGGCACATTAGCAGAAACTGGGTCAGAAGTGGAGCAGCCAGGACTTGAACCGGTGCCCATATGTAATGCCAGCCCAAAGGCCAAGGCTTTAACCCACTGCACCACAGCATCAGATGCTGTTTTTTCTTATTTTTTAAAGGTTTGTTTATTAATTTGATGGTCAGAGAGAGAGAGAGAATGAGTTTTCTATCTGCTGGTTCAGGCTACAAGTGGCTGCAGGAGCCAGGAGGTAGGAGCCAGGCGCTTCTTTTGGGTCTCCCACATGGGTGGCAGACGCCCAAGCACTTGCCTTGTCTTCTGCTGCTTTTCTCAGGCACATTAGCAGGGAGCTGGATGGGAAGTGGAGCAGCCAGGACTTGAACCACCGCCCATCTGGGATGCTGGAGTTGCAGGTGGCAGCTTTCTCCGCTTCACCACAACACCCTCCCCCCCTCTCTTTTCTTTTCTAATATTGGGTCAGGGTCCATCGTATTCTTCCATGGGAAGATGAGTGAGTGAACGCCTAAACATAAAGTTTTCACCCTCCTACTCTGTGTGCAGAACTTTGGTACAACTCGCAGGCCTGGATTCTCTGAACTGTGCTGTGAAAGACCGGATTCCTCTTCCCACTGTTTGGCATATCCCGCATCCCCAACCCCCATTGCACTAATTGTTAACTTTTCTCCTTTTGTCTCAAGAAAAGAAATCGGTGAATGTGACTTAGAAAAGACAGAACTATACTATGTACCATTGATGAAATCTTTAAAAGCACAGTGCTTAAAATCAACATTTTAAAGAAACCCATTTGCCCCCAAATACACACAAAATATCATTTCAAAGACTGATTTTAAAGCGAAAAGGAGCACATAATGCATTAATCCTTAGTAGATGGTTAATACGAGCGAGTTTCTGATAACTCACTCATCTGATCAGTGGCTACACAGCAGTGAAGTCTTGTTAGTACGTGATGGTTGGATTGTGGTCTTTCTGTATTTCCCCGGGTTGGGTTTGGCTAGTTGCTTCCCAAATGGGTGATTTGGAGTGTCAGTCGGGTTTCAGGTACATGAAAACTTCATGCTTGTCTGTCCCAGTTTCAGGGGGCATTCCGCTCAGTTATCCCCCCTGCCTTTTTCCCATCAGCGTTTGTGCTCATGATCTCTGTCTTCAACTGTTTGAAATATGTTTGACCAGTTTGGTCGTTGAAATCTGCTTTGTGCTTGTTCAAGAACTGAACACGTCATTACAGTTTAGACAGTCCTGTAGTGGAAAGGCAGTTAGAGATATTAATCTAGTTAAACCCATATGGTAGTAATAACGAGTTCAAAATGTAGCTATACTTTTTGCTCTGATAGGGTAAGTAAACAGCTCTTTCATTAGATGAAACTAAACAACTCTTATGAAGAAATTCAACTTATTGTTGGATAATTATGAATTTTCAGTGAAGTAAACCCTGATGGCTTTTAAAAAAATGTAAATAGCTGCAAAACAGATCTACTTTGTCCAACACTTATTCTTGATGGTGGGATTAGCTCTGTCTTGTTCTACTTCCTTCTACCTTAAAACATCCGTTATAGAGTTTATGAGTTTATGTAAGTTGATCTGTGGTTTGGTGGAATCGAATATTGAAAACTCAGTGCAAAAAATAATTTTTGTGCTCCCAAAATGATAGTGTTTGGGAAAAAAAAAACATTTTGCTAAAATTCCTCCTTCACAAATATATTCTAAAAATAGTTTAAGGCCGGCGCCGTGGCTCAACAGGCTAATCCTCCGCCTTGCGGCGCCGGCACACCGGGTTCTAGTCCCCATCGGGGCGCCGGATTCTGTCCCAGTTGCCCCTCTTCCAGGCCAGCCCTCTGCTGTTGGCCCAGGAGTGCAGTGGAGGATGGCCCAAGTGCTTGGGTCCTGCACCCCATGGGAGACCAGGAAAAAGCACCTAGCACCTGGCTCCTGCCATCGGATGAGCGCGGTGCGCCGGCCACAGCGCGCCGACCGCGGCAGCCATTGGAGGGTGAACCAACGGCATAGGAAGACCTTTCTCTCTGTCTCTCTCTCTCACTGTCCACTCTGCCTGTCAAAAAAAAAATAGTTTAAAAAATTCTAAAAAATTCTCTGCTGAATTCTAGCATGCAGGAAAGAGGAACAACACGGGTTTGGAAATGTGGTATCCAGGCCTAGGCTGAATGCTGTTTCCATTACAGGGGCCATTGTCTAGGCCTGACTTACTGTTTCCATTACTGGGTCTAGGCCTGGTCTCTTTGTGTATGGAAAAGGAAATAAACAGCAGTATTGCTGTGAGGATTTCGTCAGTGAGCATCCAGGTGCTACAGCTGGGATTAGCACTTGGCCCACATAAGTGCCTGCCTTCATTTCTTGACAACTCGAGTTAATGCGATGCGAAAGGTCAGCTCTTGCAGGAGCTGGTGAGCTCATTGATGTGCAGTGGTTCCCCCTCACAACGGTGTAGACGCGGAAGCCAGCGATTTCAGATGTCCCATGGCCCAGGAGGAGCGGCACATGTGCTAGACTGAGAGTAATAGGAAAAGTGCAGGCTCCCTCCCATCATGCCCAGCCTTGCTGACCTAGGAGGCTGTTTGTTGAGACTGGGTTTGCTGTTTTGTGGGTAATCTGCAAAGAGCAGCTAGCCTGCATCAGTGTCCGGAAGACTTTCTTGACAGATTGTTCTACCATGCCAAGAAGAGAAGTGACAGAGGCAGTGTCTGGGTAAGTACTAATCAGGCATTGTATAATCTCATAGGCCAGAGGTACCGATGGCCTGAGAGGGACAGACCAGGCAGAGCTGAGTCTAAGCAAAGCTGAGACTTGAACCCAGGCACTGCAGTATGGGATACGGGCATTCCTAGTAGCATGTTGTCATGGCAGCAAACACCTGCACCCCTGCTGTTTGGGAAACATCCCTAGGAGCCTCACCAGCTGAAGTATCGTCCACTGCGTGTTGTTTCTCAAACTTGCATCCTGCTACCCTGGACTGCAGTTGGCAGGGGAAGCTGCCTGTGGCAGAGCCTGGACCCTGGACGCAGTGTGCTGAACACAGTGCAGTGCCGTGTTCCTCCGTGGACCATGTCATCACCTGCGAGCTGTGGCGGGGGTGTTCTCTCATGCCCCACTCCAGGTTGCCTGGGCCAGCTGCTGTGTTGTTCACAAGATGCACGTGCCTAGAAATCGCAGAGAAGCCTTGCACCTGCTCCCCACCCCAGAATTCTGGGTCAGTGATGTTTCCCAGAGCTCCAAACCTGCACCCTTTATAAGGCAGGCCATCTCCACCATCTCCAGATCAGTTTGAAAGCATCTCTTCTTAGTGCACTTCCTCTGCTTTTAGAATCTACTGTTCTCTGGGAGCATCTGGAAAAGTGGGATGTGAGGTTCCCTGTTCACTGGCCAGTCCCTCTCTGGGGCTGCACTTACCTCTTGATGAATGCACCCTAGGGTCTTACCTGGACAGCCATGATGGTACATGTAGTTGGTTATGTGTGTGTGCACACCTAGAATGCTTTTACTTAGGTTTTCCTTAGTGAATTCTCCAGGTACCTGGAAGAAATACACTAGAGGAGGCAGGAATGCTTTTTGGAGAAAATAAAATAAAACTCTGGTAAATAAATGGACAGATTTCTTTAAACACTGGAATTTCCCCAGAGTCTGTGAGTGCCAGTGGAAGCAGCGCTTGTCTCTGCAAAGTAAATTGAACACCTTTAATCAAATTGCTTCAGGGAGCTTCTGCAGCAGTCAAGTGCGGTGGGAGGTGACCTTCCACTAGGGTTCCTGTTTGCTTGCTAATTCTTTCTTTCTGTGTTATTTTTTTTTGTGAAGGAGTTGGTAAATAGCCCATTGATTTCAGAATACCTACACTGGTGTTCATGCTTGACAATGGAGAGCCCCGCCGAGTCTGAAAGGGAAAAAGATGAATTGGAATTAAAGGGAAGGTAGAAGAAATGTGTTGCCACAGAGAGAAACCTGGAAGAGCAGCACTGGGGACAGGTGCAGGAGGGTGCATTTACTTTGTGGGAGAAATGCTCCATTTGATCTTTGGGATCCATGAGTGAAGGAATCCATGTGTCCTGTGAACCGAGTGCCTTCAGAAATGCACTTTAGAAATCTGGAACCCCGGGGGCGATGGGGTGCTTGGGCATCGTATGGTCCATGTGTTGCTCTGCAGACGGTGCAGCTGAGAACCCGAGGGAAGTGCTGCATGGTGGGCATCTTAGAAATAAGAGAGGGCACTAGAGCATGAACTCTTGTCTCCTGGGTTTCCCCTGAAGCTGTCTCCTTTTTCTCTCTCGTAACTGTTTAATCCATTGGTAAGTTCTGCCATGGCTCCCATTTTTTCCCCAAGTTCAAGTCAACATCCCTGTTGCCCATTCCTCTAAGCCCTGGCCACACCAGCTTCCTTTTGGTTCCCCGAGTCTGCTAGGCTTTCCCCACCACGGGACCTTTGCACAGGCCGCTCCCTCCCCTCTGTTGCCCGTTGTCCACAGCTTCTCTGCTGGTTCCTGCTTTTGCTTCAGTTGATCTATCTCTTGTTGCAACATTTTACCTGTGCCTTCCTTGTTAGACCTCTCAGCATATGCTTAGCATTTTTTCAGTGCCTTTAGCATAATATTATCCATGATTTTCAGTCTGCCCTCTACAGAAGATTACTACATGGAAAAATTATTAGGCTGAGCATGTAATGTGTTGTGTAAACCGCAACACTTTTCAGAGTGGGATGGGTGCTGTGAATAATTCTGCCAGAGCAGCAGCCTGAAGTGAATGCGAACTGGGCACGTGGCCAGCACGGCCGCCCCGGCGCTCGGCCGTGGAAGTGGGGTTTGCTCTTAGGGGATTTTTCCCAGGCAAGAAGAGGCAGAATAATTGCAGAAGAGACGAGAACTCAAGGAAGGAGCTGGCTCTTAGCTTGACTCATGCACATGTTTCAGTTCTATTTTAGGGCCAAAGGCCTTTAGGGCTGAAGGGAAGAGAGGAACATTTAAAAATAGCTGCCTGCACCCAGTCTCCCTCCCTGCAGAGGTGCGGCCCTTGGCCTTGCTGGAGTGACTTGCTCGTTAGGGCAGACTCCCCTTCCTGCTCTGTTGAACTTGGTGGCACCTGCTCCGGCTCTGGGTGCACTCCACTCTGCTCTCATCCAGCCCCTGCAAGCTTGCATTCGGATACTGCTTTGTGAACTTAAGCATTTCTCCCAGGTCGTTTGTTAGGGTATCCAGCCTGTCAAGTGGGGTATTAGTCACTGTTTGGCTGTTGCTGTGGCTATGAGATTGTTTAGGTTTTCAGTGATCTGCTCTTTTTTCTCTACAAGCCCTGCTGTGGCGGTAGAATTGCTGCCGGGGTTACCTGACTCCCCACTGCATCTATACCTGTAGATGAAGTCTATGCTGCTGGTGTGTTTGCTCTCACTCTTGTGATGAGCAGGATGTCTGCTGGGACAGAAGCATGTTCCCTGGGCTGCTTCAGCAGAAATTCTAGTGCTTAGCATGCAGATTGTGTAAGGGGCTTCCAGAGGTCAGGGGAAATTTTTATTACTGCTTTAGTACATTTTCCTTCAACTTTTGGACATACCCTCATGGAGTTTAGTTGTGAACATTTTTTAGAGATTTATTCCTTTTAATTATTTGAAAGACAAAGTTAGAGAGGAGGAGAGACAGAGAGACGGAGATTTTCCACCTGCTGGTTCACTCTCAAATGTCTGGGGTAGACCTTGCCAAAACGAGGAGCCTGGAGTTTATCCTGGGTCTCCCACAGGAGTGCAGCAACCCAAGCACTTGGACCTTCTTCCACTGCTTTCCCAGGTGCATTAACAGGGGGCTGGATCAGAAGTGGAAAAATTGGTGCCCATACGGGATTCCAGCGTCTCTGGAGGAGGCTTAACCTGCTATGCCCCAGCTTTGGCCCAAATAGATATTTTAAATGATTGGATTAATGCACTTTTCTATGTTTGATGAATGTTTAAATACTGTGTTTGTAAGTTTTTATTGTTTGGAGGCTCAAAAATTCCACTGGATTCCAAGGATTTCTTGCCACAACATATAATAGGGAATATATTCTCTTCATGTATTGTATGTAAGCACATATAGGTATTATGCCTATTACTTATACATACACACACAGGGTGCGTCCTTGATGCAGTGATTAAAATGTTGGTTGGGATACTGCGTCTCACATCACAGTCATGAGGTCTGAGCCTGGTATTTGCTCCCAGTTCTGACATTTTGCCTGCATCTACCCTGGGATTCAGTGGGCGATGGCTCAGTTTCCTGGTTCCCAGAAAGACATATGGGAGACTGCACTGACTTCCTGTCTTGTGTTTTTGGCCTGGCCCAATGCCACCTGTTGTGGAATTTGAGGAATGAGCAAGCAGGTGGAATACTTCTTTGTCTCTCTGCCTTTCAAAAACAATTAAATAAAAGTTAAGCAACACACAAGTAAACAAATGTATACATTGGGAGTATTGTACCCCAAATTTACCCTGTTTTTCTGTGAGTGCTCTTAGCGAGAGACTTTTATTAGTGTCTGAAGTTATGGGGAAGGTACTGATGGTAATTTCTAGTGGGCACTTGATGAAGGAGGGGAGTTGGGACAATGTGTGTTGCAGTGCAGTCTATAAGGACTACAGAGACGTTGGGGGGACACAGAGAGCCCTCAGCCAGTAAATAGGGGGACTTACATTTGGGGTGGACACAGAGAGCTCTCAGCCAGTAAATAGGGGGACTTACGTTTGGGGTGGATGTGGGTAGTGGGACTAGTCCAGGTGCCCAGAAACATTATTCATGAGGAGGAGGAGGTGAAAAACGGTGTAATTTGGACAAACGGCAGCTCTCTGCTTTATCACCCCCATGGTGGATAGCAGCTCACTTGTGCTGTTTCCCACTGCGCACGTGAAGCCTCCCACACAGGGGCCCAGTTCAGGTCAGTGTAGAGGGTGTTGGGTGCTGCACTTGGATTTTCACTCTTCGTCCGCGATGCCTTCCTTGTATAGTTTCTTCCGGCCAGTTTGAGCCGGAGTGCTAGCAGCCTGAGCTTCATCTCCTGTCATCCCAGCACGCTGGGCTGTGATGTTGTATGAGGCTAAGCTGCTCTCCACTTGTGCTTTAGGAGATTGCCCTGGGAGGAAAGACCCTCTACAGATGGATCTCTTCAGTGGTCTTTACTCCTTTGAAGAGTTGAAGATTCTGCAATTTCTGGTCACTCTTCAAGTCCCAAGGGTTGTGTTGTGTGTTTTATCCAGAGTTTATACTTGGTGCAGTGTGGCTATTCTAACAGATGTACTGCCCTTGGTGGATCACAAGCCATGGTTCACCTGTGCCTCCGAATCTCCAGGGCTGGTAAAGTGGTTCATAATCATTAGATTGCCAGGAAACACCAAGGAGATGGAGATGCACTTGTTTAAAAATGGGCTCTCCTTGAGGGAGAGAGCAGTGCATGAGGTGGACTGTGCCACTCCTGCCACGTGCCCTGGGACTTACTGTAGACCCTGTGCTCCTATTCTTGGTCCCCAATCCCCTGTGCTCTGGCTCTCCAAGTCCACGTTGGAGAATTTATCCCATTCAGGCTTTCCCCACTGTCTATGGGTGACCACCTGTGTCTTCTACCTTGCTGCCTGTGAATTAAGGAGATTATAGGTTTCCATTAAGCCCAAGAGATGACATGAGACAGTTCTTACGTGACTCTCATTGAGTTTCTCCATCAGGAGAGAAGTTGGGGTACACAGCCTGTGCTTTCTTTCATTTATTTTCTTTTTCAGCAGTAGAGGTACATCTTTTAAAAAATGTAGAGCAGGTATTTAGCTAAGCAGTTAAGATACTTAGGCCCCACACCGGAGTGCCTGGGCTTGATACCCACTGTTGGCTTCCAACTGCAGCTTCCTGCTAATTCACACCACGGAAGAAGGCTACGATGGCACAAGTAGTTGGTTTTGTGACAACATGGACGCCTAGGTTGTGTTCCTAGATCCTGGCTCCAGCTCTCGCCCAGCCCCTGCTGTTGAAGACATTTGGGCAGTGAATAAACTGATAGAAGCTGCCTGCCTCTCTGCCTCTCAAGTACATACATAATATTCTTTCACTTTGTCTCTAGTTTTGTTCAGTGAGAAGGCTTCACGTCATTTAATTTTATTTAAGCACATTGGCAATTTGGAATGAGTTAGCATTTTGTATTTTGTCTAAAACTATTTTTGCTTAGAAATATAATCTCTGTTTCTACCTTTTCTCTCTCTCCTGGCTCCTGTTAAATTCCTTTGCCACCTGCCAGCCTGAAGTGTCTGTTCACCGAGGGCTTGTGACCAATGCAAATATGTGCTGTGGGCTTCTGTGGTTCTTGTTTTGTTTACCTGTGTACCCTGCCAATTTTGACTATAGTGGACCAAAAATATCCCAGGGACCTGAGAGCATATTAATCAACATGAATGCTGGATTAACTTGTGATTGGGTTATATACTGTGAATATGAAGATACTTTTTTTTTATAATGCTTTTATTTAAAGAATATAAATTTCCAAAATACAGCTTATAGATTACAATGGCTTCCCCCCCATAACTTCCCCCCCACCCGCAACCCTCCCCTTTCCCACTCCCTCTCCCCTTGCTTCACATCAAGATTCATTTTCAATTCTCTTTATATACAGAAGATCAGTTTACTATATATTAAGTAAAGATTTCAACAGTTTGCCCTCACATAGCAACACAAAGTGAAAAATACTGTTGGAGTACTAGTTATAGTATTAATTCACAATGTATAGCACATTAAGGACAGAGATCCTACATGATATTTTTTTAAAAAAATTGATTAATTTTCTAGGCAATTTCCAATTTAACACCAAGATTTTTTTTTCATTTTTAATTATCTATATACAGAAGATTGATTCAGTATATACTAAGTAAAGATTTCATCAGTTATGAAGATATTTTTGATAATGGTTTTTTAGAAGTAGAAAAATTTAACACCTCAAAACTAATCTTTTCACACCCTCACTTCTCCTTGGAAGGATCTGTCCCCTTCCTTTGGTTTCAAGTTGCTGAACCAACTCTGTCATTGCTAACTATTCACGGGGTCCCCTTCTTCTTGGTATAGTTATGTGATAAAAGGTACTTGACGAAGTGAAGGATTTTGTAACAGGAGATCTTGAGACCCTCCTGCCCAAAGAAAGGAAAGGCATGAGGGTCTGGTTATGATCTCAGAAGTCTTCCCAGAGAACACTGTGACTGAGTTGCAGCTGAAAGAACACCTCATTGTCTTCATTGAGTTAGAAGCAGATGGAGTTTTTGGCCAGTGAATCTGTTATCATAGGAAAGATCTTTGAAAAGTCAATGGAAATGCGCATTATGGAAGGTCATGCATGGACTCCAAGAATTTGTTGTACCAAGGCAACCTTACCTTTTAATCCCATTTTCCTGATAAGTCTTTGAAGATCCTTTGTGTGCTGCTGTTTCCATGCCAGTTTTCCTTCATATCAGTGTTTACTGTGTGAATTAGAAATCAGAAATTTTCCATGGAGTGTGGAATAAAGGTATGAGTGTGGTGTTTGCAAGATGTTATTATTCTTGGTGTGGTGAAAACAGAGACAAACTGATGGGCCTGACAGTTGTCCTCCTCCATCCCTCTCAGCCTGTTGGGGTTTTCCATTGATTTCCGTAAAAGTGGAATTCAGATTCTGTAGAAGCAGGAGAGGCTAAGGAAAGACTTTGGGGGAATCCTGGGCACTAGTGGTGCTGCTTTGAAACACTAATGAGCACCTATCTCCTAATTTTCATGTAACATGCTCTATGTTTGTTTGTTTTTGCTTTATTTTGTGTTGCTTTAGAAAGCAGTCATCACCTAGCCTGAGGCCAAATGCTGTTGTGGGAGAGGCAGGATTTACATGGGTACAACATTATACAGGCCTGTTTGGTCCTGTGTTCCTTTTCAGTTGTCTTTGGCTCAGAGATGGCTGTGTGATGCACAAAGCAGATAAAGAGTTCATTTCAGTACATTATTGGACGGCATCATCTGCAGGCTGGGACAATGGCTTTGTGGGGATAGATTGCACCGGAGCACCTTAAGGGTTCCATTTGTGCTAAACCGAGCTGTAGAGCTTTTCAGGAGAGGTGGCTGGGCTTATTTTCCTCTAGCAGCCTTGCAGTTGACCCAGCTGTGTGACTGGCTAATGACCCAGAGCCACTTGCTGTGGGGAATCTGAGCCATGGTACGTGGTTGTCACACAGGGAAATGGCAGTTAGCAGGTCACCCTGCTGCTGCCTGGGCACTGGCGAGTCTTCATTCCGGAGAACAGGCCTCTTGGTTTTATAGCTTCTGAAATGTCAAGACACGGGTCAGAAAGTCTATGTCTCTTTTTGTCAAAGGCCTTGACTAATCCCCTTTTGAGTAACAGAACATTGAGCAGCTTCATCACATGAAGTGTTAAATGAGGACTGGCTGGCATCTTGATGAATAAGAATGAGATGGAAGACTGATGCACGGATTATGTGCTCTGGATAACAAATTCTATGGCAGGCAAATGGGTGTTACTGGAGACAGAGCATCCGTGATCAAATAAGTTAGGGGGGTTCTGAGTTATCTTTCTGTAGGGTTTCTCAGAGACTGTCAGTTGCTTCCTTGTCTGGTGAATCCACCAAGGGTGGTTGTAGGGTAAAACAGTTGCCAAACTCATTTGACCACATGAAGCTTTTCTGGATGAAATACCAGCTCACACCTCCAACACCTGGCATTGAAGGGAAAAGCCATTCCAGACATTGTCACATGCAGATAAGGGAGAGGCGTCTTCACTCCCTTCTGAAGGCCATGTCCCTTGTGTTCTCAGGTCGCTTCTGTGGGTTGTGAGTGGACAGACCCTTTCTCTTTGTGAGTGTGCATCTCTGTGGGTCCATTCAGGCAGCAGAACCCACTGTGCCAGGCTTCACTTCCTTTCTGGTCCCTGTGTGGGGTCTCTACACCGTGATGTTCCCCTGTTGGTGTCGTGTTCTTTCTCCTCTTAGGGGAAGGTCACAGCAGTTTTATGACAATGACAAGGTCTGTGAGTCCCTTAAATGATGAGAGTTGTATGTTTGATGGAATAAGATATTGTGAATTCATTCCAGTGTTAAATTTGTATTTATTCTTAAAAATACCCTACAACTGTATTTCATATCCATGTAAAACCTAGTAACACTGCCGTTTATAGTTCTTTCTGCCCAAGTAGCTTTAAACATCTCTTAAAGTGGGAAAGGGGAGGGTTGCGGGTGGGAGGGAAGTTATGGGGGGGAAGCCATTGTAATCCATAAGCTGTATTTTGGAAATTTATATTCTTTACATAAAAGCGTTATTAAAAACACACACACACACACACACACACACACACAAACCACTCTAGTGTCCTGAAAGCTACCCCACCTACACAGTAGAATCCCAATTTCTGAATCAGAGAGACCTGGGTTTGACTCTGACCTCAGCCTCTGACATGCTGTGGGATTCTGAATGGGTTGTTTGTCTGAGTCTCATCTGTGAGGGTGTCCTGAGGACCCTGTAGGTGAATGCAAACAGACATGCTTACTCACCGGGGGCACAGGCTTTCTCCTCTTTCACTGAAGCAGATGTAAAACAGAAGTTGAAAAGCACATTTTGAGGCAACGTCTCATCAGTGTGCTGGTCCCAGAGCAAGCATGGGAAGAGGCCATTCTCAGACATGTCCAACGTAAATGAGTGATATGGAGGTAAGTGAATTACACTGAGGACAGTGAGACATATTTCCTCAAATGCTTGACAAACATGGCTTCACTCATTTGATCCTCCTAAAAATCTTGTGATGTCTCTTTTGTATCCCTAAGTTTGAATATGAGAAACTAAAACATTTGGTTTACCAAACTTGTTTGAAGTCGTCTGTGTTTTAGTGGACTTTGCTTTGGAAATTGTAATTTGATCCTGCAGCCACATTCCCAGCTCACAAAGGGCTGAGCTGCCCAGTTGCACTAACTCAGTGCTCTGAGGACTTCCTGTGAAGACCTGTAGTGTGGAATAGCAAAGTCAGGAGACGCTCCAACGTCTCCTTGTTTGTTCTCTCTAAGTAGCAGCCCCTATTCCACAGCCCTTTCCTCAGTGCACCTAATTGTGAGACCCTAGGACTGTGCATCTAATACCGTGACACTTCTGGAGACCCAGAGGACAGAAGAAATACCCTTGCACTCTGGGAGGAACAGGTGGATAAACACCTGCCAACAGAGGCACATGCAGAAGCCCATTAGGACAGAGAAGACAGGTGCATGGTAAAATATTCCACAGGAGGGAAGCTCTGTTTGTACCTAGTGGCAGTGTGTCACAAAGGCTGAGATCATAAAGAAATTCATTGCTGAGCCTAGTCATACTCTGTATATTGTCATTGGTGTTTTCATGAACATGGTAATGCAGTAGTTAATTATGCTTGCCCTGGAGTTCAGTCACTTGGGTTTGATTAATTTCCAGCAGCTAGTGGCTCTCTAGCCTGGAGCAACTTAGTTAACCCCTATGAGCCTTGGAAACATCATTTTAAAATGGGAGTAGTCGATGAGGTCAACCTTGTACATGTTCTGTACATGCTACTTACAGCTATTACTGTTGTTGGTTGGGAAGAAAATGAGATATAAAATTTATAGCAATCTGTGGATTTAAGTTAAAGGGTTTTTAAAAAATACACAGTAGTAAAGGAAGTAGAGCTTTGTGGTAATGAATTCAAGCATGCATTGGAGAATATCTGGGCCATGCATCCCACTGACACTGAGCAGATCACTGTGCTTAGTGCTTTGCGTAATTGCACATCTCCATTGTTTGCTGCTCACTAGTCAGGATCACTGCGTGAGACAAAGTATAGACTGGAAAAGGAAGAGGCTCATTATTCTGGTGTCCTGCGTGAGCTGGCCTGGGATTACAGCAATCATGAAGGAAGTCTGTCGGTTAGGTTCCTCTTCTGCCCTTGTCATGGTCCTGCCCATCTGTTCTCGGGGAGCAGAAGAGAGACAGCAATTTTTTAGCAACACATTTGCTTGTCCTTGATGACTTTGAAGTACAGTGATTTAGGCTACCGTTTCTATCTAGATAATTGGAGTTGAATACCTTTATGCCAGGGCGAGGTCTCCAAACATTCTCGTTAGGAGAGGGAACAAGTATTGCAAGCCAGTAGGAAATTGGGGGCCCTAATGACCCAACTGTGGCTATCAGTTTTGTTTAAAATAAAATTGGCAGCTTGAGTAATGGAGTCAATCAAATTGACCAGATGTTTCACATTTGGTTCAATGTATTCTAATTAACCAATCAGCACAAACAACTGATTAAATCTTTTCCTAAAGAATTTCCAGTAAACAACAGTGGCAAGGACAACAATAAATAGTTCAAACAACTTTCTTTGGCTTTCTTCTTTCTGACATGGGAGAACTTGTGAAGGGAGAAACCCTGTTTAAATGAGTCTCTACCCCTTGTTTTATGTGGTTTCCAGCCGGCCTAAAATCATATCCTAGAGTAACTTTGAAGTTTCGATTAAAAAAAAAAGAAATTTCAAAAGGATGAACTGAGCATCATATTCTGAAAACTTCGGTAATGATTCTGTGTGCACTTTCTTGCCTTAAGGGGGAATGTATAGGAAACATGGAGATATGGCATCTTAAACTTGTGTAGAGTGTTTTACTTTGTGTGTTCAAAGCCCCAGGAAAATAAACCTGTTAATACTTAACTGTATTTTAAACATGCAGCTAAACTTTGAATTTAAGCCTCTTAACAACCTAAGTTGTGAAAGACGAGTTATTAACCCTTTCTTGCAAACGAGAGCTGTGTTGAATGAGTTGTTCTGGTAGGTGGTCCTGGCCTCAGACCCACTTGCCAGCTGTGTGTCACTAGGATCAAATGACTTGTCTACTCATTTGTGGCCATAATTCAAGATAGGATTCTTCTATTCAGAATATTCTCTACAAGGCTGTATGTGTATGTATTAATTACATATTTTAATTAACAAGATAATAATAGTTTCAAAAGCTTTTGTTATGGGACATGAACTGGAAACTTGGTTGCCTTGCATATTCCACTGAGTTTGTTCATAGATGGGGTGTTCCTTATGTATCTCAGTTCCTAAGATGAACCTTCATATACAATTTGAATGATGCAGGAATCCTTTTCATGAGATGTTTGTAAGGCTGTGGAAACACTCATAGGTATTGTGGGTTGGGAGCAAGATGGTACCACAGAAGACTTGGCACTAACACATGAAAGGATCTTCTCATCTGACATTTGGCCCAGGAAGCTGCTGTTCAGAAATGGACTTGAAGATACATGCTTTAAAAATGCAAGCTTAAATAGGCACTATTTTTCCAGTTCATTCACAAATTTGTAGTAGAATAGCAGTGCAGGCATCAGAAATGCCCAGTCCTAGGAGGTTGGTTGAATGAATCATTACTCAGCATCATCATAGAGTGCTCTTCAGCAGTGAAAAGGAGATGATACCTGTGGACGGATGGGAGGTGATTTGTGTGTTTTGTGAAGCGGAAAGTGTGTGCTGAGGACATATAGCATAATGCATTATGTGGCAGAAGAGCCAAAGTACGTAAAAGCCATATATCCTCTTATATCCTTATTTTTATCATTAGAAACACAGGGAGGACAGACCAGAAGGTAATACCATTGGTTCCTGACTCAGGAAAGTGTTGCATGAGCATGTGGTGGGGAGGAAATGCTACTAGAACCTCTTCTTGCTCTAGTTATGACTTTGGCATGATGTACTTAAGATGTACAAAAATAAAATTAAAGCCACAGTTGGAGAAAGTTTTCCAGCATTGTGGGATGTCAGCTAGTGGACTTCTGCAGTAAATCCAGAATTGTTGATGATAACCTAAATGCCAAACCTGGGGTCTGGGTTATGGGAGCTTTTCACTTAGGGAATATATAGAAAAAAATATATTTACATTATAAGGAAATAGAATAAAAACATTTTATATGCCTAAAAATCTTTTGGTAGTGAGAATATGTACGGTTTTTAGTTAAATGTTTCCTGTTTTCTGTATTGTCTACATCTCTGTGATAACTGCCCATTCACTCAATTAATATGAATTCAATGAATTTCTGTTTAAGAAATAGGTTGATTTTTTAAAAAAGATTGATTGATTGATTTGAAAAGCAGACTCACAGGAAGAAAAGAGACGGCAGAGAGAGAGACAGAGACAGAGACAGAGAGAGAGAATATGAATGAATGAATCTTCCGTTGCTGGTTCACTTGCCAAATGGCCGCAAATTGTAGTGAGGTCTTTACTTGTAGGAATTTTTCAGAAGACCCTGATCATCGCAAGCAGACAGATTATCAGGAATCCATTACCCTGTGTAGAAAAGGGAATGTGCTCTTGCTAATAAAACCATTGTATTAGAATTAGTAAAGGCAAGACAGGAGGCTTTGGAGGGGTCTGTGAGCCAAGTCAACCCAACAGAGCTCAGTGAGTGTCGTTGTGTGGGTTTTATTTTCCCCCAAATTCAGTTCAGAGGAGGCAAAATTTGCAAGGGAGCCAACCTTCCACTTTACATCTGATAACAAAAGCTTTCAGAACTGATGTACTTTATTAACTAGAATATAAATTAATAAGCACACTCACAACCTTGTACCTGATTGTGTTTCCTGCGCTCCAAGGTTAGAGACGGGAGATTGTATGAGAAACCTCCTGATTCTCCTCTTGCCTGGAGCATTTTTACATGCCTGCCTGCTTTCTTGTGCAGTATTGACGGGATGTTAGTGCATTGTTTTCTGTTCCAGATATTGCAGTAAGCCAGAGACTATCTCAGGTACAGGGGATTCTGCAGTGAAAAATAGAAAGGGAAAACCAAACATGAAATATAAGAATTCCTGTTTCATGGAGTTCATGTTTTAGTGAAGAAAGGAGACACACGTTTTGTAAAAGAAGATAAAGTGTATGAGGTCGTGTTGGGACTGTCAAGAACATGCAGGAAGATGGCAATCAGAGGCTGTTGACTGAGGATGGAAGTCCTCCAGCACCATTCCTGGAAGCTCACACCCAGAGCAGTGCTGCTGGACCAGGTAGAGTGTTGTGTGAGGGTGAGAGAGAGATTCCAGGGCTGTTGGGGGCTGAATCAGAGAGAGCCCTGAGGACCACTGCAGAGCAAGTGCCTCTGATAGAACAAGGGAACCAGCAGACTCAGGGGCTGTTGGAGGAGCAGTGAGACTAGAGTGGTGGTTTTCTGGGATGGGGACGATTCCAGGAGGACGTTGTTCTACATCTGATTTTGAATGGAGAACTTTATGAGAAGCCCGTAAGTCGTTGTTTCACAGCTTTGGAGTTCAGGTCTGGGAGTCATCAGCAGAGAGCAGTATCTCAAGCCCTAAGGCTGAGTGCATGCTCAGTCCATGGAATGCTGGGGTCAGGAAGAGGAAGTGTAGTAGCCGGTAGATGAGCAGGGGCCCTGGTGTCTTCAAGCCTGCTGAGCAAAACCTTTGCTAGGAAAGTTGGAGATTTACTCTGCCAGGTGCTGCTAACAGATTTTATGTATATATATATATATATATATATATATATATATATATATGTATGTGTATGAACTAAAAATCACCCACTGATTTTAAAAAGGTGGGGTTGTTAGTTGCTGCAACAAGAGAAATTTCACTAAAGGGAGGTTAAGGAAGGAATACAGAAGCGGCAACAGATCTTTGGAGAAAGCTTTCTGTAACGAGAACCAGGGATTGGGTTGGTCCCAGAAGATGAAAGGGAGGAAGGCTGAGGATGGCAGCATGTCGGAGTGCTAAAGAGAATGTCTTCTGACAGGCAAAGGGAGAACTCAGGAGCGAGAGGGGTAGTTGTCAGAGTGGCGGCCCTGGGTGGGTGCTTGAGAGCAGAAGCAGGTGCAGCAGCATGTGCAGTGACCAGGTCAGAGTCATTGACTGCGCTGGGTGGGCCAGCACAACCGGTAAGCCACCTTCTGGCACGCCTGCGTCTGGTATCTGAGTGCTTGTGTCACGCGGTGTGGCAACACGGCAGGAGTGTGTGTGAGAGGGAGAGACCCATGACCAGACAGGAAGGCAGAGCCTGGGCCGTGGCCACTCTTCCTCTTGTATCACAGACCTCTCCTGAGTACTGACCACAGCCCTGTAGGAGCTACACTGATCTCTTCTGAGGTCAGCGCCCCCATGCCCACAGCACTCCTTGCTTCGTTCCATTACTTCAAGCTTCCACGCCACCTCCCAGCATTGCTACGCTGAGGGCCAAGGTCATGGGACAAGAGCCCCAGCAGTGTTCGTGCCCAGATAGTTCGAAGCAAGGACTTCTCCACGTCTTCCAACATTGAGCTCCCAATTCTACTTTGTGACTTCTTATCACCAGAATTTGGCTGTTTACTAGTAGTCACTGGGGGATTTTTAAATGCTGATATTCACTTATTTAATTTGCTAGAAGAGATTTTTTTGTTTTATTTTATTTTTTTAACTTTTATTTAATGAATATACATTTCCAAAGTACAGCTTATGGATTACAGTGGCTTCCCCCCACCCCATAACTTCCCTCCCACCCACAACCCTCCCCTCTGCTGCTCCCTCTCCCCTTCCATTCACATCCTAGCTACCATGTGAGCAAGAAATAAACCCCGACATGTGGAGCTGCTTGATTCCACAGCCCAGCCTTGCCCCTCAGGAAGACCTGGGTGCAGCTGGGGAATGTGGGGAAATGAGCTCTTTGCATGGATATTCTTGTGGTTGTGCTGATGACGTCCCAGGCTTCTGCAGGCTTCCAAGCCCTCACATTGTGTGCTTTAAATCTGCAACTCACTGGCTCTCAGTAACGTGCCAGTGGAACTGTTTGTTGTTGTTTTGTTTTTAAATACCAGTAAAGCACATACTTGCAGACTAGAGATGATAATACCCATTGTACAGATGGTGGGAGTATTCCCATTTTATAGATGATGACAACTATTGCTCAAAGCAGCCAACTTACCCTAGGGTACAGTTACCTTGGAGGGTGAAGGCACCGTTTGCGTACATTCTTCGCATCTGGTTTATTGGCCTTATTTCCTGGATAATAATAGAAATGGAAACACAAACTCACAGTATTCTTTTTCTATCAAGAATTTTTAAAACCTTTTAAAATGTTTATTACCTTGAAAGGTAGAGAGAGAGAGAGGGAGAAAGAGCGTGTGACACACATAGACAAAAGCAGAGAGAACTTCTGTCTGCTGGTTCACCCTCCAAATGCCTGCCACAGCCAGGACTGGGTGAGGCTGAAGGCGGGAGTCTGGAACTCAATCTGGGCCTCCCCTGTGGATGGCAGGGCCGTGGATGGCGGGACCATGGGTAACCGAGTGACCATCAGCCGTCTCCCAGGGAGCATGTGAACAGGAAGATGGAGTTGAGAAAAAAGCCGGGACTGACCGCCAGGCACTCAGAGGGTGGTGAGCATCCTGGTCAGTGGCCAGGGGCTGCGTCCAATGCCCACCCAGCCTCACAGCATTCTCTGGCTAGAAGGGGGTTGAGAGATCACTTGGTCCATTGCTCTCATTGTGTGATTGGAGAAACTGAGGCATCAAAACCTAACTAAAGTTTTTTATTTTTCTTAACATAATTAGGACTAAAAGCAGAGCATAGAAATATTGGGGAAAGTTCACTAATCCTTTTGCTCTTTTAATACTCTCGGACGTGAAAACATTGAGGGGAAATCTTCCAGAGTCTTGCTTCTGCTGTTGTATTTCACCTGTGACTTCATCAAAGAGACCCAAAGATGCAGTCCACATTAGAAGTGAGTGGAAATGCCTTTGGCTCTGTTTAGCAGACCTATCAGCAGCCTTATTTCAGCCCTTTAAACCCCCTGGAGGCAGACTGCCTCTTTATAACTTGAGATTTCTCTCATGAGCTTTCCGTTGAAAGAAAAATCACCTAATTTTGCCTTTTTCATGTTTTAAAACAAGCAAACACACACACACACACACACACACACACGCATCTGCCCAAGTCATACACTTCATGAACTTCTCCATCAAGAAATGGGAGGTTGTGCTTCTTTATGATTTTGAACAGTATATAAGCTTTCTGTCCGATTTGGTCTTTATTTCCACCATTTAAACCTTTGGATGGTGTAAACTAATCAATAACAGTGCAAGGAGCCAGCATGGGCCCTTTAAGGCGAAGTGCTGTTCAGTGGGCTGGAAATAGCCCTGCAGTTTTCCAGCATAATGCTGAGCTCCCTCTTAGGAGGGAGTGAAAATCTTCTGATGCATGGCGGTGGCAAGCTCTGTCCTCAAGAGGCTGAGTCTGAGAATCAGTGTCGAGAGTGGAATGAGAGCCTCTCCTTTAAGTTCCACGAAAAGCATGTCTGTCCAGGTGGAATGGAACAGCTCCCTGGGTGATGACATGGAGTGGCTTTGAAATCAGCTTCCTCTGCGTCCTGTGGGGATTAGGCTTAGAGAGGAGAGAGTTCCTCATCACTTTGGAAGTGAGAAGAGGTGACGTTGGCTTTTTCAGGCCAGTTCACCGAGGTGAGATTGGAAGAACGAAATAAAAAATGCTGAGTGATGAAAATCTCATCGTTGGATAGAGTAGTGGGGGGCTGGGACGTCAGCCACAGGTGCAGCACTAAAGGAGAACCAGGACAAAGTTAAAGCCCTAAGAATTTGTAGAAACGGAACCAAGAGAAGAATATGGTGGCCTCAGAAGTGGCAGCTTAAAGCATTGCTCCACTCTGCCAGCCCCTGCATGAAGACATGGTGATTGTCACCTTCATTTGTTTTTCCTGAAGCTAACTTATATTTCCTATTTCTCCAGTACGAATGAGCATGGCCATAATAGGATCCATCTAGTAAAAATATCAATTTCTAGAAGAGGGAAGAAAATATGCTGTAGAGATAAATGGATTTTAATTGAAAGTAGAAATTGCATTAGTATGAGAGGTTCTTAGAATGATTATACGGTGTGAATGAAAAATTAGCATGTGTAGATTATAATAAACACACACTTTTCCCTAATGTGTCAAGTGTTTATTTTAGAGATCTTTGTATGCCAAAAAATTAAATATAATTCAGGTCTTTATTCAGTGACTTGAAGGAAATGATATGACATGGCCACGTCTGTCATGGAAACCTTGGTACCAGTGGGCATTGTACGCCTGTCTTAAGTTAGCTGACTGATATCAGTGTGTATCGTTTGTGGTCCCGTAGTGCTGACCACATGTGGTGGATGTTTGAAAATACCTCTAAGGGTGATAATCTTCAGAAGACTAGAGGAACCTTAGGACTTTTCTGGGAAGTTAGTACAGGGCACGTCTTAAAGTCTTGCTAATAGACGCCTTTAGTAGATTTTAAATTGCACACTAGCATCGTTTATGTAAAGACACTGCTTCTTTTCAAAACTAAATTTGATCTTAAGGGAACATTTTATAGATTGGGGCATCTTAGGAGCTACTATTTCAAGGGTAAAATTTATATTGAGTTCTGTAGGAACTTACACATACAAATTGATTACCCAAATTAGATAGGTCAGATGTAAGACGTTTAATTTCAGACATTTCTGTTCATGTAATTCAACTTTATACAGATAGAAGTGACTGTGCCAATTATTTCTTTGAACAAAATACATTTTTATTGATTTTGCTCGTGACTTTAAATTCATGAGTGTACACTTATTCTCAGGCTGCAGTCACTACCCTGCCTTGCAAAAGGATATTATTAAGTCATCACAAAGTGTCTTGATCTTTCAGTACCTTAGGGGAATTAAATATTTTATTCACTCACTCAAATACAAGGACTGAATGCATCTGCTTTCATTGAATACTAATGCTGTTATGTTGTTCAAGCTGTGCGACGGTGCCAAGCCTTCAGCCGCGATAAAAGCCAGCCAAAAGATCTTTGACTATGTTTAAATCTCACAGCCACTCCCCCATACTTCCCCAGTATGGAATATAACACAAGTGGCTGAAAATGCCTTCATAAGTACCGTTAGCTGGAGAATGTGATAGTTTCTGTTTAGGCGTTTCAATACATCTTTTACTTGCCTATTTTGAAATATAATTCTCCAGAAGGTGTGTTTGTTCAAATAGCACTGTTTAACAATTATGAAATGTGCAATTTTTTTTTTTATTTTTGACAGGCAGAGTGGACAGTGAGAGAGAGAGAGACAGAGAGAAAGGTCTTCCTTTGCCGTTGGTTCACCCTCCAATGGCTGCCGCGGACAGCGCGCTGCTGCTGGCGCACCGTGCTCATCCGATGGCAGGAGCCAGGTGCTAGGTGCTTCTCCTGGTCTCCCATGGGGTGCAGGGCCCAAGCACTTGGGCCATCCTCCACTGCAGTCCTGGGCCACAGCAGAGGGCTGGCCTGGAAGAGGGGCAACCGGGACAGAATCCGGCACCCCGACCGGGACTAGAACCCGGTGTGCCGGCGCTGCAAGGCGGAGGATTAGCCTGTTGAGCCACGGCGCCGGCCGAAATGTGCAATTTTAAGAGCTGATGTAAAAGAGACTTAAAATTTCTGTTTATGGGTGACAGTGTACCATCAGCAAGTATTTTGGCCATGGTAAGATTGACATCCTAATAAGGGGCCTGAAGAAGGGATATGCACTATGTTTTGAAACTCTAAAAGGGTATTTATTTTTTTTCTATTATGTTACATTTCTAATCTAAAATGAAGTAGAAAGATAGTGGCCTGGGGAACTTTTACTTAATTTGAAGAATTCGATATTGAAATGTGAATACAAAATAACTCGAAACAGTGAATTATAATGGATTTCATGAGCTTTTTGAGATTGATAGGCCTATAGCTGCGTATGTTTAGTGTGTAGAGTTTGATGAGATTGTGTATATTATACCCCTGGAACAGCATAAACACAGGTATGGGAAATGTGCTTCCTCATGCCTTCCAGTGTTTCTTGTCTCTTTGTATTTTTGTTTGTGGCAAAACACTTTGCATGAATTTAACTGTACACTCATTGATTCAAAAATTTCCCACCCTCTCCTTCCTCAAGCCTAGGCAACCACGATTGTGTTCTCAGATTTGATTATCGTAGATCGCTCCTGGCCTTGGAACCTGGCAGTGTTTCTGGTCCTGTGCCTGGCTCATCACGCTTCGTATCCTGTGCTCCAGGTTCCCGTGCTCAAGCAGCCTGTGTATTGCACATTTCCCCTATTCGTCTATGTGTTGATGGAAAATGGTCCTGTCTGTATTTGGGCTGTTATAAGTAATGCTGCCTCATACATGGGGATGCAGGTATCTCTTTGAGAGCACAGCTTCCGTTCTTTAATTATTTACTATTTATTCAGAAATGGAGTTACTAGATACTGTGATAATTCTGTCCTTAATTTTTTGATCATCTTCTATACTGTTTTCCACAGCTACCACACCTTGTTACATTCCCTTTAAAAGTGCAAAGAATTCTTTAAAAAACAGAAAGATTTATTATCTATTTGAAAGGCATATTACAGAGAGAGAGAACCATCCACTGGTTCATTCCCCAAATGGTCACAAAGGCCAGGGCTGGGCTAGGCTGAAGCCAGAAATTAGGAGCTTCTTCAGGGTCTCCCACGTGGGTGCAGTGGCCCAAGGACGTGTGATCATCCTCTGCTTTTCCAAGCTTATTAGCAGAGAGCTGAATCAGAAAAGGATCAAACCAGTGCCTGTATGGGATGCTGGCAGTGCAGGCAGCAGCTTTGCCCTGTACGCCACCACACTGGCTGCAGAATGCACAGTATTCTGATGGCTCCAGGTTTTTCACTATCACCTGTTATCTTTTGTTCCTCTATTGACAGCCGTCCTAACAAGTGTGAAGTGATCCCTCATAGTTTGCCCGTTCCCTTTTGAATAACGACACTGAGTTTTTCTTTTCTCTGTTTTTCATGTCGTATCTGTTGGCTATTTGTGTGGCTTCTTGGGAGAAATATCAGAAATATTTGGTGAATTCTTTTGCCCATTTTAATCTTTTTTTGTGAGGTTTCACTTTTGAGTTGTTGAGATTTCTTATATATTTTGGGAATACATTCCTCACCAGATTTGTGCTTTGACAGTTGCTCTCCTATTCCATTGGTTGCCTTCCTTCTGTTGCTTGTTGACTTTGCTGTGTAGAATATGGATGTAGTATCTTGTGTATTTTTTCAAATTCAGAGAACCTTTGACAACACAAGTATCAAGATTTCCCTCTGTGTTTTCTTGGAGGAGACTTACAGTTGCATATCTAAGATTGAAGCCTTGAATCAAACTTGGAGTTGATTTTGGGATGGCGCGTGGTAACCATCCAGTTTCCAACTTCTGCATGTGAGTAGTCCGTCTTTTCGACACTGTAGGCTGAAGGGGCCAAGCTGCCTACCTTTTGTATTCGTGTCGCCTTTTGGAAGACAGGTGACCAGACAGACCCAAGTGTGTCTCCAGGCTCTGGATTCTCTTCCATCGGTCTGTGTCTGTATGCCAGGGCTGTGTTTTAATCCCTGTCGTTTTGTGATACGTTCTGAAACCAGCTGTCATGATGCCTGCAGCTTTGTTGTCAAGAATGATTTGCGTGTTCTGGGTCCTTTGTGGTTCCATACACATTTAGGATTTTTTTGCCCTTCCCAAAAAAGAAAATTCTTTGGGATTTGGTTGAGATTACTTTGCTTCTATCTGTCTATCTGTCTTTCTATCTATGTATCTATCTATCTTTGATGTGGATAGTTTGGAATATTTTAACAATACATGCATCAAGTGTTACAATCCATGAATAGGGGATTTCTGTCATTTATTTATATCTCTTAATTTTTTGTGAATGTTTTTTCATTTTCCATATCAAGTCTTTCACCTTCTTGATTTCCTGTATCAGTGGGCATTTTGTTATTATTGATCCTTTTTTTAAAATATGTATTTATTTTGAACATTAGAATTACGGAGACAGAGATTTTCCATCTGCTGGTTCAGTCCCGGATGGCCCCAACAACCAGCATAGGTTGACCGAAGCTGGAGCTTCATCTGGGTCTCCCATGTAGGTGATAGAGACCCAAGTACTTGGGTCATCTTCTGCTTTTCCCAGGACGTTAGCAAGGAGCTGGATTGGAAGTAGAGCAGCTGGGACACAGACTGGCACCTGTCTGGGATGCTGCATCGCAGGGGGCAACAGTGTTACCCGCTGTGGCACAGCGCTGGCCCCATTTCTGATGCTTTTTACAGTTGTGTTACGTTCTGCTTCCCATGATTGCTTGTTGGTGTATGGAATCACAACAAAACTTTCAAGCTCATGTAATTGACAATTTCTCTCTCTATGATTAACTAGTATTTAGAAATTATACCTGTTCTTACATTGTTTTACTTAAATAGAAATATTTTTCCTGATGTAACCAGAAACAGGCAAGTTTTTCAATGTGGATATTTGTGCCTACCCTCTTCCCTCTTTCTTGATAGACACATAGATGGGTATATGGGTATAGACACACAGGACTCTTCAGATATACAGATGGATATATGGATATAGACACACAGAACTCTTCAGGTATACAGATGGATATATGGATATAGACGCACAGAACTCTTCAGGTACACAGATGGATATATGGATATAGATGCACAGAACTCTTCAGGTATACAGATGGACATATGGATATGGACACACAGAACTCTTCAGGTATACAGATGGTATATGGATATGGACACACAGAACTCTTCAGGTACACAGATGGTATATGGATATGAACACACAGAACTCTTCAGGTATACAGATGGGTATATGGATATAGACACACAGAACTCTTCAGGTATACAGATGGACATATGGATATAGACACACAGAACTCTTCAGGTACACAGATGGATATATGGATATGAACACACCGAACTCTTCAGGTATACAGATGGACATATGGATATAGACACACAGAACTCTTCAGGTACACAGATGGACATATGGATATGGACACACAGAACTCTTCAGGTATACAGATGGTATATGGATATGGACACACAGAACTCTTCAGGTATACAGATGGACATGTGGATATGGACACACAGAACTCTTCAGGTATACAGATGGACATATGGATATGGACACACAGAACTCTTCAGGTATACAGATGGACATGTGGATATGGACACACAGAACTCTTCAGGTATACAGATGGTATATGGATATGGACACACAGAACTCTTCAGGTACACAGATGGTATATGGATATGAACACACAGAACTCTTCAGGTATACAGATGGACATATGGATATAGACACACAGAACTCTTCAGGTACACAGATGGTATATGGATATGAACACACAGAACTCTTCAGGTATACAGATGGACATATGGATATAGACACACAGAACTCTTCAGGTACACAGATGGACATATGGATATAGACACACAGAACTCTTCAGGTATACAGATGGATATATGGATATAGACGCACAGAACTCTTCAGGTACACAGATGGATATATGGATATAGATGCACAGAACTCTTCAGGTATACAGATGGACATATGGATATGGACACACAGAACTCTTCAGGTATACAGATGGTATATGGATATGGACACACAGAACTCTTCAGGTACACAGATGGACATGTGGATATAGACACACAGAACTCTTCAGGTATACAGATGGGTATATGGATATAGACACACAGAACTCTTCAGGTATACAGATGGGTATATGGATATAGACACACAGAACTCTTCAGGTACACAGATGGATATATGGATATAGATGCACAGAACTCTTTAGGTATACAGATGGGTATATGGATATAGACACACAGAACTCTTCAGATATACAGATGGACATATGGATATAGACACACAGAACTCTTCAGGTATACAGATGGGTATATGGATATAGACACACAGAACTCTTCAGATATACAGATGGACATATGGATATAGACACACAGAACTCTTCAGGTACACAGATGGACATATGGATATAGACACACAGAACTCTTCAGGTATACAGAAAGTGAGGCCACTGCTGTGGCATAGCAGGTAAAGCTGCCACCTGTGGTGCTGGCATCCCACTTGGGCACCGGTTTGAGTCCTGGATGCTGCACTTCCAATCCAGCTCTCTGCTATAGCCTAGGAAAACAGCACAAGATGGCCCAAGTCTTTGGGCCCCTGTACCCACATACGGGACCTGCAGGCAACTCCTGGCTCCTGGGTTCGGATTGGTCCAGCTCCTGTCGTTGTGGCCATTTGGGAAGTGAACCATCGGGTGGAAGACTCCTCTGGCTCCCCCTGCCTCTGCCTCTTCTTCTCTATAACTCTGCCTTTCAAATAAATAAATATTTAAAAAAAAGAGAAATATATTGGAAGTGATGTCATTTAATGTGAATATTGCCCTTTTCTCATTCTGCGTTATCAACTTCAGACATCCTTGTCATAAGACACAAAAGGTTTATTTTCAAAGTATGTATGCATAATTAAATACTATATTTTAATATATACCTTTAACAGGATTTTATGCAAATGAATACTTTTTAAAACAGTTTTGTTTAAAAAATAGAAATTACTTAAAATATCAATATGGTAATCATTGCTTGCCTCTGTTTAGAATCTTTTCAGTTCAGCATAGTACCACTAGAAGATATTTTCAGGGAAATTACTACTTCCTGTCACCATCTCATTTCTCCTGCACAGCTTTGGGGAAAGACAGAATTCCATCACATTAGAAATGTAAATATATTCATTTGTGAAACTCTTGGGCTTAATATAAATTACATTATAGTTTATGATTAGTATATAATTAGCAGATAATGAATGATAGCATATACTTAGTCTGAAGTCTACTGCCTTCTATAGAATGGATTATTTCCTTTAATTAATTACCAGTCATAATATATGCAGAAAAAAAGCAAATGTGATTGTGATTTTGTATTTATATGTCCAGTTCTTTCTTTCTTTATGTATTTTTATAATCAATCAGGGACAGCTTTTCACCTAAAAATGTGCTGTTTAAATGGTTAGCATTATTGGCATATTTTGACTTTTTTTTTTTTTTTACCTAACACCAAATGTTAAGTAGAGGTGACTTAGAAAAATTGAAAGTGTATATAATTACAAGGTAATGGTACAGTATTGACTGAACTGTTGATGCATTGTGGTGCATATCAATGGACTATACTCTTTGAGATCATTAACCAGTTGATCACTTACCCAGTTAATGGGCGATTCTTTTTAGAGCGTCTGTGTCCATAGCACCCCCTACTGGCAGGAGCACTGAATACCCAGACACAGACTACAGTAGGGGAAGAGGAGGAAGTTAGATGTCACTTTTTTTTTTTAATTGACAGGGAGAGTTAGACAGTGAGAGAGAGAGAGAGAGAGAGAGAGAGAGAGAGAGACAGAGAGAGACAGACAGAGAGAAAGGTCTTCCTTCTGTTTGTTCACCCCCTAAATGGCCGCTATGGCCGGTGTGTTGCGCCGATCCGAAGCCAGGTGCCAGGTGCTTCCTCATGGTCTCCCATGTGGGTTCAGGGCACAAGCACTGCCTTCCCGGGCCACAGCAGGGAGCTGGACTGGAAGAGGGGCAACCGGGACAGAATCCAGCACCCCAAACGGGACTAGAACTAGGGTGCCGGCGCCACAGGGGAGGATTAGCCTAGTGAGCCACACACCAGACTAGGTGTCACTTTTTAAGAACCATATTTGATATTACTATTCATTGCCTTATGTAAAGTGCATTGATGTACCTGGCATACATTTGTTAGAGTGATTTGGAACATGTCAGCCTAAGTAAATGACAAATACACGTGTTATATATGTGAATCTTATGTTTTGGCCTAGGATTATATATCCGTGTTACTAACAAAAACGTTTTTGCCTCTCTATCGTTTCTTTAAAAAAAAAAATGTATGCATTTATTTGAAAGTCACTGGGGGCTGGGGCTGTAGCATAGCAGGTAAAGCTGCTGCCTGCAGTGCCTGCATCTCATATGGACACCAGTTCGAGTCCCGGCTGCTGCACTTCCAATCCAGCTCTGTGCTATGGCCTGGGAAATCAGTAGAAGATGACCCAGGTGCTTGGGCTCTGCATCTGTGTGGGAGAGCCGGAAGAAGCTCCTGGCTCCTGGCTTCGGATTGGCTCAGCTCCAACTGTTGGGGCCATCTGCGGAATGAACCAGTGGATGGAAGACCTTTCTCTCTCTCTCTCTCTCTCTCTCTCTCTCTCTCTCTCTCTCTCTCTGCCTCTCCTTCTTTCTCTGTGTAACTCTAACTTTCAAGTAAATAAATAAATCTTAAAAAAAAGAAAAGAAAGTCATGGGGACAGGGAGAGTGAGAGACCTATCTACTGCTTCATTTCTTAATTGGTTGCAAGATCTGTGGCTGAGCCCAATGGACACCAGTAGCCAAGAACCCCATCCTGGTTTCCCATGTGGGTATCAGGGACTCAAGTATTTGGACTATGTTCTGTTGCCTTCCCAGGTGTATAACCAGGAAACTGAATTGGAAATGGAACAGCTGAGACTGAAATCTGTACACTATTATGGGATGCTGGCACTGCAAGTGGCGGTTTAGCCTGCTCTGCCACATCAACACGGTTCTCATCTTTCTTTTACTACATAGTTCCCTGGCATCTCTCCTGAGGTCAAAGTTGTGTTCTTGGGCTGGTGCTGGGGTGCAGTGGGTTAACATCCTGGCCTGAAGCTCTGGCATCCCATATGGGTGCTGGTTTGAGACCTGGCTGCTCCTCTTCCCATCCAGCTTTCTGCTGTGGCCTGGGAAAGCAGTAGAAGTTGGCCCAAGTGCTTGGGCCCCTGCACCCACATGGGAGACCCAGAAGAAGCTCCTGGCTCCCAGCTTCGGATTGGCTCAGCTGCAGCCATTACAGCCATCTGGGGAGTGCACCAACGGATGGAAGACCTCTCTCTCCCTCTCTCTGCTTCTCTCTGCCTCTCTCTCTGTAAGTTTGACTTTCAAATAAATAAATCTTTAAAAAAAAAGAAGTTGTGTTCTGCTTTCGTATTTCATCATGTACACTGTCTGACCATCTTATGTATATTATGTGTGTATATACATATATATGTGTATCATATATGTATGTGTATACATTTATATCATACATATATCATCATATTATGTAGTTCATATGTATGTGTATGAATTTGTTTAGGTTAAAATATTAGCTAATGTTAAAACTGTCTTACCTGATTGTGTTATCACTTTGTTTTATAGATGTCAGTTGATAAATATTTTAACCATTTAAGCATGTTCAGAATTTCCCAGCTGCATTTCAAGAAACTTTACAAGTGCACCTGATAGTGTTTCCTGTCATTTGTGTAGTGCTAACTGGTGTTGGACTTGGTTGGCAAGATCTTCCATTTGTTTCCTGTCATGTTCATAGTTGCACATCAGAAGCAGAACTGAATTCTTTCTGGCTCTTTATGTAGCATAACAGAACATGTGTTATTGTATTTTCCAACCTAAAATCTTTTGTAAGTAGAAAACTCTAAAACTGGGATTCATCATTTATTTTCTTTAGCTTCTTTCAAATTTTCTTGGATGATTTCTGTAACACATGAATATAGTGGTTAAACCTTTTTTCCTGTGGTTTCTAATTCAATCATTTATTTGTCTGTTTTCCCAGATTTCATAGTGATGCCTGTCTTGAAGAGAAGAGAGAGCTGTCTTTTATAAGCTAAGATGATTACTCTTTTGCATGAAAGAGCTGCTACACACATTCTTTCTTCTGCATTCGTATTTTTAAACAGGGGAACATTGCTTGTCTTTGACATTACACTTTATAGGAAGGTATATTGAAATTCTTCCATGAAGACTGAATTTGCAAAAGCCTTTTCTCTCCCCTTTCCTTTTAAAACTATGACTTGGTCCCTATCAAAAGTAAGAATAGAAGAGTTTAGGTAGTGAATTTGCCCCACAGGAGGTTAGACAAGAGACTGCATGTGAAAAGAGGTGTGTGTGTGTGTGTGTGTGTGTGTGTGTGTGTGTGTGTGTGTGTTTTAAGAGCGTTTTTTTTTGCACAGAGAAAGTCTATTAAGCAAGATTTATTTTTTTTCCACCAGTGCTTTCCAGTTCCTGTATGATTCTGCATAGATGATACTGAGGTTTGTTTTTCTGATTAACTTCAAGAGTTGGAAGTGTTCTTGGTCTTGCTTTTGCACCCTCCCCTGGCAATGCTGACTTCTCACCTCTTTCCACACATGCCTTTCACTTTCATTTGGCTATGCTTTGGCCCTGTGATTTATTCAAGAAATCCTACATTTAAATAAGATGGTTCTATATTTAAGGAAATTATACAAAATTAATCTCCCTCTTGGAGAAATAGCATTTTTGTAAACTAAGCATGAAAACATCTCAGCACACACCTTTGATGTCTTCACGCAGCTCTGTCAAGGGCAACTAATGCTGATGACTTTCGTGTCAGGGCATCTGTATCTGTGGCTTTGAGTGCTGTCAGTTTTGTACATTTTTGTTGATTTGTTTTATTTTTGCTTATTTTTCTTCCTGTTGTTACATCTGCTTATGGCAGACGCAACCATATGATTGATGAGGCTGCAAATGTAGTGTCCTCTTTGGTCTGAGGTAGGAAAGGCCCTTAGTGACCCTGGAGACCTCCAGTTGACCTTGTGACAGCTCCAGGGCCATGCTCCTGGCTTCCCTCCTGGGCCTGTTCCTGAGTGCCCCTCTATTACTGCAAACCCCCTGCTGTGAGTCTGAGAGGAGGGCAGGAGATTTGGCTGATAATGTAAGGTACCTTTCGATTCAAAGGATTTTTTTGACAAAAAAAAATCAGAGATTTGTTTTCATTTTATCCCAGCTGCAAACCTGGTAAGATGCCCTTTAGATAAGTCACTGGGAGGTGGTTCATTGCCTCACTGTGCTAGGGAACATGGAAAATGTTGCTTCTCTCTGAATGTTTGGATTAACCAACCTCTGTCATCTGCCTCATCCTTCCAAAACTGTAGTTAGTATATCCCAAGCTTAAATCAACTATTTGTTTTAGCATGCACATAGGAGAGAGAATTAATAGTTATTTGTCTTTATGGACCTGGATTATTTTATTAACTATGTAATTTCCATTTCTATCCATTTTCCTCCCCATGTGAGGATTTATCTCTTGTGTATCATTGAACAACATCCCATTGGTATATACACCACGCTTTCTGTATCCATTCCTCTATTGATGGTTGTCCACCTTGGTTCTGGATCTTGGTTAATGTAAATAGTGCTGCAGGGAACATGGATTATAGGTGTCTCAGATAGTCATCTCACTTCCTCTGGATACTGTCTCGGAAGTGAGATAACGCAGTCATATAGTAGATCTAACTTACTTACTTATTTACTTATTTGTTTTAGGGAACTCCACATTATTATCTATGGTAGCTGTACTAATTTTTGTTCTTACAAACAATGGATGAGGGTTTCCTTTTTTCTACTTCTTAACCAACATTTGTTATTTTTTGTCTTCTTGATAATAACCATTATGAAATGGAATAATACATCATTTTTTGCATTTTCCTGATGACTAGTGATAATGAGCTTTTTTCATATATTTTTGATCATTTTTGGTTTTTTATTAGAGATAGGACTTTTCAGATCCTTCGTCCATTTTTAAATTGGATTGTTTGTTTTTACAATGTTCAGTTTTTGGAGCTCTCATATATTCTGGGTGATAAACCTTTGTAAGGTGTGCAGTTGATAAAGATTTTATCCCTTCCTGTTGCTTTCTCTTCACTCATTGACTCTGTTTTGTTGTGCAGAAGCTTATTGATGTGATAGGATCCCATTTGTTTATTTTTGTTGTTGTTGCCTGTGCTTTGGGGATCTTACCTGAGGAATCATTGCCCATGCTAATGTCTTGACGTGTTTCCCCATATTTTCACCAAGTGGTTTTATAATTTAAGATATTAAATTTAGATATTTGATGGATTTTATATTGCTTTCTATATAGGGTGAGAGATAGGGGTCCTGTTTTTATTTTCTGCATTTGAATATCAAGTTTTTCAAATTCTACTTATTGAAGACAGTAGCATTTCACCAGTAAATGTTTGTGCCACATCAGTCAATGATCAGTTAGCTATAGATGGCTGGATTCATTTCTGTCTGTTTTCATGCCAGTACCATGCAGTTTTTATTATAGTAGCTCTGCAGTATGTCTTTAAATCCGGTGTTGTCATACTGCAGCTTCACCTTTTATGTTCAAGATTGCTTTGACTGTTAGGGATCTCATGTGCTTCCATGTATATTTCAGGATTCTTTAGTTTATGAAGAATGTCATTACTATTTTAATGAGAATTACACTGAATCTGTAAATTACCTTAAGTAATATGGGCATTTTAACAATATTCTTCCCACCCAAGAACACGGAAGGTCATTTCACTGATTTGTCTTTCTTTCAATTTTTTTTTTTATCAGTGTTGAGTTTTTGTAGCTATTGTGAATGGGATTGTTCTTAAAATTTCTTGGTGATTTCATAACACTGAGTTTTTCTATTTCATACTGAGTTTTATGTGAATTTGATATATTTGTTTATTGGTTTTAGTAGTTTCTCAGTAGAGTCTTTAGGATTTTCTGTAAATAGAACCATAGCAGCTGTAAACAAAAATATATATCTTACTTTTTTTTTCCTATTTTTATACCTTCTATTTTTTCTGTTGCCTAATTCTTTTGGCTAAAACTTTGAGTACAAGTTGGATAAGAGCAGTACAGATAGACATCGTTGTCTAGTCCCAGATCATAGAGGTATTGCTTTCAGCTTTTCCCCATTAGTTAAGATGTTGGTTGTGGTTTCATCATGTAGCCTATCTACATTGAGGGACATTTCCACTATACCTAATATGGTCAAGGATTGTGTCATGAGCAGGTACTGGCTTATACTGTGTTCTTTTTGTGTTTTTACTGAGGTGGTCTCATGACTTTTACCCTTCATTTTCTTGAAATGATGGAGCACATGTGTTGATTTGCCTATGTTGAACCATCCCTGAATACCTGAGGTAAATCCCACTTGGTTATGACTAATGATCTTTTTAACGTGCTGTTAGGATCAGTTTGCTGGTATTTGGGGGGAATTTTTACATCTGTGGTCTTTGCCTTTCATTTTTTTGTTGCTTATGTATCTTATTTGGGATTCAAGAAAATGTCTTGTAGGATGATATTCCAAGGATTCTCTCCCTTTGAAATTGTTTGAATAATTTGAGAATCCCTTAAAAGTTTGATGTATTCATCAATGAAGCCATGTGGTCCTGGGTTTTCCTGTGTTGAGATTTTGGGATACTAGTTCAATTATGTTATTCCTTATTGGTCTGCTCATCTTTCCATGTCTCCATGTTTCAAGTCTGATAGTTATATATAGCCAGACATGTATCAGTTTCTTCTAATTTTCCACTTTGGTTGTGTGAGTTTGGTTTGTTGGCATTTTTCTAGTTCCTGGAGGTGCATCATTAGGTTGTTTTTAGATGCCATTCTCTGTTTTCTTATATTGGTGCTTACTGTTGCAAACTTGGCATTTAGTACTGCTTTTTCTGTATCCCATATATTTTGGTATGTTGTATTTTCAATTTATTTCATTTGTCTCAAGGAGGTTTTAAATTTACCTTTTGATTTTTTCATTCAGGAGAATGTTCTTATGTCTCCAGGAATTTATGCAATTTTTAAGAGTTCCATGGCTGTTGATTTCTAGTTTATCCCATTGTGGTCAGAAAAAAAATACATAATATAGATTCTGTCTTTTTGGATTTGTTGATGCATCTTTTTGTGTTGTAACACTTAGTCTATCCTAGATATGTTCCTTGTGCTAGTGAAAATACTCTGTATTCTGCAGCTGTTAGATGAATATTTTGAAAATGTCTATTAGGTCCATTTGGTCGGTAGCATTGTTTCACTCTGGTAATTTTCTGATTTTTTTATCTGGATGATCTATCTGTTGATGAAACTGGAATGTTGAAGTCTCCCACTCATATTCCATTGACTTATCTTTTTCTTTAGATCCCTGTCCCCTAACCCTCCCCCATTTCCCCTTTCCCTTCATCTTTGTCTGGGAAGGATATATTTTTAAATCTGTCTTTAATTTCAGACCAAGATGTGCTCTTCATCTTGATTTAATCTGTTCTTGAGACTTTCAACCATATTTTATTGAATTTACCAAATTATTTATTTCTAAGATTTCTGTTTGATTCTTTTTCAAGATTTCTGGGCCTCTGCTGAATTTCTCATCTGTTTTATGCTTTGTTTTGCTGATGTTTTTCAACTGTCTGTATGTATTTTCTTATTCCTATTTGAGCATGTTTACCAATATTTTTTGAATTCTTTATCAGGCATTCCTCCATCTCCTTTTCTTTGGAGTCTATGACTAAAACATTACTGTCTGCCTTTGCCTTGATTATTTTTTCACTCCTCTATGTCCCTATACTTGTATATGCACATCAGGTAGATTAATTGTTTCTATCAATTTTTTTTTTTTGACAGGCAGAGTGGACAGTGAGAGAGAGAGACAGAGACAAAGGTCTTCCTTTACCATTGGTTCACCCTCCAATGGCCACCAGCGCACTGCGGCTGGCGCATCATGTTGATCCAAAGCCAGGAGCCAGGTGCATCTCCTGGTCTCCCATGGGGTGCAGGGCCCAAGCACTTGGGCCATCCTCCACTGCACTCCCTGGCCACAGCAGAGAGCTGGCCTGGAAGAGGGGCAACTGGGACAGAATCCGGTGCCCTGACTGGGACTAGAACCTGGGGTGCCGGTGCTGCAGGCAGAGGATTAGCCTATTGAGCCACGGCGCTGGCCTGTTTTTATCAATTTTAACAAGTGGCTTTCATAGTATAAAACCTCTTCCTAAGGTAGATCTTTAGGTGTTTGTTGGGTACTCTTTTTTTTGGTTTTATTTCCTATTGAACATCGTAGTATAGTCTTTCTGTCATTTCTTGTATAGCTGTTGTTGGCAGCAGCAGTGGAGGCATTGTATCCTCCTCTGAGACCCTGTAAAGGAGCCTGTGTCTCAGTAGCATTCCACTGGACAGGGTCGGGGGCTGTAGGGGCACCTGACTTCGGTCACTGTGGCTAGGGTTGTGGGAGCAGCAGCCTGGAGTGCTGGAGGGTTCGCTTGGTACCTGCATTGGCAGGGAAATAGTAGTGATTGCAGCATCATTTGCCTAGTAGTGTGTGAGCCCCTGCATTACCAGCCACAAGTTTCAATGTGGTGTTCTGGTACCAAGTGGCCAAAGGTCATCTGGCTATGGGATGCTGCCTGCTGCAGTGGACTCATAGCCTGAGGCCACTGCATGCAGTAACTTGTAATGCTGACCATAACATAAACCCAGATGATTAGGGCTGTGCCTCTCCACTGGGGGCTAGGGCAGGTCCAGAGGCACCATCTACAGGCATTGGCCTGGGAACAAGGGCCATTATTGTCTTTCTTTTGAGTTCTGACCAAACCCAAGAGAGAGTCTATGTTCTCCCAGTAGCTAGAGTCTTATGTTACCCTGGTAGGTGGAGCCTTGCTTCTTGCTATCTGTTCATGATGAAGAGAGGGGTGACAGAGGCAGATCCTCGGCCACCCAGGTTGATGCTAAGGTAGGTTGCATCTGTGTCTTACACTTATTGGGCCCTGTAATATCTTATGACTGTTTACCAAGTCAATGGGAGGCTTAGACACTCATCCACCCCGCCAGGGTACAGGTCTCTGACTGATGACAGAGGAGATGTAAAAGCTGGGTCTCTGGGAACTGGTCTAGAGATAAATCCTTTGGGCCTCATCTAGTGCTTGATGTCCCCTGGCTGGTCTGGCTTTCAGCTTCAGGTCAGTTTGCTAAGCCCACTGCAGTGCCCTCATCCTAGTAGCTGACGTCTGGGTCATAGGTTAGGGGATAGGTGCTGTAGGCTGTTACCCGGCCAACCAGGTTGAGGTTAAGCTGGGTCACACTTGGATCTCATAGAGTATGGACTTTTGCATAGTCATGGGGGTGTACCCTGGCATGCAGGAGCCTGTTGGTGATACATGTCAATAAGAACACCTCACCAGGATAAGGTATTCACTGGATACCAGGGCCTACCCAGAGACTGTTTCTTTTAGTGCTGGCCTGGAGACAGTAGTTGTAGGTTTCCAGGTGGCAAGCCTGGCTCTGAGCTTCAAGGCAAAGTCCTATGTTCCCCTTCCGGCCCTAGTTCTCCCTGGACCTGAGGATGATGGAGAGGTGATGGAGGTAGACCCCTAGCTACAAGCTCGGCTCATGTCTACTGGCCTGGTGGCAGGGCCAAGGAGCCCTTTCTGACCATAGGTGTCACTGAAGCAGCGTTGGCCCTGGGTGTCAAGTCTAAGGCATGCGCTTTATCCCCCTTCTCTCTCCAAAGCAGAGAGCATCTCTCCCAGTAGCTGGGGACTGGGCAGGGATTATACAAATATTTTCCTTTCCTGTCTTCTTCAGTGGCCTTTCCTTGTTACCATCCTGAAACCTGTACTCTGCTCTCTCCCCTGGAATTCTTGGTTCTCATGAGGCTGGACTGATGTATAAATAGCTGTTCAAATGCTGATTGCTGTGAGTACATTACTAGCCCATCTTACTCAGCTCCCATGAAATCTCCAGACAGCTCTTTTTTATTTTTTAAGATTTATTTTATTTATTTAGAAGACAGAGTTACAGAGAGAGGTAGAGACAGAGAGATCTTCTATCCTCTGGTTCACTCCCCAAATGGCCACAAAGGCTGGAGCTACACCAATCCCAAGCCAGGAGCCAGTATCTTCTTCCCATTCTCCCGCGTGGGTGCAGGGAGCCAAGCACTTGGGCCATCATTCACAGCTTTCCCAGGTCATAGCAGAGAGCTGCATCAGAAGAGGAACAGCCAGGACTAGAACCAGCACCCGTATGGGATGCCGGCGCTTCAGGCCAGGGCTTTAACCCACCATAGTGCCGTCCCCCCAGGCAAAACTCTTAAAAATTTGTTTTTATCATTTTATTTGAAAGGCAAATAGAGAGAGATAGGTTGGGGGGAGAAGGAGAGGAGAGGAGAGGAGAGGCGAGGAGATGAGACGGGATCTCACATCTACAGCTTCACTTCGCAGGTGCAGCAGCCAGAGCTGTGACAAATTAAAGCGGGGAGCCCAGAACTCAGTCTAGGTTTCCCAGGTGGGTGGCAAGGATTGCCATTGCCTGTTTCCTTCTAGGGTTACACATTCGCAGGAAGCTGGACTTGAAGCTTCACCAAGAGCTAAACCCCAAGACTCTAATATGGGATACAGGCATCTAGTGTGTTGGCATAATGATGTACCTAATGCTAGTCCCTGCAGCAAGATACCTCTCGTTTCAACATCAAGCTCTAGAAATTATTGTTGATACAGGCCATAACACCTTCATTAGTGCATTTAAAATCCCTTAACATTTTAGTTTCCCTGTCTCTAAGTGGGAATAACGGTGCCCAGTTCTCATAGGCTTTTGTAAAGTACGGAGTGTCACACATTGCTGTTAATGGAAAAGACGTTGATTCTGAACCAGATTCTTCACTTTTCTCTCATATATATTATATACATATACATATAGTGTATGTTGAGACATATATGGACATAGACATATATAGGCACATATATATTCATTTATAGTAGAATAAAATACTGCTGTTTCGATTTTATTATTGGAGGTGGTTTCTATTTCTTATACCCCCGGAGCACACTTTGTAAAGTTTGTTCATTTCTCCTATGGAAGAAGATACCTGCATTGTGTTACTGTCATGCTTAATTTGTATCTTCAAGGTAAATGATGTTTTAACAGTGAGTGAGAAAAATTGCCACCTTTACAATGAAAATCATAGAATGCAGAACGCATTCAAAAACAGATTGTAGGGATATTTCTACCATTATGTGGATTTCTTTAGAAAAACTGTAAATGGATCACTTCTCTTCTTCTATCTGGACTCATATGCTGAGAAATCTGATTTTTAAACTGTTTTAATTATTTTAAATGAGGAATTTCAATAGAGTTGGGGCACTTTGATTAAAATTGAAAATACACACTTTGTGACTGAAAATGTGATTGGTAGACAGCATGGGAGATGGGATTAGTAGAACTTTAAATTTTAAATCAAACCTTGGGGCCGATGCTGTGGCGCAGCTGGGTAACGCCCTGGCCTGACGTGCCACAGTTGATGCCTGTGTGAGAGGGGTAGGTGAGGGTCGTGAAGTAGATGAACCTGCATTTGGTGCTCAGCGTCTGAGTCTGCTTCCACCTCTCCTCCTTGTGCCTCCTGCATTGCTCCCCTGTGGCTTATGTGAGGCAGTCCCGTGGAGATGGTGACTTAAATTATAGAAATGTTTTGGGTGAATGCCGGAAGTCCGTATTGCAGATCGCAAAAGGGCCGTGTTGCATTTCAGAGCTGTAGGGTGTGATCTTTCCTCTACTCCTCCTGGCTTCTGGGGTGTGACAGCAGTCCTCCGTGTTCCTTGATTGACAGCTACATCTGTCTCCAATATCTGTCTCCCTTATCATGTGGGCCCCTGCCCTAGAAGTCTGTGTTTCCGAATATCTTCTTCTTTCTCATTAGAATTCTCATTAGAATCCTGTGTCATGTTCACAGATACAGCAATTAAGCTTTGGATATGTCTTTTCAAGAAAGCCAGTTCCCTCAACCACGTCTTCTCTCCATCCGTCTTCCTTCCCTGCGTTTCCCCCCTTCTCCACTGGTAGCCAGCAGCCCTTGAGTGTTTAGTGAGTCCTCAGCATTAAGAGCCCTAGTACAGCAGCAAAGGGCTGTGGACCTCAGATGACATAAGACACCCACGAGGAAGAGGGATTGGTAAGAGCAGGGCGTGGCATGGTTTTGTGGGATGACTCAGTGGCATAACTTGCTGTTTCTTGCTTTGCGGTTGTCTTGATCGCTGTGGGTTGTGTGGGTGATTCAGCATCGTTTGCTGGTTCATTTTCTTCACTTCTTTTACTCTATAATCTAAATGACTGCAATTCAGTTTGTTTGTTTGGTTTTGCACCCAACACTGCTCGGGATTGTGAAGCTTGCATGTCCATACAAAGGGGAACCAGCTAATTTTTCTGAATTGAGTGTCCTGAGTGCGTACCATACATCTGAACCTAGGTAACGGATATGTCCCCATTTTCCCTGGTAGTTTGATGACATTTCTGCGTTCTGTGGCCATCCTGTATTTGCTATGCAATGGAAAGTCCAGGCTAGACAGAGACGCTGCCTAGAAAAGTACACGCTGGTCATTTTCCTTTTCATCTCCTGTGGTCCTTGCGCTGCGTTCTCAAACTGTCCCGTGTTTTGCCTGGGCTCATGACTAGGTTTGTGGTACTCATTCTGGCAACAGAGCAGATTTCCCATTTGTGTGATCTCGTTGCCTCTTCTGATGTCAACGTGCTGTGCCTCCTACCCTCTCTCTCAGCTCTGAGTCATCTCTGTCACTCTGGCGGGCTCTTCTTAGCTTGGTACCACTCTCAGTTTCTCTCTTGTACTTCTCCCTCCACTGTTGCCCCACCATCCCTTGTTTTGTGCTTTGTCTCCTTGATGCCTTACACGTGAGCTTCTCAGGAATGGCATATTCACTTGGTGTTATCTTTCCAGAGTAGACACAGGACACAGGGGAGCTTCGTTCTTTGTTCTCCTTGTCTTGGTACAACTTGCCAGGACTGGATCAGAACCAAAGCCAGGAGCTGGAAACTCACTCCATATCTCCCACGTGAGTGTCAGGGACCTGAGTACTTCAGCCATCCCTGCTGCCTCCCTTTCCCCCCAGGAATCAGCAGGAAGCTGGGATTTGGAACAGAGGTGAGGCTTCAAGCCAGATGCACGTGTCCCGGTGGTGGCTTACCTGCTGCACTGACCATCTCTCCCCCCCCCACTCTGAACAGCTGAGCCAAGTGGCACAAAGACATAATTTGAGGGGACCAATAGGTGACAGGCATTTGATTTTATGAAAGACAGACTTCCACCCTGCCCCCTAAGGTGAACACAGAGTTCTTTGAGTAGAAAAATAGGACACAATTTTAGTTTTAAGAGCCAAGGGGCATGCCCGTTATTCAGATCGATTGTCATTCCAGCTGTGATGGTTTAAACCTTCCTGTTGCAGAGAAAGTGGAGTCTTTCACCATCACCTTGCTCCTGAACTCTTTTTTCCCCCTGCAAGCTCTTTCATGAGAGTCACGTATGCATTTATGGGATCGGTACACGTAAAATAAGGTTCCCTGGGGGCGTTTGCAATGTATTTCCTTCCGCTCAGCCTTTGAACCAGGGGTGTGAAGAGTCACTTTATCCTCCTTTGTGCGCCTTGTTTATTTCTGCCACTCGTTCTGCAGAAGGGTTACCGCCGCCTCCTCCTTCAAGGTCTGCATGCCTCCTTCGGCTTTGCTTTATTGAAGCAGCAGTTTGGGGGCTGCTGCTGTTCGTTTTGTGCCTTATTCCCTCTGTGTCCGTTGTTCCCACCTCTCTGGTGTGTTCTCCCTTCTCTCTATCATCCTTGAGGTTTTCCTGTTTTTTCTTTTACACTTCCCACAGTTCCTCCTAGCACATAAATAAGAAAAGCGTGTTTTTTTGTGTTTTTAATTGTTGGTTTGTTCTGTCCGTCCCTGTTGTAAAGCAAGTCTCTGCAAAAGCAGGCCACACTGCACCCAGCAGCAAGAACCCATTGAGCACCTGCCCCTCCAGTTCTGTGTTATTTCCCTTGCAGGTGGTGGTCCACCATTTTGGTCACTATCACATGTGATATTGAAAATCATACATTGATATTGTTAAGGTTTTTCCTTAACTTTCTGTCATGTAATCTTAGGAATGAAGCCCACAGTTCTTTTTTTTTTTTTTTTAAAGAAAGATTTCTTTTATTTGGATGTCAGAATTGCAGAGAGAGGGAGCCAGATAGAGAAACAGGTCTTCTGTCTGCTGGCCCCGCCAAAGCTAAGAGCCTAAACCTCCATCTGGGTCCCCCCTGTAGGAGGCGGGGCCCAGGCATTGCGACCATCTTCCACTGCTTTCCCAGGTGCATCAGCAGGGAGCTGGATCAGAAGTGAAGCTGCCAGGGCAGTAATGGCACTCCTATGGGATGAGGGCAATGCAAGTGGCTTAGCCTGCTGTGTCTCAACGCTGATCCCAGCCCATAGTTTTTAAAGCAGCTTAGCCTGGACTCCGGACTTTGATCTTTACCAACTTGCCACCTACATCTGAGTCCCAGGACCTCGTCTTGATTTTCTTAGGGTTCTTGGCTCATGGTACGGGCTTGCTCTGGGGTTCTCCTCTCCCCTGACTCCTCCTTCTCCCAACAGATTCTTTGGCTCCAGCTTGGACACAGGTCACCCACTTCCTGTGCTGAACTCACACTAGCGTGTGCCTTGGAGAGAAGAGACACAGGAGACTCCTGTTTCAGACGTCTTTGAAACAAGGACCTGGCTGCCTTCCAGTCCACGTCTGTAGCTGGCAGCTGAGATGTTAGCTGGAGAACAGCTCGTCCAGTGAGTCCTGAGCCTGTAAGTCCAACATGAACTTATTCATGTGCACTTGGAGTCCAGCGTCACTCGGATCCATCACGTGCTCCCTCCCGTAGGATCATGGGTTGTGACCCCAATCAAGTTACACTTCCTTCCCTGAGATCCTTGGAAGTGCTGTCCCTGTAGCATGCCTTGCACGTGCCCTGTGAACACCCTTCACCATAGGTGGCCTAATGCCAAGGGAGTGGTTTTTTTTTTATAGGAATATGATGCATTGAATGTGTCTGTTGCCCAATGGGTTCCAAGTTGTGTGAGGCTCAGAGCCTTGTCTTGCTCCCCTCTGTGTCTGGTGTCTCACACACCTGGCTGGGTATGTGTCACACCTCTGCCAGCAGTGTTGAGAGGTCCAATGTCTATCAGATGCAGACCAGGCCTTGAAAGCTAGCTGAGGAAGGATTGAATAAATTAACCATCACACATGGGACTTCTAGGTGGCAGCCCCAAGAGGATGGAGGGGGGATTTGTTTAAATTGCTGGTTTGGAAGGATGCACCCCCCCCAACCTCCCCCCACCAGAAGGAGTGACCAGGTTCTCTGACAGGTGCAGGGTAGTTGCTGGCATCTGTTCCTGGGAGATGAATTCAAATTCATAGCTGTGTTTAATGATTCATGCTCCCTTTTCTCTGGAGGATCCAGTGTTTACAAGTAGCCGGTCCCTGATGCAAGCTGACATTCATCACGAATATTCCTGTAGACCAAATTTAGAGTGTCAGCACGGAGGCATCGTGTCGACTGAGATTCCCGGGGCAGCACACCCGCCTCCCTAATAAGATATTTCTGTTTCTAACAGCCTGTGCTCCCATCTCATTCCTTGCGCAAGCTAACAACAGTCTGATGAAGTTCTAGAATGATCAGGTGCTCTAAGTGCTGAGTAACTCAGTCGTTTCTTCTGAAGTTGAAACGAGAAGGAAGAGAAAGTGGTGCTCACATGCCCCTCGATGGTGTGCTGGAGCAGAACCACTAGACAGTGGTTCAAGGTTGCTGTACCTTTCAGGTGTTTGTACACGTGTTACTCCAAACCTGGTACCGGAAGCAGTGACATGACTGTTCAGTGGCATTGCCTTTCTCTCTCCCAGTAATTATAGATCTCCATTGGAACGTTTCAATATGTTGGACACAGTGATCCCTGTATTGCCTGTCTAATCAACATCTTTATTTTCATTTGTTTTTAAATTTTATTTGAAAGGCAGAATAGGTAGAGCTCCTTCACTGACTCGTCTGCTCCCCAAATGTCACTGCGTCATGGGCTGGGTCAGGCTGAAGTGGGAACCAGGCAATCAATCCAGGTCCTCTTTTTTTTTTTTTTTCTTTTTTTGGCAGAGTGGACAGTGAGAGAGAGACAGAGAAAAAGGTCTTCCTTTTTCTGTTTGTTCACCCCCAAAGTGGCTGCTGCAGCCTGTAGCCAGTGTGCTGCAGCTGGCGCACTGCGCCAATCCGAAGCCAGGAGCCAGGTGCTGCTCCTGGTCTCCCATGCGGGTGCAGGGCCCAAGCACTTGGGTCATCCTCCACTGCACTCCCGGGCCACAGCAGAGAGCTGGACTGGAAGAGGGGCAACCGGGACAGAATCCGGTGCCCCAACTGGAACTAGAACCCAGGGTTCTGGTGCCACAGGCAGAGGATTAGACTATTGAGCTGCGATGCCAGCCCCAGGTCCTCTTAATGGGTGGCTGGGAACCACATACTTGAGCCATAATCCGCTGCCTCTCCAGGATATGCATAAGTCGGAAGTTGAGAAAGAAGTGGAGTAGCTGGGATTTGAACCAGGCACTCCAGTGTGGGATCTCTGCATCCCAAGCAGCAACTTAAATGCTGAGCCCAGTACCTGCTGCACATTATCACTAATTATAGATCCACACTGCAAAGGATACCACTGTACCCATTCCGCACTAGCAGCTAAGGAACTGGTATCTCCTTCCAGGTTTTCCTTAGAAATCATGCGTGTACAAATTGTCACTGGTCTGTGCAGCCTCCACCGAAGTGGATTTCCATGGAGGTAAACATTGCTTGGCACTCTTACATATAGGCAGGTGTTATGTTGGTTAAAAGTAAACACAAGCAAACAACAATCCCTCTAGGATTATCAAGTACACCAATTATACTACTCTTTCAGGAACCCTCTCATTTCATCTAGAAAACACTTTTAAATTGCACGATGGTGAACGTGGCAACAAAGCTTGGATTTTGTAAAGGTCTTAGAGTGTGCCCTGTATGACAAGGCTCTTATTTGGCAACATGTGTTCTTTGGGTTTTGTTGAAGGGCAGCTGTGAACATAGTCCTCAGAAATACTTACTTGCTCACAAATTAGGGCATGCTTTAGGACTATGAGACAAACAGAAATACTTAAAATAATCATGAAAATGCATCTGTCAAGTGGCAACCTGTTGGGCACGCACCACGTGCAAGGGAAGTACAGAAGTTTCTCGTTTCTCCTTGATTTTCTTGGTAGAGCTTAGGGACGTCTGAGACTCTCTGTTGCACAAGCTGTCAGTCCCAACATCAGCAGAGGAGTCCTTTGAACCAGAGAGCTTGGCTTGGGATGCTGAATCATAGCACGTCCCCCATCGAAATAGTAAACATCACTGTGCCTCTCTGTTTTCCTGGAGGGAGACTTGATCTTTTTCCCCCAATGGCCAAAGGCATCTCTGATTTTCTACAAAGTGAGAACTCTGCAAGAAGGAGTGAAATTCTGTTTTGGACTAGTTGAGGCCAATGTAGTGACACTGGTGAGTGTTTTTGAAACAGTGTTTCTTTGGGAAAAAAAAACATAAAAATAGATTATAGAAGATGTAAATACATCATCAGTTTGCTGCTAGTCAAATCTGCTCAGGGTGATTTTAATTCTCTTTTTCTACTTCTCTGTTAAAGTTGTGAAATTTTAAAATATGATTTTTAAAAGTTTTCTAAAAGCATCACATTTTCACATGATATTGGGAAAATTAGTATGGTAGAATAGAAATATTTAAGTAAGTGATATCAAATAAAATATCTTCAATACCATGCTTCTCACCACCATCCGATTCTCCTAAGGGGAATGGCCTTTCCATTGATCTTGGAAATTTGAATCACTTTTTTTAAAAAAAGTCTTCTGATTTGTTCGTTCTTAACAGTCATCTGGCTCATGCTCATGTTCTGGCTCATGCAGATGTTCTTCACTAATGTATGGATTATTTCTGTTCAGCAATATTTCTCGGTAAAAAAATACCTACTGTTCTCTAAGTTGTTTTCTGGAGGGAAATGCTTATGGTATAGGTTTATGACAATCTGGTATGATCCAAATCAGATTTTGAAAAGCTTCATTGCCAATTGGCAGTTATTTAAGGATATTGAGTAAAGAAGATTCTAGACTGCCATCATGCAGCATCTCCTCTGAGAGTTTATGCTTTTTTTAAAAAAAGATTTATTTATTTATTTGAAAGGCAGAGTTACAGAGAGGCAGAGGCAGAGAGAAGTCCTCTGTCCGCTAGTTCACTCCCCAAACGACTGCAATGGGCCATTCCAAAGCTAGGAGCCTGGAGCTTCCTCCGGGTCTCCCTCGTAGGTGCATGGGCCCAAGCACTTGGGCCATCTTCTGCTGCTTTCCCAGGCACGTTAGCAGGGAGCTCTGTTGGAAGTGGAGCAGCTGGGACTCAAACTGGTGTCCATGTGGGATGCAGAAGCTGCAGGCAGCTGTTTTACCCATGATGCCACACTGCTGGCCCTGACTCCATGCTTTTTCTGCAGGCCGTCTATACCTATGATGATGTTTGAGAATAAAGTTGTATACATAGAATGCATCTTCTTAATGCAACAGGAATTGTCTAAACTATGCCTTTTTATAACACCACCTTATGACACTGATTTTGGGGGAGAATTTTTAGGTTTGGGGAAGAATTTTGAAGGCATAATACAGATTCATTGTTTCATTATTTAGATACATCTTTGTTAGTTCTAACTACAGATGTGTAGAATTGGCTGGGACCCCTAATGTTGTCTCTTGCAATTTCCCATCTGATGCCTAAGTCATCTCCAAGTGTCGCCAACATTATGAGCACTCTGAGAGACCTGGATCACATTGCTTTTCTGGCAGGATTTTCTGAATCTGATAGCTTTAGTTTTAGGCTTGTTTTCCTTAGTGAGTTAACTCCTGGTGTTTCTCTTTTTTGAAAGGCTATGATTTTTTGTCCTGAAATTTTACTTATTTTAGAATATTCATAAACAGTTTTGTTTTAAATCAACAGATACCAGTATAAGTAGTTACCATGCACGTGATCCTTGGGAATGTTTATCTGTTGTAGAATTGGTTTTTTGTCTTGGCTTTCTGGACCATAAGGAAAGGACCTGAGTGTTCTCTCCCATCCAGGTAGAGAGGACTTAGTACATGCCGCTGTAAACCTGGACTGGCTGGAGCAAGCAGCAAGGTAGAGCTCACAGGCGGAGTTTGATTTTGTCATTCCTTCTACCTGGACAGCTCTCTCAGTGCAGATTTGTGGTCTTGTTCATAGGAATATCAGCTATATTTAATCAAAGTGTTTTATGTGACATTATTGCCCTTGAGTTGGCGTTTTTCTTCTTTGTTCCTCCTCATTGTCAGGTTCATCTTTTATTTTGTGGATTTCCCTTTGGAACCAAATTCTGAGGTTGATACCATTGCATTTCATTTTGTCTGAAGCATATGCTGACGATAGCCAGTTGGTGTCTCCAGGGGTTCCCATGACAACAGCAGGTGCATGACCTGTTGCCCTGTGGTTTGTGTCACCTGTAAATGGTATGAACATGCCAAGGGTGTTTTTAGTTACCCTCATGTATACAGATCACCTCACACTACACCTGACGCACAGTCTGTGAAGGAATCTTTGAGATAAACCACAGAGCCCTTGAGACATCACCAAGATGGTTGTGTTTGCTCTGCCGCCCACTTTCTCACTTGACTACTCCTGCCTGCTGCTTTCTTCATTCCTGACTCCCTCCCCTCCCCTCCCCTCCCCTCCCCTCCCCTCTCCTCCCCTCCCCTCCCCCACCTCTCCCCCTTCCCTCCTCCTCCCCTCCCTTCCCTTTCCCCTTCCTCTCCTCCCCTCCCCTCCCCTCCCTTTTTTCCCTTCCTCTCTTCCCCTCTCCTCCCCTCCTCTCCCCTCCCTTTCCCTTTCTCTTTTCTTTCTTTCTCCTGCCTGCTGCTTTCTTCATTCCTGACTCCCTCTCCTCCCCTCCCCTCCCCTCCCCTCCCCTCCCCTCTCCCTCCCCTCCCCTCCCCCTTTCCTCCCCCTCCCCTCCCCTCCCCTCCCCTCCCTTTCTCTTTTCTTTCTTCCTTTCTTCCTTCCCCCCCTCTGCCTCCTCCCCTCTCTCTCTCTTTCATTCTCTCTGCTGTCTCTCTCTCCCCCTCTCTCTGTCCCCGCCCCAGCTCTCTCTCTCCCTCCCACCCGTCATTCATACTTTCCTTTCTTCTTTCGCCTTTGTTGACCTCGAGTGCTCTCTAATAAACGTCTTTCCTGTTCTAATCCACCTGAGTCGGTTCCCAGGAAGCCAAGTGGGCAGACATCCCCTGTCCACGTCAGATTTCACAGCTCTCAGTTCTCAGCGACTTAAATCATGTGGGCCATTGCCACCCTTAAAGCTGTCTAGTACTCCTGAAGTTCAATTCTTGCTTTAAAGATTTGTTCACATTTGCCAGTCTTAATTTCACACATAAGTACTTTTAAATCACCTTTCCTGTATCTGGATGGCTAGCTAAGAATATTATTGAAAACCCTGAGAAGCTGTTTTTGTTATCTTAGCCCTCAGCATTTTAATGAAGTGTTGGCACGGGTCAAGGTTACCAGGCATGGGATAGAGAGCATTGCTCCTAGAGTGTACTATTTTTAGTGGCATCGTTTATTTTAGGCATCAGGTTTTTCTTTGTCTAAAAATGGATACCATTTATTCACTTAATGAAATTATCTTGCAGTTCTTAGAGCTATTTAAAGCTCCAGTAACTACTTATATTGAAAAAATATATGATCTTCGGAGATAACAGCAATAACTAGTGTGAAAATAAAAATGATAGTAAAATATCTCATATAAAGTAAAAGTCAAACATAAAATCCAAGTAGATAAATATTAAAAAGTATAAAGTTTGTACAAGCAAAGCTGAAAAATTTTACTGAGGCACAAGAAAAATGCTTGAATTTGTAGGGGGACAAATGTGATTGAGAGGATTCCATTTTGGAAAGAAATCAATATCCCCTTTAATCTATCTCGTTTGTATTTATCAGAAATTGATGTGAAATTCCATGCATTTTTGGACAAAATTTAGTTAGATTAATGCCTACTAAAGAATAGATTTGGGGCAATTATCTTTTCAGTTATGAAAGACTATTTGAGGATTTGATGCGCCTTCTCTTTTTTCCAAGATTTATTGATTTATTTGAGAAGCTGAGTTACAGATGGAAGGAGAGACAGAGAGAGAGAGAGAGAGAGGTTTCCATCTGCTGGTTCTCTCTCCAAATGGCCACAACTACCTGAGCTGCTGGGCTGATCCAAAGCCAGGAGTTTCCTCCTGGTCTCCTATGTGGGTGCAGGGGCCCAAGTACTTGGACCACCTTCTGCTGCTTTCCCAGGCCACAGTCAGACAGCTGGATCAGAAGAGGAGCCGCCGGGACAGGAACTGGCACCCATATGAGATGCTGGCACTGCAGATGGAGACGTAGCCTACCATACCACAGTGCTTGTCCCAGATCTGTGTTCTGAACACACACTTTGTAAGGCTGTCAGTTCCTTTCTGAGAGGGGATAAGCATAGTAACCAGAAGCATCAGGGTGGCGCTATTTCTGTACTCATTTCATAAGATCCTAAGATCTGTGTTTGTATGCCGTTCATGCTGTCGTTAGTCCAGAAGTAATTTCAGACTTTGCAGTGGTGCCTGCATTTCTGCTGTGCACTCATCCTGGGAGGGGCAGCAGACGCACCTCTGAGGACCCTGCAGCACAGAGGCAGACAAGTTCAAGGCCACGGTTCCTTTCCACATCTCATGTTCTCCATGAGGTTAGCTGGTTTGCTTGTCCCTTCAGCCTCGCTTGAAACCAAACCAAGTAATATTTTGTTACTGAGCAAAACTGGATTTAGATTCCCTTTCTGAAAATGTAGCTTCATTATCTACATGACATACGGTAGCTTATGTATTATACTCAAGCCGTTTCTATGATTTAAGTTGCACAGGAATGGAAAAAAGTAAAGCATGGGTGAGTACTTTAAATATTTGTAATGTGTGCAGTATTTAATGCATGGTGAAACAAAAAAAATCCATATTTACTATCCAAAGTAGCTATGATATGGTAAAAGTGAAAAACTGATTATACATTTTAGGAAAAGCTTTAATTTAACAAATAAACCTAAGTACATGTGTTTTTAATTTAACAAATAAACCTAAATACATTGTCCTTTTAAAATTGCAATATTATTTTTAAAAAGCATTTATCTCTTTAGGAGGCAGAGTTAGAGAGGTCTTTCATCCGTTGGTTCACTCATCAAATGGCTGCAATGGGCAGAGCTGGACCAGTCTCAAGGCAGGAGCCAGGAGCTTCCTCAGGGTCTCCCCTGGGGATGCAGGGTCCTAAACTCTTATGCAGTCTTCCACTGCCTTCCCAGGCCACCAGCAGGGAACTGGATCAGAAGCAGAGCAGTAAAGACTCCAAATGGTGCCTCTATGGGATGCCAGCACAGCAGGTGGAGGCTTAACCTATGCTGCAGTGTCAGCCCCCAAATTACAATATTCTGAAAACATTAAAGTCTATTCTTCCACATTATAACAATTGTTAATATATGTCAGTCACATTTTATGTTTAGCTAAGATTTGTTGAACCTAACATTTCACTGTAAGAATCAGTTGGGGACTTCTTCCTTTATTAAGTTTCATTATTTAAATTTAAATATGGCCTCAAACAATGTGACTGAACTTTTTCTAGCTTGATAAATAGCCTATTGATCTTGTTGGTCTACTACACTAATGAATATTGTATATTGGCCATGGTAAATACTGAGTTTAGATATCCTTAGCTTCTAAATGTATGAGTTCTCAAGTGTTAAAAGCTGATTTTGCTGTCTTTCCTCTATGGTTGCAAGATTCTTTATGTCTGCAGAAAACCATGTGTTTATCTATGTATCTTTCTATATCTATGTATGTATGTGTGTGTGTGTGTGTGTGTGTGTGTGTGTAGGTAGGTAGATATGTACACATCCTTGAGTTTACAACGTTCTGTGCCCCTGCTGGTCTGTGAACTCTTACTGACTGGGTTGCGTCTATTATGGTATGGATTCTGTATCTACCTTTAGCCAGATTAATTAACAGCTTCCTAAACATCAGCATTCTTGGTGAAGTTACAGTTCTCATCCTTCAGGAATAGAGTTAGCTGCCTGTTGTTACCCACGCATCCCTTATTCTGACCTTGCTTCTCCCAGCTGTCCTCCTGCACTGGTCACAGATGACTCCCCGTCCTGGTCTTCTAGGCCAGAGCCTCGAGTCTGACAATACCTCACCCCTGCCAGCTGCCAGGTTCCTGAAGTCTGTGTCCTCACGATGTTAGCCACCATTTCTTCTGGACACCTGTTAGTCAACACTGTGTGGGCTGCATGCTTGGCTTCTGATGCCCAGAGCAGATATTAATAAGATCATAACCTGTCCAGTGAAATGATTGCCTAGAGGCACCTAAGAGCGAAGTGCAGATATTCATCTGGTAATGAACGGTGCTCTTGCTGAGACAAATAGATGGCTCCTCCACCTCATCCTCCATGTCAGCGTTTAAGGAAATGAGTGATAGGATCTTTACAAGGAACCAAAGAGACTGGACATGGGAAAGTATGAAGATCTAGCAAATGAAGGAAAATTTGTTGCTCAGGGCTGGTGCCGTGGTGCACTTGGTTAATCTTCCGCCTGTGGGGCCGGCATCCCATCTGGGGGCTGGGTTCTAGTCCCGGTTGCTCTTCTTCTAGTCCAGCTCTGTTGTGGCCCAGGAGGGCAGTGGAGGATGGCCCACGTGCTTCGGCCCTTCTCCCACATAGGAGACCGGGAGGAAGTACCTGGCTCCTGGCTTTGGATCAGCACAGCACCAACCATAGTGGCCATTTGGGGAGTGAACCAATGGAGGGAAGACCTTTCTGTCTGTCTCTCTCTTACTGTCTATAACTCTACCTGTCAAAAAAAAAATGTTGCTCAAACATTAGTTCTGTTGTCAGCCTCAGCAGATCTTGTTTTAGTAAAAAATGTAGAGGAAAGGATAGCACACTGTGGTCCCAGAGCAACAATTTTGGAATTTAAATACATTTGGCATTATTACTTACAAAATACTTGCAAACTTTATAGAGTTTGCTCACATTAATTCAAAAGGGCATGAAATTTAGTATATTTACTTACAAAAATACTGATTTTTGCTCGGGAGAAATAAATCAGCTTAGTTGAATGGCCCATATATATTTTTTAAATCTGAATTTTGAATTATGAGTCTCAGAGTCAGAAAATAGTTAAAGATGCCCTTGGACCATTTACCTCCTTGTGTGCTAGTCGCACGTCTTCCTTCTTGACAGATGCCCATCATGGTATCACAGGCTACGGTCAGCGGCTGCAGACAGCCCGGGCCTCACCGTGCTTTAAGTTCTGGCTCTGCTGCTTAGGAGGCCACATCACCTTGAGTTCCTTCCGTAACTTCTGTGCCTTGTCTTTCTCCTCTGTCAGAGGGGGTCGTAACAGCACGTACCTCAGAGAGGCTGCTGATTCAAAAGATAACAGGTGTAAAATGCTTATAACAGTGCTTAATGCGAAGGACATGCTTACGAAAAGTCTTAAGTTTATTTGTATGCATGTGTCCTCCTCTGTACATAAACAGACCTAATTTCTTTTTTGTACATTCTGTGCTCAGTGGAAGAAACTAACCTCTGTGAATGTGTCTGAGATAGGGCCCCCTCCTCTGTGTGCAGCCAGCGGTCATCATTACGGAAATCACCACTAGAGAACTATAAAAGTTACCAGCGTGCAAACTGTAATAATCCAAATGCCTTTGCGTGTCCTCATGGCTGTCTGCCCCTCCCCCCCAGTCTGAATGTGGCAATCCACCCACACTGAATTTCCTTTCTCTTCTGTGAATGGGTGTTGGACAAGTTGAGCACTTCTGCCCCCTACATCTTGGCTCTGAAGCCCCCAAGGAAGACCTAACAGTCAAGCACTGATGGGTCGTGTCTCACTGGAGTGGAGAAGAGAATCAGCCAGATCAGTGCTTGTTGTGAGTGCAGGATTCCATGACCAGTGGGTTTCTCTCAGGAGCCAGCACCAAGCCATCAGCCTGCACTCCTTCCTCTTGTGCTATAGATCCAAGAACCCTGCCCCTCTCTGCAGGGGACAGGTCTCATGATTGGATTGTCCAGGTTTCAGATGACACATTTATGCATGACAAAGGAGTGCAGAATGAGTTGGAATCAGGGAAAGATATTTCTAAACAAGGCCACTAACCAAGCACAAGCTACAAGGAATCTTCATCTCTTGATTATGAAGAATTCCAGGCCCTGGAAGTGAGTGGAAATCAAAAGATGGCATGCACAGACTGCCTTCCGCTATAACAGGCCTTGCGTGCTTGTTCCAATCTGCTCCTACAAGTATTATCTGTATCCATAGGGTGTCTAAGAGTTTCTAGCAGGTCCTCAGCAATCATAAGATAAAGATGGAGTGACGAGATTCTGTTCCTAACTCCTGGTCCTGGCAGCAAGGTTTATAATGTAGTAAAGATATCTGTTAGCCATTCCCTGGTGCCAGTTTCTTATATCCCCTTCATCTAACAGTGTTTCCTGAATGAGTGAGATCTTTTATCCAGTGGAGCCATTTAGCAAAACATTTGATCACTTAGAAAGTCAAAAGAGTGTAGCTTTGGAGGCCAGCAGTCTTGAATTTATTCTCCATTGCTGTTCATGAAATAAATCACATCGGTTGTGATAGACTCACTCAGTGCCACAACCTCTCCATCTGTTAATCTGCTAAATGAATAGAATAATATCTGCTGTCTTGGTGGATTATGTGTGCACAGTAGTTATCACTGTGTTGTTACTATTCATAATTTAACATTAATGAAATTGGGAGTTAGTACGTATTCCGATTTTGCATAGGAAGAAACTGGATCTCAGAGGCATAGAGACTGAACCCAAATCTTCCAGACAAGAGATAATGGATACAAATGCCCCTACTCATTTTCCAATTTTGGGGCTATGATTTTAGGAAATTTGTTTCCACTTACGTTGTTCAGTTTCCCATAGCGACACCTACAGAATAATTGACTGCCACTTTGCATCAGCTTCCTCTTGCAAACAGCACGTTGCACTGCATTCTAATGAACTCACACAGGAAGAGTGTTGTGACCTGGATCCTGGCAGATGCCTCAGTATCAACTTAGAGTGTGGGAAATCTGCTGCCTTGTACAGGTGCCGTTTCACTCCTCCTTGGCTTTTAAAGAAGTTACTCTTCGGTCTCTTGAGTGAATTTTAAGGACTTTTTAAAAATAAGTGTGGAGGACCTTGACTTTCAAGGCAATGCATGCTTGTACTTTTCCCTTTTAAAATCCTGGGCATCACACACACACACACACACACACACACACACACACACATATATATATACACACACACATATGTATATATAAAGAATCTCCAGGAAAAGAAAGCAGACTGGATAGGAACACCAGAGCCTAAGAAACACCAAAAACAGTGATTTCTCATCTCAAAACGTTGGTGCTGAGGAGCTGGCAATGCGGAAATGCCGGTGTGTTGATTAACCCCGAGAGAGCCCAGCAGAGGCCTGGGATGGAACGACCAGGAGCAGGGAAGCCCAGCAATACAGAGAACTGGCCGCACTCTCAGAGGCAGCACCTGCCATCCTCGTGCCAGCCAAGGCTGTGTGAGGACCTGAGTGTGCCTTCCCCAGCAGGCTGAAGTGGGGCTCCCCCACGCTGGGATGCTCTGAGAGCAAGACAAGCCGGAGGAGGCAGATGCACCCCCTGCCCACGCTGAGGAGCTCTGGGCTGCAGTGTCGATGGTCACCTAGGGGTGAGCCTGGGTTTCCTTGTGATGACCAGGCAGCCTTTCTGTCACTGCTGGATTCTGTTAGAGGAGGGCTAATGGACAGACAGGACTTTTCCCGTGGTCTGGTGATAACCAGGCCATTGTCCCCAAAGCTGTGTCAGGGAAGGTCGTCTGGGGAGCGATAATGAGCCACTGTTACCTTTCCTAGAAGAGAAGATATGAATAAATTCATTGACAGAACCCCAACCCACATAGAAGAATACAGATCTCCCACTTGCCCCAGGTGTCAACAGAGGCTGGGTAGTAAACCTTGTCTTCTACCCCGTTGGACGCAAAGAGGTGACAGGACCTTCCCCTGCCTGAGTGGTGTCAGTGGAATGCACTGATACAGATTTCAGTAAGATCCAGGGTCCTGTAAAGTCACCTGCAAAATGGTTTCAGATTTGAAAAAATGATCACCTGTTGTGCCAAGATCAGAAATATGTGAAATGGGATGAAAAGTGACAGTTAATAGAAGGCGAGATGTTACAATCATGTCACAAAGATGTGAAGTAGCCTTCACAAAAGTGATGCAGAGCAATTATGAACAGACTTAAATGAAAAAAAGGAGAAATAGAAGATACCAAGATGGACCAAATGGACATATCATCACTGAAAATACAGTAACTAGATCAACAGTCAGGCACAATACAGAGGGAAGTAAGAGGGGAAGGAATCCGTGAACTGAGAGAGCTACAGTACAGTCTGAGCAAAAGACAAAATAAATCAGAAACTTACACAGCTGCTGCGGATTAAAATATTGTGTCATAAAGTCTGATATTATCAGTGATAGGAAAGCAGTAGAAAAAGAGGTCGTGGCTGAAAACATACACAAATAAATAATAGAGGGGTATTGTGATGCTTTGGGTTACGCTGTCATTTTGGCCATACGCTTCCCATATCCAGAGAGCCTGGTTTGCATCCTGGCTTCTCAGCTTCTGATCCGGCTAATAAGCAGCCTGGGAGGCATCACGTGATGGCTCAGGTGCGTGCGTGGTCTCTGCTCTCATGGGAGGCCTGGTTGGCATTCTGAGATCCTGGCCGCACCAGCCTCAGCTGTTTAAGACGCTGTAGATGGAACCTCTCTCTCTCTGCCTCTCTCTGTCTGTCGGTCTCTCTCCTCTCCCAACCCTGTCTCTCTGTTATTTAAATGAGTCTTAAAATGTTTAAAAAGTAAGGATTGGTGAAACATTTCCTTTAGCCAGAGACGTAAAGCTCTACATATTCACAAATCGGATTTAGTACCATACGGGACAAACTCAACAGTTCTACATCAAGGCACATCACATTCAGACTTCAGAGAAGACAGACACTGAAAAAAAATCTTGAAAGCAGTAAGTAGGAATGACACCTCACTTGGAGAGAGAAAATTAATCAAATTACAATGGCTTTCTCATCAAAAACCATGGAGAACAGATAAAACATCCTTTTTCAAGTGACTAAGGAAGAGAAATGTCAACTCAGAATCCTATAACCAAGGAAAACACTGTCCAGGAATGAGGAGAATGTAACTGTGTGTGTTTGTTCAGAAGTGTCTGAGCAGAGACTGAGTCACTTTCCTTACCTCTCTTTGACATCACTCAAAATATATCCAGAGCAGAAAATTGGGCTTCACAGGGGGCATTCCTTGGCAACATTAAAGGGCAAATGAACAAACCATTTTTCCAAAGGAACAAAGCATTACACTTGAGGCAAAAAAAAAAAAAAAAAAAAAAAAAAAAGACAGTCTACCTAAAATGTAGGAGAAGTTAAGAAGAGACATCATTTGGGCAGGAAGAGTATTTAAAAGTTCCATTGTATAGCAGGGTTTCAGAAATGACACACATGCCCAGCGTGGGGCACAGAATCAGGACAATCCTGTAAACCCTAAGCTTTGACCTTGAATGATCTTTCAGGCCAGCCCAAGGGCAAAGTGAGGGCCCAGGCAGAGCATTGAACTTCCCAAATGAACATCGAAGCATGGCGGCACATGGAGCCAAAGCCTGGGAGCAGGCTTCTCCTGGTTTTAGTATTCCTTGCCCATCCTCTTCCCTTCCCGTTGTTCATCTCTGTTCTCTCTCTGTCACTCTCTCTCCTTCCTTTTTGCCTTTTTTTCTCCCTCCCTCCCTTTCACAGAATTTCAAGGACCTGTTTGTTGACACACTAGCCAAACCCAAGCCACAAGTGCACCACATAGAGACCACACATAGCACTCAGTTCACACTTTACAAAAATAGTTTGGTAAAAGCACTCAATCCACAAACAGCTGCAACTCAGAACAAGTAACAGATCACCAGGAGGGCTCGGGTCTAGTTTCCATTGTAGCTGTCACCTTCAGAGCTGGAAAAGAAACCTGTAGGGATGTCTCACTCCTGAGGGACCAAGCAGAAGCTGTCCCCAGAAGGCTCAGATGCTGCATTTATGACAATGATTTTCAAGTCTTTCTTTTTTTAAATTTTGGGAGGCAAATAGGCAGATGCAAAAGAGAAAAAGCCTGCATGAACTCCCACCCATGGCTCATTCTCCAGAAGTCTTTATGGTTGGCCCTGGGCTAGGCCAAAACTGGGAGCTGGGAACTCAATCCAGGTCTCCTACCTGGGTGTCAGGAATGAGTTACTTGAATCATCACCACTACCTCACAGGGCCCACATTGTCAGGTAGCTGGAATTGAGATTGGAGCTTCAACTCAAACCCTGGCACTGTGATACGGGACACAGGCATCTTAACACCTAGTCTAAATGCTCACCCATAAACAATCTTGAATTTTCTCAAAAGGTAGAGTAAATCTTGGACAAGGTGCTGGAGGAAATAAGGAAAATGATGTCCTAACACAAATTATCCTTGAATAGATTAAAAATGTGTGTGTGTGTGTGTGTGTGTGTGTGTGACAGAGAGAGAGAGAGAGAGAGAGAGAGAGAGAGAGAGAGAGGCATAGAGATACAGAGAGAGATGAGAGAGAGATCTTCCATCCACTCCCCAGATGGCAGCAATGGCTAGGGCTGGGCAGGGCTGAAGCCAGGAGTCTCTTCAGAGTCTTCTCACGTGGGTGCAGGGGCCCCAGCACTTGGGCCTTCCTCTGCTGCTTTCCCAGGTGCATTAACAGGGAGCTGGATTGGAAGTGGAGCCACCAGGAGTTGAACTGCTGTCCGTATGGGATGCCAGCATCACAGATGGAGGCTTAACCTTCTACACCACAGTGACGGCCCCTGAAAACCTACGTATTTTAAAAATACCAGTTTCTGGAGCTGAAAAAGACCATTGATTAAAAATATCACTGGAAGGTTTTACAACACACTTGACTTGGCAGAAGGAGACATCTGCGAACTTGAAGAAATGACAACTGAAGTTACCATCAGAGGAAGAGACTGAAAAAAAAATGAACAGCCTCAGAGACCTGAGAGACATCATCAGGAATGCATGGCGAGTGTGGCAGTCAGATGGGAGACAGAGTAAGGGGAAGTGTAGTATTTCAAGATAAACATAATGGCCAAAATTTCCCAGATCTGATGAAGGACACAAAAAGAAGCATTCAAAAATTTCAGCAAACTTTAAGGAGCATAAATGAGAAGAGATTCACCTGGATATTGATGATAATCAAACTTTGGAAGGCTGCAGACAAAAATAATTTAGGAGCAGCAAGTACTAAGTGAGCCACCATGTGCACGGGTCCTCAGAGAGAGGAACAGAACTGTGGACAATAGAAGGATTCACCATGGAGTGAGGAGAGGAGCAAAGACCTGACCAGCAGCCCTGTGTCTTACAAAGTCAGCTGTCAGAAATGAAGGAGATGTTAGAAGACTCTGAAATTTTACAAAGGGTTCATTGATATGAAACCACCACTATGTTAAATTTAGGCAGGAGTGAAACAACCCTAGACAGTAACTCATAGCCATCTGAGAAACAAGGAACACAGGTGCAAGCTATACACCGTCATGTAGATAAGTCAGGGTCTTGAACTTTGGACTTCTTTTTTTTTTTAATAAAGCTTTTATTTAAAGAATATAAATTTCCAAAGTACAGCTTATGGATTACAATGGCTCCCCCCACACACAACTTCCCTCCCTCCTGCTACCCTCCCCTTTCCCGCTCCCTCTCCCCTTCCGTTCATATCAAGATTCATTTTATATTCTCTTTATACACAGAAGATCAGTTTAGTACATATTACGTAAAGATTTCTCTGTGTGGGTGCAAACTGACGAAATCTTTACATAGTATATACTGAATCGATCTTCTGTATATAAAGATAAATGCAAATGATTAAAAAATCTTGGTGTTAAATTGGAAATTGCATAGATAATTAATCAATTCTTTAAAAAAAATCATGTAGGATCTCTGTCCTTAATGTGCTGTACATTGTGAATTAATACTATAACTAGTACTCCAACAGTATTTTCACTTTGTGTCTCTATGTGAGGGCAAACTGTTGAACTTTGGACTTCTAACACCTGCATTTTTTCCTATAATACTTAAAAGAAAAACTAATTATGAATGTGTGCTACTTGCACCAACATATAAAGATGTAATGTGTGATAATTAAAACAAAGTAGAGAGAAAGATGTGAACAGAAACAGTTTTTGTATCTACTGCAGTGAAGTTGGTATTAGTCCAAAAGAAATGGTTTAAAGTTTAGTTGTAGTACCCAGTAATCACTAAGAATACAACTTTAAAAATATTCAAAAGAAGAAAGGGGAGTCAAATCAGTGCACTACAAAATATCAGTTAAATATAAAAAGGCAATAATGGAGAGACAGAAAAAACAAATAAGAGGTAGTATAAACAGCAACTGCAGAAGTCCTTGTTGTCTGAATTAAACAAGTGGATTTTACTTTAATATAAATGCATGAAATTATTTAATAAATGCTCGCATGTTGGAAGAATGTATTAAAATAACCATATGAACATAGACACATGTATATATATATTATATATGTATAATGTATATATGATGTAAATATTAGCCAAAAGAGAGCAAGGGGGTTATATAATATCAGACAAACTATACCTGAAGTAAAATGAATTGTGATGCAACAAAGAACCGCATTGTATTTTGATCCAAATGTCATTCCATCAATAATGCTTAATAACTATAAATATGTACACACCTGACAGCAGAATTCTAAAATATGTGAAGCAAAAGTTGACCAAGTTGTAGGGAGACTTATAAATGGATTGCAACAATAGTGAGAGTGCACTTGCAGTAATGGAGATGACAGCCAGGACAACCACAGTGAAGTACCATAAAAAACTGAATTGACTGCATGCAGAACAGGTAGCCCACACCAGTGGAATAAACATCTTTTCTCCCATGGATGTGGGTTAATCTGCAGAGTATATCAGGAACTCGCCAACCCCAGCATGGAAGAGACTGTCTGATTAGGAATGGTCCAGAGCATTTTGCAAAAGAGACTACACAGGTGACAGTTTACACAGAAACTGTGTTCAACACCATCAGACATGAGGGAAATGGAAACTGAAGCCCAGTGAGCTGTCACTGTGCATCAGGATGGCTGTGATAAGAAACAGTGACACAGTAATTTCGGTTCGGTGAAGGGAGCCGTGGTTACGCACGTGCGGATTGCTGATGGGAATTCCATGCCGCAGCAACTCTAGGACCTGTCTGGGCAGTTCCTTTAAAAATTGCCCAGACATCCAGCTGCAGTGCAATCCAGTACTCTTCAGAGGTTGTTCTAGAGAAGTGAGCAGTTGTTTCTCAGAAGAAGAAATCTGAAAATGGATGTTTGTGGTAGCTTTATTCTAAATTGTCCAAAACTGAGACAAAAAAAAAAAAAAAAGGAAACAAAACGTCTGTGTTTTAGTGAACGATTGGGTCCGTGGTCTGTGGTACAATCTGATAATGCAGGGCACCTCACCAGTAAAAGGAGTGATCTGATACACGTAACGTCGTAACTTAGCTAAAGCTCAGTACTTACGCTAACTGAAAAAAGACAATCAGAAAAAATATGATTCCATTTCTGTGACAGCCTTGAAGAAGTCATACACAAGCAAAGCAAATGAATAGGACGGTGAGGGTGATCTTGGTGATGGGAAGTGGGTGTGGTGATTGAGGGGCACCTGAGGGATCCATGGGTGCCCATGTTGTGTGTCTGAACTGCATCATTGTCAGTGTTTGACACCTGTTACTTTGATTTTCCAAGATGTTGTCATGGGGGCAGGGCTGGTTGTGGCACAGTGAGCTACTCCACTGCCTGCATGGCTCATATTTCATATCTGACCACTGGCTAGAGTGCCAGCTGCTCCCTGCTGATGTGCAGGGGAAGATGGTCCAAGTAATTGAGCCCTTTCATCCGAATGGAAGACCCACATGGAGTTCCAGGATCCTGGCTTTGGTCTGGCCCAGCCCCTGCCATGGTGGCCATTTGGTGAGTGAACTAGCAGATGGGAAATCTCTGTCTCTTGCTGACTCTCCCCATCAAGTAGGGAGATGAATCTTTTTTAAAAAAAAAATGTTCTCACTATCCCAAAGATCAAAGATATTTGAGGTCTCTTTCTTAGACATTCCTGCGACTCTGCAGTCATCTCTAATAAGCAATTTAAAAAACAATAGGTGTGTGCAGTGAATTAAAATGTTTGATGTATCGCATCTCCAGTACATTAATGAAGAACTTCCAGCACCTGCTATGAGGACAGAGTGGATGTGGCTGAGCTCAGCCACACTCAGCTCCACTGCTTAGAAACTCTGTAGTCACAGGTGGAGTCTTCTTCAGATGATTCCATTAGTGATGACTGTGATTAATCTTAGTGGAAGGAAAACTGTGTATTTATATACGTGTGTGTGTGTGTGTGTGTGCACGCAAAATAAAAGGACAAATTTCCTTCTCCAAAATAAAGGAAATTAAAATGAAAATAACAATGAGGCATCAAATTTTACTTATAAAAGTGGCAATTTTTTTAAAAAAACACCTCAATTACATTATTTCAAGTAACAGCTCATAAATTTTGCAATAATTGAATTATGGAATTCTACATGTTGGCCTTTAAATAAAATTTTAAATGACATGGTTATAGATACTGAGACTGAGTAAATGGGAAAAAAAAAGAAAGAAACATGTTCTAATCTTGGGGCTTCAGTCATTTACAAAGATCAGACTTCAACCTGGCATGAAGCATCATTGTCTTTTGGTCTTCAAAAGGATCGGATTGTCGAATGTAGGGAATAGCAGCTTCCTAGGAATACAACCTGTGTGCGTGTTACACAATGGAGGAAAGACATGCATCTGTGAAGGAGGCTTTCAGAGCGCAAGTGCTTGGATCGTGCAGTTGACCCTGTAGGGAACAATGCCAGTGAGAATGTGCTCTGTGCATGCACATGTGTGTGGTACATTAAGCAAGAATGTGGTAGACTTCTCCATGGCCTGGGCATCTCTTGGTACTCTTTTTAGTCACTATGAGCTACAGGTACTGTTTTATTTCTAACTATTTCTCTTTGTGGAAGAGAGAGAGAGAGTGTGTGTGTGCATGTGTGTGTTGTGCTACATAATTAAGCTACCAAGAACAGGAGCTAAAGACATCTGTGTTATTGAAAAGAACATGGTGATTTCACTGGTACTTGGTGAGATCATCTGTGGAATCATGGGCATTTGTTGGAAAAGGATGCTCATTTGCTCACAGAAAAAGATCTTTGCACAGAATGGCTGTGAAAATAATGTAGAGAATTATGTAAAGTGGAACATGTAAAAGATCAGATTTTGTAAAATAACTTTGAAGACAGAAATATTTAAGCATGAGTTGTAAAAAAAGGAATACTTCTGAGTGTGTCATAGCCACTATAGTTTTTCTTAGTGATATTGTTTGCAATGAAATACTCAACGGAAATGAAAATAATGTAGGTTAATGGAGACTAGTCACTTATTTAAATGTCCACAGTACCAGTATACCTCCAATTCATTTGGACTGTGAAAAACAATGGGAACAACATAGTATACTGATGTTCTTTTAGTTACGTAGTACATATGCAAATGAATGTTTTCCAGTGAAAAGAGGAGAACCAACCAGAACCATTGTAGTCAAAGGATTGATTTGTCATTTTCCACCAGTGAAAAAATTGGACTCATCAGAAGACTCATCAGAATCTCATATTTTCAATCTATAGTCTAGGAATCCCTAGAGATTTTGAAAAATCACTTTGTACCAATCCAAAATTTTCCTCCCAAGAAAGAAAAAAGTAGCGAAAGAGAAGATAAAGCTAGTGGAAGAAACAGCCTTACCAAAAGAGGAAGGACTGCAGGTAAAAGGACTCGTAATGGTAATGTTGTTGCTTCTTCACCTGCCCGGATTGGGTCTGAAATCTTTCTGAGTTCACACCTTTGGTAGTGGCTAACATTGTGTTTCCCTCCATCCTCACAGAATCATTGAGATTAGACAGGAAGTAATAATCATGGTTGAAGGATACTCCACAGCTCTCACCCCAAGGTGGGCGTACTTTTTTAGCCTCTATGCTGCTGTGAAAACTGAACACCACATAATAATATGAAAGGCAGAGCTGTAGTCGCTTCGTGATCCTGGAGGCTGGGATTGGCCTGACTAGGTAGTCACAGCTGGGGATTCCTTCTTGTTCTTGCTAGTGGGGACTCACTGCAGGGTGCCGAGGTGGGACAGGGTCTCCAGATGAAGCAAACTTCTAACGTGAGTCAGTCTATCTCCATCCCTCCCTCCCTCCCTCCGCCCTCGTAAACCCTATGTAGCCTTAAACACCACCCTCATGGCCTCCTCTAATACTAATGCCTCCTGAAGACCCTATTTCCAGATTTCCTTAATGCATGCTTTGGGGAGTCCACCTCACCATGAGTCTGACAAACCAGACCAAAGCACTTTCACATGGAGCAGAAAGTCCCTTTTCCTTATAAAGGGAGAAAGATAAATTCATTTTAAACTCATTATATAGTAAATGATTTTAATCCGTGCTTTATTTTACTGTTGAGCATTGACAATTGGAATTTGATATGCCAATATTCTTATGTATAAGTGTCTATCATTTTAATTTAGTTTTCATCAATCAGGACAAAATTTGCAGTGGTCTGAATGTTGTTTCTTTACCAGGAACAAAGAGTATAAATTTGCTTATATTGTGGACACATCAAAAGAAATGAAAAAGGATTGTTTTTGTGTGTGTTCATGTATTTGTGAAAGTAAAGAACAAGGGAGAATAAAATGCTTTGGGCAGAGCAATTATATTTTTTTTGTCTCATGCATGCCCAAAGTATTCTCAAAACTGTATTATTTATATTGTTTGAGTCAGTGAATCATTTAGCATGGATGCCTTGTTCTACCCTTTACACCACATAATTAGCAAACTAAATAGGATCTGTGGCTGATCCAGGTGTAGAGTTGGCTTTTAATTAAAAGTGAGACTGCTTTGAATTATTTCATGTGTATGAGTTGTAATATGGAGGCTTTTCACTGTTGAACACTGATGTGGAGTTCCAAAAGTGAAATGACTTTAGGAGACATAATTTTGCCTCTTTGAAAGTGGGTTGCTTTAGTCTTTTCTTCAATAAATGATCCTTTTAAAAAAATATGACCAGCGTGATTTTCTAGAGAACTTAAATTTGGGTTTGGATATCTTACTCTTTCTATAATTCATTCCTTCATTAAATAATTATAATTATTACTGTATGCCAAGCACCAGGGTAGGTGGAAAAGATGCAAATGGGATGTAAGTGGAATCTCTCCTCCAGAAACTTACATTTAATTAAAAGAAGAACAAGCAACACAAGTAGAAGTATAATTAAATTCAAAGCCAACCTGTGGTGACTAATACCTCGGAGGCAGTCATTTTGGGTGGCATCATTAAGAGAAAACCTATATGTACTTTACTAAGCTGATGCTATATGGACGAGTATAAATTCTTCACACACAAGGTGGGGTAGGAGGTTTCACTGGGCCAGAAGTGCATTCTTTGAACAAGGAAGGCACATTCTATTCGTTTCCAAGGCCTTTGTTGACAAAGAATAGTGAGCACAGAGATAATAGTCATGTGTTAACGCTGGACAAGTGGATGTTGGTCAAATCACAAAAGCTTTAGAGAGCACGGTTGAAAGTTTATTTTTATTCTAACAGCGATGAAAAGCTTGGGGTTTTGTTTTTTAGCCTTAGTGATGTATTGAATTTTGGTGTGAGGGAAGTTCGCTAATGGTACTCTAATATATAGTACTGTAATAGTACTATAATAGTAATAGTTTTGGAGAAATATGCAGCTTACATAGAGATGATGGTTATAGAAATAAGTAGAAATACAGTGGATACATTTGAGCTGTTATCACAGAAATGATTGCATGTCAACAAGGTCCTGTTTGAGAACATGGTACTGAGTACATAAATATCATTTTGTAGCTGATGATACGTGGAAGAACTACTGACATCGTTGATGTAAGGGGTTTTCCTGTGCGTTCATTGTAGCTCTCTAGTCCTTTATGTTCTTAGCCCCACTTGTCATGTCGTAGGCGCGTGTACACACACACATACACACACACACACCTGTCTTGGTAATCAAAAGTGAACCCAGGCATGGCCACGTGTCCGTTTGGAGGTGTAATCTCATGGTGAGAGCCCCTTCTCCATTGTGATAGGTTTATTGTGACTTACAGAAGAGCAACCATAAGCTGGAAATGAAAATAACTTAAACTTCACTCTGGTGAAGCCGGTAGAATCATTTCAGAACCACGGGGAGCTCCACTGATACAGGAGTAGGCCATTTCTTCCACCTCCACAGCTTCCCGTGAGATGAATTCTGCATTTCCCCGATTTTGAAATGTACACAGTTCCTTCCTTTTAGGTGGAATGTCAACAGAATTTAACTACGATTTTCCCAGCAATGGTGCAAATCAGAATCCTCTGGTATTCTTGGCAGTCCCTTTTTATTTTATTTCACTTCATTCAACAAATATTTATCAAGTACTTACTTTGCACCAAGCATATTTTAGATGCTGAGGAGACAGTAAAATAAGAGATGAAAATAGCTGCTCTCCTGCAATTTATCTGCAGTGGAGAGTAACTTTATAGGTTTTTAAATTTTTAGCCAGCAAGATTCCCGTTTAGGAGGACTAGTATGGAACTCAGGGATTGGAATTTGTGTCAAGCGTCTGAGCTCTAAATGATTCCTAAGCCTTGTTTTGAAAAGAGCTGAGTTCTTTTCTAAATGTGATTTTCTGAACTGTCAGAGGATTCAGGAATTATTGGCCCAAATATAGATTCCATACTCATATCTCTATGCATATACATGTATATACGTATGGATGCATACATGCACTATATATACATGTGTATGTATATGTACACAGTTATCCATCAGTGGTAACATAGACAATTTGCTAGGTACTTTAATGCAGAGTTCTGTAAGAAATTATATCTGTTTCTCAAATGGTACATTTTAGGTCATAGAGATTTATGTTTGTATAAATGTATATACTCATACCAATATTTAAATATACTTTGTTTCTGTGTAAAGTAATTTTAAAAATCTGGGAACGTTTTCACCAAATACAAAGTATTAGGCAAAACATAATCTTAGATAGACTGACACGCTCTATAACATATACAATAAATGAAATTCAATATGGGGCCCACTAGGCATGACTTTCCCTGTACAGATCCAGAAACTCTGAAAAAGAGTGTGGCACTTAAACTGACAAATGCCTTATCAAACTTTGGAGAAGCTGGGAATGGAAAGAGAGAGAAGAGAAACAAACACGGAGCAGTTTCAGATACAAATATCATCGCAACAGTCTCAAAGGTAGTTATTAAGTTTGAGGGTATCTGCAACAGAGAGAGAGAAGCAACAGAAATTTCTTATGTAGCTGTGATTACAAATGTTCCCGAGTATCATAGGAGGCTGCCAAAATGACACTAAAATCAGTCTTCAAAAATTTTGTGGAAAATGTGAATTACTAAAAATATTATGAGTGGATTTAAAAATTAGTCTTGTACCAAAAATAAACATTTTTCATTCTGTTTTCCACAGACCATTTGAATAACTCCATATATATGTATTGAAATTTGCAAAACTTATATGTAGTTAATGGAGATAGTTTCCAATGTCACCTATATTATATAGCTATAATAATGTTTCAATGCCATTTTTCCCAGAATCCTTTTATTTAAAGTATTCAAGCTTCATGCATTTCATAATTACAACGTTAGGAATTCTTCCCAACTTAACCACCCTCCAACCTGCTCTCCCACACTTCTTTCTCCTCTTTTTCCTATTCCCATTCTCATTTTTTTACTAAGATATATTTTCTTTTTTTTTTATTTGACAGATAGAGTGCGTTCCTGGCCTTCCTTGGATTGGCTCTACGTTTCTCTGTAGTCTTTTGTCTCTAATTCTCATCCCGTGCTGATTAGCACTCATGTGGATCAGTGTTTACTCATTCAACAAACATTGTCTGAGTACCTCTCATATCCCATGAGCTATCCTCTACTCTGGGAATAGGGCCGAGAACAAAAGAGACTTGAAAAAAAAGGAAAGATCTTTATCCTCATAGTTTCTTCTTTTTTTAAGATTTTATTTATTTTTTGAGAGGTAGTGTTACAGAGAGGGAGAGACAGAGAGAAAGGTCTTCCATCTGCTGGTTCACTCCCCAAATGGGCACAACTGCCAGAGCTGAGCAGATCCAAAGCCAGGAGCCAGGAGCTTCCTCCTGGTCTCCCATGCGGGTGCAGGGCCCAAGCACTTGGGCCATCTTCCACTGCCTTCCCAGGCCACAGCAGAGAGCTAGACTGGAAGAGGAGTAACTGGGACTAGAACCTGGCACCCATAAAGGATGCCGGCGCCGCAGGTGAAGGATTAACCAAGAGAGCATGGCACCAGCCCCTACTAAGATATATTTTCAAGTAACTTTATACACATAAAATTAACTCTTAAAGTGTTCAACAAACAGTATCAAAAGAAAAACTGTTCCTCAACAGTTGGCACATGGGCTGTTCAAAGTCATCACATCTCGAAGTGTCCACTTCTACAGATTAGCTTTTAGGTGCTCTGTTAGTTAAGACAGATCAAGGAGAACATGCGGATTTTGTCCTTTTGGGACTGGCTTATTTCACTAAGTGTGATGTTTTCCAGTTTTATCCATTTTGTTGCAAATGACAGCATTTTATCTTGTTTTTTTCTTTTTACCACTGTGTAGTTTTCCATGGTGTACATAATCCATTATTTGCCTTTATCCAATTTTCAGTTGACAGACATCTGGGTTGATTACATATCTTAGCTATTGTGAATTGAGCTGCAGTAAACCTTGGGGTACCGATAACTTCTCCATATGCTGATTTCATTTCCCTTGGGTAAATTCCCAGGAGTGGGATGACTAGGTCATATGGTAGGTCTATATTCAGGTTTCTGAGGTACCTCCTACTCTCTCAACAGAGACTATACCAGTTTACATCCCCACCAACAGTGGATTAGGGTAACTTTTTCCCCACATCCTTAACAGCATTTGTTATTTGTTGATTTCTGTATGAAAGCCGTTCTAACTGGGGTGAGGTGAAACCTCATTGTTTGCATTTCCTTCACAGCTAGTGATCCTGAGCATTTTTTTCATGTGTCTGTTGGCCATTTAGATTTCCTCTCTTGAAAAAATGCCTGTTTGAAATCCATTGCCCATTTCTTCACTGGGTTGTTCGTTGTGTTGTTGAGTTTCTTGAGCTCTTTAAATATTCTGGTTATTAATCTTTATTGGTTGCATAGTTTGCAAACAATTTCTCCCATTCTGTCAGATGCCTCTTCACTTTGCTGAGTGACTCTTTTGCAGCTCAGAAGCTTCTCAATTTTATGTGATCCCATTTTCAATTTTGGTTTTGATTTCCTGTGCCTCTAGAGTGTTTTCTAGGAACTCTTTGCCTAAGCCAATGTTTTGCATTGTTTCCCTGATGTTCTCTAATAATTTGAGGGTATTGGGTCATAGATTCAGGTCTCTGAATCCATTTTGAGTGAATTTTTGTGTAAGGTGTAAAGTAGAGATCTTGCTTCATGCATCTGCATGTTGTGATCCATTTTTCCAAGCACCATTTGTTGAGGAGACTGTCCTTGCTTCAGGGGTTGATTTTAGCTCCTTTGTCAAGGATGAGTCAGTTGTTCATGTGTGTGTTGATTTCTGGCAGATCTTTTCTGCTGCATTGGTCTATCCATCTGTTTTTGTACCAGTCTGTTTTGATTATAATTGCCCTTACTATGTCATGAAATCTGGTATTCTGTTGCCTTCAGCTTTGTTTTATTTTATGTAAGATTGCTTTAGCTATTTGGGATCCCCTGTGTTTCTATGTGAATTTCAGCATCATTTTTTCTATGTCTGAGAATATCCTCTGATAGTATAAACATGTGGGTAATATTGATTCTTCCAATCCATGAATAAAGAAGATGTTCCATTTTTTTGTCTTCTTCTATTTGCTTCTTTAATGTTTTGTAAATTCTCATCATAGTGATCTTTGATGTCCTTGGTTAAATTGATTCTAAGATATTTGATTTTTTTTTGTAGCTCTTGTGAATGGGATTGATCTTAGAAGTTCTTTCTCAGGCATGACATTGTCTGTCAATACAAAGATTGTTGATTTTCGTGTGTTGATTTTATTTTCTGCCACTTCACCAAACTCTTTTATGAGTTTCAATAGTCTCTTAGTGGAGTCTTTTGACTCTCTTATGTATAGAATCATGCCATTTTGGATCTCTTATATGTAGAATCATGTCATCTTCAAATAGGGATAGTTTGACTTCCTCATTACCAATTTATATTGCTTTGATTTCTTTTTCTTGCCTAATGGCTCTGGTTAAAAATTCCAGGATGATATTGAATAGCTGTGGTAAGAGTAGGCATGCTTGTCTGGTTCCAGATCTCAGTGAGAATGTTTCCAACTTTTCCACATTCAATAGTACACTGGCCTTGGGTTTGTCATAAATTGCCTTAATTGTATTGAGGAATGATTCTTCTATAGCCAATTTGCCAAGTGTTTTTATCATGAAAGGATGTTATATTTTATCAAAAACTTTCTCTGCATCTTTTGAGATAATCACATGGTTCTTTAGTTTGTTAATGTGATGTATCACACTGACTTATTTGTGAATCTTGAACTGTCTGTGCAAATTGGCTAAGTCCCACTTGGATGGGTGAATAATCTTTCTGATGTGTTGTTGAATTCAATTGGCTACTATTTGTTGAGGATTTTTGCTTCTAGGTTTATCAGGGAAATTGCTCTGTAGTTCTCTTTCTCTGTTCTTTCTATTTCAGGTTTAGGAATTAAAGTGATTCTTGCTTCATAGAAAGAGTCTGGGAATGTCAGTTGTGTTGAAGAGCTTGAAAAGAATTACATTTAGTTCTTTAAACTTCTGGTAGAATTCAGCAGTTAAGCCATCCATTCCTGGGATTTTCTTTGTTGAGAGAGTCTTCATTACTGATTCAATTTCCATCTTTGTTATTGATCTGTTTAAGATTTTCTGTGTCTTCATGGTTCAGTTTAGGTGTGTTGTATGTGTCCAGCAATCTATGCGTTTCTGCTAGGTTTCCTGATTTGTTGGCATATAGCTCTTTGTAGTATTTTCTGATGATTATTTTCATTTCTGTGGTATCTGTTGTTACCTTTGCTTTTTGATCTCTAATGTTACTGATTTGGGTCTTCTCCCTCTTTTTTTGTTAGTTGGGTCAATGATCTGTCAAATTTGTTTATTTTTTCAAAAAAAAAAAAAACAACTCTACACAGAAGGTGACACTGAGAAGGAAGAACAGCAAGGACTTTAGTGTGTTGAAGTATAGCAGCATTTCCCCAAAGTGAGGTTTGCCTTGGGGAACATAAACAGTGGTTTTTGATTGTATAACTCTTTAAATAGAGGTTTTTTGAGTTCCTTAAGTATTCTGGTTGTTAATCCTTGGTTAGATAAGTATCTTAAAAATATCTCCTTCCCTGCTGTAGGTAGTCCATATACTCAATTGGTTGTTTCATTTTCTGTACAGAATTGGAGGAAATTCTATCCATGTTTTTTTGCTTTTATTTCCTATGCTTCCAGAGTCCAATTCATAAAAGTTTTTGCCCATTCCAACGTCTTGAAAGGTTCCCTCTGTTTATTCCTGATAGTTTCATGGTATCATGTATGACATTTATGTCTTTAGTCTGTGTTGATTGTTGTACATGATGAACAATAGAAGTCTGGTTTCATTTTTCTGCATGTGGATATTCCATTTTCCTACTTCGATTTCTTCTTCTTTCTTTTTTTTTATTATTTATTTATTTATTTATTTATTTTTTTTTTGGTGACAGGCAGAGTGGACAGTGAGAGAGAGAGAGACAGAGAGAAAGGTCTTCCTTTGCCGTTGGTTCACCCTCCAATGGCTGCCGCGGATGGCGCGCTGCGGCCGGCGCACTGCGCTCATCCGATGGCAGGAGCCAGGTGCTAGGTGCTTTTCCCTGGTCTCCCATGGGGTGCAGGGCCCAAGCACTTGGGCCATCCTCCACTGCCCTCCCGGGCCACAGCAGAGGGCTGGCCTGGAAGAGGGGCAACTGGGACAGAATCCGGCGCCCCGACCGGGACTAGAACCCGGTGTGCCGGCGCCGCAAGGCGGAGGATTAGCCTGTTGAGCCACGGCGCCGGCCCTCTTCTTCTTTCTTAAAAAAAGATTTATTCATTCATTTAAGAGTTAGAGCTACATAAAGAGGGAGGAAAAAACAGATCTTCAATCCTCTGGTTCATTCCCCAATGGCTACAATGCCGGGGCTGAGCCAGGCCAAATCCAGGAGCGAGGGGTGCCCTCTGGATCTCTCATGTGGGTGCACGGGCCCAAGCAGTTGGGCCATCCTCCACTGCTTTCCCATGCCATAAGCAAGGAGCTGGACCAGAAGCAGAGTAGCAGGGACTCCAACCTGGGCCCATATGCGATGCCTAACCTTCTAGCTACAGTGCCAGTATTCTGTTATGTGCTCATTAGCACCCTTGTCAAAGATCACTGACTGCCATCGCCTGTGTTTACTTCTGGGCTCTCAGGTCTGTTCCCTTGGTCTATGTAGTTTGATGCCAGTCCCATCCTATTTGATTACATTAGCTGTGGAGTCTCTTTTGAAGATAGATAGTGTAATGACTGCTTCTGTCTTGTTGTTCAAAATTGTTTTGGCTCTTATCTGACTTCATACACATGTTACTACTATGAAACAGTATCTTTGATATTTTGATAGGGATTATATTGAATCTGTAAATTTATTGGGTAGAAAAGACATTTTAGTGATATTGATTCTCTTAACGTATGAACCCTGGTTGTGTTTCTCCTCGTGTCTGTTCAGTTTCTTTCATCAATGCTTTCATGATTTTAATTGTATAGATATTTTATTTCTTTGGCTAAAGTTAATCCTAGATATTTTATTTTTTTAGCTATTGAAAATGGGATTGCCTTCCTGATCTCTTTTCTAGATTGATCATTATTGGTGTATAGCAGTGCTACTGATGCTTGTAGGTTGATTTTGTATCCTGAGATTTTGTTGAATTTGTTCATTAGCTCTTGTATCTTTTTGATGGATTCACTAGGGTTTTCTTTTTAAAATATCATGTGATCTTCAGTCAAAATTCTACTCTCCTACAGGGTTTGGTTGCCCTTAATTTACTCCTCTCTCCTAAATGTTTTGTCTAAGACTTGCAATACTATGTTGAATAAAACTGATAGTATTTTTTGTCTTGTTCAGGATATTATAGAGACTGCCTGTAGCTTTTCTCCTTAAAGTACATCATCTGTAAGCTTGTTGTGTGTGGCCTTTATTTCTCCTTTACACAGCTTGTTCAGAGATTTTGTCATGACAAGGTTTGATTGCATCCATCACTTTTCTGTATTTGTAAATGTGTATAAGACTGCTTTGCTTCAGTCTACTGATGGGCTGCCTGGCTTGAGCTGTGTGTGGTGAACCCTCCTTGCATTCCTGGGATTAATCCTATTTCATCATGGGGAAGAATCTCTTTAATGTGCTTTTGGATTTGGTTTGCTGAGTTTTTTAAATTTATTTTTTCTACCAGTGTTCATCAAGGATAGTTTTCTTTTCTTCTACCTCTTCCTCCTCCTCTTCTTCCCCCTCCTCCTATTTTCCTTCTCCTTCTCCTCCTCCTTCTTTTCTTTTTCTTCTTATTCCTCTTTTTCCTCCTCCTCTTCCTCTTCTTATTCTTATTCTCTGTTTTTGTCTAGTTCCATTATCAGGATGATGCTGACCTCATAGAATGAGTTTGGAGAAATTTCTTCCTTTTCTAATTTATGGAATAATTTGGGAGTTGGAGAGTGGGTGTTTTGGCATAGTTGTTAAAATGCTGCTTTCAGTGCTCATATGCCTTATCAGGGTTGCTGGGTATGAGTCCTAATGCTGCTTGATTTCACCTCGCTGCTAATGCAAACCTTGGGAAGCAGCCAGAAACAGTGCAGGTATTTGTGTCCATGTCATGCACATGGAGACGTGATTGACTTCTGGGCTCTGGGCATCGGCCAGGCCCAGGGAATGTTGTGGGCATTTGGCAAGGGAACTAGTAGATGGAAAATATTTGTCTCTCCACCTATTGCCTCTGCCTTTCAAATAAAATTCAAAATATGCATATATGTGTGTGTATGTGTATATACATATATATATATATGTGTGTGTATGTATATATATATATACACACATACACACACATATATATATATAAAATACCTGGTATTGATTCTTTTTAAATATTTGGTAGACTTCATTGTTTAAGTCATTTGATCTGGGGCATCTCTTTTACAGGAGATGTAGTAGCAATTTCTACATCTCATTACTCATTATAGATTTGTGTTTCTTCATGATGCTGTCTCAGTAAGGTGCGTGTGTCCAGGAATTTTCCATTTCTTCCAGGTGAGCAGATTTTTGTCATAAGATTGTTCATGGAGGTCTCTGACTGCCCTTGGTATTTCTGTAGTGTCCACGGCAATGTTTTCTTTTTCATGTGTGACTTTGTTGGCTTGTTTTTTTTCTTTTGTTCTTTTGTTGGTCTAGCTAAGGATTTGTCAATTTTGTTTAACTTTTTGATAGATCAGGATTCATTTTACTGATTTTGTTTTGGTTTGGTTTTACTCTTGATTTCATTTATTTCTAGCCTGATTTTTGTTGTTTGTTTCCTTCTACTAATTTTGGGTTTGGTTTGGTTCTGTTGTCCTAGTTCTTTGAGGTGTAGCAATAGGTCATTTATTTGAGACCCTTCTCTTTTGATCTTACAATGTGATGTTTGCGGTAAATTTCCCTCCTAGGACTGCTGCTGTTATACCTTTTACATTGTGGTTGGGTTTGCATTTTCATTTCTTTCAACAATTTAAAAAACTTCGTCTTCTTCCTTGATCCATTATGTTTTTAGGACTGGATTGCTTTATTTCCATGTATTGTTATACCTTCCAGACTTTTTCTTATTTGTTATTTATTTATAGTTTTCTTATATTGTCAGAAAAGAGACTGATGAAAGATGCTAATGGGATTTCAGTTTTTTCTTCATTCTGTTGAGCCCTGTTTTGTGATCTATGGTTCAATCTGTTGTGGAGAATGTACTGAGTGCTATTTGCAGGAATGTAGGTTTTGTGGTTATTGGAATATTCTATAGAATTCTTTTAGGTCCAGTTGATCTAGGGTACAGTTTAATTGCCATTTCTGTGTTGATTTTCTTCAGGATGGTCCTTAGTACCTGTTCTTTTCACCGTGGTGGTATCAGGTCTGCAGCTGTAGGACAGTCAATGAAGAACTGTCTGTTAGCCTGTTGTTTTGCTTGTGTAGCAGGATGGTCTTCTGAAATAAGCAACATCTGAAAACCTTCCCCAAGAGAAAGTTGAGACTTAAACACACTTGGGAGATTTGGTCTCAGAGTAGCCACAGTAAGGATGCAGCTGCTTCCTGTGTCTTCAGATGTAGGCTGCTTGTTTGCCCTGGGGCACCTGCTATATACAGCCAGATCCAGAAGTTACATGGTGGACATCGCTGGGTCCTCGAGCTGCAAGGTCTCCAGCTATTCCGCATCCTAGACCCCACATTCTGGGAGTGTTTTTTTTGGCATAATTTGGGGATCAAGTCCACTTCCAGGGTTCTAATTCCACACTTCTTCTGAAGACCCATAACTGCCTTTGGCTTCAGTAAGAAGCAAACTTCAAGTATAATTCACCAACCATTTTATATTAATTCCCTCAGCTCTCATAAGATGGCTTTCTTATAATTTTAATAGATAATATAAAGAGCATTAGATAAATCATTCATAGTGTCATATCTAGATTCCATGTCTTGTAGTATTTTGTATTATTCATTTTTTAAACAAATTTTTTACATAAAACTGAAAATCCACTTTTCCCCTTTCTGGCACCCCCCCTCAGTAGTAATATTTTTGCATGAATTTAAAATACTTTAAAATCTCTGATGCTTGGAAACTTCTCCTTTCATATACTTCCTGTAAACCAATATGAACCTGTAAATAACTTTTGTTGTTTTCATGAATGTTTTATATGAATTTTACCTCGCCAATTTGACTGGTTTATATGTTGAATTTTCACTCAGTGGTATTTTGAGATGTATTCACACTGAAAATGTGTGATATAGGCACATAATATTAATTGTATGATATACTTCATACTCTATTCCTATATACATACATATATATAAGAATAAACGTGGAAATATACTTACGTAGTCAGAAATAGGTGTATTTTTTATGAAATAACAATCAGATCCACAAAGTCCTCCATTCTGTTAATTCCTTTTAACTGCTAAGTAACTGTCTACCTTACAAATTAACTGTGTTTTTTTTCCTGCCATCTTTTGATGGATTGTCAGCTCTTTTCATTGATTCCTGTGCTGCAGCGGATGCTAGAGCTGAACTAGCCCATCTTTTACTTCTACCCTCAGACAGTGCTTAGGAAGAAGGGGTTAGCATCACAGCTGCTTAATCTGATCTCTGGAACTTTCTGTGTGGCCTCATATCAGGTCATAGACCTCTCTGGTCTTGAGGTACTGCAGACTGCTTTATTTGGAGAAAATAACTCATCTTTTTCAAAAACTTTGTAACTCACAGGTTTTTGACTTTTGTCTTTGCTATTGAAAAAAAATATCAAAGTTTTTGCTTAAAAAGTAAAAAGTCATCTGCTGTTTGCTGGATTTGGAGGCTGGTCCAACAGCAAGGGTGTGCATTTTGTTCCTAACCAAGAGACTACAATGCAGAGCTAAAATGCATCGGATTTTAACCCTCAAGCCAAGGAAGCCAAGAACAGGTGGAAGTGCAGAGGAGTTTTTTCCTAGTAAGTGTTTGGACTTGAATTGCCTGGAATACAGTTCAGTCCTGGGAGCTATCACATTTTTATTGATGTTGTTAAAGAATAGCTTTGCACAAACATTGGATAATCCTCAACTATGGCCTCCCATACATCATACAGCTAATAAAAGGCATTTATTGCACTGATGGAGTGAGGGCTTCCTTTCAGCCCTCCCCATACTGTGGCTTCAGGACCTGGGTTCCGACATGAGTGATGACTTCGCTCTGGGAACGTGTAGATCTCTGGAATTGCTTGTAGACACCTGCTGCCGCTCCAAGTCTGCTGTCTAACGACCTGGAAAATTAGAAAGGGACGGATACACTGTTGTTGCGGGCTGGCGGGGCTGCAGGCGAGAACAGCAGAGATGGGTCAATCAAGCAGGCTCGGGCCAGCGTCTCCAGGTCATTACCTAGCCTGCAAACAAGACAAAGAATTTAAAAACTGAAAAAAAAGCGCCCCTTGGCTTTCTTATTCTGTAATAATTGATTCAGTTTTACTTCTGCAGCTTCAGAAAAGACACAAAGACTGAAAATAGAGGTGTTAGAGTGGGGGCAGTCGGAATTAGGAGCTGTCACCAGGAAATCCCGCTCCGTCTAGCGAGTCCCACTGGTCTCTGAGTCACATGTCAGCCGTGTGCTCATCACAGGCTATTGCTTTCCCCAGCTGTAGACAATGCACTTTGCTTTCACTGTGAATTCATGCATGGTTTTCAATTATGATTAACTGAAGCCTTGGCTCTGGTGAGCACAGTGTGAGGCCCTGTGGTGGTCAGCACTGGGCCTAAGTACACATAGGTACTAGAGGACCAGGTCTTCCATGCACTCCAGGGTCAAGTGTCAAGTCCTCCTCAGTGGTGAGTGCATGAGCCAGGGTTGTGCAGGAGAAGGGAAGCAACAGGGTGCAGGCAGACACAGACATGAGCAGATTCCCTCTGGGACTTGGCCTGGAGTCCCACTATCTTCCTTCTGCACACTGGAGAACCAAGAAGACCCCTGTAGTAACTCGGCCTCAGCCCAAAGGCGTGGAGGCAAGAGGAGCCCAGGGTGTGACTTCCAGGCTGAAGTCAAAGGCCTGGAAACCAAAGGAGGTGGTGAGTAGTGGTGGGCCCTCGGGTTAGAAGGCTGGTGAACCAGGAGCCCCGAGGTCGGGAAGAGGCTGATGCCTCACTTCAGCATGGCAGAGTCCTTGCAGTTCCTCCACCTCCTGCTGGCCAGGCCCTCAGCAGGCCAGATGCTGCTGCTCATATTGGTCAGGGCGGATGTTTGCTCTTCTGACTGTAATGCTGATCTGCTCCCGAAGCAGCCTTGTAGACATACCCAGAAATGCGGGTCTGGTTTCCAGTGGCCACCTGATGCTGTGCAATGTGATGTCCCTCAGTCTGTTTATCTGATATGCAGTGGAAGCATTAGAATGATTGACATGTCCATCACCTCAAATATTCAGTATTTTTTTGTGTACTGGGAACATTCAAAACCCACTCTACTGGCTACTATGAAATGTACAACTAATTGTTTTCTTTATTTTTTTTGTAAGATTTTTTTTTTATTTGAAATGCAGAGTTACAGAGAGGTGGAGGTAGAGATAGAGGTAGAGGTAGAGGTAGAGAGAGAGAGAGAGAGAGAGAGTCCTTTATCTGCTTGTTCACTCCCAAGATGGCCACAATGGCTGGAGCTGTGCTGATTCAAAACCAGGAGCCAGGAGCTTCTTCCAGATCTCCCATACAGGTGCGGGGGCCCAAGGACTTGGGCCATCTTCCACTGCTGTCCCAGGCCATAGCAGAGAGCTGAATTGGAAGTGGAGTAGCCAGGACTCCAACCGGCGTCCATATGGGATGCCATCACTGCAGGCAGCAGCTTTACCGTCTACACCACAGCACCTGCCCCCAGCTGACTGTTCTCAACCAGTGACAGTACTATGCTATCACATGTTGGAAGTTGAGTTGAACTTCTGCACCTAATAACCTTCCACTCTTCCTCCCTTCTCACACCCTTCCTGGAACTAATTTGAGACCAACTCTGTGGCTCCCATATTTAATTGAGGAGCTGTGTGCTTTCCTTGAGAGCTTGTTGGGAGGTTCTAGCAGGGGAGCGCAGCTACTCATATACCCTTAGCTGAAGACCTGTCCTCCTCTCCCTCTCCTGTGACCAAGTGCACAGCTTCGGGAGGGACACACGTGGAGCGGTGAGGGAGGAAGGGGACACCCACCTAGCCAGCCAGATCAGCCAAATCAACCTGGCGATCAGTGGGGTGACAGATGTCTCAGCGAGATCACCCTCACATCCCTGTGTGCCTTCCTTATTTCACTTAGCATCATGCCATCAGGGTCACCTGTATTGCTGCGCACGACTTAGTCTCGTTCCATCATGTGAGTGAACAATTGTCTATGATATGAATACTTACCACATTTTCTCTATCCATCCATCCAACTGATGGATACCCACCTATCTGTGTACCCCTTCGCCTGATCAGGTTGATATCTAATTTAACAATCTAGACAGTAAACCTTAAGTGCTAAGAAGTAGTTTGTTTTACAGATACTGAAAATTCGCACTTTCTCAGCATAAGCTAAAATCAGATTCTGTTGCTGATAAGATGAAAAGCCTGCAAGTTGAGCTGCCTGGTGTGTGCTGCCATCGGTGAGTGTAGGTTGAGCTGCCTGGGGTGCGCTACCATGGGTGAGTGTAGGTTGAGCTGCCTGGGGTGCGCTGCCATCGGTGAGTGTAGGTTGAGCTGCCTGGGGTGCGCTGCCATGGGTGAGTGTAGGTTGAGCTGCCTGGGGTGCGCTACCATGGGTGAGTGTAGGTTGAGCTGCCTGGGGTGCGCTGCCATGGGTGAGTGTAGGTTGTGCTGCCTGGGGTGCGCTGCCATGGGTGAGTGTAGGTTGAGCTGCCTGGGGTGCGCTGCCATGGGTGAGTGTAGGTTGAGCTGCCTGGGGTGCGCTACCATGGGTGAGTGTAGGTTGAGCTGCCTGGGGTGCGCTACCATGGGTGAGTGTAGGTTGAGCTGCCTGGGGTGCGCTGCCATCGGTGAGTGTAGGTTGAGCTGCCTGGGGTGCGCTGCCATCGGTGAGTGTAGGTTGAGCTGCCTGGGGTGCGCTACCATGGGTGAGTGTAGGTTGAGCTGCCTGGGGTGCGCTACCATGGGTGAGTGTAGGTTGAGCTGCCTGGGGTGCGCTACCATGGGTGAGTGTAGGTTGAGCTGCCTGGGGTGCGCTACCATGGGTGAGTGTAGGTTGAGCTGCCTGGGGTGCGCTACCATGGGTGAGTGTAGGTTGAGCTGCCTGGGGTGCGCTACCATGGGTGAGTGTAGGTTGAGCTGCCTGGGGTGCGCTACCATGGGTGAGTGTAGGTTGAGCTGCCTGGGGTGCGCTACCATGGGTGAGTGTAGGTTGAGCTGCCTGGGGTGCGCTACCATGGGTGAGTGTAGGTTGAGCTGCCTGGGGTGCGCTACCATGGGTGAGTGTAGGTTGAGCTGCCTGGGGTGCGCTACCATGGGTGAGTGTAGGTTGAGCTGCCTGGGGTGCGCTACCATGGGTGAGTGTAGGTTGAGCTGCCTGGGGTGCGCTACCATGGGTGAGTGTAGGTTGAGCTGCCTGGGGTGCGCTACCATGGGTGAGTGTAGGTTGAGCTGCCTGGGGTGCGCTACCATGGGTGAGTGTAGGTTGAGCTGCCTGGGGTGCGCTACCATGGGTGAGTGTAGGTTGAGCTGCCTGGGGTGCGCTACCATGGGTGAGTGTAGGTTGAGCTGCCTGGGGTGCGCTACCATGGGTGAGTGTAGGTTGAGCTGCCTGGGGTGCGCTACCATGGGTGAGTGTAGGTTGAGCTGCCTGGGGTGCGCTGCCATGGGTGAGTGTAGGTTGAGCTGCCTGGGGTGCGCTGCCATGGGTGAGCGTAGGTTGAGCTGCCTGGGGTGTGCTGCCATCGGTGAGCGTAGGTTGAGCTGCCTGGGGTGCGCTACCATGGGTGAGCGTAGGTTGAGCTGCCTGGGGTGCGCTGCCATGGGTGAGTGTAGGTTGAGCTGCCTGGGGTGTGCTGCCATCGGTGAGCGTAGGTTGAGCTGCCTGGGGTGCGCTACCATGGGTGAGTGTAGGTTGAGCTGCCTGGGGTGCGCTACCATGGGTGAGTGTAGGTTGAGCTGCCTGGGGTGCGCTACCATGGGTGAGTGTAGGTTGAGCTGCCTGGGGTGCGCTACCATGGGTGAGTGTAGGTTGAGCTGCCTGGGGTGCGCTACCATGGGTGAGTGTAGGTTGAGTTTCTGGTGTGTGCCACCATGGGTGAGTGTAGGTTGTGCTGCCTGGTGTGTGCCACCATGGGTGAGTGTAGGTTGAGCTGCCTGGTGTGTGCCACCGTAGGTGAGTGTAGGTGGAGTTTCTGGTGTGTGCCACCGTAGGTGAGTGTAGGTTGTGCTGCCTGGTGTGTGCTACCCTAGGTGAGTGTAGGTTGTGCTGCCTGGTGTGTGCTACCATAGGTGAGTGTAGGTTGTGTTGTGAGAACTTACTGCAAATGCTTTGTTTACTCACCTGTGTTGGAATTGGAGGAAGGAAAGGGGAAGTTGCCGCCTTGGTGGAGACCTGCCCTCTGATGTCATAGGTTTATGAGTACCTAAAGAAGTCCTTTAGTCTGCACACATGCTGTAATCCTCTATTAACTGGCAACCATCAATCAGTCTCTGTCTTCCCTCTGAAAAACGTGATGTTCTGTCCAGTTCTAGATCCTATCTTCAACCTGCGTATTCCTGCAGCTGAAGCCACTGAACCCCCTGAGACTCATCATGTTCCACCCATCAACAGCCAGCGTCCTGATGACTTAGTGTAAGGTCATGGCCACCCTCTTGCTTTCCAGGTTTTCCTGGTTCTTGAACCTGGGTTGCAGTGTATTGACTTCATTTACTCCTTCTCACCAAGGATATCCCTGCTATTATTGTAACAGTGCTGGATCTCGTATTTTTCTTCCTCTGAGCCAAATGCAATGCCCATTAGAAGGCTTTATTATCTGAATGAAAGAGGAACAAATGCTGTGAGGATAGGGAGAAAGGGAACTTTTATATACTGTTGGTGGGAATGTAAGTTAGTGCAGCCATTGTGGAAAACAGTATGGAGATTTCTTTTAAAACTTAGAAATAGTCTTGACGTGAGATGTAGCAATCCCATTACTGGGTGTGTACCCGAAGACATAAAGGTGTTGCACAAGATACCTGTAACATGATGTTTGTAGCAGCACTGTTCACACTAGCCAAAATATGAACTCAACCAAGGTATCCATCATCAAATGGATAAAGGAAGTCTATATGTATACACACAATAGATGATTATTCTGCTATAAAAAAGAATGTTCCACCACTTGCATTTAAATAATTACAACTGGAAGACATAATATTGAGAGAAATAGTCCAGATACAGAAAGACAAATATTTCATGTTCTCCCTTATATGTAGAGCTAACATTTAAAAATAAAGAAGTAAATACGTAGGGAAATGCCTATGTGCATCAGTTTTCCTGCAAATATAGTTTTGCCACACTTTGTTTTATATTTTTGTCAAACACATTATTAAGCATGAAATACTGCTCTAGTTTAAAAGAGCTGTGATTGTGTTAGAATCTGTGGTATATGAGTGACACTGACATCTTCTGATGTGATTACTGTTTGTAGTCCTTGCCTATATTCTGGCTGACCTATGACCAAGCTCCATCTCGACTCTTAAACTCTGAGGCTTTAGTTTTCACTTCAGACTCCTCATCAAACATTCCGAATACCCATCCACCTGCCACCATCTTAGAATGCAGCTCATATCCCTCGGTGAGGTAATGTGTTCCCCTGTGCCAGTTAGATTTCCAAGAACATTGCACAGGCTGTCTCATGGGACCCATAAAACAGTCCAAGGAAATACGGACTACTCAACGTCCTTAATTTTAATTTCTACCTCTTGGTGCTGAGACAGGAAGAGGGTTAGTGAGTTGCTCAAGCCAGGTGGCCTGCACCCTGGTAGTGCAGAGGCAGAATTCAGGGTGGGGCAGTGTGGTCCAAATGGCCAGTCTTGCAGACTCTGCTGCCTTACGTTTCTGTTTGTCCGCCAGGGACTCTGATGCACGTTCTTATGATGTCTTGGTTGCAGATACCCTTCAGGTAGCAACCCAGTCCTCGAACTCACTGCCTGCCTTCCCGCACTGTCCTCTGCCTCTACTTCTGGTTGCTTTCTGATTCTCTGCTTGTCTCATGCCAGGGCTGGAGCTGTGGTTTTTTGCTGTGGCCTTTTGTTACCTCACATGTCCATCCCACCTGGATTAGAAAGTCCTACTTTTTCTCACCACCACTGCTGCAGCACAGTGACCTAACTGGGCTTTGTGCTGCAGTGTGTGAGTTGCTTCCCTTCTCTCTGATTCAATGTCATGACACTGCACGTGTGCATCTGCAAACCATTAGTGTTGCAGCCCTAATCATGCAGTGCTTCTTGTGCAAAGCCACACAAGTCGTCAGGCATGCCCATTCTGGAAGGAAACAGAAACGATGAAGCATTTTCTATCCAACGCCAATACATCTGCTTTGCACGCTTCTTAATTAGGCTCTTGAGATGGTGAAGGGATGCCAAGAAGTTGGAAACTGGCCCTATTAAAATGGATTAAAGGCACTGGGGAGGGTTCCACCGGCGTGGTAATACTTGGTGTTACTTCAAGTGGGGCAGACATGCAGGGTTTCCGTTCTGAAATGAGATGTGCTTGCCTGTCTCAGTGACACTTCTTCTTTGGGAGCTGAGGGTGGGGCCAGTGGTCTTGCCCCAGGGGACGTCAGGCCACGCTTCAGGAGGAAGGAAACTCCCCTGGAGTACCTGCTGGGCTTACAACACTCAGCCCAAATAGAATACCCTGCAATGCCATTTGTTTGGACTCTGTATGGGAATACAATGGCCATCTTAAAATTGCAAGTTACTCTTGCTGTGTTCCTTGGGATGATTTTTTTCCCATTAGGATGTTTTTAATACTCCTTTTGGTGTTAGATATTGCTTTGTGATTGGTTAGTAGGTATATATTTATTATCTCTTCCTGCTCACAGAAGCATCTAAATCATTCTTAACTCTCCCCAGGATGTAAAAGAGACACAGGACACAGGACATGTGCAAAATGCATTTTTTATTAAAAGACTCTGTAGTGCACATCTAAAGCTTTTTAGCAAGGATTTATCTCATGTTAAATGTCCTCACTATAATAAAAATAGGGTAAAATAAATCTAGAACACGTTATGCAGCTGAGGAGTGTGTTTGAAAGGCCTGTTTTTCTCTATGTGTTTAATGCTGTTACCGTGACGATGCAGGAAGTGCTGGGTGGGACGACTGTTGAAATGTCTTTCCCCTTTTCCAAGTTCCTGGGAGCATTCCTAGCAGGGCCCGGCTTCAGCTGAAAGCTTGCCACCCCTTGAGGAAAATAAACAAAAGCATGCATATCGAGAATACCTTAAAGCAAGAAGTTATTGTATCTGGCTGTCAGTTTTATTAATGCTAAATTCACATCATCTGCCAGGACTAACTTAGGGAAGAAATTCACTTTAAGCAATGCGTGACTGATGGTTGAAAGCAAACAGGAACTCTAATCAGGTCTTCATTCTTTCCCAATCTGAACCGAAGTCTATGGAGTCAGCTCCGACTTCCTGACAGAGCGCCTTAATTCACGGAGTCTGACAGAATTCATCATCTGCTTTCAAAGAAAACGTCTCTTTATTCTGTGTTTTGCCAAAGCTTGGTGTAGGCCAAGCAGAGCTGGATGCAGCTGGCGGGGGCCGACTACCGGGAAACTGTGTTGTCACCCATGCCTGCCTCTCTGCACCCTCCCTCTGCCCCCGTGCTGCATCCAGCCTTTCGGTGGAGGGTGGGGGTGGAGCGCCCACAGTGTCACTGACTTGCCACAGGGCTGCAGCTGAAGAACTGGGCCTCCTGGGCCTGGAGCATCCGCTCCCACTTGTTTTTTAATATCTAGATTTTTAACCACAGAGGGAGACACAATCCCCAAATTTGTACCACAATCTCTGTTTGTACCACAGGGCCTTCTTCCCATCATTCGTGCTTTGCTGGTGTCATTTCCACCTCCCTTGTACCCTGACATTCTATGAACTGGGATATCCCCAGCCGTGCTGTTCACTTCCTTCCTTGGGGTCTGGGGAAGGGGATGGACACTGTGTTCCCGACCCACCCATTGCAGTCTTCACAGGATGTACCAAGGCTCCTGTTAGACTGGCTGCTTTGATTTGCGCTTTACATTTTGCACTGGAAAGTTCAGTGTTGGAAATATCGGAAACAGGTGTCGTAGAAGCTGACGTGTACTAGATATGGCCTCTGACATGGCCTTGGGTTCAAGTCCCGAGCCTTCTATGGACTCATCATTGGCCTCTGACATGGCGTTGGGTTCAAGTCCCGAGTCTGCTGTGGACTCATCATTAGCCCCTGAGCACGGACGGGGCTTCATTTCTCGGTGCCTCTGTTTATTTGTGTAAGCAGTAAACCAGCTACTACCTCTGAAATTGTTGAAAGTAATGCAGGGCTGAATGCCTTCAGTGCGTAATTGTTGGGCGTTTTTCTTCTTTTTGATATCAGATGATCTGATGTGATCTGATGAGATACATGTGTTTAATCAGGAGGAAAGTTAGGTTCCTGAGAACACAATCCTTGACCTCACGTTAATCCTAATGACAACATATCTGGCCCTTAATGTAGATGTAGATGTATTTATTTCATGGTCGGACAAGGTTCTTCCCCTTCATCTCTCTAAATCTTCCCCCAAACCTGTTAGTGTAGAGTCCTGAGCATGGCTGCAGGGATGTGAATGCAGAGCCGGAGGCAGATTCAGCCTCTTGGCCTTGGCTGTAGCCCGGGGCAGAGGGTGGAGCAAGTGTTGGTCCAGGTCCCAGAGCTCCAGGACCACCGTTTATCTCTCTCCAGGCTGATGGCATGCTGGAAAGGCAGGGATCCAGGCAGCCAGTTCTTTGAAAACACCGCTTCATCTCTTGAATGAGGCTTTAAGCTTCGTAAGTAAAAATTGATGAAATGATCTCTGTGAACCTTTTAAATGCCTAGTATGTTCCCGGCACTCTGACAGAATGCTTCAAAGTCATGCCAACATCCCCTGAGTCTAACAGGGAAGATGCCCATAACATTTGAAAAATACATTGGGTAAAATAAGTTTACTTGTAATATATACTTATTTACATATGTGTGATTATTCATGTACTTTTATATAATGTTGCTTAAGGGGCTTCCCAAAGGTTTCTGGAAAAATAGAATCAAATGGTGATGCGGATTGTTCTGGAAGTCTTGAAGAACCTCTGCCTGTAGGCTGTGTTTGATCATTATTTTTTGTTTTTAGTGTGTATGTTATCAGCTGGGCATATCCACAAAGCAAATTACTCCCAAATTTGGTGCCTTAAATTCATGCCCATTTACTGTCTCAGTGTATCCATGGGTCAGGGGCCAGACATGGCTTAGCTGCTTCTTCCGAGTCAGAGTGCCCCACGATGTGTGATGTGTGGCCTGAGGCTGTGCTTAGCTGGGGTGAATCTGCTGGGAGATTCGCTCACATGGTTGTCAGCTGGGCTCAGTTCCCTGGAACCCGTTGGCCCCCAGGTCCTAACTACTGGGCCTCTCCATGGGGGAGCGCACAGCACAATGGCTCAATTCTATACTAGGGAGCAGGTGACAGCAGCAGAGAGTTAGCCCAGCAGAAGCCATGTCTGTGTGGTCTCATCTTTCCTGGGACCTCCAGTCATCAGTACTGAGTCACTGGATCCAGGCCACACCCAAGAGGTGGAGCAGTGCCCTCCAGGGACCATCTCGGAAAGTAGGCAGGCTCAGCAGATAACTCCCTGTGTTCTTGGAGCAGTTGAGAGGGAGGCAAGGTAGGGCTGCAGGGGGAGGTGAGGGTGCCTGTGGCTAGCTCATTCTCAGCACAGAACATCCCATGAAGACTCAGTCAAGTTTCTGTCACTGAAGTAAACCCAACTCTGTGCACCTGCTTGGGATGGCCACATCCCAACTCACTCTCTTCACGTGATGCTTAGTGGTTGTCTCTGGAATCCTGATGAATGTGCCAGGGTACTGAGTACCAGCTCGTGTCGGGAGAACCATACCTCATCAACACTTCTGAAACCACACAGAAGCTCTTCAAGGTCAAAAGGGAGAAAATCTGTTTAATTCTCCTTCAATAAATACCTAGGCATTGAATGTGATGAGGGGATGAAAGAGTGAAGTGAAAGAACAAAGAGGAAACATTCGAAACACTCACAATGTCTTTAAGCTTCAGAGTCTCACAGACTGAAACTTCACAGAGTCCCTGTTCTGTGTCTGGGAGAAAACCAGTGCCTGTTGATTGCCTCTGAGAATCAGGGATCATTAAAATGCTGAAGCAGAGAACATGACCAATAAGCAGCAGAAGTGGCATTTTAGAACAAGAACATCATAGATTAACCCATGCAAGCTCTCAGTGACTACTGCCTACGGAAGTGGTGATTTATTCGGAAGAAAGTCTAGCAGAGAGTACAGCTCTGAATTGTCAAGAAAATACCCATGTGTTTGCACCAGAGGAGTTTGTGATGAGAACTTTACAGTTTAGCTTGAAATAGTCTAACAACCAGATTCATCCTAGCTGGATGAGAGGGAAAACTGTTTTCAAAAGAATACTGAGAATCACTACAAACAATAGGTGATTTTGAATCAAATCCCTTGGAAATTAACATTCGATTTATAGAAATCTGTTTAGGAATGCATGAAATTTGAAAATCAAGGAAATAGAAATGATGAAATTTAAAAAAGATATACAAACACAAGGCACCTACAGAAGTTCATGGGAAATGCTTGTTATGAATAAATATGTGTGGCTATGACAATTTTTGCACTAAGGTAAACTTTTATTTATTTATTAATTTCACAGGCAGAGTTAGACAGTGAGAGAGAGAGACAAAGGTCTTCTTTCCGTTGGTTCACCCCCTAAATGGCTGCTATGGACAGCATGCTGCGCAGATCTGAAGCCAGGAGCCAGGTGCTTCTCCTGGTCTCCCATGCGGGTGCAGGGCCCAAGCACTTGGGCCATCCTCCACTGCCTTCCCGGGCCACAGCAGAGAGCTGGACCGGAAGAGGAGCAACCGGGACAGAATCCGGTGCCCCAACTGGCACTAGAACCCTGGATGCCGACGTTGCAGGTGGAGGATTAGCCAAGTGAGCAGCTGCGCTGACCGTAAATTTATATTATAATCCCACTTTTCCACAAAGTCTGTGAAGTAATCTCCTCTAAGAATGATATGTAAATACCCAGTGTAATTATATTTTAGTTGGTTATTTTTTTTCCAAGAGGTTCCTATAATTTAGCCATGTCTTTGTGTTTAGGAAGTTAAGACCCATTTCTCCCTCTGCAGGAAGTATCATTAGCTACAGTCATGAAATATTACTCACTTATTAATTTAAAAAATGGGAGAGAACTAAAAAGAAAAATATGCTTATATTCTTAGTATTTTTCCTTCCAGCTATGCATTCACTGTGTGTGAGTCTGTATGTCAGAATAACAAAAAAATTTAGTGAGTTTGTAGAAAGTGGCAGACAATCCACAGCATGGAGCTTCCTCTGTCATGGTTTGGTTAATTTCTAATACTGATGAACAATCAATCGCATACACAATTTTCTGTCTATTTTATAAAGATTGACCTTATAAAATCAAAGTTATGATTTTCTAAGCACTTTTCACTGGCCAGAAATGAATTTTCCTCTCCAGTTCCTCATTAGACAAAATGAAAAATTTTCATCTGAAACATGGGCTTGTGTGTGACTATCCAACCAAGCAAAATTACTACTGGCAGGCAGGAAATAATGACTCGGAGATAATAGCTGCGCTGAGTCTGGCGACTCTCAGCGCACAGGACCCTCTGAGTCCTGTACTGACTCGTTCGCTTTTCAAACGCTGCATTCAGAGGGGCACATTTGTCACTGGGCAGACTCTGCTTGGACTTGCAAAGCTTGAAGTCCTCATTGTATTGATGGCTTAGAAATATATATATATATATATAAGCAAATTGTGTCACCCCATCAGCTTTTTGACTCAAAAATCATAAAATTTCAATGTCTGTCTTTAAGTTTTATTGATTTCCATAAACACTGATAGATTCTAAGAACTGGGTTCTGTGCTGGGTGTACACAGAAGTAACTGCTCCCCTCCTTAAGTCATTTTTTTTTCAATTTCTGCTTTGTTCTTACTCTTATCTCTGTGAATCTTCATTCCCTTACTTTATAAAAGTCTCCACTTTTCATTTATCATGGCAGCCTCCTGCTGACACATAATTAGTTACTAGTATAATCTGCTGCCTGGCGCAGAATAGGTGTTCAAAAAATGTTTATTGAATGAATAACCCAATAACTAATCAAATAAAGTGCTTTACTGGTCTACATTTTCTTTTCTCTTCCAAGCAAGCAATTCAAACAGCAGGAACATTCCTGTGGGCTTTTCTCATTACACTAAATCTTGCTTTTACATAGTAAACTGTTTTGGGAACTCTAATTAAGAATATTAATATCATTTTCTCAATTGAATTCAGCATCAAATATAGGCTTCCACTTGGCTTCTCGGGGTTGCATCTAAGAGAGCAGGGACTGAGCATTGGTTTCTGTCTCTCCTCTTCTGAGTCTGACATGGTTAGAAACCCCTCCACCACTGATGTAGTTGGTCATATCACTTTTCAGGTCTTCCCCTAAGGCCTAGCCTCCTTCTCTGTCCCCTGTCTTTAGCTTGGCTGTGTGTTGTACTTTAACCGATGAAATATTAGTAGTGTTACTGCACATACATGTTGTAAATAGGCTGCCTAGTTTGGCATGCTCCCTTCTTTTTTCTCAATGACCAGGAGACTCACTGGGTGGCAGGGAGGACAGAGACCTCTGGAACAGAGCCATTGTTGTTCCTGGGTTTCTAGTGCTCGGTTGCTCAGCCCCCATGGTCTGCAGCAGAAGCACCTCGTCCAGACTGCAGTCTTGTGAGCAAGAAATAAATGCAGAGGGTAGAATGCCAAGGAAATTGTGAATTGCTCATTATGTAATAACAATGACTGATGGGGAGAAATGACTGAAGAGTTTTAACTCACAACATTACCAGCTTGATGTGCTCCTGAGAAAATCGGTAATAAAGGCAATAATAACAAGAATTATCACATATTAGTGCCTTTCACATGCCAGCAATAACTAGATTCTTTGTACATTGCAATCCCGTTTCATCCTATGAAAACAACAACTCTAGGAAGTGGGTAATAGTATCCCTATTTCGTTCACAGGAAATTAGGATTCAGAAGTGGTCTGTTGCTTGCCAGAGGTAAAAAAGTCAAGAAGTTGTGATTCAAAGCATGCAAGGCGATGGCTTTAGCCTACAGAACCTCTCCCTGCTATTTGGTCAGTGAGGCCAGATTTGCCTTTAGTACTTCCAACCTTCTCTCTTCTGTATTCATGTCTCTCCTTTCCATCCCCATATTCCTATTCTTCAGCCTATGCCATTCCTATCGAATTTACTGTCTTCATGCCGTTTCACTCTAAATCTTAAGGGCTATAATTTAAGATGGCTTCCTTGGTCTCCTAATTTTGGGTAGGAACTGGGTAGGAACATATGTATTTATGGAGTACTCATAGATAACCACCCACAAACACACACTGGTACATAAAGTGAGTGCCTTCATAGGTTATTTTGTCGAATAAAATTTTCAGAACTCACTCATCTTTATGTACTGGATTTGTGTGGAAGATAATGGAAAACAAAAACAAAGGTTGCATATAAACAAAAAAGTAAGAACAACTGGTGGTGTCTGCTTCCAACCTCACTATTCTAAGGTTCCCAGGAACACAGACCATGAAGTGCAGTCAGACAGATTGTTTAAAAATGCACACTTGGTGGTGGAACTTAGTAGGTAGAGACCATCAGTGATTCCTATGGTGTGAGTGGTGGTTTGCTTGCTCCTCAAATTCACGTTTGAACCCTAATCATCAATATGATGGCATGAAGAGGTGGGGCCTTTTGGAGACTATCACATCTGGAAGGTAGAACCGTCATGAACAGGGTTACTGCCTGCGTAAAATAGACCTCAGGGTGCTCATTTGTCTCTTCTGCAGCAAGAGGACACAGTGACACAGCCATCTCTGAGCAAGAAAGCATCCCTTCTGGACGCTGAACCTGCCAAAGCCTTCATCTTAGACCTCCTACTTCCAGAACTGCGAGAAATTTCTGTTGTCTTGGTCACAGAATGAAAGATATATTGCTGTATCAACCCAAATTTATTAAGACAGTAATAAAAAATGGAGAGTTTCAGAAAGGAGGCTTTATAAGCCCTAATGTGTATTGTTGTAGGGACTGTGCCCCTGCCTTGGTGAAATGGAGTTGCAGAGTTTCTGATGATAAAAGCTTGGGGAAGAAGGTTCCAAGAGAATAGGAAGACAAGGTCAAGGCTTTTACAAGTACTGGGGCAAGAGGTAGTGGTGATGGCCATAACCAGGACATGGAAAGAAGTGGTTGAATTTTTGTGTTCGGAAGCTTCCATTTCTATGACTTTCAGATAGTTTAAAAGGGGGGCTAAGACAATGAGAGTTAGGAATGACTGGAAGGTTTCTGCCCTGGGCAGTTGGAAACATGGATTTATCCTTAATTGTGATGGGAAAGGTGACCAGTGGGTTGGGTTTTGAGGGAGGGAGAATATTAGAAATTCAGTTTTTTCCATTTTTATTTTATGTTACAAGTAGAGTTTAGAGAAGGTAGATGAAAATACTAAGTTTAAGTTGGAGAGAAATGATGTTGGGAATAAAGAAACAGACTTGGTCATCATTGAGACATCAAAAGGAGTGTGTATGGGAAGAAGACAGGAACAATACCCATGGCATAAACCCCAGGCTTTGCCATTGAAGATGCTTGAAAGGCGGACAGGAATGCTGGATGTTGCTGGAAATGGATCACCTGAGAGGTTGGAGGAAACCAGGCTTTGATATTCTTAATCCAAGTGAACAAAGTGTTTGAAGGAGGAAGAATTAATGAACTCTGTGACGACAGTCCCAGCACATGACTGAGACCTGAGCATTGACGTCAGGACTGTGGAAATCAGTAATGTCTCAGCTTAGAGTTTATGATGGGGTGAAAACCTGATGATCAGAGAAGAAGCAGGGACGGTGGGTATAGATAAGTTTGTGTTAGTTCAGCACAAACTTTGCTAGTTGCTGCTACTTTTGCAAGGTAGCAAAGAAATGGAGCTGTGACTAATGGAGAAGTGACATCAAGATAAAGCAGTAAGTGAAGTAACTGTGTGCAAGCTGAGGGGAATGGTCTTCCAAGGAGAAAAAACAAGGAATGACATAGGAAGAGGAAGGCGGGGTTTGCTGAGGTCACTTCCTTGAGTAGATAGAGTCGTTAGAGTGATATTCATAATCACGCAGAAGAACATGGGGGCATGCAGAAACAGAGAATTTGGCTCTAGACAGAGGGTAGAAAGGCTACCTATGGTATCTGATCTGTCATCGTTGTTTAGCATCTGCTCCACCCACTTTGAACTTAAGAGCCTCATCTGTCCTCTTGATTATTGTGTGCCCAGACCTGTGCGTAACCTGGCACAGAGTAGTCCATGAAGAGGAACGGTTGCATATGTAGATGCTCTCTTGGCATTAAATCTCCTCCTCTTTTTAGTGTGAAAGAAAGGGCAGGGTTAATATTGCACAAAACAAATTTCAGCCAACTAGTTTTCTGATTCTAACCAATGGAAGTGAGGAGAGGTGCCATGGACCTTCCCCCTCACTTCGATAAAGGATGGGATTGAAGTTGCTCACGCTGCCTTTAGGTGATCATGATCGTTTCTTATTTGGGGTAAATAATGGTCTGGATCATTGTATGCACTCATTAAATATTCTCTGAATATTTTCTCCAAGGTCACAGTAATATGGCATTTTAAGAAACATGAACTATTCACTCTGGCCTCAGAATCAGCCCTTAAGGCATTCACATCTGGCTGAAGAGCCTAGGAGAGTATTTTAGGCAAGGAAAGGCAAGACACTTTGGCAAAAAAAAATAAATAAAGACCTAAATGTATTTTACACTTTATGTTCTGTGTGGGTGCAACCTCATGAAATCTTTACTTAATATATATTAAATCGATCTTCTATATATAAAGATAATTGAAAATGAATCTTGATGTGAATGGAATGGGAGAGGGAGCGGGAGATGGGAGGGTTGCAGGTGGGAGGGAAGTTATGGGAGAGGGTGAAGCCATTGTAATCCATAAACTGTACTTTGGAAATTTATATTTACTAAATAAAAGTTTAAAAAGAAACATGAGCTATTTATAAAGGTTCTTTTTTGTAAAAGATTTATTTATTTGAATGGCAGAGTTAGAATTAGAGCGAGAGTGAGAGCAAGAGCAAGAGAGAGAAAGAGAGAAAGAGAGAAATAGTCCATTTGTTGGTCCCCCCCCTCCCCCCGCATAATTGTCACAATGGCTGGGGTTAGGCCAGGAGCCTAGATCAAACCAGCACTCACCAGGGATGTTGGCATCACAGCGCCAGCCCCTATAAAGTAAAATTTTTATATGTCCTAAAATCAATCACTTGTTACTCTACACCTGCAAAGCACTTAATGATGTGTGTATCTTTCATTGCAAACAGAACCCTTTGAGCTACGTTATTTTGGAAATTAAATGCTCATGAATCTATTGGAAGTAACAAAGGCAACTGGATTCTTATTGGCCACAAATGAGAGAAGCATGAGGCTCTATTGAAAAAACAGCAATTTCTTCTTTGGTAGAATATGAATGAAAGGAAAGAAATTCAGGGTGACAATTTGACGCATGTTATTGTTTCATTAAAAAGCATTTTGTGGCCTCTTTATACATATTGACTGAAATTGTACTCAGTGCAGGCACACACTCAAACCAAGCAAAGATGCACACGCAGAACTAAATGTGTTTTCTGTATCTGCAACACTAGCAAATTCCTATAAACAAAGTTTTGTAGAGCTTGGGAGAAATGGAGTTAACACTAAATGAGCACATCACAGGAGACTGCGTGGATAACCTCAACCTTCTTAGTAAGAAAAAAGAGGGGCTGGCGCTGTGGCACAGTGGATTAAAGCCCCAGCCTGCAGCACTGGCATCTCAGATGGGTGCTGGTTCAAGTCCTGGCTGCTCCACTTCTGATCCGCTGCTCCACTTCTGATGTAGCTGCTCCACTTCCAATCCAGCTCTCTGCTATGGCCTGAGAAAGTAGTGGAAGATGACACAGGTCCTTGGGCCCCTGCCTGGGATACCCGGAAGAAGCTCCTGGCTCCTGACTTTGGATTAGCTTAGCTTTGGCCATTTCAGCCATTTGGGCTCTCCCTCTCCCTCTCCCTCTCCCTCTCCCTCTCCCTCTCCCTCTCCCTCTCCCTCTCCCTCTCCCTCTCCCTCTCCCTCTCCCTCTCCCTCTCTTTTTCTGGCTCTACCTCTCTATGTAACTCAGTCTTTTGAATAAATAAAATCAATCTTAAAGAAAAAGAAAAAAAGAAAAAAGAGGAAGTTATTCAGTGGCAAAAGAATTATCTGGTTAGCTTCTTGCCCAAGTAACCACTTTAATTTGCTTCTGTAGACAGTTTGATTTAAATGAAAATCAACAATGCCAAGTTTATACTCTGTATCCTTTCTGTCTTAAACGTTTCATTATTTTTCACATGAGGTGCTGAAAGGGGTACAATACTATCCATATGTGAGTTTGCATATTGGCTCATGGGATTACGACTTGAAATTATAGCATTTATTAAGAACAGATTTATTGTGCTGTAAAAGTCGTTTCATTCAATTCTCAATTAGACTGATCTATAGTAAGGTTTTCACATTACTCATCTGGGCAGGATATAAATTGGACAATAGCTTTCATGGTTTTTACTCAGATAAGCATTCTGTAAATGCTTAGCAGAAAAATATGTTTATGTATGTCTTCCCTATCTATATTTTCTTAAGTAAATGTGGTACCATTAGAATGTTGGCCAGACCTGTTATTAGAGAAATAGAAGTTGTTATACACACACACACACACACACACACACACACACAGACACTTAAAAGATTATATTGAGGAGGATCTTGGGAGAGAAAATTTTTGCCATATTCATCAAGAAGAGGCTTATTCAGAGAACTCGCTCTGTCTACACTTTATTACCTTGGATGATCACTAATCGGCTTCATTTCCCTTACCAAATTGTTTGCTCATGCCTTGACTGTAAACTGGTCAAGTGTATATTCAATACTGACATTTTTACAGTAACACAGATTTGTGTCTCTTTCTGATAATGAGGAGGCAAAGAAATCAATGTGGTTATTGGAATGAAAGACAAGTCCACCATAGTCATTCTGTGTTCTATCTGAGATATGTTCTTTGTATTTACATGGTTTTAAAGCAGTTTTGGCATTGGGAGCAGAGTCTGCACTGAGTCCTAGCTAGGAAGTGATCTGATTGGATAGTAGTATTTTGGTTTTTCCTTTTTAAGTTTAAGATATGTTTCAAATTATGGGAGTTATAGAAATCCTTCTTTGGAAGATCTGGGTAAAACATGGGTATTATCTGTGACATGGATCCTTCTGTTAAATTAAAATCCTTAACGATGTAACATTCAAAAATATTAAAATACGTTTAACTCCTAAGATGCCAGATAAGAACTTTAAGCTTACATTTTCCTTCTAATTGTTCTTCTCTCATTAGCAGGTGATGATGTTGTTGGAAAATCCGGATATGTAGTGTGGAGCCATTTGGTTCTCTGAAGAGTTGCAGCCTGTGGAGAGAGTACCTTGACTGGATTTCGCCTGGTCTACAAAACCGTAAGTTGCATTCCTGCTTTCAATAATTAAGTTTGTCCCCGCGTTCTGCGGGATGATGAAGATGACATATAGCAAAAACAACTATTCATTTCTGTAGCGTTCTATTCACTGATGCGTTGGCTCTGTGAATTGTTCAGTTTAGATAGAAGAACTTGAAGTAAACCTTAGGAAGCAACACCTCTGTTAAGATACACGGCGGAATCACTAACGCCTCTATGCCTTTGGCAAACTCTGATTGCTCTTCTACTCCAGAAATGGAGGTTGCTGGCCTTCAGGCAAAGTCCCTTCATCAGCAGTCTGCTTCCTCTCGAACAGAAGATGCCGGTGAGGGAAGATGTGTGCTTCTGGTGTATAGGCTGGCAGGTTATTTATTTAGACACTAAGGAAAGGAAGTGCTGGAAATGTTGGTATGAGAAAAGCGTTTGCCGAAGGGAGCTTCCCGAGGGTGAAAACCTTTGCGGAGTCAGTTGATGATTGGGTGGGAGATTCTGAAGACGGGCAGTGAGTGCCAGATTGCTGACTGGGTGGGAGATTCTGAAGACGGGCAGTGAGTGCCACATTGCTGACTGGGTCGGAGATTCTGAAGACGGGCAGTGAGTGCCACATTGCTGAGATCCTCTCACGGGAGGTGTGAGGTGGACAGTGGGAAGCACGGGTGTGTTTTCTTTAACCCGATCCTCTAGATTTCAGGGTGCATCCTGCTTTCTTGAAAAAACTTTGCTTTCAAACCGCCAGCGTCTAGCATAGGCATTCTCTCTCTCTCCTTCTCTCTTTCCCTCTCCTTCTCTCTCCATCATGCACACACACATACACACACACACACACTGCACTAGACTATTCTTGGATGCATGGGCACTTGAATTATACTCATCTGGTACGAAAAGTAGGCCCTTGGCGTAACAAGAATGTTAGTTCTTGAAAAGCCAGCTGGGATTTCCTTTCTTGTCAGAGATTGAGAATTAAGACACTGGTTCCCAGGGTGTCGCCGGAAAGGCTGGTTCCTCTGTGACCTGGTGAGCAAAGGCCAGATTGTCAGCAGGACTTGCAGCACAGTGCCTTGTGTGTAGTAAATAAATGAATAAATGGTTTTTTTCTTTTTGTAGAGGTGGGAGGTTCTTTGTCTTCCGCGTTGATGCTACTTCATGAAGTAGAAAGTTCACTCTTCGATCTTTATATTCCTGAGAGAGATGATCCTGCAACTTATGCTGCACTCTCAGAAGGGTTGCTCCATGTATGACCCTTTCTCCTTAGCAATTGTTCAAAACTCTGACATCTGTTAAGTAGCATTACTCTATTGAATAGTAATGAATGGCTAATACCTACAGGGACCCTCACTTACCCTCAGTGACCTGCACTATCACTTTAGCATCACCCACCTATGGGGTCTAAGAGCCCTGTCCTCCCTTATTCAACTGTTGTCTCAGAACCCGCTACTCCATGAATTCAAATGTCTTGAACAACAGCCTCCTATTACTGTTGTGTGCTAAAGTAGCACCTGGGGCCCGCATTGTGGCATAGCGGGTTAAACCACCACCTGTAGCACTAGCATCCCTTCTGGGTGCCGGTTCAAGTCTCGGCTGCTCCACCTCTGATACAGCTCCCTGCTAATGGCTGGGAAAGCATCAGAAGGTGGCCCACATGCTTGGGATCCTGCACTCTAGTGGGGGAAGCTCCGGGTTCCTGGCTTCAGCCTGGCCCAGCCCCAATCGTTGCGGCCATTTGGGGAGTGAAGCAGCATATGGAAAATCTCTCTCTCTCTCTCTCTCTCTCTGTGTGTGTGTGTGTGTGTTTCTCAGACTCTCCTTCCTGTTCTTGCTCTAACTCTGCCTTTCAAATAAATAAATCTTTAGAAGAAATGAAGTAGTACCCACTTACTAGCCGGTTAGACTTGCTATGTAGCGGAAGCTTTGGTGGGCTCAGATGGGCTCCTCTGGTACCCAGGGGCTTCTTGGCTGAGTTGTCTCCCACTCTTTTGTGTTTCTCACTTTCCCCCAAGTCGCCATCGAATTCATTTTCTTATGGTGGTGGCCAGGATTGCAAAAAACAAACACAACTGTGGAAGCATTCCCAGGCCTCTGCTTGCATCAAATTTGATTCTGTCCCGTTGGCTAAAACAAGTTACATGGAGCCCATAGTTGGCCTGGGAGACCACTGTGAAAGGGCGGGGCACAGGGAATCCTGGGAACCTGGTTGCATTCCTTTAATCAGAGTGGAGTAGGTTGCTTACCAGAAGTTACCCCTCAACCACAGGCGAGACAGCATCAAGGCAGACCTTGGGCTCCGGCTCTAGGGTCTCCTCCCAGCTGTTCAGGACCCTCACCCTGATAGATGACGAACATAAGGGAGACTTGTGTAACAAGAAAAAGACATGCTTTGTTTTATTGTGAATTTTCTGGCCAGGCTGGTTACCCTGGCATAGTTTTCAGGGAACAGATATCGATTTATGCAGACTCTTCTATTCTGTTGGTTAAAGCCAAGGAGGTCTAACAAATGCAAGAACTTAAGGAAGAACAGCCTTTTCCAAGCACTCATGTTCACTACTTTGAAATTCCAAGAAGAGAAAAATGTTTAAATTATTATGTTAATGATTTAGAAGCAGCTAAGTGGACTCAAAGAGATGAAACTCTTCTTGGAAGCAGGTTCGGCTAAGTACGCCACATGATAATGACTCTGTGATTTGGAAAATTCCAGAAATAATGTGTTGTATAAGGCAGGCTTTGCCCCAGCAGCAGGCACCTGTATCCCACATGGGAGAGCCTGGGTTCCAGCCCCAGCTTCGTGGCCATGCCAACACTGGGAGACAGTGCCCAGGGCTCAGTGGTCATGCGACACTGGGAGACAGCACCCAGACCTCAGTGGTCATGTGACACTGGGAGACAGCACTCAGGGTCATGTGACACTGGGAGACAGCGCCCAGGGCTCAGTGGTCATGCAACACTGGGAGACAGCGCCCAGGGCTCAGTGGCCATGCGACACTGGGAGACAGCACCCAGGCCTCAGTGGTCATGTGACACTGGGGGACAGCACTCAGGGTCATGTGACACTGGGAGACAGCGCGCAGGGCTCAGTGGTCATGCAACACTGGGAGACAGCGCCCAGGGCTCAGTACTTGGGTTCCTGCCACCCGTCGGGGAGACCTGACCTGAGGTCTTGGCTTCTGGCTTCAGCCTCAGCCTACTCCTGACTGTTGTAGTTGGGGAGTGAGCCAATGAGTGGAATCTCGCTCTATTTCTCCCTCACAGATGACATAAACACACAAAAAACAAGACTTTGAGACAAGACTGCTTTGTCAAAAGGCTTTGTAAATTTAAAAACGTCGTAAAACTCTTTGTCCTCCAATCATGTCAGAGAATTTAGCCTCAGGAAGGAATTTTAGAATCCGGTTTAATTAATTGCTCTGTCAGTGGAAGATACAGGTCCCAGGACAGTTAGCACCCAGTTGGGCTGACTACTGCACATCGGAGGGTACTTTGGAAAATATGTGGACAAATGGAATTAAAAGATAAGTTGATTTTGGTGCACAATTTTGAAATCTGTACATGCAGAGAGTCTTTGAAATCTTCATGGAAAGGGTAGAGTATGAAAAATGATGCACAACTGAATTGCAGGGGGCTTTGCACCAACATACATTTATCTTTTAATTCCATTTTTTTCCATGAACATTTTTTTAAAAGAATCATTTATTTATTTGAAAGTCAGAGTCACACAGAGAGAGAAGGAGAGGCAGAGAGAGAGAGAGAGAGAAAGGCCCTCCATCTGCTGGTTCACTCCGCAATTGGCTGCAACAGCCGGAGCTGTACCGATCCAAAGCTAGGAGCTAGGAGCCTCTTCCGAGTCTCCCTCGTGGGCACGGAGGCCCAAGGACTTGGGCCATCCTTCACTGCCTTCCCAGGCCACAGGCAAAGAGCCAGACTGGAGGTGGAGCAGCCGGGACCTGAACTGAGACCCACATGGGATGCCAGCACTGCAGGCAGGGGCCCCACCTGGTACGCCACAGTGAGTTCCCTGGATTCCTTTTTTAAAATACATATTCTGTTTCTTTGGAAATCCAATGATATGGAAGGAGAAGTTGAAATACAGAATGGGCAACAGGAAGAGGGGGAGGGGGAGGAGAGAGAACATTTTTAAGTGTGATCTGCAACTCTGCAACTCTGTGGTGGCTCTTAGCTGTGTGCAAGCTTTTGGCTTCTCATCTGGAAAGTGAGGACTCCATTGATTTACTCATGTGAGAGCAGAGAGACTGAAAGAGCTCCTGTCTGTTGCTTCGCTCTCCAGAGGCCTGCAGTGACCAAGGCTGAGGCTGGGCCGTGGGAACTCAACCGAGGTCCCCCACGTGAGTGGCAGGAACCCAGTTACAGGAGGAAGCACTGCTGCCTCCTGGGCCTCGGCTGGCGGGAAATTGGAGACAGGAGCCAGAGCAGGGAGCTGCGTCCAGGTGCTCCCATGTGGGATGTGGGCCTCTTACCTGGTGTCTTTACTGCCAGGCCCCCTGCCCAGCCGCAGATGAGGATGGGCTGAACAGCACTCACTCCTAAATGAATGCAGTCAAGTACATAAAACTCTAGGCATAGTCACTCGTTCATCCCAAGTTGTTAATCCTGTTCTTTTTTTTCTGAGCCAAAGATTTTGCCAGAAACTCTGCCATTGGCACTGTAGCCGCACTGAGAGGGATAATGCAGCGAAAGGCCTGGCACTCATTTCCAAGTCGCCTTCCTTCTCCTGTCTCGCTTTGGATGATTGTCAGGAGGGCAAGGCAGAGGGCAGTTTTTGGGAAATGAGAGAGAAGAAGGAGGAAATACAGCAGTCAGAATGACCAGACTTAACTTCAAATTTATCATGAATTGGATTTTCTGGCTTCTTGAATAGCAGGTTTCAAGTCATTGGTAATTACCTATGCATGAATGTAGACCTTGGCAGCTTATTCTCTACTTGTGAAAATCTCAGTTTTTTCGAGCTTCAAGAGCGGGAATTGGCATCTGCACTATCTGGGGGTGTCTCCTCTAAGTACTGGAAACATTGATGGGAGGGGTTTGCCCATTTAGTGCCAGGTATTTGTCTTACATATGCTCTTCACTGAATCAGTAGTTGTAGAATACCAGGGATTTTCCTGCCCATCAGTAGATTTAAAGCAATAAATAATCCTTGAATCATGGATAGAAATGACCACTAAATCTCAAAATAATACTGTGAAATGCATGATAGAAAGTCTAACCATTAATACAAATATTATAAAAATTGCACAGAATCACGGTGGTAATTCCCATGAATGTAGAGAGTGATGGAAAATTTAGATCTAGAGGAAAAATAAATTAAATAGCCCTAATAAATGTGGACTATGGCATGAGAAGTTCTTAGTTGAGGGATTAAATTTGATTTTTAAAATAGAAATTAATGTTTGTGTTTATGCATGCTTGCATATTCTTTGATTTATAGGATATTCCCATCACTTGTCAACAATTTACATGATCAGTTCCCTGATTTTGATGATTGAATGTTCAGGAAATTGCTATTAGGGTGAATCACACATGGCTTGAACACGCCAGCAGTGGGGCTGTGAGTGTCCTCTTGGGTTTTTGATGGGATATCCTTGGGGCCTCACTTGGGGTCAGAATTGCTCATCAAGACGGGTGTTGGCATTTTCCCTTAGAGCTTTCACCTTGCCTGATCCTGAAGTCCGCGAGTAGAACTTGAGATGAGTGTTTCATATTTCATATTTGTATACTTCATACTTTATTTATACAGCACCTCTGAAAGGAAAGATAGCATAGTCTAAAAGAATAAAATCCCATGTCCAAAGAACATGGGTTGGATTCAGTTTCAACTGATATTACTTAACTGGTGCTGAAAAATTTTAAATCCTCTGAACCCAAATATTTTCCTCTGAATAAAGAAGACATGAAATGTATTTCCTAATGCTGATTTGAACATTACATTAGAAGAAGACAAAATATTTGGCAAAGTACTGATATAACTTAGGTACACTATTTATAGCAGTCACTAGAGCCACTGTGAGACCCTTGGCCACAGAGGAGGCACCAGGAAGGCACTGGGAGCCCAGGGAAGGCCTCTGTCTCACCTGAATGCTGAAAGTGCTCCTGGTGCAGTGGAAGAAGCAGCATGTGGACGGACCTACTGAGCGCAGAGTGGTTCAGCTGGGTAGAAAGTGAGGGATGAAGGAGAAACAAGAGATGGGTGTTAGGGTGATAAACCGAAGCCAGATCCCAAACAGTTGCAAAGTCAGGGCAGGGAGCTATTACTGTAGCCCGCAGCCAGTGGAACCCTTCACTGCAGGGTTGAAGGTGGCAGGTGAGATGACCCAGTTCTCGCTTTACAAAGGTCTCTGGAAATCAGAGTGGGAAGCCCAGAGGGGACCATGGCATTTGTCCCAGCTGTGGACTTGAAGTTCGCTGGACGGGAGTACTGGCAGTGGGTACCAAGAAGTGGCTAGATTTCAGGAGTGCAGAAAAAATGTTGCCTTCCTAATACATACTAAGTGGAAATGAAAAGCCGTTCACCTGGAGTCCACTCTCAGATGCTGATAAATCACCCCGCCGAGTGAGTGGGTGGCCCTGGTTTGTTTCTGAATAATTTCTGAATATTTCTCTGTTGTCAACCAGAAGCTGAAAGGGGAGGAAATTAATCTTTTCAGCCTTTGTCTTCATCTTTGAGTGTCCACATGAAATGAATTTTGAAGTGCCTCTCTGTATAATTTTCTTCACTTTTCTTCAAGTTAATTCCCATCGATAAGCAAATTAATTCTGCCCTGTTTCTCCTCGTCAACAGTACAGGCATGGTTCACAGATAATTGTCCCATGCCCTCTCTAGTCTGTTTCCTCACTGGGAATATTGGATTTCCAAGTGTTGGCATGATGACTGTTTGACAAGAGGGTATCATTTTATTTTATGAGCATTTTTTTCAATTTTGAAGATTTCTCTTGCATTCATTTGGAATTCTATTGTGTCTACCAAGTGTTGTTGCAGAAGCGATTAATTTGGACTCAACAGTAACATAATTTTTCCTCCGTGCAATCCTGGGTCCTTCAGAATCTCGCTTCTGATCACCTCTGAGCTTCTCTCTTCACCCGCTTCGCAGCGAGCACTCTTGGCTCTGGAGCAGTCTGTGTGTGACGTCCTCCAAACACCTGCTCACCTGCAGCCTCTGTGCATCATCTCAGATTTTCTCTACTTCCAGCATCCTCCTTCCTCCCTAGCACTGACTGGTTCGTGACTCCCTGCTTAGACACCTATTCTGACACGTTTCCTGAACACACATGGCTGTTATGTGTGGAGGGCTGATGTTACATCAGGAGTAGAAAGGATAAAAAATCGAGCACAGCAAACTAGACTGTGAGATTGTGGAAGTTCATGTGTAGGTGGAGAGATGGATGCTAATGCATCCCTCCACACACACACACACACACACACACACACACACACACGCATGTGTGCACACACACAGACACCCCTATGCTTGTGTGTATGTACGTGTTCTCAGAGAAGGTCTGCAAGGAAGAGGCCCAAGACGGTCATCTCCAGAGGAAGGAAATTGTCACAGAACAGGGGAGAATCGTTTAGAAGATGTTTTCTTGGGAATTATTTAGCAGTGTATGAGATGGCAGTAGCTGTAGCGCCAGTTGATTGAAAATGAGAAACATGTGCAAGTGCTGTGATAGACTAGTCCATGTTGCCGTGAGAGGCTGCCAGGAGAACCCCGTGAAGTTTTGGAAATTAATGTTGTCCTTCTGTGAATGGAAAAGAATATTCTAGACAGAGCTGTGAGCCTAGGGAGAGGCCTCTGTCAGGAAAAAGACTGTAATGGGGGAAGGGAAGAGCAGTGGCAGAAACGAAGCCCTAATATAAACTGTGCTTCATGAACTACTAGTAATACTCTATCACTATTTGTCCACTTGTTGTACTAAATACTCCACATCAATGCAAGACATTCGTAATAGGGAAAATTGCATTCGGGAGAGAGGACACAGTGGGAGTTCCTTTACTATCTGCTGATTTTTCCGTAAACCTAAAACTGTTCAAAAGAAAAAGAGAAGACAAGAAAGTCAGTGCTGAAAAAGAACGAGAGAAGCCATGGTTGTGTGAAGAAAGACAGAAATGAGAAACATCATTGAAGGCAGAAAATGGACATTCTGTGACTCCGTAAAGGGCTTAAGATCCAGACACATTAACTACTGATGAAAGATTAAATGGAATACGCTCTTCACGGCATTGGTCTATGATTTTGACAGAAGTTGTTTAACTGTAAAGTTGAAGACAGAAGATAGACTGGCATAGGTAAGGATAAACTTAGTACCTTCAGAATAATTAGAATTTACGATTTAAAGGATCAGTCAGATTAAAAGTTTACTCTCCGTCGAAATATTTGGTAAAAATTCCTAAAGATTTGTTAAACTCTTGGACTTGTTGGCAGCTAACAGCATTACTTCCATATGTATATAAAGGATGTGTATGTGTGTCCCGTTATTTATGGGTATTTTGTTGCAAGTATTATACAATAGATAGTTTATTCTCTTAGCTCCATAGGTTTTTACAAGTGACTCTTTGGAGGGACCAGCGCTGTGGCACGGTGGGTTAAAGCCCTGCATGTAGTGCTGGCATCCCACATGGATGCTGGTTCCGGTCCAGCTGCTCCACTTCGGATCCAGCTCTCTGCTATAGCCTGGGAAAGCAGTAGAAGATGGCCCAGGTCCTTGACCCCCTGAACCCTCACTGGAGACCCAGAAGAAGCTCCTGGCCCCTGGCTTCAAATCAGTCAGCTCAGTTCTGGCCGTTGTGGCCATCTGGGGAGTGAACCAATGGATAGAAGACCTCTCTCTCTCTGGCTCTACCTCTCTCTGTAATTCTGTCTTTCAAATAAATAAAATATATCTTTAAAAAGAAATGTGACTAGGCTGGCGCCACGGCTCACTAGGCTAATCCTCTGCCTGTGGCACCAGCACCCTGGGTTCTAGTCCAGGTTGGGGCGCCGGATTCTGTCCTGGTTGCTCCTCTTCCAGTCCAGCTCTCTGCTGTGGCCCGGGATTGCAGTGGAGGATGGTCCAAGTGCTTGGGCCCTGCACTCACATGGGAGACCAGGAGAAGCACCTGGCTCCTGGCTTCAGATCAGCGTGGTGCGCCGGCCACAGTGGCCATTGGGGGGTGAACCAACGGAAAAAGGAAGACCTTTCTCTGTCTCTCTCTCTCTCTGTCTCTCTCACTGTCTAACTCTGCCTGTCCAAAAAAAAAAAAAGAAATGTGACTGGAGATGGTTTTAACAGGCTGGATTAATCAACAAAATTCCCTACATGGTTATCACCTAATCATTGATGGAGTCATCCCTGTATATGGAATTCACATGATATGTTTTCCCCTAACATATGTGGAACATGCATGCAGATTAATAATTTCTATGCCACTTTGTGAAAAGTCTATTCAACTATAGTTAGAACAAAAATCACCACAAAGTACTAAATAGAATTTGATGGATGTAAAAAGGAAAAGTTGGATGGAATGGATACTCTTCCACATCCAGGCCAGCATGTCACAGGTAGTAGATCTGAGAAAGAAGGGGGAGTGAAATGGCCGGTGTAGTTGCATTCCTTATGCTGTATAACAGAAAGGATGTGCAACATACTTAAGTAAATATATAGGCAATATCAACAGAATGAAAATACCTCAAACTCCTGGAAATGGAAACTGTATGTTTTAGGTGACAAAAAGCCCCAGGAAAGAGATGAAAGTTAGATACTGCATAGAAAATATTTGTGATATTGCAATGAAAGCTACTGGAAATGTAACTGCCTGAGAAAGGACTACACATAAAACTGAGCTTCCATAATTTGTAGGGTGCATCCAGATACCATAAGTGTAACTGAAGGCACTGACTGTGCAAGACATGGTGCTGCAGAACAGATGTAGGAAGCAGTGGGAGCTGAATTTTCCTACATTTGATGAAATTTGATTCTCCCTGCATGGGGGACCTGGAAGAAGCTCCTGGCTCCTGGCTTTGGATTGGTACAGCTCTGGCCGTTGCAGCCAATTGGGGAGTGAACCATTGGATGAAAGACCTCTCTCTCTGTCTGCCTCTCCTCTCTCTGTGTAACTCTGACTTTCAAATAAATAAATAAATCTTTTTTAAAAAAAGCAACAACACAGGACTGACGTTGTGGTATGGGTGAAGCCGGCACCTGTGCAGCCAGCAACCCATATGTGCATCCTGTGTGAACACCCGATCAGTTTCCCCCGTCCCACTTCCAATCCAGCTCCCTGCTACCGTGCCTGGGAAAGCAGAGGATGATGGCCCAAGTGCATGGGCCTCTGCCATCCCTATGGGAGACAAGGATGGAGTTCCAGGCTCCTGGCTCCTGCCTGGCCTAGCCCAGCCATTGCAGTCATCTTGGGAAGGAACTAACAGGTGGAAGATCTGTCTCTTCTCTCCCCCCACCCCAGCTCTGGCTTTCAAATAAAGTCTCTTTGTTTCCTTTTTAAAGCAGCAGCATAATGTGGCTCAGAAGTTTAAAAGCTTTCAATACATAAAATGCATTGATGGCTGCAGGACTGGGACTGTCAGCACCCGGAGGGGACGCTAAGGCCTGAGGAAATCTGCAGAGTAGTGCCTGCATTCATGTTGTTGGCTTTGGAGCTGGTTTCACTGGTAGATGATTGACCAGTACTGAGCCTATATTTCACTTTAAAGTTCAGATCGCATCCTGAAATAGACAGAAGATACTGCATGATAGGGCGCTTCAGCATTATCAGATCCCTGTGTGATTTAGCACTTCACCAGGAATAAAGGGAAAATCAAATGTCCATAACGCTAGGTTCAGAGAAAGCATTGGAAAACATTCGATACTTCCTCAGAACACACAAAAATACATAAAACTACCTGTAGAAATGAATTTTGTTAACCACGTAAATGACACCTGTGCGAAGTAGAAATATAGCAAAACACTTATTTTTTTTTTTTGACAGGCAGAGTTAGTGAGAGGGAGAAACAGAGAGAAGGGTCTTCCTTCTGTAGGTTCACCCCTAAACGGCCGCTGTGGCCGGCACGCCGCGCTGATCCAAAGCCAGGAGCCAGGTGCTTCCTCCTGGTCTCCCATGTGGGTGAAGGGCCCAAGCACTTGGGCCATCCTCCACTGCACTCCTGGGCCACAGCAGAGAGCTGGCCTGGAAGAGGAGTGACCGGGACAGAATCTGGCACCCCAACGGGGACTAGAACCATGAGTGCCGGCACTGCAGGTGGCGGATTAGCCTAGTGAGCCGCAGCACCAGCCAACACACTTAAATTCTAAAGACGTGTTGCCCTTGCCCAGTGACCAAGGGGGAAAAGCAAGCTCATTCATTCTTCACTTACCATTGTAGCAGAGGTAATGGCGTTGCAGTAAGGCCAGGAAAAAGGGAGGTATGCAGATGTCAATTAAATGGCTTGGTTTGAAGAATCTGTGTCCATAGAAAAATCAAATTCTCTATAAAAAGTTCAAAGAATAAACTAAATTATCAAGGTGATAGGATAAATAGTAGATATATAAAATTCATTTATACTTCCATACGCTAACAAGAAATAATTTAAAGACAGAATTTTCAACACCACCATTATGGTAACTTCCAAAATTATATAAAAAATTATGGCAGTTGACTCTGCATTGTAAATAGAAGATGAATATTTGTGTTCATTTTTTAAAGATTTATTTTACTTATTTGAAAGAGTTACAGAGAATGGTAGAGAGGGGGAGAGAGAGAGAGAGAGAGAGAGATCTTCCATCCTCTGGCTCACTCCCCAAATGGCTGCAACAGCTGAAGCTGAGCCAGTTGGAAGCCAGGAGCCAGAAGTTTCTTCCAGCTCTCCCACATAGGTGGAGAGCCCCAAGGACTTGGGGCATCCTCTGGTGCTTTCACGGGCACATTAGCAGGTAGCTGAATCAGAAGTAGAGCAGCCAGGACTCAAACCGGCGCCCAGATGGAGTGTTGGCACTGCAGGCCAGAGCTTAACCAGCTGTGCTACAGTACTGCCCCTTTTTGTGGTGTTTTCAGCCAATGTGGTTAGTTGAATCTCAGTAAAATGTTTTACTTTTCTGTACAATTAAAGTAAATCATGGTTCTCCATGAATTTATTTTGGATAATTTGATTTGAGCTAAATTTAATGCTTCCAAAATGTTAGCCATTCAGAAAGTGATGGACTTAGGAAGTGAATATATGCAAATAATAATAGCTTAAAAGGCCTTTTGAATTATACAGTTTCCCTCTTTGTTGGTGCTGTGGGGTGCGACTATTTATCTGTTTAGTTTTTGTATCCAGTGCTTGGCACTGCCCTGGTTCATAGGCCTGCGGTTGTCGTCCCTGGCCAGTGAAACTCAGGTGTAAAGACCTTGGGCTCTACATAAGACACTGAAACCCTAGATTCTCAACTAACCTAGATAAACCTGGAAGCAAACATCAAAACGCATGGTAAATGATTTTATTAACTCAGTGAACATACTGGATATAAATCATATAATGTCGTTAACATAAAAAGTGCTTTTTCTGACCAAAGTTTAGGAGTTTGTCGTCAGACAGTGACTGCTCTTTGTGACTTTGCCCTGTGCTGCCTGTGTCCTGGTGGGTGCAGGGGGACACGCTGCCGCTTGTAGTTCCTTCCTAGTTACTCTGGAATGCCTCCCTCCTGGTTTTCTCCAGTATCCGCTTTGTGCTGATAAGCTTTCCTCTCACATGTTACAATTGGAGCTTTGATTTTTCAGTTTTCCCTGTGATGATTCCAGGAACCAGTCTGATGGCCATTTTGTTATTAGTCTTCTTTCCAGCGTTATTAAATGATGTTATTTTTAGTATAGCTTTTAGCACAGTTTCCAGCTCCACTGAACATGACTGAGCATGCAAACATTTGGCAAGCTCATTTTTTTTCTTGACTAATGAGGACATATCAATTCTTTGTTATGGGACTTATCATTGCAAGTTGGCAATTAGCCTTGTCATTTACATATGTTTTCCATGATTGTGGCAACGTTTTTTTAAAAAAGATTTATTTATTTGAGAGGCAGAATTACAGAGAGAGAGAGAGAGAGAGAGAGACAAACAGACAGACAGAAAGAGAGGTCTTCCATCTACTTGTTCTCTCTCCAAATGGCCACACTGGCTTGAGCTGTGCCGATGTGAAGTCAGGAGCAAGGAGCTTCTTCTGGGTCTCCTTCATGGGTGCAGGAGTCCAAGGACTTGGGCCATCGTCTGCTACTTTCCCAGGCCTTAGCAGAGAGCTGGGTCAGAAATGAAGTAACTGGGACTTGGATGGGTGCCCACATGGGATGCTGACATGGCGTCGTAGGTGAAGGCTTGACCTGCTACGCCACAATGCCAGTGTCAACTGTGGCAACTTTTAGTCATTTTACTAAACACTGATTTCCATTTTTAGATAAGGAATATTTGGTTGACAGCAGAAAGGGACAGTTCCAGGGATGTGAAACCGAGACTCCTCCGTTCTGGATCAGAGTCACACCTTACTGCAGTGTAACAAGGCAAGCACTCACTGTGTGGCAGTAGCTTATTTCTGAACAGATCTGAAATGTTTATATAAAGAGAAGTGGGGACTGGAGCTGTGGCGTAGCAGGTAAAGCCACTGCCTGCAATGTTGGCATCCCATATGCGAGCTGGTTCAAGTCCCAGCTGCTCCACTTCCAATCCAGCTCTCTGCTATCTCCTGGGAAAACAGTAGAAGATGGCCCAAGTCCTTGGACCCCTGCACATATGTGGGAGACCCAGAAGAAGTTCCTGGCTCCCAGTTTCTGATCAGCATAGCTCCAGCCATTGTGGCCATCTAGGGAGTGAACCGGTGGGTGGAAGGCCTCTCTGTCTCTCTCTGCCTCTACCTCTCTGTATCTCTGCTTTTCAAATAAATAAATAAATAAATAAATAAATAAATAAATAAATCTTAAAAAAAAAGTGAAGTATTTGTTTAACATCACATTGTTTCAAAAAATCATCTATGTTTTCAGCAAATTTTGAAGATTGCACATGGTTTAAATTATTTAAATTTTTCACTTGTGAGCTGTAGTAAAATACAGGCCATGCAATGCCATGCTAAATGAAGTGACATTTGAGCACTTCAGCTAGAGAGCAGAGTTTATGTGTCTGGTACCCGGTGAGGTCAATACAGAATTTGAGATCAAGCTTGTTTGGGGGCTGTGATGGCCGTGCAACCTTAAGGCAACAGCCAGACATGTGATTGATGGACTCAAGTCAGTGGACAGAGTGCGTAAACCACTTGGCAGAGGAGGGTGTGAGTCGTGAGAGCAGCTCATAGCCACACTCCACAGCTGGGAACATGTGATGGGCTGGGAATAAGGTAAAAATGACTCCTGACCACAGAAGTTCTCAGAAGCACTGATGTGACTGAAAATTCGCTTCATGGAGTGTGGGGAGAGGAGCATTCAAAGAGATGTGTGGTCATCGCCATGGAAACTGAAGCTCACATGCAGCTGAAGATCTCCATGACTGTCAGAAAGCAGAACTGGCATCACACGAACGCATGGCAAGCAGCGAAAAGGAATTGGTGGTTTCACATACGCTCCGGAAACCAAAATTACACGGGTAAACACTTGCATTGCCAAGTGTTGACTTTTCATTAAGCTGCTGTTTATGTGGGCGTCGCTGGCCACTGAGTTCCAGAGACGGGAGCCTCAGCCTAGTGCTACAGTCCTCCGTGGACCTGTGTCTAGCTCGCTGCCCTCTCACAGTCATTGTCTCAGATTGCACTGCAAAATTACTCTTTTTTTCCCCTGGTATTCTGCTGACAACCCTGGCTTTGCAGCAAGAGTATGTTTAACATACTCTAACTAAATGACTGTTTTCTATGTTAACCCTTCACCTGGTCTCCAATGATAAGAAGCAGCAGCTGTCATTGTCAAAGATAAAGAAGTAACGGTGACTTCCTGTGCTGCTAATCAGAGGAACAAGATGGTAGACGTGAACAGACACAGTAGTGACTGCATGGCAGGGTCAGCTTTCTTCTCCACTCTCTTTTTTCCATGGTGGGAGAGAAGGTTCATGCCCTGGGCCCTCTGTCTCGGCTCCTGCAGTGTTCGATGTTAATACACCTTTGTGCTAGGCCAGGTTACTGACAGCAGGTAGAAACCCCAGGGGAGCCGTGACAGAATCAGTAACGCCAGTTGCTCCTCTCTGAGTAAAGCAGATGTGTCGTTTTGCTGATAGGATAGTTATTTTTCTTTCCCCAAAAGCAATTACATTCAACTAGAATGTGTACTTTATACTTTCTTTAGAATCCAGATTAATTCAGCTAAAATCGTCTTACTGTCTCTAGGGAGTGGGCACAGACCAGGACTTTGGTTCTGTTTGTCTACTTTTTTTAAAAAACCATTGCCCAGGACTTAATGGCTTCCAAATTAAAAGTGACTTAAAAAAAAAAACTTCCACTTTATTTCTCTTGTTTCTTCTCCTTTTGTTGGATTATCAGATGCACTGCAATGGATAGAGTTGCCCTTCCATTATTTATTGTGAAAGTACACCACCATGGGGAATTTGGTGATACCCCAGTGTCTGTGTCCTTAGGAAGGAGTAAGCATTTTGATACTGAATTTGATTATTTATGAGTGGATGATCTCACATGAATTTTGATTTCTGCAAACATTAAGCGGCTATGTAATTAGGGGAAATACTGAGATTTATTCCCCCACATCGGTGAAAGCAGCTTCCGGTCTGGGAAGCAGGAACGCAGGGAGAGTTGGCCTCTCTGAGCACTGTGTCCGGTGGAAAGTTCTTGAAATACTTTTACAAGAAATAGTTGATCTCATGGCTGTTTTCTTTCTGTTGAAAATGCGCTTGGATCTCGCATGCGCGAGCCGTGAGGAAGGCACAGCAGGCAGCTGTGAGGGCCCTGTGCGGCCTGTCTGCTCACTCGCCAAGGGATGATGGCGACCTCACTCCTGGCCTGCGCTGGCTCTCTGTCAGTCTTTGCCAGAGTGATCTGGAAGAGCTATTCGAGTATCTCCACCCTTTTCCCCAGTGGATATTTAGATAAATAGAATAAGTATGTCTGTTATGAGGAAGTGCCCGTCCTGAAGTTTTCTCAGAACCTCGACTCCTGTTCCCTGCTGGCACTGGGAGTTTGGTCTTAGAAGCAGTGGGATGTCGGGTGGTGTCAGAGGGTGGGAAACCCTGGTCTCACGTGGAGTTATGTTGCAGTTGATTTCTCCACAATGTCGCAGTGGATTCGTTTCTGAGAGGAGGAGCGTGGTGGGGGCAAGAGGCGCGAAGTCACCACACAGACCCCGGAGTCGGGTGAAAGCGGGCCTGAGGCAGGCAGCCCACAGACTCGTTCATTTCATTTGCTACAACAGCTTATATAGCCAAGACCAGCCAATCTGGTCAAGGGGTGGTCTATGCCTCAACCAATCACAGCCTGTTGCCAGGCAGTTTCCAAAGCCATCCAATCACATCCTGTTACCAGGCAGGCTCCATTGCCAGGTGGGATTCAAAGCCATCCAATCACAGCCTGTTGCCAGGCAGTTTCCAAAGCCATTCTTGAGTAACTGACGCTTGCTTGCCAGTGGCCATCTTGGCATGGCCTTCTTGTTCCACCATTGTTCCACCGTTGTTGGAGCAGAGACACAGTGGAGTCAGACCTCTGGCTTGTGGAAGGGGTAGCTGCGATGTGTCGGGGGGCGAGGCCCATCCACACCCCACGGCCTCTCTGCAGCTCAGCATCTGCACTTTGGGGTCCAGGGAGCTGTCCAGATGGACAAGGTCAATTCTACGTTTTTGGGGAAAAAAGTGAAAATCTTTGATGGTAAAGCTTTCTCTGCCATAAACAATATACATGTAGTTTCAGTACTAGTGAAATCTTTCAGAGTTACAAGCGACTAATTCTTGATCAACCTGCCTCAGATCAATACTGTTCTATCAGTGCACACCATTCAATTTAGCTACCTTCCCTTCACTGGTAAATACTTAAAAACACATTTGACATTTGGAACTAATTACTCCAAGTTTGTTCAAATGAGCTTTAGAAATACTATATAATGATAGGATTAAGAGTCAAAAGGATCACACAAATAAGACTAGTGTCTGCTAATACTAACTGATAGAATTAAAAAGGAGAGAACGATCCAACATGGGAAGAGGGATACACAGCAGACTCATAGAATGGCAGGTGTCCTAAACAGCACTCTGGCCTCGGAATCAGTCCTTAGGGCATTCGGATCTGGCTGAAGAGCCCATGAGAATATTTTAGGCATGGAAAGCCAAGACACTCTGGCAAAAAAAAAAAAAAAAAAAAAAAAAAAGGACCTAAATGAAAGATCTCTGTGAGTGAGATCCCAGTGGAAAGAACAGGTCATCAAAGAAGGAGGTACCTTTCTCTGAAGGGTGGAGTGAACTTCCACTTTGACTATGACCCTGTCTAAATAAGATCAAAGTCGGCAAACTCAAAAGGCTTCCATAGCCTTGGCAACTCATGCCAAGAGCCTAGGGAGATTACTGACATCATAAACAAGAGTGTCAATTGTTAAGTCAACAACAGGAGTCACTGTGCACTTACTCCCCATGTAGGATCTCTGTCCTTAATTTGTTGTTCAGTGTGAATAAATGATATAACTAGTACTCAAACAGTACTTTACACTTAGTATTTCTGTGTGGGTGCAAATGGTTGAAATCTTTACTTAATATATACTATTGATCTTCTGTATATAAAGTATGTAAACATACTTATAAATAATAGTGTATATATATATACTAATTGATCTTCTGTATATAAAGATAATTGAAAATGAATTTTGATGTGAATGGAATGGGAGAGGGAGTGGGAAATGGAATGGTTATGAGTGGGAGGGAAGTTATGGGGGGGGAAAGCCACTATAATCCAACAGCTGTACTTTGGAAATTTATATTTATTAAATGAAAGTTAGGAAAATGTTCTTAAACTAACATTTGTGGGAAATGGGAAATTAATTTCCAGCAATTCAGTTATCTTGTGAAGCTTTTCAAATTTTTCAAGTCTCTCTGTTAGTTTCTGCATGATTATAATAGTATCAGAGCTAAGTATTTACATTCTGGGATCTTTGCATTTTGAGAAATGATCAAGGGATGAACTGTTCATGGTACTTTCTTAGTCAAAGGTAAGACATAGGATTGCTGTTAAGAAAACAATTTCAAGGTCAGAAGTGGTAAATGGGCACAATGATGGAAGTGTAGGGTTTAAATTAGTAGCCAGGGTAGCTACAGGAGAAACTACCAACTAGGGCTGTTACTGTCGAGGATTGGCCTGCCTCTCACCCTGTTACTGGTGAGTTGTCCAGAGGTGCAGCTTGCTCAGCGCCTTCATCTCGGTTGCGTTCCTCCAGCGTCCACTCTCAGCTACTACTCACCTGTGGGTAAAGCCGCTCTGAAGGCAGGCAGGTCGAAAGTTCTGCAGTGTAACTGGAAGGCTGCCAGCGCTGCCCCAGAGCTGGGACTCCGACAGCTCTGCGTGCAGAAGATCGAGGCAGAGTCGTACACTTCTGGCTCAGCAGAACTTGCACACGCTGCTTAGCTTGGATCCAGAGCTCGTGATAATTTTACCCGGCTATCGACACTTCTCTGCTCTGCACTGAGAAGCTTCTGGCCCTCGGGTCAGTAATGATATGCAAACGGAACCATCCGTTTCCTTCTGATTTGTTGTAATCCTTTAAATGTTTCTGTCTTATTGTATGTGTTTAAAGAGTTTTCTGTGTCATTTTTCTCTATTTTTGGCTTGTTTCTCTGCCTCTGGAAACATCTAACACAAATATATTTCTAAGCAATGCACAGCACATTTGAATAATCACATAAATCTCTTTACAAGAAGTCAGGCTTCTCATTCAATGCTGAGATTTCGGGATCAACCTTGACTTTCTATGAATTCTTCTCACATGAGATTAGACAAAGCAAACCTGGGGCATAACTGCTTTCTATATCTGGAGAACTACTTTTTAAAAATATTTATTTATTTGAAAGGCAGAGTTAGAGAGAGTTAGAGGGAGAGAGAGAGAGACTGTATCATTCTTCATCCCCTGGTTCACTTCCTAAGATGGCTGCAATGGCCAGATCTGGGCCAGAAGCTGGGAGTTTCTTGCAGGTCTCCCTTGTGGGTATCAGGGGCCCAAACACTTGGGCCATCTTCCACTGCTTTCCTAGGCCATTCACAGGGAGCTGGATCAGAAAGTGGATCAGCCAGGACCCCAGCTGGTGCCCAAACGAGATGCCGGCATCGAAGCTGGCAGCTTTACCTGCTACGCCACAGCACTGGCCCCTGGAGAAATATTTCCTGAACAATAAGGTATCACTGAAATTTTGTAGACATTGGCTTCTTAAGGTGGTTATTTCTCATTATAGAATGGAGCCGGTTATTAACTTTATGTTAATAGCAAACATCCATCGTGCCACATAAAAGGTCTAGGAAGGGCAGTGCATGAAAAATATTTGAAAGAGAATGAAAGGCACTAAGAGAGCAAGAAAGAAAATTCTTAGACACATCAAGGGTAGGCAGGTGCCTGGAAGTCATCTGAGATGAATTACTCCTTCAATTGTCAAGTGCAAGTCCACCCTTCACAGCAATACAATGGTAGCAAATATGTTTCCTTTTTTAAAAAACATTTTATTTCATTTATTTGAAAGACAGAATTGGAGAGAGAGGTAGAGACAGAGAGAGAGGTCTTCCATCCGCTGGTTCACTCCCCAGATGGCTGCAACGGCCGGAGCTGCACCGATCTGAAGCCAGGAGCCGGGAGCTTCTTCCGGGTCTCTCATATGGGTTCAGGGGCCCAAGGACTTGGGCCATCTTCCACTGCTTTCCCAGGCCATAGCAGAGAGCTGGATTGGAAGTGGAGCAGCTGGGACTAGAACCAGAGCCCATATGTGATGACAGCGCGGCAGGCCAGGGCGTTAAACCGCTGCGCCACAGCGCCGGCCCCCAAAAATATGTTTCCTTAAGCTCTGGTCCCATTCATTGGGAAAGGAACCATCAGTTCAAATTCTAGGATTCCTAATGCAGTTTTACTTCTTATCAAAATGTTCTCAGTGGCCAGCACCGTGGCTCAAAAGGCTAATCCTCAACCTTGTGGCACCGGCACACCAGGTTCTAGTCCCGGTCGGGGCACCGGATTCTGTCCCGGTTGCCCCTCTTCCAGGCCAGCCCTCTGCTGTGGCCCGGGAGTGCAGTGGAGGATGGCCCAAGTGCTTGGGCCCTGCACTCCATGGAAGACCAGGAGAAGCACCTGGCTCCTGCCTTCGGATCAGCACGGTGCACAGGCCACAGCGCGGGGGCCACGGCGGCCATTGGAGGGTGAACCAATGGCAAAGGAAGACCTTTCTCTCTGTCTCTCTCTCTCACTGTCTAACTCTGCCTGTCAAAAAAAAAAAAGTTCTCTGTAAGCACTGGGTTTCTCTGGGGGGACTGTGTTTTAGGGGTGCTGGAGGTGAGATTTGGAGAATCCTCACCAGGAATGTGTGGCGCATCTGTGGATCCTGGGATCTGTGACGATAGTTGATCCTTCTTAGGTCTTATGTCTTGTCAGTTTTAGATGTGTACAGGTAAATCATTATACTGTTTTTCTTTTTTTCTTTTTAATTTACTTTTTATTTATTTTTTTGACTGGCATAGTTTAGACAATGAGAGAGAGAGACAGAAAGGTCTTCCTTCCGTTGGTTCACCCCCCAAATGGCCGCCACAGCCAGCGTGCTGCGCCAATCCGAAGCCAGGAGCCAGGTGCTTCTCCTGGTCTCCCATGGGGTGCAGGGCCCAAGCACTTGGGCCATCCTCCACTGCACTCCCGGGCCACAGCAGAAAGCTGGACTGGAAGAGGTGCCCCGACCGGGACTAGAACCCAGGATGCCGGCGCTGCAGGTGGATGATTAGCTTAGTGAGCCGCAGCACCGGCCTAGTCACATTTTTCTTACTGGTGATTCATTTGTCTCTTCCTTTCTTGAAGAGGAGGAAGTCAAAGTGGAGTTAAGACAAGTGTAAGATTTTACAAACCCTAAAAAATTTGCTGTCTGAGGACTGATGTGTATGCGTTGTGGCTACAATCTGTGTGAAATCCTGGCGGGGGGGTGTAGCAATTATGTGAGCTTGAGTGTGTTTCCCTGCTTCCCTGGCAGGCAGAGTGGGCGCTGCGTTATGCACACCCAAACTAGCAGAGTTTCCAGATCAGGCCGCATCTCTGTAAATTATGTTACCCCGTCATCACCAGGACAGCCCTGTGTTGCAGGAAGCTGGAATGTGTCTTCCCATGTGTCAGGATCTTGAGATGACTTTTGGTAAGGACACACACATTCCCTGTTGAATCAGTGAACAGTGCTGTGGAATGCCCTCCATTGACGGGATTCGTGCTGGGTAAAGGAAACAGTGGGATGGAATAGTGAGATGTGTATCTCAAAGTTTTGAAAAAAAAAAAAAAACTGTTAAGCACAGTCTGGCCCCTGTCACTGATGTTTTGGGCAGCATATTATGCTGTTGGTCTTCAGATAACGGGATGTGCTTGCTGTTTGTAGGTGCACTCGATGGATTTCAGTGGAATACATCTTCCCAGATTTTTCCCTGCTAAATGTTGCCCCAGTATTCCACAGGTGTTACAGCGTGTTTCACACACTTCAACATATGTCTTATGAGCCTTGTTACATCATGGAGCAGGATCACATTTGTGGGTTGAGATCGCGAGGTTCCCTCTGCTTCCCTAAAGCAGGGGTTGAGTAGCTCTATGGATTTGGATAGGGCTTGGAAGTTGCGTGGTTTGTACCTTGTCAGAAAACACGGCCTCCTAAATATCCACAGTGATCCAAGGTGTCACATAGCAGTGTGACACATAGCAGTGTCACGCAGCAGAGCGCCTGGTAGTGTTACTCCCTGCTCTGTTTCCCTTCCTCCTCACCTACTGGGAAGGGAGGCAGAGGTGTGGGATCAGGAGTGCAGAAGCTTAGGATTCCAACCTGGAAGGTTCTTCACGGCAGCTGTGGTCTGCAGCTGTCCGAGCCCCTGTGTTGCTGCTCTGTGGGTCATCACTCTGACTCAGTGTCTGAACACCGTGCAATGTCCACGTCCTTGGGTATACAGAGTGAAGGCCTTTCGGATATTGGCTGGTCCTGACCGGGGAGACTGGTGTAGGTATAGGTTTAGTGAGGAGCAATCCCATGCTTTTCCTGGGGCCAGTTGGAAGCTTCTCACTAGAATCAGGGAGATTGTAGGATCACGTCGGGAGATGGACCAGATTCTGCAGCTCTGCAGGGACCCGGGTCTGGACATAGCTGCATTGCTGGTTTTCTTGTTCAGAAATTAACATAGTAACACAGTCAGTGCAAGTTAGATTCAAAATCTCTCTTGCATCCCGGAGTTCTTATTAGTGAATGTCTACTAGCTTCTTGCCCACCATTCCCTGTCATAGAAGGTGGGGCTGTGTCCTAACAGGTGTGCATGGTGTCTCCAGGATCTGGCTTCTCTGCTCAGTCTTCTGTCATGTGCGCTGAAACCGAATCTGTGTTTTCGCTTCACTGCTTCCCTGACACCCAGCTGTGACGCGACCCAGCCTGCTCACCCTGACACCCAACAATTGGTGCTGATTACTTTGCCTTTAGCAAGAACCTAAGTCGGTTCAGATCTACAGACCCTCTTCCAGCTCTGGCCTCCTTTGTTAGTCCATTGTTTTACTGTGATTTAAATTTTTATGTTTAGACATAGATGTGAAAAATAGTGGTGTAACTAAAGTATAAATTATTTACCTCTATGCTTCTTATTGATTTGTAGTCTTGAATGTGGTGGTTATCCCATTTATTAAGCTATTCAAATGGTTCCTGAGTTCTCAAGTCTTTTGTTTGTTTGTTTCTTTGTTTATTTGGTCAGAGGTCATAGTCACAGGATTTTTCTTGGGACTGAAATGTAAAATGTGATTTTTATTTTCATGGTAATTCCGTTTTCCTTTGTGTATTCTGTAAGCACTATAAATCATAGGGTTTACAAGACACTTGCATCGTTTTTTATGACAAATGGAAAGTACAATTATAATCAGAATATTACAGCATCAATATGTTTATACAGATGTTGAAGTAAATCCATCGACATTCATTCCATATGTCTGCAATCTAGAGTTCTCTTCTGTTGTTAAACAAAAGAACTTTAAATCAGGATAATTTTTACCAGTATTGTGTGGACTTCCATAAGCTGATGTAAAACAATATAGCCTTTATTTTCATTACAGTTGATGGCTATGAAGATAGAGTTGTGATTATTGTGAGTTTCTAGGGATGGCAGAAACTTAGAACATGGTCCAAATTTTCACGCTTTATAATATGATAGAAAATTTTAAAAATATAAAATCAGCAGTGAGAACATTTTCATGTGATTCCACTAGGTTTGTATACATCTCTGATCCAAGACATTGATCAAAAAACTAGAGAAATTCTTTGACGGTCACTGAAGCCTGAAACCAAGTGAGGCTGTGGTTGCTCATGCCTTAAACCATTCTGCTGCTTGAAAAACTTGAAGTAGGTGACAGAGAAGGAGCTTGGCTGCATGAGGGAGTTGGGAAGGCCCTGCAGGGACTGTGTTTACACCCCACTGTCTTTAGCCCTCCTGGAGGTTTTGAGCTGCAGGTTCCCCCGTGGGAGGAGGGGAGTAGCTCCATACCCTGGGGAGCAGTGCCCTGGTCGTGAATCCTGGATGCCACTCCGTTTTGTGCTTGTGGATGGTGCTGTTCTTCAGGTCCCATGGCTGTTCACGGCACCGAGTACTTCAGTTCTCCCTCTGGAAGCTGTGCTCCCTGGGGACTGGGGCGGTGTGGACAGGCAGGAAGCTGACACAGCACTCGGAGTGGCTCTGTCTTTGGTGGATGCAGTGGACCCAGCAGCACGTAGGATGAGACTGCGGGTGGCAGTGGTGGCAGAGCCTGCTGCTGCTGCTGCTTTATTCTTAGATTTAGTTATTGATTTGGAAGGGAGAGAGTGAGTGAGCGAGCTTCCATCAGCTGGTTCTCTCCCCAGATGGCTCCAAAGGCCTGAGCCTGGGATGCTTTTTGCCCCTTAACTGACCCCTGCAATGGGGATATGGATGCCTAAGTTTATCACTTTATCACTCAGGGTTCAGTAAACAGAGAAATACGAGAATATTTCAAAAGCCAATGGAAAACGGAATTGAAAGGAAAGTTTATTTTGTTGCAAAGCGTTTTTAAAAATAACAGATTTCATATATTCCGTGAATAAAATTATTAGGAGATAACCATATTTGCCTCTCTTCCTCTCTCTCAAACCCTACTCCTTCTTTCCTTTCTTTTTTAATTTTTACAGTCACATACATGTTGTGTGTCATATACAAAGTTTTAAGAGCATAATAATACTTTCCACCATACCTACCCTCCCTCCCTCACGCCATTCTCCTTCCTCCTTCTGTTGTTATTTTTCTTTGACTTTTTACAATGACACACTTTTGATTTTCTTTGTAATCACAAGTTTAACCATCCAGTACATAAAAAATTCAGCAAATAATAAGTATAAGAACCACTGTTCCTCAAGAATATAGACAAGAATATAGACAGGTAGAGTTGTAGACAGAGAGAGACAGAGAGAAAGGTCTTCCTTCCGTTGGTTCACCCCCCAAATGGCCGCTACAGCTGGTGCTGCGCCGATAGGAAGCCAGGAGCCAGGTGCTTCCTCCTGGTCTCCCATGCGGGTGCAGGGCCCAAGTACTTGGACCATCTTCCACTGCCTTCCCGGGCCACAGCAAAGAGCTGGACTGGGAGAGGAGCAGCCAGGACAGAACCGGTGCCCCAACCAGAACTAGAACCTGGAGTGCTGGCGCCGCAGGCCAAGGATTAGCCTAGTGAGCTGTGGCTCCGGCCGACAAGGGCTATAAACAAGAATAAAATCTCAAAATGTTGTTTTCACACATATCATGACATTTTTTATCCTCTGTATATTAGTGACCACAAGTCAGGGCAAATACAGCACAGTGGTCTCCATTGCACCCATTTGGTTGTAGAAGACAGGGCTTCATTCTTTTTTTTTTTTTTTTTTTTTACAGCTGAGTAGTATTCCACTGTGTATACATATCATATTTTCTTTATCCAGCCATCAGTTAGTTGATGGGCATCTAGGCTGATTCTGTATTTTAGCCATTGTGAATTGAGCTCCAGTAAACATGGAGGTACGGATAACTCTTTTATATGCTGATTTCATTTTCTTTGGATAATATTCCAAGGGTGGTATGGCTGGGTCGTACGGCAGATCTATTTTCAAGATCCAAGCTGTTTTTATTGTAACTGTCCTGTAATATGACTTGAAATCTGGCACTGTGAAGCCTCTCCTTTATTTTTGTTGTTTAGGATTTCTTTAGCTGCATGAGGTCTCTTGTGAATCCATATGAATTTTAAGGTCATTTTTTTCCTACTGTGAGAGCAGTATCTTTTATGGGTCATGTTGAATCTGTAAATTGCTTTGTGTAGTATGGATTTTTTGATGATGTTAAATCTCCCAATTTATGAATATGGAAGACTCTTCATTTTTTTGTGTGTCTTCTTCTATGTTTTCTGTAATGTTTTGCAATTTTTATTGTGTAGATCTTTCATATCCTTTATTAAATTTATCCCAAGGGATTCGCATTTTTTGTAGGTATTGTGAATGGCACTGATATTGCAAGTTATTTCTCAGTGGTGACAGTGTTTGTGTTTAAGAGGATATTGATTTTTGTGTGTTGAATTTGTATCCTGCAACTTTACCAAACTCTTTTGTGAGTTTCAGTAGTCTGTTTGTGGGGTCTTCTGATTCCCCCTGTGTATAAAATCAGATCCTCTGCAAACAGGGACAGTTTGACTTCCTCCTTTCCCAATTGTATCCCTTTGATTTCTTCTTCTTATCTAATGGCTATGGCTAAAATTTTCAGAACTATATTGAAAACAGTAGTGAGACTGGGAATCCATGTCTGGTTCTGGATCCTGGTGGAAATACTTCCAGCTTTTCCCCCTCCAGAATGATGCTGGCTGTGGGCTTGTCACATATTGCCTTGAGTGTGTTGAGGAATGTTCCATCTATACCCAATCTGCTTAAGGTTTCTGTCATGAAAGGATGTTGCATTTTGTCAGATGCTGTATCTGCATCTATCAGTTAATCTCATGGCTTTATCACTTTACGCCCTGGATTCCTGTTATCCTCTTTTCTTATAGCTTAATGCCTTTTAATTTTTAATGAGATCTGATAGATATATCCAGGTCCCCTTCTGTGAAGTCTGATGCACACTGCACTCCTTTATTTTGTTCTAGTACTTGGACTGGTCCTTTTGAGTAAAGAAAGGAAAACCATGAATGTTACGGAATGAGGAGTTTCCCATAAAATACTGGCCTGACATTCTTGTGGGTGGAGTTGGGAAACTCCAAGGGTTGAAGAATCAGAGGCAAATTGCTTTGGAGTTGTAGCACCCAGGAACAGATCAGAGCCCCCAGGGAACCTAGGGAGTGATGTGTAAAACCCAGCTGTGACAGGAAGACTTTCGGAGTGGCTGGTGGAAAAGTCTTGTGAGAGCCTGTTGACTCTTTGTGGCTGTTTTGTCTTCACTGAAGAGCAAGGCGTTGCTGTTGGCCTGCAGGAACGGGGCAGGGTGAGGAGTGACAGGGTGGGAATCGCCTGCCATTCTGTTTATGCCTTTAGCCTGTATTCATCATGAACCTTCGCCGTGTAACATGATCTTAGCCACCTCACTTGTGACTGTCTCAATCTTGAATCGTATCTGGGGAAGCTGACTCTAGAAAATGTAGTTCCTTACATAATCCAGGAAATCTTACTACGATCCATCACGTATTATAATGTTTTATGTCAACAAGAACAAGCAGTCCAGTATATTGGTCAAGAACGTGATCTTTTGTACAAAACTACAATGTGTTGAGTATCATTCTTTTTCTTAGTAAGCGTGCAGTTGTGGATATGTGAAGGTTTCTGCTGCCAATTTTCCTTATTTGAAAAGGAAAGCTGAATCTAGACTATTCTAAGACTTGTATTTTCACCTCTGTCATTTAAAAAGCTTTGAAATCATCACTTCTGTCCTTAGCAGTAAAAAGCTGATTAAATTGAAATCAGTGACTTTTCAGATACATCAGAGCATTAAGTTCATGGGGAAAACCTCATCTTGATACCTAAAGAGATAGGTGAATACAGGGTTCACAGCCAAGAGCAGCACACCTGTGTAGCATCTTCTACAGCACAGAATTGGCTGAAATACTGGAATGAAAATTGACCATGGTGGGCCTTACTGTGGTTTAGTTTGAGAGTTTAAAACTGTGGGGTCCCGATCCTGTAGCTTGGTCACATTTTTATGGGTTTTCCAGGCAGGAACTATACGTGTGTCTGCGTGGTCTTCCATACAAGGGTGACCTTTCAGGGAAACTGCCTTGAGACGTCCTATGTGATGGGGGTGGTAATTAGTCAGTGCCATCCCTTCTACTGTTCTTGTGTTATTCGACAGGTGAAATACAAAGGCAAGTGCCTCTGAAGCTCACATTTCAGGGTGTCAGCCACACCAAAGCACTGAAATTTCATTGGAAGGTTATACTGATTATAGTAGATTATGAACCCCGTAGATTATATTAACTGGACTCTGTTATTCCTAGTGAAAAATAAATTCTTATTGTCAGTAATATACCACTATTAACAACTTGTGCTAGCAAGTAAACTACACCTGGGAGAGTTGAAATACTCAGGACTTCTACAAGTAGTCACAGTATGAAAGAGAGAAAACTAAGATAACTAAAGTCCCTGCGACCTATTCCCGGAATGGATGCTAAACACATTCCTAGTAGCTGGATTAAAATAAATCCCTAAACATAATTCCTCATTGTCTCAGTACTGTTACTTAATAAACAATCCCAACTTCCAATAAAAATTTGGTGATATTCCAAAAGGCAAGAAATCCACCATCTGAACAGACAAAACCAGATATCAGAACCAGACTCGATATGGTCTATATATCAGATGGAGATTTTGAAATCATTGTAATTGATGTATTAAAGACTTTCATGTAATATTTAACAGTGTTTTAAACAGGTAAATCAGGTATGTGCAGAGATGAAACCTCTAAGAAAGTATAGCACATGTTCACTAGAAATCAAAAGCCCAATAACAAAAATGAATAATGCATTTTGGAAGAATGGCAGCCAGCACTGAAGAGTGTTCCCATATGGAAACTGGGTGTCCCAAACAATGGCTCAGTCCACTGTGCCACAACTCCTGTCCCACAGAATAAAAGTGTTTGTAGCCATTGTACTCACTGTTTCCAAAAACTAGAAGGAAACCAAGAGTCGTTTAATAGGGGTAAGTGTAAGTGAATTGTGTCACAGTCATGACATAGGCAGGCATGGTGGCCCAGTGGCAACCTACTACTTGGGATGCCAGGACTGCTGAGGTTAAAATCCCACCCCTGTTTCCAGTCTTGCTTCCTGCTAACATGCACCTTGGAGGCAGCAGGTGTAGTTCATGTAGTTGGATTTCTGTCACCCTTTTGGGAGACCTGGAAGGAGTTTCTGGCTGTGGGCTTTGGCCTGGGCCAGTCCTCACTGTTACAGGCTCTTGGAAAGTCGACCAGCAGGTGGGAGATCTCTCTCTGTCTCTGTATCTCTCTCTTGCCTTTCAGATCAATGAAAAATAATTATATTTTAAAAAAAGTTAACTGAAAAGTGGATAGGTAAAAAGAAAATGAGATGGTGTGCAACAAATAGACTTGAAGGAATGGTAAGTGCATTCCGAGTGAAAGAAGCCAGGTGCATACCCTGCTCTTCCCACACTGTGACATCTGGGAAGGGCAAAGCTGTAGAGAGAGTGCTGCTGGGAGTCTGTGGGAGAGGAATGACAGGATCAGGCACGGTGGATTCTCAGGGCAGTGAAGCTGTGCAGCACATTCTGGGATGACGTCATGCGTTTTCCACAACCCCCTGAGCCGTGAGACCCAGTGAGTGGCACTGAGTGTCGATGCTAGGCGGCTTGACAGACATGCCTTTTGAGTGAGCCTTGAAGGGTGACAGACCACCACATGAGTCAGGGCGTTAATGATGCCTGCTCGGGTTGCCATGAGAGACGTCTATCTGCTTGCATAAAACTGTCCTGAAAGCCAAGTTCCAACAGGATTCACTTAAATCCTATTAATTAGAAAAAGGGAAGCTGCCCCATGGAGCCTCTGTGAGGACGCGGAGCACTTCACACACTGCCTAGGCTGACACCGAGCAAGAGGTAGCTTCCGTTATTAGTATTATTACTGCTAGTGATGCCATTTGTGTGCCCACAGAGCTGAATCCTTTGAAAGCAGTTATTCTTTCCTTTAATGCACTTGTAAAATTAGAACTGAAAAATGGAGACGCTGCTGTTGCTTGCCCTGGAGAAACATGTTTTCCTGCATAATTAAATAAACTGGGAAAATATCTTTCATGTTCTCGTACGTAAACTGGCAATTTCTATGATGTGGGATTCTAGTAATTACTTTGTAATATGAAATACAAAGAAATACTTATTCAGAAATCACATTGTCTTATTATATTTGCTCATGTACTAAAAGAAACACAATGAAAATATTGTCACAAAAAGCCTTTGTAAAGATACTGTCTATTGAAATATTTTCCATTATGTGGACTTGTGAACAAAAGTCTAGAAGACAAATGACTTTTCCCTTTACCTCATATAAAAGCACTGTGGTAACAACTGTGTGTTATTCATAAATCATCTTTTCTTGTCTAAAAATTTTTCTAGACCTAAAATGTTTAGAATCTTCATATCTAGTTTCTCTTTGGCAGATAAGAAAGATGTGTAATTTATTAAGTGACAGTAGGACTTTCAAAACAATCAGATATAGATACTATTAAGTGATCCTGAAGTTTGCTCAGCAATTTTGTGCCTCAAATTTGGAAAATGTTCCATGTAAAGCTAAGAATTCATCACTTGGACAGTCTTCACTTCTAGTCCATGAAGGTTCATTTGCAGCATTTGCACAAGAGTTTAATTTGGGCCGTTTATAAACTTGTCATTTCAAGGAAATATATGGATCTGATTACTGGATGATAGGCAGGTCGGATGCTTCACTGGGAGAATGAGCTTTGCATTATTGTTCATACAACTTAGCAGTTCTTCTGTGACAAAGAAAATGGTTACTGTTTTAAAATTACTGTAGTGGAAAAGAATAGTCTATTGTCTTTGGGGAACAGACTAACATCTGTCATTGGCCAAAAAGCCCATGAAGTCCCCCTTGGAGAGCAGCTGTGGAGCAGAAATGTCACACGTGTGGCTTGTGTGTCATGAGCTGAAGTCCATGCACTCTGCTCAGGGAGGAAGAGGCACACATGCATGTAAGCTTTGGAAAATAGTGACCTGATCTGTAATTTGCAGTTTTACAGATTTTTTCCTTTGACTTGTTCATAGTGTCTAGTTACTCCAGAATTTACAGACTGGCAAACACAAATCACCAGGAGGCACCCAGAGAGGAGGAGAAATACCCATGCCGTCCCCATGCCCTGTGACTCAATCATGTGCAAGCTTAAAACGTCAGCAAACACTGGCTAAGCGAGATTTTGGCCTCTGGCTTCCCTCTTCTTAGGACTTTTCCAAAGGTAGAGAATCTGCCACAGGGCCCAGAGTTACTCTCATGTTGTGCCATTCTGTGTGAGCCCCCATCTGCACAGCTCATTCATCCTCCACAGATCCGTGAGCTTGTAGGGTTGTAAAGGGGCGACCTGCAGAGTTGCAGTCTGAATCGTGCCCCATACATGATTTTGCAGTACTGAAGATTTTCGTTCCTTTGTATGTTTTACCCGAAATTTGTGTTTTCTACCCCTCTCTCAGAGTTGATACCGAGTAAGACCCTGTACCACACGTGAGGATGTGGCTCTCCTCGTGGTCTCAGCCCCACTTGCCTCCCTTATGGTGACAACCTTCAGATTTGACACCATTTATCTTATTTTCTCTAACTCATTCCTCTTTGTTTTAGGATGCATAAATCGACACCTGTTTATTCAAACTGTGCTACAATTGTGTGCTAATGTAGAACTAAAGGGGACTTCCAAAGATGATCTCAAGAGTTAGCAGTCGTGAAATCCTGATGTCATCGCTGTCCCTGGTGGCCCCAGCTGTCCCCAGGATGCAGCTACCCTGGAAGAAGAGATAGGAGAGCTGTGGGGTCATCAGTGCTGGGGTCTACACTGGGGTAGGAGGGCTGTGGGGACATTAGTGCTGGGGTCTACACTGGGTAGGAGAGCTGTGGGGACATTAGTGCTGGTGTCTACACTGGGGTAGGAGGGCTGTGGGGACATCAGTGCTGGGGTCTACACTGGGTAGGAGGGCTGTGGGGACATTAGTGCTGGGGTCTACACTGGGGTAGGAGGGCTGTGGGGACATTAGTGCTGGGGTCTACACTGGGGTAGGAGGGCTGTGGGGACATTAGTGCTGGGGTCTACACTGGGGTAGGAGGGCTGTGGGGACATCAGTGCTGGGGTCTACACTGGGCTAGGAGGGCTGTGGGGACATTAGTGCTGGGGTCTACACTGGGGTAGGAGGGCTGTGTGGACATTAGTGCTGGGGTCTACACTGGGGTAGGAGGGCTGTGGGGACATTAGTGCTGGGGTCTACACTGGGGTAGGAGAGCTGTGGGGACATTAGTGCTGGGGTCTATACTGGGCTAGGAGGGCTGTGTGGACATTAGTGCTGGGGTCTACACTGGGGTAGGAGGGCTGTGGGGACATTAGTGCTGGGGTCTACACTGGGGTAGGAGGGCTGTGGGGACATTACTGCTGGGGTCTACACTGGGGTAGGAGGGCTGTGGGGACATTAGTGCTGGGGTCTACACTGGGGTAGGAGGGCTGTGGGGACATTAGTGCTGGGGTCTACACTGGGGTAGGAGGGCTGTGTGGACATTAGTGCTGGGGTCTACACTGGGGTAGGAGGGCTGTGGGGACATTAGTGCTGGGGTCTACACTGGGGTAGGAGGGCTGTGGGGACATCAGTGCTGGGGTCTACATTGGGGTAGGAGGGCTGTGGGGACATCAGTGCTGGGGTCTACACTGGGGTAGGAGGGCTGTGGGGACATTAGTGCTGGGGTCTACACTGGGGTAGGAGAGCTGTGTGGACATTAGTGCTGGGGTCTACACTGGGGTAGGAGAGCTGTGGGGACATTAGTGCTGAGGTCTATACTGGGCTAGGAGGGCTGTGTGGACATTAGTGCTGGGGTCTACACTGGGGTAGGAGAGCTGTGGGGACATTAGTGCTGGGGTCTACACTGGGGTAGGAGGGCTGTGGGGACATTACTGCTGGGGTCTACACTGGGGTAGGAGGGCTGTGGGGACATCAGTGCTGGGGTCTACACTGGGGTAGGAGGGCTGTGGGGACATTAGTGCTGGGGTCTACACTGGGGTAGGAGGGCTGTGTGGACATTAGTGCTGGGGTCTACACTGGGGTAGGAGGGCTGTGTGGACATTAGTGCTGGGGTCTACACTGGGGTAGGAGAGCTGTGGGGACATTAGTGCTGGGGTCTATACTGGGCTAGGAGGGCTGTGTGGACATTAGTGCTGGGGTCTACACTGGGGTAGGAGGGCTGTGGGGACATTAGTGCTGGGGTCTACACTGGGGTAGGAGGGCTGTGGGGACATTACTGCTGGGGTCTACACTGGGGTAGGAGGGCTGTGGGGACATTAGTGCTGGGGTCTACACTGGGGTAGGAGGGCTGTGGGGACATCAGTGCTGGGGTCTACACTGGGGTAGGAGGGCTGTGGGGACATCAGTGCTGGGGTCTACACTGGGGTAGGAGGGCTGTGGGGACATTAGTGCTGGGGTCTACACTGGGGTAGGAGAGCTGTGTGGACATTAGTGCTGGGGTCTACACTGGGGTAGGAGAGCTGTGGGGACATTAGTGCTGAGGTCTATACTGGGCTAGGAGGGCTGTGTGGACATTAGTGCTGGGGTCTACACTGGGGTAGGAGAGCTGTGGGGACATTAGTGCTGGGGTCTACACTGGGGTAGGAGGGCTGTGGGGACATTACTGCTGGGGTCTACACTGGGGTAGGAGGGCTGTGGGGACATCAGTGCTGGGGTCTACACTGGGCTAGGAGGGCTGTGGGGACATTAGTGCTGGGGTCTACACTGGGGTAGGAGGGCTGTGGGGACATTAGTGCTGGGGTCTACACTGGGGTAGGAGGGCTGTGGGGACATCAGTGCTGGGGTCTACACTGGGCTAGGAGGGCTGTGGGGACATTAGTGCTGGGGTCTACACTGGGGTAGGAGGGCTGTGTGGACATTAGTGCTGGGGTCTACACTGGGGTAGGAGGGCTGTGGGGACATTAGTGCTGGGGTCTACACTGGGGTAGGAGAGCTGTGGGGACATTAGTGCTGGGGTCTATACTGGGCTAGGAGGGCTGTGTGGACATTAGTGCTGGGGTCTACACTGGGCTAGGAGGGCTGTGGGGACATTAGTGCTGGGGTCTACACTGGGGTAGGAGGGCTGTGGGGACATTAGTGCTGGGGTCTACACTGGGGTAGGAGGGCTGTGTGGACATTAGTGCTGGGGTCTACACTGGGGTAGGAGGGCTGTGGGGACATTAGTGCTGGGGTCTACACTGGGGTAGGAGGGCTGTGGGGACATCAGTGCTGGGGTCTACACTGGGGTAGGAGGGCTGTGGGGACATCAGTGCTGGGGTCTACACTGGGCTAGGAGGGCTGTGGGGACATTAGTGCTGGGGTCTACACTGGGGTAGGAGAGCTGTGTGGACATTAGTGCTGGGGTCTACACTGGGGTAGGAGAGCTGTGGGGACATTAGTGCTGAGGTCTATACTGGGCTAGGAGGGCTGTGTGGACATTAGTGCTGGGGTCTACACTGGGGTAGGAGAGCTGTGGGGACATTAGTGCTGGGGTCTACACTGGGGTAGGAGGGCTGTGGGGACATTACTGCTGGGGTCTACACTGGGGTAGGAGGGCTGTGGGGACATCAGTGCTGGGGTCTACACTGGGGTAGGAGGGCTGTGGGGACATTAGTGCTGGGGTCTACACTGGGGTAGGAGGGCTGTGTGGACATTAGTGCTGGGGTCTACACTGGGGTAGGAGGGCTGTGGGGACATTAGTGCTGGGGTCTACACTGGGGTAGGAGAGCTGTGGGGACATTAGTGCTGGGGTCTATACTGGGGTAGGAGGGCTGTGTGGACATTAGTGCTGGGGTCTACACTGGGGTAGGAGGGCTGTGGGGACATTAGTGCTGGGGTCTACACTGGGGTAGGAGGGCTGTGGGGACATTACTGCTGGGGTCTACACTGGGGTAGGAGGGCTGTGGGGACATTAGTGCTGGGGTCTACACTGGGGTAGGAGGGCTGTGGGGACATCAGTGCTGGGGTCTACATTGGGGTAGGAGGGCTGTGGGGACATCAGTGCTGGGGTCTACACTGGGGTAGGAGGGCTGTGGGGACATTAGTGCTGGGGTCTACACTGGGGTAGGAGAGCTGTGTGGACATTAGTGCTGGGGTCTACACTGGGGTAGGAGAGCTGTGGGGACATTAGTGCTGAGGTCTATACTGGGCTAGGAGGGCTGTGTGGACATTAGTGCTGGGGTCTACACTGGGGTAGGAGAGCTGTGGGGACATTAGTGCTGGGGTCTACACTGGGGTAGGAGGGCTGTGGGGACATTACTGCTGGGGTCTACACTGGGGTAGGAGGGCTGTGGGGACATCAGTGCTGGGGTCTACACTGGGCTAGGAGGGCTGTGGGGACATTAGTGCTGGGGTCTACACTGGGGTAGGAGGGCTGTGTGGACATTAGTGCTGGGGTCTACACTGGGGTAGGAGGGCTGTGGGGACATTAGTGCTGGGGTCTATACTGGGCTAGGAGGGCTGTGTGGACATTAGTGCTGGGGTCTACACTGGGGTAGGAGGGCTGTGGGGACATTAGTGCTGGGGTCTACACTGGGGTAGGAGGGCTGTGGGGACATTACTGCTGGGGTCTACACTGGGGTAGGAGGGCTGTGGGGACATTAGTGCTGGGGTCTACACTGGGGTAGGAGGGCTGTGGGGACATCAGTGCTGGGGTCTACACTGGGGTAGGAGGGCTGTGGGGACATCAGTGCTGGGGTCTACACTGGGGTAGGAGGGCTGTGGGGACATTAGTGCTGGGGTCTACACTGGGGTAGGAGAGCTGTGTGGACATTAGTGCTGGGGTCTACACTGGGGTAGGAGAGCTGTGGGGACATTAGTGCTGAGGTCTATACTGGGCTAGGAGGGCTGTGTGGACATTAGTGCTGGGGTCTACACTGGGGTAGGAGAGCTGTGCGGACATTAGTGCTGGGGTCTACACTGGGGTAGGAGGGCTGTGGGGACATTACTGCTGGGGTCTACACTGGGGTAGGAGGGCTGTGGGGACATCAGTGCTGGGGTCTACACTGGGCTAGGAGGGCTGTGGGGACATTAGTGCTGGGGTCTACACTGGGGTAGGAGGGCTGTGGGGACATTAGTGCTGGGGTCTACACTGGGGTAGGAGGGCTGTGTGGACATTAGTGCTGGGGTCTACACTGGGGTAGGAGAGCTGTGGGGACATTAGTGCTGGGGTCTATACTGGGCTAGGAGGGCTGTGTGGACATTAGTGCTGGGGTCTACACTGGGGTAGGAGGGCTGTGGGGACATTAGTGCTGGGGTCTACACTGGGGTAGGAGGGCTGTGGGGTCATTAATGCTGGGGTCTACACTGGGGACAGCACAGAGACCGGGGGTCTGTGAGATCTCTGATGTCTTGGTTTTGTCACTCGCTGACGGTGCCTTTGTTGACTTTTTCTGGCTGTAGAGTCTTAGTTTATCCCAAAACAGGATGGAGATTCGCTTCAGAGTTTTCCACAGAGATAGAACCAGTTAGGATATGTTTGTTGGTATAGCGGGAGATGTGTTTTAAGAAATTGGCTAATGTGAGTGTGGGGTTGGCAGGTCAGAGACCTGTGCAGGAGACCCAGGAGGGGCTGATGCGCAGGTCCAGGCTGCAGGAGTCTGGAAGCAGAGCTCGTCTTTTTCAGTCTTTGATCTCCTAAGAGTCCCAGTGGATCGGATGAGGCATATCCACCCGGGGCAGGGCGCTCTGCTTGTTCATCTTCTGGTTTCAGTGTTAACAACGCTTCTGTAGAAACTGCCCAGCTGGGTTGACATGAAACATCGCAGAAGTGGTCACATTCCCCCTGCTGTACTTGTGGTTGTTAGGTAACTCGGTGATTCTTAGGTTGTGTGTGTTTGGGACCCTATGGCTTCCCAGGGAATGGCAGCTGCTGTTCTGGTTGTGGTCACCAGGCTCAGGGGTTTACGTGAAATCCTTGAATTGATAGTCGTCGTGTGTAAGTCCCAACAGAAATGATCAGTTCAGGGTGTTGTGGATCCATGCTGATTTGTGCCTTAATGAATGTGCCTTATTCATATTTGGACAAACATGCTGAGAAGGAACTGCTTTTTACAAGTGAAAATACTCAGAGCATAATAATTTTTGGAAAGCCTAAGAAAATTTATGAGGGCTATCTTCCTGTAAAGTGAGAACATCAATATAATTTTAAAGTAAAATATATACATTTCTGTTCTTTAACAGATGGGGTATTGTACGGAGTTTGTCAGGTCTTGGTTATTGGGAAGCACATAGGTGAGAAGTGCATTTGGAGGAGTGTGGGGTGGCACAAAGTCTCCTCCCCCCGAGGCTGCATCATTCATGTTTGTAAACAGCGCTGGGGAAATGTGGTAGGGGGCTGGGTCTGGCTGGTCTCTTGCTGGGGGAGAAACAGATCTTTGTTGAAAAAGGTCCAGGCTAATCCTCCGCCTTGCGGTGCAGGCACACCGGATTCTGTCCCGGTTGCCCCTCTTCCAGGCCAGCCCTCTGCTGTGGCCAGGGAGTGCAGTGGAGGAAGGCCCAAGTGCTTGGGCCCTGCACCCCATGGGAGACCAGGAGAAGCACCTGGCTCCTGCCATCGGATCAGCGCAGTGCGCAGGCCGCAGCACACCAGCCGCGGTGGCCATTGGAGGGTGAACCAATGGCAAAGGAAGACCTTTCTCTCTGTCTCTCTCTCTCTCACTGTCCACTCTGTCAAAAAAAAAAAAAAAGGTGAGGAAGAAGACTGAGAAGCAGGCATCACAAATCATTTAGCAGGGAAGGGCCGTTGCTCTACCCCAGTTCTCTGCAGATGAGGAGTTGGTTAGAGCAGGAGTTAGAGGGGCCGCGGGCAGTTTCCACTCTAACTTCTATTCCGTGACATCTCAGACCACTTGTTAACATCAAATGACTTTCGTAGACACTTCCTGACTGTAATTATTCATTCTGTTTTTATCATTTTCATAAATTATGTTTACAGCAGTAGAATATTCATCTTGTTTTTCTTAGAGATCTCATTTAGGATGCAAATACATTCACCTCCTCTAGCCTTAAGTACAAAGCCACCCAGCGTGCGTGGCCCTGGGGTGGCGGTCACTCATGCGGGTATTGTGACAGGAAGAAAGTAGGGTCGCGTGGGCCATGATCATTGGCTCTCTGAGTGGGGACCTAGACTCAGATTCTGGAGTACAGATTTCAGCACGCGTGTAACTGTTCACTCATTTTCTGGGCTGCTCCCACAGCCAAGTGTAGTAAAACACTTTTTAAGAAAGAAGCAGTCTGTCACTTTGAGGTTAGTGATTCACAGATTAGCTTGTCAGTTACACGGGTTTTCTCTCTGTCTCTCTTTCTCTCCCATACATCCTCTCTGGGATTCTGCGATGAAATGTTTGATTCGTCAGTTTTGGGGAGTCTGTATATGGGAGAGGCTAAATATTTAACTTGCTGGCTCATGCATAGGTTGGTCCTTTGAACCGGTTCAGGTTCAGGTTCTTTTTTTTTTTCTTTAAGATTTATGTATTTATTTGAAAGGCAGAGTTACAGAGAGGCAGAGAGAGAGAGAGAGAGAGAGATACCTTCCATCTCTAGTCCACACCCTAAGTGGTCCCAATGGCCAGGGCTGTGCCAGGCCAAAGGCAGGAGCCTAGAACTCCATCCCAGGTCTCCCACGTGTGTGGTGTGGGTCCAATTACTTGGGCCATCCTCCGATGCTTTCCCAGATGTGTTAGCAGGGAGCTGGATTGGAAGTGGAACAGCTGGGGCACTAACTGGCACTCATATGGGATGCCATCCCAGCAGGTTAATCTACTGCAACAAACCACCAGCTTCCAACTCCTTGCTTTTTATAAAACTCAATGTAAATTAGGTAATTTCACATAACATATAAAAAAGGAAAAGCAAGACAAAGCTGAAACAGGTTTTAAGATTATTGGTTGGCTCATTTTTAGAAACACACTACCAGAAACAGTGTATCAGGATAATGCACCCCAAGTTGCCCCAAATTACCCAGGATAATGTACCTTGGTGTTGGCTGTTGAAAATTCCCATTTGTAGAGTTTTTTTTTTTTTTATCTTTCCTCATGTTTCCCTGCCATAAATGTGAAGGTATGTCAAAGAGTTTGTGGAAAATGTATTTTATGAAAAACCATGTATACATTTCACATTTTCTTACACCAAAATTATCTTTTAATTCTGTTTCCCACCAGCTTTTTAAAGTTCTTCATATGTGTTAGGTGTCTAAGGTAAAAGTTACTTGACTAGAAACCAAAAATATGAAAGTGAATTGTTTTACCATGCATCCCATAATCTGTGTATCTCCAGCTCTATACGCTTGAGCTTTCTTATCTGTGAATTATGCCTCTGCTGTGTTACAGTGAGAAAATAAAATTAGCAAACACCATGGCAACTACAAAGCCTTGAAAAAACATAAGCCATTTTTGGCATGCTCACTGGTTCAAAAACATGCCAAGTGCTGCAGGTTTCAAAGACACTTGAAGTGGGGTTCATGCCCAAACAGAAGTGCATGGTACAGTAAGAGAGTGACATCAGTCAGTACAGTGTCACAGTGCGTGTGATCGATTAGGTGAACCATGGAGGAGATTATGGAAGGAACAGCCTTGAGAGGAGAGGGTGGCTTCTGTACAGGAAGCTATGGGAGAAGATGGTATTAAGTGACACTGAATCTGTCAACCACGATTTATTGACTGCTGTTGTGTGCCAAGTTTGCTGCTAAGAGACTTATGCTGATCGTCTCATTTAATTATCTTTTTTATTTTTATTTTTTGACGGGCAGAGTTAGAAAGTCTGAGAGGGAGATAGAGAGAAAGGTCTTCCTTCCGTTGGTTCACCCCCTCCAAATGGCACAGCCAGTGCGCTGTGCCGATCCGAAGCCAGGAGCCTGGTGCTTCCTTCTGGTCTCCCACGTGGGTGCAGGGGCCCAAGCACTTGGGCCATCCTCCACTGCCTTCCTGGGCCACAGCAGAGAGCTGGACTCGAAGAGGAGCAACCGGAACAGAACCGGCGCCCCAACTGGGACTAGAACCCGGAGTACCAGCCCTACAGGTGGAGGATTAGCCTAGTGAGCCACGGCGTTGGCCGCCTCATTTAATTATTAAAAATGTAATTGCTCTGTCACTATACAATTTTAGGTTTTGCTTATTTGAGGGTCAAAAAAACAGAGAGAGACTGAATGAGAAACCCTTTGGCTGGCTCAATCTCCAAATGCCTTCAAGGACTGAAGCTGGACCAGGCTGAGATCAACACTCAGAACTCCACGTGGCTCCTCCATGTGGGAGAAAGTTCCCAAGTACATACGGCTTCCCCTGCTGCCTCCCAGGGTGCACAGTATTAGGAAGGTACAGTCAGGAGCCATAGCCAGGAGTTGAACACAGGCATTCTGAACGGGGTACAGGCATAGTCACTGCTGGGCCAGATCCTGCCGGATCCTTCACTGTTTCCATCTCACTGCAGTTAGGAAACCGAGAGGCTGGCGTTGTGGTGTAGAGGGTAACACTGATGCTTTCGACACTGGCATCCCATAGAGGCACGAGTTCGAACCTTGGCTGCTCTGCTTCAGATCCAGCTCTCTGCTAATGCCAGGTGACCTGAGTCTTTGGGCTCTGCCACTTCTGTGGGAGACCTGGGTGGAGTCCCAGGCTCCTGGCTTCAGCCTGGCCTAGCCCCAGCCAGGCATTGTTTCTCTCTGTCTCTCTCCCTCTCTCCTTCTCTCTCTTTCTCCTTCTCTCTCTGTAACTCTGCCTTTCAAATAAATAACTTTGAAACAACAACAGCAAATAGAAAAACATGATTCAGGGAGGTGAAGTCGGTGGCCAGGGTCACACAGGAAGGAGCCGGGCTCGTCCCCAGCAGGGCATGAGAGAGCATGAGAGAGTCACCCCCAGGAACCATCCCGAGGACACAGACAGGTGGTGGAGCAGACATGGTGGGTAGTCCCTCCTCCGGGACATCTCCCTTGGCCTTTCTAGGTGTCTTTGCAGTCTCTGCTTGTGGGAGGCTGGCTGTGGCTCCCTAGCCCTTGTCTCCACTCTGCACTCGAGCAGAACGTTGTGCCCCTTCTGACCTGTGGCCTCAAATGACTCTGAGTGCCTGTGTCTGGTTGTCCTTTTCTGCTCCTGCTGTTGATGAGGAGGGTGAGTTCGGGTTTCCCCGAGGTTCTCAGGGACTGTGAGATATAGGTAGAGCAGAGCTGCCCCTGGACAAGGAACACCCCTGCAGAACCCTCAACCACCCAGAGGCACACCGGGGGTCCCGCTCAGGGCCAGCCCACCGCACATAAGAGAACCACAGTGCTAATGTTATCTGTTCTAAGTCGCTGACTCTGGGGTCATTTGTTAGGCAGCCATAGCTAACTGCTAAAACACTTCCAATATCTGATTATTTTTCATATCCTAAAAATAATGTGCATTTTTTTTCAGTAGAAAGAGCTAAAATTATGTATAAAGAAAAAAACGTCAAATCCAACCACCCTGAAATCAGTAATGTGAAGTAGCATTCTAAAGTGTTTATACCGTTTCTTACATGGAAGGCATCTTTAAAAATGCTTCCATGTTCTTTAATACGTGTTCATTTCTGTGTGATAGGCATCATTTTTAACTATGTGGAAAACAGGGTCACAGAAAACTTAGGTAACATGACTGATAGGAGTTAGGACTCCAAGTGATACTCATAGGGATGTCTCCTGCTGCGGTGCCACCAGGGCTATGTCCTGTGGCCTTTCTGATCTGCTCGGCCACCGTATTTCTTACTAGTGTGTCCTGCTGCCCCCTAACCTTCCTTTCCAACTACTCTGTCGTGAACATGGGTGGGTGAAGATGGAGGCATTGCACTCCAGGGAGAGACAGCAGAGTGAGCAGTGGACAGAGCAGGGATGGCGGAGAACCCTGTCGCAGGGTGAAGCAACAGTGCACTGTCGCAGGAGTCAGGGCTGATCCAGTCTTTAAGTGACTGCTGCAAAATGATTAGGTCACCATGATAAATAAGCATGCCTTTGTGGCTTGTCATTTTGCTATAGTTGGGCACCCCAGCTTCCTTTTTGCCCAGGGATTTAAGAGTGAAGCTTCTTTTTAAAAATAGGACTCCAGTGACCGTGACAAACTCAGCTTGGGTGACAAGCATGGAAGTGGAGAGAGTTGTGCCTTGTGTGCAGTGCACACAGCCTGTTCCCACACTGGCTTACACGGGCTGAGCAGTGCTTAAGAGCAGCCTCCCGTGCACCATGAACCTAATTTAAGAGTAGAAAAAAGCAGTTAACTCCTGCAGAAGTGTCCAGGTAAGAAGTGGCAGCTGTCTGTGTCCAGGCTGGGCTTCCACTGTTACCCCTCACCTGGACCCTTGGTTGTCTGTGTTCTTAGCCACGGTGGGACTAGGATGTGAGTACTGTGCACATTTTGCTATTGATTCCGCAGTCACTAAACCCTGCCACATGTCCCCCACTAAGGGTCCCCAGGCCGTGAGATGGAACTGGTTTTTATGCCTCTTCTGGAATTTCTCCCCCGTGAGCCTCAGCGTTACACATGAGTGCTCAGTAACAGGCTCGCGGTAGCACTGGACAGTGTGCATGCCACGAGGAGCTGGGATACACCCTCGCAGCTCTTCCGTCCTAACAGTCTCTCAGCTGCTTGAGAAGTCTGCCACGTGCCCGCTGAGTTAGCTACGCTGTGGGCACGGCTATGATGATTGATCCCTGATTTTGGGAGCCTTGCAAGTCTGACTGTGGTCCCCACACCTGCTGTGCTGGCATCATCCGGAAGGGCTTAGAAGTCCGTCTAACCGGTCAGGCTGTGCAGGTGGTCAGCCCATGCCTAGTCCACTGGTTCACAGTGAAGTTCTGATTTGAGCAGTAACTCCTCCAACTTTGCTTATGTTAGAGGTACCTGAGAGACTGTAGCAAACCCGGTGCAGGACTCTGTTCCACCTCTACTGAGTCAGAGTCTCTGAGTGGACCCCTTTGACTCAGTATGTTAGCAAATCTCTTCTCCAACAAGGGACCCCAGGGTTGGCGCTGCCAGCTCTTGAGAGACTGCCAAGTCCATTTCTCTATTTTCTAGGAACCCATGGTATTCAGCTGGAGCTCATGCTTCCTAAACAGCCATGGGGCTGCGCACATCCTTACTAACTCCTGGAGAGTTTGCCAAGGTCAGTTTTCTTGGCAATTGGAGGTGTAGAACTGGATCTTCATTCACTGTCTAAACTAATCCTGGTTAGTGACTGCCTTAAAAATGGAATATGCCGGCTGGTGCCATGGCTCAATAGGCTAATCTTTCACCTGCGGCCCTGCACACTGGGTTCTAGTCTCGGTCGGGGCACCAGATTCTGTCCCGGTCGCTCCTCTTCCAGGCCAGCTCTCTGCTGTGGCTCGGGAGTGCAGTAGAGGATGGCCCAAGTCCTTGGGCCCTGCACCCACATGGGAGACCAGGAGAATCACCTGGCTCCTGGCTTCGGATCAGCACAGAGGGCCAGCCGCAGCACGCCAGCCACAGCGGCCATTGGAGGGTGAACCAATGGAAAAAAAGGAAGACCTTTCTCTCTGTCTCTCTCTCTCACTGTCCACTCTGCCTGTCCAAAATTACAAAAAAAAAAAAAAATACATGCTGCACTTGTGGGCAAGATGGAGGAGAGTGTGTGAGTTCAGGAAGTTGAGGAGAGCTTCATGCACTCCGGAAGAAGAACTGGAGCACAGGGTGCATTCTTTCTTCCACTTGTTCTGTCCCTGCAGCCACTGTAGGACACTCAGGGCCCTCAGGGCTGAGGGCACACCTGGGCGGGGGGCGGGGGAGCAGGCCAGAGCCTCAGCGTGGTGCACCTGCTGGGTTAACCAGCCTTGATAACTGCCTCTGTATTGAAGCACCAGGGTTCTTTACTGTTAACTCATTTTATGCTGGGCTTTCTCTGCCTTTGGCTAAAAACCTCCATTGTTCATCCTTTTCTCATAGAAGAATAATGAAAACAATATAAGGTAAGAAATACCTGGGAAAACGAACAGGAAAAATAGATGCGCAATATAGAAAGAGACCCCACGCACCATCCAGTCAACCTGCTGGAGTAGTGAAAGAAACCTTGACCCCAAGAGAGGAGTAATGGAACACTTAGCAAACTTGCCGACGAGGCATTCTGGCAGATGTTCTTGGCTACTGTCTGTGACTTCGCAGGTGGCAAATGTCCAGAGAAATATATCATTGCTGCCCAAAGGTGGTGCAGAATCCCAGGGGACATGTAAGAAGGAACTTCAAAAAGTCTGTGGAAAAGTGAAATTAAAGATGTATTTATTTTGCTACAAAAACATTTAGAAATCTGTGTGCAAAATGTTTGAGATCCATGCACAGTTGCCTCACACTGTCCATTTTCATGGACTTTTTGCAGACCCCTCCCATGCATCAGTTTCACAAATTTTTGCACCACAATAAATTTATCTCTTCGTTGCATTTACCATAACCATTATGAAGTCCCCTCGTGTTCTTCAGCACAAGGCATGCCTGTGCCTGAGCCGAGCATTGCTCATTGCTTGAAGATAGAAAAGCACTGATCCCTGGGGTTCTCTCAGAATTTTCCCTCAGTGACCATCCTTTAGGCTGAATCCAGATCTAGAATGACAATTAATATGAGTTTGTAAATTTAGATGGAATAATTTCATTTTGCTAGAAAATTGTGATTGACTTAGAAAAGAAACTATGGTAGAGTTCAAAGGTAATTTGTGATCCTGACTCGAAAGGTGGATATTATTCATTGCAGTCTCCCCCGGGTCTTGAATACCTGACACATAGTAATTGATCAATAAATACTGGTCGGGAAAGTGATTAATGAGTAACTTCTGTAGTCCCTGTGGTTGCTGTTTAGTTTGTGTCTGAGAGCACTTTCTTAATACATATTTGTTGAATAAATTAATGAATAACTGAATACCTTCAAAACATTCATGAAAAATCCAAATCTGTGCATATATTAAAACCTCTTTTCCATTTTCTGAAGTTGCTTCATCTCTGAGAGCAGATATTGGGAGGAGAAAGGCTGTCTTGGTTTAGAAGGCGACATTCTTGGCCGGCGCCGCGGCTCACTAGGCTAATCCTCCGCCTGCAGCACCAGCACCCCGGTTCTAGTCCCGGTTGGAGCACCGGATTCTGTCCCAGTTGCTCCTCTTCCAGTCCAGCTCTCTGCTGTGGCCCGGGAAGGCAGTGGATGATGGCCCAAGTGCTTGGGCCCTGCACCCACATGGGAGACCAGGAGGAAGCACCTGGCTCCTGGCTTCGGATCAGCGCAGTGCGCCAGCCGCAACATGCCAGCTGTAGTGGCCATTTATGGGGTGAACCAATGGAAGGAAGACCTTTCTCTCTGTCTGTCTTTCTCATTGTCTAACTCTGCCTGTCCAAAAAAAAAGAAAAAAAGAAATTTGGCGGCGGCAACATTCTTGCTCACAAGAGACCCTGGGAATACCGTCCTGGACCCTGGGACCATAAGTGGAGTTGATTAGCTTCAGGCTGACATACTAGAGTTCACATTTCTAAAGAGAGTTGTTATTTTTCACTTCAAATACAACACTCACACTCATGCTGAACCTTCTTTAGAATTTCGTTTTCTTAAGTTCAAGAAATACTTAGTGTCTTGGCTTCGTGTAGCCATGTAAATACAGATAAGAAGGACCAGGCCCTGCCCTTGGAGTGTGCTTCAGCATTCCTAGTAGTGATGGCATCCTGCAGTGGGTAGTTCAGTGATGGCAAAAGTGTGCGGTATGTGTTTATGAATTGACAGCGGTTAACCAGAGGGTGGATGTTGGTGTCACAGTTGGGATGCTGCGGTTGCACACTCGCGTGCCCCTATTTGAGTGCCAGATTCTAGGCTTGGCTCCCCTCCTGATTTCATCTACCTGCTGAGCCACATGGGGAAGGAGCAGGTGACCCAAGTTCTTGGGAGTTCAAGATGGAGTTCCTGGCTCCTGGCCCACCCTGTGTGAACAGCTTAGCTTAAGCAGCAAAGGCTTGGAGACATGGTTAGCAAAACGTGAGTGGTTCCTCTTGACTGGTGTGTGCATGACTTGCATCTGGGGTCAGTGTACAGTGATAAAGAACAGGCAAGTGGAGAGCTGTGAGTGTCAGGTGAGGGCCTTTAACTTAGACTACAGGCTCTGTGTGAGTAGTTCCTAACTCCTCTGCTCTCTGCAGTCACCTGCAGAGCTTTAAACACCGCAGAGGCCCGCCTGCCCCCTCCAGTGCTCTGATTCATTGGTCCGGAGTGTGGGGGAGGCATGGGGCCAGGGGACAGCGTGCAGCAGTGTTTGTGAACGATGAGGTGAGTGCAGTGTGAGGCCAGGCGGAGAGCAGCGTGGGAGCTGCACTTCATGCGTGAAGAGTCGTTCTAGTCGGAGGGGTTCAGGTGCTCAAGGCAGAGTATGGAAGGGAATTCACCAAGATCTGTGCTGCAGGAGCCAAGTCAGCATTTCTGGCTGAGGTCTAAAGCGCATCCATTTAGTGGTTCACCTAATGAACTCCCGTCCATCTGACACGTTTCCGTTTTAATCTGGCTCCTTGGGGAAGCTCTCCTGTGCTCTGGAGAAGGCCTGTGATGCTGCAGCAGCCATCTGAACTTCTGTGTCAAGGTGCTGTTCACAGTTTATGCGAGCCTGGCTTTTCTGTGGGTGCTACAGCCAGTGACTGTGTGTACATAGGAGCTCACCCGTGGTTAGCAGATAAGGGATTTGTGTTGCTTGAATACAAGGCCTAGCAGCTAAAATGCAGTGTAGGATGCCTACCTAGGCTCAAGTCACCATGCCTAGGTTCAAGGCTGCCTCTACTCCCACTTCCACTTTGCTGCTAGTTTGCACCCTGGGAGGCAGCAGGTGCTGACTAATGTAGTTGGGGGTCCTGCCACCATGTGGAAGCCTGAAATTGTGTAGTGAGCTTGTGTCTTGGTCTGGCACAGTCCTCAGGGTTTCAGGCATCTGGGGAGGGAAGTAGCAGGTAGATGTGTCTATCTGTATTTCTTTATTTGCCTTTCAAATAAATAAAGTATAAAGTGAAAAATAAAATTCATATAATATATATCAACTATGTGAATTTCAAACTTTATTGTACTGAAATAAGCTTATCTTCTAATTACATGTTCTTTTCTTAAAAAGAAAGATTTACTTATTTATTTGAAAGTCAGAGTTACACAGAGAGAGAAGGAGAGGAAGAGAGAGAGAGAGGAAGAGAGAGAGAGAGAGGTGTTCCCTCTGCTGGTTCGTTCCCCAGTTGGCCTCAATGGCTGGACTGTGCCGATCTGAAGCCAGGAACCAGGAGCTTCTTCTGGGTCTCCTGTGTGGGTGCAGGGACCCAAGGTCTTGGGCCATTTTCTACTGCTTTCCAAGGCCATAGCAGAGAGCTGGATGGGAAGTGGAGCAGCCAGGACTTGAACCAGTGCCCATATGGGATGCTGGCACTACAAGCTGCAGCTTTACCTGCTATACCACAGTTCTGGCCCCAAAATTACATATTCTATGAACATTCAGGTACCCTCATATGTACACACAGACTCAGACATTTCATTGAGCGTTCATAGCTGAGGAGCATATAAAATTTAAACTGAAAGATACTGCATTTTTCTATTAAGGCGTTTGCTGCCCATTTTTAAAAAGATAAACGATGACAGACATAACCAAAAACTTTGTTAAAAAGCAAACTTATACTTCTACTTCTTCAATTTTATTATTATTCTCACCTATGGGTTTTCTGTAGTGACATCTTCTTCTGTATCTACTCCTTGATATTAAATGAGTTATTCTCGTTTCTGTTTTCTTTATTTATACTGGATATCTTGTTTTTAAAGTTGGAGCTACTCCATGCTTGTTAAGCTGTCCTTAGCATTTATCTTGAGGGCCTTTCTATCCATGGGTTTATGGTAGAGAGAGAAGATGAGCAGGCTTTTGCTGCAGGGCCTGATATTGGGGATTGTCTTTTACAGACTAAGGTGCCAATGGGAAGATACTGTGTTATATAATTGTTTAAGATATAATCATTAGAGCTGTCAAGTCCTTTCTTAGCTCCCTGGACAATGGGCTGCAGGCTGAATTTGGCTCAGGGACCTGTGTTTGTCAACTAATCTCACAAGGTTAATCTGGAGACAAAAATAGTTCCAGGATAGGAAATTACTTTCTAAGTTCTGAAGTGCACACACACCCACACACAAGTATGTGATATGTAACAGCAAAAAAAAAGTTAAAATATTATTTAAACCAAGAGCAGCTTAAAGGAAAAAAGAGACTTATTACTTGGGACAGATGTTGGTACGACAAGAGAGAACAGAGAATGCACAGTTTTTCAGCTCGTTTGCTGCTACCTCTTCCCTTCTTTCTCAGAAAAATGGTATGTGGGAAAACAGAGAATAGATATTTGAGAGATAGCTTTGATATTGAAGATTAAAAAGGTAACTAGCTGTCTTCCTCCTAGCTTTCAACATTTATTCTCCTAAATCCATTTTGTTATCTTATGGGATGCAGTTGGAAAAAATGCAGACTTGATGTATCTCATGCTTTCTGAATGATCAATCCCCCAAAATAAAGCCATCCCATCAAGGACGGAGGTCTCCAGTGATACGCCACAAGCTGCTGTCTTCAAGCTGATTTTTGTCAAAATATTTATTCAAAATTTAAAGAAGTTCCGATTATGTGTTTTTCTCTTATACACATACCGTGAAAGTTTTAGGGACTCAATGTCCTTCCTGTAAGTTTCTTCTACCTCTAAAATTCAACAGTTTAGATTTTATTTAAAAATAAATAAACAGGCCGGCACCGTGGCTCAACAGGCTAATCCTCCACCTTGCGGCGCCGGCACACCGGGTTCTTGTACTGGTCGGGGCGCTGGATTCTGTCCCGGTTGCCCCTCTTCCAGGCCAGCCCTCTGCTGTGGCCCAGGAGTGCAGTGGAGGATGGCCCAAGTGCTTGGGCCCTGCACCCCATGGGAGACCAGGAAAAGCACCTGGCTCCTGCCATCGGATGAGCGCGGTGCGCCAGCCGCAGCGCACCGTCCACGGCGGCCATTGGAGGGTGAACCAATGGCAAAGGAAGACCTTTCTCTCTGTCTCTCTCTCTCACTGTCCACTCTGCCTGTCAAAAAAAAAAAAGAAAAGAAAGAAAAGAAAAATCTTCCCTCCTGCCCCTAATTAAGTAAAGGAAAAGCAGTCTGCGGCTACCTTTGCGTGAAAAGAAAGCTCTGGGAACAGAAAGGGTCTCAGGATTGACCTCTTCAGCGTTTTCAAGAGACTGGAACATGGGGGAATCTTCCGTTTGCTCCTGCAAGTATCTGTAGTCTGGGAGGCGCTCCTCCTCCAGGGGAGAGAGGTGCACTTGACCTTCAGGCCTGGGTGAGTTGAAAGGGCAGCGCCCTCATTTATCTTGGCTCTCAGGTCTGTGAGCCATCTTCTTGCCCTCTCTGTGGTTTAAACTGAAGAATGTCTTGCTGCTGATCTGTGGGCTGATTTCCGCTCAGCTTAGGCTTCCCAAGGGACTGACATTAGGAGGAGACACAGTGGTGGCAGGACACTGGGATGGTACCTGTGGCCAAGAGAAGCTGACGGCACTCACCTTGTCCTTTTTCCTTTGGGGACATAACATCATTGTTGACCGGTGGAACTTAACACCGATTCAACTCCAAGTGAAACAGTTCCTGAGCCTGAGCTGTTTTTTACTGGTTTACAGCGAGAGAAATTAGGAAGCTGAGAATGCAGGTTTAGAGACATAAAGCAAATTGATAGTGGTTATGTCTGATGAACATAATAATAAAGAAAATACAGCCTGTGTTTGGATATCTTTTATTCCTCTAGTGCTTGATATTTATTGTATTTTACCCAAGTGCCTTTCAAAGATGAAGTTGCTTTTTGAACAACAGCAGTGACAAAAAGATCTGTTACTGCACAGCCTCTGAAATACTTGCCTTCGTTGTCATAGACATTGAATTCTCTCTTGTTGACCCAGTTCTTTCCTAGGAAACACGTACTCATTCAAATCGTGGACGCGCAGCTTTTGGTAGACTGGAAATTCCCAACGGAGAATACAACAAAGTCATCAGTAGCCACTACAGCCACAGTCATTGTCCTTGCTCTTAGCATTGTAATTTGTGTTCCATTCAAGTGTTTAATGACCGTCGTGTCTACCAGATGAGGGGCTTCTCTCACTTCAGAATCTCCTGCTTTGCAAAGGAGGAAACTGAGATTGGCGAGATAAGGCTGAGGTTTAATTTCCAAACATTGCAACACGTGCTTCTCATACAGATATAACGTGCTTGCCTTTTAAGGGTATTTTCTTTTTTGAAATTTTAAAAATGTATTTATTTGCATACATTCCATAAATACAACTTTAGGAAAATAGTAATTCTTCCCACCATACCCACCCTCCCACCATCATTCCCACCCCCCTTCCTCTTCACTGTCTTGTTGCAACATCTTGTTCTTTACTAAGATCTCTTTTCATTTAATTTTATATACAGAAGATTAATAAGAAAAAGAGAAAGAAAAACAAAACAAAAAGAAAAAACTAAAAACAAAACATTAAAAACATAAACAAAAACTGTTCCTCACAGTCCAGATAAGGGCTGTTCAAAGTCATTGCATCTCGATGACAATTTTGCTTTTTTTTTTTGTAGAAACCTAATTATCTTTAAAGAGGAACCCAAGAATGATACATCTTCTGCGAGCACTTCAATATAACTATAATTTATGTGATATAAGAATATTCTCCATCTAATACACTAAAACAAAGCAATTCTTTGAGAACAAGTTTTACTATTAAGTCTCATAATAAAACTCTTTGAGGACAGATGTCCTGCGTGGGGAGTTAGTGCACAGTGACTCATGTTGTTAATTTAACAATTGACACTCTCATGTATGACATCAGGGATTACCTGAGGCTCTTGACAAGCGCTGCCAGGGATACGGAAGCCATTTGGATCCATGAACTCCTTCAGTATTTTGACAAGACCGTAGCAAAGTGGAAGCTCTCTCCTCCCTTTAGAGCAAAGTATATCCTTTTTGGTGGCTGCTTCTTTCCACTGGGGTCTCACTCATAGGAGTCCTAGATTAGAACATTTTCATACAGAAATCTACGAAAAACGAATGCTTGCAAGGATGTGGATAAGAAGGTACTCTTACCTGCTGCTGGTGGGAATGTAAGTGGTAAAGCCACTGTGGAAGACAGTATGGAGATACCTCAGAAACCTGAATATAGACCTACCTGTGACTCAGCCATCCCACTTCTGGGAATTTACCCAAGGGAAATAAAATCAGCATATGAAAGAGCTGTCTGTACCCCCATGTTTATCTCAGCACGATTCACAATAGCAAAGACATGGAATCAACCCAAATGCCAGTCCTGGAGACTGGATAAAGAAATTATGGATATATATACAACATGGGAAACTACACTGCATTTAAAAAAAAAAAAGAAATCGGTCATTTGCAATAAAATAGATTGGAAGGTGTCTGGCAGGTAACAAATCTTCCCAGGCAGATGAATCAATCAATTCAAAAGCTTTTATTGAGATTCCACTCCCAGGCGAGGTTCCGCAGGCTCAACAGAGCAGGGGCCGGGGAAGTCACGTTTCAGAGGTTGGGAGGGCTCCTTTTATAGATACAGGGCGTAGGGGTTAAAGGTTGAGGCAGGTCTAATCCTCCTTGGTTGACCTTTAGGCACCCGTGGGGACCTTGACAAGGACTTTTCGTCCCCAGAAGTGCTGGTAGGGACTCTCCATTCCTGGAGGTGTAGCCCTTCTCTCCTTGTGGATCCCAAAGCTACCATGGATGAAGCTCAAAAACATCATACCTAGTGAAATAAGACCGTCCCAAAGGGACAGATACCATGTGTTCTCCCTGACCTGTGATGACTAACAGGGCACCTAAAAGGTAGCCTGTAGGAGAGAAAGTGACACTTTGAGAAACAGTGACGTTGAACAACCCATGCCTTGACTGTTGAGGAACAGTTTTTTTTTTTTTTTTACCTTTCTTTTATCTTACTTTACTTACCTTTCTTTGGTTTCATACTAATCGTTAAACTCTGCACTTAACATAAAGTTAACCATATGTGTATAAAGTTAATTGAAAATAGATCTTAGCTAAAAATCAGAGTGAGAATCAGAGAGGGAAGAGGAAGGGGGTGGGAGTGTGGGTGTGAAGGTGAGCACAGAGGGAAGACTTACCTAGATCCTGAGGCTGTAGTTGTGAAATGTATGAAGTTGGTGACTGTAAAGCAGTACAGTTCCGCATACATTCCTACAGACTGACTTCTAAGGGTACAGCTTAAAGGATACTTTCTTAGCTCCTCAGAACGAGACCCCGTTGGATGATAAAGTTGGTTCAAATGAGTATTCAAAAGACCCAAATAAACGTAATCAGTGAAGGAATGCTGCAGTGAGAAGGCAAAGGCAGATCCTGTAAGATGAGCAACCGAGAGGTCAAGAGGTCGTTCTACTTAGGCCTTCGGGCTCTCTGAGTTCTTGTGTTCCAAAACAAAACCCAGGTCAGCATAAACAGCCGCGCCTTAAGGAAACAAACCTGAAGGTGGGCAGAGCCCGCAGCTGCTGCCTCCCCTCCACCTGAGGCCTTCAAGACCGCTGTTGCACTTCACCCAGTGAAGTACTTTCATTGATTTTCTTTCATTTCTGCTTTTAAAGATTTATTAACTTGAAAAGCAAAGTGACAGAGAAACAGAGGGACCTTCCATCTGTTGATCCACTCCCCCAGGGGCCGCACCAGCCAGGGCTGGGCTATGCTGAAGAGGCCGCAAGGGACTCCATCCTGATCTCCCACACCGGGGGCAGGTTCCCAAGGACTTGCTGCCTTCCCAGGCACCTCAGCAGGGAGCTGAACTGGAAGTGGAGCAGCCAGGAGCTGAACAGCTGCTCCTCCATGGGATGCCGGTCTCACGGGCGGCGGCTTTCCTGCCTTGCTTCATTTACACCTTACACAAACTATCTCCTCTCACCTCTTCTTTGGAGCCCTGAACTTCTTCCCTTCTGGTGTTGCCCAGTTCATGAATTGCAAACACTTTAGAATTTTGCTGTGCATGAGTTTATCTTTCAACAATGCAAAACTAGTTAATGTCCTAAAAAAGTGCAACACAAAATTCTCCTAAAGGAGAATCATTTTAGTTTTTCTCAGCTAAAAATTATTTTACATGCAAGCATCGTGTACATGAGTAAGTCTCCTCTTCAGAGGCTGAGCTGAGCTGAGTAGTAAATAGGAGGCCAAAACAAGAAGGAACTTGGGGCCGGCACTGTGGCATGGTGGATTAAGCAACTGCCTGCCACACAAGCATCCCATGTGAGCTGTGGTTCGTGTCCCATTTGGTCCACTTCTGATCCAGCTCCCTGGTAATGTGCCTGACAGAGGAGCAGAGGATGCCTGAGTCCTTAGGCCCCCGCTGTCCTTGGCTTTCACCTGGCCCAGCTCCAACTATTGTGGCAATTTGGGAAGTAAACCAGCAGATGAAAAATAACTTTCTCTCTCTCTCTCCTTTTTTTTTTTTTTTTTTTTTGACAGGCAGAGTTAGACAGAGAGAGAGAGAGACAGAGAGAAAGGTCTTCCTTTTTTTTCTGTTGGTTCACCCCCAATGGCCGCTGCAGCTAGCGCGCTGCAGCCAGCGCACTGCACTGATCCGAAGGCAGGAGCCAGGTGCTTCTCCTGGTCTCCCATGGGGTGCAGGGCCCAAGCACTTGGGCCATCCTCCACTGCCTTCCTGGGCCACAGCAGAGAGCTGGACTGGAAGAGGGGCAACCAGGACAGAATCCAACCAGGACTGGAACCTGGTGTGCTGGCACCACAAGCGGAGGATTAGCCTAGTGAGCTGTGGCACCAGCCTTTCCCTCTCCATTTCAGATAAATAAATAAGTCTTTTAAAAAAAAAGAGAGACAGAAGGAACTTTCAGGCAGGTCGTCTGGGCTTTGGTCTTGCTCCAGCGTAGCCTTAAACAATGGGCAGTTATCTCTTTTCCTTCACATTCAAGTTTTAAATAATGTATTTCAACAGAAACTGTTATTAAAATTTTGACTAGTGAGGGAAAATTGGAATGTGCCTGTCCTCTGCACCTGTCTTGGTTTTGTCTCTCAGTGAGTGGGTAGAGAGCTGCTTGACTGCTTGCCAGGGCAAGTCCTTGCATTGGTGACACACATGATGCAGTAGGAGCTGCTGGCTCTGCACCGGACTGGTTGGAGGACACAGGAAAGTCAGGTCTTCCCTCAGGCACTGGTGTGTCCTGTGCTGTAGGGGTCTTCAGCAATGAAGACCCCTGCCCTCCATTCCGATCTAGCTTCTGGCGGGGTTCAGAACAGAATACCCAAAGCCTGGCGCTCTGGCCTGCCGAGCACTCTGCACAGACAGCCATTCAAAGGCCCCAGTGCCGCTGTTGCTCTCCGACCTGGCCCTGCTCTCCCGTCTCGCACCCCTCCGCTTCCCCAAGGAGCAGTTCACCGGAATCGCTCTTCCCCATGGCAAATTCCCTCTCCCCTGGAACAAGCACAAAGCCAAGAACGGCCACCCTAACCACTCTCTTCCCTCATTGCAGGGAGTTCTGGCTCCTGCCTAAAGGAAGGCAGGCTGCACAGGGAGACCGCCAGCCTTCCTGTTCTCGTGAGATCCCACCCTCGGGTGCAGCTGTGTGACTACAAGGCCAACTGTGCTTCATGAACGCCATGCAGAGACATGGTTTTCCTTGAGTCTTGGCTTCTTGCTTCTCAAGGCTCCAGTGTCCCATCAGCTGTGCTTAAACAATATGCTTTTCTCTGTTTTGGTACAGGGTCTCACATCTTTCTCCCCCACATGTTACATAGAAAGGCAGGGAGGGGGCTGGCCCTGTGGCATAGCAGGTAAAGCCACCACCTGCAGTGCCCGCATCCCATATGGGTGCCAGTTCAAGTCCCAGCTGCTCTACTTCTGATCCAGCTCTCTGCTATGTCCTGGGAAAGCAGTAGAAGATCGCCCAAGTCCTTGTGCCCCTGCACCTACATGGAAGACCCAGAAGAAGCTCCTGGCTCCTGGTTCCAGGTCGGCCCAGCTCTGGCTGTTGAGGCCATTTGGGGAGTGAACCAGCACATGGAAGACCTCCCCCTACCCCCTCTGTCTCTACCTTTCCTTCTCTGTGTAATTCTGACTTTCAAGTAAATAAATAAATCTTTAAAAAAAAAGAAAGAAAGGCAGGCAATGTCAGAAAGACTCTGTTTTCCATTTCAGAGGATAGAAAGGAATGGAGACAGGAAAGTGGGAGGAGGCTGGAGAGATCTCGTTTCTGAGGCTGCCATGTCTCATCAGCTCAGAAATACTCAGCAGCCAAGGCACCATGACGTGGAGTCTGGTGTTCTAACCTCTGATGTGAGCAGACACCTGACAGATACTCAAACCAAGGAGCATTTATTTCCTCTTCTACCTGTGCAGATTCTCTCATATTGTTCATATGCACGTTCTATGGTGCTGGTCACGCATATGTTCTGTGGTACTGCTTACAGGTATGTTCTTCGGTGCTGGTCACGCATATGTTCTATGGTGCTGCTTACACATATGTTCTTCGGTGCTGGTCACATGCATGTTATGTGGTACTGCTTACACGTATGTTCTTCAGTGCTGGTCACATGTATGTTCTGTGGTACTGCTTACATGTATGTTCTTCGGTGCTGGTCACAGGTATGATCTGTGGTGCTAGTTACCCATGTGTTGTAGGTAGTGGGTGCATGTGTGTTCTGTGATACCGGCTGCATGTATGTTCACTGATAGATCTGTGGGAGTGTGGGCGCTGCCTGTCTTTCCTTACACTCTCAGGCCTCAGGGACTACTCTCAGTACAGACCTGAAGTTCTCCGTCCTTATCTACCAGTGCTGCGACCTGCAGTAGAGTTGATGATGTGCTCGCGTCTCACTTTTCCAGTTTACAAGTAGGGAGATTATCCACGGTACCACTTACAGCTTTGGTGGAGAATACTGGTGAAGGTTAGGTGCAGCGCCCAGCTTGCTTCTTTGCCACTCCTCTTTGTTTCTTTCTTTTTTTTTCTTTGAGATTTGTTTGAGAGACGCCTACACACACACACACACACACACACACACACACACAAGGCTCCTTTGTTGGTTTCCTCCCCAGATTGCCATATGGCCAGGGCTAGGCCAAGTAAAAGCTGGAAACCAGAAATTCAACCCGACTCTTCTTCATAGGTGGTGGGAACCCAAGAACTTGAACCATCACTGGCTGCCTCCAAGTGCACATTGACGGGAAGCTGGGGTCAGGAGCTGTGGCTGAGAGTGGAATCCAGCTACACCGCTGAGGAATACGGATACGTCCACCACCAGGCAGAGGGCTCGCCCCTGCTCCTGCTTCCCACTGTGAGGCGGCCACCTGGCGTCACACTCCCGGACTGGCTGTGCTGCCTGTCTAGAGGTGGACAAAAGAGCAGTGACTTGGAGAGAAGGAACTTGGCACTTCGAGCCAGCCAGCGCCTTCCTTCGTTTTTGTGGTGTGCAGGTTGCCTGTAGGTGCACATGTTCTGCTCCTGTCGTGCGACGCCCTCTCCCTGCACCGGGAGCTGGCTCCTCTAGCAGCAGTGTAACTGATATTGACAAATGAGGATTGGACCCCTCCCTTTTTTCTTTTTTATTTCCTGAAGGGTTTAGGATCTTGACAAGGAAGAACATTATCCTCTCTTGAGCCTCAGCAGGTTTTAAAAAAATTGGATCAAAGCTGTTCTTAGGGGCTTTTTCCCCTTAAAAAATCACCACATTTCTACATTTTAGTTTTGGTTCGTTTTTCATTGGATTACTTGAACTTACTATGCCTTTTTTTTTTTTTAAAGATATGTTTATTTATTTGAAAGACAGCTACAGAGAGGGAGAGGGAGATCAGGTCTTCTATACATTGGTTCACTCCCCAAATGGTTGCAACAGCCAGAGTTGGGACATTTCAAAGCCAGGAGCTTCTTCTGGGTCTCCCATGGGAGTGCAGGGACCAAAGGACGTGAGCCACCTTCCACTGCTTTCCCAGGCCATAGCAGAGAGCTGGATCGGAAGTGGAGCAGCCAGGACTAGAACCAGGGCTCATATGGAGTGCCAGCACTGCAGGTGGCAGCTTTACTGGCAATGCTACAGCGGCAGCCCCTCGAATTTTCTTTGTTTATAAATGAGCTAAAACTGTTAACCTCTATGGGTCATTGTGAGCCTCCAAAAATATCCCATGTGTGAATGTCTGAGTCCTAGTCAATGCTCCTCTGATAGCCAAAACTCATGTCAGATTTTGTCCATGCCAGGATTGTTTTTATATATACATATATGTATGTCTGTATGTGTTTATGTATGCGTGGTCATTTAACATAATAAGGTGGTTGCCTGTATTGCTTTGGAGTAATTGGGATAGTAGTGGTTAGGACCGCATTACTCCATAAGAAATGTACAAAGTGCATTTGCACTCAGAGAGTACTTTCCTAATTTCTAATATTAGTCAGGATGCATTTTACCAAATCAAATTATTCAAATTTAAACTCCTCCGCTCACATTGGGGATATGAAAAACACGTCGTTTCTTAAAGTACCAAGTGGAAAAAGCTATCCTAAATGCAAAAAGAATTCTTCAAAAAGAGACTTTGATCAAATAGCTGGAATTTATTCTTGTGGCGAATATCCATTAGAGACAAAATAGACGACTTTTAAAAAGAAGTATCTTTCATTATGGAAAAAACATAAATAATTCATGGCTAAGTCCGCTTCAGCTTGTTGCCGATTCCTAATTAAGTCCAATTAGAATCAATTCGCTTTATCACATGCCGCTTCGTTCCCCACCATCTTTATTTCAAAGTATTTTTGTATTGACAATTCTAAAACTGTGAGCTATGGTGATGCATGTTTGAAACTTGCAAGGCTGGTATTTAGAATGTTTTTGGTGCTAGGAGAGAGCAAAGCCAAGGATTTTTTTGCTTCTCTGAGCTGATGAGTGTCAGGTGTGGGAAAGACGCATGTCGATGGCTCTGGCAGTGGCTCTATAGCTATGCCTCCGAAGCAGGCAGCGTCCCCTTGCAGTCCCAGGAAGCTCTATTTTATGTTTGCTTTCTGTTGACAATGGTTCTGTTAAAACTAGGTTGCTAATAACTCCCTAAAGCAAGCTAGTTTGCTGAACAAAACAGTTTGACAAATGCTTATTAATAAAAGCTATACTCTTAAGATTTGCTTGAGTGAACTGTCCCGTTGACTGCCATTAATTATCCTGTTTGTTCACAAACAAGTTCCTATGTTCACTTGTCACTTCAGCAATTTAGATATAGATTGGAACCATTTGGATGTGTAATGCCCAAATCGAGTCTCTCTTAAAACTTGTCAAAAGGTACAAAAGACACACACTGACAGTCAATAGAACACAGCGGGATTGTGTTTAAGTAGTTAATAATTTCTGGAGAAGAAAACACCATCCTTTCTTGGAATGAACAAGCGCGAGGCACACCAGGCAGTTACCAGCAGGACTAGGATTTCAGATAGTCACCCTGCTAGTCAGTTAACGGCATTTTAACTCCAACTAAAACCTGTAAAGATGCCCCACCCCCAGCACACCCGTCTGGCCTGACGCATGAGGTTGTAGTCTTCTCAGGGCAATACCTAGCAGCACTGGGTTTTAGCAAGAACCCGGCCTCGGGTCCCACACATCTATCTGACGGCTTTGCTCGCTACACTGATGAGGTGGATGGAAGCAGTCCAGGGTGGAAGTGGGAAATTTCCTATCATGAACTCCAGGGCCTGCCATTTAGCTGTGCTCCTACTAGGGCCTTGATCAAGGTATGTAGTGAGCTCATCTCACCAGAGATACCAGTGCATGTAAGAGGCACCCCTCTAGTGTACCACTAAGTAAGAACACATGCTATAATTGTACAGCACATCAGCTGTTACCAGACTCTACTTCTGAGAAGGAAAAAGGTGTTGAGAAAAGTATTAAAATCCAGGAAATCTTCCATTATGCCCTTGTTTACTTTTTCATCTGTATATGGAGAAGGCTCTGTTAGGTCTGAGGCCATTTTAGATACATTGCCTGGGATGCTGATATTTGCAGCATCAAATGAACAGTTTTATCCCAAATAAGGTACCCAAGAATATATGCCTCTGCACAAGAGAGAGGTTAAATTAGATTTCTTTTCACTGGAAACTGCCAGTCACATCTCTGTTCTCTCCAGTCCCCATTTGTCTTCTGGACACAGGCTACCCCTGGGTGGAAGTAGACCTGGAGTTCAGAATGAGCAGTGACATTCCCCATAGCCATCTCCACGGTAATCATTTAGACAGGAGCTCCTGGACCAAGCAAGTTGTATTAGCTCGTTTCCTGAGACCGCCTATGAACTCCACGAAACGGAAGGTCTCTGCGTGGTTGTGTTCTCCACTGAGCGGGTATCATCTGGCGATGGTAGAAGCCCCTTTTTTTTGGGCAAGAGGTTTGAAGAATTATGCTGACCACTTATTAATTAGTTCCTCTGTGCCGGAGCTGTGCTGGGTGTAACTGAATTCTCAGCAGTCTGTGATGTGGGTTTTATTCCCCTCGTTTTTCAGGTGAACACAGATTCAGTGGTGGAATAAATTGGTCCACTTAGCTAGCCCAAAATAAAGCTGGCATTTGAGCTTCTGTCTTTCGAAGTTCTTTAATACGAGTGTGAAGTGTCTACTGATGATGTCAAATGAGTGATCAGTAAATGCATTTGTGGTCTGTCTTCATCAGGGCTATCTTCTCTTACTTGTTCTAGATTGACAGGTGCTTTCTAAATTAGCCTTTATGCCCAGTGTGTGTGTGTGTGTGTGTTTCCAAACTAATGATCTGATGATGGAAACATTCGTCTGAACCAAAGTGACAAAGCCTCATGGATAACTCATCACTGTGCTGCGGCAAATGAGAACAAAGCTGGTTTTACTACAGACAATATTATTAAGTAATGGATTTTTTTTTATTCTGTAGCATAATGGAAAAATAATCAAAATGGAGCCTTTGTGGGATTTTTCATAGCTCGGTGATTTCTGAAATGCAAAACTTTCTAGGGATTATGCCTTTTCTATGCAGCACTACTTAACTATTGACAAATAAGCACCAGCTTTGGGATGGTCCAGGGATTTCGGGGTGGAAGTCTATTATCAAGCATATGCACAGCTTCCCTTCCAAGCTTTGGTGCCAGATTGAGAAATTATAATGAGGCCTCCACACCACGCCTGCCAAGAACTTACTTTCAATTTTTGTGCTTTGCTATCTCAGCTGTTTCAAATTACATGTATCCAAGCTGTAGGAACCATGTTATCCTAAATGTTTTGGGGACTGATTTTTCTCAAGCGTTTCCGACCCTTTGTTGAGGATTTAGCCATGTTCGCAGGCATCTCCACGGCAGCTCCACTGGGACAGTCTCACCAGTGACTGTGGTGAGCCATCCCGTTTTCACCTTGAGTTAGGCTCGGTGCTTGTCAGTTTTATTAGTATTTCCTCCATCTCGTTGTCACAATAGCTCTGTAAGTTGGTTTTTACAGACTTCTTTTTAAGGAACTGTTCCTTAAAAAGTTGAAATAACTTTCTGGTTTTTCCACCTTGTAGCTTGGTTTGACTACAGATCTTAGCTTTTGACGACTGTGATATGATTTTGTGAAATGTCTTGAATTGCTGTTAATGCCTCACCATGACCAGTTTTCTTCATTTTCTTTTCATGTATTTTTTATATTCAGATTTAGGGACACAGTGACACTTCCCTACACTCCTTCCCGCCCACATTCGTACCCTTCCTCCTCTTGCCTCTGCTGTTCCTTCTCAGTTTTTACAGTGATCTAGTTTCAGTTTATTTTATGTTCCTATGATTAACCCTCCACTAAGCAAAGAGTACAACAAACAGAAGAAGAAAGCACTGGTCCTAAACAGTAGATACAAGGGCTGTAAAGGATCATGGAAGCTCAAATGTCATTTCTCTCCTCTGCATTACATTTTGGGTGCACTGTTCGTTACCACAGGTCAGCGAAAACGTAATATTTGTCTTTGTGGACTGGCTTATTTCACTAAATATAATGATTTCCAGTTGCATCCATTTTGTTGCAAAAGACCCCATTTTGAGATAACATTTTTAAATTTACATCACAGTAAAAGGCTTAATACTTCACCAATTAAAGCATTTAACAAACAAAAAGGGAAAAGACTCTAATTTTGTGGGAATATAGACAATGGCTACAAACAGTAATTAAATGGAAAAACGACCATTTTACTCAGATACAACAAATGGTAAAATGGTGAAAGGAACTTACACCTCATGTGTCTGAGAAAGTCTAGATGTTGAACAATTCCTCCACATTTTCTGTTGAAACCTGCCTCCCTGTAACGTCTGCCCCTTGCTTCTGCCTTACAACAACAAACAGAACTCATTCAGCCCTTCTCCCTCCGCGGCAGACAGGGAAGCATGCCAGCTGATGCTGGCTAACCTGACTGCCTAGCCGATGCTGCTGCCTTTGGTTCCCCAGCAAAGCATCTTTGCAACTTTATTAGCCTCCGAGACGATCCCTGGGAGACGGAACACTTGAAAGCAGCAGCTCGAAAACAAAAATTGCCCCAAATACTCTGCTACATGGACTTCCATTCTTTCATGTTAGAGAAATGCTTTCTGCCCCATTTTCATTGTCCCTCTTGCTGGGTAAGACTGAACGAGACCCTAATTCATCTTCAGCATTGACCATTCCAGATTTCCTCTGAGAAATGGAACTCGAACGTCCTGCCCTACTTTCCGGTCCTTTGGGCCGTTTCTTGTTTTTCTTTGTCTTGATCCTGCCGGGAGAGGCAGGGCTGCAATCAAGGCCTCATCCCCGCACAAGCCTCGCCCTATTAATGACTTGTGCTGCACACTTGTGGACTGTAAGAGGAGCTTCATAAACATTTATTTCCTCAAACATAAGAGAATCATAAAATCCCTGCTCACTAAACTGAGCAGCACTAATCTAATTTCATTACTTGTCATGGAACAATGGGGCTGAGAGGCTATTAAGGTTGTCCAAGCGTGATGCTTTCTCATGATAAATAGAGAAGAGGGAGTGCTGCTCAACCTGGGAACAGGCAGAAGCCACCAGGGCCTCGCGGCTGTCACAACCTGGAAGGGTCCCTCTCAGATCAGCCTGCCCACCTGCCTGTGCAGTGTTGAAGGGTCCAGAAAGAACTCCCGAGTCTGGGCTTGCCTCAGAGCCTCGTTTGTTTTTATTAAGAGCAGATGGAGGGGGGAGTCCTCTGAGCACTTTATTACTGCACTGCCATTCGCTCAACAGCAGCCAGTGGGGCACCGACCGGAGATTCCTGTCCATCTGTTCGTTCGCCTCTCCCCACAGTCTCCCATGGTGGAGCGAGCATTGCAGCTTTAGTGTCAATGAGCATAATTAAAGGTCTGACATGTTTGTAGCGTTGTACTTCATATAGGCTGGATAATGCCAGGGAGAGTAATCCTATTGCATCAAAATGCATTTAGCACACGCATATATTATTGTCTTGTTGTGTAGGATGACGATCATTTACTTAAATCGTTGGTGGCTAGGTACATACCTTGGAATATGTTTCTTTGGCATTTTCCTATTTTATGTTCTTTCTATATTTTGGGTGGCGGTGCTCATATCAAAGCCATTTTATATGCTTCATATCTCCTGTTCACTCAAGCAAGTAAAAATTCCGGTGACTAGAAAATTCTTCCCGTCTTCAGCATCATTTCCTTCTGTTTTTCAGACGTGTTTCTGTGACCAGTCAACTGAGGATGTACATTTGTCTAAGGGGAGTCATATAGTTGGCTTAAAAACTTAGATATATTTACATTGTAAAAAGTCCCTTCTTTTTGTACAATTAGTTCCTAGGAAACCAACACATCCTAAAATAATTTTATTGCCTAAAGAAACAGTATTAACACTGGGAGTCGTGTTCTGACCCAAGACTCAACATCAAATATCTTACAGAAGAGACACAATATATACCACCAAAATGCATACAGGGAAAGGTGGTCTGATCACCTAGGATAATCAAATGTTATTTTCATCCTTAAATATAAACCTGATAGGGCTACAAAGACCTGCATTGTACAATGTTATGTCCAATTGATAGAAATCTGTTTTCTCTCTATCATAATGGGTATGTGATCAAATTATTTGTTATTAGGGGATTAGATGTAGAGTCCCACAAAACCCATACTCAGAAATGTCTTTCCTGTCTGTACAGAAACATTTTGTGTGATGTGATGGATATTCGGCATCTGGTATGATGCTTATTCATTTAGTGCTGGAGGGATTCGTGACCTTGTTCACCAAAAGGGATTGCACACAGGTAGCCACGACTTAAAGAAAGAATTCTGTGGTCTTGTCCATATGGCCATAAATAGTAGGTGGTCACTGTGATAAATCTTATTGACCAGGTAGAAGGCAGGGCGTTATATACATTTTATTTGACTTAGGAAAAATGTGCTGACTGTTTGATTCCTGGGACCTCGCTGGCTGGAAGTCCACCATCAGGGTTTTCATCCTACACGGACCTTTACTTCTTAGACTTGAAAAATCAGCCTGGACCAAGGAAATTCCAGAATCCCTATAAAAATGCTGCACAGCTCATAAGCTACATGAGCACAGCTTAAAAATGCTCATGCAGAGTTAACCTAGTGACACAAAGTAAAATTTTGTAAAATACATGAAAAAATTTGCTAGGTATTGTAATAAGATCATTACCACTCAGGTTATAATGATATGATGAAAGACCACATATGCACTGCTTATCTTTGGAAATATTTAATGGCACATGAAAACTATTTCTTTGGAAGTTTCTTATCTGGGATTGTGAGAAAAGTGAGGGATCTTCAAAACGTCCATGGGAAGAGTTTACGCTGAATTTTGATTGTCCAGCAAATGAGCGATAGATACGGAACTGTGCAGAACAAACGATTGGAGGATCATGGAGTATTGCGTGACTTGAACTCTTAGCTTCTGGAGTCTGTGATTGCTCGGATGAAATGGTGCCCAAACACGTCCAGTGAGACAGCGATCTGTCTCCTACCCTAGCAACAGTTGCATTCTGTAGAAGTGATCTGTGAACCAAAGAGTTTCATTATACATATGCACACATATATGTATACGTGTTCATACTATGTCTCTAATATAATTTACACAGCCATCTAACGTGGTTGGTAATAATGTCATCCCTCTCTTGAAGGCATAGTGAAATTGTGCATGTTTTCAATATCACTCAGCTGGTGAAAGGCAGAGTAGGATTTGAAGCTAAGTCATTTCTCCTCAGAGTTTAAACATGAATCCAGTGGCTAGCAAACCTTTTCTGTTGTGGATCAGACAGTAAATTTCTTAGGTTTTATGAGGTCCGTGGTATCTGTCATCCCTGGTGTTGATGGCTTGAAAGCAGCCATCGACAATAGGGAGACCATGGGTGTTGTAGATTTCCAGTAAAACTATCTGTGGACCCTGATGTGTGGAGTTCATGTGGCACAATGTAAGATTTTTCTTTAGATTTTTCTAGTGTTAGGCCGGTGCTGTGGTGTAGTGGGTAAAACCTCCACCTGCAGTGACAACATCCCATGTGGGTGCTGGTTCAAGTCCCAGCTGTTACACTTCTGATCCAGCTCTCTGCTATGGCCTGGAAAAACAGTGGAAAGTAGAGGAAGCTCCTGGCTCTGGCTTTGGATCAGCCGGCTTCTGGCCATAGTGGCCATTTGGGGAGTGGACCAGTGGATGGAAGATCTCTCTCTCTGCCTCTGCCTCTCTCTAGCTCTGCCTTTCAAATAAGTAAATAAATCTTAATTTTTTTTCTAGTTTTATATTTAAAAAAAAATTTAAGAACCTTATCTTCTGGCCCATACAAAAGCTTTCAATAGACAAGGTGTCTCCTGTATGCCATATATGGTGGTGGTGTCCCTTTTCCATTGCTTTTACCTGACTATCTGAGACTGGGTGACATTTAATAAGAATAAAATTTATTTCTGCACATAGCTGTGGAGGTGGAGAAGTCTGAGACTGTGGGATTGGTGTCTGCTTGGCTTTGCTGTTGGTCTTAGACTTCTTCAACTCATTGTAGAAAGCACACGAGCAGGCAGGTGCACACAGAAGACCGAGGGAGACTCAACTCCTGAGGTTTTATGTATATACATATATATATATATATATATATATATATATATATATATATACTATTAGAATATAGTAGGCTGTCTTCTGTCTTATTTCCAGCTTGAAATCCACCAGCTCCATGTGAAAGTGAGTCTTGGACATGTGGCCAGCAGGAATGAGGGTCTCAGTTTTCTTTCATTTTCATTAATTTAAGTATAAAAATTGGGGAGCAGTGGACGCCACAGGAGGCCACACAGCCCTGGGCAGAATGTTTAAAGGTGAATTATGATTTTCATCTCTACTCTTCAGCTGTCAGAGCTGGGCCTTAGCAGTCAGTGGACATACGGACAACAGGTTAAGCCGCTCCTTGGAATGTCTGCATTTCATGTAGGAGTGCCTGGGATCAAACCCCAGCTCTGCTCTAAACTCAACTTTTGCTCATGCACACCCTTGCAAGCAGAAGATGATGCCCCAAGAAGTTGAGTCCCTGCTACCAATATGGGAGAACCAGCTGGAGTTCTTAGCTCCTGGTTTCAGCCTGGCCCAGCTTGGCTATTGAGGGCATTTACAGAGTGAACCAGTAGATAGATGGATAGGTAGGTAGGTAGGTAGGTAGTGATCTCTCTCACTCTCTCCTTCAATTTCTCTGTCTTTTAAATAAATGGAAATAAATAACCTTAAATTTTTTTACCCTTGTATGCAAAAAATAAGCACATAAATGCTTTACAGTGAAAATAGACTTTTTTTCATTCCATCTCCAGCCTGAAGTGGTTCACGCTTGCCTTTTGCTTCTGACCTATCAGTCTACTTAATGCCCCATAAAGCTTTACGAGGCTTTTTAAGAAATGGGGCTGGAGATCTCAGTGGTGTAACTGTCTTCAGATTATGACTGTGAATGGTGCTGTTCTTTCCTGGATTGCTCTCCTGAGCGAGCAGATGAAGAGATTGTACCCCACAGGTCCCTGGATGGAAAGGAGAGTGTTTGTACAGAAGCAGTAACAGATGCATGTCCTGGGCGAGAAGCAGAAGTACTCAGGGGAACAGGGGGCATTGTGGGTGAGGCAGAGGCGGCTGCTTTGGCTTTACTCCCAGGAAGGCGGCAGTGTGAGAGAGGGCCAGGGCACACAGGGACTCTGAAATCTGCCCTAAGTAACATCACCAATTGCAAGTTTGAGATGAGTAAGGGGTGTTGCTTGAAAGAAATTCTAAGCATGCAGGCGGTGCATGGGAATGGTGCTGCAACCACGGTGGGAGAGAGCAAGGAGTGTTGCATTGGGATGGGCTTGCCTAGATGATCTGAGGGACAGGTGGAAGCCAGAGGGAGGCCCCGTCGCCCCTTGGAGCTCATCCTGTTGTGGGCTACAACAGTCTATTGCTTCTTTCCCTCGTGGTGCTGTATCTTTCACGAATGCCAAGTCATCTGTCCCTCTGCCAGAGGTAAAAACTTGGAGCTTTCTTCATTTTGCTGGGTCAGCCGGGTGCAAGTCCCCGCTGTTCTCCCTCTCACCCGTAATGGGTTCCTTCCACCCTTCCCGCCACTGCAGCCATGTCCCCTCCAGTGTCATCTGCCGTGTGCAGCCTGCTTGTCCTCCTACCACGGGATCAACCCTCCTGCCAGAGCTTGCCGAAGTGATCACTCTTCATCTGCATCTGGCCATGTCCCTCCTCTTCTTCCCAAAGTTCTCTAAGGCCCTGGGAAAAATTTAAAGAAAAAAAAAAAAAAGGAAGGAAAGAAGGGCACTGAGGGAGGGAGGAATATATGACAATCTTAGAATTGCACCTGTCAAATACATGAAATCCGTTCTCTTTATATTAATGGATTTTTTTTAAAGAGTTTGAACATCCCCAGGGCACCTGTTCGTGTCAGCTTCGTCCTACACTGCACACTCCCTGTCCCAGGCAGGTGCAGGTTTCCCCATCCTCCTTTGCTGCTTGTCTCTTTGATCTCCTAACCTGCAGTTTCCCTTCTATTTTTGGTGATCCGGAGGCCCCAGTACCCAGCCTGAGGCTGTGAGCGCACCTTTCACCCCTGTTTTGTGATTCACACCAGACATTCATGAAAACCGCAGGGCCCTTTAAGATCCTGATGGTGTTCAGAGTGTGCTGCCCAGGTTGCCGCCCCTTGGTGTTTCAGCAAAGAGCAGAAGCAGGTCTGTCAGTCTCTGGCCTCCTCCTGCCCTTCCTCCCTGAAGCTGGCATGGATCCCTGGCTCTCCCTTGAAGCTCAGATCTCAATTTCCTGCACTCAGGGTAGGGATGACCTTCCTGGGAAGACACACGACGATGCTGAGAAGAATCTGAACACGGAGGCCTGGCTGAGTGTCTCCAGGTTTATGTGCCTTAGGCCACGCCCCCGTCCAGTTGGACTTCTCCCTGTCCACTTCTTCCTCTAGCATAAACTCTCAGAGCTCTCCTTTGTTCTGCATGTTCACAGGCTCCCTGTCATATACAGCGTGCATCACGTACATGGGTAGCTCTCGTCTCCTGACGCTTCCTTGTCTTACAGGGACCTCGGCTGTGGACCTGGTGAGTGGCGTGCAAAAGGTGTTTCTTACCTAAAGCCTTTCTCCCGCTCCTCTGGCCTCACCCCTGTCCTCAGGGCCTCAGTCCAGCTGTCCCCTCTGCAGTAGCCTACAGTGGTACAAAATCTGTGGTACAAAGTCGTCTCTGTTTCCCTCGCCAGATGATCGCTGCTTGAGTTCAATCTCCTATGCTCATTCTTGTCTGCACTTCACAGCCTGGCGTGTTGCATATATTTATTTTTTGAATAAGTGCATTAGATAAATGAACCAATGGGTTGGGCTGATGTCAGTTAGCAAACTATCTTGCAGCCTTTAAGTCAAAATGTAGGCCTTTTATACTGTGCATTTCCAGGAATAGCAGTTTTTTTTTGTTTTTTGTTTTGTTTTGTTTTTTTATTGACGCTTTGTGATCCAACATTAACAAAGCACAATTGATCAGGCGATTCTAATGGCAAATCATCTTGGAAATTCTGCTCTTCCCACATGGTTAACATGGTGAGGACTGGGCTAGTGTATTCTGTAATCTTCCTAGCCTTTCTTGTCATATCCCCAGCATGAAACTCGGAAATTCTGAGAGTCTGTAAACGATTGATAGGTTGTCACCAGAATGGAACCGACATCACAGTGTAGGGTAAGCTGAGATTCGGCACACTTCTGGCCATGTCTGCCCTTTACCACAGAAAGCCAGCAGGTAGAAGTGAAAATACTTCCCGAACAGCAAATATTTGGTCTGTGTATCTGCAGATTTATAGCTAAAGTATAAGTGAGTCTTCGCCGGGAGAAGTAGATTGAGTTACTTTGGATTCAAAGTAACACTGGAAGGACTTTCTGAGCAAGGCTGACCTATCAGTGTGCGGGAAAGGATGATAAATCGTTCCTCAAAGGCCCAGGACTGTTTTTGCTCTGAAGAATCTGAAATGGGAAAAGCTGAGGAAGGACCAATGTGGTCATTTCAGTTCAAGTGTCAACATCATTATCCTGCAGAATGTGGAATATGGCACGCAAATTTCCGAACTGAACTGTGCAGTCAGAAGGGGGCAGGCCAGAGGAAACAAACATCTGTAATTACTGTGCTTTGTGTGGTATTTTGGGTTTGCGATTTCAAGGATTTCTGTTAATTGTAATCTACCATGCCTGAGAAGCATGTTGCTTGTTTTATTTAATTTTTACCCTTTCATTTACAATTGGCACTTACTCTTTCATTCAGCAAAAATTTTCTGAGCAGCATATTCACTCTGTTTCTTATTTATTTAGAGTCTCATCCAAATCATGACATTATACTAAGTTGAAAACAGACCTGTTTATGCAAATGTTGAATTAAATTTGGATATTTGTTCATGGGACCTTTTTCACCAGAGAAATAGAGAAATGCATCACAAATTAAAGCATGAATCTGTATGTCATGTGATGGGACAGTAAAAACCGAGCCTCTACCACCCATGCATTCGATGCAGACGTCATGAGGCAGGCCTGGGTCTCCCTCCCTACCTTGTAGCTTCTTTGCACTTTGAGTGTTACAAGTCCGCTCCTTAGTAAGCCTTAACACATTAAATTAAGGGAATGGTGCACAGGTCAGGCTGGGCCCAGAGGACCTCAATCACAAGGCTCAGGATTCAGTGACCCCCTCTACAGCCAACATCCATGGACTTGGAGATCCCAGAGGAACCAATACCCACTTTGCCATCAAGAGGACATGCCAGCCTTCCCATTGCTGAGCAGTCAAACATGGTGGACAGCCGGACAGTGGCACACAGGCCGATCGTGCTGTGCTCAGCCCTAGCTTTAGTCTGCAGAATTCACCACCATTACTCCCCTGGGGAGTCCGGAATCCAGCAGTAGTTGCTCAAACTCCTTGCTGTGTGCTTTGCAATACAGGCCCCTGTGTTCTCCACCACCTAGTGTCAGTGATGGGCTGCCTGCACAACAGGTGCGTGGACCAGGTTTTGTTTGCACTTCTCCAGTGACAGCTCAAATAGCAGCCCCTACTCGGGCAGCGCTTCCTCTAGGATCGACCGCGTTCATGCAGCGGCAGGAGGGAGCTTTCTGTACCTGTTTTCCTCTCTTCTCCAGTCACAGGCTCCAGTTCCAGGAAAGGCGAATAATTTCCCCCATAACTTCTTCAGTTGTCGTGGCTCCGACTGCATAACTCTAGGCCTACATATGCTTTTATTTTTTTTTATTTTTTATTTTTTTTTTTTTTTACAGGCAGAGTGGACAGTGAGAGAGACAGAGAGAAAGGTCTTCCTTTGCCGTTGGTTCACCCTCCAATGGCCGCCGCGGATGGCGCGCTGCGGCCGGCACACCGCGCTTGTCCGATGGCAGGAGCCAGGAGCCAGGTGCTTTTCCTGGTCTCCCCATGGGGTGCAGGGCCCAAGCACCTGGGCCATCCTCCACTGCACTCCCGGGCCACAGCAGAGGGCTGGCCTGGAAGAGGAGCAACCGGGACAGAATCCGGTGCCCCGACCGGGACTAGAACCCGGTGTGCCGGCGCCGCAAGGCGGAGGATTAGCCTGTTGAGCCACGGCGCCGGCCCTACATATGCTTTTAAACTCAGGACCAAGACCGAGAGTGTGCAGTGTTACAATGGACCTGGCTGAATTAGAAAAGGATACTTTAAAAATGTATGGGTGAGTGAAATGGAAAGACCATTTTGTTTTTGTGCAAAGGATTTTTGAAACCCATGCATGGTTTCCTCTTAATATGTTTTTCATGAGCTTTTTGAAGACCCCTTGTCTATCTGGTACTGACATTAGCTCCAAGAGCGTTAGCTATGTGACAACCACGTAGGTTTAGGGGGGAAGAGGTGATTCCATGAAAGAAAAAGGAAAGAAAGATTTATATTCGAAATGCATAACATATATATTATTCCAGAAATATGGTCTGTGGCTCCTGTATTCCATTTTGCAAATTGTTGTATGGGACCAAAAGGCAACGTAGTAACACCACATCAACTGTCATGTGTTATTCTAATTCCATGATTTGAAATGGGCTTTAATTTATTATTTTAGATTAGAATTGGTGAGAGGTTCGAAGGCATGTTGACTGCAGGTCGTGTAACACGAAAAGCCTAAAACAGACAAGAACAGCACAGCATTATCATTTTGCAACTCAGTAAAATGTGACAGCGTAAAGGCACTTGGACGTTGTCACTAACATTTCCTGTCTTGATCTAACTGGATGCGAATTCTGCTACCTTTGACCTCTGCTGGCACTTTGATTGAACATCTTGTGTGGCACCTGCCGAGCTTTGCTGGTATATTTATTATAGTGTCCTAGGGGCTGATCGGCTATTTAAAGCATTTTCTTTATCTATGCTTCTTGGTTTAGTGTTTGTTTCTGACCTTTATCTAACATTGGGCATCAAAATACTATGTTCAAATTAATTCAGTTATTCCCCATTTCTGTAGCCAAAGGACAAAATAAAATCTCAGCAAGTTTAGTTGGAGCTCTTACGGTTTTTTACTTGCAAAGGGCAACTGGAGAATTGATGTTTCATAGGGTGAGAACAAGGAACTACAATTACAGAAAATATGCTGATCGGTTAACATGAATTTATCTCAGGATGCTTTTCTTTGTCAGGTTGATGTAGATGGCACTTCCCATCTCAGATGGACTGGAATCTCCTGTTTTTAGACAAGACTGGGGTCTTTGGGAATTTGTTTATGTGGCAGTTAGCCTATGTGGGGTCATTTTGGTTTGGTTTGGTTGGTCTGGTCTGTTGAAACCTAGTCCAGGAGCTCTGTCTGAAACAGTGATCTCCCCAATATTTGGCTTAATACAATAAATCTCCCCAATATTTGTCTTAATACAATAAATCTCCCCAATATTTGGCTTAATACAATAAATCTCCCCAATATTTGGCTTAATATAATAAATCGCCATGCCAACCCCTCCCCTCCCCCCCCCGCCCCGCCCTGGAACAGTTGGTAAAGCCGGGAGGCTTTTCCTCTGTCCCATTATGGGGAAATGTTCCTGGTGGGTAGAATCCAGGGTGTAACTCATCATCCTCCATCCTGCAGGACATGGGCCAGCCCCCATTCCGCCTAAAATGCCAACAGCACCAAGAATGAGACTCAACTTTAGAGTAAGCAAATCATCACAGTATGCAGACAAGGACATTAATGCTCAGAAGGTATATAATTCTCCTAAACCCACATTAATGATAAATCATGAAGCATAGGTTTAGCCAAATTGAAAAAAAAAATCTGCTACAGGATTAGGTGTCATTGTGCATAATTATATGTAAACTTGAGCCAGGATTGCCAGGCATAATTTATAAAAGTAAATAGGATGTCACCTATTTAATTATGTGGGTGTTGTACCACTCACTTAATAAGGCTATGTGTTGTTTTGGTTTACTCTGTGACAAACCAATTAGGATGTATGAAAATCAAAATGTGGGCACAATAAAATAAAAGAATTTACATGAACAGTCTGAGTTTTCTCTTTTATCTAAAAGCCAAATAGGGCAGGAAAGGCATTCTCTTTCTCTATCACTCTCTCTCTCAAGAGTTACACAGAGAGAGAAGGAGAGGCAGAGAGAGACAGAGAGAGAGGTCTTCCATTTGCTGGTTCACTCTCCCATTGACTGCAATGGCTGGAACTGTGCTGATTTGAAGCCAGCAACCAAGAGTTTCTTCTGGGTCTCCCATGCAGGTGCAGGGGCCCAAGGACTTAGACCTAACTCCACTGCTTCCCCAGGCCTTAGCAGAGATCTGGATCAGAAGTGGAGCAGCCAGGACTTGAACCGGTGCCCATATGGGATGCCGCACTGCAGGCGGCAGCTTTACCCGCTACACTGAAACGCCAGCCCTGGCATTCTCTCTTGAAGTTTTCTCTTGAGGACTGATTTATTGGAGTATGACTATCCTCTTATATCACAAATACTAATCAGGTTTCCTGAAAGGTTTGTGAAGCTGGGGATATAGTCCTCAAATTCATCTTTACCAAGTGCATTAAAAAGGATCATTTCTCACTTTCCAAAAGAAGCTACATTGTAATGCACACTGAACATATTTAGTTCTAGTTCAGAAATACCACTGAGATGAAAGTTATCCAAGAAAGAATTTAAATGTTTGGGACACTCTATCACATGCAAAAGCTCTATGGGAAGGAAATAGCTGTACGTGTCTTTGAGATAAGTTTACTTTTCCACTTTGATTACCAGTTTACAGTCTCTTAAAGTTAAATCAGATTTACTCCGTGAAAACCTAACAATGAAATTGCACTAAGCAGTGATCCATTGAGTTGAAGCTAAGGTGCATGAAAGAACAAAATTACAAACATGCTTAGAGATTGTTGTCATCGTATGTATAGGAATAGTATTGTTATCAAGTGACTTTCATAAATACAACAAAATACCAAACAAAAATATTAAGTCCATTATTTGAGACTAAAACTTCCTGGAGATTTCCCTTTAGAAACTCCTTCTGGCTAGACTAGGCACAACCTTAGTAAAATTAATCATTATTACATAAACACACAAAGATAACACTTAACAATCACTAGATGACCATGTTTATACGGAGTCATTAAAGCCAGGTAATACTTTTCTTTTTTTCCAAAAAAGCTACTCCTAGGAAAAATGCTGTATACAACTTACACACTGTCTTAAAAGGATGTCAGGCTGTTTTGTTAGCTTCCCAAGTGGAATTCCAACCTTTGAAGTTCAGCAGACATAATTTCAGAAAGCACTTTGTTGCATGATACGTGTCAGTGGGCAAGTTTGCATTCGTAGGTGCTTATTATTGAATTTTTTTGCAGGCTACAAACTGGATTGCATTTCCTGGCTGTAAAATACTAGTAACTCCTGCCTGACTTGTCCTAACGTCAGTGTGTTTTTCTCCACCTGGCCTCGGTGATCCTGGAGAATGTGTGTGGTTGCATTGGTCCACTCTGAGTCCTGAGTTATATCCTCACAATAAGTTATAGTCATGCTCAGGGACTGAGGTGGGTTATGTGATTTAGAGCCATTCCTGCTAAGGAAGAAAAAGGAACTTACCAATATTTACCTCCAGAGATACACAAATTGATGTTTTCGAAGAGCGAGAGATCTGATGTAACTGAGGGTTGTATTTATCCTTCAAACTAAGATAAACTAGAAGTATCCTAGAAAATTTTATGATAAATTGACTATTCCTACCTCTATGTTTCTGTGAGCCCTGTATTGTTTGAACAGATTTTTTTAAAAGTTCCATATTTGGGGCGAGGTTAGACAGATGTAAATTAAATTATGAGAGAGGGAAAGCAAAGAGGAAAAATAAGAGAACCTACAGTACTCTTGATGGTAGCTACAGTTGAGCGTCAGAGTATTATCTCTGTTTCCACAGTCTGGTGAAATGCAAACATCCCTTGGACACTCGTTCTGTTTGCAAGTAGATTCTCTCATGGCTGTTGCAGACTACACTCTTCAAGTTTGTTACCAACTTATTTATTGGTAATTAATAAAAGGCAGAGTTATGACCTGAAAATGACAACTTTTCTTTAATTCCCTGGGTGCTAAAAGCCAAGAGGAAGGGAAGTGAGCTCTCTGTTCCATTCGCAATGAGAATATACTGGATGCTAATTCTGCGGTAGGCTCCTGTGTGGTGACTGCAGTAGTCAGGGTTCTCCAGAGAAGCAGATCAAATTGAGTGCACGCATGTGTGTGCACTTACACATGTGTGTACATACATAAACATGGATCCACATGCAAATGTATGACTTCTGATTACATGTAGACAGAAAGCTCTTTCAAGGGGCCAGTCCACGTGGTTAGGGGAACAAGCCAGCAGGCTGGAGGCTCAGGGTGGAGCTGGCTGCTTAAATTTGGGTGTGTCTGGGTACAGAGTTCCTTCCTTACCAGGGGTGTCCAGCTTTCCTCTTAAGGGGACAGTCTGCTCTACGGGAATTCTGATCTGAATGGCAGTCACGTTAAAAAAATTCCTTCACTGTGACATGGAGACTGCACTTCAGCCACGCTGCGCACCACAGCCTACCAATATTGGCACAAAATTAACCATCACAGTGAGAGCAGGGGACAGAATAGATGTGAGAATCCAGCCAGGACAGAATTTTACCCCTTGGAAAAGACAAATAATACAAAGACAGTTTCTATAAAAATGTAATATGAGATTTTGGTAGAAACGAGTTACTAAGAACATAGATAGTGGGGCCCGCAGTATGGCTCACTTGGTTAATCCTCTGCCTGTGACGCCGGCATCCCATATGGATGCCGGGTTCTAGTCCCGGTTGCTCCTCTTCCATTCCAGCTCTCTGCTGTGGCCCGGGAAGGCAGTGGAGGATGGCCCAAGTGCTTGAGCCCTGCATCCACATGGGAGACCAGGAGAAGCACTTAGTTCTTGGCTTTGGATCGGTGCAATGCTCCAGCTGCAGTGCGCCAGCCATAGCGGCCATTTGGGGGGTGAACCAATGGAAGGAAGACCTTTCTCTCTGTCTCTCTCTCTCTCACTAACTCTGCCTGTCAAAAAAAAAAAAAAAAGAAGAAGAAGAACATAGGTAGTAAACTCGACCAAAGGAAGCAATAGTGCCTGTGTACTGTTAATCCCATCCCATTCCACAGATGGATGTCTGTAAGAGACACAAAGCAGTAGAAAAGCTTGGTGGGAGTGATTTCCAGAGGAGGCAGGGGCAAAGCCTCTTGTGGTCTTGGAAGCCTCCTTGTTTGCTCAGTCCCTGCTGGTTCTGAGATGTGGTATCATTAGGGAATATCTGCACTCACCTGGGAGACCAGGAAGAAGCTCCTGGCTCCTGGCCTCGGATCAGCACAGCTCCGGCAGTTGTGGCCAATTGCAGAATGAACCAACAGATGGAAGACCTCTCTCTCTCTCTCTCTCTTTCTCTCTCTCTCTCTGCCTCTCCTCTTTCTGTGTAACTCTCACTTTCAAATAAATAAATAAATATTTTTAAAAATAATATTTAAAAAAAGAGACTTTTGTAGGCAAAGATAAAGATCAGAGTTTCCTCAACGTGTAACCAAATCAGTGTAGTAAGATCATGATATTAACTGAAGAAAAGTAGCTTTTCTTTCAATAATTCTTTAGGATTTGGAAATAAGAAGCCAGAAAGATACAAACTATGGTGCTTAAAGATTTCTCATAAAAACTGTCTCAAAAGGTCCTGGTTTGATGAGAGAAATGAGGCGGAGCACTGTTGTAGGGGGAAAAGATCTCCGGTGAAGCTTTGCCAGGCGTTTATTTCTGCTGTGGCTTTGGCTAATTCTCTCCAAGCACCCTCATGAGAAGCAAATATGATCATCTGTGGGCACTCCAGAAAGCCAACATGAGAGTGCCTTTGACATTCCAAAACCTGTGGCCATCACTTTTGCTCTTACAAAAGCAAATAGAAGTAAGCAGGTAAAATAGATTATTCAACTTATTTTTTAAAAGATTTATTTATTTGAAAGTCAGAGTTACACAGAGAGTGGAGAGGCAGAGAGAGAGCAAGAGCGAGAGAGATAGAGAGAGAGGTCTTCCATCCAATGGTTCACTCCCCAGATGGCCACAACGGCTGGAGCTACACTGATCTGAAGCCAGGAGCCAGGAGCTTTTTCTCAGTCTCCCACATGCGTGCAGGAGCCCAAGGACTTGGGCCATCTTCTACTGCTTTCCCAGGCTATAGCAGAGAGCTGGATTAGAAGAGGAGTAGCAGGGACTCGAACCGGCACTCATATGGGATGCCAGCACTGCAGGCCACGGCGTTAACCTGCTGCGCCACAGTGCTGGCCCCTCAACTTATTTTTTCACTCAGAATTGTGTAACCTGAACCAATGAAGATGTTGCTGGTGTTGGGTCCTGTTGCAGCTTCTAATCCTCAAGGTTGAAATGTCCCTTGCCAACTGGACTGCCACTGTGGACTTCATCTTTAACATCTTTTCATCCTTTTTAAAAATAACATCCGTTAGTAAACTACTGATTTCTCTAGGGCATCATCCCCATCAAGTCTTCATAAGGCACCAATGATTTTGCTGTTTTCCCACCCAGGCCACACTGTAAATTGCTATTTGTTCTTGCTTTGATTTTAGCAGAATTCACATTCCTACAACAAGGGTGTTTTCAAACTGATGTCTTGGTCCCTCTTAGTACTTCAGACGCATTGTTCAGATGTGTGGTAACAAGTTAATCAGAGTTTATTTCAGTGCAAAAAAAATGAAATCAAACATAATTTGCCATCATATGAATTTTTTGACAAATTTTTGAAGATTCCTCATATGGAAACTAGTTTGATTATTTATCTTATTTTAGTATTAAAAACTACATTACAAAATTGTGTATTAATGGAATAAACTTAAATTGGGGTAAAATTGATAAAAAATAATACATGTGGTGATTTAGCTTCCTATAATGCTTTTTGAAAGCTTGTACATGTAGGTTTAATCTTTGTAATCTTTTGTCTACACATACTAACACCAATCTTTTTCACTATTTTCTTAAAATAGTAGTTTTTCATGGGTAATACACATTTGATGATGAGTATTTTTTTTGACAGGCAGAGTTAGACAGTGAGAGACAGACAGAGAGAAAGGTCTTCCTTTTTCCGTTTGTTCACCCCACAATGGCCACTGCAGCCGGCATGCTGCGGCTGGCGCACTGCATTGATCCAAAGCCAGGAGCCATGTGCTTCTCCTGGTCTCCCATGCAGGTGCAGGGCCCAAGGGCCTGGGCCATCCTCCACTGCATTCCTGGGCCACAGCAGAGAGCTGGCCTGGAAGAGCAGCAACCAGGACAGAACCGGCACCCCAACAGGGACTAGAACCCGGGGTGCCCGCGCCGCAGGCAGAGAATTAGCCAAGTGATCTACAGTGCCGGCCGATGATGAGTATTTTGCATGCAAGTCTTTATTCCATGAGGCAGGTGGGTTTGTATTCGTTAGTAGTGATTAACTGCTAGCATGTTTGTCAGTTAGTACGTTCCTCTTAGTGCACTGTACCTGGAATAGAATGTCCTTGGTAACTTTAGGGAAGAAGAAATACTTGTAATTACTGTGAAACACACATAACAGAGTGTGAGCTTGAATAATAAGACCATCTGAGCGAGGGTGAAGGAAGGAAGATGAGTAAAATCCTCCCCAAGGGACAGACGATAAGGTTGGGGTCAGCTGGCCAAGCAGGAGCTGATTGGATCTCAGGGGAATGGGGAGGAAGCCTGAGCATTGCAGTCAAGAGTGTGAGCATACGTGGGGCCCTGGGACCAAAACTTTCCCTGTGCATTCTAGAAATCGAGAGCAGACCTTGGTGGAGGGTGCACCTTCCGTGGTGCAGTGCCCTGTTCGAGTGCATCCCCCAAAATTCCTGTGTGGGAACTCAACACTGTGATTCATATGCCTAATGACATTGGGATTAGATGAGGGCGTGAGAGCAAGGTGCCCGTGGTGGCATTAGTGGCTTTGTAACAAGAGGCATTGCCGGAACTAGCAGCCTGTTCAGCCTCACTGTGGGATGCCCTGTGCCACGCTGCGATGCAGTCAGGAGGCCCTCGCAGGTGCAGAGCGGATGGTGCCATCACCCTCCTGGACCTCACAGCCTCCAGAGAGCTCAACAGGCCTCTGTTCTCCGAGACCAGCCGAGATTGGGTGTGTTCAGGGTGGTATGGCCGTAGACAGCAGGCCTGAGTCACATGCACGCAGCACCTAGTTACAGCAACAGGAAGTGGACCGAGACTCCTCCAGGAAAACAAGCCCTCCTCCGCAAACGTCATCCTCTCACTCAGCCAGCTGGACTCTGTTTGCAAGCGTGAAACAACTGTTAACCTTCCCCTGAGTCCTTGCACGTATCCTTTCAGTGTGACCCTTTGGTTGACCTGTAATTTATTTATGAGCATTTTTACTTACTAATTGTAAAGCAGAGAGAGAGAGACAAATGGACAGAAAGCTCCTATTGATGATCCACTCCTCAAATGCCCACAATGGCTTGGACTGAGCTGGACCAAAGCCAGGAGCCACAAACTCAATCTAGTTTCCATCACCACTGCATCCCAGATCTGCACCAGCAGGAAGCCTGAGTCAAGAACCAAAGCCAGGCGTCAAACCCAAGTGCTCTGATGTGGTCCCCATCACCACGTCCTCAGCACCAGACCGAGTGCCCACTCCTGCCCCGGGTTAAATCTGAGACAAGATCCTTTCTCTTTGCTCTAAGTCAGGAGAACCATCTCATTTTAATTCTTCTCTGGTGTGGTAATTAGAGCGTCAAGATAAAGTAAAGCTAGAATTTTGCCCCCACCATCTGCTTTCTTATACTGGGGGTGAGTGGGGCATCTGACTTGCTCTATCTCTCTGTTTCCTAGTCCATTGTGCATATCCACCCACGGAGGCTGTTGGCTGTTGCGATCTTCGTTAATCTTGGGGACTCTGGGAGCACCTGTCTTTCCTGTCGTATTCCTGGAGAGTGGTGGAGCCCTCAGCATCCCAGTCCTTCTTTTCAAAAAAGAATCTCAAGTCTTTCATCCTGTCCTCCTGTACGTGTTTCCACTGCAATCACCAGTGCTAAGAGGGAAATCCCACGTGTGTTTAGCACCAGCACTTCAGGATGTCAATGTACGTGGCCTTTGGTATTCTGTGCAAAACTAAGGCAGCGAGAGTCTACTGTATGTAATTCCTTGCTACTTCTGCAGAGAGGGAGAGAGAGGGGCAAGGACTGTGGGTAGGACAAATCCTGAAAGACCTCATATCTATGATATAAAGATTATAACAAATAATTTGTGCACTCAAGGCATATCAGCGTGTTTAACACACTCTACAGGGACCGGTGTGTGGCCCGGCAGTGAAGACTGCATTTGTGATGCCCATGTACCGTATATCAGGGTGCCTGGTTTGAGTCTGGGCTCTCCTGCTTGTGATCCGGCTCAATGCTGAGGCACACCATGGGAGGCAGCAGTGGTAGCTCAAGTGCTTGGGCTACTTGCCACCCACATGGGAGATCCAGGATAACTGCCTGGAGTCCAGACTTCAACACGGCCCAGCCCCAGGCGTTGTTGGCCTTTGGGGAGTGAATCAGGTGATAGAAGATCTGTCTCTCTCTCTGGCTCTCGCTTTCTCTCTTGCTCTCTTCCTCTCTCCCCTACCACCCTCCCTCCCTCTGCCTTTCAAATAAAAAGAAAATGCATATTTAAAAAACTTTAAATAATAACAAAATGCTAACACATATTAAGTTCTATGTTGTCAGTTCAACATCTGCCAAGTATTTTTTTATACAAAATTATTTTTGAAAGACCTAGTGGTCCTTCACTGCCTATATTATTTCAGGACTAGCACTGCCATCATTTTAAAAAATTGTTAATCCAGAGAGCATCTAGAAAAACAAATGCATGCATACTCACCTGTTCACCTCTCTGTCTCATGGGAGCCTTGGCCTTGGCCTCTCGGGCACAAACATGTCGCTCTCCCTGTGTGCTCTCTTGGCCTTCCCTCTGTAAGTGCCATCTTTGTGTTCAAAGTTCCCCTCCTTACCTCAACACTGGTTACATGGAAGTGGGGCCACCCTGAGGGTCTCAGCGTGCTCATCCCCAGAGACCTGGGTGCTGGGGAGAGGACTTCTGTATCTTTGGGGGATACTCAGTTCAACCCGTGACCTAAGAATGAAAGTAAACCAAACTGTTAGTTATATGACTCTTACAGATTTAACCCAAAACCTTTAAGGGGCCATCTTTATCTTATCTGAATTAATTTAGCATATATATTTCTTAATGATAGAGTCTCTAATAGCTATACTTTCAGATGTATACTCTGTATCATAATTTAATTTTTAGTAGCAAGGGTGGCTGTAGTCTGAGTGGCAGAGAAAAGAGCAAAACTCTATTTCAGGCAATCCAGGTTTAGTTCAAGTTCACGTGTGGCACCTTGGGCTACTTGTTTGATCTCTGTGTCCTCAACAGAGTAGTGGATATTGGAGCAATTTTATTGCTGTTTTTAAAACATACTGTGGTGGGTAAATGGCATATTTTCAAGAACAGTCTTCGAATCATGAGCACATTGAAATCAGCACTCAATAAATGAAAAACGTGTCTATCACAACTTTTCCAAGATTAATCATATAATTACTCCGTGTTCTTCCTTCATGTAACTCTCCAGAGGCTAATTTTGCACACGCACACACAAAGCAGCCCCTTCATTGGATTCTGAAGGACCTAATCTGACACGAACAGTTCAGAAATCACTCCATGCCTCACCATTTATCCAAATGAAAATCGATTTTTCCTTTTTTCAGCAGCTGAAATTAGATTTCACTTGTGATTATCATGACCTTTTTACTTAATTATAGACTCAAATAATTTGTTGGAGGTAGAACCAAAAGTTTTATCTTCATTTTGTGAACTAAATTGGAGCCCAGGATGAGTGATTAAGGAATATATCCTAGGACAAAGGCGTTAATATCGTTAGATCTGTGTGTGTTACAGGAGGCCGAAGACAAATCTGTTGTTGCTCATCTCTGAGTCCTTCTCACTTTGAGAAGTTCATTTCTTCTGTACTTGCTGATTGCTAAGGGTATTAGGGTATTTCCATTAAGCTTCTGTTCTTATTTTTTCAGATTTTATTTATTTATTTGAATGGTGGAATTACAGACAGAGGGATAGACAGAGAGAAAGGATCTTTCATCTGCCAGTTCACTCCCTGAGTGGCCACAGTGTCCAGAGCTGGGGCCGATCTGAAACTGGGAACGGGGAGCCAGGAGTTTCTTCTGGGTCTCCCTCGGGGGGTGCAGGGGCCCAAGCAGTTGGGCCATTTTCCGCTGCTTTCCCAGGCCATAGCAGAGAGCTGGATCAGAAGAGGAGCTGCCGCGACATGAACCAGTGCCCATAAGGCATGCTGGCGCCACAGACAGTCAGCCTACTGCCCCACAGCGCCGGCCTCAGCTCTCCGGTTTATTCACCAGAAGAAAACCAGCTCCTGGAATCAGCACGTGACGCCAGCACCTGACTCCCTGCTCCGTTCAGTGACGATCAGCTTTTGCTTCAAAGAGCAGAAGCCAAAGATAGAACTCACAGCTATGGATGCGATATCCATGAGCTACTTGTCCCCTGCTTGCAGCACTGCCGCCTGCAGTCCTGTAGAACAGAGAGCAAACGTTCAGCGTTCACGGAGTCTCAAACCCCTTTGTATTCTTTTTTTGGACAGGCAGAGTCACAGACAGTGAGAAAGAGAGAGACAGAGAGAAAGGTCTTCCTTCCAGTGGTTCACTCCCCAAGTAGCCTCAATGGCTGGAGCTGTGCCGATCCGAAGCCAGGAGCTTACTCCTGGTCTCCCATGTGAGTGCAGGGGTCCAAGCACTTGGGCCATCCTCCACTGCTATCCTAGGCCACAACAGAGAACTGGATCAGAAGAGGAGCAGCCGGGACTAGAACCCAGCGCCCATATTGGATGCCGGCGTCGCAGGCAGAGGATTAACCTAGTGCACCACAGTGCTGGCTCCCCCCTTCGTATTCTTAAAAATCCTTGAAGACCCCCGAGAGCATTGTTTCTACAGATCAGTTATGTATGTGTTAATATTCACGGCATTAGAATATTTTAACAAGTTTATTGAGGCGTGATTCACATACTACATGATGCACTAACCCAAAATATAATATCCAGTGATTTTTAGTATGCTGACAAATGTGGAAAACCATTATGCCATGAAGTTTAGAACATCTGTATCACCTCCGAGGGGATGCCCATATCCCTCAGCTGTCACCTCGCTTGCTCTTTCCTGCCCCTACCCACCATGGCCACCTCATGCCGGCCCTAAGCAAGCACTGATCTGTTTTATGTCTCTTGGGTAGATTTCCCTATTCTGGGGTTTCCCATGGATGGAATTATATTTTTGTTGTCTTTCCTGACTGGCTTCTTCCTCTTAGCCTAATGTTTTCAAGCTTTGTTCATGTAGGAGCGTCTTATGGCCAAATAATGTTTCAGTGAATGGGTAGACTGCATGTTGATCTGTTTGTTTGTCTGAATGTTTGGGTTATTTCTGCCTTTGAGTTATGGTGGGTAACATTGCTATAAACACGTGTGGCTGAGCTTTGGGATGCATATCTGTGAATGCAACTGCTGAGTCCTCTGGAAGCTGCATGTCATCCTCTGAGGGACTGCTAGACTGGCTCCAGAGCTGCCACAGCAGTGCGTGTTGATGCCACCGACAGTGTATCACGGTTCTCATTTCCCCCAGTCCCCAGCAGCACTGGTTCTCAGACCTTTCCATTCTGTCCATCCTGGTGGGGTGAAGCCAGATATCTCTGTGGTTTTCACCTGCATTTCCATAATGATCAGTGATGATGGGCATTTTTTCATATGCTCAGTGGGTATTTGGATAAAAGTTTTTGCATTTTTAATTGAGCAGCTTAGCTTATGCTTATTTAATTAGAAAGGCTTCATGTTTATTTTCAGGAATATCACTTATCAGATACATAATTTGTGATATTTCTCCCATTTTATAGGTTGTCTTTTTCTCTTTACTGGTAGTTTTTCACTTGATAGATGGTATCTTTTGATACACAGGAATTTTTAATTTTGATAATGTCCTAATTTTTCATCTTAGAATCATTCACGGCCGTGAAGACTTGCCCTTATGGTTTCTTCCAGGAGTTGTATAGATTGACCTGTCACCTGTAGGCTGCATGTCTGAGTTGAGGTCAGGGTCAAGTTTAACCTGGTGCAGATGCTTCTCCAGTTGTCCCAGCACCATTTGTTGAAAACACTATTCTTGTCACATCTAACGGTCATAGCACCTTTTCCAGTTAACCTAGATGTGTGGCGCCGCAGCTCACTAGGCTAATCCTCCACCTGCGGCACCTGCACCCCAGGCTCTAGTCCCGGTTGGGGTGCCGGTTCTGTCCCGGTTGCTCCTCTTCCAGTCCAGCTCTCTGCTGTGGCCCAGGAGTGCAGTGGAGGATGGCCCAAGTGTTTGGGCCCTGCACCTGCATGGGAAACCAGGAGGAAACACCTGGCTTCTGGCTTTGGATTGGCTCAGCGTGCCAGCCACAACACGCAAGCCATAGCAGCCACTTGTGGGATGAACCAACAGAAAAAGGAAGACCTTTCTCTCTGTCTCTCTCTCTCTCTCTCTCTCTCTCTCTCTCTCACTGTCTAACTCTGCCTGTCTAAAAAAAAAAAAAAAAAAAAAAAAAAAAAAAAAAAAACTCACAGCAAGCAATTTATATGTAAAAACAGTTGAGAATGATGAAATGAGATTCTTAGCAAAATGATCATCCAAGACATTTGTTGCATGCTTGTAGTCACATGTCACATCTCAGTCTTTGTGGCCATCATGGGCCACCTGTATGACATCAGGTCATCTTGTGATATTATAGCTATTAGAGGGTCATAGTGCGACTGCTCATGTGTCCATGGTGATGCGATAAAACTACACTGTCTACACTACCAGTCATGTGAAGATGAGTATAATAAAATGAGCATAGACAATCACGGACTGTGCATTGTTCTTGATCATGGAAAGAATCAAAGTGTCACTGGCCTGTGTGTCTACTATACTGTACTTTCTATGGGTATCTTAGAGTGTGCATCTTTCCTCATTAAAAACAAAGAAATTTGATGTAAAACACTTTTGTGTTACACCAGAAACGACCCCAGTATGACCATCTTGTATTTGCTGAAAGTCTTGATGTCATCATTTCATTTTCGTTTGATTTTGATAGCCGGTTGTTCTGTTCATCATGGCCCTATGCACAATAGGCTGTGGTCACCACACACGCACACACACACACACACACACACACACTATATATATTGTATTCCCTAGGTGCTTGGCAGGTTATCCCACGTAGGCCTTGCTAAGTGAGGTCAGTGATGCGTGTGTAATGAGAAAATCACCTAATCATGAATTTCTCAGAATAGATCCCTGCCATTAAGTGAACAGGGCTGTATATAGAAAATGCAATCATGTTCGTGTATATATGATTTCATTATCTAGCTTACAGTCCCTCAAGTATTATAATATTATTGAAATATCTGTAGATTATTAAATCACTAATTCAGTCTTTCATTGGCACACTAATGAGGACAAAATGGATTTGAACTTAACAGCATGTTTAATAACCTTGACATTCAAAAATGAGGCTTAATCATGGGAACCTGTTTTCATTTTCAATGAAGATATAAGCAGAATTATTTGTGTGGAGAAACTAGGGTAAAAGGACATTTGGATCCTGAGTTTATATTGGATGGGGTGAGTGAAGCATCTGCCCTCGGCATCAACTTGTAACCAGGGAGAAAAGCTCTCAAGGCCAGTATGTATAACTGACTGGCTGAACACTTTGTATCTGCAAAAACTTCAGAGATGAGAAATTGGCAACTCAGGGGATCATGGAGCTAAGAGAATGCTAAATTATAGCTCCAGAAAGAGAACTGGTAAGGAATAAGAAAGCATGAACTGAGAGACCAGTAGCTTCCAATCCTATTTTAAAATCAAAACAAAACAAAAACTGGTCGGAAGAAGAGTGGCCGGTTATTCTGTTTTCTCTCTAGAATACCGTGAGACAGGACTGTGGTGGAATGAGAAGGCCATGCCAAGATGGCCGCTGGCAACGGAAACTGCCTGGCAACAGGGTGTGATTGGATAGCTTTGGAAACTGCCTGGCAACAGGGTGTGATTGGTTAGGGCATAGACTGCCCCTTGACTGGACTGGCTGCCTTGGCTATATAAGCTGCTGTATCAACTGAAATAAATGAGTCTGCGGGCTGCTCGCCTCTGACTTGCTTTCATCTGACTCCTGGAATCTGTGTGGTGACTCCACGCTCTTGCCCCCACCATGCTCCTCCTCTCAGAATGAATCCACAGCATCACAGGACCCTAGGACAACAGTCAGGAATGTGACTTCACATTCAGTAGTCCAAGGGTCAGTGTAAGTTGTCAGGTAAGACAGCCCAGAGAGCTAAATTCCTAAGGGAAGTAGTACTGGCTCCCCAGCAACAAATCTGGGATGGCACCTTCTGAGTGCAGTTGGGCGTTCACATGTGAAGAGCTATCCATACAGAGTCAGTGTCACGTAACTAAGAGGTTTGAGAGACTGTCTCTGTGAAACGCCAAGCCTTGACATTTTCTGATTTTTTGTTGTTGCTAATAGAATGGAGGGGATTGATATTACTGACCAGCAAAATTTGGTGATGTCAACAAAGCAATTGGAAGTAAAAGTAAATAATCAAATTCCGACAATGACTGCAGGGATTTTTATGGTGTTGAGTAATTTTGCTGATTTCTTTGGCATCAGCTGTAGGAACAATGATGTTTAATGCACTCAGCTTTCTGGATGTGAATTTTCCAAGAAACATGGTGGCTGAACCAGTGAAGCACACTAATGAATATTTCACGCTTATTCACGAGACTGTTAGAGAATATGGTAACAGAATTTGTACTGTTTAAATGGAATTATTTTTGGTTTTCACTAAAGGATGCAAGTAGATATTTTTAAGAAGGGTACTGTACTCTTGTTCTCCTCTTAAAATCCTCAAAATCAAGTCATTAATGGAGTCTAAATTTCATTTTACTAGGAGATACTCTTTCTGTGAACTACAGAACTCTGTTGCCATAGCTTCTTTTAAGGGGAATGAAAGAAAAGGAATGACGTGGCTTGAAAATCCCTAGGATGCTCGCTCTCCTCCTGGTTCCTGTCTGCAGGAAGTGGGGGTTCTGAGATCCGGTGTCATGGGCTCCGTGGCGGAAGAGAACTCACGGGACTCAACTTGAGCTGCTCTGCCCTTTGCTCAACTGTGTCCTCTCTTCTCTGTCCATTCCTCTGTGATCTTTCATTTGGCAGATGCTCGGGCACTCGGGAACTGGAAACAGTGGGCAGCAGCTGCCACTTTCTTTCACTTGGGGACCATCATCCAGGATGGGCAGTGTAGGATTGGGGACACAGCCAAGACAGTGACTGACTGCCCGCCGTGGGGGAGCATGATCTCGGGGTATTACATTTGAGAAATGCAGAATTCCCACACTGCAGGGAGAACGTTCCTGAATGCCAAGAGGGTAGAGCTAGCAGCAGATGTGGACCTTTGTTGGGGTGTTAAGCCTGAGGCTGGTCCCTGACCAGCAGGGGACAGTATAAGCACTCCCCGACAAGGTGAACAGGAGAGGTAAGTTCCAGGGGTCAAGCACACCACAAGCACCCGTGAGTTCTGTCAAAGCAGGAACTACTTTATTGAGGAAGTGTACAGGCTTATAAAGCTTACAAAAGGCATGCACAGTAGGGGAGCCAATCAGCGAAAAGCTCATGCAGGCATGGGTGGACCACGCACAGGGGCATCTTAAGCAAAGTATTGGGATCATGCACTGTCCACATATCCAGAACTAAAGCGGACCTATCCCTGCCGGTGGTCTGATCTTACAGAGCTTGACCACAGGAGCTGCAGACATACCCCTCGAACATGCACCAGGCGTCATATTGTCATGGAGGTTTTAGGCGATGCCTTCCCAGGGAAGGCAACCTTCACGCGGGGTCTCTGTAAGCAAGCAGGTGGTTGGTATAAGTCAGTCGACAGCCAGGGCACTCTAGGGGTCTCTGAAATCTGTGTGGCTTCTTTCAGCACCCAGCCTCCTGCTACACGGCCCAGGAACTGCCCATGACTGCTGCTCCAGCGTCATGGCTGCCTCACAACTTTTCTGTTCCAAAGGCCACTGGTCTTGGGTGGGTCATCAGACACTCTCGAAGAGACATTTGGGTACCAGGGAGTTGAATGTCTGCCAATGCTGACTCCATTTTCCGTTATAACTTGTTAAGTTTGTTTTTGTTCTTGTCGTATTTTATCTAAACGTGCAACACGATCTCAGGTGTAGACTTTCTCATAAACATTCATTTCCTTTGAGATCTGCATTGTTCCCTCCAGGAATGTGTTGCTTGTGTACTTCCAATCATGTCTGCTTTGATCACAAAGGCACTGGTGTTAATGCAGTGTCTTCTTGCGGTGCCAGCCAATCAGCTTCTTGATCTAGAAAGCTACAGAAGCATGGACGTGTTGGAGAGGGGGGCACAGAGTGCGCTCCATGGGTTGTGTATCTGGACAAGGCTGCATTTTCATAGCTACCTCCGAGCGTGGCCCCGTTGTCTGTAGCATACAGCTGGGCTTGCTCTAAGGAGCATGGTCCTGCCTCAGCATCTTCAGTGTTGGGCCCAGTGTTAATTTTACAGCATCTGACTGCTGAGATCACACCCCTGCCGTGACCTCCTCTGCTGGGTAACCCTACTTGGAGGGCAGAAGAGGAGGGGAAAAAGGAGGGGAAAACAGAGTGGGAGAGGGAAGGAGGGAAGGGAGGAAGGCAGGCAAAGGGGACAAGCGGCAGTGAGGAAGGGAGAGGGAGGAAGAGGAAGGCAGGACAAGGAGATGATACAAGGGGTGGAGGAAGAGGGAGAAGGGAGGAGGAAAAGGAAGGAGGGTGGGCAGAATGCAGCTAGAGGAAGAGTGTGAACACAGGAGGGGGAGGAGGCTAGTAGGAAAGGGGAGGAGGGAGGGGGAGGCAGAAGGAATGGTCAGAAAGTAGAGACAGGGTGAGGCGGGAGCAGCAGGAGGCAGGGAACAGAAGTGCCAAGTGCATTTCCCTCTGTGAAATGAGTAGTAGTAGCAGACTCGGGGTAGGATCATGCTCTGAAATCCGGCAGCCTAGGTTCAGCTCCTGCTTGGTCAGCTTTGTCCACTGGCTCATGGGTCGCACTTGCGTGCTTTGTTGTCCTCTTTGACTTGAGGAAGCTGCTGTCTCTCCCTGGGGTTTCAGTGAGCCGTGAGTGCGGTAGTGAGTGGGAGTAACTGCAACAGTGCTCTTGGTACCAGGTGTGGACCAGTGCAGCTCAAATCTCCTAGTGCTAATTTCTAAATAACAAAAATGCCCTTTACTCTGCTAAGAAGGAATAAAGACACCCTGGGGACTTTCACCTGCATTTGGCTTCAGTGAATGCTATTAAATGGACAGCTGTGGTAGAGCAGCAACGTCTGTTTAAGGCTGACCAATTAGCTCTGCTGTATCTGCGTTTTGTAACTGGGAAAACTTGGGGTTCGAGCTGGCTCAGTTCTGGGTCTGATATGTCTTATGTTTTAAAGGTGTTTTATTTTGAACTCCTTGGCAAAGGCCCCCTTCTGTAGTGTGTGTTGTAAAGTTCACTCAAAAGACTTCAGGACGAAGTCTTCCCCCTGCCTGGCTCTGCCTGTTTGTGACATGGCTGAGCTTGTGGAGGGACTGGTGAGGCAGTCACTCCCAGCTGCCTGATGAGCCTGCCTGAGAAAAGGAAGGTTGAACAAAGTATTTGACACCTCTGATTGTTTTTTTATAAGCAGCATTGAATCTTTTGTTGTTACTTCCTAAAGCGGAGTGGCCTGGCTGAGAGTCGCCCCACCTCTGAGTGTAGGCAGTTGCCTGTGGTGTGGGCGGTGCGGCTGTGTCCTCCTCTGTTTGTTTTGCAAAGCTGGTGCAGGGTGCCATGCAGTCAGGCTTGGGATGAAAGTGCAGGAAGTAGAAGTCTGGAGACATCAGACTCAAATGCAGCGCTGATAATGATCCCCAACTGACTGTGTGCCCGTGTGCAGCTGGGGTTGGCAGAGAACAGGAGCAAACTCACTGCATGTGTCTCTTATCCCTGAACCACTTCCCTGGGGGTGGACGGGAGTGTTGCTAAAGCAGCTGGCAGCCCAGGGGCCGTGAGTGCCATGTGCACTGTGAAAGGCCAGGGGCCCACCCTGTGCAGAGGCGAAAGCTGTGTATAGGTCAGGGCCCAGTTGTCCATGCTGTGCACAGGTGCAGGTTGGGGCCGAGAAATGTTCTTGACAAGTGACTCCAGGGTCAGCGGTTTAGCCTGGGAGCTCAGCGTCAGGGCCCCAGCCAACACAGCTAACCTTGCCTTCTGTTTGAGGTTGTTCTGCCATCTTTCTCAGAAGCGCCAATAGCGCCTCTCTCTTCTGGACACCCGCAGCCTGAGGACAACTTGATCTAAAGGGAGATCTGGGAGAAGAAACAAGTCTCCCAGAGAGTAGCTGTTAGGGCTGATGAGCCACCTCCAGAACTCAGGTGTTGCCCATTTGGTACTGTTGAGCGGTGATTAGGCCGTGAGACCCCACCCCCCACCCCATCCTGGTGCACGTGAGGTGCTCGGAGAACCGGCTTTAGCCGCATCCTGCCGGCTCTCTCCTGAGCTCCAGTGTGGTGAAGATTCAGCGTGAAGGCTGTCACCAGACCAAATGCCACACCTTGGTCTTGGACTGCAGCAGACTCGTGAACTGTAAGCAGTGTGTTTCTGTCTTTTTACCTTGCTCAGTGGTGGTGTCTTGGGTAGACAGGGCAGTCTGGCCCACAGCAGGGATGGGTGGACACAGAGCAGGCTCACCTCCTCCCGTCCCCAGCTCTGTGACATGCCCCTGAATCTTGTTTCTTGCTTTTCCTCTGTCTCCCTCCTCAGACCAGACGCAGGAGGGAGGCCGAGTGCTGACTTTTGTCTGCACTAACGCAAGCATTTGGTTGCTGAGCTAACGGCTGGCTCAGTCATAGCCTTTCCCAGTCAGCTGTTCCCTCAGCCTGAACAGGAAGATAACAGGAGAATTGGAAGCCCAGGGAAACCGGAATCTAGCAGAACAGCACACAGAACACAAAGCCAGGAGAGCAGCGAGTCAGATAATCCAGATTAAAGATCTGCTGCTGCTCTTCCTCCTTGTCTTGTGTCCTAATTGTAGCTGTATCATCAGGCTGCGTTGGTGAAGCACACCCATCTGGAAGTGAATGTCAGATCCCTCTCCTGTCTCACAGAGAAGACTGGCTTTGTGCAGAAACAGAAAAATGTAATCACACTCGTTTTAGTTATTAGCAGCTTATTGCAAATTGACTACTAATAATGAAGATTTATTGAGTGTTTATTATGCCAGATATGATCCTGTGTGTTTTGCATGATGTATTACATTCAATCATCATTTGCACTGATTATAGTCTATATAAAGATGACATATGAGAGACTTCAGGCACAGAGAGATTAAATACCTGTCTGCACCATTTTTATCTGGTGTACAAGGCTATGAACAACAGGCCTCAGAGTTCAATTCCTTAACCCTTGTGCTACATTCCCATGTCTTATATTTGTCATGTACCTTATAACCTGTAAGCACTTTTATCTATGCATTATTTCCCTTTAACTTAGTCTACCCCCTGTTAGATGAGTAATGGAAATGGTTCTGAGTGTTCATAAAATTCCTAAATACTAAATGTAGCATCCAAGCAATGTTCTTTTGTTCAAAGCCAAAGGCTTTCTTACAATATTAGACCATTTATTTTTTTAAAAAAAAATGACTTTTTTTTATAAATCTGTTTCTTTAAACTTTTATTTAGTAAATATAATTTTCCAAGGTACAATTTATAGATTACAATGGCTTTTCCCACCTATAACTTCCCTCCCACCCGCACCCCTCCCATCTCCCACTCCCTCTCCCATTCCATTAACATCAAGATTCATTTTTAATTATCTTTATATACAGAAGATCGATTTAGCATATATTAAGATTTCATCAGTTTGCACCCACACAGAACATAAAGTGTCAAATACTATTTGAGTACTAGTTATATTTTGTTTGAAAGAGAGAGAGTGAGACAGAGAGACAAAGAGAGTGAGAGCTGCCTCTGGCAGCTAGAACTTGCTCAGGGCAATGCTAGGGACCCAGAATTCAATCTAGATTTCCCATGTGAGTGGTAGAGACCCAGCTACTTGAGCCATCAAGTGCTGCTGCCCAGAAAGTGACTAGCTGGAAGCTGGTTCAGAAGCAGAGCCCGGAGTTGAGCCCACGCACTCTAACATGGGATGCATGGATTGCAAATGGCACGTGAACCACTGCACCAAGTGCCTTCCCCTAGATGGCACTTGGAACAGCCTTCCTGGTTAGACCCCACTTGCAAGAGTCTTAGGGTTGTTGTGTAAAGCTGCTCCATTTGTGCAGACCAGTTTTCCTTGTATTTGTTTCTGTCTTTGCTCAACCCAACATAAGACTGTTGAGACTGTTGTGATCGGTACTTCAGTACTGTAATTGTTGTGTTCAATACGCTAATGATCAATGTTCTAACTTATTTCTGAGCGTGATAATGTAAATGTTGGTGTGCGGCGTCTATAAACTGGCATTTTCCATGATAAACGATAGCACCATTTTAGCAGGGACACAGGCTGGCATTCCCATCCGTACCATATGCATTTGAAGTCAGTGTCACAGTTTAAGCTGAAGAGAAGATGCTGAGCTACACCCCTGTGTTTATCTGTCCTAATCCCAAGATGAAGGAGGTCTCTCTTCTCAACCCTTTCATCCAGTGGTGAGGGGTGGAGTTTCCCAGGAGACGTTGAGATGGGAGTGCTCTAGAAAAGCTGCTGTGACGATGGGTTCCGGATGGCGTTGCAGACATTGTGGGAGGGTGGTGTTGAACAGGGTTCTTGAATCTGGGTTCTCTGATTCCTTGTGCTGGTTTTACTCTTCTTCATTTTGCTTTAATTGAACTTCTGGCATACTTTGACATTCTGTGCAGCCACTGTTTATTCTCACACCCCTTCCTGTGAGCATTTCCCCTCTGTGCACATGCAAGTGAGTGTGTATTTGAGTAACAGACAAGTGTTTTGGGAGAAAAACACACTCCCCACACTGTGATCATAATGGCTTCCATGGAAGCCAGTGAGGCCACTTTGCATGATGCAATTTGGGCTGCCGAATGCTGCAGATGTAGCCTCCAGGTAAGTCCTACAATAATCCATCTCCTCTGACAGATAGGTGTGTGTAGCATCTTCTATTTTACAATACCCCAAGAAAATACAGCTCTGCCACTCCTGGGCACAGTATGACTTTCTTTGAACCCTGAGCATTAATTTGCCTTGCACACTGCAGCTCTGAACGAGTAACAGGTTAGTTTGTAGTCACCTTTTTGTTTCTTCATTCAATAAGGAGAAATATCTGATTTTCTTTCTCAGGGTTAAGCACAGTGAGCAGTGCAGGGTTCCTTTCTGATGGTGGAAAAGTACAAATAGCACCAAAGTATGTGCCTCCTAGAAATTTGTCACTACAGGTTTTTTGATTTTTGGGGAATATTCCTTAAGATTTTTGAGTTTTTCAGAATTATCCTAAGTGCTTGAACTTTGGAAAGGAGCCCCACACTGTCATCCTGGTGCTTTCCATCCCTTATAGAAGTTGGGTGAAGTGTGCAACGATGTGGTTTTCTAGAATATGCATACAGTGCTGGATGAGTGGCAGATCGAACAAATAATTCCAGGTGCTTTATAAATACATTTCTTTCTTTATTTTTTTTACTATTTTTTAAATTTTTATTTAGAATATAACTTTCCAAGGTACAACTTGTGGATTGCAATGGCTTCCCCACCCATACCTCCCCTCCCCCCCGCTACTCTCCCCCCTTACCCACTCCCTCTCCCCTTTCATTCACATCCAGATTCATTTTCAATTCTCTTTGTGTACAGGAGCTCAGTTTAGTACATATTACGTAAAGATTTCAACAGTTTGCCCTCACATAGCATCACAGAGTGAAATATACTCTTTGAGTACTTGTACAGCACATTAAGGGCAGAGATCCTACATGATATTTTTTTTAAAATTGATTGATTTTTATGTAACTTCCAATTTTTTTAATCATTTCCAATTATCTTTATATACAGAAGATCGATTCAGTATATACTAAGCAAAGATTTAGTCAGTTTGCACCTGCGCAGAGACACAAGGTATAAAAATACTGTTTCAGTACTAGTTATTGCATTACTTCACATTGGACAACACATTAAGGACAGATCATACATGGGCCGTAAGTACACAGTGACTATTGTTGTTTTAACAATTTGCCACTCTTGTTTATGGCGTCAGTAATCTCCCTAGGCTCTAGTCATGAGTTGCTGAGGCTATGGAAGCCTTTAGGTTTGCCGACTTGGATCTTGTTCTGACAAGGTCATAGTCAAAGTGGAGGTTCTCTCCTCCCTTCGGAGAAAGGCACCTCCTTCTCTGGTGGCCCTGTTCCTTCCGTTGTGATCTTACTCGCAGAGATCTTTCATTTCTGTCTTCTTTTTTTTTTTTTTTTTTTTCCCAGAGTGTCTTGGCTTTCCATGCCTAAAATACTCTCATGGGTTCTTGAGCCAGATCCTAATGCCTTAAGGGCTGATTCTGAGGCCAGAGTGATTTATTAGGATATCTGCTATTCTATGAGTCTGCTGTGTATCCTTCTTCCCATGTTGGATCAGTCTCTCCCTTTTTTAGTTCTATCTGTTAGTATTAGCAGTCACTAGTCTTGCTTGTGTGATCCCTTTGACTCCTAGATCTATCAGTGTGATCAACTGTGAACTGAAATTGATCACTTGGACCAGTGAGATGGCTTGGTACATGCCACCTTGCTGGGGTTGTATTAGGGTCCCCTGGCACATTTCTAACTCCGTCGTTTGGGGCAAGTCCGATTGAGTTTGCCCAAATTGTACATATCCTCCCTTTCTCTTTCCCTCTCTCATAAATTAACAGGGATTACTTTTCAGTTGAAATTTAAACAGCTAGGAATAATTGTGTGTTAATTGCAGAGTTCAACCAATAGTACTAGAACAATAACAAACAACGTCAAGAAATACTAAAATGGGAAAAGATTTACATTGTATATCAACCGTCCAGACAAGATTTGATCCAGTCATAGTTTCTCAAAGAGTTCATTTCACTTCAACAGGTTTCCCCTTTGGTGTTCAGTTAGTCGTCGCCAATCAGGGAAAACAAATGATATTTGTCTTTTTGGGACTGGCTTAATTCACTCAGCATGATGTTTTCCAGATTCCTCCATTTTGTTGCAAATGACCAGATTTCATTGTTTTTAACTGCTGTATAGTATTCTGTAGAGTACATGTCCCATAATTTCTTTATCCAGTCTACTGTTGATGGGCATTTGGGTTGGTTCCAGGTCTTAGCTATGGTGAATTGAGCTGCAATAAACATTAGTGTGCAGACGGCTTTTTTGTTTGTCAATTTGACTTCCTTTGGGTAAATTCCAAGGAGTGGGATGGCTGGGTTGTATGGTAGGGTTATATTCATGTTTCTGAGGAATCTCCAGACTGACTTCCATAGTGGTTTAACCAGCTTGCATTCCCACCAACAGTGGGTTAGTGTCCCTTTTTCCCCACATCCTCTCCAGCATCTATTGTTGGTAGATTTCTGGATGTGAGCCATTCTCACCAGGGTGAGGTGAAACCTCATTGTGGCTTTGATTTGCATTTCCCTGATTGCTAGTGATCTTGAACATTTTTTCATGTGTCTGTTGGCCATTTGGATTTCCTCTTTGGAAAAGTGTCTATTGAGGTCCTTGGCCCATCTCTTAAGTGGGTTGTTTGTTTTGATGTTGTGGCATTATGAATACATTTCTTCAAACAAAGCCAACAAGGCACTGAATTACCAGCCATTACAGACGATTCTTCTGTGTTCCCAGAGGCGCTTGTTGGCAGTGCAGCCTTCTGTTTAGATCACTTCTGATGCTATCACTAATGTTTGCAGCCAAAAGGTGAAATAGATCTACTTTCAGATCTATAGTTTTTTCATGTTCCATTGTATTTTTTGTTCTGTGGCATTAGGTGCCAATATGTAATTTACCTTTGGAAGGTTGGGTCTTTGACGTGAAAATGATGGCAAGTGATTTAATTCATCCATACGTTTTTAGCTGTTTCTGTTTCTGCGATTGTGGCACAGAGCAAGATCATAGTATGTATTTATGATGGCCCTTCAAGTTAGTCTAGCCAATAAAAAGTGCACCCATTAAGCTAAATTAGTTGATGGGAATGTTATGGGAGCAGCCTGGTGATACAGGTGCTGTATGCAGATAGGGCGGTGAGACCTGCAGAGTCACACATGAACCTGTCTCTTCTACCATTTGTTGTTGTGTTATCTCATGGACTTCACTGAACGCCTGTGTGCTACAAGGAAACATGACCACTGTATAGTTCCTTCTGTCAGTCGGCCACCTTAGTAGTCCATTATAATGTCAGCATTCAGGAAATGTGCATCAAATTCTAAAGGTAAATTTCCTCCTCCCCAAGGTGAGAGAAGCTTCCACAATGCAGCGACCATGTGGACTTGTGAGCCTTCTCTTAGCTAATGATTATCTTAGTTGCTAGCATCTCACCAAAAACTCTTCCACTAGGGGTTTTGCCTGTGTTGGAGCGCACCGCGCTCTTTGGTCCAAGCTCTTTGAGAAGGTGCCTGGATTGATTAGCAGTGTGTGCTGTGAATAGGGCTCTATAGTATCAGCATGCATGCCAGACATATCGTGTGCCTCTTCTAATTCACTTAGCAGGGTTTCATAATGAGGAGCAGGTGCTTTATGAAGTCAGCTTTAGGTTTTCATTTCCTCCAAACATAACCTGCAGGAAATACTCAGTGTTCTTACTGAAATAGATGGGCTCATGATGACAATTGGATTAGTTTGATTTTAAATGTTCAAAATCATGTGTTTTTTTTTTTTTTTTTTTTTTTTTACAGGCAGAGTGGACAGTGAGAGAGAGAGACAGAGAGAAAGGTCTTCCTTTTGCCGTTGGTTCACCCTCCAATGGCCGCCGCGGTCGGCGCGCTGCGGCCGGCGCACCGCACTCGTCCGATGGCAGGAGCCAGGAGCCAGGTGCTTTTCCTGGTCTCCCCATGGGGTGCAGGGCCCAAGCACCTGGGCCATCCTCCACTGCACTCCTGGGCCACAGCAGAGGGCTGGCCTGGAAGAGGGGCAACCGGGACAGAATCCGGTGCCCCGACCGGGACTAGAACCCGGTGTGCCGGCGCCGCAAGGCGGAGGATTAGCCTGTTGAGCCACGGCGCCGGCCCCGAAATCATGTTTTAAAATGGGGTTAAAATAAGTAGTAATTTAATGTGACTTAAAGTCATAAGGAAATGAGTCTTGAGAACATTTCACTGTAGGGTGGTGCTTCCTCGTCAATTTCTACAGAGGAAGATAAAGCCTATATAGACAACTCTATAGAATTGGTATGAGGACCAAGTAGGATATCCAATGGAAGGTAAATCCATGCAAAGTATTCCATTGTCCAGGATTGACTGAGCTGTGTTGAAGAAATGCTTACAGACCACTTACAGGAGTGTTCTTGTGTAGATGGGTGGAAAGCCAATCGCTGTCACACTCTTCCTGCTGCATTTTATGTGTAGCCTGTGCTGTGGTTTTCATCTAAATTTATGCAGTGCAGTAATGTAAGACAAATTTCAGATGGCCTTGCTTCCACCTGTTGGCTGTGACAGGTGAGGTGGGGTCAGGAGGTTGAGAGGTTGGGTATGGTGGGGTCAGGAGGTTGAGAGAGTTCCTGGCTGTGCTCCAAGCACACAGAACGTCCCAGCCTCATTCCATCACTGTGGGATGTTCACCCCACCCTCTGGTCCGCATGTGAGGTTCTCAGTGTCGCAAGTCAAAGCTTCTAAGTATGCTGTCTACCTCTATCTGCCTCCAAACTGCACTTTGTCCAAATGTGGTGAAAACATTGATGTATTCCTTGACTCTTCTAAAAGCATCTGAACTAAAATGACAACATGATGGCGGGTGACAGGTGATCTTGAGGTAGCATAGCGCATTGCCTGGTGTGCTAAGATAGATGAACATGGACAGGGTGTGATGACATCATCACCTTCATTCTGGACATGCCCAGTTCTGAGGCCATTTACATCTACCAGCGCGTATCTAATGGGCTTCAACCTTTACAACAAGCTAGCGATAGGCTTCTGTCCATTAATCAGGCATTATAAAGCCTTTTGTGCAATTCAAAAGAAATGGAGTATTTTAATATGAAGTAATAAGCTGCAATAGATGTTTTTATGTGAAAGATGCTAAAGACAGATTCAGATAAACACTTGCTTTGTGTTTGCAGGTCATAGATTTTTAATCTAAGGTCCATAGATGGCTAATGAGACACCGTAAGCTCCCAGAAATTTTAAGAAATACCATATGTAAATGTATTATTTCATCAGTCTTTCCAACAACAGTAATTTATATTCATTGTATTCATCCATCATCTTGATTGTAGAACAGACAAAACAGTTTTATTTCATTTTTGGAAGAACTGGACTTAGTATTCCAGGCAATACCTCTATTAGAAGATGAAGTGAGGCAGAGACAACGGGAAGTAGGGATGCTGTCTGTGGGTATCACAGGGTAGCACAAACCGACCACGTGGAGGAAGTGATGTGGCCGGGCAGGGAGAGAAGGGGAGAGAAGAAAAGCCCAGGTCGGAGATGAGGGGCACTCACAACGGAGCTGAGGCTGACATTCAGGCTTCTGAACTGGGCTGTACATGAAAAGCATCCCCTCTGTTACAGGCATCATATTTTACTCCCACAGGCAGAGTGGGGGGCACTTGAAATGATGCTTCGGTAACTAATAGTATTTACATGTTGTGCAGTAATAAGAAAGTAATGCAGGGATGGTTTCTTGCAGGCTGCTGCTGGGTCTTGTCAGTTCCAGGATTTCCCACTTTCTCTTTTTTTTCTGAGAGAGAGAGAGAGAGAGAGAGAGACAGACAGACAGACAGACAGACATAGAGAGGGAGGGAGGGAGGGAGTCTTTTACCTTTAGATTCATTCCCCAAATGACTGCAATGTCCCAGGCTGAGCCAGGCAGAAGGCAGGAGATTAGAACTCCATCTGGGTCTTCCACATGATTACAGGTGCCCAAGCCTTAGGGCTATCATCGACTGCCTTCCCAGGCATATTATCAGGGAAGTGGATCAGTAGTGGAGTAGCCAGGCCTCAAACTAGGGATCACATGGGATTCCAGAGTCACTGGGGGCAGCTTAACCCCTCTGTGCCACAATGCCACCCTCAGATTTTTAAATGAATCATTTAAAACCATCCAATCATTTAAAACCATCCATGGCTGAGGAGTATGGAATCCTTGCCTCCAAGGCTCTGGGAGGAGTGAGTGAGCTCCTACATCTCCCAGTCTTAGAATGTTGTCAGTGGTACCCAAGGATGAGTGAGTACGGAAGATGCTGGGTGAGGAAAGAATGTCAGGCATGAAGAGAAGTCTCAGAGGAAAGTTGTCTCCAAATGACCAGAGAATAAGCTGGCATTCCCTCATCCATGCTGTTACTAGTTTTGATCTTTATGCTACTGTTACTAGTGCTAGTTTCTTTTTTTAATTTTAAGTACTGTACTCCAGTAGAATTGGTTATCTCTAAAAGAATCAAGCTGAAGTACTCGTCGGCTTCCCAAAATGTGCAACATTGAAATTTTCCTGATCTCTCTTTTGTATTTTTTTAATTAATTTATTAGAAAGGCAGGGTTGCAGAGACAGAGAGAATAGGAACACACACAGAATGAGAGAGAGAGAGAGAGCGAGCGAGCGAGCGAGAGCGAGCTTCCATCCACTGGTTCATTCCCCAAATGGCCACAATGGCCAGGGCTGGGCCAGTCCAAAACCAGGAGCTTCATCCAGGTCTCTGACATGGGTGCAGGGGCCCAAGCACTTGGGCCATCTTTGGCTGCTTTCCCAGGCACATCAGCAGGGAGCTGGATCAGGAGTGGAGCAGACTGGAACCATCAAGGATTTGGCATGCTGGCATCCAGCCCTTTGTTCTGTAATTATAATTAACCCTTTGTTGCTTTGCTGTAAGTTGATCCTAAGAGTCGCAGTAAATCAGTGCTGAGAGGACAACCATTTTGTGAAGAATGTTCACAACAAAATGCATGATGCTCTGGGGAAAACTGAAAAGCAATTACTGGTCACAAACCCAGCAGGGATGGTTTCTTGCAGGCTGCTGCTGGGTTTTGTCACCTGGAGACCACAGCTGAGCTCGTCTGTTTCCTTGTGTGTTGTGTGTTGGTGTGTTCTGCTTTCCGCGTTTAGTTGGAACTGATCTTGCTTCGTCTTGCTGTCCTTGAAATAACTCCCTGACGGTCCTCCTGACCTTTCCTTTTGTCTCCTCCCGGCCGCCCCTGTTTATCCTGGATCTGCTGTAAGGCTGACACCCTGGAAATGGAAATACACATTTTATAGTCCATGGCTTTGTTTCTTGGATTTTGGAGGCTGAAGTGGTTTTCTAAGAAGTGTCATTTAAGAAAAAATGGAGCATTGAGTTTCTTAACATACATTTATTTTATTCTTAAATTTGGTTACTGATATGCCTAGAACTGAATTCTAGGTGAACAGTAATATTTCCTGATATCCTTACAAGTTTTCAGTCCTGGAGATGGGCATTTTTATAACAAAATTACATCATATTGTTTGTAGGTTGCTTAGAATGTTCTCAATACTGGTAGAATTTATACGTCTTTCTGGAAGTGTTTAAGGTTGATGCTTTTGTTAATTTGTCTTGCCTTAGGTTCAGCTGGCCTTTGTCATGTGCAGGGTTTAGAATGTTCTTCACCCCAGAGAAATGTGAGAAACTTAAGTCAAGCTTTACGAGTGCGTTCCGTCTTTATTTTCTTGTCCTATTTTGCTTTCGAAGTGCTGCTGATGTTTGTGCCTTTCTTATTCGCTAAAGCATGGACCAAATTTGAGGGGTTTGGTAAAATTTAGCTGCAAAACTGGACTGAGGACTTTGCATGTGTGCAGGGATCGGGGTCTTGCAGGCAGTGGACGGTGATGTTCAATTTGGTTTCCTGTGCGTCGTTGGGGACAGATTGATATTTTTCTAGACATTTCCTTTTTATATAGTTTTTGACGTTTATAGCAATCAATAAAGACATTTGAAAATAATGTAACGGTAGATTGGTAGATCTACCTATCTTCTGGTTCATTATCCAAATCCCTGCACTGACTGAGGCTTGGCCAGGCCAAAGCCAGGAGCCAGGCTGTCCATCCCGGTCTCCCGTGTGGCTGGCAAGGGCTCAGCTACTTCAGCCGCCATCCGCTGCATCAGCAGGAAGCTGGAGTCGAGTGCAGAGCCAGGGATGAAACCCAGGCTGTCCATGTGGGACGGGGCCTCACAAGTGGTGGCTCAGCTGCTGAGCCACATGCCCACTCTTTATCTTTTTCAATTATAATTATTTTATTACTTTATCTTTCTGATTATTTTGTAATGGTTTTATATTATAACTTTATGGACATATAACCGGCATACAGAGCAGTAAAAGTTTATAACCCTCTGTGTATCTTGATGAATTTTCTGTCACATAAAAGCACACACCTGTGCGTCCACCATGTGGATCAGGGACAGAAACTCAAGCCTGCAGGGCTCCAGGGACGTCTGTTGCACACTTCACACCTGCTCCTCTCCGGGCCTGCAAACTGCCATCTATGACATCACTATCCTTTTTGTGGTTTTGGACATGTCTCTTTTTTTCTCTTTTTTATAGTCATTTCCAGTAGTAGTTTTTGAACTTCATTACTTTCCAAAAAACATGATGTCTAAATTTGGTTAGTATTGTTTTCTGTTACAGGAATTTTGACTTTTATTATTTCCTTTTTTCATTTTATGTGAGTATGTCTGCTATTCTTTTTACAGTTCCTTGAGAGGGAAGTTGACTTCACTGGTTTCCAGCCTTCCCTCTGTAGCACACACTGGGGTGGCAGCTACTCCTGTGAGGAGGACGGTCTCAGCTCTCCCAGCTGGGAGGCGTGCTGTCCTTGTCACTGGTGGGAAGCGCGTCCTAGCTCCTGGTGGATCAGGAAATGAAGCCCAAGCATTTGGGTACCTTCTCCTTCTGCCTCTCCCTCCTCATGCGGTGCAAATTAGCATCTTCCCCAAAATAAACTAAATTAGATAATAAGAATAAATAGTCATACTTACCTTATAACATATGAAAGTATATAGAAATGTAAAATAGCTTATAAATTAAAATGTGTTAAATGAAATTTACAAAATATGTTTATATAAAATATTATGATACATATAATATTCAGTCTGCTACAAGTAGTTACTATTCTGTTTTAATCCTTCTAAAATAACTCACATTTTTGCCTTCTTTCGTTTAAGGTGTTTTCTGTTTATTTTTTCCCATGTTTTCTGTTTCCCTGTTAGTTATCTGCTTGTTTACTTTGGTTTCTTCTTAGATAGTAAAACATTTGCTCCTGAATGAGTGCCGTATAATACAATAAACACTAGTGCTGGTTTCACTCTGCTTTTTCTGCTTCTGTTATTGTGGTCCTGCAGGTGTCAATCCCTCCTGATAATTATTTGCATTTTGTGCTGTTCATTCCTACTTAGGTTTGCACCCAGAATGACCTTTTCAACCTATGGTTTTCCGCTCCTCCTGCATTCCTGGCTTGCTGTGTGGAATCTTCTTTTTCTGCCTGGAACACTTCATCTTCACTTTACAGCAGGATGGGTGAAGAAAGCGGTTTTTGTTTTGTCCCCTGTGAATGTCATTTCCCTGCACAGTTGCTTTGTATTGGCAGGTGTTTTCTCTCAGTGGAACATTCTGTCTCACATTCTTGTGGCTTCCATGTTTTGTTTTGAAAAGTCGGTCTTCATGTTGCTTCTTAAAAGGTGACGCTTTGTTCGCTTGTCACTATTAAAGAATGCCTCTTTATCTTTTAATTTTAAGCAGAGTGAAAATAATAGTATGGCATACCCTGTGGTGATTTACTGTCTCTTAGTTTAGGTTCCTGCTATTTCTGGACCTGTGGGTTTTGCCTTTGAGTTTTGGAACATGAGAGCCATCCTCATATTAGCCATTGTTTTTATTCCGCGATATTCTTTGCCTCCTTTGCCACTGAAGGGACACCTATGTTAAACCTGTTCGGAGTGTGTTGTGATTCTCTTACTCTGTTGTGCTTCTCCCGTTGTGTCAGTCCTCTGTGTCGGTTTGGACATTTTCTGATGCCTTGCCTTGGATTCATTTGTTCCTTTGTTGGCTATCTGCAGTTAAATCCTTTTGTTTTAAAAGATTCATTTTGTCTGTTTGAAATGCAGAGTGACAGAGAGTGAGAGACAGAGGCAGAAAGAATCTTCCATCCACTTGTTCCTTCCCTAAATGGCCAGAACAGCAAGGGCAGGACCAGGCCAAAGCTAGGAGTTTGGAACCCCAGCTGGGTCTCCCCTGTGTGTAGCAGGAGCCCACACACTTGGGCTATCTTGCACAACTTCCCCAGGTGCGTCAGCAGGGAGCTGGCTTGTGGGACTCCAACCAGTGCTGTGGTATGGAGTGCCAGCAACACGAACAGTGGGTTACCCCGCTGTGCCCCAACACCAGCCCCATCAGCTGAGTTCTTAATTTCAGACTTTGCAGTTTTCCCTCTCAGCCTCAGTTACCCAGCGTCCCATTCTTGGTGAATTCTTGCGTTCTTATATCGTGTATTTGCCGGAGGCATCAGTAGTGAATTTCAAGTCTGCTAACTACAGTGTGCGTGGCAGCTGCTGTTGCTCTCTCCCTGAGTTCATCGTGGGTATTCATCTTGTTCACGAATGCATGTGGCATGCACACACGGTCACTTGCTTCCCCGTATGCCCAGCTAGATCTGATGAGACATCAGGAACTGGGTGTGAAAATCACAGAGTCTGTGGATGGCTTGTTTATTCTCTGCGTTCCCTGGTTGTCCTGGACGGCCTGGGTGCAGTGTGGAGCCTGGAGTTTCTGAGCTACACAGTGTGTTTTCAAGTCTTACTTTTAACCTGAGGGTGTCATCTTCCAGATGTTCCAAATGTGGGAGTGTGGGACCTGCTAGGCTTCTCCTCCTCGCTGGGTCGTGTGTTCCTTTGTTGATTTTTCCTGCCGTGAGACCGCTGAAAACTCTGCTTCTACACTCATGTGTGCGTGATCCTGAACGTACTGCTCTGTTGCTCTGTGCAGCTTCCCGTCCAGCGGAGGCCTCCGTGTGGGGATGGAAGCCTTCTTCCCCCTTTCTCGTTGTGGAAATTCCCTGCTTTCTCTCAGCTCTGGACTCGTCTCTTGCCTCCACGCCCTGGCTGCTGGCCAGCATTTTCAGTGCTTTGATTGCTCCTTAGAAACAGTCTGCAGGGAAGAGCAGTGTGGAAGTGGGCTTGTGCCCCTCTGAGTCCCTTTTCCCCAGGTACTGGCCCCTCTTGTCCATGTGACTGCAGCCGCTCTCCTGCACATCCCGATCTGTTCCGTGCCCTTCTCCTGCCAGTGTTTATAAGGCGAACTCACGTGCCACAAGCTGCACTATCGTAGCTGGAAGAATAGAGCCTACACCAACGACTTCAGTGTTCACCATTTCTCTTTTCTGAATCCTTCCTTGTCCCACAGTGCACTCTTGTAGCATCTACGGTGCGGTCTTGACTTTGCAAAAGACACTGGGCCGAACCTTGACTCTCTTCTCTTCTTGTTTATTTATTTTTTAAGATTTATTTACTGGAAAGAGTCACACATGTACAGACACACACACCCACATACACAGAGGGAGAGAAGGAGAGAGAGGGCGATCTTCCATCCATTGGTTCACTTCCCAAATGGTTCCAAAGCTGAGGGCTGGGCCAGGCCAAAGCCAGGAGCTTCATCTGAGACGTCTGCATGGATGCAGGGGCCCAAGCATTTGGTCCCTCTTCCACCGCTTTCCCAAACACGTTAGCACAGAGCTGGATTGGAAGTAACAGTCTGGACTCGAACTGGTTCCATGCGGGATGCCGGTTTTGCAGGCGGTGGCTTAACCTGATAAACCTCCATGGCAGTCCCCTCTTTTCTCCTCTTTGCACTGTGTATATTTGCTCTTTAATTGTCCTCTATATTCATCATTATCTTACAGTTTCATGCTTGAAGCATTCAGTAACTCTCAGCTTGTCATTTAAGTTTGTTTTTCTGGGTAACTGGTGTAAGTTAGCCTTGCAGCCGTGTCTGATTATGTAAAACAGTACCCTGCTGATTGTAAAGGTGTTGTGTTACCTATATGGAGAGTGTCTGACCCATTTCTATATGATAACTGAGTCTTAGGTGGGCAAATCTGTACAGCACTCTTGCCCTTGTCCAAATGCAGAGTTTGTTCCCTGTGAGTAAAATGCTTTATTTTTGTGAGTTGAAGCTCCCTTTATTTTGTCTGAGTTTCTTTGGGATGTTTGGAGATAGAAGCACGCATCATGGAGCACCAAGGACACTCTGATACATGCACTGTTCTGTGATCTGACCACACACGGACCTAGGTGGAACAGTGGAGTGTACATCTAGACTGCATGCTGCAGCCCATCACCCCTGTGCCATAAACACAAACAGCAAGTTACTCTGCCGAATGCGGTAGGGAACTGAGACCTCACGGTGTGTCCATGTCTCGGTATGTCTAAGTATAGTAAGGCTCAAACGTGGTGCACCTGTGAGGAGCACTGACCATGTGCGGGGCTAGCAGAACTGGATGTCGCTCTGGGTTAGCAGCCAGTGAATGTGAGCACCTAGGACTTGGCTGTGCACTCCCATACCCTTTATCAACAGCGTACCCTCGAGCTGTGCTAAATTTGCAGAAAACATCTTAGCTCTTCAAGTTTTTTACTTTATACCTTTTGAGATTTTTAATTTTAAATAAAAGTATCTTAAAACTCACATTGTACAAATGTTCAAAAATATTTTATCTGCATACTCTATGAGCTTTTGTTCTGTTTTAAAATTTATTTTTGCTTCTTAAGCTTTGTTGTTAAGAACCAAGACGCCAAGGATCATCGATGTCACCGTGTTGCCCCTCCCCATCATACCCTGTGGCCATTGTCTCCTGTGATCACTGTTCTCAATGCCACATGATGGACCTCCCTAACGCTCTTCTCGGGAGTGTGTCTGTGGTGGCTGGCTGGCTTCGTGTCTTTTATGTCCTTGGCCCTAAGCAGATAAATGCTGGGGGCTTTGTTCTCTCCTTTTCTTGTCTGAGTCTGTGTTTCCAGACTACGTAAGGAGCACCTTAAGGTCTGCTTCAGCGTGCATTTTCTTCTGTGTTCTTCCTCTCTTCTGCCTGCCTGTTCCTCTCCTCCCTGCTCTTCATCAGCTGTGTGTTCCTCTTCCAGTCCTGAAATTCCTTCCTGAGTCAGGTCCTCGGGAACCCGTGGCAGCTGCTCCAGGTCATCCTCATCCCCACCTGGAGAATGTTGTCTGCTGCCTCAGCAGAGCCCTTCTGGTGCCTTTTAAAATTTTATTTTATTTCAGATAGACACATTTTATATACTTCCTGCATACAGATTTAGGAACACCCTCCTTTCCTTGGCAAACCCTCGGAAGTCAAGGGTACATCTCTTGAGTGTTTTCACCTCATACCATTGCCACATTCTTTGGTGACATCACAGCACACCAGGCACAGCTCTGGGGCAGGTGCACATGCTGTCATTAACTCATGTGCCCATCTTCCCAGTGTCTTCATCAGCTGCAGCAGCCTGGGCAATGGTCCTCCTCTGCTTATGAGCTTGAAAACCTGTTATAGCAGTGTTAAGAGGGAGACATTGCACTGTGATACTGGCATGGAGATCATCCATAAGGGGGTGCTGGGGAAGCTTTATCGACAAAAGCAGTATCTTGAAAGTTAGGTTTTCCCCCTGAACAATGTTTCACTGCCAGGGGAATTCAGGAAGGCCTCACAGAAGGGGAGCTGGGACCCCAGAATCATGAGCTTGATTGCCCTGACTCACTGAGCAGCATTACAAGGGGATTCTCTTTGTGTCTGGTACAGTGCCCCCAGTAAGACTGCCACACTGTCCTCAAAAGCCTGAACGTTGGCTTGGCTCCTTTGGCCTCCAGACCACGGAGTTGTTTTGTACATGGAGCTTCGGCTGTGGCGAGGAGCTCACGTCCACAGCCAGCTTATCTGGGGTCTCCAGGGACTCTTCATATCAGCGCTTGCAGACTCAGGGCTAGGTTCCCATCGTGTGATGAATGACAGTCCCCCAATTGTTCAAACCTCCCGGCAGTAAATTCCAAATCGCCACATTGTAGCCAGGTCCAGCGATGCCTTTCAGTATCACAAATATTTTGCTTTGGCCGAGACTGACGCGGTGCAGGGAGGACCATGTGTCTGTGTCAGGGCTGTAGTCTGGTCTCTGGGAGTTTCTCTACCTGATTATAGACCCTTCTGGAGTTTTCCTTAATCTCATGGCTTCTGTGAAGCAGACCCTTGAACTGCCTCCATCAGGTCCCCATTCTTTGGTGTCATAGCCATGGTGGAAAGACATGTGCCTGATGGGGACCAGCGACTGTCCCAGAATTCTCAGCTGAGAGTCTTTGATTTCCCAGGTCACTCTCTCCACGTGACATATTGCTTATACACTTAGAAGTGAGTGCTGCATCCTTAGAGGCCGTGATTAAAAAAAAATCCCATTGAATTAAGTCAAACCCATGGAAAAGTGAGATATTGCTGGTAGGAGAAGATGCTGCTGGTAGAACACATTACAGGGGCCAGCACTGTGGTGTAGGGGGTAAAGCTGCCACCTGCAGGGCCGGCATCTCATATCAGCATCAGTTCGAATCCTGGCTGCTCCACTTCCCTTCCAGTTCTCTGCAATGGCTTGGGAAAGCAGTAGAAGATGGTCCAAGTCCTTGGGCCCCTGCACCCATCTTGGAGAGCCAGAAGGAGCTGCTGGCTTTGCATCAATGCAGCCCCAGCCATTGTGGTCGTCTGGGGAGTGAACCAGCAGATGGAAGACCTCCTTCCCTCCCTCTCTCTCTCTGTCTCTCTCTTTCTCTCTCCCCCACCTCTCTCCCTCTCTCTTTCCCTCTTTCCCTCCCCCCCACCCCGTGTAACTCTGACTTTAAAATAAATCTTTTTTAAAAAAGAAAATCCAAGTTATAAACATAGGAAGAAGCAGTCTTTGTCCTTCAAAATTTTCCAACTTGCGGATCAACATCAGTCACATTACACTGTTTTGCAGTAAAAATTTTAATAACCTTTTATTTCAGTAGAAGGAATATACTTTAAAATAATGACAAAAAGGATAGTATAGGAGATCCATAAACCAGTAGCAGAGTGGTTTGTCACTGTTATCAAGTGTTATGAGTTGCCTATAACTGTAAGTGCTGTGCCTTCCTACAGCTGGCAGTGCAGTAGGAGTGTTTATACCAACATGTGGGTGGCGAGTGTGTGATGCTGGCACAGTGGCTGTTGTATGACCAGGCAGTCTGAGTCTTTGAAGTGCATTACAATCCTGTGCAAGCTCGTTGAGTACGCAGCCTGTAGCTAGCAGAATGGCACACAGTGCATGTGTGAGCCAGGGTTTGCTTTGGTCTCCACTGCTCCCGCACCCACCTGGGGGTCCACCCAGAAAGATAATTCTCTGTACTTGGAATGCACTCTGCTTGGTCAGTGATGAGGAACAGATCATACAGGCAGTGGGAAGAATCTCTCCCCCGTTAGGCAGGTCAGGCCATGGTGCACCTGCTGGGCCTTACCCAGGACACCATCCTGAGCTCCTTCCATCAGCCCCTCACCAGGGAGGCCGTGTTTTGTTGAGTTGGGACTCCTGGAAAGCTCTGGCTGAGGCACAGCTGTGTGCTGCTGTTGGCCAGACGCAGTCTAGGCTGGCAAGTTGTGGCTTTTGGTCAGTGGTTACTCCTGAAATTAAGAATCTGTGATTTGTGCCACACAGATTTAAATTGGAATGATGAGCATGCTGTGTCTTTTCTGTTGGTTGCTTTTAAGTAAAATATTTTGTATTTGACAACAAATAGTTAAATTCATAAGATGTGTTTTATGAATGTAGGATGATTAACACTGAGATCTCAGCTCAACCATTTGTTTGCTTAACTCTACTAAAAATTCAGTGTACGGTGTTCATGAATTCATATCATGAGACTAGAATTTTCACAATTGTGATTATGTCATAGCATATGCAAATCATTCATTTCAGCATAATGACTGATTTCCTAATTTTACTTGTGGCATTAGTAAAATTTTTAGATCTGTTTATTTTCCTGAATTCTCTTACATATACTAAGTTTGTTATATTTGTTTTATATAAAATATGACATTAAATACTTCTTTGATAGCATACTTATTATTTCAACTTATTGTTTACTCTCTGCAGTTCATTGCAGAGCTAAATATGTTGCACATAATGAAATCAAGCATACAGTGTGAATTAGGAAATATTATAGAAGAAAACTTTCATATAACAAAGTATTTAAAGAGTATGGTGGTGCTGGTCTTGTAATGGAGTGATTAAGACTTGTGTTCCACATGACAGTAGGAAGTTCTTATTTCTCTGGCTCTTGACTGCTGCTGCCTGTCATGGCAGACCCTGGAGGCTGCAGTGAGGCCCTCGCCATGACCGCTGTACACGTGGAGGACAGAACCAGGAGATGGTGCCGCCCCCACCACCGTCACTGTCTCCCTCTGCCTGTCAAACAAAGAAACAAGTACTGTGCGCACAGAGTGCCATGGAACAAAGGTTGTAACAAATAAAGGAAGCTATATAATACACAGTCTCCTTTACTCTAATTTCTGCATATATGTAACTTATTCTAAAACTGCAGCGATCACTGGGTACATAATATTTTACATGGCAATGGGGAGGGACTGAAATGAACCAAGCGAAGTTTCTTCCTTCCTTTAAAAATGTTGGAGTAGAATGCTGAGTGAATAGGACAGAGAAGTAATTGGGCCACCTGTGTTGAGCACAAGGGAATTTCAGAAGAGATGATCCTGGGGTCCATGTGGCCCAACTGGAAACACCTAGCACAGCAGGGAGACCAGGCTTCTCAGAGGAGGCGATCTGAAACCTGGGGTGCTCACACTACAGCGGCTGTGATCCACCCACACAGAATTCCTTAATACTCACCTGTCCTTCTGCTGTGCTTGGATTTCGAACTCCTCCCTACAACCTGAAACACAGAGGGCTTTTGAACAATGCATCGTTTGAAAGCAGTGCGTGCGCCAGCTGGCTCCTTGTTGTGGCCATACTGATCATAAGGGCCTGCTCCAAGGAGCAGAAACACTGAGACAGGTCACGTTCGGGATTTGTGAAGGGTCTGTGGAGCCTGCAGTGTGGGGCTGGCTCAACAGTCAGGTGTACCTGGCATTGTGCTTCTGTGCCCGTGCAGGGCTGGAGTCAGAGTGGCGTGCAGTTGGGAGGGGATGGTGGAGGAAGAGCAGGGCTGAGCAAGGCAGAAGGGAACCAGCCCGTGAGGACGGCTGGGACACAGGCCCACAGGGAACCACGGTCAAGTCTCCAGTGAGGATGTTGTGTGTGGCTCTGACTTTAAAGTAAATAAGTAAACCTTTAAAAAAAATTAGTAGGGACCTTTTTCTCCATTTCTGAGTCTTTCATTTAAGAAATTGCGGGAGTGTGGAACAGTTAGAATTGTTCTGTCTCCTCATTAATCTCTGGAATCAGAATGCCCAGTTTGAATGACATACATTTGTTCTGTTAGCTTGCTTTGTTTTTTAGACAGACAGTCTGTTAAGAAAACAGTCAACTGGGGGGAAAGGATTTGCAGAATTATAGGTTAAGTTCAAATTTTGATGAATAAGTTGTTGGCTCCTTTGGGTTTTTTTTTTTTTTTTTTGGCTCTCTGATTCCATTAAAATTATTTGATATATTACTTCTGGAAAAAATAAATCATCTGTGTACACTTCCAAATGAAAACTGAGGAAAACTGGTTCAGTAGTATTTTATTTCAAACCTACTTATCTCCGTAACCTTTGGCATAGTGCTGTCAAGCATGGAATGCCAATGATAGCTTTCCATGTGCAGCTGTCGTACAGAATTTCCCATCTTCTTTTATTTTGGAAGAGAGAAGCAGACACTCCCCAGTGCCTTGCTGCTCGCTCACTACTTCTGAGTCTGATGCGCAACCTTGGACCCTCCTCCTGACGTCCAAGACTTCGGCAAGTTGAACAGTGCTGGCCGGTGTTGACTGGCTTTCCTAACCAGTGTCCTCTTTTCCTTCTTCGAGTATCGTGTACAGAAATCTTTTGGGAGAGCTTGTTTTCTTACTCAGCCCCTGCAGTGTTGATGGTCACTGCTGGCCTCCCCAGCAGCTCTGGCTGCACCTGTGACTCAGGCCTGGCCCATCAGGGCATGACGTCCCCTGGCCTCAGTGTTGACGCCAGGGATGAGTCAGAAGTTACCCACACTGATGGTGGCTTCAGTTTCCGGAAGAGAGAGCCCCTTTTCATCCCTGAACGTGGGGCTGCGTAGGTACATCTGCAGCTCTTAGGAGCCATTTTGTCGTCTTGAGCAGATAAGGCATTGTCTGAGAATGAGACCAGCAGAGAGAGAGGCAGTAATGGACTGAAGCCTACCTTGGCTTTTCTGACATCCCTTTTGTGTCTTCAGCCATCTGAAATTACAGGCTTGGGTTTTTGTTTGATTTACACGATCTAAAAATTCCCCACACTGTTGGCTTCTTACTCCAGTTTACAATGAATTCTCTGCTTTTGTATTTAACTACTTTGGTATGTTAAAATGTTTTCATCTGAATTCTCTGTGAAATTCTTGCTTTTAAATTTCTTCATGCAGCCTTCAATACGTCACTGACTCACCTAACTCTAATCTTTCCCTTTATATTATTCATTTTGTTTTTGCACTTATTTTTATTTGCTTTCTGGATTCTTGTTACATGAACTCAGCCTTCAAATACATTTGGATAACAAGAGTTACTTGTATCTTAAGAGAAGGCTTCAAAAGTTCCTTTTAAAAGAATTGGAAAAAGGGGCAAGTGTTGGTGCACCTGCTGACATGCTCACATCTCTCATCACAGTGCCTGTTCCTCAACTTGGCTTCCGCTAATGGGCGTCCATTGAAGAGCTTGGGTTCCTGTCACCAACGTGGGAGCTCCAGGTTGAGTTCCAAGCTAGTGGCTTCAGCCTGGCCCAGCCCCAGCTGTGGAGATCAGTTGGAGAGTGAACAAGCAGTTGGAAGGTTTCTGTGTTTCTCTGTCTCTCTGCTTTCCTAATAACATGAAAGTAGATAAACTTATTTTTTGTTGTTTTTAAAGAGAAGACAAATGTAGTTGAAAGCTAATTTTATTTTGATATAAAAATGCCTTTAAAGGACTCCTCACTATGTGAATGGAAATGCATAATGTGCAGAAACTGTGCATAACTGCAACTTCTGCACTTGCATTTTAACTCCATTTTCCAGAAGCTCTCTGTAGTGCCTTGCTTCAGTTCTGTAGGACCCTTCCATTGGCAGTGCTAGCCTCCATGTGCATTCTGCTGTTGGCCAGCAGTTCTAGCCTCAGCTGCCTCTAACTCAGATAGCACACACTGCTTGACAGCTGTGTCTTGTGTTGGGTTTTATTCACGCCTGCCTCGACAGTCTCTGGTCGGAAGGATTCAGTGAACACCGCTCAGCTGGCTGTAGGATGGGTGTGGCATGTGTTCCTCTGCATGAGATTCTAAGCCTGAAATTCTGAATGTAAATGCTCACAGGGAAAGGCAGGTAATGTGGAAAAGTTACTTAGTGTGAGACCTCAGGTGCTAGGCTGCTGACCATGGCTCAGTCACCTTGCAGTGTGAAGCCCAGTGCCCAGCATTTAGCCACAGGGACCCAGTGGAGGGAAGCCCACCAGAGCTCTCCTGGGGCTCTCAGGCACTTGCTTTGTAGATGCCTTGTCTTACCACTTGAGATGCAGGTGTGCTGGTGCTGCTGGGTCAAAGTTAAGTTCATGTCCTCACCCCAGTGATGTGTGCATGTGTTAATGTGACTGTGGAGATTGTTCCACAGTATCTACAGGTTATATTTGTCAGTTTATATATATATATATATATATATATATATATATATAATCTACTTACATATATACTTATAATATATAATTACAATATTATATAATACTTACATATATATATGTAAGCATATATATATATATATATATGTAAGTATCTACTTACATTTGTCAGTTAAATCTCAATGCCCATCTCCTACCCCTGGATACTCAGCACTATGTGAGCTTGAGAGTCTGTACCGTTGTACAGACAAATCCCATCCTCTGTGAGCCTGGAATGTTGATCATAACTAATGATTTTTGTATACGAGGGGTTGTGAAAGCACTTAGCTTGTAAAGTACTTAAAATGGGATATTTGTGTGAAAAAAAGCATGAATTTATCAAGAAGTAGATTATAAATTTTATTTAAATTTACATTAATAAGTTTAAGCAGACTTCCTAACCTTAATCTCATTTTTAAATGTGTCTCCTCCCTCTTAATAAAACATTAAATCAGTGCAACAAATCAGCATATTAGACATATATATTCTGCAGAGACATTGCATAAAATGATGCCTCTTACATTTCCTGATAATATTTCAGAAGTGTCAAACATGTATGGAACTGGAAGCTCAGTTTAATTGATTCTTTAAAACCACTGTTGTAAAGACTGATTGTTCTTTACTTTGACCTGGAATCTGTGTTAAATGTTCAAGAGATTGTACAGTTAGCAGCTCCAGACATCAGACAGATCACTTTTGCTCTAGACAGGGGAGAATTTAGCTGCAGCAGCCTTGGGCTGCCCTAGGTGGGTGCAGCTTTCACACACACACACACACACACACACACAGACTGGAATGGGCACTGGAATGGGCAAGCGCACACTAGGGATAGCTGGACACTGGGCCTGAGGCTTCTAGGGTTTGGATTTCATGTGTGCATCCTTGTTGGGTCCAGCTGATGCCCCATAGCAGGTAGCTCATTCCTCTCCTGATTTATTATCTTTCCCAGGTAGATAAGGGCGTTTGGGGACGTAACTCTGAAGGTCCCAGCATAATCCCATCACAAACATGGAGCGTTTTCTCTACAGAGATGTGATGTGTGTTTCAGATAATTCAAGGAGTATTTCTGACTTCTGGGATTTATTTAGTGTTAAAAAGAGTGAATCTCTCCCTACTTAACAAGAGAGAGAAATATCCTATAATCCAGTCTACCCATATCCTGCTATCTCTCTATTTTTTCTTTTATTTTAAATATCAAGAAACCTTCTGCAGGCTTTTAGAGATTTCTTGTTTTAATCACCTCAGTGGATAATTCTTCAAACTCTGTAGTCTGTGTCTTCAAACTGCTGGGCCTTTATTTGTTGAAGGGGTGGGTTAGTCTTGTTTTCCCAGTATGTGAATGTGTGTGAGTGTGTGTGTATTTATTAAAGATGTATTTATTAGAAATGGAGAGATTCTGAGATAGAGAATCTCTTTCTCTTGTTCTCTATCTGCTCGTTCACTCCACAGATGGCCGTGATGACTACAGCTGGGCCAGACAAAAGCCAGGAGACGGGATCTCCATCCAGGCCTAACATGTGGATTCCAGGGCCCAAGCACTTGAACCATCCTCTGCTGCCTCCCCAGCACAGTAGCAGGGAGCTAGACTGGAAGTGGAGTAGCCAGGATTCAAACTGTTGTACATGTGAGATACCTGCATTGCAGGCAGTGACGTAACCCACTGCACCACAATCCTGGCCTTGTGGTTACTCCATTTAATTTGCAAACAAAGAGGTTCTTCTTTAAGTAGGAAAAAATTTCACTGTGACCGCCCCAGTGGTGGGACTCTAGGTGCTTACTGGGAGTTTGAAATGAAGCTCCACACGTGTTGATTGAATACCAGCCTTGTGCATTAGCTGTGGAAGCAGGAGTGAGCTCTGTACTGTGGGAGAGACTCATTTCCCAGGGCATGAATGGCATGAACCTGGCTGTCCAAGGGCTAGCACAGTTAGCTGCTGCGGAGAATTTAATTATTCTGGTGATCCATCTTTCTCAGTAGTCTGAGACTTTCTCAGTACCTAGAATTTGAAAAACAGATGTATTAGAATTGAAACTTGATTTTAAAAATCTGTTATTTTAGCCATCTGCTATATTTTTGGTCCTTTTAAAAAAACAATCTGTCAACTGTGATAGTGATTGTTAGGTCAGTATCCTCAGAATAAAATTGGCAAATGTTATTAAATTATTTGATGAAACTGAAAGGTGAGGTGGTCGGCACTTGCGCGGGAAAATCCATCCATTGCCGTCAGTCTGCTCGTCTGGTTTACGGGTGCTCAGAGAACTGTCAGGACAACCCAGTGGCTCCCACACACTTTCAGGTAGGGCTGAGCCGTGTTTGTCCACTCTCAGCCATGTCACACACCACGGCCTAGACATGTAAACAGTTTCCTCCACTTCCCTTTGGCGCTGTGCCTCCCAGCCCTTAATCGTTCTGCTCAGGGTTCCTTCTGTGGCCCTTGCTGCTCCTGCCTGGGTGGATGCTGTCTGCCCGGGGTTGGGCTTTCCCTCCTCTGGCTGAAAGGACGTGGGTTGCTATGCTTGGTTCTGCTTCTCCATGGGATCCACACAAGTTGTGAGGCTGCACGCTTGTGTCCCTTACTCCTTGAGGGCTCCCATAGCCTCTTGTGCATAGTTCTGGTATACGGTGCAGTGCCTGTTTGTTTAAAAAGTCACTCCAGTTTATAGTTCCAATTCTTTCATATGAGGCCAGTATAAAACGAGATGTGGAGAAGACAAGAACATCAGTGTGTGTGTGAGAGAATCCTTAGTGCAGTGCTGTGTAAGGGGCTCAGGGGAAAACGGAGAGGATCCGGGGAACAAGTGCAGTGCCCACGAATAGGGAAGTTGCTGATCGGAGGGGTTTGTTCACTCTGCCGTGCCTTTGCCGACTGCAACCCCAGTGTCCTGAGGTCCTCAGCCTGCTCTCTGTGACGACTGAGTCTCAGGGGTTGAATCTGTGTCTTTGGTCCTGGAATGCCCTCCACAGAAAGGGAGAAAGGAGCTCTGCCTGAAGCAGGAAACACCATCATCTTTGTGAACCAACGTCACGGTCGGTGTGGAGTTGCAGTGCAGGGTGAGGCGGGGCCCACGTCAGAAGGCTCGCTGTGTTCCCAGGTGTGGAGGAGGCAGACATCTAGAGGATGTGGCGCTTTGATGAGTGTGTGGCATGGCAGTTAAGGCAGTGTGTGGGGGGCGCACGTTCCACATCAGAGGGCCTGGGTTCCAGTCCTGATTCTGTCTCCATTCCAGCTCCCTGCTAACATGCTCTCTGGGAGGCAGCAGGTGACAGCTTGATTGATGGGTTTCCTGCTTTCAGCTTTGGACCCAGCCAGGACCCCTTGTGGACATTTGGGAACTAAACAAGTGGATGGAAGATCTCTGTCGATTTCTGTCTGTCTCTCTGCCTCTCAAATAATTAAAAATAGTGTTTAAACAGCTCAGATTCTGGGGCCAGCACTGTGGCACAGCAGCTTAAGCCTCTGCCTTCTACACAAGCCTCTCAAATGGGCGCTGGTTCCTTTCCTGGATGCTCCACTTCCGATCCAGCTCCCTGCTAAGGCACTTGGGAAAACAGTGGATGTTGGCTCAATGCTTGTGTCCCTACCATCCACATGGGAAACCTGGATGAAGCCCCTGGCTGTTGTGGCCATTTGGAGAGTGAACCAGCAGTTGGAAGATCACCCTTTCCCTCCTCTCTTTCTATAACTCTACCTTTCATATAAACAAATGCATCTTTAAAAATAGCTCAAGTTCCATGTTAAATTAGAATGCATAAGGTAAAGTTTGATACTCATTTCTTTCATCCGTGTACATGTTCAATATTTATAGGAAAGAGGACAAAACACGAGAAACCAACAGTAATGACTGTCTTTGATAAAGGCATTATGAGCAGTTACAGTCTAGAACGTACTACTTGAGTGGTGTTGTGATGATGCTGTTCCTTGCAAAGACAGTAAAGTGCACAGATGACATCTGCGTGTGCACAGCCTCAGGCGCAGTCGCCAGCTGCATCCACCTCGCTCGTATCCTGACAGGTTCACGTGGCTTCTCTTGATTCTCTCCTTGCCTCTCTCTTCCTCTTGCCTCACCTTTCTTGTCCTGTTTCCATTTTGTTTTCTCTTTTCCTTCTCCATTTATTTGTCTATCCAAGAGCGTTGGGCTTACCTTGTGCATGAAGTTTGCTAATTGGATTTTTTGTACTGCAGTGAAATGACTGCTGTGTGCCGTCCAGTGTCTTAAAGGAGGGCCTTGTGTTGGCTGCTGGTGTGTGTCCTGCAGCAGGGCCGTCGGTTAGGTACTTACCTTCCACGACACAGGCCTTGGATTTCTGCTGGGCTTCTCTGGTTTTTGCTCGTGACTGTGGTCGGTTTCAAGATGAAGCGAGAGTCAGAATAAAGACACTGTTTCCTGAGTGCTCAATAATCATTTATCTGAACTCAGACATGTGTTAGTGTGTTTGCCTGTCCTGTGTGTTAACTGGATCTCACAGGATGATGTGTCACAGAATGCAGAAGTGAGGGATGGGTTTATTTTATTTTAATGTTTGTGTATTTAAGAGGCAGAGTTACAGAGAGAGGAATCTTCCATTATGTAGTTCATTCATCAAATGGCCGTGATGACCAGACCTGGGCCAGTCCAAAGCCAGGAGCCAGGAACTTATTCGGGGTCTCCCATGTGGGTGGCAGGGACCCCAGGACTTGGGCCATATCTACAGCTTTCCCACTTGCATTGGCAACAAGCTGGATAGGCCAAATCCAGGAGCCCGGAACTCTGTCGGATCTCCCACATAGGCAGCAGGGGCCCAAGTTCTGGAGCTGTCCTCCTGGTGTACCAGTAGGGAGCTGGATTGGAGCAAAGCAGTCAAGACTCAAACTGGCACACACATGAGATGGTGGCATTGCAAGGAGGGGCTTAACTTGCTGTACTACATGGCTGGTCCCACGTATCTTAGTAGAAATCACGTTTCTGGTTTTTGAAGCAGGTGTTCATTTGAAAGCCCTTACCTTTCTCCAGGAGGATCCATTTTAAAGCCACGATTGATGGTTTTCTCATCTATAATCAGTACACATACGCAGTCTGTCAAAACTGCAAGATGTTGTATTTTCACCTCTGCAGAAATACACATGAAGTTCTGATTTATTAACTAGTGTGTGTATGCTACCAGCAAGAGCTCATACCTTGTATTTGTCTGATCCCTGCATATTGCTTTCAGCAATTTTCATGGAATGATGAGTGGCAAATCATACTTGCCAAGAGCAGGTAACAAAAAATAAAGAAATGTGTTCCCGTGCTAACTAAAGGGAGAGCTCACCTTGGCAGGAAATCGCTCACTGAGGAAGGACATGTTGATGTGACAATGGTGACGTTCTTTTCAATACGCATGTGAGGATTCTGAAGTCGGTATTTAAGAACTGCCCAGAGGTATAAGCATTCCTGTGTATAGTCAGGGATCTGCAGCTGAGTAATACTTATCAGTACTGTTCCCCCACAGGTAGTCACTCCGATCCCTTCTTTGACTGAAGATGTCATTCTCAGATTCAGTGCATTGGGCTTCGTCTCGAGAATTCAAAAATATTTTAAATTTCTGTTTTTACTATAAAAAATGAGAATGAAACAATGGAAAACTCAAGAGGTGCATGCCAGGGAGTGAGTAAGGATTGTCTTGTGAGTATCCAGAACCGGAGAGAAGTGAAAGCTGCAGATCGCCAGGGCCATGATCTGCCAATCTCAGGAGTCCAGCTCTGAGACGCTGAGCCACACACGCGGGCAGACCTTTCACCAGCACAGCCAGGTGCGGCGGAAGTGGCTAGTGAAGCCTGTTAGTCGCTTATTCAGGTTTCTCGGTTACTGGGACTATTGAGCTATGTGTGTGGTTTTTTTTTTTTTTTTTTTTGGAGCTTTGCCATTTTGTGCTTTTCTGTAGGTTGGTGAATGGTCATACCTAAATTTGTAGTATTATGTAGGCAAAATGGAGAATGTATATGTCAAGATTGTATACAATCAAGAGTGTTATAAATGCTTGGACACTGTCACTTCTTATCAGTGGTTCAATTACAAGCAAGTGTATCATCAGAAATTTTAGACAACCCCTAGCTAGTATCTATAGTAATTTTTAATGTTGTATCAGAACGCTTAGCACTTACTGTTATATTACATATTCTGTCACTGAGATCCAGATCAATTAAAAAGACCCAGCAGTGAGATAAAGCCCACAGCAAGAAAGATGATGAGAAAATTGTGTGTGTTTGTGTGTGTGTGTGTGTGTACCATTCTGCTGCCAAGGCTAATAGGAAGATCCCTGAGTGCATAATTGTACACGTGACACACTGCACGCTTGATGACAGGTGCATCATATGTATTCCAGCATTAGGTGATTTTTCTAGTTCAAGTACACTCATTCAAATTCTGTTAGATTCAGAGGATATATGGATAAGCCACAAGAAGTGTGAGAGAATACCCCCACCACTGGTTGTTGGGATTGCTCTGGAACCACGACTGGTTCTGCTCACCCGGCTTGCAGCGAGCTGGCTGCTGGCTGTGGGTGGCGAAGTGCAGAGCAAGGAGCCAGGCAGCTGCCGTTTAGTTCCTGAGCTCCCCGAGGGGCTGAGGTGAAGCTTCTTAGGGATTGAAGTCAGGTTGTAGAGGTTTGTGTTCAGGGCCCGTCTGAGTGCTTGGTTGGCGGGCAATGTTCACGGCACTGCTTCAGTTGGTCTGTGAAGCTGTGGTTTTTAGGGAATCTCCCCAATGGTGAAGTGGGCTCCGAGCCATCTAGGGCCTGTGTGCAGGTGGTAGCTATTTTTTGCTGGGACCTGGGGTTCCTGAAGAAAAAATGCAAGACACCACTGAACATCAAGGTTGCATGCCTGGCTGTGCCACTTACCAATTCAGTGAGTGCATTTTAGGGAGTGGTTACTTTGCCATCACAGAAGCTGGGCAGGGAAGTTGAGATACAGGATACAGGATGGTGGCTAGAAGATCAGATGGGATTTAAAGGCAGCATCCAAGAGGCATAGGGGCTTGGTTTCAGTTTCGGGAGCATCAGCCAAGGTCACCGTGCCATGCATACACTGTTTGCTCCTTCTGTCTCTTTCTCACTTCCTTTTTTTTTTTTTTTTTGACAGAGTGGACAGTGAGAGAAAGAGACAGAGAGAAAGGTCTTCCTTTTGCAGTTGGTTCACCCTCCAATGGCTGCCGGGGCCAGCGCGCTGCAGCCTGGCACACTGTGCTGATCCGAAGGCAGGAGCCAGGTGCTTCTCCTGGTCTGCCATGCAGGTGCAGGGCCCAAGCACTTGGGCCATCCTCCACTGCACTCCTGGGCCACAACAGAGGGCTGGCCTGGAAGAGGGGCAACCGGGACAGAATCCAGCGCCCCAACCGGGACTAGAACCCGGTGTGCTGGTGCCACAGGCAGAGGATTAGCCTGTTGAGCCACGGCACTGGCGTCTTTCTCACTTCCATTGTGCTGCTTGAAAGGAAAGGCTCTGTCACTCTCCTGTGCTTACTAACCAACATGGATCAGCCACACATTCAACTTTTCTAGATTTTATAATGTCGGTTTCTTGTCAGTGGCAAACGCAGGCTTTCTGTCCCCCCACCTCCATTTTTTTCTTGTTTGGAAAGGATGGAAGAACTTTTCGGGAGCCAATGTGCAGCTAACTGTGTGATCACTGAATGTTTGTAGAGAAAACTAGCTAAGAAGAAAATAAAAATTTAAGAAGCTAAATAAGATCTGTATGTAGAATCTATGTCCGTGTATTTAAATGTGTTAGGATCTATCTGCATGCCTGGTCTTTTCCCGTGTGTTTTCTTTGTAAAACAGAACCTAAGTGCACGAAGTTAAGATGGGCAGCTGCACTGTCTGTCTTTGGGAAACACTGGCATGCTTTGTCTCAGACTCGTGATGTGACGAGGAACGCAGGTCATCCCGTGATGATTCACAGAAGAGCAGCTATCTCTATAAGCAGAGCAATGGCGATATTTTAAAAGTTAAATAACAGGAATTCCTACCTCTTGGTAGAATGGATCACAATGAAACATCTGTAGAGGGGACGGGAGGTCCTGGCTGGAATGTTCATCTTTGCAGCCAGCGTTCCTGCTCATGTCACCATCTCTGATCTCCGCACATTCGCCCTGAACGCCATCAATTCCTATTGTTGGTTTGACATCTGCTCTGGAAACAGGCAGGCGCGGTGGTAACAGGATGACTGGGTGAGAGGCTGGCGTGGCGGTACTGGAAGGGGAAATAAAGCAGCAAGGGGCAGAAATAAACAATTCTTTTCATGGTAGTCACTAAACTCCGGTTAGCAATGCCGTTTGCCGTGACTTGGGTTGTGTCGGTATTCTATCAGATTTCTCAGTGTGTGTTGGATTTCTTTTCTCTGTTGTTCAGGAAAGAAAAATAGCTGGGCTAATTCCCTCCCTGTTTCATTTTTTTAACCATTTATTTGTATATTTATTTGAAATCCAGCATGATAGGGCAAGAGAGATGTTTGCTGCTGGTTCACTCCCCAAATGGCCTCCACAGTCAGCCGGTCTGGGCTGAAGCTGACAACCCTCTAGGTCTCCAATATGGTGGATGGCAGGGGCCCCAGCACTTGAGCCATCTTCTGCTACTTTCCCAGGAGCATTAGCAGGAAGCAGGATCGGAAGTAGAACTGCTCGGGCAGGGCTCTATCTGGAGCCAGCATTGCAAGTCTCTGCTTAACTACCGTGCTGCAATGCCAACCCCTCTCCCCTCCTTTCTCAATGCCTGTCCTAAATCCTATTGAGCTGCTTTTCTGTTATCGGTCTATTTGAAAGGGAGCAACTTCACAAGGTCACGTCAAGGGGTGTGCAAGTGGAGTGTCCTAGAGCAGATTTGACTTGCTCAGCACCCCAAGGCATTTGGAGGAGACTTTGTGAACGTGGCTTACCTTCAGCTGGCTGGCATAGTTCACTGGTGGGCAGACTTAAAAATGTTTCCAAGCCTGGAAGTGAAGCTGCTGTTTGATGTGATTGTACACGGATACACACAGCGCCATGCCATGGTGTATGAATATAAAACAGAATCCATTGTGAAGAAAAACTTTGAGGCAGAAGAACACTGCAATGCTCCCCTGAGGTCTCATTACCCCACACCAGGATGTGCGTGGTGGAGCTGGGTTGAACACACACATGGGCCCCACCTCATCACGCTGCCCACATATAGAGAACAACCGGGCAGCAGGATACATGTGTTTGACTCTTAACGATGGAGGATTGGTGCTCTACAAGTGGCCTCGTTACTAAGGAGGACTAGCAGGAACACTGCACCAGCAGCCGGATCTGTCGATGTCGCCCAGTTGTGCTGAGCCTTTTTCTTCCCCACCTATTGACACGGGGAGGACTGGAGCTGCCAGAACCGTCTGGCTGTGTCTGTCTCTTTGACGCATTGTCTTGCCGTGAAGACCCTGTCACAGCCAGCGAGGCTCCCGTGAACGCAGCCCCTGGCTCGCAAGCCCCTGGTGCATGGCGTACCCACAAGCACACAGAGGCCCTGCTGGCCGTGGGGAGCTACGCTGTGCAGGGTGGCAGACAGCTCTGAACGCGCACCCTGAGCCTGAGTCACCGTGACGCATCGCCTTGTCTCAGGGTGGAGCTCTGGTGCCACAACCAGAGGCCAAGAAGCAGCACTTGTCATTGTGAGGCCTGGCTGAGGGCAAATGCAATTTCCTCCAGGAGAAAATGTCACCACCAGCAGTGGTTGACACAAAGGATTCACAGGGAGATGTGGCTATGTCTCCCTGCAAAGTTGCTCCTGGAAAGGAGAGACTTGATTTATGACCAGACAGCCAGCCTTTTCCCCAGTGGAGTGTGTTTCATTTACAGAGACAAAAGGAAAGATATTGAAACGAGAAGATTGCCAGTTTTGTTGATCAGAAAGCATCTCCTGCCATTTAGGCTATAATAAAGTCAATGGAATTTAAAAAAAAATTAATAAAACTTGTGATTTCTGTGCCATTAACAGAGCAGAGAGAGGAACCTCTCCCCAGCCAAGATCCTCCAGCTACACCTCCTTCCCCAGATGTGGGAACAGGGCTTGGTTTCTAGACACTGTGTTTTATTTCACATTCCCTAATGAGCATTGACTTCCAAGTAAACAGACAAACACAATTTTTCATCAGGTTAGAATTATTAAATAGGTGCCCTCGAGTCAAGTATTCCTTTTTTTTTAATTTTATTTTGGAACAACAAACACTTACTTTGAGAAGGGCATATATTATTAAACCAGATGTTTTTGAACTTAGTTCATTAAAGCAAATGGAAAGTCAGCAGCAATGTCTTTTTATTTTAACTAGCAAGTTGATTAGGCAGTTAACATATTTATAAAAATGATTTGGATAAGTAGGTTCTTAATTTGGTATAAAATTTTTTAAGTCTGCCTCTGTAAAGTAGGGATTTTTCTCCATGTCATTTTCTGTAAATGCGCAGTTGATATTCCCACAATATGCACCTGACAACATTGTCCCAGGAATTAATCCATCTGTACTGCCTTTGTGTTGCTTGGTTGAACTTAGCTGCTGTGAATATTATTGCATTTTCCTGAAACTTTCCCAAGTTCTTCCTTTTGGTCTCCCTTAATTAAATGTTGTCATTTTTTTAAAAAAAATATTTATTTATTTGAGAGTCAGAGTTAGAGAGAGAGAGAGGTGGGGAGCAGGGGGCGTCTTCCATCTGCCAAATGGCCACAAGAGCTAGAGCTGAGCTGATCTGAATCCCCAATTACCAGGAGCTTCTTTTGGGTCTCCCACGTGGGTGCAGGGGCCCAAGCCCTTAGAGTGTCCACTGCCACTCTCCCAGATGATTAGCAGGGAGCTGGGTCTGAAGTGGAACAGCTTGGACTCAGACTGGCACCTTCATTGGCTTGCTTCCTGAAGCACTGTTTGCCAAGACACACATCTAACATCAGTGTTTAGCAGCAAGAGGAATGCAATGCTCATCAAATGAGCAAACAGCATGAATCTGGGTGTGACACACACAGGCAGAGTGAGAAGAAAAGCCGATCCTCTACGCTGGAAGAATACAACGAAACAGTGAGATGGTCTTTCGTGGCTGGTGCTGTGGTACAGCAAGTCAAGGCTCAGTCTGTGATGCTGGGATCCCATATGGGTGTCGGTTTGAGTCCCAGCTGTTCCACTTCAGATCCAGCTCCCTGCTAATGATCTTTTTTTCATGTCTGTCCTATTGATGAGAGTTGCATGTTTGCTTGCATGTTTGATAGTAAATATTTGATAATAATTGATAGTCTCGTACCCACCTCAGCTTTTCTGACAGGTCATTGTTGTTGGTGGTATATTCCTCCACTATTTGCTTCTCATGAGCGGTGTTTGCTTTTCCTTCATTTGTAAATGAGAGTTTTGCTAAATATAGTCTTCTAGGATGAGAATTTTTTTCAGGATTTTTAATGTTTGCCCTAGTCTCTCCTGACTGTCAGGGCTCAGCTGGGAAATTCTTGAAGACGGCCCCTAGAAGTCATGTGATATCTTTCTCTTCGTAGTTTTAGAATTCTGTCTTTGGTTTTTGAGTTTGCCTGTGTTATGTGTCAGAGAAAATATTTCTTGGTCAAGTCTGTTAGAGATCCTTCGGGCTTACTGAGACTAGATGGGCATATCTTTTCCAAGATTGGGGAATTTTTTAGCAATTCTTCAGTTGAGGAAGTTTTCTGTGCCTTTTCCATATCTTGGCCATCTGGTGACACTGATACTGTGAATGGTTCTTTATTTAGTGACACTTCACAAGTTTTCCTCATGCTTCTTCCCCATTGTTTCTGTCCATATGTGTTGTGTTGTGTTTGTTTTGTTCAGCCAGGTTATTTCCAAAGACTTGATTAAAGCTCAGAAATTATTTTCATGGCTCTTTTCTACTGTTGAGGCTGTCAGCTATATTTTCAATTTTACTTACTTAGTTCTTTAGTTCCAGTATTTCTGATTGATTCTTCTTTAGGTATCCTTGCTGAATTCCTTGTTACTATAATGAATTGTCTTTTTAATATTCCTTGTCTGTGGGCATTCTCATGTGTCGCATTAAATTTCCTTAAATTTGTTATTATGAGTTAGTTATTCACTTATTTGAAAGGAAAAGCAACAGAGAAGGTCATACACATACACACGCACACACACACACACACAGAGAGAGAGAGAGAGAGAGAGAGAGAGAGAGAGAGAGAGAAGCATCTATCTACCATCTGCTAATTTACTCCCAGTGTCCACAGCAGCCAAGGCTGGGCTAGGTCACAGCCAGGAGCCAGGAACTCCATCCAGGTCTCCTACGTAGGTGGTAAGGGCGCAGAACCTGGGGATCTCTTGCTGCTCCTCCTGGCCCCTAAGTAGGGAGCTGCTTCAGAAACAGAGCAGCCGAGACAGGAACCAGCTCTGCAGCATGGGCTGTGATACCACAGGCAGCAGGTTAACCTGCTGCACCCCAGTGCCGGCCCCTCCCCTGGAGTTCCTTCTCTGGTAGTTTGTCCTTGATTTCCACTTCTTCGTGATCTGTTGATAATCGCTGTGTTCATTTGGAGTTATCACATTGCCCTGTTGGTTTATATGACATAAGCGCCTACACTGGTTTGTGGATGCTCTGGTCAATTGCTTCTGCCAATGAGGCTGCCAGGGTGGCTTTTGTACTAAAAGGCTCCCTCTGGCAATAACTCCAGTGGTGTTGGTTCTATATGCATGTTGGTTTAGTTCCATATAGGCGTGTGGTATATGTGCGTTGACTGTTGGAGCTGTATTCAGCATGTGTGATGTCTGAAGGTTCCTCGGTACCCTGGGCTGTAGCAGTGGCGAAGTTGCAGCATCACGTAGGATGCACTGGTTCCCCTGGGGATGGAATGCCTGGGGGTGGGACTGCCTTCAGATCCTCTGGGTTGTGTGAGTGCAGAGCCAGCCCTGTGTGTGTAGCTGAGTGTGGTGCATTATACCCACCAGAAGCTTCATAGGAGTTAGCCCACATCACTGTGGCCATAGGGGACACATGTCAGTGTCTACGTGCTGTGCATGGGGCTCCTGAGGGGGTGACCTGCTTAGGGAGGTTTGCCCAGATGCTTCCCAGTATCATGGTGAGTGGGCAGGGCTGAGTGGTTGCTTCTCTGGGCCTCAGTGGGCTGCAGGCCTGAGAACGGACTTTTCATCTACTACTTGGCACTTCAGGTTGATGGTGGGGCTGACCAGTTGCTTCTCTAGAGCCCTGACAGGCCAAGCCACTCAATGAAGTAGGTTTTTCAGTCTTTCTGAAATTCATTTATTAAGGAGGACTCTCATGTCACACAAAACGTAAATTAGACTTGTATATGTTCTCCTGTTAACCTCTCATATATCATCTTAATTCTCAGACCCACCTGAAAGTCTTAAGATTATAATTCTATTATAATCCCTTGATAAAGGGAAATGTCGCCTCCCTTGTGTTTTAGTACATTTGTTAGTTTGTCATTAATTCTACCCATCCGTGTTCTTCTGCGAGATGTAGGAGGTCATCACATGAACAAGGAAACCATGACAGCACCGCCCAGTGTACATGCTCCGGCTGTGGCATCATTCTCATCTATATGATACCACCGCTTTTCTCACGGAACAAAAAATATTAAAAAAAGCAAATAGAAAGTAGGGAGACATTTGCCTGAAGCATGATGCGCAACAAGCAAGCGTGTTTATGTGTATGAAGTTCAGTTTCACTCCACAGCTGGCCAGTGCATTCAGGAAGGTGCTGACCACTGATAGATAAGAAGAGTCCCTTCAAGGCCCATGTCCACCTGTCATACTCCCTGTCCATCATCGGCACCAAGTTAGAATTGCCTGTGTTGCTCTGTAATTGCATTCTCCCTACATCCCTTCCTTCTGTTGCTCAGCATCACTCAGTGGCACATGTCTAGGCTATTCCCTGTGTATTTTCTCAGCCTCTTCACTCCCCTGTCTTAAATATTCCTGGTGTCCACAGACTAGGAAGTAAACCCTCTCAGAAAGGATCCTACTGTGCTGTAGGTGAGAAGGCTATCTGTGAATTGCTGCATTTGGATCTGGCTTAACCAGTTTCAATAAAAATAATCCTCAGTATCCTTCTGATTAGTGCAATCAAGCATGGTGGTAGTAGGAGCACGTACGACGTGATGGATGAGTAAAGATAGCAACAGCCGAATTACGTTCTGTACAGGTAAGAAGTGGCCCTTCTGAAGTGAGACACACTGATCACTTCATTATTAGATTATCTTGTTGTGATTGTGCCACATTGATTCATCAGGTCTCTGCTAAATCTGAAAGCACATTTAGGAAATCCAGCAGGCATGCTGAGAATTGAAACCAAACATGTTCCAGTCCTGGGTAGATGGTGCTAATTGACCTTTCTCCTGATACTTATAAGGCAATTAGGAAAGAAAATTGTAGCTTACAAAATTTGGGACAATCTGGAGGGAAGAATCTCACAGCAGATGGTAAAGGGGATATATGAGCCTTGAGAAAGTCATTTACAGGGTTTATACATAAAATTCTACAATGCTGGCAATGGGAGTTAATCTCTACAAACAGTGTGGCATATAAGGTGTTAAATACAGGATTCAGGGAGCTCAGATTTCTAAAGACTTGGTAGATCCTTCGTCATAGTCATCCATTTATTTCAGAGAGAAGCGTAGTGACAGCTGACCTGCAGTATTCTAGTAATCAAACCATCCACGCTTCTCAGCGGGGGCCAGGCCAGGCAAGTTCTTCAGTCTGTCAGAGGCATTGGCAGACGTCGCCCTTAGGAGCTGTCATTGACCCTGCCTATCCCAGCAGGCTCCCTTCTTGAACACAGAGACCTTGCGGAGCCCTTGGTTTGAGAAGGTCGTGGGCACAATCACAGGACCATGAACTGTGCTGCATCCCTCTGTGCCTACTCTTGACACCGGAAATGATTCCATGTTGTGGGGTGAGGACTTCTTCTCCCTTCAGGCCTGGACACGTGCAGTAACTCCTGCTCCATGGCTGTAGAGACATTCTGAGCCCTGTCCTGTGCCTCCGCTCTCCAAAGAATACTTGAGCAACTCAGAGAATTGCCGATAGGTCTCTGTTCCCTCAACAGAGATGACGTGTTCAGGAGTTCTAAGTCTGGGCCTGAGGGAGGCACAGGAGAAGGACAGGAGATGAGGAAGGAAGTCATCTTGGAGATGATGTTGTGAGAAGTCTATGTTCAGCCCCGCAGCTGCTTGGCTTGGCTCATGTCTTCCTTCAGTGTCAGCAGAGGGGTCTTCAGACTGGGAGATGTCACCCCATGATGCTGGGAAGAAGAGAAAGAGGTCTTTTTAAAATATATATATTATTTATTAAATATATATTGAATATATAAATAAATTAATATAATTCATTAAATATATATATATATTATTTGGAAATCAGATTTGCATTGGAAGAGTAGTTTTGAAAAGAGGAATGCCATGTGAGTTCCTGGCTATGGGGTTTAGCTCAGTCACCACAATGCCTTGCTCATCAGTGTGACATGTGAGCAAGCTGCCGGGAACACTGGGGGATCGATGTCCGTGCCGCAGACCCTGTGGTAACTGTGCACTTTTTATTAAATTTTTCCTCACTTAGATAACAATATTCATGGTTATAAAGAGATGTTGATAAAAATATAAAACTGTGGTTTTAAATAGGTACCTACTACTGTTTCCTGCAGAGCTAGTGTTTGCCAACAGGGCTGCCTGCTGGGCATGCCCGGGAAAGACACCCAGCGTCTGTCCTGAGAACAGGCTTGGCGAGGACCCTGTGCTGCTGGTGGGGGTTCCTCCCCTGCCCCTTCTCCGGGGCGTTTAAGGACAGCACTAAGCTCTGCACAGTCGGGCTTTACTAGCCTGGCTCTCATCACCTACCTTCTTTCTCCTTCCTCTTCATCCTCAAAGTCAGCTTCCCCCTCCCTGCTAACCATTTGATGCCCCAACTTCTTTGTGTTTGGGCAACGGCAACAGCAGCAATGAAATCCTCAGTCAAATGAAGATAGCAAATACACAGTGAAATCCTTGGATGGAATTAAACTATAAGGACTTGAGGAATAAAATACTAAGGTGTAAAACAGGAATAATGATCCAGTTGTTGTATGTGTTACCTTTTATCTTTTCACATGCAAATAGAGCCAATAGATGCATCCAATGGAGATTTCTTTAGCATTTTGGAGTAATTCCAGATTTACTGGAAAGAACACTTGGCGGTTTTTGAAGCAAAAAGATAAATGTTTGAGCATGTCAGGATCCAAGCACCTGGACAAGCTTCATCAAGGACTCAAGACCTGGCATTGTTTCTCAGATGAGTACTTAGTAGACGGATTTCTTGCCAAGCTGAGCTTGTGAATGAACGTTAGTCTACCACTGTGGGAAATTCATTTCTCTTGTTAATTTTTGTTAATGGCTAATTCCTCTTCTAATTGATATTTGGCCACTTCTGAATCCCCAGCAATTTCTGTCTTTGAGAGTCAAACCCAGATAGAAGGGGGGATTGTTTATACTGTACCAGTTGCTATAACTGGTTCAGCTGTGATGACTGTTAGGTCTTGTGTGTCATTCTGAGTGTAAAGTGTGACAGTGATGATGCCGCTGTTTATCTAATGACCACAAGAATGTCTAAGAGAAGTTGTGGCCCAGTGTCCAGTCCTGAGCACCACCCACGTGTGACTCTGAGTGCTGTCCATTCTCCAGTCCTGGTCGGTGCCCACACTCTGGTGAGTGTTCCTCAGTGTGGCCTCTTATTTTTAAGTGAACTCTGACTCAATATTTTGGAAACCGTAGGGTCTTCATATCAGTTTCCCTGGAAGTTAGGCAAGACCCTCTTTCAGTGTTTCGTAGACAGCTGTAATGACACACCACCCCGCCCCCAGGCTTATGAACAGTGAGCCAGTCTGTTTCTTACAAGGTGAAGGCTGGGAGTCCACCGTCAGGGTGCTGGCAGATTGCGTGTGCGTCACAGCCAGCACTCTGTCACCATGACTTGTGTGGTACGAGGGGCACAGGGTTTCTCTAGGGCCTCCTTCATACAGATGCTCCGTCGTTCGTGAGCATCCTAGCACCAGTGCTTCAGAAGCTGGGATTGCAACCTAAGTTCCGCACAGACCCATTTCAGTCAAAGCAGCACTCCACCTGCTGCCCCAGCCCTGCTCGAGGTCGGCAGGCCATGAGTGACATTGTGTGACATTGTGCTGAGAGCCCAAGCAAACCCAGGCTCTGGCATTGCCAGCCTCACTGTGTAGGACGTGGTACTCAGCCCCTCTGAGTCAGATGGTTTAATCTATAACAATCATATTCAGTTTGTGATGTTCTTAGACTATATGAGCCAGCACTTAGAAATCTTCTTAGCTCCTAATAGTGTTTATTGTACATCCTGTTAAAACTGGAAGGATAAGTACAGCAAAAAAATGAAATTTAGGTAATTAATTCAAACAAGGGAAAAAATACAGAATCAGTTTGGTACTTGGGTCTTAAGGTAGCGTTGAATGCAAGGAAAATATCCATGGAGTTAGGTCACTGAATTCTGTGATATTGCGCAAAGTGGAATGAGTCATGGAATGCTTTTGAGTCAGAATTTCCTGATGAGCCCATGCTGGCCAGGTCATGGGGCTATCTGCAGAGAGTAAATTTGGTGATGTAGAGGAGGGCATGGTGTGGTTTCTGGTATGTGATGTCTGTATAGTGTATTCTTCTTAAGGCTGTGACACAGTCACTTGAGTGGGTCCAGCACACCATTGTAAATGACTTCTGGAAGCCATGTCCTTGAGAATCTAAAGTGAGAAGGTCATTTGTAAGAAAATCATGGTAATAGGTACAATTCCAAGGTACTGAAGCAGTGGCTACAGGGTTAAGCCACTGTTTGTGACACCAGCGCCCCAGGCCAGGAGCTGATTAGCATCTGGCTGCTCTGCTTCTGGTTTGCTATTCCTGCTAATGGGTTCCGAAAGACAGTGGAAGATGACCCAAGTGCTTGGGCCTCTGCCATCAAATGGGAGACCAGAATGGAATTCAAAGCTCCTGGCTTTGACCTGGCCCAACTCTGACCATTGTAGCCATTTTTAAAGACTTTTTTGAGAGAAAAAAAGAAAAGCCAGACACAGAGGGAGAGGGGCCATGTCATCTAGTGGTTCATGTCACAAGTGCATGAAGCAGCAGAGGCTGGCTCGTCCAGACCAGAAGGAATCCGAGTTAGATCTCTCTCTTTCTTTGTCTGCCTCTCTCTGTCGCTCTGCCTTTGAAAGTAAACAAAAGATATTTTAAAGAAGCAGTGGTTTCCAATCATGTGTATGTATCTCTGCCTCATGTAGAACCTGAATAGTTACCTTAAGATCCCTCAGTTCATATCCAGACCCACTGATTTTTTTAAGATTTATTTGTTTATTCGAAAGGCAGAATTAGAGAGAGGGGGGATCGATCTTCCATACACAGGTTTACTCCTCAAATAGCCACAACTGCCAGTGTTGGGCCAGACCAAAGCCAGGAGCTAGGCACTCAATCTTGGTCTTCCATGTGCATGGGTAGCAGGAACTCAGGGACTTGAGCCATCGTCTGCTGCTTTCCAGGTGCCTTAGCAGAGACCCCAGATCAGAAGCAGAGTAGCCAGGACTTGTATTGGTCTGCCAAGGGAGGATGAGGGTGTCCTAAGTGGGGGCTTAACCTGCTGCACCACAACACCCACCCAAAGAAGAAGGATTTATCAGATGAACTAAATTAGGGGACAAAAGGATTTCTAAAAAGAAATTCCCAGGCGGCTTAAGGACTCCAGATGTCTGTGGTCAGAGGTCAGAAGACAGGGAAGCTTCAACAAAGAAGTGGACAGCAAGAAGATGCCTTTTAGAAAAAAATGAGTCTAGGAATGTTTGAGATGCAGAAATAATTTACATGGATTTCGTGTGGCCCATTGTCTCAATAAACTTCATGCAGACAAATATATGAATGAATTCGCCTTTGAAATGCAGGGAGAAAAAAATCAATAGAAGAAAATATATTTGCCCCAAAAATGCATTTTTTAAATCTCCCCTTTCTAGCTCCAAGTGAGGAAACCATTTGATAAAAATGATGGTATATGCAGTGACCCTCAAATACATCTGAATCATGAATTCACATGTCAAAAAAAGAGTAACTGCCAGGAATTCCATACAGCCCTAGCACTGTGAAGTAGTCGCCATTGTTAAAGCGTGGAAGGGATGGAAGCAGCAGTTGTGTACTCCTTGTAGTGCCTTGCAAGGTTCTTACTCCCAGGCAAGTTGAAGCACACAGGGATAGAACAATCATAATAATAATACCACCTGATGTTGTTATATGCACATGTCCCACACGCCCCCAACAGGCAGAATCAGAAGCCTCCTGCAAGGTTGCCTTTGGAAAAAATAACATAAAAAAGGATGAGTCTTCAAATGTAAAACCTCCTGGAAGGGGGAGTTGGAAGACTATGAGCTTCCTCCACCCAGCTTCACCAAGTAAGTGCACAGTACATCACCTGCTAGCATGGATCCATCCTCCTGGTGGGAACCTGGTGCTTAAACAGTGCAGGCTCTGTGAACTGAATGCAAAGCATGCCATGTGACTGTTTCCTGGTTTGGGGTTGTATCCTTCAGTTACCCCTGGAGAGAAAGCTCACCACTTGGGCAGAGCTGGTGTGAGTTTTCAGGAGGGCTGCTGTCCTACCAACAAGCAGACCAGTGTCCATAGCAGCAGCTGGCACACCAAGTTGACTCCTTTGCACCTGCCGCCGTTGTCTGTGCTCGCTCAGTGGGGAGATGGCTACAGATTCATGTGTTATCAGTTCTAGAGAGCATCAGCTATGCTCCCTGGAATTTCAGTTCTGAATTATCTTTGGAGTACAGTGTTTTGAAAGCCTCGCGAGGTCTGCTTGCGGCTCATAGCTATCACTTGATGGATTACACTGTAGGTTTGCTGGTTTACGAAGTAAACTTTGGGAGTTAACAATCATTCTAAGGAAAGCACCGCCGTGGGGCATTCTCGAGGATGAGGTTTGTTTCCTGAAGATTTCTTTGACCGTCTTCTCTACGGGAAGACAACGTGGTCTGGTCTGCCCCAGACGGAACCTCTGCTTTCTGAACAATCATCCATAAATCTTGCCAGGGATGTGGTGCAACTGCACTGTGCTTTAACACCCTGGGGGCTTGTGCTGCTGCATGCGCTGACAGAGTTGGGGTTGTGTTTCAGAGCAGCATCTACAAGAAAGTGGGCAAAACTCAGCAAGGTAGATGCGGTAGAATTATGTCATCTCTGAGGTCTTTCTGTCCTCTGCATGAGAAAGTAAAGCCGAACCTTAACCCCTGGCATGACCTCCGCCCCATGGCGCTGCACGAGCACACTTTGGTCATCCAGAAACTGCTTTGTGAAGCAGGTGCTAAATGATGGTTGCTGAATGTGTCAAGTTGTGGTTCCGTTTGTTCTCTCCTGTAGAAACTATTGGTATACACTTTCTGTATGAGTGAGACTGACATCATTTTATTTGATTATTGTTTATAGCTCTTGCACTGCTTCTGAACAGTATAGTCTTTTTACTTGTTGAACTTTTCATTGAGTGGTGCATTTAGCCTTTAACTCTAAGGTAAGTTAAAGATATGTTATCTCAAAAATTAAGGAAGGAAGAGAATTAGGGAGGGGTAGGGTGAGGGAGGACAGGAGATACTATATCTGTAGAATTTTGTCTCGGAACTACGTTGCATCTGTTCTCTTGTAGTAATTGCCGTACGTTTGCTGTGACTCTAAGAATCCAGTGTATCATTAAATTACTTAGCAATAAACCAATGCACATACATATGTTCCTGTTGATAATCTGGCAATATGATAGATAACCATGAACTGCATTGACCATGGCCCTGCCATCTGGAACTGTCAGGAATTCCATACACTGGAAGTAGGAATGTTAGTAGAGGAAGAGAGAGTGACAAAGAATGCAGTTTCAGGAATCTGAGAATCACAATGAAAATTCAGATTCATATGACTCAGTGAGTGTACATAGTCATGAATATTTGGTCTTCCGTTGACTTCTCTGTGAGCTGTGTATCCCTGAGTGAGTGAGAATAACAAAACAAGGAAATAGCTGAGCTTAATTTAGAGGACTTTCTTTGATTTCTTTCTGCTTTCTTGATCTTCTCATTTTTTACATGACTTGAAGGCTAGCTGTAGAGACAGCTTGGTAAACTCTAAACTGGGTTGCCAAAATGAACTTACATAATGCTGCTTCTTGGGACTGATAAAAATAGACAGCACTTTGTACATTGCCTGTTCTTCATGGGACTCTGCCGGGAGACAGGGCGCGGGCAGTGTGGCCTGAGAAGGACTCCTCGGGCAGTGCCTCTGGCATCCTCCCTCCGCATGTAGACCTACTGCAGACTTAGATGGGCTGTAAGTGTCAGCCTGCCATGGTGGTGATGGCTTTAGAACCGGGCCTAATGCTCGTGTGTGAGTAGGTAGGAAGCGGTCTTCACACTACGGGTTTTCTGAGAAATCATCACTAACAGTGAAACCCAACAGCACTGGAAACATAAAGGAGCTCCTGTGGGCACGGCTTACTGCCCTTTGTGACAAAGAGTGCAGCGTTCCACACTTCAAAGATCACTACTTACTCATCATCTACTAGCACACAGATGTGTGCCACGCAGAGAGTCCTCCATGAACTCAGGTGTTGGGGCCGCAACATTTATTTGTTCTTTTTAAATGCCCGATGCCAAGGTTGCATAGCATCAGCTCGTGTGGAGAGGATCATCAGCCATTATTTGGGATGTTCTGTTCAGAGGTGGGCAGTGTTCCTGCAGAGTGTTCATTCCCATGGCTTTGACCATGTCCGTGGGACCCTGGTCATCACAGATCAGCATCCGTTCACATCCTCAGTGACATGACTGAGGGATTAGTGTCCATGGGAACCTTGAATATGACTGTGATGCTTAGGCACCCTGCTGGAGACAAGGCAGGTAGGAGAAAATAAATCTATAGCACCTAGGGGTCTACTGCCCTGGAAATGATAGTAAACCCTTTCTTTCAGGCCTGGCCAAATGCCCGAGGAGTTGATGCTCAGGCCTGAAGACCCCATTCTCATGGACTTTTTCTTGCTTTCCTGACCTCCAATATCTTATTAGTCTTTGGAAATTGACTTTTTAAAAGTCCTTCTGTGAGGAAGCACCTGCTTTCTGGCTTCCAGTGAGAGGGTGGAAAAAGCAATGCCCGTTCATCTCTCAGGGAGTCAGTCTTGCCTGAAAACAGCAAGGCAGGAAGAGCGAGAAAGAAAGAATATTTCTGTCCTCACAGGAGATACCCTGAGAGCATCTTACTTAATGGCTCTTACTTTGCTCCTTGCCTCTTACTGCTCTGTTATCTCATCTTATCTTGACCTCCTGCATCTCCTCTCTTCTTCCCCCTCTTGACCTTGCAAAGTACTAGGATAGAAAAGGTTTAACTTGGATTTTTGTTGAGGTAAATCACCCCCCCCCCAAGAAAAATCTATTTGCAGTGGAATGAAAGTCTCTTTTATGCTGAGAATAAGCCTGTTGCCTACCAGACTCCTCAGCCTCAGTGCAGCAGACAGATTCTCCAATATTCTACAGCAAAATCACCAAATGTTGGGGCGGGGTGAGATGATTGGGCTGCTGGGACAGAACAGGCCGGGGCTGAGTGCCCACCTGTTTGGGCAGCTTGGGTGGTGGCTGTGATCCTGCGTTCCATGAGGGGCAGCTGCACCTGGGGAAGGAACCTGCCAGTGAACAGGAGCTGCAGACTGCACACGCACTGCCTGCCCAGATGTTTGCACTGTGGTCCTCTCTGCTGACACAGAACAGAGGTGAGGGCTGTAGCTACTGCTGAGGGCATTTCTCAAAGGCTGTCAACCTGGTACACAACCAAGGCCGGTTGGAAGGGACCTAGAGAAGAGGCAAGTGATGAGAAAATGATTTTGTTACAGGACCCCACTGTTGGGCTGCTGTTTCCTAGCCTCTCTAATTGAGGCATTTCAAGATTGTGTGTAGCTTCAGACTACAGAAGGTTTGGGGTGCTGTGAGGAATGATGGTAGAAGGTGAGCCTGTTACAAAAGCAGGGAGGCCACACTTGAGGGGCGTGCAGTGCAAAACCTCCGTTGCACAAGTCCCCTGCAGTCTCACAAACCGGCTTGGATTTCACAGAATCGGAGACGGCAGGGTTTCTCCCAGCTGGCCGAGCTCTGGTCCCCTGATCAAAGAGGAAGGCCACTTTTAATTGGCATGGGCCTCTGGTTGGTTTCAGGTCTCTCATTCATGGTGTGACTGGGTTCATTCCAGTTCACACCTTTGCACATTCCCACCAGGGACTTTGGTCAGCATCTCGTTAGACACAGATGCACCTGCTTCTGGACAGAGCATAGTTCTAGCAGTAGCAGCGATGGAAGTAGTAGAAGACTACAAAATTGGTACCTTTGGGAATAAAGCGTGTGTTCCTCTACCAACAATGCATTCCCTTCCCTTCGTCACCCAAATTGCATCCATTACTGTGGTGCTGGGAAGGTTACAGTGAAATGCTGTCATTGTTTTCTTTTCTTTGTAGATAAGTTGGTCAGTTGTTTCCATGAATTTAAAATGCCTCTTCTGGTGTCATTTGTTGTATGTGGAATGTTAGTGGGACCACCTACCTAGTGCTCATGGCACAGTGCACAATGAGAAGGTGGGGACATTTGTCCAGATGTTATCAAGAATTTTAAGACGACGATATCAGAACATGAAGCAACCTCGAGGTCTTCTGAGCCTGGAGCTCCGAGCCTTTCACAGGGTGCCTGTCCGTGAAGGGACGATGTCTGCGCACGCTGCACGAGAGGCAGACAGAGGATTTGGGAGAAATACCAAGGGAAGCTCAGTGCGTAACCTGATTTGCCTTGCCAGACTTTGTCAACGTTCTCAATCAAGGATTTGTGTGAGAAGCTCGCTGAATGCCATCCTGATTGCACTTTTGACTGTATTCTCTCGCCTTTGATTGCTCTTCAGCCCTCCTACTCTGGGCTCTTGCCTGCTGTGTGTCTGTCTTCTAACAGGTCCTCAGTAATTAGGCTTCGGAAACTGCATTAAACTTTTTTGTATTTGACCATAAAAATTTATAAAATTCTATTGAATTCAATCGGTATGTGTAACTTCTACTTACTTATATTGGATTTATTTAATTTCTTACACCTTGTCCAATACATAATGCAGACAGTGAGTTACTGGCCACCTCCCAGCCATACACAGGCACCACAGTCAGTAGCCCAGGAGTCCCTTCAGATGGCTGAAACCGTGTCAGTGCAGGTAAGTATGCCATGAAGATCAGAGGCCTGTGTTTGTCATGAGATAACTCTTTGACTGCTCCTCATTTTATTCATTTTTTAGTTTATCTGAGAGAGAGTTCCCATCTGCTGGTTGACTCCCCAAATATTTCCAACTACGGGGCTGGTTTGGTGCTGATAGCCAAGAGCCCAGAACTCACTGTGCTACCCAGGTAGCATGAACCCAGTTAGCTGACTCCTCACCTGCTGCCCCAGGGTATGCTAAGTAGGAACTGACACAGGAGCTGGGGCTAGAGATGGAGCAGGGTGTTCTGACGTGGGACGTAGTGTTCTTATCCACAGACAGCTGTTGCATTCCCTTAACATTGATCAGAGAATTATTGAAATACATAAAAACTACTCAAAAGCTAAACTGATGTGTATTTTGGTTAAGCTGGAAATCTACACTTGGAATTCCTATTCAATCATTCTATTGCTTCTGTTTTTTTTTTTTCAATTTTATATCTATATTTTGGAAAACTTCAGGGATAATTTCAAATGGGTTTCCGCTAAACATGGGATTGTTTAAAGTTTGTTGTCGTTGTTTATTTGAGAGGCGGAGTTAGAATTTTCCATCTGCTGGAAGAGCCATTCCAAAGCCAGGAGCCCAGAGGTACTTTCAGGTCTCCCAGGTGGGAGCAGGGACCCAGGCACTTGGGCCGTCTTCCGTTGCTTTCCCAGGTGCTTTGGCAAGGAGCTGGATCAGAAGTGGAGCAGCTGGGACTCTAACCAGCGCCCATACAGGAAGTGTATGTCACAGGTGTCAGCTTAGCCCACCATGCCACAATGCCAGCATCTGGGACTTCTAGCTGATACTCCAAATATTATTATCAACAGCGGGTTATTGACATTTTGAGGAAATAAGGCACCAGTGATCTTGCCCACTGCAGAAGACCAGTAGGTTTTGTCTCCTTAGAGCGCTCAGATGATTAAAATCTTCAGGAGAGTCAGATTTTCTACCTAACATGAGTTGCTCCACAAATGTGAAGGTTAGTATCAGTTTTTCTGTATCTGCCTCATTTGGTGGGAATTCCACTGTGAACATAGATTCAGAAATGAAATTAGCAGTCTGGCATTGTGCTAGGAGTGGAAGCCCCAGTTCCATGTCAGGGCGCCTGGCTCCTCTCTCCAGCTCCCTGCCAGTGGTGACCCAGGGAGGCAGCAGTGATGTTTCACGTCATTGTGCCTGGAACTCAAGCAGGAGATGCACTCTGTGCTCCTGGCTGCAGCCCCCATCCACCCCTTGTGATGGCGTGCATTTCCGTACAGAGTGAATCAGTGTGTGGGAGCTCACTCTGTTTTTCTGTTTCCCTGTTTCTCTATGCATCAAACAGAAATTTAAATTAAATTTTAAAATGAATCTAAAATCCCTACGACTTCTATCAGAAAGTTTTGTTAGGTCACCCCCTAGGGATATGAAATAATTAAACTCAGGGGACATGAGGGTCGGGGCCACTTAGGGCTGTGCGTCTGTGGAACTGCGTGGCGTGTTCTCACGTCTCAGAGAACCAGAGGCGCTCGAGCTTTTCTTCCCGGAATTCATCAGGCTGAATAAAGGTTAAATGAGATTTTGAAGGAATGGGTAAATTAAGTGACAAGTGTAAGAATTCCTGAGAAGCAGGTGCTTTCTCATTCACCTTCAACAGGTAGAGAAGTGGCTGTTTGCGTTACCACAATGGATTCATGTTCGTGTATTTTACATTTTTATGTATTTAAAAAGTGTTTAAGCATGCCCTATGTTCTGGGATATTCGTATCTTCATTCCTGGACCTTTGGGTGTGTCTGCCTTTGCTGGCCTCCATTGGCCCATTGTCTCCTTGTGTCCTGATCTCCGACACTAGGTGTTAAGAATGCAGGAAGTTGTCTGCCTTTGCTGGCCTCCTTGGCCCATTGTCTCCTTGTGTCCTCATCTCCGACACTAGGTGTTAAGAATGCAGGAAGTAGGAGCAGCATTTAATGAATTTCCCTTTTAGCAGATTTGAATAATTTGGGAATTTGAGTAATTGTCTTTGAAACATTAACAGGGTTGCGAATGCTGTACAAAGGGTACTCGTGATGTGTGGAACACTACATTGTGACTGATCCTTAGGGTGAGCTCTCCAACCAAGAGGCCTATGTCTCTGCATGACATCTCCGAGGGGAGCCCAGGAAGATGTCCTGGCCAGGGGGAGCAGGGGAGCAGGGGAGCGGGCTGCAGCCTCCACGCATTCCCAGTGACATCCAGGAGACCAGCACTGCGACTGTTAGCTCACGAGGAGCCGGTCCCCAGGTTTGCAAAGGCATGGCCTGTGGAAGCACAGGGGCAGGATTGACAGGCTCTCCACCTAGAGGGCGGGAGCGTTCCCATAGAGACAGGAGAAATCGAGGCAGATGTGGAAGAAGGAGGGGGTCTCACCTAGCTGGTCAAAGTCATTACAATTGCGATGAAGCTTGTGAGTGACAGTGGGAAGACGGAAAAGTAGGTGACGTTTTTCTTGATTTTAAGTCTGCAAGGTTCTTGATGCAGGCACTCTGAGCTGCCTGTGCCTTCGAGAAAAGGTGCTGAGAAAATACCTTTGAGGGGCTTATGTCACAGCAACAGCAGAGACCTCCACCTGGGAAGCTCCCGTGTCCTGTTTCTGGTGGGAGACAGGTTTATCTGTTAACTCTCAGTCACACCGCCTTGACATTTCTGGGAGTAGAGTCATGGGGCAAGTGACAGTGAGGGGAAGCGAGCAGTGTCTCTGCAGCAGTTGGCTTTGAGCTTCAGTGACACAGGCTGAAGTAGGGATGGGGCCGTGCATCACCATTGCATCCTGAGAAGGACCCGGGTCCCTGGGATCCCAGGGCCACCACCTCCAGGCAGTAGATTGTTCTGTCTGCTGGAGTTGGCTGCTTGTGCACTGTTTTGTTTGGAATCCAGATTAAGAAACAGGCCAACTTTCTTGGGCAAGTGAGAAGGGAGCTTAAGAATACACAGGAACTGAGAGTCGGAGAGGCATCACGTAGCTGTTCAGAGCAGTCCATTATGAGGCCTGGATGAGTGTAGACTCAGTCTCCATGTTGGAAATAACATCTCTACGTTTTGGTGCATTTTCACATGACTCACTGAAATCTTAAAATAAAGCTGCGGACTCTGAGTTGAGAGTATGATTTCTCCTCAAGTCTCAGCACTTAGCGGCTTTCCTTCGCCTTTGACTCTTCTAGACACAGTAAATGAGTCTAAATTTGACTTTCATCTTCGTTAATTTGTCTTAAATCAATTTTTGATTGAGTCATTAGTTATTAATGTCATTGCAATTTTCCCCTGCTGTTGGGATTCCAATTTGGAACAAAGATGTCTATTCCACATTTGTCTTAAATTGTTTGAGCATTTGGTCTTTGAACAAACACATGTGTACAGGGAGGATGAACTCTTAAGCATTGCAAATGAGAACCCAGGCAGAGTGAGTGCTTTGAAAATAACCTGCTAATTTGTATGTGTTGCAAGGTTTAGAAAATAATTTATCTTAGTTTTTATGAACCATGCTTTCTTTTCAACACAATTTACAAAGAGGTAGCTGCCAAAAACCAATTCCCAGTGCAAAAGAGATCTGTGTGCAGGCACTGCCTTTGTTCATCCAGTGCTGTTCATTGTGCTGCTGGTTGTTTTTTTGTTTAAAGAGACTGGGTCATTTTATCACATAGATTGGAGTAGATGTGGAGAAGGGGGGCTTTTTATTTATTTATGATGTGATGAGCTGCTGTTTGTTGGGTACCTACTCAGTGTGGGGTGCTCCTGCCTGTGTAAAGATGAACCAGACATGATGTTGTCCTCAGAGAATGTGTGCTGTAATAGGGGAGAAATGTGATTGAATCTGCTATTAACACAGCCTGTGACATCTCAGTACTGGGAAGGTACGCCGTAGTGATGCAGAGAAGGCCGGAATCACGTGAGGTTCAGGTTGCTGGAGGTGGCTTCTGGAGAGCCACCATGCTTTTGGAATGGTTCTTAAAGGGTGGGTCAGTTTTCCAGAAGATTCCCCTTTTTCAGAAATAGGGAACTGGGCAACCTAGGAGCGTGACCTCCTGGCCTCCCTGGGGTCACCATTAAGGAGAAATGGAGATGTACAGAGGTATTTTAGGATGGATTTGCTTCCTCTCAGCCTCGCGTGGGTCAGGGAAGTCATGTCAATGTCACATCATCACTGTGATCCCCTCCCACCCTCACCCTGGCAGTGTGTACGCACACCGAATTTGAAATAGAAGAATTATTGCACTTTTCCTATCCTTGGGGCAAACACCTTGGAGTCTCACAAGTGGGGGGACTATTCAGGAGAAAAGAGAGTAAGCCACTGGAATTGGATCACACACAATACTTTTTACAACAAAGGGGAGCTAGAAACATGTTGGGCGAGAGCGCTGTTGATGTTGCACGGCCGGGCCATCTGCCAGTGCTGAGACTGTGGGGCAGATTCATACTGAGGATTGTGATTTGGGAAGGCCTGTTCACCACCAAAGCGCAGGCTGCATCAGAGAGGAGCAGTCGTGGAGGGTGAGTGAGTGGTGCGTGTGGGGAGTGTCTACACAGGCAGCAGCCAGGCTCAGAGCCACAGGTGGAGGTTTGTACAGTGTGTTTTAGTTTATAGCACATTGTCCTGTCTTGTTCTACATTTTGTCCTCAGAATCCTAGAAGGTGGTAGATGGAGGCATGGTTTTTCTCTGCTCTGAATCGAGAGACCTGACTATAAAATGCATTGTCTGCCTAGCCAGCTCATGCAGGGGGCACGTGTTACATGACCCAGCTCTAGTCTTCTGCCGGTCCCTCTGATGCCATGCAGCATTGACATTTGGTCTTTGACCTGTGATAACATGTGCCTTTCCTACTTCCTCGTCCTGAATAAAAATGAGTTTTGTAGCCATTTATTTAAAATTGTAGCATAGATGATATATGGACATTGTATGTCATTTAACATACATGAACCAACCCTCAGTGAAATATAAGGCTCCCTTCTTGCTTGTGCACACAGGAACTCAGTTCCCTTCTCATAAGTGTGTTCCTGGCTGGCGCTGTGGCTCACTGAGCTAATCCTCCACCTGCAATGATGGCACCCTGGGTTCTAGTCCCTTTTGGGGTGCCAGATTCTGTCCCGCTTACTCCTCTTCCAGTCCAGCTCTCTGCTGTGGCCTGGGAGTGCAGTGGAGGATGGCCCAAGTGCTTGGGCCCTGCACCCGCCTGGCTCCTGGCTTCAAATCGGTGCAGCACACTGGCCATAGCAGCCATTTGGGGGGTGAAGCAACAGAAGGAAGACCTTTTTCTCTGTCTCTCTCTATCTCTCTCACTGTCTAACACTGCCTGTCCAAAAAAAAAAAAAAAAAAAGAGTGTGTTCCTAGTATCTTGGGTTACTCCACAGAGATAGTCTGTATAATGACAGTCTGGTTTTTGCACACACATACCTACAAAGCATCCTCTGTTGCTGCCTCAGCCACACCTGGGTGGGGGTTGCCAACACCCATCCTTACAGTGGGCAGCATCGTTGGCCCCTGTACAGTCTCACCATGACTCCTGCAGCCAGGCCCCTGTGACCACGTGTAGGTGGTTTCCAGGTTTTGCAGATACAACAATTACTGATGAGGGAATATTCACAGATGTCATTTTTGCACATGAACAAAACTGTAAATGAGGAGTATTTCTAAAATACAAGTTCTAAAAAAAAAAATAAAATAAAATAAAATACAAGTTCTGTGGGCCCCTTTCGTTGATAATTTTCAGCTAAGTAAATAAATGTTTTTTTAAGCTGTTGTTTAGGAGATGATAAATCTGTAGCCAATGAGACATTGTTGGTTCAGAATTACACTTTGCTGTCTTCCATCTCCAAGCTGTAAGCCGCCGTGCTCGGCTTGCAGATGAGGCTGAGAGAGACTTCACGTTCGTTACTGCGCTCGACCAGGCCTCTTTCCACAAGGGACTGCAAGCCGCTTATTTCACGGTTCTCAAAGTTTAATGGATAGAGGGAGAGGAATCACCTAGGGATCTTGTTAAAATGCAGGGTCTGGATTGGTAGATGCAGTGTCGGGCCTGAGAGTCTGTGTTTCCTACAAGCTACAAGGGGACGCCTACCCACTGCCCCCAGTGCACTGAGCAGAGAAAAGGTGAGGGCTGGTGGAGGAAGGGAATGCATACGGATACTTAGTGGGAATCTCTGTGGGCCCCCGACAGAACTGGGCGTGAGATTTAGCTTTCTTGCTCACCCTTTGAAAAATGGCTTGTCCAGTTAGCCACTGTTGTCCATTACCCATTAAATAGCTATGGGAATTCCAGCTTGCCCCACATCCATCAGAGTTGTATTTAGACTTGAAGGAGAACACAGGTGTGGAGGTGGTGCTGTGGACTGGGGACATTGCCTTGCTTCTGAGAAGAGATTATAGGAACATTCAGAAACTACTGCAGCTCGACTGGCTCTGACTGATATGCAGAAATGCAGCCTCATGCCCAGGTGTGTCTCCACCAGCAGCTCAATGACATCAGTGTGACTGCAAGGAAAAATGGGAAGAAAATATTCATTAATTAGTAGTTGGCTCTGGGAGAAAAAATTCTATAGATTTTTTAATGATGTAAAAATTCATTGAAATTTGAGTAGACACAACATTGGGTCCCTCTCCTCTGTGTAGGTTTGGGATATATTGTGGTTTTGCATCATCATCAGAGAAATAGAGAACAGAGATTGTACCAAACCCTGTGTGCCAGCCTTTATACACTTGAGCTCTCTCACGTAGCTCTGAAACTCCACTCCACAGTGGCAACCTTGCGTACCTGGAGAAGCATTTTTAATATAGGTATAGGGTTTCTCTTAGCTCTCTGAGTTCCTCCTGTGATCTTCTACCCCTGTCTGGTCCCTGCCCGGCCATGCCTGTCTCCTGCGATTGCTTTTCCTGCTAGCTTTTGCAGCTGCAGTGGCCTTGTTTTCATTCCTAAGAGCTCGTCAGCTCCACGCTCACCTTGGAGCTTTTGAACTGGCTGCTGTGTGTGCTCAAACACTCTGGCTCCCCAGTGAGCATAGTTTTAACTCCTGTCTGGTTGTGTTTCTTTGAGAAGCAGACTTCAAAAACTTTGTTTTTAGTATATTATCCCTTCCTCACAGGTAACCTTTTATTGTATTGAGAACTGTACTGTTTTTAGCCTTTGTCTGCACTTGAGGAGCAGTGTTTTTTTCATCATACTATTTGTTGAACTCTTCACTTTATAAAGTTAGCTGAAAATAGAACTTTGTATAACTTAAGAGTAGGAATAGGAGAGGGAGGAAGAAGGAGCGAGTGGAGGGTGGAAGTATCGCTGTGTTCCTAAATCTTATGTATGAAACACATGCAATTTGTATAACTTAAATTTGAAAAATTAAACAGTATGCCTCTTTAGTTGTTAAATACGTGGACTTTGGAATATCAAGGACTTTGTCTTAATCTGACTAATTCCCTGATCTGCCAGAGCTGGTGGATTTACTACTCCTGGAGCCCATGCTGGTGGTTGGTGATCATGGATTCCTGTTGGTTCAGGACCATGTATGTCCATGTGTATATTAGGAGCCGTCCACGGGAGAGCCCCGCTGTGCCCATTTTCTGTTGTGAGCACACCGTTCGGATAATGCAGCACCTGAAATGTTGCATCCCTGTGTCCCTGGAGAGAGCAGGGAGGCCGACAGAGGACGGGCACCAATGAATGCCTACAACCTCTGTGCATCTACTTTGCTCTGCTGGTATCAGGCATTGAAGTGTTCCGCATGCTTCCCTGGAAAAATAGAAATTTAAAAATTGCTTATTCCTGAGAGTGGAGGGACCTGCAGGCTGAGTTAGTAAGCACCTCTGCCTTAGACTCAGAATGCTTTTCCCTCGCCTCTTCTGCATGTGGCGAATACCACACCCCTGTATGTGTAGAACGCCACAATTGCACTCCAGTTGCTTGTGGGTAAAGTGGACAGAACCCTGCCTTAGGAAAAGCTCACCTAACTGAGACATTTCTGGTGAGGAAGACACAGCACTTACTAGCTCTCTGAGCTCCAGGAGTGTTGTAGAATGGAAATAATTCTTCTAAACCTGTGGCATGCAGACCCAGGGCACTGCTGAAATTTTAATATCCAAAGAGTTTACAATTTTTTGAGATAGTGATTTTATTATTTATAAGTCTTGAAATGAATGGACCAGGGGAAGGAATTCTGTGGCTGTATTTAAATAGAAATCCATGGTTTGGAGTAGGCTACTGAGGGGAAAACTTTAAGGAGAAGATGCAGAGTAAAATTTATAGGGTGGGATGGTGAAGACAAACCTTGAGGGCTCTATCCTTGAAACTCAGCAAGATCCCAGAAGAGGCTGTCGGCAACACAAACTGCCTTTGCTTTCCTCTTGGCATCTTCTGCAGTGGGAGTAACTTTGAGTTTCAGAAAACGAGCTTCAGCTGGCGTTTTTCACTGTGTGTGTTTAGCAGCATAAAAAAAGGATGAAGCGTGCTGAAATACTGATTTACCAAGAGGAGACCGGCGATCCTAGACACATCGGAGAGCGGAGTGCACGCTGCACATCCGAGTGATGCATATTTGTCACCATCGAGTGTACTAAACTGCCAAACAGTCATGACTGAATGTTGGCACGAAGGGATGAATTTTCCAGGTTGTTGCTGCAGTCGTGACCATTTGTGAGCCATACTTGGATTCTTACTTATATTCCTGCAGGTTCTCCTATTATGTAACAGACCTTTCTCATCCGGTAAGACGTTAGTGGTTATATTAGACTTGAAGATAAGTCAATGATATTAGACCACCCCACGTCACTGCTCACACATGCTCTGAGGTGTGCAAATTGAAATGCACGATAATTATTTTATAATCTATCCAGCAAATAAAAGCTTATACCCTAAGGAAACCAGTAAGCAGGCTGAATCTTTCAGTTCCTTTCTACACAAGGTGTTTCCAAAGCATACTTACTCCTTCTGATCATGATTTTTACAACTTTAAGTGGAATGGACTGAATATATGAGTTGGGATGGTCTTCAGTTACAAGCGACAGAAAACCAGATTCATTGCAGTTTGCACACATGATTTTTCTCATATAAGGACAAACCAGGCAGTCTGACAGCTGCGGGGCTCAGTGGTGCTGAGACCCAGGCCAGCTGCAGTGGGTGCTTATCTGTGAGCTCAGGGACGTAGACCTGTCGTCTTCCTCTCCATTCCAAAAGAACTTGACTTTCCAGTTCATGTTCACAATATGGCTGCTGTGCTTCCTGGCATCAGGTTTGTGTTCCAGGCAGGAAAAACAAACAAAAACAACAAAAATAAAGGACAAAAGCAGTGACATCACCCCTGCCTGGGCTACTAATGCTTTGCGGGATTCTCCACCTGTTGATTTCCAGTGTCTTCCTGTGTGTCAGGACATGTTCTTTCTCTCTACTTTGCTGTGGGAGAGCTTCCCATCCCTGTAAGAGGAATGAAAGGAAGAAATGAGTCAAAAATTTTTGTGTGAAATCAGCCTTCAGCCAGGGGTGCTTTTTCCACTGGAGGGTAACAGGACTTAAAAAACCAACAATAATCTCACATCAACAATGTGAGATAAATCCTGGAAAAATGGAGTTAAAAGTTGTTTATATTTGTGCAATTTTTTTCTTAAATCCATGCATGTGACACATCTTCAGAATGTTCAAGAAAACTGGGTGTTACGAAAAAACTGTGTGGATTTCAAAAGATTTTGCACCAAAATAAATACTTGCTAATTTCCTTTCTCCATTACCCTTCTGTAATGCACCTGAGTACTTAGAACACAAACATCTATCTTACAAAGAGTTTCATGCTTGTTAATTAAATCCTCCCAACAGCCCTATAAGGTGGGCAACAGTGACACCTCTGAGTTCCACGTGGCTGTGCACAGAGGCCACGGCACAGGGTGGGCTGGGGTGTGAGTCTGCATTGTGGACCCCGCCTGTCTGCTCTGCCATGTGTGCACAGGCCTGGTCCTGTGCCTTAGGCATTTCTGGAACTTCTGTGGCTGCGCTGACAAAGCTGCTCCTCAGAAGTTCTGCCAGTGGAGTCACAGAGGCCATGAACTATGGCGCCCAAGGATTGAACTCAGAAGTGAGACCTTTTCCTACTAGGACCCTGTTCTCTCTACAATGGCGGGCACTCTTAGCTCCTTCCAGGTCTTCTGTGAGCAGAGCAGTCGCACCCATCGCCAGGGTGGTTAAGTGCTGTTTGTGGTACTTGTGAAACCTGCAGAACTGCCATCATCCAGTGGGTGTTAAGAGAATTTCAGCCAACCACTGCTTAGGAGAGTTGGTGTAAGATCTCAAGACTTGAGCAGACTCAGCGCACACACACACACACACACACACAAAGTTTGGCAAGAACGTTTCGTAGGAGGTTCTGTTTTATCTTGCGTTGTGCTAGAATGCCTTAACGTCAGGTTTTATAAATCCTGTCGTGTAAGTCGTAGTGCTGATGCATTGTTGCTGTCCTGAGGCTGCATTTTTCCTTATTTCTTCTGTGTTGAGCTGATGGGGTGGTGGGGATTGGTGGGGGTTTCTGTGGTCCGGGGTTGACAGCTGGTTCTGCCCCGGGCTTTTAGCTCCTAGCCGGGTATCCATTGGCTGCCCTGTCCTTCTCAGTCAGTCCTTTCCTGGGTGGTGTGGGACGGTCACTTTCTGATCCTATCTTTCCGTCCATAGTATTGGCTGGATTTCCTGCAAGGAAGTGCTTTTGTTCTTTAAGCAGAATGAAATGCCTTCTCACTGGACAAAAGCCGACTGGATGTTTATTCCCCTTGAATTAAACATTTTCCTAGTAAGAAATTACCGTCAACAGTCACCTCGAGTGAGACTGAAGTTATTTCAGTCCTGTTGTTGTTTGTTTGCCCCATCTCTTGTCCTCTTCTCTCTTTCCCTAAGAGTGTGACAGTGGACTCATGGGCCTCGATTGGTTCACTGTGTTATAGTCGCATTTCTGAGAAGTACAAGAATGAAGCACTGAAAGGCACACACCATGAGACCACTCCAGATGTCGTGTGCTCTGTGAAAGAACTGTCTTGCTCTGTCCAGGAAGTCTATAAAATGACAAAGTCCTGGATGAGAAGTACCCAAGAGACCTAAGCAGACCCAGTGCATTGCTTCACAGCTGTTCCAGGTGCCATGGGGAAAATTTGAGTGTGGACTGCTGGCTCAGTTTTAGAGGAAAATACTACTAACTTTAGGTGATGTGATAATGATATTTTGGTTATGTAGGAAAATTATTTTTAGAGTATTAATAGAGCATATAGGATTATTCAACTTTTCTGTTGAATTTTCTTTAAAATGCTTTGGGGAAATAAATGGCTGTGGTTGCTTTGGCAAAGTAGGAATCTGTCTCTGTTGTGTTATCTAGCGCAGTGCTTTCTAGAACATTTGTTCTTCAATGGAAAAGTGGTTTAAAATCCAGGCAGGGTGGGCTGGGTCCCTTCTCTTTTTTTATGCAGAAAAATTAGATTTCTCTTTGATTCACATATCGGGTGTCCAATTATTATTTTATTAGGTTTTCCAACCTTGAAGAAAGTAAACACTAGGAAGGCATTCTTAACTTTAGTCACAAATTCTTGATGAAATGTATCTCAAAATTATAAGGTCTTATAAAATTTGGCAATCTCCAAAAACCACTATTTTGCCTACAAGATTAAAAATCATCTGAAAAGGGGTGGGCACATGGGCAGATGGGAACCATTTCAGGCTTTCTGGGCCGTCCAGTCCTGACTACAGTTACATAGCACAGCCTCTTCTGTGAGTGAAGCAGCAACAGAAAAAGTACAAATGAGAGGGTGAGCCCATCTCCATGCAGCTTTATTGACATGTGCACTGGGAGGGCCTGTGTTCCGATCAAGAAAGAGTGTGAGAATCCCGCCAGTCACCCCAAGAGGTGGAGATGACTGCCTGATCTGATGGTGAGACCCTCCCACACCAGGGTCTGTGACCCTGTTGATCTGTGTCCATAGAGCCTTCTCACTTCTTCTCTCCACTAATGAATGATTTCTTGTTTTTAGTTTTGTCCCTTAAGCATCACAGTCCCGGGAAGGGTTCTTTGATTAGGTCAATTTGTGCGCAGCATGATCATATCAAATTTATAATACTCATACATTTATTCTTCACATTGTTAACTAATGATCATCACCTAGGATGAAACTCACCGAGATCAGCCCCTGATTTGCTGTGTTGTCTTGTGGGTCCGTTGATTGGGGCATTTCCTACTCTCGCTGTTTTATCGCCAGCCCAGCAAGGCTCCTGGCAGTGAGCGGGTTCTCAGAGGTTCGGGAATGAAATAGTCCACTGGCCTCCTGGCCCCTTGACTCTGTGAAGGTGAACAACAGGATAGAAGTCCACAGCCTGTGCTTAATGAACGCCTTAACGTGAGCACTGTAGGAAGTTATTTTCCTTTTCTAAGCCCTTGTCTTCTGAATGCCAATAAAACAGAGCATAAGAAATGTAAAACCTACTGTTGTCCATAACGTTGGCTGAGCATCCTTGAGAATCCTCCAATTTCCCAGCATACTTGAGGAGTGTAAAGCTTGGGTCAGGGGCTAGTGCTGTGGTGCAGCGGATCAATGCCCTGTCCTGAAGCACTGGCATCCCATATGGGCACCAGCTCTAGTCCCAGATGCTCCTCTTCCTATCCAGCTCTCTGCTATGGCCTGGGAAAGCAGTGGAAGATGGCTCAAGTCTTTGGGTCCCTGCACCCACGTGGGAGACCTGGAAGAGACTCCTGGTTCCTGGCTTCAGATTGGCGCAGCTCCAGGCATGTGGCCATCTGGGGAGTGAACCAGTGGATGGAAGAACTCTCTCTCTGTCTCTAACTCTGTCTCTGTAACTCTGTATTTCAAATAAATAAAAAATAATAATTAAAAAAAGAGCTTGGGCCATGCAGTAGCCAGATTTGTCTCAGGGAGTGACTTGTGACTTAAATGACCCAAGTCCCTTTCCAGAAAACTTGTACTGGCCCATCAGTTTTCCTAAGATACGTCTTTGCAACATCTGATCCCTGTTACTAATCATTTAGTTTCTTAGGCTATGCACATCTTAGAGTTCCTTCAAACTGATGTATGTGCTTTGGGATCAGATCTCTGGGATTTTTCAACTCTGGGTCTTCCTCAGTTCTGAAGTGTTACATGGGTGTATTACCTCAGTTCCCTCACACGCTCTAAAAAATTCGGTTGCTTATTTTTCATGAAGCTATTTAAAAACAAATATAAATTAATTTTGCAGAATTATTTTTGCAACATTCTCTCATACATTGCATGCTATATATTAAAGTGGGCACTTAATGGAATTTTTTTTAACTCCGTGGTGCTTTGAGAGGGCAATCACAATGATAAAGTGAAGTTTGAGTGACTCTGATCCGCCACGTAGTTGCTCCGTACATCTTGTCAACCTGGACACCCTACACTGAAAACCTGATTTAGCTAGAATGAATCATTGTTACTCAGTTTAATTTCCACTAACATCTTCTGATTTTCATATTTTCATTGGAATTAACTAAGATCTGCGAAGGTGGCACTTACATAGTTGATCAGCTTAAGATTTGGTGCTTATGAGATACAGGGTGGTGAAGGTATGTCCTGAGATGAAATTCGTTTGTTTACAGGCAGGAAACATCACAATGAAAGGGAAAAGCCAGGCTGGTTAAAAACCGTGCTTTGTTAAATAAACTAAGTTTCATTTTCTAACACCCTAATCATTTAATGACCAGAAAAATGAAAATGAGTATCCTGTTACCTTCTAATGGACCGAGAAGAGAGAAAGGGAGACAAACTCAGAACATTTATTTCCATATTTATCCATTGAGAGGAGATGATGTGTCTCGGACTCCTACCTCTTGCCCGGTTGTAGACGGGGAAAAAAGAAGACAGACGCTTTCCTGATTTTTCTGAGACAGTTTGCATGTTGTTGATTTCTGACTTCAGAAACTCCCTTCATTTTTGTTGACTTGGATTCTCTATCTAAGGAGAAATGAAGGCAGGGATTTCAGATGATCTTCTGAATAATTCAAGCTAAAGCACCAGCAGGTAAATGCAACCTTTGCTGTGTATTTGATGGTAATAGCTAAGACCTGGAATCAACCTAAATGTCCATCAACAGTAGACTGGATAAAGAAATTATGGGACATGTACTCTACAGAAAACTATACAACAGTAAAAAACAATGAAATCCGGTCATTTGGAACAAAATGGAGGAATCTGGAAAACATCATGCTGACTGAATTAAGCCAATCCCAAAGGGACAAATAACATATGTTCTCCCTGATCAGTGACAACTAACTGAGCACCTAAAAGGAAACCTGTTGAAGTGAAATGGACATTACGAGAAACGGTGATTTGATCAGCCCTGGTCATGACTTGTCGAGGAACAACTTAATACTTTATCCCTTTTAGTATTTTTTTTGTTCTATTTAATACTATTGGTTGAACTATTTAACACAAAATTACTCTTAGATGTTTAACTGAAAAGTGATCCCTGTTATATATATAAGAATGGGAATAAGAGAGGGAGGAGATGTACAGTTCGGGACATGCTCAATTGGACTTACCCCTAATGTCAGAGTTAGAAACGTGCCAGAGGATTCCTATTCAATCCCATCAAGATTGCATGTACCAATGCCATCTCACTAGTCAAAGTGATCAGTTTCAGTTCCTAATTGATCATAACGATAGGGTTAAGAGTCAAAGGGATCACATGGCACCCACTGTGCCATATCGCTGGCCCTGGTGCTGGGCTTTTTGATGCAGGCATTCAGCTGTTTGGGCAAAGCCCTCTGCACTTTGGAGAATAGCCTGCTTTAATCAAAACCACCTACATAAGTGTCAGTTTCATCTAAAAATATTCTCACACTTGTATCTTAAATAGTGGGACAAATATCTGGGTACTTTGTATCCCAGATAAGTTTACACCACAAATGTACCACACTAGGTCATATATGATTATGTAAGTTTTTGTTACATGTCTGCAAAGAAAGCTATACATTATTTTCCCTTTTATTATACTACAGTTCATAAAGCCAGTTCCAGGTGACACAAAGTTATGTTTTTAATGGTATTCTGTTTGCTGGAGGTGTAGTTTCTTTCTGAAGACAAAGTGATGAAGTTGTGGCAATACCCTCTATACCATAGGCTACAGTTTAGGAGGAACTATCACATTCATTGTCAGTCCTCATCACTCAGCAGTGTTCTCTCCAAACCTGAGCCTGCAGACCCTGTCCCCGAGTTGCTGACTGTGTCTAACACCAACAAAATGCAGTTAAAGGCCAAATAACTAAGCAGTGAGCTTGATCCTGACAGCAAGTCTCTGTGAGCAGGTGAACATATATGAGCCTAGGTTTAATTGAAACGACCTCTGTGTTTGTTACGTGGACAAAGCTTTTCCTTCTTTTGTCATTCTGCAGAAGATTGCAAAATTGATGTTGAAACAACTTCGTATTCACTCTGGAATCTCTGCTATATGGAATAGTTACTGGAGCACAGCAGTTACATAGCCATGAGTCAGTTCATGTCAAAGTGGCTCAAAAACTTTATCTTCCATTCTTTTCTTTAAACTTTAGAGCTAATATAAGTTCACAGGTGTGATATTTAAAGAAATTCATTTTGGTGCAAATATTTTTGATATCTGTGTATGAAGAGGTTCTTCAACAACTTGTGGAAAATGTGTATTATGATGGAACTGCATGTATTGCAAGTTTTTTTTTTTGCAACATAATTTGTCTTTTAGTTTGATTTTTCACCAACTTTTAAAAATATTCCTGTACTCTTTCTATGTATGTGTACTTGTTCACTTCTTGATAGATTATTGAAATACAGATTCCTTCTCCTGTCTCACATTTGATTCCTTTGTCAATGTCTTCTGATTTGGATTCCTTTCAGAATTCCTTTTGGAATGACCATGACTTTTTAATGCTCAATTTAGTGGGTTTTTAGTTACCTTATTAATTTGCATCTCCAAATGTGAACCCTCTTATCTACTCCCTTGAGAAATACTGCTCAATGTTTGTATAAACCCCCTACCACGAGAGATCACTAAATCAGAAACCACTAACCTGTGCTGACATGAACAAAGTGTTTTTTTCTCTTATCTTTTCAGTTCTGTCAAAGTCAGAAAAGTCTCCCATGTTCCCTCCTGAGCAGTAATTGGGTCTAGATGCTTCATCTTTCAGATCCCAGATTTCTCCGAGTTGCCTCCCCTCACTGCACTTGTCACATAGGTCCCAGTCTTTTCCCTTTGTTTTTGTGTAGGGAATTACCGGTAGTCTCCCTGCCTGTAGGCGTTCTCACTTTCAGTTCATCCTATGTATTTCCTCTATGGATAACTTTAAAACGCTTTAAAATATTGTGCTCCTACTCAAAGTGCTTCAGTTTTTTTAATGAAATATACTGCTTCAGTATGAGGTAGGAGAAAGCTTGCAGAGATTGGACTTAAATGCTGTCACCATCAGGGGACACCAGTGGAACACACAACTTGATCATGAGTCCCCAACTTCTGACCTCAGAATCCTTAGGTTAACTGTGACTAAGGAGAGAGCATGCATCCTAGATCCTAAGCTAAGAATGATTGGTAGGGGTTTCCAAGATGGTCCAAATCATACCATTGGCCCAACTAACCAAAAAAAAAAAAAAAAAAAAGAAGACCCAAATTAATAAAATCAGAGATGAAAAAGGAATTGTAACTATGTAACTACAGACACAACAGAAATAGAAAGAATCATCAGACATTTCTACAAAGAGCTGTACACCTGCAAAACAAGAAACCTAGAAGAAATAGATTCCTGGGCACATATGCCCTAACCATGTTGATTCATTAAAATATACAAAACCTAGATTGGCCAATAACCAAGACAGAACTTGAATCAGTAATGATGACCTTCCCAACAAAGAAAAGCCCAGGACCAGATGACTTCACCACTGAATTCTACCAAACATTAGAAGAACTAACACCAATTCTTTTCAAGCTGTTCAAAACAATTGAAAGGGAGGGAATCCTCCCAACTTCTTTCTACCATCACCTTAATTTTTAAGCCTGAAGAAGATAAAGAGGACTACAGACCAATCTCTCTGATATACATAGATACAAAAATCCTTGACAGAATACTAGCCAATCAAATCCAACAACACATCAGAAGGATCATCTGTCCGGACCAAGTGGGATTCTTGGTATGCAAGGATGGTTCAACACTGAGAAATCAATCAATGTGACAATCACATTAGCAAATTGAGGAACAAAAGACATAGAATTATCTTAATAGACACATAAAAAGCATTTGACAAAATACAACACCCTTTCATGATGAAAATTTTAAGCAAATTGGGAATAGAAGTAACATTTCTCAACACAATCAAGGCAATTTATGACAAACCAATGGCCAGTGTCCTATTGAACAGGGAAATGTTGAAAACAATCCCACTGAGATCCAGAACCAGACAAGGATGCCCACTCTCACCACTGCTTTTCAATATAGTCCTGGAAGTCCTGGCCAGAGCCGTTAGACAAAAAAATAAATAAATAAAAGAAATCAAAGGGATACAAATTGGGAAGGAGGAAATCAAACTATCCCTATTTGCAGATGGCATGATTCTAAATATAGGGGATCCAAAAGACTCCACTAAGAGACTGTGGGAACTCAAAGAAGAGTTTGGAAAGATAGCAGAATACAAAATCAGCATGCAAAAATCAGCAGCCTTTGTATTCACAGACAATGCCGCATCTGAGAAAGAGCTTCTAAGATGAATCCCATTCACAGTAGCTACCAAAATTTAAATACTTTGGAATAAATTTAACCAAGGTCTATGATGAGAATTAGGAAACATTAAGGAAAGAAATAGAGAAGATACAAAAAATGGAAAAATCTTCCATGTTCATGGATTAGAAGACTTAATATCATCAAAATGTCCATATTATTGAAAGCAATTTATAGGTTCAATGTGATACCAATCCAAATGCCAAAGACATTTTTCTAAAATATAGAAAAAATGATGCTGAAAATCATATGGAAACAGAGGAGACCCCAAATAGCTAAAGCAGCAGTATACAACAAAAATAAAGCTGGGGCCATCACACTACCAGATTTCAAGACTTACTACAGGGCAGTTATAATCAAAACAGCCTGGTCCTGATACAAAAACAGGTAGATAGACCAATGGGACAGAATAGAAATGTGAGAAATCAATCCAAGCATCTACAGCCACTTATCTTTGACAAAGTAGCTGAAATCAACCCCTGAAGCAAGGACAGTCTCTTCAACAAATGGTGCTGGGAAAACTGGATCATCACATGCAGAACCATGAAGCAAGACCTTTTCTTGACACCTTTCACCAAAATTCACTCAATATTTACAAAAGGCCTAAATCTATAACCTGACGCAATCAAATTATTAGAGCACATTGGGGGAAACCCTACAAGATATCGGCATAGACAAAGAATTCTTGTCAAAGACCCTAGAGGCATAGGCAGTCAAAGCCAAAATCTACAAATGGGATTACATCAGACTGAAAAGCTTTTGCACTGCAAAAGAAACAATAAACTGAAGAGAAAACCTACAGAATTGGAGAAAATACTTGCAAACTGTACAACTGATAAAAGCTTAATGACCAGAATATACAAAGAGACCAAGAAACTCTACAACAACAAATCAGTCAAGTTAAGAAATGGGCAAAGGACTTAAACAGACAGTTTTCAAAAGAGGAAATCCAAATTGCCAACAGACATATGAAAAAATGCTCAGGATTGCTAGCCATCAGAGAAATGCAGATCAAAACCACAATGAAGTTTCACTTCTCCTCAGTTAGAATGCCCTCATATGGAAATCAGTAAACAACAAATGCTGGTAAGGATGTGGGGGACAATTCACCCTAATCTGTTGCAGGGAAGATAAACTGGTAAAACCACTAAGGAAGACAGTGGACAGATGCCTCAGAGGTCTGAATATAGATCTTCAACATGACCCAGCCATCTCACTGGGAATCTACTTGAGGGAAATTAAGTCGGCATACGAAAGAGCTATCTGTACCTCCATGTTTATCACAGCTCAGTTCACAGTAACAAAGACATGGAACCAATCCAAATACCCATCAACTGAAGACTGGATAAAGAAATTATGGAATATGTACACTATGGAATACTACACAGCAGTAAACAAGCAACACAAAGTCTGGTCATTTGCAACAAAATAGATGAAGCTGGAAAATATACTTAGTGAAATAAGCAAGTTCCAAAGGGAAAAATACCATATGTTTTCCCTGACCTGTCATAACAAATAGAGCACCCAAAAGACAACATGTAGAAATGAAATAAACACTTTGAAATGCAAATTATGAATAGTTCTTCTCTTGACTGTTGAGGAACAGTTTTATATTCTATATCATTTATTTTCCTTTATAATATTTTCCTTACCTTTTTCTCTTTCATATCATTCATTGAATGCTATACTTAACATAAAGGTAATCATGTGTGTATATATATATATGTGTGTGTATATATATATGTGTGTATATATATATATATATAAAGTTAATTGGAAATACATCTCAGTAAAAAATAAGAGTCAGAATAAGAAATGGAGGAGGAAGTGTGGGTGGGAGGGTGGGCACAGTGGGAAATGTCACCAAGACAAAAATTTGAAATTTATGAAGTATGCAGCCACAAAGCAGTGTAATTGTGCATATATTCATATGGATGTACTTCTAAGGGTACAAACTAACAACTAGCAATAAGACTCTAAAATCCTTTAAGCTCGCTGACAAAAATAGCAGCTTAAGTATTACAAAGATCAAAAGGATAGGAACAAGTAGTAAAGTAACCATGTAGATACGATCAAGAATTAAAGTGATCATATTAATAGGACAAAGTGTTTGGAAACAAGAATAGACAGAATTCAAAAGGAGTATAGGCTCCAACATGGGAAGCAATCCATACAGCAGACTCATAGAATGACAATCACTTTAAGTAGCATTCTAACCCTAGAATCAGCCCTTAAGTCATTACAGCCTGGCTGGAAAGCCCAGGGGAAGCATTTCAGGCATGGAAAGCCAAGACACTTGGGAAAAAAAAGTCCTACATAAAGGACCCCTGTTCATGAGACCCCAGTGTAAAGAAGTGGCCACCAAAGAAGGAGGTACTTTTCTCTGCAGGGAGGAGAGAACTTCTACTTTGCTTATGGCCTTGTCAAGCTACTGGATCCAAAAGGCTTTCATAGCCGAGGCAGCTCATATCAAGAGCCTTGGGCAATCACTGATGTCATATATAAGAGTGTTATTTGTTAAATAAATAGCAAAAGTCACTGTGCACTAACTTCCCAAGCAGGACCTCTGTCCACAAAGAGTTGTACCATGAGACTTATTAGTAAAACTTGTTCTCAAGAATCACTTCCTTTTAGTGTATTGAGTGGTGGATATTATTATGTCTCATAAGTGATAGTTACATCTAAGAGCTTTAAAGAAAATTCGGTTTCAAAAAGGAAAGAAGGGAGAGGAAGGAAGGGAAAAGAAGGAGGGGGAAGTGAAAACACCTTTGAGAAGCAATAACTAAGAACAGCCCTTGTTTAGACCGTGAGGAAGAGTTCTCATAGTTTTTTTTACACAGTTCTTTTTCCTTCCTTCCTTCCTTCCTTCCTTCCTTCCTTCCTTCCTTCCTTCCTTCCTGTTTTCTTTTCTTTGTCAGACCAAACAGGAAGGAGGGTAGAAAGGGGGGGAAGTGGGTGGGAGGACTGGGGTGATGGGAAGAATTACTATATCCCTACTGTTGTATTTATGAGATACATATAAATAAATTTGAAAAAATTCAAAAGACTGGCTTGTAAGTAAGAGATCCCCTTAACCTTACTGTGAGGAGTGTGAAAATTAGGGGATAAACACAAAGAGTCACATTATGTAGTATAAGCTGATACACTAGTGGTGTGCCCTAGTGGTGGTCTGCCCTGTTGAGGTACTCTGTTGGCTCAGATTTGACTATGAAAACATTTAATGTTTGTCATTGATATTATCAGTTTTTATTCATGCCTCTGTAGTTTCTTGAGTTAAAGTTTGATTGGATTGGCCTTATAATTATATTACGTGCATTGTAACTAGGTATTGTCACAGATGTTAGGCCATTAATTTGAGTTACAGCTAATCTATTGGAGGATTTATAAAATCAAGTGATGACCACTTCTCAGTGATGTTCTTAATTTTGCTGTTTCCCACCTATCCACATATCAGTGGAGTGGGAAATTGACTTGTAGTCTGCCTGCCCTTTATCCTAGAATATGTATTCATCCTCACAAACTCTTGATACCTACACCATTTAGCATCTGTTCCTGCCCATGCCACCCATCTACAGCCTCAGCAAAACCCTTCAGTCAACAGAGTGAAAAGGAGAGAAGCCACCACTTAGTGGATTTGATCCTGTATAAGGGAGTGCACATAAGAGGACAGCAGCATTGGTGGGCCCTCGACTCACCCCTGGTGGATAAAGAAATGGCCCCTGTTACCTTCTTGGCTCCATTCGAGTCGTTCTTGTGGGAACACTAGCTCTTGAGCATTCCTGCAGCCTGACAGTCTCATTTCTAGCGTTTAGAAAGCTGAGTATTTTTGTTGTCACAGAGTGTAACATGGACTGTCAACCAGCCAAACGCCAGATGAATGCCAAATGAAGATTATGGCACAGCAAGCCAAAGAAAAGGAAAGTTTCTCAAAGACAACTACAGTTGTCACCCATGTTTATTATTGCAGTTGATCACATTTATGAAAATAACAGTTATTGCATGTGGGATAGTTATAGTGTAATGTAAAGAATTCTCTCCATATACTGCTTGACAACTTTATTTCCCCTACAAGCTGGCATTGTGGCTCTCATAAGTTATCCTATGGCAGGATACCACAGGGGGATTATGTTGCCATATGTTATTGGTTATAAAAGATCATAATAATGTTGCAGACAATTTGTTCAAATATCTAAACCCAACTGGAAAAAAAAATGACTTACTCTGTCCAAATTGCCATACTTTCCATAGTCATCTTGACCATTATTTCCTATTATTAGGCTTCTGGGAAGGTTATTCTGCAGCTGATCTTGCAGTTTCAGAGTTGTGATATGAAGGAATAAAACCAGATAACAAATGACCACATGTAAATGTAGGAGCACAGCGTCCATTCATTTCTCATCCCACAGTTGTTTCTCGCTTCTGACATAAAGGATTGTTTTTGCCTTGAAATTTTTCTGTTATCCTCTTGTGTTGGAAACTGTGGAGGTAGATATTCATGCTTTACAACAGAAGCATCATCAACTTTCCTCCTTGATGGTGTTGGGGACCATTATGCAGTGTTTGAGTTTCTAATCCATCGATATTTGCTGCTCATCTTGTACGTTTTCCTAATAACTCCATGGGCAGGCAGAGCCTTGCTTGCCCATGACATTCTCACAATCCCCATGAGCATCATCTGAGTCAAACCTAACTAGACTCCAAGCCGTCCTGCTGAAATGTCCCCACTCTTAGTGACGAATTCCAGTCATTATGGCTGTGTTCTGCACCGGATTAGCCGGCAGAAGTTGCTAAGGTTGACAGCTTGTTATGCTTAAGTCTTTGCCTTGTGAGGCAGGACTCAGAGGTGGGTCAGGCACGGGTGACACAGGAAGCGATGCCTCAGCACATCTCAATTACCAGTGCCGTATCTGGCTGCCTAGGGGGAGTGACTGCATGTCACCAGGGCATCTTCCAGTAGTGCTGCTGTGCATGGAGTTGCAGAAATAGACAAGGTTTTGGAGGCCAGGAAGTAACCAAACAGACCTCAAGTATGGGTGCAGGGAGCAGCAGGTAGTTATTGACATTTCAGTTTGTAAACCAGGCACATTTCAGATTTATTCTGCTCTTTGCTTGTCTGTGTTCCACGCAGGTTCAATGCTGGTGCCCTCTCAGCCTTCATAATCTAGTCTGAGCCTCTGTGGGTTGTTGTGCATTCAGCCTGCTTCTTTCCCGCAAAGACGTGTGCAGCTTACAGCCACGTATGATCATGTGTCACAGGAGATCACTCACGGTATGTGTCATGCATCCATGCATGAGAAACCAGAGTCTAGAAGGCGTCCACACAAGTGGAAAGTGGACTTCTTGCATTTTACATTGTGGGTTTCTCACAGACTCTGGCTGATATTTTTGGTAGTTTGGGGAAAGGCATGAAGAAATGAGGACACACAAAAATAAAACTGATGCTTAAGAAGAGAAGAAAGGCACAGTGGATAAGAGAAATGCTACTTCATTTTGATGGAGTGTTTCCTGACTCTGGGGGAGACTTTCTCTTCCAACTGCCTGTGTTATATTTATCTCCCGTGCTTCTGAGGTAACAAGAAGAAAAAGAATATAAAAGGAGAGAACAGAGAGATGTATTTTCTTTTCTCTTTAAGCCAGTGTCTTGGTACAAATAAATGTAGCACAGTGGCCAAAAGAATCATCGCCATTTCAGGGCAAGTAGATTTTAAAGAAAAGATAAATCACTTCTTTCCCAGGCTGGATTTTCATCTCATCTGTAGTGAAGTAGGTTTCTAAAAGCAGCTCTTAAAATATGAAAAATCCGAGCCTTGCACCTTGCATGGGTTTTAAGAATGCAGACTCTTGGAGACCTCCTTGTAGTTAGCATCTGTGTTTTTCATTATTGTTTTGGTTTGAACATCAACAGCTTAAATTAATTTATATGGCATATGTTAATAAAATGATGTCATTTTGAGTGGCGGGGAGGGCGTTGGTGTTGGTGGTCAGAGTTCTGTAGCAGGGTGCCACCACTGTGCACTGCGCTTTGTCCCCTCATCCAGCAGTCTTGTAGCTGCTCTCTCCCAGGAACCTGGCACTGGGCTCAGTACTGGAATACGATATATCACTATGCTCAGGGATGGATTAATGCTTTCCCATCCTATAAAATAAATCTGTGGTTTAATAAGAGACAGTGGTGGGGAGTGGGGAACATGAGGACTTTGTTTCTGATACACCCCAGAGATTCTATAGCTGTCGATAGTAATTTGTTCTTTTTGCTGGATCTTTCCAATCCAACCCCCTCGTGTTGAAGTCTTTTCTCCCTCAGTTACATAGAATTAATAGAATTGTTCTCTTTTTTTGAGGAATTTTTTGTAATGCGCATTCCAGGCTCAGTCATCTTCCTCATTTTGTTATTGTGATTTTTAAGCAAACATTTTACTTCAAAGATCCAAAACCCACCTTGCCCTCAAGTCATTGAAGATTGAAAAGAATAACTGAGTGGGCTCATCTGTCAGACCTCTTCCTTAAACTTCTACAGTCAAAATTCACTATCATTTCCCAAATTTTAGTAGTAATATTTTTCTTTCTTTCTGGCACTGTGTTATACCTTGTATCTGAAAGTGAGTTTATATTGAAACTTGGAAACTTGACAAGTCTTGAGCAAAAAAGCTTTTATCAAGTTTCAAAATTATTTTGCAGAAGAAAAGTTACAGGCAAGCAAATATATTTTAACCAACTAAATATGGAATCTAAAATATCTCTGTGAATCTAAGTGTGTGTGTGTGTGTGTGTGTGTTTAAAGAAAATTCTTAATCTCTGAGAGAGTAATAAATACAAAGTTAACAGTTAAGGAGAAAGTGTCTTTGAGTGTAATGTATTTGGTTCTACTATGTTTTCTTAACACTCCTGTGGTGCATTATGGTGGACTGAAAAATTTTAAATGTTGCATGTTTTCTAAACATCTGCCTTTGAGTAAAGGTTTTGTTTCCTTCTTAAGATACTCTCCATATAAAATATCCCATCTGGGCCCAATTCCAGCAAGCCACCATGCTTAAGCAACAAGCCCAATTATCTTGTTAATAAACAGCAACTGGAAACTGAACTCCTGTTGGCAGATATATAGGCTACTTAAACACTAAGTGGAATTCATTAAACTCTAAAGGGAATTCATTACAAACAAATATTATAATAAATCACTATATAAATATTAAGTATAGTAATTATCTCAATTTCCACTCTTTTTAGCAAATAAAGTTTATGATTTTGAACTATCAAGAGAAAAGCATTTCAAAAAGTGGAGAGCTTACCTCCAAGGGTGATATGAGATATAAATGTCAGGTTGCAAACTGATAAAAGATGAATGTGGTGATAAATATTTCACTCCCAGTGCCCAGGGATATGATTGTGTTATTCCCAGAGTGTGGATGTTGGGTAAATATTTACATTATTATAAGTAAAGTAGAGAGGATTCAGTTTCAGTACATTTGAGAATGATTTCATTTTAAATATATTTACTTTAAAAAGTATTATTGATATTTTCACAAGGTCTTTCCAATTTATTTCAAAGATCATGACACAGTTGCAACATTGTCAATATTAAACAGTAATATATTTTCCTTATGAACCATATCTTGGTGTGTTTGAGGCCATGGTGAAATTTTATCTGAGATTATGTAATTGAAATGAGAGTCTTAATTTCTAAGGACAAATGACATACAGGATTTGAGTCCCCGTTTTTACCCTCAGTGACATGTGATGGAATGAGAGGGAAGAGGGACCTCTCCCCAACCATTACAACTGGAACTGCACAGATACGAACCAACAAGAACAGTGGCAGAGATTCACAAAGTAGAACGTAACTTCTTACTGTGAATTTTAAAACAAAAGATGACCAAGGAAATTGACAGACAGTAATGTGCTTACTTGAGCCTTGACGCCATATTTCGGATCTGTATTGATGTTTTCACAAATATGCAGAAAATTCTGCAGAGCTTGTATCTCAAGAGTTGGAGACATTGCACCCCATGCAGATAAGAAGTTTGTAGGAAGCTGCAGAGTTGGATAAGCAGAAATGCAAACACACACACATACACACACGGGTGTGGGGGTGGGGGATACAAGGAGTCCATCTTCAGAACAGAACTCTATGCCAAAGATGTACCAAGGTTTCAGTCCAGAATACAACCCAACCCAAGGAGTTACACAACATTCCTCTGTATGTCCAACACTGATGACACACTTGAGTAGAGAAACTACTATTTTTTAAGGAAACTTTCCCCCAAAAGGCTATTCCAAGCTGAGGGTAATCTGTAACAGCTAACACAAGGCTTAGTCACTGTGTCCCTTTTGTAAGCTCCTTGGGTCTACTCGCTTGTTTTACCCTCACAGCAGCCCTGTAAAATAGGTTTTGCCTTTATTTTATGATTGAGGGAACAGTTCCCAATGGGTTAGCATCAGGCATAAAGTTTTACGTGGAGTCACTGTAAGTTAATGCCCTGATGCAAAATTATAAGAAAAAATGTGCAGCAGATGGGTGCTAAGTACGGAGAACTAATGCCTAAGACTGGAACAGCAAGAAGTACAGGTTATTCCCCTGAAGCTGCAGAGTGGAAGATTAAGAGAAAACACACCCGAACATCAGTCACCGTGTGCCTATGTGGGGCAGCCGTCCATACAGGGCTCCGAGATGGTAGCTCCTCCCTGTCTGCCTGTTCCCAGAGTGGTGGATCCACGCTGGCTGCATCGACATGCCTTGAGTATTCAGTCTAGCAGAGGTAAAACAATAGTTGAAGACTGAGCCTCGAATTTTGCCACATTTTACCTTGAGCATTTGTATGAGAGGAACATCCTATGAAGGAAGTATGTATTCCTATGTAGGGGAGAGCTTGTGTATTTTTTCTTTCTGCATCTGGCTTGTTTCACTGAGCTTAGAGAGCTTCACTTCTGTTTTATTGAAAATCGTAGGATTTCATTTTTATGGCTTAATAATATTCTATCAAGTATATTTACCATATTTATGGCTTAATAATATTAAATCAGGTAATATTTACCATATGTTCTTTATCCATTCAGTAATTGACGGACATCGAGGTTGGTTCCATATCTTTGCTCTTCTGAATTGTACTGCAATAAACCTGGGAAAGCAGAAGTGTCCTTTTTAGACATTATATCCATTTAGAAGTATATCCATTTCTTTGGATATATTTCCAGAAAAGGTGTAGATGGGTTATATGGTAGATGTATTTTTAGTTTTTGGAGGATCCTCCATAATATTTTCAATAAATACCTGTACTAACTTGCATTCCCTTCAGTAGTATATTTGGCTATGCTCTTCTCCACATCCTTCACAGTGCTTGCTATTTTTTTTTTAACTTTTTGGTAATAGCTGGTCTGACTAGAGTGAGAAGATATTACACTGTGGTTTTCATTTGCGTTTCCTTGATGGCTACTGATGTTGCCATGTTTGCCAATTTCATAACTATATTCTGTTGTTGAATTTCTTGAACTCTGTATATATTCTCAATTTTAACCCTTTATTGGTTGTGTCATTTGCAAATATTTTCTCCAGTTTTGTTAGGAGTCTGTTCACTGTGCTCAGTGTTCTCTTTGGTATGTAGAAGCTTTTTTCTTTGATAGAATCCCATTTGTCTAGGTTTACTTTTATTGCTTGTGCTTTTGGGATCTTATACCAAAGATGGTTGCCTCTAACAATTTCTCCGAGTGTTCCCCCTATACTTTTCTTTAGTAGTTTCATGTCTTACTTTTAAGTCTTTGATGAATGTTGAGTATGATTTCTTTTTAAACATTCATTTACTTATTTGAGACGCAGAGGTACAGAGAAGCAGAGAGAGAGAGAGAGAGAGAGAGAGAGAGAGAGAGAGAGGTCTTCCATCTGCCAGTTCATGCCCCAAATGGCTGTAATGGCTGGAGCTGTGCCAATCAGAAGCCAGGAGCCAGGAGTTTCTTCCAGGTCTCCCATGCTGGAATATGCTGCATGTGCAAATCTAATTTTTCCATCTATTTATTAAAGAAACTGTATTTCCTGCAGGGAGTGTTGTGTACCTTTGTCAAAGATAAGTTGGTTGTAGAGGTGTGGATTTATTTCCAGTGTTTCTATTCTGTTTCACTGGTTTATCAGTGTCATGCTGTTGTGTTGTAATAGTCCAGTAGTATTCTCTTGGAATCTCTTATTGTGATGCCTCTCCCATTGTCTTTGTTTTTCCAGAATGCTGTAACTCTTTGAGGTCTTTGGTGTTTCCATGTGAATTTTATCTCTGATTCTGTGAAAAATGTCATTGGTATTTTGATGGGATTACAGTAACTTTATCAGTCACTTTGGGACTTCTGGACATTTTGATAGTATTAATTCTTCCAATCCATGAACATGGGAAGTCTTTTCATTTTTCTTCTTTTTTATTTCTTCACCAATGTCTTTCATTAGTGTTTTTTTTATTTTTTTATTTATTTTTATTTTTTTTTTTATTTTTTGACAGGCAGAGTGGACAGTGAGAGAGAGAGACAGAGAGAAAGGTCTTCCTTTGCCGTTGGTTCACCCTCCAATGGCTGCCACGGATGGCGTGCTGCGGCCGGCGCACTGCGCTCATCCGATGGCAGGAGCCAGGTGCTAGGTGCTTTTACCTGGTCTCCCATGCGAGTGCAGGGCCCAAGCACTTGGGCCATCCTCCACTGCACTCCCGGGCCACAGCAGAGGGCTGGCCTGGAAGAGGGGCAACCGGGACAGAATCCGGTGCCCCGACCGGGACTAGAACCCGGTGTGCCGGCACCGCAAGGCGGAGGATTAGCCTGTTGAGCCACGGCGCTGGCTTTTCATTAGTGTTTTAAGATACTACACTGTAGAAGTCTTTAATCTTTGTTGATAAATGTATCCCCATGTATATTTTCTGTAGTTGTTTGAAGTGGTGCTGCTCTTAGAAATTCTATCCTAGCGTGCTCGTTACAGTTACATAAAAGTTGTATCAACTTTTGTGTGTTGTTTTTGTATCCTCCAGCTTTACAGAATTTGCCTGACAGTTCTAATATTCTCTTTGTAGACTTTTTTCATTTCCCCACATTTAGGATCAAGTTACCTGCAAAAAGGTGTAGATTCACGTCTTCCTTTCTGATACACATGCTTTTTTTAAAGCTTTTATTTAATGAATACAAATTTCCAAAGTACAGCTTATGGATTACAATGGCTCCCCCCCCCATAACTTCCCTCCCACCTGTAACCCTCCCCTTTCCCGCTCCCTCTCCCCTTCTGTTCATATCAAGATTCATTTTCAATTCTCTTTATATACAGAAGATCAGTTTAGTATATAATAAGTAAAGATTTTAACAGTTTGCCCTCACATAGCAACACAAAGTGAAAAATACTGTTGGAGTACTAGTTATAGCATTCAATCACAATGTACAGCACATTAAGGACAGAGATCCTACATGATATTTTTTTAAAATTAATTTTCTATGCAATTTCCAATTTAACACCAAGTTTTTTTTAAATCATTTTCAATTATCTTTATATACAGAAGATTGATTCAGTATATACTAAGTAAAGATTTCATCAGTTTGCACCCACACAGAAACACAAAGTGTAAAATACTGTTTCAGTACTAGTTATAGCATTACTTCACATTGGACAACACATTAAGGACAGATCCCACATGAGACGTAAGTACACAGTGACTCCTGTTGTTGATTTAACAATTGGACACTCTTGTTTTGGTGTCAGTAATCTCCCTAGGCTCTAGTCATGAGTTGCCGAGGCTATGGAAGCCTTTAGGGTTTGCCGACTTTGATCTTATTCCGACAGGGTCATAGTCAAAGTGGAGGTTCTCTGCTCCCTTCAGAGAAAGGGACCTCCTTCTTTGATGGCCCCATTCTTTCCACTAGGATCTCACTCACAGAGATCTTTCATTTAGGTCTTTTTTTTTTTTTTTTCCCCAGAGTGTCTTGCCTTTCCATGCCTAAAACTACTCTCATGGGCTCTTCAGCCATATCCAAATGCCTTAAGGGCTGATTCTGAGGCCAGAGTGCTATTTAGGACATCTGCCATTCTATGAGTCTGCTGTGTCTCCCATTTCCCCTGTTGGATCATTCTCTCCCTTTTTGATTCTATCAGTTAGTATTAGCAGACACTAGTCTTGTTTGTGTGATCCCTTTGACTCTTAGACCTATCAGTGTGATCAATTATGAACAGAAATTGATCACTTGGACTAGTGAGGTGGCATTGGTACCTGCCACCCTGATGGGATTGGAATCCTCTGGCACAATTCTAACTCCACCATTTGGGGCAAGTCCAACTGAGCATGTCCCGTATTGTTCTTTTCCTCCCTCTCTTATTCCTATTGTTATATTTAACAGGGATCACTTTTCAATTAAAATTTAAACACCTAAGAATCATTGTTTGTTAATTACAGAGTTCAACCAATAGTACTAGAACAAAACAGAGAAAAAATACTAAAATGGATAAAGTATTACATTGTACATCAGCAGTCAGCACAAGAGCTGATCAAGTCTCTGTTTCTCATAGTGTCCATTTCACTTCAACAGGTTTCCCCTTTGGTGCTCAGTTAGTTGTCGCCAATCAGGGAGAACATATGATGTTTGTCCCTTTGGGACTGGCTTAATTCACTCAGCATAATGTTTTCTAGATTCCTCCATTTTTTTATGTACATTTTGATGTGCCCCATGTAAAAACTCTTTGCAAAGTTGTGAAACCTATTCTTGGTGAAAGCTTTCAGCAAATAGAAATAGAATAGAACATCTTAAGTTTGGCAAAGTATATTTCACACTCATAGCATACTTAATGATTTGTTTCCTCCCAATATCAGAATAAGGCGAGAATCTTCGCTGTCTCTTCTTTTCAGTTTAATTCTTGAAGTCCTACAACAGAAAAAGAAACTTCTGGAGCTAATAACATTTATGACATGGTTGTAGGACATGAAGTTAATAAGGAGAAATCATTTTCCATTCATCAGCATATGATTTGGTTTTGAAAGTAAAGCACAATCACCCTTTTATTAGAAAGTGAAAAAAATCAAATAGTAAATATAAACCCAACCAAATGCCTAAGGATCCATATCAGGAAAACCATAGTACTCTGATGAAAGAACCCAAGATCTCTGGAGAGATGCTTCATTTTCTTAGGAAAACTCACGTCAAATGAGAGGTCACTCTTTCCAAATTGATTTGGCCTGGGAAAGCAGTAGAAGATGGCCCAAGTCCTTGAGCCCCTGCATCCTCATGGGAGACCTGGAAGAAGTTCCTGGCTCCTGGATTCAGATCAGTTCATGTCTGGCTATTGTGGCCATTTGGGGAGTGAATCAGCGGATGGAAAACCTCTCTGTCTCTATCTCTCTGTCTCTGTCTCTCTGTCTTTCTCTCTCTCTCCCTGTGTCTCTCTGCCTCTCCTTCTCTCTCTGTGTAACTCTTTCAAATAAAGAAATTAATCTTAAAAAAAAAGAGCTAACAATGAGGCATCAAACAACAACAACAAAGAAATGAAGAGTAATGTTGAATGCACAATGCTAAGTGAAAGAAGTCAGGTTTAAAGCGTTTCATTTGGTGTGATTCCAGCTACACCAGATTTTAGGTGAGAGGAAACTGGAGAGACAGTAAAAGATCAGTGATTGCCAGAGTGGGCGTTTTGAAGGCAATAGACTAGGGAGGCGAATCATAGGAGAGTTTTGCAGTAAACTGTCTTGTGTGATTCTTCAATGGGGGACACAGTGTGCCTCTGCAGACCATCTAGAGTTAAACTGTAATGTAATATGTGTACTCTGATTAATTATGTATCAGTATTGGTTGATTAATTGCATTAATTGTGACACACAAATAGAGCAAGCTAATACAAGACAGCAGTGAGTATATGATAAATGACTGTAGTGCCTGCTGAAATTTTCTATCATTCTACAGCTATTTGAAAATAGGAAGTCAGGGGCTGGGGCTGTGGTCTAAGGAGTAAAATTGCCGTCTGCAATGTTATCATCCCTTATGGGTGCCAGTTCAAGTCTCGGCTGTTCCACTTCCAATCCAGTCCTCTGTTGTGGCCTGGGAAAGCAGTTGAAGATGGCCTGGGTCCTTGGGCTGCTGCGCCTCACATGGGAGACCTGGAAGAAGCTCCTGGCTTCAGATCAGTGCAGCTCTGGCCATAGTGGCCAATTGTGGAGTGAACCAGTGGATGGAAGACCTCTCTCTCTCTCTGCCCCTCCTCTCTCTGTGTATAACTCTGACTTTCAAATAAATAAATCTTTTTTTTTTTAAAAAGGAACTCAATTAATTTAAATGTACCAGTGATAGCAAAATTGAATGGGCCAAAGATCCTTTATGGTTAACTTTTCAATCCATATTTTCACAAGAAACTTCTAGTTTTTCAGAATGAACAGACACACTTCCCACATGTATCATTCTCTGGTGGCAACATTCAGACCTGAACAGTACATTTTCCCACAGACTTGTAGTTCCAATTTCACTGTAATCTCTGCACTGTGGCTCTGGCTTCTCTCATTGTCTGCTGCTCCATGGCTCTCTGGGGATAACAAATTAACTGCCAAGCCAAAGCAGAATGATCTTCACTGGACCTGTAAAAGATCCGCATTGAATGCAATGAAAGCCAGCGATCACAAATAAAAAGCAGTGTTTTGAAACCCATTGTGAGTTCCTTTTAGAAATTGGTAGGTTAGAGCCCAGTTGCATTTGTTACCATATGGATACTTGGGGCTTCTACCATTTGGTGTGGTGTATGGTCATGCTCCCAGAGAGGTACCATGACATTTTGTCAGACCACATTGTGTGTACACTTGGCTACATGTGTGCGCTTGTGTTTCTGATCTTTATTCTGTTGATCTTTTTGTGTCTTGTTAAGCTAACGTTGCCTTGTCCTAATTGTTCCATCTTTAAAGCAAGTTTTAAGGTCAGGTGTAGCATAAGTGTTTTCTAAGTGTAATTATGTTTACAGATTACATGGACTATTTTGGTTCCTTGAATTCTCCATAAACGTTTGGGAATCAGTTTGCCAGATTTTGCCTAAAGAACTGCTGGGATTTTTTTTTAAGTTTTCTTTTTTTTTAAAAAGTTACGTAAGGTATACACACTTCATGTATTTCATATGTACAGATCTGGGAACGTAGTGTTACTTCCCACCCTACCCTCTCTCCTGCCCACGTTTCCAACCTTCTCCTCCTGCCCGTCTTATTCCCATTCAATTTTAGAAAGATCTATGTTCAGTTTACTTTATACTCCTAAGATTATCCCAACACTAAGTAATGAGTTCAACCAATAGTATGACAGAAAAAAACAAAACACTGTTCCTCAGCAGTAGAGACGAGGGCTATAACCAATCCCAGAATCCCGAAATGTCGACTTTACTCCATCCATGCCTCGTATTTTAGATACTCTGCTGGTTTACCACAGATCAGGAAAGCATATGATACCTGTCTTTTTGGGACTGGCTTATTTCACTGAGAATAATGGTTTTTGGTTGTGTCCATTTTATTGCCTGCTGGGATTCTGAATGGAATTATATTGAACCTAAGTTTGAGTTTGGTCCTGACTGACATCTTAATAAAAGTGAATATTCCGATCCATGACCTTGATCAAGCTCTGTTTATTCAGGTCATCTTCAATGTGTCTTCATGCTGGCTGAAATTTTCTGCAGATGTATCTTTCAAATAATATTAAAATTATTCCTAAGTATTTATTTTTGATAGATTGTAAATCATGCTTGATTTTATTTTTTCACTTAAAATTCCTTTTATATAGAAATTATTTTTATGTTTTGCCTATACCCTGACACCTTGCTAAATTCACTCATTCTAGTATATGCTTGTGGCATGTTTAGTAGGATTTTCATGATCATGTATCCTTTAAGTAAAAGTAATGTTACCATTTTCCTTTTTAAAAAAGATTTATTTTATATTTGAGAGGCAGAATTACAGAGGAAGAGTCAGAGAGAGATGTCTTCACTCCTCTGCTTCACTCCCTAAATGGCTGTGGTGGTTGGGCTGATCCTAAGGCAGGAGCCTGGAGCTTCTTCTGGGTCTCCCACATCGGGCAGGGACCCAAGGACGTGGGCCACCTTCCTCTGCTTTCCCAGACCATTAGCAGGAAGCTGGGTTGGAAGTGGAGCAACCAGGTCTCAAACTGGTGCCTGTTTGGGATGCTTGCATTGCAGGTGGAGGCTTAATCTGCTGTACCACAGTGCTGGCCAACCTCTTTCTAATAAATGTGCTTTTCTTTTTCTTAACTTTTTATAGTACTGGTATGTATCTTCATTACACTGAGGACGAGACGTAGTAAATATTGACACCTACATTTTTCTGTCATTGGAATAAACTGTTGGTTGTGTCATTAAAAGTAGTTTAAACCTCAGGTTCCACTGTAGGTATGCTTTACCAGTTTTAGGAAGGAATCCTCTTTTTGCAGTTTAGTGAACATTTTTTAAAGGATTTTTTCAATCATAAATATTGAATTTCATTATGTTCTGTCTTTACCTCTATTCAGTGATAAAACAGAAGTTTCTGGTCCTGTTCCTGATGGGATAAAATGCTTATATTGATTCCTCACACTTACTAAGACCTGCATTCCAAGAGTAAATCTTATATCATTGAAATATAGTATGTTTTTATGTATCATTGGATTTGATTTGCTAATGCTTTATTAATTATTTGTGTGTGCTGATATTTGCTGATATTTTATTGAGTTATTTTATGTTTTTTCTTCTTAAGCTAATATTCATACAAAGAACAGGTGAATTATGGGTCACAGTTAATTTTTTTTTTTGACAGGCAGAGTTAGACAGTGAGAGAGAGAAACAGAGAGAAAAGTCTTCCTTCCATTGGTTCACCCCCCAAATGGCTGCTACAGCTGGCGTGCTGCGCCAATCCAAAGCCAGGAGGCAAGTGCTTCTGTTGGTCTCCCACGCGGGTGCAGGGCCCAAGCACTTGGGCCATCCTCCACTGCACTCCCGGGCCACAGCAGAGAGCTGGCCTGGAAGAGGAGCAACCAGGACAGAATCCAGCGCCCTGACCAGGACTAGAACCCAGGGTGCCTACGCCGCAGGCGGAGGATTAGCCTAGTGAGCTGCGGCGCCGGCCACAGATAAATTTCTAAGAATATAATGGTATCCCCTTCCTTCCTATTGCCCATGTGTGCTAATCTTAATGAGAATTATAATCTGTACTTTTTCTCAGTATTTTCTGCAATTTTAGTTGGAGGAGAGTAGTTATCTCATAAACTGCAAAGTGTTTCTCCTAGATTTTCTTAAATGTTAAAAATTTGTATATTTTTATGGATCATCATTTCAAAAATGACTTAGGCTTGTTAGATTTTACAGTAAGGATGTTGATCCATTAGAACTCTTTATTAAAGGATTAGACATTGTGGAGTGGCAGATCAAGCCTCCAGCTGTGATGCAGGCATCCCATGTGGACTTTAGGTCAGTCCTGGCTGCTCCACTTCCAATCCAGCTCCCTCCTAATGCACTTGGGGAAAAAGTGAAAGCTGGTCCCTGCCACCCACCTGGGAGACCTGGAAGATGCTCCTGGCTTCTGCTTGGCCCAGCCCTGGCTGTTATAACCATTTGGAGAGTCAACCAGCCAATGGAAAATCAATCAATCAATCTCTGTCTGTCTCTCTCTCTCTCTTTTCTCCTTCTCCTCCTCTCTCCCTCTCTCGCCTCTCTCTCTGTAACTCTTTCAAGTAAATAAATAAATTGTTAAAAATTTTCATATTAGGCCAGCGCTGCAGCTCACTAGGCTAATCCTCCGCCTGTGGCGCCAGCACCCCGGATTCTAGTCCCTGTCAGAGTGCCAGATTCTGTCCTGGTTGCTCCTCTTCCAGGCCAGCTCTCTGCTGTGGCCCGGGAGTGCAGTGGAGGATGGCCCAAGTGCTTGGGCCCTGCAACCCATGGCAGACCAACAGAAGCACCTGGCTCCTGGCTTCAGATCAGTGCAGCAAGCCGGCTTAGTGGCCATATGGGGGGTGAACCAATGGAAGGAAGACCTTTCTCTCTGTCTCTGTCTCTCACTATCTTTAACTCTCTTTCTGTCTCACTCTCTCTCACTAACTAACTCTGCCTGGCCAAAACAAAAAAAAATTGCTTATTACACATAAATACTGTTCAGCTTTTCTGGTTTCCTAAAACAGGTTTACTTAATATGATTTCCAAAAAATTTAGCAATTTCATCTTTGTTGTGAAACTCATTGACCTAAAATTATGCATAAAATCTAAATATAAGTGTTTTACACTTAAATAATGCTTATGTGTTAATGGTACCATATACTTTGTTGCAATTCCACTATGTGTTCTTTCGTTTTCTCTTGCATTTCTGAGAACTCAGTCTCCATATTAATAACTGTGGAAAATTTGATTCAGGATGTCTGGAGGAAGACACAGGTTTGTTTAGTCCATCCGGTGAACTTGGAGTTTCCTGGACCTGGGTACTTGTAGGCTTGAGAAGCTTTGGATTGTCATCTCCGAGTGTAATATCTACTCCTCTCCAGTTCTCAAGTCCGTGTGGCACCCTGCTAACTCAAATATTTTCTCTTTTCTAGTTTTATTGAAATTGAATTTTTTTATATTCTTTTCAAAAATTCTTTTTTAAGGATTACAAAATTCATATGTACAACTTTAGGAATATAGTTATTCTCCCCATGCTGTTCCAACATTCCTGTAAGATTTCTTCATTCTCATTCTTTATTCTTTTTGATCCGTTAGATGTATTTTTTGTTTTTATTTTTTAATTTTATTTTAGTTAGTTTTTAATAGGTTCATTGTACTTTCTAGATACAATTCTATTATGTTCTTAGCTGTGTTTTTAAAATAGGCTATGTTTTGGGGCCACGCTGTAGCGCAGTGGCTTAAGCTGCCGCCTTCAGTGCTGACATCCCACATGGGTGCTGTTTTCAGTACTGGCTGCTCCACTTCTGATCCGGCTCTCTGCTAATGCTCCTGGGAAAGCATGGGAAGATGGCCCGAGTCCTTGAGCCTCTGCACCCATGAGGGAGATGAGGCAGCCTGGCCTAGCCCCAGCTGTTGGAGGGATTGGGGAGTGAACCAATGGATGGAAGATAAATTCTCATTCTCATTCTCATTCTCATCTTCTTCCTCTTCCTCTTCCTCTTCCTCATCCTCATCCTCATCCTCATCCTCATCCTCATCCTCCCTCCCTCCCTCTGCCTTCTCCCCTCTCCCTCTCTCCTCTCTCCTCTGCCTTTCAAATAAATATGTAAATCTTTTTAAAAGGGTATGTTTAAACTCACTGATCTCTTCTGCCATTGATGTCTTCAATTGTGTTGTTAATTTCACTTAGTATATTTTCAGTTGAAGAATTTCTGTTTGATTTAATTACTTCTCTCACATTTCTCTGTTGGAGAACTAAACTGATTCTCTGAGTTCTTTTGAAGTTCTCCAAGTTTTTGTAAAACAGCTGTTTTGACATTTTCATCTGAGCATTTAAATTTAATTTTTCACTTGTAGGACAGGCATTAAGGCACAACAGGTTATACCACCACTTGAGGGTCTCGATCCTGTATCAGAGGACTAGTTCAAAGCCTGGCACCTCTGTTAGCAATTCAGTTCTCCAATACTGCGTTGTGGAGGCAGGGATGGTGGCTCAAGTACTTAGGTACTTGCCAGCTGTCTAGGAAACCTGGGAAGGATTTCTGGCTCCTGGCTGTTGCAGGCATTTGGGAGTGAACCAGTGAATGAAAATGAAATTCTCTTTGCCTCTCCCTGTCCCTCTCCCTCTCCATATCTGTCTCTGTTTCTCTTTTTCTGTCACTTTGCCTTTCAAGCAGATGAAAATAAATAAAATTTTTGAAATTTTCCTGACCATAATGTTGGTTTCTGTCACCTTCATTTGCTTATTAGGGGAATTCATGGCTTGCTGGACCCTTGCTGGTTGGGTAGTCTGTGTGCTCAGGATTAGTTACTGTCCTCTGGCTTGTTTCTGGCTGGCCTTGCAGAAATTCTTAGTGGTGTGTTAGTTTTCTCAGAGCCTGTGAACACCTGTGCTTTTTCAGCAGTCAGTGATGCCTGGTGTTGAGGTTATCGTGAGTCTGTTGTTGGTGCATTTCTCTTGCTTCAGATCTAAAATATGCCCCCAGCTCAGATTTGTCTGAAATCTGCAGTCATGATGTTGTTCAGAATCAGCTGGGAGGGGGGGTATCTGAGAGGCGAGTGCTCCACTCCTGCGGACCTCTTCCTGAGGCCGAGGAAGGTCAGGGTGCCTAGACCCATGGCTACTCCTAGTGCCATGATGCTTGGTCACAGCTGGAGCGTACAGTCCAGAGACCCTCACAGCCTGGGTTTGGGGTCAGATGCCCACCCACTGTGGTCTCTGTACTAATGAAATAGACTCAGAGCCCATGGCTTCTCCTGCCAGCCCCTGTGAGTCTGGCTGGGGTACCAGACAAACCAGTGGGCGCACGGGGTTCTACTAAGCGGCCAAGCATGTCCAAGGTTCTGTCCACAGGCACGTGGCTGGAAACAGGGGCTGTCAGGCGGGGTTCAGTGTTGGGTTTTCCAAGCCTAGCTCTGAGTCCCTGTACAGTCCTGTGCTCACTGGCTACCTGTCTGAGGTTGGTGGTTTGGCAATATGCATATCCTTTTGGCTTCCTAGATGGATGCTAGGTGGAGATGCCTGTCAGGCCCCTGTGAGATGAGCAGTGACACACATAGCACGGCTCTTCCCCTCATAGCAAGAGATATCTAGAGGCTCCAGTTATAAGCACTGGCCTGGGGGTGGAGGCCACTGGGCTTAGTCAGGTGCAGAGCCTCATAGTCGAGGACCCAGTTGTGAGCCGAAAGGCAAAGCTCTAAGCTTCCTCTCCTGTCCCACTCCCCAGTGCCTGGGGCTCGCTCTGCCTTCTGAGGAGGTTGGGGGAGGGTGGAGGAGGTGAGGCCCTGAGCACCTGGAGGTTTGCTGTGTGAGTCTGGACAGACAGGCTTTTTCCAAGTGTGAGTTTTATTGTTGTGGGTTTTCCACTGGGATTCAAGCCTGAGCCCTGCTCCCTCTCCCTCTCCCTCTCCCACAGGGACCCTCAGACAGCTTTCTCATGTCGCACTCCTTGGAGCTGGGGAGGGGGTGTGTGGGCAGCTCCTTACCTCCTGTTTTCTTCCACGTGCCCCCTCCCAACTTGAGCCTGGCAGTGGGTCTGTGAGCCAGCCTCCACGTGGAGCCCGATGTCTGTCTGGGTACACAATGACCGGAATGTCTTCTTGAGCTGCCATTTATAAGGATCTTCTAGACATTTTGTTTTTAAAGTTGTCATTATTTGGCATTCTTCCAAATATGTAGTATTGATTGATTATCAATACTTTGTCTGAATAAAACTTATACTATAATATTTTGACATTTTGAAATTTATAAGTTTCATGGGATGGTGTGTGGTCTGGGTGAAATTCTATGTGCACATGAAACCTGGCTAGTTCTGCCGCTGTTGGTGGAAGTGACCTGAATACTTCCGTTGGGACAGTTAGGTTGGTGCTGTTCAGGTCTTCTAGTTCTTATTTTGTCAGTTTTTCACTTTTTAAATCCCCTCCCGGTTTTCTGTCTGCTTTCGGTGCTCATTGTTGAGAGGGAAGTGTTGAAAGTTCTGACTGGATTCACAGGGTCATTGATTGCCTCCTTTAATTTTGTCTGGCTTTGCTTAGTGTATTTTAAAATGTTGTAATAGGTGACCATACAACTATAATGGCTGTGGTGGCGGTAATTTGGCAATTGCATTATTGTGGAATCATCTTCTATATCTATATTTTTCGTGACATTTGTTTTATTTGATGCTTACACTGCCATTGAATTGCATGGTTTATCTTAAGACCATATATTTACTTTAAATATATATCTGATAGACATTCCATTCTGGTGGATAATACATGGTTAGTTCTTAAACTTTTATACATTTTGATACTCCCTGCAGTTTATCTGGTACCCTTTGACTACTTAAAGATAATTTTCTTGTAAAGATGTATTTATTTGAAAGGCACCATTACAGAGAGAAAAATGAGACACACACATACACAGAGGGAGAGAGAGGGAGAGAGAGAAAGAATGAGAAAATGAGAAAATGAGAATATGAGAATGAGTTTTATCCACTGGTTCACTCCCTAAATGTCTACAACAGTCGGGACTGGGCCAGGCTGCAGCCAGGGACCTGGAGCTGCTTCTGAATCTCCCATGGGAATGCAGGGGCCCAAGCGCTTTGACCATCTTCCGTGGCTTTCCCAGGCCCATTAACAGGGACCTAATTAGGAAGTGGACTAGAACTGGTTCGCATGTGGATTGCCAATGTTGCAGAGGGCAACTTTATCTGCTATGCCATGATGTGGGCTCCATTAAGTATAATTTTTTTTTGTGGAAAATTTTAGAATTTTAATCCATTAACAATAATTTAATCAAGCAAATTATGGATATGAGTTAAAGAGCTAAAAGCAGGAAATTTCAAAAACAGAAAATTTCTGTAAGAAAACATAGGAAAAATCCTCCTGACCTGGGGTTTTATAGCAGTTTCTTAAAATAGAACAAATTTTTGAAAGTGGCAATGGAAAAAATGAACAGTTTGAGCTCTCACACAATTGAAAACTTAGATCTTCAAAAATTACTGCCACCAAAATGACAAGGCAATCAGCAGCCTGGAAGAAAATTGTTACCAATTATCTGACAAGTGACTTGTATTTAGATTTTATGAGTTTAAGATTTAAACCTCAGTGTGTGATAGGCCAGTAAAATTGGATGGGGACATTTCACCAGAGCTGATGAAACAGCAGCATGTCAGCCTATGAAAAGAGGCTCAACATCAACGTTGTTTAAAAAATACACATAAAAGCCACACCAGGAAATCCCTGGGAACCTTTGAGAATGCCTAAAAGTTTAAAAGACCAGTCAAACCAAGTTTTGGGGAAGATACAGTCCAATTGGAATTCTCTTACACTGCTTGTGGGAATAAAATTGAAATGTATGCCCGGTCCAGGATGTGGCATAGATGTTTACCTTTGAGAAAGGAAAACACATTCATACAAAGACTTGTGTAGAAATAGGCAGCATAGTTTTATTTACATTAGCACAAACTGGGATTATCTCAAATGTTGGTAGACAAATAGAAAATATCAATATTATATCCATCAAAATCTCAACTTTTCAGTAAATGAAATAACATGTGAATGTCCACTGAAGTAACAAGGTTTTTAAAAATGTGTCAATCTGTATCGTTTGGATGATGTGAACCAATTGGAGCTCGCCATGATTCCCAGCAGTATCCCTGTAAAACACAGGAGTTCAAGGTATACATTTGGGGTTCGTACTTTATGTACTTTACCTTGAACCTTCCATATAAACTTGAACCATCATCCAATGAATTTTTAAGGGGTTTATTTATTTGAAAGGCATAGTTAGAAAGGGAGAGGGAGAGGGATAGAGGAGGTCTTCCATATGCTGGTTCACTCCCCAAATCGCTGCAATGGCTAGAACTGGACTGATCTGTAGCCAGGAGCCAGGAGCTATCTCCGGGTCTTCCACATGGGTACAGGGACTTGGGGCATCTTCTGCTGCTTTCCCAGGAGCATCAGCAGTGAGCTGAATTTGAAGTGGAGCACTTGAGACTTGAACAAGTACCCATAGGGGATGCCGCTGCTGCAGAGGGCAGCTCTACCTGCTACACCACAGTCCCATTCACACTCAGCGAGTTTTGAATTGCTAATAGAAGCAAAATGATAATGTTATTCTATGTCAGAATTACTAATAATATAACCAATTAGGCAGTGTTTTATTATTAGAAGATCATTTAATTCAGTAATTAGAACCATTCTTAGTTACAGGAAAGAATATGAGACCTACAAATGTTGCTGAGGAAATTGGACAAAGAGAATTTCCACCCAATTTATTTTAAACTGTACAAACCCTTACCTAGAAATTTCTGATGTATCAGCCTTGATAGAATAACATTGTTTCAATTTCAAATACAGTAAATTCATTTGTTTTATTTCTCAAACAATTTTACATGCACTTCAAATACTATTTTTGTGTAAATAATGAATATATTCTGAAAATAGTGTCTCAGTTTCTGTTTACAGATAGTTTGTGAATCCACTCCTAAATTCAGTTAGAAAGAACATCCACTATTTGTGTAGTTCATATGCTTAGAAACAGGAGGTGACCATTAAAAACTGTGCAACTTGATGTGAGCCCCTGATCAGACAAGAACCTTTTGACAAGGAGGAAAACGGAGTCAGGAGGACTAGGAATGAACAGAATTTACTTAAGTGGGTCATTTAAATCCACATGTTGATTATTCCAGATGTTTTCCTTGCCAACACACCAAGTATGTGTGCACGTTTGCTCTACGAATCGGCACAATGCTTTAAGTTTGTTATAAAGTTCTTTGCAGTTTCGTGCTAAATGGCAGTGAGAAGGCAGCATCAGGATCCCTGACACCCAAGACGTGAAGAGGTGGAAGGTGCAGGCTGAGACCTCTGGCTGCTATGGCACAGGGACCGGGTGCTTCTTGGGTGCAAGGCTCAGCCAGGTTTCCACGCCCCCTTGCGTCTCAGTGGGGCTGAGGAGGCCCGTTGTGGCTCACGCCTGCCACGTGTCACTTTCCCCTACGGTATTTCAGAGAAAGTGTGTCTTCCCCTCACCCCCAGCTCCCATCATCCAGATAGGTGTCAGTTCCTAAAATAACTTTGGCCATTTTCTGTTGAGGGTGGCAGAGTGCTGCTGCTGACCTGCCGTGGGTCTGATGTGAGCTAGGAATAAATCTATTGTGTTCAGCCTCTGGTATTTTAAGGTGATTTATTACAGCAGCTGGGGCTATCTTGACTAATTTTTAAATTTACTTTTTTCACTCCCCAGATATTTCCCAAACACCTCATAGAAGACGGTGCTAAGAACTCCGGAGAGGGAGAGGCGAGAAGACAGAGGAGATTCTGTGTAAGTACACCTTCCTGTCTGTGACTCATGAAATAATCAGATGCGTAAGTGACAGACATGATATTGATCATGGCAGTCCGGGTTATGTGACTCGGAGACTCCGAGGGCTCTTGCAGATGGACCGGTCAGCATCTGCCCGCAGAAGGAGGCAGTGGTGACTTTGAGAGCTAAACGCTTCTGGGAACAGAGGCAGACAGCATTGCAGAGGGCTCCTCGTGGAGGAGAGGCAGAACAGGGAGTTGCTGCATGTTTCGGAATTGAGAATAACTTGGGTGACCCAAGGACTGCCCACGAGTGATTGACAGGCATGCACAGGGCACAAAGGCTGTGGCTCCCACGTGGAGGTTTTGGTGAGGAGAGCACGTTTCTTTGCCTGAATGTTTATCCTGAATGCAGCAGAAACGGGAGAGCGTTGTATGCCGGGCTGTTGTATGGGGTAGTTTAACTTAAATGAATTCGCATGTGGCTAGTGTGTGGCTAGCTCAGTCATCCTGTGCATGTAATTAACAGCAGCGTTAGCTCTTCTGCTCCCTGAAGATGCGGCTCTGTACATGGGGCGTATGAACGGGCTGCGGAGGCGGGAAGAGAACTGGAGAGGCAGCTTCAGAGGCTGCTGTGGTGATGCAGATGGAGGAGGCGAAGATGTGGCTGGTTGCCAGAGGGAGCTGGGCCGTGGATGTGGGAGGGCAGGGAAAGAGAAGTGAGAGAGCCTTCTAGACTCCTGGTGTTCCTGTTGAGGGACACTGTTGTTTGTGGAGGGATGGATTACAAGTGGACTGTTGTCCACACGATTCTGTTTTGCACACGCTCATCCCGAGATGCTGTTGAGACATCCAGAGGGAGAAGCCAAAGAGGCAGTGGAGTATTTGCGTTTGGAGTCCAGGGGGAAGTCTGGGGCAGAGACAGCGATGTGAACAGTGTTAGTAGAACAGTAACCATATGAGAGGGCAAGTGGCAAAGCAAAGAAAGCCACCGTCTGCAATCACAGCATCCCAGATGGGCACCAGTTCGAGACCCAGCTGCTCCACTCCCAATCCAGCTCTCTGCTAATGGCCTGGGGAAGCAGCAGAGGATGGCCCAAGTGCTCAGACCCCTGCCACCTGTGAGGGTGACCCAGAAAAAGCTCCTGGGTTCAACCTGGTATAGCCAAGGGCATTGCTGCTGTTTGGGGAGTCAGCAAGTGCATGGAAGATCGCTTTCTCTCTCTCTTTCCCCCTCTCTCAGTAAATCTATCTTTCAAATAAATAAAAAACAAATCTAAAAAATTTTTTTAAAAAGTAAAGAATAACCATAAATGTGAAAGACACAGTTAAGTCACTTGGAAAATAATCTAAATAGGAAAGAAAAGTAGGCCAAGAAGTAACCCTTACATAGACCAACTTTGATGGATCTGGAATTGTACTACTGAAGTGTTGAACACTATGAAACTGTTGTACTCAGTTCTGCTGTTTAATTCATGCCTGCGCAGCCTGTAGCTTTTTTATGTTGGAAGCAAGTTCCGCTGCTTTTGAATATGCCCATGCACCTGTTCATCCTTGCTTTCCTGCCTGTGGCTGTGGGTTCTCAGTCAGCACCAGTGGATTTACTGACATATTTGTGGCCTTTGTCTGACTTTCCTGAACCATCTGTTCTCCAGTCAAGTCCCCAAAGCGAGTCTGTCCATGTATGTGGCTCAGGGAGTTACCTTTGTGCTCAGCTAAGGGACCTCTCTTTGAGACAGTCCACTCCCTAAGTCGCCGATCAGTATGTACATGGGGACCCTCCTGTGGCAACCAGCCCTCCTGCTGCTGCCTCCTGTAGCCCAGTGTTTCACCTAAGCAAGCAGACTGTTTAGTCTGAAGTTGGCTTGGAACACAACCTCTGAGCAGAAAGTCTAGAAAAATGAATGTTTGTTGAGTTGAAAGCTTTTGGTACCTTCACTCTTCACAGCTCTCAATTTTGTCCTCTTCTGGGCTTGACAAGCATTTTGAGAAGTGACTGGGAAGAAGCTTCTAGAATTCTCAGAGAGATGTGAAAGAGGTCACGGCAAAATATGTGTCCTCACGTGGGACACGGCTTCTTCACTTTGCCAAACCTCCGCAGTTCCGTGATTCCTGACTGCTGTCCCAGGGCTTGACCAAAATGTGAACCAAAGGCAGGAGCAGAGAGGTAAATGTTTTTGCTATAGATGACGAAACATACCTGCTGCCTCACTGGAGAGGAAACAGAATTTGCTCTTGCATTTTATTTCATTTTCAAGTTTTTTATTTAGTTTCTTTTATTTTCATTTTTATTTTTTTTTTTACCATGTATATCCTGCTGTTTGAAGGGACGTTCATCTGAAATTTTGGGGACAAAAAGAGTATCTAATTCAAAATAGTTTTGTTTTCTTGACTTTAGATAGGTAGCATTAGTAAAACGGCACAGTCTTGTCTGTGGTGTGATCTATACCCCGACACCATCCTTGGCTCCAGCCCCTGCTGCCGTTGCTGGAAACCAGGTGACCACGTGGCCCAGTCACAAGCGTCAGCTCTACCCCCACCCTCACGGGATTTGCTGCTCCTATGTCCCTGCCCTCTGCCTAGGTATAATAGGATCTGCTTCCCACACGTGTTCTCTCTCTCTCTCTCTCTCTCTCCATCTCTTTCTCTGGACCCCTCTTTCTCTCTTCTTCGTGTCTTTGGTCTGGCCTGTCGGATTTCCCTGTCAGTAACCCCTTTCCCTTAACTGTGGTGTTCTGTGTGTTGTAGTGGCTTGACATATAGCAGACAGGCATTATCTTGTGTTTGGACACCCATGTTTATAAAATTAATTGTTATCACCTAGTGATACCCCACTCAGATATAGGTTTCGTGTTTAAGTGCTGTTCTTTGGAAAGATGAAGCACATTACTGCATTGATGGTGAGAACTGGTAGCTTTTCCTTTAGAAAGTTATTTGTCTCATTTCTCCTTTTAAAAATGTATTTCATTGTTTGGAGCAGAACCAAGTGGTAAACCTTGCTGCCAGTCAGTAATGCACCATTGATAAAAATTTTTAAATTTACTTTTTTGTCAGATAATTGTGTTATATTAAGTTTCAAAAACATTTTTATCAGGTTAAATTCTTGCCATATTGAGATGAAATAGAAACTAACCAAAAGTGCTACATGTGGTGGTCCACCAAACAGACAGCAGCGTCATGTCTGTTGGCAAATGCCTTCTGTTTCCATGGTCATCTGTGGATATTTGTTCATGAATGTTTGATCGCGTCAGTGAGTTTAGAATGCTCATTAGCTGTTCATGTATTATGCACTCATTGCATGGTAAATGAAATGCAGGCACGTGTGAAAATCAATGTGTTCCAGGAAAAGTAAACACCCTGCAGGTCTCGTCCTCAGGCTCTGGTTTCAGAGTGCTGGATTTAGAGGAAAATGCTCAGACTGCTTGGGAATTCATACGTGTCTGGAAAGAACTGTTCAAGGATCTGTGCATGCTGAGGTCACAGTCTGCCTGGGCCTCCTCCCCTGTGGTGCAGGCCCCATAGACCCCAGCCTTGTGCTCATGGTACTGCACTCTGATCTCCTGATGCGGGCACCTAGGTAGCGTGAGGGCCGCTCCTCAGGCTCCACAAAGACTCTGCCCTCAGGAATGGTGTAAGACAGGGGCGTGCCAGCGGCAGATGTGGCACAGAGGGTTCAGCTGCCCCTTGGGACACCCGAATCCCATTTCAGAGTGCCTGGTTCAAGTCCTGGCTGTTGTGTTTCCAAACCAGCGTCCTGCTAGTGCACGTTGGAATGCAGCAGATGATGGCTCATGCTGTTGGATTTCCACCCATGTAGTAGGGCAAGGTGGAGTTTCTGGGTTCTGGCTTTGACCTGGCCCAGACCTGGCTGTCACAGTTATTAGAGAAGTGAACCAAACCATGCTGTCTGGGTGGTGGTAATGTTTTTGTGTTGGTTCATTTTTGTTGTTTGCTTCTGTTGACATAACGATAAAAATCCTTATTTATTTATTTATTTATTTTGAGCTCCACTCTTAAACCCCTTACTTTTGGATGAGTGTGACTGGAACCACAACCAATACCCCACTCTCAGCTTCATGGGTAACATGTGACTAGAGCCTGGCCAAATAGAGCCCCCTATGCATTGCCCTGGTGATTAACCTTGGGTGTTTAATCCAACTCTACCCACCTAGAAGCTGGAGAATAGTTGCTTTATGTTTCTCGTTTATTTGTGTTGCTCATCTCCCCTGAGGGGCAGGGGTACCCTTTGAGAGTTCCTGTGCCCTGCAGTTGAATGAGGCCCCAGGCCTGTAGCAGTTTTCTGTTGCTTCCTCACGAGGCGGGATTGGAGATACAGCATTTTGTCTTCAGATTTAAACTTACTTTTTATTTCACATTTGCACAATTTGTAATAGTAAAGAAAGTATGACGATAACCTATGTTCTTTGTTTTGTTTTAATTTTATTTAAGGTACACAAGTTCCATGTATTTCCTATATACAGATTTAGGAACATAATGATACCTCCCATCCTACCCTCCGTCCCACTCACGCTCCAAACCTTCTTCCTCCTCCTTCTCCTAATCCCACTCTTAATTTTTACTAAGATCTTTTTTTCAGTATACTTCATACTCATAAAGTTAACCCTGCACTAAATAAAGAGGTAAACAAATAGTATGAAGAATAGAAAAAACACTGATCCTCCACAGAAGAAACAAGGGCTGTAAGCAATCATTGAATCTTAAAATGTCCACTTCACTCCAATACAATACATTTGAGATACTTTATTAAATACCCCGGATCAGGGAAAACATATGGGTCTGTGTTTTAAGGAGTGGCTTTTGCATGGCAAATGAAATGCACTAAGTATAATATATAATATAATATATAAATTTCACTAAGTATAATGGTTTCTAGTTGCATCCATGCTGTTGCAAAAGAAAGGAGAAAATCGAAGTTCTGATTAGATGCACCTTTGTTTCAATTCTCTTTGGCTTTGGTGACTGCGGATCTTGCTCTCTCTCTCTTTGCCGCCCTGTCCATTTGTTGAAAAAGCTACCTTCCCTGTATTTAATTGTTTTGAACCTTTGTCAAATGTAGATTGAACATATTTGTATAGGTCTGGTTCCAGGTGTGGGTGTTGCACTGGAATTTGTAGAACATTTGGTCTGTCGTGCATTGTCTTACACTATCTTTGTCATGTTTTGGACTTGAGCTTTATATAATGAATTAGAAAAACTCCCCTCCCCTCTATTCTCTGGAAGAAACTGTGAAGAGTTCATGCTAATTGTGCTTCAAACATTTGTAGAATATTTTAGGGGCAGTTCTTAAGTGGCTCTCTTTTTTGTCAGTATCGCTAGACTCTTCTCAATTAAGTTGCTTTACGCTCTGTTGAGTTTCCAGTGGGTTTTCCCCTTAAGTATCAATGATTTCTCTTTACTTTGGTTATCATGTCATTGTAGCCTAGAATATCAATTTGGAAGCTACTCTCTCTTATAAAACATGCACTGAATAGTACACATTTTTGCCTCATCACTCTTTTGGCTGGGATTGATAATATCTATTTCTATTTGCTGTTCTTAGACCATTTTAAATTAATGTGATTATTTCTGTGTTGTGGCTGCATTGTGTCATTTCTGTTTTGTTTTTATTGTCATCTGTTTTTAAATACTCATGTTCTTTTTCTTCAAAATATCTGTTTATTTGAAAGTCAAAAATAGACAACAGATACACAGAAAAAGATCTTCCATGCACTGGTTCCCTCCTCAAATGCCTGCCTCAGGGCTTGGCGAAGACAAAGGCAGAAGTCTGCAGGTCAGCCCAGGTCTCACGCATGGTTGGCAGGTTCTCAGCTACTTGAAGCATTACTTGCTGTCTCTTGGGGTGCACAGTAGCAGTACCCTGGAATCAGGAGCAGAGCCAGGACTTGATCTCAGGCACTCTGATAAGGAATACAGGAGTCCCAAGCAGGATCTTCACACTCCTGTTAGATTCTTCTTAATATTCTTAGTATCTTCTTTTTATTGGCTTTGGTTTCCTGTGTCTTTGGCAAAGCTTTCGGTTTTCTTGCCTGCTTTAAAATCCTTGTGACATCTGTGTGGACTTGGTGTTTGCATCTGTTTTCTTGTTCTTGTGATGAGTGAGCTTTGACAAAACATTGGTTGTTCTTGTCTACGCCGAGTCTATAGATGTTTGAACCCTCAGCTCTTCCTAAGAAAAGACGAGAAGGCCATTTCTATTACCGGGCCATGGAGGACCAAGCTCAGCTTTCCCCGTGTCTGTTGACACACGAGGAGGGTGCTGGCATGGGATGTTGGAGTTGGGTGGTGTCCCTGGGGTCTCCACTGGCATTGTACTGGGGTCCCCTTGGTGCTTGGGTGACAGCAGAAGTCCCCTGGTCTGATTGTGCCACAGTGGGAGAGGACAGCTGAGAGCCGGAGTCCCAGGTGTGGGGCTCGTCACCACGAGGGGGCACTCGTTAGCGACTGCTCACCCCCTGGTCCCCACAGGGAGCATCTCTGCAGGCTACTGGAGCATCTCTTGAGTATTTAAGGAAGGCGGAAGCTGGCTGCAGCTCACCCCCTTGTTAGTGCAGGTGTGCAGGGGCTGTGGCTTTTGGAGGTGGACTGAGTAAACCTCCTTGCCTTAAGTCGGTTCTCCTGTCGTCTTCTTTCTTGGTCCTTCGCTCTGTGAACTGCTTTCTGCCTTCGTTTACACCTTCGTGTTGTTGCTGCCCTCTTTGGCTCCAAGCCGAGGGTACGCAGAGTGGACCAGAGACCTCGGAGAGTCACTGCCCTGGTTTTCCTCGGTCCCCAAGGTCACTGGCTGCCCTACCTCTCAGAATCTTCTTTTATTTTTGTTTCACTTCTCTTGTTCAGGTTTTCAATTGTGTTAAGCAGGTATAACAGGGGGACTATGCCTACTCTACTTATCCCTAAGTGGAAATCTCAAGTAGAATATTTCCTAAGGCTTGCCCAAGACTGACCTTTCTGGCTGGTGCTAATGACCGCTGGGCAGTGGATGGCTCACAGGAAGTCTTTGGACATTCTACCGCCTCTTGGCTTCCACAGAACAAAGAGAGAATGGGTGATGGCAGAGGCAGACTGTTCCCGCATGCTTTGTGTTTGCTCTTGAGTTTTAAGAGAGCAGAGAGCCTTGCTCTTACACTCCTCTCCAGTTGGAGCTGCCGGCCGAGCTTCTGGCCTGTGGCAGGCTCTCCGTGAATGCCGTTGGAGGACTAAGTTGTCTTGGAAATCTCCAAGGACACAAAAGCGATGTTACCTAATGGATTTTTAACTTGACTTTCAACTATCAGTATTTGTGCTACCTAAAACCCTCATGCATGGGCATAATCTTACATTTGGTAACTCTGAGGTTGCCTTTAAGGAGTAGGTTCCGTAATTAAATTAATGATCTTTATCTCAGCTTTCAAGAATCCTCTAGAAAACATAGACCTATTTCTTGCATTCCAACCATCTTTTAGTAATGAGCTCTAAAATTATGTGAAGATATGTATCCTGTGATCTTTTCCACCAGGCAGCTTAGCAGCAATGATGGGCAAAACCCTCTTGGCTACAGTTCTCATGACTTTGATGCTGGAGCCTTAAGACATAGTGGGAGATAAGGAAGAGTAATTTGATATGATAAGTCATGCTGTGTTGAAGCCAATTTCTGCTCTCAAAACCACCCTTGGAGAAATTTCACACAATAAGTTGGGAGGTAATTGAGAAACGGTTAATATTTTTCCATAGTGAATCCTGCTAGTAGGGGAGGAAAATTCTCCTAAAAGAATGACAATCTGAAAGATGATTCAAACAAATGTGCCATTAGGAACATGCAATTAGCATAAATTAACGTGGCACGTGAACCTGTGATGGTTTATTTCTTACAATTCCATCCACGAACATCCGTACTTTGGGACTTGTATGGAAGATAAATGGGTTTTCTCTCTATTTTATTAAATCTGTAAGTCACTGAGAAACACAAACCCGTGCTTCTCTTCTCATATTCCACTCATCTGTGAGAGGGTGAAAATAATGCCTCAGAAATGATTCTGTCTTTGTTGGCGTTGCTTCTCCTATTGACTGCCTGTCCTCAACAAATGAGGGTGAGTCATGAATTCTGAAGCACCTACTGCCTGCTCTGCTCACCACTCCCTGGGGAGCTCCCAGAATCAGATCCTTTTGTGTTTTTAATCTCACTACCATCCACTGAGCTCTCAACAAAGGATATTGGAGGTTTTTTGGGTTTTTTTCCTTTCCTTTTTTTTTTTTTTTTGAGCACACAAAATGAATATTTTGTGGTTTTAAATTTCATTTCCTAATTTAAAACCACACATGAGCTTCTCTTCTTATATCCTACAACAGAACCCGTCTCAGTAGATGTGATGACTGACAGCTCTGGGTAGAGATTGCATTGTGATTATGAACCCACTGAAGAAGAGCAGTGGAAGGCATGGCTTTGATTCCCCAATCAGCGAGGGCGGCTGGTTTGAGATCTTGACCTGGGAATGATTGATAGCCCAAGATCAATGAAAAACTTTCCTTTCACCTCGTCTCAGTTTGCTCTTCTTTCCAAGCAGGCAGGTTTTGTCAGTAGGAGCTCCATCGCTTGCCTCCCCTGAATCCTAACATCAGTGACAAGAGGACTGATCCTGCTGCCCCTTGGTATTTTAGCCAAATCATGACTGTTGGCATACAGTGCAAGTCTTCCCCCGCTGGGCAGCAACTCTCAACCGGTGCAGATTATTCAGATTATTTTTCAAAGAATTATTTACTTACATTCTAATTTATTTGGTATTTATATAAAGGAGACAAATTTCCTGTATTTCATATATACAGTTTAAAGAACATTAATGGTATTTTCCATGCTACCCTCCCTTGACCCCTTTCTCCTTCCTCCTTCCTCTCATTTTAATTTTTGCAATGACATACTTTGAGTTTACTTTACAATCACAAGGTTAACCATCCACTGAATAAAGAATTCAACAAGTAGAAAAGCCACTGTTCCTCAGGAGTGTAGACAAGGGCTACAAACAATAATCAAAAGTCAGAATGTCAATTTCTCTCATATGCATTACATGTTTTTTGTAGTCTGTACTTCAGTTACAGATATTTGACTTTGGGGGATTGTGTAATTTCACTAAGAATAATAGTCTCCGATTGCATCCATTTTGTTGCAAAAGACAGAATTTCATTAGTTTTTACAATTGAGTAGTATTCCATATTTTATTTATATATATATATATATATATATATATCACAATTTCTTTCTCCATTCATCAGCTGATGGACATCTGTGTGGATTCCTTATCTTAGCTATTGTGAGTTGAGCTGCTATAAACATGGAGGTACAGATAACTCTTTCATATGATGATCTCTTTTAAGTTGGGTAAATCCCCAGCAGTGGAATGGCTATTTTCAGATTTCTGAGGAATCTCCGGATTGCCTTCCAGATGGTTACACTAGTTTACATTGCCGACAACAGTGAATCATTCTTCTTGACCGTTGAATGTAGTCCATCTCCTTGTTCACTTTTGCTTTTAATACAGCCAAACTGCCAAGTGACAGTTAAAACTGTCATTAAATCCTTCTCCCACAGTCAGAGACTCAGAATCATGGTTGATTGACCCCTGACCCTTCATGTTCATATGTGGCCGGTTGTTAAATCTGTGGATGGCTTCCTTGCACCACGTGAAGGTGGAGAGGGCTGATCTTTTCCTCACCCTTGCAATGTCCACGACTCGCATTGCTACAACAAGCAGCTTCTGAGCAAGAGAAAAGCACGACACATCTAACTAGTGCATGATTCCTTGACATAGGACACTGCACACGAAGCCGGAAAGTCCACAGGGAAAGTGTGCTTCTGTTTTTAGGTTAGAACAAGAGTGGATGGCCGTGTGGAAACATGACTGGACAGAGGAGTATGCAATCACAGTAGATGCACAGGGAAGCCCAGGCGCACCTGTTAGATTCCTCTTGATATCTCTGTGTAGCCTCCCTTCCTGCTTGGTTGGGGCTGGACCTCTACAGAATGAGGGCTGTCAGTGGGGAAGGGACAAAGCAGCCTGTCTAGTTTACAGTTTGTGTTAGGGCACACTCTTCTGGGGCCTGTGCCTTGGGGCTTCTCTGAGTCATTCCAGGGAAGACAGAGGGGCAGGGCACAGCAGAGCAGCAGTGGCCCAGAGGGAGACTTTGCTCTTGATGCCTCTCCGTCACCTGTGCTCACAGGCTCAGCAGGCACAGGGGCTGTAACCTCAGGGGGTCATATTCAGAGCCTGAACCACAACCCCCTCCCTCTCTTGCCTCTTCTGCTGAGGTTTGCTCCCACAGCTGAACACTGGGCCAGTTGCCTGTCTCAGCTCTCCAACCTGGCCTCCACAGTGGGATGGATCCTTCCGCTGTGTGTGTGAAAGGGCCAGCCCCTGAATGTGAGTGTGCAATGGTGCAATTTTCTGGAAAGAGAATTCATAGATTTTGATTTTAGCCTCATAGGGACCCTGACGTTTACAGAGAGTCAAATTTAAGCATTTCCGCTGTAAATGGTCTTCTAGTGCAGAGTTGCGAATCAACTGTATACTAATAGAGAAATAAAATTACTCTCTACAGGCTGTCCTAAATACCTGGGTGGTCAGCATTTTATCCCCCGTCACAGGATAAAATCCCTGTGTGCGAATGACTTCTTCAGTCTTCATTTTGTATGACAAAGAGAGACAGACAACCATACAGACAGGGAGATCTCATTGCCCAAATGCCCATAGCAGCCAGGGCTGGTCCAGGGTGAAGTCAGGTGCCAGGAACTCCTTCTGGGTCTCCACGTGGGTGTCAGGGACCCAAGTGCTGGAGCCTTGACCGCTGCCTTTGAGGGTGTGCATTGGCAGGAAGCCGGGGTGGAAATGCAATGGCCCAGGTTTAACCAGGCTAGGGATGTGGCCATCCTAAGTGGCCAGTAACCACCACACCAAATGCCCATGCTGTGTGGAGTGTTCTGACAGTTCTTTTCTTTCACACGTTTGTAGTGTGTCCGAAATATCCAGTATGGCAGCGGCACATTCATCCCGGCAGTGAAGGTGCCGGTTAAGACACAAATGTCCTATCCTGGAGGTTGCTGTCTAGCGTTGCTCCTTGACGCCAGCCTCACGCTAATGCAGACTCTGCAAGGCAGCGGGAATGACTAGTAGTTGGGTCCCTGGCTTCCTGGTTGGTGACCTGGTCCTTGCTCCTGGTTTTGGTTTCTCTCATTCCTGGCTGGTGCAGGTGTCTGGAGAGAGAGTTATCAAATGGGAACTGCTTCACTGAAATCAGAAAACAACAGAGAGGCCTGGTGAAGTCACTAGCATGACGTCTCTGAAGTAGAGCACTGTGTGATCATTAAAGCACGTGATTTAGCAGAAAACGTGCTCACGGTAGATTGTTAAATACAGAAGTGAGTTGTCAAGGTTTTAGGGTGGATTCACCCTATTGTTGAAAGGTAGATATAATGTATATATCTCCTTCCAGAGCAAGTCTGGAAGGTTGTATCGGAGTTATCAGTCATTATCCTTTACGAAGAGATGTAAAAAGAGCTTAAAAAATCTTCACACATTGAATTATTGATGGAAACTTTATGAGGAGGGGTGGCGTTGTACGGCAGCAGGTTAAACCATCTCTGGTTTCAGTGCATCTCGTATCGGAGTGCCGGTCAAGTCCTGGCTGCTCTGCTTATGATCCAGCGTCCTGACAATGAGCTCAGCTAGGCAGCAGCAGACGGCTCAGACACTTAGGCTTATTCCACCCATATGAGAGACCCAAATGGAGTTTCTGGCCCTTGGCTTCTTGCTTTGGCCTGGCCTGTCCCTTGTGACCTTGTGGGAAGTGAACCAATAGATGAAAGATCTGTCTCTCATGTTGCTCTGCCTTTGAAATAAGCGAAAACAAATCTTGTTTATAAAGTTCCTAGAAGGAGCAAGTGTCTCTTTTAAATATAATCCTGAAACACTAAAAAAAAAAAAAGACAGCTCCAATGAATCCTTGTTAATTATACAAGTCGAAAGTAATCCTCGAACTCCCTTCATTTTGGCCCACTTGTACCTTTATCAGTTTGCGTGGGGAGGGTGAGATACCTTGATGTCCGAGGTTAAATGCACCTTTTTCCTGGAGGTGCATCATGTGACTGTGTGGAATTTTTTCTGATTGTCCCTGCTCGTGGTCTGTCTGGTTTGGTCTCCGTTAGGGACTGGTTCTTGTCTTCTGTCTCCCATTACATCATTTCATGTCCAGCACTTGTGCCTGTCAACACACTGATGATGGCAAAATTAATCCATGGACTTTGAGGCTGAAGCTTGGATTTAATTTGATTAAATGAAAAGAAAAAAATGTTAATTCTCATAACTGCCATAAAACTAGATTCATAGAGCTTACCCAGAGAACCGGCCCCTTTGTCAGCCCGCTTTGTCCCTGTCACACAGGGATGCACACCTGTAATCACTCAGAAATGTTGCTGTTCAATACGCAGAGTGCCAAGGAGCCACTGTTGATCTTGAAGCAGCCCTCTGGAGAAGACGCTGTGACTTTTTATTCATCTTTGTTCAGCGCTGAGTCTTACAAGGCCCTGGGGGCATAAGCAAGGTGGGCTGTACCGGGAGTGTGCAGAACCAGCACACACCGAGTGGTAACTGTGTGTGATCTGAACGTGCCTTGGGCCCATTGTAACTAATAATCCCAGCCCAGTGATAGATGGTGTAACAGCGCAGGCAACACCATCCAGCTGCGCTGGACTCCCTGGTGTAGCATAAACCTGAGCTTTGTGGACAGGATAAAAGTAGAAGTATTCTTCCCAGGAAGTATGGCCAACCACAGGTGTTTAATCACTGGAGGTGGAGAGGTGAGGGTCGTTTCTGCAGACCTAAAGCCACCCCCAACACAGATGCTTTCTGGAGACGCCTGGTTCTGCTCCCCTAGCTGGCTCAGGCCTGGCTGAGTTCATCTCCATGACTGTTCTGGATGGGCCGTCTGGGTCTTCTGCCAACATCCACATCGTAAACCGCAGCCGCCTCACAACCTAGGCTGCAAAGCAAGCCAGCCCGTGTTTAATGAGTTGCATTAGCCTGCTCTTAAAAACACTAATAACAAGTTTAATTACTCTTCCTTTTAGTGTGGATGGCAACTCTCCAAAACCTAATTTCTTTCTAAATTCATTTTCATATAAGCATAGCAACAATAAATAAAATCAGTGTACAGATTATTTCTAGAACTTAGACTTTTTTTTGCCATGATAATAACTTAGGAACACTGAGGAAAAACAAAACAAACACATGTTTTCCAGGGTAAAATTTCCCTTTAATGGTCTCTTCTCCTCAGAAACTGAGTTTCAATTTGATAGTGTAAATTTAGTTATTGATGTCATTTTAAAAGTGGTAATATTTTACATTTTTTGGAGTTTTCATCCCACTGGAGAAAATATTTTTATAAAGTATTTTGAAACTTTAAACTTTATTAAAATATAGACAACATTTTTTTTTGGAATGGAATTGCATTTTTTTTATATATATAAAGCTTTTATTTAAAGAATATAAATTTCCAAAGAACAGCTTATGGATCACAATGGCTCCCCCCCCACACACAACTTCTCTCCCTCCCCCTACCCTCCCCTTTCCCGCTCCCTCTCCCCTTCTGTTCACATCAAGATTCATTTTCAATTCTCTTTATACACAGAAGATCAATTTAGTACATATTACGTAAAGATTTCAACAGTTTGCCCTCGCATAGAGACACAAAATGATAATACTGTTGGAGTGCTAGTTATAGTATTAATTCACAATGTACAGCACATTAAGGACCGAGATCCTACATGATTTTTTTTTTAAAAATTGATTGTCTATGCAATTTCCAGTTTAACACCAAGATTTTTTAATCTTTGCAATTATCTTTATATAAAGAAGATCGATTCAATATATACTATGTAAAGATTTCATCAGTTTGCACCCACTCAGAAACACAAAGTGTAAAAATACTGTTTCAGTATTAGTAATAGCATTATTTCACATTGGATAACACATTAAGGACAGATCCCTCATGAGACGTAAGTACACAGTGACTCCTGATGTTGATTTAACAATTTGACACTCTTGTTTATGGCGTCAGTAATCTCCCTAGGCTCTGGTCATGAGTTGCCGAGGCTATGGAAGCCTTTAGGGTTCGTGGACTTCGATCTTATTCCGACAGGGTCATAGTCAAAGTGGAAGTTCTCTCCTCCCTTCAGAGAAAGGTACCTCCTTCTTTGATGGCCCCGTTCTTTCCACTGGGATCTCACTCGCAGAGATCTTTCATTTAGGTCTTCTGTTTTTTCCAGAATGTCTTGGCTTTCCATGCCTAAACTATTCTCATGGGCTCTTCAGCCAGATCTGAATGCCTTAAGGGCTGATTCTGAGGCCAGAGTGCTATTTAGGATATCTGCCATTCTATGAGTCTGCTGTGTATCCTGCTTCCCATGTTGGATCATTCTCTCCCTTTTTGATTCTATCAGTTAGTATTAGCAGACACTAGTCTTGCTTGTGCGATCCCTTTGACTCTTAGACCTATCAGTGTGATCAATTGTGAACTGAAATTGATCACTTGGACTAATGAGATGGCCTTGGTACATGCCACCTTGATGGGATTGTATTGGAATCCCCTGGCACAATTCTAACTCCATCATTTGGGGCCGTTCCGATTGAGCATGTCCCAAATTTTACATCTCCTCCCTCTCTTATTCCCACTCTTATATTTCACAGAGATCACTTTTCAGTTAAAATTTAAACACCTAAGAATAATTGTGTGTTAATTACAGAGTTCAACCTCTAGTACTAGGATAAAAAAAAATACTACCATGGATAAAGTATTACATTGTACAACAACAGTCAGCACAAGAGCTGATCGAGTCACTGTTCTCATAGAATATAGACAACATTTTAACAGCACAATATAATATGGCAGTACTAGTTTAAGTCTGAAAACTGTTACCTGTTTGGGGACTCATAAAGGATAAAATGAGAGCCCTCACAAGGAAGATTTGTGGCAATTTTTTAAGATTTATTTATTTATTTGAGAGGTACTGTTACAGAGAGAGAGAAAGAGAAAGAAAGAGCTATCTTCCATCTGCTGGTTCACTCCCCAAATGGTCACAATGGCCAGAGCTTTACCAGTCTGAAACCAGGAGCCAGGAGCTTCTTCTGGGTCTCCCACATGGGTGCAGGGGCCCAAGCACTTGCTTTCCCAGGCCATTAGCAGGGAGCTGGATCAGAAGTGGAGTATCAGGGACTGGAACTGGAACTTGTGGAGCTGGAGTCTTAACCTACTACGCCATGGTGCCAGCCCCTGTAGGAACTGTTGGTCCCTGTAACATCTTCCTATATTTTATAAGTGGTATCAGTCTTCTGGGGACCACTGAGGGAAAAAAATAGTTGCTTACTATAGTTTTTTTGTTTAAAGACTACTTATGTATTTTAAAGGTAGAGTAGACACACAAGAGAGAGAAAGAGAAATCTTCACTGGTTCACTCCCCAAATGGCTGTGATAATCTGGGCTGGGTCAGGCTGAAGTCAGAAGCCTAGAACTGCATCTGGGTCTCCCCGTGGTTGCCAGGGTCCAAGCACTTGGGTTATCCTCTGCTGCTTTTCCAGGCACATCAGCAGGGAGCTGGATTGGAAATGGAGCAGTCAGCACTGGAACTGGCCTCACGTGGGTTACCAGTGTTGTAGGCAGTGGGTTAACCTGCTTAACCACAAGGCCAGCCCTGAGCACTCAATGTAAAGGACCTGGAGCTAAGCTGCTTCACTGGACTTTATGATAACTGGTGGAGATTTTAATTTTGTATTATATATGATTGATTTTTTTTCTGAGTTTTTCTCCAAAAGAAGGTGGTACATACCTATCCAATAATCCCAATATTCCAGGGTTCTTACATTGACCATTGGTTGTTTAACCAAACGGCAAACCTAACCTTTGTTAGAAATTCTTGGAATGTGCTCGTCTATTAGTATGGCGTGTCGGAGCCTACGTTGCAGTCATGATGACGGCGCAGTGTTCAGGTGAGTGAGTGAACCATGAATGAGTATTTGATAGACTGACTTCAGGAAGAAAAGGCAGGAACTTAGGCCTGAGAGAGGGGCTTGGATGGGCTGGCCAGCGGGCTCGAGAGAGACACTGTAGAGAGAAGACAGGATACTTGAGTTGGGAGTGTCCTTTTTTGACTGCCAGGTCCTCCTCACACAGGGACTGAGCCACTGAAACCTGTGGCTTCGTGTCTCGTGTGACCCAGGCCAGCACGGGCGGCAGTGGTTGGCGTCGGCGGCTGTAGCATCCATCTGTCTGCATTTCTGGTGCGTCCGTGTGCTGTGCCCTGCAGTTCCTTCAGCACAGCCCTGGCTCCGTTGCAGCTCTAGTTCTGGATGTGACTTTAATTCACTAAACACACAAAGTCTCTGGGGATTAGGCTTTGCAATTTGTAACTTGGTGTCACTGGATGGTTCAGGAGCCACCAGCTGTCTTGAGAGCCCTCCTGACTGAGCGACTTCCCCCACACATAGAGCCGTGGCAGCCTGGCACAGCAGAGCCTCCCTCCAGAATCCATTCCTGCCCCTTGCTGGGATTATGAGCATCTCCTTCCCCAGGGGTCTGGGAAAGATCCCACTGTCTCTAGCTGAGCCCTGGACAAGACGGCGCTAGTGCCTGTTTCAGGGTCACAGTCGTTGTGGTGATTAGAAGGGGTGATTGCAAACACAGGACTTGGCCCATCGTGTGAGACAGAGCAGGGGATGCTTGTGAGCTGCTCATTTCCCTGTGTGATGCCTTCCGTGCCTAATGGCGCTCACTGTGAACTTGCCTGAAGTCAGGAAAATTAAATCCCTTCGGTGCGGTTCTTTGCTTGCTTGTGGCCATACGACTCCACACAGAAAGACAGAGCAACACCACAGTGAGCAGTATTTAGAGAAAAAAAAATGGTCTCGGTTCAGCTCGCCAAACTCCTTGTCATTTGGCCTTGAGCAAGGGCTTATGGGACTGATTGGTCCTGTCTCTGACCATCGAGCCTCTTCAGTGGGCAGACCCACATTCCAGCTTCATTTGCCGCTCATTCACCGTGAAAACTGGAAGCACCACGGATGTTTGTTCCTGGAGCGACTCATTGTTGAAGGAAGTGATGGCAAATCATGGAGAGATTGTTGTGTTGTTTTTTCACAAAGACTTGCCTGATACCAGCAGTCGCGAGCAGAGTAAGGGAGCAGGAGTCCAGGCACCTGGCGGGGCATGTTGAGAACCTCATTCTGTTAGTTGGTTATGTCCATGGGGTTTTCCTTGTGGGCAGGCCTATGTGTGACCGGTGTGCTTTTGGTTGTACACCAGAAACTCTGAGGATAGTGTTAAAACTTAGGAAATTTTAAAAATGCACCCTGAGAGACTGAAAAATACCTAAAACAATACAATCTTTCCAATATGCTGGAAGGACACACAATCTCTGGCTCAAAGGTTTCACAAAGAGAATAGACCAGGATAATTAGCTGGACTGATCTTAGAACATTTGAACATCCTGGTGGGTATCAAGAAGGATGCAGCATGCGATGTTTGCATACACACATGCTGTTAGAAATACTGTAAGAATGTTTACGAACACCAGGACTGTGGGTTAGCCGTCAACACTGAGTTTTCAACAATGATGTGGGCTCAATGTAGCCATGCCAGTGTTCAAATATAAGGTGTTCGATTGCAAAGAGGGGTTAAGTAGCATTATTGCAGTGGGAAAAAATGATTCTGTTCTTCTTGTTTCAGACATAAGGGCTTCGGTTGCAGCTGCCAGGCCTCTCCGAGTCCTTGTGTCCATCCGTTCATTTCCTCCTTCCATCCAGGGGATGTCCTCTCCTCACTCCTGCGTCCTGTGTCTTTATCATTCAGTTTGTCTATTCATGTATTTCACCTCCTCCTGTGTCCTGTGTCTTTATCGTTGGTTTGTCTGTTTGTGTATTTCACCTCCTCGGCTTTGTGTCTGTCCCTGTTCTACGTGATAGATTTTCTCCCTATCTGGTATTTTAATCTCTTGTGTGACGTAGGGCTCTTGTCTCTTCTCACAGCTCCATCTTTGGGATGATGTGACTGAGCTGACACTCAGCTAGCTGACTTTCTTGTCTCTGTTTTCCTGTTACTTTTTCTTATTAGTAGTAATTTCAGTTCATGAGGAAAGAAAGGAACGTTGACTTTTTATTTTTTTTAAATATTTATTTATTTATTTGAAAGGCAGAATTAGAGAAGCAGAGGCAGAGAGAGAGAGAGAGAGAGAGAGAGAGAGAGAGAGAGAGAGAGAGAGAGGTATTCCATCCTCTGGTTCGCTCCCCAGATGGCTGCAATGGCTGGAGCTGTGCCGATCTGAATCAAGGAACCAGGAGCTTCCTCCAGGTCTCCCATGCAGGTGCAGAGGCCCAAGGAATTTGGCCATCTTGTACTGCTTTTTCAGGTCATAGCACAGAGTTGGATAAGAAGTGAGGCAGCCAGGACTCCAACCAGTGCCCATATGTGATGTCAGCATAGCAGGTGGCGGCTTTACTGCTATGCCACATCGCTGGCCCCAGAACGTTGACTTTTAACCCCAAGGCCTACTGTGGTTATAAGAGAATGGCGGCTACTCCCTGTCCCCTCTGGGTTTCTTTCCACCTGTGTCTCTTGTTCAGCATCCAGGGGACCTAACTGTCAACAGGGGCTGTTCCTTGCTCCATGGGGTAGCTGGCCATGCCTAGAAAAAAATCTAGATTGTCAGAAGTATGGAGGGGGACTGGTGGCATCCACTAGGGAGAGTCCAGGGATGTATCTAAAACTCCACATAAAAAAGGAGTATCTGGCTCAAACTATCAGGTTTCGGAAAACAGAAACTTTGCAGTGAGAGAAAGGAAGGTTTCCAGATTCACTATTGCGTTTGTCCTCAAGAACTCTTCTTTCCCTCTGTCTGATCTCTGTGTTGCACCCTTCCAGAGCCCTAGGACAAGAGGTGGTTACTCAAGTTTACTTTTGAGCCCAGTTCCACTAAGCATTAAGATTTTGCCAGTCCAAGGATTCAAGATCCTTGGCCCAGTCCAAGCCGGTGTAGGGTCATGGGGGACGCCCCTCCAGTGAAAGACAGATGAGCAAGAGAAAGCATCGTAAATCCATTTCACAAAGCTTTATGTCACATGAAGATCTTAAGAAGTGAAAACCTGGCCGGTGCCGTGGCTCAACAGGCTAATCCTCCGCCTTGCGGCGCCGGCACATCGGGTTCTAGTCCCGGTCGGGGCGCCGGATTCTGTCCCAGTTGCCCCTCTTCCAGGCCAGCCCTCTGCTGTGGCCCGGGAATGCAGTGGAGGATGGCCCAAGTGCTTGGGCCCTGCACCCCATGGGGAGACCAGGAGAAGTACCTGGCTCCTGGCTCCTGCCATCGGATGAGCACGGTGCGCCGGCCGCAGCGCGCTGGCCGTGGCGGCCATTGAAGGGTGAACCAACGGCAAAAGGAAGACCTTTCTCTCTGTCTCTCTCTCTCACTGTCCACTCTGTCTGTCAAAAAAAAAAAAAAGTGAAAACCTGAAGATCAGAGGAAATTGAATTTTTTACTTAGGTTGAATAAAGAATGGGCAGTAACGTAGAAATGTGGCTGGGCAAAAGAACTCTACCTATAGTAATTCCAGGATCCTCAACATTCCTGTCTGTTCACAGCCTTCCTGGTTTTCCGGTGTGGCGTTCCCTCCTCCCTTCCTAGGTATGAGGCAGGACCCCAGAGGAATGAGGGTCTTGGACCTACTTCCAGGTGAGGCAGATTAGAGAATTCCTTGATGATCGTACTTCATCCAGGGGGTCAGGGAAGGTTGTCCTGACCTTCTGCTTCGTGTGTCTGAATTGGGCTGTTGCATTCTGAACCCTGACACAGGGATAGCCTGGCGCAGTAATAACTGTGATGTACAAAACACAGGTGTGTTGGAACACAGCTTTTCAAAAAGGTGGTAGCTGCAGCAGTTTTTAGAAGAGGGTGTGATTGGGCAGAGATTATAACATCTTTAGAAGAGCGTGCGTCTGTCACTATTAGCTTTTCACTGATGACAAAAACCATTGTAGGTCTTGCTTCACCTAATTTTATGGTGTTATAATTCAAGAATATTGTTTTAGATTTCTGGTTCTCATATATGTCAGGACTCTGTTTTTATTAGCTTTGGGGAAAAAAAAGACAAATAACAATGGGATGGAAGGCACTGTTCATGTTCCTGATGGATCCTGGACTATCATTTCCTCTGAGCTGCTGTTATCCACAAGGAGAGGGGTTGGGGGGGGGGTGAGTTTCTGACATGGATCCTACCATGGCTTGGATGGAATCTGCCTTGGGGTTCTGCCGCTTGGTGCCATTTGTTTGTCAGGAACCACTTGCTGCTAACCCCAGCTCCCTTCTGGTTGGATTAGTAGAGAGACAACACTTTCCCAAGGGGAGTGAGGTCATGCTGTCATTTTGCAATGTAGAGCACATGTGTTACATGGGAGAGTCTAGGTCACCAACCTGACACGTTCCCTGTAGTGTTCCTGGCCTCTCCAGTGGCCCTGGGCTATGCCAGGAGGGCCTGCCACTTCAGATATTTTGAGCCTTGGTCTCACTCTCTTTATGCTGAGCAATACGTAATTTTTGGCACCGTAGGGAGACTTTCTCCCCAGCCTCATCACCTCCTCATTCTGTGAACATGGTTACATCCTGCAGTCTCATTGGTCCTGGAACAGATCAGTTTGTGTCATCCCAAAATATGTTGGTAGGAGGCCAGAATGAGCCACCCCGACGTCCTTCTCCCTGGCACCAGGACTACGTAGAGAAGCTGCTGACGGAGGTGGAACTCTGACAGCAAGGTGGAAGTGCCCCGGGGTGGAGGGGTTTTTATTCATCAGGGAACCTCTGTCTGGGGAGATAGCTCTGTCCCTGGGAAGAGGAGGGTGACTCTGAAGCTGGAGAACCTCCCTCCATGGAGAAGGCATGACTTCACTCCGTGGAACAAACCTACTGCTGGTTTACCGTCCTTATACTGGGCACTTATGCACCAGGCTTCCCAGTGCTCCTCTTTGTTGCACTGGACTCTGGCAGACTGGATTTCAAGCCGCTCCTTTTTCTGGGTGTCTCCCACATGGCCACGATTCTCCATGATGTTAGCTTGTGATGATTTTTCTCTTGTTAATCTGTCTCCTGCGACATGGCTTCAATGCAGTAAAGACACATGAAGGGGCGACTCCTGTGTCCCTCACGGATCTTCGTCAGAAGTCACTAAGTTCATGTCTGCAGAGCCCTTGTGATGGTGCCTGTACCCAGTGTAGACGCATCGTGGAGGCACCTTGTACCCCAGCACAGGGCTTAGTGCCTGGCGTTCACTCAGTCATCAGGAAGTATTTCTACACAAAGTTGGCTGTTACTATTGCTGGAAACAAAGAAAAATAGAGATTTCTGGCAGGGATCATCAGGTAAGTGAGCTATGAGGGTTTGCTGTTGGCTAAAGAAGCCCATGCTTAGTGATCGCCGTTGGGCTGGGGAGCCATCAGTCATCCAGGACGGATGAGGCACAGAGGCAAGCTTCCCAGTGGGCGTGTGAGTGATGATACCAAGTCAGACGAACCTCTGGTGGAGACACACGTGATGACATTGGAGCATCCCCCAGTATCTGTGGCTTTACCTGCTTACTGGTCATGGGTTGCCTATCTTTCCTGGCACAGATTTCTATTCTGTGTATGTTCCACTTATGTCTGGATCTCAGAACAGCAGAATCCGCCCATGCCATTCACTTCTCTCTCTCTTTTTTTTTTTTTTTAAGATTTTATTTATTTATTTGACAGACTTACAGATAAAGAGAGACAGAAAGGTTTTCCTTCCGTTGGTTCACTCCCCAAATGGCCACCATGGCCGGAGTTACACCGATCCGAAGCCAGGAGCCAGGTGCTTCCTCCTGGTCTCCCATGTGGGTGCAGGGGCCCAAGGACCCGGGCCATCCTCTACTGCTTTCCCAGGACATAGTAGAGAGCTGGACTGGAAGAGGAGCAACCGGGACTAGAACCGGCACCCGTATGGGATGCCAGCACTGCAGGCAGAGGATTAACCTAGTGCGCCACGGCACCGGCCCCACCATTCGCTTCTTATGGTAGCTCTGCTGGTGGAAACTCTTGGCACAAACCTGTGTCTCACAAAGCAGGGAGAGAGGAATTTTCAGAGAAGCGGATTCAGGGAGGACACGGGGAGCTCTGTGGTTTAATAACAGCAAGGACTCGTTTTGGCACAGCATTTTCTTTTCCAAAGTGCATTCTCACAATGATATTGGTGGATTCACTGCAAAGGAAAAAAAAAAAGGAACAGATGCAGGGCTCAGTACAGCTGATAGGAAGTCATTGTTTGGACTGAAGTGCTACTCCATGTGACTTGGAGACATTTTTGCTAACATTCCAAGTTGAATTCAGATTTCCCATCTAGAATTCGGGAAGTTGGGTATGGAGAGGGAGGACGAACTCAAGCCCCGGAACAACATAGTAAGGAGTTCCCCTCTGTTTTAACCTCCACAGGGAAAGGAACTGAATCCTTATCTTGTTGTTTGCTTCAGCCTTTTTTTCCCCCTCTAAAGCCAAACTCCTTGGTTCAGTTGTGCAGAACAGTGATTCTGTTTTATGGAGTGACGGTTGTCTGATTTAATTGAGAATTAAGATCTCTAAGTGTATGCAACATTGTGTTTTGGTGGCAGAAATATGAGCAGTTATCTCCATGTCACATGATAGAAAATGATGCTTCTTTGTTGCACATTCTGGAGAGAATGTGACTGAGCCCAATACGCTCATGGCTGTTCGGTGCATCTCTGTCCTCATTTCATACTAGAGAACTTCCTATTGTAGACTTTAATTTGAGCCCTGTAAAGTAAATCCCTATCAGTCTTTCTTGAATGAAACGATGAAAAATCTGAGAAAATAAATCCTCTTTTTCTTGTCTGCTCCCCCTAAAAGTAACAGATTTTCTAAGTGTGTCAAAAGCAAACTTCATCAAACGTCGTCAAAGCAAGCTTCCCTCAGCAGGTCTGAGTCTGTCATAAACTCTGGAAATTTCTATAAATTTGACATCATCAGAGAAGTGTAGTTTACTTCTTTGAGGGTAAACATGCATTATTAAGTCATTCATTCAGTTAATATTGACTGCGGGCCAACAGTATTTTAATCTTTTCCCTGTGGTCATCAGCAGCCTTGAACAGGAAACATATGATTCCTGGTCTTCGGTAATTTGTGTTGTAGGACAAAGGTGGTAGTAGGTGATGCATAACAAATTAAACAGTTCTGAATTTTATTCAGCAATGAGTTATTCTAAAGAAAGCAAAAACAGAAAAAATAGTCGTGGCTGGAGAGTTCTGTTACAGTCAAGGGGCGGCACATTCTCCCTGGGGGGGAAGCCTTTGGATGAAAAAGAGAAGTCAGGCGTTCAAGTGTCTGGGACAGGAGGGAGCTATGCAGGGGATAAACCTGGAGGGACTGAGAGCCTGGTTTGGGTATCTGAGGATGAGTGGGACTCTGGAGATGTGGAACAAGTTGAACAGGCAGGGGGGCAAATGAGAAAAATTAAAGAGAGCACACCGTGTGTGGCAAGGGATTAGATTTTGTTCTGAGTCCTTATGTCTGTCGGGTATGAGCATGGAAGAACTTGATGAAATAGTTTTCAAGGATCACATTGGATGCTTTGTGGATAATGAGTTATAGGGAGATAAGAATGGAGGCTGGGAGCTTGTGGGGTTTATCCAATAGAGAGAGAGAGGGGAGAGAGAGCGAGTGAGCGAGCATGAGAGCGCAAACTCACTTGCAACAAAGAGCTGACAATTCAGCTAGAGCTGGAACTGTAGAGATTGAAAATAGAGTAAATTAGGATGAATTATTTGAGGGTGGATTGGTGGTGATTAGAAGTGAGGAGTAGGCAGTTGTGTGGGGATTCGAGTAGTGAGGAAGTCTGGGATGAGAGGGAAGACCTGGTGCTGGGTGCACAGGTCTGTAAAGAGCTGTAGTGTGGAGTTCTGTTTTCAAAACTTATCTTTGGGCCAGCGCTGCGGCTCAATAGGCTAATCCGCCACCTGCAGCGCCAGCACACTAAGTTCTAGTCCTGGTCGGGGCACCAGATTCTGTCCCTGTTGCCCCTCTTCCAGGCCAGCTCTCTGCTGTGGCCAGGGAGTGCAGTGGAGGATGGCCCAAGTCCTTGGGCCCTGCACCCCATGGGAGACCAGGAGAAGCACCTGGCTCCTGCCTTCGGATCAGCACGATGCGATGGCCACAGCACGCTGGCCGCGGTGGCCATTGGAGGGTAAACCACTGGTAAAGGAAGACCTTTCTCTGTCTCTCTCTCTCTCACTGTCTACTCTGCCTGTCAAAAAAAAATTAAAAAAAAAAAATTTACCTTTGTCATTCACACAGCGCTTGGAGGTGTTGCTTCGTGCACACACTTGACTGTAGTCTCCCTTGTTCTTGGAGCTGTTCTCTCTCAGTTGTAATTGTTTATTAAGCATTCATGTTCAGAAAAAAATGCTAAATTGAAAACTGTGAGCCTCCCTTAGTGTTTCCCTCCTGGTGACTAAGTTCTGGCCCTATTCATTATCTAGGAACTGTCTCAAAATTCCTCGAAAGCAGGTAACAGAGTAGATATATGAATTGTTTCCTGTCTACCAGTGGTTTTAATTGATTTTCTCCCTCCCATGGAGCGAAGGCTTCTTCCCACTCCTGTCTCATCACAGCATTCCTTTGCTCGTGTACATTTTTGCTCTTTTGATTTTCCTTTGAATCATTTAGAGCATCTGCCTGATTCCCTCGCGTCTTACAAGTGAAATAAAATCTTCAACACGGATTCACTTTCATGTGTGTTTAAGAGGCCTGATTTTACCTGTGCTTGGAATTGACCTCTTCACGCATAGCTGCTCTGAGGGTCAGATGACCCTTCTGACCCCATCAAGGGACCTGCTGTGCAGCCGTGTCTCTTGAATCCTGAAATTCTGTGTGTATAAGGTACTTAGGCACACATACGTTCCATAAGTGAAGCAGCTCAAGTCAGTTATGTCAGTGTCATTGAAAATTCTGAAGTCAAATAACACAGATCACGGTTAGCCCCAGGAATAGCACGCCCTTGAGGAGGAGGGGAGAGATTCTGAGCTGTGTTCCTCACTAGTCTTTGGGCTCCCACAAGCCTGTGACTCAAATTTCAGACCCTGACTCAGAGCGGAATGAGTTTGTCAATAGTGAAAGACATCAGTGAGTGTTTCCAAGCAAATCCACACACGGCTTCTATTCTTGGAAGTGCATACTGTGTGACTAAACTTCTGAGAGGTTGTGGGTCATTATTTTCTAGAGGAAAACTACTTGAAGCTGAGACTATCTTTAAAAAATTATTAGCTTCTGACTCACAGATTGGAGTGGTTCATTTGTTTTCTTGCCAAGAACGAAGAAAAGATGTTTTAGTGACAAGAAAAACATCAACATTGCATCTTTGGCAACAGTGCAGCTTAAATATTTAGAAAATCATGAATCATAACTCAGAAAAGGTCTGATCTAATATTTCCAGGCCTATATCAGAGCGAACATTTCTCCTACTCATATAACATGAATTGATTGTAGAACATCACTGGATTATATAATTAATGTTTAAAATATTCATGAACATTAAATAAGAACATTTAATTACAAAGATTAATGTACAATTTATTCCTTTTTTGGTACCAAGCCTAGCAAATTTCAATAGATGCTTTGATGGTGTTTTATAAGTGAGTTTTTGAACTGTTTTAGAGGAGTGATGCATGAAAACAATTTTGGTTGCAAAATGGGAATCTAAGGAAAGAATCATAGGTTTAATAACAATTCACCTAATGTATGTGTGGTGCCTGTAGACACTGCATACATTAGCAGACCTGTTAGCTGGACTTAGGATAACTAAGTTTTGTATGGAGCTTAACATTATACAAACACACATGTTACAGACAACTTATTAAATGCAAATAACCTGGAAAAAATTTGAGTTGAACCTGCTTTTTCTAGAATCGGGCAACACTTTTGGTATCTGTTGAACAATTTCAAAGCAAAATATTCTGTTCACTGCCAAAAGATTACAGAAGAGACCCAGATGGAGGAGATTTGGGAGTTACAGGCTTTTCCTTAGTGTCTCCTCTTTGATGGAGGAGAAACACTTGAGTTTTGGGAACTGTGGACTACCTCCCCTCCCTGTGTGACACCTTCCCTTGTGTTGACTTTATTTTTCCTTCAAGCAAAGCACTAGGAAATTAATGTGCATTTTTATATGGCCATATATTCTCTGTTTTAATTCCAACATCTGCATTGTTTGGATGACTACAACAGACGCCTAAATGTGTCCTTGTCTTAAAGGGGAATCTATGTGTGTCTTACATGGTTCAGTTTCAAAATCAAAAGGAGAGGGATTGAGCCTAATGTTTCATAAGAACCCAGAATAAGAGAGAAGCCAAGTCTCTGGCCATGTTTGGGTTTTTCGGGAGCATGTTTCTCTTTGTTCTGTGTAAGAAGCATTTTAAAATGCAACAAGCATCATTTCCAATCAAAGGGAGGCTTGTCAAATGATTTAGGCAATAATTCCATGTTCTTGTACTTTCAGACAGAGGTAATATGTAAGATTTATGTTCTGGGCAAGCCCACTGACATGAAATCATGTACTGCTTCCTGAAGGAATAAAATCCTATTGAGTCCATTTGACCTGCCTGTCATGAGAGCAGAATGAGATTATTGAATGGGACAGTCCATGGAATGAACTGCATCCATGACTCCATCATGATTATATTATTGACATGTTCTCATGTGTGAGGATTAAACCAAGTGATGTAGAGTCTATGATCCTGTTTCAATAATTTCTGTTCTGTTTTTTTCTTATCCCATAGATAGTAGTGGGATAGAAGTTGAGGAGTGATAGAAGTGACTAAAGCGTTGTAATGAAAATTTTGTATTCCAAGGATTTGGAACAAAGGAGCAATAACGTGTTTTGTCCTGTTTTGTTTTGTTCATTTTCCTTTTTTTCTGTTGTTCCCAGCACTGGTCTCAGATTTGGGGAGGGTCTGAATTGTGAAGAAGAAAGGGGAGGAGACTGTGTCCTGTGTCTCTGGAAATCTGTATGCCTATGGCTCCTTTCAGATAAAAGGAGCTTCCACAGTCAAAATTCTGAGATGGGTAACATTCACGGAAACTGGCCCAGGGTGTGTTGCAGGGCGAATCCTTGGATGCTACGGTCAGAAGCTGGAGGATAACAGAAGTGTGGTCTGTGACCCTGGGTATCCTAGGCTTTCATGTGTCTAGGGAAGAAATGCTCATACTTGGCTTGTCTGAATCTGGTGCATGGGATGAGGATAGTTACTGCTCCTGTAAACTCACACTGTTTAAAGTAATTCTTTTCCATGAGTGTTACTTGGGGAATATACACCATATACTCAAAGATGATTTCTAAATCTTAAAACAAAATCATTTTGAATTTGTCTGCTAAAGATAGAAAGTATCTAATGAAAATGGCCAAAAGCGATTTTAATCTTCACAGCAATGAAGTGTCATAGGGTAATTTTAGCAATGAGAAAACCAGACCATGAGTTCTTCCCAGAGAGTGCTGAAGGAGTTGTTGACTATCAGCATTTCCTTCAGGACTGGTATAGATGCAATCACTTTGAATTAGCATAGGATGAAGTTATCCACAAAGTCATAATTATCAAAGATTCCTCTAGACATGTCAAGTAGATTGAGAGAAGCCACATTCCTTTAAATTTCCCAAATATCGACCCTAGGAGACATAGGAGTAAGGTAAGATACGAGAGGACTTCAGAAAGTTCATACAAAAATAGAATTAAAAGATACATGTGTTTAATAAAAAATGTTTTTAAAATCCATGTATAGTTTTATATATATATATATATAGTTTTATATATATAGTATTATATATATAATTTTTGTGTAGGAATATTATATATACATACATATATATATATATATATATATATAGCTTTTATTTAAAGGATATAAATTTCCAAAGTACAGCTTATGGATTACAATGGCTCCCCCCCCAACAACTTCCCTCCCACCCGCTACCCTCCCCTTTCCCGCTCCGTCTCCCCTTCCATTCACATCAAGATTCATTTTCAATTCTCTTTATACACAGAAGATCAGTTTAGTACATATTACGTAAAGATTTCAACAGTTTGCCCTCACATAGAGACACAAAGTGAAAATACTATTGGAGTACTAGTTAGAGTATTAATTCACAATGTACAGCACATTAAGGACAGAGATTCTACATGATTTTTTTTAAAGAATTGATTAATTATCTATGCAATTTCCAATTTTACACCAAGATTTTTTAATCATTTGCAATTATCTTTATATACAGAAGATCGATTCAGTATATACTAAGTAAAGATTTCATCAGTTTGCACCCACACAGAAACACAAAGTGTAAAAATACTGTTTCAGTACTAGTAATAGCATTACTTCACATTGGATAACACATTAAGGACAGATCCCTCATGAGACGTAAGTACACAGTGACTCCTGATGTTGATTTAACAATTTGACACTCTTGTTTATGGCGTCAGTAATCTCCCTAGGCTCTAGTCATGAGTTGCCGAGGCTATGGAAGCTTTTAGGGTTCACCGACTTCGATCTTATTTAGACAGGGTCATAGTCAAAGTGGAAGTTCTCTCCTCCCTTCAGAGAAAGGTACCTCCTTCTTTGATGGCCCCGTTCTTTCCACTGGGATCTCACTCACAGAGATCTTTCATTTAGGTCTTCTTTTTTTTTGTTTTTCAGAGTGTCTTAGCATTCCATGCCTAAAATATTCTCATGGGCTCTTGAGCCAGATCTGAATGCCTTAAGGGCTGATTCTGAGGCCAGAGTGCTATTTAGGACATCTGCCATTCGATGAGTCTGCTGTGTATCCCACTTCCCATGTTGGATCATTCTCTCCCTTTTTGATTCTATCAGTTAGTATTAGCAGACACTAGTCTTGTTTGTGTGATCCCTTTGTCTCTTAGACCTATCAGTGTGATCAATTGTGAACTGAAATTGATCACTTGGACTAGTGAGATCGCCTTGGTACATGCCACCTTGATGGGATTGTATTGGAATTCCCTGGCACAATTCTAACTCCATCATTTGGGGCAGGTCCGATTGAGCATGTCCCAAATTGTACATCTCCTCCCTCTCTTATTCCCACTCGTATATTTCACAGGGATCACTTTTCAATTAAAATTTAAACACCTAAGAATAATTGTGTGTTAATTACAGAGTTCAACCACTGGTACTAGGATAAAAAAAATACTAATGTGGATAAAGTATTACATTGTACAACAATAGTCAGCACAAGAGCTGATCAAGTCACTGTTTCTCATAGTGTCCATTTTTTTAAATGCACATTTTCTGTGAACTTTTTGAAGAGCCTCTCATGTTGTGGGCACAGTATTTTTTTTTTTTCTCCCAGGGTAACTTCACAAACTATAGACCTCTGCTTATCAAACTATGCTTTTGGGTTTTTTACACCAACAGTTTACTATTTTTGGTGGGGATGGGGGAGGTAAATTGAACATTCTTGTCCCAGTGATCCCACCTAATCCTAAAAGCACAGTCATGCACCTTAGATGTTTCCTTTCTGTACATCTTTGACAAAAACACAGCATAACTCTACAGTCATTTGAAGAAGAAAAATATGGGTATGATTTTTGGTGTACTTGTCAAGTTAAATCTTAGAAAATTAGTTATCAATGATGTGAAACAATTTGTTCTTTTTTATTGTTTGGTAAAATACTGTGTTTTAACTGTTGGGCTCAAGATTCCATTCCTCACCTCGCTGTAGCCCACAGTCCATCTACATTGGATCCATGTCGTTACCATTGGGTGGCACCCATTACACTCTGATCATACCTGTACTGTTGGGTCCTTCCTGTTACGGTTCTATCGTACCCATGGCCGTTGCCATTGGACCATACCGTTACCACTGAATCACACCCATTGGCATGGGTGGACTCAGACCTGCTAAGCTTTGATCATGTTCTTTACCACTGAATCACACTTTTCCCATTGACTCTTGACTATTGCCATTGATTGGATTATGCTTGTTAGTGTTGGGACGCCCTGTTAACATTGGATCATGCCTCTTGCCATTGGGTTTTTGCCTATTATACTTTGTTCATAGTCATCACCATTGGCAGATTCTGTTACCCTTCAATTATATCCATTAGCAGTGGATTGTACCTGTGACCATTGGATAGTAGCTATTACCCTTGGATCACATTTGCTACTTTTGGATCAGACCGATTACCTTTGGATCGTACCCAGTACCCTTTGCTCCTCACACTTGCTACCTTTGGGTCAGATCTGTTACCGTTGGGTTGAAGCTGTTACCTTTGGGTCACTCTTGCTGCCTTAGGGTCCGACCTGTTAGCCTTGGTGCATACCCGGTATCCTCTGTTCATACCCATTGTCATTGGATCATACTCCTTGCTAGTGTAATATTATTCCCTTTGTAATTAAATAATACCTAGTTTTTCTAGCCACCTTGCTCCACAGCTGTCTACCTCTTCTGTCAGACTTAGCATAAACATTTAGTTTTGTATCATTCTTTGGCGCTCTCATTCTGAAGGCTCCTCTGTCACATAAAATATTATGAAATAAAAGGACTTCTCTTTTCCTCTTGTTAATGTGTCTTTTGTTACAGGGATGTTAGCCCTGGCACTTAAGATGAGTGGAAAAAAGATAGAATATATTTGCCCTGACATAACAAAGTGAAATCAATTGGCTGGGATTAGGTGATTCTATTTCATAATTGGACAAATGGACCTCAGTTCACCACCTTTATCTTTTCAGGTTTGCAAACGTAATTCTCTTCTACTTTCCAGTTTTGTGATAGGAACAATTACTGTGTAGATCTTTTAACTGTCTTGGCATATTATGTAATGTATAATATTAGAAGAAAATGAATTTAAAATTATATATATGTGTGTTTATGCTGTATAAATCAAATTTTAATAGTCTGTTCATATTTATTTAGAGTAATAATAAATAAGGAATAGGTGATCAGACAAGATCGTAGTGACCACTAAGCAATCTGTAAATGCTTTTTTTTAGTAAAAATATTGCTTAAAGTGTGAAAGTTTGTGTTCAAAGCTAAAATCCTGTGGTTGTTCATAATGACAGCCTTATAACAGTAATTTTTAAAATTATATATTTAAAATACTTCTGTGCATCAAAAATACAGTTTTTTAAAATCATGATTTGAAAAAAAAGAAGTCTCTTCACTAGTTTTCCTTTGGGTTGTCATTTTTTCTAAGAGCAGAAACTGTGACAAATTATCCAATTCCAAAAAATCAAAGCTAGCCCACAGTTCTCTATTCAATCGAAGGCACAATTCATCTATAAAGTGTTCTCATTGTGTGTTTCGTGTAGAGACAGAAACTAATATGTGGTGAGCGTGCTGCAGTTACTTTCCATTTCTTCTTGTTTTTGCAGCAGTAAAAAGGGAGAGAGTTAAACATTTATTTACTTGTCAAACTGGACAAAATTCTTCAAAAAGAAAAATTGTATGCTACCTTAACTGCTTTAGCGATTTTAGCTATCTAAAACGAACAAAGAAGATTGATTTCTGTTTAGCCACTTTTTTTTTTTTTTATTCAGTAGGGACTATATTTTTTTCCTTAGACATTTTCTTCTTTCAAAATTAAGGGGTTATTTTAGAGTCATTTTCCAGTGTTTCTCAGACACATACATTCTCTAGGAGACTCCATTCTGCGCTGGGAATACCCGTGCTCTGGCTATGCCAGGTGTTACTGAGACAATGTGCATGCCTTGTTGAACCGCTTTCTCCTTAAGCCTTTAACGTGCATCAACAAAGATCTTGTAAATGAATAATTCACTCAGTAAGCCACAAAGAGGGATGAGAATTATTATTTTGTATTTAGAAGGTGCAATATTGTGCTCACTTCTTAAAATTTTCTTAATCGTAGGTTATTTGGAGAGCCAAGCACTGATTTCATAGACAGAACAGTGAACAGATACATCGCTTTTCTCTGAAGCGTCCTTTCTGTGATGTGGAGAATAAATGAATGAATAGAAAAACAAAGTTTGTGCTGGGAGTGTGATACTTTGCATAGCTGGCAGTGGTGATGAGACTCCCCAGAATGCGGTTCTTCCCGTTCAGGGAGGCTCCTAGGGCTGGCAGTGAGGAGCTCTTCTCTGCAAGTGCCCGCTGTAGACTTTCCCCGCATTCCAAGTAACGTGGGTTCCTGTTGTTAGCAAATGGTTGACTTTGTGCGTAAGCCCATTTCTTCCAGACTGCACGTGCCATCTGCCAACAACTGAGTCAGAGTTGTTCTGATTAACTTTTGTTCACTCTTTTCAGTTCTCTTTCCTGAGAAAACGTGGAATATGTGGAATGAGATTTGTGGGGCCTTCTGAATTCTAGATCAACTTTATGCAAAAAACGTTATTTCCAGACTGACTCCAGCTAACCATGGCTTTGTGGTTAATGTATAATCTCAGATGGAAAAGCACCTTACACACATGGGCCCATTTACTTCTACCAGGGAAACAAAACAAATAATTTAATTAAGCACAGGAATGGTGTTAATTCCCCCTGTCCAGAAGTAGGGAACTGGTCTTGGAGGCAAACCATGACTGTAGCCTTTTTTCTTTTAATAACCTGTGACTTAAGTGTAGTTTTTACATGTTTAGAAGGTTTTTAAGAAAAAAGGAGAAAGGAGGAGGGAAGGAAAGGGAAAAGGGAAGGTGATGGAGATCTTAGGCCCAAAAAGCCCAAAATATTTCCTGTCTAGTTTTTTTTTTTTTTTTTTTAAGTGGGTAGGTGTTCCATTTGCATCTTTTGTCCATTCTAAGTTGACTTTTGTTTATGGTGAGAGGTAGGAAATGGAATTTCATTCTTGTGCATGTGTGTATCCAGTTTTGTCAGGACCGTGTATTGAAGAAACTGTCCTTTCTCCAGTGTGCCCTCTAGCACCTTTGTCAGAAAGCAATTGTTTAGATATACATTGATTAATTTTTGGATTCTCCATTCTTTTCCATTGATTTGTATGTCAGATCTTATACCCACACCATGTTGTCTTATTTTATTGTTTTGTAGTGTTTTTGAAGTCTGGTATTATGATACCTCCCAAATTATTTATTTATTTTCTAAAAATTTCTTTGGCTACTGTGTGTTTTTTTGGTTCTATGTGAATTTTGGGTTTTTCTTTATTTCTTTAAAAAATGTGATTGGTAGTTTGAAGATTACATACAATCTCTAGATTCCTTTGATTGGTATGGATATTTTAACTGTATTAATTCTTCTAATTAGTGAACTTGGAATATCCTTCTGTTTGTGTGTGTGTTTGTGTTATAATTTTTATCATAAAAATATTTGAGTTCTTTAGTTAAATCTGTTCCTGAATATTTTGGAGCCATTGTGAATGGAATTTATTTTTTGATTCCTCCTTCAGCATGTTGATGATTTGTATTTTAAAATGTTACTTTTTCGTATGTAGGCCTCATACCCTACAACTTTCCTGAGTTCATTTACCAGTTCCTAGGGGTTTTTGGCAATGTGTTTAGATTTTCCTGTCTATAAAATCATGTCGTCTGCAGACATGGGTGTTTTCACTTCCTCCTTCAAACAATTAAGCAGTTTGGATGCTGCTCATTTCTTTGTATGACCTAATTGTTCTCGCTAAGATTTCTAATACTACACTGAATGAGAATGGACAAAGGGGACATCCTTGTGTTGCTTCAACTCTTAGGGGAAATGCTTTCAGGGTTTCCCACTTAGGAGTGATGTTGGTTGTGGGCTTGTATTATGCAGCTTTTATAATTTTAAGGTGTATTCCTTCTACACATAATCCATCGAGAATTTTTTATGACGAAGGGGTGTTGCATCTTATCAAATGCTTTGTCTTCTCTTAAGATAATTATGTGTTTTGTTCTTTGTCTGTTGATGGGATTTCCAGCTTTCATTGATTGGTGAATGTGGAGCCATCCTAGCATTTCTGGATAAATCTCACTTGGCCATAGTATTTGACTTTTGGATGTGCTCTTAGATTCTGCTTGCTAATAATTTTTTGAGAGTTTTTGCATCAATGTTCATCAAGATAGTGTTCTATTGTTTTCTTTCTTCTGTTATGTTGAAGGAAAACAATGGAAATCCTTCTAGACATCAGTATAGGCAAAATTTTTTTGATAATACCTTGAAACAGTTGAAACTGCACAAGAAAAACAAAACTAGAAGCTTTTGGATAGCAAATGAAATTATCAAAATGAAGAGACAACTGACAGAATGGAAGAGAATATTTACGAACTGTTCATTTGACAAAAGATTAATATTCAGAATATAAAATAAATTCAGGCCAGCGCCTCCTCCACCTGCGGCGCCAGCATCCCATACGGGCACTGGGTTCTAGTCCCGGTTGCTCCTCTTCCAGTCCGGCTCTCTGCTGTGGCCTGGGAGTGCAGTGGAGGATGGCCCAAGTGCTTGGGCCCCTGAACCCGCGTGGGAGACCAGGATGAAGTACCTGGCTCGTGGCTTTGGATCAGCGCAGCACCGGTTGTAGCGGCCATTTTGGGGGTGAACCAACAGAACGAAGACGTTTCTCTCTGTCTCTCTCTCGCATTAACTCTACCTTTCAAATAAAAAAAAAATAAAATAAATTCAAAAATCTCAACAACAAAAGACCAAAAATCTAGTGACGAAATGAGCAAAGGATCTGAATAGATGTTTCTCAAAGGAAGAAATAACCAGCAGCCAACAGATACTTGAAAATGCTCAGTATCATCAGTCATCAGGGAATTCCACATTAAAACCATGGTGAGGGGGCAGCTCATCTCGGGTTCAGTGTTATAAACATAAATGCTGGCAAGGACATGGAGGAAGTCTTACACGCTGTTTGTACAGCCACTGTGGAAATTCCTCCACCCAGTCTGGAGATTCCTTAAAAACAAGAAACGCAACTGCCGTATGAGCCAGAAGTCTCCGTGCAGGGTACCTATTGCTGAAGAAATGAAATCAACTTATCAAACAGATAAACCCCGTGTTCCTCACAGCACTATTCACAATAGCCAAGAAAAAGAAAATAGAATCATCCAACATGTTCATCAACAGATGAGTGGATAAAGAAAACAGTGTGTGTGTGTGTGTGTGTGTGTGTGTGCATGCAATGGATATTACTCCTAAAAAATTAAATTCTTGCATTTACAGCAAAATTGATTAAACTGGAGGAATTTATGTTAATTGTAATAAGCCAAACATTGTATATTCTATGTGGAAGCTAAAAGAAGTCAGTCTGAATATCAACTGTTTATTGCTAGAGACAGGGTTGGGTAGGAGGAGAGGTTGGAGGAAGTGCAGTGCAGGGGGGTATGGTTACTGAGGACCTCTCGTGTGTGTGAACAACAGAAGTGATGAGCCTGAAAGCACCATAAAAGTAAGGACAGAGGTGGACAGAGTCTCTACTCTGATTATTAAGCATGTTATACAGTTATTACAACATCACACCACACCCCATGCTTTTGCCTAGCTATTGTAACCAAGGACACATCTTAAAAACAGAAGAGTTGTAACCAGCACCACAGCTCAACAGGCTAATCCTCCGCCTTTGGCGCCAGCACACCAGGTTCTAGTCCCGGTTGGGGCGCCGGATTCTGTCCTGGTTGCCCCTCTTGCAGTCCAGCTCTCTGCTCTGGCCCAGGAGTGCAGTGGAGGATGGCCCAAGCGCTTGGGCCCTGCACCCCATGGGAGACCAGGAGAAGCACCTGGCTCCTGCCTTCGGATGAGCGCGGTGCGCCGGCCGCAGTGCGCCAGCCGCGGTGGCCATTGGAGGGTGACCCAACGGCAAAGGAAGACCTTTCTCTCTGTCTCTCTCTCTCACTGTCCACTCTGCCTGTCAAAAATAAAAAATAAAACATAAAAAAAAAAAAACAGAAGAGTTGTAGATACTAACCAATCGGATTAAGTCTTCACATGTAACTACGTTGCTGACATCACTCTGCTCTCCATAAGTAGATAATCATGATGATGATGGTGATGAAAAAACTGACAGGCTCCTGCCTGCTCTCTGTGACAGTGCGCACAGAAACGTCGAAAGGTTCCTCTTTTCTAAGTCTCCAGCTTGTACCACTTTGTTTTCTGGCTTTTTGTTCTGGGTTTATGTCCTCAGCCGTGTTCTTACAGTATAAATGAAGAGCACTTGACAGTGACAAGTGCCATGGGCCCCAGGGATGAACAAGCTGTAGCTTGTGTATGTCACAGATGAATTTAAATAAGTATTTGTGCTTCCTCTATCAGTTCTCTGAAGTTGTATCATAGCGATCTTTGTGATTTATTTCATTTGTTTTAACCAGAATATATTATCAAACTATTTATACGTATAGTAAACAGGATACCCTGAAGTGTCTCCTGTTTGTTGAAGAAGATAGAAAAAGATACAGGCATGTAGTCCACTAACTGCTGAATGTGTGATGTAGGTCATGGTAGTGAGTCAAAATGATAGTGAAAATTACGGAAGGTGCAATAGAGAACTTGAACTCTGTATTCTGGCAGAATTCTTGGCATTGTCTAGATTAGCGGAAAGAGGGGGATGCAGCTCTTGAAGACTCCAAGGGTAACAGGGAAATGGTTTGGGAGGAGAGCCAGCTCCCTGATGAGAAAACTGGCCATTAGCATGCCAATTTCTGGCTTCATAGCCTTAAACAGGGACACAGTGATTGCCTTCCCCACAGTTCGAAGACAAGGCAAAAAACTTCCTAGTAGTTGTAACCGGTTAGGCTTAAGTGAGGAAAAGAAGAGACAAAGAATGATGGTACTGAAACATATATTTTCGTGACAGCAAATCTTTAGACCTTTATAGAAGCCCCTTTAACTAGAAAGCGATTGTTCCATTTGAGAATAGAGCTCACTGATGGTGTCGTTGTGAACTGAAAACCATGCAGCGTCAGCGCTGAGTCTTGCAGGTCTCCTCAGTAATAACAAGCTATTTCAGACTGGGGAGCCTGAGGCCGAAGAGTGGAATTGTATTTTTTTCCCAACAGGTACAGCTTCATTAACTTGGAATCTGAAGCTAAATATGTGGTTTCACTTTGCTTCTTCTAGCTGTGCTGTCTCCACTAACCAGGTATGCATGAGTCTTAAAATGTAAATGAATTACAGGTAAAGCAACTGGAAAACTCAGTTCTTTCATCACACCGTGCTTATTTCTTACAGTCAGGCTCCACATGTGAGTGCTGACCCCTCTCCTGGATGGTGGAGATACAGAAATTCCCACCATGATGAAAAGCTGTCTGGGACAGCACTGACCGTTGCATTGATCACAGGGAAGGCACAACCATTATGCTCTCCAAATAGCAGTTTTTTGTCACATGCCGTTGTGACTTCTTTTTGTAATTGTACTTCAAAGGATGAATCTTGAAGCTTCAATTGTTACTTTTGCCACCTATGAACTCCTCCCACGTGTTCTTCTCTCAATGAGTTCCATACCATGTGAGGTAGTTGCAACATTTTTACTTACTATTTTGAAAAAAAAAAAAAGTTTTATTGCCTAGGAAATCCTATATGAAATAAAATTTCACTGATCCAATTTGAGAAGTAGGACATTCTTAACTATTTAGTGTTTAAGAGAGATTCTGGCTTAATAATTTCAAGCACAAATGAATTCCAACTAATTTCCTTATGTATCCATCATGCTGACTTGGTGTAGGAGGTTAAGGGTCCCTCGTGAGGATCCACAGATGCTTGGAATGATCTTGGAATTATTTGAATTCCGTGAAATGGTTTGTAAAAGCTACGGTTATGCTCATATGAGAGGTCTTTGAGAAGTTCAAGAAAATGCATATTATAGAGAACTATGGATTTCAAAAGCCTTTTGCACCGAAACAGATGCATCTTTTAAATCCATTCTCCTACAAACTGGTGGCAGTCCCACATATTGGGAAGATCTCTATCTTTTATCATGTGGATTAATCTAATAGTTTTTGTGTTTGTTCTTTCTGACCCATTGCTGCTACTGCTACCCTAACTCAGGGCCAGTGTGAATTTTTACCGACTGGTCTTGTTGTCCCATGCAAGGCTGTTGGTTCCATAACCACTTGAGAGTCCTGGCAGCTGCTGGCGATACAAGCTGGAGATGCGTCAGTTGCCTTGTGAATTCCCTGCAGTAGCTCAGGCAGGAGCACTTGAGCAAGGGAGCCAGTTTGTTTCCGCAGTAGAATGCATGTCTCGCCATGCTTGGTTTTGAATCCAGGATGCTCTTTCTTACCCCTCTTCATCTAGATCAGTCTACTTATACTATATAATTTGACAAAAGCATATCCTTCTCCAGGGGTGCCATGCAGGCTGCATGGGAGTGATCGTCTTGACGTGTCTTTCATATGTGAGCATCACTCTGTCATTACATTGCCACATCCTGTGTGCACGGCTTCACAGTGTTTGTGTGAGTGACAGATGTTTGTCCTGATAGGGCCTGTGTTACTGATTCTTGTATCCCTGGTGTTAAACACCTGTTCTGAGACATCAAAGATGTGCAGTACATGTTTGATAAATGAGTGAATGAATGACTGAAGGAAATAGCTATTTTTAGGTCTTCTACTCAGTAGCTGAAAAAAACTCATTTCAACTCACTTTCATATGCATCCACATTAAAGATCTTACATGTCTACTGACATGTTGGTCTTGACATGTCGGTATTGACATGACATTGTCATGACATTGAGATTTCTGAAATTGCAGTTCTCCTATTATCTTTTTTTTTTTTTACAGGCAGAGTTAGACAGTGAGAGAGAGAGAGAGACAAAGAGAAAGGTCTTCCTTCTGTTGGTTCACTCCCCAAATGGCCACTTCGGCTGGCATGCTACGCCGATCCGAAGCCAGAAGCCAGGTGCTTACTCTCGGTCTCCCACGTGGGTGCAGGGCCTAAACACTTGGGCCATCCTCCACTGCCTTCCTGGGTCACAGCAGAGAGCTGGACTGGAAGAGGAGCGACCGGGACTAGAACCCGGCGCCCCAACCAGGACTAGACCCGGGGTACTGGTGCCACAGGCAGAGGATTAGGCAAGTGAGCTGTGGTGCCGGCCCCCCTGTTATCTTGATAGGCAACCATCCCTATGGTAAGAACATACAACCCGTGCAATATCGTGCTGAACCCATTTGTGCCAGCCTTTGAAGAAATCAGGTGGCCGTGGCCCAGGGAGGTAGCAGAGTGCTCGAGGAGGTGGGTAGGTCGCAGGCAGCACGGCTTCTTCCGTGGAGGCTTCGCCTGCTCTCCATACTCTCCATACTCTCCATACTCTGCATACTCTGCATACTCTCCATGCTCTCCATACTCGGCATACTCTCCATACTCTCCATACTCCCCATACTCTCCATACTCCCCATACTCTGCATGCTCTCCATATTCCCCATACTCTCCATACTCTCCATACTCCCCATACTCCCCATACTCCCCATATTCCCCATATTCTCCATACTCCCCATACTCCCCATACTCTCCATACTCCCCATACTCTCCATACTCTCCATACTCCCCATACTCCCCATACTCTCCAAACTCTCCATACTTGGCATACTCTGCATACTCTGCATGCTCTCCATGCTCTCCATGCTTCCCATACTCCCCATACTCTCCATACTCCCCATACTCCCCATACTCCCCATACTCCCCATACTCTCCATACTCCCCATACTCTCCATACTCCCCATACTCTCCATACTCTCCATACTCCCCATACTCCCCATACTCTCCAAACTCTCCATACTTGGCATACTCTGCATACTCTGCATGCTCTCCATGCTCTCCATGCTTCCCATACTCCCCATACTCTCCATGCTTCCCATACTCCCCATACTCCCCATACTCTCCATACTCCCCATACTCTCCATACTCCCCATACTCCCCATACTCTCCAAACTCTCCATACTTGGCATACTCTGCATACTCTGCATGCTCTCCATGCTCTCCATGCTCTCCATACTCTCCATACTCTCCATACTCTGCATACTCCCCATACTCCCCATACTCTCCATACTCTCCATACTCTCCATACTCGGCATACTCTGCATACTCTGCATACTCTGCATGCTCTGCATGCTCTCCATGCTCTCCATGCTCTCCATACTCTCCATACTCCCCATACTCTCCATACTCTCCATACTCTGCATACTCTCCATACTCTCCATACTCTCCATACTCGGCATACTCTCCATACTCTCCATACTCTCCATACTCCCCATACTCTCCATACTCCCCATACTCTGCATGCTCTCCATATTCCCCATACACTCCATACTCTCCATACTCCCCATACTCCCCATACTCCCCATATTCTCCATACTCCCCATACTCCCCATACTCCCCATACTCCCCATACTCTGCATACTCTCCATATTCCCCATACTCTCCATACTCTCCACATTCCCCATACTCCCCATACTCCCCATACTCTCCATACTCCCCATACTCTCCATACTCCCCATACTCCCCATACTCTCCAAACTCTCCATACTTGGCATACTCTGCATACTCTGCATGCTCTCCATGCTCTCCATGCTCTCCATACTCTCCATACTCTCCATACTCTCCATACTCTGCATACTCCCCATACTCTCCATACTCTCCATACTCTCCATACTCGGCATACTCGGCATACTCGGCATACTCTGCATACTCTGCATGCTCTGCATGCTCTCCATGCTCTCCATGCTCTCCATACTCTCCATACTCCCCATACTCCCCATACTCCCCATACTCTCCATACTCTCCATACTCTGCATACTCTCCATACTCCCCATACTCTCCATACTCCCCATACTCTGCATGCTCTCCATATTCCCCATACTCTCCATACTCTCCATACTCCCCATACTCCCCATACTCCCCATACTCCCCATATTCTCCATACTCCCCATACTCCCCATACTCTCCATACTCCCCATACTCTGCATACTCTCCATATTCCCCATACTCTCCATACTCTCCACATTCCCCATACTCTCCATACTCCCCATACTCCCCATACTCTCCATGCTCTCCATGCTCTCCATACTCTGCATACTCTGCATACTCTGCATACTCTCCATATTCCCCATACTCTCCATACTCCCCATACTCCCCATACTCCCCATACTCTCCATACTCCCCATACTCTGCATACTCTCCATATTCCCCATACTCTCCATACTCTCCATATTCCCCATACTCTCCATACTCCCCATACTCTCCATACTCTCCATGCTCTCCATACTCTGCATACTCTCCATACTCCCCATACCCCCCATACTCCCCATACTCTCCATACTCCCCATACCCCCCATACTCCCCATACTCTCCATACTCTCCATACTCTCCATACTCCTCATACTCCCCATACTCTCCATACTCCCCATATCCCCATACTCCCCATACTCTGCATACTCTCCATATTCCCCATACTCTCCATACTCTCCATACTCCCCATACTCCCCATACTCTCCATACTCCCCATACTCTCCATACTCTCCATACTCCCCATACTCCCCATACTCCCCATACTCCCCATACTCTCCATACTCTGCATACTCTCCATATTCCCCATACTCTCCATACTCCCCATACTTTCCATACTCCCCATACTCCCCATACTCTCCATACTCCCCATACTCCCCATACTCTGCGTACTCTCCATATTCCCCATACTCTCCATACTCTCCATACTCTCCATACTCCCCATACTCTCCATACTCTCCATACTCTCCATACTCCCCATACTCCCCATATTCCCCATACTCTCCATACTCCCCATACTTTCCATACTCCCCATACTCCCCATACTCCCCATACTCTCCATACTCCCCATACTCTGCATACTCTCCATATTCCCCATACTCTCCATACTCTCCATACTCCCCATACTCTCCATACTCTCCATACTCTCCATACTCCCCATACTCCCCATATTCCCCATACTCCCCATACTCCCCATACTCTCCATACTCTCCATACTCGGCAGCGCTACTGTGCTTCTTCCACCCTCACTTCTCCCATCTTTTAAGTCCAGTAACAATGACCACTGGCTCACGGAACATCATGCTCACTGTTCTGCTACTTTCCTACTAATACGTCCTCCAGTGTCATTTTCTGTTGTTCCAATCAGTGATTGAGAAAAGGATAAGAGGGGAGGAGGCAGAGAATGAGCATGCAAAGTGTGACAATGTATACACGAGGTAGGATACAGAACCTGCACTTTTGCTCTGTTTACTTTTTCCGCGTGCTGTCCTGGCGAGCGCAGAGTGGTGATTCTTCTTACAGACACACTGCTGATTGGACAGCTTCCTCATTGGGGGCTCTAAGGCAATGTCTGTGTCCGTGCAAATGGCCCTGAGCGTGAAGCACTTGTTGAGTTGGAGTCATTTCCTGGCTGTGGTTCCCAGGAGCAGCCGGCTTCAGCTGCACCTCCCCGAGGCTCTGCACCTGTCTGCATTGCCTCAGTGTGCACTGACCACTCGTTACCTGCAGCAGTGTGTTGTGTGTTAAAATAGCGTCTTTCAGGAGCCTGGATGCCTCCACATCGCCCTTCATACTCTAGTATCTTACCTGCCTGTCTACCGACCCCCCAGTGGAAGGATCCTATCAACTGGGGTGGCATTTCTGACATCTCAGGGGTAACAGCTGTGTTTGAAACAATGACAATGGCAGTGGAGACAGGTGCTCTGGGGAAACGCCTCCTTTTCCTTGAGAACTCAAGCTGTGACAGTTATGTACAGTAGACAAGCCTAGGTCTGTGTGCAAATGGATGTGTGATTATCCATCCTGTACTCTCAAAGCCTTGTGTATTTTGACTACATTATACAGATGCTGCTATCCGCAGGGTGCAGACAAGATGCTAAGTAATATGTCAGGCTCGACACCTCAATAGCTGCAGCTCATTTGCTCACCATGTTAACATATTGGGCCACATTTCCCCTGAGTGTGAATTACTCCCTTCCGGGGAATTTCCGCGTGGGGAGAATTGTTAACTCTTTCAGGTGACCAGCAAACCAGTTAGCACACTGTCTCTCTAGTGAAGCAAAATCCCAAGTCCAGAAAGGATTGGGAAGCACTTCCCCTCCTTTTCCTACATTTTCCCATGACCACCTAAACAAGGAAAGCCCAAAGTGTAGATTCAAAGAGGAATTTTGAAGGTCACATATACTCTGCACAAGGTCTGTTAACTTTTCTGGTCCTTATATTAACCATAGGTAAATAATGTCTCCCTTATGGGTTTATTAGAAGATTTGAATGATGGTGTACCTCGTATGTATTTAGATAGAACTTGAATACCAGCAGTGACTTAATATGTGTTATGTAATCGCTATCATTCCTGTCATTATTTTTTCATTATTGTATTGGTAATCTCCAGAAAGGATTAAGCATCTTTCTTCCATGTTGTTGAGACCTGAGTGTCCCATACACTGTCTGAAGTAGTGACCAGCCTGGAAAAGCACAATGAGTAGACTTGAATTATGGCCACTGTTCGTTTTTATCCTTAAGATGTCACAGAAGGATGGCATAGAAAATCACACGCTAGTTTTTTTCTTGTGTCATTCAATTTGAGATCCTAGAAAGATATAGACACCTGGTATCCTGAGATACAATTTGGTTAGCCAGAAATTACTGTGTGAACAATTCCTGATTTGATTATTGACATTGGCCATGATAGGTGCAGATGCTGAGCCGAGATTTAGGAACGCTGTGTTCATGGCCAGTTCCATAGTGACCTGGGCTTCTATGTTTCCAATGCATGCCGTGGGGCTTGATGGTCTCTGAGATGGTTACAAGAGCCAGCATCTGGGGATGGAGTCTATGAAGCCATTCCTTTCTTGAAGATTTATTTATTTATGTGAAAGCAGAGTTACAGGGAGAGAGGGAGAGGAAGACAGAGTGAGAGAGCTCTTCTGTTTGCTGGTTCACTCCCCAAAGAGCCACAACAGCTGGGTTGGGCCAGGCTGAAGGCAAGAAACAGGAACTCTGTTTAGGCATCCAACATGGGTGGCAGAGGCCCAAGTACTTGGGCTATTTTCCCCGCATTCCCAAGTGCATGAGCAGAGAGCTGGATCAGAAGAGAAGTAACTGGAACTCAAATTGGTACTCTTATGGGATGCCAACATCATAGGTGGCAACATAACACTGGCCCCTCTTAAGTTGCAAAGATTGAGCTCTGGTGGCCAGCATGTGGTAGCTGGTCAAGCGACAGTGGCATCCCACATCGAAATGCTGATTCAGGTCACAGCTTCTTTGCTTCCCATCCAGCTTCCTGCTGGTGAACCTGGGAAAAATGCAGATGATAGCCCTAGCACTTGGCCCTCTGCCACACAAGCATGTGGTAGATCAAGTTTGAACAAGTAGATGGAAAATCTCTCATTTTGTGTTTCTCTGCCTTTGGAAAAAGAGAGAAAAAGAGAAAGGGAAGGAAAAGTTAAAGAAAAGGAAATGAAAAAGAATGAGTTCTGTATTTGGTTACCTTGTTTAAGTAATGGCTGTGGTGTAATAATTTGAAAATAAAATTGTTCTTGTACTTCTCATTAGGAAAGGAATCTGTACTATACTCACCCAACTAGATTAGATTGCATTCTTACATGATGTCTCATAATAAGCTAATAATTAACAATGTTATCAGAAGTGCATTAGTTACCCAGGGAATTGGCAAATGCAGCCAGTACTGGAATAGCTTTGCTCAGCCCACTTTGTTTCTGATGGGATCCACTGATGAGCTGTGTTCTTGTCCCTGCACAGGAGACCTCTTAGCTTTGAGACACAAACATTCATTCTGAAATGGGAACTTCCTGGTTCTTGAATACACACAGCATCAACAGATCTTATCTTCTTCCAGGAAAGGTTAAGCAGTTGTCCAGATGTTGCTCATGAGCCTCTGTTCCCAGAATTCTTTGTGCTTTTGTGCTTAAGTCTATCCAGACTGTTGATAGAACCTCAGATGTCACCATCCGTCCCACAGCTCATGGTCTACCATGAGCTACCATGTCACGACGGCATTTTGGTCAGCTGTGATCTCATATAGGATGAGGGTCTCATAAGACCCAGATGGAACTGAAAAATGCTCTTTTGTAAGGTGTTGTAACATCTGCACCACTGCATTATTCCTGTGTTTGTGGTGTTGCTGGTGTGAATGCCTCCCCTGTGATGTTGGTCTATACAGTTGGGTACAGTGCATAACCATCGTAACGGACAATGTCACTGGTTTATATGTTTATCATCCTGTATTTCCATCTGCATCTTAGAGCACACTCCTCCTTATCAGTAGGTTGACTGCAAATAGCGTACCCTGTTCACCAGCTGTGTTCCGCCTGTAGCTTGTACTCCCGTTCTCTCCAAGAGGCCTCCTTAAGAAACTGGCTCACACCATCTAGGACTGCATGGGAACCCCTGTGACATTGCACAGCAACACCTACCTCTGTGTTTCCCAAAGCCTGTAGCTCTGCTATGAAGCCACACTGGACAGTAATGAGAACTACTTCCTGTGGACACTTCTCATTCAAAGTAAACTTGTGTTTTGATGGTCCTTCAATGACATTCATTACAGTGGAGCTGAGTCTGACTCAGATATTAGGATTTAAACAGCATTTAGGGTGAATACTCTGCATAGTAAAATTGCCCTTAGAAATCCATTAAGTTGGACATAAAGTGCAGCATAAATGAACTTGAATGTACAACATCACAACAGTAAAATACATGCATGAAAAGTAGGTACCTGGAAGCTAGAATCGGGCTCTGCACACCCCAAAGATGCTCACGTTCAAGAGCGATGCCCAGAGACTGACACCCATTGCTGGCAGAGCTAATTCAGGTGCTCCTGCTAGTACCTCACCTGGTTACACTCGCGTCATGAAAGAGCCGGTGGGCACTTATGTTTTTGTCTTCTCCTCCTGCTGTTGTCTCTCCAGATGTTTGCGTTTAGTGTGTTAGAAGCTAAACACACAGGTGATGTGACTTGGTGGTGATCGAGGTTAGCTGTGTACTCACAAAGGATGCTTCCGGGTGAGGCTGCTGCAGGGACTGTGTTCAAATGACCACCCTTGTCTGCCAAGGAGCCTGTGTTGAACACCCCTGTTCCTGGCTGGAGCCATCCCAACCCTCACCACTCATCAAATTCAAACCCTGGTAACTTTCAGCTCTGCCCTAAAGATCCAATCAGTCCTTAAAAGAAAAACATTTTGATGCACTTAAGGCAAATGGAAACAGTGTGATAAATACACAAATGTGGATAGTTTTTCCCTAGAACACCTTTGGTGTGTTTGGAAAATTCATGTATTCAGAAATATAAATTCACCATTGGGATTAGCTTTGTCACATATTAACTTTGCGGTTGTGTGCACTGTTCAACAGTAGTAGGGTAAGTCACCGGATATTGAGTATTTTCTACTGAGAATGTTGAGTTGTTTGAAATTCCCCCCCCCGGAGCCTCCTGTGAGCTCGGCAGTAGCCCTGTGGCTGAGGCCCTGACTTTGGTGTAGGTCAGAGCTGATCTGGTGTAATTCCAGGATCAGGGCTGGCGGGAAGCGCTGTCCATGGAGAGGGTTAGCCAGCAGATAGGGCTCACGTCCATGAGAGATTCCTGCCTGTGTATGTTTGTATGGGTACAGTGAAAAAAGAAAAAAAGCTGTGCTACACACTAGAAGCATTAAGAAATGTGCTTTAACGTCCTGTTCAACACAAGCTGCTATAAATCAGCTCAGTCAACGCACACACTGAGTTCAGACTAGGTGGCACTGAAGACCGAATGTCTGTTTTCCTGACTTTGGATGGGACTACTCAGCCCCTTGCCAGGGATTTTTAGCTGGGGATGTGCTTAACAATTTAATAGGTAACTAAGTTTTCATATTAATTTTCAGTGGTTATGTAGAGGTACCATTCAGAACTTAAAAAAAATAAATAAACAAACATGATTTCCAATGAGAGAACCCGCGGTTTTGCTCCTAAATATTTGTGCACTCCACAGTCTGATTGTTGAGATTCGCACTGGGCCAGGTGCAGTTCTGAGTGGGTGTAGGGAACAGGAGCTGGACCAGATGGAAACAGTGGCCTCACTGAAGACCTAGGTGAAGTTATCGTCTCCCCGGGGGGACTCCTACATGCTCCAAAGATGGCCCCCAGGCCCTGGGTGAAGGGGTCTTCCTGGTTCTGGTAGGGGGATCCACTGAAGCAGATCGCTCAGATAACATCAGTTACACGTTAAGAGTTACAGAAGGAAAATGCAAACTGGGCTCTACATGTTGAGTAAAAGAAAAAGTTTGCATTAAGAATTATGGGGGGGGGGGGGGGCGCTGTGGCCCAGTGGGTTAACACCCTGGCCTGAAGTGTCGGCATACCATATGGGCACTGGTTCTAGTCCTGGCTGCTCCTCTTCCAATCCAGCTCTCTGCTGTGGCCTGGGAGAGCAGTACAAGATGGCCCAAGTGCTTGGGCCCCTGCACCCATGTGGGAGACCTGGAGGAGGCTCCTGACTCCTGGCTTCCGGTCGGTGCAGCTCTGTTGCAGCCATTTGGGAAGTGAGCCATCAGATGGAAGACATCTCTCTCCCTCTCTCTGTCTCTGTCTCTCTCTCTCTGTGTGTGTGTGTAACTCTGACTTTCAAATAAATAAATAAATCTTAAAAAAAAAAAAAAAAAAACAAGATTTACCAGGGGTAGGGAGGTGTTACAGCACTATAGGTAGGTAGGAAGGTAGGAAGGTAGGTAGGTAGGTAGGTAGATAGATCAATCGATCGATCTGATAGATAGGGAGAGAAACTGCTTTTCAGCCAAACTGACTGTTTGACTCCTTTTTGGCCAACTCTGCTGAGCTCGTTCCTTGATTGATGAGTTTTCATTTTTGTTTTCCCAAGGAACAAATTGTATCTTTATTAAAAAAGGCATTACAGTGAAATGTAAACTTACTTTTTGTTCAGACTGTCTGTGTGTCTGGGTGGTCTCACATGTGCAGCTCCTGCCCCAGGAGCCCAGGGACAGTGGGGGAGGCAGTGAGGCCATGGGCCCAGTGCTGCGGCAGGAGCTCTTGCCAGGCGGTAGACGTCATCATTCCGAGGTGATTGCTTTCTCCCTGGGGTATGGCTCGCTTGGTGGTGGAAGTTATTTTTATATTGGCCTCTGCAATTGAGTGGGAGGTGACCAGAGGCAGGCAGTTCACGCAGCCGTTAAGGACCTAATGACTCATTTTGATTGCCTTAGGCATTCGCTGCTTCTGTGTGCCATAACTAACGCGTGCCCCTAGCCCAGATGTGCATTTACTTAGGCCTTCCTTTACGCCATCGAACTTCAAATATTTGTTATACTCTGCATCAGCCATTTGCTAGCAATAGTAAAAACGGTGAATAAAACATTGTGTTAATCTTCATTTTTAACCGCTTTTTATTTATTTCCATCTTCTTACAAGGTAGAGTGACACACACACAAACCCACATACACACACACACACACACACACACGGAGGGAGGGAGGGAGGGAGAGAGGGATGGAGGGAGAGAGAGAGACAGACAGACAGAGACAGGTCTTCGAATTGAAGTCTAATTTCCCAAAGGCCTGTAGCTGCCAGAGTTGGGCCAGGCTTGACCCAGGGTCAGGGACTGCACCGAGATCTCCCATGTGGATGGCAGAGGACAGAATGCTCGAGCCATCCTGTGCTGCCTTGCGTGACATATTAGCGGGCAGCTGAATTGAAAGTGGAGCAGCTGCGGTCATTCTAGGCACTCTGACGCAAGACACAGGCATGGCAAATGACAGCATAATTCACTGAGCTACACACAGTGGCCACCCAGCCTTGGTGTTAGAGGTCAGCACCGGCCACTGACTTACACTCTGTGTAAATGCTCCAGTCCAGGGGGTTTTGACTTGGGGAATATTTGAGTTGTACATCGATCAGTCACATGCTTTGATTTTGGGCAGGTGTACCTGGTCTTACTCTACAGTGAGTGAGAACGTATGGAAATTGTTCTGCATCACAGGACACAGCCTGCTCAGAAAAACAGAAAAGTCAATCAAAATTCATTCGCAGCCTGGTTTATCTCCTTGTTCTGGCGCTGTCCAAATAATTGCAATAACAATAACATTGGGAGAACATAAAAGCACACAGAACGGGTTTAGCTGTTGGCTTGTTTGATCCCGGCACCTTGCTTCTTGGACATCTAAGAAGCCCACAACTTTCCCAAGAGCACCAGAAGAGTACTTGAGAGAACTTGGGCTAAGAATCTCTGTTTCTCTGTAACCGTGGCCTTGCCCCTGGAGAAGCCTCCAGAATTCTCAGATATCTCTTTTGTTTTGTTTTGTTTATTTTTGACAGGCAGAGTTAGACAGTGAGAGAGAGAGAAGGGTCTTCCTTTTTCTGTTGGTTCACCCCTCAAGTGGCCTCTATGGCCGGCACGTTGTGGCTGGTGTGCTACGCCGATCTGAAGCCAGGAGCCAGGTGCTTCTCCTGGTCTCCCATGCGGGTGCAGGGCCCAAGCACTTGGGCCATCCTCCACTGCACTCTCGGGCCATAGCAGAGAGCTGGACTGGAAGAGGAGCAACCAGGACAGAATCCGGCGCCCCGACCAGGACTAGAACCCTGGGTGCCTGTGCCGCAGGCGGAGGATTAGCCTAGTGAGCCGAGGCGCCGGCCCAGATGTCTCTTAATGCTTTTTCTCTGGTGTATGCATTATTTTAAAATAATCTGTTCCTATTTAGTATTCCTGTAACTTGCAGATGAGGACTTTCTTTGTTTCATAGTAAGATAAGCAAAATACTGGGATAATATGGGTACCCATACACAAATGTTTTTATTCCCCAAATACAGTAAATTGAGGCAACTTCAGATACAGCCGCTACCCCCCCCACACACACACACAGCTGTGAACAAGGCTTCAATCCTTTGCGTTTAGTCAAAACTGATAAATTTTGTCAGGGCAAACACTGATTTGTGGCTTTCTAAGAATAAAAATCTGCAATATTGAGAGAAATAACTGATCATATGTTGCATGTAAAGAAAACTGGGAGGGCAAAATATTGCTCTTGTCAACGTCAGGATGCTACAGAGCATCAGTGTTGTGCCCAGGCTGTCTTGAGCCTCTCACCAGCCGCGTACCAGGCGCTGTCTCCATGCCTGTTGGTTCCTCACTGTCAGAGAGCAGCACACATGGCATTTGTTCTTACATACCCAAGGGTGGGTGGAACACTTTGACTTTGTGGTCTTGAAAGAACTTTAGACTGAATTCACTGCGTCTCACCGTAACCTGGTTTTTATCCAGCATTAATTCTCCGCAGAAAGAAACACAGTTCCAAGAATTTCCACCAAGTCGGTGCCTTCGATGGTCACGAGCTGTCAGATGTTACAGATTAGGTGACGTCACTTTGAACGAGTGATTTAGCCAGTTTTCCAGCCACGTTTCCACCAAGTCGGTGCCTTCGATGGTCACGAGCTATGTCAGATGTTACAGACTAGGTGACGTCACTTTGAAGGAGTAATTTAGCCAGTTTTCCAGCCACGCCATTCTGGACTTTGCCTTTTTTTCTCTTGGAATCCGTGCAAATCCCCCCAGATCGGCACCTGCCCCAAATCACCCTGTGGCCTTGATATTTCCCCCTGGATCTCTGAAAGGTGCTTCTGTCTTCAGTCTCTCTGTGCCCTGATTTGAATATAGTTTGGCTGAGACTTGCATTGCAATGTGGTCCCAGCGTGTCAGGGTGGAGATGCCTTGTGCTCTTTCTGGGAGGATGAGGCTGTGGAGAGCGATCAGTGCATGGCTCCAAGGACTGGGTCAGGTCCCGCAAGAGCAGTATCATAGAGCAAGGCTGCCCTGGCGTTTGTCTCCCAGTGAGGACCTGGCCTCCCGGTTTTGCCATACTACGAAGCAGCATGAGCCCTCATGTGAGTGCAGTGGTTGCTGGTGCTTTGCCCTTGAACTTCCCAGCATCCAGAACCATGAACCGAATGAACCTCTTTGCTCTATGAATGACCCCATCACACGTGTTCTGTTGTGACAGAAAATGGACTCAGACCCCACCCCTGTCACTTCCGGTCCTCCTCCCAGCACTCCCGGCCCAAGACTGGTGTGGTTCTAGCTTCCCTCAGCACCACAAACACTGACAAGGAGGGGCATTCTGACTATGGGGTGCTAGATCTCATCCATCCCCCACACATTGAGTCCCTGTTAGACATAAAATGTATCTGTTGAAGTAGTAGAACATAAATATAAATGAACAGTTAAGGAGGTTACTCAGGGGAGAATCGTTAAGGTGGTATGCATTTCATCCTCTTGTCAGGTGGGTCTGAGTTGATCTTCCAAATGCATTGTTTTTGGAGTGCTCGCTCCTGCCTCACCCTGAAGCCTGTCTCAGCCTTCCCCTCCCTAGAGACTCTCACTGCTGGCTGTTTGGGCACAGGCATTTTTCTGCATTGCCTTCTCCAGCTGCTGCTGTCTCATCTCTGTTTCCCTCAGGTGCCCAATTCTGCACTTGAAAATCTGTTCACCTTACTTAGTTTAAATTAATGGGTTGCTTCATTGGGCTTTTCAATCTCACTACATCACAAAATCTCATCTCTTCTTCTGCTAACTGAGGCAGTTAATGTCTTCAGATCTACAGTCCTGAATAAGAATCCCCACACAGGGGATTCAAAAACAAAGACAAAGTAGCCAGGTTGTGGCTGTTGCCGTAGGGTCCAGTCTCCAATCTAGCTCTGCCGGTAGTGGGTTCTTCTTCTTCCTGTTACTGGTCCCTTCATGTGAGTTTGCTGCTCACAGATGAAGTATCATTCTCCCTCTGCTCCAGATTCTGAGCAATTTGGGCTTGTGGGCAAGCAGCCAGTAGGACAGAGGTAGAGGTGACAAAAGAGAGTGAAAAATAAGACTGGGGTGAGGGAGAGGGGGAGGGAGAGAGAGGTAGAGAAGGCAGCCAGGTAAAGATCTCTGCAGACAACATTTTCAGCAAAGGTTTTAAGTCATCCTCAGATGGGACACTCAGACGCCACATCCCCAGTGCTTTGTCACTGTGCATTGTGTGAACAGCAACTTTGCAAGAAGCTCTGTTAGGCACCAGAGACCCAGCTGGCACAGCAGCACACTCTAATTTCATGAGGTGCATGTGTTTATATTCTTAAGGAAGGACATAAGATAGGAAATAAAGTTCTGATTCCATAGATTCCTAACAGTGGTAAAGTAGATGTGGTTGGTCATTTTCTTGGCCGTGAACACTTTAGGAGCCTCTTTTCTTATGATGGTATCAGGGCTGCAAAATGAGAAGAGCAGTTTTATGTATTGTTGCAGTTGTGGCTTTTTAATTTTAGCAATTGTGCCAAAAAATGCAATTATTTTTTGACAAACTATAATGGGTTCCCATTGCATACATAAGTATTTTAAAGGCTAAAAATTAATTCAGTGATCGTGAAATCTCTTTCTGGATAAATGAAATGTGTACTGTGTACATTTCAGATATGAGAGTAATTAAAAGTCAAAAGACTTGAGTGCTAATTCAAGCCCAGGAACTATTTGTCTTTTGCCTCTGTGGAGTTTTTAATTTCTCTGCAGCTCTATTTCCTTTGTCTGCACTTGGGGGAATCTCACAACCCTTGCCTTTTTCTTCTTTTGCATATCCGTGGCTGTTGCTTGGTCCCCCTTCCCTCCAGCGGACTGTGAACCCCAGAGGACCTGTGGGCAGGTGGAATGGGAAGTGGAGGTGTGATCCTACAGAGGCTTCCCAGGGGAGAGGGTGTCTGGAGACTCCCCACTGATATGTATTGCTGAGGAGGGTTAAACCTCCACAGCTGCTCAGTGCAGAAAATAGAAGCGCTTCCTAGATGCAGGTCCTTCTCCACCGTGAGTCATATCGAAACCGTTTATGCCAAACCTTTGTGGAATGCAGAGAGTAGAATTTCATAATGAAACTATTTGAAATTCTAGACCCAAGGAGGTATTTCTAACACGCAAATTGCTGACATTTGCCGATATATTTGCAAAATGCCAACATAGCCAGCGAGAGTTTTACTGTAAATGTTCCCCATAATGTCCTTTTATTAAGCAAGGCTAAGACATAGTTACTTTGTGGTCATAGGATCTCAAGGTTTTGCCTGCCTGCTGTAACAGACACTCCTTGATTCCCACTGTGGAGACAGAAATGAAACTCTGTATAGAGTTGGAATTATTCATGATGCTACCTAATTCATCATTTGAAACCCATTGAGAATGGTTTCTTTAGTCTCAGATATAAACAACTTTTCCTTAAGATATTTTATGGATTAAGTTATAAAAATAGTTGCTCAGATCATCCCTCACAGTCATGTAAAATAGTCCCTGAATATTTTTTATATTCTGTACATTGCTTTAAGGTTTGTTAGATAGCTCAGTCCTCTCAGTTAACAAGTCAAGCTGATTTTCTCAAGGCCACATGTGTGTAAAATAATAGAAACTAGACAAAAAATGTCTTAAACAGATAGACTTATGGCCCACTGATGAAGACATTGGATGGGACTCCCATGGCTTTGAGACCTGGTTCTACTTTCAATTCTAAGTTCCTGCTAATGCAAACCCTAGGAGGCAACTCAAGCAGTCCCCAGCTCCCACGAGGGAGAGCTGATTGTGCTCCAGGCTCCCAGCTTTGGTCTGGCCTAGGCCCGGCTGTAGAGGGGTGTCAGAGGATGAGAGATCTTTCTCTGATTTAAATACACATATTTTAAACTTGAAATTCTACACTTGTCCTTCCAACTGAATCATGCTGTTCAGTCCTCCAAGCCTTGGCTACACAGGTCAGCTGAAGTACAAAGCATTCACGTCAGCAAAACTGTAGATCTTGGGCTGACCTATCTCCCCCTTCCATCCTGCAAGTGCTCTCCCACGCCCCTGTGCCAGGGACATGACACACACCTGAGATGCAGGTAAGCTTGCTCCGTTGGCCTCTCAGCACTTAAGAAGCCTTGTGTCTCACTCATGAACAGATGTGGTCCAGTGAGGAATCACTCAGCGTTAGTAAAAATGAGGAGACACCAACTCTCGCTGAATTGTCACACTTTTTTTTAAATTTAGAGATTTCCTCCTAGAAAATTTCCCTTGTTGAAAGGGAAATTTAAAATTCGGAATTGCTTGATCCTCTCTTCCATGTCTTCGTTTGCTACATTGACGTAAAATTAAATCCACTCTGAGACTTTCGATACAACTGCAGAATGGCATCGTTTGAATCTGTTTGACCATCTCTGTTTCACTCTCAACTACTACCACCTGTGCAACCAGTCTCTCATCTGTCTGAGGATAGGCAGTACTTAAACATGTTTATTTAAATGTTTATTTTCTTATTTGCTCTATAAATGGTATTATCAGATTTTAATAATCATTTCCAATTAGTGGGATTTGGGCCTTCTGTGATTTTTGCATCTTGTGTGAATTTTGTACGCATGTGTTTATTGAGTGTTTTGACAAACATCTAGTTTTTAAAAATGTGATGGGTCCATACTATGTGGGTAAATATTTTAAAGACTTAAAAATCAGTTCAAAATGATTATGAAGCCTTTCCCAATTTGATGAAATATACATAATGTACATTCTCAAACTTGAATGTTTAGTAAAGTAGATTAGATGTACAAAGTGTGTGTAAAATGGAATATGTAACTGGAGAATATATGCTGTAACTTCGAGTCATATCACAATTTAGCAATTTCTCAGATGACTTGAGATAGCGTGTCACAGTGGCCACCATGTTGCAGAGGTGGATCACAATGAGCTTTTGCTGAAGAGAGCTACACTAGTGCTCTCTTAATGACCTGTGGTTTGCATAGGATAGAAATTCCGAGAAATCCCAGAGTGCATTCGTCCAGGACTGGAATGATTATGATGGTGCAGATGTCAGGACAGCACTTGTTAAACTGAAAGGAATAACCTGCGTATGCGTTCCTAAAACCGCTACCATTGTTGGACATTTGCCAAGTGTTACACACGGGGTTTCATGCTGTGTGAGAATTTGACCATGTGATCTGTTCATCGACTGTGCAATCCAGGTACGAAGATATCCTGCTTCTCAGATGAGGAAAGAGGGTTTCGAGAGTGGAAATTGCTTCAAGGTTACACAGACTGGCATATCGGAGAGAAGTCTGAAGCCAGTATTTTAGTCCACCTCTAAAAGCTTCCCCTTTCAAAACGTTATAGAACACCCCCAAAACTGGTTGGAGGAATTGCTACAGAGCCCCCTAAAAGCAGACCTGCTCACCTGACGTGAAGCCAGCCAGTCACGGACAGCAGCATGGTGAAATGGGTGAGGTGTCTATGGCCAAGCACAGAGCAGGGGGCCTGGTCGCTGTCACTGGATTCCCAGATAGTTAGGGGTGAAGGTTCTTAGGGGTGCAGACCGGGTTGAGAGGTGAATGCTGAGCCAGTGTCCAGGTGCCTGGTCGAATGGCGGTGCTGGTGGCCTCCCTTTGATCAGTTGGCAGTGCGAGTTCTCTGGGGAATCTTGGTGTTGGCCAAGTGGGCTCTGGTCAGTCTGGGCACTCTACACAGGCGGTAGTGACTTTTGGCTCTGGGTCTAGAGTTCCATGCATAGAAACCCCTGAAGAGGAGATGGAACACCAGGGTCTCATCCACGGGGGAGATAGCCCACCTCGTGAGTCCATGGTTAGGGACCCTGCAGGGACAACTGCACTGGTCTCTCAACTCAGTGAGTTAATTTTGATATTAAAAGCAGAGCAAGGAATCTTTCAGCTGAGGGAGGGAGGCTGGGGGCCTGAGACCCGATGCTGTCTAGTGTCTCTGTTCCAAGCCCTGCTTACAGGCTGAGTCTCACAAAGAACTGTCGTTAGCGTGGGTGATGCTGACGTGTTATCCAGTGGTGGGCTGGGCTGTGGGGCCCAGTAGTTGGGCCAGACCCTAGTCCAGATGTGGCTGTGAGGGTGTTTTATATCAGTGTAGCCTCTACAGTCGCTCCTCTTACCCTTGGTAACGTGGGCAGGCCTCACTCTATCAGCCCAAGACCTTAGGAGTAAAAATCAGGTTCCCAGAGGAAAAGGGGGCTCTGTACATAGGCATTCTCCGTGGGTTTATCAATCTCATACTAGAGACTGGAGGAGCAACTTCGAGTTTCCAGCCCACTGGCCTACCCCGTGGGTTTGATTTGTCACAGTCCAGAAATGTGCTAGCCAATGTCTTAGGATCAGTCTCTGAGTACGTTTGTGAACACACACACTCATGTGTGTGTTTACATGCACTCACACATATGCCATTGCTCCCTCTGTCTAGAGAACTCTTACAGGTGCAGAATCTATACAGTGTCTTTTGTTCAGTTCTCTTATTTTAACTTCCTTGTGGTATTATCTTATTAGTTGATCAATTGTAATTGATGTGAGTTTTACATAGAGAGGGTATATGTGTATTAAGTTTTATTTCTGTACTAAGTCTTCATTTTTGTTGTGAGCACGTATGGTCACTTTTAAGAAAGGTTAAAATGGGGCCAGATATAGGAAACATCGTACCTCCTCAGAATATAAATATTTTGTGTATATACTTGAAGTTAATTTCCGAACAGTTTTCATATTTGTTTTGCTGCTAACTGAATTATATTATGTATGGATTTACCTTGCAATTGTTTAAGGGCTGGAAACAATAGGAGTATTTCATTCTTGACTAGTAACCTAATGCAGTCCACTTTGAGCTATGAAATAAATGAAATTGGCTACTTCCTTTATTGTGTAATTCAGCATTTCCCAAACTTCACCGCTGAAATACTGCTTTCACTTTTTGACACAGCTGTCGTCTCCTATGTTCTTAGTAATGCTTTGAATTCAACTCACATTGTATGCACATACATTTGTTTAAAGTGTAAGTTTGTATCGCTATGAGTGAAAAAGCTAAAATCATTTTCCATAAATAAAAGGAAAAGATGAAAAAAGTCTGTAAAGATAGAACCATGTCACTGTGTTCTAGTGAGTTCCTGTTCCTCCTTCAGGTCTTTGAACACGGGCCTGTGTGCTCCTGACTAAGGTTACCGAGGTTGAAGTCCTAGCAGCCCTCATCGGAGTCGCTGTCTGCAGGCAGAGTGAAGACTCTACCAGCTAGCGCATCGATTGATGCTGCTGTTGGGAAAAGCAGTCTCATGCGTGCAGCTTTGACCTCCCTCTGGCCCTGTCAGGGAAGGCCTTGGGCCTTGAATCTTTGCTCCTCAGCCGTGCCGCGATGTCATTTGTGTGGCTGGGTCTTTCCCTGTTTCAGACTCAGTCCGTGCCCCGTTGTTTTGCTTACATGTGTGCATCACATGTCACCTGACCAGCCCTGTGACTGTGTGTGCCCTTGTGAGAGCAGACAGAGGGAGCACAGGCCAGTTGCCTTATTGCACTGCTGGCCCTGTGGATGGATGTCCACTGCTGATGGGGACTTGGCTCTGTCCGTTCTCTATGTCAGTAAAACCTTGTCACCTCCGGTGCTTGACTGTGTTTGGTCTCCCTTGGTGACCCCAGAACATGGACCATAGTCAAAGGGCTCTTCTTGTAGGCTTGGTGACAAGCAGCAGGTGCCACTGGTCCAGCAGCCACCAGATCAGATCATCTCAGAGTTTGGTGGATAGCTGAATCCTGTTCTCTTCAGTGGCTGCCTAGCGCTCCCTCAGACCCCCAGGTGGGAGGCTGAGAAATCCCATTCCCTTCATCATCTGGCTCCCGTCATGAGAATGCGATCTATTGTACCACAACTATTTCTGCAGCCATTGGTGTTGCAAACCCAGGAAATCGAATCTCTTCTTCATCAGGATCACTCGTTTAACCCTTTAGTCTTTTCTCCCTTCCTCCTTGTTGTATGCTGTGACTAGATTTGAGATAGGATTTGAGATAGGTGCAGAGGCCTTGTGGGGCAGCTGCTACAGGAGGTGGAGGTGGAGGTGGTAGCTTTGTTTTGCTGAGTGAACCTGGCAAAATCCCATGCTCTGCTCCGCCCACGTGACTGAGTAAACAACATTATCTGTGAAGTTGCTCGAAGGGCACAAACCCCTTCATTTCCTGTGAGCTCGATTTTACTTAGTGAAGAGTTTCATAATTTTATAATGTTTCTGCAGGAGACACTCTAAAATTATTCTTACAGGTACACAAAACCTAAAATAAACTGCGTTTAGTAAGTAAAATTCATATATATATATATATATATATATATAGAGAGAGAGAGAGAGAGAGAGAATTTCAGGGACAGACTTTCTCCTGGTGGAAAGACCTTTCAGTTGCCGTAATTATTGGTTAAGAGCTATTGTTGTCTTTTTGGGTAGAAGGAGTGAAGGATGGGAGACAAGGACAGGAACTGTGGAGGAGAAACAGTCTCGTCTTGTTAGACTTTGACATCTGCAAATCAGTTAGACCAGGAGCAATAATCACAATTCAAAGATCGTCTCTCTCCAGGCATTTTAGGACGCGAGCTCTCAGCAGAGACGGGGAGTTGACACAGGTGAAATTGCAGGGCTCTTAGAAGTTAATTCTTGAGGGTTCCCACACAGGAGCTTTTCCATTCTGGCTTCACATAACCTTGTTAAAGTACGTTATTAGGAGCTGGCGCTGTGGCCCAGTAGGTTAAGCTGCCCTTTGCAGTGCTGACATCCCATGTGGGCACCCGTTCCAGTCCAGGCTACGCCACGTCTGACCTGGCCCCTCTGATAATGCACCTGGGAAAGCTGCAGGAGATGGCCCCAGTGCTTGGGCCCCTGAATCCACTTGGAGACCTGGAAGAAGCTCCAGGCTCCTGGCTTCAGATCAGCCCAGCTCCGGCCAGTGTGACCCGAGGAGAGTGGGATCCACCTCTTGGCTTCATTGAGGCCAGTTCTGCTTGCCAGGATTCCCCACTGTTGACCGGGCAGCTGTGCTGCAGTCCTGGCTCAGAACTGCATTCTAAGCTGCGATAACCTTCCTTCGCTTAGTATTTTTTCTGTGTTGTTGCTGAAATGCAGAGAAAAGGCAGCATTCTTATCAGCAAGGCTGGCTGATACCCAGAAAATAGTTTTTTAAAAATCTGATCAGCGTCAAAGAGCTTTTCAGAACAGTTTCTCATTCTGAAAGAAGGTTACTAGGGCTTCAAAATGGGGAGGTCAGTAGAGAATTTAGAGGGGTTTGATGTCTGGACTCAGGTGGATCAAGGGAGGTGTTTCAAGGAGAGAAATTATTTTTTTTATTTTTATTTCTTATTTTTGACAAGGAGAGAAATAACCTGAGATAGGACAGATTCGCAGGAAATAATTCACAGTTGGTGAGCATAGCCAGCTGAGGATTTTAAAGTGATTTTTGACAAATGATTTGTTTTCCTGATGAATAATCTGACCTCAGAGAACTCTTTGCCCAACTGAGCAGCTCTTTGTTTGGATACGTTTGTCTGTAGGACTAACCCAGTTTTGGATGGTTTATTGCAGCCAACAGGGAATGTGTCTGGTGGGTTACAGTCCTATCTTTCTGGGCAGGATTTCCCTAGAAGTAATGGGCAAGTCCCGGTGACTGTGATGGCCTCATGTCTCAGTCCTGTTAGGAAGCTGTGTGGGTGCAGGGGGCCCCGTTTCTCTGATTTCTCTCTGTTTGTTGTTGCTCCATGTCCAAACATTCCTTTGGTGATTAGGAGATGATTCTTTCTGTCAAAAAAGTTTCTTATCATGTCTGTTGTGGTTATACTTTGCTTACTTCTCAGATATAGCTATACTTAGATTGCATCTTCATAGAACATAGGAACAACGATGATGATTTCTTAAAAAAAAACAAAAAAACACTTCTCCCTTTTAGACCAAAATTAACCTGTGCATAGCAGGAATGTTACTTCAGATTTTCTGTTGTATTTATTTTGCTTCTCTGTAAGCTTCTTGTCTTGTCATTATCTCAATATTTATTTTTTTTAAGATTATTTATTTGAAAGTCAGAGTTACACAGAGAGAGGAGAGGCAGAGAGAGAGAGAGAAGTCTTCCATCTACCAGTTCACTCCCCAGATGGCCACAATGGTCAGGGCTGTGCCGATCCAAAGCCAGGAGCCAGGAGCGTCTTCCAGGTCTCCCAGGTGGGTGCAGGGGCCCAAGGATTTGAACCATCTACTGCTTTCCCAGGCCATAGAGCAGAGAGCTGGATTGGAAGAGGAGCAGCCGGGACTCAAACTGCCACCCATATGGGATGCCAGCACTGCAGGCAGCGGCTTCACCACGTACACCACAGCATAGGCCCCCTCAATATTTCTGATCTAATCTTCTTATGATATGATAAATGCTACTTAACACACCTATTTTATGACATGTATTGGGTGAACTTGGGTGTTCCTTACTTTGAATTTCATTCTAATCACCCTGACATCTTTAATAAAAAAATTCCAGGGAACTTAAGAAAATACTTATATTCAGTACTTCCTCCAATGCTTTGAACTGTATCGATCTGGAGCCTGCCTTGGGCACTGGAGATATTTCAGTCTCCCCAAGTTATTTTTATTTTCATCTAAGATTGTAGGGAGGTCAGCAATGAGCAAGACACTTGTGGTTTCAGGGAGCTTTAGTGGAAGAACAAACGCATATAAATGCAATAACAACTACTTGAATAGCATTGTCCTAAGAGCTGTGAAGAAAAATGTGAGGCTGCTATGAGGGTTTCCCATGGTTCTCCAGTATTCTTATCAGGGCATTCAGCAGAGGATCCCCTGGGAAGGGGAATTAAGGACAAGACTTCAAGGATGAGTGGTAGATAAGCAGATCATAGAGGAAAAGAAGAAGCAGGCTGAGTGGTGCACCCTGAGACTGTGATGGTCTTGAGGAGATCATGGAGAATGTGTGAGGCTGGAGTTGGTAGAGTTTATGGAATGTGGAACTGATTTTAATAATAGTGGCTAAAGGCCGGTGCTGTGGCATAGCAAGTAAAGCCACCACCTACACTGCTGGCATCAAATATGGGCACCGGTTATAGTCCTGGCTGCTCCACTTCTGATCCAGCTCTCTGCTATGGTCTGGGAAAGCATGGAAGATGGCCCAAATCCTTGGGCCCATGCACCTGCATGGGAGACCCAGAGGAAGCTCCTGGCTTCGGATCAGTGCAGCTCTGGCCATTATGGCCATCTGGGGAGTTAACAAGGGGATAGACTATCTCTCTCTATGCCTCTTCCTCTTCCTCTCTGCCTTACAAATAAATAAATAAATCTTAAAAAAAATCATGACTATCAAACAGGTACCCTATCACTTTGGGTCTTCCTGGGAGAGCACGGAGTGCATTTTGACTTCATTGTAGGGCTCGTGGGGAGCACTTGATGGCAGATTCCTACCATATCTTAGAAGACTCATTCTGGCAGGCAGCCATAGGAGGGAACAGTTGTGGGATGGGAGGTAGACCAGTGGGACTTGGGATCAAGGACTAAATCAATGATTAGATCCAGGGGGCATGACGGATTTGGACAAAGATGGTAGAAGTGATGAAGGAGACAGTCCTATTTGAGATATGGTTTGGTGATATCATGGGTCAGTTTTCAGTGGGTTGGATATGGCTTGCCTAATAACTGCAATGATAGGAAGCATTGCTAATTCTCCTGATACTTGCATCCCATAGTGATAAGTGATAGCACTTTAGTTTGTTCACAGTTTCCAGAGCCAGCAGAGGTAGTTATATACTTCATAGCCTGGCCAAGTTCATTGAAAGTTCTTAAGTGTCCCAGACCTCCAGTAAGTCTGTTATTAAGTCAATAAAAAATGTCTTGTGTTAGCATAAAGGAATAATGAATCCGGAGGAGTTACAATTCCTTGCAATAATTCTGATGAAATGCAAAGCTGATTTTTAAATCCTGTGCTTAGAAAGACATATCTTTTCCTATATTCAAAGTAAACTGAACAGATTTCTTTTTTATTTTGTTTTAAATGACACATAACATGCAAACATATATAGTATGTTGTGATACTTCCACACATGTTTGAATATATAATGCGCTATAATCAAATCAGAGTATTGGCTGGCCTCACGGCTCACTAGGCTAACTCTCCGCCTGTGGTGCTGGCACACTGGGTTCTAGTCCCGGTTGGGGCACCAGATTCTATCCCAGTTGCTCCTCTCCCAGTCCAGCTCTCTGCTGTGGCCCAGGAAGGCAGTGGAGGATGGCCCAAGTGCTTGGGCCCTGCACCCACATGGGAGGCCAGGAGGAAGCACCTGGCTCCTGGCTTCGGAACACTGCAGTGCCAGCCATAGCGGCCATTGAGGGGTGAACCAATGGAAAAAGGAAGACCTTTGTCTCTCTCTCTCTTTCACTGTCCACTCTGCCTGTCAGAAAAAAAAAAAAAAAACTATAAAAAAAATCAGAGTATTCGGCACACCCATCTTCTAGTCTTCTACGACATTGCTCATTTCATTATGGTGAAATCATTCACAGTTCAGTCTTCCAAACACTGTGTTAGTCCATGTGTTGTTCCCTTAACTATCGGACCTGAGAGGAGCTTCATGGCACAGGAAAGGTTCGTTTCAGCTTTCGGTTAGGTTACAGTCAGGATCTGGTGGCTCCACACTTGGTATCTGGTGGAGCCTGCTCGTGGTGGGTGTGGAAGAACAGTCACCTGGTGAGCCAGGAAGCAGAGAGAACAGCTGGACAGAGCTTGAACTCAGTCAACTCCATCACGAGAACCACTCTCGGAGGGCACAGAGCCTACATCCCAAGATCTCCGGCCAGAACCACCTCCTCACATGCCGTAATTAGGTCAAGGCTTCACCCCTAACTCATCAACCATTAACTCCTCAACACCAGAGTCTGAGCATCTACGTGAGTTTTGGGATGACAAGACCTGTTCAATCCATAGCAAAAACTGTCAACTGTAGTAGTTAAACACCAGAACTTATTTTTCCTATGCAACTACGTGCAGTTTTGTGTTCATTTACTATTCTCTCCAGTATCGTGTCTTCTGCTCATCTTCCCTAGCTTCTGGGAACCACTACTTGTTCTTCCAGCTTCCAGGATGTTCAGAGTAACTTTACCCATGTGAGATTGTTGGCGTTTACAGCTTATGGAATCTAGCTCAAGAGATTTTGAGGTAATGGAAGTCACTTTGCTACAAATTAACCTCTTTAGTTGAACAATTTTGTTTTTGAGAAGAAATCCTAGTGAAAAGGTCATTCCTTCCCAGTTGTAGTAAACATAAAATTCAATCTTTTTTGCCACTATGTTAAATGTTCATAGGTCTGTTGAGAACAAGATAGTATGTAATAAAACGCTAATTAATATTTAGCCCAGAAACAATTTGGATTCACTCTGGATTCTCATGAAAATTCATTATTTATGTGTATAAATATATTTGCTTAATATGGAAACACCATATACATTTCCTGAAGCAAATTTTAATATATTTAGAAATTTAGGAGTGGTTGTCAAAGCTACAGCTCTTGGCTAGTAATGATTGCTTTGACAAAATTTTATTAATTCCTACCCAAACACTTCATTAACTGTATTATGGGCCACGATTTCTGACAGCAAGGCAAGATGCTCTGTCTTGTAAGACAAATTCCAATTATATTTGCAACTGCTAACTCAGAAAGACTTCAATGCACAGAGTGCATATAATAGTCAATACATCTCATTATTCATTTGTCAAAACTCATAGAACATACAAGGGTACTTTTAAAAGTTGATGTAAAATGGAATTGAAAGATAAGTTTATTTTGATCCAAAAATATTTTAACATCCAGGCATAATTTTTTAATGCTATACATTTCCCATTCACTTTTAGAAGATCTCTCTCTGCGTAGATTTCAAAATTTTTTGCACATAAAATGAACTTTCTGTTTCATTCAGTTTTATGTGGTCTTGTTGAGGTACCTTCAAACACCACCTAATGTAAAGTGTTGTCAATGGATGATAACCCCCGTTAGTGCAGACTGAACAGTCATAGCAAATGTATCCTGTGATTGAGATAGTGTTAGTGGGAGAGGACATGGAAACTCGTTATTCTGTTCAGTTTTGTGTTGAACCTAAAACCACTCGAAAATTAGGCATATTGAATAGTGTAGGCACTATTATAAGTTTCAGTGCTTTGCTAATGATGTAAAAACATAGGCTAGAAAAAGCACCAAGCATCCAGAATAGATGCGCCCCTGTCAGGAGCTTGCAGGCTCACCCTGACATCACCCCCTGCTTCTGCAGCAATGCGGAGGTAGGGATTACCCTCCTGGCCCAGCTCAAATCAGCGTTCCCACGTGGCGCTAGATGTGTGTTAAGAAGTCTGCCATTCTTAATTGGCCTTTTCCCAGGTACATTATTCATTGAACTATTGATGCTCATGAAGAGGTTGGCAAGGTGTGTGTGTGTGTGTGTGTGTGTGTGAGAGAGAGAGAGAGAGGGAGAGAGAGAGAGAGAGAGAGATAGGCAGGCAGAGATAAAGACTAAGAGTGAAGGAGTTCAGGATTCAGATAATATTCATCTCCAGTGACAGGACAGTTACTTTCTGCCCTGATTACTCAAGCAGAATCAGTTTATTCCACTCATACACTTTTCATCTGTGAAACTGTGAGAGCATCGCTACCTCTCAGGGCCTTGGTGAGGATGGAGTGATTAAATGATACAACGCTGAGTGACTGGGCGCGGGGTTGTCACTGCGTCAGAGCCATGTGCTGAGGAACCTTTGGCAACCCCTCTGTGCGTGAGGTCTGCAGTTCTGATGAGGAGGGAGTTGCATGAAACTATGCTCTGATCCCATTCTGCGGTGAACTGCCAGGACCTTTTCAGAGCTCAATGGAAATGTTCCAGTGGCCTGTTTTCCCAGTAATACCATTTAGTGGGCAACAACCCCAACTGTTCGATGTTAGAGAAAGGGTAGTTGTTCATTATCCCCTAGAAAGTCTGCCAGGTGTTGGGATTGAGGGATTATGGGGAAGATAGAGAGCTTATTCCACATATACACAGGTAAGTGAAGGTATAGCTGCCCAGATCGCAAAGCCAACATGGCCCAGGACGAGGTCTGCCTTAGAAAGTTAAAACACCCAGTGAAATAGGAATTTCAGAGAGGAGTAACAGGCAGTCTAGTGTATTTACTAAAATAATATTATTCGCTTATCAGATATGCAGATGAAGGTGGGAAGCCTCGGTCCTACTTGCTAAGTGTGTCAGCCTTCAACCCTCTTCCCTCTGTGTTCCCACGGCCACCCTGTCAAGGCTGTGCCTTCCCAAAGGCTTACCCGATACCGTGGAGAGCACTTAGCTCTTCTGCGTGTTTTATTCCTGAATGGGGCTCCTTGTCCACTTGCTCATCTCCATGTCTTTGTGCCAACGTCCCCTTCCAGGGCTTCTCGACCTCACTGGCAAGTGCACCTTGTGACTGTCCCCAGGGATCTCAGCCGTCCCACCTGGGAGTCAGGCTCTTCGAGCACATGGGACGTTTCAGCCTGTTATCATTCAAAGGTTAGCACCAGCCGAGCTAATGAGGTCGGCATTGCATTAGTTGGGTCAGAGAATGAAGTGGTGTTTAGATGGAAAGAAAATTGCTAAGACTGACAAAGAGCTAATGATAATTAGGTGCTTAATGGTGTGACGGAGCAGAGAGACAGCTGTAATCCTTGCCTGATGGCTTTTGATGAACTTCCCCTACTTCCTTTGTTATTGCATGAGGTGTGATTTATCACAACTGAAGCATGGTGTATGAGCCTGGAGTTAGAGCTGTACCTTCACACAGTCTCGAATCCTTTCCAAGGTTTTGGGGTGGATAATCTCCTTTTCCTCCTGATAGTAAACCTAGCTGGTACTGACCCAGAGTATGGAGAGAGATGGCGTTAGTTGAAGATAAGGGTCTAAGTGACAAATCCTAATCATTGAGCAAATTTTCCTACTTTGTGAAAAATAGTCACTTTTATAAGGCACAGTGTTGGTGGGAGGAAGTATCCAAATCCCAAGAACAAAATGTTCTTCTGGATTTGGGGGATTTTCTTGTTGTGTCTTTCTTCTCCAAAGAATTATATAACCCATCGCTGCTTCTCATTCCCCACCATGTTGGCCCGCTGTTGACTCTTTTGACTGTGACTCCAGAAAACCAGTGTCCCATGGCATTGAGGGACCCCAGTCTGAAGGTGGGCTGATGGGGCTGGCACTGTGGCGCGGCCTGAAGTGCGACATCCCATATGGGTGCTGGTTTGAGTCCTGGCTGCTCCACTTCCAATCCAGCTCTCTGCAATGGCCTGGGAAAGCAATAGAAGATGGCCCAAGTCTGTGGGCCTCTGTACCTACATAGGAGACCTGGAAGACGCTCCTGGCTCCTGGCTTCAGATTGGCACAGCTCTGGCCATTGTGGCCAAATGGGGAGTAAACCATTGGATGGAAGACCTCTCTTTCTCTCTGCCTTTCCTCTCTCTGTGTAACTCTGAATTTCAAAGAAATAAATAAATCTTATAAAAAAAATAGGTAGGCTGAACTCCTGGCTCACTAGCTGCCCTACCTCGTGAAGGCACTCGGCACTTCATTCTCCACAGCTCATTTCTCCTTTGGTTTATAAATGCAGACAAAGCACATACAGAAGCTGCCTCTCAGTATAGTCAAGGGAACCAAGTTGATCAGTCCAGGTGCAGTTCTCATCACACCGTAAACACCATTATCTTCAAAGAAAGTAATTATTTGTAGTGACTTTTTTTGAAAATATAAAACCATTGTAGTATTAGGAAAAAATGAGTGAAATTTGCTATAGTGTGGAAGAAGAAACTCAATTATGACTCAGAAGCAGTAAAGGATAAAACACACAAAAAAACCCCAACAACATAGTCAAAGTTAAAAATAAAAAAAATAGTAGAAAGCAAACTGGAAATATTCGTTTGATTTAGGGATTCCTGTAGCGATGCACTTCTCCCTTTGTACCGGACACTTGCTTCCCTCTGCCTGGTTTTGGGCTCAAACCTGTGCATGGCATCCTCCTCTTTTTTTTTTTTAAGAGTTTTTATGATTTTTCAAAATTTCTCCGAGAGACACAAAGACAGAGAGAGGCAGATGACAGACAGGGAGAGTTCCCATTTATGGTTTACTTCCTCAGTGACCACAGAGCTGGAGCTTGTCCAGGGCTGGAGCCAGGAACTGTGAATGCATGCGGCTTTCTCACCTGGGTAGCCGGGACCCTGCTACTTGAACCACCTTCTGCTGCTTTCCAAGGTCTGCATTCACAGGAATCCGGAGGCGGTGCCGGAATTCAGGCCAGACACGGCATCCTTACTGCTGGGCTGAGCTCCTGCTCCCCTCTCTCTGGCAGCGACTTGTGTGCACCCCCCTCTCTGTTTTTCTAAACATCACTAAGATTGACCCCATTGCTAAAATAATCCTTAATTGGGAGATGTTTTACAAATAGCATTTCTTTTACCTGTGGCTCTACAGTTCTCCAGGAGTTGGTTCATCAATATCAGAACTCATAGTTATTCCAGCTTGTGAGTCTTTCCTCTGATCCAGACCATGTTGCAAAGAAATAAGGAAACATGTTGTAGCCGTTGCCGTGGCTCACTAGGCTAATCCTCCGCCTTGCGGTGCCGGCACACTGGGTTCTAGTCCCGGTCGGGGCGCCGGATTCTGTCTCGGTTGCCCCTCTTCCAGGCCAGCTCTCTGCTGTGGCCAGGGAGTGCAGTGGAGGATGGCCCAAGTGCTTGGGCCCTGCACCCCATGGGAGACCAGGAGAAGCACCTGGCTCCTGGCTTCCAATCAGCGTGGTGTGCTGGCCACAGCTCACTGGCAGCGGTGGCCATTGGAGGGTGACCCAACAGCAAAGGAAGACCTTTCTCTCTGCCTCTCTCTCTCACTATCCACTCTGCCTGTCAAAAAATAAAAAATAAAATAAAACATAATAAAAAAAACGTTGTGCCCCTTCCAGGGCTTCTCGACCTCATTGCACGTGCACCCTGTGACCGTGCCCAGGGATCTCAGCCGTCCCACCTGGGAGTCAGGCTCATAGAGCACATGGGACGTTTCAACCTGTTATCATTCAAAGGTTAGCACCAGCCGATCTAATGAGGTCGGCATTGCATTAGTACTTCTTCCAGAAGTGATAAGCATCCTTAGCTCTGCAGAAACAAAATTTGTTCAGATGAGAAACCCTACCCTCAGCAGCTCATGGTCGGGCTCTCATGGCCATTATCTCGGTCTTGGTTGCTCATCTGTCCTCTTCCTGGCTCAGGGGTACCGTGTGCTAGGGGACTTGGTTTGAGCATTGCTAGCGAATAGCTCTTGCATCTGTCTCCAGCTAGTGTTCCAGGATTTCAGGAGAACTTTCTCTTGAGACTTGGTTTATGTTCCTATCCCAGCATGCTTAGTGTGTCTGCAGCACATCATGCATGATCTTTAGCTCCTCAGGTAGGATTGCTTGCTGAGCAGACACTAAATATGGCAGAGAAGGAAGACTCCAGTTTCTAAAATGCCATTAATAAGAACCTGTGAGATCTCTTGCCAAGTGCTTATAGGAAGAAGTAGAGGAATTTATCTATCGGTCATCTTAGTAGATCAATAAAAATTATTTTGATACATAGAAACCTTGGTGACAAAATATTTTGTCCATTATCTATATTTAAGGCAAAACTCATAGAAAGGAACATATTTAATGTATTTATACTTCTTATGTAAATCATACACATTTGGCTTCTATTGTGTGCCAGTCAGTCTTCTAGTTGTTGGGAATAATTAGAGAACCAGGCAGATGGAACTCTCCTACCATTCTAGGGTTTATAATCTGACAGGGAATGTGTGATAAACACAGCATCTACACACAGAGTCCCCAAGTGATGATATTCTTACGGTTTTATGGATTTTACAATTGTGCAAAAATAATACCCATTTAGTAGAAAATAGACTTGGAAATGTGAATTTTGGTCTTTCCCTCAGCTACCAATTTTCAGTGCATGTTCTTTTTTAAGATTTATTATATTTATTTGAAAGATCTCTCATCCATTGGTTCACTCCCCAAATGGCTGCATTGGCCAGAGCTGAGCCGATCAGAAACCAGGAGCTTCTTGTGGGTCTCCCACGTACGTGCAGGGGCCCAAGGACCTGGGCCATCTTCTATTGTTTTTCCCAGGCCATAGCAGAGAGCTGGATCAGAAGTGGAAGCCGGGACTCAAGCTGGCACCCATATGGGATGCCAGCACTGCAGGCTGGGGCTCTAACCCACTGCACTACAGTGTCTCCCCAGTCCACATTCTTCATAATGCCAGACAGTAGCAGCAAGGGCAGCCCCCCACCCCATCAGGGTCTACAGGGGAACCCCAACACTGTAGTGGTGTGTGCATGACATTGGAGTATTCCGTACATTTTCAGCATGCAGTTGGATTATTAGGACGTAAGCCTGCCATAAGCCAGGGCACACCTGTTTGTCAGTACCAAGACGGATGTCCAAGGTGGGCCGGCTGAGGAGGAAGGACAGGAATTCGGAACAGCCTGTGGTGTGAGGTCAGGTTGCAGCTTTAATCACTGTGACCAGGGTGCCCTCCAGGGCACTGTGATGGTAAAGTAGATGGGTGGAGGAGGGGGAGGTGCATAATCCCCATCACTACCTGAGGACAATTGCTGCAGGCAGAGTGCTCCAGGGGAGAACATGCAAGCACATTCTGACTGGGCTGGGGTAGCACGGCCAAGGGACAGAATGGGGGAGTAGAGGGTCAGGAGTGAGGGCAGGAGTGGGAGTGGGGAAATACATTAGAAATCAGTGAAGAAAGGTGTCCCCAGCACACGGCGAGAAGGAGCCAAGCTGGTCCAGGCAAGGTCTCGGTGGCTCTGCCAAGTGCTTTGTAAAAGGCCAGGTCATGGATTCGGGGCTGCGCTTCCACGCGGTTTGTTTTCCCAAGGCAGGAATTGTAGTGACTGAGCTGGGAGAGTGCAAACATTGCTGCACACAACCGTGCTAGGCGCTGTGGTTCTGCTGCCTGCCTTTGTCTCCTGTGATGCGGATTCTGGGCTGTAGAAGTCTCTGAAGCTCCTTTTATTTATTTGTGTTACTTTTCATTTCACAGTTTTATGTTTATAAAACAAAAATTATGTAGCGGTACAGAGTCCCAATATGCTTGACAGCCAATTTCCCCTACTGTTAACCTATCAGTATGAAATATTTATCACAGTCCATGAACCACACCCAGCTTGGCCTCTTATTAACATCGCATGTTAGCGTAATGTACTTGTCATAATTAATAAACCACATGCACAATTTCATCTTTTTTTTAATCCAAACTCCTCTATCGCTCTCACCCTTTCCAGGCTCTAGTAATCAACTTCCTGCGTTCAGCTAGAGAGTTTTTTTGTAGCTCTCACATAGAAGGGAGGGTATACGGTACTGGTATCTCTGTATCTGTCTTATTTCACTTAATATGAGGCCCTCCAATTCCATATGTTCTCCTGCAACTGACAGAGTTTCATTCTCTCTTTTTGGTGAATGATATTCGATTGTGTCTGTGTGTACAGCTTTCCCATATTTTTTATCATTTCACCTGCTGGCAGAGGACACCATGGTTGATTCTATACACGGGCTTTCGTCATCAGTGCTGTGATAAACTTGGAATGATTTCACAACTTTGGGGTACATAGTCAGTATTGGACTCGCTGGTTCACATGGCTGTTCTGTTTCTAGCTTTTTAAGCAGTCCCCATACTATTTTCCACAGTGGCTTTGCTAATTTACATCCCCACCAACTGTGTGTAACAGTTCACGTTTCACCATATTCTTGCCAACCTTTGCTCCTTTGTTTTTGATAATAGGCATTCTGACAGAGTTGGGTGAGATTTCATTGTAGTTTTGATTCACATTTCCCTCATGGTGGGTGATATTAAGCGTGTATTTGTTGGCCGTTTGTATTTCTTCTTTTGAGAATTGTCTATTCAGATCACTTTTCCATTGCTTAACAGGATTGGTTGTTTTGTTGCTAAGTTTTTTGAGTTCCTAACACTTTCTGAATTTTAATCCTTTGACATTTTCAAATGATTAAAAAATACCTACAAATAAGACCTGGGCTTCTACTACCTTGGTGTTTTCTGCTTCATCCTGAGTTCCCACTGCCCAGCAAATATTCCTGCTTCCCCCTAAATAATTACATTTCTATATTCAAATACTGGCCTTTGTATCAATGCATTTGACCTTGTGGAGCCAAAACAAAGATTTATTTTTTTCCAGTGAGAAAACAAGTCTTTGGGATGTCTTTGTTTTTATCCCTATTTTTATAAAACAGTTCAAAGAGAGGTGTCAGGCAGGTTGGAAAGAAGGCACAGGTGTGTATGAACTCAGTTAAATGTCCCTGATCCTGGCTTCAGTTTCTCTCAGCTTTGGCTGACTCTTGGTGGAGTTAGACATGGAGGTTTCCACATGGGGTATCTTCAGTGTAAGAATTCTGGTCTCTGAGATGCTTTCAATGCCATTGGTATGTGATGGGCTGATAGACCACATGTTGGGAATTCATCCGGGAGCACTCATAAATGTCATGTTCAGTTTATGTATGATATCTCTGAAAGTATGTGAAAATTACAAGTGTGGATATAATCAATGCTTTCGTTCTATGACCCAGAGATCCATTGGTGTCTTGATTTCAGATAGAGTCAGTACTATGGGCCTGTTTGCTTCCTTATGGAGTTGGCTTACCAAAATTCCTGTTTTGGACTTCTGTAGCACCTTACTGTTGACAGAACGCTGACATGCATTTATGTCCGTATTCAGAGAACTCTTTCACATGTCACATGCTGAACTTTCTGGAGCACACCATATTATAAATGCTATGGGGCACCAGCTGACAATATGGCTGCTTAGAGGAGGTTTTGCTTGAGACCACAGGGTTGTTATTAATTCACGAGACTGAGTTTTCTGAATGGAGAAAACAGACTCAAGCTAGTCTGAGCAAGAAAGAATGGGCTTCGATGCCTGCAAAGCACAGCGATGAAGCTGCAGTGAGCTGTGGCTTGATCCTGGTGGTGAGCGTGCCGTAGGGCTCAGCTCCACAGCCCTTTTACTTTTGCCCTCAAGTGTGATATCATTATTCTCAGCCTGGCATCTCTGAGGCTGCCAGCCCATCCACAAGACAAGACGTGCCAGTCCAGCGGTGAGGGAGAGCGCCTCTTGCATGCCGTGGCTCCTGTTGAGCCCTGGGCTGCCTCAGTTGTACACCTGCCAGTAGATTCCAGCTGGGTTGCCTGTTCTTCTCAAACAGTGAGAGTGCCATCCCCTTTCCTGGGACCATGTGGGCACCAAAGTGGAAAACTGGATGTGTTAGAAGGGAGGGAAGGCCGGCGCCACAGCTTAATAGGCTAATCCTCTGCTGTAGTCCCAGTCGGGGTGCCGGATTCTGTCCCGGTTGCCCCTCTTCCAGGCCAGCTCTCTGCTGTGGCCAGGAAGTGCAGTGGAGGATGGCCCAAGTGCTTGGGCCCTGCACCCCATGGGAGACCAGGAGAAGCACCTGGCTCCTGCCTTCGGATCAGCACGGTGTGCCGGCCGCAGCAGCCATTGGGAAGTGAACCAATGGAAAAAGGAAGACCTTTTTCTCTTTCTCTCTCTCACTGTCTACTCTGCCTGTCAAAAAAATTTTTAAAAAATTTAAAAAAGAAGGGAGGGAGATTACCCCTGCTGGGAAAGTGGGAAGATGATGGTTACTCTGGGGCTGAGACCAGGTGAAAATGACCTTGGGGAACGCACAAATACTGAAATGATTGAAGTCAGCTGGAGTCGGAAGACCGGCTCCCCAGAAGTCAATGGCAGAACTTGGCTTAGACCTGGAACTTCCAAGACCACATCCATCACCCTTTCTGCCCTAAACTAGGGTACTTCAAGTGGTTATTTGCAAGTGGGATTAAAAGAAGAATTTGCTTTGAGGTAAAAATAGGCATATTTTTCCATGCAGTGCATTTTCTACTTTTTGAACACCCCTTGTATACATGGATTTCTACATTTTTTTTGCACCCAAATAAATGTATCTTTCATTTCCACTTGCCAAGAACCTCTTGAAATCCCCTCATTCTGTAATTTGCATGGAGAGCCAAGCGCTGGGGGTTGATAATTCACAAAGCAGTTTTGGCCGTGTCTGTGCAAAGCTGCTGGGTCATGTTTGTCCAGACGAGTGGCAGCCGCTAATTTTAGCTGCAGTTCCAGATATAGATGAGGAGCAACCAGAGAAGGGCGCTGCTCTCCCTCACAGGGCACTGCCACGCTTCGCACAGCTAAGAGGCCATTCCGTCGAGACTGTCAAAGTCTCTGTGAGGATGAATCATCCCTGGCCCCTTAATTGAGGAGCCAGAGGCAAAGGCTGGTGAATTAGCAGAGCCACCCCAACAGCAGCCCAGATGGCCTTGGTCTACAATGGGCAGTCTGTGGTTCTGGCCACCGTAAATCACACACGCAGGAGCCAGAGTCCAAAGGCCAAGGGCTACCAGGGAACCTGTGTTCATTGTTTCTGTGACCAGAGAGAAAAGTCCAATAGCAATGTAAAATTTCACTAGTGTGTTATTAAAGAGTCGCCCTGACTCCAAACACCAGACTGAGTTCTGCTTCTGGCTTTGTAGTCATATCACTGCCCTGGCCATACTGTTCTCCTCCATTTAAAATGAGAGGTCTCAGCTGGACAGCCACAGAGGCCCCTCCCAGCTAGGAGGGCTGGTGTGCTTTGATCTGGATCTGTTATCTGGGATGTGAAACAAATGATTATTCCATTCTGAGATTTTTATGAAAAGACAAGCGTTCCGTTCAGCGGGTTTGAGTGTGTGCTCCTTGTAGGTACTGTGCAATGGGCATCACCTAGCACACTTGGCTACAGTGCAGGGGCTGGGAACAGCCTGAGAATCAGCAGCTAACAGCCCCCTGGCAGATGCCAGTACAGGCTATCCCCAGCCCAGACTTTGTGCCCTAACAGTAGGCAGGGTAGTATTCAATGTATATTTCCATCAGAATATGTCCATAGTACGAACAGATGATGAGGAACAGGAAGAGAAGTGAGGACTCTTCATATATATATATATATATATATAGAGAGAGAGAGAGAGAGAGAGAGAGAGAGAGAGCGCATTTACAAATCGAGTAAGAGCCAAGACCTATAGATTAAAAAAACAAATTTTGATAAAAGCAAACATTCAAACAGTGGCATCTGTTGGACTTCAGTAAATGAATGACAAGTGCCTTCATAACACTTCGTTGTTATGGATTACGGGGAGACTCCTGGCTCATCCCTGATGAGCACAGCAGCTGTTGAGACCTAGGAGGAAGGTTTCATTTTATTTTATTTATTTTTAATTTTTTCGAAGAGTTAGAGAAAGCGTCCATCTTCTGGTTCACGCCCTTCATGGCTGTAATGGCCAGGGCTGAGCCAGGTTGAGCCAGGAGCTTCGTCTACATCTCCTGCCTGGGTGCAGGGGCCCGATCACTTGGGCCATCCTCTTCTGCTGTCCCATGTGTGTTAGTAGGGACCTGGATTGGAAGTGCAGCAGCTGGGACTTGAACCAGTGCCCATATGTGATACTGGTGTTGCAGGTGGCTGCTTTATCCTTTATGCCACAATGTCAGCCCCATAGATGGTTTTAAAGGCTCTTAGCACCAGGCAGATGGAAACGCTGAAGTTGAAGGACTTACTCATGCATAGCGTGGGGCATCCTGCCAGCTGGAGATACACTGGGACGTCCTCTGCAGTCCCGTATTTCTGACCCAGGACTGTGGGTATTAATGATCCTACTCCTGAACCAAATCACTTACTCTGACCCTCCAGCGTTTGCTTTCCCCCTATTTGTGTTCATGGAGTCATCATATCTCTGCACATCCTCTTGCTGTAAACAACATCCATCGTGAGCCTGAAGCTCTTGATGTGGGCATCCTGCTTTTATCTTTCGCTATAACGTCAGTAACGAGCAGGGAGGGACCTGGACAGAGCACCGTGTGGCAGTAGCACCGCAGGACCGAGCAGTGACGTGTTCCAGGGGCATCTTTGACTTCCTGGATTTCTCATCTCTGGGTCTGATGAGCAAAGTTCACATGTTCCCTCCTGCGTGTGTTCCAGTCATAACAATAGACACTGAAAATAAACGTGTCTGCTGGGATGAGTGTTCTGTGCTTTATTGGGCAGTCTGAAAGATGACTCAGGATCCTCACCATCTTGGGGTCCTTGTCACTCCCCACAGCATCACTCTCTGTTTGCCGGGATCCTTGATCAACAGTTGAAAGGCAGAAAATAGGTGGGAGGGACGCAGTGCCAATCAGGGGCCTGGATGTGTAGTGCTGTGGGCTAGCGCCCAGTCAGGCTGCGATCCTGGCACTTCCTTCTCCCTGTCCAGGTGGGTGGGGCCAGTGCTTATTGCTACCTGCCAGTTTGTATTGAAATTTCTCTCTCTCCTTTTCTTGGGGGAGTCCTGGGAGGAGAAACGTGCTGTTGGCCATTTTCAAGTGTCCTGGTGACTTATTCCAGAGGAGTTCAGCTGTTGTCACTAAAAACGTTTCCTTGACAAGTTATAGGCAGGTGATCGGTAGCCCCCTGTGCAGCTGGGCAGGTGTCAGGTGTCTGTTAGGTAGATCAGCCACAGTGGTAGCAGCAGTCATCACAGGCTTGGGCGCTGACATGTCCTGACTCCACAGTATCTGGTTGTGCATTTGTGCTTTGTGACTTTGTCTTCTAGAGTCACTTCTCTTCCTCCTCCCCCTCCTCTGCCTCCTTGTCCTTCTTTGCCCATAGCCCGGGGCGGGGCAGACAGTGCGCTTCTCATCAGGTACGAAGCCAGTAAGGAACTATGCTTCCGAACCCCTGCGCTCACTTCCTGTGTGTTGTCAGCTGTGTCCTGGTATCTCTCGTTCTGTGTAATAGCTTTTCTCCTGAGGGCAGAAGGCCTGCATGTCCTGGTTCCTGGAGGACGGGGCTTAATCTCTTCCTGGGGAGAGAAGCAGTGACAGGAGAGGCTGGAAAGAAGGGGAGGGGCAAGTGAGAAACATGGAGAAGCCTTGAATGGCTTGTGGAATTCTCACTTTGATCCCACTCTCCCAGGAAGCCCCTAGAAGGAGACAGAAAGAGGACATGATAATGACAGTGTTTGTGAAAAATGAGAGAATACTGGGGCTACAATGTCTTGCAATATTGAATTCACAGTTGCATCCTATGAAATATTTATTTAAAACCTGTCATCTGAGTTGGAAACTTATTTCAGAACAAGACGACGTTTTGATTGATTCTCAAAGCAGTAGATAAATGAGTTTATATCCCTACTATATAATGCATGTTTAAAAATATAATTCAGATAATAACTAAGCAAAGTTATTTTACAAAGCATAGTTACAGCACGTTTACTATTGTACTATAGTCATGATTATGTGCAATCCATTGTTTCATTTGATTTTCCAGTTTTCTTTCTTTGCTCTCTTACTCGCTTCCTCTCTCTGCTTGGGTGTCTCTTTCTCTCTTGCAGTTCTCTCTTGTGTCAGTGTAAAAGACAGAAGAAAATGCCATCCAGTACGCTCCATCGCAGTGCAGATTGTACTTCCTTGTTGAATTTTTTCTCACCTCGCTGTTCCTCTTCCTTCTTAACTCTGGTATTCCAGAATCCCGTCTAGGAACGAGAGCTCGCTTCAGCAGCAGTCCCGGCACAGGGCTGTGAGTCTGTGTGGAGTGAGCCAGGGGTGTAGAGACGGCAGGGGGATGAGGGTGAACACGGTGGGAAACCCTTCCCTTCTTCACCGCGTAGCATTCCACCCCTCACGTTTGCAAACCGCCAAATGTTCCCGGGGCTGCTTCCACCTGGGAGCCCAAGTTCCACCACAGACTTTCATCCCATTCAGATGCCCTGAAGGTTAAAAGTAGTGGCATTTGGTGTGGATAAATTTTTCATGATTTGTTCCTATTGAAGTTTTCATTTTCCTCCTCGAAAACATCGGATCGCGTGTTTTGACAGCTATGGGAGAAAGTACTCATCATGGTTTTTGTTTTTTATTTACCTATGCGAAAGATGGTGGTGGGGAGAGAGATTCACAGAGAGAGACAACAGAGACAGAGGTCTTGGATCTGCTGGTTCACTCCTGAAATGGCTACAACAGCCAGGGCTGGGCCAGGACAAAGTCAAGACCTTGGAGCTCCTTCTGGGTCTCCCACATGGGGTGGCAGGAGCCTGAGAAGTTGGGCCATCGTCTGCTTCTCCTGCTTTAGCAGGAAGTGGGGTCAGAAGTGGAGCAGCTGGGACGTGAACCAGATCTCCGATACTGGAGTGGGAGTCTGAAGCGGTGTCTTAACCGCTGCACCACACACCTGCATTTTCATTAACGTCGTGTTTCATTAACATGATCTCGGCTTTATTTTCTCATTGCCTCAACCAAATAATATTGTCACGAAAAAGACAAAGCTGAACTGAACGTCTCAGAAGCCCCTTGAAACTAGATGGTTTAGAGTGAATTCTGAGTTAGGTTTTTCAGTTGCTGTCTACACGAAGCATCAGCTTGCATTAGTCCAGTATGAAGATATGAAGGGCCAGGTTTAGCTGGTGAGTGTGAGCTGAGAACACGTCTCATTCTGATCCTGAGGACGGAGAGGAGTGGTCTCTGTTCCTGTTCTACTTCATCTTCCCATGATTTTCTGTTATGTGGCAGATCCTCACTGCTCTGAGTGGTAGGAGTCCAGCAGGGAACAGGTGCAAATCCTCGTGTCTGCTTCCAGCTCCCACCAGTAGGATCCAGTATCTTGGAAGGCTTGATCAGGACATGGAGCATATTTTATTAATGTGTTTATGTTTATTAACTATGTGATCACAACCCCACTGACAGCCTTGCTCTTATAACTATCATTTTATAATATGTCTATATGCTATTTATTTATAAACAATGATTTATATTTATTTTATAATATGGGTGTGTGCATATTGGTTTTCGGGGGGAGTGGGCAGTGATTAGTAGAAATGTTTTTGCTTGTAGTCATGTGCACACACCAAAACTCCTTTTTTTTAAAGATTTATTTATTTATTTGAAAGAGTTACAGAGAGAGAAGGAAAGGCACAGAGAGAGAGACAGAGAGGTCTTCCATCCACTGGTTCACTCTCCAAGAGCCAGGAGTTCCTCTGGGTCTCCCACGCGGGTGCAGGGGTCCAAACACTTGGGCCATCTTCTGCTGTTCTAGGCCAAACCAGAGAGCTGGATCGGACGTGGAGCAACCGGGACTCGAACCGGTGCGCATATGGGATGCTGGCACTGCAGGCGGCAGCTTTATCTGCTACACCACAGCACCAGCACCCAAAATCCCTTTCATCTGAACTACAATTTGTCTGTCTCTTACTCTTCCTCCCTCCCTCCTTCCCTCTCTCTCTCACTCTGCCTTTCAATAAGTAAATAAAGCTGAAAAAATAAACTTCCCTCCAAGTTTTAGGTTGTTCTTTCAAATGAAATGTGAGAGGCTGTTGTGATGTGACCCTTGCTCTAGGGATGTGAGAATCAGTCGTAGTCTGTCTGAATCCCAGTGACTTGTTACACGGGTTTATGTGCTTTTTCCTTTAGTCTGAATTTATTGCATTATGTGCCTAGGGAAATACAATGCCTACAGAGTTGCCCAGTGATAAACTTAAACTGCTTTTTTCCCCAAGAATTTTAAGATTCTTCATTTGGGATTTAATTAAATGCATGCCTTTTAGACAAACCTGAAATATGACGGAAATGAGTGTGATAAACGCATGCTCTGCATTCTCTGCCCCCACACATCACTGCTGCTGGCATTTGGTTTTAAACCGAGAACAGTTGTCAGACTGGGCAAAGATTTTTGACAAACTTACTATGAAATTCAGGGATGAACAAGGTGGTATGTACCTGCTGCGTTCTGTTACTCCCTAGGGAAAACAGCATATCCCTGTAGACCTGGGAACTCGCGTCAGACATGCACTGTCCATTTGAGCTGCCATCAGAATCCCACTGAACGGGGGCGTTGTTTCTCATGGCTTCCCCAGGTCAGAGGTCCCCTGGTGGGTTCTGTGTCGCGCGGTCTGTTCCTGTGAACCTGATCACAGACAGCTGTCTCTTTCCTTGAGAACTTCAGGATGGAGGGCTGAGCAAGCTCCCCGGGTAGGAGCCCCTTTCATGGGCGCCAGTCCCATTCCCCATTCCCAAAGGCTCACCCAGCAAGAGGTCCCACCCCCTAATGCCAACTCCTTAGGGGTTTTGGTTGTGCATATGAATGGGGTGGGTGAAATTCTCAGAGCACAGAGAAGGCTCCAGGTGGTCATGACAGGGCCTGGCAGGGACCTCTCCCCCCTGGGGGGGGGGGGCTGCAGGAGGTGCACTGCTGAGGGGCTCTGAGGGCCTGCATCCTACAGAGGAAGGGAACTCGGAGGCAGTGTTTCCTGGCCCCAGTGGAGCAGCAAACAGCAGTCTGTGCACGCTCTCTCCTCCGCCAGAGCCAGAGACCCCCTGGAGCAGAGCACTGCAGAGCAGGCAAAGCTTTGGTGACCAGGACACAGCTCCTCCCCCGACAGAGATCCTGGAACTCCGGGTGGGACTTGGAGACAGAGCACAGTGAGCAGCCTGCTCCTGCTCAGAATGCCCCAGTCGGGGCCCGTGGGAGCGCAGGATCCTCAGACCGAAACAGCACCACCAGCTCAGAAAACCGAACTGCAGAGAAAGCCCAACCCACAGAGTAGGCCAGAGCCAGGGCATTGTGTATAAACAGGGAGGCTGCTCTTCTGAAGGGAGCAGGAGAAACCGGGCCCCAGGTCTCCCAGATGGAGAGGCAGCCTGTCCAGGACCCAGCAGAGAGTCGGCCATTACTCCACCACGCCTGGAAACTCAGGTTTGAATGAGGACGCTCGTGATGGCCATCATTGCTGAGATGAGCAGCCCTGGGATTCTCTGCTGAGGTTTCTACAGCAGCTGATGGGAAAATCCCCAGTAATCTGTTACAGGATTGAAGGAAACAAATGAAAGAAAATCGTAAACATTATCAAAATCCTAGGATTGCATAATAAAAGAACCACATGGAAATGATCAAAGGAAACTAAAATCCCCTAAAACCCTCCTATGTGGGCTCAATAGTAGGGTAGAGATGACAGAGGTTAGAGTAAGGAAAGAAGAGAAGAAATCAATACGGTTTGTTTAATTTGAAAAATCGAAAATGCATGAACGAAGCAGCAGCCAGGTAGGGGAGGAGCGGAAGAGGGAGGAACAGAGGATCTGGGACCTGTGGGGACATCAGTGCTGGCTCAGCACCCGCCGCTCACGACAGAAGAAGAAAGAGAGAAAAGCAGACATGACTATATTAAAATCAGATATGATAATGTATTTCATAGCAAAGAAGATTTCTAGATTTCTGGAGACAAAGAGAGACACTGCATTGTCTGCGTAACACTCCTGAATGTGTGGGTGTCGAACAGTGGAACCTCATGTTGCATGAAGTAGCAGCCAGTAGAGCTGGAAGGAGCAACAGCCCAAGTCATAATTACATAATTGCCTTATCATCCCCTCTCAGAGGTTGGAAACTGACAGAACTTTGGATGGAAGAGTGAGCAGTGATATTGAAGGCCTGAACAACACGATCATCTAGCAGGAATGACTAAATGCAGAGCATAACTCATATGTAAATAATCAATGCCCTTAAGAGAACAGAGCAGTGCCTGCTTTTTGTCAAATGCCAAGTGAAACAGTCGTCCGTGTAGGACATATGTGGCTCCATAAGGACATACCTGAGGAAGTGGGGCCGGGGTTGTGGCATAGAGGGTAAGGCCCCTGCCTGTGATGTTGGCATCTCATATGGGCATCGGTTCTTGTCCCAGCTGCTCCACTTCTGATCCAGCTCCCTGCGATAGTCTAGCAAAAGCAGCAGAGTTTGGCCAAGTGTTTGGCTCCTGACACCCACACAGGAGAACAGGATGAAGCTCCTGGCTTTGGCTGGGCCAAATTCTGGCGACTGTGGCCATCTGGGAAATGAACCAGTGTATAGAAGATCTCAATCTCTCTCTCTCTGTAACTCTGAATTTCAAATAAATAAATAAATCTGCTTTCAAAAAAAGTAACAAGGTCACAGTGTGCTCTCTGACATAATAATATGAAACTGGAAATGAGTAACAAAAAGGGAACAGGAAAATCTCTAAAGAAATATCAATTTTATTTAAATAATTTATAACCAAAGAGAGAGTTTAGATAGAAGTTTTGAAACATAAACACTTGGGGTCGGCATGGTAGCACAGTAGGTAAAAGTGCCTATGATGTTGATCCCATGTGGACGCTGTTCAAGACCTGACTGCTCTTCTTCTGATGCAGCTCCCTGCTAATGCACCTGTGAAAACAGTGGAGGATGACTTACGCGCTTAGGCCCCTGCATACACATGGGAGACCTGGAAGAGGCTCCTGGCTTTAGCTTGGTCCAACTCTGGCCATATGGAGAGTGAACCAGTAGATGGATCCTCCCTCCCCTCCAACTCTTTCAAATAAATAAAATAACATTTTAAAAAATACATATGTGCATTAACTGAAAATAAGACATTTCAAAATACACAGAATGCAGCTCAAGCAGTATTGAAACTAATATCTTTTTTTAAAAAATCTTTTATTTAGTAAATATAAATTTCCAAAGTACAGCTTATGGATTACAATGGCTCCCCCCCATAACTTCCCTCCCACCCGCACCCCTCCCATCTCCCACTCCCTCTCCCATTTGATTCACATCAAGATTCATTTTCAATTCTCTTTATATACAGAAGATTGATTTAGTATATATTAAGTAAAGATTTCATCAGTTTGCACCCACACAGAACATAAAGTGTAAAATACTGTTTCAGTACTAGTTATAGCATTAATTCACATTGGACAACATATTAAGGACAGAAATCTCACATGAGGAGTAAGTACACAGTGACTCCTTTTGTTGATTTAACAATTTGACACTCTTGTTTATGGTGTCAGTAATCTCCCTAGGCTCTAGTCTTGAGTTGCCAAGGCTATGGAAGCCTTTTGAGTTCACCGACTTCGATCTTATTCCGACAGGGTCATAGTGAAAGTGGAAGTTCTCTCCTCCCTTCAGAGAAAGGTACCTCCTTCTTTGATGGCCCCATTCTTTCCATTGGGATCTCACTCGCAGAGATCTTTCATTTAGGTCTTCTTATTTTTTTTGTTCAGAGTGTCTTGACTTTCCATGCCTAAAATACTTGAGAGTAATATCTTAGAAGTAAATGCTTGCATTAGGAATGAGTAGTATCTGAAATCTGATATATAAGCCAGGACTTCAAGAAATCAATAAATGAATAGCAAAATCAAAACAAGTAAGAAATAATTATAAAGTGATTTTTAAAAATTTATAATTAACACAATAGAGAGAATCAATGCAATAAGAAATTCATCCCTAGAAAAATCAGTAAGAGTAAAAAACCAATTTTAAGATTGATGTAATGGAAGAGAGAGATGCAGTGAATTGTTAAGATCAAGAGTTAGAAAGAAGATAACACTACAGATCCTGCAGCAATTCCAAAGGTAATAATGGGTACTACCAACTACTTTGCATTACTACCAACTACTTTGCATTGAAAATTGGAAACTTCTCAAGAAATGGATGAAAGATTGAGAAAATCAAAAATTTACGAAACTCAAATAAGGTGAAGTAGATTGTGTCAGTCATCCTGTAATCAATAAAGAGAATGAATTTGTAACGAGTTTTACTGAAGAAGGATTCTTCAAGCCCAGGATTTAATCTTAAGCCAAAGGATTTAATGCAGAAGTAACACTTGGCCTATGAAATGCTACAGAAAAATAGAAGGGCACATACCTAACTCATTTTTTCAAGTTATTATTATCCCAATACTGAAAGAAATGAGGAAAGAGAAAAGAAACAAAGGAGAACTAAAATCAGTGGCTTATAAAATTGGAAGCAAAAATCCATAGCAAAATGTTAGCCACCTTGGTGTATGACATGCAGAAGGAATTGGGTGCCCTAGATTTGCTCTAGGAGTGCAAGGCGGGCTCACCATTCAGAATCCGTGGATATGTAGAGAACTAGTGGCATCGGGCAAAGGTCTGTGACACCTGCTGCAATCCTAGGGTACAAGGAGTTCACATGTCACTTTATGGAGTTGAACATTATAATTCCTATCTGTGAATAAATACTTAGTAGCCAGTGTGACTCCAGGGAGCTAAGGCCAGTCTGAATCTGAAGGCAGGTGGCTGTGGGTGACTTGTTGAACATGCATGTGGTGATGTCTGGGAACAAATGACAGACACTTCCTAGGGAGGAGATCAAGAGTCATTTGATATAAACAAGAAAGAGATGAAATCCACGCCCACTCTGCCTGGGGCTGACTGTCACTTTTCTTTTTTATTATGAAATTCTTAATAACCCTGTGCTTACCTGTACATTGGCTAAAATGACTTTTAATGAGACCATAACAGAATTTGAAGCCCTGAATAAAGTCTCATTCAAAGAGGGTGTTGTCACCCTGCACTTGCTTACAGAAACCTAATGTTGTAGATACCAGGCAGGGGAAGGAGGAGTGTGCTGTGCTGGCAGGGACAAAACAGTAAATGCGCATAGATGCTGCCCCTCTCCTCCTGAACAAACCATGATGTTATACATCTCCATTGTTCAATCAACTGGAATTTCCTGAAGCAAAGAAATGCAATCTGTATGGAGTCCACTGTTCATGGACTTTTTTTTTTATTTTTTGATTGAAAAGCAGAGTAGAGAGTGGGGGCAGGGGCTCGGAATGGGGGAGGGAGGAGAGAGAGAAGAAGAGGAGAGAGAAATCTTTTGTTTGCTGGTTCACTCCCCAAATAGCCACAATGGCCAAGGCTGGGCTAGGTCAAAGGCAGGAGCCTAAAAACTGCAGCTGAGTCTTGTGTGAGGATGGCAGGAGTCTAAGCACTGGGACCATCTTCGTTTTCCTTGGCACATTTGCAAGGAACTGAATTGGAACTGGGCCAGACAGAACTCCAACTGGTGTTCATATGGGATGCCCATATCCCAGATGTTGGCCTAACACCCTAACCCGCTGTACAGCAACACTGGTGACATTGATGGACTTTTCAGCCTGTACTTCTTGGAAAAAAATCCATTGCTTCATTTGTGCTTGCTTGGGTCTTGCTGGTAGGCAGTTGCTGCTGTAGAAAAGTGTTCTTAGTTTGATTTCATATAAATAAAAATAGCTTCCAAATATGTATGTAGAGCCCTAAACCATATTTGCTTTTTAAACAATCTGAAACACTTCTGTGTTTTGTGTTTATGTGAAGATAAGAAAATATGATTCGTTTAAATTAGAGAGTCTCTTTTTTTTTTTTTTTAAATGTTTGTTTGTTTGAGAGTCAGAGCTACACACAGAGAGGAATCTTCCATCTGCTGCTTCATATCCCAGATGGCCTCAATATCCAAGACTGGCCCAGGGCAAAGCTGGGAGCCAGGAGCTTCATCCAGGTCTCCCACATGGGTACAGGAGCCCAAACACGTGGGCCATCTTCTGCTGCTTTCCCAGGCACATTAGCAGGGAGCTGGATCCTAAGTGGAACAGCTGGGATAGGAACCCGCGTTCACATGGGATGCTGGCATTGCAGGGGGCGGCTTTAGCTGCTATGCCGCAAGGCTGACCCTGGTGGTTTCTTAATTTCTGCTTCCCCACTCTTACTCTTTCTCCAGGGTTGCCCTCCATGGGGTAGCTTCTCAAACACAGCATGCTTCCATTTTCATAGGCATCCACAAGTAGACTGAACCAAAAAAGTGTTTGATTTGTCTGGACTGAGAGTGATGCATTGAAGATGGCATCTCTGTCCCATGTTATGGGGATCATGTGTCCTTGAGACAACAGGAAGTTCCTTTATTAACTCTTCACTCTGCTATTTATGTTGATAACTTCCCTTCCTAATTAGAAAAAAAAATAAAGCAGTCAGTATAGTATACCATAAACAAGGTAAAGAATGAAAACATAGTCCTCTTTGTTGATGTGGCAAGAGTATTTGATGAAATTCACATGTGAGGGAACTCAGCAGGTTAGGATGAAGAGAACACTCCCCCCCCCCCCCCCCCTCCGCCGGCACTGTGGCTCAATAGGCTAATCCTCCGCCTCTGGCGCCGGCACACCAGGTTCTAGTCCTGGTCAGGGCGCTGGATTCTGTCCCAGTCGCTCCTCTTCCTGTCCAGCTCTCTGCTGTGGCCCGGGAGTACAGTGGAGGATGACCCAAGTGCTTGGGCCCTGCACCCGCATGGGAGACCAGGAGAAAGCACCTGGCTCCTGCCTTTGGATCAGTGCGGTGCGCCTGCCTCAGTGCTTCGGCCGCAGCGCCATTGGAGGGTGAGCCAATGGCAAAGGAAGACCTTTCTCTCTGTCTCTCTCTCTCTGTCCACTCTGCCTGTAAAAAAAAACAAAAAAACAAAAAAAAAAAACCACACAATTGCCCCCATTGACAACAACTATAAAACATCCCCAGCTCACCTCACACTTCATGGTGACAGACTAGATGCTATTCCTCTAATATTGGGCCAGTAAATTCAGTCTCACCTTTCTTCTTCAATGCAGTACTGGGGTTTCTAGCCACTGCAGTGAGGTACAGCAACTAGGGAGAAACAACCGTTGCTCCCTTTTCTGTAGATTACATGATTGTCTAGAAATAATCTACAACTGTCTTCTAGAGTTAAATGAGTTGATCAAGTTTTAAGGCTATGAAATCAGTCCATAACGTTAATTACAGTTCTGTATATTCACCATGAATGTGTGGAGACTACAATTAAAAACACGATATTATGTATAAATACTCCAAGAGTAAGGAATGCTTTAATATAACTTAACAAAACATTTACAGGTCTGTATGCTGAATATTATAAAATGTCAATGAAAGAAATAACAGAAACCTAAATAAATGGAGAGACATACCATGTTTATGGATAGGAAGACTGAACATTGTAAACATGACCACCAGTCTCCCCAAATATATCAACACTCTTATTGATAAACATGTTTTAGAATAGCTAAAAGTGTCTTAACAATGGATAATGAAGTGAGAAGAATCATTCTGGTTTGTATTTGTCTGACTGCACAACTGTAGTATTCAGGATGGTACCATACTAGTAGAAGGTGTGATGCGGAGGTCAGTGGAACAGAAGATGTAGTAATAGTCCCAGAAGTGTCTGCCCATGTGGTGTGAATCAGTAGAGGATGGATACCCCTTAAACAAATGAATTTGGCATAGTCACCCATCCATAGACAAAGTAGTACACTTTGAACTAGGTGTCATACTTTGTACAAAGGTTAATGAAAACGGAATTATATTGTTCAAGGTGAAACACAAAACATTTTATAAAATATTGAGAAACTAAGTACGGGCAAAGAGATTTTAGACATGACAACATAAAGCACAGTAATAAAGAGAATTTTCATGTAATGGGGCTCACTAAAATCGAAAGCTTCTGTTTGATAAAAGTCTGTTTGGGGGCAGGTGTTGTAGTCAGTGGGTGTTGTGGTCAACTGGTGTTTTGGTCAGTGGGTAAAGACACTGTCCTCAATCCTGGCACAGTGTCTAGGAATCGGTTCGTGTTCTGGCTGCTCAACTTCCCCCTGCTGATGGCCTGGGAAATGCAATGGAACATGTCCTAAGTGTTTGTACCTCTGCCACCCATGTGGGAAACCCAAATGAAGCTCCTGGTTCCTGGCTGTAGCATGGCCCAGTGCTGGCCATTGTAGCCGTCTAGGGAGTAAACCAGTGGATGGATGATCTATTCATTCTCTCTCTCTCTCTTTCTCTCTCTCTTTCTGTCTCTCCCTCTGTGTTTGTAGCTCTGACTTTCCAAATAGATACATAAATCTTAAGAAAAAAAAAAGTCCATGTGATGAGAACGAAAAATCAGCATAGGCAGGAAGAAATACTTGCAAGCACACATTTGACCAAGGACTGGTGTACACTAGGCGAAGAACTCACAAAACCCCGTGGAAACACACTTGAACAAAAAATCGAAACCAGAGACTGGTATTCAGATGTGTGCTTGAGATGCCTGTACCCCACATACGAGCACCTGAGTTTGGTTCCTGCCTCTTGCTCCTGATTCCAGCGTTTTGCCACTGCATAGCCTGGGAGGAAGCACTGATGACTCAAGTAACAGAGTTTGTGCCGCTCACGGGGAGACCTGGGTTCATTTTCAACACTGTGCTTTCACCCACCCAGACTGGTGATTGTGGGTTTTTGGGAAGTGCACCAGTGGATGGGAGGTCTGTCTGTCAATCCCAATAGAAAAGGAAGACATCCCTGCAGAGGGTGTGCAGATGGCTGGAAGAACACAAAGTGATGCGACTGTCATTGGTTATCAACTGAGTGCAAATTGAAACCACAGTGAGCAATCATTATGTACCTAACACCGTGGCTGAAATAAAAAATAATGACTATCAAAATGTTGGCAAGTGCCCAGGAAAGCTGGATCAATCATGTGTTGCTGGCATGAATGCAAGTTGGTACAGCCATTTTAGAAAAGAGATTGTCAGTTTCTTATCAAGCTGAGCGTGTAAGCATGAAATCTAACAATTGTAGTCTTGGCATTTATCCCAGAGAAATAAAGCCCTGTATACAAATATTCATAGCAACTTAATTCTAACAACCCCAGACTGAAAACAGCCCAGGTATCCTTCAACAAGGAGCGGCTGCAAACTCACACATTGTGTGGGCTACTCAGCAGTCAAAAAGCAAAGAAGAATAAAAAACTTGGATACTTCTCTATGAAACAGCTGAGTGGACACAGCTGGTCCCAAGAGGTTATAAAGTTCTTTAGTACCTGATGCTCTTTATATATTACATTTTTGAAATAACAAAAATTTAAAAATATGTAAAAAACTATCAGTTCTTAAGGGTTTGAAATGGGAGTTCAGGAAGCAGGGTGGTGTGACTGTAGATAACTGGGATGATGGATCTTCTTGGTGGCAAAGCTGTCAGTATCTTGACTTTGATGCTGGCTGCACACACCTGTGCATGTGGTACAATCTTAGAGGATTCAGTACACACACGTGAAATTAAAACTGAAGAAATGAGAACAAGACTGGTGCATCATATCAAAGTTAATAACCTGGTTTTGATATTGTCCTATAGTCTTGCAAAGTGTTGTCTTTGGGAATTCCTGTACTGAGCATAAAAACAGTCTTGCAAAGCATCTTTGTCCTAATCCCTGTGCATATGTTATATGTGCATATGCACATATATGTGTATATGATAAAGGGATTTGCCTATCTGGTTCAGGTAGGAATCTGTTGATGGGGAGAGTATTCTACATTCATTATCCGGGTGGGCTCAATGTAACACTTAACTGCAGAGGTGTTTATAGAAAAGAGGGAGACATAGGTGTTGGAGATCTGAGGGTGGAGTGTTGCACTCACTGTCCTGGGGCCACAAACCAGGGGTGTCAGCCCCCTCCAGAAGCCAGAAAAGTCTAGATCTGGGTCCTCCGGAGGATTCTTAGTCCTGCCTTTCTCGCAGCTCAGTGAAACCCACTTTGCATTTCTGACTTCAGGAGTTTGAGGGGATACATCCCTGTTGCTTGAAGCTCTCAGCATGTGGCTGCCTTCTGCTCTGCACCAGGAAGGCAACCCATGAAGTTGGGTGTGCACTCTGTATTCCTGTGTTACCTCTTTGTGTAATTCCTTATGACTGTGTGTCGGTGCGTAAGTATCTGAGTAAAATTCCCAGTTAAAATACAAGGGTCTTTCAAAAAGTTTATATAAAAATTGAACTGAGTGATGATTTGTTTTGGTACAACAAAATTTCGAAATCCATGCATGGTTTTTGCTTAATGTGCATTTTCTACAATTTTTTGAAGTAGTGTTTTATAAGCTAGAACGCATTTTTCCTCTGTGTTTCATGGCTGGGTTTATGAGTATCTAAAATATTCACACAATTGTATCAAATATTCAGTACCTACTTGCAAGAAGCATAGAAAAAGAAGAAAATTGATGCTAGTGGCCAAAGAGACAGTTGAAATTATCTTGCAATTTTATTTATGCTTCATTATAGATAAGTTAACATATTCGCTCCAAAATCTGATAGTATCCCTGAAGAACGGACAACATTTTTAAGTTTTCTGACTGACTTTTAGTGCATGGTGTGTACCCGGGAGGAAGTGAGGCCTTGGCTAAGCATTTTCATGGAAGGTGTTACATCATGCAGATGAGAATGGTCTAATACTGATTTGATTCAAATTCTCTGTATTTAAAGTTGCCTCATGTAAGTGTTTTATCAACAGTATTAGGCTGATGACAATGAAATCTGATAAAGTGTTAATTGAGAATTACTTTTGAAAAATGCTTATGTGGGACAGGTATTTGATCTGGCAGTTAAATCATTGATCAAGATGCCTCATGTGTCACATTGAAGTCCCAGACTCCTTGGTTTGGCCTGCAGTTCTTGGGTGGGAGAGTAAACCAGCTGAGAAGAACTCAGTCATTTTATCTGTTGTATATTCTCACTCTCATTCTCTCTCTCTCTCTCTGTCTCTCTCATTACAAGATAAATAAATGAATTTAAATATAGGTAGTATTCATCTCCACCAGTTTTAATTGCTGTTGTATTTACCTCAGTGGAGAATCCTGCGAGCTTTTATCTGTTGCCTGCCAAATCATATCCAACTTCAAGTCTTTAAAATAGTCAATAAATTTATTTTTGTCACCATGTTCATATAATATTGCTACCATATAATTAGTAATTGGTATTTTAACACCATGATATACAATGTAGGAGAGATCATCATTATGAATCCACAAGTTAATCTGAGAAGTGTGCATTTTGAAATTACACTGAATGAGAAAGCCATGGTTCCGGGTCATGAAGTTGGGAGGAAGGGGAAAGACAAGTTATCCAGGTCCTTCCCGGTTCTCTGTTCAGCTTTGTTTCAGACCTGAACAGAAGCCACAGCAGTAGCTGTGGTCTGGAAACTGATGCTGGTTCTTGTTACTCCCAGAGTGCTCCTTGCGTTTGCAAAGGCTTGCATCCTTGGTTTCCCGTGCTTTTCTCCCATGCCTTTCTCATCTGACATAAAGCTCTCATCACCAGCATCTTCATTAAAAGGCCAGGTACAGGCACCGCCGTAGATGGATATGACTGCTTTGTCAATTTCTGTGCATTTCATGTGCTTTTTGTTGGTTAGAGTTTGTAATCCTAATCCTGTGTAAAAAACCTCCTCAATAATCAGTTAATTAAAGCAACAGCTTGTTACCGTTTTCATGTGTCTCCAGGCGGGCTGGGCTTCAGCAAGTCCTGATAGCTCTCCTCTTCCTGCGCATCCATCATCAGCTGGCGTGGCTGTGTGCCCTCTCCTGCTGGGACCAGGGCAGTAATTAATTGTATGTACTTCTCACGATCATGACTGAGGAGCAGTCATTATCACATCCCTCAGAGTGGCCATTCTGCCCAGGTACCTCTGGTCAAAGCGAGCCACTAGCGAAGTTCGAGGTCAGGAGCTTGATTGTTTCATGGAAGATGGATACATGGACGATTGCTTTGTGGATGAAGGATGCGTGGCGCAGAGGGGCAGAATGCCTTAGCGACAGAAGCAGGAACTGGAGAAGGCTTCTTGGTCTCAGGCCCTGCGTTCCATGGTCAAGCTTTGCATTCCGCCGTGTGTTTCTTTGTCAGAGTGCTCAGATAAGCTTTGTGAAATAAAAGGAGTCATTTGGTAACTAGGATTTGGTTTCATTCACTGCAAAAGTCTAAATTGAAGGGAAGCAATCCACTGATGATCAGCTGGCTCATTGCAAAGGTGAAGATATTTGTATTTAACATATGGAAAAGAGATCCCTGCAGATCCCCCACATTCCTGCTTTTCAGAGTATTCTGTGAAGGCTAATGTTGTGGTGTTATTGCTACCCGTGCACGGAGAGACAAATCCCTGCCACCTCCTAATCACTTGGCGCACCACAATCATGTATGCAGTAGGCTTTAGCATGTTTGTGTTCAAAGTGCAGACAGCCGTGTAAAGTGTGGTTGGCGTGTGTTTCTCGGGTGTGAAGGACCCTGGCTCTGCTGGGTCTGTGAGGAGATGTTAACATGATGCTGCCTCCTGCCTTCAAAGTGCAGCCTCATTTTGCTCCCTGGAGAAGGTGAATGGGAGTCCCTCTTGACCTTTATATGCTTTTGAGAAGATCAAGCTCTTTGACTTCTCCCATTCATGAGAGGGTGGTGAGCTGACAGAAACAATTTCTTGTTATTTACTGGCCATTACTGTTGTGAAATACTGCGGGCGGGAGCCAGGCATAAATCAGTGTTCCGCCGACGAATGTGCCTTCTGCAAGGCTCCGCCAAGCCTTCCTCACCTCGCCTTATCTCCCGGGAGCGCTCCCGCTCTGTCTCTGGCAGCCTTTCCAAATTTATTTTGTTTTTAATTCTGAAAAATCCTCAGTCAGACAACATAAGCAGAGGCACAGAGCCTTAGAGCTGAATGGGGCTTAGGAGGTTGCATCAATTATATCGTCGGTATCTGGATTCCTGCTGCTGTCAGCAACAGAAATACTGCTTGAACTTGCTTAACCAAAAAAAAGAATTAACGTTCCCTGGATATCACTAGTATAAATATAATTACGTTTCAGGTTAGGCTTGATCTAGAGATTGAAAAACCTCTTTAAAAGCAGCATCCATTTCCAAGACTCCATTTTCTATGTTTTTGGAAAAATTGTTTATTTGTTCATTCATTTATTTGTTTTAAAGGCAGTACTTTTTTAAGATTTATTTTATTTGTTTGAAAGACAGTCACAGACAGAGGTAGAGGCAGAGGGAGAGAGAGGTCTTCAATCCTCTGGTTCATTCCCCAATTGGCCGCAATGGCTGGAGCTGCACTGATCTGAAGCCAGGAGCTTCTTCCAGGTCTCCCATGCAGGTTCAGGGGCCCAAGCACTGGGGCCACCTTCCACTGCTTTCCCAGGCCGTAGCAGAGATCTGGATTGGAAGTGGAGCAGCCGGGACTCCAACCAGCACCCGTATGGAATGCCTGCACTGCAGACAGCATTTTTACCTGCTATGCCACAGCGTCAGCTCCAAGGCAGTATTTTCAAGAGAGACAGAGAGATCTTCTATTCACTGTTTACTTCACAGAAGACAGCTTGAGCCATGCCTGGGCCAGGCGAAAGCCAGGAGCTCAGAACTGCATAGAGGTCTCCAGTGTGGGGTGACAAGGGCCTCAGGAGTTGGGTCATCATCCACTGCCTCCCCACATGTATCATCAGGAAAGCGGATTGGAAGCCGAGAATCTGGGCTGTGACCCGGCGCTCTGAGATGTGGTGCAGCTGTCATAAGCCGCATGTCAACCCGCTGTGCCACAGTGCTTGATCTCACCCTTGTGTTTGCCGTCTGTGTACCATTCTCAGGTTCTGTCCGGGGCCCATTGCAAGGAGCTGGAACACAAGGCCTGACTGTGGCCGTTAGCATCCACCCCTGTGCTTGGCAGTACAGCCCATGCTTCCCAAATTGCATGGCTTCCCTGCAAGTGCAGATTCAGAATTCAGAAAGGCATGGGAAACGGATGCTGGGAAAGAAGCCAAAGATATCTCTTAGCAAGCACCCCATTATTTCACAGATGAGAAGATGTGTCAGAGCTACAAGAAGAGCAATGTATCTTCCACAAACAGATCTGAGTTGTGTGCTCAGAAAGGGGAGCTGATTCCCTGAGTCAGTGAGACGCCCAGTGCTTCCCTCCCAGTGGGGAGACTGAGTCTGCAAACGTGGTCGTCGTCTCGACGTTCATCCCGAGTTTCTATCCGGGAGCTGCTACACACTCCTCAGTCTGTCTCCTAGAAAAGCTGTGCGTTGACTCTGCAGCTCAAGCTCTTCAGTGGTTCCTTGAGTCCTCCTGATGATCACTGTCTCTGTGATGATAGAAACCACATCCCTGGGGCTGGCACTGTGGCGCAGTGGGTTAATCCCTTGCCTGAAGCGCTGGCATCACATATGGGCACCGGTTCGAGTCCCAGCTGCTCCACTTCTGATCCAGCTCTCTGCTGTGGCCTGGGAAAGCAGAGAACATGACCCAAGTCCTTGGGCCCCTGCACCCACGTGGGAGACCCGGAAGAAGCTCCTGGCTCCAGATAAGCACAGCTCCAGCCATTGCAGCCACCGGGGGAGTGAACCATCGGATGGAAGACCTCTCTTTCTCTCTCTGTCCCTCTTTCTCTCTCTGTCTTTCTCTGTCTCTGTCTTTCTCTCTCTCCCCCTCTGTGTGTGTGTGTGTGTGTGTGTGTGTGTGTAACTCTGACTTTCAAATAAATAAATAAACTTAAAAAAAAAAAAAAGAAACCACATCCCTGAGGCCACGAGACAAAATGACAGCTGCATCCCCTGCCGGCTTGCACACAGTCCTCACCTACTTCATGAGGTCACACAGGAAGCCTTCTGCTTCTCTCCTCCTCTTCCTCCCCTTCCTTCTTTAAAATAGGGCATCAGTAGCAAGGCTTGCTTTCTGAGACCATGAACTCAAGTAGTATCCGAAGCTGTCCACTGTTTGGTGTTAAATTCACTGACGCACCTGCATTTATCAAGGGCCTCGTATTTGTTGGGCAATATTCTGGGTACCAGAGATAAGTGAACAAAATGAACCTGAATTCTTACGCTCTCTGTATTTATTTTTGGAGCAGAACAGAATGAAAATGAATAAGTACAGTCCATGGCTTATGAAACGCTGTGGGTCCTGTGGAGACAAATACAGCAGGGCAGTAGGCTCGGAAGGTGACAGGCCTTGGGATTTTGCCCAGGTTAAACAGCTGAGTGATGTATATCTTCAGATTAACGTCTGATTCAGTTGAATGATTCTGCAGTTGTGGGACATAACTTCTCTCTTTACTGGGATTTAGATCTTGAATTGAGACCTTAGTGCAAGATCTCTAGGGGACCTTGGTTTCTAAGACGACCCCTGTGTGATTTCTCATCTCACCCCGGAGTCCTTACTCAGACATCACCGTCTCTAAAGTGCTTCTACTGAACAGTTTGTGTGCATGGGTGCTCATGGCCTCCGTGTTCTCCCTGTTCCAAGTGTATGTACTTACCACCTTCAAATCCAGCAAGTGAGAGTTTTTTTTTTTAATGTTACTACAACTTTTCTATGTGTATAAATTCTAGGCTCCACAAGTTCGGGACTGTTGGTCCATTTTTATAACTATTCTCAGCACCAAGAACACTTTCTGACATGTGGTGGTTATTGAGAAAAGATTTGTGGAGGGAAGACAGGCAGGAAGGGACACAGGAGAAGCCATGGCGTATAATAGTGAGGAGCCTACGTGTTGGAGGAAGATGGTCTTGTTTTGAGGGCACTCTTAGGTTCTGCAACTTCATTGAGCTTCAGTTTATAAATGCTATAAAATTAAAAATGGTAATTTGAGGGGCTGGTGTTGTGATATAGCAGGTTAAGCCACTGTCTACAGTGCTGGCATTCCATATGGGCACTGGTTAGAGTCTCACAAGTCCTGGATGTTCCACTTCCAATCCAGCTCACTGCTAATGCACCTGGGAAAGCAGAGGAGGATGAACCAAGTACTTGAACCCCTATACCCATGTGGGAGACCTAGATGAAGCTCCTGGCCCCTGGCTTTGGCCTGGCCCAGCCCTAATCATTGGGGCCATTTGGGGAGTGAACCAGTGGATGAAAGATCTCCCTCCTCTCTCTCTGTCTCTCCCTCATTCTCTGTAACTCAGATTTGCAAATAAATAAATCTTTAAAAATGATAATTCAGTTTTCTGAGAAATATTGTAAGAATGTCACAAAATAATATGTTAGGTTCTTACTCTGTTTCATAGCCTAGGTAAACAGCAGGTGCATCCGTTGTTGTTGATCCTAGGGTGCTGGTGCCATTGTTCCATCTTCCAGCAGACATTCCTTGGATGCTTAGTAATGTACCAGGCACAGTGCCGGGTGAACCTTGGGTCGAAGCTACAGACCCCATCCTCTAGACCCACAGCTCTGTGGCTTCCTTCTCCATTCCAGAGTTTGGTTTCCAGTCACGGAATTTTCTTTCTCTTTTGTATTATTCGAAAGATGCAAAGACATAGAGACAGAGCGCTTCCATTTGCTTGTTCAACTCACCAAATGACTACAATAGCCAAGGCTGGGACAAGTCAAAGCCAGGAGCAGGAATACCAGCCAGGTCTCCTATGTAAGAGGCAGGAAACCCAAATCCTTGAGCCATCACCTACTGCCTCCCAGAGTCCACATGAGCAGGAAGCTACATCATTAGTGGACCTGGGACTCAAACTAGCCCGGACATGGATATGGACATCCCAAATGGTGTCTTAATTGCTGGGCCAAAGCTTGCCCCATAGAATTTTCCCGTGCAGTGGATCTTCAATCCAGTCATGTATTTGAGGTCACAGGGATTTTTTTTTTTTTTTTTAATATACAGGTGCAGGGAGATACAGAGACAAGTCACATGAGGCTGATGTGCAGTGGGGGTATTCAGCATTTAGGCAACATTTTTTTTTCTTAACTGCTTTTTAAGATAAAGCTTTAGAAAACACTACTCTAAATGTTAAGTAATGGTTGTTTAAAGATGGTCCTGATAAGAGATGTATCATTCTGGCAGTGAATTTTTCAAGATCTAAGGCTTGTTAGAAACAAAGAATCAGTCTCAAGTAGAAGTCCCTCAGTGAGTTTTCTAAGGTGGTTGTGGAGTAGGGAGACTCGGAATATAATGGACTCTCTAAACCCTTTCAATGTTACCTGATAAAAAAATCACCTTCTGTCCAGCGGGGAGTTCACAGTTGATACGATTTCAGTTTCAGCAGTTTTTTTTTTTTTTTCTGCATTAAAAGCACAGAATTTTCAGTGCCTGGAGAATTGTACAAAGATGTTGAGGAAACCAAGTTTTGCTGTTAGGCCAGGTGCAACTGTTTCATCCTTGAGCAGTTTGGCCACAGAGCTGCACGACACCCACGTACACCACTCCTGGAAGCTGCAGTGAACAGCAGAACAGGAGCCCATTCTTGTTCTTATCTCCTGGATCGGACACAGCTCGGCCCTGGAGCGAAACACATCGGCACCACTCAGAGATTTGGGCCCTAGCTTTGCTGGCTTCTGAAACTCAGTGTCAAGAAAGACTCCACAGGGCACACGTAGTCAGTCAACGACTTTTATCCAGGAAAACTGCACAGGAGGAAATGCTGACTCAGAGCTGATGTTCTCAGAAAGAGCTGTCTATCGTCTTTTTTCTGCCTACTGTCTACCAGTCAATCATCTGTCTAGAGACATAGATATTAAAATGAATTATTCCTATAGAAGGAAATAGGGTACTTGGGGATTCAGATCCCACAGAAGTGAAAAAGAGGTCATTTATTGATAGCTCAAGTGCCTGTGAGTAGAAAAATATAACTAAATACTGGGACTTTCTGTTCACAAAGGAGGAAGGGAACAAAAACTGGAAATAGACACCAAATTCCCAAGGAGACAAACAGGTGCACAGCTTGAAAAACATAGTTGAGGACAATGCAGATGTTGGGGAAATTAGAAGTCTCTAACTGTAACAAGGTTACAGAACTAAGAGAAATCCCATAACTAACAGAAGAATCTGTACAACAGAAATGCACATTTGGAAGGTAACAAAATGCAAAAGGAGATAGAGGGCAAAGTCTAATCATCACACTGTGTGCAACGGGTTTTAAAACAATCAAGGAACCCGGTGCCAGTCTGCAGGGGGCACCTGCACTGGGAGTTCCTTGAACTGCTGAACCCCGGTGAGAACATTTGCTGAATATGGAATGGAAGAAGGGCAGACTTGCTGTCTGCCTTCCCGGCTCTGGGGTCCTGTGGACATTCCTGTTTATTCCAGTGAACACACTGTCCGTGCCGAACCATGGCTCAAGCCAAGATCTGCGTGATGGTTTTCTTACGCAGGTCACATGAGGTAGCATGTTTTTATAGAAGAATAGTTGTGATTTCACCGTAGGTCCCTGGTGCAGGCAGCAGGGGGACGGGCAGTGTCACCTTTGAGAGGATCCAGGTTCTGGGTTCTCACCAGGATCACGTGGTTTTGGGGAGGATTTCTTGGTGTTTAGAGGAACGTAGAGAGGGATGAGCTCCTTAACTCCACTTTGCTTGAAGTCAAGCCGCTCCAGTTTCACTAGTTGCATGTCTCTTTTGGGGGACATACACACGTGTGTCTGTCCACATAGGATTCCATGGAGATATTGGCTTCTATTGCTAACAGAAGCGTTTAAGCCCACACATGAGTCCAGGTTCTTCAGTGTGCAGACAGTGTTGATAGCCCACAGATGAGGGGCACTGACTTCTGATGCCGAGTTCTGTGCGCTTCTGACGTCTGCCCCTTTTCAACACAACGTGTGTGGAGACAACGAATCCAAACCTTGTATCTGCGACTTCTTCATGACCCACCGGACTCACTTCCTGAGCTCAAGAATGCTCCAGCACTGTGACTTGTGCTCTGCCTTCCTCGTCAGGGGTGAGGCCACCTCCCTGGGGTTTCATTTATAAAGGGAAGCTTCGCTTGCAGTCAGCATTCCACCTTGCTGGACACCACATCCATAGACTTAATCGGCTAAAGGTTCAAACTGCGTTGTGTTTTTCTTTTTATAAAATTGCTTCTGTACTAAACATGTCTTTTGTGATCATGCCCTGAAAATGCAGTATAATATCAATTTATATAATATTTATTCCCCCGGAAACCTTTTATTTAAAGAATATAAACTTCATATAGTTCATAATTACAGCTTTACAGTAGATATTATTAGAAATCCAGAGGTGATTTAAAGTATATGGAATGGTATGTGTAGGTTCTACATAAATGCAAGGCTGTTTTACCTACATAACTTGAATACTAGAACCAATGCACCTATTCACTATGAGTGACTGTATCTTCTTTGACCATGGACACCTAATTCTAATTGGGATACGGATCCCAGTTGAAATAGCACACGTTCAGAGAATCCAGTCCATCCAGTTATGCCTGTTAAGCCTGCCCAGTCTGTGCTCAGCGTCTTCCCAGAAGCACCTAGGAATTGGCACTGTTTGCTGAGCATGGGTTACGTGCGTTTCTATAAGTGAAAATCTTCTTACCATGACACTTATTAAGATGCTCAGATCAGGCAGAAGCCAGATGGGTTTCTCTCTAGAGAATCAAAATTCTCAGAATTTGTTGGTGAAAACTCCTGGCATGTGGCTTGGCAGAAAGACTGAGTATGCAGCGCCCTCAAGTTCAAAGCAAATGAATTCCATTGTGATGAGTCAAGGGTTCCTCGGCAGTAGCTTGTGACTAACGCATCCACACTCAGGGAGCCTGGCTGGGCAGGTGTGTGCCTTTCACCAAGCTTCCATGCTTGAGAATCCCCCTCATGCACACACACACCACGCAAGCACAGCTCTGCTGTTACCGTGACCACTCAATGTGGCCGAGGAGGGAAAATGCCACTGTATTCTCTTTGCAAAGCCTTGTTAGGATAGAACTAGCACCTAGGATGTGGTGTTGAGGTGACTTTGCTCTTTGAACAGTCCTCAGTTTGAGCAGCCAATGACAGATCATTTCCTGAGACGTGGTTAGAAGCCCCTGAGAAGATGCTAATCACGTGGCTGGGAATCTGTTCAAAGAATGTGACATGTAGATAGACAAATTCTGCAGAGTAGAAGAACATGTTGTTGGAAATCTCATTGTTAGAAAACACAGGTTTAGTTTCAAGTTAAAAGTGAAATTTGGGGAGTGTGCACAGAGATGAGCTTTCTGGATAATTGAGGCTTGTACTTTATGTATTAGTTTCCTTTGAGCCCAGAAACTTTGGTGAAGATGTAGCCATCATTTTTGCACAGAAAGTAGTACCAGCCATGACATCATTAGTATGAATGTCTGTCTGTTCCCTGTCACCATGTCTGGATTCAAACTCTAGCTCTGTAACCGGCAGGTGTTGTGGCTTTGGGCAAACCATTTAACTTTTCTGCATACAGAATATGGAGATAATTGCAGTATATATCTCATGAGTTTGTTGTGAGGACCAGGATAAAATAAATCCTGCAAATCGCTTAGCTCCTGGTGTCTAGTATGAAAGAAAAAGGAAATATTAACTATGACCATTGTTGCTGTTTTTATGGTGGTGATTTCATACACAGCCCAGTCTTATCCCCGCCTGTCTGTCAAACCCTGTCAGTTACTGCTTTTCTTGTATTTTCCTCCAGCTCCTGCCATATATGCCTTCCCCAAATCCTTTTATTCTCTGCTTCTAATCTGCCACGGATTGGAAAGCTAGATAAAATAGTTTAGAGCGTATAACAGCCTACTGAGGAATTAATAGACTGTAAGTAAGAGAGTTAAGCCTCTGGCTTTAATATAGTAGTTCAGAGCAAGTCTTTTTTTTGGCTCTGAATCAATTTTTACTTCAGAATTTGGTAATTTCTTATTATGGGAGTTGCTAGAAATTCGCTTTGTTGTTAAACACACAGTGAAATTACAAATACAAATCTCGATGCTACATCTTTCCCCTTACACACAGCCTGCACATCTGTCTTTGGAAACAGAAAACCGGGGGCCTTATTTTCTTTTAATATATAATAATTACTTAATTAGAGTTGAAGACAGCTGCTCTATACAGAACTATAATTTTTATATGTTTGAGTAATGCTGCAAATAGTTTCTGTTTTCTCATGCAATTAATACACAAAGACCTGTAAAAAGATTTGTCAAAAGAGAAAAAAATACTCCCCACTGATTTCATTGTTCTTGCTCATGGGCTGTCCCCAGTCTTGGGCCTTCCGCCCCAGTTCTTCTACATAGAAACACACACTGCAGTACCGTTTTGACCAAAACCACACATTTCTGAAAGCTAAGAGCAACCATTGGTGTGAAAAATACGAAACTGGATGTTGTGGGCCATACAATAATGGGCTCTTCTCAACCATGGACTCAGTACTTACCTGACAAGATGTTACTTTTCCAGTGGAGGCAGTAGTTAGTTGTAGATTCAAAATATGTAAGAAAAATGTATATTAATTTACAGATAGTGATGACAAACATTTCAAATGAAAGTCTGGTCAGATCTTTTCCTCTTCAGTATTTTAATCAGATCCCAACACCCATTATTCAGCAGAAGGCCAGAGAGTATTGCCCTGAAAGTTACCAACTTTTCACAGTGTTTAGCCAGACAGTGAAATACATAAAGAATCCTAAGGGATTAAACTAGCTTAGTAAATGGACAAACGTTGATAGAACGCTCAGAAGTTAAATTATATCAGGATGTCAGGATTTTTTTTGTTAATTCCCATGGCTTCTAATGAGTTTGTTGTTTTTACTGTTTTAAGTACTTTTATTTATATCTTGTTTTGAATTACAGTTCGTTTTTACTGAATCTGGAATAGAGGTTTGAATATTTGTGTTCTAGATAGTTCTTTACAAAATACTGGACCCTCTTCACAAACAAAATCTTGAGCTAGAACTCCCCAATTGAGTATTCAAAGGAAAGGGAATGGGTCATAAGACTGTTTTGGTGTAGAAAAGATAAGACATTTCCACTCGAATTCTGAGGTTCTGTTAAGTATTTCTTTCTTATTCCGTGGAAAAAAGGATCAATCACTTTATATGAAAAACTGCTAATGAATTAGAAGAGCTTTCAACAGAAGTGTGTATCATATCAGCAATGTCGAAAGATTTTTCAAATCATCTCATCTGTGCTGGAAGTTTCATTTGCTCTTTAAATATATGACAGTTCCTCTACTGGACTTCAGCTCAGTGGCTCATACACATCTTGCACATGATCTGGAATTCAAAACTCTGCAAATGTCCCTGTCACTTATCTTCCGGGGCTCAGGGCAGTTAATTGTTGGGAGTTAATTGTTGGGCAGATAGGGTTACACCCAGTTGTGTGCACTGACCTCCAACGACCTGGAAGAGTTCAGAACTGCAAGTCCCTGCTTTGTGCTATGACTTGGCAAGCACACCTCGGAGTTTGCCCAGTCTAAGCCTTCCTTCCTCTCTCTCTGGACCCCTTTTTCACTCTGGCCTGTTGTGGGAGAGGTGAGGTCTAAATTCCTTTTCTAGAGAAGCATTCTAAGTCCAGACACATATACAGCGCACTAAGTGATAAAGTTTGTTTTAAAGATCAGGAGAATGCTCATGGGTCAGAAATAGAGTGTGCCATGGAGGGAAAAGGATGAGGGAAGGACGAGGGGAGACAGTGCCTTAGTGCCCCTTCTCATCCTCATCCACGGAGAGGGAGAGGGAGAGGGACAGGGAGAGGGAGAGGGAGAGGGGCAGGGGGAAGGGAGAGGGAGGGGGAGGGGGAGAGGGAGAGGGAGAGGGAGATAGGGGGTGTTCTCTCAGCTGCCAGCCTCCTATGCAGTTGAAAGGGGAGTGGTTAACATGGTACCTCCCCAGGTACCAGGTGAAGAGAAGTACATCCTGGGAAAGGAGTTAATTGATGGGCAGATAGGGTTACATAGCGGGGAGGAGATGTGGCTTCCAGTTGATGGCCCTAATCTAGCTCCTTCCTTATCCCATATCTGTCCTACCTCCTGGGTCACTGACCACCCCTTTGTCTAGTACGTCCACTTGTCTGACCTGTCTGTTAAATCTTTCCAAGTAACAGTGTTCAGAGAGTAAAGCTGCAGCACCTCCCTCTAGCAACTTTCTACTTGGAATTGACCATAAATCTATTTTCTTCATTGGATAATAAATGGCTTAAAACCTACTTGTATCCCTGAAGCTTGTATCAATGATTCTCTGGTCCAATTGAAAATGACTCTCAAGTTCGCCACGATAAATCCATTAAGGGGACATATTTCAGGTCACAAGTTTCTGATACAGTGAGTCCATGATGAAAATATAATTAGACCTGAATTATTCAGACTCCCGAAACATCCATAAATATAAAAGAGCTGCTTTTCATAGCTCCCTGTCCTCCGCCTTTCCGTAATGAAATCCACAGCAGTCTGCACGTGAAATACGCCAGACACAGCAGTTACACTGTTGGGTTTGGACCTCAGAGCCTCCATGGAACTTTGTCTTCAGCGGGGCCTTACAAAGGCTGACGTGGCCCTTGGTGCTAGGCCTCGCCGCGTCGTCGCCTGCCCACCTCCGCTGGGCTGTTCTTCCGCTCCCATTTTCTTGTTTGCTACACGGATGAGCTCACGGCTTGTTTCCATCCACGGAGCTGGGTCTTGTAAGCTCTACTGCATTGTCCTCTGTGGCAGTGTGAAGTCACAGCTTACACTTTCCCAGCAGGGTGTCTGCCTACTGTGTTCCTGCGTTCTTCACAACATTTGTCATGTGTAGGGTTTTACCAGTGACAGGCTGGAGCACTCCAGTGTATATCAGGGCAAGAAGAGACATGGCTGACACACAGAGATTATGTGAAACTGCTGTTGGAGAGTGCAGCTGGGCTTGGCCAGTTCTGCTTCGGTACCGGTTGGGAATGTGGTACACAGGTAAGGAAATTGCGAAGGGAAGTTACTGATGAAGGGCTCACACCACACAGGTCCAGCAGGCGAGCCCGGGCACACATGAGGAGCCTGGGTTCACAGGATAGGCGTGCAGTGAGGTGGAGCCCCAACAACTTTGCAGGAGCAACTGTGCTCTGGAATCTAATGATAGATTTTATTATTATTATTGTTATTACTGAGTTTTTTGTTTATTTTATGCTGTTAATACATTAGATTCTCATGGTCACAGCAAATTCATGGTAATTATTACAACACAATTTTCATCAGTTTTTGCATTAATGTGGTATTAATACAAAGATAATACATCTGGTGTAGTTCATAGATACATGTCTAAGATTATAGTCTCCAAAGCCTCCCTTCTCTTCCTTCCCTCCCTCACCCCTTTCTCTCTCCCTCCCTCCTTCTCTCTCCCTCTCTCTCTCTCCCTCTCTCTGTCTCTCGCTCTCTCTCTCCCTCTCTCTCCCTCCCTCTCTCTCTCTCTCGCTCTCTCTCTCCCTCTCTCTCCCTCCCTCTCTCTCTCTCTCCCTCTCTCCCTCCCTCTCTTCCCTCTCTCTCTCCCTCTCTTTCCCTCTCTGTCTCTCTCCTTCTCCCTCTCCCCCTCTCTCTTTGTCTTTCATTTTCATCTCCTCCCTCTGTTCCTTCTTTCCACCCATCCATTAAATGAGAAAAGATGGCATGTGGAGATTGGTAATAAAATAGCTGCAGCTGTTTCATTCTCTCTGTGTCCATGCTGCCTTCACGGTGAATATCACTCCCCTCTTCCCAAAGGGGTGTCTGTGTCCCCACCTTAAATCTGGGCTCACCTGTGGCTTCTGACTTGTTTTGGTCATTAGAATAAGGCTGAAATGACAGCAGGCCTTTTCAAGCCTAAACATCAAAAGCCCTTGCATGCTTCTTCTTGCTGTCTTGGATCCAGGCTGCAGCCTGGCAGACAGTCCCAGCACAGCTTGCTAGAAGGAAAAAACATGTGGACCAAGGGTAACTGCACTGACTGGAGCTGCCCATCCAATCCTTAGCCGATCACACATCCATGAGCAGATGTAACAAAGACCAGAAGAACTCTGTATCCCAAACTGTCAATCTGGAATAGTGAGTGCTTACTGAATGACACTGACCTCAACCACAAATGTCGAGAAAGTCTATTATGCATTGGTAGCTAACGGCTACAGTTCCCTGTACAAAGCAGGGTGTGCAGCGTTTGGATACGGTGTGAAAAAGGAAGATCCTCATCACTGCAGGACAAGTCTACTTGACATTGCTCTTGACCAGTGGCCATGGGATGTGTGTGGTTTGTCCCAGGGTTTTGTGTGTCGAAAGCTTGCTCCTTGGTGTAGTGATGTTAAGACATTGCAACACGTTTAACATGTGCACCCTGTTGGCAGCCCATGGTGGGCTCCTTCCTCTGTAGGAATTTTGTCTTTTCATCCAACTCTGGTGGAGTTCTTGCCAGAGGTTGTTACAGAAGCAGGCCCAGCTGCCCCCTCTCTGGCTCCTGCTCTCACCACGTCATCTCTCACTTGCACACGCTTCCTCTGTGAAGCCGTCTCCCATGATGTGATCGAGCCACTGGGGATGTCCCCAGAGGCTGAACCCCTGGGCTTTCCTGCGTGGACTTTGAGCCTGTAGAACTGTGAGCCAAAGAAACCTCTTTTCTTTATTAAGGTCCCAGCTTCATTAATTTGTTTACCCAGTGCAGAATGGACTAATGCAAAGTCGGTGTTGAGGTATAGTAGGTGAAGCAGCTGCCTACAGTCCCGACATCTCATATTGGCACCGATTAAAGTCTCGGCTGCTTCACTTCCAATCCAGCTCCCTGCTCCTGTACCTGGGAAAGCAGCAGAGGGTGGCCCAAGTGCTTCATCCCCGGCACCCACAAGGGAGACCTGAAAGAAGCTCCTGGATTCACCCTTGTCCAGTCCATGTCCTTGGGGAATGAACCAGCAGACAGATCTCTTTGTAATTGTTCTTCTCTCTTTGTAATTCTGCCTTTCAAATAAATAAAATAAATCTTAAAAAAACAACAGTGGACTAATGGCACACACCAAGATATTAGTCCAGGAGCCCCTTGCTTTCTCTGCAGTACTGAACTGTTCCCAGAATTTAGAATAGGCCTGTCAGCCACAGCTCTAGACCCTGGAGTGTGAAACAAATCATGGTGTTTGTAACTCGAAGCAGTATTCTGAGAGGAAAAAGCCAGTTAAACGACTTCTGCTGATTTTACACTATGTTTAAATAGAGGAAGGGGGTCTAAAAGAAACAAAGTGGTAGAATCCTTTCCTCCTAGACTTTAAATACTAGTTCAGGATTTTGCTAATTAAATTTTTTTTATAATTAAAAGTGACAAGTGTACGTAAGGTATGGGAAATCAAACTCTTTTATACTTGCATGGGAACTTCTAACCATGCAACCACTGAAGGAAAACCATGAGACTATTCATCAGAATCAATAAAATTACCATTAATCTCAGCAATGCTACTATTGGATTATAGCCAGAGGAACTGACGTCAGAATCTAAGAGAGATCTGCACTCTATGTTCATTGTGGCATTATTCCTGAAGCCCCTATATGGGAACATCTTCATGGTCATTGGCAGGTGAATAAAGAAAACGTCGTATATACAGACAATGTGGGATTACTCAGCCTTGGAAAATCAGGCAATCTTGACATGGGCAGTCATGTAGATGTTCTTGGAAGGCGAGCTGCTGTGTGAAAGAAGCCATCAGAGAAAAACACACGCTGCATGCTTCCAGTTATCCACTGTCTTTAAAAACAGCCAAACAGGCCCCCAAAGAAAAATACCATGTTTTCCCCGATTTGTGCTAACAGATATCAAAAAAGATGAGCAAAATTGACATTTTGAGACTTGATTAGTGTTTAAAGGCCTTGTCTGTATTCTTTTTAAAGTTATTTATTAAGATTTATCTATTTATTTGAAAGTCAATGTTAGAGAGGAGCAGATCCAGAGAGAGACATCTTCCATCCCCTGGTTCACTTCCCAAATGGCTGCAGTGGCCAGAGCTAGTCCAGTCCGAGGCCAGGAGCCAGGAGCTTCCTGTGGGTCTCCCACATGGGTGCAGGGTCCCAAGCACTTGGACCACCTTCCACTGGTACATTAGGCAGAGAGCTGGATCAGAAATGGACTTGAACCAGCACCCACATGGGACACCAGCACTGTAGGCACTGGCTTTACCTGCTGTGCTTCAGTGCTAGCCCCCTTGTCTATACGTTTGAGGAACAGTTGAATTCTTTATTTAGTGGTTGGTTAAACTTGTGATTATGAACACAATTGAAGTATGTCATTGTAAAAATTAAGAGAGAAGAAGCAGGGTGAGAGGGAGGGAGGGAAGATAGGATGAGAAGTATCATTATACTCTTAAAACTGTATATATGAAATACATGAAATTTGTTCCTTTTATATGCATTAAGTAAAGCAGAAACAAACAGAAAAGCAATGGAGTGCATAGAAACTGACAGCAGAATGGTGGTGCCAGGAGCTAGGGGGAGGGGCGTGGGGAGATGCTATCAGTGAGCCTGCAGTGTTGGCTGTGAGGATGGGTGAGTGCAGTGCTGTTCTGTGCACTCAGCCTTTGTTAAGAAGTTGTGTTTCGTGTTGAGCATTGTTAGCACCAAATATGTGTGTGTGTGTATGTGTATGTATATATATGGCCAAAGGTGATCAGTAGGAATCCCCATGATTTTCTGTTGGTTTTTTGCACACTGCTGCAGGTTGGTGAGATTTAGCAGACAGATCTTAATTTACTATCCACACTGAGGGGAGAAAACCATGGAGACTGTGTTGTACGTTCTCATCATCTTCTAAGTGCTGAGGGTTCTGGGAGATCCTGTCAGCAGTAAGCCGCAGAATGTGCTCCAACATCGGCTCCTTTCTCCTCCTCTGATTGCCGCCTACAAAACCAGTGAGCTCTTTCAGAAGCTTGATGAGTAGAGAATATTTCTCTTCAGGCCAAAGTAGAAACAGATGCAAGTTTAATTGTGCAAAATTGACTTTAAAATTTCTGCCTCCTCGGGCTGTATTATTATTACTGTTCTGTGCGTCTACTGCTAAGGCATTTTCCCCCACAGTGTTTTTATGAGCCTCACAATCTATTGCTTACTTATTGGGAACAAAATCGTGGCTTAGGCAGTCTTGAGAAGAAAGCAGTAGGTAACAAATCCTGACTACCCTGGCTCAGTATCAGGTATAAACACATGTGTCATCAACGGTTCTATGATACAGATGTGCAGTGAAATCATAAAGATAGAAAATAATGAAGTGAAATGATCTTAATTTTATTCCCAGCCTAAGCAAGAGAAGGCTTATCTGTATCATAAAGAGTTTATCCACTTGCATTGAGTAATCCCTCCCTTTTTTCATGCCCAAAAGTACAGTCTTAGACACAAGGGAGAAGTATGAGACATACTACCTCCTCTCTCTCTCTCTCTCTCTCTCTCTCTCTGCCTTTCAATTAAAAGACAAACAAATCTTTTTTAATAACGCTTTTATTTAAAGAATATAAATTTCCAAAATACAGCTTATAGATTACAATGGCTTCCCCCCCCATAACTTCCCTCCCACCCACAACCCTCCCCTTTCCAACTCCTTCTCCCTTTCCGTTCACATCAAGATTCATTTTCAATTCTCTTTATATACAGAAGGTCAGTTTAGTATATATTAAGTAAAGATTTCAACAATTTGCCCTCACATAGCAACACAAAGTGAAAAATACTTTTTTTTTGAAAAGAGACATACTCCATGCTCTCTAGTAACATGTAAGTCAGTTAGTTTTGGAAAAAATCTTTGACACAAGAAGAATGTATGTTACTACATATGGTTTGTATGTTGAAAGTCTAAACTGCCTATACAAACAATTCATTAAGATGTCAGGCAACATGAAATTGGTGGAACGCATGGAGAAGCTTAGAAAATGTTTTTTAGAAACAAAGTGGGACTTGGTTTTGAAGGATGGAGAAGAATTTTCTTTAAGGAAAAAGGATCAGAATGCTTCTCCAGAAGGGAAAAGTGTGTGTAGAAGTTTAGTCTGTAACTGAGTGGGAAGATCTGCTTAATTAAAATTAAGATCTCCTTAATAAAAGCAGTGTGAAGAAAAACAAAGCCCAGTCAGCAACAATAGACACAGTGATGGGATTGTATCTTGACTGTATGCAGAATCTAAACACTGCCTCTCACCTGACTCAATGATGTGGCCCAGCAGAGCCATTCATCTCTCTTCACTTCTGTTATCCCATGCTTTCTTGATATTGCAGCCATTAATTGCACAAGATGCTGATGAGTGGTCAGATGATGAATGTCCATAGGCCTCAGTCGTCCAGGTCCTCTTGTCCAGTTGAGAGATCCTGGCTTCAGAGATATAGTATGACACCTGTGGTGTAGCTATGACATGTGTCTTGGTGGACCAGGATCCTTGCCACGAAAGGCAAGATCTCCCTGTTTCTAACAGAGCTCTGGTGAAATCTCCGTATTCTGATTCGACTCAGTCTAGGAGAGTGTGATCTCTTTGTAGGCCTTGTAGTTCACACTTCCGTGCATTTTTCTGATCTTTCAGTGTTTCACTGTTGAAACTTGAGCACCTAGTGATTCACAGCAAAGACATTGTTGAATGGATAAATGAGAGAATCCTATTATTTTTTTTAAGATTTAATAATTTTATTTTAAAGGCAGAGTTACAAAGAGGCTGAGGCTAAGGCAGAGAGAGAGAGAGAAAGAGAGAGAGAGAGAGAGAGAGAGAGAGATCTTCCATCTGCTGGTTCACTCCCGAGATGGCCATAATGACTGAAGCTGTGCCAATCTGAATCCAGAAGCTTCTGTCTGGTCTCCCACGCAGGTGCAGGGTCCAAGGACATAACAGAGAGCTGGATTGGAAGCAGCTGGGACTTGAACCAGTGCCCATATGGGTTGCCGGCAGTGCAGGCAGCAGCTTTACCCACTACACCACCGTGCCGGCCCCTCTTGCTGCGTTCGTGGGAGCATCTTTAGCTGTGACCATGAGTTGAACTTAGGTTTCTCCATGCAGACACGTTGTCACCACCACCCACTTGTTGTCCTGGGCACCAGCACATCCTCTGTAGGTAGTCGAAGCTCATCTAGTACCCGTCAGGCTGAATATGTTCCGTGACCATGGATTGTTAAAGTGGGAAAAAATAACCTGTGCTTAATGAGCTTTGAACACAACAATGTTACACCAAGGAACATCATAGTGTGTTTAGGGTATCTGAGCACATTTGTCTTGGTAATTCAGTCCTGAAGAATTGATATAGTTCACCCTAGTGTTTATCCTGGAACCGTCTTTGTGTGAAGTCTTGGAGATCCTGCAGTAATTTGTAAAACCATAGGAACAAGTGACTGGGAGTGCAGTTTTTATTGTGACAAAACCCAAGCAGCCCGGTCTTGTGTTTCTTGCTGCCTGTCCCCTAGCAGCCTCTTGCTCTGCTCCGTGCTTCTGACTGCCCTCTCTGGACTCATGATTCGAATGTTCTGGTTGATTTATGGTGGCCAATGGCTCCATTTCTGAGACTCCTCGGGGGCAGCTGAGCCATCTTGTCACTTTATGCCGCAGCATCATGATCCATGAGCTGCTGCCACAGCTGACAGCAAGGAACAGTGCCTAGCCAGTTTCAGTAGGCACTTGTGTGTGAGTGGGCAGTCCAGAGCTGAGGAGAGCATTCTGGGGACACAAACAGAGCCGTGCCTGAAAGCTCCACGTGGCTGCTGTGATGGTTACATAAATATTACAACTATATCCTGTCTGACTTAAAAAAAATAGTGGCAGAGTGAGAGAGCTCCCATTCATTGGTTTGCGCCCCAAGAGCCTGCATCACCTGGGACTGAGACCAGGCAGGGACTGCACTCAGAAGCTGGGCATGCGATTCAGGACTCCGTGTGCATGGCAGCAGTGCAGCCACTTGAACCATCGCCACTGCCCCCCAGGTCTGCGTGAGCTCGAAGCTGAAGCCGGCAGCCCGAGCCAGTTGTGGAAACCAGGTACTGCAATGGGGGACCCAGGCATGTTAGTTGTAAGGATGGTGCCTGCTACCCTGCCAGAGTTTTTGGAAACATCTTTGCAGCTATAGTCATCCCCAAGTGTCTTGAGAGACTGTGTTTAGGATCCCCTGAGAGTGTTACAATCTTGGGATGCTCAGAGCCTTTGTATAAAATGGTGCAGTATTTCGTTAGATCCTCCACACATCCTCCTTGTGTTTCACACCATCTACATATTGTTGATAATACCTGCTGCCTGGGCAGCATTGTTTCACAACATTTTAAGCCACAACTTGTACTGCCTGCATCCCTTATTAAATTGCCAGTTTGAATCGTGGCTGCTCTACTTTTGATCCAGCTCCCTGCTAATACACCCAGGAAGGCAGCAAATGATGGGCCTTGTGCTTGGGTCCTTGCCACCCATGTGGGAGACCAGGACAGTGTCTGGCTCCTGGCTTAGATCTGACCCAGGCCTGTCTGAACCATTTAGGGAGTGAACCAGCATAGGAATATCTCTCTCTTTGTCTCCCTCTCTTTCTCTGCCACTCTGCCTTTCAAAAAGTAAGTAAACAAATCTTTAAAAATATTTAATGCAGTATCAGTACAGTGTAAATATTTGTTATGCCATATTGCTGTATTCTGATTTTTTAGATGTGTATATTTATGCAAAAGAGTTACAGAGAGAAAGTGATTCACTCCCCAAATGGCTGCAACAGCCAGGCTGGGGCCAGACCTAAGCCAGGAGCCAGGAACTCCATCTAGGTTTCCCACATAGGTGACAGGAACCTAAGTACATGAGCCATCTTCTCTTGCTTCCCCAGGGACCTTAGTAGGGAGCTGGATTGGAAGTGGAGCAGCCAGGTCTCGCACCGGTACCCATATCAGATGCTAGTGTCGCAGCCAAAGGCTTACTCCTTACACCACAACTCTGGCCCCAGTGTGCCATACTCTGTAGTCAGTAATGGCTGGAATGAAAGTCTTGATGCTCAGCACAGACATTTTTTTTTTTCAATTATTTTCTGCGCATCGTTGGTTGAACCTATACATGTGGAGCTGTTGGGTGTAGAAAATTGACTAGTCTAATCTTATACTGGGATGCAGAATAATAAAAACCTTGTGTGTTGTTAAAATGCTACCCTGCAGAGTACGAGTTGTGTGTTCCTGAGCAAGTTGTTGCAACTCTGCTTTTTCCGTCTCTATCATGAGCACAATACCAATGCTAAGCAAATAGGGCTGGTAACACTGACTGAAGCATCTTGTGCACATCAGGTGCTGAGTGAAGGCTAGTCACTGCTGATCCTGTAAGGGAACGATAATTAGATGAATACAGCTTTAACAGCAGAGAGCAAGGTTTGAATCCTGCTACTCCTTGTGAATTTTTTGGCCAACTTTCTTTTACTGGTAAGTAAGGTCAGTGCAGGTGGTTGGCAAAATGTCAGTGTCTCTGATTGAGTACTGTGTGGTGTTAGCAGCTGAGTGTCGTAGCTAGACCCCTGGTTGTCCAGCAGTACCTGTGTAAAGCAAGCGTCCATTCAGAATGGGCACTGCCTGTGTTGTGCTATTTAATAAATACCACAGTAACGTAATATTTTTTGTTGTTTTATATTTGAAAGTGGAGATATTCACATATCATTTGGTGTAGTTATAAATATAGCTTCGTTGGCCGGCACCGCGGCTCGATAGGCTAATCCTCCGCCTGCAGCGCAGAAACCCTGGGTTCTAGTCCCTGTCGGGGCGTCGGATTCTGTCCCGGTTGCCCCTCTTCCAGGCCAGCTCTCTGCTGTGGCCCAGGAGTGCAGTGCAGGATGGCCCAAGTGCTTGGGCCCTGCACCCACATGGGAGACCAGGTGGAAGCACCTGGCTCCTGCCTTCAGATCAGCACAGTGCACCGGCCACAGTGGCCATTGTGGGGTGAACCAACGGAAAAGGAAGACCTTTCTCTCTCTCTCTCTCTCACTGTCTACTCTGCCTGTCAAAAATAAATAAATAAATAAATAAATAAATAAATCAAGCTTCGCTGAATGTCTATCAGAAGATACTATTCTTTTACTAGGTTATAATAGCTGTCATTAATCACTTACTTTGTGATATTAATATTTCTGTTTTCAAGAAAAACATGTATCTATAATGTTCAGATTTCATTGAATATGTCAAATGTTAAAAATTATTTAATTTTGAAAGTAAAAGCTTTTATAACAAAATTGAGCATTTAATAAATTTCATGAAATAAAAAAATATTATAAAGTTGCCATCAACAGGAAATTTTGGAAACTGTGCAATTCCAGGATCCAGCTGTTTTCTTTCAGTGTTTCTCAGCACACATGTGGGTGCTGTCCATGGTGTTTCTGTGTCTTGTTGGCAAACTACCTCCTTACTGCGGCTGCCCCAGCATTTTTCATTCTTTTCTGGCCAGATGCTCGCTGGCTCTCTCTCTCTCTCTATCTCTCTCTCTTCCTTTACACTCCCTCCTATCAGTCGTCTTGATTTCTTTGTGTTGCTTTGTTCAAACCCTTGAGTAGTTGAATAGAGCAGCTGACCTCATATTTGTGGATGCTGGGAGTCTGTAGATAGCTCATCTCATGTTGCCTGTGTAACTCATCTTTTTGGTTGGGACCTTGGAATGGCGGCATCACAGGGTGCAGAACTCCAGGTGCACACCTTGACCCTGCAGAGGAGATGTATAGAGCAGTTTGCTTAAAATGTGTGTGGCTGGGCCAACGTTGGTGGCATCCGAAGGTCAGTAATGATGCCCGAGGGCTTTCTTTCATGTCTCTGATGTCTTGTAGGTTACTTATTGAGTCAGCTCCACTGGAGAGAATGATTGCTGGCTACTGCTGAGGCTTGCATAGTGGGATGAAAATGAATTGGGAGCTATATTAATGCTTGAATTTGATTAAATGAAGGCTCTGGTCCATGAGTGATTCTTTTAGGATGTTACTGGCACGGAGCTGCTGTCATGGTGCAGCGGGCTAAGTTGCTGCTTGTGATGCCAGCACCTATATAAGAACAACAGTTTGAGTCCGTGTTATGCCTCTCCCTATCTGCCTTCCTGATAATGCACTCAGGAAGGCAGTCACAGACGTCCCAAGTGCTTGACTCACTGTCAGGCATGTGGGAGACTGGGATGTCCTGGCTTTGGGCTTCACCCTGGGTGAGTCCTGGCCATTGTGTCCATTTGGGGAGTGAATCTGTGGGTGGAAGATCTCTTTCTCTCTTCCTCTCCCTCTCTGTGTGTGTGTCATTTTGCCATCCAAATAAATAAGTAACTTTAAAAAAAAGCCAGTGCTAGTACTATTCATGGAGTAATAAACAAAACAAACTGAACACACAAAAACACGTGCTAGCATACACAATTAGAAGCAAACATTTTGACCTGCATGTATCTATTTCCTGTTCATCAAAGAACATTTTTGGCTCTCCAGAAAATTTCAGGTGGAGTTTTGTAGTGTGTTTAGAGGAAAATGTTTCTTGGGCTATAGAAAAGAAATCCTGCCATAGTCATATAGTGAACCAGCTTAAAAATATGTACTTTGAAATATTTTTATTGATGCTAGTAAGAGAAATATTGTTTAAACCATGAAAGGGTTGAGAAACAGTTACTTTGTTCCTATGTAGCTCCTTGTGCAAGGCATACTGATTTGTTCACAATTCAACTTTTTATTTTTCCTACCTTTACAATAATTCTAGTTACCAAAGCAAGTGTGCAGAAGGCATCAGATTACAAAACTTCCCTGTTTGACTTCCCACAATTCATCAGTGCATCAAGATTGCTTCTTGCTGTGAAGATAATAAAAGAATAACTCCATATGTTTTAAATTGTGAGGTTATCGACCTGTAGATGTCTTGGATGTTTAAACAACCGTGACTAATGCTTAGTATTTCTGAAGCAGATGAGAAAGATAATGGGCTTCTACTGGATGTCACATTGTGTGCATCTTGGCCACCCTTGATCCTGTTGTGAGGATTTTTTGTACTTTTTCATGATTTTTTCCAGTTATTCTAATTATGACACTTTGTAACCTCACTGGTTAGGATGGGTTTCTTTAGGACTGATTACAGAGTTTCATCAGTTCCCATGGAAAGCCTGGGAAACTGGTATAGCAAGCAGAATCACTTACCCATCTAGACCACAACTGAGTGTAGGTAATTTCTATGTTTTCCTACTTCTTGGGTTCTCCATACTTCTATACCAAGATATTGTTTTTTTTTCCACGATTGATAGCTTTGTGAAAAATTTAAAAGTATGTCTAAACAAGTATTGTTTTATGTTTTTTTATTTTTTTTTAACTTTTATTTAGTGAATATAAATTTCCAAAGTACAGTTTATGGATTACAATGGCTTCCCCCCCATTACTTCTCTCCACTTGTACCCCTCCTTATCTCCCGATCCCTCTCCCATTCCATTCACATCAAGATTCATTTTCAATTATCTTTATATACAGAAGATCAATTTAGTATATATTAAGTAAAGATTTCATCAGTTTGCACCCACACAGAAACTCAAAGTGTAAAATACTGTTTCAATACTAGTTATAGCATTACTTCACATTGGACAACACATTAAAGACAAATCCCACATGAGGAGTAGGTACACAGTGACTCCTGTTGTTGACATAACAATTTGACACTCTTGTTTATGGCATCAGTAATCTCCCTAGGCTCTAGTCATGAGTTGCCAAGGCTATGGAAGCCTTTTGAGTTCGCTGATTTTGATCTTATTCAGGCAGGGTTTGAAAACAGAGTTCTATGTACTTCTCCTAAGTGTATCTTGCCTTGTTTGATATGTACTTGGCATTTTGTCTATTTTATTTGAGTTTTCCTATCTGTCATTTTATTTGTTTCGTTGCCACATAATAATGATACATAGAAGCCAGCGCCGTGGCTCACTTGGCTAATCCTCCACCTGCGGCACCAGCATCTCGTATGGGGACCAGGTTCTAGTCCTGGTTGCCCCTCTTCCAGGCCAGCTCTCTACTGTGGCCTGGGAAGGCAGTGGAGGATGGCCCAAGTGCTTGAGCTCCTGCACCCGTGTGGGAGACCAGGAGAAGCACCTGGCTCCTGGCTTCGGATTGGTGTAGTTCCAGCAGGAGCGGCCATTTCGGAGGTGAACCCATGGAAGAAAGACCCTTCTCTCTGTCTCTCTCTCACTGTCTAACTCTGTCAAATAAAAAAAAATGATACATGGGTTATTCTCTGTCTTCGTGTCTTCCTGATTGAAGCAGGAGCTATGTAAGGGATTTTAAATATTCTCAGTAGAGAAAACACTGCGCCCACGTTGTGAGGTTTGCAGGAGACAGTGGTGGTGATGATGTTCGGGAGTCACATGGGTTAGCTTAGCAGAGGTTCCAAAAACCAGAAGTACGAGGCCCGGCCGGGAAACTTCTCATACGTTGTACATCCTAGGTTTGACATGGAGTGATGATCTGTGCAGCAGGAGGAATGAGCATTACAAGTGTCTGGGCAGAAAAGCGAGCACAATTTTCTGATGGTCTGAATCTTGTGCCAAAATTTACATCAAGATTGTAGAGATCTACAAGATGCTGGTGTCAGGGGATCTCAAGCAGCAGCCATGGGGCATTGTTGTGTGTGTGTGTGTGTGTAAGTAATGGGGTGTAACAGTTGCTGAAAAATACTACTCTCTAAAAAATGTTTACTTCTATCTTGATGTTGTGATTAAGAATCAAAGGAGAGGGCTGTGGCTTGACCTTCACTTTGAGGTCAATAGAACATGCATAGGGTCCTAATGCCCCATGTGGGTGTGGCGTCCCAACAAGTCACAGCCTTGGGATCCCTTTGTCCTGCGCATAGGCAGAGCCGGTATTTGGTCCTAATCTACATGATATGGAAAAGCTGATGGCACATCACTCTCTTGAGAAGTAGGTAAAGACAGAGATACAGAGGAGACAGAGGTAGAGCACATAAATATAGTATAGTAGATGTTGATATAAAGGACATAGAGATGGATACTGATTGTGGATATAGAGGTAGATTTAGAAAATATAAGTATAGTATAGTGGAAGTTGATGTAGATATATAGATACAGATACTTATTACAGAAAGATAAACACAAAATAGTGGGTATAATTGCAGATAGAGAGGATATAAATGTAGTATGGTAGATGTCTAAATGAATATAGGTATATATATATGGATACTTTTTGCAGATCTATAGAGTAGATAAAGAGAAAAATACTGGACATAGGTACAGATTCAGAGGGTGTCACTACAGTATATTGGGTGTGATATGAAGATGTAGATAAATAGGATATAGAGGTATGACTAGAGCCATGGATATGGAAAGAATAGCTATAGACAGAGAAAGAGCATATACATGCAGATAAAGAGGAGATATTTATCTTTAGATATAGATACAAAGGAAATAGACACAATTATAGATGTAGATGTCGATAGAATAGATACAGACAGAGATGGAGGACATGGATGAAGCTGTGAGACTAAGCAGGCGGGGTGAGCGGAGAAGCCCTCCCTGGCTGGCTCTGGAGAGTGGAGCTGCTATGGCAGAAGATGGAGATGGGGGCCAGGGGCCTGTGGGGGCCAGAGGCCTGGGGGGGCCAGGGGACGGTGGGGGCCTGGGGGGGCAGTGAGCACCCCCTCGATGAGAACGTCAGGCAGCAAGAACTGCAGTTCTTTGGTTTGAGGAGGTGAATGCAAACAGCAGCCCCACAAGCTTGAAGAAGGCCCTTTGCTCTGGCTGGCAGCCCTGGAAGGCCCCAGGTAGAGGGCTCAGCTCACCATCATTGCCTCCGACAACAAAAGATGGCAGGTGAAGAAAGTGCTTTGCTTTCAGCCCCGACGCATATGGGCACTTGTCACATAGTACAGAAGGTTAGAGGTGAGGGCGAGCGTGTGCTTGATCAGGTCAGTCTGGGGACAGATGCAGAGGTCAAAGTGAGGTGGAGGGGCTGGCGCCGTGGCTCATTTGGTTAATCCTCCGCTGTGGCACCAGCATCGCATATGGACACCGGGTTCTAGTCCAGGTTGCTCCTCTTCCAGGCCAGCTCTCTGCTGTGGCCTGGGAGTGCAGTGGAGGATGGCCCAAGTGCTTGGGCCCTGCACCCCATGGGAGACCAGGAGAAGCACCTGGCCGTAGCGGCCGGCCATAATGCAGTGCCGGCCATAGTGGCTATTTGGGGGGTGAACCAACGGTAGAAAGACCTTTCTCTCTGTCTCTCTCTCACTGTCTGTAACTCTACCTGTCAAATAAATAAATAAATAAATAAGTGAGGCTGGCATGTGTCCCACTAGGAGATACGTTGATGGGGCCTGCCAGGACACCCCTGGGGGAACAGAGATCTGAGAGCATACAGGACTAGCCCAGTTTACCCAAGAGGCAAGGATATGAGAACTCCCTGGGGAAAAGAAGCTGCATCTAGCAAGAAAGTCCCAGAGCGTGTCCTCTGTGTGTTTGCATGTTTTATGTTTTAAATCACTCCCTGTGTGCTGCAGCTTTATTTTATGTCCCAGCAACCATAAAGCACTTTTGTGTGTGTGTCCTGGGATGTATCTGAATAAGTTAGGGGTAAATAACTGGGATTATCTTTGAGAAACACGTAGCATTTTCTGAAGCAGAAATGACTGCCTTTCTCCTGTTTCCCAGAATGTAGAAACCTCAAAGTTGACAAGGGAAATAGATCCCGAGGAAAAACCGGGAACATGACCCGAGTCCCTGTTTTGATCTGACAACTGCAAAGTCTGCGTCCATACATATTAAGAATTTGAACTTTGTTCCGACTCAGTTTGAAGCTGTTAAATCGTCCTGTCTCTCTGGGAATTTTTAGAAAGTTGCCTGTGTTAGAACTGCTGAGGTGGTAGCTTTGCTAGCCTGTAATTTTGAATTTTTATTTCCTACGGTGCTAAAACAGGGACAGACCTCTGCTCAACTTGGTATTTTGAACAAAAGAAGAAGAAGCGCTTGTAACTGAAGTGAAATCTCCTTTGGAATGGATGCCTTGATGCTGTGCCCTGTATCTCAGATCCTTCTTTCATATCCAGCGCCTCCCTCTCCACACGGGGCCTTGCTGTGGCCTCCAGGCTACACCTGCCCTCTGGGCTCCTGAAAGCCTCTCCCGAGTATTGCAGAGTCCTGGGAGCCTGTGTTCACCAGGCCCAGCTGCTTCTCCCTCCCAGGCCACCACACCGTGAAAACAGAGCCACCCCTCGCCTCGGCACTGGACACCTGAAGGTGGATTTGCACGCCGAGCTCCCTTGGAGAAACCCTGGAATCTCACCCTTCTTGGTTTCTCTCTCCTTTCCGCTCTGCCTTCCCAGGCCCTCACTGCATCTCCATGGGGGCCTTTTAGTAGTGAATAATTGGCCAGCACCGTAGCTCAACAGGCTAATCCTCTGCCTTGCGGCACCGGCACACCAAGTTCTAGTCCCGCTTGGGGCGCTGGATTCTGTCCCGGTTGCCCCTCTTCCAGGCCAGCCCTCTGCTGTGGCCCGGGAGTGCAGTGGAGGATGGCCCAGGTGCTTGGGCCCTGCACCCCATGGGGAGACCAGGAAAAGCACCTGGCACCTGGCTCCTGCCATCGGATGAGCGCAGTGCGCCGGCCGCAGAGCGCCGGCCATGGCGGCCATTGGAGGGTGAACCAACGGCAAAGGAAGACCTTTCTCTCTGTCTCTCTCTCTCACTGTCCACTCTGCCTGTCAAAAAAAAAAAAGTAGTGAATAATTGTCCCCATGTCCAACCTCAGGGTCTGCTTCTAGGGGCAGGCGGAGACAGACACCTCTTTCCTTCCTGCAGTAACAATAGCTTAGTTATCATTTCAGAACTGGCAAAGTGATGGGTACAAAGACACTGCTGCCTTGTGAGTGTGTGTGTGCGCGCGCGTGTGTGTGAGACTTTAATGACTTTCCTGGGTATTCTAAGTAGCATGGATTCACCGTTGGACTGTTGGGCTCAGAGACTGCACAAATGAAGTCACTTAAATTATCTATAGCTCCTCTTCATGTCTTAGTAAATTTTCCTTAAAGCTATCCCCTGCCCCACACCAGACTAAATCTTGAAGTATATTTCTGAATTTTTCCTAATCAAATTGTGATTACAGTCAGCATAACATACAGCATTATAACCCACTTTATCATAAAATATGGCTTAGTTGTTTAATATATTTTTAAATAACAACCTCTTTCATGTTTTAAATAATTAAAAATGAAGAAGTCAGGATTAAAATAGAATTTCCAGTTTTTTATTTTTGCTCTGCACATGTACTCACTGCACAAAACTTGGTGTGGATCATTCTAGATTCTGTGTGTGCACACACTCTCATCAATCTGCACTTTTATGATCCTGGTTTGAATGGCATGTGTCTTTGTACAACCGATGTCCTTTTGTTGAGCACATTTTTCCTCCACAGTATTGTTTCTCTTCCCAGTCCTGTGATTCTCGGTGTGCATGGTGCCACGGGTTGAACATGACTTGGCTCCCAAACTCATGGAGGACTTTAAGCTTCAGAATCATAGGTCAATGAGTCATTAGGGTGTAGCCTCTGTTATTGGCTCCTGGTGGCATCATGAGAGCCCAGTGGACCTGAGTCTGAAATCCTCTGAGCCTCCCACCCACTGGACTCTGCCAGCAGTGACTGAGCATAGAGGAGGCTGGTACCAAGAAGCAGGGTGCTTACTGCAACTATACTAGAGGAGTAGGGGAGTCCTGAGAGTCGGTGCATTGGAAAGTGGTGTGCTACAGGGGATGCTGGGATGGGCTCAGGGCCATAGCATGAGGGCAGAAATGTGGACAGTGTGAGCAAGTTGGTGCAGGTGGAAGTGCGGATTCTACATGGAAGTGGATCAACAAGCGTCCATGTCCTGAGACTTTGCAGGAGGTCAGACTTACAGATGTTTTACTGCTCTGTTTGGCAGAGGAGATTCCAGAACAGCAGGTGTTCATACTGGCTGGTGCTGGGTGGCTGTGCAGTGAGAATCAGGAGTGGAATGGAGCAGAAGCTCTGGGCAGCCTGGCAAGAGGAGCAAAGGAAAAGTGAGTTGGGGACAGGAAGGCACCTCAGAAACCGTTGAAGCTGCCCCTCCCATCGGGTGTCTGGGCTGAGAAGAGCAGAATCCTTTCCTGGAACTACAGAACATTTCCTGGGAGCTCATCCGAGACTGCTGGGCGTTTGTTTCCCCGGGTTCAGCACTCGGGGGCTGCAGCCCCGTTCCAGCCAGCCCAGATGTTGCTCCTGTGTAGGTGTGGCTCCTACTGGTGGTGGATCCTCTCACCATCCTTGTGCTATGGTTTGGCAGATCTGAGGATTGCAGGAGTTATGGGGTCCCAACAGCTTCCATGGTATTTCAGAGGAAAGTCTAGGAGGCCAGGCAGAGTTGTAACGCAGGGTTAGAACCCCTGAGGGGGAGATGATTCGTGGGGCTGAGTTAGTGAAGTTAAAGCAACCAGGAAGGAACCATCTCCAAAGGCCCAGCTGTGCCACCTCATCATGGACCATAGACCTCCAAAATTGAGCTGAATAATATGTATAATGATGTTGTTATACTATATTAATATTAATAATAAATGGCTGAAGTAATAAAAGCTGTCCAAATCACTGGGATAGGGTTGTTTCTTCTACAATGCTAGAAGTAAATCTAATGATTGGTAAAATATATTTATATCAGTAGCATTTAGAAAAATGTTGGCCTCTCTCAAATGCAAACCCCTAATTTCTCACCCTTCTTGGTACCTGTGCACCTCTGTGAAGTGTTGTGACTAAGTCACCTGATTCAGTGGTTGACCATTTGTAACAGGGTATATGAGCATTCTAGACATAATTATGTATCTTGTTTTCCAGTTTCTTTTTTTTTTTAAATTTATTTATTTTTTTATTTTTTGACAGGCAGAGTAGACAGTGAGAGAGAGAGACAGAGAGAAAGGTCTTCCTTTGCCGTTGGTTCAACCTCCAATGGCTGCCGCGGTCGGCGCACTGCGCTCATCCAATGGCAGGAGCCAGGTGACAGGTGCTTTTCCTGGTCTCCCATGGGGTGCAGGGCCCAAGCACTTGGGCCATCCTCCACTGCACTCCCGGGCCACAGCAGAGGGCTGGCCTGGAAGAGGGGCAACCGGGACAGAATCCGGCGCCCCGACCGGGACTAGAACCCGGTGTGCCGGCGCCGCAAGGCGGAGGATTAGCTTGTTGAGCCACAGCGCCGGCCTTGTTTTCCAGTTTCTAATGTTGAAATTTGCTCTGTAATTTGTCTTTTTCATTAAACACTTGTATTTAATTATTTTATTATTTATGATGTTTGTTTTGTGCACATTCCCCAATCAGTATATACTTTTTTTTTTTGATGGGGAGAGTTAGTGCGAGAAAGAGACAGAGAGAAAGGTCTTCCTTCCTTTGGTTCACCCCCCAAATGGCCACTATGGCTGGCGCTGCACTGATCCGAAGCCAGGAGCCATGTACTTCCTCCTGGTCTCCATGCGGTGCAGGGCCCAAGCACTTGGGCTATCCTCCACTGCCTTCCTGGGCCACAGCAGAGAGCTGGACTAGAAGAGGAGCAACCGGGACAGAATCCGGCACCCCAACTGGGACTAGAACCCGGGGTGCTGGCGCCACAGGTGGAGGATTAGCCAAGTGAGCCATGGCGCCGGCCAACCAGTATATACTTTAATCTAGAATCTTACCTTTTCTTGTCCAGCTTCTCATCCTCCTTCATGTCAGACACACTGTGTCAAGTGATGAGCTGTGGGTCAGGAGGGCTTCAGGGAACCTAACTTCTCTCCCCACATGACAGTGACCTGTTGTAAATACCCACTGCTGGCCATGCTTGGTCCTCCACCTGTTGATTCTGAATCATTTTCTCAAAAGACATGCATGCATGCATAGAGAATATCTGCTTATTGATAACTACATTTATTTAGCTGTACTGACCTGGGGCTATGCACTGGTGTTTGCTGTGTCATTGCTGCACTGATAGAACTGTAGCTTCCTAGCATGTTTGCATATGCAGTAGTTCAGGATCTCAGTCACTATTCTGACATGCCAAGGTTGATGAGACGGACCCCAAACACGTATCCCTGAGTTCTCGGAAAAGTCCTCATGTTTTCTATCTGGTATCTAGATGTCTGGTGAGCTCCAGGAGTCACACAGAGGCAGGCTGTGGATGCCCCGTGGGTGAAGAGATGTGCAAACAGGGTAGAAAGCGTCTTCCTTCTGTTGTCGGTGACCATTTGCCTCCCGCAGCTTCATCTGCAGGCTGTTAATACAAAGTCAACCCAGCATCAACCAGGAATGTTCACGTTATTTTTTATTTGAGCTTGGTCTCTCTCAGACATGGCTGCTTCTCTCCTGGAGGAGGTGTGTGGGCAGAATGGGGTTGGAGGGGGAATCTGTTTGCTCCTTCCCTAAATGCCCGTGTCCATCTTGGAGCTGGTCTCCAGGGCTGACCTCAGCCTCTCCTGCCTGAGTGTGCTCAGGGCTCCGTGATGCTCGCTGGCGTCCCCAGCATCCCTGCACCTGTGGCCAGTGCCCTTCACCCTCTGAGAGCCCCATTTACCCTGTGGCAGATGCAGAGGCCCTGGGTGAGCCCTGGCCACTGTCCCAGCACAGTGTGCCTTGCCTCTGCAGGTACCTTTGCCTCTTCAGTCCCTGTGATCACCAGGGAGCTCCATCCTGGCCTGGCCTCTGCATTCATGGAGCCGCTTCCTTGTGCATGGAAGTGCAGCCTGCCCATTAACGTACTTCCCGAATCATGGAGGGGGAGAAAACTCCAGTCTCATCTTCTCCACAGCTTGCTAGGACAGTCCCTGTGTTTCTAGCTGGGTCCCTCACGTTCTTTCACTCCTCTTCCCTGGTCTTCCCTCTTCTGCTGCTCCCACCATTTGTTCTGTTTCTCACTTTCATCCGGTGCTCCTCCCTCCACGACTTAGACCATCTTTGTGGAGGGACTGAAATACCTCCTGCTGCATGGTTCAGACTGCATCCCTCACAAGTGGCAACCCGTGGAGAGAGACAGGGTGTGCAGCACCGAGGGTCGCAGAGCCTTGGTCTTCTCTGCACGGCAGGGTGTGTCTCAGTGAGTCCCCCAGGTCAGTTACTGTGAGAGGAGGAGAATGAAGAGGCGACTCTCTCATAAGAACAAGAACCCTGTCTCCAAAGCTGTTACCCTACCCAGTTCTGAATGTCAGCATCTGAGAGTCTTCCTTTTGCTATTTCATCTGCTGACAGGAAGCAAAATCCCAGAAAATCCTGGGAATGAAGTGACAACCAAGTGGCCTACAGTGTATCAGAGGGAAGGCTGAGCCCCTCCGTGACCTCTTGTCCCTGTCGTATCTTCCCTCTTTTCTGTTCTGTCTCATGGATCCTGGTTTTAACAAATACAGACAATAATTGTCCAGGTAATATCGTTCCATATTTCTACTGCCACCATAGGGTAAGGAGTGGTGGGGGAACAGGGTACGGACTATTTAGAAAGTCACTGAGGTGGTGGCGTTATGTCACTCTTAGGACAGCTGTGTCCCATCTCCGAGAGCCTGGGTTCAAGACCTGGCTGTGCTTCCTGGTAGTGTGTTCTCTGGAAGGCAGCAGCCCATGGCTCAAGTACTTGGGTCCTTGGTGCCACCCACCTGGGAGACCTGTATTCACTTCTGGGATCCTGGCTTTGACTTGGCCCAGCCTTGACTGTTGTGGGCTTTGGGGGAGTGAACCTGCCTGTGGAAGAGCTCACTGTCTCTCCTGCTTTCTCTTTGTCTGCATTTAAAATGAATAAAAAGAGTGTAAAAATCAAGAATTATGTAACAATATTCTATTTATACATTTCCATGAGTATTTTGGCTGTTTTGACATTTATAAGAAGACTCATCCCCATTTCAGAGATGAGCAAAGTGAGGCTCAGAGGAGTCTGGGATTTGTTCTAGGTGTTAAGTAACGAGAAGCAAAGACTGAGTTGCAGCCTTGTGATGATGAAGTGCAAAGCTGTTCCTCTTTCTAGGAAAACTTGAACTACACAGAAGACATATTGCAAAAACATTTTAAACAATGTCTTCTTGCTTGTTAAAGGGGTGTGTAAGTCGGAGACATGTGTGAGATAAATGTCACACGCTCTGTGGTTTAATGCCACTAAGGCTTTTGGTGACTTCAGTCCCTAAGGGCTTTGTTATAATGATCTCAGAGTTAGATGGAAGGGGCAGTCACACTCTGTTTTACAGGAGTAAATTTTGCCTGATTCCTTAACTCTGTGTCACCACTGCTAATGCCATGTCTTTCCATCACGTCCTCCCTGACGTCTATCCACAGGACATCGCTGAAATCCCAGGATGTCTGCACTTTCTGCTGTTTTTCCTAAATTCAGCCTTGGCCTGGGTCAGAGTTACTTCTAGGAAGAATGACTCTCACCTTCTAGGAATTCCTGGGTAGGCTGAGAGAGGACGGGTAGCAGGTTCAGCCTCTGAGGCGGCAGCTTCCCTTGCAATGCAGTTTCCCGGACACTGCCAAGTGCTCGCGCCACTCAGACTTGGCCATGTTTCTGCTCAGTTCACGCTGTCTTGCAGTCCCCTGACCCTGGGGATCGTGCTCCATGTTTGCATTATATCTTATCAGACGGCATTTCATGTTCTCCCACACCTGAAATTTACTCTGCCCAAGGGTTCCCAAATTTTAGAACCTATTTCATTTTAATTTTGCATCATATTTTTGAAACGAGTTCTGTAATATATTTGTAGCTTTGACTTGCCTTCAGTGGAAGTCTGTCATTAATTTCGTTTGGCCACAGAGCCCAGTTGCTGTGACTCTGGGTCCGTGGCTGCTTCGCCAGCAGGTCACAATCATAATATCTTATTTGAGTCCTCAAAGCAAAATCTTCACTATCAAATGAAACGATGAACCTCAGGTATGAGAAGAAATAACGTGTGGCTGTCACCAGGGTCGCTTTCTCCAAATGCAGTGGAAACTCCCCTTTCTGTGTTGCGTTCATTTTTACCAGTTTATCTTAGGACAGACTTCCTCACTGGCCTCTATATCCTCAGACTCAGATGTGGCTCCTTTCTTGGAGGCACAGCAGCTAAAATGGGACTATTTGTAGACTCGACAGGTAGACATATAGGTAGGTTTTTCAGTCCCTCGTGTAAAGAAATTCCAGTGAAGGTACTGCTTTTCACCTCGTATTAGGAGCGAGGTGGCTACATTAGAAACCCTGGCAGGCTTGACAAATGGATAGACCAGGATAGCCCCCAGAATCCAGTTTCTAGGTCGTGAGCCTCAGCAGGAACCTGAGGCACACTCAGAGGGTATTCAGAGGCTTTGCCTTGTGGTCTCATTCCTATAGCAACAGCCTGGATGTAACCAAACTGAGCAAACATGGATTTTCTGTTTTAGGGTCCAGTGTCCTCCAAAGTTAGTAGTTTGATGATAGGAAATGATGTAGGAAAAAACATGCACAAATGCCAAGTCTTAAAAACGCCATAGAAGAATAAACTGAAAAATGTTAAGTGATATTTATGACAATTAAAGTTAATTCTCTGCAGAGGAAAAAAGGCAAAACAATTATTCCAAAATGATAGTAAGATATACAATAGTTGGTGAAATTACTGATTTTTTTTTTAATTTTGGTAAGATTTTGGAAAAAAATTCTTTGTTTTCTATGAGAAGCTTGCTAGATATTTTCAAAAACCCACAGTAACAATAGGCTTGATTCATGGCTAACAGTGGCACCCAACAAATGCAGAAAACAAAGGAGACTGCCCAGGAGTCATTATTATTCTTCTGTTCTCTAATCAAAATGATAACTTGCTTCACTCCTCTACGAGATTTCTGATTTCCCCTTTTCCACAACAAACTGGGTCTGCGTTTCTTGCTGGAGAGAGCACTGTGTCCCCAGGCACCTGTGTCACAGAAGGGTGGAGCTGGGGTTTCTCTGGGCTGCTAGGTGTTGCGGATGTGCTGTCCGGAGTGCACCTGTGGCAGCTGCAGTAGGGCAGGGCCTTCTCTGCCCCTTTAGCAGCGTGAATTCGACAGTGAATGGCAGCCTTTCTGTACAAGGAGCCCTCAAAGAAGTCATCAAAGGGTCATTCTTAATGGCCGCTGTTGCAGAAAGGAAATAGAAATGTTTAAAATAGTGTGTGCAATTCTCGACATAAAATCTGTCAGAAACTGTGGATAGAACAAGCTGTTAATATTGTATTTTCTGACCTCATCTCTCATCCCAATCAGGACCCGCCTCTGCCTTCCACCACACTCACAGGGACTACCCATCAGTTGTAGCAGGCTCACCTGTTTACCTCTCAGTAAACTCAGAAGTCCTGTTGCCCACCCCCCCACTCCCTCTTTGTTATTTTGGTTAGTGGAATGTTGTCTGGATCCACCTCCAAGTGACAGAAAGCTGCCCTTCCCTGCGTTCCATTGCTGGCTTCTGCACTTGGCCGTCAAGGCTGCCTGCCTTGCTTTCCCAGCTTCAGTGTCACAGCCGAGCAGAATAAGCCTTTGTTTGCATGCACCTGCCATTCCCTCGCTCCTCTCTCTATCGACTGGCTAGCAGGCTCCCCGCCCTTGTTACATCCACAGTTCTATCCACTCTTGTCTATGTCTGAGCAGTGAGTGTGGCTGCACAGCTGAACTGACTGATGCCATTGAAATTTGTACCCACAGACTTCAACTTGATCCTTAGCTGTCTTATCCCATTTTTTTTTTCTGATGGTTTCCTGCTTCCTGAGATAATTACTATAAATCTCTCTCCTCCTCCTTGGAGTCACTTCAGGAAAGACACAGTCATGGCATTCTTCCTCTGCAGTACTTCCTCCACGTCGTCCTCCACGTCGTCGTCGTCGTCGTCGTCGTCCTCCTCCTCCTCCACCAGTGCCCCTGCTCTCCCTGCAGTCCTGGTGTTCAGTTGTCCTTGCTGTCAGGTGAGGACACATTAGCACGTGGCTCCTGTTTCATTTTGCTAATTCGCAGACTTGTACAGCATCTCATTCTTGAACCAGTAATGACCTCTTTTCTCATCAGCACACAAACATGCGTAACTAAAAATAAATGCCATTCTGGGGCCTGTGACCCCTTCCAACCGCTCTCCCACTCCCCTCTTTTGCTTTCTGATAAAGTCCTTGAAAACTGCTCTCCCGTGGTCCTCACCTTACCCCTACTTGGCTTTTCCATCCCTTTCAAACAAGTGTCGGTCTCTCCCGTTCTCCTATGACCTCTTTTGACAAGGTTAATGAATAATATTTTTTTAAAAATAAAATGGGAAAATAATTGGCATGAAAGCTTTACTGTGCCTCGAGGTTGCCCGGAAGTCTTGCCTTTTACTTTGCCCGGCATTGGGAGCACAGGGTCGATCTTGTCAAAGTATCTTTGGGTTTGATCTGGTAAAGGCAAACTAAAAACAGGCAGCTGTGGCCGTGTGTTTCGCATCTTGAGGTTGATGGTAATCTACAGGGGGGACCTCATGTTCAATGTAAGAATTGCCAAAATTGAGTTTCTGATCACACTGTTAGTTTACAAGTGGATTCTAAGTCTCAATATTATTGATTTGTGCCATCTACATCCTTATTATGTATTTTTAAAGTTGAACAGTATTACCTTTTGTAGCAATTATATATCACATAGAATTATTAAAATTTCTGTGAGGTGGGAGAGATTTCTTGGATCAAAAAATGATTATATATGTAGTCTTTTGAATTAGTGTTAGGAATTTCACTCTTTTACTGCCTCCTGAATTATGCTACTTAATTTTAATTCAATTCAATTAGTACATAATTTACTACTACAGGTGTTTCAATATGAGCTTTTAAAAATTCTTTTGGGCAGCTCAGTGTGCCAGTTAGAATTGGGCAGCTTGGGTAGCTTACGCCACAGCCAGAGCATGGGTAGGGACTCCCATGCGTGTGATGTTCAAATGCACTGCTTTTGATGTGTGATTATTCCTAGAACTAAACATCACCTTTACTCTGTAGGAAAAAATGTATTTGATAATTAGGAGAGTGCAGCAGTGTCCTGATACAATGTTTGTACATAAAATTAACACACATATGTGACATGTAACAAGCATAAAAGTTTTATGTAAAATATTAAGGGTTATGACGTTTGATAACACGTTTACTGCATCATTTGTAGGATTTCATTATCTGTGCTGGCCAAGTTAAGTTTTGACAGAGAACTGGGTGTTGGACTCATTTAAAATTTGTGGTTTATGTGTGTGTGAGTGTGGCTGGAAATGCGGATGTGAGTGCCTTCCTTTTCTGAATTGTCAGGGGTGCTCTTTAGAGCTTTGAGCTGTGAGTGTAGTCATTACTTACCATTTTGCACATCCCTATCTTTTGGAGAACAAAAGCCTTTTTGAAATTACCCCTTTTTATTTTTTACTGCTATTTCCACATATTAAATAAGCTACTTTTATCTGATGATCACAAATTTTACTAGGTCCATCTCGAATATTTCTGCTTCTTTCAAATCTGTCAGAGCCCTTGATCTTTTGCTTGGCTACTGGTATTCAGATTTTTACCCAAGGATGTGTTTTACTCCTTGTAACACTTCCTATAGACAGTGGGGTAGGATTAGATAACCCAGGGGCTTCCAACGACATTTGGTGACAAAAGAGAGAAACATTTTTTGTTTGCTTATGACAACATGAGCACCCACTGGTATTTTTAATTTGTTTAAACTTTACCAAGTTGTTTTCTCCTCTTTTCTGTCTTTATCTGAGCAGATTCTCTTCTCTGTTACAAGTACATGTATGTTGCCCTATGTATGTCATTTGTGCCATACAGAGTCATTCTGTACTTACTTAGGACCCATGACATAAGTGCTATGAAACTATGTAAAAAATTAGAATGAATAATTTCCTATAACACCATCAAAGTGCTTTAAATTTTATTTATGGTTATTGTATGTGAAAGGAAGAGAGAGATCTTCCCTCTGTTGATTGACACCCCAAATGACTGCAATAGCCAGAGCTGGGCTGGTCAGAAGCCAGGAGCCAGGTGCCTCTTCCAGGTCTCACACAGGGTTGCAGGGGCCCATGGGCTTGGCCATCCCCCACTTCCTTCCTAGGTGCTTTAGCAGGGAGCTGGGTGGGATGTGGAACAGCTAGGACTGGAACCAGTGCCCGTCTGGGGTGCTGGCACCACGAGTTGCAACTTCACTTGCTGTGCCACAACACTGTCCCCTGATGTGTTTTACATTGTGATACCCTCATCGAAGGGAGAACTCGGGTACTTGTCCTTCTGTGTCTGGCTTATTTCCATCAACGTGATGTTCTCTGGTTGAATCCATTTTGATGCACAATGTAGAATTTATTCTTTTTTTAAATCGCTATAACATGATGGTATAGATATTGCTCTGATACAATGTGTTCTTGATTAGAGATCTTGTGGTGAAAGGAGAGTCCTGAACCTAAAATAATTTTCACTCTAAGGTAATGTTAAAAAAACAAGTCCTGGAATCATAGTTTCAGTGATAACATGGACTACAGTGACAATCAGGAGGTCATGTAACTGATGTGAGCTGGGAAGGAATCTAGACAGTTGTGCAAGTGTATGGATCTGTGAAGCCTAGGAGTCTTACTTGCAGCTGAGAGTTCAGATGATTAAAGACTGGGTGTACTTAAACTTATGGAGCCAGTGCGGGAAGAAGTCATGTTTATCATGGTATCTTCTAAGCCGTGTGGGAGAAAAGGATTCAGAGGTGTATCAACCTATCCTGCTATCCAGTGTCCTCCACATATATTCAGCTTGCCAAATCATGTAATAGTATGAAAGGAAACACTCAAGTGGTCCAAATCAGGAAAGACTGTTACCCAAGTGTGGTGGGTTCACATTCCTCAAACCACAAAGAAGTGTGCAAGGCACAGAACACTAAGGCAGTAGCAGAGAACACCCAGCAAGAAGCACGATTCCAGAATGATTATCAGTCATCTGTTTTATCTGTTTTTTTTTTTTTTTGGATAGGCATAGTTAGAGAGAGAGAGAGACAGAGAGAAAGGTCTTCCTTCCGTTGGTTCACCCCCAATTGGCCGTTACAGCCAGCATACTGCGTAGATCCGAAGCCAGGAGCCAGGTGCTTCTCCTGGTCTCCCACGCCGGTGCAGGGCCCAAGCACTTGGGCCATCCTCCACTGCCCTCCCTGGGCCACAGCAGAGAGCTGGATTGGAAGAGGAGCAACCAGGACAGATTCTGGCACCCCAACTGGGGCTAGAACCCAGGATGCCAGCACTGCAGGCAGAGGATTAGCCAAGTGAACCGTGGCACTGGCCAGTCATCTGTCTTTAACGTAGGTGGGAGACATCAACCCAGCTGACCCACAGGGGATGCAGTCCAAGCACCTCCCTGGATGTGCAAAGACTCAAGTCTTACTGAACCTTGTATCTGCTGTATTTTTCCTACACCTACACATCTATAATAAAGTTTAACTTATAAATTAGGCAAGAAGAAATTAACAATATTAGCTAATAATCAAAATAATGTACTGGTATACTGTCGTAAGAGTTAAGAGAATGTGATCTCTCTCAAAATATCGTGTACTATAAATGCCAATGGGTAAATACTGTCCAGAGCCTGGCACAGGCACTGATCACATCCCAGCCTGAAAGAACTGAAATATATCAAGATTTCAGGACATGGAGGCCGCCGCCTGCAATGCCAGCATCCCACATGGGTGCTGGTTCGAATCCCGGCTGCTCCACTTCCAATAAAATTCAGCTCTCTGCTATGGCCTGGGAAAGCAGTAAAGATGGCCCAGGTACTTGGGCCCCTGTACCCATGTGGGAGACCCAGGGGATGCTCCTGGCTTCGGACTGGCCCAGTTCCAGCTGTTGTGGCCATTTGAGGAGTGAACCAGTGGATGGAAGGCCTGTCCCTCCCTCCCTCCCTCCCTTCCTCTCTCTCTTCCTCTCTCTCTCTCTCTCTCTCAGCCTCCTGTAACTCCTGTAACTCTTTCAAATAAATAAATAAATCTTAAAAAACAAAAGATTTCATGACATTACTCAGAATGCTAGGCAACTTAAAACCGATGAATTGTTTGTTTTTGCAATATTCCCTTTAATATTTTTGGACTTCAATTGTCCATAGTTAACTGAAGTCATGGACAGCAAAACCACAGATAAGAGGGGACCACGGTGTACTTCAGGAAGCAAAGGCATCTCAGACGGTTTTACAAACAGAGGCCAAGTGCTTCTGTGTGCATGAGGCATGGCTACATCTGAAACACACAGGAAAGTTGCAAGGATGGAAACAGCACACTGAGGGTGCACACACAGCCTCCATTGTGTGATCCCAGCATAGAGAAACTCCAGGACAGAGGCTTGAGTGTGATAACGATGCTGTGGGTTCAGGTGTGTCTCTGAAGGAGCTCTGTTCCAATGAGAGTTTGTTTGGAAATAGGATCTGACAGGTCCAATCAAGTTAAAACGAGTTTTCCCCATAGTAGGAAGAGTACTGGTTCAGTGGCCAGGGTCCTGTAGCTCTAGATCCAAACGATGGGATATTTCTGTGGTTCTGAAGGGCCAGGTCAGTGGGCTGATGCTGCAGCAACCCTAAGAAACCAAATTCCCACTAATATTTCATTTCATACACGGGATTCAAAATTAACATGAAATTATTTTGAAAAGCCGCATATCTATTTATAGCATTATCTGTCTTAAATACACATTAATGTTTGTTCATAAACAAAAAGCTACAGTGAATCAGTGGAAAATCAGTCAGTAGATACTGACCAAAACAGATGCTCACTTACTTTTTTCTGGCTGTGAGAGCTCAAATAAATAAAAATTAACTGCACAGGAGAATAAATGGCAAGTTGAAGAAGATCACATTTAAATCTGTCAGTAACTATACCCAGAGGAAGAGGTTCCTAATTTTTATATGCTAATGAAATTATTTTTATAAAACAAATTCCACAATGTGTAAACAAAGAGGACATTTAATCCAAATTTAAATGAAACTAGTAAGAATTGTTAAAATTTTCAACTGTGCAATGACGTAAGGTCACATCAGCAAAGGGGTAAGGAGGAGAGAAAACTTTGTTTCTTTTGGATCTGTGAACATACCCACAGAGACAGTATAGGATTGGTTTAAAATGAAGCTTGTATGACACAACTAAAAGAAAAAATGAGTAATCTTAGATACTTACAGTGCAAACAGGAATGATGGAAACGCTTAGTTCAAAGGATAGAACATTAGTGTGTCTATGTGGTTATGTATTATCCCAAAGCCTATCATTGGTATAATAAAAATATAACTTTCTATTGATGTTAGGAAGAAAACAAAGTATCAGAAACTATCAGAAAAATAAGTATGGTATACAATTGGAAAGAAGAGAATAAAGCTGTCATTATTTACAAAAGTAGGTCTTACCTGAAAGAAAATTAGTTGATAATTCCTTAGAACAAAGAAGATGGTGACATGACCAAGGCCAGAATTACCAGGTAAAAATCAAGTTGTACTCCATGCAGACAAGCGCATTCTTAAAGGATGGAGGATTCTATTTCCAGTAGAAATAGAGAGAGCATACCTGTGTGGTCTCTAGGGAATATTTAAACATAGTTTATTGAAGGAACATTAAATGTTACTGAGACATCCATGAAATGCTCACATGGTGGGAACATTACTAGTTCCTGTGTAGATGGACTTTATATGAGGAAGATCTGTTTGCCCCAAGTTAGACTCTGTATTTAGTTCAATTCCAGTAAAAACGCCAATAGGATATTTCCCACTGGAATTAAATAATCAGACTCTAAAGATATTTGGAAGGTAGACAGGTTGTCGGAAGGAGTGTGGGGAGAGATGGGTTTCCTAGCTCTCATAGTTAGAACATGAATGTTTTCAGACTAAGCAGGAAAGTAACAACAACAGAGTTCAGAAATCGACCCAGATCTCACAGGAGTTCATTGTTTGTCAGAAATGGGCCTTGCAGAGACTCGTGTCGTTGCATAGCCAGTGAAACAGCCTCCTTCAATGCCAGCATCCTACATATGAGTTCAAGTCCCAACTATCCCACATCTGATCCAGCTGCCTGATAATGTGCCTGGGAAAGCAGCGGAAGATGGCCCAAGTACTTGGAACCCTGTCAGCCATGTGGGAGACCAGATAGAGTTCCTGGATCCTGGTATCTTGTCTGGTCTTGCCCAGGCCTTTGTGGCCATCTGGGGAGGGAACTGGCAATCGAAGATGTCTGTCTCTGTCTCTGTTTCTGCCTCTTTCTCTTGGACTCGCTCTCTCACTCTCTCGCTCTCGCTCTCTCTCTCTCTGTCTCTGTCTCTCTGGCTTTCAAATAAAATCTTTAAAAAAAGAAGAAGAAAAAACAAAAATGAGATTTGTATAATGGAAGAAAGCACATGGTAAATATCATAGAGAAAGATCAGATAAAATAGAGAAAAGATATGAATGAAAACCTGAATGTACATGTGCAAACATGGGAGCACTTTTTGCTATTTTGAAGCAAGGCAAATATTTCTTAGGATGGCTTACATTGTAGCAAATCATAGAAATATGCAAAATCTTGTAAATTCAACCCTTCTTATGCATTGGAGAAGTACACTATGAGCAGTGTTAAAACACAAGAGAACAAATTAGAGAAAGATCCTTCTAATACATGCCACAAATGTGACTACTCTTCATTTGTTTTCTGTAGAAAGAATTTTCTGCTCATCAGAAAAGAATCCAGCAGGAATAAATAGGCATTGCGATAAATAAGCTTTAGAGAAATGTGAAAGAACGTGTGTCTTTTTAGTTTTTGAAAAGATGCTAACCTCTACTTACAGAAATATATGTTAGAATACTTCAAAAAGGTAGTGGAAAACAGAATGAAATGAAATTTAGCTTTGTGCAAATATTTTTGAAATCCGTTTATGTTTTTTTTTTTTTTGTATACACTTTTCCCATAAGGCTTTTGAAGACTTCTTGTCTTGAAAAGCATTGGGATACCATTTGTTGCTGATTAGAAGAAACCTTGGGTATTTGTTTGACAGCTGAAATCACACAGCTTCTGTACAAGTCAGCTGGGTCATAACGTTGATAACATGTAGCAAACTGAAAATGTAGCTGTGTTTTGATGTAGCAAATTTATTTCCAGGTGTTTTCACTTTGGAAATTCTAGAATGTCGGGTATACAGACAGAGGTTTATGGAGGAGACCAGTCACTGCAGAGTCGGTTATAGTTACTTACTCCAAGTGTTCAGCCACAGAAAACTAAATTCATTGTTACAGTGTATCTTGCTTTGTCACCTTTGTGTGCTGGTGTAGGTTTAGACTGCATCTGCAAGAATTTGCCCAGGATGAGTAGCAGAGAAAGAAGCAAACACAAACGGGAAGGGGAGTGACTCTGAGATTTCCTGTCTATACACTTACATCGTTTTGTGGTCTGCCATGTGCTCAAATTATCCATTCAAAGCACCAGTAGCAAAAAAACAATAGTGAAGGAAAGAGCATTTTCGTAGGCAATTCACAAATGTGGTTTATACTGACTTTAACAGGGTGGAATTTTAGTTCAAAGCTTTAATTTCCATCCCCCTTGTGTATTAGAATTCCTCCATTTAATCATTTAGAGGATAATATACCCATTGAATTGTTTCACTATACACAAGCTTCCAAAAGCATTTAGATTGTCAGCAAGTTGTGGGTTCTTCTGTCATGGATTTGGAAGCCTGCTCATAGAGTATTGGATAGCATCGAGTTTTTCCTAAACCATGGTTAACAATCCACCGTTTCCTCCAGGCTCACCTATTTATATGTGAAGCGAAACTCCATGTGCATAGGTCAGTTAATAAATCCTCCAAGTGTTTAATTTGCACCCATGATCTCTCTGACCCAGAGGCTCTGAGCTGTCTTGATTTGCTGAATATTCTCTTTCTTCATTTTAGAGCAGTCTGAATATTTACTTCAAAGATTGTAGTTTCCCTTAAAATGCCGTCAGGGGCCTTTTCATTCACTCAACAAATATTGACTGGAGATCTGGGTTTATGCAATACTGGGGATATTTGTAAAGAAGATAGTGGATGAGCATGCTATGTGAAAATCTCATGTTCTCTTGTGCCTTGTAAGCTGCTCCTATTTTGCTACAATGTGGGCTATTAATTTACATTCACGTGTGACTCACAGTCACTGAATGAGAGACACTGAGACATGAAGATGAATGAGCTGTGGTCACTGACAATCCAGCTGAGTTGACATGTGTGAGTGGTTGTGGGACAATGTGGCATGTGAATTTATAGAAAGATGTATAGGAGCTGATGTTAGGCACACATAACCTAGTCTGGGGAAGCTTGGTTGGGATGGTGGCTGTGTTTTAAAGGTGTCAGTCAAATGAGGAACAAGGCACAGTGGAGGAACACCAGGTTTGAATTCCAGAATATAAAAATGACTCGCTCTGGGACTTTGGGCAGTTACTCAGGCTCTCTGTTGAAAATAGCAATGATGATTGCCCCTGCCTCTCAGGGTTGACTGAGAATTAAATGACAGGAGTAGAAGAGCGCTGGAGTTCAGTAAGGGCCACACAAATGTAAGCTGATGTTCCTTGTGTTGCGGACTGGAGCAGAGATGCTGGGGAGGAAGGAGCCTGGCGAACAAGGGAGTGAGGAGGAGGAGGACCCAGGTGCAGGAGCAGCCGCCTGGGCAGGTGCGATGGAAGGGAGGGGTTAGCAAATGGTCAATCAGGAGGCGTTGGGGGGGGGGGGGCAGGACTGTGCTGGCTTTGATAGGCAGGGCACTTCCTGTGCAGGGGACTTCCTGTGCAGGGCACTTCCTGTGCAGGGCACTTCCTGTGCAGGGGACTTCCCAGGTCACACCTGGCTTTCAGCTCTGCTCTGTCATTCTGGGTATTTGTGGTGGATCCGTCCCAAAGCCACGGGCTTGTTCAGACAAGAGATGATGTTGCCTGGACAAGAGGACTGATGCTAGCAAAGAGTGGATGCAAATAATTTACGACGTGACTGATGAGGAGTACTGTGATGTCCCAGCAGACATCATTGCAGGTGGAGAGAAGGGGGGTGTGGGTCACGTGGATTCCCGCTTGCAGTGGATTCCATGGTCACCAGCAGAGGAGAGTGCATAGGAGTCAGGGTGGATGAGGTAGGGGTGCATTCGTCAAGTCCCTGAAGCAGGACCTACTTTCTGAAGACAGTTTGTATTGACTTCTGGTTCTGGAAGGGAAGTCCTGGGCGCCTCATCTGGCAGTGAGCTGCTCCCTGGAGAGTGTCCAGGCGGCAGCAGGGAGAGCATGGGTCAGCCTTGCCTGACCTCCGCCTGTGTCTATACAAAGCCCCAGGAGCCAAGTCCAGACAATTCCTGAGGCTTTGCCTCTGACCACCATCACTGGGCTCAGCTTCCAGCCTCTTATCACCATGAACCTGACACTGGGGAAGAAGCTGTGTGGATTCAGGGGCACATTTCCATGTGGCAGCAGGAGCTGCAGCATGGGGAGTGGCGGTTATTCCCAAGCCGTTTCCCGATTTTTGGAACTTCAGAACTAAGCCTTTCAACTTTCTGCGATACCAGCTCAGTTGAGCATTATGGGAAATAAGCATGCAGAAGAGCCTCCCCTGACAGATTTGGCCTTCTCTCCGTCGATGTAAATGCTCCCGTAAATCACCCCGAGAGTTTTCCTGCCTTCCCCGGGAACTGCTCGGGAGCCAAAGTGGGCGGTAATAATTTAATCTCTTCATAAATTCCTAAAACAGAAGTGGCAGCCCTGAGTTTCACTCCCAGTGTTCTGATTGTTGCCGTCTTACTTCTGGGTGTCACTGAGGCTTTCGCAATGAAACAGAGCATGGGAGTCTTTAAAAGCTGGCCATTTCCCTCTGATTTGATTTGAGGCAGAGCTTTGAGGGGATTGAGGCATTTTCCATCTTTCTACACGTTTGTGTCGCTACACATGGACTTAAGGTCCTGGTTGCTGAACCTGTGTTGAGGAGACTCACTCAGGGGCCTTTTGATTTAGCGTAAGAGCTTTGTTATTCTCACCTGCGCCCTTGGGGGCCTCATCTCTGCTGCCCAAGAATCCCATCAGGATTCATCAACATGAACAGAACTCTCTGAAGTTTACGTTCTACGTGAGAACAGTGGGAGAAGTAGCTGGGCCGGCGTCAGAAACCTACACAGGATGCAGATTCTGTGGAAACCTACACAGGATGCAGATTCTATGTGTGGGTTGAATGAGACTAAGCGTGGGTATTGTTTCTTCTGGAAGGTTTGGGCCACACCGGTGTGCTGGACATCTCGATTCAGAGGACAAAGTGCCTTCTCCTTCCCACAGCAGGAAATTTCCAGTTTGTGTTTACTTTGTAGAGATGTTTACTCACAGTGGAAATTGTCGCTCTTTTTGATGATACGTGTATCTCTACTCTTAATCTGCTCCCTACATAGGAGCCATTGCAGAGGAGCTGGGTTTTCAAACAGAAAATTAATAGCTTCCCTGTAGCACGATCATACCTGTTCAACTGCCTCGGTGTGAACACCCCTGGGACAAGGGCTGCCTGGGAGGTGTGTAGGTCCCTTGCCCCTGAGTGCAGTTAGCCCTGGAGGCTGGGTCCCTGAGAAAGAGGTGTTTTCCGCTCACAGTCCTGGGGGTGACAGTCACGTCTGGTGAGGGTGGTTGGTATGGACACCGCAGTGGCAGGAGCGTCCCAGAGAAGGACAGATTGGTGAGACAGGGAGCCTGGCGTTGCACAGGGTCAGTAGCTCTGTGAGAAATAATTGAGGCTCCCGTTAGAGATGTGGAATCCCTGTGGAGGGCTGCACCCAGCGACCTACCTGCCCCCTGGAAGACTCCACCTTTGAGGGAGCCCCCACCTGCCATTGTCACATATTGAGGGTCTGGCCTCCAATGCTTGAAACTTGGCAAGAGACCACACGCCAGCCACAGCGCTGTTACCTAAGACACAGTTTCCAAAGGAGATTTTATAGGGATGTTTCTCAAAGTCACTGGGAACTGGAATTAAGGGATGAGTCTTATCTGATGCAAGACAACAGAAATTCATGCTGTTTTAAAAAAATCTATGTTAAATTTTCTGAAGACCCACCTGTATATGCTACAGGAGATAATCTAGTGGGATTTTTATGAGAACGGAGTTAAACGACATGGAGACGCATCCTAAGGGGAGGTGCCCTGTGTCCGTTCTCTCCTTCCTCTCATTACTTACTGTCCGTGGTGTTGGGGTCCGGACTCGATGCTCCCAGAGCCACCTGCTTCCTGTGTGTGGCCAGTCATGTTACCTTGGCAGTCTGAAATTGGCCATGGGGGAGGGTTTACTCCATGGGAAGCGGATGATGCCCTAAGCCACACTGCTCTCTTTAGGGGAATGTGCACGCTTAAGCCACTGTCAGAGCTGAAAGCAGGGACTCAGGTCAACCACAGGTGCTCAGCACTCCTGTTATCCATGCCAGCCGCTGTCTCTACCGCTGGACCTGGGGCTGGGAGACGCCCCTGCAGGGTGAGCGCTCAGCACACGGCTGCCTGCACTCTCAGTAGCCTTGCAGCTGTGCCAGGGCTATGGGTTTTGCTTAAACAGAAATGATCAGAAGTGTCTCTGTTTAAATGTATATACTTGTATCAGTTCAGTAATAGCTACGAGGATGAGCGCACTGCTTTGTTTTACAGTGAGGATGGAGTGGACCCCGAACTGAGGCAGAGTGGAGGAGAGCCAGGGCCCGGTTGTGGCGGAGCCTGGGTTGCCCTGTTTGAGGCGCTGTCCCCCCAGTATCCATTTCTGGGCTGTGAATGTGTCTCAGTTCCAGCCACAGACTCCATTGATAAAGTCTCCTGGGATGGCAAAAGCGACATCTTAACGTGCAAGCCCATTTGCTGCTTCTCTTGCTGTATCTTTGATTCTTTCTGCCCCCGCCCCCCCCCAGCACAACTTTCTTTTTTTCCCCACAAGTGAAATGAAGATGTTTCCCTGGCTAAGGCTGCCTCTGTGTGCTGTGGTCCTGCTTCAGCACGTGTGGCAGTTCTCTCCACAGCTCCTACACCTGAACTGTGCTGGTGTGGGCAGGTCCTGGATGTCTCCCAGACTCCCGCTGAGATGCTAGAGCAGAGACTGTGGCCTGACCGTGGTGATTCCCCTTTCTGCAGATAGTTGTTCTTCACCGTTGCTCCTTGTAGACAAGCCCCAAATGCAGACATTAAATAAGCTTAGAATGATTGAAATAGAAGATGAGATTAAACCATTGTTTCAGTGATTTTGCAGAAAGCAATAAGTTTCATTCAAACATTTCATCTTGATTTCCGTTTGTTCTTTATATAAAAATAAATCTAGATTGACAGGAGATGAGTCAGTGCTCAGGCATGAGATTTCTCACTGTCTCAGGTACTGCAGCAATTGCATGTGTGGAAAACCTCTCTCTCTCTCTCTCTCTTAATTTTTTTTATTTATTTGAGAGGCAGATTTATAGACAAAGGGAGAGACAGAGAGAGAAGTCTTCCATCTGCTGGTTCACTCCAGCTTCCTCTTTGTCTCCCTTGTGGGTGTAGGAGCCCAAGGACTTGGGTCATCTTCTTCTGTTTCCCAGACCACAGCAGAGAGCTGGATGGGAAGTGGAGCAGCCGGGACTCGACCCGGCACCCACAGGGAATGCCGGTGCTGCAGGTGGTGGCCTTATCCACTGTGCCACAGCGCTGGCCCCTGGAAAGAACTTCTCTTGCCTTGTGTCCGTGTTGGATGGAGAGCTATGGTGTGCATGTTTCATACGTGTCTGCATGTGTACAGCACTCCTGTACATGTTTGTTTTTCTATTGTACCATGTCCTATGATCTTCTGTGTTAACACACAAAAAATGTAGATTCTAAATAAATAAGTGAATAGTTTAAGTTTTCTTTTTTTTTTCTTGCTTGTTTCTTGGAATTTTTTTTACTGAGTACAGGGGAATCTCAAGTGGTCACAGTTTTCAGATTCTCACTTGTTCTTCTGAAGTATCCAGATTTCATGTGCTTGGATGAGGGATGCAATAGAGAGGGAGGGAAAGAAAGGGTAACTTTGTGATTCTGGGATCATCGATTCTGGCTTCCCACCTTGTGATGTGCAGTCACCGGGTACTGATGGAACACTGATGTCTCAGCACTTCCTCCTTTGACACAAACGGACATGTAACTGGAACAGGACGTGACTGGCTCTAGGTCATCCCTGGTACCAGAGTCCTGTTTTCGATGTCCTTGTCCTGTGAGTTTTTTGCTGCTCCTGTGTGTAAGATAGAGCACATACGTAAGGGTTTGGGAATGCATCAAAGTGACTCACAGGTGTCAGGCAGTGACTGTTGTAAACATTGAAGCATGGATCAGTCTGTAAGTGAGAAAGGATCTGACGTGGGGAATCCAAGGATACCCAGAAATAGCATCTCTGGGTTGGTGGGGGAGGAAACGTGGCCCAGAGATCCGTGTGCAGGGTCAGGTGGAAGGTGAAACAGGAGAGCCGGGTTGGAGCCACACTTATCACCAGCTGGAATTACGATCACAGCCCCCCATTCTGCTGCTCTCCGCAAACCCGCCTTCCACAGCCTTCTCTCCACAGTCACTGGTGTTTTGGTCTTTTAATTAAGGCTCAGCCTCCACTAAACACCACGTCCCACCAATGTCTCCTTTGTCCCTGGATTCCTCCTTAACACATTCATTGTTCCTTCTTTTTTTTCCTCCCCAAACCCCTGCTACTTCCATTTCTGGACTCCTTAGCCTGGATGTTCTTGACTCTTGGGGCCAGAGTATCCTTAGTGTAGGCTCAGCAGCATCTCTGGCCAGCGCTCTGCACACAGTCCTGCTTGCCTCCCAGTCATGACAGACAGAATCACCTCCAGACACTGGCAGATCTTCTCCTGGGGCAGACTCACCTCCTTTGAACGGGACTCGTGTTTCCCATGAAAACTACACAATCGAGTTCCAAAGGGGAGAGCGCACCTGAGCAGGATGTTCCCTTGTCCCCTCTGGAGAACGTTCTCTCTGTGACCCAGTGTTTCTCACATTAAATGATAATTAATTAGAAAGGCAGAGTTACGGTGCCAGCCTTGTGACAAAGCAGATTAAACCCCCACCACCTGCAGTGCTGTCATCCCACATGTGCATCATTTTGAGTCCTGGCTGCCCCACTTCTGATCCAGCTCCCTGCTAATGTGCCTGGGAGAGCAATGGAAGATGGTCAAGTGCTTGGGCCCCTGCACTCATGTGGGAGGCCTGAGTGAAGCTCTTGGCTTTGGCCTGGTCCAGCCCCAGCTGTGATGTACATTTAGGGGGTGAACCCAACGAATTGAAAATATCTCTCTCTGTGAGTGTCTCTGTGTCACTCTCTGTGACTCTGATTTTCAAATAAATGAATAATAAGAAAGGCATAGTTACAGACAGAGGGAGAAGGAAGAAGAGAATATCATCCATCTGCTGGTTCATTCCCCAAGCAACTGCACAGCTATAATGACCAGGGCTGGGCCAGGCCAAAGCCTGGCGCCCAGAGCTCCATTTGGGCCTCCCACACTGGGGCAGGGAGTTTGCTCTCAACTTGCCGACTGGGCTCCTGGGTGGCAGGGCTACACGCTGCTGTTCCTCCCTCTGCAGCTCTGTTCTTTGCACATGGTGTGCACTCACCGGGTGGAACAGATACATCAATGAATCTGCCAATGCTTTGTGAAGTTAAAGGGATACAAAGTGCCGTAAGTACGGTGATGAGATTTGTGAACTGTTGGGGTTAGGTAAAGCCAGCCCTTTCTCTAGAAAGAACTGGCAAGAGCACTCAATGCAGTGCTTACTCAGAGTTTGGATTTCAAGAGCTCCAACAAAGGGCTGCTGTCAATTACACTATCGCCATGGTCCACCGAGGAAGCTGATGGATCAGGGAGCACACCTGTGAGAGTCTGGATGGCATCAGGAGAGGAAATCAGTGTTTAAACGAGTTCTTTTGAACCATCTACAGACCACATCTGCTCCCTTCAGGGCTGGTGCAGAGGTCTGCAGAGGTCCCTAAGCTGCTGGCAGGTACACTAACCACAGACCCTGCTCTCCAGACCAGATCTGCAAGGATCTGCAGGGGAGAAACACCTGTGGATTGTGGAAAGTGAGAGGAGTGGTTGTTGCTTGTCAACGGTTTTACTGCAACCTCTGTAGCCGGCCGTGGCTTTTCTGAGCACTCTGATACCTGTTAACCCTCTGCAGAACTCACCCAGTTCTCCAGAAGTAGGAACCTGCTTGTTCTCATGCTTGGGATGAACAAAAAGAAACTGAGACCAGGAATCTTTAATTAAGGGAAATGCAAGTTTTTAGCGGGAGAGTGAGGGTGAGAAGATCAGAGTGGGGGTGAGAAGATGCAGGGGGCACTTCTTCTTCTTTTTTTTTTTTTTACAGGCAGAGTGGACAGTGAGAGAGAGAGACAGAGAGAAAGGTCTTCCTTTTGCCGTTGGTTCACCCTCCAATGGCCGCCGCGGCTGGCGCGCTGCGGCCGGCGCACCGCGCTTGTCCGATGGCAGGAGCCAGGAGCCAGGTGCTTTTCCTGGTCTCCCCATGGGGTGCAGGGCCCAAGCACCTGGGCCATCCTCCACTGCACTCCCGGGCCACAGCAGAGGGCTGGCCTGGAAGAGGGGCAACCGAGACAGAATCCGGCGCCCCGACCGGGACTAGAACCCGGTGTGCCGGCGCCGCAAGGCGGAGGATTAGCCTGTTGAGCCACGGCGCCGGCCTGCAGGGGGCACTTCTAAGGACCATGGGTGCATCTTCATCTGGTCCTGTGCTCCTCCACTGTCGTGCAGGCCCCCTCTCTGAAGCCTGGATTCCCCTCGCCCCACTTCTGCAAGTTCGGCTCTTTTCTCATCTTCCCTCAAATATTGTCTCCTCCAAAAGTCCACCTATTTAACCTATCTTAGGAGTTATTTATTTATTTAGAAAGCAGAGCGATAGAGGGAGAGGGAAAAGGGGCAAGAAGGCAAGGGAGAGATGAGAGGAAGAGAAGGAGAAAAGGGGGAGGAGGAGGAGGAAGAGGAGAGGAGAGAGAGAAAGAGAGAGAAGCAGAGATCATTTGGTTCACTTCCCAAGTGACTGTAACACCCAGGACTTGTCCAGGCTGATGCCAGAACTGAAGGTTCTTTCTGGGTTTCCCACACAGGCGGCAAAGCTCACACACTTGGGCCACCATCTGCAGCTTTCCCAGCCACATCGGGAAGCTGGGTCAGCAGTGGAGCGGCTAGGACCTGAATCTGTGCTCAATACGGGGTGCAGGGTCAGAAGCAGCACACTGAACCTGCTGCACCCCAGATGGCCATGTATGAGCATGTTCTTTGTACTCACACTAGGCCTCTTATAAAAAATATTAACATGAAGAGAACAAGTTTCATGTGTTTCGTGGGCACAGTTCTCAGAAGACAAGCATAATGTCCTCCCTCCCTCTCTGTCTCTGTCCTTAATCAGCTTCCTTTCTTCCTTTTTTATTTTCTTAAGATTTTTGCAAAAACCTATTTTCCATCTATTCTGTAATCACAGGCTTAATGTGCACTAACCAAAATATTCCACAAGCCAAAAGTGGGACCAAAACCAAAAGTGGGCTAAAAACAACAGTCCAATCACAAGATGAGCATTTCTTATATTGACTACCACATATCAGAGAAAATGTTGTTTTTCTTTTTGGGGCTGGCTTATTTCACTAAGCATAATGGTTTCCAGTTGCATCCGTTTTGTTGCAAAAGACAAGATTTCTCTTTATGGCTGAGTAGTATTCAACACTGTATAAATACCACATTTTTAAAAAAATTATTTATTTGAAAGTCAGAGTTACACAGAGAGAGGAGAGGCATAAAGAGAGAGAGGTCTTCCATCAGTTGTTCACTCCCCTATTGGCTGCAGTGGCCAGAGCTGCACTGATCTGGAGCCAGGAGTTTCTTCCAGGTCTCCCATGCGGGACTTGGACCATCTTCTCCTGCTTTCCCAGGCCATAGCAGAGAACTGATCGTAAGTGGAGCAGCCAGGTCTTGAACCAGCGCCCTTATGGGGTGTCAGTGCTGCAGGCCAGGGCATTAACCCACTGTGCCACAGCACCAGCCCCATGTATACCATATTTTCTTTATCCAGTCATCAGCTGAAGGACATCTGGGTTGATTCAGAGTCTTAGCTTTGAGTATAGATGGAACATTCCTTAGTACAATCAAGATAATTTATGACAACTCACAGCCAGCATCGTATTGAATAGAGCAAAGGCAGGAACGTTTCCACTAAGATCTGGAATCGGACAAGGATGCCCGCTTTCTCCATTGCTATTCAATAGAGTTCTGGAGGTCTTAGCCAGAGCCACGAAGCAAGAAAAAGATATCAAAGAGATACAAATTGGAAAGGAGGAAGTCAGATTATCCTTGTTTATAGATGACATGATCCTATTTATAGAGGGACCAGAAGACTCCACTAAAAGACTTCTAAAACTCATTGGAGAGTTTGGTAAAGTTGCAGGATATAAAATCAATACAAAAAATCAGTACCTTTGTGTACACAAACACTGTCATTGCAGAAGAAGAGCATATAAGATCAGTACCATTCGCGCTAGAAACAAAAAAATTTAAATACCATGAAATAAAACAAACCAAGGATCTGAGAGATCTCTATAATGAAAATTGCAGAACATTAAACAAAGAAATAGAAGAAGACACAAAAAATGGAAAAATCTCACATGTTTGTGGATTGGGAAAATTAATGTAATCAAAATGACCATACTACCTAAAATAGTTAATAGATTTGATGCAATCCTAATCAAAATACCAAGGACATTATTTAAGATGTAGAAAAAACAATGCTAAAATTCATATGGAGACACAAGGAACCATGAATAACTAAAGCAATGTTATACAATGGAAACAAAACCAGAGGCAGTACAATACCAGATTTCAAGACATACTGGAGGGCAGTTATAATCAGAAGAGCCTGGTACGCGCACAAAAATAGACATGTAGACCAGTGGAATGGACTAGAAACCCCAGAAATTCACCCATTCAGCTACAGCCGACTCATCTTTGACAAAGGAGCTAACGCCAATCCCTGGAGAAAGGACAGCTCTTCGACAAACGGCGCTGGGAAAACTGGATCTACGCGTGCAGAAGTCGGGAAGAAGATCCCTGCCTTACACTTGATACAAAAATCCACTCAGAGTGCATCAAGGATCTGACTCTAGACCTCTTACATCTGAGAACCCTGGAAAGTCCATGGAAAATCCATATTATGAAACAGCTGCGCATGCACGTCTAGGTTTTTTGCACCAAAGTGAAATGTCCGTGAACTTTTTGAAATACCCACAGCTGTCGTCCTGTTTCTTCACCTACCTAACAAATCAAGCTCTGGTTGTGACTTCTGAGAGTCTTGCTTGGTTTGCTTTCAGCTTTCTGTGGCTGGAGGGTCCCCCTCTCCAGAGGATCATCCTCCTGTCTCATCTTCACATGGCTGATAGCTGGCTGGCCCACTGCTTCCGTCTAACAGTTGCTTGGTTCCTATTGTGCATTAGAGATTCTGGCTGCTGTAATTGAGTTCTTGCTGTGGGCCAGGAACCAGTATGATTCTTTCAACACAGCTCTTATCTCAGAGAGACACATCCTGGAGGCTGTGAGGTCTCAGTCTTTGTAGTGTGAGGTGGCGTCAGTTCCCCGTTCCCGAGCTGCACATTGGTTTTTGTGGATCCCACAGAAGTAATGTCGGAGCAGCTACAGGGATGACGACAACTGATAGGAAGGGTTCATTCCGTAGGAGGCAGGGGCGCCTCAGGACTGACAGGAGTGGATGATCGAGCCCGTCTTGTTCCTGCAGTTCCGAGGCTGGCAGTTACTGCCTTTGTGGCCTTGGGTAGGTTGCTGTACCACTCTGAACCCCACTTTCCTGATGTGAAAATGAAGCTGACAGTATCTGTCCTTGTTGTAGGGATTTTATCAGTGAATAACTCTAAGTGCTTGAAATATTGTCTCCTCGAAGTGATGCACAGCAGAGATCACCTAAGCCTCTCGTGAGACGCCCACTCAAACTCAGAGTCCGTAGAAAGCAGGGATGCAGGAGATAACACAGAACAGCCATCCTCTCCAGGCAGAAAAAAGTTAAGGTTGTATATACCACCTCTACTTTACCCTTCGACCCATTTAGATTACACGCTGAGAACGCACTTCACTTTCCTTAAAGAAATAGATAGCTTTTTAAGGGCATCCCATAATAAGATGTGAGTGAAGTCACCTCCAGCAGGTCGAGGCTACAGGAGGTCATGCGTGATTCTGAACACGTGAGGCTTGCGTTCCTGTGAACAGACGTGGGATGTTTCATCACAGCCACTTCCTGAATGGGGTGGGAGGTGGGGGCACAGGTGTATCCTAGGGGCTGCTTTAGCAGCACAGAGGTTGACAGAAAGGATCACCCTTGAGCTGCTTGGCATCACAGCTGCACAGAGAAGGAAACAAGGCAGCAACACAGGGTCTGAGCGCCAGGCACCTGCAAAGCCCCAAGGGAATCGGCTCCAGGATCGGGCCACGCACACCCCGATCACCTCAAACAAGCAAGCAGTTCTGCGGGAACTCCCTCCCTTGCGGATCGCACAGGTTTTTTTCTTTCCTTTCATTTTGCCATGCATCACTTGTCATGGGAAAGCGTTTGATAGCCCCAACTAAGACTTAAGCACCCCAGTCAAAAGCTAATACTGGCGATAATTCAGGCTATAAAATGTGACAACGTTGCACTTGGAGGGTGCGTCTCCACATTAGCCAGAAAATAAGTTTTCTTACCTTAATTTTGCACATAAAGTATCTGTCTTTGCTAAAGCGTGCCTCCCAACCTTTCCCAGATTGTTAAAGGCCCCGTCGTGCTGTAACCGGGGCTATTTAGTCTTGTTTATTTGCTCTGCACACAGTAACCACTAGCGCGTTCCACTTTCTCATTACCAGGCCTTTCAGAATTATTGCCGAACAGCGTATCCATGTGACTGCTCTGTTGCAATTGTGCTGTTTCTTCCTTTATTGTGCTGTTGATCTCAGCCTGGCTGCCGGGGATTGCGGACTTCATGTGCCTCTTTTCAGGGGTCTGGTAACCTCCAGATGAGACTGTTCTCTTCAGTCCTTGTGGACCTCAGTGGCTGCCCGTGCGGCCTCCTGCATGGCAGTGTCTCTTGCTAAGTAAAAGCCCTCAGCTTGTCCTTTCTGTAGTCATTTACTGTGAAATTGTCGTCATTCATAGCTCTTTCTCAAAGCACAGTCTAGAATTTTAAGTTCCGGGCATGGGAAGTTATCACAGGCTTAGCATCACCTGGCCTTTAAAAAAAAGTATGCACTTATTTTATTTTTAAAGGTTTATTTATTTGTTTGTTTATTTGAAATAGTTATACAGAGAGAGGAGAGACAGAGAGAGAGAGAGGTCTTCCATCCACTGGGTCACTCCCCAGTTGGCCTCAACTGCCAGATCTGCACCCATCTGAAGCCAGGAATCAGGAGCTTCTTCTTGTCTCCCATATGATTTCAGGGTCCGAAGGACTTGGACCATCTTACACTGCTTTCCCAGGCTGTGGTAGGGAGCTGAATTGGAAGTGGAGCAGCCAGGATACGAACCAGCACCCATATGGGATACTGGCACTGCAGGCGGTGGCTTTACCCACTATGCCACAGCACCAGCCCTATTTGCATTTATTTTAAAGTCAGAGTTACAGACACACAGAGAAAGAGAGAGAGAGAGAGAGAGAGAGAGAGCGAGAGAGCGAGAGCGGTACCGCCTATCCATTTGTTCACTCCCCAGATGGCTGCACCAGCTGGGGCTGCAGGAGCCTGGAGCATCATCCACTTCTCTCAAATAGGTAGCAGGGGCCCAAGCACTTAGGCCATTTTGCACTGCCTTTCCCAGGCCGCTAACAGGGAGCTGGAACAAAAATGGAGCAGCCAGGAAACAAACTGGTGCCCATATGGGATGCCAGTGTTGTGTGTGGCATCTTTACGCACTACACCACAGCACCAGCCCTAGTAGCATCTGGTTTTAAAAAGGTGTATAAAACCTTGAAGCATCATGGAGGAAGGACTTCATTTTTATCAGAACGAAGGGATGGAGTATGTTGATTGAAAAACCCTAAAGGAATAGGTAAGCTCATTTGCCGATTATCTGCTAGGCATGAGATTTTAGGGACCCTCCAATTTTTGCATATTTTATTTGTATTGTTTTCATTTTTTCATGTACCCTGGTTTTATTGACAGTAGAAATAAATGGAGAGCTGTTCTTCTATTCATAGAAAAAGAAATGTATCTGTTTTCCCAAAAGGAAGCAGGTAACTTTGAGATATGTTATCGCAATTTTATAGTTGTAAGCGTTTAGCATGAATTATGTGTAAGATACAAGAATGACAGAATACAAAGAAATAAAAGACGGGATCCACAGCCTTTTGTGCACAATGTGGTTTACAGGTGGGCTGATAAATGATTCAGAATGATAAAGCCCTCCGTGTTTATTCAGAAACTGCTTGAGTCTTGTTATTTACCGCAGCGAAGTCTTCTCAGCACAGAGTTGTCCTCTGATCGAATAGACCCTGCCTGGTTTGCAGCTCGCTTTCCCATGCAAGATGTGAGTGGCCAATGGACGGACATTCCCCTGGGCTACAGGCAGCATGGGGAGGAGCCTGGTGCAGGGTGGAGGAGAGCAAGTGCCATGGCACTGATGTTTTAGTCCTAGCGTCACTGGGAGAACTCCCTGACGTGATGCTGGCAGAGTGTGTGTGGAGTAAGCAAACCATCAGTTAAAGCAGTGCAAAGGCCCCGGGGCAGAACATGAGGTGGCACATGAAGGTGGCCAGGAAGCAGCGTAGCTGCAGGAGGGGCTCCCATCAGGACCTTTATATGGGAGGAACTGAGTGAGGAGAAGACAGATCAGAGTGAGACTGAAGGAGAGAGCTCCGTGTGTTACACAGCCAACTGGGATGACTACTGCTGTACACAATCACCTAGTGTATATTGTGTAGTCAGACACAAGGAAGGGGCCCCATGCCTCCAGTTCCAAAGTAACATCACAGAAGGGGGACGAGTGTTGACCCTGACTGATCAGCACACATTGTAGACGTGTACCAAAATGTCACACTGGAGCCCAAAATCTGTACAATCGTTCATTAAAAAAAAAAAAAAAAGCCCAAATCATATCAGGCCATCGAGACCAAGGCAATGGTTTTGAATTTCATAGCAATTATTAGAGGAAGCTTAGAAAGATGGAATGAAATGGAGTGAAATAATCTTATTTACACGCTGAAAGTCTCGTTCCTGCTAAGCTGTGGAGAGAGGTGTCGAAGAACCAGAAGTCAAGATGTGACCTGATGTTGAGAGACGATCATTTAGGCCAGTGGCTGGAAGACTATTGGCTGCCTGTTCTCATGTGCCCGAGAGCTGAGAATGGCTTGATATAGTTACATACCTACGTAATAGTCTCAGCATTGCCTCTTAGCCGACAGAGCTTCAGCCATTTATTTTCTAACCCTCTCTGGAAAAAAAAATGCTGGCTCCTGGCCTAGGCAGTGGAGTTAAGCCTTAGGCTGCTGCGTTTCCAGCACTCGTTATTTCTCCAAGCAAGTTTTTACTCTGCAGAGGAGAGGGAGAGAAATGATGATTGGCAGGTAGGATGAAGGGCAGAGCACAGGGAAGACAGAAGTGCTTGGATGAGGATGTAGTTCAAAGGCCAAGTGCAAAGATTTGCTTTTGTATTGTATGCAGCAAGTGAAGGAGAGGGGCCAAGAGGATTCTGGGAGTTTTGACCCAAGCCCCTAGGGGGATGACTGTGCCCATTGGTGAGCTGGGGGTGATGGCAGGGAAGGAGCAAGAGGGCCCAGCGTGGGCAGGGGTGGAGAGTGTGTTGTTCTGAGCTGTTCCTGTGGGCACTGCTGCCGGGCGTGCAGATGGAGATATGCAGTAAAGGCTGAGAGGGTGACGTAGACAGCACTTCCTGTGGAAGCTCCCGGGACGCCCGGGAGGGTGGGGACTGCTGCGTGGCAGGGTTTCTCCAACAAGAATGATAATAATAGCTGACAGTCTTGCCCCAGTCTGTTGTAAGCCCGGTGCAAAAGACCTGCCGTTAGGTGCATGCACCTGCGTGGATTTCAGCACCTCTCCCAGGAGCATCAGTGATGAAGGGGCCTCCCGCTCCACTGTGCAGCCCACTGCACTGTTGCTGCCAAAACCACACCTGCCCTGGCTGTCTCCCCTTGGAGGGGTGCACACAGCAGGCCTTCGAAGGCAGGAAGGGCTCCTCTAGGCTGTTGTGGCTACAGGTCCCCGATCATCTTGCTGAAACTGCTTTAGATTACCCAGCATTCCAGAAGCTTCTGCCCACCTCCCATGCTTCCCTCCTTCTCTCAAGTCAGACTTGCTTCCTGGCCTAATGACTCAGCTCTCCCAGGCTTTCCTGGGCCATTCCCGTCCTGTCTCACACAGGCAGTTCCTCACTTACATCCTTGTGAGCTTAGTGCCATCTGCATGTCTGCATCAAGTGCCCACACTCAACACAGTGGTGAAACTCCAGATCCCGCCGCTTCCCACTGACAGCCGTGCAAACCACTCTGCCCTGTGCCCTTCACCGTTCCCATTCTACAGACCAGAAGACTAAGGTTAGAAGGGCTTTACTGTACAGAATAGCTTTGGAAGCCTACTCTTAGCAGGTGAAAGCACTGGGTAGGGACTTAAACCTGGGACTTGATAACTCTGCAGGACCTGTGTCCACCCAGCTGTTGTTCTCAGGATGGGACAGCGTTCTCTGGGTGTTCACAGTCCCCAGAGACATTGTTTGTCCTGACAAGGAGCTGAAGGCCACGGATGCTGCACAGTGCACAGGACAACCCTGATTGGAGGGATTGTTCAGTATTGAATGCTCCCAGTGCACAGGTTGAATTTTATGGCTCTGTAAGGAGAGGGAGAGCCCCAGCATTCAAATGAGTAACAGGAGAATTGGGATAGTCACATATAAAATAAGATGAAATGAATAAGCTCACTCTCTGTTTCTTGATAAAGAAGTAGTCAAAATAATTTCAATGCATATTAAAAGCCTACTGTGTGAAAAATCTCAAAATCTCCAAGGCAAAAAATACTGGCAGGTGGAAAAAATAGTAGGTTTGGGTCATCATAAACGTATTGACTTCTGGGGGAGAAAATGCCATTTCTGCATTGTTTCCAAAATTATTATGGATGCATGAAGGTACTTCCAAGTTCATGGAAAAGCAGATTTAAAGATGTTTATTTTTGTGCAAGAGTTTTTGGAATCCATGTAGATGAATGTACTTTCATGCTCAGTTAGGCCCAAAACATGTATGCCAGGCATTTTAGGGAGTGGATATGATTTTTGACATCATTTAATTAGAGAAAACTGTGGCTTCGATCTAGAAGTGGAATTAGAACAGAACCAAGAGCCAGAAGGCTCAGCACTGTGCTTGAAATTTGACTGCAGAATCCCAGTTGGGGTAGAAACCAGTGACTTGGTTACTTTCAGCTTCTTCCAGTCTTAGAAAGTTGGTGGACACAACTCAGAGGTGATAACTACCGTTTCCTTGTTTCTTCTTTACAATGTTATTGGTTTATCTGAGAGGCAGCCAGACAGACACACAGAGCTGTGGGCTATTGGGATACCTCTCAAAGGCCCACAGTGGCCAGGACTGGGCCAGGATGAATTGGAGAGTTAAAACTCAGTGCAGATCTGCCATGTGTGTGACAGTGACCCCAGCTCCTTGAGCCATCACCTGCTACCTCCCAGGGTGCAGATACCAGGGCGCTGAGGGCAGCTCCAAGAGCCAGAACCAGGGTTTGAATCCAGGCACTCAGATGTGGAGGGTGGATGTCCATCCAACCACTAGGGCGGCGCTCACTCCAGTTCTTCCTCATATCACTGTCTTCTGCCTTTTTGGCCCACAACCCACACATCTTTTGTATGTGAAATTTATTAAAATCAGCTAACAATCAGAAAGAAACAAAACCACCCCAGCGCTTTCCTCTGTTTTGACATACAGGTGTGTTGGGTTGTGTGTATTTCATAGGACTAACATGCTGTGGTTTGAGGCGTGAGTGTGCTGGGGCAACTGGTTGAACCATTTTTTGGGATGTCCACCTTCCATATTGAGTGCTGATCTGAGTTATGTCTACTCCACTTCCGATTCAGTTCCTTGCTGACGTGACTTGGAAACAGCAAATGATGACTGAAGTGCTTGGGTCCCTGATACCTTGTAGGGGACTGGGGTGAAGTTACTGGCTCCTGTTTTTGACCTGGCCCACCTGTGGCTGTGTGACCATTAGGGGAGTGTGGATTCTTTCTCTCTCTTTCTGTTTGTCTTTCTCTCATCCTCTATCACTCTGCCTTTCAAATAAGCAGTAACAATCTTTAAAAACTATGCTATGGTTTGTGACCATATACTCAAGTGTAGAGACACTAACGTTACACTGATTCAGCTTGCCTTGTTTGTGACCCAAAGAGATTTTTTGTACAATATGGAGAATGGAGGTGTGCAGTTTTCCTCGTTTCCATTTGTGGGTGTTGGTAGAATAACAATAAATTCATATTTAATCTCATGTAACTATATACATTTTATCAATTGATTCGATGAGTTTCAAGAGGAAAGTGTTTCACCAACATACCACTTTGTGCTGAAAATAGTCTCCCTGCAAAGTCTCCAAACGCTGTCTTCCAGAGCAGTGAACAGTGGCTTTGTCAGTTCCTGCTGTGGAATTTGGGCAGCATTTCTGTGGAAGAGGGAACTTTACAGCCGTTAATAGAGACATGGACCAGGGCTTCCCCAGAGAATCCAGAGTCCTCTGACAAAAATCAGCATCGGGCTGTAAGGGAAACCCTCTGCACCTTACCCCTGATACTTTTCTTCCCATTCATTCCTTTCCATACACTTTATCCAATATTGTAGAAGTAAGTCTCCATGCACACTCCTTGGAAAAGTCACTGTTTAGGAAAATGGAGTTTGGACACATGCTGGAATATTTTCAGACTGCCTTTTCTTTTCATTCTGGAGAAGAAGGGGCAAGAAGTGAAGACCCACACAAATAGTAGACAGTATTCTGAAGAGGGTTCACGGTGGCTAAGAATTCTTGGCCTGTGCCATGGCTCACTAGGCTAATCCTCTGCCTGCAGCGCTGGCATCCCAGGTTCTAGCCCTGGTTGGGGCGCCGGATTCTTTCCCGGCTGCCCCTCTTCCAGGCCAGCTCTCTGCTGTGGCCCTGGAAGGCAGTGGAGGATGGCCCAAGTGCTTGGGCCTTGCACCCGCATGGGAGACCAGGAGGAAGCACCTGGCTCCTAGCTTTAGGTCAGCGCAGTGCACTGGCCGCAACATGCCAGCCGCAATGTGCCGGCCATCGCGGCCACTTGAGGGGTGAACCAACGGAAAAGGAAGACCTTTCTCTCTGTCTCTCTCTCACTGTCTAATTCTGCCTGTCAAAAAAAAAAAAGAATTCTTGGGCACTGTATGCTGTGTCCTTCACTGGATCATCCTCGTAGCACACACACCTGAGTGGATGGTGGGTCAGAGCCCCCTCCTAAACTTGGAAGAACTGGTTCCAGATCTGAAAATCTTAAACAAGAGAATTGCAAAAAGGTTTTGTTTTGTCCCCTGCACCTCTCATTACACACTGTGCAGTGACGTTGATAAATAACCAAAGTGACACATACTACCTGTGTGGCTTGAAGAACTCAGTAGGAGGCACGCCAGGCTGCATGTTAGAAACTAGGAGAAAGAAGAGTTCGGTCTACCTGTTTGAGCTTAAGGATCTCCGGTTGTAAAATTGAATGGGCTAGATTATGGCGTCTCTGAAATTCTTTCTCACTAGCTTAGACGTCTGCCAAAGGACAGTGTCTTAGTGTTCTTTCCCCATTCCTGTTGCAGGTGCATTAAGTGCATGGAACCCTGCCATGGTGTGACAACACAGGCTGAAGGAAGGACTATGAAGAGTTCATCTGGTAGGTGGGATGTGTCTGCTTAAAGATGTGGTAATGAAAGTTGTGTCTGCTTATTTTGGGTCTAACATGGTTGACCCGATGCCAAGAGGTAATTAAATATGACTTAGTAGGGGTCAGTGTTATACTTAGAGCTAATTCTAGTATAAACTATTTCCACTTCTCCTTCCTGAGTTGTACAAGGAGATGTGTGTCTCAGAACAGCAATAGGGAAACTTGCAGTGAAAGATTGGATTTATAGCATGAGCAGAGGATTCCATGTGGTAGGCACCCCATCTATGTCTCAGTGCAGCCACGTGTTGGTGAGGGGGAAGCATGGGAACTGGCTATAGTGAACTATTTAAATATGCGCACCTACTGTCCCTTGATAGGTAACATTTGACTAAAGAAAATTCTCTCAAGTGAAAAATCATTAGATTCTAACTGAGTAACATGTCAGCCAGCTCTTAACACTGGAAATTGGTTTGGCTTTTCAAATGGCAAAGCTACTTCAGCTGGTAGAAGAAATACTGAACAAAATCTGGAGGCCATAGAAAAGTTAGTGGGCAGCAAGGTTTGGTGAGGAGGGATGGGATGACTGGATAGAGCACGGATGAGGAGGTTCTGAGGTTTACACTGTCGGAATACTGTGTGTGATGCTATGATGGTGGGTTTGTACTGTTGTACATCTGTCCAAACCCACGGGCTGCACATCACCAGGCTGGAAGCCTAATGTAAACCAAACTCCTTGGATGGCAATGATGTGTCCAAGCAGATGTGTCAGGTTAGCAGTTGAACCACCCTGGTTGGAGATGCTGATAACAGGGGAAGTTGTGCATTGGTGGATTTGCACATCTCAGAATTTTCCTGCAAGCTTAAAGGTGGTCTAAAAAGAGTCTATATAAGAAGTGCTGCCTCTTGCTTAGCCTTTTTTGGCATTATTCTAACAGCCCTTTGTATAAAGGCACAGTCTGGGATCTCATTTTGTCACAACCTGAGCCCAGGATCCAGGGTGAGAATTTTGCTTTAAATATGACATGATATTGTCTCCACATAACAGTAAAAAAATATATGTCTCTCTGCAAAGAATGGTGTGTTTGAAGTTGGGTAGGTGAACATGGGGTTCTGTGAGTAGGTTTTGATGACTGCTTGCAATTTCTTGTGAGATTTCAGTAAGATCATATTGAGCTTGCAAATAGTTATCCTAAAAGTCAAAATTTTATCAGTGAAAAGGGAACTCTAATGTGGATTATCTTACTGGTATAGTGATGAATGAGCATGTTCAAATTCACATCAAAGTGTCTGGTGAAAAAGGAATTCTGTAGGAAAATTCTTCCTCGGTTGATTTTATCAGAAGCTGTTCTTTGAAGGGTGAGCACTCATCAAAGAATAGAGGCTGCTATATAAAGCTACATCGACCTATAAATATAACTAATTAAAAAGAAAGTGGAGCTGTAACTTGCTATGTTTTCGTCTTCAGTACCAGTGGCATCAAAAAAATCATTCAGAATGCTCATAAAAATTGCTTTCCATGTTTCTTAGGACTAAAAACAGTTTTTCAGAAACTGGATTAATCCTCTTTTCCTGACACTTTTGCCAGAAGTTTGAGATAAAAAGAAAAACACTCTTATTATGTCCCCTGCCTGAAAGAGCAGTGGAGGTAAGATCTGAGTCCAAAATTGTGCATTGCTGCCTCCAGTCATTCTTGAAACCTTTCTCGTGGCTGTGATGTGCAAGAAATAGCTGGGAATTTTTATCTCCACCCCCTCAAGTTACCCAGATCATCTGCTCCTGCTTTTTACAAATAGAAAAGAGGGAAACTGTCCCTGATGCTTTGTGTAGGGTGGGCGCCTGTGAGATCTGCTATTTCCATGGGTGGATCAGAAGCCAGTGTCACGATTGCTTCCCACACAGCAATATGGGAAACCACATTGGCAGCAGGATTCCCAGTTGGCAAGATAGCCGATTGTACCTGTTAATAAATACACAGCTATTTGGGGTAAGATTCCTCAGGACAACTTGGAGAATTCAGTTAGTGTTCTGTGTGGAAATCAGAAGTTCCTAAAATGGGGTGATGATTTCACAGCCTTTGAAAAGCACAGCATGGTGCAAGGATTAATTGTTCCTACTCTTTTATTGTCATCATTGATGACTAGATGACTACATGATTGTAGCTGCATGCAGGTCTTTTCAACAGACAGAATCATGTTTGTCAGAAAGCAGGGATTCAGTGAATAGAACTGAACCTCCATATAAACAAGAAATTGAATCTGATTTATGAGAAGTCGTCCTGAAAAACGTTAGGGTGGGAAATGGTGCCTTGACGCTGGCTGGGAAGAAGAGGCTCGGTGATTCTGAGGGGATCTTTGATGACAGTGAGCATGCCTCTGGCAGCAGGCTTTCTGGAAGTATGGCGTCGAGATGGAAGTACCCCCACCTATACTGGCTGGCAATCATGGACTGTCCTACTGGGGCTACTTGGACAGAAGCAGAGCCACGGCCTTCAGGAACCCCAGGGAGCAGTGTTCATTCATGGCCACATTTCACCAAGGGCCGTGGAGTGCAGGGTCCTGGACAAAAGCTGTGGTTTGTAAAGATCTCCTTGAGAGAGTCCTCATCAGACCAGAGCCCTTAGTCCTCTCCAAGGTGTGTACCGGGTCACGGACGCCTGGTGCTTGCACTCGTAACTTTCCTGTGCACATTTCTTTTCTCCCTGTTTCTACTACGTGAGAGAGCAACACACATCCCACCAGCATGCTGGCCTCTGCTTGCCCCTGTGGCTGCTTTTCAGGAATGTGGCAGGTTACTCTGACCCAGCGAGTTTACATGGTGTCCCCATGGGAACCACTCAGTTCAGCTCCGGGTCACCATTCACTTCTTCCTCATCCTGCTTGCTGCTTCTTTAGGACTGCTTCTTTAGGACTGATCATGTCTGGTGGAGGGATTTTCAAACTTTTTCTTGACTGAATAGTCCTTTGTTCAAAGGAATAGTAACCATATAACAAAGATGCTTGGTAGTTAACACACAGAAAAGCTGTCTTCAGCATTTGGGAGCGTTTTCCTGGGATGATCTACGTCTTCTGTTGGCTCCACTTGGACTTCGGAGGTCACCAGGAATTTCACTGACCGTCCAGGGCTCTGCCATACCCAGTGCTGAAAGCTCTGTCGGGTAGATACAGTGTCTTTCCTGGTCTTTAATGGTCTTACTAGAGGTCTGTGAGCAGTGTGATTTGTAAATGTCCCTTTCCTCCCTGTAAAAATATGCTGATTATAACTCATAATCTAAAACTAGTGCTTCAGTTTTGGTCTGCGTCTGTCCAACTGGGTTGTTTCAGAGTCTTTGGGGCATAAGTAGGAGGAAACTCAACTCCATCTACCAGACAGTGTTCCAATGGCTGAAATAAATGAATGGCGTCAGGGTGGCTCTGGGTTCAAGCATAGCTGGCCTCCAGAAGGCTGAGAAAACGCAAGATTCTGCCTCTTTCTGTGTCCCGTTTCCTGTTACACACTTTGGATTATCAGATACTAGCTTTATTTTCTTCACATGGTAGCCACCAATGACTCTTTAGCAATTTCCTAAGTAATTCCAACAAAATTTTCAGAATTATGCTTCATTATATCTTTTTATGGTCGATTAATAGACTTTATGGGGGGTTGCTTTTATGATTACATAAAAAATGAGCAGAAAATACAGAATTGCCCAATATTTTCTCCCCCATACATGGTTTCCCCTATTAACATCTTACGTGAATGGAGTGCATTTATTATAACTGATGAAACACTATTAATCTAATATTGTTAATTAAGGTCCATACATTATATTAGTGTTCACTTTCTGCTGTGAGGTACCATGAATTTTCAGAAATGTGTAATGCCACATGTCTGTCGTTATATTTCAGCATCCCACAGAATAGCCTCATTCATGAACAAATCCCCAGATCCGCCAGTTTGCCCTTCCCTCCCTCCTGTTGAACACATGGCCCCAGCCATGCTTTTGCCATCACCAGAGTTTGCTTTTTGCAGAATGTCGCTTGTTGGAATCTTACAGAGGGTCACTTTTTAGGATGGTCTTCTTTCACTCAGCAGTTTGCATTTAAAGTTCCTTTCTCCTGCCTTGGTGGGTCATTTCTTTTTGTCCCTGACTAATACTCAGTTGTATGGATATCCCCCAGTTTGTTTTTCCATCATTCATTTGTTGGAGGATATCTTGAATGTTTCCACCATTCAGTAATTATGAATACGTTTACTCTAAATGTCAGTGGGCAGCTTTGTGTGAATTTTCATGTTTATGTTATTTGGATAAACACTGAGCACTGTAATTGCTCGGTTGTATGGTAAGGCTACGGCTAGCCTCATGTGCCCCTGCAGCCCTGTCTTTAAAAATGTCGTGGAATTCCCATTCTTACCACAGTGAGGTTTTTTTTTTTTTTTTGTCCCACATCCTGGACAGACTTTGCTGTTGACACTGTGAGATTTCAGCTGCTCTAATCCAAGACTCTAGTGAAATTTATCCATTTTATTTGGTGTCTACCTTGAGCCACTCTCTGTGGTTAAGGAATTCTAATATGCTGATTAGCCGGGCCAGCATTCCAAGTCTTTCTATCATACAGTGATGACAAGATAGCAATGTAGATTCACAAATGAAAAGTGATGTGCAGTAATTCAGAAAGGGAATTACGTGTGGTGTGAATAAAAATAAGTTATTCACAGAAGAAATTAAATATGAACTCCTGAAAGGCAGTGCTAGATAATATTGATTGCACCTAAGTCGTTCTCAGGGGAAAAACACGTGGCATACAAGGAAGCCTCAGAATGTTCATTGAAAAGTAGAATTAAAATGTAATGTAGTGTATTTTTAATTTTTTGTTTACTTGAAAGTCAGAGTTAGAAAAAGAGAGGGAGAGACAGAGAGAGATGTTTTCCATATGCTGATTCACTCCCCAGATGGCTGCAATGGCCAGAGCTGGGCCAGGACAAAGCCAGGAGCTTCATCCCAGTCTCCCATGGCAGGCAGGGGCCCAGACACTTGGGCCATCACCTGCTGCTTCTCCCAGGCCATCAGCAGGGAGCTGGATGGGAAGTGGAGCAGCCAGGACACTAGCCAGCGGCCATATGGGATGCCAGCATTACATGGGGTGGCTTTACCCACTATCCCACAGCAATCACCTCAGTGACAGAATTTTAAAATTAATGCTTAGATGGATTTTCAGAAAGTTAATGGAAAATTGGTGTATGAAAAAAATTATGTGTGATTTTTTTAAATGTGCCAAAATAAACTTACCTTTTAATTTCAATTTCCATGTACTTTGAAAGTACCCTTGTATTTCCAGTGTGAAAGAAAGAGATGGTGCACACATACAGTAGAGAAAGGGCTGAGAGGCAGACACAATGCTGAGCTCAGTATCTGTGCTTTCAAGAACCATGGAAATAAAATACATTGACTTTCAATGTTAATTCTGCATTGTCCATACTGATTCATGAGTATGCGTAGCTCCTTTCTATGTGAAGTGTAACACACAGTGGAAATGAAATAAACAATTCAACTTGAATTTACAATTTAAATTAAGCTATTATTCAACATAATTACTAGTCTGAATGTTTCTGAAGTTTCTCTAAATAAGAACTATGGAGGTTGTTTATTCTACAAGATGGTTCATTGCATAGTTATGAATAATCAACAGTGACTCTGTGAGTTGATGATCATAGTGTGTGTTTTAGATGGGAACATATTTTTGGTAGTGAAAGTACAATGCCCATTAATCTAATCAAACAGCTTTTTATTTGCATGGATTCTATAAATGTTCTTTGAAAATGAATACTTGGCCAAGTGCCATTCTAAATGCAACTGATGAGTTTAAAGCTTACAGCAGGGAAGGGTGGGCATAGGTTAAAGATCCATCCGTATTGGCACAAATTGGAGATGTGGCATGGGGAAGGAAGACAGCCGTTAGTGTAAACATTTCACAGATTGATAATGATATTTGTCCAGTGATTGATTTAATCTTGGGATTGATCATTAGCAAAAGTGTAAGCCATATGGCAGCTGACAATTACAAATGTGGTTCTCTTAGTCATTTTTATCCATTGAGGACAACAATTTAAAGAATCCAATGTGTTTTAAGATGCTTAAGGCATCATTCTGAAGACTTTATTCAGTAATAGTGTTGGAATGCTTCTATATGGAATCTTTATAGAATCACGGATGAAGGATTTGAAAAGAACTTAAAATGATTCCCAACATTATTCCATGTAAGATGTTTGATCATGTAATTCATGATTCTGATAACATCAGTGTGGAGATTTTTTTTCTGATACGAGAGGAAGTAGCATGATTCATAGACATAGATTTTTAATGTGATATGAAAAACTGAATTTGACTTCCTTGAGATGGCCAAGAAGTGATGATGTCTGTGAAACTTCTGAGTATTTAAACACATTTTGTCAATGCAATCAGACCCCAAAGAGTTTGTTTGAAAAATGGAAGTTTTATTTTAGCCAAAATGTTTGAAATCTATGTTTTCATAATACACACTTTCCATGAACTTTTGAAGTCTCTTCGTTTGTGTCTTTATTGATATACTAAGTTTTGGAATCGAAACTACCCATCCCACTATCACTTCTTGCATTAGCTTTGGTTTAATCATATGACTTTTGTATTTGAAAGGAGACAAGCTGTTTTTGCCTTTGTAACAGTAAATATAAGACAAAGGCCATACACCATTACTATGAATTTGAGATCTTAGTTTTAAGTTTATTCCTGTTAATTCAAACAACTTAGGATACCCCTTAACTATAATTTTTTCAGATGTGTTTACTTATTTGAAAGGCAGAGGAAAAGAGAGAGAGAGATTGATTGATTCCATCTGGTAGCTCATTCCCACAAATTGACACAATGACTAGAGTTGAGCTGGTCCTAAGCTAGGAGCCAGGAGCTTCCTCCAGGTCTCCCGTGTATGCACAGGGGCCCAAAGACTTGGGCCATCTTGCACTGCCTTCCCATAGCAGAGAGCTGGATCAGAAGTGGAACACCCTGAACTTGGACTGGTGCCCAAATGGGAAGCCAGCACTGCAGATGGTGGCCTTACCCTCTCTGTCAGTGCTGGGCCTCCCTTTAACTGTAATTTAAATGACTGTTTAACTGTCAAGTTGTAGTGATATCTCCACTTAAGGTGCATTGTCGTTTTCATTATTGTAACTGTTGTCATTGCCATGCTTGCCACATTTCTTTTCATAGCAATTTTTAAAAAGCTGAGTGACGGTGTCCAATGGTATCAAATCCGGTGTGGTGCTGCATTTTATTCAAAAATTGTTCTTGGTTCTGAATTTGCAGAAAGAGAATCTAGAATGAAATGTATGGTTTTGAAGACAGAATCTAATGGATAATAATGAACTTCAAGCAGAGTTGATTTGGATTACTGTGCTTTCCTGTAGGTAGAGCACATGACTGGAGAGTAAATATACGGCTTCGTTATTACGTGATTTTCCAAACCCCACTTGATCATTGTGGTGTCTGTTTTCTCAGCTGCAGAACACCAAGAGAAAAGTAGGACTTGAAGTCAACACAGCTCCATAACTTGTGTGCCAGCTATGCCAAGCATGATCGAACTGTCTCCATAGCAAGTTGCCTTTCTTCTCCCTGACATGTCCCAGACAGTTCCACTTCCCACACAGGGGACACCTCTCTCTCTTCTCTCCACATTGGGCTGTATGGCTCCCTGGCTTTTGATTCGCCTTCCTCAATAAGATCAAGGTTTCTTCTGGAAGGTCTATTTTAGAAGATTCCATCTGTGCAAAAAGACAAACAAATATGGAAAGCACAGAAGATACTATTGGGATGTTTTCTACCAAAAAATCTCCAATCATAGCGTTTCTGGAAGAGCCTTCTTGTAACTTGTTACTGGTATTTGCCCAAATTCATTTATTCAGTTTGGTCCAGAGAGGAGGGAGGTTGTTATTGGAAGTGCAAATACTGAACTCAATATTTCGTTTATTCAGAAGGGGGCACACTTGTGCTTTTAATAGCAGACGTATTCTGATTTACTGGTGGATTAGATTTACACAGACTTTTAGCAGATGACAAACCTGTTCCTCATTATCAGGTTTGCTTAAAATACGTACACATGAATATCTGTACCAGTTTCTTCTCCAATAGGAAGAATGAGAGAATCCAATGTGGAGAGTGACTTCTTTTTTTTTTTTTCTGAAGTCCAAAATCCTATTGAGTCAACAACTTTGTAATTTGGATTTATAATTATTCAAAGTAATTAACTTTGCTCTGCACAAAGGTTTCTGTGACTATGGGAATAACATTTTCAGCATCCTCTGAAAAAATTTAGTTTAATCTCTGACTTTTGGCATCCTTAGGACTTTAAAAGCATTTTCCCCATGAGTCTGTTAATAAGGAGTGATTATGTGTATTCCAAGATGATAGGGACCCACTCGGAGGAAGGAGAGTGACATCATGTGCCATCCACCCAGTAGGCTTCCTTGACTTCAGCCATACTCGTGTGTCTCAGGCACAAGGCAGGCCTTAGAATGATGTTTGCATAAGGTTAGATGTTTATTCTAAAGCTACTGAAAGTCATCATCACCCTACCCGACACTCATAACTTTGACCTGTGTTGTTTTGCTGTACCTAATTCAAGACTTTGGGAAAAAGTAATAAAATCTCAGCAGTTTAAATCATACACTGCCATCTGCATCGAATAGAAAGGGTACACAAAGATCGAAAGAAATAACAATTTACATTGAGGCTTTATTAAAAACTCATCTTAGTAATCTTTGTGAGGTATCTTTGTTGCACAAAGGGCTTTTGCAATTGATGAAGACAGTTTAAAATAATGCAGGAGAAAATGTGCAAAGGTGAAAGGGGGCCTTTTGAGAAATTTCGAGGAGAAGGATGTGTGGAAAAGTGTCATGGTATGTGCAGTGTCAGCAGAAGAGAATTCTTCTGTTAACATGCATATTAAACAACGAGATGGAGCTTGAAGCCGTATGAACGAGTCAGGTCAACGTGAGCCCTGCCCATGCAGCCGCTTGATCCTTGTCATTGTGAGGGATTGGTATCGATCTCCTCCTTCTCCATCTTCTGCCCCCACACATTTTTCTAAGGCAGTGTTGATGCAGGTGTGACTATTTCTGGATGGTAACCTGGCAATATGTATCACTAATTTAGCACATAGATTGAAGTTATATCCTAACAAACCCATCCTAAGTTGGTGGAATATATGCCGGGGCCAGGGCAGGCTAAAGCCATGGCCTGCAGTGCCAGCTTCCCACGTGAGCACTGTCAAGTCTCAGCTACCCTAGTTCTGCACCAGCTAACGTGCCTGGGAAAGCAGCCAAGGATGGCCCAAGGGCTTGGACCCCTACACCCACATGGGAGACCTGGAAGAAGCTCCTGGCTCCTGGCATTGGCCTGGTCTAGCCCAATCACTGGGGCCATTTGGGAAGTAAACCAGTGAATGGAAGATTCTGCTGTTTGTCTGTTTCTCTATATATAACTCTTCCTTTCAAATAAATAAATAAAACATTTGAAAAAAATGTCAGAAATGCACTGAGCGTTCAGCATCTCTCATAAGAGAGTGCTGTCACAAAAATATAACATGCAAAAATGTCTGTTTTTTACTAACCGCATAGATAATGTTTAAAGAGAAGTAAATAAGTTGTGGTAAAAATCCTCTAAATGTATCCCTTGTAACTATTCATATCATAAAGAGAATCCATCTGTGCTGATTTTTCTAATGTTCAAATATGAGGGTGAATTGAAAAACACAGATTGACACAGAGATTGTGAATGGATTACAGTCATATGAGGGAGAAACATACAAGTATATGGGTATAAAATAACTAACAGAAATGTGCATTCCAGTGGTATTCTAATGGTGATGTTCTCAGCATGAAGAGTGTAGATGTGTTCTCTGTAATCTATTTTATGACGTATGATTTCTTAAAATCATGTCCTTATATTTGGAGGATACAATAATACCGCTGTTAATACACAACTAGTTTTAAATTCAAATAGCTTAGTGCTTCATGTAGAGGAAAAAGACAAAAAAAAAATTTTAAATGTAGACTGTCTTGCACTGATGGGAGGGAGCATGGAAAAGCAGTTGAGCGGGCATGTGATAGCATAGGTCCTGGTGTTTTCTTTGTACCATACAGACCCCTGTTTCCCTTCAACTCCTGTGAAATGAGAGAAGAAGACTCTGATTCTCAGGTTTCCTCTCAGCTCTGACTTGAGATGATTCCACGGACAGGCATCTGTTTAGCTCTTTGATCTTCACTGTCTAATGTGGTCTCTGATCTGGGGGAGAAGTCGCAGGTGAGCTCTGATACTTGCCTTAGGCGTGACATACAAGGTGTGTGCCTCTGTGTTTTTGGTTCTGTGTATTTTCTGTTATCCCAAAGAGGATCTGGCACCGCAGAGTCCTCCATGATGCCTTCTAAGGAGCTGTCCACTGACTACATGACTGTCAATTTGAACGGCAATGCAGGATTGAGTCTGTGGTTTAGATCTAGATCAGCAAGATTCTAGGTCTTGGACCTTTTTTTTTTTTAACCTTTTCCAATCAGACTGCCAGCTCCTTGGGGGAAGTGGCAGTGTTGTGTGCCTCATTCAGTCTCTCGCCTGTAGCCCACAGTTCTTGGCACCATTTGGACAAGATAAGTAGAAGCTCCTTGACTGAATGAGATTGAAGAAGTGAACAAGTGAATCATTGGATGTGTAGTCTCATGCACAGATGATAGGAGGCTGCTTGAGGTTGTGCTGCAGCAGGTATGTCTGGTCCCTAGGTGTGCCACTGACTCCTTGTCCCTTTCTCCTCCTGGGCTTTCAGGCTTATAACCATTTGAATAAAACCAGAATTCCTTAACCTGACCTAAAAAGATCCCATGAATTCTGGCTCCTGGCGTTCTCCCTTTGCTTTGTATCGTTCATCCCCATCCCTACAGTTTATCTTGGGAATAACAGCGGACTCCTCCTGGAGAGGTCATGTGCTGGGAAGGACAGTTCGTGGGGCTGTGCAGGCTGTCTCCTCCTCAGGACACTGAGGATAGTCGTCTTCTAATTAGCAGGTGTTTCTCTGACCATCACAGCTTCAAGACCCCCCCCCCCCCGCTTTCCTATCCCATGACTCGCTTTGTGTTCCTCATCACTCCACTTTCCTCTGTGATGTTTGTTGTTTGCTTTCCTAGTGCATGGCCTTTTCCCTCTCCCACTCACATGGTGGCTTTCTGAGGACAGGCGCCTTCTGTCTCTGTTCTCTGCTCTGACTTTATTGTGGAAAGGAGTGATGGAAGCCCAAGAGGTGTGCCAGAGCCTGGTTCCCTAAGAACAAGTAATTTCCCCTCTAGATAGAACCAGCCTTCCTATCAGTGCAGAAATTCTTAGGAATCTGCACCCAGTTTCTAATTCCTTTGTGAAATGCTGTTGGTGTGACAGTATCTACTCGCAGGGTTGTCACACAACTTAAGTGAGGCAATGAATAGGAAAAAGATTTTGTTAGCAAAGTGTTCATCATTTCTGTCGCGAGATCGTTGACAAGGAACCAGGGATCCTAGGTTGCCCTTAGCTGTCAACCTGCCCCCAGGCCTCTTGATGTCCGTTCACTCTGTAGGTCACCATTGACGTGTGTTGGCTAAGCTGAAATCTCATGTGTATCACATGGATATCTCCTGAAAGTTAGGAATGGAAAAAATCTTTGATACGAAGGCTCATGAAGATCAGTGAAAGCAACCGAAGAGAACTTGGGGATGAAAAAGCAGGACAAAATTTGCCCCCCAGCCCAGACTCAGAGGGAATACACTACTTGTGATGTTTCCTGTGAAACTGTGGAAAGGCCAGTAGGGTTGAGAGCAGAGGTCCCACGACTCTGCACTCAGAGCATGACTTTCCAGTCCAAGGAACTTTCCTACCCTGAGGGTTACAATTTTCATTCACCTTTTATATAAAGACTCTGTTGCTGTTTCATGTTTTCCCTCTTTTTTCCCATTTCCTTCTTAAAAGTGTTCACTGACGGCCGGTGCCGCGGCTCACTAGGCTAATCCTCTGCCTGCGGTGCCTGCATCCCGGGTTCTAGTCCTGGTCGGGCACCAGATTCTGTCCCGGTTGCCCCTCTTCCAGTCCAGCCCTCTGCTGTGGCCAGGGAGTGCAGTGAAGGATGGCCCAAGTGCTTGGGCCCTGCACCCCATGGGAGACCAGAAGCACCTGGCTCCTGGCTTCGGATCAGCGCTGTACACCGGCCGCAGCGACCATTGGGGGGTGAACCAATGGAAAAGGAAGACCTTTCTCTCTGTATCTCTCTCTCACTGTCCACTCTGCCTGTCAAAAAAAATTTTTTTAAAAAAGTGTTCACTGATGCTTGGTGCACTTCTTTCCCATTTGATATTGCATTGTCTTATAATCATGTAAGAGACTAGAGACTACATTAACTATTGAGTCATATCTCATATTCTTACTAAATTCACATAACAGCTATTTCTGATAACTCAATTTCAGAGTCATGTGGTTTCCTCTGTCATTTATTTAAATTTTATCCCATTTTTATATTTTATGTGTACTCACTAAAATGCACATTAATGGTAAGTCACACACTGCTTTCAGTGGATGAAAAATGAAAAATCTTAGGGAATGAACTTCAGACATAGCTGATGAGCGGAGATTATTAAAGTCAAGATCGACTTTATTCATCTTCTCACTTTGGGTCTCTGCTGGTCCACCTCCTCACCCATGTCTATGAAATCTGATGATTACAATATTTTCTTTACTGCCTTTGATGGCTGGAGCTTTCTGATGCAACAGAAAGTATAGAAAATTGATTTGCAAATTTGAAATTTGGAAATTCAACAGGAGAGAATAACATTGTTTGTCATAGTTTTGTCACAGAAGAATGACATTATAGAGCTGGAAGTATCCTTTCCTTAGAAACAGCACAAATACAGGGACAGGAGTTGTAGTGTTGCGTGGTAAGACACAGCTTGGGACTCTCTCCTTCCATATTAGAATGCCTGAGTTTGAGTTCTGCCTCGACTACTTTTTGTTAATTTGTCTGGGAGGCATCAGATCATGGCCCACGTACTTGCATCCTTGCCTCCCACATGGGAGACAGATGGAGTTCTTGGCTCTTGGCTTTAGTCTGGCCCAGTGTTGATTGTTGAGAGACTTTAGGGGAATGAATTAGTGGTTGGAATATTTTCCTTTCTCTCTCTCTCTATCATTGTATCTCTGCCTTTCAAATCATAAAAAGAAAGAAAGAAAGAAACAACACAGATGCAGAGAAATAGCGACTTTTCCAAGGCCACCCAGATCTAGAATTCATGATCCCAACCAAATGTCTTCCAGTTTAGTCTTCTTTCCACTGCATTGTTGTGATTCTGGGTACTTGTGGGTTAATTTGTTCACTGTGACCCATTAACATCCACAGTGGTGCTAATCGATGCTATAGAGCTGTTCTAGACATTCATAAAACAACAGCAGAGTGAAGCCTCTATGCAAAATTTTTTTAAAAACATTTTTTGTTCTTACAAGAACAACACGGAGCATAATCATAGGTATCATCTGCATTTCACAGATGAGGACCTTTCTGTGCATATGGATGTATTAGTCAAACTTTTATAGCTGGGAAGTTGGAGGCCTGGCATGGGAATCTCACTTCTGTGCCTTGAGAGCTTGAAATCTTAGCCTCTTTTTGATTCTGAGTTATGATGTGGCAAACCCTTTCCTCTGTATTGGATTCACAAGTTGAATCTTTATTTATTTCTTAAATCACAATTTACCTTTTTTTTATAAAAATTTATTTGAAAGGTAGAGTTATAGATAGTGTAAGAGAGAGATGGAGAGAAAGGTCTTCCTTCTGTTGCGACCCCAACATAATTTACCTTTTAACTAGAGTAGTAGTCTCAAAAGTAATCACCTCTCCTCATGCCTCCCTTAGCCAATTTCAATGTAATATTTCAGTTTCTCCCATCAGCTTGTGCAGTTCTTCTGTTAACCCTTGAGACTGGGCTTGTTTGTGGTTCATTTGACAGATACGAAACCAACGCGAGGTTGTATAGCTGCTAGCATAGGCTGAGCTGCCACACACAACAGTGCAGGAAAGTTTATTGGAAGAGGAACACCTGTGTGTTGTGGTTACATCCCAACTAACAGCTAGTGAGTCCCTGGAATCGAACTGTCCTGCTGATGCATGGCTGATTTCAGATACCCACGTGAGCTCAGCCACAAAATCATGAACTAAATGAAATAATTAGATAAAAAGTTTGGGGTAATTATAGAGAAGTCGCTTCATTTTGAGAAAGATGTTGACGTTCAAAGAGATGTCTTTGCTTTTGTTAAATTATCATTTTGTTTATTTGAGAGTTAGAGTTACAGAGAGGAAGAGACAGAGAGAAAGCTGCTCCATATGTTGATTCACTCCTCAAGTGGCTGAAAAGGTCAGAGCTGTGCTGATGGAAGCCAGGAACCTCCTTCAGGTTTCCCATATAGGCGCAAGGGCCCAAGCAGTTTCTACCTCCTTCCCAGGCCACAGCAGAGAGCTGGATTGGAAAAGGAGCAGCCGGGATACGAACTGGCGCCCATATGGGATGCTAGTCCCATGGGTGGAGACTTAGTCCACTATGCCACAGTACCAGCCCAATCTTTGGTTTGAAAACACACAACTTGAAGGCAGATAACTGGTCTTACAGATTGCTTTATAGTAGGGCAAAAGTTAATTTTGACGAAACATAAATTTCTATACCCAAGTATACATATCAATGTTTCTGCAAATTGTATGGCTCTGTGCCATGGTATGGCAGTGACAGAATGCCTTGAAATATGTTTTCTACCTGGTTGAAGGAATTGTCACACCCTCGTCTAGTTCTGAGGGAGCCGTCCAGTGCTGAATCGTCTGACAGGATGGCCACAGAAGTAGCAGGGATAACAACAGGCTCCGAGCCTTGGCCCCTTTTTTCTATGCCTATCGAGGCCAAGATTCCAACTGAAGAGTCCTAATGTACATTCCTAACAGCATTTTCTGTCCATATTGTAAATATTCACATTAAAATGGGTCTTGTTCCATTTTAAAAGCTCACACGAAAGACTGCAGGATATACCTTGAAATTGTGAGAGGCAAGGTCACCCCAAAGTCTACAGAGTAAAAAGCACGGCATTTGGAAGAGGGAAATGTGTTTTCCAAAATGGAAATACCCATTGTAACTTCTTAAATACCATTCATTCTGAGAATGTGAGAAACAAGAATAAAAGACCTTGAGCAAGACTCATTTACATATCTCTTTAAAAAAGAATTGTATTCAATCCGTGGTCCTGTAAAAATAGTTAAAATTTACAGTGGTAGTTATTATATCTAAATATGTGAAAATTACTTTTCATATAAATTACTCAGGCTTATACTGACTTAGCTCTGAGAATGTTAGTAGTCTATGTAATAATTTCACTAAAATATTGATCTGTTTCTACTTATTTAATCTTGAACATTCAAATACTGTTTTAAAATCATATGCATACTGTGAACCAAAAATCTAGTGCATAACTTTCTCATCTCAACTGTAATTCCAAATATATGAAAGCTAAAATATGAATTGTTATACTTTTTTGGATTGTGCATTATAGAATAAATCATTTGTTGAACTCATTCATTATATATTGGCTCTTCAAGTTATGATCCTTTGCTTTCAGCCTCCATTAACCCTGTAGTTCAATGCTAAAATGTTAAGGAAAGTTACATTTACAATGCAGTGTGAAATTCAGGGGTGGGGTCAATACCGTGCCTCCATATCACTTTATCCTGCATAATCTTCTATGAAACTGAGGAAGGTAGGGTCTTCAGAGAGGGTGACACAGAGGCAATACTTAGTAGTTCAGGGGATGTCTGCTAAGCCAAGAGAAGACAATATTGTAGTCACAAAGAGGTTTGTATTAGAAGATATGAAGGTATGGAGGGCTTGGAATTCTTTGAAAAATTAAGAGAAGGTCTGCCTTGCTGGAAGCCAGACTACATGAAAGGATGGAACAGGAATTAGAAATAATAAGATTGGTGTAGGGAACTGGAATTACATCATGGACGTCCTTTTCCACCATGTTGATGATTTTGCTTTTGCTTTTAATAGGACTGTGTTTCTGTTTAAGGGTTTAAGTAAGGAAGTGGCTTGATCAGGTTCATACTTTAGAACAGTCATTTCATCACAAAGAAGAGCCCATGAGCAGATGAATGTGGCATCATTATAGGCTGGAGGACTTGTAGGAAGCCTGCCGTGGGGTTCTGGGTGAGAGATACTGTCAGCCTTAACTAGGCTTTCACTGAGTACGGATGGAGAGAAGCAACTAAAATTATGGGATTTTTATATTAAATTGAGTAGGTGTCAGGGTTGTTTGAATGTAGAGAAGGGTGATGTTGAAGGGTCATGGAAACAAATTAGATTTCTGGAATATGCAGCAGTGGTTAATGGTTCTACAATCAAAGGTAGAAGCATAAGTAAGAGTTTGTAGGTCAAAATGGTGAGATCATTTAAGGAGTCTAAATGAGATGGATCACAGCAATAAGATCTGAGTTGGAGGTCGAAATTCTGGAGTTGTCAGCAGATGGAGAGTCACTGTCATCACATACGGGATGCATGATACTACCCAGTGCAGACTTGTGAAAGAATGACCCTGCAACTTAGGGGTCAGAGGACTTAACCTAGAAACCAAACACAAGTCAGAGTCCTGGATGTGAACTGCAGAGTCTCTCGTAGAAGGTGTACAGTGTAGCTCGTAAGCCTGCATTTTTCAGAAACAGAGTCCTATCTCCTGGTCTTGATGAAGATCACCCTCTGGCACCCATTTGAAGGAGAAGGAAAAGAGAATTTTCCTTGAGTAGCCTCAGGATATATATAAGGTGGGCAGAGGAAGAGCAATGCAAAATTGAAGACTGTAATGTAACAGGCAAAAACATTGAATGAAATTCAGCCAATAAAGTACTACAATTTGGGGGAAAGAGAGAAGATACAAAAGGAGTGGTCAGCAGGTTCAGAGAATTGGGAGATACAATATTGATTCACCTGAAGTCCACCCACTGGGTACAACTAAAAGGACGTCAGAACAAAGTTGGCCGGAACAGTTTCAGTAGAATGATATGGGCTGCAGACAGACTGCAGTAGGTTGAGAATTGAATAGGCTATGAGGAAGAAGACATGAGGCAGAGACACAATCTTACTAAGCAGTTATGGTTAAAAGTCAAGGAGTAGCTGCAATGACAAAGAGAATTTGAGTCAGAATTCTATGTTGCACAGAGGTGCTCCACCCTTAGGGTGTTTAGAAGTCATTATTTATTTACTTATATTGTATTTCATAGAAACAGAAACAAGGAAGAAAGAGGGATAGAGAGATCTTCCATCAACCATTTCATTCCCCAAAGAAAACAAGAGCCAGGGCTGAGCCCAATTGAGACCAGGAGCCATGAACTCAATCTGGGTTCCCACATGGGTGGCAGGGGCCCAAGTACCTGTATCATCAGTGGCTGCCCTCCCTGGGTGGACATTAGCAAGAAGTTGGATGGGAAGCAAAGGAACTGGGATTTGAAACACACTCTGGTATGAGATGTGGGTGCCTCAAAAGGCAAATTAATCACTTAATCCAGACAGCGAGAGGGAGAGACAGAGAGAGAAGTCTTCCATCTGCTGGTTCACTCCCCAAATGGCTGCAATGGCCAGAGCTGGGACAGTCCAAAGCCAGGATCCAGGAACTTATTCCAGGTCTCCCACATGGATGTAGGGGCCCAAGCACTTGGGTCATCTTCCATTGCTTTCGTAGGTCATTACCAGGGAGCTGGATCAGAACTGGAGCAGTTGGGACTCGAACCCGTGCCCATATGGGATGCCAGCATAACAGGCAGAGGCTTAACCTACTACCCTATAGTGTTCACCTCCCTAAGTTATTTTTAATTGAGTCATGGAGGTGAATTTACCATTTTATAAAATTCATGCATTTCAAGTGCATAAAAAAACTCAGTGACTTTTCACAAATCTCTACAGAGTTGTATAGTCATCACAACCCAATATTAAAACGTCTCCATAGCCCCAGTGACATCCTCAGACCCAAATAACAGCCAATTCCAGGCTTATGCTCAGCCTAGCCATCTAATTCATTTACTGTCCTTGAAGATTTCGTGGACTTTTCTATTCATCATAAAGATACAAAAATATTGGAATTAAATGATAAATTTATTTTGGTGCAAAAAAATTAAGTCAGCATCCATGCATCTTTTCTTCATTTTCTGTTAACTTTTTGGAAGCTGCTCATATGCTTAGATTTCAAAATGTTTATGCACCAAAATAAGTTTGCATTAATTTTGTTTTCTATGAATTTTGAACAATACTCTTTTTTAAATGGAAAACTTTTATATAAATTTCAAAAGTATAGCTTTTGGATTATAGTGGTTTTTCCCCCGATAACCACCCTCCCACCCACAAGCCATCCCATCTCCTACTCCTTCTCCCATCCCATTCTTCATTAAGATTCATTTTTAATTATCTTCATATACAGAAGATCAACTCTATATTGAGTAAAGATTTCAACAGTTTACACCCACACAGACACATAAAGTATAAAGTACTGTTTAAAGATTTGTTTTACTGTTAATTCTCATAGTACAACACATTAAGGGCAGAGATCCTACATGGGGAGCAAGTGCACAGTGACTCCTGTTGATTTAACAGTTGACATTCTTATTTATGATGTCAGTAATCCTCTGAGGCTCTTGTCATGTGCTGCCAAGGCTATGGAAGCCTCTTGAGTTCACCAACTTCGATTTTATTTAGACAAGGCCATAGTCAAAGTGGAAGTTCTCTCCTCCCTTCAGAGAAAGGTACCTCCTTCTTTGATGGCCCGTTCTTTCCACCAAGATCTCACTCACAGAGATCTTTCATGTCGGTCATTTTTTGCCAGAGTATCTTGGCTTTCCATGCCTGAGAAAGTCTCATGGGCTTTTTAGCCAGATCAAATGCCTTAAGGGCTGATTCTGAGGCCTGAATGCTGTTCAGGGCATCTGCCATTCTATGAGTCTGCTGTGTATCTCGCTTCCCATGTTGGATCGTTCCCTTCTTTTTAATTATATCAGTTATTATTAGCAGACACTAGTCTTATTTATGTGATCCCTTTGACACTTAATCCTATCTGTATGATCAGCTATGAACTTAAACTGATCACTCTGACTAGTAAGGTGGCATTGGTATCTGCCAACTTAATGGGATTTGGATTCCCATAGCAAGTTTTTAGCTTTACCCTTAGGATAAGTCTAAGGGAGCATGCTGAACTATACATCTCCTCCCTCTCTTATTCTCTTCTTTTTAACAGGGATCAATTTTCAGTTGGGTTTAAACAGCTAAGAATAATTCTGTGTTGATTAAAGAGTTCAGCCAATGATATTAAGTAAAAAAAGAAAATACTAAAAAGAATAAAATAGTAAGCTGTTCCTCGACAGTCAGGACAAGGGTTGATCAAGTCATTGCTTCTCATAGTATCAGTTTCACTTCTACAGGTTTCCTTTTAGGTGCTCAGTTAGTTGTCACAGATCAGGGAGAACATAGGATATTTATTCCTTTGGGACTGGCTTATTTCACTCAGCATGATGTTTTTCAGATTCCTTCATTTTGCTGCAAATGACCGGATTTCATTTTTTTTTTTTACTGCTGTGTAGTATTCTATAGAGTACATATTCCTTAATTTCTTTATCCAGTCTTCTGTTGATGGGCATTTAAGTTGATTCCATGTCTTAGCTATTGTAAATTGAGCTGCAATAAACGTTGAGATACAGGTTACTCTTTTATTTGCCGATTTAATTTCCTTTGGGTAAATTCTGAGGAATGGGATGGCTGGGTCCTGTGTAACACTGTTCTGTGTGATCTTGGGATCTGGATTCTTTGACTTAATGTATTGTTGGTGAGCTTTACCCTTTTTTGTCTCATCTGTCAGTATTTCCTTTATTTTTTTGTGGCTCAGTTGCCTTCCTTTGTGTCAATATGCAGCATTCATTGTACCCTTTTGTCATTTGATGGATACCTGGGTCATTTCCACTTTTGTGAGCATTCATGTACAAATACTCTTGGAGCTGTGTTTTCACTTCTCTTAGATAGCTCTCTCAGGGTGCGATTGCTGGGTGGTAGGTGAAGTTCATGTTGGAAGTTCTCAGAAACTGTGAAACCCCTTTCCAGAGTAACTGCAAGATTTTACAATTACGCTCCCCCATACCCAACAGTATGAGCTGAAATTCTGTTTGCCTTTATAATTGCATTTATTTATTTAGGCTAAAGGAAAAAAGGAGTATACTGCTTTTGGTAGTGCCATTGAAATGTGAATGAGCATCAGCCTGCCCCCTAGTGGTGACCAGTACTGCTCTTCAGTCAGTGTAGGTAACTGGGATTCTGGTCGGCTTGTGCTCTACCGTGGCATCCCCATCTTTGGCTGCAGAGCCCTCCCAGCACACAGCTGGTGGAATTGTGCCTGGACAAATGGAGAGGTTGAATAGTGAGGTCTGATGGACCCGACCGTGAAAGTTCCTGTTCTCTGGCCTCATGTCATAGAAAGGGGGGTGTTTCCATACCAGCACCAGCTTTGGACTTTGAAAAAGTGATTGGACTTCCTTGAGCTCACTTTGCACATCTCTCCTATGTGGATTATCACAACACTGATCTTATAGGGATATTGCAATAGTCAAAATTCCCTCTGTAAAGCACCTCACTCAGTTTAACCTAGAATTCACATGCAAGGAACAATGGGTGTTCATATTTTAAAATGAATTAAATAGTCAAGAATAGGGTAAAATATTACAGTGCAGTTTTACTTATGTTTATTTATCTGTCCTTCCTTTCCTGTGTCATGTTTATGTTCTCTGTTTTAAGCCGAAGTCTCAAAATTTAGAGCTGGAATGTTTTTTTGTTGGCTCTTGATAAAGGTTACAATAGGAGCAGCAGTGGCATTCTCCATTATTGTAGACTGACAATGGACCAGGAAGTCTGCTAAAAATCTTCCTGTTTGTGCATGCTAATGTGTGTGGAGAGATCTCAGATGGTCTATGTTGGAGTAAAGTCTTCCAGGTGTATCTGTTTCATCTTGTCTGGCCATGTAGGCCCCTCTTGTGCCACCCCTGCCAATGGGAACCATGTCTCAGTTACTCCTGGTCGATACTGATGGGGACAGAGGCTGCAGCAGTCAGAGAGGAATGGCTCACGTGCAGATACATATGGGCCTCATTGCTCTGCCGAAGAAGCAAGACCAGGACCAAGAATAGCCCGGTCCGATGATCACCGTCACTCCCCCGTCCATTTCAGGTGACTGCATTCTTGCTCCCAGCCCTCCCCACACTCACTTCCTGTTCACTTTCCTAGCTAGATTTTTGCCTTGACATAGCCAAAGCTTACTCTGGTATGTCATCCATGTAGACAAAGGCACAGGCACCCTTTTTGGTTTTTATCTTTTTCTTTTAATAATGCAGCAAGCTGTATTTGTTTGGGATTTATTCGCCAGTGGCGGTCATTAAGTTGTTCATTTTAATGAAGTGTTTTATAACTTTGAAAGGAAACTTGTCCCCAGAGCAGAGAGCATAGCTCTAAAATGCAGTCAGGTATTGAGGGGGAGGAGGCGCCCAATAAACTCTTTGGACAGGCTGCTGTGTTGAGACGCAGAGTCCTCGTGGGGACATAACAAAGCAGTATTTTTGGCCAAATGTGTTGCACCTTCTGGGTTCCTACCTCCCATGCTGCAGGGAGCCTGGATTCTCTCAGTAGGCAGTCCTTTCTGCCTGGGAGATGCATACGTGAGAGTGACAACAGTGATGTGACCACAAGTGTTGAGCAGAAGGGTGGTTGGCATGGAGCAGCCAGGTTTACCCTACAGTCCACTACAGTCTCGCTGTGGAAAAGGTTCACCTCCTCCCTTCAGTGTGGACACTGTCTCTAGGGCCATCTAGTTTTTACAGTGTGAGTGTAGTCTAGCATTACAAAGAGAGTCAGAGCCCAGAGCCAGGGGACTTCAGTGCACCTGTGCCTGACGCTTCTCAGTCCACCCCTACTGAGCTGAGTTCCCAAACAGGAGGAACCCAGTGTGCAGACACACTTGCCTCTTTCATGTATTTGAAAACACAAATCTGCAAGCAGGCATTGAAATGCCAGGAGATTCCATGTCAGCATCCCGCTTGCTCTCCTCCTGCTGGACCTGAGATGTGGGAAGCTGCGTTAGCCCTGCATGGGACTGTGGACAGGTGATGCACATCACGTGCTGTGTGTTGCCCACACTCCTGGACGCTCTTGCCTTTTACTTAATATCGCTGGATGGTAGTCTGTGCAAACATTTGATCCCATTTTTACGCCCTGTAGAGAACTGGACCTACATGTAAAGGACTTTCCTCATGCAGAACAAGCCAACAGGTCTAATTCATGTGAGAAGTAACTTAGGGGCAAGCCTGAAGGTGTGCAGAGAGCAGCATTTGTTTAATTTCCTTTGCTACTAGAGAAGTGATCACAACCAGTCAACAGTAAACCCTTGCTCTGCGCTGGGTGCTGGGGTGTTTCTCCTTTTTCTCCTTTGAGTCTCACAGCAGGCAAAGCAGGTGCTTGGTGTGCTCAGTATTTTTAGACTCAGTATTATTACTGATTAGTAATATTATACTAATATATATACTATGTATACTAATATACTAATAGATAATATTAGTAATATTATACTAATAATATATATTACTAATTACTAATTAGTATTATTATTAATAATAATTATTACTCAGTATTATTAGACAAACAAAGACAACAAAGCCACAAGCCCTGAACCTCAGAGAGATTGACACAGCTTCAGCACAGCCCTGCACAACAACCCATCTTCCTCATGTCTCCTGCTGCTGCTGCCCTGGCCTAACACCCTGAATGATTTCCTGAAGTATCTGTAAAGGATTAAATATCTCCCATCGACTTGGAAACCTAAGACTATGTAGAATGCATATTGATATACATCAGAATTTGTCTCCACACTTAGTAAAGTTCTGTGGCCTGTCTCTGCTCCCTGCCCCCTTCCGATCAAGGATGCTCTTTTATGAATGGGCGGGCGTGGGAATGGGCAGGCGAGGGGCGCCTTCTCCACCCCGCCCTTATGCACAGGCTTCTCGCTATTGCAGATGAATTATGTATCACCCTGAAGTAATTAGCAAAGACGGTGTTGTTCAGATGAATTTTAAGCTAATTAATCTGACCTAATTCCTGTCAAAAATAATTAGGGTAAAATATGTCCTCCCTCAGCCACTGTCTGTGGCCATTGTGCTGATGCAGGCACTGTGCTTGCCCTGCTCTCGCATCCAGGCGCCTGGGCTACAAGTCTGTCTCTGAGTTGCCCATGTGCACTGCCTCCCCCAATTCTACACCTGAATAAAGACAGGAGGCTGGGCTGACCGTGGGACACCCATGTGGATGAGGCCAGTGGACCACTGATGTCACAGCTTCGCAGTTGAAATCTACAGGCAGTCTGTCTGCTGCACCAAGGTTGGGTTGGGGGTCTGCGTGTGTGTGGAGGGGGGTGAAGCTGTGCGCCTCCTGTCCCAGCCCCTGCACTTTCCCTAACGTGAAATCGATGGCAGAGTCTGCCGCCACCTGCACTCCTGCCACCCCAGGATGGGCTTTAGAAAATGTCCTTAGTGGGAGAAACTTCCAGGCTTCGTCCAAGTCCTTACCTGTTCCTAGGGAGATAATTGAGGACCACTGCATAGGCAAGCTTTGGCTCCGGGGCTGTCAGCACACTGAGATGGTCTGGAGTTGAGAGGCCCAGAAAGGACAGAGCAGGATGTAGCTAGCTGTCTGCCAGAGAGTGCCCCGAGCCCTGGCCTCTGCCTTGCTGTCCTAGATCCCAGCCCTCTGCGGCCCCTGGCCACGCGCTCTGGTGTGTGAGGGAGCTCCTGCGTGAGGCCGTCCGTGGAACATGGACATTGCATCCCCAGCCGTCGCGAGTTAATCATTTCCCTGTTAAACCCATGAACCTTCCCACCGCCTTCCTTCTGAGTCTCCAGGCAACCAGTAAGCACTGAATCACATTAAGCCCTCGATTTCAAGGCTGCAGTTCAGGATTTTGCTGCATATTTGTTCGCTTATTTATAGAGACTGCAGCATAAAATTCATTAATTCCATGTAATCCTCAGTATCTCGGTGATTCGGTTCTAAACCACGTGGCCTGTCTCTAAATCACTGAAGTGCTGGGTCACACAGGGTTCTTACTCATGGTTCTCTGAGCTATAAGTTGGATTTCCAGAGGGAGAATTTCGACAATTTCTGGTTCTTGGTAATCATTCAGCATTTGGGAGTAGTCTTCTAGGAAACAACAACAACAAAAAAATCCAAATCTCCTTTCTTAAGGAGCCGAGATGTCCACAGCTGACTTCGCAGGAGGTGTAAAGGCATCCAGGTCAGGTCCAGCCTGCACCTGCAGTCAGCATTTCATTGTTTGCTTTAGCAAATTATGACTTCAATGTGAAAGAGAAGCTCTTGGAGGAACGACTCAAAGAATCGAGGTTGTCATTTCCAGGTTCGCCCAGGACTGTGAGAATGAAGACTCGTCTTCTACCAGAGTGCTCTCTGCTTTCCGAGTTGAATGATCGGAGACTCTCCCACCAACTCCAAGAAAGCACCTCTGCCCCCTGTCTGTCTGTCTCTTGCAAATCTCTCCAGTGTCCCATACATTTAGTTGGTCACAACTGTGCAAGACACAGCATAGTCAACGTAGGTTCACCTCTAGTTTGTTCAAACCCAAAGCCGTCATCTACGATGGCCGCGTTGAAGAATGACTTGGAGAGGAGCGAGGTAAAATCCTCTCAGACCTCATGCTAAGTCAGCCACCCACCCTGGCCAGGTACGCTGGTGGACTTGTCTTCCACCAGGTCCTCGTAGGGAGAAGGATCCCCCAGGTCACACAGACACTCTGCTGCCAGCCTGCTTCACCTACAGGTGATGTTGTGTCCCAGGAGTCAGTTCAGATCAATGTGGACACAAGTGCCCTTTGCCCTGCACAGACGCTGCCCAGGGGTCTCGTTCTTTGCCCTCTGCCTCCTGCTTGTCCGTCATCTGTCCACCCAGCAGCATGGGCAGTGAGACATCTTGGCAGAGTCTCCATCCCCAGTGAGTGCACAGTATGCCACCTGCCTGGTGGTGGCAGGACCAGTGAAACTGTTCTCAGTCCCTGAACATTAGGGTATAATCTGCTCCAATAGCTAATACCCCCTTGAGTTAGCAAGGTGCCATGGTTAGGATGACTTCCTACAGTAAAACGATGAACGCGTTTGACTGTTTAGTGTGCACCATATCCTCAGGTTCCAAGGATTCCAAGATAAGAATGGATTTCTAAGACTGGCAAGGAAATCAGTGCATTTCCAAATGTTATGGTAATCCCTTAATTATGTATATATATGCAAATTAGGAATTTATTTTATATGGCAAATGTACCCTGAATGTTGAAACTACTATAGGGCAGGCATATATTTTTGTTTCGTTATTATTTGCAAATGTTTGGAAGAAAAGGAATCTGGAATTCACTTTCAGCAAGGCTCTGAGTACGGAGGAGACCAGCCGACTCAGTAGGTTAAACTGTTTCTTAAAATAGTTGCTTTTTTTCCCTTTGAGCAATAAAGGCACTTAGGAAACGTTTCAGTTAATCCCTTCACAGATGAAGGGAAATGTCATTCCCAAGCTAATACTACCATCCACTTTAGCACATAAAATATTAATGCAGGCCACAAACTAGGTTAGTCCTTATTTTTTTATAACCATTTTTTTTGTGAAGTTTAGCATCCATGTCGATCACTGCTCAAAGAGATATATAAGTCAGTGATATATCACAAATGATAGCACACATGTGATGTCACGCATGTTGGGAAATGGACGATTGCCCCTGGAGTTGCTAAGCCCAAACCAGTTCCTTCCTTCCCACCTCCCTACTACAGTACCATGCAACTAGAAATGCTGAGTTTTGGGCTTTTTGTGACTTCAAAAAAATTGAATCGCCATAGTATATATGCATGCTGGTGTGTGTCTGTCTCTTCGTTCACTCACTGTGTAACATTTGTTTATATACTTGTTTGTGGTGTTCTCTGGTGTTCCTCATTCTATTGTGTAGACATTCCACAACTCATTTGTAGGAATATCATATACTTTATTTACTTTATTTACATTGGTATGAGTGTTACTTGGAATTTGCTGGGAGGAGCACAGTTCTGAAGAGGTTCATACCTGTGTCTCCGCACACAATTGCATGCATTTCTGTGTCCTTAGGCTTAAACTGTCTTTATGTTTGATCCCATACCTGTGCTGCTGAAGAATCATTAAAAGATGTTCTTCCATAAAAACTGTTGAGTCAGGAGGACTAGTTAACGTACTAGAACCAAATACACTGCAGTTATTACCTGACGGCAGCTCTGCAGGTTCTTAGTTCCATATTTAATAACTAAACCGAGTTCCATCCTGTGCTGTGGAGACGAATGGACAGTCTGCCTTTTGCAAGGCCCACTGCTTCCTTCTCCTCGTTTTCACCTTGAGTGGCATGGCTGAGATGTAATACCTTCTTCCTGTGAAGTTGGGTTTTGCCGTTTGGTTGTATTATTTCTGCAGTTTTTTTGTTGTTGTTGTTGTTGAGCCAAGTTTCTTCCACACCACACTATGTAATGTTCTCTTTGCCTGGAATGCCCTTATTTTGAAGGCTGTCATTACAACTTTAACCCAACTGGGAAGTCTGCTCTGACCGTCCCACCTACCCCAAGTTTCTCTCTGTTATATCACCCTTGGTATTTTTTGTTATAGACTTTATCCCCATTAGTAGTTACCCTGCTTGTGTCTTACTGTCATTCACTGTTTTCTGGGCCTTTCCTTCTTAAGCTCTCTGATATAGGTTCATTGATAATCTCACGTTTGTTTATTTTTAGTGAGCTATATCTAGTGTCTGGAATGATACGTGGTTTGTAGCAGGAGCTAAATAACGATATGACAGAAAATTGAAGAACCAACAGAAGGACAAGAGAGGGAGAGATATTCATGTAGGTGAGGAAGTAAAGAGGCAATCCACATGATACACAAATTTCGTAACTCAGCATGGCAGGTGTCTGTGCAAGATTTGTGCAGTCGGATTTCCTTGGGAGACTGCAAGTGCTGTGAACTCTGGCAAATACTCTGTCAGAACCAAGCAATGAGCCCCACGTTTCCATTCAGGATACAGACTGACAGCAACGAGGGAACCAGGGCCCCAGGACAGCGTGTGACCATCATTCCAGTTTTCTGAGCTGTCTACCCCTGAATTCCTTTCTGAGTGATGTGCATCCCACAGAATGAATCTGAGTCAAACTTGACCTAAGGGTTACAAGCCATGCAGACAAGGGGAAGAGGGGAAGAGTGTGGTCGTTGGGTGCAGTCGTCAAAGACAAAGGAGGAACCAAAAGGGGAAGAAACACAGTAATCAGCTCTTCAGTATTTTCTCATATTCTCTTGGAGGAAACTGGATGATGTCCAAAGATAAATAGAGTGGAGGGATTGGGTGACCCTAGGAGAAGGGATCCTCTTGGCAGGCTGTTCACAATCATGGTGCCGATCACCACTGCAGCAGCAGGTGCAAGGTGTGCACAGAGGCTTACTCCCATCAACTTCCTAGCAACAGACGCAGGGCATGCACAGTCGCTTACCCTTTTCTCTACCCTAACAACAGATGCAAGGTGTGCACAACTACTTTTGCCTAACAGCATCCTAGCAGCAAATACATGGGATGTTCAAACAGTTATGCCTGTCACCACTGTAACAATAGACACAAGGTTTCCCTGATCAGTAATGTCTGTTACCATCATAACAACAGACAGAACATGTGCAAGATCGTTTCAAACTCTTAGTGTCATGACAACAGATACAATATGTCAGTGTTCATAAGGGTTCATGAGGACATGTGCTAAGATGAGTCTAGGAATGGCCCCCAGGAAGCCCCAGAAAAGTCACCGAGACAACACAGGCATTATTAATTCCAGGAGTTGAGAACGCTCGAATGTGCTGGCAATAGAGCAAGTGTGGGCTGGCGCTGCGGCTCACTAGGCTAATCCTCTGCCTTGCGGCGCCAGCACACTGGGTTCTAGTCCCAGTCGGCGTGCTGGATTCTGTCCCAGTTGCCCCTCTTCCAGGCCAGCTCTCTGCTGTGGCCAGGGAGTGCAGTGGAGGATGGCCCAAGTGCTTGGGCCCTGCACCCCATGGGAGACCAGGAAAAGCACCTGGCTCCTGGCTTCGGATCAGCACGGTGCGCCGGCTGCAGCGTGCCGGCCATGGCGGCCATTGGAGGGTGAACCAATGGCAAAAGGAAGACCTTTCTCTCTGTCTCTCTGTCTTACTGTCCATTCTGCCTGTGCAAAAAAAAAAAAAAAAATAGAGCAAGTGTGTATTTGACACATGACAAGAACAGAAGGAAGTCCTGTGATGGGTGGCTTCAATAGAAAAGTGGTGGAATATGTATGCTTCGGGTAGGGAAAACATTTAAATGGCTAGAGTGTCACAGTGACAGTTACCAACCATTCCATCCATAAAGGGTTCTACTGATAGAGGCTGCTTCTTTCTCCCTATGAGGGTAGCTGTAATTTGACTGTGTTAGCTACTAAGGGAAATGACTCATTTTCCAGACAGCTTGGCAAGAATATAAAGTAAGAAAAGGAGGGCATGAACTGTGTCATGAAGATACCAAATTCCTTTTCTCAAATCCTTGCTGAGGAAATAGTAAAATAGAACAACCCAGGAAGTCCAGGAAAATTATATGGCAGAGTAGTCTGTAAATTGCAAAGTGGGGTGGGGGGGATACTAGTTTATCAGGGGGAAAAGTGACTGTTCTGATGACTGATGGCTTAAGTGGAGCAGAGAAACTGGGACAGAAAACTGCCTGCCCCGTGTGAGAGCTGCAGCAGGGAGTTGTGTTGTCATTTGCTTGGCAGTGAACTTAGTACCTCCCTTCCCCTTCCCCCAAATAAAAAATCACAAAATTAAAGTCACGAAAGTAGACAACTTAGCAGGGCTGGGTCACCGCCCTCCTGAAACTCAGCATCCCCCAGCCCTGGAAGGCTGTAGAAGTGCTGTTCATTTTGCTACTTGCTCACCCTGCCCGTTTGCCTGCCCTTGTGGTCCACACCGTGGTCCTGAATGGAACTCCCTGATGGTCCATGAAACCAGAGGAGTGATACAGGCTTCCCAGCTCTGACCCATGTCTGCCCTAAGAGGGGACTTGACATCTCGAGGAGCAAAAGTAGAACTCCTGCTGGTGGCTTGTGAGAAACCAGTGTATGTGATCTATTTTTTTAAAGATTTGTTTTATTTATTTGAAAGACAGAGTTGCAGAGAGAGGTAGAGACAGAGAGAGAGAGGTCTTCCATCTGCTGGTTCACTCCCTAGATGGCCACAACAGCCGGAGCTGTGCTGATCCAAAGCCAGCAGCCAGGAGCTTCTTCCGGTTTTCCCATGTGGGTGCAGGGGCCCGAGGACTTGGGCCAACTTCTACTGCTTTCCCAGACCATAGCAGAGAGCTGGATCAGAAGAGGAGCAGCTGGGACTAAAACCAGCACCCATATGAGACGCTGACACTTCAGGCCAGGTTGTTAACCCACTGCACCACAGCACTGGCCCCTCTACTATTTTTTTTAATTTTATGTAAGTTATACAAGTTTCATATATTTCATATATACAGAAATAGGAACATAGTGATACTTCCCGCCCTTCCCTGCCTCCTGCCCACACTCCAAACATTTGTCTCCCTTCCCTGTGCATTCCTGCTCCTAATTTTTATGAAGATCTATTTTCAGTATGCTTAGTGATCGCATAGTTAATCGTACTCTAAGTAAAAGAGTTCAACAAATAGTACGAAGAGAAATAAAATCAAACACTGATCCTCAGTGTAAGAGACGAGGGTGTATTGGAATGAAATAGACATTTTCAGATTTGGTGATTGCTTATAGCCCTTGTGATCTACTATTGAGCTCAAGTTGCAAAGAAAGTCCCCAGCTCTGAGCAAAGGAGAGCCAGTGTGGCCGTTTCCCTAGCAAATTTTTATTATTTTCTCTTTTGGAGATAAGGCAGAATTGAATAGAAATGCTCAACTCCTGCTTCCCTGGGAGGGAGTTGAGGTCATTGCATCTTGGGATTTCTGAGCTGAAGGAGTTAATCCTGGTCACTGTGGTCACTCCACGTCTTCCTGGGAGACTTACTGTAGTCCGGGGGGAAAGATGAGTTACAAAATGTATTGCTTTGTGAATTTATGTCAGAAATATTTACTGAGCACCAATTAGACCCTTGCCAGACACTTCATTAAAGGATATAGAGAAAACAGAGAGACATGATGCTTACAGCAGCCATCAGTTGGGCAGTTAAGAGGAGTTAGCTGCCAGTGTTCAGGGTTGCGCGTGTTGAGGGCACCTGGTTGCAAGCACGGGGGCATTGTTGCTCAGTGTCTGGCACTGGGCAGTTGAGTTTGTTTCACTGTGCTTCACTCGACTTCTCATCAGACACTGGGGACCTTAGCATTTATGCCCTAAAGCCGTTGGATGACTAAATGGGAAAGTGCACATCGGAAGTTGAAATTTTCTTGCTGTCATTAGAATCCAGATCTAGATGTTGGACACAAAGCTTCCCAACATTGGAACGGTTAGGTCATGAATGACGCAAGGTCTTGGAAGTGTTTCTTGGAGAAGGCATTCAGTTATTTTCCTTTTGAAAAATCAGTTCACAAAATACAGGTTCAGAACTATGGCGTGTTGGGTTGGGCCTCCACCTGCAGTGCTGGCATCCCATATGGGCACCATTTCATGTCCTGGCGGCTCCTCTTCCAACCCAGCTCTTTGTTGATGGCCTGGGAAGCAGGGGAAGATGGCCCGGGTGCTTCGGCCCCTGCACCCATGTGGGAGACTCGGAAGAAGCTCCTGGCTCCTGGCTTGGATCAGCCCAGTTGCAGCCATTGCAACCATTTGGGGAGAGACCAGTGGGGAGGATCTCTCTCTCTTTCTCTCTCTCACTCTCACTCTCACTCACTCTCACTCTCACTCTCTCACTCACTCACTCTCAATCTCTGTGTGTGTGTGTGTGTGTGTCTTCCTCTCTGTCTGTGACTTTGCTTCTGAAATAGTTAAATAAATCCAAAAAAAAAAAAAAAAAAACTTGACTCCGTGAAATACTTGTGCATTTCCATGGAGTATAGTTCAGTATTTCAGTCTATGCACAGCATACATCAGCCAAATCAAGAAGTGAATCCTTCCACTTCCTTGTCACTTCTTTGGAGCCTGTTCCTCGTTCTCATTTATTGACACACGTCCTACCTTCTGTGCTGTGAACTGTTTCAGTACCTGTTAACCAAGCTCAGTCTACTACTCTCCATCCATCTACATTTACAACTTACAGTAATCACTCTTGTGAACTCAGATCAACGTTTTTAAAGCTTCCACATATGACAAAGAAAGTGCAGTATTGTCTGTCTGTATCTGGTTTGTCACTATTCTAAGGACCTCCAGTTTCATTCATTTCACTGCAAGCATCAGGATTCCATTCTTTTTTTTTCTGGCTGAAAAGCACTGTGTATTGTGCATATCCTACATCTCCTTTGTCCATTGAGCCACTGGTGCACATATTGCTTGGTCCCCTATTTCAGCATTTAGGAATGGCGATGCCACACATTTGAGAATACCAGGGTCTCCAGCATATTCATGTGTGAGTTTTTATTCTGACCATAACCACTGTGCACACTCAGCACTAAGAGAACTTGTGCTCACCTAAGTTGGGGGCTCAATTTTCCAGCAAATGGTGATCCATTACATGAGGAAGGAACCAACCCTCTTCATACACCCAAATTTAAGTGTTGCTCCCTGAGGTTTTTGCTCTTACCAACTGGCACAGTATGATGGAGTGTAAGAAAACACATGTTATCACAATAGGTAACGTAAGCAGAAACCTGCATCAGCGTCTCTCTTCCACTGTAGACCGTCACTGCTGTGAGGTCTTGGCTGTATCTGTTTCCTGTTGCTGAGTAACAGACAACTCCAAGAAAGAACTACAGTGGCCACTGAACCTGTAAGCCGGGCAGGTCTCTGTGGTGATGAGTCATCTCTGCTCTGTGCCACGCCAGCTTGAGGATGAGCTGGGCTCATTGAATGGCCAAGAAGCTCGTGATGGCTGTTGGCAGTGAACTTGGTCAAAGCTGAGGGGCCCCGTAACCTGCCAGCTGCTTTTGAGCCTTCTTCAGGGTCTCCACAACTACTTCCCATGTATCTTAGGGGTCCTCAGGGAGTGTCCCAGAGAACCAGGCTGGCACTTTGTGGTCCTTTGGTCTTGTTTCAAGAGTTTGCACTGGCTGTGTCACTGGCTGTGTCATATTTAGAAGGGAAAAACACAAACCATCATCTCTACTGAGACAATGTCAAGGGCATGGTCTCTGAGCAATACTCTGTTAGAAGTGCCATTTCCACTTTGGTCACTAGTCTGACAGAGCAGCTGCTAATGAAATACGTGTTCATTGTTCAAAGAAATTCAGTGGATGGAAATAAAGGAATGCTTCATCATTCTCTCTTTCACCCTTTGCAGTTGCCACTGATTTTCATATACAGTTGGACTCATGGCTTGAAATTGTATGGGCACCAACTCTGGTGTCTGCAGTCGATACTGGTATTTTACTCTCCCTTGGGAGCTAAAAAAAAGTGATTGCAAAGCAGAATTGGTAGTATCTTTGAGAGTGGTAATTTGAATAAATGAGGTGGAATTTGATTGTAAAGGTTTATCAAGTCGTCACAGAATATCATAAGGAGGAAAATAGTTCTGAAAGAGGAAAATAATTGATGCTGAACCAGTACAGTTAGGATGAAGGGAATGATATGATGATCAGCTCTCCGGCACTTCTGGGGGAACAGCAGCCAAAAGGAGCAGCGGCAGAACTATGTTTAATTAATGAACAGTAGCACAAGAGGGTGCTCCAGAAAGATGAGAGAGCGCAATTGAGGCTGTGCCTCCTGGGAGATGCTGCATGACTGAAGTACTTCTCTGTGTGATGTGATTAAAATAATCAAGGAGAATGTTGAGCATCGAATCATGAATTTAAAGGATTTAGTGCCCCTATCTAAACCTGTACAAACATCAAACCATAGTTTTTAAGTACTCTCTGCATAGGGAGAAGGCCACCGATGCAATGGCTCCTCTCAGAAGTTGCCGAAGTGTCTTACTCTCTCTCCATTGCAGTCTGAGATATTGTTGCCTACCTGGATGTAAGTTCCATGGAATTCCTGTAAGATCTATTCAGCTAGAGGGGGAGTCATGGTGTAGCAGATTAAGCCACTGTTTGGAATGCCCACATCCCTTTCTGGAGACCCTTTGTATGAGCCCTGGCTACTCTGTGCTTCTGATCTGCTTTGCTGGTGATGTGCCTGGGAGGCAGTAGATGATGGTTGAAATACTTGGACTGCTAGCACCCATGTGGGAGACCCAGATAGAGTTCCATACTCCCATCTATCACTTGGCCCAGCTGTTGCCAGCATTTGGGAAGTGAAGCAGCAGACAGAAAAACTCTCTCTCTCTCTCTCCCTTTCTAATAAATAAATAAATCTTTTAAAAAATCATATTCAGAGACAAAACATTACAACATAATCTGTGTAACAGGCTAAACTAGGGGTTCTAAGTCTCTTTTCTGTATCACATGTAATTGTGTTTAGTTGCAATGAAAACAAAGCTTCCAATCTAGTCGCCCTTCAGCATAAAAAATTGATCCTCGTTTATCCTGTCACTCTTGATTACCTCACCAGCAGCAAGTGTTTCTTGGATTCTTCCAGAATGGCTGAAATTACCAAACTTTGAAGTCAAGGGAAGGAAGATTTTCTTTGTTATCATACTTTTCTACATGTTCTTCTGACACAAATGCAAGTCACCGACACAGGAGTGGAGGTTTCAGGCTCTTGGTCCCAAGTCAGCATGAGAGCAGACTCATAAGCCATGAGAGCCATCCCCATATCTTCTAACTTAAGCATTCAGCTTGCTTTCATGGCAGAACTGACCAACAGTTGCCCAGCTGATATTTTCTCCTTATCCTGCTAAATGGCAATAAATGCATGATGTAGATGAGTGGATTTGAGGAAGAATACATTGTACAATGATATTTATACTTATTTACATATCAATCATAGAGGATTTTGGCACCATAATTGTATCTCTGACTTAAAAAACTACTTAGAATTCTTCTAACTTAACTTCTGCTTGGCTGTGAGGGATTTAAAATGAATACACATTCATTTCAATTCCTAACAGCCAAGATGTGGAGTCAACTTACATGTCCATCAACAAATAAATGGGTAAAGAATTGTGGTCTCTCTATACTCTGGAATATTACTGAGCCATAAAGAAGAATAGAATCCTGTGAAATAGGTCACATAAAGTACAGCTTGTGGAAGCTGAACACATTGATCTCACAGAAAGAGAAAGTCCAGTAGTGGCTCCCTGGGCTAGGAAGGGAGGGGACAGGGTGGAGAAAGGCTGATGGATGGACTTAGGTGCGACATTGATTAGGAGGAATAACATCTAATGTTCTGTAGTGCAGTAGGATAACTATGGCTGACAACATCCAGTTGTCTGTTTCTAATGGCAGGAAGAAAGGATTTTAAATGTTGGCAACACGTTAAAATGATAAGAATTTTAGATGATGGTACACCACTTACCTTGATCTGAGCATTCCACATTGTGTACGCATCATGACATGCCACACTGGATCCCATAATTATGTTCAATTATTATGTCAGTTAATTACAAATATTTTTAAAGACTGATTCCTCTAAGACACTTTAAATCCTGTTTGAATTGAAGTTACTCACCAACTTGAGAGTTCACCTGTGTTTTGCTGTAAATAAACAAATTAGAATATGAAGTAGACATTCATTGGCCTAATACAGGCTCTCAGATTAAGGTTCTGAAGCTGGCAGGGGGCTTTGTCTCTGCGGTGGGTTCTTCACTGGCATGGGTGCAGGGCTTAGAGCAGTGTCTATCTGACTCCTAACAAGAAAGCAGTACCACCATCATTCCCAAGTGGAAACGCCATTCTCTGTTGGGTTCTCCGACCTCTTCATTTGCTTCTCTGCCTATTCTTGGCACCTCAAGGTGTGCCTGTACTCTGAAGTCCTCGGAAGAGCTTGAGTCATCTGGCAGGAACCAGTGACTGAACCTAGCAGTAGTCATTATATTAATAATGTTAATAAAACCTTGCAAACCACCTCATGCAGTCAGTGCCCAGTCCCTCCAGAGCCGGCCAAGCAGAAGAGAGGCTTTCTCTGTGTGCTTTGCTCTCACTCTCTCTCTCCAGGGCAAGTCTGGCTGCAGAAGAGGCTGTGAGCCACTCCAGCCCCCTGTGCCTGCTGCACAGCCTCAGGCCCGGCACTTCTCCCCAGGAAGACCCCTTCATCCCCTTCACCCCAGTAGTCATTTCTGCTGAGTCCCCACTCCTGAAGCTCCCGGTGACTTCAGCATAAAAGGTGGAAGGGCAGATCTGGTTTGAGCCACATCCTAGAAGGTTTACCAGTGGCAATAACTGAAGAGTCCAGATCAGAACCCCTGTTGCACTCACAGTGAGTTTGCTTGTCCTGGAAGCATTATGAAAAGACCCTATCATATTTGCTATCTCTTGGAACTTTATTAGAGGGTTCTTTAAAAATATCCTTTTCACCCTACCCATAGCACAAGAGAAGGTGAGACATTCACAACCTTCACAGGAAAAAAATAGATCAGAAATTTTTTTTTTCTAAATAAAGAACTTATTTTCATGGTGCCTAGTCTCTCTGACCTAAATTGCAGTAATTCAGTATGTGTGAAATTACCTTTTCTAGGACAATAAGATCATAGCAAAAATGGAGGGAAAAGTGGCAGGAGAAAGAGAAAAAAAATACTAAAACATCACCCAGAGTTCAGGCTGCCCAACAAGGAGTCTGCCACAAATAAGAAACTAAATAGTTATAAGAAAGCAAATCAGAAATGGAAATGAGAAGAAGGAGCAGTGATCTCCCCTGGGCAGCTGTGTTTAGGGGAGTCAGGAGGTGCTGAGCCCAGAGAGTGGCATCTAACTGAGCTCTGCATTTCTGGAACTTTATTAAGCTTTTCTATCACTCTGGCGTCCATGGTGATGGTGTTGCAGATTTATTTCTGTAATTAAGTGGATGCTTGTTTACCAGCAGAAATAAAGCTGGCGTAAAAAGACACATGATGGGTAGCGGGGTTCAGACTTCATGAATTATTGGTAAGGGCCGATGAGCTGGGTCGTTACTTCCCTCTGCAGGTGCATGGATTTCGTGGTTCGGATCAGAATGCTGGCAGCAGATGAGAAAGGGGCAATCACCAGCAACTTGTGATGGCCCACCATTGCTTCTGCTTAGGATCAGTCATAAAAATATCACAGAACACAGTCGTTTCTTAGTGCTGTGGCCAGCACCTGAGTAGGGTGTGTTACCGTCATGATATTGTGCAGGCAGGTGTTGCACTGTGGGTGGAGTGTTGTCCTCTGGGATTTGATGTGTGGGAGCATCCACCTTGGCGTTGCTGTGCTGCGTGTTAGGGGTGGGTGGTGTAGCCACAAGCAGGCTCCGTGTGAGTCACCCTGATACAGATTTGGCACTTGCACATGGTCCAAGAAACTTCTGGAAGATAATTATGACTTAACTCTGGGGCTCAAGGACTTTGTAATTTTACTTCTAGAAGGATCTTTAATAGAGATGAAAAATATTATAAAGAGGAGATGCATTCTTCATGGTTCTAAAAGGGGTGAAAATCGGATTTCTGGATCCAGGATCACTGATAAATTCCTGTTGAGCTGCTCCAGCCACAATATATTTTTTAAGCCCATATGCATGAGTATTTTTCATAGAACCTAACTATGTTGACCAAAATCAGTTGAAGGATAAAGGATAAAAATATATACAATTTTATGTTTGAACTGCTTAAGGAACTGCTATAGAATAAGATCAGCATGTTCCTCACCTTTTAATTAAGGTATGTGAAAGAGTGGGAGTCAGCCTTTTGAACTTTGCATACAAAGAACAGCTGAGAACAGGTCTGTGTTGCTATCAGTTGGAATGAGTATGGTTTTTCCTTTGTTTAAAGCAAAGTTCTGCAAATCTCAGTGGCTTAAAATGGCAAAGGTCTTTTTCATGCATTCTGCTCATCTTAGGCCCACAGAAGTCTTTGCTTACCGTCATCTTCTCTCAGCAAGGCAGGCTCCTTCTTTGATGGCCCTGTTCTTTCCACTGGGATCTCACTCGCAGAGATCTTTCATTTAGGTCTTCTTTTTTTTTTTTTTCAGAGTGTCTTAGCTTTCCATGCTTAAAATATTCTCATGGGCTCTTGAGCCAGATCCGAATGCCTCAAGGGCTGATTCTGAGGCCAGAGTGCTATTTAGGACATCTGCCATTCTATGAGTCTGCTGTGTATCCCGTTTCCCATGTTGGATCATTCTCTCCCTTTTTGATTCTATCAGTTAGTATTAGCAGACACTAAACTTGTTTGTGTGATCCCTTTGACTCTTAGACCTATCAGTGTGATCAACTGTGAACTGAAATTGATCAGTTGGACTAGTGAGATGGCCTTGGTACATGCCACCTTGATGGGATTGTATTGGAATCCCCTGGCTCAATTCTAACTCCATCATTTGGGGCAGTTCCAATTGAGCATGTCCCAAATTGTACATCTCCTCCCTCTCTTATTCCCACTCTTATATTTCACAGGGATCACTTTTCAGTTAAAATTTAAACACCTAAGAATAATTGTGTGTTAATTACAGAAGAACCCCAAAATTTCAACAACAACAAAACAACCAGTCCAGCAAGGACCTGGATAGATAGTTCTGAAAAGAAGAACTGCAGATGGCTGGCAAACATACAAAAGCAGTGTTCAGTATCACTAGCTTTTAGGGAAATGGAAATCAAAACTGCAGTGAGATGCCACCTCACTCCTGTCATCATGGCTCTAATAAAAAAGGCAAAGTAAGAAATGCTGGTGAGTGGGCAAAAGAAATGGAAGCTTGAGATACACTTGATGGGAGCGTAGATCAGTGTAGTCACCGTGGAAAACACAATGGAGATTTCTGTTTAAACTACGGGTAGAACTGCCGTAGGATCAGCAGTCCACTATTGGGTATATATCCAAAAGACACGAAATCACTGTATCAGAGAGATACCTGCTCCACAGCCAAGATATGGACTCAGCCAAGGCGTCCACCATCGGGTGCATGGATGCAGAGAGCATGTGGAATATATACACAGTGGAGTACTACTCAGCCATAAAAATGAAATCCTGCCAGTTACAGCAAAATGGATGGAACTAGAGGATATATCAAATGAAATGAACTAGACACAGACAAATGCCACACGTTCACACGTTCTCCATCATATGTAGGAGCTAAAACAAAGCAAAACAAAGTCTTCTCAATATGAAAACACAGTCTTAATCAGTGGAGGGGTAGAGGGAGTTTGAAAAGGAAGTAGGAGAATTCAGGTGTAATTCATTCACTTTGATAAATATGTCATAAAATGTTAACATAGGGGAAGCTGGGTGTGGAGTACATGGGAACTCTCTGCACTGCTTTATAATTTTTATAAATTTCAAAGTATTCTGAAATAGTTTTAAAAAATTCATAGCTTATACACAATCTTAGCTTCTCAGTTCTGAAATGAAGCAGAGTTCTCAGAGATGACATAATCATCTTGTTTAGTGATTATTATTCTTTGCTAAGTTCTGCAAGTACTGCGATCAGTCTTACTTTGGATGCATTTAAACAATTTGTCAAGCTTGGCCATGTTGGCCATAGGCTAGCAAGTGTGCAGGTGGACATGATTTGAATTTATTGTAACCTTACTAACATTTACTTTTAAGCTCCTGGTTCTTGCATTCTTAATACAGTATACTTTAGGATTTACTACAGTTTTCTTTCAGTTTAAGTCTTATTTTAAAAGTGTGTTAGCTGTTCCTTTTTCAAGGAAGCATTCCGAAAGCTCCAGTATTGGGTTGACCCACAGAAAAAAGTTAAATGGGGGTGAGTGTTTGAGCAGTTAAAACACAGCTTGGGATACCCACATTCCATATTGAAATACTCCGCTACAAGTACTCACTCCCTTTCTATCCAGCTTCCTGCTAATGTGTGTTTGGGAGGCAGTAAGGGATGGCTCAAGTATGTAGGTCTCTGCAGTACATCTGGGAGATCGAGACTGAGTTCCTGCCTCCTGACTTTGGTCTGACTCAGCCCTAAATATTAGGGGAACCTGTGAGTAAATCACTGCATAGGACATTTATTTACAGCTCTCAAATGAGTAAAATAAATACATTTTAAAAGACTGTCATGTAAGTACAAACCTCAGTTCAAACCCTCCCATAAGTTAGGTCTTCTCAGACCCCCACCTCAGTGGCCTCAGCATGTTCACAGCATCCAGCACATTTGATCCGATTTGGAACCTCTAATGGGGTTCTCCTCCAGCAATGGCTCCCCAGACTTCGTGGGGTTCCTCTTGAGGTGGACAGATCCGTGTGCCTGTGGTAGGGCTTGGGAGGAGGGGCCATTGCTTGATATTTTTATTTCCCATTTGAAGGAAGTTAAAAACCAAAGAAGCTGCTCTAAGAGGTGCAATGAGCTTGGCTTCTCTGGGATTGCCTGGAGCTGGCAGCTCCACGACCATCCATCACCAGAATGTGACAAGCTCCACTCTCTCCACCTCCGAGAGGCAGACTTGAGCGTTCTGACCGACCCCAGCAACAGCTCACTCAGCACTGTGTTAGAGAGGAATGCATCTGTTGACTGATTATTGCATGAATACCCGCAAAACACAGTCTACGTCAGGTACCGCATGACCACAGATCAGAAAACATCCATTTCTCTTGCAATGTTCTCTCTCACTTCCCCTCCAAGTGAACAGTCGTTGGCTCTTGTTTTTCTGTCTCTGCAAACCTTGCAGTCTGTCAAGCTGGCTTCATTTGTCTTTACCCTCCCGTCTTTCTCCTCCAAGACACACACGCACTCACGGGCAAATGTGAGCACAGGCACACATACACACACGTGGGCACACACATGCACACATTGCCTTTGTCAAGCAAGAAGGCTCTCGATTTCTAGTGGGGATTCTCTTTAGAGTACATTGCAAAATAAAAAAGGTCATTTGAGGAAGCAAGAGAGACTGCTTATGGCAGAGAATGAATTTTCTGCTCTCAATTCTCTAGAAATTGATGCACTGTTTTGTGTTAAACTTTTTTGTATGCTAATTAGCATACTCATTCATTTAGTCAACAAATGCTTACTGAGGATCTACAACATGCCACTTTCCAAAAGACAAGTTCAATATTTAATAATTTCTTCTAAATTCATGGTTTAACCAAGTAATATCTGTATCTATTCTCGGTAAATACTGACGTCTCTTGAGTGTTGTCATGGATGTGATCCTGAGCAGGGGCCAAGGTGATGAGGTTGACACAAGACAGCAGGTTCTCGTGGACCTCAACAGCGGCTGGGGGAATACCGATAGACAATAAAGACCATAGGGATGCTTTTGCCACTGGACACTGGTCTCTGGCCTCAGAATAAAACCTTGCAGAGTCAACAGGGTGTGAACAGTGAATGAACTATCACATGAGACTGAAGAGGGTGAACCAGAAGTTCAGAGCGGCATGGCTTTCAGAGGGTACCATATCCACCGTCTCCATGGAGACAGGTGCATAGAGATGGAGGGAATTTTACAAAGCTCAGTAGGTCTCTTCAGATTTGGACTGTGACATCGTGCCTTCTCTTTTTTGATGTGGAATTTAGCAAGTCAGGACTTGACGAATCAGGGCCACAGGGCTGTATGGCATTTGAACACAAGGCTGAAAGATTTACCTACAGGCACAGGTGCAACTCTGAGTGATTGTGTTGGGTAGATAGATATAGACGTAGATATAGATATAGATATAATGAATGAGTTAGCCAAGGTAGGTAATTCTGTCCTGTGTCTCTATATTTGATAGTTAACATACAAGAAGATGCTTTCTGATCCTAAACTTAGAACACTATAACCAAACTACTGCCCTCACTACCATTAGGTGAAAACCATCGTTGTTCAGCAGAATCCAGAGTGTTTTCAGATTACGTGTACCCTCTGGCTTCTCATTGAAATGGCATGGTCTTGCTTTTAATTATTTGATAATTTAGATCTGAAATCTGTTTTGGTCTGAATTTTTCAAATAATCGATGAAAAGGGTAAATGGCCCTAGCCTGTGTGATGTAAATGATCACCTGAGCTAGGTGCAGGTGCTTGCTCGTCTGATGAATGCAAGCCCTGGACTCCCTTTTTCCTGGTGCAGATGTGGCCCCCGCTGGCTTACATGGACACTGTTTCCAGTCCTACATGACGGATGTCCCATGCCTGTGAATGCTCCCTGGGCTCAGCAGAGAGGGGCGCGTGGAGTGAGAGCGTCCGGAGTTCCCCAGCGTGATGAGCAGGGCCTGGGAAGTGTTGGTATAGGGAAGGATCCCTGGGCTCATCTACATTGCATCTTTTTTTTTTTAATTTTTTTAAATTTTTGACAGGCAGAGTGGACAGTGAGAGAGAGAGACAGAGAGAAAAGTCTTCCTTTTGCCATTGGTTCACCCTCCAATGGCTGGCACGGCCGGCACGCTGTGGCTGGTGCACCGCGCTCATCTGATGGCAGGAGCCAGGTGCTTCTCCTGGTCTCCCATGTGGGTGCAGGGCCCAAGCACTTGGGCCATCCTCCACTGCACTCCTGGGCCACAGCAGAGAGCTGGCCTGGAAGAGGGGCAACCGGGACAGAATCCGGCGCCCCAACCAGGACTAGAACCCAGTGTGCCGACGCCGCAAGGCAGAGGATTAGCCTGTTGAGCCACGGCACCAGCCCTACGTTGCATCTTTTAAGTATAGATTCCAGTGTCTTCTCAGGGTGGCTCAGGTGTGTTTGGGGGCTGTCCCCACAGGGTCTTAGGTGTGAATGACATGTGCTGCTGGGAATGCAGTTCTGGGTCTCAGCAGCAGGTACAGGTTCACCTCTCTCAGGGGAATATTGACACTCAGGTGATCCCTCCCTTTAGACTTTGTGTTGTATCGCTAATGACTTGAGTACTTTTTGTTTGTTTGGTCTCAAATGATTTTGACTTTATAAAACACATACAAAAGCAAACACATGTACAAACATGCACACGGGTACTGCATACAGTTTGTGGCAAAATGGAATTTAAGAAGTAGGCTTTTTTTGGCTCAAGAAAACCTTTGGAATCATGTGCATTATTTCCAAGTATGCATTTTCCATGAGTTTTTTCAAGACCCCTTGCACACACATCAAAGATAAAGAGACGTTGGCAATGAAAGCAGGTTTTAGGAGTGCGAGATAGAAGCCTGTTGATAGCGGTGGGACGCTGTTTTCAGGCAGCCTTAGTTTGCTGCTCTTACGTCCTGGCCCTTACCGTGGTGCAGGCCTTTTCCTCTGTACTTGCTCCTCACGGTCTGTGCAGGGAAGCAGGGGCAGCCACGTGGCAGGTGCAGGAGAGGAGCCCTGAGCCAGGTGGAGGTGCTGCCGTGACCTTGTCCCACACAGAGGCCAGCCACGCCAGAACTGCAGCCCTCGATGGACAGGATGATAGTGGTATCGGGGGAACCCAGGGAGAATGAGGAAAATGACCAGGCTGGAAACATCACTGTTAGACACCATGGCACGTTTGGAAATCTACCTGTAAAGTTCTCAGTCCCCTTTCTGGGATGAGCACAGGCACAGATGTCCTTCATTCATATCTCTCCCCACTCTCGTGAGGTGTTTTGAATAGGATGGCACTCATATCATATTATATTAGACATAGTATACCTTTGCCAATCACACACATACATTGTACCTTTGGCCTCATTCGTGAAAGCTGCAGAATGTAGGCCATTTTATGTCCTAAATATTAAGACGTTGCTATTTTATCCTTATGACTGTGTCTCGATGTAGGAAGTTGAGTGTTAGTGAGATCCAGAACCTCCCACAAGATCTCCTAATGCCAGGGTCTGTAAGATTCTTCGTAATCCATACTGGTTACCCAATATCTGGGAAATAACTGGGCATTAATACTACACACACACACACACACTCATCTGCACGCATACAGTTGTCTATAATGACCTTTTAATGTTTATATCTTTAAAAAGTAGTTTGTCAGTTCAGATTCCTCCTGGGGTTTTGGCTCACCTTGGCCCCTACTGTTTAGTCTCAGACAAAAATATGGTGGCTCTTACTGTTTGTGGACACCCAGCACTCCCTTCTCCGTAGTTAGGTGGACTTGGTCCCTGATGTGCCAGAGACTGCCCTGCACTGTTGCGGCTCCCATGTCCAGGTCCAGGGTCCCCAGGTGCCCCTTCGGCCAGGCTGTGGGTGACCCGAGTGTCAGCATCGTTACTTGTGTCACAGTCCCTGTCCTGGATCACCCACATCCTGGGTGTCTCCAAAGGCTTCCTGTCTCAGGCCTCACACTAACAGGAAGGCTCATCCATGTGGACTTCAGAACTCTGGGTGCCGGGGAGAGTGGAAAGAGCGTGGATTTAATGAAAGCAGGTCAGTTTTCCTGCCTGAAGTTTAGTGTTTCACAGTATGGAAATTGGTTCCTGACAGTGGGAGCTGAGTGCTGTGACACTGATAAAGTGGGAAACAGAGCTCCAAGTGGGTCCGAACCCCCCGGAGATGCCTGCACAAAAGACCAAGAGAACACACCACAAATTATCAGAGAGCAAACATTAAAAATCAGCTTGATTTTTTTTCTCCCAGTAATTGTTTGCAAATCTGGAGGTTTCTCTGTGAAGACGTCTGATTTTTGGAGAAGACCGGCTTTATAACAATCTCCTCCCCTGCAGAAGTACTTTTCTCTGTTCCTAAAAGGTGATTTGTTAGGGGCTTCCTCGGCAGGAGTCAGCAGTAGAGAGTTAATTGAGCATGAGCTCTGTGAGCAGAGGCCTCGCCAGGTTATTCCAGTCAATCCCTGCGCCTGACATAAGCTTGGTTAAAATACTGTTTATGAAAGGATGGAGACAGAGGCTCAAGGAATGGCCTCGCTTGCAAACCTGGCCGAAAGAGCGTCCTGGAAGCCGGACGGAGCGCTTCTTCCCCAGCACCGTGGCTTTCAGTCTGGGTGCAGGTGTTTCCTCCCAAGGTTTCCTCTGGGACAAGGGCAGGTGTCAGCCTTGTCCCATTCCAGAGCCCAAACCAGCCAGTGAGCGTTGCTCTGCTCTTCTTTGGAAGAAGGACTGCATTTTCACCTTTGTAATTTTGTTCTTATTCGGTGATAAACAGTATAAGCCAAAGCAGCGAAGTATTCCCTACTCAGTTCAATTGAAAGTGAGTCCTAAAAGGAAGTGATTTTGATTCACTGAGTTTCTCTGTTTTACCACAACCTCTTATATTTTATTGTCCCACTAATAGGCCCACAAAAACACCATTTTACACCTGCCAACTAAACAAATTATATTATTTTTATAAATATTTAGTTAGTTAGCTGTAAGGCAGAGCAACGGAGAGAGGGATCTTCCATCTTCTGGTCCACTCACCAGACGCCTACAACTCCCAGGGCTGGGCCGGGCCGAAGCAAGGAGCCTGGAACCCTATCCCAGTCTCCCAGGCACCCAACTCCATGGGCCATCTTTGATTGTCTTACCTGAGACGTTAGCAGGAAGTTGGATCCGAGGTGAAGCAGCGGGCATGGCACTGGCTCTCTGATAAGGGATGCTGGTGTTGCAGGCGATGGCTTTACCTGCTGCCCCACAGTGCCGGTCTCTGAACAGGTGACCTTCAACCTCAGCCGCTCCACTGTCCAGCCCGGTCTCTGAACAGGTGACCTTCAACCTCAGCTGCTCCACTGTCCAGCCCGGTCTCTGAACAGGTGACCTTCAACCTCAGCTGCTCCACTGTCCAGCCCGGTCTCTAAACAGATGACCTTCAACCTCAGCTGCTCCACTGTCCAGCCTGGGAGGTGACTGAACGTCCTGAGCGTTGGTTTCCTCATCTGTACAACGAGGGTCATCTCAGCACAGACCGCCCAGGGCTGCTGCAGGGTTTTAACGACACACACACACGTCTGGATCACACATGTCAGTCCTCAGATCATGCTGCTCCTTCTGACATGAGGACATCTACTCTTCGTGTACTTAATGGAAACATGCAGTCGATATACATAGGTCCATGCACAGGCATAGAGTACTTTGCAGAACCAGTAGATAAATGGAACAGAAAGATAAGTTTATTTAGGGGTAAAAACTTTGGAAATCCGTGCATACAAAAGGCCTTCAAAATGTTAATGGAAAATACATATTTTGAAAAAACCTGCATGGATTTCAAGAACTTCTTGTACCAAAACAAGCTTATCTTTTAAATCCATTTTCCTAGGAACACTTTGAAGCACCGTGTGTGTGTGTGTGGGGGGGTGCATTATACAAAGGAAAAACGGATGTGAAATGAACTGCATGGGGCACCCGTGATACACTTCCCAGGGTACCCCATGAATTCGCTTCCCCGATTCCTCACATAGGAATCAGCCCTGGGTGCAGTCCACAGCCCTCCCAGTCACACACAGCTGGTCTTGCTGTCAGCTCACCACCAGACCTGCGGAACTGGGATAACTGGTGACAGGGCCTGGGAATTGGCCTTTCTTCTAAGAACTGGGTGATTGTCCGCATGCTTCAGTCTGACATCTAAAGAATCTTTGCCAATCACGTGGGCCAGTCCTGCCACCCTTCTGGTCTTGTGATTTGGCCTCAAAGCCAGGGACCCACGGCTCAGTTTCACAGTTCCAGCTGCTGCAAGGTGTGTGGACAGGAGCCTTTGACCAAGTGTAGCCTCGTTGGTACCACGTGTGGGAGGGCCTGGGGATGCCTGGTCCGCCCAGTGCATGGGTGTTAGAGAGACAAATTAAATCACAGAAGACAGCATAATTTGTAGACTCCAAAGGTCAACATAGATGAACGCATTCTTTATCCTACAAAATAGATGAAGATGTCACAGGTGTGAAGGGAGGCAAGAGGTTATTTACAAAGCACTGTGGATTTTGTTCAGGTTAGTTTTGAAAAAGTGCATGTGGCTTGGATGCATTTCTTGTATTGTTTTAAAGTTGTGTTATTTTACGTGTGACAGTGGCAATAATGTATAAAGTGGTTCAGCATTCTCCAATGAAGACTATTATAAATGTCCTTATGTTTCCTTCATAATTATATTCATAATTGCTAAATGCATAATAGGAAAAATAAGCTGCATATTTTGGTGTAATCATCTGTTAATGGCAATGAGGTTTTTGTGCAGACGGAAATGAGACACAATCTAACATTATCGTTAATAACAGCCTGTGCCAATTAAATAATGAATCCATGTATATATTTTCCTGTCCCCTTACTGCCTGAGACTGGCACAGGACACTGGGACTGTGGCTTTACAGTGAGAGGCAGGTGTTTAGCTTTGCATTTAAGACACCTGCATCTCATATCAATATGCCTGGTTTTGATCAACGCTGCTACCAACTACAGCCTCCTGTGAGTGCGGACCCTCAGACGCAGCAAGTAATGGCTGGCACATTCACGGGGCTCCCTGTCGGCCACATGGAAAACCTGCATTGAGTTTCCAGTCTCCGGCTTCAGCCTGGCCCAGACAGGGCCACTGTGGGCTACTAGGAGGTGAACCTGCAGATGGAAGATTAGGGAGAGAGAGAGATTCCATCCACTGGCCACAATGGCCCCAACTGGACCAGGCTGAAGCCAGGAACCAGGAGCTTCTTCTGGGTCTCCCAGATGGGTGCAGGGACCCAAGGACTATGGCCATATTTCACTGCCTTCCCAGGTGCACTATTAGGGAGCTGGATTGGAAGTGCAGCAACTGAGACGCAAACTGGCTCAGTCTCAGGTCATCGCAGTATCACCAGTAGCCTCACTGGAGCCAGGGTCCCCGTGCCTCAGCCACTTGTATGTCCTCAGCGCCACAGTTGCCACCCGCTTGGTGCTCAGAAAACATTTGTTTAGTTTCTCTTTCCCTGAGCTCCTTGTCCATTTTCCCCACCCCATACCTTCTTTGTTTCTCTCTCCACGTATTTTCCGAAGGTCACTGATGTACACTGGCGTTAGCAAATAGGGAAGTTGAGCATGCTTAAGGAATACAGTGGGAGCTTTGACCTATGCCTCCATTGTGCACTGTGGACCACAATCCATGTGAGCAGCACGTCCCTGCAACACACAGCTGTTGTGTGTGTGTGTGCAGGTGTGGGGCATGTGTTTGCACCAGTGTGCGTAGCATGTATGTGCATGTGTGCACTGGTGTGTGTAGCATTTTGTGTGTGCACCAGTGTGTGTGGCATGTATGTGCATATGTGCACATTGGTATGTGTGTAGCAAGTGTGTAGCATTTGTGTGTGTAGCATGAGTGTTCATGTGTGTGCTCGTTGTATATAGCATGTGTGCAGCAAGGACACTTCAGAGGTCTCAGCAAAGCTTATATAAACAACACGGCTACTTACTATGGTCCTTCTTAGCTGCATTCCCTCTTCTCCACACTCTTCCCTTTCCTCAGTAGGGGAAACACCCTTCAGGCATCCTGGCTTCAGCCCTGTTTTCCTTTTGAAGCACAGCAGGTGTAACTCACTGTGAGGTGCATGAGACTTCTAGGAAATCATCATCTGTGGATGCAGGAACCTCCAGGGTTCTGGCAACAATCAGACTGGAGAGGCAACTGCAGAGGAAAAGCCAGTGCAGTCTCCCTGTCATCTTTCTTGAAAAAACAGCATGTTGGCCGGCGCTGCGGCTCACTTGGTTAATCCTCCGCCTGCAGCGCCGGCACCCCATATGGGTGCCAGGTTCTAGTCCTGGATGCTCCTCTTCCAGTCCAGCTCTCTGCCGTGGCCCTGGAGGGCAGTGGAGGATGGCCCAAGTGCTTGGGTCCTGCACCCGCATGAGAGACCTGGAGGAAGCACCTGGCTCCTGGCTTTGGATTGGTGCAGCACCGGCCGTAGCGGCCATTTAGGGAGTGAACCAATGGAAGGAAGACCTTTCTCTCTGTCTCTCTCTTCTCACTGTCTATAACTCTACCTGTCAAATAAATTTTAAAAAAATAGGATGTTTTTTAAGGCTCTCTGTAAGTGATTATGGGGTCCTTAACACAGAGACCCACAGCTTTGTGTTTTGGGATCCACTGTTGTCAGTGTTTTGGGTTCACTTCCTGCAGTGGTTCCCATCATGCTGTCCAATTTAGTGTTTGTGTCGATGCACTTAGAATGGCTGCCCATTTCTGGGGAGTAGTGAAATTTCCAGATCCTAACGGGAGACCACCTGCAAAGAACTGGCTGCTCCTTCTGAAAAATGCACGGGAACACACTCATTTCTTAGCTCGTCCAAAATGCATGGCAGAGCCATGAATCAAAAATGAGAATTTTGCTTGATTCAGTCACCACCTGTCACTCTCTTCTCAGTGTCATGGAGCCGTGACACCTGGATCTGTGCCCATCCTGACTCCAGCCAAGAGATAATTGCTGTGACCCAAGGCTAGACTTGCAGGATGCACTGCCTCCCCGCCAGGAATGATAATCAGAATACCAGTTCATCTCTGGGTTCTGATGAGGCTTTTCAATTTTTTTTTTTAGCTCTTCGCTTGACACTGATAATTCTTCACCTGTTGCAACTTTTAGTATAAAAATCCATGACACTATGTCTCAGGATCAGTCTCTGGAACACCTGCAGACGTGCACAGAACCAGCATACCTGCTAGGACCCATCCAGGATGCTGCTCGCTCCACTTACTTTTAACTCAATGCTCTTGGCTATTCAATCCTAAGTGTGTATCTGGAGTCCAACTAGCTTGGCTGGACTGAGCCTGAGCCAGATTGCAAAACAGCTTATCTAATGCTGGATAATAGCTTAAGAAAAGAACTTGAAGAAAACGGGGACGCAGGAAAGGAGAAAAATCTCTGAGCACTCAGTAGCTCCCCTAAGAGTGTTTTCCATTGCCTCACTCATCCGCCAGCTGCAATCTGACCCCACAAAATGAAGCATCAGCCTTCCAATGAGAGGATACTGAGTCCTGCTGCTTATTAAGTGTGAATGGAGTTAATGAGCGCAGTGTACTTTCAGTGCACATTATGGTTTATAATTGTTGATAGTGGTAGCTCTTGGGTGCCTGAACTTGTCCTCACTGTCGGATTTTAGTGCTTAAGGTTCCTGCATTATTGTTGTTGTTTTCCTTATAAATAGGTTGAAATCTGCGAGTTCGTCCAGTCCCTTCCTAGTTCCTTCTCCATCAGAATGCCAGGGACACATCAGAAATGAACATTGCTGGAAACTCTGATGTTTAACACAATTCCTGCTGTCTGTTCTTGGAAATGCTTTCATAAGTTGTCTTTAGACAAGTGAGATTGAAAAAAACGGAAAAAGAGAAAAGCTATTCATAGAGTATGAAGTAAGATTTTTCTTGTTGACCCAAAAGAGGATGAGAGAGTAGAAGTGTGCACCAGGAGAGCAGATGAGCGTGGGAACACACATTACAGCTGCAGGGTGCGTCATGGCCTGGGGTCTGCTGGACCACGCTTGGGAGGACGGTGGTCTGGATGTGGGGTGAGGCCGGGGCTGTGTCCTGACGTGACTCTGGTGTGCTCAGAATGCTGACCTCAGGACATTGTTGGTCCAGAGAAGAGCTCTGGCTGGAGGAGAGAACCTCTCTGCAGTGCTGGCAGCAGGGTGTCCTGGTGTCGATGTGAAGGTTGACAGAAGAGGGGGTATCACCAGTAGACAGGGAACAGAGATACGTTGTGAACGGAAGCATTCCGGGAGTCCAGGGGGCACCCGATTGCAGCATTCTCGTGACTGGTGCCCTGTCAGATCACCTTCAGTTTAAAAAATGCGCTGACATACGTGCTGCAATCACAGGAGGGTCTTCTTGTGCCGGGGTCTTGGCTGCTGTACAGTGGCTCAGTTTTGACCTTGCTGGCTGCATGTTTGATTTTCTCAGGCACCAACCAAGCTCCTCTCCCACACCTAGCCCTACCTCTTTGCCCTCAGATGGAAACACATATTTTTCTTTCTGTTTCTCTCTTTTCTGTCTTCCTAAGGCCCTTCCTACCATCAGGTGTTACCAGACGCACCACTTACTTTAAGCTACCTTCCTTGCCCACCCAAAACACATTTCTCCACGTTACTCTCAGGAATCATCGCCCCAACAGCCCACTTTCCCCTAAGTCTTGTGAAAATGAGAACCTGGGCACACTTTTTTGTCTCTTTCCTACATTGGAATATAAGAGTGGCAAAACCCAGAATGAGCTCCCTGTGTTGAAGTCTGAGTCGCCAGTTTAGAGAAGTTGAGCACATACGTTCTAATAAAAAAGGAAGGATTGGATTGAGCTGCTGTGACGAGAACCAAGTCCATAAAACAAGCTATCTCTGCTTTTGTCACAACCTCATGGGACCGCATGGCTGCCTGGGAAATGCCACGCTAGTGACCAAGTAAACTGCTTTTCCACATTAGGTCAGAGAATAAAATGTGTTTGGAAAGAATAAACGCCAACTAGAGAATGTTGTGTCCGCTGTCTGCAAACAGTGATGGGACATACATCAAAGTGAAAACAAATAACTTTTAGTGATGATAACTTTGTTGAAAGAATTGTATTCCCTTTGGATTTTTCTGGAATAAACCTGCAATTCTCACTTTCGCCCAGTCACATGTAATTGACCCAGGGTGGATGTTCAGCCTAGCAGCTCAGAAAGGCATTAGGACGCCAACTACGTCTGGTTCCCAGTTCCGGCCTCCGATTCGAGCTTCTGGCTGATGCACAGCCTGGGAACCAGTGGTGATGGCTCATGGACTTACGCAGCAGCCGCCATACTGAGGACTGGAGTTGAGTTTTGCACTCCTGGCTTTGGCTGTAGCCCAGCCTTGGCCGTGTGAGCACCTGGGGAATGAAGCAGCAAACGGGAGTTCTCCATCTCCCTCTCCTCCCACCTCCCTCTCCCCTTGCCTTTATCTCTAAATTTCTGTTTCTCTGCCTCTCAAACAGTAACTGAAGAAGTCTAAATTTAACACTCAAGGATATAACCGATGAAGGGGATCTTCTGAAAACACCTAAGCACTGTTGAAACGAAGGCTGTGAGGCGCAAGTGCTCATAGTCACCATGTTCGTGAAAAGGAGTATTTCCTTACAGCTCTTGAATTTGTTTCAAATTCAAGATTATATCTCTCTGACATTATTGCATGAGAATTTTTGAAAAACTGAGCAACTTCAAGTGAAGGAAGAAAAGCCAACCAAGTTGGAAACCTGAATGTGAAAGAATCTGCTGCTCTAACCCTGGGGTGCATATTCAGTCGAGTCATAGCCACCATCTGTGGTCAAAGTCGCTGGTCTGGGGCCAGCGGTATGGTGCACTAGGTTAATCTTCCGCCTGTGGCACCGGCACCCCATAGGGGGGCTGGTTCTAGTCCCAGTTGTTCCTCTTCCAGTCCAGGTCTCTGCTGTGGCTTGGGATAGCAGTAGAAAATGGCCTAAGTCTTTGGGCCCCTCTCTGCACCCGCATGAGACCTGGGAGAAGCTCCTGGCTCCTGACTTCAGATCAGTTCATCTCCGGCCATTGCATCCAACTGGGGAGTGAGCCAACAGAAGGAAGACCTCTCTCTCTCTCTCTGTCTCTCCCTTTCATTGTCTGTAGCTCTACCTGTCAAATAAATAAATAAAATCTTTAAAAAAAAAAGTCGCTGGTCCTATCCGTCACACTTCACTGGGCTCCATCCTTCCCCTTCCCGTCGTCAGTCTGCTGTAGGTATGCACAGGTGCCTGTCTGTCTCCCCCGATTTGGGGAAAGAGCCCCTGGAAGACATGCCTTTCCTCATCTCTCATTTCCCATGAACTCCAGATGCTCCACAAATCAGGCGTGCCACCGTTTTACATCTTGCTCCACTCACTGCTGAGCTTTAAGGCGTGTGGATTCTTCATTCATGGAGTGTTCAGAACACAGGGACTCACTAGATCATCTGGGTCTCAGAAACTCGCATGTCCAGGCCACAGTGCAGTCCGTCCATCCTGGCCAAGGCTCCTTGTCCCTCACTGTGGAGGATCTGGCCTCTCAGCAGGCTCAGCCACTTTCCTGAAGCCATGTCAGACCTCTGGGTGCCTCCCTCGCTCTGTGCGCCTGCCACTGCTGTGTGTCTGCTAAATTCTTAGACATACGAATCTGCTGTCTCTGTTCTCAGCCACAAATGACTGCAGAGCCTTTTTGGAGAGCAGAGTTTCCAGGGTGCTCAGCAAACAGGGAGACATCACCACGTGATTTTTTTTAACCCAAACACAATGTTCTAGGCACATTTTGTCAATAACAGAATTTCCTTAAGTTTGTCTCTCACTGACTATTAAACCAGTAACTAAAATACATCTGATTTATAGTTTGCAATACAACACTGACATTTATCCTGTTAATACAAGATTCTTTGGAATATTACAATCTTGATATTATCAAGACAGTCACAATACAGAGATTACTTTTCCCCATACAGTGAACAGGTCACCTTTGAGCTGAATGGAGACTGTGATTCTGAGCTGGGTTTATGCTATTTCTACCCAGGATGATAAACTCTGTGGCCAAGAGTTCATGGCAGAGTGTTAGCAGAGAAATTGGCTTACCAGGAAGCAGAGGTAACTGGGAAAGTGTTTTTCATAATAGCTCTGTGGAATCACATATCGGGCTTATTTTGCATAGAAGCCTTCTATTTGTCATGATGGTCTAATTAATTACAGAAAGAACTCAAAAGTGTTTTATGTAGATTTACTATTTTAGCTGTCATACAATTTCCATTATTTTGAAGCAGGGTTATATTTCTTTTGTTTTTATTTTTTAGCATGAATTTTCTAACTAAACAGCTATGTCTCTTTTCTTGAATCATGTATACCCATAATGTATTGTCTGTTATTTCTAGATTTATATTTTTAAGTGAAATGAAAATACATATTTGCAAAATAAATCCAAGATTAGCATCTTCCTAGATTTTATGTTTCCCCACATCTTTCTTATATTTGTTCTTCTACAGTAAATCAAGAGCATTTGTTGAATTTGCCTTTATAGTTTTTCTGGTAACTGCTCTCTCCCAAGCTCCTATTCTGTTAGGTTATACTCTTAGGAAAGAAAAGCTTTGAGGAGAAACACAAGTGACCCTTGCTAAGCACGTGGCTTATTCTATGGGAGCAAAAATGTGGTAATATTAGACCATAAGTAAGTAGCCTTGAGAAGTCCTGAGGTCATGAATTTACAGATTTTGCAATGGAAAGCATGATTCTTAGTTAATCCAGTAGGTTAATTACATGGAGACCACTAAAAAGAGATTCTGTTTGGGATGTGCATTTTGCCTAATGGTTCAACCTCTTGGTTATGATGCCTGAATCCCATATCAGAGTCCCTGGGTTCAAGTGTTGGCTCTGGTTCCTGATTCCAGCTTCCTAATGGAGATCCTGGACAGCAGGTGATGGCTGAGTATTTGGGTCTCTGCCCCTTACGTGAGATACCTGGAGCTCAGCCCCAGGATTTCCTTGGTCGCTGTGGCCCTGGGAGAGAGAACCAGTGGATTGGGTGTCTCCTTTCTTCCATCCTTCTGTCCCTCCCTCCTTCTAATGCTCTCTTATCTCATTTCTTTCTCCCCATCCTGCATCTCAAGACAAAATTTAAAGAGATTTTGCTGCACACACACACACATATATCACACATATATCATATTTTTCTGACTTTTTCTTGCAACTTAGTTGAATTTAGCAGACTTCAAGCACACTTTGCAATGAGCACATGCTCTACTATGTGTTGGAAATATACCAGGTTGAGTGAGGACTGGTTTCTGGATACAGTGAACATCTGAAAAAAAAAAAGAGATTAGAAAAAAAATCACTCATCTAAAGTCCATGTCTTAAATGCTGTCGAGCACAAAAATTAAAAATATATGTCTCCTACTATTAGAAACAGGCCTCTATCTCACTTATTTTTGTCACCTTCTCTTCCAGTGTTTTGTACTGTATTTGTTGCATAACTTGAAGTGGATTTTGGAAACATGGAAATGGCTGGATAACCATGTATGCCATCACCCTTCATGTTCACCACAGCACTTACTGAGCTTTGCTATTGTTGCTCCCCTCTTCAACGCAAGCAGGGTTAAATTTCATTCTCTCGCATTCTTCTGAGATGTCTGACTCATGGCCTCATGTGTGGCTCTCCAGTGATGCGGTGACTCAGCAGTGGATGGCATCCATGCTGTGCAGATGGGTTTTGCTGATGAACTGCTTCACACTGTGTGTCCTGTTCGTGACCTCTCTATGCACCATCACAGTGAAGAGAGAGCTTTGGTCTTGCTGCAGCTCTGATCAGTATCATGTCAGTATTAGCTTATCATAGACTTTCCTTCATCTCTTTGTAATTTATGGCAGAGAACATGAAATCCTTATTTATTGGTTCAAACTGCCCAAATAGCTTTTGGGGAAGGACTCTATTCTAAGTCTTCGCAACCAAGATTGGTGTTATTGTAAGTTTCAAAATTGTGAAGAGATCTTAGCTTTTCACATTCCTTTATTGATCCTCTTAACAATGAACTTAGGATGGATTTTGGATCACTTTTCAGGCTCAATCCGGGTTTCCTATGTGGGTTAATGGAACACAGTTCTTTGAGCCATCATCTGTTGCCTCCACAGGCCTGCGTCACAATGAGTTGGAGTCAGGAGGCAGAGGCTGGACTCAGAATAAGTATTCTGTGTAGGATGCAGGTACCGCGACTGGTGTGTTAACAACTAGACCAAATGCACATCTTTTATTTTCATTTTTAAAGGGCAACAATGGAGAATTTTAGAGACAGAAATTTTATTTTAGCGGAGATCATAGTCATTGTTCCATCTTCTGTGATTTTGAGATGAAAGTAACAATTAAAAAATTAACTGATTTGACCAATGATGCAGTAGGCTGACTTTACGCAGTTAGATGTTTTGCTAATCCATGTAATTGGTGTAAACCTTTTATGAAATCATAATATATCAGGTATGTGTAGTGATAAAGGCACCATAGCAAGTGATGAGCTGGAAAAGAGATGACAAAACAGAAACCCCAACCCAAAAGGAGTTTGTGTCTGAAGTAGAACTGGCTGAAGACACAGATTTGAGGATGAGCATCATTGTGTTGTCCTGGTAGCAGCCATGTAGTGAATGAGGTCTTGCAGGAAATGGGACGAAGACAGAAAGAGTCGCTGAGCCAAGGATGAAGATGTACTCCGGGGAGAGGCATTGGCGGGTGAATTCAGCATCAACAGTTTTGAAAATCAAGGGACAGGAAAACCAAGAAATAAGGGGTGAGTGGTCTTAGATACATTGCAGAGACACCCAGAGGGCAAAGAATTGCAAGCAACATTAGACTAAGAGAACCAGAATGGCTGGAGAGGTGTAAGAGAGCACTTGAGTATGAAGGGGTCACAGTGCAGATCACAAAATGCATGGTAAGGAGGAGAAGACAGAAGTAAAAATCCGCAGTGAGCATTTCCCTCGGTTCCTTTGCCCTTGACGCAGTCGTTTGAGCCATTGCTCAGAAAACGAAGAGGAGGAGGTTGGGACAGAGCACCATGGTGAAATGATTTGGGGAAAATAATGGAAAATTTTTGTAACTGAAGAAGCTCTCAGAAAATTTACTTGACAAAATTGGGAATGGAAATTTTCCATTCTTTTGTCTTTTTTTGTATTTGTTTATTTGAAAGCCAGAGTTACTGTGGGAGAGAAGGACACAGAGACAAAATGTATTCCATCTGGTGGTCACTCCCCAGATGGCCTCAATGGCCAGGGCTGGGCCGGATAGAAACAGGAGGGTGGAGCTTCTTCCAGGTCTCCCACAGGGGGTGCAGGGGCCCCATGACTTGGGCCATCTCCCACTGCTTTTTCCAGGCTGCTAGCAGGGACCTAGATCATAAGTGGAGCTGCTGGGACTTGAACCAGCGCCCACATGAGATACTGGAAGTGCAGACGGCAGCTTCACTCTTTATGCCACAACATCAGCCCCAGAACATCTGTGTCATGGAATTAGCAGCCTATGGCAGTCCCTTAAAATTTTATTTGGGAATAAAAAGAAAAAGCCAAGCTATTTCCTGCTGGAATGAGGGTGGAACAAAAGTGTGTACGAATCTGGGAGTGGAATGAAATCCTTGTTGGGCCTGAGAGCTAAATCCCATCTGTCCTGGATAGCTCTGCTCCGATTTGAAGTAATTTCATTAATTTCAAAGGAGACTAAAACAAATTGTTTCCCCCAACCTTTCTGGGATCTCCTTTGCAGCCTGCAAGACGAGACAGGGCGACAGGGCGTACAAACGTGTTTGATCAAGTGATGGGAGCCTTCATCGGGAAACGAAGGTGCACCCTGCTGCCTGCCAGTAGCAGAGCAACCCGAGTGCCTCCATGTTGGAGTCGATGGGCAGGGCAAGCGCTGCAGAGTGAGGTGGGAGGGAGGTGTGTGCTGAAGGTAGGAGCCTGATAGGAGCTCGGCACCGGCAGCTCAGACGCTCCCAGCCTTCATCTGCCTTCACGGGTGAGGCTGCTCCTTCTCCTGGCCATAGGGAGGGCACCGCTCCTGTCAGGGTCTCATGACCACCGCAGGGGAAGGTCGGGGGTCCTTCCTGGACCTGCTGCCTCCGGTTTAACTTGTGATAGGCTCCAGACCTAGGCATCATATGTTTGGAACCCCATGCTTCTCCTGGTTGGAACTTGGGAGTCCAGAAGGTGCAGAGGCAGAGGTGCCCACCCCAGTGAGCACAACTCCAAGCCCTGGCAGGAGGTCGGGCCACTGAGATGGTTGTGTCTTGTGTCTGGAGCAGTCATGTGTGTGGGAGTGGGGTGTGCACTGACATGAGGCTTCTACAGAGTGTGAGCAGCCCTCTAGGAAGAGGCATTTCCTTGGCAAGTAAACAAGAAGTACAGGGGAAGACAAACTCTAAACTCTGCTTTGGGTCCAGAGTGCATTCATCCAGAGCTGTGCACATGGAACACCGGGAGCTCCTCGGGTAGTGACCAGAGAGCAGCAGGAGGTGCCCAGCGAGTACCTGGTTTTTATCATGCCGTCCTCTGTGGAGGCATCCTTGTGGCTGTGTCTCGGAGTAGACCATGAGCTGTCCACCTTCGGCATCCTTCTGGTATTTCCAGCAAGGGTCTGAGCAGTCAGGTTTTAGCTCTCAGTGATGCCAAACCAAGAGGCGGAAAGAACGCTGCAAAATGTTCATTTGAAGGCGGGTTTTATAGGAGGCTAAAAGAATTAAGCAGGATCCAATCCAGTTTACAGGTGGATAAGGAAACTCTGAGTACGAGGAACAGGGTGGGAAAAGCAAACAACCCACCTGGAATGCTCCACTCTTTCATAAAGATACAGTTTTTCTCTCTGCAGTCACTGCCATTTCTCTGAGAGATTCAGGATAGGACTAATTTGTTTGCAGAATATGTCCTTTCCATAGACTTGACCTGGGGTTTTATGTATATGCATCAAGAGCTGTCATTAGCTACATGGGATCTTTCTTTAGTTTGCCCTGCTGGGACTTTCTATAAGGAATCTCAGATGAGACTTTTCAAAGCCTTTGGAAGCTAGGAAACCAAGTGTAGATTTGCAGGAATTCTCTTCTTAAGGTCCCTACCATTTCCCGAGGTTCAGACTATCACATTTTTAATGCACCTGTAAGGCTGGGAGCCTTGTCAGCCACACAACTGACTGATTTCTCCACAGGGTTTGGTAAGCCGTGGCTGCATCAAGTCAGCCTTCGTCCCTTTTAGCTTTCTGCTCGTATCTGAGCATGTGCTCCTCATTCTCCAGCGTGACAGACCGGCCACCAGCCTTGGAGATGCGACCGGTGTCTCTGTTATTTCCCGTTGCACGGAGAACAGACTCTCACTGAAGTTTCGCACACTAACGATAGAGCCATGCAAACAGGAACACTGAATAATAGTTTCTGAACTTTGGAGCAATCAAGCAGGGACAAAGCACCAAATGCTTTGTTTCTGTTTCTGAGGGGATAATTGACCAGGTTTCGCAAATTCTTAGAATTTAAAAGAGCAAAGGAGTTGCTTAGAGCTGGAAAAGGAAACGTTGCGAAACTGCCTTGATTTAACCAAGCAGACCGTAGCAGTCACCCTCCTCCCTCAGCCCCTTCAGCCCCATGTAATTAAATATGACCCAGCAGTTGCAGGAAACCCCTGAGGTTGTCCACTCGAGCCCTGCAGGATCCTGGAGCAGGCTGTGTGCACCATGGAGGACTGAATGCCGGGAGGCAGGAAGCCGTCACGGCGCAAGGTCTGATGAGCATTGACTGCACTGTGGCACACAGCGCATAGAGGTAACTGGAATCAGGACCCCTTACACGGATGATGAGGAAGACGGACACGGTTAGGAATTCCCAAGCTTTCTGAAGTGCACGCAGATCACATCAATCCACACAGATATCCCATAAAAAGGCTTATCATCACTTCTTATTTCATACTGCTACCCCAGAAGGTTTAACATAACAAATAAGTCCCACTCACTTAACATCTCCTTTTCACACGATAAAGACAGATTCTTCTGAGATTTCCTAAGAGCCCTCTGGGAAGTTTCAAACTTAGTGGGAGATCAAAAGACTTAGTTTAAAACTGGACTTCGGGAATTTTGTAAAAATATACTAAAAGCCTTGAAGTCTTGGTTAAATGGAATCACAGATTATTATTAAGCAACACTTAGTCGTCCATTTAACCAAGGTGACAATTAAGTATTTCAATGGCAAATACAGAAAGGTGCACAGCTGGAAAAAGCGAACATCATGTTAGTGTTTAAAAAGTCAGTAATTTGGGTGACCAAGACAGCTCCTCTCCTGGCCCACACTCCACGTGTCTGCCGGGGCCACTACTGGGCTGGGGCTGAGGCTCGAGCCAGGGGCTCAGAGCTGATTCTGGGCCTCCCATTACAAGGGGTAGGAAATCAACCACTTGAGCCAGCCCCTCTGCCCCTCTGGGTTGGCACCAGCAGGAAGCTAAGGCCAGGCGCTGGAGATGGACTTGGAAGTTAAACACTGTTAGTATGATACGGCATCCCAGCCATGAGGCCAAAGGCCCAGCCCTCTGAGCTCTTGTAATATTGAGAAAGTTGAGGTTTTTTTTTTTTTAAGAAGTAAAGATCTGATAAAAGCAACAAGAAGCACAGGAAAACGATTTTTGATAAAAGATAAATTCTTTGCTATTTAGGCAAATAGCTCAATGGGTACATACAAGTGTTTAACAATAATCCAACGAAACCTTGCCCTTTAACAGTCAAAGAAAATCAAGTTTCAGTTTTGCATAGGTAGACTGCTGGGCTTTTAGCTCATTTTCAAACCTTCTAATAAACCCTTTCACATCTCTGTCGGGGTAGTGCGTGGGATGACATCTCTTCTCTGCAAACATTTTACAAATTTCTGTGCAGCATTTGCCTTCATTGCTCTCAATTTAGAATGATCAGTCCTCCTGACTGTGGCCCAAAATTATTCCTTTTTTTCTTCCCTTTATGATTACCTATCTTCCTATCTTACATACTTTTAAAAATCAAAACCACTCCTATGATCCTTGCATACTTTGTATATAAAGTTGTCCCCCGTATTACTTGGTAGTTTTATTTCCGATAATCAGTATAATTTTTCACCGTTAGTAGCCTTTCTTTTGCAGCGAAGAATAACAAGTAGACAGTTGTGAATTGTGCGTTGTGATGACTGCATTCATGAGCACACTGTGGAGAGAACTTCTCACCTTCTCACAGACATATGCTTCCACGTGTACTCTTCCTCGTGTTTGCTAACAGCTCCAAATGTATTTACTCCTCTATACTGTGTAAAAACAAGACGCTGAAGATGTACAAACTTAAATTGAGTAATCACCATTTCAGTAGTTCATCTTTGAGATGGGACATGGAATGCATACCTACTATTTAATTCATTTTTGCATGACTTTAAGAATGAAAATCACCAAAATGATTTGGGAAGCTGTATTTTGTTAGATACACGTCACACCAACCAAAGCCAGTCATTATGTTTCTGTCAACTCTGTTTAGTTTTATTTGATAAGCAAACCCAAACAGGAAAAAAAAATATGTTCATCTTAACTCAGCAAACAGAACTGTTTTTATTAATGTACACTATTAAACAAATGTTATTTCACAAAGATTTACCCAAGTTTTATGAACGTAAAAAGCTCCTATGCTTCTGAGATTTTCAGGAATAATTAATTCTTGTATGTGCTCACATTCCTCAAAGTCAATTTGGATAGAACTTTGTTAGAGGATTTTATAAATCCATTCTAGGACACCATCCAGAGGGCGGAATGTGCGTCCGTAGCACATATTCACACACAGACAGGAGACGGCTTTCTTTCTACTTCTGAGCCATGCATTGGTGGTCAATACAGAGATAGAATATTCACTCATTTCCTGAGAGTTGTTTCTCATTTTTTGCCTCATTATGGTGTTGATGGCAGTTAGAATAAGGTAAGGTTTCCTCTCAGTTGTGGCTAAGGCTTTTTATTGATATTTATGGAAAAGACTTTGAGCATTTTGCTTTACCCTTGAAAAATAATCATAAGGGTCTGTGGGCTAAATTGTCGGTTTCCCCTGGAGATACCCAGTAGCAGATTGATTGTAGACAACCTCTGCTGGCCCTGTTCAGTCTGGGAGGCCTGACTCACCTCTCTGGGAGCTTGCGTATCTAAGAGATGGTGTGATTATACCTCCAGGAAGGAATTGGGGAGGATATTTGCTTATTTCCAAGTCCAGGGTCATTGTCGTTGACTCTTTTCTTCTGGTGTTGTACAGCCCTGGGAATCCTTAGGGCTGCCGTCCAGAAACACACTTGTAAAGTGATTTGCATGGGAAAGCTCAGAGCTACAGAGGTTTGATCAGAGTCTCAAGAAATAAGTGGGATTTATCAGGGACATTAAACTGCCTCACTACGTCCTCCTGGGGCTTTGGCGCAGCTACTCTCTGGCTCTCAGCATCGATGAGTCTGTGAGTGCCTTTTGCAGTTCCCAGCTTTCTTTCTAAGACTGATCTCAGACTGTTATGGGAGGTATTTTGCTGGTTTGCTTGCTGGTTGTTTCAGACCAGCTAAGGAATTCTCTTTTCCATTTTTTCTTTCATTCAGTCTTGTAAGTTCCAATAATACCTGTGTTTAGGATAAGAACTCTGGGGGCTGGCGTTGTGGCCTAGCAGGAAAAGCCTCCCCCTGCAATGCTGGCATCCCATATGAGCGCCAGTTCAAGTCCTGACTGCTCCTCTTCCAAGCCTGCTCCCTGCTAATATGCTTAGAAAACAATGGAAGGCACTCAAATGCTTGGGCCCCTGCTTCCATGTGAGAGATCCAGAAGAAGCTCCTGGCTCCTAGTTTTAGAGAGATCTAGCCCTAGCCATTGTGGCCATTTGGGAGGTGGACCAGCAGATGGAAATGCCCGTCCTCCCTCCCTCCCTCCCTCCCTCCCTCTATCTCTTCCATTCTCTGTGTGTTCACTCTTCCTCTCTCTCCCTCTCTTCTATTCTTTATGTAACTCTGACTTTCGAATACATCTTTAAAAAAGAATGAGAGCTCTAAAACAATTTAAAAAACCACATAGGTATACAAGTCCGAATCTTCAGAGCTACACCTGTTCCACTTGTAGCTCAAATCCAAAGCCAATATGTCAATAGCTTAGCAAAGGTGCACGAAGGTATCCCCCACAGAGGGGACACCAGCGGGCATCGTCACCAACCAGAGCCACCCCCAAAGGCAGGAGAAGGCAGGAAAGGCAAAGACAGTGTCCTCAGGGCTGGCAGTGGTCAGCAAGACATCGCTGCCAAGGAGGGCATTCCACACGTGTGTCCAGTCACCCTGCCCCTGCAGGCAGAGACAGATGTGTTACAGAGGCAAACTCTCCACCCAGAATGAGACTGACAGGGCAGCAGCTGCTGGGAGAGGAAGAGGGCCAATACCCCAAGAATATCCAAACCACAAATACTTCCAAGTGGTTTTTTCTCCTGGTAGGCTAAATGTGGAAAGGGAGACGATTCAGATCTAATGACTGCATGGGACCCTGTGCGTGGAAATTCAGGAGTCGTGACTTCTTGAGAAACACTGCTTGTGGCAGCTTTGTTAAAGGCCGTGGATTTCGCCTGCAGTCTCCGGGTGGAACATAATGACCAATTAGAACCCGTAGGGAAGGGAAACATTTTATTTCCCCCTCTCCTTTTTCTAAAGATGTATTTATATACTTGAAAAGCAACTACAGAGAAAGTAATGCCCTGTTTCACTTCCCAAATGGCCTTAACAACCAGGGCCGGCCCAGCCTGAACCGGTGGCCTGGGACTCCATGCAGGTCTCCCACATGGGTGGCAGGAGCCCAAGGACTTGGGCCATCTTCTGCTGCTTTCCCAGGCCATCAGCATGGGGCTGGATCTCAAGCAGAGGAGCCAGGACTTGAACTTAACACTCAACATCTAATGCAGGCATTGCAGGTGGCAGCTTAACCCTCTGCACCACAATACCGGCCCCTCCCCTCCTGTTCCTATAGGTTCAGCTGGAGTCTGCAACAACGGACAGAGAAAGAAATGCTTATTTATTTAAGTTTTAGGTGACTCAGGAGCCTTTATAAACCCAATGTGATGGTTAAACCTGCATGTTTTTAGACTAGGTTGGAGGAAGAGAAGAGAATTCTGTAAAAATGTGGTAGGACAAATGGGCATGAGCCAAGGGCAGGTAAATGTGGGGAAACCTGGCAAAGCCCTCATCTCTAAGGTTTATCTTGCCTTCCCTTGGCCTCGGACCTAAGTATCCTCCCATTGTCCAGATGAAACAGGGACCTCTTATCTGTGGGCTGCACTACCTGCCCCAGGGGTCACTCTGAGGGTCCCTCCTGCATTCAGTAGGCAAGGCTTCATGTTCTGGTGTGCACACCGTTACTTGTCAAGTTGCAATGTAAGTAAAGCACTTCTGAAGTCCACCTCGCACCCACACATTCTCAGGATCACGCCTGAGAATTCCCATTGATTTTCATTTTCTTGACAAAGACATCCAGGGAATATGCCACAAAAGAGAAATTTAGCAGATGCTCTTAAGCCAAACCTAATTACTAAGGCTAGTTAAGAGAAGAGGGACTATGGAGAGAGAACAAAGAAAAATCTTGCCAGCGTTGTTGCTGGTCTTACATTCAAAAATCCTATTTGCAGATATTGATGTAAACATGGTTCTGAGTGATCCACAAGTTAACAAGGAAAGATTTGTTTTGGAATTTCCATTTTTGCTTCATTATTTTAGGATTCCGAAGGGTTTTGCTATTTGCTAGACACATTTTCTCACTGTATGAATTGAATGCTGTTGGGAGTGACCTTCCATCACTTGTCCCTGTCTCTGCAACATGGTTTCTTCTATAGCTTGACATATTAGAGATGTCCCTTTCAGGCAAATCTTGAATAAGCCATCTTCTCACATAATTTGACAGTAGCAAAGTGGTACCTTCACCTAAAATGTCACCTGTGCCACGCTGGCATTCTGCGTGGGATCATGGGTCCTAGAACACCTGCCAGAGAGAACCCTGTGTGTCTATTTCATGAGTGTTCCTGTAGTATCCAGGAGTATGTGCTTTTATTAGCTGAGATTTTCATCCTTCATAAAGAACAAAACATTTTAAAAATGGGACCTAAAGTAGACAGATTTCTTGCTACATTCATCAAATATTAAATTTTGCAAAGAAAGTAGAGGTCATTGAACTTAGCCATCACAAATGAGTTAAAAAAAAAAAAAAACTCCTTTCTAGGAGAAAAGGGCAAGCTGAATCGTTTGGGCTGAGGCTCCTTGATTTTGCTTCCACCTTTCTGCAGGTTTCCTCTTACGTTTTATCTTTATTACATTAAAAGAAAAAAAGGGGTTTACCTGTGTTGTAACAAAATTGCAATTGGGACCAGAGCTTTTTGAATTTATGGGCTATGTGTTTCTTAGTCATTCTTCTATCCCATTAAAAACTTAGGAGTCAGACCAGAATGCTGTCACAGAACGTGAGATCTTGAGAGAGAACAGAAAGAATTAGAGAAAATGGTTAGAAAGGGGCTGAGATCATCAGTGAATATTCTTCTCTACTGAACTGTGCCTTTGTACAGGTCCTTCCCCATATTTTGAATATGCTGTTCATGGTGAGTGAAGTAGTTAATGTAATAATTTGGTCCAGAATCCAGTGTGGGACTGAATCAGTCCCTGTTCTTGTTGTCCTGAGTACTGTAGACTGTTGAGTGACATGAACGTCCTGCACAGCAATGTGGGGTAATGTGCTAGTCTTCAGCCCACCCGACTCCAGGAGAGACCACTCAGGACAGTCACAGTGTCTCCAGACAGTGTCACATATCCACTGGGGCCAATGTCACTGCTCACTGAGGAGACGGCAGAGAATCTAAATCAGAACTGAAAGACCTAACCTTTTAGTTAGGTCCCACATGTTAATTTCATGTGTGGATGTTTGTGTCCAGGTTTCTAGCAATACAGTGAGATATTTTACATATTCTAAGGAGAATCATTAGAATGCTTAAGTAAGGCAGGTGGAGGAATCAAGACTTAAGAAATAGAGATGATGTGGGCTGTACGTGAATTGTCAGTCATTCTCTCCCTGCTAGGTACAGTGAGTCAACACAAATATTTGACATCATGATTTCATATAATTAAGCTTTCTGTAACCTCTTTGTGTCGTCCTATAAAATATTTAGCAGGAAAGAAAATAAGTATTTGTCTTTGATATCTGAGCAAGGCAATCCAGAGAAAGAACTGAACAAAGGCAAAATTCCAAGTAGGGTATGGGAATGGCACTAGAAGGGCTCTGATAATCTTGCTATGTTGCTGTCCCAACATGTTTGGCTGTGAGAACAGGTGAAGAAAAGATCGCCTTGCAGAATGGGCTACGGCATTCTGGGTAGCTTCTGCCTTGAATGCATTTCTTTGCTACCTGAGTACAAGGAGATCTGTAAATCAGCTTCCCATAGTTGTGGTGGAATACAGTTATGTGTTGGCTTATAGACTTGTTTGGGTTGATTTGGGGCTTAGAGTGAGTGACATCCTGTTACTTCCACTGTAAAATCGCCCCTCCATCACCTGCATGGTTCTGGTGAGTCTGACATTTGCAGTGGTTGAGCACTTTCGTGGCAGGGACTATCACTAAGTTTTGCCCAGTCAGGTTATTTTTGCAAGTGTTTATGTTTGTTCTGTGGACACCGGCATGGATTGCTCTGTCACTTTTGGATTTTGGTCTTTAAGGATTCCGTAAGGCAGTTGCTAATGTTCTTTCTTGTCTGGGTTGCCGGTGTCAACAAACAGAAACAAACCAACACACAGAAATGCCAAGTCAAGGACAGCCGGAGGCCCGAGTCTCATGGCTCCTGTGAGGGCCTGGATCTGGCCAGCGCTGACGCTGGTCTTCTGTCTCGGCCATCTAGTGACTTGAGTCAACAAAATCAGCCTTTTGCTTCATGTACTTCCCGTTAGGCTTCCATTCCTTACTGTGGAAAGAGGCGTCCTGTTTCAGTCAGTGAGGACTCTGAGCAAACACGGGGCAGAAACGCCAAATGTCAAGAACCGGAAGACCAACAGAAAGGGGGATGAAAGGACAGCAGATTAAAAAGAAATGAGGCACAGGATGCCTGTGGAACCTTAATGTGGGGCTAATGAACAAATTAAAAGGGAGTGCAGTTCCATTCGGCAGGGACAGCCAAGCTACCAAAGCAGAATGACCTCACAGCAGATTGAAATTCAGGCAGCCCCGGAGAAGAATGGTGTCCAGAATCCAACCAAAGATCCGTCCTGTTTTTCACCTGCTGTTTGCAAGGAATGGGAGGACAAAGCATTAATTCCTCTAGGTGAAAACCACTTGATTTATTTTTTCAGATTTCATTTATAAGTCATCATTCAAGAGGGAAAGTTTCAGGGGTGAGGGAATCTGTTTTTCTGCCAAGGGCCATGTGGATACTTACAACATCATGCACAGACCATAGCAAATTATCAACTTAAAAGTTAGCCTGCTGCAGATTGAAGACCTGGACTTAGAGAGACGCCAGTAGAGGCGGGAAGGAAAGGGATGCCATTCTATTCAGTAAAACCTGCACAGTGCAACAACCGTTGAAATGGAGGGAAGCAAAGAACAGAATGGAATAGTTGAGACGGAAAACAAAAACCCTGGCGGCAGTTCACGCCAGGGTAAGTAGGGGGGAAATTGTACAGGAGGTGCCTCCAGCATAGCTTCAAACCGTGACCTCAGGAGCCTGTCTGTTGTTGCTTTAGTATTCTTTGCTTCTTCATTGGCCTGATCTTCGGGGAATGTCTTCTGTTGGGAGCTCTGGCTTAGCATCCTGAGAGGTCAAGGGTCCGGAAATGACTCTGATGGAGTCTGCTTGGGTGCTAGGCTCATTGCTGAAGTGACAGTTGTACCTAAGAGGACATCCTTCCAGCTGTCCAGGCGCCGTATGATCATCAGTGTTGGAGCCAGGAGACTGGCAGACACGCCACAATCAGGCAGAATAATCGATGCTCTGTAGCCAGCATCTGCTTGTCTTTCCTGCCATTGCTTTAAGTGTCTTCGACTCTGCTGTCGTCTGGGGTGGGACATGGAGGTTGTCAGGTGACAATTGTGCCTTGTTGAGTGTTCATGTGATCACCACTGGGTTAGGATCAACACTGAGAAGATACGTTAGTGTAGAGAGCTTTGTGTAACTACCTAACTTTGTGAAAGATGTTTGAGGTCTATGTCTGCATAGATATTAACTATCAGTATTGACTGTTGATCCTGTTCTAGGCTGCATACAAATAAATGCTTAAACTTGACCACCATTTATCACATATTGATTATGTTCTAGGCACTGTGCTGAGTTAACAGCTTAATCATATCACTTAATTTAATTAAATTAAAATATTTTATGTATTTAGAGGGAGAACTACAGAGAAAGGGAGAGACACAGAGAGAGAAGGTTCTACCACCTACTGGTTCACTCCCCAAATGGCCACAGTGACAGGGACTTGGCCGGGCTGAAGCCAGGAGCCTTAAACTCTATCTGGGTCTCCCCATGGAGTGCAGTGGCCCAAGTACTTGGACCATCTTCTACTGCTTTCCCAGGCACATTGACAAGAAGCTGGATTAGAAGTGGAGCAGCTGGGATTTGAACTGGCACTTAGGTGGAATACCAGTGCTGCAGGCAGCTGCTTAACCCACTGTGCCACAGCAGCAGCCCCAATTATCTCAGATTTTGAAGGTAACTACTACCTTCCAAAATTGCAAATGATATTTTGTGAAGGTAACTCATTCAATTAACAGATGTCAGGTATTGGACTGAGACACAGAAGCCTGACTTCACTATTAAGTATGCCTTTGACCTAGAGTGGCTTTATGCCAGTTTATGCCTTGTATCCTGTTACAATTATTAATAGCGTCCCCATTTACTCTAAAATATGATCTCCCCAATAGTGCCTCCCCCATTTTCATAAATGAATATTCATATGTTTTTAATACAGGTCTTTCATTCAAAGTGATTTTAAGGCTTTTTTAAAAGAATATAAGATTTTCAGAAAAGTTGTAAAGATACTCAGAGAGTTCCAGCATGCTCACATCCAGTTTTCCCTGTTACGGCATCTTACATTAATTTGTCATATTAACTAATGAACCAGCATCGATTCATTATAGTTCACTAACGTCCTGCTTTATTCCTGTGGCTTTGGTTTTCACCTCCAGTCCTCGCCACACCGTGAGATTCAGTTGTCCTGTTTCCCAAGGCTTTTCTTGTCGGGACACTGTGGGAGCCATGTTTCATTTCTGATGACACGGACACATCTGAGAAGTTGCTGTCCTGGTGGTTGTAGAATGTCTTTTTGCTGGGATTTCTCTGATGGCTTTCTCATGATTAAGATGGGATTATGGGTTCTGGGGAAGAAGACAGGATTAGAAGAGTCTCCTTAGGTCTCATCACACCCTGGTGTGTGCACTGTCCCACGGCTTTTCACTGTTGCTCAACGTTGAGCCCCAGCCTGAGGGACGCCCCTGCCTGAGGGACATTTGTGGTGTCTCTCAAATGTAAATTTACCCTTTCCAAGTTCTTCTTAACTTCTTAAAGGTGGGGTTGAGATGCAGAAAACGCATGTGCTGGTAGTGTATGAAGCCATTACTATGACAGCTTAATTTACCCACACAACCACTACCCGAGTGAAGATGTACCACCTTTCTGTCAACCCTGTAATGTTGTTTTCACTGTTCTTAATTCAGTCTTTCCATTTCTAGAAGTCCCTGAAGAATTCTTTCAGTTATAAGTGAGTTGTCAGTGCCCCAGCTCCACAGACTTAGCACACTCTTAGAGTTGTTCCGGAAAAGCACTCTCTGTGTTAGCGTGATTGGATTCTACGGTATGCCTCTTACGGACGGGCTGTCTGTCCGCCCATCTTTCTAGGCAAGCATGAGTAGGAAATGCAGTTATACCACTGCATGAACTTGCAAACTTGTCCCCTAAGTAGGAGTGTGAGATGGTTTAAGCCTACCCCCCAGAGAAAGAGATATACGCACACGCAAATACACAGACCAGAAAAACACGGAAACCAACAGCTTCCCTGGAAACTCTCAGCATGTGGGAGGACGAGGAGAACCCTGACCTGACTTAGCTGCCTGTGGCAGAGAGCAGGCTGTTTGAGATGAGACCAGGGGATGTTACTGTGGCAGATCCAGAGTGAGAAGTAGAAAATGCAAGCAGTGTTTTCCTCCCAAGGAGTCTAAGGGCTACACTTCTCTTTAGACCCAATAAAATAGGGGCAAGTTGGCTGTGGCCTCAGCTTCATGCGACTTATGTTGGAAAGGGTTTCCAGAGGCAGTTTGACCAGTGCTGCTTCAACTGTGAATTACCATATTAACCACTGTTAGATCTACAGGGAAATAATGTGTTCTACGAGAAGGAACCCAAATGTAAGCGTGAAAGTTGTTGCAAGTTTATGTTTTATCAACAAGTCTTAAGAATCATGGCATGTTACTGGCGCTAAAAAATGTGAAAACTCAAGGGAGAAATCATGGGATTTTTTAAAAAGATTTATTTATCTATTTGAAAGGCAGAAATACAGAGAGAGGAGAGAGGATAGATGAGGAGTGAGAGAGAGAGAGAGAGCGAGCGCGAGCGAGCATGCGAGGGAGAGCTGGTATTTCACTGCTGAAATGGCTACAACAGCCCAGGCTGGGCCAGACCAAAGCCAGGAGCCAAGAGCTAATTCCTGATCTCCCACGTGGATGCACAGGCCCAAGCACTTGGGCCATCTTCCACTGCTTTCCCAGATGCATTAGCAGGGAGCTGGATTGGAAACAGAGCAGCCGGGCCTCAAACCGGCACCCACGTGGGATGCCAGCACTGCAGGCGGAAGCTTAACCTCCTGTGCCACAGTGCTGGTCCCAGATCATGGGATTTTTAAACCTTTTATATCAATGACTGAGATATAATTTAGCTAAACAAAAATGTACATAGGTTAAATATACAGGCTGATGAGTTGTAAATAGATAAACATAAAACTTGATCTACAACAATACTGCCGTCAAGTTATGGATCGTTTCTACTCCCCTGGAAAGGTACCTAGTACGCATGTATCCTCCAGCAACTCCTTACCCCCAGACCTAGCCTGATCAGCTTACATACTATTTTGACTTTTCTAGAATTTGTTTACTAAGAGTGTCATAGAGTAAGCACTGTATTTTTATCTGTCTCCTGTATTTTGTATAATGTGTTTGACATGTATCTGTCTTGTGTGTATCAGCAGTGTGTTCCTTTGTGGAGTTGAACAGCATTCTACCATATAGATATATCTCCATATATTTATATTACCCATAGATTTCTTATTTCACTTCACTTTTTCTTAATTTGCATTTTCATAGTTTTTTTTTTTTTTTTTTTTTTTTTTGAGGAATCCTCATCTGATTGGCTTTTTAAGGACCTGACACAGAATTTTGTACGGTCATCATATCAGCAATGTATAAAATTGTCAGTTCTCCCGCATACATGTCAGCACTTGGCATGTTCAGTCATTTTTATTTTTGCTCTTTTAGTGGGTAGTCATATCTCTTAGTGGTTTTAATTTGATTATCTCGGGTAAGTAATGATACTGAGTAGTTTTCCCCTACACTGGTCATTGGCGTATCTTCTTGGTGGCCATATATATTCTCTATCCTCGGGGTGTATGTGCACGTATCCTGTATACCCCTATTTGTATACAAGTTCTTTAGCAAATACATGTTTTGTGCCATTTTCTTCATTGTACTTGCCTTCTGCTGTTTTTGGCAGGAGTCTTTGAAAGATTGATACTTTTTCCTTGAGTGTTTGATTAAATTCATCTGGACTTGGAATTTTCCTTGTGGGAAAGATTTATTATATATTATTTTATTTATCTTATTTTAACAGCTTGATTAAGATACATTTTAGAAATCCATCAATTTGTAATAATTTTTGCTAACTTCACCAGGCTCGGCAGCCATCAGCGTACAGCGTACATCAGTTATAGAACACTTCCATTCTCGTAATGCCTTCTGCGTGACGTCCCACGGCCACCGGCCTGCGGCAGCAGTGCAAATATTTGTCCATGTAAGTCAACTCAAGAGACATAAACCTTTTAAGATTTTCTGTTCCTTTCTGTGCCAGCCTTGGCGGATTTTGTCTTTTATGAGTTTTCCCTTTGCATGCACTGGTCTGCTGTGTGGCCGTGAGCTGCTGAGGTCGGGTCTGGATCTTCTCTAGGAGTCTAAGCTAGGCAAAGGGAGGGAAATGTGTTTCTGCCAAAGGCCATTTGGATATTTACAACATCACTCAGAGGCCATACAGAATCATCAACTTAAAAATTAGCCTGCTATCGATTTATTGAATTCCGAGTCCCACCTGCAGTTGACTTGGCAGGGCTGGACCAAGTGATTTCTCTGGTCTTACAGCAGCTGCAGGCCAGATGCGCCCCACCCCAGAAGAATGGTCTCTGATTTTAAATCGGTCATGTCTCTCTTGTTTCTTGTCTGTCCAGTGGGACGTTGAGTTTAATCTTTTCAGGTTTTGGTATTATTTTTTGTCTCTGTTTTTAACGTGTTCTATTTCATTGAATTATACTCTTTGTATTTCTTCTCCACTTACCTGAGATTTAATATATTTTATTTTTCTAGTTTTTCATGCATGTGAATATCATTTCTAATAGAAGGATTTACATTAGCCCTTTGTCCCTAAGATCTGTATTAGCAACACTTTGTGTATTTACACAGGCTGTTTGTTTTTGGTCATTTTAAAATATTATTTCTTTCCCCAGTTTTTGTTGTTGTTGTTGAATTGCAGGTTATTTTAAAAGTGTTGTTTAATTTTCAAATAATAGAGATTTGGGGGGTTAACATTTTGCTACTGATTTTTCATTTAATTCCACCATTATTAGAATGAAGTCCGTAATTTAAAATGTATTGAGATGTATTTTAATGAACAGTTACAGTCTGTTTTAATCACTGCTCTGTGCATCTTCAGGTTCATTGATTTTTCTTTTGCAACGTGCGAATCTTGGTACGCATAGCCAGTGTATTTCAGATGTTACATTTCTCCTATCAAACTCTTCAGCTCTAGACATTCCATTGGGTTATTTTTAAGTTTCCACTTCTCATTACGTCTATGTTTTTCTCCAGGTCTTGCACATCTTTGCAGCATGTGCTTAGGCTTGTTTCCTATGTGCTGAGCACAGATGAGCACACATTTAGTAAATTAAAGCTACAGTCATTTTTCTCACAGTTCCGCAGGTCCTCAGTAGGACAGGCTTGGTTGGGTCTTTTCTTTGTCTCCACAACACTGAAATCCAGGTGTCAGTCAGGCTGTGCTGTTACCTGGGGGAGAATGCATGTCCAGGCTCCGCCGTGTTCCTACCAGGAGCAGAGCTGGTGTCCCAACTCCTTGCTGGCTGTCATCTGGGATGAGCCAGTTCCTGGGCCACTCTGTGTCCTGTTTCCTTTATGAAGAGAGACTGTTTTGTGTCAAAACCTTCTGGCGCATGGAAGATCTCTGCATTCTCCTATGAAATCAGCTGCAGGAAGTCTCTGTGTTTAAAGCACTCCCATAATGTGGTTGTACTTGCTTGGAGAATCTGTTTTAGAGTTAACTGATTCATGACCCCAATTACTCCTACCCAGAGCCTTTTTGTGAACGTGGGGTTATTTCAGCATTCTGTCACTTTGCTGTTGCGTTGTTTGTCTGTGATTCCAGACTTTGTATTGTGTTGGCTACTTCTTTCTTGAGGCTTGCATGCCTTTCTCTGTACAATGGGATGCAGCATGGCCAAGTGTCTTCTTGTCATTATCTTCCCTAAAAATGGTTGAGGTTTGTTCTCATGGGCATTGAGTCACCCACAGATCAGCTCAATCCCTTCTAGGTGTGTATGTGTGCATCATCTGATTTTCTGATGATTGACAGTAAGTGAGAAGAATTTGGGGAATGGTGAGTTGATCGTGGCTAGAAGCTGTAGTCCTGACTGGATACTGCCTGGCTGTCAGAAAGTCCACAAGTGATTCCTGGCTACCATCTCCCTATCTCACTGAGACTGGCTTCTGGTTCTTATGATTTACAGATACCTTGTTTTTTTGTTGTTGTTGTTTTGCTTTTGCAGGAGGGTTTTAGTAGGATATGATAGACTGAAGAATCAAAATTATAACAGGATAAAGAACTTGTATGGGTGAGACCCTAGCACCAACTTGTGCTGCACCATTTCAGAGCAGATCAGATAATGGGGTAAGCCACAAGTTACGAAAGCTTGTGGTGGTCATACGTGATTACCTTAAAGAATAGTGTCTACATCTTAACTGAAGTGACAGATACAAACATGCACGGGCAAATGAGCTGAGAAAATTTTTACAACTAAAATGAACAAGCAGCTGTTTGTGTTCAGTTGCTTCATCTGAAAAGTAAGTGTGATGATGGGATCTACCATATAGCTATATGAGATCTGCATGATATATATGAGATTGGCTAATTCACTGTGAGGATTCAACAAGTGTGTACATCCTCAGAGAAGGATAAATGTCGTCAAAGTGCCAGATGAGTCATGGTGGTTATAATCATTTCTTGTGTAAAATGAGGGCAATAACAATAACTGTAGCACCTTTACCAGTTCCATACACAGACTAAATGTATACAAAGTGGTGTTTCAGTGTGTAATATGCAGTTGGTATTCAGTAAACAGAACAATCCTCACACATCGGTCAGGGGTGATTCAAGAAGTATCTGAATTTCAAACAGTAGGTTCCCCTGCCTCCATCACCCTTACATAAGCAAGTCTTGAAAAGGTGGGTCATGTAATGTCATTCTGTTAATAAGGAAAGTCGTACTACCTTAGCTTATTTAAAATAGGTAAATTTAATTTAAAATAGGTAAAATATCATGCCCTACTTAGAGCAGAGAGAAGTAAAGGCAGATAGAGGGAGCCCCTATAGTATCCGTGTATTCTCCTGAGATGATGTTTTTAAGACAATTTAAAAAGCTGATGGTTATGCACATGCTTCCTAAGTGTCTTGTTGCTTGCTGCTCAGTGGCCATTTGAAATCACTGTAATCTGGAGCTTGGTATTCTACCCTCAGGGTCTGAAATCACATCAAGAACTGAATCTTGGACCATTGCACTCTGAGTCATGGGGCTCTGAATTTTATCCAGCTCATTGGCACAGGGGTAGAAAGATCTGTAGCTGTATTTTAATTACCCATGATCCTTAAGTACTTTCCATCTAAATTAGTACCCTCAATTTGAGAGACCCAACTAGGCTGATGGAATATGCTGGAATGAGTATCCTGGGTGACAAGATAGAATGTTTGTAGGTCAGTACATCATCAGGTGTTGCTGAACAGTCTCTGATGACCTTGTCATGCTGTAGTTTCCCATCCATATCTTGAGTCTGCCTCACTGTGTGGGCTGATTCGTTCTTGGACAGATTTTCTCCATCGTGTGGACACGGCAACTACTGTAAGCCCCACCTTCATAACTGAGTAACTGAGAGGAATAGATCTGCTTTCGTTCAGAATGAACACATCAATGTCAGGACCTCCAGCCATCTATGAAGTCATCCATCTCACCAGAGGAAGGGGGAATTCAACTGGGCAACCACATTTGTGTCCACATCTCACAGCGTGTGTGAGGGGGTGGATGTTAGGATGGACAGCTGCATCTCACAGCTGGAAAAAGAGGGAGGCTTTTCCCCCAAAGAATGGCTGATGCCTCCACTAAAGGAAGAGGAAGGGGCGTTCCATCCTCGACCCACCGCGGGTCACTGTGGAGACACTGACAGGGCTGTAGGGACCTGGTCCCAGACCTTCTGGGCAGGTATTGCAGAGAAAGTCAGAAGAAAGGAGTTGGCTTTGCCTGTTAGAAAATCACTTTGCTTGATGCACAGCTCTGGAAGAAGAATTGCTTTGGTCTCTTTCTAATGACAACATAAAATATGAAGCATGGTAGCTATGCCTGGGGAAACAATTTTTATAGCTGTGGTTTTCCCCGGGGTAATTTCACACCCCTTCCTGCCAAGGCCAGGATGAAGGTGTCTTTCATAGGCCCTGAAAGGAGGAACCAGGGGACCCTGTGAGACCTGGGAAGAAAGGAAACAGAGGCGGGAGGTCTCCTTGATTCTGAAGTCAGAATCTCCGCCAGGCTTCCTGCTCACCACATTCCCATTGGTCAACCAGAGTGAAAGGTGTTACAACTGAGGGCTTTAGGACTTGAGCATACCTGATGAGAGATCTCAGATGGAGCATCTCAAAGCCAGACTTAAGATAGGAAAGCTTCAAGGTGGGAAGATAGCAGGGGAGCCCTCAGAGGCATAGATGCATGTAGTGTTTTTACTTAAGAACATCTGGGGCCGGTGCCACGGCTCAATAGGCTAAACCTCCACCTTGTGGCACCGGCACACCAGGTTCTAGTCCCGGTCGGGGCGCCGGATTCTGTCCCAGTTGCCCCTCTTCCAGTTCAGCTCTCTGCTGTGGCCCAGGAGTGCAGTGGAGGATGGCCCAAGTGCTTGGACCCTGAACCCACATGGGAGACCAGGAGAAGCATCTGGCTCCTGGCTTTGGATCAGTGTGGTGCGCCAGCCGCAGCACACCAGCCACGGCCACGGCGGCCATTGGAGGGTGAACCAATGGCAAAGGAAGACCTTTCTCTCTGTCTCTCTCTCCCTCACTGTCCACTCTGCCTGTCAAAAAAAAAAAAATTAAAAAAAAAAAAAGAACAGCTACCATCTTTCTGGGTCTCCATTCCTTAATCTGTTATGATGATGATAATGAGTGATAGATGCCAGATTGGTTATCTTTAGGAAGGAGTCGGCAGACATGATGCCTGGTACCTGGAAAAAGCAACCTCCTGTTTAGTCTCATTTTTATATATAATATTAAACATTAAATTCATTCACATGGCATTTATTAGCAATGGTATGCTTTTTTAAAGATTTTATTTATTAATTTGAGAGGCACAGTTACAGAGGGAGCGTGAAACAGAGCGAAAGGTCTTCCATCCACTGGTTTCCTCTCCATGTGGCTGCAGTGGCCAGAGATGGGCTGATCCAAAGCCAGGAGCCAGGAGCTTCTTCCAGGTCTGTCACACTGTACAGGGTGTCAAGTACCTGGACCATCATCCAGTGCTTTCCCAGGCCATAGCAGAGAGCTGGGTTGGAAGAGGAGCAGCTGGGACATGAACAGGAACCCATGTGGATGCCAGAGCCATAGGCAGAGGCTTAGCCTACTGTGCCCCTGTGCCAGTCTCAAGGATATACTTTTAATAATTATATTTGACCATGAGCTAACAAAAAAACTCAAAAATTCAAATGACAATCTCCTCATCAAACAGCAGAGTTCTTAGCTTATGCAATTGGAGTTCTAATTACAGACCCTTGAGGTTGGTTGGATGGCATGGCACAGGGAACCTGTGTGTGTTGGCTTCCTCTTCAGTGAAAGGGCTGTCTCATATCCACATGAAATCATGCCAGGTGGCAGGAGCCCAAGAGTGGCTTCCAAATTCCCCATCACACTGCTCTCTGTGTGTCATTGGCATGAATCCCTCAGCAAACTATTAGAAAGGAAGATAGGATTACCAGTAGGGGTCAGTTCCAACCCACTTCTCCCAGGCATGGTGGGATGAGTTTATCTGTATGCTGTCAGAGTCTCTTAACCAAACGGGACCAGGAAACAGATGAATGAATGTTAAACCATAAAGTATGTCTCCTGCAAATAAATATATTGGAAAACTAGTACAGGAAATGGGATATTGTCTCTCTGCAAGGGAAAGTGGCCCCCACTCAGCAGAGCAAGGAAGAAGTGAGACTGTATTCTTAAAAGGTGTGGATGAAGAGAGACGTGAGGGGTAGAAGAATAGGCATAGTGCATTACCATCCACTGCAGAGGGAGCAGCAGCTGAGCACGACAGCCTCCTGTGTTACATGTTTGATTTGTTTTTTGTTTGTTTTTTGTTTTTAGAAAACTTTAATAAATATAAATTTGAAAGTACAGTTTTTAGATTATAGCAGTTTTTCCCCCAATACCTCTGTCCTACTCTGAAACCATCCCATCTCCTACTCCCTCTCCTATCACATTATTCATCAAGATTCATTTTCAGTTATCTTTATATACAGAAGATCAACTTAGTGTATACTAAGTAAAGATTTCAGCAGTTTGCACCCACACAGACACACAAAGTATAAAGTACTGTTGGAAGACTAGTTTTACCATTAATTTGCATAGTACAACACATTAAGGACAGAGATCCTATATGGGGAGCAAGTGCACAGTGACTTCTGTTGTTCATTGAACAATTGATGCTTCTATTTATGATGTCAGTAATCACCCAAGGCTATTGTCATGAGCTGCCAAGGCTATGGAAGCCTCTTGAGTTCACCAAGTCCGATCTTATTTAGACAAGGCCATAATCAAAGTGGAAGTTCTCTCCTCCCTTCAGAGAAAGGTACCTTCTTCCTTGATGGCCCATTCTTTCCACTGTGATCACACTCACAGAGATCTTTTTATTTAGGTCACTTTGTGCCACAGTGTCTTGGCTTTCCATGCCTGAGAAAGTCACATGGGCTTTTTAGTCAGATCCGAATGTCTTAAGGGCTGATTCTGTGGCCAGAGTGCTGTCTAGTACATTTGCCATTTTACGAGTCTGCTGTGTATTCCACTTTCCATGTTGGATTGTTCTCTCCTTTTTAATTCTATCAATTATTATTAGCAGACACTGGTCTTATTTATGTGATCCCATTGACACTCCTATCTTTATGATCAATTATGAACTTAAAACTGATCACTTTGACTAGTAACATGGCATTGGTACATGCCACCTTGGTGAGATTGAATTGGAGTCACATGGTACATTTCTAGCTCTACCATTAGGGGTAAGTCTGAGTGAGCGTGTGCCGAACTGTACATCTCCTCCCTCTCTTGTACCCACTCTTATTTATTTATTTATTGACAGGCAGAGTTAGAGAGAGATAGAGAGAAAGGTCTTCCTTTGCCGTTGGTTCACCCCCCAAATGGCCGCTATGGTTAGCATGCTGCGGCTGGGGCATCGCGCTGATCCAAAGGCAGGAGCCAGGTGCTTCTCCTGGTCTCCCATGGGGTGCAGGGCCCAAGCACTTGGGCCATCCTCCACTGCACTCCCGGGCCACAGCAGAGAGCTGGACTGGAAGAGGAGCAACCGGGACAGAATCTGGCACCCCAACCGGGACTTTAACCCAGGGTGCCGGTGCCACAGGCAGAGGATTAGCCAAGTGAGCTGTGGAGCCAGCCCCCACTCTTATTTTTAACAGGGATCACTTTTCAGTTAAATTTAAACACCAAAGAATAATTGTGTGTTAAAGAGTTCAACCGATGGTATTAAGTAGAAAAAGAAAATACTAAAAAGAATTAAACAGTAAGTTGCTCCTCCACAGTCAGGACAAGGACTGATCAAGTCATTGCTTCTCATAGTGTCAGTTTCACGTCTACAGGTTTCCTTTTAGGTGCTCAGTTAGTTGTCACAGATCAGAGAGAACATACGATATTCATCCCTTTGGGACTGGCTTATTTCCTGATGTTTTCCAGATTCCTCCATTTTATTGCAAATGACCAGATTTCATTTTTTTTTTTACCACTGTGTAGTATTCTATAGAGTACATATCCCCTAATTTCTTTATGCAGTCTTCTGTTGATGGGCATTTAGGTTGATTCCATGTTCCAGCTATTGTGAATTGAGCTGCAATAAACACTGAGGTGCAGACAGCTCTTTAATTGTCAACTTAATTTCCCTTGGGTAGATTCTGAGGGGCGGGATGCCTGGGTCATGTGGTAGTGCTATATTCAGGTTTCTGAGGACTCTCCAAACTGACTTCCATAGTGGCTTTACCAGTTTGCATTCCCACCAGCAGTGGGTTAGTGTGCCTTTTTCCCCACATCCTCGCTAGCAACAGATTAGATTTGAATGCCAAGGGAACTGTAGGTGGGACACTATTTCCCTCCAGGTGAGGATGAGTGGTGGAACAATGGAGAAAATAAATTAAACAAACATGATCCGAAAACAAAATGCTAAGGATGTAAGTCAAGTCTGAGCCCCGAAGTTGGGTCATATATCTCAGTAACGGGAGAGAGAGGACAGAGCTTCCTCAATGGACTCAGCCTGCAATTATACTTTTTATATATTCTCCTTGTACATAAACCAAGATTTTCCTCTTATCAGATCTGACATTTGCATATTGACTGGCCCAGTTTTTTTTTTTAAAGATTTATTTATTTTAAAGTCAGAGTTAGAGAGAGGAGGGGCAGAGAGAAAAAGTTGTCTTCTGTCCACTGATTCACTCCCCAACTGGATGCAACAGCCGGAACTACACTGATCCAAAGCCAGAAGCCAGGAGATTCTTTCGGGTCTCCCAAGTGGGTGCAGGGGCCCAAGGACTTGGGCCATCTTTTCCTTTCCCAGGCCATAGCAGAGAGCTGGATTGGAAGTGGAATAGCCGGGACTTGAACCAGTGCCCATATGGGATGCTGGCACTGCAAGAGGTGGCTTTACCTGCTATGCCATAGTGCTGACCCCAACTGGCCCAGTTTTATATGAACCAGTCTCACATAGAGATTTTCAGTTCATAGTCTCAACACACACACACACACACACACACACACACACACACACACACACACGCCCCATCCTCTGTGATGGCCAGTTTCTATGTCCTGTGTCTACAGGTATCAAGAGAACTGAAATACCATAGGTACAGGATATGTATTGATTATATAAGCTTAACGTCATTTGCCAGCTTCCCTTGCCGTGTGGTTCAGGTGGCACTAGTGTCTGGCCAGAAAAATGGGTCTAAGTGTGCAGCCTCCCCCAGCTAGCCTATAGCCAGCAATCACAGTGACTGGTCAGGGTGTGAGCCACTGGCTCTGGGAGCAGCAATCTGAACTTTCCATGCATTAATCAAAGTTCAGTAAGTGCTTCAGTCTTAGATTATTTTTCCAAACAAAATTATCTCACAGTCTACTACATATCCTTTAAGTTCTAGACATGGTCTATGGTGACTAAACAAGAGCACAGCGATTTATCTGCCTATGCTGCCGCTCTGCCCAATTGTAGTTCAGGTCACTGTCAAATAAAGGCTGTGCAGAGTGATGGAGCAAGTTTGGATTCATTCAACAGATGAGCGCTCCTGAGCCACAACACACAGTTCAAAACATCGTCTCGGAGAGAAACAGAAGGAATACCCGGCTCTTACCCTCAAGGAGCTTACGATGCCTGCAGTGCAAGGGAGATAGTGACCATGGCCAGATGTGCGGGGAGAAGGAGCAGAGTGAAGTGCACCCTCTGCAGCCAACCAAGGAGTCTTTACCGAGCAGATGCCGAAAATGGGACAGGGCTGGAGGCACACACAGGTGAGGAGTCAGGTGGCACGACTTTCTGAGCCACCTTGTCAAACACTTTTGGCCTCAAATTCCTAATAAGTAGCTGAAATTAAGAACTCACTATGGACAGAGTCTCTTCCTAGATGGACTGAGGTCCTGAGGCTTAAGCACTAGAACTGCAGTCTGTTGTTTCCCACAGTCCTTTGCACTGCTTTCTTGGCTGTCACTGCTAAATGACCTGTGGCTCTCTGCTTCAGCTGTTCCACGGGGTCTGGGAGCACAAAGGGCCTCATCAAGCCTGCCTCACTCTGCCTCTGTCTCTGTCTCTGTCTCTGTGTTTCTCTCCCTTTTCCTCTTGTCTTGTCTCCTCTCCCTTCCCCTCTCCTCTCCCCACCCCCCGTCCTCTCTTCTCTTCTCTGCCTTTTTCTCTACTCCCCTCCTCTCCTCCTCCTCCTTCTTCTCCCTCTCTCTCTCTTCCCCCTCCCTCTCTCCCTCTCTCCCTTTCCCTCTCTCCCTCTCTCCCTCCCTCCCTCATTCTCTCTCTCTCTCTCTCTCTCTCTCTCTCTCTCTCTCTCTCCCTCTCCCCCTCTCCCTCTCCCTCTCTCCCCCTCTTCTTCTCTCCCTCTCTCTCCCTGAGTTTTGAGTATCTCCCAGCTCACGTGGAAGCCCCTGGCAAAGCTACAGGGTTCTGTGGCTGCAGGACTGGCAGGAAGGAGCATGGCCATTGAGGCATCGGCCAGTGTGCGCTGTGCGTGTATGTCTTACTGCATCGAATACGAGGGAGGCTGCTATTCACACTGTAGTCAAGGGTAGAGCTGCATACGAATTATTGCAAGGCTTTTGGAAGAGGACAAACATCTCCTTGTTACAAGGTGAAAAAGTACCACCATCCCAACAAACTAAGCATTTCTCACGTGCTGCCCTATGCCCTGTGTGGACTCTCCCAGCAAAAGTCCAGGGTCCTCATGGACTCTGGTTGAGCTCTTTGCCCCATCTCACACTCAGTGCTTCAGCCGAAAGATTTGAGGCTCTCATTAGTCTGGTTTGGATCTCACAAGAGGGGTCAGTTGTCAAACCACAGCATGGACATGTCAGAAAAGAAATGGAAGGATGGTGCCCCCAAAGGAAGACCAACAGATGCCAGGCAAGAAAAAACAGAGGTGAAAAAGTGCTTTGCATCAGGAAATATTTGAAGTGAAATGTGGGTGATCCAAAGTGTGGTTTCCTCCATGTAACCCACCAGAGATTGTTGGTCTAAAAACAGCAGGGTGGCCTAAGGGACATGGGATAGTTTAACAGAGGATTTGAGAGGTGAAAAATAGGTTGGAAAGCATCCGGTTTGGTCTGCTCATTTTCCACACGGAGGAACTTATGACCCAGACGGGGGACCAGCAGTGCCAAGGACTGCTGGTAGCTGGTGGCCAACTCCACCAGTCCCCGTTCTTGACTTATTTTTTGGTACAGGGGTGGTTTCTTTGTGACGTCACCAAGAAGGTGCAGTGCAGTCTTGTTTCTGGTTTTCTCTCCCGGCATGCTGTTTGCAAGATGGTTTGGGTGGGCTCTAGGAGACAGCCTCCCCAGACTACAAGCCAATCTCCTCAGGTCCCCCACAGACAGACATCTTGAATTTTCATATATATAGGCACCAGGGCCACTTGTTGCATTAAACCAGCCCTGCTTGGCCTGAGCACGCAGGAGGGAGCGCTTTCCGAAGCCTTCTTGGGCTCGGGACTCTGCCCCCGACCCGGGCCCCAGCCTCAAGTTGGGAGAAGTCTCCCTGTGCTCCTCCTTCCTCCTACCCTCGCCTCTGTCCTGCTGTCACCAGCACAGAGAGCGCCTAGGAATGGGTAAGGAGGCAGCCTTGCACCTGTCAGCACTGGAGAGCTAGCGCGTCTGCACACTTGCCAAGTCTTCCATCTCTCGCGGTGGAAGGCAGGCGCGTCCTAGCTCCGGGCACAGACCTGCTGCTGAGGACCAGGCTCGCAGTTTGGCGGATCGCTCCCCTGCCGGTGCCGGAGGAGAGATTCCCCGCCTACCCATGCCTCTCCCCGCTTCTGCTTCCCTCCAAGGCCCGCCTGGCGCCCATCTGGGGAAGTCTTTGGGTCCAGTTCTTTAGGTCGCGAACCGGAGATCCTGGGGTCTGCGCGTGGTCCTCAGGAAAACAGAACACGGGAGGCTCGGGGACCCCACGCGCCTCCTTCGCGCCCTCTGTCTGCCTCGTCTGCCTCGCGCCTCCCTCGCGGTTCACAGGAGCTAAGGGCCAGACTCCGGACCCTGGGGCCGGGAGCTGCCAGCGCCAGATATCTCCAGCGCTTTCCGGGGCTAAGGCCTCTCCTGCCCGAACGGAGCGCGGGGCTCCCATGGGGAGGGGAGTCGGGGGCCCGCGCTCCGCCCTAGCCCACAACCTGCAATCCCCAGATTCCCCAAGGACCTCGCGACTTGCGTATTCCAAGGCAACCCGCCCTCCCCGGCCGCCCACTCGCACCCCCCCCCCCAGACCGACACGCAGCCCCTCCCTGCGTGATGATGCAAGCCAGTGGGGAGGGCGCGCGCCGGGCAGGGTGGGAGCGGAGCGGCGCGCACCGTGAGGGAGGGAGGAGTGGGAGGAGGAGGAGAGGGAGCCCAGCGACCATTTAAAGCGATAGCAATCCCTGCCCTCTCCCAGAGCCGGGCTGTCGGAGAGCGCGAGCAGCCAGCCGGGGAGCTAGCGCGGCTTGCTGGCCGGCGACCCCGAGAGCGCCAGGTGCCCCAGGCTGGCAGGGGCCGCGGGACCCCCAAGCCTCGCTGGCCGCCCCTCCCTGGGCGCCCCCGTGCCGCGCGCCTGCGGGCACCCCTGGGCTTCCCCGGAGCCGCGCACCCCGAGGAGCCCAGAGCTCGGCGCGCCCGCCACGGTCCCCTCCAGCGCCGCCGCCGCAGCCGCAGCCCGGGCAGCATGGTCCGGCTGGGCAAGCTGCTGGGCGTCCTGACTCGGATGGAGTTCCCCTGCTGCGTGCTGGAGGTGCTCCTGTGTGCGCTGGCGGCGGCGGCGCGCGGCCAGGAGATGTACGCCCCGCACTCGATCCGGATCGAGGGGGACGTCACCCTCGGGGGGCTGTTCCCCGTGCATGCCAAGGGTCCCAGCGGAGTGCCCTGCGGCGACATCAAGAGGGAGAACGGGATCCACAGGCTGGAGGCGATGCTCTACGCCCTGGACCAGATCAACAGCGATCCCAGCCTGCTGCCCAACGTGACGCTGGGCGCGCGGATCCTGGACACTTGTTCCAGGGACACTTACGCGCTGGAGCAGTCGCTCACTTTCGTCCAGGCGCTCATCCAAAAGGACACCTCCGACGTGCGCTGCACCAACGGCGAGCCCCCGGTGTTCGTCAAACCCGAGAAAGTAGTCGGAGTGATTGGGGCTTCGGGGAGTTCGGTGTCCATCATGGTAGCCAACATCCTGAGGCTTTTCCAGGTAGGGGGGGCGCTCCCTCTGGGGAGGAGCGCGCGGGGGCTCCCTGCAGCGCTTAGTGCTAAAAGCTGCCTGGAACCCCGGGGGCACGGGACCAGGTCAGCCCCCCGCACGCCTCCGCGGCGCAGATGCCGCCCGAGGAGAGACCTTCCCAGCTCACGGTCTCCCCCCTCCGTCCTCTTCCCCTCGCTACCCGGTCCATATTCCACTCCATCCAGCCCGACACCCGGATTTATGTCCCCATTTGCAAGAAGCAATCTGCGAAAAACAAGGCGATGATTTAAATGGGTTTGCATTTAGAGTGAATTACGGTTCGAACACGGGCTTGGGGACGCGCCGCTCCTGGGCAGGCAGGTCGGCGCCTGGAATACCAGAAGATGCCACCGGAGCCTGGCATTTGCCTCCTCCCCTGCTCCCACCCCCAAGCCACCTGGGAATCCTGCACTCCCCCTGGAAAATCGGGATAAGACCTGGAGGCAGCACTTTGTGAACGCGGGGCGCAGCTTCACTCAGAGGGGACTGCCCCCTGCCCGCCTCCCTCCCTCGGGTGGGATTCCCGGACCTGTGGTGGGGAAAGAGGTGTGGGGGACCCGCCCGCGGTGGGTTTGCTGTGGGTTCCGCTCTGCACCGTCTCAGTCGCACTGGCAGCCCGGCAGGCGGCGGGAGCCAGGCGGTCAGCCTTCACCTCCCCACACTTCAGACCTCGGCCCAGAGATGAGCTCATGCCAACTGCGAGACAAGCTCGTCCTCGCCGCCTGCCGCCCCCGCCCCTCGCCCACCACCCGCCTTCCACAGCGCGCAGCCCCCAGCCCCCCGGCTGGGCACCGAGGCACACAGGCGCTTGGGCAGTGGGCGCATGGAGCAGGGCCCGCGGGCCGCCTCTCCCGGTGCCGCGGGCGACAACGGCAGAGCAAAAGCCAGGGGAAGGCGGCTCCAGGCCGCTGAGCGGTGGGCTCTCCCGCAGTGCTCTCGCTTCCTGCTCCCGGCAGCCTGTGCCCCGCTGCTCTGGTGCTGCATTGGCTCCAAAGGGATGGCTTTAGGATTCAGACATCTGTGTCCAGGGGCTCCGTGACTGTGGGTTCCCTTGTGTCTGACCCCTCGCTTTGCCTGCTTCTCTGTTTTCCCTCCCTCTCGGTCCCTGCCTGCCTTCTCTTTCCCCATTCCCAAGTTCTTGGTTCCTCTGGGTCTCCATGTAAGAAGCCTCCCGAGGCGCGGCTCTCTCCCTGGCTGGTGGCGCCTGAGGCCAGCGCATCCCTTCCAGAGATGCACGGGCAGACCCCGGGCACTCCACGGGGTGAAGAAGCGCCTTTCTCCAGAGTGCTTTCTCCGGGGGTACTGGGTGTCAGGAGGGGACTCCGCGTGTGGCCTGGGGTGTTGCCCAGTCACCTCCAGAAGTTTGCCTGCGGAAAGCCAGGGCAGCCGGGGAAGGTTGCAGTCTGGTCTGTGCGAGCATCCCTGATTCCCCCTGAGGGTGCCAGCCTGAAAACGCCTAGGTGTCCCCCAGAGTGCTTTGAGGGTGGCGGTCACCCTGCATTGCTCACGTTTACAAAAACCCTGGATTGTGGGTAGTCACACCCCAGAAGCAGGTTCTTCACCTCTGATCTCACAGTCTGGCAAGTGGAGGGGGCTGAGTTGGGGAGAGAGGACATCAGACACCCCCTGAAGGGAGCTGGGGGCAGGATTGCCCCTGGGCCCAGGGCTTGAGGCCACATTTTGTGTCCAGTGCTGGGAGACGGCTTTTCTGCCTGCTCCTCTCTTCTCTGGGAGCAGGGGCATTGCTACAGATGGGCCTGCCTGCCTGGCGGAGCGAGATGCTGGGAGGAGGAAGGGCTCGCCTATCAGGCTGAGGGACTGTGCTTGCTGAAGAGGATTCCAGGGGCAGCTGGTTCCTTCTCTGGTGTCTGGTGTGTGAACCTGAGGCAACTCGCAAGGGGAAAAAATTACATAAAAAGAAGGTAGCTGGCCTCACACTCACTTCCCTCCTTCCCTGGACTACGGGCGGAAGGACCCCGATGCTGGTGCTATCCTGGTTTTCCGGGACAAAAGCCATTCAGAGGACACACTGCCTTTTTCCTCTGACTTGCCAGTTGCAGCTGTGCATGCTGGATTCAAGAGCGGAGGCAGAGGAGCCTGGCTCTCACCTGCATTGACAGGGAAGAGGCTGGGAGGAGGAGAAGGCAACAACTTGTAGCTGGTGCTGCAAGCTGGCCATCGCTATTGGTGTGGCATCCTGGCCAACCACTGTCCATGCAGGAATATCTACCTGGGCTCCTTCCAGTGGTGTTTTTTTTTTTTCTGCATGCCTTTTTATATGCTCCTGGCATGCAGATATACAAATCCAAGCCCCCATTCCTGAGCCTTGGTACTTGTACGTAATGAGTGGAAAGGAAAGTGGCACATTCACGTATTGTTCTGAAACACATCTGTCGGGAGGGGGAGCTGGAAGAGGACTGTGGGTGGTGAACCCTCTCTGGGATTTTGGGGTTCGGCTTAATTGAGTGTGTCCTCCAGTGAAGAAACTTCTGCAAGTGATTGAGTGACTGGCTCCTCCGGAATGCCAGGTTTCCTTGTCCCTGGGAGCCCTGTGGGTTACTGCAGGGAACCAGATCCAGTTGTAACTTGAGCTGTAACTCAAGGCTAAGATAAGGGTCTAGCCTGGGGGAGGGAAGTCTTAGGGTCTAAGTGTGTGTGTGTCTGTGTGTGCCTTCTGCTCCCCGGCAGCCTGTGCCCCGCTGCTCCGGTGCTGCATTGGCTCCAAACGGATGGCCTTTGTGCTGGGGGCAGCGGATAGGAATAGACTTAGCAGATGCTGCTCCTGTCTGCAGAGTCTGGGATGAAGTTCCTCCCTAGCAGTCAGACCTGGGCAGGAGTCACTGCTCAGCTGGAACTAGTGGCTGGGAGTTGGAGTTCCTGCCCTCCTGCGGGTTCCAGGTCAAAGAAAGGAGCTGAGCGAGCCCATTCTCCTCTATGCACACACAGAATCAGTTCCTAAATGGCCTAAGAGTAGCACACACCCATTGGGGGTCTCTCAAATCCAGGAATTTGAGGCTGATGAAATTAGTGGGTGGCTGGGGATCTGCCAACGAGAATCGAATCACTGCAGCTTCCCTGCACAGGGTTTCTAGCCTCACAGAAGCATCAGGGGGCAATTTCTGGAGATTGGCTTCTGAGCCTGTGCAAAATAATGCTCTCCTAATGCGAATAGAGATTAAGCATAGATTCATAAGAGTAACATATTTTTAAAAAATAACCACAGCATGAGGATGGCTTAATGTGGAGAGGTTATATAATATAGTGGCCAAAGGATTAATCATGTACCCTGGCCACTGTTTTATGGACCATAAGTAAGATGTATCGTGGTGGAAAGTGATGGGAATGTTTTTATTCAAGGTTTCTGTTATTGATTTGAGAGCAAACACTCTGAGAGTATAAATTACTCCTCTCCATCATGACTTGGAATGAGCTGTGTTTCACGGGCACTGATGTGGTTCTAGCCCTAGACTGGGGACTCCATGGCAACTGTGCCACTTGTTTATTTCCCTAAAAGCAGCTTGAGGGAGAAGGGTCTGCTCCACCCTTGTTGGGGCACCATGCCAATCTGAGCCAGTACTTAATCCTGCAAATTTGTACATATATTTGTACGCTTGTCAATGTTTGCCTCTTTTTGTTGAGCCTTGGTTGTAATCTCTAACTATTGGGGCAATGTTTATACATGAGTACCTGGGTTCTTCCTCTCTTCATTGTTCTTTCTCTTTCTCTCCCCCCCAGCCCGCCTTCATCTTATGTAATCAGATGGAACTCGGCTCATGGGACAGTGTGATTATTACTATAGGGAGGAAATTAAAGTAAAAAGCAACTCTAACCTACTCTTTTGCCAATTGCGTAAATATAGGTGTCCCTGCCATTGGAATAATCTCTGTAACAGTCTCTGCCTGCATACTTGCTGCCTTGTAGGAAACTTACCCAACAGATGGTGAGTGGGGAATTTTTAAAGGGGCATTTTTTAAAAGAGCAAAGAGAAGAATGAAGCTGTGTGCATCTCTCCTCGTGTGTCCTATATACACACACCCACCCAGGGAGGATCTTCCATTCTCTTCTCATGAACAAGTGAAGATATGACTGCATGCATTTCGACTTCACCAACATTTAGAGTTGATCAGATCCCAAGTGCCCGGTTCCTTATATGTGCATAGGCTGTGCCAAGTCCTGGTAAGACCATGGCCAGTTGGTGGCGCACTTCCTGCCCGTCTTGCCATCGGCCAGCTTCGTGGTCCTCGCCAAGTCATTTGATTTTCTAGATTTGGTTGTCCTCCCTGGATTTGTTTGTGTTTTCTTCACTGTATTTTGTTTCTTTAAGAAATGTCATTTCTAAACGTCTCCAATCTTTATGATAGGCTTGGGGAAAAGCTACTCTTGTGGAAAGTTTCTGACGCTGTTTCCATTTCCCACCTTGAATGCGCCGTGTTTGGGGTGCGCTTGGATGGCGTGTCTTCTCACGGCTGCCTTGGTCACAACTGGCCCAGTAGATTTCCCAGACTCAATCTTTCCCTTGCTTCTTTTTCCAGTTTGACCCACTGTGCTTTATGTCAAGGCTGGCGTAGGTAAAAAGACCTCCGGGATCAGCCCGCCTCAGGGTTGGAGATGCAGGCAAGAATTAGAATTGTTCAGTTTACAGGTGCACCCAGCGCTTTCGGCTGTATGAATCCTGTCCCATCACCTGGGGCAAATAGACTGGACTTTCCTTTTGGAAAATGGCCAAATGATGATGTCCTGCCTGTCTTTCTGGCTGTTGGGATAAATCGCCTAACCCAGGTCAACAAACAAGTGCATGCCTCCAGGGTGGTCATCTGACCTGGTCCAGGCCAATGAGACACCTTCCCGACTTTTCTGTTAGAGAAAAATGGGGCTCAGTTTTGATGTCTCTGGGTGTGTCAGTGGGAAGACGTGATTCTGGAGTGCCCCTGACTACCCCATGAAGGGAGGGACCTACAGAGCCTGAAGGCTCACCGAGGTAGGCAGGATGCAGTGGCAAGGAGCCGGAGCTCTGCTCATCTTCTGGGACTCCCACGGGCAACTCCTGCATCTGAATCTGTACGCATCCCTGAATTTCTAGTGCATGCCTTAAAAAAGTTTGTTTTCCCTGTTTTTGTCACAGCAGAAGCAGCTGATTGTCTACATTAACGGAAGGGTCATTGACCAGCGTTGCTGGAGTGGAAAATAAGAGATCCTGTTTTCTTTACTTTTAAACCTGATCCTTCAAGCTCAGGTTGGGGATGTTCGGAACCCTGCGTCCGTTTTCCTTCTTGCTGGTGTTTTCTGTCATTGCTTTAGGCATCTGTGAGTGCGCCTGTCCAATCCTGGTGCAGCCGAGAGGGCGGGTTCTTCCGATGTCAACAGCAGCCTCTAGGACTCCTCGCTGGAGCTTTGGAGCCGTCCGCAGTTCCTTTCATTAAAGCAGATCTTCTGTTGCTATCCCCAGGGCACAGAAGCATTTTCGTGGCATAATGGAGTACAAAGTACATTAAATTCCTGGGTCCCTGTACAGTAGGCTACAAGACGAAGACTATTCCACATCCTCTTTTACTTTAAATAGGCAATTAAGAACAGTTGAAAACTACATTTTCCCAGCAACAAAGATGCATATAGGATTACTTGGCAGGAGGACATTTGTGCATTGTGGACCTCGCCTAATTAATTAATGGATCTTTTGCAGATTGCTTGAGCAAATGTGTATGTGTGTGTGTGTGTGTATTACATAAATGTTTTCTACACTTAAAAAAGTAGAATCAGTACAAAATTTTTACAGGTAAATATTTCAAAAGAATACTCTGTCACAGTTCTTACTATTATGGCATTTCCATGTTTGGTAAGTAACTTCCTTTCAACTATATTTCCTATTAAATGTTCCTTGAATCAAGTTATTAGATTATAAAGTCAAAAGTAAAATATATGACTAACAATTATCAAAGATACAAAGCACATTTTATGAGACATACTCCTTTTTTAAAAATATTTATTTATTTTACTTGAAAGAATTACAGAGAGGCAAAGGCAGAGGCAAAGAGAGAGGTCTTCCATCCACTGGCCATTCACTCCCCAAATGGCCACAATGGCCAGAGCTGGGCTGATCTGAAGTCAGGAGCCAGGAGCTTCTTTTGGGTCTCCCACATGTGTGCCATGGCCCCAGGACCTGGGCCATCTTCCACTGCTTTCCTGGGCCATAGCAGAGGGCTGGATTGGAAGTAGAGCAGTCAGGACTTGAACCAGTGGCCATATGGGATACCAGCACTGCAGGCAGCGGCTTGCTGAGCCGCAGTGTCGGCCCCACTCCTTTCTTTTTGATAACAGTGGTGGTGACTGTTCTAATCTGAGGCCTCATGATGAGCTGCCATGCCGTGTACTGGATGCACTTCATCTGGTTTAATCTCAACAGTGGTCATGTGGTATATAGTGTGCAGTTAGGGAAGGTGATTATCTGGGCCAAAGTCATACGGCTGGTAATGCAGAGTGTGCACACAGGTCATCGTGTCTAACAACTACCAAGCACCATGCTCAGTTGTTGCCGAAATAGTTATAGTCACAGCTTTGCCTATCCTAACATCATAGTGGTTTCAAGAGATCAAAGTGGCTGATTGTTTACCTGTCTCTATTTGCGGAAGTAAATACTTGATTTCAGTCCTGAGACAAAATCAATGTGTAGGTCTTAGCATGTTTTTATTGAGAGGGTGTGAGGGAGGGAGGGAGGTAGATGGAGAGAGAGAGAGAGAGAGACAAAGCCCACAAAGGCCATGACTGGGCTAGGACCAAAGAGGGCTCTGGGAACTTGTTTAGGGTCCCCTTTGTAGGTGGCGGGGGCCAAATCACTTTATAAACAAGACTTATTTACTTCTCTGCAAGGCAGAGTGCCCAGAGTGGGAGGGGGAGACCTAGTGTCCCCTAAATGACCACAGCAGCCTGGCTGATCTTTGCTAGAGCCGGCAACCAGGAGCTCCCTCTGTGGCCCCCACATGGCAGAGACTTGAGCCATCATCTGCTGCCTCCCAGGCTCATTAGCAAGGAGCTGGATTGGAAGCAGAGTGGCCAGACCTCGAACCAACGCTTCCACAGGTGTCCCAAGCGGCAGCTGAACCGTAAGCGGTGCCATAACACCTTCCCAAGGGCCACAACGACTTGAGCTGTCACTGCTTCTTCCAAGGGTCTACACTAGCAGAAAGTTGGAGTTAGGACCTGGGCCAGGACTCCAGCCCAGCTGCTGTGCTGTGGAATGCCGGCCTCCTAACTGACATCTTAGATTCTAGGCTTAACGCCCACCCCCACCCACTGAAACTTGAGCACTGGGACTCTCAGGTCCACATGGGAGAAACTCGTTCTGCATTATTCAGCAAGCAGCCCAGTGTGCCAGCAGTCAACACACAGTAGCGTTTTCATTCAAACAAATGAGAATAGACGTTTCTTCTTGTTTTGATTCAGTGTCCATCATTGTGAATTAGGACAGCTCTTCCTAAAGTTTATTTCATTCTCTCCACTCGTCCTACAACCTGAAGGGAGGAGATCCATCATTCGGATGTATGTGCAAAGTGAGAGCACCGTATTAGTACTGTCGCTCAAGGTCCAGTTGATCGAGCAGGGGAAGAACACCCTAATGTGTGTGGCGTTGATGCTGTGTGAGTTGTGGACAGATGGGTAGGGGAATTTTTGGTTTGTGAATTATTTTGCCTCTTGCTGTCCAAGTGCTGCAGCTTCATAGTTTCATAATTGGTCATTTACCAGCTCTTCCTTCTCTGGGTGCTGGGCCTTGTCTGTCCTGCTGCTGCTGGTTCCCGCTGTTGCTCTGTCTGGGAGGCAGCAGCGGGGAGCGTGCTCTGCCACCCGCTGTGGCACCGACACGCGCTCCATGTGCTAAAGCACTGCACAGACACATTAGCCACTGTTGGACTAGCCTGTGCTTTCAGGTCTTGGTCTCTGCAGAGCTCATGGGGCACTTTGCCATGAAGAAACACTCCATCAGAGGAGCTGTCAGGCCTCTCGTCCAGGGGTTCAGAATCAAAATCTGGGGTTAGGCAAGCCAAGGTTTAAATCCACACTCTCCACTTACAGTGTGACTGGTCAAACAGGTACCGAGTTTGGGTGACTTTTTGCCAATGTCCTTATCTTTAAGATGGGCATAAAGTATCAGTCTGATAGAGTAAATGTGAAATGTGTATGTGTGTGAATATCGCAGCCCTGAATTTAGGGTGCTATAAATGTTCAGTAACTTTAAAAGCTATTATTCTATCATGTTATTATTATTTTATTATTAACTGTCGCTATTGCTTGAGTAATCCTGCCACTGCTAAATTTGCTGTAAAATTACTATAGTAGCATGCTGGATTACACTCTTCTCAGTTGTTAAATGGAAAAACTCTGTATACACACAAAATATAAACATATACATAGAGACTGGAGTGTGTTTGTGTGTGTGTGTGTGTGTGTGTGTGTGTGTGTGTGAGAGAGAGAGAGAGAGAGAGAGAGAGAGAGAGAGAGAGAAAGGAACACTTGTTTTATGCTTTTCAGTAGAATGAGAATTTTCATGGCACTGATGGAAAACAAACCATGAATTCCATGAACTCCAGAGAGTGCAGAGACTAACAGCAGTGAAAGTCGGCTCTGAGTTTGAGGTCCATTGTGACCAGCCGTTTTCTTAACTAAGAGCCTGGGCAAGTTATTCACGGTTTCCAGAGCTCCCCCTGATTTCTTCATATACAATTTTTTGTTAAACATATTTACTGAGTCCCTTCTCTGTGCACTTTGCTAAGTGCATGGACCCATCTGTGAAACAGCAGTATATCTCTCTCTCTCGGGCTCTCTTTCCCCTCCTTCCACTCTCTAATCTGCCACTGTCACCCATGGAAGCAGGCGGGTGTTTATAAACAGATCCCTGGTGCATCCAAGGTGGAACATTATGGGATAAGGCAAGGAAAGGGATGTGGAACTCAGGAGAGTCCTGTGTGGGTCTCGCTGGAGGGCGAGCAATGTGGACTTTGGTGTGAAATGGCACAGGCAGGGTAGACTTGAAAAGGGGACATTTGACCAGACTTTTGGCAAAGAGCTGGCAGAATGGAGGAGGCAGACATCTCCCTGGCGTGGGAATGACTGTTGGCAAAACTCCACAGCAGACAAGAGCCTAGCATGGATGTGATCACCAGGGAGGCTGTGTGGCAGAGCAGAGTAGGGGGAGGAAGGGTGTGCAGGGGGCTCGTGGGCAGAGCTATGATGGGGCTGGGTGGTGCAGCGCCTTGCAGGCTTCATGAGCTTTCTCTGTGTCTTCTGCATCTGGGCAGCCCCTGTAGGGTGAGAGCTGCAATGTGGCCTGGCTGCTCTTGGGTTTTAGAAAGATAACTCTGTCCATGGTCCTGAGGGTGAGGGTGGAGAATGGAATTGGGGAGAGCAAGCAGGAGGCACTTGGCAGTGAATGTGGGCTGGTGGACCCACGGCGTCAGCAGCAGAGGGTCCGGGGAGCACCAGGTTTTGGTGATTGACATACGATTTCCTGGAAATCCAACAAGGGATGCTTTTGGGACAGCTGTAGAGATGAGATCACAGTCCTCTGAGGAGGAGGCCAGGGTGGGGGCAGATGGCCTGTGAGAGTCCCTTTTTGGAGCTAGAAGGTTTGGACTGGTTTCTTGGCATCCTCAGAGGGTTGTTTGATGTGCAGTTGGCTGTCAGTTCTGGTTTCCTGGAGCAAGATCTGGACTGAGGTTACCTTTGTATCAGGTGCAGATACTCAAAGTAATTACTTGAAAGGGTTGTTTTAAAGATTAAATGAGCCAATGCAGTTAGCACCGTAGGCTCTTAAGCACTTAATAACTATTAGCTAAAATAATGATCTGAAATGGAATAAAAACACCTGTAGTTTGTTTCTGCAGGAAAATTGAACAAAATAGCATCTCATTATTTTAGTATTTGTGATATGACCATTTTAGATACTGTAGTGACAAACATTTAGAAGAAATGTTTCAGTTTTCTACCTTTCTCTCTGATTTCATAATTATAACCATATTTTGTAGGGTTTGCATTAGTTTTAATAAAGTAATTCTATGAAAAACAGTTCCAAGCTAGTTCATGTAATAATCTATTATTATCATGGGCTCACTTAAAAATTTCCATATTGGGGTCCATTGCTACACACACACATACACACACACACACACACACACACACACATATTGTTAAGCTGTAGTCTGTGACACCAGCGTCCCATATGGGTGCTGGTTCGAGTCCCTGCTGCTCCATTCCCAATCCAGCTCCCTGCTAATGGCCTGGGAAAAGCAGTGGAGGATGGTCCCAGGCTTGGGAAACCTGGAGGGAACTCTTTGTTCCTGGTTCCAGCCTCGCCCAGCCTCAGCCATTGTGGCCAGGTAAGGAGTGAACCAGTGAGAGGAAGGTCTCTCTCCATCTGCCTCTCCCTTTCTCTCTTTCATTTTGACTTGCAAATAAATAAATAAATCTTTACAAATATCCATATGAATAGGTCCTTTGAACAATTTTACCAGGCATCTTTCATTTGCTTTTTGAGCTGGAAGGGTGGTGGGGGAATTTCATCTCCCAGGTTTCCATTTCCCTCCAGATCTTTGCAGACTCTTAAGCAGCCTCTGTGTCTGTTCCAAAATTCTGTTCCTTGTTGTTGGCCACAGGCCACTGGCCTGAGCCCGGCCGTGTGCTAGAAATGCATGACCATATTGCCTGCACACATCTGTAACCTTATTTCAGCACTGTCATTATGTAAGCTATATTTTAATTATAATTATAACACATTTTATATCCACTTGCATCCATTTTTGATTTTCAGGAAGAGAGCAGCATGTAGTAAATTTTATCAAATGTAGCATCTGAAGAAGTGAACAGAGGGTAATTGTGTCATTCTCTGTTCACTATAATTAAGTTCAATGGAGTTGGCATAATAGAATTAAGGTGGAAAAACATGTGTTCCAAGGTTCCCCCCCCCCATCCACCCTGTTCACATCAGAGAGCAAAGAATTAGCATCTTTTAATAAGGAGGTAGGGAAAGACAGAAGCCAGCAGATGAATTCCAGGCACAAGAAGAGTGGGACTAAGGAAATGAAATGTTGCGATTGGATCTAAGAGGCGAGATCTGCTACCTTGTCTGCCTAGGGGGACTTCAGTTTCTGGAACAGTTGAGTGGGAAAGATGCTGTGTGCTGTCCCCGTGAGCTGGTCCACACTTGTACTCCGTTGCTTCCTGTTACCTGGTGATCGGTTGCAAAGACGTCTCACTAACTGTGTTGTGTAGGGCAGAGCACATGGATGCGCCATGACTGACGCTGTGACATCTGTCACTCTGCAAGTTCCCAGGTTCCCTCGGTCTTGCACTCACTCTGTTGACTTAGTTATGTGTGGAGTGCAAGAATGCCACCTGTGGAAGAAAGGGCGTGGCTGTTTTTTTTCTGTTTTGGTGAGATGTGATGTAGTGCTCACAAGCAGAGGAGCCGGGCATCTCTCAGATCTATGCTGTGGTCTGACACTCACTATTCTAGAACATCTGTGAAGGGTGGTGATGAGAATTCCGTCTTCCTCGCACTGGTCTGTGGGTGACATGAGCACATCCGTGTCCTGGGCGGGGCATGGTGCCTGCAGCACAGTCAGCACTCTTCTTGATACCTGGTAACATTGCTCATCTCACCTCACCTTGAGCTGTATGCCCATGAACCTGCACCCCACCGGCCCATCCTTGCCATGCCCCCGCCGGAGGGCTGGGCTATCACACTGAGTCTGCTCTGCTGGTATCTGACCCTCAGTCCTCACTTGTGCTAGGCCCAGCCGCACCATTCTTCACTTCTTATGGAGACAGCCTTTGGCTTGAGAAGGAAAGTTGGGTGTTGAGGCATGCCCAGGAGAGAAGCATTTGTCTCCTGTTCACCCAGAGCACTGAGTGAGCTACTCATCCCCAGCAGGTGTGTTGGGCAGAGGGCACTGTGCTGAATGGGAACACATCACAATGGATTTGAACTCATTTCAAGCACATACTTAAGAGTAGGATCTTGGGTGCTTACTTGGACCTCCCTAAGCTTGAATCTACACATGGAAAAACAGAATAATAATATTCAGACTTCTACATGCTATTGTTGTGAAAAATAAAAATAAATGAGTCAATATTTTTAGTGCTAGGCACCTAACTTGGCATCTGATAAGCCATCCACAAATGCTAGCTGTGGTACGTTCTTCCACTGCTGAGGTGACTTAGTGACTGCTGGCCCTGCCCTGTTCACACGCACAGGATAACTTGGACAACCGGCTCACAGTTGTCAAGCGAAGCGTCACCCACATGTGCAGCCTCAGAACCCAGGAGTCCTCGCACCTCACTCAGCCAGAGGCAGCCTGGGGTGCTGTATCGATACCACCGCTGCCGCTGTCACCATTGCTGGCATCGTCTGTCCAATGGCCTTGCCGAGCGCCTTGTGTGTGTCACGCAGCCAGCTCAGGCCTGCACGTGTGTTACTTCTTCATGTTTCCCCACTCAGGCAGGAGGGTTCCTGCCATTCTGCCGAGAAACACATGAGGTATGGGAAGGAAAAGCAAACTGGCCCCTGGAGAGATAGCTGGACTCAGGTTATCCAACCTGCTGCCTCTCTGGCCTGGCGAACCCTGCCATCTCTGGCTTGATGCTCTGCAGCATCCTGCTAAGATCTTCTTCCAGCCAGTCCTGTAAGGGGAGAGCAGGTCCTTGACCCCCAGAGCTCTCACTTCCCTGTGCCACTCTAGCCTAGGTCCTCGGAGGTAGAGATGGGACCTCTTCAGAGACCCAGCCAAGGGGACCTGCTCCCTGAAGCCTCTGCTGCACCTGCCAGCTTTCTTTCCCTCTTCTGCATCCCCACATTCCCTCTCGGTACTTACCTTGACCTTTTGGAGTCTGTGCATTCTGTCCATGACTCAGCCACTCTATTTAAAGCTGATTTACTTGAGGTCAAGCGTGGGGTCTTACTCATCCTGAAACAATTATCCCCGGTAGCCTCTAACTCTGCGCTTTCCCTCTGGTAGAACTTTCGCAGATGTTTGAATGAATTGTATTGAATTGACTTCATCTATACCACATTGGAAGTTAGACATAAAAAGCTTTCTTATAATGGAAACATTCTTAGTAAATCTCTAGCATTCTTTTTTTACTAAATAGTCAATATAATACAATTTTATATATATATATATATATATATATATATGTATATAAATACAGAGGGCTTGGTGGTTCTACAGATGTTTCTTTGGAGAGTACAAATTGAGCATTATTAATCCAAAACCTGGAAACCGATCACTTTTTGACATCACAAGTGGGAGATTCCACACCTGACTGAGTCCCACTCAGAGCACAGGCACCCTGAAAAAGCTGTGTAAAATTACCCTTGGGCTGCGTGGATAAGGAGCAGAAGAAACATAAATGAGTCTCGTGTTGGCACTGGGGTCTTATCCTTAAGACAACTTTATGTGTCCTTGCAAACATTCCAAAATCCTAAAGCGCCCGGAACTCTGGAACTCTCTGAATCCAAGCATTTTGGGGAAAACAGGCTCAGACTCTGCTCCACATTGCTTTATTTATTGTGTATTACTGTACCTGTGTCATCACTGTTAAGTCCACCTCGTTTCTTCTGCTTAGGACTTAGCTTGTTGGTTCCACTGTGGACTAATCCATGTGCAGTGGTATCATTTGTTCATGGAGGAAGTGCAGTGGATCGGAGTTGAGGGGGAGTGTTAACTCCCGTATATTGGCTTTTTAGAAAAGAGACACAAGGGACTATGGTCGTTTTACATTTCTGCGGAGAGCATCAATTGCCCCTGTCTATAACTGCACTCATTCAAGGAGGAAAACCATATTAGGAGGGCCTGTCCTGATTGGTTCATCATCCTCTCCTCCATCTCCATGAGAAGAGACTTGGCTGATTGGAGGGAAGTCATCATGGCACCGGTGCCCTCCGTTTGCCGATTTGCTTCCTCTCTTCAGATATCAGTGCCTGGGTGACGCTGGGCACTGCGACCGAGCTGTGTCAACCTGTAAAAGATGGGCTGTTTCTCTCCCTCACCATGCACACGTGCATCAGAGCCCCAGAAGTGGCCTTGTGACCGTGCTCATGGATGGCAGAGGGCAGCTTGCACTTGGGTCTCATCGCCAACCAGAGGCTTTTACCACCAAATCCAAGTTGTGTCACTGTCGTAGGGTGGGCTAGACAGTGTATATAATTTACTCAGCTCTTCAGAATTAAGTCCTTGGTTGTAAGTTATATGGGGTGGGGAGGAATGCACGGGGGATTTGAGCTGTGGAACGGTATTTTCCTCAGGTGTGAGTGTTGGCTTTCTTGACAAGAATTCATTCTTTCATTCAGAATACACTGACCATCCATCACAAGAAGGCATTGAGACATGCAAGCCCTGGGGAATGAGCTCCTTGTTCCTCAGTCTCTCTCCTGCAGACAAAGAAGTCTTAGATGGGTGTGCCTGGTCCAGGGACGGAGCTGGAACCTGGCCAATCTCGACTCACAACCCCAACACTCACATTCATTCACAGGCATCTTGATAGTACCTGGGTCTTGCCATTTTGACCTGGGGTTAATGATAAAATGGTTTTGGCCTTGGATATGGGAAGTGGGTGCACCCGGGGGCCTAGTGGTCCCTGCTAAGCATAGATGTCATGCACCATCAGTGTGAAGATGCTGGCTGCACACACAGCTCGGAGACCTGCCTGTCTGTCCTCCGGCTGAGCCTCAGCCGTGGCTGTGGAGCCGGCACCCTTAGTGAGCATCACTGGTGGAGCAGTGGACTTCCAAATGCCCTCTATGAGAACTTATGATGCAGTCTGGAGGAGTAGAGAAAATAGTGTCTCTTGAAGATTCGAGAGGAAAAAAAAAAATAAGCCAGTGGATACAAGTTCCCCCTTTTAAGATTTTATTTAGATATCTGAGAATAATCTTATTCATTTATTTATTGGAAAGTCAGAATTATGGAGAGAGAGGGAAAGAGGAGGATCTTCCATCTGCTGGTTCACTCCACAGCTGGCTGCACCAGCAAGGGGCCAGGCCAGGCCAGACTGAAGCCAAGAGCATGGAACTCCATCCTTGTCTCCCAGGTGGATGCAAGGGCCCCGTGCACTCGGGTCTTCCTCTGTTGCTTCCCCGGGTGTATAGCAGGGAGCTGGATTGGAAGTGGAGCATCGCCACACAGGTTCACAGAGGTGCTGCAACTCCAGACCTAATAAACGATTTTGAATTGAAGAAATCCTGGCCGCTGCTAGCAAGCGGCAAGTGAAGTTATTGGCCACTGTGCACACACTCACACTTACACACTCAGGCAGGGGAGGGGCTGATCAGCTTCCAGTCAGTACATTGCTTGCTGTTAAGTATAATCTTTAAAATGTCCTTTTACTTACCTATGATTATAAATTTTGAAAAAGAAACATTTAATTTTATTTTTTTCTTTAATTCTGAGTAAAGATAGCCAACACTGACCGAAAAGCAGAAAGTTAAAATTCAACATATACTTCACAAAATTACCAAAAACTCAGTAAATGGCCTAGAAGTTTAGCTAATGAAACTTCCAAAAGGTGAACTTTTTTGTGACTGTAGTGCTTCATCTCTGAAGAAATTAATGCTGAAAATCTTCCAAAGCTTTTGGGACTCTCAGTTTAATGAGCAACTACTTTGTGCCTAAGACTTCATTGTACCCTAGAGAGTCTGGATTTCTGGATAAGGCCTCCTCCTCCTAATACAATAATAACAACCACAGCCTCACTGAATCATCTCAGGGAAGCAAAGTCTTCTGGGAAACAGACTAAGAAGCCGCCCACGGCTCGCAGCAGAGGCTCTCACAGGTGCGTGGGCTTGGGCTCCACGCGGCGGGCGGGTTCCTGTGCCCCTGTCCATGCAGGTCAGGTCCTCCCAGCTGCTCCAGCTGTGCACCCTCGTCGCTCCGGAGATAGGATGCTCTCCTCGTCCTCAGACGTGTCTGCCTCGGGTCTGTCCTGTTGAAGCGCGGGACTCCAACCCCAGGGTTTCCTGATCACTAGGCTTGCAGTTCTCACTGTCACTTCCTTGACATTTTATGTGTGGATGCATCTGAAATCTACTCCCGATATTTTCGGGTGCTCACTCCGCCGTGCTCAGCCTGGCTGCTGGTGTGCAGGGTGCAGATTCAGCCCAGGCTCCCGCAGCAACCAAGCTCTCAGGGAGCACCGGGGGGACTGGATGTCGAGATGCCACTGTTGGGAAGAAATTGCGAACCCTGTTAGGGCTTCCAGATGCTTCCACAGGAACGCATTGTCTCCATACGTGTGCTCTAGGACGTTTGATCAGAAAGCTATTGAGAATAGGAGTAAGGGAGGCAGCTGGGAGAGTCTCGAATTCAGTTGGGCAGAAACACTGGAAACTGAGCAGGTGTGTGGACTGTTTTCTGGGACAGCCCCCTCCTGGCACCCTGGCTGCTGGAGGGCCTCTGGGAGGGACCAGGTCCCTCTGTCTTCCCATCCCCCTTCCCCTGCTTGTCACTGTAATGCAAATGGCAGCAGACAAAGGCTGAATGTTTGGCCCTGTTTGCTTGTTTCAGGCTGGAAGAAAGGAAAGCCAAAGGCAGTGTTTAGATCCTGGTGTCACACATTTGCCAAAAGCCATGGGATGGTCTCTTGGTTCTCCTGATCTCCGGCTTCAACCCAGCCACCGTGGCTCCAAGGAGACTAAGGGCTTCCCAGGTGCAGCGTTGGGTACCAGCAACGGGCAATGGTTGCTGATTGCCTGCCCACTGCCTCCAGTGAGTGTGCCCAACACTGCCTTATCCCTTGTATTTTGCTTTGAAGAGTGGTGGAGAAATGTGTCCGGTCTGTAAATAGCCTCTTAGGAGGGGAAGGAGCATGGAATTGTGCAGCCCTCTCAGGAGCCTATTCCTCCTAAAAACTCTGTGAAAATGTGTTCAGGGTTAACGATGCTTTGATCCTAATTTGTTAACTTGCAATTGATCATCTTGGAATGTGCATCTCTGAGCAGATGTTCTAGGAAGCTTCAGTGTGGTGGAATGAGGAGGCCATGCCAGCGCTTCAGAAAATTCTGGAATAACTGATGTTCAAAAACGTCTTTGGACAGATGGATTTGATATCTGCCATCCAGGAGATCCAGGAGCTGGGATCTTCGTTCGGGTCGCTCACATGGGCGCAGGGGCCCAAGCACTTGGGCCATCTTCTGCTGCTTTCCCAGGCCATAAATAGAGAGCTGGATCGGAAGAGGAGCGGTTGAGATATGAACCACAGGCAGAGGCTTAGCCTACTAAGCCACAGCGCAGACCCCATGTCTGAGTTCTTTATCCATGAGAATTCTCCAGAATCCTCCATCCCATTCCTCTTTGTGAAGACATTTCTGGGTGTCCTCACTCTCTCTTCTCGTGCTTGGACTGGTAGCTTTGGGATCCGCAAGGAGGGGAAGGCCTATACTTCCAGGAATGGAGAGTCCTTGTCAAGGTCCCCACGGGTGCCTAAAGGTCAACCAATGAGGATCAGACTCGCCTCAACCTTTAACCCCCATATCCTGAATCTATAAAAGGAGTACTCCCGATCTCTGACGCTCAACTTCCCTGGCCCCCGCTCTGTTGGGACTGGGGAACCTTGCCCTGGAGCGGAATCCCAATAAAAGCCTGTGAATTAATTGATTTGTCTGCCTAGGAAGATTTGTTACGCGCTGGACACCTTGCATGGACTACCGCTCTGACTAATGGAACTGTCTGGTGTGGCGTCTCCAGAACTTAGAGTGTTTCCATTTGTAACCTGGATCGAGCTGTTGATGACCTTAAAATATGAACACACCCTGGCATGCTACTGAGTACTGAAAATTAGATAGACGTATAAGCGATGGAGGACAGGGTTGATTCCATCCAAACACGTCATTTTTCAGGAAAGAACTGGAGTCCCAAAATGCGCTCAGTAAAGAAGCACGGAGAGAGAGAGCCCTGAGTGCCAGTGGAATGCACTTTAGCGCATTCTTCCAGTCTCTCTGGGCATCCAGTGTGGTCTGCCCTGCTCTGGTGGTTCAAGGCTTCCCATCTCCATCATGGGGCTCTACGTTTGTCTCAGAAGGAAAAGCAGAAGGAAATCGCAGGCTCAGTTATAAAATGATTATCTCACACATCCTGTCAGTTTGTCATGTTGTCTCTTGCCATTGTCTCTGGGCAGTAAGCAGTGACACGGTCACCCTGCGTGGAAAGTGGAGATGCGCAGGATTGGTCCTGGCCAGGTTCTAGAAACGTCTCCACCATCTGGAGGGCTTGCAGGTGTTTGGTACACACGGGCTGTGGCTGGCAGAGTGAGCTGCTAGTCGGCAGGGTGGGGAACCCCTGGCCAGCAGGCCATATGAAATCACTGGGTCTGGCCCTGCCAAGGCGACCACAGATGCCTTACATCAAAATTCAATAAATCTATAGCAGTCTAATTTTTAAGTTGATAGTGTTGTCTGGCCTGTGAATGATGTTATAAATATCCATATAGCCCTTGGCAAATAAAGGGTCCCCCAGCCCGAGGGCAGAAGATGGGTACAAGTGGGCATTCCTGGCCTGGGTGTCTTCACACCTGTGCACACAGGTACACGTGTATGAAATGACACCTGGGGCTTCTGTCTGACAGACACTGAGCCTCTTGTTGCTGCCTCTCCCAATTCAGGACAATCACTCTCTCATATCACCTGCCCCTCACGCCCACCTTAGCATCAGTGGGATGCAAACTTAGAAAAAATTATTCTAAGGTCACCGATGCTTTGAAAGCTACAGAGTGTCCATACCCAAAAAGTTTTACCAACTTGGAATGACAAATTTGCGGGGAGTATTTTTTTTAAAGAGAATGTCTTCCATGTATTTCAGATACAGAGTTTTAAGAACTCCTCCTCCTCCTTCCTTTCTTCCCTCTCACTCCCCCTCTTTCTTCCTTTTTATTTTTGCTTAAGTTTTGCATAGCATACTTGCAACTTACTTTATAAGCACAAGTTTAATCTTCTACTAAATAAAGAATTCAGCAAGTAGAAAGAAGAAAGACCATTGTTCCTCAGGAGTGTAGACAAGGGCTATAAACAGGAATCACATCTCAGGGTGTCAGTCACTCATGCATATTCCACTTTTGTACCCTATATATTAACTACCATAAAACATAAAAATAAATGTATTGCCCACACATTTTTCATTTCAAAATTGATAAAAGTGAGCCATGATGTAAAATAATTGAAAAATTAGAGGAATATAAGTCTTCTCATTGAAAATTAAAATATCTTTAATTGTCAAAGTAATGCAACTCTAGAAGTTAAGAGAACATAAAGGGGGGAAATGACTATAACTGAAAATCCCATTTCCACTAAATCATGTCTAACATTTTTGAGACTGTTTTGTTAATGGAGGTGCATACAGACAAAGTGGGGGAAAATGACTTCTGCATTGATCAGGTCAGACCCTCAGACTCTTCTGTAGCTGTGTTTTTACATTTTTACTGGTTGAACGGCCCCTGCTGCTCGGCGTTGGTTTGTTCCAGCGCCATATTTGCTACTAGAAGTGAGAAGAGCATCCTTGTCCGTGTGCCTCTGCTCCTTTACTTCTGTAGAATGACCCTTGTAGAAAGAGATTGGCCCCGATCCCCATCCGTGTCTCCCATGTGAGTGCAGGGCCCAGGCGCTGGGGCCATTTCTGCTGCCAGCGTGGAGGCATTCTCAGGGAGCTGGAGCTGACCCGAGGAAGGAAGCTCTGCCTCTGTCTGTCTGTCTCTGTAATTGTACCTTTGACAATAAAAAATGTTTTTATGGTTTGGCACAGGTGACACATAGTGTTCCCGAAAGGGTACTCTGCCTCATTTCTAGCTGTGAGTTAGCGTATTGCATGTTTTGTTATACTCTTACCAGTCCCAGCATTATCCATTGATTTTGTGTATGCCAATATGATGCGTAAAATATGACACCTAAACAACCCTAATCACGGTTCTTGAGCAAGGGTGAGGTTGCTTTCTTATATGAGGGAACATCAAAACAGTTATGGAAAAATAAAAAAATGCTTACTCCGGTGCAAGTTTCTTTTGAAATCTATGCCTAGCTTTTCCACAATACCTATTTTTATGCACAATTTGAAGATGTGCTTATATATGGACCTCACGACTTTTTTGCATCAAAATGGTTATATTTTAATTCATTTTCCACAAATTTTTTGAAGTCCTCTGATAATTATTGATTCTTGTGTCTTTCTTTCATGATGTTGTGATTTCTGCCCATTTTTATATTGATTTTAAGAACTTTTTGTTACGGTGATAATTTGTGCATAATTTTGTTATATTGTTGCCGGTGCAGTTTGCCTGTTTTAATTTGTCAGCTCTTACTTAGTACTTAAAGAAATCTTTAATACTGTCCAATCTGTTGCTTAGAAAGTTTAATGAGCACATTGATGGGCAATATCAGTAGTTACTGTGTCATGTTTGTAATCAGTTTATCTCCTCTTGGGCAGTATGAGACTGTAATTCCCTTCATTTCTGTTATGGGTGAAAATGATCAATGCCTTCTGAAGGGAACTGTGGCTTCCCTTCTGCAGTGAAGGGAGATTTTACAGGGTAGGTAAGATGCACGGGGATAAAGAAGCCGTAAATCACGCTCCATGGGTGATTTACTTACCTATAAAGCTGGCATTTAAGGTTGTGTACTTGTCATCAGATATGCACAATTAATTTTTAGCATGAAATGTTAATATTAGCAAGAATAGCCTGAGAGGGGCTTAGCAACAGAAATGAGAAACACGGGAGTCTCTGATCCCCCCGACTGACAGCTAGGGCGTCACACTGTGGGTGTCCTGCTGGGGGCGCCTTGGTCCAGTCAGCTCAGCTCAAATGAGTTCTTGGGTAGGGGAGTGGATGGCGATGTCCAAGAGGTCATCCTTGGACCCTTCTGGAAAAGAGCAGCAAGTACCTTGCAGCACAGGGTGATCTGTCTGGCCTGGAGACTTTGAGCTCCCCTAGCCCTTAAAGACAGTGTGAGCTGAAATGCCAATATGAATCATATCGACGAGAGTATCATTGAAGTGACATTTAGTTCTTTCAACGACCCAACCTGTTTTTGCAATGTGCCATCTGTTGGTGAATGGGCAAAGCCATTTGACACATCTATTTGGTACAATGAATGAATGTGACACTCAACATTTTGAAAAACTGAAATTGAATCCATTTGTCAAGAGCAGCGGCTCCTTGTTGTGTTTTATCCCTTCAGGAAGAACTAGATGGCATTGTAGGCAGCAAGACCTCCTCACTTTTGGCCTCTGGAGTTGTCCAAACCAGGAGGTGCCGTCTCATCAGCTAGCTAGCTCCTTGTCCCTGAGAATATTAAAGTAGCTTTGTGTGACCTGCAAATTGAAGAATGTATTTACAAGCTTTGCAATATTATATATACTAAGTCATCCAAGTTAATAAAATAATAAAATAAACCCTACCCATATATTAGCACAATTTTAAATACATCATTGGATTACCTATCATTTTCCAGTGATAACAACATCACCATTCTGACCACTAGAATATGCCTTGTTCTCTCCTGTAGCCCATTTGTATGCTCCTTGGAAAGTCAATGTTTCCCTCGTGTGAAATGAACGCAGGAACACATGCGTTTAGAATTTCAGGGAAATGAATGGTGGTGGTTGTGAACTCTTCCAGTACTTTCTGTACCAGTGTGTGCCTCACTTTCATGCCCGATAGTTTCCATGTTGGAATAAATGGTGTTTCATATAAGTTGTCCAAGTAGATGAGAACCTATGTGAAGGTTCCATTCACACCTAGAAACATGGATAAATTCCCATGCCCAGTGCAAAACTAGCAAAGACTTTCTTCCTACAGTGTAAGGCAGGTGGTATGAAGCCCAGCTTCAGGGATTGTTTTTATGTTGGCACAGGTGAGACCTCCTTCCTCCTATGTCTACCCCACAGCTGCCTACGCGGGCTTTGGCGCTCTGGAGTAGTAGTAGTTGGAAGTAAATTACGCTGTACAAATAATAGTCAATAGTAATTATAGTTATAATAAACACCATTCACTTAATGTCTGCAATCTGGTACGTACTTTATAATCATAACATATTGACAGCTATTATATATTTTTCAAGTTAGTTTGAGGGTTTTTTCCAGAATTTACTGAAGTGTAATTGAAAATTTGTATATATTCAAGGTGTAAAACATGATTTGGTATATGTACACATTGTAGTATAATTACTACAATCAAATTAATTGGCACATCTGTCACAGTACATATTTACCAGTGTGTGTGTGTGGTGGGATGGGCACTTAAGATCTCTCTCATTACACTTCAGGTAAGCAGTGTGGAGTTATTAGCCGTAGTCAGTGTGCTGCTCAGTTGATCTGAGGGCCCTTGCGTTGTTATGGATAATCCTGGGTTGGACACTCACCTCTGTTACCTCCTAGTAAGTGAATGTTGTCCACCCTATGCTTTATATTTCATAATTCTTCCCTAACAATATAGTAAAGCATTATTGCCTGGGATGTGCGATGTTTGTGGAATGAGCAGATGTTCAGCTAAGATACAATATAACACTGTAACATGTGCCACGGTATTAGCATTGATCATTACTCTCCCTGTTAGTTCTTGCAATCTTTTGAATAGTCAGTGACAATAATAAGACTAATAATGTACAGGCTCATAAAATGCTTAGGATGTGCCGAGCACTTTGCATACATTATCTCATTTAATCCGGATCACATCACTCTGTAAATAGCATCTTTTGCAGTGTTTGTCTCTGGTGAAATTGAGGCTTGGAGTGATGGGATAGCTTGCTCAGACATGAAGTCAGATCTGAATCACTCGAGACACATGTTTGCACCGCGGAGTGTCTCTAATTCTACTTCTCATTTTGTTTGTTGTTGTTGTTTTTGGCTTCCAAGCCTCTGCTGTGAAATTACTTCCTTTATTTGGGAAATTTTCCACTTTATGGGTTTTGGTGAGGGGAAGCAGTTGCTTCCGCTGTACTAACAATTCCAGATACTCCATCCACTGTCTTTCTCAGCCTCTGCTCCGTGTGGAAGGCTGTCAGGTCACCTGGGCTGGGCCAGTTCTGCCCATGTTCAGGGTGTTGAATGAGAAGCAAGTGTTGGAAGGCAGGCATGGCAGAGGGTGCTCCCCAGGGAGCACAGTGGTGGCAGCGTCTCTGGCCTCAGCATGCAGTGTGCCGTGCATGCTGGGCCAGCAGGGCGAGCTGGGACGTGAACCTTCCCTTTGGCCTGTGTCTCTGGTGTCAGTGCTATCTCTTGGCTTCTGGTTTTTGTCTGCCTCTAGTTACCGAGTTCTAACCAAGAACCTTTCAAACAGCTGCTTTTGTGTGCAAGCCAGGAAAATCCAGTTCTGTGTCTTACAAAGAAGAACTTTCTTGCTGAACCTCTGTCCGGTGCCCCCAGCCACCTCCTTGTGGTTTCAGTGTGGTCAACAACGATGTGAACACACCTAGGGGAAAACTCAGGGATAAATAAGTCACAAGCACTAAGTCGTGACTGTGCCTGGCTCTGAGTGCCATAAGAGGATGTCTTCTGTAACTGTTCCATTGTATCATGAGCTCCTGTTGTACATCTCCTGCTGGACCTGGTTTCTCAGTGAAATGTCACCCCAGGTGGTAGAGACCTGGGTTGGGCACTCTCCCTGGTTGAGGCACCCACTGGGGACCTTAGCGTTGTCCTGTGAGTAGAACAGGTGGCTGCTCTATACGCAGTGACCTTCATGTCTTCTGTGGTTAATGCATTTCGTCTGGGAGCAAAGGACACAAACGTTCTCCGAGCATCTGAAAATGGGAGTGGTGGGGGAACAAACACTGTGCTTGTGTTACAATTTTGTGTCCAGCTGCCTTTCTCAGGCCCCATGCTCAGCAGCCTGCCCCTCTACCCAGTCACACACAGGCCAGTTAAACCCAGTGCTGGCCGCCGCAGGGCTACTGAGCTGTGCCGCAGACATCCCGCGAGTGAAGGGCTTCGCTCATGCTTCTGTTCCCTGATGCCGCATCACTCCCATCCCTGAGCTGCAGCTCCTTATGTTTGGCCAGCATAGAGTAGACCAGGGTAAAAATGGACAGGAGCCAACAATGCCAGCATTGGCTGCAAAAAGAGGTGTAAGAACTCATTCACCTGACAACCTTAGAACCTATACACAACATGTGTCCTGTGAGAGAAAGGTGTGCCTTGTCCAGGGAAGTCAGGTGTCCGTGTGTTCTCTAAGTGTCATGATGATTGGATCAATAACAATCGTGGATACTTCCTCTTTGAAAGGCACATCATCTTCCTGGTCTTTTGTCTCCACGGCAACCCTTGGAAGACAGCATTATTATTGTTTCAATATTCTCATGGTTCATGAAAATGGAAGAATTCATCCTGAATTACAATTGGGCGTTAGAACAACAAGGGCTGGGCACCAGATCGGCATGCATTGCATTGCGTAAGGTGGAACTGTTTAGTGCCAGAGCAACGGGACATGTACATAATTCTGGCAGATTTCATCTCAGAAGCTCCCGTGTTACAGCAGAGCAGTTGAGTGTGTGGTTAAGAAGGCTTTAGAGCGATAGTGACTTTAACGGAAGTTGCTTTGTTGGCATTTTGCACGGCACTGTCCTACCTGTGGTTGATACTGATGGTAACTGCTGAGTAACTCACTAACATGAATCCTGGGGCATTGTCTAGCCTACCTCCAATTTCATGTGTGACCCAACTGACACAGTTATCGTTGTTGTTTTCTAAAGACACAAGTGGAACACGCAAACCTGCCCACCTTTTCCAAATATAAGGGTGCTTCAGTCTCTGTAGAAAAATGAAATGAAAAAACAACATTATGTTCCTTCCAAACTGTCATGAAATCCATTCTTTCTGTGCATGTGTTAGGTGTTTTCTGTGACCATGTTGAAGACCTCTTGTGGATGCCCTTAGTTGTGCAGGGGCAGAGTGGGAGAGAGTAAAACAGACATGCAAATAACTCTTTCAGGATAAGAACTATCACCGTCTTTATCTTTCTATGTTGTTAATCCCTCTTAGCCCTTACTAGGAGTTTGTATTGTTTTAAATGAGCAATTATTTTCTCATGGCATTTGTACATATGACTATTGTATTCTTGTTCTAACATTGATGCTAATAGCTAGAGACCTTTGAGAAACTCCGTAGACTTCATGCTTTCATTCCAAAGTCATGAAAATGAATCAGACAAGTAAGGTGGAGATTGGAAAATCTCAGATACCTTTCCTTCATTTGGGACAAGGACTCCCTTGGGGTCACTCCTGTGGCATCTCCTATGAACCTGGGTGTTGGAGCAACTTCCATTTGGGCAAATGGGAGTCTCGAGGACAAACCAGAAAAGGAAAAGTGGAAAACTTTTAGGTAATGGTGCAATCAAAATGGATATTTTCTTGGCAGTGAAAAAAATTGCTCCTTGAAAAATTCAACCACTGTAATTGCTGTGGTGAAAATCTTTCTAGAAGAGGTACAATTTCCTCTGAAATTCTGGGAAATTTTATTTGTGGAGATTGATGCTGAGTACATGTGTTTCATTTCTTTCTGTTGTTTTCATTGCTATATGGAGATTAAAATATGTAGCAGAACCAGGAATTAAGAAGCTTAGGCACCTGATAGGACATTTGATCTGAATCTTGAAAGTCAATTCTGGATGCACTGGGAGTCACATAAGAAAAAAAAATCCAAGGATGTCTTATTTTATCAAATATAGTAATGAAAGCAAATCTTATTTCTAGCTAATCGAAGGTAGTTCTTCAGGTCACGTTTTATTTTGACAGAAAACAAATTTTCTGTATCCTAAAAATACCAGGGAGTAAAGACAAGTGAACTAAAATGCTTGTTTTGGGTTGGAATCACAGTCTTCAGTATCCATTATCTTTACTGAATTTTCTGTAGCAATGCAGCTCGTTTGCATACTATTTTAAAATGATTTTCCCTTAATGTGTCTATTCATTTTTCTATCATAGTATGTAACTATTCTACCTAAATAAATAGAATATATGCTGTATCCATCTTCTATAGCTTAACTAGGGTATACTGAAAGATAGGTGAGAGATAGGTAGATGAGAGGGGGGAAATACTGGGCCAGCAAAGTGGCAGGCTGCCTCTTTGCTCCACAGGCTCTTAGTCACCGTGACTGTGTCTGCTGCGAATCCTGTTCTTCTTGGCCCCTCTCCCTAGACTTATGATGCAGAGGACACATCTCGAAAGACAATCGTGTTATAATGTACTTCATTAGTCGCTTCTGTTGAGCAACCGTAATTTGAAGAAATGACTTTATTCTGGGTGATTTGGAAGATATAAAAATGTAACAGGCACTGTGATGACAAAAGAACCCAGTTTAGTCAGGGAGCGCTGAGGTTTGCTGCACCAGAGACACACACACGTTCACGCAGTCTCCACAAAGTTCCCAGATAATGTGTATTAGGAAAAGCAGTATGCCTGAATTTCTTTTTTTTTTTAAGTTTTATTTATTTTACTTGAAAGTCAGAGTTAGAGAGAGAGAGAGAGAGAGAGAGAGAGAGAAGGAGAGGCAGAGAGAGAGAGAGAGGTCTTCCATCTGCTGGTTCACTCGCCAATTGGCTACAACAGCTGGAGCTGAGCCTATACGAAGCCAGGAGCCAGGAGCTTCTTCTGGGTCTCACACACGGGTGCAGGGACCCAAGCACTTGGGCCATTTTCTACTGCTTTCCCAGGCCATAGCAGAGAGCTGGATGGGAAGTGCAGCAGCCGGGTCTCAAACCAGTGTCCATATGGGATGCTGGCACTGCTGGCGGTGGCTTTACCTTCTACGCCACAGTGCTGGCCCTGAGTATGCCTAAATTTCAAAACTATCTTAGACCAAATTGTTGTCCTCCAGTTCTACTTTGCACAAACATTCTGAATCCCCATCATGCACATGCATGCACATACATGTATAAGCATTGTTATATTCAAGTTTGTGTTCAGAGGAGGTGTTACAGTGAAGATAAGATGTTTGCTGTCATCAGCTTTCTAGAAGTTTCTTTGGTTCTGACATTAAGGGAAAACAAAGCATTTCAGCCGGTCAGTCAGTGTGACTTAGGTAGGAGAACACTGCAGCCAAGGGAAATCGCATGATTGATTAAACCTGTGTTTGTTCAGTGCCCAGATGGTTATTCCAGTGCTTGGCATGTGTGGAGACACCTGTTTGCTCCACTACATGAACAGGTGTCTCGAGTGAAATCTAACTGTCACAAAGATGGGCCATTGCTCTTTGATTTGCAACTGCTTGCATCTTGTACTCCACCCACTCTTGTCTGCTTTCAGGAGAATTCTTAACGGCAGGAGCAGGAAAGACAACTTGCCTTCTGGTTTCTGTTTTCCATCCCTAAACCAGGGAATGTGTCAGCCGACCAGGCCACAGATGCCTCCTGAGTGGAGAGAGCAGGCATGGAGGTGACTTTTGAGAATGGGTCCAGTGGGAAGTGAATGGAAGTCCAAAGAAGGACACGACAGGTGTGCCACACTGAAAAGGCACACCACAGGCGTCACCCCAGTGGCCTGTTCTCCAGAAACGCCTGGATGTGTTTGCCCATGTGTGGTAGAATTTTAGAGGTAAAATTGGTAGTAAAGGTGGAAAACTGCCTTAAACGTCTTGCAATTGGAACAGAGAATTCACAGCGGGTTTCCAAGAACCTTAGCGACTGCACTTGTAATAATGCCTGTTCAAGTAGCTGCTCTTGTCTGTCATTTTCTTTTAATACTGCAACTCAGATTCTATAATTATTTCCACTTTGGAAATTTGAGAGGTGCATCCTGGAGATGCCAAGTCACTTGGCCAGGGTCAGGTTCCCAGACTGGACTAATGCAAGGAGCCATGGTGCTGACAGCACTCCTCCTGCGAACCCCTGACGTCAGCCAAGGGTTCTGAGTCTATCATCTATGCAGCTCCAAAGCAGATTTTAAATCACTGCAAATAGTATTTCCCTATGCTAAATGCTGGGTTATCTTACAGCATGTAGTGTAAGATTAATGGGCCATTTTTTCTTCATCACTGTGTTAAATGGCTTGGTTTGGACGCCTTTCAGAAGGATGTGAGTTGAGCCATGCTGAGCAACTGGAGAGAGTCAGCTATTGATGAAAATGTGCCCACCCCTCCCCTGCTTCTGGCTGCTTCAGAAAGAAAGCGTGGTTTCTTTTAGTAAGAGTCACCTCTTTGTCAGCTAGTGCATGTACCGTGCGTGGAGGAAGTGTGTCTTCTAATCAAACCCTATCTTGGCATGTAAAATATTCTTCCCTATTTCACAGGCCTGCCAAAGTATGTTCTTGCACTTTGCGATTCCTGGGTCCCTATCATGAATATATTTTGCCTGAGTTTTAACTCCATGTATTGTCCATTGTGCAGGGTATCTTGCCAAAGTGCATCATGTAAGATGCAAGCTCCCTGGGGACAGGCACTGCACAGTGTGCTGTCACCGTGGCTCAGAGTCGTAGCTGCAGTGGATTGTGCGTGCACACCTGTCAGCCAGGTTGCATTCCACCATTAGAGAAGCGCCCACCACAGACACTGGCGACTGCACCTTGCTCTGTATCCCACAGTCTCTACGCGTGCGGGAAGGTCTGCTTCTCTGCCTTCCACCTCCTGTTTTCCTAAACAACCACTTTTCTTCCTGCTGTTACTGGCTCCTCGCGAGTAAGTGTGTTATCTCCCCCACAAGGAGAATTTATTTCTCTGTCTTCTGCGTTGCACTGTTTATTCGTCTATAAATAGATCTGCTCTGTGGCAACAGTTGTCACACTGCATCGTAGTTATTTGCTGATCTGCTGTCTGTTGTGTGCTTGGTCGGAATGGAGTCCGAGCGTGCTATGCTTCTTTTTGGTATCATCAGGAAATTACTCCAGTCCCTAATCAGCGCGTGTAAAATGCTGTCTACGCTGGATCCATTGTATTCTGTACAGTAATATCCCTTTGTTCTCTGACTTCCAAAATTCCAAATAGACTGCTGGAAACTAGTTCTAATTTTTTTTTTATATTTCACACTGATTGGCAGCTTTTTGGGTCATTTTGTTTGGGAAGCAGCCTAGCATGGTGTAACAGTCTTCCAAGTGCGTTACCCAGACCAGCACATTGATATTGGTGAATAACTTGCTAAAAATCCCAATTCTTGATCTCAACCATAAACCTGCAGAGTCAGACACGATGGGAGTGTCCTCAGTACGCATGCCTGTGCTTGAACAAGCCTTCTGCATTATTCTGATGCAAGCTTAAGTTTAAGGACCACCGCTCACGGCAAGAGAGTAAAATTTGAGCTTTTTACAGATCTGGATCCCAGTTCCACTTGAGAAAGTTACTCTCCAAGAGCCCTCCGGCACCTTCTTGACGTCTGTGCCTGCCGTACCTTTTTCCAGATAGCTGCATTCAATCCATGCCTTCAGTGTACACAGGAGAGTGACTGAGCCAGTGTACGTGTTCGGCAGATGGATGCTTGCTGTTATCATCTCTTCAGGCAGCTTATTCACTCATCCTGAAGACACACATGCAATAAATGTAACGATGTGATTTATAAAATCAGCAGCTCAGAAGAAAGATGTTGGCGAAATAAGCCAAGCACAAAGAGGCAGATACCTTATTTTCTTACTCACCCAGAGATGCTAAAAATACCAATCTCATAGAAGAGGGGAGTACAGTAGTGATCTTTAGCTACTAAGAAGGGAGGGAGGCACACAGACAAGGGGACTCTGAGGAGAGTGTTGGGACGCGAGTTGGTGCAGCATTAAGGTATCGGTGAAAGCCCTGGGCCTGGCGAGGGAAGAGGAAGGGGGGCATTCCTGCATAGAAAGGACTGTCCTGTAGCAGCTGTGACCCTGAGGTGAGGGGTGCAGGCAGCCCTCAGCAGTGTGGCAGAGAGGAAGCCAAGCGCCAGACATCCCAACCTGACTCTTCTCTTGAACTCGGGCTTAACTGTAGAGCCTGTGACATTAATTCTGCTCCTTAGCCTCTCTGTGCCATAGTACTTCAGGGTGGAGAATGAAGACACAGTGCACTTTCTACAAGCCTCACCGGGATCTGCTGTGAAATCGACTTATGAGTTGCATCTCCTAATGAAGTCTTAGAACATGTGAGCTAGGTGATAACAAAGATGCTGAGAATAACCTCTCTCATCTGTTGGACTTTCGTTAGGTGTTTGATGTGGTATTGGTTCCTTTAGGTATCTTTTCTCACTTAGCTTTTTCTGTTCCTATTAGTAAGACACCACTGATGACTCAGTTGTGAGGCAAGAATCAAAGGGAAAATGTACCAGCAAATTAATTCTTAATGAACCCGCCAGCTTTGTAACACGGGATTCGCAAGATGTCTGACAAAGAACTGGGCATAAAAATACCCCACTGGACAACTTTTGATGAAATATTGATAAAAAGGCAGAACACAGGCTGGGGACTTTGGGGGGGGTGCGATGGCGTTAGTGTGATGGACTTTGACTGCACAGAGGCCTCGCACCAGGGAATGGCGCAAAGGTCGCTCCCAGCACAGGGGAAACCAGATCGCCAGGCTCACAAAAGGGGACTGTAGAAGAGGCCCAGAAGGCTGCAGAAGGCTTCAAAGAGCGTGTCCACCGGGAACATGAACGGTCACGGGATGCCAGAAAAAAAAAGGAAGAGGCTGGCTTCACTAACGGTCGTCTGTTTTAGAGCAACTGGCGGATGACGGAGGTTAGGACACCTTTCTGGACCCACGAGAGTGTCACGCCCAAGCTGAGATTCAAGAGCTCAGAGGGCATGCCATTCACACTTCTACCCACTCACTTTGTAGAGCAGAGCATCTGGAACGTGCAAGGGTTTCATCCAAGGAGAGGGTGACCTCTGCCCTTCAGGTAACTCTGCCTTGCAAATAAATAAATTTGAAAGGCAGAATTACAGAGAGAGAAAGAGAGAGAGACAGAGAGAGAGAGAGAGAGAGAGGACCTTCCATATGCTGGTTTACCCCCCAAATGGCTGCAGCAGGTGGAGCTGGGCCCATCTGAAGCCAGGAGCCAGGAGTTTGTTCTGGGTCTCCCGATGGGCACAGGGGCCCAAGGACTTGGACCATCTTCCACTGCTTTCCCAGGCCATAGCAGAGAGCTGGATAGAAAGTGGAGTAGCTGGGACTCAAACTGGTGCCCACTACGCCACAGTGCCAGCCCCATAAATAAAATAAATATTTAAAAAATGTATCACGTGAATGTACTTCCAGGAAAAGGTGCCCAGCATGATAAATTTGGAAATAAGGGACCCAGATATGATAGGTACTTTAAGATTCTGAAAATAGAGGTTGAAAGGAAAGCCATTATTGATTAAGAGAATGCATAAATTCAACTAGATGGGGGATAAGGTCAACCACAGGGGATTAGAGGTAGCAATGTGAAAACCGGGAGTTCCCTAAAGTGGAAGTTCAGGTATCAAGAAGCTTGGGGGCCTTCATGCTTGAGTCTATAGGTTGAGCAACAGCAGCAATAAAGAATAAAATACAGGGTTGATGAGCAGACAACATCCTAGAATGAAATCCTGCAGAAAGATATAGGCACAGGCAAAGATTTCTTGGAAAAGACCCCAGAGGCACAGGCAGTCAAAGCCAAAATTAACAATTGGGATTACATCAAATTGAGAAGTTTCTATACTGCAAAACAGTGAGGAAAGTGAAGAGGCAACTGACAGAATGGGAAAAAATATTTGCAAATTATGCAACCAATAAAGGATTAATAACCAGAATCTACAAAGAGATCAAGAAACTCCACAACAACAAAACAAACAACCCACTTAAGAAATGGGCCAAGGACCTCAGTAGTCATTTTTCAAAAGAGGAAATCCAAATGGCCAACAGACACATGAAAAAATGTTCAGAATCACTAGCCATCAGGGAAATGCAAATAAAAACCACAATGAGGTTTCACCTCACCCAGGTTACAATGGCTTACACACAAATCAACTAACAACAGATGCTGGAGAGGATGTGGGGAAAAAGGGGCACTAACCCACTGTTGGTGGGAATGCAAACTGGTAAAGCCACTATGGAAGTCAGTCTGGAGATTCCTCAGAAACCTGAATATAACCCTACCATACAACCCAGCCATCCCACTCCTTGGAATTTACCCAAAGGAAATTAAATTGGCAAATAAAAGAGCTGTCTGCTCCTCAATGTTTATTGCAGCTCAATTCACAATAGCTCAGACCTGGAATCACCCTATATGCCCATCAACAGTAGACTGGATAAAGAAATTATGGGACATGCACTCTATAGAATACTATACAGCAGTAAAAAAAAAAAAAAAAAGATCATTTGCAACAAAGTGGAGGAATCTGGAAGACACTCTGGCAAAAAAAAGAAAGGCCTAAATGAAAGATCTCTGTGAGTGAGATCCCAGCAGAAAGAACGGGCCATCAAAGAAGGAGGTACCTTTCTCTGAAGGGAGGAGAGAACTTCCACTTTGACTATGGCCTTGTCTAAATAAGATCAGACTTGGTGAACTCAAGAGGCTTCCATAGCCTTGGCAGCTCATGACAAGAGCCTCGGGTGATTACTGACGTCATCAATAAGAGTGTCAATTGTTAACAACAGGAGTCACTGTGCACTGAGTCCCCATGTAGGATCTCTGTCCTTAATGTGTTGTACTATGCAAATTAACAGTAAAACTAGTCTTCAAACAGTATTCTATACTTTGTGTGTCTGTGTAGGTGCAATCTGTTGAAATATTACTTAGTTGATCTATATATATCTTCTATATATAAAGATAACTGAAAATGAATCTTGATGAAGAATGGGATGGGAGAGGGAGTGGGAGATGGGATGGTTGCGGGTGGGAGGGAGGTTATGGGGAAAAGCCGCTATAATCCAAAAGTTGTACTTTGGAAATTTATATTCATCAAATAAAAGTTTAAAAAGTAGAAATCTTGCAGAAAAGTTACATCCATGTAAACTTAGTTTTTGCTTAGTATTTAAAATTTTCTGGGGGGTGTGAAAGAAGTTGTTTTAAAATCATATGAATTAATTTCACTGGACGGTGAACACTACCAAGTATTTTTACATTAAAATTAATTAATGCACATAAACATCAGTTCAAACTAAAAGTGAGCAAAACCCATGGTGCTGGTTCTGTTTTAAAGAAGGGGAAGGTACTATTTAGCTCAGAGTAGTCAGGGGAAAGGAGAGGGCACAGAAACTTCAGAAGATGGCATTCTTGGAAAAATTGTATTAGCATCTATCGGCTACTACAATTTAGAAATGTGGTGCTTTAGAAAATTATTGATTTTGAAAAATGTAAAGTGTGTAGAGACCTAAAGTGTTCTTTTAGTGATGCATTTGAATGCCGTTTCAGAAAATAAACACATTTCCCATCACGGTGCAGCGAGGCTAATGGAATAATGCAGGTGAAAGCTTTTTGGCCCGAGGGGTCCCATCAGGGCCAGGTGTTACTGTCGAGCTCACTGCAACGCAGAGCTGCCAGGGCGGGAACCGGGGCTATTTTTACACGGCCCGGTGCAGTACCCGCAGCATTCCCGGCATAAAGGATCCTTCAGTTTGCCTCTTCCTGATGTCTCCTCTGCACAAACCGAACCATCCTCAACCGTTACACTGCAAAGTCCATAAAAACAAGGTTTATCCTCCGAGTTGAGCTTTCCTAAATCTTGCGACTTGGAACCTTATGCGGGGAATGCTATGAAGAATATTACATTTCCAATTGTTTACCTTTGGGAATCAGTTAAGGGGAGTGGGGACTTCTGTATTAAAGATGAGTAAATAAATTAATCAACAAGCAAGATTTATGTTATTTATTAGAAAGCAGAGTTACAGAAAGAGAGGGAGAAAGAGAGACATCTTCTATCCCCTGGTTCACTCCCCACATGGCTGCAATGGCTGTGCTGGGCCAGGCAGAAGCCAGGAGCCAGGAGCTTCATCCGGGTCTCCCACGAGGGTGCACGGGCACAAGGACCTGGCCATTTTACTAGCTGCTTTCCCAGGTGCATTCGCAGGGAGCAGAATTGGAAGTGGAGCAGGCAGGACTTGAACCGGCACTCATACGGGATGCCAGCATTGCAGGCAGTGGCTTTACGCACTACACCACAGCACTGGCCCTCACGTTTTCCTTTTTAATTGTAGCTATTATGTATAATGGGATCCCTCTGGGAAGTACAGATATTGATAGGTATAATTCAATTCTTTGAAAATAATTCTTCATACTACTTTACATAGAGTATTTTGGAAAAAAACATATGTTTTTCTTTTTCTCGTTATGCTTTGACTTGTGGGTTGGGTAGCTTTTATTTTTTAAGATTGTATTTATTTATTTGAGAGGTAGAGTTACAGACAGAGTGTAAGAGAGAAAGGTCTTTCATCTGCTGTTTCACTCCCCAAATGGCTGCACTGGCTGGAGTTGGGCAAATCCAAAGCCAGGATCCAGGATCTTCTGGGTCTCCCATGTGAGTGCAGGGCCCAAGCACCTGGGCCATCTTCTACTGCTTTCCCAGGCCACAGCAGAGAGCTATAGATCGAAAATGGAGCAGCTGGGACTAGAACCGGCACCCATATGGGATGCCAGTCCCGCAGGCTGAGGATGAACCTACCATGCCACAGCGCCGGCCTGTGGGTAAAATCTCTTGTGAGGCCTTTTGTAGCACAGGAAAATTAATGAGCTCATAACTGTCCTGACTACTGTTTTTGTTGTTTGTAGTTTTTTTCTTCTGGCTTTAATCTTGACTGCTTGCATTTGTCTTTCTGGTTTGAAATAATTTCTTTTTCTCAGAATTACACTCATAGGAAGTCTTCTTAAATTTCTATTTGCTGAACATTTCTTAGACTATTCTCTTTTTTTGAGCATTTCTAATTTTCTGCTCATTTGATAAGAATATGTCCATATAGAAACTCTTTATTTTTTTGTTTCATGGAATAAGATTTATGGGGATTTTCTTGGACTTAAACTAGAAAGTAAAACGATGTTTTTTAATGAAAAAACAGTGGCTTGGTTACAAAGTGAATTAACGCCCTAAATGTGTTTGAAGTGATTTATGTACTTTTATCGGACTACCTATTCTTTTTTTTTAAGATTTTTTATTTGTTTATTTGAGAGGCAGAATTAAAGACAGAGAGGGTGAGACAGAGAGGAAGGTCTTCCATCTACTGGTTCATTCCCCAGATAGCTGCAAAGCCAGAGCTGGGCCAGTCCGAAGCCAGGAGCCAGGAGCTTCTTCCGGTCTCCCACGTGGGTGCAGGGGCCCAAGCACTTGGACCATCTTCCTCTGCTCCCCCAGGCCACAGCAGAGAGCTGGATTGGAAGAGGAGCAGCTAGTACACGAGCTGTGCCCATATGGGATGCTGGTGTTGCAGGCGGAGGTGTAGCCTACTACAGGCACCCTATTCTTTTTGTTTCAGTAATGAAGGGATTTTTAATTCTTTGTGACTTTGTGATATGTGTAGCTGCTTAGTTTTTACAAATTTTTAAATCTGGAAATCTTTTTTTAAACTTTTATTTAGTAAATATAAATTTCCAAAGTACAGTTTATGGATTATGGCTCCCCCCCTCCATAACTTCCCTCCCACCCGCACCCCTCCCACTTCCCGCTCCCTCTCCCATTCCATTCACATCAAGATTCATTTTTAATTATCTTTATATACAGAAGATCGATTTAGTATATATTAAGTAAAGATTTCATCAGTTTGCACCCACACAGAACATAAAGTGTAAAATACTGTTTCAGCACTAGTTGTAGCATTGATTCACATTGAACAACACATTAAGGACAGAGATCCTACACAAGGAGTAAGTACCTAGGGAGATGACTGACACCATAAACAAGAGTGTCAAATGGTTAAGTCAACAACAGGAGTCACTGTACTTATTCCTCATGTAGGATCTCTGTCCTTAAATCTAGAAATCTTATATTTAAGGTATACAAACTTTATGCATTTAATTTATATAAATTTAGGAACATAGTGATTCTTCCCACTTTCCCCTCCCCCTACCCATATACCCAAACTTCTTCCTCCTCCCTCCCCTATTCCTCTTCTTATTTTTTTATTAAGATCTAGTTTTAATTAACTTTATACTCAAAAGATTAACCCTACACTAAATAAAAAGTTCAACAAATAATACAAAAGAAAAAAGTGTCCTCAACAGTCTACACAAGGGCTATTCAAAGTCACTACATCTCGAAGTGTCAATTTTACTTCTATAAATTATCTTTTAGGTACTCTGATAGTTATTGCAGATCAGGGAGAACATATGGTATTTGTTTGGAACTGGCTGTCACTAAGTATAATGGTTTCCAATTGCATCCTTTTTTTACAAACGACACCACTGTGTCGTATTCCATGGTGTATATATCCCATTATTTCTTTATCCAGTCTTCAGTTGATGGACATCTGGGTCGATTCCCTGTCTTAGCTATTGTGAATTGAGCTTCAGTAAACATGGGGGTACAGGCAACTTTCATTTCCTTTGGGTAAATTCCCAGGTGAGATGGCTGGGTCATGTGATAGGTCTATATTCAGACTTCTGAGGTTTCTTCGCACTGTCTTCCACAGTGGCTGTACCAGTTTACATTCCCACCAGCAGTGGATTAGGGTACCTTTCCCCCCACTTCCTTGTCAGCATTTGTTGTTGATTTCTGTATGAAAGCCATTCTTTATGTTGTGAGGTGAAACCTCATTGTGATTTTGATTTGCATTGTCCTCATTGCTAGTGGTCCTGCGCACTTTTTCAAATGTCTGTTGGCCATTTCGATTTCCTCTTTTAAAAAATGCCTGTTGGGCCGGCGCCGTGGCTCAACAGGCTAATCCTCCGCCTTGCGGCGCCGGCACACCGGGTTCTAGTCCCGGTCGGGGCACCGGATTCTGTCCCGGTTGCCTCTCTTCCAGGCCAGCCCTCTGCTGTGGCCCGAGAGTGCAGTGGAGGATGGCCCAAGTGCTTGGGCCCTGCACCCCATGGGGAGACCAGGAAAAGCACCTAGCTCCTGGCTCCTGCCATCGGACGAGCGCGGTGCGCCGGCCGCAGTGCGCCGACCGCGGCGGCCATTGGAGGGTGAACCAACGGCAAAAGGAAGACCTTTCTCTCTGTCTCTCTCTCACTGTCCACTCTGCCTGTAAAAAAAAAAAAATGCCTGTAGATATCCTTTGCCCATTTCTACACTGTATTGTTGGTTTGTTGTTTGAGTTTCTTGAGCTCCTTATATATTTTGGATATGAATCCTTTATCAGATGCATAGTTTACAAATATTTTCTCCCATTCTGTCTGTTCCTTCTTCACTTTGCTGAGTGTTTCTTTTGCAGTACAGAAGCTTCTCAATTTGATCTAATTCCATTTGTCAATTCTGGTTTGCATTGCCTGTGTTTCTGGGGTCTTTTCCAAGAAATCTTTGCTTATGCCAATGTCTTTCAGAGTTTCTCTGAGTGCAGTGGTGATTACAACTAATTGATCATAGCCAGTTACAGACCACCTATTTTTTTTTAAAAAGATTCATTTATTTGAAAGTCAGAGTTACAAAGAGAGAGGAGAGGTAGAGAGAGAATGAGAGAGTTAGGTCTTCTGTCCGCTAGTTCATTCCCTAATTGGCCTCAATGGCTGGAGCTGTGCTAATCCAAAGCCAAGAGCCAGGAGTTTCTCCAGGTCTCCCATGTGGGTGCAGGGGCCCAAGCACTTGGGACATCTTCTACTGCTTTCCGAGGCCACAGCAGAGAGCTGGATTGGAAATGGAGAAGCCAGGACTTGAACCAGTGCCCATATGGGAAGCTGGCGCTTCAAGCCTGGGCATTAACTGGATGCGCCACAGTGCCAGCCCCAGGCTGCCTATTCCTAACTACCAGGTTAACGTCTACCACAAACCCCCTCCCAGTACATGGCATTGCCTTGGTTTCCTCCAAATCCAGGGGAGGTTTATTGTGTTTATTTAGAGAGATTTGTCAGCCGGCGCTGTGGCTCAACAGGCTAATCCTCCGCCTTGCGGCGCCAGCACACCCGGTTCTAGTCCCGGTTGGGGCACCAGATTCTGTCCCGGTTGCCCCTCTTCCAGTCCAGCTCTCTGCTGTGGCCAGGGAGTGCAGTGGAGGATGGCCCAAGTGCTTGGACCCTGCACCCCATGGGAGACCAGGAGGAAGCACCTGGCTCCTGCCATCAGATCAGCGCGGTGCACCGGACGCAGTGCGCCGGCTGCAGCGGCCGTTGGAGTGTGAACCAACGGCAAAGGAAGACCTTTCTCTCTGTCTCTCTCTCACACTGTCCACTCTGCCTGTCAAAAAAATAATAATAATAATAGAGAGATTTGTCTTTTTCACTGAAAACTGTTCTGAAAAGCAGGATTGTCCCTGAGTACAATTGAGCAAAATTTTTACGCCACGTCTACATGTGTGTGAAACTTTTGGAAATTTGGAGCGAAAGCTGAAAATCCAACCCTAATCTATATCTTTTTCGTGTTACTGTGGAATATGACTGTAGCTTGCAGCTGGAAACCTGAATTAGAGAAAATCTAAGTTAAAGTAGTTCAAAGGTTAGAGCTGAAAGTTCACTGCCTCAAATACTTACACACATTTATCTTATATGTTCTGGGCTCATGATTGTGTGATCCGTTCTGTGAGCTGCAAAATGCTACTAAGAATTGTTCTTTTTCAATGCCACTAAAGGAAAAAACGTGGTACACTGTGTCTGGAAGCAAAGCAGACGTGCACAGCCTCATCTGCAGGTCATCTCATGGCTTGGGGACCACCAAGCAGCATCTTCCTGCTTGCTCCCGAGCTTCCGTTTGATTTGCTCGGTATTCGTTAGCACATGGCAAGGTGCACCATGTGAACATCTGAGCTTACCGAACACACGTGAACACATGCGCACCTGCACCAGAGCCAGGACTGTGGGAGTGAGAACTTTGAATATGCTTCTGGAGAAAACTGAGCCGCTTCTCACCTCACAAGCTGACCAGTATTTCTCAGCCAATTAAAAACCAGCTTTTGAAAATTAAATTGGATTTAAAAGACATGATGCTAAATCTTAAGAGAGGTCTATTCTGGCTTTTGAAGTTGAGTGTTATTCCTTTATAAGTATAAACAGTTGGCTTTTGTTTGTTCTCTATCTCTATTTAAAAGATTTCTTTCTTTTAAAGATATCTGTTTATTTGAAAGAATGGGAGAAAGAGAGAGAGAGATCGAGATCTTCCATCTGCTGGTTCATTCCCCAGATGGCCATAGTGATGGACTGGGTCAGGCAGAAGCCCAAAGCCAGGAACTCAGTTTGGGTCTCCCCGGTGTGTGGCAGGGACGCAAGCACTTGGACCACCATCTGCTGTCTTCAGGCAGTCCATATGGCATGTCGACCTCACAAGTACTGGCTTACCTGCCTGTACTGTGATAGCTGCCTCCTAACTCTCTGTCTTAAAAGGTGAATTCTATTTGCGTTACTGTTTAAAAGATTTATTTTATTTTATTTGAAAGAATTACAGAGAGAGGTAGAGTCAGAGAGAGAGAAAGGTCTTCCATCCACTGGTTCACTCCCCAAATGGCTGCAACGGACAGAGCTGAGCTGAGCTGAAGCCAGGAGCCAGGAGTTTCTTCTGGGTCTCCCATGTGGGTACAGGGGCCCTTGGGACCTCTTCTCCTGCTTTCCCAGGCCACGGAAGAGAGCTGGATAGCAAGTGGAGCAGCCAGGACTCAAACCAGTGCCCATACGGAATGTCAGCACTGCAGGCCAGGGCTTTAACCTGTGCCACAGTGCTGGCCCCTCTATTTCTTAACATGGATCACATCAGCAAGGTAACAGCCATACCCAAAACTTCCCAAAATGTCCTTGATGTGTCTTACAGTCAGTACCCACCACTAGCCTTTAGTGTTGTACTCATTTTTTTTTAATTAGAAAATGAAATGCTTGAAAAAGTATCTGGCACCATCAGAGGAGGAAATTCTCCCTCATCCTGTCTTCTCTCTGAGGAGAAACTACTGTCCAGGCAGGATACCGATTTTACAGTGTGAGGAGGAGATGTGCTAAGGAACCATGGTGCTGTTTGATCATGGAAAATAAACACCACTCTGATCCGCAATGCAGGGAGGAGCGTGGTTGGCCAGATGCATTGCTCTAACAGCGTGGCCTAGGGTCAGAGAGCTGTGGCTAGGACTCAAGAGAACGAGGAGGTCCCTGGGACCCATTTCTCATGTTTTGTGTCAGGAATGTGGAAACCAGGAATCCCTCTTTGGAGAAAACACATTTTAAAAAAAAAAGGTTTATTTATTTATTTATTTGGAAAGTGATGGTTAAAGAGAAGGAGGGGGAGAGAGGAGAGAAAGAAGGGGAGGGGAGGGATGGGTGAGAGGGAAAAGGAGAAGGAGGGTAAGAGGAGAAAAGGAGCGGGGTAGGGGGGAGAGGGAGAGGGAGCAGGAGAGAGAAATGGCTTCCATCCATTGGTTCACTCCCCAAAGGGCCGCAACAACTGAGGGTGGGTCAGGCTGAAGCCAAGAGCTAAGAACTCCATCCAGGTCTCCCCAGTGTCAAGGACTGAAGCACCTAGGCCATTTTCTGCTGTTTCCCAAGTGTATCAGTAGGTCGCTAAATCAGAAGCAGAGTAGCGGGGACTAGAACTGTCCCTGTGATGTGTCAGGTGAGCATTCCACATGGTTACCTAACCTGCTGGTTCCCAACACTGGCCCCAGAAACCCATTTTACAGTGCAGTTGTATGGTGTAGTATTTTACATGTTGAAATTGTCAAGTCTTGGCTAGAGCCACAGCTCACTAGGCTAATTCTCCACCTGCGGTGCCAGCACCCCAGGTTCTAGTCCTGGTTGGGGCACCAGATTCTGTCCTGGTTGCTCCTCTCCCAGTCCAGCTCTCTGCTGTGGCCTGGGAAGGCAGTGGAGGATGGCCCAAGTGCTTGGGCCCTGCACTCACATGGGAGACCAGGAGGGAGCACCTGGCTCCTGGCTTCGGATGGGCGCAGCATGCCCACCACAGCACACCATCCATAGCGGCCATTTGGGGAGTGAACCAACGGAAGGAAGACCTCTCTCTCTCTCTCTCTCTCTCTCTGCCTGTCCAAAAAAAAAAGAAATTGCCAAGTCTTCAGAAATTGATTTCCTTTAGCCACGTTATTTTGTTCTTAACTCAGTCCTTTGTCTTTTCCTCTCTCCCTCCTTCTCTTCCTTAACCCCTTGCTGTTATTAGTGAACGAGGAAGAGGATGTCATATCCCTTAAGTATACCAACCTAACATCAAACCCCCTGAATAGATTCCATTTTTTTAAAGAGGATAGAAACTAAGAAAATGTTGCAGCCACAGAATCTTGGAGAAGGAGAGGCACTCCTGGGTCCTTGCTAACGTCAAGCAGGTTTGTCAAGGAGATTCAAGGCTAGCAGCTCTTGTTTCGATTGCAACGATGCTAGTTGAGCCTTGATGTTGTTTCCCAGGGAACAAGCAGATTATGTGGTGCGCTAACAAGGTCATCTTCACCTTTGGAAATTAATAACTGCATGGGAACAGTGCTCTGTGCTTAGGTGATTTCTCTTTTCCTTCCTCTGGGCTCTGCGCTCTTGCATGCAGAGCTCTGCCCTGTTTAATTCTCCACTCATCCCGACACGGAGCAAAGGTGTCGTTGTTCTTTCCCTTGTTTCACAGATGAGAAAACTGGGGTTCAAAGAGGCTGAATGACTCAGCGCGGGGTCACTCTTGGAGGTGATGCGAGTGCCAGGAATAGCACCCCTATCTGCTTGCCCTCTCTCTGTTCCCTGGTCCAATGTGACTGTTACAAGGCCCCGTGCCTGTCCTCACATGGAGGAGCTGAAATGTCCCTTTGTTAGGACACTCTGCCTGTGACAAGACTGACCAGGCACAAAGAATATTATGACAAAGGACCAGTCTTTTTTGTTGACTCTGCCCCCGGTGAAATCCCACAGCCACTCTGTAGGAGAAACATGAGCCATCCATTAGGATTGTTTTCCCGTTAGAGCCAGCTGGAACTGGATTTTGCAGAAACTGAAGACATGTCTTGTGGTCTCAGTGCTAAAATGAGAGCCAAGGGAATCAGAGACACTTTGCTGCCCTTTGCCAGTTGTTTCTCTCCTGTTTCTCGCAGCCTTAAATTCATTACCAACACTGTGTATTATAACTCAGAGCTATTCATCATCTGCCTTGCACATATTTGCAGCCAAGGAAGTTGCCCAACTCATTAAAACCTGCCATGATTCAAATCTTACGACCCTGGGTGACATCCCAGGAGGTAGCTCGTGGCATGTATTCAATCATCTCCCTGGGACGAGAACATGACCTCTGACGTAGGAAGCTGGCTCTCCACGGAGTGAACCTGGAGCTAGGAACTGAGGGAAAGCTCTTGAAGAGAGCTGACTCTTGTCGTTGTCTAGCAAGGGGCTCACTTCTGGCTGCCAAGTCTGCCTCTCGATGAGTGGCTACTGCAAAGTCAGCCATTGTAATAAAACCGCCCAACTCTTCAGTATTCTCTCTGCTCTCTCTAGTTCCCATGTGCACAATAAAGTGAACCACCCATGTGAGCATCTGCAGATCTTGTGTCCATCATGACTGCTATTCTGATTTGTTTATTGGAGAGGCAGAGCTACAGATAGAGAGAGGGCCAGAGAGTAGGAGGTCTTCCATCTGCTGGTTCACACTCCAAAATGGCGACAGTGACTGGAGCTGAGCTAATCTGAAGCCAGGATCCAGGAGCTTCTTCCAGGTCTCCCATGTGAGCACAGAAGCCAAAGCACTTGGGCCATTTTCCACTGCTTTTCCAGGCCATTATTAGGGAGCTAGGTCAGAAGTGGAGCAGCCAGGACTCAAAGCGGCGACCATTTGGGATGCCAACATTGCAGACAGCAGCTTAATGTGTTATGCTTGGCAACAGCCCCTATGTCCAGGGCTATTGATGTGTAGGTTAAGCTTCCTCTGTGTGCCCCTTCAGGACAGATATGGACCTTTAGTTTTCACCGTCCTGCTGGATCATAGCTCTTTCAATCTTTCTCAGTTGACAGCCTAGAAATGTTAGCTGAGTGGCTGTATTTTCTGTGTCTTCGTACAGCACACGGAGGACCAATGTCTGACTTCCCTCTGTGTCAAACAAGGAGATGACTTGGGTTGGAGACATGGATGCCCAGGGCGTGTGGTACCTCTTTTGCTTACCGTGTTCTTTAGAACCATGGCTCATTTATCCCGACATTCTTCCCTCTTGTCTCTAGACTTGACCATAGGATCCTTCTGCAGAGAATATTTCTGTCACTGAGTTTGCTTTGAGTTGTGGTACAAGGAAAATTCCATCTTCATTCCTTGACGTAAACATTGGGGAAAGTGGCTATTTTTATGTAAAAAAATGTTTGTATACAACGGAAAAATAGTCTTCACGAAATAACTCAATAATAATTCAGTGAGGGGAAGTGTTTGGTCATGTTAACTTTGGTTTTCATCCTGCAAGTGCACCCAAGGTGTAAAGGAGCAGGCTATGAAGCCTGCAGAACAGTCCCTCTAGACGCGATGTATCCTTGCCTGTTCCTCTAGGGTTGTTTCTGTCTAGATGTTTAATGTGGCTTTCGTTATTAGGAAGTTAAGCTTAAGGGACAGATGGAGAGGTACAAAGGATAATTCCAGACTGGCACAGTCATCAAGAAACAGTACATGAAAAATAACTTCTGGTAGGTAGAGCAAATGGACCGTGAGGAATGGAGAAGGTTGGCATTCAGTGGACTCATCAGTAACCCGTGGTATTCACCAGTGTGCCAGTTTCACAGTGAATTAGGGTGATTCATGCTTGCTGCTGTGTTAAATACTCCTTCAATCCAGATGGTGCAACTTGTATTTATCAAGAGCGTTGTGCACCAGGTAACCTTTTATTAGCAGGTCATTTCAAGCAGTGAATCAGGATCCCAATGCCTCTCCCACCTTGGAAAGTTGTCTTAAATACATAGTCTCCTAAATTATAGCAGAAGGGAACACAGATAACCATGTTTAGGGTTTCTTGCTGGAGATTTCTCCTTTTGACTAGGATGCAAAGCAGGAATTTCACCCAAGTACAAGAATTCTTGAAAAACTATGAAAAATTGATGTACAGATGGCTAAGTAAATTTGTATCAAAATAAACAGATGTTTTAATTTCATTTTTCATGAACTTTTTGAGGTAACCTTGTAAAAGGCCTGTGTACCCAAGAAGAGGAAAATTAATTGCATCTCACGGTCTGGGGTTGGTTGAAAATGGTTCGTCTGTGGCAGATAAGAGCAGCATTTGCTGATAATGACAAGAAGAGTTTGGGGAAGATGGATTTCTCATTGTTGAATAGCCCTGACCCACCTTACTGAGTTCCCTGTTGCCATAAATTAAACCATCCCTTGGAAAGAACCAGTCTAGCTTGTGTGCTATGGACAGGAAGTACAGTCTTATCATGCATTTAGTAATTCAGCAAATACGTGTGACTACCAAGCTCTATCCTGATGATGGTGCCCGACTACTACCTTTTCTTGGGCCATGGGTGATTTTTAGTATCTAGTGCCGGATCTGAGCAATCTAACTTATGCACACACCAACTCCTCCTTAAGAGTTTTCCTTCATCCTTGACCAAAAATGAAACGAGGAGGGAGGAGGGAAGGGAGGGAGAGAAAGATTAAGAGAGATATTTCTCTGCTTATGGGAAGGTGTCTCTAAAATCTGGCACTTTTTCTGCCACATTTGAATAATTCCTTCCTCCACACATGTTGGCCTACTCAACACTGTAAGCAAATTCTCCTTCATCTCTCTTTTTACAAAAGTGTACAAACACAGTGGATGCATCCTTTTATCCTTAAAAGATAATTGTTTTACTTCTTTTTGGAATGTTTCATAAGGTCACATAATCAAAAATCACCTAATACAAAAAGATAAACAGAAATTCCTTCTGGGATTTCTGCTTCCTCATCTAACCAGTTTTCAGAGCCCCTACACCTTTCTAAACAACAGCTATTAAGTTATCAGGTGCCCATTGCAGGTTTTTGTTGGATATATGCAAATGCATAAAAATGTCACGAAGATTTTTATATCATGAAATTATGAATGCAGGAACCTGGGACAAGTCAGGTAAGCAAATGTTTGCACAACTGGTGCAAGGGGGCATCACCAGAGGATGTAATCTAATCAGTGTCTTCTATTTATTTTCCAAATCAGATGTAAGAGGAGACATTTTTCATAGCTAATGAACAACTTCTACTTTAGTTCTTGCTTGCTTCCACTCACTGTTAACCTTTTTGTTTGTTTGTCTCAAACAATGTATTTGGTTTTGAGAGGCTAAAAATAAAAAATGTTTTTCTTTAAAGGGAGATTATTTTAGGCTTAGGGAAATAGATATAAAACCAGGAACATGTGGTAATGATAGGCTTATGATCTTTTTGAAATTATGTGCAATGTGTCTGTTGCATTTACATCCATCAACTGCAACCAAAACAAGGTGATAATTAAGGTAACTGCAGATGGATAGCATGAGAGTGTTAAGCCAACTCTCAGTTTCATACTTGTTCCTCACTCTCAGGCAGATCTCAAACAACTCTAATTTCATGGTCATTCTAATGAGTCCGGCAGCTGTCTATATGCTCAGAGCCTTCCCCAGACACTGTTAAATATTTTTAATATATCACCTGTGGCTCCCTGAGATGTTAATTGAAGTTAAATGAATGGGGAAAATGAAAAGATTGTTGTAGAAAATATGTTTGAGAAATGCTGTGCTGGATAAAATAAGTATGATTCTTGACTCCAGGACTTCTGAGACCTAGAATAAGCCATCCTGTGCTCTGTGAATTCCATGTAAGATGGTCTGCTTGTCAAGAGTCTGTCAACCTCATCGGGACACGCCACCTTTTGTTGGTAGAATACGTTAGAGAAGTCTTGCTTCTAGAGACTTTGGGAAGCGGGTCTCAGTCGAGCTGCTGAAACCTTTGCAGTTGGCTGGAGGCCCACAGACTAGCTCGGTTCCATTTCCAGAACAGAAATCTACATGGTGTCTGTGCTATGGGCGCGGCTGGCTGCAGCTGAATGTTTTGATAACAGAAAGTTCAGTCCCTTAAAAATAGGCTGCATCTATAGTTGGAACGCTCTTCCGCTGGGAAATTTTATAGGCATTTTACAGCTAGAAAATTTTACCTTCTAAATGTTTGCCTTTGGGACCTGGATCTGATCTCTAGATTAAGGAACTCCTATTTAAGTTTAAGAATCTTTTCTATTCACGATGATAAGTGCCCGGAGAACAAAGAAAAAGAAGTGCTGTTGGAATCAGCTATAAATCATGACCAAAGATGAATTTAAAATAATTTTGTAAAAAGTCACTTGATTTGAAATTTATATAATAATAGAATATTATTAAATAAATAAAAACAGCTAATTTTCTCTTAGGTCTAATAAAATATAAGCGGTTTATAATTCTGCATGTTTGTGAGGATGAGTGATTATTCAACAAAACTAGATTTTAGCACCAGAGTTTATCCATGCTGACTGTTCAGCATTAGCAGCTCAAATCAAACAGGATAATTCTGACTGATGTTCAGTCAGTGTCATCAATTTTCCTGAGGTCTTCTCTTAATCACTGAATATCCCAATAAACGTATCCCACAGCCCCATTTATTTATTTATTTAGCTAGCTCATTAGTTAACTGTATATCTTTGCAAGTTCTCATTTAGTAGTGACTTTGTGTGTTGCTTCTAGCCATTTCTGGTATTAGTAACATTGGTTACATGAGAGTCTTTCTTCAAAATCTGTAATTGTTGTTCGAAATTGACTTACATTTATGTCTGTTGTATGATACCATGTTCACATGAGTGAGTAACTGAAACAAGATGGTTAGGTTACCGACTTGGAATGGCTGGATTCTTTGGGCAGCTTAAAATTGTAGATTATGTAGATACAGATAATGAAGGAAGTTTCTCAGTAGCAACCAACTTATGTGCAAAATACAGTATGAATGAACTCCACAAATTTTATGTCCTCATCTGTTATTTTTTTCCATTTCTCGATGATGACATCCTTGGTGTGCCAGTTAAGAATATTGCCATCTTGACTTATTGTGGACTTTCTCATTTCTAGATTCTAAGTTGATGGCCATTTAGGTTTCATCTTCTATTTGTGTAGTGGCGTTGTTTCTTCTAAAGATTAGGGGTGTCAGATGTGTTAGTAACTAGAGTAGGTGAGTAGGTGTTAGTGTTACATCTACCTTGCTTCCATCAGCTTCATGCACCTGATCAATAAGTGACCAGAATGGATGATGGAGTTCACAGCTCTGACCAACAATTTTTTCTTGACCTTAACCTCTTGGGTATGAGAACCTTTATCAGCTTGCTATGTAAGATCTCAGTTCCCATGTTTGTATTCAAGATCCTTTTCTCCAAGCACTTAAGTCTTACTCCCCGTGTCCTTCCTTCTCAAAGGGAACATCAGTCTACCAGGACTGCGCTGAGGTACCTGGAGAGAGCTCATTCTCCTTTGTTCCAGTTTGTCCCTGTACCCTCTGCAAAAAAGTGCCTTCACATTCTTCATAGTCCTTAGTCTAAACCCTGACCCTTTCTAAGAGAAACAAGCCAGCCAACCACTAATCACTAATAGGCTCATAGGGTGCCTTAAAAAACTTCTCCCCCTCCATCCCGAATAACAATGTCAGCCTTCACTAATGATTAAATCGCTCCCATAATCACCCGGTTTCTAAGTTCATATTAAAATATTCTTCATTATTTTAGTTCTTTTCATGTGTTTTGGTATCTCTGGGATATCATTCTTTGAAGCCATGAAATTTAGCATATATTATCTGTTTTTTCAGTCTTATGTGTCTTGTTTTCTACTATGTGAGTGTTAAATAAATATGACTTGGATATTTTAAAGAATAAAGCAAACTCCCTTAAGTCCCCTCCATTTCTGTTCAAGGACAGTGTAGACTGTTTCTTTGTATACTGTTTGATGATAGCAGCCCCAAATAATCAGAATATCTTTTGATTTAGTTTTTCCACCACAGATGTTTTGAAGTACCCTCAAATAGTCAATGAAGTGTCTCACTTTTATGATTTTGTGATGAGTCACATACAAAATAATCATCAGTATTTACAAATACTCAGAGTGCAAATATAAACATCAATATTCACAGTGCAATTATTTTGAAAATTTTATTGTTTATTCTTACAAAGGCAACAGTTATAATTATGATGGTCAAAATTTTTAATAGTTGGAAATGTTTTATTTTTCCTCTTGTGTTTGTTTTATCTTCTACTTTATCTTAGACACAAAGGGGCAAGTTTTACTTGTATTTCATAGTAGTATATACACAAAATGCTTTTAACACATCATGTGTAAATATTGACTTTTGCAGTCTCTTGAATAGCAGATATGAAGAAATTGTATTCATTCAAATATTGCTAATTAACTGATTTCAAAACTGAGAATATTTTCTCAAGTTTCATCTCCTCATGAAGTTATCAAGTTTGTCTTGTTAACATAAATCACATGATTCTGTACATCCCACTAAACTTCAGTGTTATATGTTGAAATTAATGTTAATATATTCTCTGCAAAATGCGGGAAATTCTCTTGGTGGGTATCCTTGGATACTTCCTGTTCATCAAGGTGGTATAAATATTTTGATGAGGTTGACCTAAAGGCTTCACAGTTCATAGAAGGGAATGTGGAAGCTGAATGACAATTAAATACAACAGCTAATGAGATTTATAGCCCTATTTCTTCCTTCAATTAAACATATTGAGTGAAGATTATTCTTAGAACTTGGTTCTTTCAAAAGTCCAGTCCTCCACATCAGAAATTCTTTCCTCCACTTGATCTATAGTCATGTTGAAGCTCTCAAGTGTATTTTTTAGTTTGTGTATTGAAGTCTCCAGCTCCAACATTTCTTCTAGGTTCTTTGTGTATGATTTCTGTCTCACTAGTGAATTTCTCACCCATGTCCTCTATTATTTTCCTCGTTTCTTTATACTATCTGTATTCTGTTTCATCACTTTCACTTTCCTTAGGGTTGTTACATGGAATTCTGTTTCAGACATTTCACAGTTTTCCTTCAGATCAGGGTCAGTTTCTGGAGAACTGATTTTGAGGTGTTAGGCTTCCTTGCTCTTCATGCTACCTGAGTCCCTGTGTTGACATCTGCACATCTAGTGTAGTAATCCTTGGCAAATGATTTTTTGTTTAGGTGGAATGAAGTATATCACTTGGCTTGTTGCTTTGGCTTTGGTTCTAGGTAAGCCCAGATGTGTAACCTCTGAATAATTCATTTTGTTTTAGTCAATGTCAGTGATGTCTGTAACTGCCACAGTTATGTGGTGCACATGTCATGGAGGTACAAGTGTGACTTCAAGCAGATCTTTCTATCACGTAGACAATGGAATAATTATTCTTCGCGTTACCTGTCTTTGAACCTAGCACTTAGGCTTCAGCCTTTGTGCATAAAGGCATAGTCAGAGCTGGTTGGGCATCTCTGTTCTGGTTGGTCACCTGGAGAGCAAACAAGAACCCAGGTGGTAAGGCTGCTGCAGAAGGCAGAGTACACTTGACCCTAATCTGTTGCTATTTATGTTTCAGTCAACCAGATTCATTGCCCCAGTCATACAATTGTTCTAACGAGTCCTGTGTTCATCCACTCTGCACACTTGCTGCAGGCTGACTATGTGCCACCTGCTGATGGGTGATGGGTGACGGGTGATGGGTGACACAGACACAGCCCAGAGTTGGAAACCATTAAAGGTATACATAGGAAGAAGAAGTACAGACATTAACAACAATACACACACACACACACACACACACACGTATGGAAGGTTTACAATAAATGTGTGGTACTGTGAGAGCGTGTCAAAGGAGACCTAGTACTGCAGGAGCCCACAGCAAGGCTTCTCTATGTACCGTTTGAACTGAGTGGGGAGGCATTTGTTAACAGTGGCAGTGAGTTGAGTTACTGGGATAAATGAGCAATACAGGGATATTGTCTTAGTGATTTCTGGTTGGTGAACAGTGTACCTTAGACTGAGTGATTTAAAAAAAATGGAAATGTGTTTCTTGTGGTTCTAGAACTTTGGGAAGTCTGAGATTCAGGTTCCGTGAGATGCAGTGTCTGTTTTAGACTCTCTGCATCCTAGAAGCTGCTGCTATGTATCCTAGTACAGTGGAGACAGGGAGCAAGCTGCCTCGGATCTCTCTCTCTCTCTCTCTCTCTCTCTCTATTTTTGACAGGTAGAGTTACACAGTGAAAGAGAGATAGAGAGAAAGGTCTTCCCTCTGTTGGTTCACCCCCCAAATGGCTGCCATGGCCAGTGCGCTGCACCAATCTGAAGCCAGGAGCCAGGTGCTTCCTCCTGGTCTCCCGTGTGGGTGCAGGGGCCCAAGCACTTGTGCCAATCTCCACTGCCCTCCCTGGCCACAGCAGAGAGCTGGGCTGGAAGAGGAGCAGCTGGGACTAGAACCTGGCGCCCATATGGGATGCTGGCGCCGCAGGCAGAGGATTAGCCAAGTGAGCCACGGGGCCGGCCCTTGGGATCCCTTTTATAAAGGCACTGATACTATACATGAGGGCTCTGGCCTGATGACCTAATTTCCTCAGAAAGAACACACCCAGTCCTTACTACTGCATTGAGGATTTGATTTCAATGGATTTTGGAGAGACGGAAACATTCATACCACTGTAGACAAAGAAGTGTATTGGTTCATTTCTATTTCCATTTGGAAGCTACTATGTGTCCATGCTGTGGTTAGTCCTGAGATATAAGAAAAAAAGGGAGGTTTGTCAAAACCCAAGTGGAGCATATTGCAGGATGAGACTGCTTAAAAAAAAAAAAAGAGCCACTGTAAGCAACCCTCAGGATTCCCCACGTCAAACACAAATGTCTCTCTTTTGTTGGTGTGTGTGGGGGGAGGTGTCCTGTAACTCTATTCAGAGGAGTCTCCATCATACCAGTGCCAGTCCCTGACCGTGAGCCTCATACTGGTGACTTTAGCTCTTTGTGTCTCCGTGTTGTCATCTCCAGTCGTCATGTCCCAGATACTCACCTCGCTGGGTTGGGCGAGTCCGGGAGAAGAGTTGAGGGCTCTCCCAAGCACTGAGACCGTATCAGTTTCAGATGCTGTAGTTACATGGTGTTTTTGCTCATGGTTTGTTAAATGTGAAGTAGATTGAGGAAAATCAATATAATTAAGTGATGAAGAATGCTCACAACAGATTTATTCAAAGTAAATTACCAGGGATAAATAAAACTTTCCGTACAAATTGGAAATTCAGATGTGGAGACAAGAAAAATCTTGAAAGAGGCAAAAATGGAGATGTGAATTGATTCAAATGTATGTATTACCAAAAGGCACTGAGGAAGACTGGAGATCAGTGAAGTTCAGTTAATTGCTATTTTTGGGAAAGGGAAGATAAATGTTTGTAATAAACGTAAATGAAAGATTGTAAAAAAAATGGCTCCCTCAGAACACAGAGGCAGAAACAAATGCTCGTGAGCAGGCAGCTCGGGCGGAAGTGTTTCTCAAATGTCCCTGAAAGTTCCCAGAGACGATCTTTCCTCGGGAAGATGTTTCTCCTGTGGGTAAACTGCTCTTGCCTAGAAATGAAGTGCAGTAATATGTTACATTGCAACCAAACTGATGGCAAGGCTGCTGTCAGAAGTGAAGGGAAAAGAGTCACCTTCTGTCCGGGGAGTGCGTGTTCTAGATTTCCGTCCTTTCTCAGGGATGCCCCACATTCAATCAAAACAATCCCGTAATGAGTGTTGAGTCCTCTTTACTGACCCACTAGAGGGATCTGTTTGGGCATATTATTGTACTGTGAACTTCCTGCCTTACACCTTGTGTTTTACCTGCACAACTGATGAGCGAAGACTTCTTCTCACAAGAAAAAGTTCCCTTTCAGGGAATCCTATAACACTGACATATAAAATATTTGCTTGCTTTTGAAGAAGGCTTTGTATGTTCCAAAGTGCTAGATACATGTGAGTGTGCATCTCCATAAAGCAGACAGAGCGAGTCTCAACAATAATATTTCACAAAATAGGTAACGGAGGCTTTGGGGGAGCTGCTTGGTCAAGGTCACTATGAAAGCTCGACAAGGATTTCATCACAGGGAATGATGCAGAGTTCAGTAGGGAAGCTAGTACGGGCAGCCTACATCTTCAGTTCATCTTTGCTCAAGAATTTTTACCATCACCCTGTTGGATGCAATAGAGAATTCTGAAGCCCTTTGGGACCCACAGTGTCTCTGTCGTGTTACTTACAGTCTAGTGGAAGGATTCTGGCTGGACATCCCCCAGCCTAATTATAGATCATGCCCACTCTGGAATTTGAATCCCAGGTGTCTTACTTACTAGCTGTGTATCCGTGGGGGAAGTTACTCAGTCTCTCAAAGCCTGTTTCTGCTTCCACTGAGTAAAAGGTTAAAGCTATCTTATGTTTATTCACTCATTCGGCGATTACTGATTAAGCATCTGTCACATGTCAAGAGCTCCGCTAGGAAAGTAAGAGATTTTCAGTCTCCAGCAGAGGTCAGGAGAGGTTGGAGCAAAGACTTGAACTGACCCTAGGAGAAGTCGAAAGGCTCAGCTGACAGAGATGACAGGAAGGGCTCCTGTGCAGTTCCTGGAGGTAGTCCTGGAAAAATTGAGAAGCCTGTGTTGTGACTTTGGGCATAGTCTATTTCCAGTCTCAGTTTCCTGATCTGGAGAATGAGGATAAGAATCAGACATATCTCCACGGGTTCATTTATTTTGAATTAAAAGAAAAGATGTGCCATGGAAAGCATCTGATACGTTACCGTGTGTGAGTGTGTGGGTATAAACAGAATCCTTCTCCATGACCTCTCTTTAGAAAAGGGGTCACAGCATAGTTTAATTTTCTGGCTGAACATGTGCTTGAACTCTTGATTTAATTAATTTTATTCTGTTGACATGTCAGGCAGACATTATCCTTTCAATTCATAATTCTTACCCTGTTGGTGTAATAAATTTAATTTTGATTCTTTAGGAATGTAGTCACAAAAAAGGGGGGAATGTCAAAAGAAATGTGTTCTAAATTTTATGGTTCAAAAAATACAGAAGCTTTGTTTTCTTATTTGTAATTTTTCTACTTGAGTATTCTTTTTTATTATTATTATTTTTGACAGGCAGAGTGGACAGTGAGAGAGAGAGACAGAGAGAAAGGTCTTCCTTTGCTGTTGGTTCACCCTCCAATGGCCGCCGCGGCCGGCGCGCCACGCTCATCCGATGGCAGGAGCCAGGTGCCAGTGCTTTTCCTGGTCTCATATGGGGTGCAGGGCCCAACCTCCTGGGCCATCCTCCACTGCACTCCTGGGCCACAGCAGAGAGCTGGCCTGGAAGGGGGGCAACCGGGACAGAATCTGGCGCCCTATCTGGGACTTGAACCTGGTGTGCCGGCGCCACAAGGCGGAGGATTAGCCTGTTGAGCCACGGCGCCGGCCTCTACTTGAGTATTCTAATCAGCTACTTTTTCCCTCTGTATCCAGGCCAAAAGCGTCTGAAGAAAACACTTTAAAATTGTAATTTCAGGTATAAGGTAGCTGGGGACTCTTCTGCTTGATTTAGGTGAATGCCTGTCATCAGTGTTAGTAGGATAATATGGATAAAAATAAGTTTCAGAAGTTTCCAGATTATACTTAGCCATAGTAGGAAATTGAGATTTAACTATAACATATCTCCTTCTTCTACTTGCTTGTTCATTCCGGACTTGTTTCTCAACTGGCTGAGCTGCACCAGTCATGACTATTCAGCAGGTGTTTATCATGTATTTTCATGGCACGGACTGAAATGCAATGGCTAAGAATCAGACAAAAAGCCATGTTCTATTCCTTGGCCTTCCAAGATAATTCACATTAACATATAGCCAGTACATTGGTAGAGTATGCTTTAAGGATAAGGCATAGTTTTCTTAATATATTTTGAGCATTTCAAACTCTTTGTTAATTCAGAAGGGTTTTGATATTGCCAAGCAATAATTAGCAAGAAAGCAATAATAAATAGTAAATTTGTGTCACTCACTCAACCGAGAAGTTTGGAGATTGATGACTTTGTTACTGATGTGTAGGATGATGTCTGTGCTGATCACATCAAGTTAATTCACTATAGTCTCTAATGGTGTATCTGATTGAATGTCTGATCTACTTTCATCCACTCTAATGTAATTCTCACCACTTGGGGTTGGCTTTGTTCTCCCTTTAGATCCGCAGGCTGGGCTGAGTTGTTTCGTGTGCATGTGATATAAGGCAACCCTGTCTCTGAGGTGTGACTTCTGTAGGAACTTCTTCTAAATTTTCGTTTCATTTTGTCAGAGTGTCTATGCATGGGTTCAGCATCATAAATCCTCAATATATCATTAGCATGTGTGTAGCCAAGATCGGGAGAATGATCTAGAGACTTGCTGGATGCTGGAAGCCTCAGCAAAGTCCGCAGAAGCAGGCTGTTTTAAAATAGCAGCCCCTACGTTCTGGAGACAGGCCAATATCCTCATGTGAACTAGTTTGAATGTCAGTTCCAAAGGCAACATCCTGTTGCCTAGAGGGATCTCTTCATCCAGCCAATATGTTCCCTCACGCTGTGTCCCCACTTGGACCTGTGTGTGTGTGCTGCTGTGATTCCAAGTCCCAGACGGAGCACGGCTGCTGAGGAGCAACCTGGTTGGCTTGGGAGTGTGCCCACTGCAAAGAGTGTGCCTGTGGAGTGAGAAAGATTGTCGGCAGGAGGAGAGCTGGGGCGGACGGCAGGTAAATCCAGACGGCTGTTTGCATGAGAGCCTTCTGCTTAGTGGGAGGCGCAGTGCCCAAGCTGTAGTTTACCATGGACGGATGTCCTGGTGTCAACACCCCCGGCAATTCTGCAGTCAGGTCCCCGTGTCTCAAGGGAATGCCTAGACAGCAGCTTCTACCTCACCTGTTATTTAAAGTTTCAGAGGCCTTTGCTACCAGGAGAACACGTGCATCTGCTCTATCATGAGTATCAGGATGACTATTCTCAGGGATGCTGATTTAACAGTGAAAGTTTCCATGTGTGTCCAAAGCCATCTGGCTCGTATTCCTTGTCAACTTCTTGGGCATCAGGCACTGCACTGTGTACTTTACACACCTTGCTTTATTTAAGAATACACCTCTCTGATGGGTATTGAAGGTTCCCGCCAAGGACACTGTACATGGGAATAACAGCCAGATAAGACCAATGTGTTATTTTTAGCAGTAATGTCCTAGCTCCTGGTAAGCCATCATTTTGGCTTTCTTAGTAAGGAATATTGTTCGCTCTCTTTTGTCTCTCTCTATGACTAGACCACAGGACCAGCTTAAGGGGGAGTGTGGCTTACTCTTAGACTCACAGCCTGGGTGGCTGGGGCAGACCTTTGACCTGTTCGTTTGTCACTTTTCAGAGCAGCAGGTCCACTCACTGCTCAGTGAACGTTCTATTAATTGGCCATTAGCATAGCAGTTCCTCTCTCTGCAGCAGGATGGAGAGGAGGAGGACTGGATCTTCTTTTCCCTCCCATGAGCCACTCTTGATGATAGAAATGACCAATCATAAGTAATCTTGGAATGTGCTTCACTTGACTCAAGTAGCCAAGGATTCTCCAAGAGTGATGTTCTACAGAAGAACCCTGTGTCTCTTTAAGCTCAACACGTGGATACTTCAAAAGGTCATGGGAAATGGATTGAAAAGTATTTCGTGGGGTAGGATATTTTGAAATCCATTCTTGGATCTCCATAATATGCATTTTCCATGAAATTTTTGATTACTCTTCTTTGTATGGGTTTCAAAATTTTGAGCATTTGTCTTTTATTTCTGTTTTTCTGGGAACTTCTTGAAGTACCCTTATAGATGTCTCTAGAGTTTAGACTCTAAATAACATTGTTTCCTGCTTTTCGTAAGGAATGAAATACGAGACTTCAGTTTGCAAACTGTTGAGCTCTTCTTTCTTGCTAGGCACACTGACCACTTTTTAAAATGTTTTTTAAATTTTTATTTTGATTTATTTATTTTTTTTGACAGGCAGAGGACAGTGAGAGAGAGAGAGAGAAAGGTCTTCCTTTGCCATTGGTTCACACTCCAATGGCTGCCGTGGCCAGTGCACCGCGCTGATCCGATGGCAGGAGCCAGGTGCTTCTCCTGGTCTCCCATGGGGTGCAGGGCCCAAGCACTTGGGCCATCCTCCACTGCCCTCCCAGGCCACAGCAGAGAGCTGGCCTGGAAGAGGGGCAACCGGGACAGAATCCGGTGTGCCCCGACCCGGTCTAGAACCTGGTGTGCCAGCGCCACAAGGTGGAGGATTAGCCTAGTGAGCCGCGGTGCCGGCCTAGGCACACTGACTACTGTTGCATTGTTGGACAAGGTAGAGAGAGAACATCCTTGAGCCGATCAGAAGATTTCAGAATTCTGACATGAGTACAGCATGGAAGTTGAAGAAGATACTGGGGGAGACGAATGTGTTAGACACTATAAATCAATATTGAAACAGAGCTTAACACATTATAGCTCTTCTGGAAAGAACTTCAGGTTCTGATTGTCAGTTATTTAATGTTCTGTTCCTAGACAGTGGGATTACCATTGAAGTGAGACACTTCGACTGCCATTGGCATGGTCTGGTTTCAGGCAGCAATCCATTAGTTGTGCTTAAATGGATAAAGAATGTTGAATAATTAAGTGAAGGGGAAATAGGAGACCTGCATTCTAATTTTGCCTTGGCTATGGAGAGGAATGAGGTTGACTTTTTGTCTCTCCCAGGTGGGTATTAACTCAGTTTTCTCACCTGTATGATAAGGGGGTGACCATAGTTCTTTAATAATCTTGGATGATCTTTAATTCTGTGTTCTAGATACATCCAGATCTTTTCTAACAGTAAAGGCAGAGAAAGAAGGCATGCACACACACACACACACACACACACACACACACAGAGAGAAAGAGAGAGAGAGAGGGGGTGGGGGGCTAGACAAACAAAATTTCAGAACTCTAACACTGATAGAGCACAGGACTTTAAGAAGAAACCAGGGGACAACTGATGTGCTGGAGAATATATTCTAAATGAATATTGAAATAGATCCTGTCTGCTTCCTCCTCAAATGCCTGCAGTAGCTGGGGCTGGACCAGGACAAAGCCAGGAGCTAGTAATTTAATCCAGGTCTCCCCTGTGGGAGGCAGTAACTCAACTCAAACCTAGCTTAGCCTTTGCCACAGCCTCCCAGGAAGCTGGAGTCAGGAGCCAGAGCTGGAACTTAACTCAAATCCAGATACTCTGATGTGGGATATGGGTAGCTTCATCAATTTCATAGCATCTGGGCCTAATTGCTAGGCCCAGCACCCATTCCTGGATGCATCTAAATTTGATTTATGCATAAATTTAACCATAAAAATGTTCTTATAATTCTAAAATGGCCTTGACACTGGATTAACACAGCAAATGAAATATTTTGAGGGTTGTTCAGATTCATCTCCATTGTTGACTGTCATTGTTTGTGTAACTTTTAGTAAATCTGTAATAGTTGTATTTTTCCTTTGCACCTGGACTGATGGTAGATGGGCGGCTTGGAGAAATACATCGATGCTTATTTTAGATGTTTTGTTAGCAGTGTCAACTCCGTGATCTCTGCTCTATCTATGCATTATTTATTTCATTTGGTGTGGATTCATAAAACTTCTTCCCATTTATAAGACTATAAATACAGCTGACTGAACTGCTCTAGTCGCTGAACACAGCATGTCTTTTGTGTGAAGGAAGCTAGCTGTCTCTCTGTCATAGGCCTGCTCCATTGTCATTGATTTGCTCTCTTATGACAGTAGTTCAGTGGAGTAACAGGGGAGTTACAACAACTGAGGCTCGCTTCAGTTAGAGTAGGAGACTTGAACTCTTCCTTAAGCTTTAAATTTGCCACCTTCATGGCAGTGTTCACCTCACCTAGTTCCTCCTTGACCCAAATGGAGATTACTTCTCATCCTACAACATGGTTACACTGGTAGACGTAAAGGAAAGTAAGTCTACCCCTCTGTTACGAGAGGGAGGGGAGAGAAAGGAGGAGGGGAGGGAGACAGAGAGGAAGAGCAGGGGCAGAGGGAGAGAGGGAGAATGTCTCCCATGCACTGGTTTTGTGTTGGGGAAAATACTTGAGTTGATTTAATCTACTTTGGAGGTATGCCCTAGGCTGCTTTTTTTTTTTTTTTTTTTTTTTTGACATGCAGAGTTAGACAATGAGAGAGAGAGACAGAAAGGTCTTCCTTCTGTTGGTTCACCCCCTAAATGGCTGCTACGGCTGGTGCGCTATGCTGATCTGAATCCAGGAGCCAGGTGTTTCCTCCTGGTCTCCCATGCAGGTGCAGGGCCAAGCACTTGAGCCATCCTCCACTGCCTTCCCAGGACACAGCAGAGAGCTGGACTGGAAGAGGAGCAAGCGGGACAGAATCCGGCACCCTGACCGGGACTAGAACCGGTGCCGGTGCCACAGGATTAGCCTAGTGAGCCGTGGCGCCAGCCAATGCCCTGAGACAGAAATTTGAAAATACTAACTTTTTTAAAAATATTAACTGCCCAGGGTACTGTGGAGACCTATATAAAAGAGACGAATACCTGTAAGAGCACCCAAAACTACGATGAGGTGGGAAGGCGGAGCCAGCATTGTTATCAGTGAGTTAAGCACTGCTCATGACATTGACTTCCTATAGAAGAGTAGTGGTTTGAGTCGTGGCTGCTTTGCTTCGGATCCAACTCTGTGAAAATGCACCTGGGAAGGCAGCAGAAGATGCCACAAGTGCTCGGGTCCCTGCCGCCCATGTGGGAGACCCAGCTGCAGTCTGGCTTAGCCTTAGCTGTGATGTGAATTTGGGGAGTGAACCAGTAGATGAAATCAATCAATCAATCTCTCCCTCTCTTCCTCTCTCCCTCTCTTCCTCTCTTCCTCCCTCCCTCTCTCCCTCTCTCCCTCTCCTTCTCTCCTTCTCTCCAACCCACACAAACACACTGCCTTTCAAACAAATAAGTGAATCCTTAAAAAGAGAGAGAAGGATTCTGACTTCTTAGTTAGAGAGAGATCACTTCTGATATGAGTTGTTAGTTGTTAACTCTGGTTATGGGTTAGGATCTGTCAAGGAGCTTTTCAACATCTTACAGTCCAGACTGTAACTTACTTCAAATGCATATGGCTTTCTAGTGTGTTGGGCTGTCTGATATGTTGGTATTCTCAGTAGAGACTGAAAGCTACCGTAATGCTAAGATTGTATGGGTGACGTGTGCAGAAGTGGGTGCTCTGGCAGAGTGGTTCTGTGCCTCACGTGGGCAACTCGAGTGTGCACAGTGCTGTGGAATTTTTATTTGAAAACGATGGCCAGTCATATATAAAAACAAAACTGCAGGAGGGCTACAAGACTCTATGAAAGGGGCTCGCCATGTGTCAACAGTAAACCCGCATCTCCAGGGTGCTTCTCAGTAGAGGGGATAGCAAGCCTGTGACGTGGGAGCCCCAAGCCTGGATCCCTGAAGGGACCGGGGACTCCTTTTGAGGATCCAGATAGGAGGACTCACTGTGTGATAACTGAGTCCCACCGTGGCCTAGGGAACTGACGCCTGAGACTACCTTTCTGCCAGGAGCAGAAACGACCAAAGGTCTTTCTCTCGAGGAGGAAATAGAGTGGGGAGGATGGAGAAAAGGCAGAGAAATCAGACGGATCTGTGTGGACTTACTGTCAGGGGAAGTTCCACATTTAGTCTGTCTGTCCTGCTTTCCACGGAGCATTTCGGGCTGCACCTGCGCATTTAGTCACGTGTCTTCAGGGTGGATGCTTGGTGCAGGGTGTAAGGTACCTCTGGAAACTCCCAAATCCTGTATTGGACTGATTGTTTCGAGTCCTTGCTGCGCTTCCCATCCAGCTTCCTGCTAATGCGCACCCTGAAAAGCAGCAGATGGTGGCCCAAGTACCCGGGAGACTGCATTCCATGACGAGACCTAGAAGAAGTTATGTACTCTTGGTTTCAGACTAGCTCGTCCCTGGTTGTTGTGGGCATTTTGGGGGTGAACTAGTAGGGGAGAAAAAACTCTCTCTGTTGCTCTGCCTTTCAATTAAAATGAAAATAATTTTAAAAATAAAAAAAAAAGTTTGCCTTCCCTATGCATTGTTTCAGTAGGGAGTTTTACTTCCACTGGTATTTTATTCACTTGGCTTCCAGGCACTTAGGACAGTCCCTTGGGAATCATTTCTTGAATGAATAAATAAATAAGTGAATGGCTGACTAAATGAATGAATAAGACAGGGTTAGGGCTAGGGTTAAGGCTAGGGTTAGGGCTAGGGTTAGGGTTAGGGTTAGGGTTGGGGTTAGGGTTGGGGTTAGGGTTAGGGTTAGGGTTAGGGCTAAGGTTGGGGTTAGGGTTAGGGCTAGGGTTAGCGTTAGGGTTAGGGTTAGTGTTAGGGTTAGGATTCGGGAACATGCCCCTAACCCTAACCCTAACCTTCCCCAGTTAGTCACCTGCTTCCTACCACACCTGAGAGTTTCGAAGCACATTGTTAGACCTCAAAAGGAAACATGACCTTGATTTTAGAAGTTGTGGGCACACGTCTTCTGTCACCTGACCCAATGCGAAAATTTCCTCTGAAACCAAGTAGTTGTCACTGAGTTTGATTTTGGGCACTTCTCATGGATTTTGGGATGTTCTGGATGATTTAAACCATCTTGAGCTATAATTGCCATTTATTACTCTCTCTTCTTTCTGCCTCACTGAAGCATCCCAACTATTAGTGTCCCTTTGACCCCACAGAACTACAGAGAAAATATTCTAGTCTCACACACTGGCTCTTCAGCTATCTGTAGGTCATCATCAAGCCTGGAGTTTCCTTCTCTCCGCATACACATCCTGGTGTCGAAGTGAGTCTCAGCACTGTAGAGACTTGTCTTCCAGAGTAACTGTGTTTGCTTTCATTGTCTGATGTTCCTCAAAACAAAAGCAGTGCCAAGACCCTACATCCAGTGCTCCCTCTGACGCAGAGTGACACCCATGCAGAAAACTGCACTGCTGTTAGATGGGATGCCTACCTCAGAAACCAACTTGTATTTGTTTCATCAATGAAAATAATGTGGGATGACATAAAGAAAATCAGAAATCATTCAAAACCACCCACTAGCCAAAGACAAGCCCTTTCATAGCCTTTCCAGTAGTTTTCCCTCTCTTCTTTTTCTCTCCCTGTAGTGTCTGGTGTGTGTCCATTGCTGTGGACATCAGCAAACAGACATACAGGGGTCCATCAACAAGTTGGTGGAAGGGCATGCGTTTAACCAAATGCTTAAGATGCCAGTTAAGACTCCCGGGTCCCACATCAGAGAACTTGGCTTCTTTTTCCAGGCCCCAGTTCCTGATTCCAGTTTGCTTCCAGTGCAGACCCTAGGAGGCAGTGGTGCTGGCTAAAGCATTGGGGTGCCAGCCAGCAACGTGGGAGACCTGAGTGGAATTGCAGGCTCCTAGCTTCCCAGGCTCTTGTGTGCATTTGGGGAATGAACAACTAGATGGAAGCCTTTTTCCTCCTCCTCCTTCTCCCTCTCTCTTTGTGTCTCTACCTCTTAAATACATTTTAAAAATCTTATGGAAAAAATTGAATTAAAAGATGTTTAAATGTTTATTTTGAGGCAAAAATGTGTGCAGTATTTCTAATCTGTGTTTTAAACTTTATTACAAGTATTGGACGTTATTACCTGGCTATGATTTTAGTTCTACATCAAAGTTTACACATTCCTGCCAGAGTCAAATGCAGCTCACAAATATTTTATTTCGTCCAGGCTGCAGTGAAATTTTAAAAGCCAGAAGGTTTTGCAGCTTCTCTTGAGAGGGGATAAGGTGGTGATGCTGGCTCTGTAGCCTGCCTTGCCCCTGGTGGAAGCCATGTGACAGGTGCTTTCCAAAGGGCTCTGTTTGTGAGAACCTCCTGGAGAGCTGAGTGTTGTTCCCTGCACATCCCGTTGAACAGGTGTAGGATTTTAGACCAGGGGTGTGCCGGAACTCGGGCCGGAGATCCCTTTTGCTAGAACTGAAGGTTGGTTCCATTTCTCGTCATCTATGGAGTTGTAGCAAAAACCTTTGAAAAACATTCACAGAGATACTTGATAAATTGCTTCTGTGAAATCCTCAACTGGATGTAGAATTCTTAGGCTAAAATGCACTAGCAGTTTTTATAAATAAACTTTGTTTTCTTATTATCATCAGGCTGACAAAGCCATGCTGTCTTTTTTCACTTCCACTCTCATAAGCAGCAATTTGGTCACTCTCTGAAGAGACCTCAAATGTCCATGGGAGATTTAACTAAAGGATGTTTAATTGATAATGTAAGCTTTAAAATCCATGCATAGCTTTTATTTCTTTTCTGTTTCTTAAATATTTATTTTATTTCAAAGGCAGAGCCAGAGAGGTCTTCCATCTGTTGATTCAGTCCCCAAGTAGCCACAACAGCCAGGGCTGGGCCAGAGCAAAGCCGGGAGCCAGGAGCTTCTTCTGGGTCTCCTGCATAGGTGCAGGGGCCCAAGCACTTGGTCTACCTTCCGCTGCTTTTCCAGGCACATTAGCAAGGAGCTTGATCAGAAATGGAGCAATTGGGCTTCAGCTGGTGCCCCATGGGATGTCAGCTTCACAGGCAGTGGCTTTATGAGCTGTGCCACAACACTGGCCCCCAGGCATAACGTTATCATAATAGGCATTTCCATCAACTTTCTGAAGTTGTGAAACAACTTTATCAAAAATAAAGTTGTTCACATTTCATGTTGTACACCTTAAATACAATAAAATACAAACAAAAATAGTTATTACAAAACTATCAAGTTGTTCAATTATTACATTATGTGGATAAATTGTGTAATACCCATTGAAAATGTAGAGGAAACTAAATGTACATATATGAGTTCCTTTGAGAAAACAAATATTTTTGCTATTTAAAAAATATTCCTTTATATATGCAAATACATGCATGCGGATTTGCATGTATTGATATTTTATACACATATGGTTACATGCATGTTTACATAATTTTACCTGTGTTACATTTTCATTTAATGTGACATGACCACTACAGCATGGCTCTGTCCCATATGATTTAATATCTTTGGTTTGGCTGAAAGTTGCTTTCTGTTCCAATATACAGTTTCATTTATGGGAATAATTCCCTGTTGTTGGACACTTAAGTTGTTTCTGAGTTTTTCGTTTATAAATGGTACTCCAATCAATGTCATTTTACATGGACTTGTGTGATTGCTCCTAGCTATATACTTTGAACAAATTCTAAATACGCAGTCACTAGGCCACAAATGCAACTTGCCCCTCCAACAACGTTTTTTAAAAAACTTGTATCCGTGGGTGGATAGTTGATGCTGACATTAAAATATTGTTTGGGGTGCCCACATCGGAGTGTGTGATTTGCGTTCCAACTCTGGTCCTGATTCCTGTTTCCTGGATATGTCCTTGCAGATAATGGCTCAAGTGTAGTTGGGTCCCTGCCACCCATGTGGGAGACTTGGTTTGAATCCCCAGCTCATGGCTTTCACCTGGTCCTGCCCTGGCTATTGTGGACATCTGGGGAGTGAACCAGTGGATTGCGAGTTCTCCCTCTCTCTGTGCCTTTCAAATAAATAAAATAAATAAAAATTTAGAAAGTCTAAATTCTGACGTTTGCATTCAGTTATTTCAGTTAGATTCCGTTTTGTTGGTTTGCTCCTTACTTTCAGCCTGTTGAGGTCTGCTGTAAATTGAGCATATCCTTCAGTAATCTTGCTCTCTCATATCAACGTGTGTTCTAAACACTTGGCACACTTTTGCATCAGCTGGGCATGTTCCTAAAGAGACCCTTGAATTCCTTCAGCGATTGTTACTCAGTACTGCTCCTGTCCTCAGGTGCAGAAATACTACAGGCGAAGTGATTGATTACACAGATAGGATTAAGCCCCAGTGTTTTCCCAGCAGAGTTTACTACTCGGGGTTGGTTCTGCAGAAGTACTGTGGTGTCACTTGCACAGTCGCTTTGATTCTCCATGTATGCATTACATTGTACGAAGAAGCTAATGCTGTGAGATGATTTAAATGTGAAAGTAAGTATGCAAATGATAAATATTATTTATTATTAAGCATAATTAGCAGTTGCTGCACAATTATTTTTCTGCCAGTCAGTGTGCCACATACCTTTCAAAATGAATGCTTCTGATGAATAATATTGAGATAGGAGAAGAATGAATCTTTTCTCAACTTTGTCATGATAGCTGGTATTGCCAGGCACACACCTTGGATGCAATCAATGGACGCTTAGTTAAGCAGGTGGTAATCTTCCCTTGCTCTCCAATTTATCACTAAACGGCTTTTCCAGGGGTTGCAATCATTGCAAGGTGGTAATTGTAGCCTTGTGCTGTATTTACCATTAGAAAATCCCCTTTTTACTGGAGTGTGCCATGCTAGTGAGCACTGGCTTTATGGGTTCTTGTTTGTCATCCACCATGACTAGGTTCCCTTCCCTTTGACTGGGCTCATACAATGCAAGTTGTAACATTTTAAGGTGACTTTTCTATATGCAATTCTGGCTTGCAGTCCGTGTTCTATGCTCTGAGCCTCTCGTAGCCAAAGGGAGAGCTGCGCATACCAGCACTCACAGCTAGCTCAGCAAACGGAAAAACACTGGGGGAGGCTGGTGATCCCTGTGCCATTCAGTGAGATGCTGGTGTTGTAGCACAAGCTGAGTCGTCAGAGTCAGGCGTCAGGCGGGTGAGGACCATGTGAGCAGGGAGTCTCTTTGCTTGATAAAGGCAGTGCATCTGGTTGACGTCTGGTTGGTAGCAGCACCCTCGCTTGTCCGTTCCTGCCCTGGCCTTGCTGGAGCTCCACTCTTACTTGGATGCCTCCCCTACCCACCAGCTGTTCCTCTCCAGCTTTGCTTGGGGATATCTGTGGGAAAGGACTCTGAGAGCCCAGGGCCCGACCTCTGAAATACGAATCAGTGTTTTAGGAGCTGTGCAAAGTAAAATGGAAATCAGGAATCTAACGAAAGGGCCCATGGGCTGACAGCAAGTTGTAATGCCTTGGTGCGCCGTTGATGGGGCTGGAGGCCACACTGCTGCAGCAGGCATGCCTGCCCCAAGGAAAAGCCAGCAGGTTGCATTCAGCCTGTTCCTACTTGGAACTCATAGTTCAGACTTTCTGTAACTGTGAGAGACGGTGAGGAGAGGATACGGATGGTGTCCTGGCCCTGTTGACTTGTTAACATGAGCATCCATCAGAAAATCAAGACTGGGTAGAATTCTGAGCGACCTGAGGGTGTGCAGGTGGCCATACCACCCTGACACATTGTACTACCCAGGTGCTGTCAGGGTAGTGGTTCACCTAAGTGGGCGTCTGTGAACCTCGGCCTGTGTCTTCTCAGTACCAGGCAGGAGCAGCTCTTTCTCCCTGTGGGTCCTGCCCTCTGATGGTTTCTGCAAGGCACGCTCTCAGCCAGGTCTGGAGAGATCCTCTAACTCGCTCCCCATGCCTGGCTTTGCAACGAAATGAAGTGCATGTGCGGGTGCACACACGGTGCTGGGAGAGTGAGCATTGCAGCAGGCGGACCGCGTTTACATCCCACCCCCCCTGCTGACTCGTTATATACAGTCAACAAGTTCTTTAAGTTCTCTGAGTAGCGGTTGCCTTGCCAGTTAAGGAAAAACAGGGTCGGGCCATGCAGGGTTATTGACAGCATTAGCAGTAACTTAGGCAAGAAGGCTAGCACGGTGCTGGCGTGGAAGACAAAAGCCACCAAAGCAATGGCTGCGTCTATAACTCAGAGAAGAGGCCATCCGGGACTGAATCCATGTGGAATATAGACCTATCAGCAGAACTTCGAGTCAGAAAGAGCTCAGCTCACTGTGTGGCTGCTTCCTGTAGTTAAAGGTCTTAACACATCAACTTGTATCCAAACATATGTAGCAGGGGCAATGCGTTTCCAATCTGTGCCATTAGAAGTACAATTATGTAATTCTTGGGTTTCTTAGTGTTTGATTAGTCATTGTTAATAATGCATCAGAGTACTTCTGAGTTTGGCTCTTGCTGAATTATAAATGCTGTTGTTTTATACCTAAGAGGCATGGTCTGCCCACTGCAGGTGGAGAACAAGGAGGCATGTTGGACTGACTGGGATGGCTTCTGGTCTCAGGCAGGGGCTGGTTGGAGTCTGTGGAGCTGCTGGCTTCATTGTTTCGGGGTGTACTTGGGTCAGATCAAGATGCTAGTCTCCAGCTGCTACAGGCACTTTCATGTGGTCTTCGCTTCGTGAGCGCTTCTTTCCTTGCGTTTTTGGGAATACACAGGTGCTGTACTAAGTACAAGCTCTGACAGGCACTCAGTGCTTCCAACCTGCTCATTGTTTCTCTTTCCCAAGAGCAGCCTCAAATTCAAACTCCTGCCAGTTACTGGGATGCCCTGTTCTTTCCCGACTTTATTCCCATCCCTTCCCTCCTCACCACAATCACTCCTGTCAGCTCAGTACCTACAGCGAGCCAGCCCTCCAATCCGTTCACAGTGGTTACTGCTACGTGTGTACTAGTCCCATCTCCATTGGCTCTGCAAGCAGACGTCACCCCTTCACCCATTAGTTAAAAATGATCCTGACTGCTTGCACAGGTCCCTTTTTGAGTTACTGGTAGTGACAAGCAATCATGTTTCTTAGCAGAAGAGTTAAGGACAAAGCCCAGCTCTGTGTTGCCTGAGGAAGGATACCATCTTTGATTAGCAATGCCTGCTGTGGGAGCAGCAAGAGTGAGCAGGAACAGGAGCAGTGATGAAGAGGGCTCCCTTCACTGCCCTTTCTCCAGGGACCTTGCTGGAGATTCGGGCCATGTCCCATTGTGTTGCTGCCTGGGTCATTCGCAGACTGTGCACTTGTCATGTCAAGTCCCTGTTCTTACCATGAAGTCCTCCTGACTCAGACTTCCCATGTGGTAGTTCCTCCGCCAGAATGACCTGCCAAGAGCCCCTGTACTCCACAGTGCTTACCCATGGCTCTAAGAACCTCCCTCAGGTTGTTCTGTGTCTCATCACCATCGTTTGTTGCACAGTAGGAATGATACAGAGGTGATGTGTAGGGCAACAGGGCAGGCACGGCTGTGGACGCCTGCATTCCAGATTGTGGTTCCTGGTTCAAGTTCGCACTCGGGGAGAGCACACCCTGGGAGGCAGCAGCTGATGGCTCACCCATGTGGGAGCCTCAGAGTCCTTTGCTCCTGGTCCGGATCTGGTTCAGCCTCAGCTGTTGCTGGCCTTTGAAGAGAGAGAGAGAGAGATGATCCCTCTCGGACTGTAGTGCTCTCTGTATTTGTCTTTCTATCCGAGGCTCACTAGGCTAATCCTCTGCCTGTGGCGCCGGCACCCAGGGTTCTAGTCCCGGTTGGGGCACCAGATTCTGTCCTGGTTGCTCCTCTTTCAGTCCAGCTCTCTGCTGTGGCCAGGGAGTGCAGTGGAGGATGGCCCAAGTGCTTGGGCCTTGAACCCACATGGGAGACCAGGAGAAGCACCTGGCTCCTGGCTTCGGATCAGTGCAGCGCTGGCCATGGCGGCAATTTGGGGGGTGAACCAATGGAAAAGGAAGACCTTTCTCTCTGTCTGTCTCCTTCACTGTCCACTCTCCCTGTCCAAAAATTAAATAAATAAATAAAAAGCTAGCTTTTTGTAAAAAAAAAAATGGTATGGGTATGTAATTATTCCTTGATATAGCACTTATTCATTGCTGTTCAGATTGGGGACGGAGTTGGGATGACATCCCAGATGAGAAAATGAGTTCTGAAGAGCAGGAAGTGAAAACGCACGTCAGTGAAATTTCTCCTTAAGGAAAAGCCCAGCGTTACAACTTAGGCTCTCCAGTTGGATGCTGTTTCACTGTGAAATATGTCGTTTTTAAGTCAGGTTACCAGATATATTGTCATGCATCTGTAATATCCTTGGAGCACTGAAAAAGAAACTAAATGGCTATTTTGCCTGCAGAGGGCATGCAATCAGACTTCTACTACCAGAATAGTCTTCCGTAAGCTTCTGTTCTGCTCTTCACCTGTTATATCCATTTACTGTTGTGATGCCGTAGCCCTGATGGGGTCCTTGGCCTACATGCACAAGGTTCCTGGGGATTATGCTAATGTAGATTCTTCTGAAATTTTAAGCAGAAAGTATATCCCAAGCATCTCCCATTTGGTTGGGAGCCTGTGGTTATAGTAGAATAATTTAGAGGAGTGAAGTGATATTTGTCGTTGAGATTTGAATGCTTAATTTGAAGATAATAAAGGAAAAATCATTACTAATACGACAAGGGATATTTAAAATAAAATATGCTTTTAACTGTGCCACTAACTTTTTATAGCTTTCCTGATAATTTATTAAGTATTATAATCATTGCAACAGAAGGTAACATCTCACTTCACAATTAAAGCCTTCTCAGAAATAAGCAGGAGTCTTTTGGCTTGTTCATTTATTTTTTATAAGGTACAGGGAAAGAAAAGGAGGGATACATGGAGAAAGAATGGGGAACGCCATTTCCCTAAATCACATTTGAAGGCAGGTGGAGTTTAATACAATCCAGGAAGGGAGTCTGGAAGGCAAGGGTCATTAAAAGCAAAAAGCTTCTGCAATTATATTAGAGACCTTGAGAGAGTTGTAGTGTTGCGTGTCAGTCTCTATCATTTCCTCAAAACGTGGTCATTCACCTTGATCCATCGTGTGCCAAGGAGATTTCATCGGTTGGGTTGGCATCCCAGGATCATAATCCAGCTTTATAGGACCCCAGCCTGAGAGCAGCGAAGTGTGAACCCACACATCAGGTACAGAGAGAAGCAGAAGTAGCACTGAGATCAAATGGGAGTGCTGCCTTCAGGGTGAGATCGACCTACGGAATTGTAAGTCGAGGGTGAGCAATCCGTGCACCAGTGCCGTGTTCAGCCTCTGATTTAGCTGGAATATCGGGAGCCCATTGATAGAACTGCATCCTGCAACTAACTTACAGTCAGAACATCAGAGAAGAAGAGGTGGGGGCAAGCCATGGTTCACAGGATGAAACCAGAAATTTTCATCTTTTTCTCGAAAGAATAGTCATCAGTTCTGTGCCTACTACGTGTAATCCAGGAGGCCATGTTTTTCCCAAACATGGTCTTTTAGGAAAGACTGTCAAGAATTACAAGTATTGTCAGTCATTCTCCAAGTCAGGTGTAAAATTATGCCAGAGTGCTACTCAGGAATCCATACTGTTGTTCAGAAAAGTCTAAACCAGAACTGTAGCATTTTTTTTTAATTTGGCCAATATAGATGGCAGGAAATATTGATTTACGAACTTTTATTTTCAACTAAATGGTCATGTAGAGAAAAAGCCAATGGTATTAGAAACATAAGGGTTTTTTAAGATTGATTTATTTATTTGAAAGGCAGAGTTAGAGAGAAAAGGAGAGATACAGAGAGAACTCTTGCATCGACTGGTTTACTCTCCAGATGAGCACAGCAGCCAGGGCTGAGCCAAGCTGAAGTCAGGAGCTTCATCTGGGTCTCCCACACGGGTGCCGGGGCCCGAGGTCTTGGGCATCCTCCACTGCTTTCCCAGGTCATTAGCAGGGAGCTGGGTCAGGAGTGGAGCAGCCCTTCCTAAACCGGCGCACATGTGGGATGCTGGCGCTGCTGGTGGGAGCTTTAACCCGCTAAACCCAGTGCTGGCCCCAAACACAAGTTAAACAAGCACAGAGTTGGGATAAATGAGAGAAAATAAGGAACTGTTTCAAAGCTAAACCAGTTCCAATGAGCAGATGGAAAATTTACCTACTAACTGTGGGTTGGCTGCTTCTGCCTGCCTACCTGTATGTTCATTCCACAGAATCCAAGGTAGGACTCAACAGCGATGATGTCCTAGTCTGGTTGCAGTTACTGTTCATGCATTCCTTATGGTGGAAGGTCAGGAAACTTCTAGAATGGTGTCCAGGCCCAGCAGACTGTCAGTAACCACGTGTTAGATGAATGGATTGATGATACAGTCTGTTTATGAAGAGAGATTTCTGGCATTTCTCCCATCTTTTTCATTTCATTTATCATTTAACAAGATATTTTAAAAATATTATTTCTCTCATTGTGGCACAGTGAGTTAAGCTGCTGCATATGATGCCAACATCCCATATGGGTGCCAGTTCGAGTCCTGCCCATTCCACTTTCCATCCAGCTCGCTGGGGATGCAGCAAAAGATGGCCCCAGTGCTCAGTCTCCTGCTACCCACTTGAGAGACATGGATGGAGCTGCAGGCTCCTGGCTTCAGCCTGGCCCAACCCTGGTCATTGCTGCCATCTGGGAGTGAACCAGTGAATGGAAGATTGAGCGATCTATCTATCTATCTATCTATCTCAATCTCTTTATGTGTAACTCTGCCTTTCAAATACATAAATATATCTTAAAAATTATTTCTCTTCCAGGACTGATATGGACACGGATATAATACTGACCTGCATTAATAACTGTTTAGGAATTTAAGTTTATTAGGAGAGAGTAGTATTTAAAATCAAAGTCAACTAAGGAATATATCATTATAGTTCAGGCTTAGTCCATATTAAATATTATGATTTTAGTGTCTGGGATTGAGTCCTACCATCGCTTCCAGTCCAGCTTTCTTTGCTAATGTGCTGAGAGGCAGCAGATGATGGCCTAAGTTCTTGGGTTCCTGATAGCCACACGGCAGACCTGGATTGAGCCTTGGGTTGAGTTCCTTAGAGAATGAACCATCAGATGGAAGATTCTCTCTCCCTCTCTGTCTCTCTCTGTCTCTGTCTCTCTCTCTATCTCTTTATCTGTCTCTCTCTTCCCACTCCCAGCCTGTCACTCTGCCTTGCAAATAAATAAATCCTAAAAATAATATGGCCCTTAATTGAAATTGATAGGAAGACATTGAGTTGAATCCACATGAGCATCTGTAGGCTTTGAAGAGTTTCATAACAGCGTGTGTCACTGGAACAGGCTTGACTGGCCCTAGTCCCAGAAAGATCCAGGCAGGAGAGGGACAGCAGGCATCAGTAGGTTTCTGAGGACAGGTGAGAGAAGGGCTGGTCAGTGTAGGACACATGTGGGTCACACAGATGAGTAGGACTTGGCAAGTTTGCATCTGGTGGGGTGTTTTCAAGGGGGACTCCTGGATTCTTCTTCGCATGATGTTAATATTCTGCCCTGAGAACATGGACTGTTGGAAGATGGCGCTCTGCCCCAAGATAGAATTTCATGGCAAAAGGTCACGGGGCTCCCACCCAGTGAACATAGCATTTCAGCAGTCCTGAGAAGCTCAGTGTTGCCTAAATCTAGTTCCACGGTCATTTCCCAAACTTACTCCATCTCACATCCCCCAACCCACAGCACCAACTCAGAGCATACATTAAACATAGTGGGCGTGGAAAAACTAGAGCGTGGTTCCCATTTATGTCTTTAGTTGGAGGTGGTGGTGTAGGAAGCAAAATGGAGAAGACATCAATAGAGGCAGTTGGACGATTCCTTTTGCCAGTACCCAAAATGAGTAAAAATTAGTGCTTGTGCCCTGAATTGTGCAGTGCCCATAATGTCCTGTGCTGTTGGTTTTGCTGTGAAGACAGCTGATCATTGTTCCTCAACAAAGGAAACCTACTTATTTACACCTTCTTTGTAGAAATATGATGGTACCAAAAGACTAATGTAACATTAACTTGTAACCTCCCTCCCAAAAGTAGCCATGTAGCATATAAATTCAGTATACAATTTAACTAAATTTAGCATATAATATTTGTCTTTTTTTCAAATTTATTGTCCCACAGCTCTCATTTATCCTTCTTCCATGTTCTGTGGATACACCTGGGTGCCTTGAGTCTTCTTTCCATTGCTGGGTAGGGTGATAGTGGGACTTATCAGCAGTGACCCTGGGAGAGCAAGGCAGAGAGTGAGAGTTGACTTCCTGTTTCCAGTGTGCTTTCTGGGAAGTCCTCTCGTGGCCTCTCCAGAGCCCGACTCCTGTGGCACCTGTGACTTTCCCAGGGCACAGCTCTGCAATGGCACCCAGTTTCCCCAGCACATCTTCTCCAGCAACGAGCCCCTGCTACACAGGGCTCATTACTCGGAGTTCCGATGTGCTGACTCAACCCCCATAGGCAGCTTCAGAGTTCAGGGAAGCTGTCAGCTCCCCAGCACACCATCCAGAGCTGGCGTTGTAGACAGCCTTGGGTGAGAAACTTCCCACGTTTAGCTTTCCTTGGAAATCTAGAAGGTGGGTTTCCAGTGACTTCCACAATGGACATTTCCAGAAAGTTCTTTCGGCATGATACATAGGAACTTCTCTGCCCTCCTGTGGGCCAGAGTTACATTCTCTCCATACAAGTCCGGATATTTCTAGCCAGGCATGCAAAGGCATTCTCAACCTGAGTAGAGGCTCTTAGTATCTGCTGTTCGTCTGTGTGTGTTCTTCACTTCACTTTGCTTTTCGCTGTCTGTCCCTTCACTACTCCAGGCCTGTGTCATATTACAGAGAACTTGACATTAAACTTTCCATGCTGAAGCTTTGGGTGATTGTTCTTGCCTGGATGGGCCCATGATGCTAAGTCTCCTACTCTAACGTGTGTGTGCATGTGTGGGTGTGTGTATGTATGTGTGTGTGTGTGCGCATGTGTGTGCGCATGTGTGAGTATGTGGGTGTGTGTGCATGTGTGTATGCATGTGCGCACGTGTGTGCGTATGTGTGCATGTGTGTATGCATGTGCGCACGTGCGCATGTGTGGGTGTGTCCGCGTGTGTGTATGTGTGTATATGTATGTGTGTGTATGCGTGTGTGGGGTGTGTGTGCATGTGTGTACACGTGTGTATGTGTGTGCATATGTGTGGGTGTGTGCATGTGTGCACATGTGTGTGTGCATGTGTATCTGTGTGTCCGTGTGTGTTTCCATGTGTGTGTGATTTTTTTGTTTTTGAAGAATCACGGGTTACTTATTCACAGCACTCTGAATGTATGCATCTTTGTTGTAATGGTTTCATAGCAGTCCCTAATAGCAGTAGATATTACGTGTATTCTTCCTCTATTCCTTATTACCAGATATGTCCCAGTACACTGTTGTCTAGTTCTATGCAATGCTCTTTTAACATCCTTGAACAAAGGTTTCTGGCACATCCATAATGATGGGCTTACAATGAACTCTCAGTCATTTGGACATTTGGGTCAGAGGCAGAGGAAGAACAGAGTGCTCTATAGAATTCCAGGTGAGTTGTGAACATTTTACTTAGTGGTAAAATGAAACATCAGACACAAGTACAAGAAAAAAAAAAGCCCTGGTCATTATTATCTCTTGTCAAAATGTCATAGTAGGGATTTGAAAAATCTCCCATCTAACACAGAAGCTGAATCCAAATGTGAGATTTCATTATTATATATCAGTTATAAGCCATGCCTGGCTGTTCTTTGAGTCTCTTGTGTTTTACCACTGGGGAACCTAATGCACCATAAGAATTGTCACTGGGGGAGGGTTAAATGATCCAGTTGTGGTCAGTTCTCCAATTTGTAGAGAAAGAAAGCCAAGTGTTAACCTGGACATCCTCAGATAGGTGAGCTTGGCTGGTCACTCTGTTTCCAGAGAAGGTGCTGTAGCTGCAGCTGGAAGCCCTCGTTGTGTGGCCACCTGTTCTCACGACGTAACTGCATCCCAGGTAGAAGCAGCCCTGAATACGGAGCTAAATGAGCATCGCTGACCAGCTCAGTGTGCTTCAGGTCAAGTTGAACACCCAGGGAATGGTACTGTCGGACATGATACAAAATCCTCTCCCACCAGGAAGGACATGGAGGCAGTCCTTCCAAGACCGGACATGCCTCAGGTTGCTCCTGACACTGGGTGTCATTGTTCACCCATGCTCCGGATACGCATTCAGAGGTTTTCTGAATGAGCTGGTAGATGCAACAGTATTTACTGAGCCTTTGAGAGAGAGTCTTTTTATGTACTTATTTATTTTAAAGTAAGAGTTACTCAGAGATAAGGAGAGGCAGAGAGAGAAAGAGAAAGAAAGAGAGAGAGAGAGAGAGAGAGAGAGAGAGAGAGATCTCCCATTGACTGGTTCACTCCCTAATTGGCCGCAACGGCCGAAGCTTTGCTGATCTGAAGCCAGGAGCTTCTTCCAGGTCTCCCATGCGAGTGCAGGGGCCCAAGGACTTGCGCCATCTTCTGCTGCTTTCCCAGGCCACAGCAGAGAGCTGGATTAGAAGTGGAGCAGCTGGCACCCGTATGTGATGCTGGCACAGCAGGCAGTGGCTTTACCTGCTACTCCATAGCTCCAGCCCCATCATAAAACATTAAGGAGATAGAATATACATTGTGCATTGTCATAATGTAATCATGAAATCAGGTACCTAACTCCACCGCCATGGCCAGAGTCATTATAGGCAACATTGCATACACTTTTGGAGCATCAGCTGTGTGGACAGTGTGTCTTTTGTCTGTGGATTAGTTTGATTAATCCTCACAAAGCATAAAGCTCGTAATAGGTTAATTGCCAAAAAGAAAGAAAAAAATGGCTAGTAATATCTCCATTTTACAAATGAAGATGGCAAAGGAAAAAAAAAAGTTAGGGATTTCGTGCAATCACACATTTACCTGCCCATTGAGCAGGTGCACATATCAAGCTGACTCCGAGGACGGTGGCTTAGGCCCTGTGCTGTTCTGCCTTCCTTGTTCTTAGGGATGCAAACAAGTCTTCTCCTGGGCCTTAAAGACATTCTTTCTCCACCATCATTCAGTTCCTTTCTTCTCTTGTTCCTGTAGAGTCTTAAAGAAACAGTGCACCGTGGCTGATAGGTAAGTTGTGGTCTTCTTCCCCTTCTTTTTTTTTTTTTTATTTTTATTTTTTGACAGGCAGAGTGGACAGTGAGAGAGAGAGAGACAGAGAGAAAGGTCTTCCTTTGCCGTTGGTTCACCCTCCAATGGCCGCTGCGGCCGGCACGCTGCGGCCGGCACACCGCGCTCATCCGATGGCAGGAGCCAGGTGACAGGTGCTTCTCCTGGTCTCCCATGGGGTGCAGGGCCCAAGCACCTGGGCCATCCTCCACTGCACTCCCGGGCCACAGCAGAGGGCTGGCCTGGAAGAGGGGCAACCGGGACAGAATCCAGCGCCCCGACCGGGACTAGAACCCGGTGTGCCGGCGCCGCAAGGCGGAGGATTAGCCTGTTGAGCCACGGCGCCGGCCCTTCTTCCCCTTCTGTGACCCTGTTCAACCACATGGCTTTTCTTTCCCACAGGCTGAATGGTGCTGCATGTCCTAACACAGTTCTTAGCACCATGATCACTGTACCTAGCCAAAAAATAATCACCTGTACAGTGCTCTCCCCTGGGCTCATGCAGAAGTCACAGACAAAGTAAAATCTGTCTGTCACAGCTTCTTCTGGGCCAGCTGTGACTCCCCTCCTTTGTTGCCCTCTGATCCTCGGGCCTGCAATGGGGAACCCACAGTCTAGAAAGACTGAGAGGTGCTGGAGAATAAAACCTGTAATATGCAAAGGGCAGGCTTGTACGGTATTTAATAGTTAAAAGGCGTAGCAGGGACAGACGTTGACACCCAAGACACCATGAATTCTAGCACAAGACAGGCAAGAACGAGGCAGTGGGGACAGGGACACATTGGCAGGGAGTACTGCGTGCAGCCCGTTCCAAGTTTCTGATTAGAATCTCGCTCTTCAAGTGTGGGCCACTTGCATGGAATTCCCGACTATGAAGGTCCTGCTTGGTGTTTAACAACTCTGATGAAAATAGGCAGGGGCTGGAAATCATAGGAGGGAGAGTAGGTAGCAAATCATAAAGTTGTGTTTCTTAAGTAGAAGTGAGCCCTACATATTAATTCCCAAACTTGGGTAATCTGTTGATATCCCATTTCATTGTAGGCCACATTCTGTTTATTCATTAGTTGGCAATATGGCATGAAATCAAAAGAACTCACTGAATAATCTAACCCTTTGGCCAGCGTCGTGGCTCAATAGGCTAATCCTCCACCTGTGGCGCCGGCACCCTGGGTTCTAGTCCTGGTTGGGGCACCAGATACTGCCCCGGTTGCCCCTCTTCTAGTCCAGGTCTTTGCTATGGCCCATGAGTGTGGGTGAAACAACGGTAAAGGAAGACCTTTCTCTCTGTCTCTGTCTCTGTCTCTCTCTCTCTCTCTCTCTGTCCACTCTGCTGGTCAAAAAAAAATATATACATATAACCCTTCATTGTCCCTTATTTGAATATTTAACTAAATAGCTGATGTCAGGATTACTTGTGTTTTAAATTTCATTATTCACAAGTTATACAGGATCACAAAATTACAAGATGGTCAAGAAGACTCAATACATGTTTAACGCATACATTTTCTACAGATGAGAGAACTTGAGCTCAGTTAGGAGAGGTGGTTTGATGCATATATACTCAACCAAAAAACCATCAAGGAGCTGTAATTAGAAATACTGATTTGTACTGCGTCCCAGTTTTGTGATTCATCCATTTCTCCATTGGCCGGTAAATCTTATTCTTCAAACACAGAGCACTTAGGCTTGGCTACAGAGGGTAACACTATACACACACACACACACACACACACACACACACGGGCGAGGGAAGAAATATCAAAAATTAAATAAATCTGGAATTGTGATTTTTTTTTTACCAGAGTTATTCACATTGCTATTTTTGGGCTCAGAGCAGTAGTCTGAAACCACATTTAAATGGAAAGTGTATCTATTCCATATTTATAAATCTTTAGATTCTGTATGTGTCATGAAAATGTAAGTAAGTTTTAGAATAGAGAGTTGCATGAAATTAATTTCTCCTCTGTGTCAAAAGGCTCCGTGGTAGGCAATTAGCGCACGAAACACCAGGGATTGCTGCCCTAAGGGCTACACTGCCGAATGAAATTGCAGGACTCAAATCCCATCATTATCCTGGTATTTATTTTCTGTTTGTGTGGCCTAAGGAGGACATAATCTTCCATCGAGTACTGACCTCATCAGAAGGCAGAGGGCGTCTTCTGGGTTCTGCCCCCGTGAATCTGGAGCAGAGTGTCTAGTTGTGAATATTAATATGGAACAGGCTGCGCAGCTCCTTCTGTGTGTACTCCCTGGCATACTTAGAAAATGGTAATATTTATATTAACTGAAGGGGATTTAAATGGGGCTTGGTGGAAAGCATATTATACTACTTTAGAATTAAAGAACTATAATAAAAACTAAATATATGGTGTTTGGGGAGATATTAAATGCCTAATTTACATAAAACATCCAAATAATGCGTTTAATTTTTAAATGAGAAATTTGTTCCTGCTTCCACCAATTTAATTTTTTCCATAACATTTTCAGATGTAACTCATACCTAATTCTGGTCAATATAATTTAGTTATGTTCTCTTCCTATTTTCATAGTTACATTCGACAATACTTTCTCATGTTTTTCAACCATTCAGCAACGTATAAGGTTATTTTTAAAGGATTTACGGGGCTGGCATTGTGGCATAGTGGGTAAAGCCACTGGTGGTGACACTGCTGTCCCTGATTGGCACAAGTTCAAGTCCTGGCTGCTCTGCTTCCGATCCAGCTCTCTGCTAATGCACCTGGGAAAGCAGCAGAGAATGGCCCAAGTGCTTGGGCCCCTGCACCCACATAGGTGACCCAGCTGGAGTTCCTGGCTCCTGGCTTCGGCCTGACCTATCCCTGGATTTTGTGGCCATTTAGGGAGTAAACAAGCAAATGAAACATATCTTTCTCTCTCCCTCCTTCTCTCTGTGACTCAGCCTTTCAAATCAAATAAATAACACTGTTTAAAGAACTTAATACATATTTTTTGCATTCACTCAAAAATTTGCAATTCCTTCTGATAATGTATGTGAAATTAAACTTAAAGTTTGATGTTGTTTTAATAAGTTAGTCACCCTGCGGGTGGGGCTCTATAAGAAGCCTTCCAAAATCCATGCAAAATGTAGATCATGAAAAATGCATGAATTCCAAATCTTTTTGTAGCAGACTAATCCTATCTTTTTATTCCTTTTTTCATAGCATTTTTTAAAGCACCCTAGTGTTCTGTAAAGGACTCGGGCTGTGTTAGGATCCCCATTTCTGTCTAACTAGGGTATCTACCACGCAGGCCTGTCTTCACCAGGCGGCACACGGACACCTCGTCCCTGGAGCTTGATTCATTCCTGCTGTCCTTGTGGTCAGTGAGCATCGGCGTACGCTGCCGCTGGCCATTGCAGGAGTTGAGTGTGGATGCTGCTCATTGTGCTTGCCATTGCGGCCACTTCCACCCTCCAACAGATCCTTCTTCCCTTCGGTCGCACTCCTGGGGAGCCTGGAGAGGCTTCTCGTGGCTGGGTGTGAATGGTCCCAGGACTCTGGGCAGGCCTGTCTGCACCACGGAGCCCCAGAGGTGAGTGGATCGTGACCCTATGTCCTACTCACACGCTTTCTTCCCCAGCCAAGTCCGGAAGCAGCCCAGATAGAGCCACCTGCCTTAGGGATGTGACTCAAAACAGGCTTGACGAACCTTGAAATAGCTTAGAAACAGCATTTGTCTGTTTTCTCCTCTATCTCATGCATGTAAGCTGAAAACACTGTTGCATTGAACACACACTTGTTCATTGATCTTCAGTAGGAGGGCAAGGCCCCTGGTTGGAAGCAGCAGCTACAGATGGGCTCGAGATGGTGTCAGAGAGGTTTATGGGGAGAAGTTGAGGATGAACAATACCGTAGACACATTAGCAGTAGTAATATTTTGCTTTTTCTTCCACAACTAACCTCTAAATGTTTGACTTAATTCTATTATTTGAATGATTTTGAACTTATTTAGACATAATCAGCATTAAATACAAACTCAGAAAGACCTAACAAAGTCAACAAGAGGCTGACGTTGGTGCCCCTTTCCATTTTTCTACATCCCCATCTCTCTGGTAGTTCTTGTATCCACCCCATCCTCGTTAAGTGTGGCATGGGCTCTTACTCTGGTTCTCATCTGAATGTGCCTGATGACGAATGATGCTGAATATCTCTTGAGATTTCTTTTGCCATCCTCATGTCTTGTTAGATTGAGTATGTGTTCAGATCTTCTTCCACTTTTTGTTAAGCCACATCCGTGTTGTTGAGTTTTGAGAAGTATGTCATACGTTCTACAGATACATGTTTGATCTGATGTTATATGATTTGCGAATATTCTTCCCAGGCTATGGGTTAACTTTCCATTTTCTTAACAATCCTTCACATAGTTTTTCGTTTTGATAAAAATCATAAATATATGTGTGTGTGTGTGTGTGTGTATATATATATAACTTTTTCATCTCTTATGGATCACATTACTGGTGTGTTGTACTAATTTTTTTTTGGCCTTATTTAAGTCCCAAGATTTTCCTCTATATTTTCATCTAGATGCTTATAGTTGTTTTATCTAGATGTTGTATAATTGTTTACAAACTGTAATTAAGTTTATAGTCTACTTTTTGCTCATTTTTGTTATATGGTGTATGTTATGGATTACAATTCATTATTTTGCATATGGAAATGTAATTTTTCCAGCACCATTTTCGTACATGCAGAAAAGAAAATAAAACTGTTGTCTGTGTATATGTGTGTTAATGCATAAACTGTCTCTTCTCTTTATTTGTATGTTTGTTTAACTTTATGCCAGTATCACACACTGTTGGTTATGGTGGCTTGATAACACATGCTGATGTCAGGTAAAGCAAATCACCCATCTTTGTCCTTTAAGGTTCTTTTTCCTGTTCTGTTTTTCACATTTGTATGAGTTTTAGAATTGCCTTGTCAGCTTTGACAAAATCATTTGCTGCCAGCGCCACGGCTCACTTGGCTAATCCTCTGCCTGAGGCACCGGCACCCCAGGTTCTAGTCCTGGTTGGGGCTCCAGATTCTGTCCCGGTTTCTCCTCTTCCAGTCCAGCTCTCTGCTGTGGCTCGGGAGGGCAGTGGAGGATGGCCCAAGTCCTTGGGCCCTGCACCCCATGGGAGACCAGGAGAAGCACCTGGCTCCTGGCTTCAGATCGGCACAGCATGCCGGTCGTTGCGGCCACTTGGGGAGTGAACCAACAGAAGGAAGACCTTTCTCTCTGTTTCTCTCTCTTTCACTGTCTAAGTCTGCCTGTCAAAAAAAAAAAAAAGAGTGAGCCAACAGACAGTTACTCAAAGTGAAATTGTCTTCTTAATAATTCTGAGCTTACAGTTCAATGAAAAAGATAATTGAATTTATTCAGAACTTTCTTAATTTTCTCAGTGATGTTTGGTAGCTGTCACTGCACATGTCTAGCCCATATTTTGTCACTTCAGCCCCTAAGTATTTCAAAATCTTGCTGTCACACACATCTAATGATAGCTTTAAATAATTGTAAACATCAATTCTTTTTCTTCTAGTAGGTGGAAGTACATTTGGTTTGTATATTGATCTTACATTTCGTGATCTCTGTAAACTGGTTTTATAGATTGACAACTTTTTTTTCCTCTTTAAATTTTATCCAGAATTTTACCCCTGTGATCGTGCCACCTGCAGCTTGAGAGGTCAGTCTCTCTGTTTTCAGTGTGGACGTTTTCTACTTGTCCATTCCTCTTCTGCCTTTTTGCGCTGGTTGTATCCTCTAGTACCTGGCTGAAGAGGACCTGCAGGAGAAGATATGGCTCCCTGGTCCCTGATCTGCAGAAGATCTTGTCTTTCATTAAAGACGATGTCATCTGCAGGTGTTTCCAGCCACTTTCTATCGGTTTGAGAAAGTTCTCGGAGAATGTTCATCAAGAATGACCCTGGTTTTGTTAAGTGATCTTTCTGCATCTATGAAGATTGTGGGTTTTTTAATTTGTTAATATATTAAATCACATAGATCGATTTTTGAATGCTAAACTTGTAGACCTAGGATAAACTTAATTCATCACGATATATGAGCCTCTTTATATAGTTTGATTTAATTTTTCCAGTTAAGAATTTTTACAACTGTGTTCATGAGAAATAAATGTCTGCAGTTTTCTTTTCTTGTATTTTCCCCTTTTTCTCTTAATTTTGCTAGCAGGGAAATGCTAACCTCACAGAATGAATTGGAAAACATGCTCATTTCCTTAATTTTTCTGGACTTTGTACACTTGCTGTTATCCCTGTCCTAAACAGGATTCACCAGTCCAGCCGTGTGGGTCACAGGTGTGTGTGGGTGTGTTGTTTGTTGGGTTTTTGTTTTCTGGTGAGGGGGTCTGTCATCACAAACTGATACCCATTTAGATAAAAGCCACATGTTTGGTGTAACCATTAACATGTTGCTGGAGACATCTGCATCCCATATCAGAGAGCCTGGGTTCGAGTCCTGCCACTTCTTCCAATTCCAACTTCCTGTTAACGTGCACCCTGGGACACTACAGGTGGTGGCTGCATGTCCAGGTCTGGGTCACCCACATGGAACAGCCAGATGAGTTCCATGCTCCTGGCTTCAGCCGGTCCCAATTCTAACTGCCAAGTGCATTTGGGAACTGAACTACCACACGGAAGATCTGTCTGTCTCCTTCTCTCTGCCTTTTAAATAAGTAAAAAGAAAAATAAAGATAAACTGGTAAAGAAGGAAAACTCGAAACCTCTTTCGGTTTTGTATGTCTTATGTGAGCTTTGGTATTCTGTGTCTTTCATCCAAGCTTCCAATTTCTTGGCTAAGTATTCATAATACTTCTTTACTACTCTTACTATCTGAAGAATCTTAGTTAGGTGTTACCTCTCTCATTTCTTTTTAAAAAGTATTTTATTTATTTGAGAGTTAGAGTTACAGAGAGAGACAAAGATCTTTCATTCACTGGTTCACTCCCCAAATGGCTGCAAAGGTTGGAGTTAAGCCCGTCCAAAGCCAGGAGCCAGGACCTTCTTCCAGGTCTCCCACGTGGTTGCAGGGGCCAAGCCCTTGGTCCATCTTGTGCTGCTTTCCCAGGCCACAGCAGAGAGCTGGATGGACGGGGAGCATTCAGTACAGGAAGTGATGCCCATATGGGATGCCGGCTCCACAGGCAGAGGCGGAGCCCACTACGCCACAGCGCCAGCCCCTCTTTCACTGCTGATGCAGGTCATTTGTGTCACCTCCCTTGGCTTTTTTCCTCCTGTTCAGTATCACCAGTAGTTTATCAGTTCTACTGATTTTTTCAAAGATTAATCTTTGGACTAACTTTTCTCTATTTATTTTTACATTTATATTTTCAGGGTGAATTTTATTATTTTCCTAGCTTACTTACTCTGCCTATACACACACACACACACACACACACACACACACATGTATATATATTTGTAGCTTCTTGGAGTGAAAATTGAAGTCACTGATTACCCCTTAAGTCCTGTTTCTGGGCATTCCACAGATACGGATACGTTGCATTATCATTAACATTTAGCTTAAAATAGTTTTTAATTTCCCTTGTGATATCTTCTTTTATTAGTTTTTTGAAGCATATTATTTAATTTACAAATATTTGGATTTGGCCAGAGGTTGTTCTATTTTTAATTTGTAATTTGCAGAACTTGTGTCTTTTTACACTTACTGAGGCTCGGTTTATGGGCAAGAGTACAGCCATCTTGATAACTTTGCAAGTGCATTTCCGTACAAAAAGCATGTTTTACTGTTGTTGAGTGTTCTTGCAGTTTCAATTAGTGCTAGTTAACAACAGCGCAGCAAAAGTCTGGGCCACCTTTACTGATTTTTTTTTAATTTGACAGGTAGAGTTATAGACTGTGAGACACAGAGAGAAAGGTCTTCCTTCCGTTGGTTCACCCCCCAAATGGCCACCAGGGCCGGCGCTGTGCCAATCCGAAGCCAGGTACTTCCTCCTGGTCTCCCATGTGGGTGTAGGGCCCAAGTACTCGGGCCATCCTCCACTGCACTCCCCGGCCACAGCAGAGAGCTGGACTGGAAGAGGAGCAACCGAGACAGAACCAGCGCCCCAACCAGGACTAGAACCCGGGGTACTGGTGCTGCAGGCAGAGGATTAGCCTAGTGAGCCGCGGTGCCGGCCATTGTTTCCTTCATTCTATGCCCTGGGATTTAAATATTCTTGGGCTTCTTGGGATGTGGTGGTCTTCTTTGGAAATAGTTGGATTCTTTCTGCTTTTGTCTACAAGGAAAGCCATAGTCATATCAGTCAAGCGTAAGTATTCTCTGCAATGAGGCAACACCCTTCAGAACCTCTACCCATTAGCCAGAGAAATATGGTGTTTTCCAGTCTGAGAATTGGGAATGGCACTATTGGAGGGCCTGTGTGCACCTCGCTCTGTTATTTCTAAACCTTTCAGCACTCTGATAAGTACTTGGGGGTAAACCTTTTGCTGACCTCTGGAACCCTCTCTGTGTGCAGCTATTCCTGTCTAGCAGTCTTGATCCCTGGAGACTCAGCGCTGCCTCTCCTCACTTCTGGGAGTCTGCCCAGCTCTGCCTTGGTTCCCCTTCCTGCTGTGTGCACCCAGAGGTCTACCAAGGTGCTGAGCTGGGGCAGTCACCTCACTGGCTTCCTGTTTGACCTTAATGCCCAATTACTTAAGCATCTGCATATCTTTTTCCTTCTTTTTTTTCTTTCGGTGTTTCAGGCGAGGGTCAACCCAGCCCCTCACGTTCCACGTTAGCTAGATTAGGGAGCATATGGGCAAAGGAAATGGAATCCTGGGTACATGCGACTTACTTTCTTCTATGACTTGGCTGCCAACTTCCTCATGGATAAAAGGAAGTCTCCTGTTCCCTGGGGATTTCCCTAATGCAGTCAGGAGGCAGCATTGCAGCCACAATGGATAATTGACTGCACACTGCAACATCTGTCCTTGATGAAATAAAGAAGATTCACTTTCCTACATTCGATTAGTGAGGGTGATACAAGCTGGGGGAGCAGCCATTGTCTGTAGTGACTTAACACGGAATGAAGTTTACTTCTTGTTCAGGAAGTAATTGCACACGGTGTTTCTGATTTACTGAGGGCTTTTCTGCATGAAATGACTCAGAAATCCAGCTTCCCTGAGCTCCTGGCCCTGTTATGTCTTAAGACTCGGGAGACGTGTTGTCTTCTTTCTTAGTGCAGCTGAGAGGTGGACGAGAGCAGTGCAAGGGCTGCTTTCCGTAAGCACCTCGACCTGGGGGTGGCATTCAGTGCCCCGTTCTCCAGGCAACTGCAGGGGCCCCTGGGAAATTAGCCCTTGCAATCAGCAACCCTCAACAGCTTCACACTAAGGAAGAGAGCTAACTCAGCTGAGCATCTCAGCATCTGTGGGCAAACCTAGAGACCTTTGTGGTCTTTGAGTCCTCTGTAAAACGCGTCGTTTCCTCCGTCCTTCAGCGTAGCAGCCTAAGGTGTCTTCTGGGTTGCATCCACTCCTGCTGCCCAGTCACCTGCGTATTTTTTACAACAAGCACAGCACCCTGGCCTTTTTTTCCCCACGCGTGGATAAAAGGCATGCCTTCCCCCTCACCAGGTGGTTGGTGAGAAATCTCCCAGTGGTCGCGTCCCTTTAGAAGGCAGACAAGACTGGCTTGCAATGCGCTGGGGCAGAAGACCTGGTCGGCTCGCCTCCAGCCAGGTAGGCCACTAATGTTGGACTTCTTTGCAATATGTAGACTGCTCCTTTGCTTGACATGCAGAAATTATAAACCGAATGATGTGGTTTTGAGACTTACGTGGGCTAATTGAGATGAAGTGCTAAGCGTGGGCTCGGGCACATGGAAAGCGATCTGTAATTGAAGCTCTTGGAATTATTAAGGGCTGGATATTAAGCAGAAATTTCAGTGTCTTTCTTTGCATTGAGATAATACTCTGAAAATCTTGGTCTTGGGTTGTTTTCTACAACTAACTTTCTAATTGGGTTTTGCTGTGTGTTGGCTGTCTGATTCCTCAAGGGACTGAGTTACACTCTCCACCCCATCTCGTGCAAGTCTGAATAAGCTGTGCACAGCTGAAAGTGGATTTGCTTTAGGATGTCCCCGCCTGGTGGGAGACAGTGAGAGGGAAGCACACCAGTGAACGGCTTCGGCCCTCAGCGTGCGCGTCAGCTCCCAGTTCCATAGCTCACAGGCTGCCTGAACTTGAGCAACTTCTGGTTCCAAATCCGTGAGGTTTTAGCCCGATATATTTCTCCCCAAGGGCAGTATCCTCACATCTTTGAGTCACGTGACTCCAATCCCACTGTTCTACACTATTATCATCATTATGGCATCATTCACTGGAACGTTTATTTGGCACTAGCCATGGGCCATCCCCTCTACTATTTGGTCACATATGTTCTTGCATCCCTCAGCCTTCTTGTTGATAAAACTGAGCCCATGTTGACCAGGTGCCCCCCTCCCCGCCATAGGGCTAATACAATGATTGTGTTGCAAGATCTGTAGAACCCTGCCTTGAACCGGCACAGTTCCTAATGCTTGGTGAAGTTCTTGGTTTTTTTTAAGGATCCATGGCCTTAGGCAATTTGATCTTCCTTTCACATAAATAATTCCTTGTACTCAGCCTGCCCTAATCAATATTAATACAGAACTTGGGGCAGTTGTGAAGAACAGCCCTGTATATAACATTATTATGCCAGAATAGGATGGCACTCTTTTCCTGAAAGATTCGGCCACTTAGGTTACTATAGGCGGAGATCATTGTTAGGGTCGGGTGTTGCCATCTCTGCACCACGTTGTAAGGCATGGATAGCGCTCTTCATGAAGCAAGGCATTAGTACTCTCCATGAGTTTATAAAGCTGCACCAGGTTAAGCTTAACCCTAACCCTACTAGGGTTCGACAAAATCAATCCCGCAGTGGGGTAGCTGAGCCTATGCCACGGAACACCACATTCCCAGGTGATCCTAGAGGGGTGCTGATGCCTCAAGGCAGGGCCGCTGATAGGTTTTGCCTGATGGGCCAGAGGCCGTGCATGAGTGTTTCGGGAAAGACCCTGAGGCCAGCTGAGGTCAGCAGTGGAAAATGGTTTCATCTGTAATGGTGTTGAGGCCGAGGACTGAGTCAGGTGCTGTCTTAACCTGCTCTGCGCGGAGGCCGTTCTGTTAGTACAGCGCAGGCTTGCTGTGCATGCAGCTCCCTCTAACCCTTTGGGGGGACCTGGGTACTTCTCTGTGTTCCCCAATCCTAACCATCCTGCAGAGTTCTCCTTACCTGAAGGGCTCTTCGGTCTGCACACCTCACAGTTGTTAGCCGCTTTGATGTCCAGGGGCAGATTGCATATGATACAGGCACATAACTGTGCCTGTTCAAACAGCACAGGGCCTGACGAATGCCAATGGAGGGAGAGGCTAAACCTTGAAGACAGACATAGCGTGTGCTTTAAATTACAATTTGGAACCCATGGTCACGAACACTTAGGCTAAGTAAATATAAATTCAATTAAGATGATGTGTCTAAAAACACTGCTGAGACCAACATCAAGTTTGCATGAAATTGATGATCTAAAATTAGCTTGGTAACTACTCACCCTCTCCCTTGTTTGTGCAGGTAGCATGTGGGAATTTGCCCGTTAGAATTTGCTTTGCACAGAGGTCCCTTCAGTGCCTTCTGAGCGCCTTTTCCAGCTTCTCTTTGGACCCGTGTTTCTGTTGTGGGACAACCATGAAGCACAAGGTGAAGATGCCCCATAAAGGGTCATTCTTTATTTTATCCTACCAGCTGTATCTATTCAATTTAATTGATCTCTTGAGTGCAGGAGTCTCTTTCAGGATTCAGCACTTCCCATTCTAGGCTCGTACATCTCACCTATTCTCTGGTGAGGGCAGCGAGGTCTGAGCGTGGGCTGGCAGCCATGGATGCTGCGGCATCGCTTCCTGTGGACAGGGGCGTGCCCTAGGCTGCATGTAACGTACGCACAAACGTTGCCCTCTGCACGTGTGTTTCCAAGACGGAAGAGCCTCTGCTTTGGTGTTTGGTGCCTTACAGGCTGCACGTCTTGCATAAGATTTTAATTGCATCGCGTATCCCTGTGGATGTCTTGTTGGTTTCTGTGTACTTGCCACGTGAGGGCCTTGTTGCGGGCTTAGCCCATGGCCAGTGCTGCTGCCCTGACACTGACATTGGCATCTTACAGCACAGGAAGTGGACACATTGCCTCGTCCTGTCTGCCGTCGGTCCATCCCGTACTGCCTTCCTGTCTGGAAGACCTTACATGACAAGGGAGGAGATGCTCTCCCAGCCTGGCCAACGTGAGGCCTCCCGTGTGTCCTCTGTTGACTCAGTGTGCTGGGTGTTGAGGAAACTGAAGGAGCAGTGGGGCCTAGCCCTGTTCAGCTGGAGTTGGCAATCTCGATGGGAAAGGGGACAATGAACCAACAGGCCTGCCAGTGGTGTGAGACATAGTTGGATGCATTTTACAAGTACAGGCTGTTGTGATAAAACACAGAATGGAGAGGAGGCAACTTACACATCTGTATAGAATACATTTCCGGTATTTAAAGTGTATTAGTTGATCTTTTGTAGCTGGATATTCCCACAAAAGCATTTTACATTCAAAATGTCAAGTATATTACTACTCCCAGTTTTGTTATGCTGTGTGTAATCCTTGCCGCTCTAGTTCCTAATCACTATGCTTTAGTTGACATTTTCTGGAATGTTATAAAAATAACATTATGCTTTTTGTGGGGAGGGGGAAGAATCCGGCTTGTGTTACTCAGCATTATGATTTTGAGATTCATTTATTTTGTCGCATATATTAATAGTTGGCTGTTTTGATTGATCGATTGCTGTTTATTTCTTGTTGAATAGTACCCACTGTCAGTCCATACCACATCTTTATTCATTCACCCGGGGGGGGGGGATAGTTAGGTTGATTTCAGACTTATATGGTAAATGAGGAAGCTTAGAAATCCTGTCAACAAGTTTTTATGTGAATTTTTGACCTCTATTTTCCTAGGTTGTTTTCTTTAATATCGATGAGTGGAATTTGAGAGACACAAATGCTTTGTGTGAGACATTTGGCCAGTGAGTAAGTGGCAGCAGTAGCGATGTAGACCTTACAGAATGGATTTTGGATCTTTACCTATTGGAGAGCTGAAGCTGAGCTGAACTAAATTCTGGAAAGTTCTCCTAATGACCAGTGTGGATATCACCAATTTCATACCTGAAAATCCATGGCCTTGTTGAGAGAGCTCTCACTGAGAACTATTTATCCTTACTCTATGCGGTCCTAGGAAACCCAGGTGCCCCCTTTCTTAGACCGTAGCATATTAGAAGTAGAAAATCCAGTAGTGGAAGAGAATTAATGCAGATACGTGAAAGCTCATGGTACAGCAAAATGTGGCAGTGTGGAAACACATGAACTCATAATTCAGAGACTCAGTAGTTGAGGGCTATTGTGTCCAGGGGCTGTGGCTCTATTGACATCATTTGATTAAGATGGAAGGAAATTCCAATGGCCTGAATGTAATGCTGACGTCATGAAACTCCTCAGAGTGACGGCTAGCCTGGGCTGTGTGCAAAATCCAGGACCGACGTGGAACTCTCTGCATTGTCTCATTTAATTCACAGAGAGACCATCAGGTCGATGCTGATAGATTCTAAAAATGAGAAATGGAAACCTGAGTGGTGTCAGACACCTTGGCCTTGGTTACATAGATCTTTGGTGTGACCTCGGCCCACCCGGTCTAAGTCGCCAAGAAAAGATCAAATACTGCTGTGTTCACTTGCATAAGTGAATTTCACAAAAAATACAGTTAATGCATCTGAAGCAGTACTTAAGGTCGAAGCATGTATGTACTAATCATGGCAGATGAGTTAAGTATTTCTGTAAATGCTTTCTGGCGATGACATTGCTTTGTATGATGACCTGACAGAGTATGGAAAGACCATGCTTGCTGGTCTTTTCAAAGACCAAAGAATGCACTGCCCCATATGGGCGCAGCCCAAGGACCGTAAGAAGTTACAACCCATTGTCTCTTTGCAGGAAGCAGCACAGTGTCGATAGATTCAGTCCCCACGTCTGTCGAGAGCCCATTCGTCTTCATGGCGGCATGGGTTTTGGGTCAGCAGGGCAGGGTCTTCCAGCCCCAGCAGCACTCGTCTTCCTCACCGTGAGCTCTCCACTGAGAGACCTCTTTGCTGCTTGAGAGGGGTGGGCTGCTGTGATTCCAAGCACAGCTCAGGTGATGCCCACACGCATGTTAACCAGGCCCACAGCTGGCGCCCTGACAGTGCCTGTGCCCCCGAGTGCAGTCCAGGCAGCAGCTGAGGGGAGCTCCCCCAGCTCCTTCCTGTTGGCCGCCCCAGTCTCTCTGTCTTAGCTGGTCCCTACCATCTCAATTCTGTTTAATGCCTTTCGCTTTCTGGGATTTGAGAGGTCCAAGGAATTCTGTGCCTGCCCTGGGATTCCATCGTGCACTTCGGCAGCCTGACGGATGACATCTCTCCACCCCCTCCTGCTTGCATGCCTGCTGCTTCCCCCAGCGGACTGCTAGGATGACCCCTCCATGCCTGCCTTCCCATTCCCATTCCACTCTGGAACTATCCCCAGCCTAGCCTCCATACCCCACATACTCCCCCTTAACCACGTGCGTCTCTGAATCTGAAAGAATCCCCCACCTCCTTCTTCAATTTCTGATGAGTGAAAACCTGACCTGCCCAATGACTCCGCTTCCCTAACTGACCTGAGGAGCCAGCAGTTCCTGAAAGGACTGAAGGGAAGTGGAGCCCTGAACCTGGGTAGCAAAATCTGGCTTGAGAAACATGCCCAAGTGGGCTGGCTCCCCACACTGGGATTATCTGGACCTCCTAGTTACTCTCAGTGAATCTGCCTGGATGTGGCCGGAAGAAACTGCATTGTCTTCAGGCTGCCTCTTGGGCTAACCCAGCAGCACATCGAGGTGGAGGATGCTCCCTGGTCCTTATTACCAGGGGGGACTGCCCACCCCCTCCAGCAGTCCCCCCCTCTACCCAGGGGAGTGCCCCATGAGTGCTGTTGGCTTCTCTCCTCTGTGCACTAGCGTTTTGAGTCCGTGCAGGGTTATCCCTGCTGGAGTATTAACTGCTTGCATTACATCATCCCATCTGGAAAGCGAAAGAACTCCCTACAGCCTTCTATACCCAGGGTCCCTCATCTCTACTGCTATATAGGAAAACTCTGGAACACTTGTCCCAGCTCCTGTGAGCCCCAGACTTGCCCGAGTCCACTGTCATCAAACTTGGATCTCCGGGTCTCCCATCCAGCCCCACCTGACTGTGGGTTCTCATTGCTCACCTCAAACATGAACCGTATCACAGCGGAATCTGCTTGAGCTCTGGGAACACAGGGTATATTTGTCTCTGAGTTTTCTTTGATTTTAAGTTTCTGTTGATTCCATTGGAAAGAGAGACAGACATACAGAGAGACAAGGATCTCCAATCCCATGGTTCCCTCCTCAAAGGTCCACAGCAGCCAAGGTCTGGATTAAGCTGGATTGGAAGCTAAGGGGGTAGAACTGGAACCCAGGCCCTCCAGTAAGGGATGCAGCATCCCAGGTGGTTTCTTAACGACTGTACCAATTGCTCACCCTGTCTGAATTTTCATAGCCCTGCATGATCATGGCACGGGGTAGAGGTTGGATTCACTGTCCCCAAGCTAATGCATAACAGGTAGAAGTGGTTCTGCCATGGTTTAGTGATAGCTGTCAGAACTGCATCTGTAGAAACTTGGAGAATCTGGAGGAGGAAGAACGTGACAAAGTAAACAGAACTCAGTAGGGAACTGTTAGGTCAATGGGTTTGAAAAAAATAGGGAATCACAAGGAAAAAATAGCTAGAACGACAAAGATGAAAGCTGAAGAATGTAAAAATATTAAAACATTGGGGGTTACTGAAGAAAAAACACTAACAGGGGTAATACTACCTGCTAACATGCCTGGGAGGTGGGGTTAGTTGGTCTAAGTACTGGGGATCCTGCCACCCATGTGGGAGACCCAGATGGAGTTCCTGTCTCCTGGCTTCAGCCTGGCACAGCCCTGGCTTTTGTGGGCATTTGGAAAGTAAACCAGCCAAGAAAAGAGCTCTTTCTTTCAGTGTCTCCATTTTTCTCTGTTACTCTTTCAAATAAATAAATCTTTATCTCACATTGAGCAACGTGATGACATATCTGTCTTCCTGCAGTGCTACAATTAGTGCAGGTAATAAGGGGTTAAACATGGCAGGGGTGAGTTAGCACAGGTAGTTTGACAAGCGTCCTACAAAAAGTAAAATCCAGAAAGATTCGAAAACAGAAACATTCTTAGCCCGTGGCACTGTGCCAATCGCAGCTCAGATTCTGTCCCCAAAGCAGTCGAGGAGGGGGTACTTCAAGCCATGCCACGAAGACCCACAATGCAACAGTGGGTTGACTGTGGGTTCTCCTTGCTCACCTCAAACATGAATCAGATCACAGCAGAATCTGCTTGAGCTCTGGGAACACAAGGTCTATTTGTCTCTGAGCTTTCTTTGATTTTAAGTTTCTGTTGATTCCATTGGAAAGAGAGACAAGGGTCTCCAATCCCATGGTTCCCTCCTCAAGGTTCCACAACAGCCAAGGTTTGGATTAAGCTGGAGCCGGGAAAGCAGAGAGCCTAGTAGGACGCGAGGCATGAATCATCTCGCTTTTCAGGTTTAAGCTGTTTACTTGTCTCCAGCTATTATCCATCACGGGCTGATTGTGAGGAGGCTCGCTTCAGGCTGCCATGCGGAGGACTGGCCTGCATCCTGGGAACGCTGCCGAGGGAGCCCCGGATGGTTCCTTCCTGTGCCTGTGCCATGCAAATTGCAGCTTTCATCAATCCAGTTGAAAAGCACCGTGATGGTCTACGGGAGCCTGTTGTGTTCGGGAATGTTTTTCAGGTGGCTGCTTCAGCATAGACACGCACTGTGCCATTCTCTGCCAGGAGAGAAGTCAATTGTTTGCCCAAGATAGGACCGCGTAGAAAGCTGAGAACTTGAACGTTCTGAAGAACATTTGTTGGCTGAGACGCCTGCTTTCTGGAGCTCAGCTGCTCCGTGTACCTGCTGTATAATTAAACAGCATCTATGTCACAGCCGTGCTGGAATCCAGGCGTGCGTGGCTGTGTCATGCCCAAGCGTATCTGGGTGGACTATGGCGAGAAGGATGTATCTCTGCTAATGACTTAGAGCGAGAAAATCCAGAGGAGGAAAGCCGTAAGCCTGCTGCTCTTTCCGTCCTTTCCATGCAGTGGCCTGGAAGTGCCCACTGTGGTCTCCCTGGTGAGGGAGGAAGAGGGTGGTTGCAGTATTTGGAGGTGCAGCGTTGGAGAGTAATGGAGGTTATATGAGGCCGTAAAGGTATCTTAGGAGTGTTGCTCTCAGACTGCAGAGTTCCCAGCAGCAAGAAAGCTCTTACCAGATGCGCTTCTGAAGCCACAAGTCTGCAGAACCAGCAGCTGAATAAACCTCCATCTTTATAAGCGACCAGTTGGTGGCTTCCACTTACGGAAACAAAAAACAGACTTGCTCGTGCACGCATGCTCAGATGTTTAGACACACAACAACACATCTGGGCGTTTCTTAATGTAGTACACAATTGATACCATAAATTGCTAGCATTTTTTCTTTATTATGTAAAAAACAATGTATAAATGGCACTTGTATAAATGGCATCCTAGTTTAAAATAAATATGCAATAATATTACAGGTACTCTCATTACGAATAAGAAAATTTATGTTGCTGGGACTGGCATTGCGGCACAGTGGATCACGCTGTGGCTTAGGACTCTGGCATTCCATATTGGAATGCTGGATCCAGGCCTGGCTACTGCACTTCCTATCCAGTTTATTACTAAGTCCTTGAGAGGCAACAGATGATGGCCCAAGTGCTTGGAGACCAGGATAAAGTTCATGGTTCCTGGCTTAGGCCTGGCCCAGACCTGGCTGTTGGAACCATTTTAGGGGTGAACCAAGTGGTGGCAGTCTCCTTCTTTCTCTCCCTTTCTCTCACCCCCTTCCTCTGCCTTCCCAATAAACAAATCTTGAAAGAAGAAAATAGAAGTTTGTAACCTCGTCTCCTCTGTGTACTCATATGCACCAAGGCAGAGTTCGGGTTTTCTTGACCTGGGCTAACTGCTTTCTGAAGCTGTATTGCCTTTAAGTAGTAAAGTGAAAATAATTGGTCAGTTTCTGTGCAGGACTGTCACCCCTGATTCCCCAACCCCACCCCCATTTCCTTGTGTGGTGTTGGACTGAAATCGCCCTCTGTGAGTTCGGCAGTATCTCCTCAGTCAGCACGTCTCGAGGTCTGGGTCAGTGCTGGACACTGGGAAACACTGCCCATGTCCCAGTCCACTGAGCTGCTGCAGCCACGGACCCAGCGGTTTCTGATCAGAAACTCTCGGGGTTCTAGAAGGCTGGACTTTGATTTCAGAAGGCCGGTGTGTGGTCTGATTCTGGTGAGGGCCCTCCATTGCGCCCCAGACTTCTGCTGTCTCCTGGGTCCTCACGTGCTGGGAGAGGGTTAGGGAGCCTCTTGTGTTCTCTTGTAAAGGCCTGAATTCCTTTGTTTCGGGGGTCAGAATCATGCACTTCTTTTTCTCCTTTTCAAACTCTGTCTTAACTCCCGGGTGCCCAGTCTCACTTCCCAGGTACCTGTCGTCTTTGCACTGGCCCTGGTTCTGGCACATGCACTCCTGTTACGGACACAGCTGTTCTTGGCTTTCACTCCTCTGCTCTTCCATGAATCCCCGTTTCTCCCGTGTCAGCTGTAGTCTCCAGGAAGGTCCTCGTAACAGCTTTGTGTCTGTCGCTCCCCCTTGGCGAGCCGTGGTCTCTGTCTCATGACCATTCTCATACATTGCATGTTTGTTTTCAGCTGAAAACCAAGCTCATTGTCATTATTTCCACCAGTGCCCGCCCAGTGCTAGGGTCATCATCATTGTACCATTTGTGTTGGCTTCCTCTGTTTAGGAAAAGTAGAAGGGAGGGATGGAGATATTTGATCTGCTGGTTTCCTCCCCAGATGCCTACAACAACCAGGGCTAGGCCAGGCTGGAGCCGGGAGCTCCATTTGTGTTTCTCATATGGATGGCAGAGGCCCAAGCGTTTGAGCCGTCTTCTGCTGCCTTTCAAGACACATTAGCAGGGGGCTGGATCGGAAGCAGAGCATTCAGGACTCAGAACGGAACTCCAGTGTAGGCTGCAGGCGTGGCCAGCAGCGGCTTAACCCGCTGTGCCGTTGTGCTGGCCTTTGTCTTCCTTCTCTTGAACTTGGTCAGATAATTCACTGGGTACCGAGGCACTTTCTGTCAGTTGTCTGTTTTATCTGGGTTTTGTTTCCCATTCTAGTTGGTGTCCTCTGACCCAAATGCGTGCTTCTGAGCAGCCAGTCACCGCGAGAAATCAGAGCTGTGGAGATCCCCAGGTCTTGATTTGATCCCCAGGTCTTGATTTTTACGGAGCAGCCCGTGTTTTCCTGGAGGCCAGAGCTGCCTTTGCTTCGTGGCAGTTGGTATTGGTCTGGAATAGTCAGAATGTGGCGTGATAACCCAGCGAACAGTGAGTCTACCTGGGAGACAGAGGGACTCTGGATGGTGCCCTTGTCAGACACCAAGCGTCCTGGGTGTCTCATCACCTGAGCTGGTGGGAAAGAACTAAGGTGGCCTTGGTTTGGATGGAGTTGCAGGTGGCACACAGGTGGATGATGCTCAGGTGTCAGAACGTCAGTCCTGACTCCAGGCCAGACCGTGGACTCTAAGAATTTCACCCCCTTCTGCTCATCAGCTCTGCCATGTGATATCATTGCTTCCATTTCAAGTTTGCAGCTTATCAGAGACTCCAAAGAAGCTTTGAGATGAAGGTGAGAAGAGCTCCAATCTGGCCCCTCGCTAGGTTGCTGATAGGTTATTCCAGGTGACCTTCAGTGGATCTGCTTTCACACTGGGGAGGTGAAACCTGACAAACCTCGTTGGTCAGGCTGCTGTCGCTGTTTGCCAGTGAACACGTATATAGACACTGATGTGGGGTCTCTCTTCAGTGTTGCCGTGTTTCTGGTGTGCAGTCCTAGGCACAGAACACGCATGGCTCATGCTTGCACCTGCTCTGAGACTCACACAGAAATGCATGGAGTGCACAGTTGGCCTCAGTCCCCACCCCTCCCTCTGGCTGCAACCCTCTCCTCCAACAGCTTGGCAAGTCTTCCTTGCCCTTGGCCGTGAATGATCCCAGTTACTTTGCCAGTGACCTCTTCCTGAGGGGCTTCCTGCTTGTGGCCATCAGGGGAGTTCCCCAGTAGATGAAAGTTGTCTTTTCTCTCTGCCTCTCCATGTCTGTGACTATTAAAAAAAAAAAAAAAAAAAAAAAAAAAAAAACTAGATTTTTACAGAAAGTAGGAATGTGGGTTCTTGCGTTCCTCTGTACATCTAGATTCAGAAACTCCGTAGGTAGGGGAGGTCCCAAAATCTGTGGAAATTTTTTCCTTTTTTTGTTTTTGTTTAAGACCTGTATTGGAACTGTCAGTAGCTTCTCAACAGAGCCTTTTTTGACCAACTGGGCTTTCGGTGGGAGTCAGAGGAATGAGTAGAACCCAGGGGTCGAGTGACAAAGGAAAAACATTTCCAGTGATGGGAATCCAGTGTCCACGGCCCCAGGCCCCTGGAAAGGACAATATGCAAAACTGTGTGGCTGGTGCGCTGAGTGGACAGAGGAGAGTCATTGGGAGCCATCCTTCTTTGTCCTGCTGACTGTGGTTTGTAGATGCCCCCTTCAGTTTCATCAGCAGCACCTTGGCCTGTCACTTCCTGCCTGCACCCAATAGCTCACGTAGGAGATGCATGGAGATTCTCTTCTCTGATTGTTTTTCCTTGTTATTGATTTATTTGCATCTATCAAAAGGCAGAGAGGGAGAGAGACAGAAGAGAGGGCAGAGACAGACACAGACAGACAGAGCTTCCATTCACCGTTACACTTTCCAGGTTCCTGCCACAGCCAGGACTGAACCTGAGAGCTCAGGAAGTCATCCCATGTCCCATGTGGTGGCAGTGACCCAGCTTCTTGAACTGTCACCTGCTGCCTCCCAGGGTGCGTGATAGCCGGAGCCCAGGAGCAGATGCAGAGCTGAGACTGAGACCCAGGCGCTCTGTCGCTGGATGCAGTGTCCTGAGCTACGGTTCAGCCCCTGCACCAAATGCCCCCCCCCCCGAAGGGGATGTTTCAAAATTGAAATTGGAAGTTGCTCCTAATTCTCCATAACCCAGTTTCCACCTAGGAACAGCCACTTCCCCAGCTTTCTGGGTGACGCAGGAGCTGTCACCCACTGTGTGCCTTGGTGGGGTGATTCGGGGCGGGGGGGAGGCTGATGATTGCAGCTGTGTAGATGAGCAGGCCACGAGCTTGAGAATCCTTTCAACATTTGCACAAGGAAGTCGCACTCCAGTTGAGAAACGGCTTTACCTTAAGGAAATACTGTGAGGGTATCACTGCCCCCCATCATTTGCACCAGAGTGCCCTGGGAGGTTTTCAAACCCAGGTGCAGAGTTACCCTGTAGGGATGTTTCTGAGGGACTGTGGGTATCTCCAATGATTTTACTCAATTCCTTTTATATTTTCTTCCAACCCTGGTTATTTCATCACAAATAAGAATTTACTGTGGCTCTACCAGTACTTGATTTTTTTTCCAACTTTTGCAGTGTGTGTACTTGGATGGCATCCTTTTAATCTCTATCAGACCACATAATTAGAGTAGGCAGGTGGTGAAAGAGTGGTGACAGTATAATCCTGCCTCACCTTGGCTGTTCCCTTCTGCAGATCAAGATAGAATGATGTGCAGTAGGAGCGGAAAGATAGGAGAATGCAGGGTTGGGCTAATAAATGAGACTCCTTCTCAGCTGGGTTGTGCTGGGGACTCAGCCAGTGAATGGAGGCTGTCATAGTTTTGCAGTCGTCATTTCTGACAGTGAACCCATATTCTTAGGAAACAGACAGATTTTACTAATTGGCCAGATTTTTGAACGTCGTTCCTACTCTGATTGATCATGCAGTCTATGACCATGTCCTACTCTTCGTGTCTACCCTCCCCCTACCCTATGGATTTGCTTTAGGGAATCGATGTCCCTTTCTGATAGGTGATAGATCTATCAGAATATTGAAACATCGCAGCCCTATGAAAGGGGACCCGATGACGGGCCATTTAAAGTCAGATTCTTCCAGTTCAGCATGGAAACTGGCATTAATGAATCAATATGGCAAGGAGGATTCAATAATAAAATTCAATTGATAATAATGAGGATTATAAAATAGTAATAAAATCAGTTAAGTGGAGTCTACACGTGGTGCCGTGAGTAAAAGTGTAGCAGGAGAGACATCTGCCATTGATGGTTCTCTTATGAACCTTGACCGTGAGGCTTCGTCTCGTCAATCATCAAATACCTTACCGGTAAAGAAGAATGGTGATAATATCTGACAGACTTGTATGGGATTAGAATTGATTGACTGGTATCAGGTGACCAGGGAATTTTACAGGCTCTGAACCAGTGTTCCTAGACACCATAGACATTGCTTTCATTGCTCAAGTATAATGAGACTGTCAGCAAGTTGCCTTGATTTCCCCTCATTAAGTGACTCTTGTTCCTCACAATTATCTTCTCTCTTCAATGGTCTTAAGTAGATGGAGATTATGGAACACTTGTTATACACTAGGGCTTTTTTTTTAGTTTTTTACTTATTTATTTGAGAGGTAGAGCTACAGAGATCGAGAGAGAGAGAGAGAGAGAGAGAGACAGAGACAGAGACAGAGACAGAGAGACACAGAAAGGTCTTCCATCCGCTGGTTCCATCCCCAAATGACCACCACAGCTGGAGCTGAGCCGATCTGAAGCCAGGAGCCAGGTGCTTCTTCTGGGTCTCCCATGTGGGTGCAGAGGCCCTAGGACTCAGGCCATCTTCAGCTGATTTCCCAGGCTACAGCAGAGAGCTGGATCGGAAGAAAAGCAGCCGGGACTAGAACCAGGGCCCATGTTGGATGCTGGTGCCACAGCAGCCCACTGTGCCACAGTGCTGGCCCCTCAGTGTTTGGGGGCTGCTTATGTACATTATCCACTAGGATGGCAGTGCTATCTAAGGATAAAGAACAGATATGAAAGGATGGAGCATGTAACTTGGGTGAAATGTGGGATACTGGCCATTACTGCCGTGCAGAGTTTGGAGGTGAGGCGGGCAGTGCTGAGATCCCTGTTCTGCATTTTCATCATGACTCTCAAACCTGGATGCAGCCAGGACGCCCTGTGGATGCCCCAGCCTAGGCCAGGTAAACCAGCATCATAGGTGGGGAAAGGAGGAGGCATCGTTATTTGTTTAAAAACAAAAAAACACAATTGCAGCAGCCACTTGAGAATAGAACGCTGTGTGTCTTAGGGGCATTGGTACGCCTTCTCTGAGACTCAGGGCACTACAAACTGGGACTTGTAATAAACCGAAATGCCTTATCTCATGTGCCAGCAGGACCTATGGCTCCCTGAGGACACTGGGGAAAGTGACCCAAGTCCCTCTTCTGGCTCCCAGTGGCCTCCTGCAGCTCCAGGCTTTTCGAAGCCGCTTTTCCCCTCTGTTTCCTCTGCAGCTGTGTCTTAAGTTTTGCGTTTCCGTAGGAACATGTTAGATGGGGGGTTATTCTAAGGACCCCATTTTATTCTGATTGCCTCTATAGTAACCCTGCTTCTCATTAAGACTGTGTGCTGAGATACTGAGCATTAGTTCAAATATCTTTTTGGAGATGCACAATTCAATCCCTAAGACTAAATACAGGGGCCAGCACTGTGGCACCCCCTGTGGTGCCAGCATCCCATATGGGTGCCGGTTTGGGTCCTGGCTGCTCCTCTTCTGATCCAACTCTCTGTTCTGGCCTGGGAAAGCAGTAGAAGATGGCCCAAGTCGTTGGGCACCTGAACCCATGTGGGAGACCCAGAAAAAGCTCCTGGCTGTGGGTCAGCACAGCTTTGGCCGTTGAAGCCATTTTGGGAGTGGACCAGCTAATGGAAGACTTCGGTCTCTCTCTGCCTTTGCCTCTCTGTAACTCTGTGCCTTTCAAATGAATAAGTGAATCCTTGAAAAAATACTAAGTATGTGCACCTGGAAAGTGGCACCATCACTATTCCCTTTTCATTGCAATGCTCATTTCAATGCTTAGAGGATAAAGTGGGTTCATTTGGTCAGAATGTTTATTGTCATATTTCACAGGAAATAGCTATGTAAATATTGCTCATTGGGATCATTTCTTGTTACATTGTGTTCTATTTATTACGCTCTCTGTCATCCTTTCTTTTTCTTGTCCCTGTGAAGGGAAATCGCTGAGCCTTCTGCATTCCTGTGGCTCACGAGGAGGTTTTTACTGCTGCTTCCAGAGGGAGCAGCTCACTCACCACAGTTTCAGCCCCCAACACACACACTCGTCCAGGCCTGATGGAAAGTGTGTCCCATAGCAGCAAGCCTTCTCCTGACTGCTGCACGTTCAGTACTTTCCCCACGATGCACCTGCTGCTGGGCGGTGCTATAGTTAAATAGTTATTGGGTGCCCCAGAAACCTCCTGTGTGAAAGGCTTCATCTCCACAGCTTTGTGGTGATGGATTAAGGGTGGAATTTAATTATCTCCAGTGATGGGATCTTAAGGTAGAGCCTTAGAAAATGATTGCTCAAAACATATATATACTGGAGCCAGCGCTGTGCCGTCATGGGTAAGCTGCAGCCTGCACTGTCAGCTTCCCATATGGGCACCGGTTCAATACCAGGATGCTGTACTTCCAATCCAGCTCTCTGGAAAAACAGAGGAAGATGGTGCTTGGGTTCCTGCACCCACCTGGGAGACCTGGAAGAGGCTCCTGGCTTGGGATTGGCGCAACTCCAACCATTGCAGCCATCTGGGGAGTGAACCAGCGGATGGAAGACTCTCTCTGTCTCCCTCCCTTCCTCCCTCCCTCCCCCCTCCCTTCCTCCCTCCCTTCCTTCCTCCCTCCCTTCCTCTCTCTCCCTGTGCCTCTGTCTCTTTGTAGCTCTGCCTTTCAAATAAATGAATAAATCTTAAACGTATGTATTTATTCCTATTTGAAAGGCAGAGACACAAAGACATAATGGAGATTTTATGTCTGCTGGCTCACTTTCCAAGTGCCTACCACCTGGGGTTGGGCTAAGCTGAAGCCAGGAGCTTGACAGTCAGTCGAGGTTTGTAAAGTGAGTGACCAGGACCTAAGTGCTTGAGCCATCACCTGCTGAACCCCAGGGTGCATATTAGTGGGAAGTTGGATCAGAAGTGGATGCAGGACTCAAAGCACAGGAGTATGAGACGCAGACCCAGACCTCCCGGGCAGCGTCTTAACTGCTGCACCAAATGCCTGCCCTAACGAGTAATCATGCTCGTGGGGGCTGGGGGTGGGCGGGCATGACTGAATCCTGGGGTGCCTAAGGAGAGACCGTTTGCAAGAGCTTGCTCTGCATCTGTCTCCACTTCCTGGCTAGAGAGCTTCGCTCCACAGGCCTTGCAGTATTGACTAACCTGGTGGATGGTAGAGTACTGCAGCTGCCGGATCTGAAACTGTGGACGTGGGAAAACGGGGTGAAATGAAGCCTCTGCCTTCCTCAGTAGCTGCTCTCAGGTGTTTGTTACAGGATCACAGCTGGTACCAGAGAAGTGGGCTCACTGCTGGTTACCTACAACGGAAGATGGAGATGAGCTGAGTTGGAAAGATCAGACGAGGCAGTTTGGAAGGCTGTAGGTACAGCATGGTGAGTGATTCTAATGAGTACTCCAAATGCCAGAATCTGGTGGTGGGAACATTACAGGCTCTGCAGTGAGGTCTGAGATGGAAAACGAGAATTCCCTTGAGAGTCGGGTGAAAGGCCATCCCTGCGATGTGGTGACACAGAGCCTGGTGATTCGGTGTCCCCGTCTAGGGGATCTGTGGAAGCCTGAACTTGACAATGATGGACTGGTTGTTGGGCTGATAGATTGTGTAGGCAGCAAAGTGTTCAGGCTGCAGTGAAGGTGGCTGCTGTTAGTAAGTTCCACAACGACAATCAGTCGCTGAGAGGAGCAGAGCAACGTTTGCACATTTCTCAGCCTGGCCCCGACAGGCACTGTGCTCAGGACAGAGTGCAGTAGAGAATGATAGCAGGTAAAAGGGAGCCACATACTAATGGGCAAGAGATGGGGCTGAAACATCCAGAAGACATTTCAGAGCTCTGGAAATGAGCTCGTCCATCACAAGTCATTAGAGGTCTGGCACTGAGAGGTTTTCCAGGGCAGAATCTTTGCATGAAGGAGCCCGGGGGGCTCCTGTGCTCACCTAGCCTCAGCTCCTGGTTCTGGCTGGCAGTGAAATGCTTGGAAGATGCTGCGACTGATTTAGGAATGTGGAGCTACATTCTTGCCGATGGCAGACCTTGGCGTCCGTGCGGCGCTGGTTTTGCAGGCACAGGGAAAGCAAGCTATGGCATCATAATGACTTTCAATGAAGTCTAAAGGGAGGCTTGAGAGACCAGAAAAAAATCCTGCTTCTGCTTCGGAGCCCTTGATAGGATGATGCCAGATGGAGCTGGGGAGTCAAGCCGTGGCATAGACCCCAGAAGGGTTAGAGATGGCAGCAATGTTGCAGACCCACCAGGGACATCGGCACGCGGCATGGAGTGCAGACCTTGGAAGTCGGCGATGTCAGTGTGCAGCCTCAGAGGGCGGCCGTGGGGGCCAAGACCAGTAGAGCTGTAGAGTCAGGCATGGCAGCCTTTACCTAGTGTCAATGGATGTCACGACTAATTGGAGGGAACACAGACCTAACCCAGGTAGAGATGCTGCAGGGAAGATGGTCCCCTGTCCCCAGGGCCAAGCCACATGAGGATGTGGGGTTAGTGCTACTGTAGAGAGTCCCTCCCAGGCTGGTGCCAGTGGAACTGCAGAGATGAGACGTCAACCCGCGGGCTCTGAAGCAAGGGCTGTGACCGGCAAGCCCATCAAGTTGGCCCTGCTGCTGCCACCGTGTGCCGGAGATGCTAAGCATGCATCTTCAGTATTCAGCACTTACTTGGCTGTGTTTTGGTCTTGATTTGGCCTAAAGAATCCGTTCTATTTGTCTTCCTCTGTCAGAATGGAAATCTGTACCTTATGTCCTTGCATTTTTACAAGAAGATAATTTGGTTTTCATTGGGGCTATTGGCTGGATTTTGCCTTGAGTATCAGATGAGTCTATACGTTGAGCAATGGTAGAACTATCCGATGAGTCTATACGTTGAGCAATGGTAGAAATATCAAATGAGTCTATACGTTGAGCAATGGTAGAACACTAAGACTCTGGAAGTTTGAAGAATGGGATGAATGTATTTTGTGTGTGAGATGGACATGAGCCTTTGGGGCTGGGGGATGACTTCTGTGGTTGGCATAATAGTTTGGGTGTCTCCTAATGTTCCTTGTGTTAAAAGCTTGATCCATTCTGTCTTGTATTAATGGATTAAAGATGGAACTGAATCCACTCAGGGTGTCTCAGAGGCACGTGTGGGGCTGAGTCACATGGAGGTGGTGGTGCAGTGATGAGTGGATCTCTTGTCTCTGCACAGACTTCACTCCTTGTGTTTTCCTAGAACATGAGAGATGCCTCAGAAACTCCTGGGACTGCGTGCAGCCGTGGTCACTGACTCTGGCTTCTTCGACGACACCTCCTGAATGTGGAGCGCAAGAGTGCAGGGTCCCATCCTGTACATCTGTCATGTGGAGGAGCCAAATAAATACTCCCTTCACACCCACAGTTCTGCATGCAGCAAACCAGGCCAGGAGGTGCATCGCTTGGTATAATCATGTCTCAAATGCATCCTCCCTAGGAGGAGTTTGCTGTTGCTCTCCTGGTTTCCAGTAAGGGGTGACTCTAAGCTTGCAGGGGGCACCTGCCTTGCAGCCATTCCCACGTTCTCCCTGCTGATCCATAGGTTGGAGCTAAGTCTGCACTGTAGATAATGAGGGGCTGCTAACCCATCCAACCACCACCGCCTGCTGGGCCTCCCAGCTAAATCACTGTGTTCAGACTTACTAGTTTAAGTCAAAGCTAATTGCTGTGTTTAAAACAAACACCAGAAACAATAAACCACTTTGCTAATTAATCCTCATCCAGATGCATATTTAAAATCCATTAGAATAGAAACTACATACCCACAAAAGGAGAGTCTCCCATAGGGTCAATGTTCAACTTTCTGTGATTATTTTGAAACTGTTAGGAAAGTAGAGAATTACAGAAAAGTTGGGAGAACAGTCCAGAGAACTTTGGGGCTTGAACCACCTGAGAGAGGACTGCCTGCCTGATGCTCCCACTTCGTTCCTATTCTCAGTGGTGGTTGTCAGAGGCACCTCAGTATCAGCTGTCAGAATCTGGAGTCTGACACTGCTAGACACCTACTCCCTAAACCTCAGCCCCAGTTCAGGTCTCACCCATTGCTCCAGTGGGTCCTTAACAGTAAATAATCTAGTGTAGTGCTTGGTTTAACCAGTACCAGCTATAGATCATGTTTGCCTGTGTGTATTTAGGCTCAAATTCTTTGTTTTCTTGCTATACATTTTACTGTCTTATTGTTCCATTCCCTTTATTGAGATCTAGATAATGTGGATTAAGAAAGTCCTTAGGGCAATGAAGAGAGAAAATTCTATTGAATAAAATTAGGGCAGCAGCAACTTCGCTAATTATCTACAGAGTTCATCCCACAGGTGTTTTACTAAAATTAAATGTAAATCTTAGCTGTCTTCTAAAAATCATTTTTCATTTAGTCCATTTCCTTTAGCGTGGAGATGATTAATGGTAATGATAGCAAACAGTATCCAGGGAGCATCGTCTTAATCTCTGTCCCGTGTGTTACCTTGCTTAATTCTCACACAGCCTGACCAGCAGGTGTTAGTGTTGTGTTATGCCTGTTTTCCAGAGGAGGTCCCTGACTGTCCACCTGTCATCCCACACAGCCGAATACGTAAAAAGGGCATTTGTGGTATGAGTGTTCGTTTCCCAGTGATGTGTGAGTTGTACTCAGTAGTGTCTCCTCAGTTGGCTGACTCAGAGCGCGCCCTGTCATTTCACCTGGAGGGCAGAGCGGGAGGTCGCATAATTTGTCATAAAAAATAAATAAATAAATAAGGCACCCATGACTTTTCTCTGTATTAGATTTTGCATTCACAGCTCCTGTCTCCAACCTCTGCCGTCCTGAGGCTTTCTCTACTGTTGGGATTGTGATTCCCAGGTCTCGAATTTTTCTGATGAAAAGGGTCAGGTGCACGTGCAGAAGTCTTGGGTCCCTCTTGAGGGCCAGCCAGAAATAGAGGAAGCAGCCCTGCTTGGAGGCCCCTGGTGCTCGCCTGCTTCCATCCGTTGGTACTTCCTGGTGCAGCGTGTTGTTGGTTTGAGTGGATGGGAGGTGAAAGCTGAGATGGAGAGAACAGTGCAGAAATCTTACTGGAGAGGAATCTGGACAGAGGTCATAGATTCTGGCTTCGCTCTGACCATGGGTCTGCCAGGTCAATGGAGAGCTTTGCAGCCAAGGTGTCCCTTGAGAGCCATCTTGTATCAGGCAGAAATGGCTCCCGATGTAGCTTGAGCTCCGCTGTAAAGCTGAGGGGGATCCTGCGAGAGCTAACGCCGAGGCTGCGAGCCAACCGCCGGCCCAGCAGCTGGACAGCGGGTCATTTCTTGAGAGGCAGCTCAGAGGCGTATTTCCGCGCCTGTCACCCAGTGATAGATTGACCATTTCAGGAGGAAACTGAAACTGGACTCAGAGTCAAATAATCGGAGCCCTAGTATCGGCTTCTCCATTAAATAGTTATTGTATTTTGGGCAATTTGAAACTTTCTCTGTAAGAAATGGGAACATAATGGAAAACAATGACATAAAAACATCAGTAAGATCCAAACAAGGCAGTGCCTAGGTGTATATTACAAAGGCATAGACACATGCTTTGAATGATTACTTTGGTGGTTAAATTACCGTTATTATGAATAACAAAGCTGCTATTATTATTACCAAAAAGAATGTAGTGACCCCTCATTGAAATCCTGTGAGTCCTGCTCATTTTTGGAATGAAGATTACAGAAGCACAACAGGATACCAGGGTCCTGTGCACAGGAGACTAGCCTACCAATGTTGGGGAGGGGTACACACAGACAGACACACACTGCAGTCTGAGTGGAGAGAAAAGAAGGTAGAAGATGTGTGGGTATCACTGTACCAGTGATGTTGGGGCTACAAAGGGAGGGAGTGAGACTGAGTCTTGCAGCCTTTTGGGAAAGGAGCCATTAGGCAAAGAGAACGGCAGGTACTCGGGCCCCAGGTGGGAATATTGTGTGTGATGTTCAAGGAGCAGTGCAACAGGAGATGCAGTTGGACAGAGCAAGCGATGGGGATGTGAAAGAAGCAAGAGAGGCAGTGAATGGGCACATCCTGGAGCCTGAGCGGAGGCAGGGCTTGTGTTGTGATCCAGGCAGAGAGGCTGCTGCAGGAATGTGAGCCTAGTGGGGCTGATGTGTGAAGAGCAGACTGTGTGAGCGCAGGAGCTGAACTGAGATGCCAGCAACCAAGCCCGTATGAAAATCCAGGAGAGAGGGGCTGGGAGCTCAGACCAGGGCACTCACGCTGAATTTGTAATGATGAGATTGAAGGGCTTGGATTCTGGACATGTGGTAGCTGGGAAGTTAACAGTAGTTCCCCAAGAAGAAGGTGAAAACCATAGAAGAAGAGCAAGGATGACCCCATGAAGTTCTCAGTCTGAAAGATAGGAAGGCCATGGCAGAAATGGAACATGATAAGTGGACAGCACATTTGTGCAAGCAGTAGAGCCAGAATCTGGCAAAAGGTTGGCATCTCAGTTTGGGGGACAAATGCTTTGCCGTGTTCTGTTGGTCAGCCCAGTGGAGCCTACGTGGGCACTGAGGGAGGGAACTCTGGAGCCCAGAGGATGCCAGTGTGGGAGCCATCACCTGGCAGGTGGCTTGTAGTGCCTGGAGAAGGGGACTGCGGACATTGTTAAGGCATGGAGCCTGGGGTGACAGCAGAAGACAGAGCAAGAGTGAGCCTTGGAGCTCAGCATTTTGCAAGGGGTTGGGAGTGGTGCAGGTGCCTCCTGTGAGACAGGTGGAAAACAAAGATGAAGTTGTGTCCGGAGTTCTGGTGAGAGAGCTGTGTCAAGAAAGATGGACGTCTCAGCCTGTGACAAGCTACTGCCCCTCAGAGAAGCGCTCACTTGGGCAGGAAGTCAGTACCTGCCTGCAAGTCAGATGTCAGAAAACACCTTCTGCGCGTGGAGAGGCAAAACCTCACCTCGTTGAGGACGACGTCATTTTACCTGGTTCTTGTGTACAGTCGTTAATCAAGGCATCCCTTTTCCGATTAAACGTCCTGGTTTGGACAACACCTGTGTGCCGTCTGTGCTGCTTGCCCAACAACTTGGAAACCATTCTTGCCTTTGAACCCCACGACTCGCTTCCCTCTTGTAAATGAACTGAAAAAAAATTTTTTTTTAAATTTTTGACAGGCAGAGTGGACAGTGAGAGAGAGAGACAGAGAGAAAGGTCTTCCTTTGCCGTTGGTTCACCCTCCAATGGCCGCCGCGGTCGGCGCGCTGCGGCCAGCGCACCTCGCTCATCCGATGGCAGGAGCCAGGTGCTAGGTGCTTTTCCTGGTCTCCCCATGGGGTGCAGGGCCCAAGCACCTGGGCCATCCTCCACTGCACTCCTGGGCCACAGCAGAGGGCTGGCCTGGAAGAGGGGCAACCGGGACAGAATCCGGTGCTCCGACCGGGACTAGAACCCGGTGTGCTGGCACCGCAAGGCGGAGGATTAGCCTGTTGAGCCACGGCGCCAGCCTGAACTGAAAATTTGTAGGCAACACCATTTACTTCAGTGAAATGAGTGCTAACTCTCCTTAGAAGAATATTGACAGAACAGGAGAAAGTTCCAACATGCGGTGGACTCTCAGGGCCCTCTTATTTTTTTTCATACTTCTTCCTCCTTGTTGCTTTCAAAAGCAGAAATCCTGTCCCTGAAATGCAGCTAAGGGACACAGCGCAGAGACTGGGCTGTGCTATAAAGAACCAGGGATCAGTGGTGACTGAGGGGGGGGAACTGATCAGAAGGACTCCTCAACGAGCATCCAGAAACAAGATCGATCCAGAAACAAGATGCATTCCCCCTCTAGCTGTTGGCGAGCCAGGAAGGAGTGATGAAAGAAACTGCTGACTGAATGGGAAGCCGTGGAGAAGCCTGGGAATCGGTGGCTGCTGTTGACTATTGTGGTCAGCATCAAAGTTGAGCAGCAGAGATGGGAAGTCAGCCTCAGGAAAACCAGAGTGCCTTCAGTCCAAAATGTGCCCTCACTCTTCATCCGATGCTGACGTATTCCCAAACCTGCAGTGGCAGATGCTGAGCTGGGGTGTGTCTGTGTGTGTGTGTGTGTGTGTGTGTGTGTTGCATCTGCTGCATGGTTGAAATAGGTCTTCATGATTACTCTGTTCCTTGTTACATTACTGTAATAATCTGTTCTTTTCCTCAGTACTAGCGTTCATTGAAGGCACTGCCAGCCCACCACTAAGTGTAGGGAATGCACCAGAACCACAGACAAAACCATAAAACAAGCAAGGAAGCCAGAGAACCCACCATAAATATAATTTTAAAGGTATCCCATGTTTTCCTTCTTAGACTGTGGAGGAGTTCCTTGGTGGATTGTAGTAGTATGGGTCCACGTGTGGGTTTACCAAGATGAGGGCAGTATTAGAATACAGGGGCAGTGCCAAATGCTGAGAGTACACACAACATCCACCAGCCAGTGAGCCATCAGTCATTACTGGAAAAATGTCTTTCTTTCAACACAGTCTTTCCTAATAGTTTTTGCCCAATGGTGGAGTGATTTCAGGGATATAAAATATTTGCTTAAAAATGAGCTGGGAAAATAATATTCTTTCCTTGCCCTGTGCTAACAAGCTTATTATATTTTCTTTTAGAGGTCCCACATGAGCAAGAATAGCGGGTTGAAAGGTGGCCCTAGAGAGAAGTGTCCATCTCCCACCCCCAGAACCTGTGAATGTGAGTTCACTGGGGGAGAAAAGGAACTTTGCAGGAATCATTGAGGCTGTTGAGGTCAAGGTGGATTATCTGAGGGGACTGGAAGTCCGAGAGAAGTGCGCTTGTAACAGGACACCAGAGGGTGGTGAACACAGGATGGCAGAAGGGACACAGAGCCTGGCAGAAGGCAGAGATGCAGCCCATGTCAGCAAGCATGGGATTCCCTGGAGTTGTAGAAGCCAGGAAGTCAGGTGCAGTTCTCCCCTGGAGACTGGGGGGACTCCTGCCCTGCCAGGAAGCCCTTTGCACAGCTTGACATTGGACTTCAGCCTTCAGAACCCTGGGACGGTAACTATCTTTGGTGTCAAGCCGCTGAGTTTATGGTACTTCCGTTTTGGGCTGCAACACACAGAAATGAATGTAGCAAGGTCAGGGAGAATTATTGTTACAGTACCTCCCTCCCACCCCACTTAATCCAGACATCTAAATGGCTTCAGCCACTTTTCCAGAATAATTTTCTACAAAGTGAGATGTTACTGAGTCAAATGAAGACTCGGTTAGGCAAAATTACCCTGCAAAATGAAGATTTTTATCGTACTATATTCTTTTACGGCAGCGAGTGAGGAGGAGAGTGACTTCGGTACATCATCCCCATTAGAGAAGAACATAGCCTCATGGCAGGAAATTAAAAGATCTCTTAGAACATTTTTCCTGATGAAAAATAATGGGGGAGACTTTGTTAACAAGTGGGAACACTAACCCGTTCACGTAGCTGCTGGGCTCATGCTTGAGAGTGGCTTCACACCAAGGGAGCCTGTAGAGAGGGGTGTGAACATGTACACAATCCTCTTGCACTCTACCCAAGTTCTCATAGTCAGAAGTTGCTAGTAGTGGGAATTTGTGTTTCTCAGTAGCCCACTCGGCCAAACAGTGAGACTCTAAAGGGAGAATTGGATACTTTCAACGCATCTTGGAGTTCATCTCTAAGTATCTGCACTAAAATATCTTGAAGTGAAATAGATGCAAATGAACCACCATGTGATCTGAGATTTCGCACCCTGAACCCATTGGTCTTGTCAGATAAGGAAATGGGTGTGAGCCTTGGCAGCAGAGCTGTATGATTGCTGTGACCTTCTCCAGTCACACTGTGACACTGCCTGGAGCAGCCTTGCAGAACCGGCTCTTGGCACTCACGGGCCTCTCCGGTGCTCACCAACATTCGTGGGAGTGCAGGGTCAAGCTGTCCACAAGCGTGTGCTTTGAGGATTTTGCTCCTGAACAACCACACTTGCGGGACTAGTAGCAGTCTGAGTGATGCAGCTAGAATTGCCTGTGAGGTTTAGCAAATAATACATATGAAAATAACGTTAACACCACAGCGTAGAAATTAACTGAACAATTGCCCATGGCAATCACGGAATATTCGACAACAGTGGAAGAAGATTACAGAGATCTATACCTGTGGAGCCGGTGACAGGGATGATGACAAATCAGTACTTACTGTGTCATCCCATCTTCTTAAAGCATGCACGTGCAGAGAAAATAGCAAGTCACCAACTAGGCTATTGTCTGTGCGTCTCAATCTGATTTGGGGTGATTGCTGCTTTCTTAGTTCTTTCCGGGATATGTTGATGAGTGTGTGGCTCTGTGAGAGGTCATGCATTCTGCTACATAAAGACATATGAGTGAGGCATGGTGTTAATTCTTATCAAAACGCCTGTGAATCTCAACTAGGATTCTTTGGTTTACCATCCAGCTTCTAGTATTTCAGAATGAAGGCTCTCCAGAGTTAAATGTTAAAAAGAAATGTATTTTGCTATCATCATCTTGATAATATGCATCTCATTCCCTCTGTTTCTTTCTTCTCTCCCCACTCTCCCCTCTCCCTTCTCCTTTTTGCTGTGTTGTTCTTTCTTAATTTTAATGATGACGAATCCTTGGGAAGAAGATGCAAACAAAACTCTTACTTAAAAATTCAGAACGCAGTGTTAATGATTAGTTTGATTTTGCTTAATATGTTTGCAGTTAAAGAACTTTAAAGGTGAAAATGGTTGATGGTCTCTCCAGAAAAAGGCAGAGACAAGATTCTGAAAGCTGTTTTGGGGAGAAGAGGGTAAACATGAACTGCTTGATGCTCCTCATAGATCCATTGGCTTGACTTTGTGTCAGGAATTCCTGTGCTGAGCACTCTTTAGGCTCTACTTACATTCTTCTGGGTCTAGGCAGGTGACAGCCTCCTACCCTACCTGTCTGTGGTGCTAATTGCTTCTTTTTTGCCCTCCAAACAAATCTTTTATAATGGAAGAAAACCCTAAGGGGTGAGGCTCCTTTGTCTGTTGCTCCCTCAGGAAGCTGAGACCCTTGCTCTGCCCCCATAGGATTAACCCAGTGAGTTTACAAAGCAAATCAGTTTTCTGCATGTGCCCATTGCCTTTTTGGGGTGATAGGGCATTCATTTAGTTAATTTTACAAGTAGATAGTGATTAAATGCTTTGAATATTGTCAGTGGTGATCCAGCACACACCCAATGCATGTATAATGAGACGTTCACTGGTAGCTGCTCTTAGAGAAGAGGAAACCTGATGGGGGTGGGGGGATTGGGGCACTAGAGGGACTGTCCCCGCTACAGGAAGACAGACTTCTTACTCCAAAGAGGAAGGGAGAGAAGGTGGGGAGAAATCTTTGAAGCTGGAGGCATGGAAAAAGGCAGTAGACTGAGCGAGATGCCCCTTCCCGTGACCACAGTGAATAGTCATGAAATTATTGAAGTTATCAGATGTTGTATTAGGAGGGAGCTTTTCTTCCAATAGAAGGAAAAGCTTGTAAGAAGCAAACTTGACCTTGAGCCTGCTTCACTGCTTCAGGAACAACCAACTTAGGACAGACCCAGAAGTGAACACGGGGGTTCTGCCGCGCATTGACAGCAATCCATGGGGGCTGCCGAGTGCGGTGCAGATAATGCAGTAACACTGAAGGATGCTGGAAGCCAGTGCACTTCTGGACCTGATTTTTTTCATGTTTAGATTATAAACGTTTGAGTCAATTTTTAATTCAGATGTGTTCTTTTAAAGCAAGATAGCTGTAAGAATTCTGGGTATTTATATGCATGGTCTAAATTTAGGCACGTTACATAATTCCCCACCACTCCTGGGCTCTCTTGGCAGTGGGTGTTTCTCTCTGGGAGAGGAAGCTGAATGAGGAATGCAGAAGAGAACAACAGAGTCTCCCCATCTCTGCTCACGCATCAGAGATGAGGCTTCAGGTGCTTCTCCTGGTCTTTGTATAAACACCTGGATGCACTGCACCCAGAGCTAATGCTGGCTCAGGTTGTTGACATCAGAGCAAAAATTGCACTCTGAGGCAGGAGCTTTGTGCCCTGTGATTCCTCTAATTCAGAGAAGGCATCGCCCTCACAGGGCTTTTGTTAGCTTTCCTTAGATCCATGTCTTCTGAGTCACTGTGTCCCAACTTACGGCAAGGACTGCTTGGTTTGTATTGAAATAACACTTTTTAAAAGATGTACTTGGGCCGGCGCCATGGCTCAACAGGCTAATCCTCCACCTTGCGGCGCGGGCACACCGGGTTCTAGTCCTGGTCAGGGCGCCGGATTCTGTCTCGGTTGCCCCTCTTCCAGGCCAGCTCTCTGCTGTGGCCCAGGAGTGCAGTGGAGGATGGCCCAGGTGCTTGGGCCCTGCACCCCATGGGAGACCAGGAAAAAGCACCTAGCACCTGGCTCCTGCCATCGGATGAGCGCCGTGCGCCGGCCGCAGCGCGCCATCCGCGGCAGCCATTGGAGGGTGAACCAATGGCAAAGGAAGACCTTTCTCTCTGTCTCTCTCTCTCACTGTCCACTCTGCCTGTTAAAAAATAAATAAATAAATAAAAAGATGTACTTGATTAACTTGAAAGGCAGAGTGACCAATAGAGATGGAGAGATAGAGAGACAAAGAGATATTCTGTTGCTGGTTCATTCCTCAAATGGCAATGATGGCTGGGGCTAGTCCAGGCTGAAGCCAAGAGCAAGGATCTTCATCTTGGTCTCATAATTGGGGCACAAGTACTTGAGCCAACTTCATCTGCTTCCTGGGTGCTTGAGCAGGGAGCTAGGTTGGAAGTGGAGCAGCCAGGACTCCAATCAGCCCTCTGATAGGAGATTCTGTCATCATAGCTGATGGACTAACCTGCTGTGTCATAGCACCAGCACCTGAAATAACGTTTTGATCTGTCACAATGGATGCTGTCAAAAAATTGGCAGGGGGAAAAATAGAATCTGAAATAAAACAGCTAATTTCAAAACAGCTAGGATTTTTTTTCTCAACTTTCACTTTCTAAGTTGTTTCTTTGGGTGCAGGTCCACAAAATCAGGATGCACAGCAAATGCACCGATTAAAAAAAGGAAAACAGGAAACCTCCTTTGTGTTTCCTCTGTACGGTGAGTCTCCTCCAGTGAGAACCCTCTGCTTCTGGCCTGTTCTCTCTCACTAGCCTTGTCCTTTTGAGACTCTGACATGCAGGGAAACATCTAGTATCAACCTGACTGTGTTCACTTGCATAATGCCTTCAGATTCATTCAAATTGTTGCCTGCATGAAGACCTCATTCTCTGTTGTCACTACATAGTATCCTGCGGTCAGGGTGTACCAGTGTGCTTATTAGTCAGCCGGTAAAGGACCTTGAGTTTTTCCCAGTTCAGGGATGTTATGAATAAAATTTTTAGGAGCATTCATCTCTAGGATTTATTATGAACATAAATTTTCACTTTTCTGGAGTAAATACCAGGGAATGGAATTTCTAACCTTGGCTTTGGAAGAAAAAAATGCAGTGAGCAATGATAGTCTTATTATTTATAATAATTTACAAATTCCTTCTTCACTTTTCCTTGAAATTATCTGTTTCTATTTATCTTTGTCCTTGGTTTCATTATGCACAGATGAAGGGTTTTAAAAAGAAGGTTTTTCTGGGAAATTTCAGCACAGTCACGAAACCTGGAACAGCCACATGTGTCTCTGGCTGTCCAAGAATATTTGACATGAAAATCGTAAACAAGTCACACCACTTTCTGATGAGAAAGCAGGAAGTATCACCCATAGAGGCTCCCACAGTCTTTGTAGGGAAGAACATTTAGGGATTGGGTAGAAGGAAGGCTTCCTCTCCCAATGTTTTAAGGAGGTGGGTTGTCGAGGGGTCAGAAGTGTGTATTTTGATGACCTTGTGTGAACTTGATATATACCTAGGGTCTGGTTATTGTTCATCATGATTCTCAAACAGCAAATGAACTCAAGATTTATTAAAAAGACGTGAGTTTTCATATTTTGCCACCGCACCATGGACTTGTATTCTGTTAAGGGATTGTTCTGTTTTCTGGCTTGATATTGAATGATGCAGTTCATCAATAAGTCAAAAACTATAGAAGGTCTCCACTTTTCAGAGTTTCTTGTCACATATTTGAGTATAGTCATTCCTTTCTATCCCTTAATCTCAGATGAAATTTACTCTGAATTTTTTTAGAAGGAGAGGCAGAGAGAGAGAGAGAGAGAGAGAGAGAGAGAGAGAGAGGAATAGAGAGAGAGAGAAGTCTTCCATCCACTGGTTCACTCCCCAGATGGCCACAATGGCCAGAGCTGCATGGGAAGCCAGGAGCCAGGAACTTCTTCCAGGTCTCCCACACAGGTACAGGGTGCCCAAGGACTTGGGCCATCTTCTACTGCTTTCCAAGGCCATAGCAGAGAGCTGGATCATAAGTGGAGCAGCCGGGTCTTGAATTGGCAACCATATGGGTTGCCAGTGCCCCAGGCCAGGGTGTTAACCCACTGAGCTACAGTGCCAGCCCCTTCACCATTTTTGGAAAGGCAATACAAAATGTGAATTTTTTTTCTTTTAATCTTCAATGTTCTGAAATTTTTCTGAAGCATCCATCTCACTTAATCCTAAAACATGAAACGTAGCCCATGTATGGCTGGTTTTCTGGATATCCTAGAAGCAAGAGCTCATTCCAGGCATGGCATACCGACAAGTGATTCCCTCAATGGCAAGATTTGAAGGACATTTGATGTTTGGGGACTTTGAGGCTCTGTCCTTAGGGAAGCCCTGCTAAAGTATATTAAGCTCACTGGTGTATTGTCATGGAGGTGATCATCTTGGATCTCTTGGTGAATGAGGCGCGCTGCCCAGCCCGGAGCTTGGTGAATGTAGACACTCTCCTGTCTTTGTGGTTTCTCCAGTAAACTCTGACCTTCGGAGAAAAAGCACAGAGTGGAGAACTTTGAGAGAAAGAGTGATACGTATCAGTCCAACTCGAGCCCTTGTCTTGTCAGTCCTGCTGTCTCATGTGTACTCTTTGCTCTTGAGAAAGTGACTGCGCCATAGCGACACAGTGAGAGTGATAGAGATTTCATTCCATCAGCATTGACTGGAATCAAGGGTGATTAATGATTAACTGACAAGCATTTAAGAGTAGTCATGTTGAAAGGTGCCATATCTTTGCTAGTGAAGTCAATGTATTTTTATCTATGTGGATACCATTTTTTCCACCCCATGAACATTGTATAGGAGTTTATCTCAATGTGTCTCAGATCTGTGTCTGTGTTGTGGTGGGGCCAAAGTCCTAATGGATGTTGCCATCATCCCAGATGTTTCTGGTAGCATTCGTGGAGAAGCATCGGCAGACCTCCCTGCAGGTGCACTGGCGGCTCCTGAAGACTGAGGCCAGAGAGCTAGGAAAGGAAGTGTGAGGAAAATCAGGTCCCCACTGTGACAAAGGTGTCTGGGAGCGGAGCGGAGTCGGCTGCTGGCTCCGTGTGTGGTTTCTGAGGGGCAGTCCTGGGCCAGAAGAGTTCATGTTTCAGTGTGGGGTAGACGAGCCATGCATCTCAGGTCCTCAGCTGCTGCTTCCGTTCAGACAGAGCAGCAGGACTGGGCCAGCCCTGGCCTGCACACCAGACTGGCTGGCACCTGTGCTCTCTCCACCACCCTTCCTGTTCCCAGCGTGTGGTTACCAAACCGTCTTCATGAACGCCGTGGTGTTGAACCCCCACCCCCTTCTCCACGATGTGCCAGCAGGTCTATCTGGTAAATCCCCCGCTGTAGATGAAGAAACTGAGGAACAGGGCTGAAACGACTCGCTGAGGTCCACATGGCCGATATGAGGTGGACCCTGCAGGTGAACCCCAATCTTCCAGTTGGAATCCATCTCTCACTCCAGTATTCTATGGCCGTGTTGCTGAGGTGGTAACACAGGGATGCTTGATCTGCCCAGAGCAATTTGGCCAGTGAATGTCAAGGATGTGTCATTAACTCTGGGAATGGACTTGACAATAAGCATAATAAAAACTTCTATGGCACCTTAAAATTGTCTAAAATAATGTGTAGGAAGCCCCTGACCAAGGATGTTAGTAAGACTGGAATTTTCCTATTGGAAGGCTTTCAAAACTCCCAGTAATACTGTGTTTGTTTTTATAATGGCCATGATATGTCCTTGTGCTTTGATGTACATCTCCCCAAGGGTTAGTGGTGTTGGGCTCCTTTGTGTATATACCTGGTAGCCACAGTGGGAATAACATTGCAGTTACACAGTAGACCTCTAGAATGTATTCTTTTTGTATAACACGGAAGCTACGGTTAACATCGTAGTATTGCAAGCTTGAAAATTTAGGAGGTTATCTCTCATGGTAACTTCTTCAAAAGCAAAAGTAGAACAGCATGAACATACAACAGGAAATCGTTGGAAGTAACATAAATGCTTATTAACCTCTGCTATGGTGGTGGTATCATGGTGTGTGCTAATGTCCAAACTCATCAAGCTGTGTGCATTCAACACATGCAGGGTTTTGTTTTGTACCATCAAGGAGTACATGAAAACATTTGACGCAACAACAGGAATCTCGTAAAATTGTAGTACATGCAAGAATTCCTGTTACCTGGTGACATGGTGTCCGCAGAAATGCCATAGTGTAACGTTTTCCACCGGTGGTTGGGTGGTGCTGGTGTCAACACACTCCTGGTGCTGCTGGTCATACCACAGCACAGCATGTGTAACCGGTGTAGTGCACACGACTTGATAGTAAATGAGCGTGTTCCCGGGTCATAATGTGCTAGACTGTCCATCTTGACTTGACCGTGTACCCGCTACTTAGTAAGAACAAGTTGACTGGGAGAGCGCCAAGTTCTGCCTGCAGTCTCATCCGTCTCCTCTTAGCCCCTCGTCTCCGCGGCATCCAGAGTTCACCGGGTGCGGTCAACCTGCAGCACGCTGGTCGTGTTGGCACAGGCTGTTCCGTGCCTGATGGAATCTCCAGGTGACGTGCTTTTGAGCACATATGCCCAGGGTTAAGAAACGTACGACTAGGTGTTGCTCATATCTCAATAAAACTCTTAAGGGAAGGCCACCTTCAACAGTCCCAGCATACGCACTGATGCAGTTCCCGCTTCACTTCCTCTGAAGTATTTCCTGCTTCTCACTCGGCCTCCGGAGGCTCCACCCTGCCTTCTGCCTCACACGTGATCGTGCAAGTAGCCAGGATGATTTTCCCAGCTCATTCTGCTTCTTCCCTTTGGAACCCTCTGCTGAAACAGACTCTCACTGTCTTCGCCGAGCTGCCTTCCGCTTGTTCAGCAGGATGCTGGTTCCCTGGAAGCCCATGTCTCTGCAGGAAACCTCCTTCCAGGAGAACAGCATAGCCTTGAAAAAGCAGCTAAGGCCCACAGAGCGTGGCTCTCGCCCGGCATGAACTGTCCCTAATCCAGGCTGCTGCACCCCCTCCTGCTTTCACAGGTTGAAATCTAGACCTGGCAGGTGGTCATCTGGAGGTCCCGCAGGTGCTGAGCAGACCTAGTGTTCTGCACAGATGTTGCCTGGTCACTCAGGGAATTTTCTTTCTCAAATAGCTGTGTGTGTTTTCCCATTCATGAATCCCCTTGTTAGGGGTCCTAGCGTTGTCCACTCATGAATCCCTTGTTAGGGGTCTTAGCATTGTCCACTCATGTATCCCCTTGTTCGGGGTCTTGCTGTTGTCCTTGAGGTTGCTGACATAGAGTCACTGATTTTCCCCTGTAGCCCAGGAACACACTGTGAAATCCGCTGGCTGGTAGGTTCTCTTTTTCCCATATTAAAACATCGTATTTCATAACATTTTCCCATCTCACATGACAGCAACAGAGACTGAGATGCTCACATTTAATTTTCATTTTCATATCTTGCGAACACGCCCTCCTGCTTTGCAAGAATTTTTGATTGGAGTATAAATTCCCAGCCATTTATATTTTCTGTCTTTGAGTTATAAACCAATATGAAAGTAGCTAGTTCATTGCTCTTTACACACCAAAGGGAGGATTATCACAAACCGTGTAAGATGCTGTTTTGCAAAAGCTCAAGTTGATTCTCGAGATGTTCGTTGGTATCACTGCAAAACGAAAGTCCTGTTTCTCATCATTTTTTAGTAATAGGTTGAAGGACCTTGGTTTTCTTTAGAATTCTATTTCTGAAATCCTTCCGAGTGAAAATGTGCTATGAGAGTCTTCGAGAGCAGAGGCAGGCAGAGTGTACCACATTCCTCCAAGTAGATTCACCAGGGAACCCTTCTGTGCAAAGCTTGTCCAGGTAGTGCTGTGTGGAAAACCCACTGAGAGAGTGAGTCTGAAGAGTCATGTAGTGGCCTGGCGGGTTGGTCTTCGCTCCAAAGACAACACAGACTGAGAAACGATGACAGAAACTTAAAATCTGGAGTATTTTTGAAGCTGCCCTCATCTTATAAATGAGAAAACTCAGAGCTGTTATGGTTAGGAACATTGTCTGCAGTGGCATATCACGGGAGGGGCCTGGTATTCTACTTCTTACTCTGTATTTCTGACTTCCGTTCATGGCTGCCGTGTGGGATTAGAAAACCTGTTCTGATCCCATACTCGTCTGTCCCTCATAGCCCCTCTTAGCTTTTCCATTGTCTCCCTCCTGACCGTGCAGCTCTGAGCCACTGTGATGGCTGTTACAGAAGACATCAGAATCTCCAAGGAAAGGCTGTTACAGGAGCAACTGGCCAAATCTAAGACTCCAAGACTAGGTAGAGGAAAAGTCCACCCTTCAGGTTCAGCGAGCCGGTGGTCAGTGCTGGAAGGCTGTGGTGCCTTCACTGGCCATTGAGCATGAATCACTGCTCTGACATCACTGTGAGAAGTTCTCATATGATCTTGGGGTCCATGAAAAGAAGTGCGTTTTCCAGAGTGGAAGAGGAAGCAGCCTGTGTCCACCACATGGTGGTCAATCTTGTCCAGGAGGCAGGTTAGCACCGAGCATGCGGATAGCTATCCCTTGCCTTCATTTCCTTGGTTCTCTGTCAATGCTGATTTTGTAATGCCCAAGAACACGAGTGCCAGCTGACCCTCTGCTTCCCTTCTTGGTTCCCTGTATTCTTGGGTTGCTGGAGGACTGTGTGTCTACCAGAGCTGCCGACTGTGGACTTCCTGCATGAGAGAGACACACAGGCCTTCCCAGCTTCCCCCTTTCTTCTTGAACTCTGTGAAAGCTGAAGGCGGACGGTAGTACTTGACATTTGTGTTATTGTGCCCAAATCTTTGAAAGTTGTTGGTTCTCTGGCCACATCTTTTAGTCTTTGCTCCCTTCAATAGTTGAGAGTTAATAAAAGGAGATCATTGAAATCAGAAGAGAGGCAAGGTGGACAGTCAAGGCAGTGCTTAGGGCACAGCCACAGAGCACACTGGAGTGCTGCGGTTCAAGTCCTCCCTCTGCTCCAGACGCCAGCTTCCTGCCAATGCACACCCTGGGAAGCGGCAGGAGATGGCTCCCAGTCTTGGGTCAGTCACTCCCATATTGAAGAGACAGATTTCATTCTTTGCTCGTGGCTTCAACCTGTCACAGCCATACTCTGGGCATTTGGAGAATGAAAGAGTGGATGAGAAATATCCCTCTCTGTCTCTGACTCTCTTTCAAATAAATTTAGTATTTTTTTTCCTTTGGGGGAAAAAAAGCAAGGAAACAAATCTAGTAGTGCTACTTGATGGATTCCTCCAGAGGGATTAGAAAATGGACATCTTCAGGCTGATGTTGTGACGTAGCAGATTAAGCCACTGTCTCTAGTGCTGGTTTGAGTCCTGGCTACTCTGCTTCCAATCCAGCTCCCTGCTATGTGCCTAGGATAGCAGTGGAAGATGGCCCAAGTGCTTGGGCCCCTGTATCACATGGAGGAACTGTAAGAAGCTCCTGGCTCCTAGCTTTGGCTTGGCCCAGCCCTGGCCATTGTACCCACTTGAGAAGTAAACCAGCATATGGAAGATTTCTCTGTCTCTCTTTTGCTCTCTCTTTTTCTCTTTTTATGTAATTCTTTCAAATAAAAAATAAAAATTTTTAAAAATTAAAAATGGACATCTTCCCCAAACTGAAGTTAGGAATTTTATATAAATAAAAACAAAATTTTATTTGTTCATTATTTGTTCTTACAAAAACAGTAGGCATCCAGATGTTTTAAGGTAACTGTTAGTATCCATGTCTTGATATTTACTAGGAGGGAACCCAGAAATGTTTTTTTAAAAAAAAGTATTGGTTTCTGTAATTCTCCCAGTTGGGAGGAGGCTGGAGAGAGGCTGAGAGCTATAGAAGAGGGAAGGTATAGAGAACCTCCCTGGAAAAGGAAAGCTGAGGTACAGCAACAAGAGTGAGAGGCAGGCTCGGCGCCATGGGCAGAAGGCTGTGTCCACATTGCAAAGGTGGACAGCATGCATCCAGAAAGGTTTCTTAGCATCCCACCCTTGTCTCTTGGACATGATGCATCACTTTTCGGTAGACTCCACATAATAAGTGTTTTTTTGAGTCTCTATATAAACATGGCTGTGCTTTGATTATTTGGAGTCTTCAAAGACAAATACTTCACCTGAAATCACACTCATATAGAAGAGATAATGTGCAATGCAAATAACTGACAGGCTGTGCAGACTCAGACACAAGTCACACATCCAGGAACAAGTTGCCCATGCGAGCTGCTAAGTGGGAAATGTCGCCCTTTAGTATCAGCACGGTAACCAGCATGTAACAGAAGCCACTGGAGGTGGTTCAGGAAATTCTAGTGAGGCAGCTGCCTACCACGGTATGGGTGGGTTCCATGGAACTGGCCAGGGATGCTGAGCTTGGTGAGACCAGTGATCACAGGAAGTTCACAGCACCCTTGATCCTGGAGGGCTCAGGATAGTAAGTGGTGATTTTCCGATCCCAATGAGGGATGGAGGTGCCAGGAGATTGCCACCTGACAGGAGCTGTAACCATGGAGAAAATTACCAGTGCCGGAAGAACTGGCTCCTAGCAGGGGGAGAGTGAGGAAGAAGCTCCTCCAGCCCTCATCATTCTGTCCTCCCTCTTCCTGCTCCCTTCCGGGGCTACCCCAGACTTGGAGTCCGCTGCTGTGCATGGCCAGATCCTGCAGTCAGTCGGAGCATGCAGGGACTTATGAGGCCGAGAGGCACTGGTGATAGAGGGCGCAAGTAGGTCACAGAACAATGCAAACCCTGGAGCATGAGTGACACAATACCGTGAGGGCTTTCATGGGAGTCCCAGCAGATTGAGAGCACACGAGGAAGTGGAGAGTGAAAGGCAGTGATTCAGACAGGCTGAGTAGGAGGGCGTGGAAAGTGTCAGCTAAGAGCCCTTAGGAGAGGGCAGAGGAAAGCATCAGATCCCTGTCGGAGTGGCGTGCAGTGTGGTTGGTGGTCACGTGGTCTTGACCCGAGAAGGAGGTTGGAACAGTTAATCTGGTGTCAGCAGAGCGTGGGGGAGGTGGAGACTGTGGTTTGAGATCAGTCAGGAGGGTATAGCAGAAATGGAGATAAGCTACCGTGTGGGTCCAAAAGGGATGCTGGCTGTCGTCGGGGAAAGTGGGCCTGATGGTTCTAGACCTCATAGAACGTAACAGTGGCTTAGACATAGATGGAGCTGTGCAATGAACCCTTCGAACCTGAGTAATCTGTGCAGTTCTGTGTCTCAAGGAAGGAAGCCAAGTTGGCAGACGTGGAACGGAGGGAGGGAGAGGTGGGTTCAGTTCTGGTCACTTGTGCTGGGAGGTGGACAACGTGGGTATGCATCATGGACAGACCATGAACATGTCTGGGCACTCACCTGGCTAGAGATGGTAGCTACCTAAAAGTGAATAAGGTTTGATGATAGGAAATGAAATAATAGTAGACTCACAGTGGCTACCTGGGAAGCACTATCCCATAATAGGATTATATAAAGGGGCCACTGCAAGGCATAGAACAGGGATATTTTGAGGTAGAAGAGAGGGGGAAAGTACCAGGGCATTGGAAGCCATGGAAAGGCACATTTTCAAGGTAAAATATGCCTCAAGAGAACCAAGACTGAGAAAGACTGTCGGTTGGGCATTTACATCAGTTACTCCGCCAGGGACTTAGGGAAGTGGAGACCAGGATGAGGGAGGAACCTGGGCAAGGTGTGTGGTTTTGTTTCTCTGATGCAGGTAACCCAAGGGCACTGGCTGTGCTGCTGTTCTCCCAGGTTCTGCCTGTTTGCTGCTAATGGAGGATAGTGATAGTCGTCCCTAATGCAGTGTAATCACAGTGTGCTGGGAATCCACAGGAGGGAGACATTACTTTCTAAAACTGACTCGGCGAGTTATTAAGTTGCCATAATGTGTTCATACTTAAAGCAGACAACTGAAAGCTGGTTTTTTTTTTTTTATTATTATTCTGTTGAAAATCTTAAAAGGACATTAGGAACATTTGTGAAATGTCTATCCTGGACATGTTTAATTCTTTCCCTAATTTAAAATATTATAGCTTTTAAAACTATACATCCTCTGTTTACTGAGCCCAGTTTTTACCTTTGTGGGTTTGGACCTGTGGTACAAACACAGGGTCTTTGTTTCTTCCTTTTAGTACCTCTAGTCCTTGATTCTTGATGCTTCAGAAATAATTTTCCATGTTTCCCTGAAGCCATTCATGATTAAATCTTGTGTCCACACGATGAGATTAAGTTAGGTTTTGGATCTCCATGCTGAAAAGGGGATTTGATTTAAGGATGAGCCAGTGCTGTTCCTTGTGACCCACAGGCTGCACTAACTCTCCGTCTTTCAATCAGTAACAGGACTTGCTGGGGCTGGTGGAAGGTGAAAGGGAAGGGTATGTTTCCAAGTGGGAATACAGCTCCCCAGGCCAGCTTCTGCTCCAGCGGCCAGTCCTGCTGATGATGTAACAGGGTGGGGGCTCATGCCTGCCCCTTGAGTGACCAGAAGGAATGTGGTCTCTTTCAGTGTCCCGTCGTCATTATGAGACATGAGTAATAGATAACATTTGTCAATGTAAGCAGAGGTGACTGGACAGGAGAGTCGAGAGGTGGGCTTGTAGATAACGTCGACTGCGTTATTTCTCTCCTCTGCTGTGGTCACTGTTGGACTGTTGCTCTGGCTTCCATCACTATAAAAAGTATTTGGGAGGAGCTACTTAAGAGTCAGATTTATTTCAGCTCATGGATTTGGAGTGTTGCAGTCTAAGATCAGGGACCCAATTGATCTGTTGTCTGATGTGGCAGTGAATGGTGGAATGCCTGCAGAGGGAGGATCACAGTGAGACAGAGGCCTGATGGGCTTGAACAGTCAACCTTCCCACAGCAACACAGCCCAGCTGACCTCAAGACCTCCCACAAGGGCCACCTCCTAGATACCATCATCAGAACACAATTCTACCCTCATTAACATTAATCCATTAACCATTAACCTCAGACTCTGAGGTTTAACTGAGCCAGTAGAGGAGACAAATATTGTACAAACTGTAGCAAATGTAAAAGCTATCATAAACAGAAAGGAAACAGATGGGCTTGAGTGTGTTCCAATAAAACTTTATTTACAGCCACGAGCTCCAGCCTTACTCAGACATTGGGTCCTGGTTAATTCACAGCTGCTTTCGGCCCCTGAGTTGGTGAGGCTGCTAAGTGAGCGGGATCTATAGCAACAGCCCCGACTCCATTGTTTGCAGAGCCACAGCTGTGCTTTGCAGAGAGCGAGTTCGAGAACTGAACAGACACAGTGTAAGTGTCGCATTTCTCAATGGGTTCATTCTTTACTGTAAGTGAGTCATATAGGCATCAAAAAAAAAAAAATAGGGAGATGCTACCCACTTGGCACAGCTATGGGAGGAAAAGTGAGCCACACTTCCAGAATTTTTCCTGAAAATGGGGGGAAAAAAAAACAGCAAGAGAAATGTTTTCTGCAAACTTTGGAGATGTCAGAGAGGAGAAGCCAGGAGCTGTGCTGTCGTAAGCCGGGGTCTTCAGGAGGACATTTCTCAGCTTTGCTCACATCACTAAACAGATAATAACTGAACTCCAATTGTGGTTGCAGAGGTTTGGGAAGAGGCAAAGACAGGCGTGACAGCGGTGCTGTTCCCAGGCTGGGGCTGGGGCTGGGACTGGGGCTGGGGCTGCTGCGTGGGTGCACCCACCGTGCACAAACATCTGTACAGCCCTGACCCATGTTCTTGTCTGCATCTATCTTATACTGAACTTAATAGGTTTTGAAAGTCTAATTATCTAAACAGCTACAGTGAAGGCAATCATTTTGTACATGCTACATAACACATGCACGGTGTGGCTCAAAGACTGGTGACGTGACTGCTCTGTTGGTGAACTTGAGCTTGATGTGATACAGGCAAGGCTCTCTGCAGTGCTGTGTTGGGAGTTTGTTTCTGAATTCTCAAACTTTCTAAACGAGCACTTCTCTCTGGCCGAGTGTCACGATGTATAGATATCTGTCTAATGGGGAAACGTCCCAGTGTCTCGTCCTATCAGCCAAGTGCCCTACATGGCTCAGGTTTTCTGTCGCACAGGTGCAGTATCTTCCCTCCCTGCTGCCTTCTTCTCTGATCTCCCCCGGTGGTTCCTGTGGCTGAGTCTCTGCTCCCAGCCAGCAGAAGCCTGAGCCAAGGACTCCTTATGGGGGCAGCCAGGCTCTTTCTCACCCCACTCACCATCCCTGGCAAACAAATCCTGGCAGCTCAGTGAAAAGCCGGGAAATTGGTGCGCAGAAAGATGTCTGGGAGGGAAAATACCCATCGGGTTCCTGGCCTTATAAACGGACCCCATGCTGATGCGACTCTGCAGAAAACAAAGTCATCAGGTAGCTGCAAATGTGTACAGAGTCATGCCTGAAACACAAGTAGCAGAGATGTGAGTAAATTGGGAATCTTGCTAGTTACTGTTTTATTCTTTCTGTGGGGGAGAATAAAAATTTAATATTGACAGACTGAATTCATTATTATTCATTTTTAAAAGGTGCTTTTATTAGCTGTAATAAACAATATTTTCTTGGTCAGGTGCCACTACCAAGATTGTTTTTCTATAGAAAATGAGCAAATTTTTAAAATCTCTTTTGAATAGAAACTTAGGCTTAATGTTTTTAATGGCTTAAGTGATTATGATGACTATATTTAAAATAAAAGGTATACTAATTTGGTTTTAAAATTAAGCTTCAGAATACAATATTCATATCCAGTAATAAACTGTGTGGGTTGCCTTACATGTTCTTTGAACACAGCACAGGCGCTTACACAATATTTTTTCAGATTTGTTCTTTTGCGTTAAAGGTTTTTGTAACTTTGTTTCCCCTGCAGAAATGCAACCATAGCAGTCATGGTGTCAGGTCTGACATTTAACAAAGCCCGATGGGAGGTCTCAGAGGGTCATACAATATGCATGGCTGCCTGCACTGCCCGGAGGGACTGAGTCTAAGTTCAAGCTTGTTTTGTGATCTGAGGCCACTTGGTTTCTCTGAAACTCAATCTTGTCATTTGTGTAGCCAGGGCTTAAATTCCTACACCATATAATTGTTGTCTGGATTAAATGGGATGGGGGCAGTCATGCCATGGCGATTTCTCTGCCCTTCCAAAAGCGTTGTCTCATTGAAGGTTTGCGACAGCCTTGTTAAAAGGTGGTTGTTAGCAGTCAAGTGGTGAAAGAGCAGTCTGCAGCTCTCCATAGCTCCTGACCACCGGCGTTTCCAAGACACGTTGGCAGCTATGGATTGACCAGTAGATCTCAATCTTGCCCGTTCTTCTGAGGTTCAGGCTCAAGGGGTAGCCACTGCTGGGGACATCCACTGCTGTGTAGTAGGACAGAGGAAGAGATAGACCCCAACTCCTGCTCAGCCATGGCCTGTGTCCCCTCTACTCACAGTCCCATGGCCAGAGCACCCAGAGAGCCTGACTGAGGTAGGGGGGATAGGGCGAGGGAGGGTTCTTTGAGGAGAAGGAGCCTTCAAGGCACACATCCCTGGAGTAGAAAGACTGACTTATGATGGGAACAAGACTCGTGGGTCCTGATGCTATTAGCAGTGAAGAGGTTGCTCAGCGGGTATCCTAGCCACCCAACATAAACCAAAATGGAGAAAATCCCTGATAATTTGAAGTATGTATTTGTGTGTGAACATGGTCTGGCCAGGGTTGAGCAGTGCACATGCCTTACACATATGCCATTAATAGTTGAGATACTTAATTTTAAAGTGATTTGGGGATCTATGAAGCCTAAAGGGATAAAACACTGCTGTATGTGAACCAGCAAAATGCTCTGGCCACATAGGAAGAACAGCTTGTTTCAGAGTTTAAAATATAATAAGATGAACTTTTAAATTGAATTGAGAAAAGGAGTAAGTTACAGATAAATTGAGTTACTAAAGTGTTTCCACTTTTTAGAACTGAATTAAGGGCTTTGAAATTAATTTACTTTGGAGCGGAATGTGCTCAGTGTAGGTTTTGTTCATTAATTTGTTTGTGGATTGAGTCTTTTGAATGGAAAACAAAGCTGTTTTAAAACTTTATTTCTGGCCGGCGCTGCGGCTCACTAGGCTAATCCTCTGCCTTGCGGTGCCGGCACACCGGGTTCCAGTCCCGGTCGGGGTACCGATTCTGTCCCGGTTGCCCCTCTTCCAGGACAGCTCTCTGCTGTGGCCCGGGAGTGCAGTGGAGGGTGGCCCAAGCGCTTGGGCCCTACACCCCATGGGAGACCAGGAGAAGCACCTGGCTCCTGCCATCGGATCAGCACGGTGCACTGGCCGCAGCATGCCAGCCGCGGCGGCCATTGGAGGGTGAACCAACGGCAAAGGAAGACCTTTCTCTCTGTCTCTCTCTCTGTCTCACTGTCCACTCTGCCTGTCAAAAAAACAAAAACAAAACTTTATTTCTCCTGTTGACTGCCCCGCACCAAACTTTTCTGTGCTCCACGTATGAATTGCGTACCACATGCGGATGTGCAGGTGCGCGTCCCCTCTGCACATGTGTTCACTCTGCAGGCAATGCTTGTGTGCCGGGACTCACTGCCAGGCCCGTGAAGTCTTCTACAGCGATGACTGACTTGAGATATACAGCACGTTGTTTTCATCTTTACTACCGACTGTTGATCAGTGGGGGAAACACTCAGGTTACAGAGGTAACATTGCATCTTAATTAGTAAGAAACACTCCAGTTAATTTGGAAAACGGCCTTATGTATCTGATTGGCAGTTTTTGAAAACTCAGAAGTAGGAGAAAGATGGGTGATTCTCTTTGGAGGTTGGATTGTTGAGAGCTGTGCAGGGAGGCTGTCAGGGTGTTCTGGTTAGAAACCCGGGCTGTGGATCAGACTGATGCATCATTTCTAGTCACAATCTACAGCGTTTCAGATTTGTGTCTTGGGAAGTTTATATGCCTTTACAAGACTTAGGTTCCTCATCTAAAAAACTCAATATGATAGTGAGAGTGTTGTGTTGATAAATCAATTAGAACTACGTTTCTAGTAGATACTGTTGTTCATGAAAGCATAACTTTTATATTACACACCATTTAACAGATTCTATGATACTCTATAATAGTACTGACGAAGTACCACTAGTAAACACATGTGTGATGCTTAAATATATGTTCTGAATACATACATTAAAGAATATTTTGAACACCTACTTTATCCTGAACTATCTGCTAGCCATCATGAATGTAGACATAGACAAAATCTGGGTGGTTTTCGTTTGATGGTGATGTGAAGAGTTAGCATTCTGTGCACCAAACACACCCAAGAGACGGTGTGTGGCTGCGCCATGATTCCACGTTGCTGGTGGTTCTCAGAGGATCGCACCTCACAGAACTCCGAAATGCTGCTGGGGTAGAAGCGCTGCTTTTTCTCGCTCTAAGAACGATGGGTGGGAATGAGTCACCAGGCTGGTGCGCCAGCCTGGTCTATGTTAAGTGTTGGCTGTGATTTTGTTTTGCAGTTTTGGCTACATACGGGGTGGCTGCTACTCTGGTACTATACGAGTGCTGGAATCCAGTGGTGCACATGTTCCTGGGTGGAAAGTTTTGATTCCATGTGATGTCTTAAAGTAACAGGACACATTGATGACTTCGTGTCCTTGGTGAGTCAAGGAGAATCAGAGCAGCTTCTTCGACTCAGGGTATCGCCTGAGGTTCCTGTCTAGATGCCAACTAGAAATGAGCTTGTCTGAAGTGCTGGTTCTGGGACGGAGGTCTGGGTCCCTTGGAATGTGAATTTCCCCATAGGGAAGCCTGAGAGTCTTTCTATCCTGGCCACTGGTTTCCCACACAGTAAGTGATCCAAACACTCAACATAGAAGCCTGTTAGCCATCGATGACCCAAGCTCTGACGCCACACTGCCTGGCTCATACCGCACCTCTTGTTTGTACTGGTAACCTGCACTTGAACAGGCGCAGACTTGATCTGAGTATGACCAGAATGTCGTTTGGGTCCATTGTAGAGGCTGATTACTTCTGTAAAAATAGATGTGTTATGTTCCCAAACACAGAGATGAACCATAAGGATAGGTTTTGTTTATTTGAAAGCTGGAGAGACAGAAGGAAAGATCTTCCATCTACTGGTTCACTTACAAGATGGCTACAAGAGAGCTCTGGGCAAGGCTAAAACCAGGAGCAGAAAAGCCATCTAGGTTTCCATACTTGGGCTATTTTCCACCATCATCCACTGCCTTCCCAAGTCCATTAGCATGCAGCCAGATTGGAAGTAGATAAGTTGGGACTTGAACCCGTGGGCTGACATGGGATCCAGCATGATGAGCCAGGTCTAACTCACTGAGCTGTCATGCAGGCCTGCCATTTTTGTATATACTATAACTTTGATTAGAATTAGAAAGTACTAGAATAGATAGAAAATAGTGAATTGAACTTCAACTCTTTTTAGGTTATCATTAGTGAGAAACTTGAACTCTTTGAGAACAAAAGTATTTCTAGGAATTACTTTTATGCTTGAAATGATTACATGAAATTTTTGATGAAGACTTTCTTTATAACGATCTTATCAAAGTCTTGTATGACTGAAGCTTTCTGTTGAAGATGTTTTACAAGTAGATAAAAAATAGTTAAAATCATTTTTGTGACAATTTAAAACTTGTATCAAATTATGTTCAAAGATTATAACAGCTCTTTCTTTTGCATTTATTGTGATAGTGTGAGTGGGTTTAAAATCCATTCTTTTTCTTTTTATATCAAGTGTTCCAAAATAATGTTAAAGTTCTAATTTATAGTATGTGCTGCCTTATTGGATTAGCAGACTTAGGGTGAGGTTGGTGGTTCCTTAAAAAGCAAATCAGACAATGCCTCCAAAACCTCCATCCAACAAAGGACAAACAAATCAGTGTGCAGTCAGACTTGGTTGTCAGGGCACTGGCTAGGGCTGTGCACATCAATGGTCTCTGATGGCTGTCCCCATGCCCTGGCCCCTGTACAGACCAAATGCAGATTCTGCATCAGGTGCTTTGAGAAGCATGGTGTTACATGATGCTCCATCGGGCACTCTGAGAAATGTGATGTTACACCTGTCCAAAGTGGGGGGCCCCGTGTGTTGCAGCTGGCTCTTGAGATAGATGGCCAGTTGGTAGTTCACACCCTGCCCGGTCAGCACACCAACATGGAGCAGCACACGCTGGTGTCGTGTATGACTGTCACCGCCAGGAAGGACCAGGGGATTACTCAGCCATTCCTGACAGCATTACCTCCAACCTCAGGTTGCTCGTGGCTGGAGGTGACCACCTAGGTGTTGTTTGGCTGAGTGTCTTCTCCTAGGTACCTGGGGGCCCTGTCTCCTGGCCAACTCATATCTCATTTGTAGCACGTGCACCACATAATGATGCCTCAGCCAGTTACGACCTGCATTGACAGTGATGGCTCTGTGCAGTTACAGTGCAGCTGAGAATTTCTGTCTCCTAATGATGTTGTAGCCGCCAGTGTCACAGCTCTGCATGTTATTCACGTGTTTGTGCTGCTGCTGGTGTGAACACTCCTGTGCTGTCCCGCGTATGACAGCGCACACACACACTTACATGCAGTGCTTGGCACTTGATCACAGGAGTGTATGCCTGTGCCTCTGGTTGATGCACTGGCTATGTTTTTGGTCACTGTTGTACAGAATGTTCTAATTTCTACATAGAAGTTGATAGTGGGACAGTATGCCTTATGCAGGCAGCAGCCTGGTTCATCTCCTGTGGACCGCATCTCTTGTATCAAGAGTTCCTGTCTGATGACTGACTTACCCCATTTGGGTTTGCGTACGTGCACTCCATGATACATGCACAATGATGCATTTGCCGAAGAACACGTTCATCAGACCTCTTCCTGTTAGGAATCCGATGCACAAACTTCTTTCTATAATCTTGGCATCTTTCAGTTCTGAAGACCTCTGAGACTTTTTGGTAATACTGTATTTATGGTCGATAGAAATATGTGCCATTTTGAGTATTTACAGAAATATTGAAACATACTTATTGCATGGAGTGATTTTCTGACTTAACTAATCGTGAAGTAATTAGACATTGTTAGGGATGTCTTTTTAATGGCTGGTATCAACACTTCAATTAGAACGTAAAAATTGAGAATTACTTCAGGTGCAGGAAAATCCCAATGATATCTCATCACCTGGTGATACTCAGCATCTCAAGATTTACTTATTTTATTTGAAATTCAAAGTTAGAACAAGAGAAAGAGACATTTCATTCACTGGCTCACTTCCCGGATCGCCCCAATGGCCAGGCTAGGCCAGGTCAAAGCCAGGAGCCAGGACATTCTTCCAGGTCTCCCGCTTGGGTGCAGGTGCACAGACAGTCGTTCACTGGAGAGAGCACCCAGCCTTGGTGGTTGATGGCACTCCCTCGCTGAGTGTCCTGGTCACAAGGGTCTTTCTGGAACACTCCAGCCTAAACCGGATATCTCCAGTGATTACTGACCCTGTGGCTACTGAAGAAAAATCCCAGAATGAGGCAGGTGATCTGCTCCTGTCTTTGGCTCTGCCGTGCAGTGGCTGCTTTGTGTCCCTGAGCAAGCCCCATTGCCCCTGGAGTCTCTGTTCCCCATCACTAGATGGAGATAAGGGCCACACCTCACCTGCAGGGTGAAAAGAAAAAAAGAAAGAAAAAAATGGGCACTTTTTTTTTTTAATCTTTTTAGGTTTTGTACCATCTGACACTTGATTTTTTTCATGACAATGTGATATTTATACAAAGGGAACATAGTCAATATAGTTCATGGATAGAATTTTAGGAATATGATTGTTCTTCCTTCCTCATCCACCCTCCATCCCTTTCTCTTTCTCTCTGACCTTCTCTCTCTTCCTCTCTCTCTCTCCCTTGCTCTCTTTCTCCCTGATCCCCCCCCCCCCCTTTTCTCTTCCTTTCTCTCTCTTCCTTAGTTTTTGAGGGGAAGTATTTTTATTTTTATTTTTTAAAGATTCACTTATTTACTTGAGAGGCAGAATGACAGAGGGAGAGACGGAGAGAAAGGTCTTTCATCCACTGTTTCGCTGCCCAGATGGCCACAATGTTCATAGATGCGCTGAACCGAAGCCAGGAGCTGGGAGCTCCCTGCTAATGGTGTGGGAAAGCAGCAGAAGATGACCCAAGAGATGCTTAAGGGTACCGCTTTGCCCTTGTGTTTCCATTTCATTAAGAAAGTGGAGAGCGTTGCTGAATGGAAAACTCAGTTGTTTGGAAATTTGCGTCACCTCCAACAACCAGAAGGAAATAAAGTGAAAATGCCATCTTGTTTAAGAAAAATGGCTTGCGCCTGACAACACCACCAAAAACCCAGAGCCTACCTGATGATGGTTTTGTGTCTCAAATGCACATTGTGTCCACAAGTTTCAAATAGGTGACTCAGCTGTTTGTACTGCATTGTAGGCTGGAGCTGGTGTGCCCTCCGGCCTGCTCAATGGTACTTTTCTCCCGTTCGTAATCCTCTTTGTCTTCGGGATGAGCTCGTAGCCCATGAGCAGGACTGAGCTTTGGCTGGGCAGTCTGTTGTTAGACACATTTAACTCATACTCTCCTCTTGTCTCAAGCTCAGCTTGCTTAACTGAAAAACACAGGCAAGAAGAGGGAATAGGTCACTCTCCGTGCCTCGGTCATGAATACACAGCAACCTTCTCCATACTGTGAGTCCCTGTTCTCAATAGAGACCAGATTCTTGAAGGAAAGAATTTCAAAATCAGGAATTAGCACTGTGATGGGTCCCTGGGAAATAACTGCTTCATTCATGTGCATCATTGCTCACTATCCTAAACTCTGCTCATCCTGTCCTTGCTTTTATTAATCCACTGTCATATGGTAGCAGTAATGATTGTGTCAGGAGTCTTCAAACAGTTCATGGAAAAGGTGTACTATGAAAAAATTAGGCATGGGTTTCAAGTTTTCTTTTTTTTTTATTTGCACCAAGATATACTTATCTTTAATTCTATTTTTCCGTGGAATCTTTGAAGTATGCTTTTAATTGTATCACCGTATCATCATTTTAACAGATTCTGAGTATATCTCGAATGCTAAATATTAAAGGATACAATGTAATTAACTCCCCCAAACAATGGTGATGCAAGAATTGCTTAAAAAAAAAAAACCCACTTAGAAATGAGAAAATTGGGATTTGTGGATCAAGGGGCTGAGGTCACCCAGCTGGTGAGTGGCAGAACCTGCCCAGGGCAAGCAGAGTGGATGTTTCTATCCCTGGGCACTCCATCTGCCCTTGGTGTTGACAGATGATGGTTGTCTTTGGACTCTGCCTATGTGATGATAACAGCAGCAGTCTTGAGCCCAGAACCTCTCACATTCCTTTGGACCCTGTCTACGGGGGAATTCAAGAGAGTAGGAATCTTGAACGCAGTGACCTGTGGGCAGTCCTTTGGGTGGCCTTTGTGAGTTAAGTCCATGGAATCTGATGCCTCAGGTTGTGGTGGGTAAAGAACTTGCACAAACTCTCATATTGGACTCCAATGTGTTAGAAGCCAAGAAGATTCTGTAGCAATGCCTCTAGCAACTCTGACCTTGGTCAAAACAGCCTTTTCCTTAGACTCAGCGTAGCAACTGTTGACTCTTCAGCTACACATATAACCTAAGAATGTCATTAAAAATACTGTTCAGTGGTAGGCAAATGCTGTCTGGTACCAACACAGCAGGTGCAAGGAGCATTGGGATGGGGTTTCCCAGTAGGGAGTGGAGTTAGGTCTCAACTCCAATTACAGCAAGGAAAGGTTGGGATTTATAGCAAAGGGGCTGAGGGCTGGGTCAGTGGATGGAAAATTACTGAGAGGAATGATCAGAATCAGGGTAGAAACTGGAGAAGTAGACTTAACAGGGTTATTGCATCTGGAGAGGTGATGTGCTCATGTCCCAGGAGATGTCTCAAATTTAAAGGAACATTGTAAGTCGTTGGTAGGATTTGACCATTGTGAGGACCCTTTGTGGCCATTTTTAGTTTCTGCATACATTTTTAAACCCTGTTTAAAACAGAGAACAACAGCTCTTATCGTTGGTAATTATCTCCTGTTTTTCATTTACATGGCTATCGCTTAAAGCCAGTGGTTTTAGTATTACAAAATCGGTTTTATCTAAAATGAAATCCATTTAATAACACCAATAACTTATTCCTATAATTGACTAACAATTGAAAGCAAACCTAGTAACAGAAAAGGTCCAGTCTCCCGAGCTGAAGCCAGGCCTGTGAGGGTGGGAGTCCTGTGTTTGGTTCTGAAGGATTAGTGATTTTAACTTGTTCAGTGAGTTTGTCATAGAAACAGTGGGAAAGGTAACATTTTATACTTGAGCTTCACAAAGCCTCGGAAATGGCAAATGAGCCATTTGGGTATTTGTGGCTCAGTTTAGTCCGTCCTTTGTGTTGCAAATGAAGTGCTTTCCTCTAAAATAAAGCTTCGGAATTAACCCCGGGAAGAGGTTAAGCTGCAGAGTGACATTGACCCGCCTGAGAATTGTTTGGGTCCAGTTTCCTCCCTCTGCCAGAGCATTGCCCTTGCTACATGGGCTCCCTGTTTCCCAGGAGGGCAGGTGTGCTGAGTGCCCAGGGAGATCCAGAACCTGAGCGCAGCAAGGGGAAGAGAAAAAACAGGAATGGTGGGGCCCTTGGTCTACCTCCTTGTCTCTTCCCAAGGAGACGGTCTCAGCTCTTGCATTTTGAAAGAGGATTTCAAAACCTGGGAGTCTCCTAGTTTAAGAGAACTGTTCATTGGGATTCATAATACACAGAGAGAGAAACAGGAACTAATGTTGAATGGGTCTCACATGTCTATGATGAAGGCCAGGACACACTACCCCAAATATGCAGCCCTGGCCATGGAGTGTTTCACATTGAAGGAGCTGAAGCAAGTCATGGGCCCTCACATGGACAGTGGTCTCCCTGTATCCCAAGGAAAGAAACATCTTGATTCGCAAAGATGCACACACACACACACACACACACACACACACACAGAAAAGACTGCCAACAACCAGGACTCGCTAAGTTCCCCGCAGTGGACAATCTTGAAACACACCATTTTACCCCCATCACCTTTTCCCACAACTGTTGGTTCCTAGCGCACCTCCTCCAGGCATACCTCCGAGATATTGTAGTTTCCCTTCCAGGTCACAAAGGGATTTTTGTACAATTTATTTCCTAGCGTATGTACAAGTTATATTTACACTATACTGTAGTCCACTAAGTGTGCAGTATGTTACATCTAAAAATGTACATACCTTATTTAAAAATGCATGTTTGCTAAAATATGCTGGCAACCGTCTCAGCCCTCAGTGCATGGTAACCTCTGTGCTGGTGGGAAGTCTTGCCTGTGGCTGGTGGCTGCTGACTGATCAGCATGTCTGCTGGGCTGGAGACCTCAGTTCTGGAGTAGGCTCTGCTTTGGAATGCTCCATCTGCTCTCCAGCCCACACCGCCTTGGCTTGTCTGTAACTCCCGCGTCCACTGGAGTGACCTTTCATTGCTAAGAGCTTTTCCTTTGCTTTCACAACTTGGTTTGGTGCAGGAGGCCTATGAGAGCTTTGGCATGCCCACCTCACTGAGTTAAACCATGTCTAGCTTCTGATGTAGTCAGAGAGCCTTCCTTCCATTTGATCATTTAGAAGCCATTGCAGGGTGACTCTTGGCTAATTTCAACATTGTTGTGCCTCGAGGCCCAGAGATAGCTGATGAAAGGAGGAGAAATGGTGAACAGAGAATCGGGGAGCAGCCAGAAAACACACAGTTACGGATTAAATTCCTCATCGTGAATGGATGCAGATCATGCATAACAGAATAGCAGTATCAGAAAGTCACTGAGCACAGATCACCAGAGCAGATACAATGATAATGAAAGAGTTGAAAGTATTACAAGAAATACCAGAATGTGGCACAGAGAAAGGAAACGAGCCCATGCCATTGGGAAATAGATACCCAACGTCTTGCTCAAAGCAGGTTTGCTACAAACCTTCAATTTGTAAACGACGCGATATCTGCAAAGTGGGAGCGAAATAATGCACAATTAAAAAAATGCATTTATAAGAGCAGTGGGCACTGTGTACAGTGGGTTAAAGCTACTTATACCTCCAGCATCTCATTTAGGATCTAATTCCCCCTGCTTCTAATTCAGCTTACTGCTAACATGCAACTGGGGAGGCTGCTGATGACTGCAGTGTGTGGGAGACCCGGACCGAGTTCCTGACTCCTGGCTTCTGCCCTCCCTAACCCTGGCTATTGCAGGCATTGGAAAATGATCCAGTAGATAAAAGACACATAAAAGGTCTCCTCTCTCTCTTTCTCCCCCCCCCTCCTTTCAAATAATAAAAACAAATATACTTTCAAAAATAAGAGGGCCTTGTCCTACGAGCGTCCTTTGTCAGGGTGCTGGTTTGAGAATCCTGGCTCCTCTGTTTTCAATCCAACTTCCTGCTAAGGAACCTTGGAAGGAACTGACAGTGGCCCCAGCACCTGGGCCGTTGCCACCCATGTTGGGGACCCAGATGACGTTCCAGGCTCCTGCCTTCACACTGGCTCAGACACAGCTATTGAAGACATTTGGGGAGTGAACCAGCCAATGAACAATTTTGCTCCTCACTCGCTCGCTCTCTTCCCACCCTCGGTCTTTGTTGCTCTGCCTTTCAGATAAATACATCTTTAAAAATAAAATTTTTCTGTGTCTTCATGAATGCTCCTAGGCCACCTGTAATTATTCTTCCTAAATTAGTGTGCATTTCTCCCATGTAGGCTTTGTGGAAAGGACCTCCGTTGTGGACCTGGGCTTGGTGGGAGACACGACATTTTTTCTGCTTTACTCTTAACACTCTGTTGTACAACTTGCCAATCTGTGGTCATTCTCATCTTCCTTCTCCCCTCCAATATCACATTATCTCTTCTGCCCTGCAGATATCATATTAATTCTTCTGTAATGTTTCCAGTATATTTCTCAAAGTGATGTATACTTAAGAAAGTCGAGGGGCAGGCGTTTGGCGTAGTGGTTGGACACAACTTGGGATGCATGCCTCCCTTGTCTGAGCGCCTGCTTTCAGTACCAAGCTGATTCCAGCTTTGTGCTCACATGCACCCTGGGAAGCAGCCCAGGGACTGGGCCCTGCCTCTCAGGCGGGAGATGGAGGTGAAGTTCCAGGGTCCTGGCTTGATCCTTGCCCAGCCCTGACGCTGTGGGCTTTGGCAGGGGTGTGGCAACAACTGACACATCTCTGTCTCTGTCTCTCTCTGCCCTTCATCCTCTACCTTTAGAGTAAGTTTAATACATTAATAAAAATGTCAGAAAAATCAAAACACCATCATGGCTAAACATCGTCAAGTTCATAGTCAATGTTTTCTTATTTTCAAATTTTTCTTTGTTTTAAGTGCATGCCTGTTTACCCATTTTACCCACAATCTTTGAGTTGATGTGAATTAAGAGCCAAAGGACAGCAGTACATTGCTACTGATTGCTTTGTCTTCTATAGCTCTCAGTTTGCCAGTGTGCCCTTCCTTTCGTTATTTCTGTTTCCTACGGTTAACACCTCAACTACACTGCATCCGTCTTTCCGTGTATTTTCCCACACTTCAGATTTTGCTTTTTTGTGATGCTTTCTGACATATTTGTCCCTCTCGTGCATTTCTGTGAATAGATACAGAAGTCTCATCAATTCTGCTATTTTTTTTTTTTTGCAAGCATATGCTCACCGTCACCTGCTGTTCTGCATCCCTGTGGATGCAGATGAAGTGTCAATACCTCTATTCCAGTAATAACACTTCTCTCAAAGATCATGGCCTGCATGTTTTTTTTTTTTTCAAAGTTTCACTTTTTATTTATTTGAAAGGCAGAATTATAGAGAGACGGAGAGACACAGAGAAATCTTCCATCTCTTGGTCCACTCTCCAAATGGCTACAACAGCTGGGACTGCACAAGGCTGAAGGCAGGAGCCCAGAACCTCCTTCAGGACTCCATGGGTGCAGGGCCCAAGCATGAGGGCCATCCCCCACTCCGTTCCCTGGCGCACCAGCAGGGGCTGAATGGTGGGATGGGAGTTCTCTGTTTCTCTGTCCCTCTCTCTCTCTCCCTATTTTTTTTTTTTTTTGACAGGCAGAGTTAGACACTGAGAGATAGAGAGACAGAGAGAAAGGTCTTCCTTTTCCGTTGGTTCACTCCCCAATGGCTGCTGCGGCCAGCACACCGTGCTGATCTGAAGCCAGGAGCCAGGTGCTTCTCCTGGTCTCCCATGTGGGTGCAGGGCCCAAGGACTTGGGCCATCCTCCACTGCACTCCTGGGCCACAGCAGAGAGCTGTCCTGGAAGAGGAGCAACCGGGGCAGAATCTGGCACCCCGACCGGGACTAGAACCCAGAGTGCCAGCGCTGCAGGCAGAGGATTAGACAGTGAGCCGCCTCTCTTACCCTTTCAAATAAGTAAATTAGATTGTAAAAAGTGTATGTTCACATGATACACACTTCTGTCTTAGTGGGACGGCAGCCGCTGATTGGAACTGATTCTCTCTCCTTCTTGAGCTGGGAACAAGTGTGACTCAGAATTGTCCACCGAGGAGAAGGTCGTGGATGAAAACGTTCATTATCCTGGATGCTGAGTGATAGCAGCCCTTCCTCAACAGTACCAGTCACCAGTGTGGTCTTTGCTAGAGGACTGAGTGAGTAGACATCTAAAAATTCTGGCGCAGAATCTGGTCCAGTATAGGATGGTGAAGCAGCCAGGGATGGAACTGGTGCCCATATGGGATGGCCGCACTGCAGGCTGCGGGTTTATCCACCACTCTGCACCACGGCTCCCTACCACACCCCATTTGTTCTTAACACATTTGGCAGCTGTTGAGCATCTACAGTCCATCATTGGTGGTTTCCATAGCAGTTAGCACTACTTGGCACTGGGTGTGGCCATGTTGCCTCAAGTACTCTCACGTCGTAGTCCACGTTCTGCTGCCGAAATGGCATGCCTGAATGCATAGTTATAGAGAAAAGAGGTTTCGTTCACTCATGGTTCTGGGGGCTGCAGAATTCTAGATTGGGCAGTGTCATCGTGAGAGGGCTTCAGGCTGTGTCACACTGTGGTGGAGAAGCCACAGGGGGCGGCAGCCTGCCAGGGAGGTCATGTTGGGGAGAGTAAGAAGAGCAAGCTGGCTGCTCAGTAGGCTAATCCTCCACCTGTGGCGCCAGAACCTTGGGTTCTAGTCCCAGTCAGGGCGCTGGATTCTGTCCCGGTTGCTCCTCTTCCAGTCCAGCTCTCTGCTGTGGCCCAGGAGTGCAGTGGAGGATGGCCCAGGTCCTTGGGCACTGTACCTGCTTGGGAGACAAGGAGGAAGCACCTGGCTTCTGGCTTCGGATCAGCACGGTGTGCCAGCCGCAGCGGCCATTGTGTTGGGGATGAAGCAACAGAAAAGGAAAATCTTTCTCTCTGTCTCTCTCTCTCTCACTGTCCACTCTGGACCAAAAAAAAAAAAAAAAAAAAAAAAAAGCAAGCCAAGGAGAGCAGACTGCATTTATGCAGCCTGGTCTGAGGAGGAGAACTAAGCTGTTTCTGCAGAGACTCATCCCATTGCACAAGAAACATGGTCCCTCTTAGGGTCCCACCTCCAACCCTGGCTATGGCAGCTAACAAATTTCACCTTGAGTTTTTTTGGGGGGGGACAAACAAGACAAAAAATCCCTGAGTTGAAGGTTGAAGGAGGAAAATGTTTGGGAATATGCTATGGATGCTTTCATCTTTGTACCTATGCAATTACAAATGCATTTTTGTCAATGCAGTTGTGAAATGTCATTTTCAACGTTTTCTCTGGAAGAGGAGGCCTAAGAAGGGCGTAATGCAGCCATCGCTGCACAGGCCGGGGGCTCCCCCCTGCCTGCCTGCGGGGTCCTGGGGCCCCCTCTCCTAGCCTTGGCTCATAGCCTTCCTTCTGAGCAATCATGCTTTTCTTTCCTAATTTCTGGTAACTGAATACCACACACTGCTTGGCTTACAACAATACAAGTTGACTCTGTGACTGTCCTGGAGTTTAGAAACCTGGAGTTTAGTCAGACCGTTGAACTCTACTGGGGCAGCTGGTGATTTTGGCATCGTTGGGTGGCACCTGTCACTCCAGCTTCTGCCTTTGACTTGTCCCCGCGTGTCTCTCCCCACATTTCTTCTTATAAGGACCGAGAATATAGAATGCGGGCATACCCGGGAGAATTCATCCTCACTTGATTATCTCTGTGAAGATCCCATTTCCAAATGAAGTTGCCCTGATGGTCCCGGGGATGAGCGTTTCACCCCGCCTTCGGGGGAGGCGGGTCTAACACAGCTGGCAGCCGGTGAATACCCTTCTCAGTACAACTTGTCAGCAGACAGATGGTTCTGGCCTAAGTGGTGCCAGTGCCGATGGTGAGCAGCCAGTGGGAAGCTCCTGGAAGTCTCCCTAGGTGTGGTGGGTGAGCTCCTTCTCATCAGGAAGTTTCTGGTATCTTCAGCAGTGGAGATGCGATCCTCAGCAGCAGACCACTCCCCGTGGACAACCTGTTCCCATAAGTCCTGCCCAGTCCTCTCCTGCAGTCTGGCCTCAGTTTTCTGGGAAGTATTACCTCCCCTTCATGTGCCTTTTAAGAGTGGTCCCTACCCAAAATCATCCTGCTGTATTTTTTTTTTTTTTTTGACAACAGACCTCCTTAAAGCAAAGCTTGAATATTTAGTTACGAAAAAGCTAGTTTCCTCTTATCTGGGTCAGGCAAGGCTTAGTGTTCAAACCTTCTCCGGAGGGAGGGGTAATCTGTACCAAGCTGCTGGCCTGCAGAGGCAAGGAGACCAGAGCGAGCAAATTACAGGTCCTGGCTGTGTCTACCCCGGCGATGTTAGCATCACGCCACGGAGCAGAGATGCAAGATGATGAACACGGAAGGAAGTACTGTTGGGACTAGCGTTCGAGGGTGAACAGGAGATAGCAGGGCACAGAGTGAGGCTGGGGGGCAAGATGCCAGCATGAATAGAGATGCAGAGCTTAAAGCAGAATGACGTGTTGACCAGCCCACAGTCCGGTGGCCACAGCAGAGTGGGTGACAGGCCGGGCAAGAGCAGATTCTGTATGTTAGATCATGTTCCTATGACTTGAGTTTACCCAAAAGCATCTCCTAGTACTACCTCTGCCTTCCACACTTTAAATTGACCTTACGATGCAGACGCTCAAGTGTAGAAGTGAGAGTCTGTAGGCTGCGTGTAGCTGTGGTCATACATTGCCACAACCTCAGTGGCTTGCAACTGTGGAAATTCCTTGTCCTATTTCTGGAGGTCGGGAGTTGAACAGGCTCTGACCGAGACCCTTGTAAAGGTTGGAGGGGCCGTGAAGCTTTCTGGGAGCTCTGGGGGAGCATCTGTCTTTTTGCCTTTCCCGGCATCTAAGAGCTACCCCCATGCTTCGCTTCTCGGCCCCAGTGCCTCTTCAAAACCAAGTATGGCTGGTTTGGTCTTTGTCTCATCCCAGTGCTCTGTCTCTTACCTGCCTCCCATTTCCCCTTGAGGGGCCCTGGATGGTGGCACTGAGCCCATCTGGGCCACGCAGGAGCATCTCGCCATCTCAAGATGAGCTGATTAGGAACCACAATTCCGCTTACAGCCTTAATTCTCCCTTGCCGTAGAACACACACATTCACAGGGTCCAAAGTTAGAATGTGGACTTGCTTAGGGAGAGGCCTTGAGTTTTGCCTATCACAGGGTGGAAACAAAGGAGTGGGTTAGGCCAGCTGAGCACTGTCATGGTGAGAAGGTATGGGGTAGTGTCTTGTAGCACTGAGTGTAGCAGAAGTAAGTGATGACACAGAGGTGGGGACAGACCTTGAGAAGTCTTCAAACAGAGCATGCTCAGCTTTTCAGACTTCTCCCCCATGGCTGCAGAAGCAGGGACGCCCACTGCTGGAGCCCCGTGCCTGGCCGTGTGCGGCTGTTCTAACAGGATCCTCTATGCGCTCGTCTGTGCTTTCTCGCTCCGTGTCTTTCCTGGCATTTTCTTCTGAAAGGCTTTCTATGCATTTGTTTTGTTCTGCCTGCGTCTCATTCTAGCAATAGTTTGCTATGTTCCTTTAGATGCCTCATTACCCAGAAATCTAGTTAGAGGAGATTAGCAAGTGACCATGACTAAGAGAGTGCATTTGGAGCTTTTTCATCTGAAGACAAGTTCCATGTTGCAAGGGAACCTATGATTTACTTAAGAGTAGCAGGAGCAGTCTGCAGTAGCAGAAGCAGTGAATCCATGCATTGTGATGTTTTTAGAGCCTTCGTATCTCATGACACCTGCCTTGCAAAACCTTACATGGCTAAGAGAATGCAGCTAGGTTACTACCACTGTCTGTCATCACTCAACACCCCCGACCATGACTACATTGCAGCTTTTTAGGCTAATCACCTCCTTTATACCCAAGGAAAGGGGGTGGAGGGAGAAGCGATAGGTTCTGACAGTGTTAGATCCGTCAGCTCCGAGAGCATGGTGGGCTTGACACGGGGACCATGACTCACGGAGCCTTGGGTCTAGGACACCCCGGGTTGCATTGTAGGCATCATTGAAGCTGTTCGTTATCAGTACCATCTACAAGTTGCCCAGAACCCTGTGGCTGCTGTGACCAGCAATGGTCACCCGGTATTTGACACATCTATACTGTCTAAAAGAAATGCCATCAGATGCATAGTTCTCATCTGCACATTCGTGGGAAGATGATTGCATCAGGGATAAAATGTCTCTTTTAGGTCCCCTTGCTTTTGCCCAGCTTAGAAATGCAACTCAGATAAGGAGGTTGCTGGTGCTGAAATTTAAGGCAGGTTTCTGACCCACTGTTTCCTGTGTCTCTGGTGGGGAGATTGAGTGTGTCCTTATAGAAATACTTTGTCTTTTTTTTTTTTTTTATCGTCCTGAAACCTTTAAGTGTCCTTCGGAAGTTTTGTGGGGAAATGGACTAGAAACATAAACCGACTCTGGTGCAACATGTATTCCAAAATCCAGGCATCATTTCTTTTTCTTTCAAGATTTATTGTATTTATTTGAAAGGCAGAGTTCCAGAGAAATAGAGAGTGAGAGTGAGTGAGAAAGAGAGACAGAGTCTCTGCTGGTTCAGTCCCCAAATGGCCGCAGTGGCTGGGGGTAGGCTAGGTAATGGCCAGGGGCTTTACCCAGGCTTCTCTCCTGGGTACAGGGGGCCAAGGACTTGGCCATCTTCCACTGGTTTTCCAGGTATGTTAGCAGGAAGCTGGATCAGAAGTGGAGCAGCCAGGACTCAAACCGGTGCCCGTATGGGATGCCAGCATCGCAGGTGGCATTTCAACCCATTATGCCACAATGCTAGCCCCTCTGTGTCATTTTTTCATTATGTGCTTTATCCATGAGGTTTTTGAAGACTCCTTGTATATAAAAAAGAAACATCATTCTGGCACCCAGGAAAAAGTAACGAAAATTCTCCCACATGAGAAACACAAGCCTAGAAATTATTCTTACATGAGAATATTCCCTGACATTATCAACTTAGTATTCTCCCAGAAAGTTGCCTCTCTCCCGCACTCAGCGAGAGTGCACACTTGCTCTCACTTACAGCCTAATGCTTGAGCCACTTCTCCCCAGATGCATCACAATAGGAAATGTGAGATGTTGCTGCATTAGTTCCAGATTGAATCCTGCAACTCCCATCTGACGTATTTGACGCTGTCTACCTTTCCTGCTTGATTTATTTCTGTTCCGTTACCAAATTTCTCAACCCATGTATTTGTCTCATCTTCCCCAAACCTCTCTTCCAAAACTCACTGCCTAGATTCATGCCACACTCTCTCTCCCTTAGCTTGCCCATCCCACTGTGTTGTGTTCTTCCTTCTTAGCGCACACACCCTCAAGGATCAGCCAACATTCCTCCACGAAGCCAGGCCTGAACCCTGTCTTCTTGTGGGAACTGTTAATTGGGGGAAGTCACAGCACTTGATGTACATGCTTCCCTTCCCAAGTGCCCACCGTCTGCCATCAATCTCTTCTGTGCTGGTAGCTGATAACAGGAGCCACACACTGGCCCACACAGCTGGCCTGTCACCCAGACATTCTGGGACATGCCGTACAATATTTGTAAATTAGGACATCTTAAAAATCTGGGTGTCTAGACCTGTGAAAGATGCAAGAGCTAGCTAGCCACACTGTGCCGGCAGTTAGCATGGTGACAACTGGCCGCAACTGAGAGACGGCCGTCCTGTGCCGTCGGCAACGTATTCCAGGGTTTACTAGAGCTCAGGCTACCCCTCCTGACGGTACCCCACCAGCAATGCTCACTCATGTGGTCCTGGGTTTGCTTCTCAGAGGACACCGTGATACCTACAGGTCAGTTTTGCTCCTCTGTCTACTGCCCACTCTGCACATAGACCTTGGTCGTGGCATAAGATGAAGAAGAAATACAAAGATGGAAACTATGCAGACGAACGGTAGAAACACAAATACTGAAGAGCTATAAGAGTTATTCACGTTCCTCTAGAAAATGCCCCCCGATTTGCCACTGAATTTAAAGAAAGTGTGTATTCGTAGGACCCTCAGCTCCACTGAAATCTCCCGAGGGTCCTCCTGGGTCTGTAGCCGCAGAGACCTCGGCCAGTGTCTTGAGCATGCCCAGTTGCTCCCCCGTTGGGGCATTCCTTTGGTTCCCAGGTCTCTTCATGATCGGCTCATGGCATCATTTTGGCCTAAGGACTTACCTGTAAAAAGTTATCCCATTCTCATTCTTCACCACTTCTTGCCCTACTCTCCAAGTCTGTTTCCTTCTTCATGCCTAGTAGGATCCTAGTTCTGCATCCGAGGGCCTGCTTCTCCTCTTCGACTGGGATGGGACCTGGTCTCTCCTTGCTGCCTTTCCCAGTACCTGGCACGACAGAGCAGATGCTGTGTCAGTCATTTATCAAGCATGTCAAACCGCCTGCCCCACGATCTCACAGTAGCTACTTGTGCTTTTTCTGCCTACTGGGTTTGGGAGTGTCTTTGAGATAAATACCTGGCTAGGCACTTAAAAAAATAAACCAATAAAGGTATAATGCTTTTTATAGACATTCAGTAGAGATTTGGCAGCGCGTTTATAGAGTGATTCAGATTAGTTTTGAGGCCAGTTTCAGAGAATCTGCTAGTTTAAAAATTTGAGATAATAGTAACCTTGGCCCACAAATAGCAAATCAAGAGTTCCATTTCTGGCACTACGGAGTAATAGGAACATTGGTTTTTGCCTAGAACCACCTATTTCATATACATTCATATGTCTGTACACAAAATTTACATACACAAAATATATAAAACAATGATCTATAAGAGGAGGTGTCAGAAAACTAGGGGCAGAGCTTCTTGAGGGTGAAAAACAAGCTAGTATGACCTGCTGATTCTGAATATTTCTGGCCAATTAAATGTGGGAAAAGATGGTCACCATAATTAGTCACTGAGGGGATGCTAATTAATGCAAACCACCAGGAAGTAGCAGGGCACACCTGTTAGAATCGCTACAACAGATAAGACTGACCAGGCCGAGTGTTTCCATTGATAGGAGGAAATCACGAGGTCCAGTGGAAGGGCAGCCACGTTAGCGAACAGTGGGACAGTTTCTAAAAGTGAGATAGAAGACGTGGGAACGTGAAACAGCGCAGGTGCTGCGGGGACACAGAATCACCGTAGGATCCTGCAGTTCCACCTGTAGGTGCATGCCCCGGAGAACTGGACGCCAACGTCAGACAATTTCTGTGCCAGTGTCGTTAACAGCAGTGTCCACGGTAGTTAAAAGGTGGAAATAGCCGAATGTCCACTCATAGATGAATGGATCAATAAGATGTGATCACTACATATCAACAGGATGTCATTCAGCCTTCAGAAGTAAGTCTTGATACACACTACGGCTTGGATGAACCTTGACAAGCTTTACTAAGTGAAATAAACCAAATGCAGAGGAAAATACTTGATGACTCTAACTCGATGAAACTCGTAGAACATGAGATCCGTAGGAAAGAAAGTTGAAGGATGGTGTCCAGGGCTGTGGGGATTGATTTATTTATTTGAAATGCAGAGTTAGAGAGATGTTCCGTTCACTCCGCAAAGGCCATGACTGGGCCAAGCTGAAGCCCGGAGCCTGGGACTGCATTCCTGGTCTCTCACATGGGTGCAGGGGCCCAAACATGAGGGCCACCCCCCACTGCTTTCCCAGGCTCATTACTGGGGAGCTGTGTTGGAAGTGGAGCTGCTGGAACACAGGTGGGTGCCTGTACGGGATGCAGCTGCTTAACCCGCTGCATCACAAGGCCAGCCCTATATTGTGATTTATTTTTGCTAGGTACGGAGTTCGGGTTTGGGAGCCGTGCAGGGTGGAGAGAGATGCCTTCAGTGTGAAGGCGTCTAATGCTGCTGAGTTGTACACTTACACTGTACTTTAATGACATTTATCTTGTGTGTGTTTGAATCACGGTAAAAAAGTTAGATACTCACCTACAATAATATCCAGCTATTCTACTTCTAGGTTTTTATCCAAGATAAAAGAAAGCATACCTCTGTACAAAAACCTGTACAACAACACTCACAGCAATTTTACTGACAATAGCCAACTACGGGGCACAGTTGAAACAGCTCCCAATAAGTAAATGGGCAAGCAAATTGAGGTTTACCTACACAATAAAATAATATCCAGCCATGAAAAGGCACACACCAGAGCCAAGGCACATTGCAGGAACTGTGGTAAATGAAGGAAGGAAGGCAGATGGCAAGAGAGTACATTCCGTGTGGCCATTTATATAAAGCTCTGGAAAATGCAATCTAATCTACGGTGGCATGGAGCATATCGATGGTGGCTTGCAGAGCTGTGCCAGCTGTGCTAAGATAAAGTTTGTTTTGTGTCCAAAAAAATGAAATTCGTACGTAGGAAGGGGTCTTCAAAACTTGATAGAAAATGAGTATTATGAAAAACTATTCGTAAATTTAGATTTGTATAGCAAAATAAATGTATTTTAATTCCATTTTCCTACTAACATTTTTTGAAACATTTATTTAAAAGGCACAACTAGAGAGGGAGAGAGG